>CM057347.1:360612002-365412002 GCA_030015575.1 Agapanthus africanus
GAACCTTAATACAAACTTGGCTTGAACTTCAACTCGAACTCAATCTACTCGAACTAACTTGACCTGACCCAGGATTGCAACTGACATGACTTGCATTCTACTCGACTTACTCGACTTCATTCTGCACCTTTTGCAATCTATCGTTTTGATTAAGACATATTATAACCAACCAATCAAATCAGCCAAATCCAATCTAACAGTTATAATCTATTATGTTTGGAGTGCTTGGGGTAGTTATAAGTGTGAATCCAACGGAACTTCATGAGTCCCGTATTAAGCTACTCGAATTCTATTTACTCGAATCTTAGTCGGGTCGACTCCTCCACTGCTTGGAGTCTTGATACTAAAACATGAAATGGGCCCGTATTTCCTTGCTCCCGGGGCTCCACTTTTGAGCTCGTGAATACTTCTATGGTTGCGTTAACATTCACACTTGGATTTAACGTTAATATAGTTACCATATAGAGACCTATTGAACATGTACCCATGTTCACTTCCACATACTTTTACTTGTCATTTACTTTACTTCATTTTATGCTATACCTATCACTTTTCACATTTACATTACCTTTGGGACTTACCGAGCGTTAGTTCACTGACGGACATTCCACTCATCTTTGTTTTCTTGAAATGTTCGTCAGGAACCGTTGAGACGAAAGAAGTGGATGCCACTGAGGAGTATTACGACCAGATCACTATTCAGACTTAGCTTATCTTTCTTTCAGTTTATATATGCCGCATGTTTGGGCATTCTTATTATTGTATTTTCTTTTCAATTAAACTCGTGTATTGTAAATGTTTCAAGTTTGAATGTAAATAAAGAAGTTTGTTGAAAAAGTTTTAGTCTTTATTTATTCTTGCATTGTGTATTTTTGTTTCAATACGCTTAGCATATTTATTTAGGGAATGACCTTCTTTGAATAAATATGTCGCAGGTTTACCACGTCACCATTTCATCTACTGGAGAGGATTGCATCTGCTGTAAAAAACGTCTTTACAATCAATAAACCTCTCATCCGTGAGAGGGAATCTGATAGTCATTTACATCGGTCACATCTGTCCAAACCTATGATACACGGTGCAATAAATCAACTTGGTATTTTCATAGAGGTGGATGGATTAAACTTATGCATCCGCTCCCAGAGTCAGGCTTGACGCGCTTCTCGCACCTCAGTCCAGTTTCTGGCGGTGAACAAATTCTGGCACGTCTGGTGGGACCTTTTTCTCTTTCCACTCCACATTTCGTGTGTTGTGTTTCGCAAACAAAATCGCGGTATATAATATTTATGGTTGCTCTTGGATTTCGGGATACTAAAGCCGGTATTTCTTCTCCGTTCAGATCAATGGCTTCCATCTGCACTCACTGCAACAAGTCTGATGCCAACGCTACTCAACCTGGAGTAGTCTACTCAGCACTTGCCAGGGATTCGGTGTTCTGCATCACTGTGGCCCAGGTCGAACAAGGAATGAATAGGCTTTTCTTCAGGACCATGCCCCCTTCTCTCGCCTTAGGTGCCTCAATACTGAAGGAAGAACCCAAGAAGAAGTCAATCTTCAATAGGCTAACGATTACCATTGCAGGCCTTTCTGAACAACCTGCCAAGTCTCAAGGTTCGGTCTTCGATAGAAAGAATTCCAGCTCCGTGGTCTCTGCAAAAAAGCCCACCATATCGAAAAAGTCAGTCTTTGGAAGGTTGAATTTTGCTGCCCCAGACGCTTCAGCCGTCCTGGCTCCAGTCAAGAAGTCGGCATTCAAAAGGCTGATGCCCGCAATTTCAGCTGCTTCTGAGGTGCCGAAGAATGCTTCATCCCCATAAAAGTCTGTCTTCAACAGGCTGGTACCCTAAGCTCTTGCTCCAGCCCAGCCAAAGTGTAACGCTTTAAAAATCGTTTAGGTTAATTGTATGATATTTAGTAATACAATTTGTGTTTTCCATAAAACCTAATTATAATTATTTTTCTACATAAACATAATTATACCTATTTTTAATTATGTAATTGCTTATGTATGTGTGTTTAACTAATTACTTATTTAATTGCTAGTTTATTTAAATATTTTCCTTAATTATTTATTTTTAAATATTATTTTAATCTTGCACTTACACATTAAATTAGTGATAATTACAAATTAGTATGGGTTAATTATATGTTAGTGCATCATGAGAACTAAACACAAAATGTTTGACCATGGTTCTAGAAATTTCAAAAGAAAAAAAAATAAAAATAAAAAGATAATGGAAACATTAATGAGGTATGGTGCATGTGTATTTGAGCATAGGTGTGTGTTTGTGGAGGTAACCTTACCTCCCACTCTCACTTTTTCTCACCTCTCAATTTCGGCAGCCCTCCTCATTTTTCCTCTTTCTCACTTGCAAATTACCTCTTTACCTCACTAAAAATCCACAAAAATCAACACTAATTTCTAGCTAAAACATCACGAAAATTCCCTTTTCTAATCTAAGCTTGGATCTTGATGCAAAGTAGGCATTTTTTGTGGCAAAAGCTAGCTAGTGAGATCATTCCAAAATCTTGAGGTATACAACTTAATCAAATTGTTACTTTGATAATTATTTGTTTTAATATAATTTTAATTAAGTGTTAATATAGTTTTAATTGCAAATTAGAGTTTTAAAGAGAAGGGTTTGAGGTTAAGTTAAGGTTTTTATCACCTAATTAGATTAGCTAAGTGTAGTTAACATCTAATTGCTTTATCAAATATAATCTAGTTGTTAAACTTGCAAATCTTTACTTTTAAATTATCTTAATTAAGTGTTTATGCAAATTAATTTCATGATTAGTGTGTAAAAAGTGAGGTTAAAATTAGTTAATATTTATGTGGCTTAATTAAGATATTTAAGTGTGATTGTGGCTACTAGGTTTGCTAAAATACCTAGTTTTGCACTAAAATGCCCTATTGTTGCTTACTAGATTTTTAGAAGAAATAGGTTTAAGTTAAATTGGAGGTTGTGATGATCTACAACTGCTTTCCTAAGATTAATTAGCATTATATCTTGTGTGATTAGTACGATTGGATTCTAGGTTTGGTGTTTGCTACGCATAGCAATCTCTAGTTGTGGTCTGTGGCGGTGTCACACGCGTTTTGGGCATCAAGTGCATGCACCTCTAGCTAGTGCGCATTGGCTGCTTTATATCGTTTTGTGTCCGCGTCTATTTAAATATCTATCATCTTATATACTATTTGTGCGATTCTAAGATCAGTTGCGGAGATGTCGGATGCGGCAAGGAAAGAAAAGGCTGTGATTGGGTCAGATTAGCCGAGGCGTTCCTGTGAGTAGATGTACACATCTATGGGGGAATCGTCTGGATGACGCAAGGCGCCCGATAGTTAGAATTATTAGTTGTTCTTGTATTCATATGTGTAGTCTCCCAATCATTCATATCATGGCATTGCATCTTCTTATATAAGATATTGTTACTTAGGACGCATGCACCATTACCATTGGTTCATGCCGCACGTGCACTATTTTATGCGAACACACACGCCATTGGTAATTGCTATGACACGAACACTATAGACTTGCTAAAATTGGTATTTGTGCATTTCCATCATGTATTATTGTAGACTTTTAGTTGTATTCCCATTTTCTTAGGATGGATATACAGGTTTGTTAGCAATATACCTCATCACATCATCATTCATATATAGTTTCTAGTCATGCATCACATTGTATATTATCGTATCATAGAAATTCATCATTACTGACATGTTTATATATTGTGAATTTTCTTGGAGATTTCAATATTTATGAGATTTCTGGATTTTGGGGGAAACCGCAAGAATTTTATAAACCTGTTATCATTTTAAAAGAATGCAAGTTGCGATTTTCTCATGATATGATGTTTATGGTGTTCACCATGAGTTTTTCTAATTTGAGTTGGTTTTCGAGACCCGATTCGAGGAGTAGGATGAACCGTCTCGGGTACATGGTGGACCCGGTGAGGTACCCCGGGACGAGAGTGTTTTTATAGGGATGACGATGAGCCGGCAGGGGAACACTACCTATCGGTTATTATTGGCTCGGCGGTTATCTGGATGATACCGACCGGAGTCGTGGGATGTGACTGATTTGAGAGCCGATCTGAGAGACGACTATTGAGATTTTGAGATACATATATTGTGTCGATGCTTGACACAGATTTTCTGTCGATTTCATTGATGATACTCCAGCTTTATTATACAAAAGGTTTATTAAGATAAGAACGCATATTTCTCATACCAGATATATCCATGTTTTGTGTTTGATTATTCATTCTTGTCGCATTCATACTAGTGCATCGCATCATAATTGTATATGTAGGTTGTGACGTATCTGCGTGCATACTTACGATAGCCTTATTAGATGTTACTTATTACTCACGAGTTGGCAACTCACCCCCGTTATGCCACAGTATCTTGCAGGTCCGACCCGTCAGCATAGTAGCAGCGGTCTTACTTCTTCTTCTGCTCCTTTGCATTGACTTGCGACTTTTACGCATAGGTGGGTTTTTGGGAGGATATTATTTTGTTCCCACCATGTATATTTATTTTGTATCTAGTACACTCCATCGACCTTATGTATATGTGACTTAGACTGTGAGTTTGTGAGATCTGTATTTTGTTCTCTGGTGTCGAGCTCAAGTGAGCCGACGTGGTGCTTCCTTATTTTCGTGCTTTTATATGCTTATTTCGCATTATTATGATGTATCTTGCATGTGGTTGTGTTCCGCCATTCGGCGAAGAGCTAGCTCCCGCTTAGGGATGCCTTTATTCATTTCTTACATGTATCCATGTTTTGTACTCGTTTGGGGCCAGTTTTTATAAAGGAAACTCTGCCGAAATTTTTAGGAAAACTTGATGCTTTAAAATGTTTTAATGTGACGTTATTATGTTAAAATCATCTTTTTAAAATAAGTATTTTCTTCACTCAATTTATTTAAACGGTTTAGATTTCTGGGCCTTGGCTTACTTAGATTAAGCTACGCTTCTAAACGTTGCGTGATTTAAGTGTTAGTCACGTTCCACACTTTCGGGTCGTGACAAAGTTGGTATCAGAGCCAGGTCCCTCAAAAGTAGGTCTGTGGTTCAAAGACGAACCATTGTTCTAAGTGGGGGGGATGTAATACCCCAGGTAGAGTTGGAGATGAATACCCCCTACCTCGTGAGAAGTGAGATGTTATCCGGTATCGAGGTGGGGATGTAACCGATATGGATACACACGGGGACCCACTGTAGAACAATGGGAAGTATCGAATTCCATTCCGAAAGAGGACACGATCAGAACTATAAATAGAATGATACCACTCTTATAACACAGAGGCGCCTTTTGGATGAATCGGAACTCCAGAGTTTGAAGAACTCCGTAGTTAAGCGTGCTTGAGCTAGAGAAATTCTGGGATGGGTGATCTACTGGGAAGTAGCCCCTTTCTTGAGTCTGGTTCATTCAAAAGGAAAAAACCGTGCGGTTTCGGCCAGAGCAGACAATACCATCTGTATTTGTGTTAGTTATATGTATGTCCTAGAGGCCATTACTATACATAGGATGTATATTGTAGTGGATGCTGGGACATATATAGGGAGGACTTTCTTGCTCGACATGATAGTATGCTATCTGGTTACCCTTTACCTTAACGTGTATACTGATTGTCTCTCTGTTACATGTTGGTAAAGCCCTTAGGATGTGTACTTGACTACATTGACTATGATGTGGATCATACTAGTGGGGACATGGTAGTCCATAAGTACATCCTTTGAAGTCCCTAGTCGTGGGTGTATCGAGACGGGGCATCGATATACCAGTGTAGACTAGCGTATACCTTCTCGGCCCATACAGATGGGCGATGGATGATCCCATATCCATTGGTGTTTGACATCAGAGATGATATACGGGTGCTCAGTGGAGACTGGGTACACTGGACGGACTCGCCGAGAACTCCCAGATGGTATTATACCTTACGTCAGATGGCAGTTCTCTGGTGACACTGGTACAGAGTAGTCTGTTGACCCGAGATCGTCATAGAGTCTTGTGTGGTTCCTACTGTGCTTTGATTTCCATCTTACCACGTCCAAGAGGGCGTGCAAAACGGTGGTTTTTGGGTATAGTCCCGAGTCACATGGAGGCAATGAGCGATAGGAGGGGATTCGTCTCTCCCGGTATAGGGGGTTGATGTTGCGCTGTGTTCGATTGGCTATAACCGGAAATCCCTGGCCAGGGTTGCTGAGATATACTGGTAAGTGTTACCAGTAGTTTCTCGAACTGTTATAGACCTCATATCGACACGACTTATCGAGCTATTGGGGTCTGACGTTTACCACCCCTAGGCAAGATATGCGACATATCAAACGATCAGACCGGACTGTACGGTAAGTGTTACTGGTTGGATTCACTGGAGTGTGAGCGGGCTTGCTCGTCGATCTTCTGATCGCTTAATACCCGGGTGGCCGTTACGTTTAGTAGACCGCTTGCGGCTTGTGGGTGCTTGGTATGATCATCACCTGCTGCCGGCATATTGACGAGTCTTTAGAGTCCTACATAGAGGTTTCCTGGCTCAAGCGAAATGAAATAGGAGCGCATATGAGATATGTGCAGGACCGAGAATAATGCGTGTATGTGATACCGTATTCCATTCTCGCGATGAATGTATCGATTGGTTATATGCGATATAACCTAGATATCGAATCAAGGATTGATTCGATAAGTCGATACATTGGATACTAGTCGGTTATATGCGATATGACCGGATCGTTAAATCAAGTGTTGATTTAATGATTTAATGTATAATTATATATTTGATATATTACTTTGCATTAACTAGTATTGGTTCACTTTAAATGGATTTTCTCACTTGATGTGCAAGTTGTATATGTGATATACTTTTGTGCACATGTTTGTATCATGTTTGATGATACTTGCTCACTTGGTTAAGTGTAAGAATAAACCATGGTTATGTTAATGGTTAGGGTTTCCTTTTTCCTTATTCATTTATTTATTTATTTATTTATTTATATTGGATATGATAAAGAGAAAATGGTGGCTTTCTTTGTTTGTTCATGAAGCTTCATGAAGCTTTGACTAAGTGACCATTTTGTCTCATGCTTAACCCTAACCATTCCACTTAACCCTAGTTCATTCTCTATACTTGACCATGGTTTACATTATGATAAGTATTCATTTTCTTTTTCATTTTAAAAACTTATCATAATATTCTTTCTTCTTCTTCTTCATCTTCTTCAATGAAGAAGCTTGATTCATCAATGGTGACTTGATGAAATGAGTGAGAAATCCAATTCTAAAGTGAACCAACTTCCTATTTCTTCATCCTCTACCTCTTGCCAAGTAGTATAGGGTGTTTCCTTCACAAGTTTTCATGGCTTGGTGAAGGTGGAGCTTGATCTTGTGATGCCTCGACGTAGATCATCTTCGGCATCGTCGTCGATGACCTAGCCCGCCCATTCTTCGATGAAGCCGATGCTAGAGTCATGGTTCGATTTGGACAGCGGAGAAGACTTCATCACGGAGCTATGAAGGTAGAGAAATGGATCTACAAAGGTTGTATGTTCGTTTACTTTTAGTTAAGATGTTAACTAGCTTCTAGTATCGCCTAAACTTCTAGCCAACGATCCGTATTAGGGTTTCTCGGTGTAAGTCCATATTGCGACCCCCGGTGCTTACGGGGAGGCGGAAACGGTATAAAAAACGAATTTTTATCGCAAGAGGCAACATGGACTAAACTAGGTCGGGATCGTTGTCTAAACTAAACTAGCAAATACGCTAAAGGAAGTTAGCTACTCGGATGAAGATGGTTATACCTAAACTTGAACTCCTTCTTCTTCAAACTTTGTAGAGGTTGATGGTTCTTTTTCGTCGCCTTCTTCCGTCGAAGATGGATCCACCTCGAGGGTTCGACCTTGGGCTCTTTCTCGGACTTGGAGTGAACTAGAATCTCCGGCTTGCTAATCCTTTGATCCTAGAGTGAGTAGAGAGTGACTAGGGTTTGCTTTTCTTTTTAAAGAGAAGGATTCTCAACTCATGAGAAGGTTTCTCTTTGCTAGAGGAAGAAGAAGATGAAGAGAGGAGAGAGAATGAATATGATAGAATGAGCTATTCTCTTCTTTCTTGCAACCATAATGCAAAAGAAAAGAATTATCTAATAATAATAATTGAAAATGAGAATAGTTGATGGTAATATGGAATGACCACTACCATGCTTCATTTAAAAATGTAAGCATAAATCAAGGAAGACTTTTTAAAGCATGATGGTGGTCAACATTCAACCATGGTCAACAAGTCAACCATGGTCAACAAGTCAACAAAATCAACCATAACAAAATTCTCATTTAATTACTATTATAAATAGATAATCCATAAATCTATTAGGGTTTGGAAAATGATAACTGTCAACTGTGCATACGCACCCGTTCCGAAACCCTAATGGAAAAACTCATCCTCCGCCTCAAGCAACTGTGCATACACACCTGCATTCTCGTTCCGAGGAACAAGAATACCGAGATATAAAAGCAACCCCAAAACATATATACCGGTATCTGGCTCAAACCAGAGCCTGCCAGTATAAACCGTCCGGACTCCAAACGTGCACAAGTGCGCGGATGAGAACGAACCCTGTCGCAAAACCATGCGACCTCTACTCTGTTTTGCCCAGAGGCGAATACCCTCTGTGTGGGACTCTAAAGACTCGACACTACGCTGGCAGTGGGTTTAACCACAGACCGCAAGCGGCACTAGCTGTGCGTAACGGTCCCCAGGTAGATGCCGACAAGAAGGCTGACGAGGTGAAACCCCATCTGAACTCCTACTGAGTCTGAATGTGACATTCTCCGTACAGTCCGGTCTGTTCGTCTGATACATCGCATGGCGGGCCTAGGGGGTGGTAAACGTCAGTCCCCCAATAGCGGTACAAGTCGTGCCGGAGCGAAGCCCAAAACACCCTGAGATAACACTGGAAACCTACCAGTATATCTCGTTTGCCCTGGCCAGGGACTACTCGTGTAATGGCTCTCCTAGACACAGCGCGATGTCAACCCCCAATACCGGGAGAGACGAATCCTGTCTAACCGTCACTGCCTCCAAGTGCTTCGGGACTGCACCCAACCACCACCTGTTTGCACGACTCCTTTGAGCCGTGGTAGGGTAGTGATCAAAGTGTAGTGGGAACACACTTGAGGCGAAGTGCCAGTGTCAAGTCAGCGGACTAAGCTGTACTCATGTCACCTGGGAACTGATAACTGACGATAGGTATAATACCAACCTGTCAGTTCCCGACGAGTCCTGTCCAGTGTACTCGTAACCCAACGAGCACCCGTATACTATCTCCAGTACGACATACTGATGGCTGTGGGACAGACCATCTCCCACACTGGGATGAGAAGCGCATACGCTAGTCTACTCCGGAGTATCGATGCCCTGTCTCGATAGTCCTGCGACTAGGGACCTGTATAAGGATGTGCTTATAGATTACCCAGCCCCCACTAGTGTGACTGCCATCACAACGCTGGTAATCAAGCAAAGATCCTAAGGGCTCCACTAATGCGTATAAGTGATATAATGAAATAAACACAAGTACACATTGAAGTAGAAACAAACCAAGTAGCATACTACTATTTTGAGCAAGATTGTATATACAAGGTGAATATCCCAAGCATCCATTAAGTAATATACAAACTAGTATGATACAGTAATGGCCTCTAGGGCATATACACTAACAATCTCCCACTTGCACTAAGGCCATGTACTGGCGTATCGAAGACCTATCATCTCGATCAGCCGCTCGAACTGAGTCTGGGGCAAGGCCTTGGTGAATGGATCTGCAGTGTTGTCTTCTGAAGCGACTCTCCGAACCTCGATCTCCTTACGATCCACGATCTCCCTGATCAGGTGACACCGCCTCAAGATGTGCCTGGATCTCTGATGGGACCTGGGTTCCTTCGCTAAAGCTATAGCCCCGTTGTTGTCGCAATACAGAGGTATTGGGTCAACAATGGACGGAACCACCTGAAGTTCTTTCAAGAACTTCCTCATCCAGACAGCTTCTTTTGCGGCATCAGATGCAGCGATGTATTCCGCTTCCATCGTCGAGTCTGCAACGGTTTCCTGTTTGGAACTCTTCCAACACACCGCCCCTCCATTGAGGGTGAAGACAAAACCCGACATGGACTTGGAATCATCCTTGTCACTCTGGAAGCTGGAGTCAGCAAAGGCCTCGATCTGGAGGTCTTTTCCGCCATACACCAAGAACATCTCCTTAGTCCTTCTCAGGTACTTGAGAATGTTCTTTACTGCTATCCAGTGTTTCTCCCCAGGGTTAGACTGATACCGGCTTACCACACTTAGTGCATAAGCTACATCCGGTCTGGTACACAACATCGCATACATTATAGAGCCTACCGCAGAAGCGTAGGGTATAATAGACATGCGATCCCTCTCCAAATCAGTCTTGGGAGACATCTCTTTAGAGAGGGTGATCCCGTGACAAGCCGGTAGGTTACCGCGCTTGGAATCTTCCATACTGAATCTCTTCACTATGGTGTCGATGTACCTGGACTGAGAAAGTCCCAATATCCTCTTGGATCTATCACGATGGATCCGGATCCCCAGGATGTATGAGGCATCCCCCAGGTCTTTCATGGAGAACCTTTGTGACAAGAACCCCTTGACAGATTATAGCATAGGAATGTCATTTCCTATTAAGAGAATGTCATCCACGTATAAAACAAGGAATACTACAGTTCTCGCTACAAATCTACTATAGATGCATGGTTCATCTGGATTTTTGATAAAGTCAAATTCCTTGACCGTCTCATCAAAACAGATGTTCCAACTCCGCGATGCCTGCTTTAGTCCATAGATGGACTTAAGCAACTTGCACACCTTTCCGCTGCTCCCACTCTGAATGAAACCCTCTGGCTGGTCCATATAGACACACTCCTCTAAATTTCCATTTAGAAAAGCTGTCTTTACGTCCATTTGCCAGATCTCATAATCGTGGAAGGCAGCAATGGCAAGAAGGATCCGAATGGATTTCAGCATGGCTACTGGAGAAAAGGTTTCGTCGTAGTCCAAGCCAGGTCTTTGACGAAAACCCTTTGCTACCAGCCTAGCTTTATAGGTCTCAACCTGTCCATCTACACCAATCTTCCTTTTGAAGATCCACTTGCATCCTACGGGTTTTACCCCGTCTGGAGCAATGTCCAACGTCCATACCTTGTTGGTGTACATGGACTCCATTTCGGTCCGCATTGCATCCAGCCATTTCACTGAGTCAACGCTCTGAACGGCCTGCTGGAAGCTAGTAGGCTCATCATAATCTATGATGCAATCCTCTCTATCCCCGTCTATGAGAAAACCGCATTATCTCTCGGGCGGATGAGACTGCCTACTACTCCTGCGGAGCGGCGTAGGAATGTCCTGTTCTGTTGAACCCTCTGGTTCCACTAAGCTTTCAGTAACAGTCTGTGGTTCTGGAATTTCTTCCAGTTCTATTGTGTTCCCACTTATCTGGGTTTCCAAAAACTCAGTTTCCAAGAAGCGGGCATGCTGAGAAACAAAAACCTTTTGTTCCTCAGCGGAATAGAAAAGATACCCCCTGGAGTTCCTTGGGTATCCCACAAACTTACACTGTACTGAACGTGCCTCAAGCTTGTCCGCATGCTGCTTTTTTACAAAAGCTGGACATCCCCATACCTTGAGATAATTAAGACAGGGTTTCTTCCCAGTCCACATCTCATATGGGGTGGTGGGCACAGTCTTGGTAGGAGCCTTGTTCAAGAGATACGCAGCTGCTTCTAGTGCATATCCCCATAATGATCGCGGTAACTCAGCGTTACTCATCATGGACCGCACCATATCCAATAGGGTGCGGTTCCGTCTCTCCGATACACCGTTATGTTGCGGGGTGTATGGAGGAGTAAGCTGAGAGAGAATTCCGTTCTCTTTTAAATAGTCCAGGAACTCGGCACTTAAGTATTCTCCACCTCGATCCGATCTTAGAATCTTAATACTTTTGCCGGTCTGTTTCTCTACTTCATTCTTATACTCCTGGAATTTTCCAAAGGCCTCGGACTTATGTTTCATTAAGAAGACATAACCGTACCTTGAGAAGTCATCCGTAAAAGTAATGAAGTAAGAATGTCCGCTTCGGGCATGTGTAGACATTGGACCGCACACGTCACTGTGTACGAGTCCTAAGAGCTCGCTCGCTCTTACTCCATGTCCAGTAAACGGAGTCTTTGTCATCTTTCCTTTGAGACAAGATTGACAAGTGGCATATGATTGATATTCGAACGCATTCAAATATCCTTCTGTATGCAACTTAGTCAACCTTCTCTCATTGATGTGACCCAATCTACAATGCCATAAGAAAGTCTGATTTATTTCTGGAGACTTTCTTTTGTGTGTATTCTGGACATTAAAAATCTGTGGTTGGTTTAACACGTATATACCATTACTCAATGTACCTGACCCAATCAGAACTTGATTAAGGTGAATGTTTACAACATTACTTACAAACGCAAATTCATAACCTTCTTTAGAAACTAAAGATACAGAAATGATATTACAAGTTGCGTTGGGTACAAAAAAAGCAATTACGCAAAACCAAAACATGTCCATCTGACATTCCCAGGTGATAGTCCCCCACGGCTTTAGCATCCATGCTAGCTCCGTTCGCAACTCTGAGGGTCATGTCACCTGCCTTCAAATCCCTACGGTATCTCAACGCCTGCAAAGAATTACAGATATGAGATCCTGATCCGGTATCCAATACCCAGGAAGTAGAGTTTATTGAAAGACAGTTTTCAATAACATACACACCTGAAGCTGAAGCTGCAACCTGCTTCAATTCCTGTGTTCTGGCCTTCCAGGCCCTGCAATCATTCTTCCAGTGTCCTTTCTTATGACAAAAGAAGCATTCTTCCTTATCCACAAGCTTTCCCGCTATCTTTGTTGCTTTACCTTTTCCCTTCGTATCCACTTTACTAACACCGCCCCTTGGTTTGGCGGGGGCCTTCTTCTTCTTTCCCTTGGCTTTCGCCTTGGACCTAGAAGAAGATGATCCTCCTACAAACAAAGTGGATGTATCCCTACTTTTCTGTAGGGTGCCCTCTGCGCTCCTCAGCATGTTGAGGAGCTCTGATAATTCAACCTCTTTTTCTTGTAGGTTGAAGTTCAGTATAAACTGGGCGTAAGTGGAAGGAAGGGACTGGAGAACTATATCCGTATATAGCTCACTCTCCAATGTGATCCCTAGGTCAGCGAGCTCCTCAATGTAGCCGATCATCTTTAGCACGTGCTCGGCTACTGATGATCCGACGGCCATTCTTGTCGAAAACAACTTTTTCGACGCTTCGTATCTTGCGATACGTGATTGCTCTCCATACAGTTCTTTTGTATGGAGCAATATGGACTCCATGTCCATATTCTCATGCCTCCTCTGATGTTCGTTGTCCATCGAGGCAAGCAGGAGGCACTTGGCCTTCGCGCTATCAATCTCCCAAGTCTTGCGGATTTCCTTATCCGCGACACTGGAAGTTGGACCAGGGACAGGGGGAGCTTTGGTGGTAAGAAGATACCCCAGCTTGTCATAAGTGATTGCTATCTTGACATTCCTGAGCCAATCTTTGTAGTTTGGCCCTGTCAGTTTGTTTTTATCTAGGAGTAACTTAAGTCCAGTCATGTTGATTGGTCGCTGCAATTAGGAGAGAGAAGAAGAAACACTCAGCATGATGCTCTTGCAAGTTTAGAGTGGTTTTTAGTTTGTCTAAACAGGATGGCTCCCACTGTTTCTCGAATCCCTCCTCAAACCATAAAGGAAGAATTAGTCAGGATCAATCCCACCGTACAATACTTGCTTAACCGTTCAGCCAGGCCAGTGTCGGTACTTCGAGGGAGGTTTTCCAACGCTTTCGCGAAGTTCCTTAATTAAATAACCTCTTTTCCCTGGGGGCGTAACCCCGCTAACACCTTTCTAGGAACCTACTAGGTTTATAGCATTGATCGTTTAGTGAGAAATTTCCCGAGGAGTAGCATATACTCACAGTAGGATCGGGATCCAAATATCATCGCGTGACGAAACTGAAGGAATCCTACCAGAATCATCACACTCCAAATGGTATGCAAATCTAGCAAGTTTCAGTACTTATGAAACTCCCGATGTGGATTTTTGCCCCATGCTCTTATGACCATGACGAAGGTCAACAAATCATAAGTCACATGTCAAGTTCTGCCCGTCATTATCCAGGTTAATTTGAATCCACCCGTATATACCCTTGACGAAGGTCAACAAGGTAATGCGAGTGTCCCAAACCAACGCATCTATCTATGCTACATATGAACACCCAATAGCTACCAATCACTATGCCTTGACGAAGGTCAACAAACACAGCTTGAATACTATTGAATATTCATACGAAACGACGGAGGGCTACGAATGGTTTTGGCAAAACCGTGAACGTAGTGAACTTGATTTGGTCGATGGAACGAGATAGCTTTTAAAAGGAGTGGCTCAAGCTCCGCATTTAAAAGTTGTTTTTGAAAAGAACCGAGTGGTTTTTCGAAAGTGTTCCATCGACTTAAACTTGGTTTATTATCTTGCATTAGTTCTTTTAATGCGTGATATTCTTGCATTAGTACTTTTAATGCGTCCCATCATTTAATCCTACCATTGCAGAAAACAACCAAAATATGACGTACGCTTATGCCATTCGCATTCGCCACGGGGCCCCATCATTACCCGTTAGGTTACTTAACTAACGACAGAGCGGGGGCTGGGCTAGCGCGGCTGTAAAACATAAGCAACGCCTAAATAGAAAACAATGATAGACATTACAGATCACAGATGAATACATTGGATATACTAGCAATCCGCAATCCTTTCGAGCCTGAAACGAAAAGCGGATAACACAGTCGCGGTGAATAGCCAAATACCCCACCCAAGACCCCTACGGGTGCGGCAAACTACCCGCCAAGTACTCGGTAGTTTGTGCACCCCTCCATGGGTCTATCCTAGGAGCAAAAACAGTAAAAAGAATTATACAATGACGGCTACAACCCCGACCCGGTTGTGCGGCCAAACAAATAATATTATTACATCAATTTACATTTACAATGAATGAAAGAAAAACAAAAGCTCATCTCACATCCACCCCGGCTATTCACCCGCGACAGTCCAACAGATTCATATACACATTCCAGCACATTACAGATCATGTATAACCCCGACTAATCGACTTATAGCGATTAGCCGACGTTAAATACATGCAAACAACACAGATATAACCAACATAGCCAAAGTGCAGTGAAGTTCGGAAAAAAATACGGAATTATAGGACCCCAAAAGTGAATTTCAGTTCTGGAAAATCTGGGTACATATAATATATCTTAAAAATCCCAAAACCAACACAGAAGAACACTGCACAAAAAACGATGCAGAGATGACACCAAACAGCGGCGGTTCCGCGGCCAGATGAAGAGGTGAGGCCGCGGAAGGGCGGCGCTTTGGAGGAATCATGCTATCGTTTTTGGTGGGTGTTCTTAGAAAACCCTGAGACGAATTTACAAGTATAAAGTTTTTCATTTTGAGCAGAAAAAATTTCAACAGAAACTTAGGGTTTTGTTTTTCCGGTTTTGCGATTTTTCGGTTCCGAACTTCGTTACAATTCACTACCAAGCTAGTTTAAGTTTAGTTAGGCTCTGATACCACTGTAAGTCCATATTGCGACCCCCGGTGCTTACGGGGAGGCGGAAACGGTATAAAAAACGAATTTTTATCGCAAGAGGCAACATGGACTAAACTAGGTCGGGATCGTTGTCTAAACTAAACTAGCAAATACGCTAAAGGAAGTTAGCTACTCGGATGAAGATGGTTATACCTAAACTTGAACTCCTTCTTCTTCAAACTTTGTAGAGGTTGATGGTTCTTTTTCGTCGCCTTCTTCCGTCGAAGATGGATCCACCTCGAGGGTTCGACCTTGGGCTCTTTCTCGGACTTGGAGTGAACTAGAATCTCCGGCTTGCTAATCCTTTGATCCTAGAGTGAGTAGAGAGTGACTAGGGTTTGCTTTTCTTTTTAAAGAGAAGGATTCTCAACTCATGAGAAGGTTTCTCTTTGCTAGAGGAAGAAGAAGATGAAGAGAGGAGAGAGAATGAATATGATAGAATGAGCTATTCTCTTCTTTCTTGCAACCATAATGCAAAAGAAAAGAATTATCTAATAATAATAATTGAAAATGAGAATAGTTGATGGTAATATGAAATGACCACTACCATGCTTCATTTAAAAATGTAAGCATAAATCAAGGAAGACTTTTTAAAGCCTGATGGTGGTCAACATTCAACCATGGTCAACAAGTCAACCATGGTCAACAAGTCAACAAAATCAACCATAACAAAATTCTCATTTAATTACTATTATAAATAGATAATCCATAAATCTATTAGGGTTTGGAAAATGATAACTGTCAACTATGCATACGCACCCGTTCCGAAACCCTAATGGAAAAACTCATCCTCCGCCTCAAGCAACTGTGCATACACACCTGCATTCTCGTTCCGAGGAACAAGAATACCGAGATATAAAAGCAACCCCAAAACATATATACCGGTATCTGGCTCAAACCAGAGCCTGCCAGTATAAACCGTCCGGACTCCAAACGTGCACAAGTGCGCGGATGAGAACGAACCCTGTCGCAAAACCATGCGACCTCTACTCTGTTTTGCCCAGAGGCGAATACCCTCTGTGTGGGACTCTAAAGACTCGACACTACGCTGGCAGTGGGTTTAACCACAGACCGCAAGCGGCACTAGCTGTGCGTAACGGTCCCCAGGTAGATGCCGACAAGAAGGCTGACGAGGTGAAACCCCATCTGAACTCCTACTGAGTCTGAATGTGACATTCTCCGTACAGTCCGGTCTGTTCGTCTGATACATCGCATGGCGGGCCTAGGGGGTGGTAAACGTCAGTCCCCCAATAGCGGTACAAGTCGTGCCGGAGCGAAGCCCAAAACACCCTGAGATAACACTGGAAACCTACCAGTATATCTCGTTTGCCCTGGCCAGGGACTACTCGTGTAATGGCTCTCCTAGACACAGCGCGATGTCAACCCCCAATACCGGGAGAGACGAATCCTGTCTAACCGTCACTGCCTCCAAGTGCTTCGGGACTGCACCCAACCACCACCTGTTTGCACGACTCCTTTGAGCCGTGGTAGGGTAGTGATCAAAGTGTAGTGGGAACACACTTGAGGCGAAGTGCCAGTGTCAAGTCAGCGGACTAAGCTGTACTCATGTCACCTGGGAACTGATAACTGACGATAGGTATAATACCAACCTGTCAGTTCCCGACGAGTCCTGTCCAGTGTACTCGTAACCCAACGAGCACCCGTATACTATCTCCAGTACGACATACTGATGGCTGTGGGACAGACCATCTCCCACACTGGGATGAGAAGCGCATACGCTAGTCTACTCCGAAGTATCGATGCCCTGTCTCGATAGTCCTGCGACTAGGGACCTGTATAAGGATGTGCTTATAGATTACCCAGCCCCCACTAGTGTGACTGCCATCACAACGCTGGTAATCAAGCAAAGATCCTAAGGGCTCCACTAATGCGTATAAGTGATATAATGAAATAAACACAAGTACACATTGAAGTAGAAACAAACCAAGTAGCATACTACTATTTTGAGCAAGATTGTATATACAAGGTGAATATCCCAAGCATCCATTAAGTAATATACAAACTAGTATGATACAGTAATGGCCTCTAGGGCATATACACTAACACTCGGCACCCGTAATTTTTGAAATTGGCATGGTTGATGCCTTGTGAGGCCTCATTAAAGTGCCTAGGAACCCTACAGTGGTATCAGAGCCTAGCTAGAGCCTTAGGCGATGCGTAGACGGAATTAGAAATCCGATCGAACCGAAACCCTAACCCTAATATTGCTCTCTGTACTTTTTTCAAATTTGTGGATTTTTCCAGATTAAAAATATGCAGAAAAATCAGCAGGTTATTGTGAGAGTTACAGTGAAATTCGACAGTCCAATTCCATCAAACGACCGCGGTTCCGCGGCACGAGCATGGCTCGTGCGGCGGTTCCGCGGCCTTAATGTCTCCTTGTTCAATGAATTTTACACAGTAACTCCTAACATGTAGTGCTGGTTTTCCTGGGAATTTTTAAACTAAACTCAAGAGTTGAGTTTTATGGGTTGTATTGGGAGTTCGTAAGTTCGATCGGATTATCTGATTTTGTCTAAGTGTTTTCCGGATAATTCTTGAATATGTTAAAAAGTTCGACCGGATATAAATACCCAATATTTCCCCTGCTGGAAAATTTCCAAGTGTTGGATCTTTCCATGGTTTAATAACGTTCTAAGTAGTGCAAGTAACGCGATGGTCCCTCTAGAAGACAACAAACCTTAACTCGATTATGTGACCGTCTTGAACTGCCCTTTGAACCTTAGGGTTTGGGGCAGTACGGCGTGCCACATGTGAGGCGTTGGCTTGACCCTTCTACGGCTGGACCGTTGGTACTGAGGCATGAACCGAATGTTTTTAGACTTATTTCATGTGTTGAGCAGTATCGGGAAAACTTGGGTGTTCGATTGTTCGATCGGAAAGTTTAACATTTTCCATTTATCCGGAATGTGATACAATACTTGGAATTCACAAATAGTTATGAGATAACTGAATGAATGTTATAAACATAGCAGTTTAGTCTCCGATGATCGGTTGCCACGGAATTTTGATGTGATCAAAAGTCCGTTGCAATCACGTAGCGTACGCGGATACTCGCCGGGTAAACTTAATAGACAGCCTCACTCCATAGCCCCGACCAAGTGACTGTAGGAGAACCCCGTCGCCGAAAGCATCCGTTTGGATGCTCGCGGCAGCGGTGTTCCGCCTTGGTGCACTTCGTCGACGGTATCGGGGGTGCGGCTGCCTACTAAAGTTTGCGACGAGCATTCGATCAGGATATCGGGAATCCTGTTGAATTGCCCGACTTGATATTGAAAAGTGTTTTCGATAATGAGACTAAAATGCGGGATTTATAATTGTTAGGCATGCGATGTCTAAGTAATTCATTTGATTAGGCATGTGATATCTAAGGAGGTTGCGGATTCCAACTGTTGTAGTTTTACACTTTCTTTTCTGTGACCGTAAGTGTAATATGTGATATCGCCGGTTTCGTTGCTATATGTCAACGACAATTAGGATACGCATGTTTACTTACGTTGATGACATGTGATGTTATGTGTTGCTGGATATGTTATATTGGATCGTCGTGTTTGAATAGCCGGGGATTTTTATGTGAGATGAGTGTTTTTCATTTTCATTCATGTAAAAAAACTTGTATGTAATATTCTTTTATTGGGGCACTTCCAGGTCGCGGAAGTTGTCACCTTTTGTATATTATTTATTTTTCTGCACTAGGATAGACCCAAGGAGGGGACCACAAGTAACCGGGTTCTAGGGTCCAGAGGGAGACCAACTCGAGGAGTCGAGTCCGGGTCTCCTAACCCTAGAATTGGTAGGGTGCTTGCCGCTCTCGTAGGGGTCTAGGGGTGTGGGATTGGCTATTCATCACGACCGTGGAATCCGTGTTTTATACTGGCTCGTATTGAAAACACGGACGTCCTAGTATATCCAATATTTCATATGTATCTTCTGCTGTGATTTAATCTGTGATGTGATCATGTGATGTTCTGTGATAGATACAGTATACAGTATATATGATATATTATATAGACGTTACTTATGTTTTACACCCGCGCTAGCCCTGCCCCGCTCTGCCGTTAGTTACCTAACCTAACGGTGCACGAGGGGACATCGAGGCGAATGCGGATGGCATAAGTGTACGTCGTATTTATCTGTGATGTTTAGGTATATAAATGATGGGATTTTATTAATGTGATTAATGAAAGAAAAGAAACCTAAGATGTTGTAGAATCGAATTTCAAAAATAAAACAGGTAGCTACAGTTCTTACTTTGCACAGAGGTATATGTGATATATCCTGCACCTTATTCGATAAGGAAAGGACCGAGATCCCTTCACCGGGAGTGACTCCTTTAGCAATAACTGACAGATGCTACACACTCGGTTTGTCTTTTGATTGCTTTTAAGAGTTTTGCTTTGCACAGTGATATATATGATATATCCCGCACCTCATTCGACGAGGAAAGGACCGACGATCCCTTCACCGGGAGTGACTCCTTTAGCAAAACTAGAAAAGCCTCAAAAACACTCCATTTCAAAATTCATTTGATTCTACAACGATATCAAGTTCATTACGCAATAGGTTTTCAGAAAAACCTGTCGTAGCCCTCCGTCATTTCAGATAAGTTGTATATAGTATTCGTGCTGCATTTGTTGGCTTTCATCAAGGTGCAGTGTGCGGTAGCTATATGCTGCTTATCTGCTGCATACGATGCGATTGGATTAGGGTAGTCGTGCGGCTTTGTTGGCTTTCGTCAAGGGTCGTGCGGGTGGGTTTAATTCAATCAAGAAATGACGGGTTGAACTTGACTAGCGGGCTATGGTTTGTTGGCTTTCGTCAAGGTCATAGCACGTTAGGGGCAAAATATTATCGGGAATTTCAAGTGTTGAAATTTGCAATGAGATTGCATACCTTCTATTAGATAGTTGGATCCCGATACCCGCTGCGAGTAATTGTTACTCCTGGGAGAGTTCTACACATTACAATTAGCCGATCAAGTAGGTGTCTAGAAAGGTGTCAACGAGGATACGCCTCTGGGAAAACGAGGTTTACATTAATTAGGTCCGTGCGAAAGCACGGGGAACCTCCCTCAAAGTACCGACACTAGCCTGGCTGAAAGATCGACGAAGTTGTAGGGTGTAATTAATCCCGGCTAGTCTTTCCTTTTAGGGTTTGAAGGAAGATTTGATAAAAACCAGTGGGAGCCGTCCTGATTAGATAAGATAATAACCAATCTGATCTTGCAAGAGCGCACGCTGAGTGTTTTCTTCTCTCTCTCTCCAGGTAGCGACCATATCACGCCTTAATCAAGATAATAATACGGATTATTGACCAAACCCGCTTGTTATACTGAGCTGGGGAACGTTGGTCCCGCTCCAACTTATAATTGTTATAAGACAGAGCAGGAAATTGGGGATTACCAGAATTCCCGTGCCGCCCAAACGAAGAGAGTGCATGCTGATACATCATCTTCGGGTGTGTTCATTACACAGAACTGTTTCTCAGTATCCTCCGCATCCTGCGTATATAATACCGGATCAGGATCCCAGATATGTAATCTGTTACATAGGGCTGCAAAAAGGTAGAAAAACTGAGAACGGGTGATAAGTTTCATGAGACAGAAAACAGGGCAAGACTTGTAGCCAAGTCTGTTGGTCACTATCACCCTGTATTACCAATACATTGATTCTGAACAAATGTTATTAGATACCGAACCTGATATACAAAATCAGATCAGTCTCTTTATTAGTAAAGAAATGATATAATTTTGTATTGCTGGATAATGTGTTGAACATTTCCTATATCAAAAGTTGATCGGTTCAGGCACGTTATCTAAAAGCATTGACGTTCTAAATCAAACTACAGTTCTAAGTATATAGAACACACACAAGAGGAATAGTTCAGAAATGAACGGATCCTTCTTGAGGCATTGTAGACTAGGTCATATCAATGCGACCCGACTGGCTAAAGTTACATATAGATTCATATTTAAATCAGTTTGAATTTCCATCTTGTGAAACTTGCCAGTCATGTCACAAAGATAAGATGACCATAGCTCCGTTTACTGGAAACAGAGAAAGAGTGAGTAAACTCTTGGGATGATACATGTTGATGTATGTAGATCCCCTGTCTACACATGCCAACACCGGTTCTTTGTACTTCATTGCATTCTCTGATAATCTCTTTAGATTCAGACATATGTTCCTGTTGAAACACAAGTCCGAACCTTTTAAGATATTCACAGAATATAAGTTAGAAGTAGAGAACCAATACGGGTATAAGTATTATGTCCTTTGATATGATCAAGGAGGAGAATACTTGAGCACGGAAATCCTGGACTATTCTAAAGGAGAATAAGATTCTCTCTCAGCATTACTCCTCCGTATACACCACAGCACATCGGTGTGTCGGGGCGGAGCAGATACACCCTATATGATATGGTGTGCTCTATGATAAGTACTACTGAGTTTCCTATTTCCTTTTTGGAGTTATGCGCTTGAGAAGCTGCGTACCTATTGAATAGGGTTCCAATCAATTCAGTTGCCTACCGCTTCATATATGATATGGAATGGGAAGAGCCCATATCTTAAGTTAGTTAAGAATTGGGGTTGTCCGGCCTATGTCTAAAAGCAAAAATCCGGACAAGCTCGAGGCAAATACTGTTATGACGAACTGGAATCGTTCCAGCTGTACAAACTACAGATGATGATTTGATAGAACCAAAGGATTCGATAGTAACCAACGAACCTCAGCCTCTCCGCCGATCTAGTAGGATTCCTCACCCACCTGAGAGATACTTCGGTTCCTCTATGACAGTGGGAGCGAGGATTGCATCATGAGATGATGACCCAACTAGTTTCGAGCTGGCCATCAGGAGTGGGACTCTGTAAGAATGGCTGGATGCTTAGTGATCTGAGATGGAATCCTTATACACCAACAAAGTATGGACTTTGGTTGCTATATCTGAAGGGTTAAATCCCCATCAGGAGCAAGTATATCTTGAGAAGATTACTTGGTGTATATGGAAAGGTTGAGACTTTCAAAGCTAGACTTGTTAAAGGTTTTCGTCATCAACCAGGCGTGGATAATGATGAAACCTTTTCCAGTGCCTATGCTTAAGTCCATCCAGATCCTACTTGCCACGGCTACATACCATGACTACGATATCTGGTGGTTGGGTGTCATGACTGCTTTTCTAAAATGATGTTTTGGAAGAGAGCGTCTATAAGTACACAGCCAGAGGGCTTCGTAGACAGTGGGAGCAGCGGAAACGTTTGCAAGATGTTTTATGTGATGAAGCAGGCATCGCGGAGTTGGAACATCTGTTTTGATGAGTTAGTCAAACAGTTTGACATCATCAAAATGGTAGATGAACCTTGTATAAACAAAAAGGTAGTAGGGAGTATGGTGGTGATCCTCGTAGAGTACGTGGATGACATACTCTTGATAGGGAAGTAGTTTCCTATGCTACGCTCGGTTAATCTCCGCTTATCACAAGGATTCTCCATATAGGATCAAAGAGATACCTACTAAATCCTGGATTTTGGATCTATGAGATAGATCTAATTGGATATTAGGATACTCACTAGCTGTAGTGAGATGGTATCAATTGATCCTTGGGAGAATCACTGGAAGTATTCCAGGGTGATAAAGACGACTGAATGTCAGTCGCAGGCATTGTCTTTACCCTCAGTAAAGGGACGGTATGTTGGAAGAGTTCCAAGGTAGATACCGTGACATTCTAGACGATAAAGACTGGATACATCGCTACTTAAGATGCTACCAAAGAGGATGTTTGGGTGTATATTAGTTCATGAGATGAACTTCGTTCCTCCCATTGTGTGACAATGGAGTTGTGGCTGATGCCAAGGAACGCCCGTCCCATCAGTGATCCAGACATATTCTAAGGCAGTATCACCTGATCATGGAGATGGTTGATCTCCAGGGTGATCGAGGTTAGGAGAGCAGACTCAGAGGATAACACGGCGGATCCACTCACGAAGGCCAATTCCCAGAGAGAGATTTTTATGGGATGGTTGAGTATGAGATACTACAACCACTGCTACAGATGGCCCTAGTGCAAGTGGGAGATTGTTAGTTATATGTATGCCCTAGAGGCCATTACTATACATAGGATGTATATTGTAGTGGATGCTGGGACATATATAGAGAGGACTTTCTTGCTCGACATGATAGTATGCTATCTGGTTACCCTTTACCTTAACGTGTATACTGATTGTCTCTCTGTTACATGTTGGTAAAGCCCTTAGGATGTGTACTTGACTACATGGACTATGATGCGGATCATACTAGTGGGGACATGGTAGTCCATAAGTACATCCTTCGAAGTCCCTAGTCGTGGGTGTATCGAGACGGGGCATCGATATACCAGTGTAGACTAGCGTATACCTTCTCGGCCCATACAGATGGGCGATGGATGATCCCATATCCATTGGTGTTTGACATCAGAGATGATATACGGGTGCTCAGTGGAGACTGGGTACACTGGACGGACTCGCCGAGAACTCCCAGATGGTATTATACCTTACGTCAGATGGCAGTTCTCTGGTGACACTGGTACAGAGTAGTCTGTTGACCCGAGATCGTCATAGAGTCTTGTGTGGTTCCTACTGTGCTTTGATTTCCATCTTACCACGTCCAAGAGGGCGTGCAAAACGGTGGTTTTTGGGTACAGTCCCGAGTCACATGGAGGCAATGAGCGATAGGAGGGGATTCGTCTCTCCCGGTATAGGGGGTTGATGTTGCGCTGTGTTCGATTGGCTATAACCGGAAATCCCTGGCCAGGGTTGCTGAGATATACTGGTAAGTGTTACCAGTAGTTTCTCGAACTGTTATAGATCTCATATCGACACGACTTATCGAGCTATTGGGGTCTGACGTTTACCACCCCTAGGCAAGATATGCGACATATCAAACGATCAGACCGGACTGTACGGTAAGTGTTACTGGTTGGATTCACTGGAGTGTGAGCGGGCTTGCTCGTCGATCTTCTGATCGCTTAATACCCGGGTGGCCGTTACGTTTAGCAGACCGCTTGCGGCTTGTGGGTGCTTGATATGATCATCACCTGCTGCCGGCGTATTGACGAGTCTTTAGAGTCCTACACAGAGGTTTCCTGGCTCAAGCGAAACGAAATAGGAGCGCATATGAGATATGTGCAGGACCAAGAATAATACGTGTATGTGATACCGTATTCCATTCTCGCGATGAATGTATCGATTGGTTATATGCGATATAACCTAGATATCGAATCAAGGATTGATTCGATAAGTCGATACATAGGATACTAGTCGGTTATATGCGATATGACCGGATCGTTAAATCAAGTGTTGATTTAATGATTTAATGTATAATTATATATTTGATATATTACTTTGCATTAACTAGTATTGGTTCACTTTAAATGGATTTTCTCACTTGATATGCAAGTTGTATATGTGATATACTTTTGTGCACATGTTTGTATCATGTTTGATGATACTTGCTCACTTGGTTAAGTGTAAGAATAAACCATGGTTATGTTAATGGTTAGGGTTTCCTTTTTCCTTATTCATTTATTTATTTATTTATTTATTTATATTGGATATGATAAAGAGAAAATGGTGGCTTTCTTTGTTTGTTCATGAAGCTTCATGAAGCTTTGACTAAGTGACCATTTTGTCTCATGCTTAACCCTAACCATTCCACTTAACCCTAGTTCATTCTCTACACTTGACCATGGTTTACATTATGATAAGTATTCATTTTCTTTTTCATTTTAAAAACTTATCATAATATTCTTTCTTCTTCTTCATCTTCTTCAATGAAGAAGCTTAATTCATCAATGGTGACTTGATGAAATGAGTGAGAAATCCAATTCTAAAGTGAACCCACTTCCTATTTCTTCATCCTCTACCTCTTGCCAAGTAGTATAGGGTGTTTCCTTCACAAGTATTCATGGCTTGGTGAAGGTGGAGCTTGATCTTGTGATGCCTCGACGTAGATCATCTTCGGCATCGTCGTCGATGACCTAGCCCGCCCATTCTTCGATGAAGCCGATGCTAGAGTCATGGTTCGATTTGGAAAGCGGAGAGGACTTCATCACGGAGCTATGGAGGTGGAGAAACAGATCTACAAAGGTTGTATGTTCGTTTACTTTTAGTTAAGATGTTAACTAGCTTCTAGTATCGCCAAAACTTCTAGCCAACGATCCGTATTAGGGTTTCTCGGCACCCGTAATTTTTGAAATTGGCATGGTTGATGCCTTGTGAGACCTCATTAGAGTGCCTAGGAACCCTACAGTTTGTGGGTGGGTCATGACAAAGTTGGTATCAGAACATTAGGTTTTACCTCTCTGAGTATAGGATGACCCTTGGTATGATGGAGTAGGTGTCATAAGTATAGTGACGTGGCGTGTGTATGTTCCGCAGCATACTTACGATACGATACTCTGCCTAAGTGACCTCAGGGTATATAATTGCTTGTACTTCCTTCCTTGATTCCATCTATCCTTTGTTTTGATTGCAATATTCTTATCAAATACTTTTTCTTGCTCCAGCCACTATGCCGCCGAAGACTACGAGGGCCCAGAGGGCTGCCACCAGAGATGGGATTAAAGCGGGATCTCCTGAGACGAGGACCGATCAGGATGGTACGCCTATCCCTCAGGGACAGATTGATCCGCCTTCTCCAGGCCGGATAGCTAGGCTGGAGGCGAGTATTTAGGATTTGCGCCAGATGATCGAATCCTTGATAGAGATCAATCGAACACGGAGATCGGATACTGCTCCACCTACGGTTGTTCCGGGACCAAAGCGGATTCTTACATGTATATCATCTTCAGAGCGATTTGGCAGAGACATGACAGGCAGAGGCCGTGGTGGATTCTTTTTAGGCCGTGGTGGTGGTTGAGGCATTATGCGAGGCCAGTTATTCATCTCTTATGTACCGGGTCAGCAGCAGTTGGCTGGATATTTTCGATGTGGGAATCCGCAGCACCTTGTCAGAAATTGTACCGCGAGGCGCCAGGGTGAAGCGACAGTTCCACATATGACCTTACCACCTTCACCACCTCCTTCGAGCGCATTACCCCCTACACCTATTGTTGCTCCATGCCAGATCGATGCCCAGAGAGGACATGGTCATGGCGGTCGTATTCCGAGAGGACGAGGTAGCAGAGGCGGAGGACAGCTGGTCGCCGGTAGAGGGCAGGCCCTAGCTTTTGTGTTGACTCCTCGAGACACGCAGGCGTCGAACGCAGTAGTGACAGGTATGTTAGTTATATGTATGCCCTAGAGGCCATTACTGTACATGAGATGTATAATGTAGTAGATGCTGGGACATATATAGGGAGGACTTTCTTGCTCGACATGATAGTACGCTATCTGGTTGCTCTTTATCTTAACATGTATACTTATTGTCTCTCTGTTACATGTTGATAAAGCCCTTAGGATATGTACTCGACTTCCAGGACTACGATGTAGATCATACTAGTGGGGCCTGGATAGTCCATGAGTACATCCTTCAATGTTCCTAGTCGTAGGAATATCGAGACGGGGCATCGATATTCCAGAGTAGACTAGCGTATATCTTCTCGACCTATGTGATGGGCGATGGATGATCCTATATCCATTGGTGTTTGACATCAGAGACGGTATGCGGGTGCTCAGTGGAGACTGGGTACACTGGACGAACTCGCCGAGAACTCCCAGATGGTATTATACCTCACGTCAGATGGCAGTTCTCTGGTGACACTGGTACAGCTTAGTCTGTTGACCCGAGATCGTCATAGAGTCTTGTGTGTCTCCCACTGTGCTTTGATTTCCACTCTACCACGGCTCTACTAAGTCGTGCAAACAGGTGGTTTTTGGTTACAGTCCAGATTCACAAGGAGGCAATGAGCGATAGGAGGGGATTCGTCTCTCCCGGTATTGGGGGTTGATGTTGCGCTATGCTCGACTGGCCATAACTGGAAATCCCTGGCCAGGGTTGCAGTGATTTACTCGTAATATTTATCAGTAGTTTCACGCTTGTTATGGACCTTACATCGGCATGACTTATCAAGCTGCTGGGGTCTGACGTTAACCACCCCTAGGCGAGATATGCGACATATCAGACGAACAGACCGGACTGTGCGGTAAGTGTTACTGATTGGATTCGCAGGAGTATGAGCAGGCTTGCTCGTTGATCTTCTGATCGCTCAATACCCGGGTGGCCGTTATGTTTGGCAGACCGCTTGCGGCTTGTGGGTGATTGATATGATCACCACCTACTGCCGGCGTATTGACGAGTCTTTAGAGTCCTACACAGAGGTTTCCTAGCTCAAGCGAAACGAAATAGGAGCGCATATGAGATATGTGCGGGACCGAGAATAATACCAGTATGTGATACTGTATTCTATTCTCATGATTTGTATCATCGGACGGTTATATGAGATATAGCCGGGTTACCGAATCAAGTGTTCATTCGATACATTGATACACTAGATATTAGTCGGTTATATGCAATATGACCGGATCGTTAAATCAAGTGTTGATTTAATGTATAATTATATATTTGATATATTACTTTACATTAACTAGTATTGGTTCACTTAAGATTGATTTTCTCACTAGATTGTGCACATTGTTTATATGTGATATATGCAAGTGTACATGTTTGTATCATGCTTGATGATACATACAAGATGGGTGTATGAGACTTATATCAAGTTTAGGTTAAATTAGGGTTTACTTATTTCCTTAAGAATAACAAAAGAGAGGAGACTTTAGTCAATGTTATCAAGCTTGTAGAAGCTTGTATGCAACATTGACAAAGTCAACTCTTTTGTCATTCCTTAGGATATTAGTTAACCCAGCCCTTAACCTCATACTTTGGTTAATTCTCTATATGAGTTAAGCATGAGGGCTTAACTCACCAATGGTTGCAATATGATAGACTTCACTTGATTATTCTTTTGTGATATTCATTATTCATTCTTATTTCTTTTCTTCTTCTTCTTCAAGAAGAAGAAAGCTTGCTAGAAAAAAATTTCATGTGAAGAAACAAAGTGAGAAATCCAAATCCAAAGTGAACCCACTTCCTATTTCATCATCCTCTACTACTTGTCATTTAGTTTAGGGTGTTCTCTTCACAAAGTTCTTGACCTAGTGAAGATGGAGCTTGAGTTTGAGTCTCCTCGACGTAGATCATCTTCGGCCTCGAATTCAACGACCTAGCCTGCTCATTTCTCCGAAGAAACCATCGCTAGAGTCCGGGATCCCGATGATCGCAGCGAAGGGACATCAACACGGAGCTTTAGAAGTGAAGGACCGGATCTACAAAGGTTGTAATCCCTTTCACTTGTAGTTAAAATGTTTAGCTTGCTTGTTTTTGCATAATCTCTAGTATACGATCTTGGTTAGGGTTGTTCGGCACGGCTATTTTTTTTGAATCGGGCATGGTTGATGTCTTGTAGAACCTTGTTAGAGTGCCTAGGAACCCTACAGTGGTATCAGAGCCAAGCTAGAGCTTTACGTGATGTCTAGGCGAAGTTTAAAGTCCGATCGAACCCGTAAACCCCGACGAATACCCTTCTTTGGACAATTTTCAAAACTGTGTTTTTTAGTGAATTAAAAATGCTCAGAAAATATAGCAGGGAATTCTAAGAATAACTGCAGAAAATGACAACCTAACTCCACAGTAGCGCCGCGGAACCGCGGCCTTACCCTACTTCTAGCGGCAGTTTCGCGGCCGTATGTGATGATTAGGCGCTCCATTTTCTACAGTTACCTCCGTAGGTTTTTCCTGATTCTTCTGGGAATTTTTAATTCTTACTCCGGAGTTGAGTTTTCTGGGTTGTATTGGGGACTCATTGATTCGATCGGATTATTTAACTTCGTTTAAGTTTTTCCGGATAATTTTAGAACGTGTTAAAAAGTTCGAACGGATATCAATAACTCACTTTTTCCCGACCCGGAAAATTTCCAAGTGTTGGATTTTTCCGTAGTTTAAGAACGTTCTAAGTCATGCAAGTAACGCGATGGACCCTCTAGAAGACAACAAACCTTAACTCGATTATGTGACCGTCTTGAACTGCCTTTTGAACCTTAGGGTTTGGGGCAGTACAGCGTGCCACATGTGAGGCGTTGGCTTGACCCTTCTACGGCTGGACTGTTGGTACTGTGGCATGAAATGGATGTTTTTAAACTTGTTTCAAGTGTAGAGCTATTTGGGAAAACTTGGGTGTTTGATTATTCGATTAGAAAGTTTAACATTGTCTGTTTATCTGGAATGTGATACAATATTTGGAATCCACAAGTAGTTATGAGATAACTAATTTGAATGTTATAGACATAGCAGTTTAGTCTCATTTGATCGGTTGCCACGGGATTTTGATATGATCAAAAGTCCGTCGCAATCACGTAGCGTACGCGGATACTCGCCGGGTAAACTTAATAGATAGCCACGCCCTATAGCCCTGACCAAGTGACTGTAGGAGAACCCCATAGCCAAAAGCATCCGTTCGGGTGCTCGCGGCAGCGGTGTTCCGCCTTAGTGCACTTCGTCGACGGCATCCGGGGGTGCGGCCGTCTACTAAAGTTTGCGACGAGCATTCGATCGGGATGTCGGGAATCTTGTTGAATTGCCCGACTTGATATTGAAAAGAGTTTTCGATAATGAGACTAAAATGCGGGGTTTATAATAGTTAGGCATGTGATGTCTAAAGAATTCATATGATTAGGCATGCGATGTTTAAGGAAATTGCGGATTCCAACTGTTGTAGTTTTACACTTTCTTTTCTGCGACCGTAAGTGTAATATGTGATATCGCCGGTTTCGTTGCTATATGTCAACGACAATTGAGATGGGCATATTTACTTACGTTGATGACATGTGATGTTATGTGTTGCTGGATATGTTATATTGGATCGTCGTGTTTGAATAGCCGGGTTTTTTTTATGTGAGATGAGTGTTTTTTCATTTTCATTCATGTAAAAAACTTGTATATAATATTCATTTATTAGGGCACTTCCGGGCTGAGGATGATGTCACCATTGTATATTATTTATTTTTCCGCATTAGGATAGACCCAAGGCGGGGAGCATAAGTAACCGGGTTCTAGGGTCCAGTGGGAGACCATCTCGAGGAGTCGAGTCCGGGTCTCCTAACTCTAGAATTGGTAGGGTTGCTTGCCGCTCTCGTAGAGGTCTAGGGGTGTGGGATTGGCTATTCATCACGACCGTGGAATCCGTGTTTTATACAGGCTCAAAATAAAACACGGACGTCCTAGTATATCCAATATTTCATATGATGTTTTCTGCTGCGTTATCTGTGATGTGATCATGTGATATGTTCAGATAGATACTGTATATAGTATATATGATATATTATATAGACATTGCTTATGTTTTACACCCGCGCTAGCCCTGCCCCGCTCTGCCGTTAGTTACCTAACCTAACGGTGCAGACGGGACATCGAGGCGAATGCGGATGGCATAAGTGTACGTTGTATTTATCTGTGATGTTTAAGTGGACTTAAATGATGGGACATTCATTAATGAGATTAATGAAAGAAAATAAACCTAAATGATGTTGTGGAATCGAATTTCAAAAATTAGGTAACTCTAGTTGTTGCTTTGCATAGCGGTGTTCCTTGTAGAACATCCAGCACCTTATTCGATAAGGAAAGAGCCGAGATCTCTTCACCGGGAGTGACCTCTTTAGCAATAACTAGCAGATGCTACAACCTTCGTTTTGTATTTTGATTGCCTTTTTAGTTCTTGCTTTGCATAGTGGTATTATGAATATCCTGCACCTCATTCGACGAGGAAAGAGCCGAGATCCCTTCACCGGGAGTGGCCTCTTTAGCGAAACTAGTAAAAGCCTCAAAAACACTCCATTTAAAACCATTTGATTCTACAGCGAGATTAAGTTCAAAGCGTTAAAGGTTTTCTTAAAAACCATCCGCAACCCTCCGTCATTTTAGGAAGTAGAGTACTTAGTATTCGTGTTGTGTTTGTTGACCATAGTCAAGGCACAGTGTACGGTAGCTAAGTGATGTCTTCCTACACCGCATATGATGCGATTAGTTAGGACAGTCGCGTGACTTTGTTGACCTTAGTTAAGGGTCATGTGGATGGGTCTAATTAATCACGAAATGACGGGTAGAACTTGACTAGTGCTTATGATTTGTTGACCATAGTTAAGGTCATAAGTGCTAGGGGTAAAAACCTTTATCGGGAGTTTCAAGTGTTGAAATTTGCAATGAGATTGCATACCTTCTATGAGATAGTAGGATCCCGATACCCACTGCGAGTAATTGTTACTCCTGGGAGAGTTTTGCACTTTACAATTAGCCGATCAAGTAGGTGTCTAGAAAGGTGTCAACGGAGTTACGCCCCTGGGAAAACGAGGTTTGTTTTAATTAGATCCATGCGAAAGCACGGGGAACCTCCCTCAAAGTACCGGAACTGGCCTGACTGAAAGATTGGCGAACTTGTAGAGTGTAATTAATCCCGGCTAGTCTGTCCTTTTAGGGTTTGAAGGAAGATTTGATAAAAACAGTGGGAGCCATCCTGATTAAATAAAATATATATATAACCGATCTAATCTTACAAGAGCGCACGCAAAGTTCTTCTCTCTCTCTCTCCAGGTAGCGACCATGTCACGCCTTAATCAAGATAATAATATGGATGTATTGACCGAACCCGCTTGTTATACTGAGCTGGGGAATGTTGGTCCCGCTCCAACTTATAATTGTTATAAGACCGAGCAGGAAATAGGGGAATACTAGGATTCCTATGCCACCCAAACGAAGAAAATGCATGTTGATGCATCTCCTTCGGGTGTGTTCATTACAAAGAACTGTTTCTCTGTATCCTCTACGTCCTGGGTATTAGATACCGGATCAGGATCCCGCATATGTAATCTGTTACATGGGCTACAGAAAGGTTGAGAACTGAGAACGGGTGATAAGTTTCATGAGACAGAAAACAGTGCAAGTGTTGCAGCCAAGTCTGTTGGTCACTATCACCCTATATTACCAGAATACATTAAATCTGAATGAATGTTATTAGATACCGAACCTGATATACAACATCATATCAGTCTCTTTATTAGTAAAGAAAGGATATAATTTTGTATTGTTGGATAATGTTTTGAACATTTCCTATATCAAGAGTTGATCGGTTCAGGCACGTTATCTAAAAGCATTGACGTTCTAAATCAAACTACAGTTCTTAGTATACAGAACACACACGAGAGGAAGAGTTCAGAAATGAACGAATTCTTCTTGAGGCATTGTAGACTAGGTCATATCAATGCGACCCGACTAGCTAAGTTACATTTAGATGCATATTTAAATCAGTTTAAATTTACATCTTATGAAACTTGCCAGTCATGTCACAAAGATAAGATGACCATAGCTCCGTTTACTAGAAACAGAGAAAGAGTTAGTGAACTCTTGGGACTGATACATAGTGATGTATGAAGGTCCCCAGTCTACATATGCCAGGACTGATTCTTTGTACTTCCTTACATTCACTGATGATCTCTCAAGATTCGGACACATGTTCCTGTTGAAACACAAGTCCGAAACTTTTAAGATAATCACCGAATATAAGTTAGAAGTAGAGAACCAAAAACGGGTATAAGTATTGTATCCTTTGATGTGATCAGGGAGGAGAATACTTGAGCACGGGATTCCTGGACTATTCTAAAGAAGAATAGGATTCTCTCTCAGCATTACTCCTCCGTATACACCACAACACGTCGGTGTATCGGGGAGGAACAATCACACCCTATGTGATATAGTGCGCTCTATGATGAGTACTACTGAGTTTCCTATTTCCTTTTGGGAGTTATGCACTTGAGAAGATGCATACCTATTGAATACGGTTCCAATCAAATCCATTGCCTACCACTTCATATGTGATATGGAATGGGAAGAGCCCATATCTTAAGTTTGTTAAGATTTGGGGTTGTCCGGCCTGTGTCTAAAAGCAAAATCCGGACAAGCTTGAGGCAAAGTCAGTTCTGTAGAAGTTTGTTGGATATCCCAAGCATTCGCAAAGGAATATCTTCTACCTAACAGATGAACAAAAGATGTTTTGTTTCTCAACATACCACCTTTGTGAAAGGGTATTTCTTATGAAGAAATTAGTGGTCATGAGGTAGAACTGGAAGGAGTTCTAGCTATACAAACTACAGCAGATGATTTGGTAGAACCAAAGGATTCAATAGATTCCGACAAACCTCAGCCTCTCCGCCGATCTAGCAGGGTTCCTCATCCGCCTGAGAGATACTTCGGTTTCTCAATGACAGTGGGAGCGAGGATTGCATCATGAGATGATGACCCAACTAGTTTCGAGCAGGCCATCAAGAGTGATGACTCTGTAAGAATGGCTGGATGCTTAGCGATCTGAGATGGAATCCATGTACACCAACAGAGTATGGACTTTGGTTGCTATATCTGAAGGGTTAAATCCCCATCAGGAGCAAGTATATCTTGAGAAGATTACTTGGTGTATATGGAAAAGTTGAGACTTTCAAAGCTAGACTTGTTAAAGGTTTTCATCATCGACCAAGTGTGGATAATGATGAAACCTTTTCCAACGGCTATGCTTAAGTCCATCCGGATCCTACTTGCTATTGCTGCATACCATAACTGTGATATCTGGTGGTTGGGTGTCATGACTGCTTTTCTAAATATTAATTTAGAAGAGAGCGTCTTTAAGAACACAGCCAGATGGCTTCGTAAATAATGGGAGTAGAGGAAACGTATGCAAGTTGCTTTACAGGATAAAGCAGGTATCGCGGAGCTGGAATATCTGTTTTGATGTGATAGTCAAAGAGTTTGACTTCATCAAAATAGTAGATGAACCTTGTACATACAAAAAGGTAGTAGAGAGTAAGGTGGTCATCCTCGTATTATACGTGGACAACATACTCTTGATAGGAAAAGAGTTTCCTATGCTACGCACGGTCAATCTCCTCTTATCACAAGGATTCTCCATATAGGATCAAAGTGATACCTCCTAAATCCTGGGTTTTGGATCTATAAGATAGATCTAATTGGATGTTAGGATTCTCACTAGTTGTAGTGAGATGGTATCAATCGATCCTGGGGAGAATCACTGGAAAAGTTCCAGGGTGATAAGGACGACTGAATGTCAGTCGCGGGCATTGTCTTTACCCTCAGTGGAGGGACGGTATGTTGGAAGAGTTCCAAGCGAGATACCGTGGCAAACTAAACGATAAAGGCTGGTGACATCACTATCAAAGATACTACCAAAGAGGAAGTTTGGGTGTATATTAGTTCATGAGATGAACTAGGTTCCTACCATTGTGTGACAATGGAAGTGTGGACTTGACCCAGGAATCACGGTCCCATCAGTGAACCAGACATATTCCAAGGCAGTATCACCTGATCATGGAGATAGTTGATCTCCAGGGTGATCGAGGTTATGAGAGTAGACTTAGAGGACAACACGGCGGATCCACTCACAAAGGCTTTTTCCCAGAGAGAGACTTATATGGGATGGTTGAGTATGAGATACTGCAACCACTGCTACAGATGGCCCTAGTGCAAGTGGGAGATTGTTAGTTATATGTATGCCCTAGAGGCCATTACTGTACATGAGATGTATAATGTAGTAGATGCTGGGACATATATAGGGAGGACTTTCTTGCTCGACATGATAGTACGCTATCTGGTTGCTCTTTATCTTAACATGTATACTTATTGTCTCTCTGTTACATGTTGATAAAGCCCTTAGGATGTATACTCGACTTCCAGGACTATGATGTAGATCATACTAGTGGGGCCTGGGTAGTCCATGAGTACATCCTTCAATGTTCCTAGTCGTAGGAATATCGAGATGGGGCATCGATATTCCAGAGTAGACTAGCGTATATCTTCTAGACCCATGTGATGGGCGATGGATGATCCCATATCCATTGGTGTTTGACATCAGAGACGGTATGCGGGTGCTCAGTGGAGACTGGGTACACTGGACGGACTCGCCGAGAACTCCCAGATGGTATTATACCTCACGTCAGATGGCAGTTCTCTGGTGACACTGGTACAGCTTAGTCTGTTGACCCGAGATCGTCATAAGGTATTGTGTGTCTCCCACTGTGCTTTGATTTCCACCCTACCACGGCTCTACCGAGTCGTGCAAACAGGTGGTTTTTGGGTACAGTCCCGATTCACATGGAGGCAATGAGCGATAGGAGGGGATTCGTCTCTCCCGGTATTGGGGCTTGATGTTGCGCTATGCTCGACTGGCCATAACTGGAAATCCCTGGCCAGGGTTGCAGTTATTTACTGGTAAGAGTTATCAGTAGTTTCACGCTTGTTATGGACCTTACATCGGCATGACTTATCAAGATGCTGGGGTCTGACGTTTACCACCCCTAGGCGAGATATGCGACATATCAGACGAACAGACCGGACTGTGCGGTAAGTGTTACTGATTGGATTCACAGGAGTGTGAGCATGCTTGCTCGTTGATCTTCTGATCGCTCAATACCCGGGTGGCCGTTACGTTTGGCAGACCGCTTGCGGCTTGTGAGTGATTGATATGATCACCACCTACTGCCGGCGTATTGACGAGTCTTTAGAGTCATACACAGAGGTTTCTTGGCTCAAGCGAAATGAAATAGGAGCGCATATGAGATATGTGCGGGACCGAGAATAATACCAGTATGTGATACTGTATTCTATTCTCACGATTTGTATCATCGTACGGTTATATGAGATATAGCCGGGTTGCCGAATCAAGTGTTGATTCGATACATTGATACACTAGATATTAGTCGGTTATATGCGATATGACCGGATCGTTAAATAAAGTGTTGATTTAATGATTTAATATATAATTATATATTTGATATATTACTTTACATTAACAAGTATTAGTTAACTTAAGATTGATTTTCTCACTAGATTATGCACATTGTTTATATGTGATATATGCAAGTGTACATGTTTGTATCATGCTTGATAATACATACAAGATGGGTGTATGAGACTTATATCAAGTTTAGGTTAAATTAGGATTTACTTATTTACTTAAGAATAAAAAAAGAGAGGAGACTTTAGTCAATGTTATCAAGCTTGTAGAAGCTTGTATGCAACATTGACAAAGTCAACTCTTTTGTCATTCCTTAGGATATTAGTTAACCCAACCCTTAACCTCATACTTTGGTTAATTCTCTACATGAGTTAAGCATGAGGGCTTAACTCACCCATGGTTGCAATATGATAGACTTCACTTGATTATTCTTTTGTGATATTCATTATTCATTCTTATTTGTTTTCTTCTTCTTCTTCAAGAAGAAGAAAGCTTGCTAGAAAAAAATTTCATGTGAAGAAACAAAGTGAGAAATCCAAATCCAAAGTGAACCCACTTCCTATTTCATCATCCTCTACTACTTTTCATTTAGTTTAGAGTGTTCTCTTCACAAAGTTCTTGACCTAGTGAAGATGAAGCTTGAGTTTGAGTCTCCTCGACGTAGATCATCCTCGGCCTCGAAGTCAACGACCTAGCCCGCTCATTTCTCCGACGAAACCATCGTTAGAGTCTGGGATCCCGATGATCGCAGCGAAGGGACGTCAACACGAAGCTTTAGAAGTGAAGGACCGGATCTATAAAGATTGTAATCCCTTTCAGTTGTAGTTAAAATATTTAACTTGCTTGTTTTCGCATAATCTCTAGTATACGATCTTGGTTAGGGTTGTTCGGCACGGCTATTTTTTTTTGAATCGGGCATGGTTGATGCCTTGTAGAACCTTGTTAGAGTGCCTAGGAACCCTACAAGGTATTCTCTTAGTGTATTTGTTGCGCACTTTTGTTTGACCCGGAATCTACGTATTCTTTTGCATCCACACTTTTTGTATCTAGGTTTAGCCGAGAGTAGTCTTTGCTAAAATCAGCCGCTTGTTGTGATTACTCCGGTAGGCGAGTCTTTTGTTACTCGATATGTTTTTCAATCGTGTTTGTTTTGTTCATATCGGAGATAGGGATTCTTCTGTCGATTTGATTCTTCTCGATATGTTAGACTTCGAAGTTCTTCTGGGCATGGATTGGCTAGCCACGTGTTATGCGTCCGTGGACTGCCGTGAGAAAGCAGTCATATTTAGTTTTCCGGATGAGCCAGTTCTTATTATTCAGGGAGACCGTTGTGCCACCCTTCCCAGTTTGATTTCTTCTCTTCACGCTAGTTAGCTCTTGAGGAAAGGATGTCAGGGATTCTTAGCGTATGTTCGTGATGCCGGAGCCGCAGAGGTCCTGTTGGACCAAGTCCCAATTGTGAGAGAGTTTCCAGACGTCTTTCCTGACGAGCTGCCTGGTTTTCCGCCATACCGCGATATTGAGTTCTGCATTGAATTGATCCTCGGCACGGGGCTTATTTCTATACCGCCTTATCGGATGGCCCCGGCAGAGCTTAAAGAGCTAAAGGATCAGTTGCAAGATTTGCTGGATAAAGGGCTTATTCATCCGAGTGTGTCACCTTGGGGAGCTCATGTCCTGTTCGTCAAGAAGAAAGATGGCAGATTGCGTTTGTGCATCGATTATCGTCAGTTGAATCGAGTTACTATGTGGAACAGATATCCCCTATCTCGCATTGACGATTTGTTTGATCATCTCCAAGGTGCGGGACATTTCTCGAAAATTGACTTGCGGTCAGGTTATCATCAGTTGCGGGTTCGGAAAGATGACATTCCGAAGACTGCTTTTCGCACGCGCTACGGGCATAATGAGTTCTTGGTGATGTCGTTCGGGCTCACCAATGCCCCAACAATGTTTATGGACTTGATGAACCGCATATTCAGGTCGTTTCTTGATCAGTTTATTATCGTGTTCATTGATGACATCTTAGTATAGTCCTGGAACCGTGAGGAGCACGAGCAGCAATTGAGGATCACATTACAGACCTTAAGGGAGCATCAGTTGTTTGCTAAATTCTCCAAGTGCGTCTTCTGGCAGGATAGTGTTGATTTCTTGGGTTACGTGGTTACGAGAAATGGCATACGTGTAGACCCGAAGAAGGTCGAGACCGTTCAGCACTGGCCCAGACCTGTATCAGTGACGGAAGTTCGCAGCTTTCTGGATTTGGCCGGATACTACCGATGCTTTGTTCAGGACTTTTCTCGTATAGCTGCATCATTAACCGAGTTGACCCAGAAGGGAGTTCTTTTTCTTTGGACCGAGACCTATGAGCAGAGTTTTCAGCAGTTGAAGACTCGTTTGACTACTGTGTCAGTATTATCTTTGCCTTCATGATCGGGCGGTTTTGTGTATTATTGCGATGCTTCTCAAGTGGGGCTAGGCTGTGTGTTGATGCATCACGGCAGGGTTGTCGATTATGCTTCTCAGCAGTTGAAGAAGCACGAGCAGAACTATCCCACTCATGACTTAGAGATGGCTGCGGTGGTTTTTGCACTCAAGATCTGGAGACACTACTTATACGGTGAGTCGTGCCAGATATTTACGGACCATAAGAGCTTAAAGTGTATCTTTCAGCAGCGAGATCTAAATTTGAGGCAACACCGTTGGATGGAGCTAGTGAAGGACTATGACTGCGAGATTCTTTATCATCCGGGTAAGGTGAATGTTGTGGTAGATGCTTTGAGTCGGAGGTAGCTTGTTTGGTTTGAGTGCAGTTCAGAGACAGTTGACGGCAGATTGGCATATTCTATATGACAGCCGAGTACAGTTCGAGTTTACTTTGACCGGGGAAAGCTTTCCCGTGTCCGTGCACATCCACAGTTACTTGATCGTATCCGTGAGGCACTATGTCCAAATCCAATAAATACCTTTTTAGTAAATAATACAATATAAATCTAGAGTAGGAACCTTGAATGGAAAACCCTTTATTATGCCCCCTCGAAACGTCTTTCGCTGACCGACCCTATCCACATCCTTTTCAGAATACCAGATCAAGAGATGAATTAGCGGATCACAGGGCTAAATGAAATTGACCAGCGGTGAACACAGGTGTGGAGAATACGGAGACCATCTCGACGCTACAATTCCAGCGTAGACGCGTTATACGCAGACGACATACTAAAGAGCAGAGTTCATTCCCCAAACTGGCAACCACGGAAAAGCCCTGAAATATTCACTTGAATACACGGAGCTTGACCCTAGGAACTGAATATCTGGATTGAAAGGTAGAGCGCGTCCATCTTCTGGTTAAACGTCAAATAAAGAATTGGCTCATTCCCTTCCTATGAGACCCACTCGACCCAGGGGACAGGCGGTAGCACATCCGTTTTCTTGCTCAAGTATGAATTACCTTTTTATTAAAAGACGCAGCTTTCAAACGGGACATTAAAAGTGGGAAGTTGATTGTTGGAAATGTCTTCCTCACTCTCGTATAGGTCCAGAAGCTTCCTCTTTCCCAGCAAACAAGACGAGATGAGATCACCACTTCTCAGTAATGGACTTCCTTGACTTCTTCCTTACCCAGAGTATAATAAGTCAGCAAGTTCCTCCGCAATAGTGATCCAATGCATGCGCCTATTTTGGTATCGCTACCCTACCGTCTTCTTCTTTGAGTTTTGCCTGTTTTCTACGTCTTTACTGCTATGGCAAACTCCAATTAGGGATTCATTGGGTCCCTTAGGTACTATTGTAGTTGTTTACACCCGAGCGAGGTAGTTGACTTGCTGACTTGTTACAGCGTTTCAAAGAGAAGGATGCGATTACTGATTAGCGCTCATGTTTTCCTTGCGAGCTCCTATGACCCTTCTTCTCGTAGAAACAACCCCTGGTCCTTCTCCAGAATACATTTTAGGATTCCCTAATGACTGGCATCCATCTAATCGCTCAGTAGTAGGCAACGAGATGCAGCCGGGCGCCGACGGCTTACTCAAGTGCCCCCCGAACCGTGCAAAATGGTCGCCTATTACTCGACTCACAAACTCTGCCTGGGGTGGTGGTACCTATTATTCGTCGGCGGTACGGAGACTCTCTAGAAGCCATAGGAGCAATAGAGTCTGGTGAGGTAGCTCTTGTCTCTTAGTCAGCTGTTTCCGATTAGTATTTAATTATACCATTTTACGAAAACCCCAAATTCTCAAATCGAATAATTTTCGTGAAATATATTGTTTTAATATTTAAATTCCAAAAACAATATTTTATTTTTCTGAAATGTTACAATACGAGACGATATATATATGATAAGGTATGACATGGCATGATACGTTATGACATGAGATGGTTTGATGAGATGAGATGAGATGATGTACGTGACTATAGATCCGTACTATTTGATTGATGATATTCTACGATGGATATTCCGTATGTGATATGATGAGAATGGATCGCTGACTTATATATCGACTCGAGAAATATTATTTTTAAATCACTTAAGTAGATATTATGATATGTTTAGAGCCATGCCTATTTTCAAAAACTAACGAATCGTTACGTACTTTTAAATGATAAGTTCAAGGTACGCTACGACTTTTCAAATGGTGTCTTTTTCAAAAACATCGTAGCCTCCTATTTTCTAAAACAATGATTCATACTATTTTAAACTATAACTGTATGGCTCATACGTAGTTGCATATTTTTATACTGTTCGTGTTTACAATTTTTTTTTATCCCGCCTACACTCGCATTACGATTTCTTTTATTTACGACATATATACTACGTTTTATACCCTATCTGTACGTGACTTCGTTTACTAGGATATACGCACCATTACCGATGATGCATACGTTGCACGTACACCTACTTTCCGGCTCACACACACATCATCGGTGATTGCCATGCCACATACACATTAAAAAACGCTATGTCACTGTATCATCTTATAACCCGTTAGCATTTTAATTACTGATTAGTACACAGTACCCCATATTATTGTAGATATTGCACTCTCTTTACCTTACTACACAACGCGCTTATATGAACACACTTACTATGCATTACAGCATCGTTCTGTGCCTGTACACATTATTTCATTACTGCCATGCTTCACGAGATTATATTTTCATGAGTTTTCTGGATTTGAGAAACCGCAGACATTATTTTAAAACTCATGATTATTTTAAAAACACAGATTCTCTTGATATGATATTTCGACGTCCACCATGAGATTTCTTGGTGCTGAGCTATGATGATTACCCGATTTTAGGAGTGAGGAGTCACCGTCTGCGGGTACATGGTGGACCCGGTAGGTATCCCGGGGCAAGAAGATCGTATAGAAAGGCATTGAACCTGGAAGGGGAACAGTACCTACCGGTGATAGTACTAGACTCGGTGGATATCCGGAGGATACCGACCAGAGTGATATGAGACAGATGGATATGAAAACCGATCTGATAAGATGGTACCTGAGATATGAGGGCCGATCCGATGAGACGGTGCTTGATATACGAGGATTTACGTGTCGATGCCGGACACGGGTTTTATGATGATTTTCGATTGTCGATGATTGACACTCAGGATTTTATGATGATTTTATTGTGTTGTTGATGGAAACATGATTGAATGACGTATACATATATATAACACAGATGATATGGTACCATATATTGATACAGGCACGATATTATATATTTATACACATATGTATACACGATCACCTTCTATTCCATACGATACGATATTATATTACAGTATGACCTAGGAGATCGTTATACATCGATTTCTACCTGATAATGTCTTCTACTCACGAGTTGGCAACTCATCCCCGTTGTGCCATAGTTTTCTTACAGGATCGACCTCTCGGATTCAATAGCAGCTTGCTGGCATATTGCTCCTTTCTGGATGATTTGCATTGGTATGTGGGTTACAGTTCAGAGCGTAACCACCACTGTTTACTTTTATATTCATTGTATCTAGTTAAAAGCTCCATCAACCAGATTATGTATATTTGGTAAACTTAGAAGCCAAAGACTTGTATATTCTTTCAGACTAATAGCGAGATGTGTATATTATTCTTATATTGGATTTGATAATGTTTTGGTTTTCTTTACTTTCTTTCTGTGATTAATTTTCACTTTGGGTGTTGTTTATTTTACTTGCGTGGTTGTGATTCCGCCAATTAGCGAAGAGCTAGCTCCCGCTTGGGGATGCCTATATTATTCTTGTTATGTACTGGTTTTGGATTAAAATTTATAAAGGAGGTGCTACCCAAATTTTGAATGACGAAAACGTTTTCAAACTTTAGTATACATCCACTTGCATTTCTATAAAAAAATTACTTATATTTTAAAAGAAGCACTTGATTTCATTTATACCCTTCTTTTTAAACTTCACATTCACTATTTTCCTAAAAAGGTTTAGATTTCTGGGTTTTCGGCTTGCTTAGATTACGGTGGGGTCCTATAGACTTCACGTGATCCCAATGCCAGTCACGTGTCATTTCCGGGTCGTGACACTTATGGTATCGGCAAACCGTACACAGCGCGATATCGACTCCCTATACCGGGAGAGACAGATCCCTTCTATCACCTACTGCCTTTAAGTGCTTCGGGACTGCACCCAACTACTACCAGTTTGAATCTCTTTAAAGCCGTGGTAGGGTGGTAATAAAAGTACGGTGGGAACACACTCGAGACTAATGGTGATGTCAGGTCATCGGACTAACATGTACTCATGTCACCAGAGAACTGCTATCCAATGATAGGTATAATACCAACTAGCAATTTCTAATGAGTCCATCCAGTGTAACTTATAACCTAATGAGCACCTGTATACTATCTTTAGTACTATATACCAATAGCTGCGGGACTGGCCATCTCCCCTGAAGGGAATAAGAAACATATACACTAGTCTACGCTGGAGTATCGATGCCATGTCTCGATAATCCTCTGACTAGGGACAATTTTCAGGATGTGCTTATAGACTACCCAGCCTCCATAAGTATGATTATCATCACAATGTTGGTAGTCAAGCAAATATCCTATGGGCTCTATCAATATGTATTAGCGATACGTAAAAAGGAACATATACAAATGTTAAGATAGAGACAAACCAGATAGCATACTATCATATCGAGCAAGACTGTCTTGTACATATATCCCAACCATCCAAAATGTAATATACAATCCTGTACTACACAATAATGGCCTCTAGGGCATAAATATCTAACAATCTCCTACTTACACTAAGGCCATGTATTAGCATATCGCAGACCTTTCATCTCGAGTAGCCTCTCTAACTGTGTCTGAGGGATGGCATGTGTGAGTGGATTACAATGTTGTCCTTCGTATCTACTCTTCGCACCTCGATCTTCCGTCAATCCATGATCTCCCTGATCAGGTGATATTGCCTCAAGATGTGTCTAGATTTCTGATGGGACCGTGGTTCCTTCGCTAAAGCAATAGCCCCGTTGTTGTCACAATACAAAAGTATTGGGTCAAAAATGGATGAAACCACCTGAAGTTCTGAAATGAACTTCCTCATCCAGACCGCTTCTTTTGTGGCATCACAAGGAGCGATATACTATGCATCCATTGTCGAGTCTGCTATGGTGTCCTGTTTGGAATTCTTTCAACAGACCACCCCTCCATTGAGGATGAATACATAACCAGACATGGATTTGGAGTCATCCTTATCACTCTGGAAGCTGTAATCAGTGAAGGTCTCGATCTAGAGGTCTTTACTTTCATATACCATGAACATCTCCTTAGTCATTCTCAGGTACTTGAGAATGTTCTTTATTGCTATCCAGTGCTTCTCCCTTGGGCTTGACTGATACCGGCTTACCACGCTTAATGCGTAAGCTACATCTGGTCTGATATATAACATCGCATACATTATAGATCCTACCGTCGAAGTATAGGGTATAATACTCATGCGATATCTTTCCGAATCAGTCTTGGGAGACATCTCTTTGGAGAGGGTGATTCCGTGATAAGCAAGTAAATTACCGCGCTTAGAATCTTCCATACTAAATCTATTTAGTATGGTGTTAATGTACCTGGATTGTGAAAGTCCCAACATTCTCATAGATCTATCACGATAGATCTTGATCCCAGAAATGTAAGAAGTATCACCCAGGTCTTTCATGGAGAACTTCTGTGACATGAAGCTTTTGACCGATTGTAGTATAGGAATATCATTTCCTATTAAGAGAATGTCATCCACGTATAAGACGAGGAATACCACAGTTCTTGGTACAATATTTTTATAAATACATGGTTAATCTAGATTTTTGATAAAGTCAAATTCTTTGACCGTCTCATCAAAACAGATGTTCCAACTCTGCGATGACTGCTTTAATTCATAAATGTTTTTAAACAACTTGCACACTCTTCCGCTGCTCCTACTCTCTATGAAGCCCTCTGGCTGATCCATATAAACACACTCTTCTAAACTTCCATTTAGAAAAGCGGTCTTCATGTCCATTTTCCAGATCTCATAGTTATGGAAGGCAGCAATGGCAAATAGGATCCGAATGGATTTAAGCATCGCCACTGGAGAAAAGGTTTCGTCATAGTCCAATCCAGCTCTTTGACGAAAACCTTTACCTATAAGTCTAGCTTTATAGGTTTCAACTTGTCCATCTGCACCAATCTTCTTTTTGAAGATCCATTTGCAGCCTACGGGTTGTACCCTAAGAAGTGCAACGTCCAAAGTCCAAACTTTGTTGGTGTATATGGATTCCATCTCGGACCGCATAGCATCCAACCACTTTACTAAGTTTCTGCTCGTGATGGCATGCTGAAAACTAGTAGGCTCATCATCATCGATGATGAAATTCTCTCTATCCCTGTCTATAAGAAAACCATAGTATCTCTTGGACGGATGAGACTGCCTACTAGATCTGTGGAATGGCGTAGAAACATCCAGTTCTTTTAAAACTTTAGGTTCTACTAAGCTTTCAATAAAAGATTGTGGTTCTGGAATTTCTTCTAGTTCTATTGCGCTCTCACTAATTTCTTTTTCAAGAAACCGAGTCTCTAGAAAGTTGGCGTGTCGAGAAACAAAAATCTTTTGTTCCTCAGCGTAATAGAAAATATACCCCCTAGAATCCTTTGAGTATCCCACAAACTTGCATAATACTGAGCATGTCTCAAGCTTGTCCGCGTGTTGTTTTTTGACAAAAGCTGGACATCCCCATATCTTAAGATATTTAAGACAGGGTTTCTTCCCACTTCACATTTCATATGGAGTAGTAGGCACTGACTTAGTTAGAACTTTGTTCAAAAGATATGCAGCAGATTTTAGTACATAACCCCTGAAAGATTGCGGCAACTCAGTATTACTCATCATGGAACGCACCATATCTAGTAAGGTGCGGTTCCGCCTTTCCGATACACCGTCGTGTTGTAGTGTGTATGGAGGAGTGAGCTGAGAGAACCATTCTCTTTTAAATATCCCAGGAACTCGGCACTCAAGTATTCACCACCCCGATCAGATCGAAGTGTCTTGATACTTTTTCCTGTTTGTTTTTCCATTTCATTCTTTTACTCCTAGAATTTCTCAAAGGCCTCGGATTTGTGTTTCATCAAGAATACATATCCATACCTTGAGAAATAATCGGTAAAAGTAATAAAGTAGGAAAAACCACTTCTTGCATGTATGGACATTGGACCACACATGTCATTGTGTATGAGTCCTAAGAGCTCGATAGCTCTTTCTCCGTGTCCAATGAACGAAGCCTTTGTCATCTTTCCTTTGACACTTGATTGACAAGTTGCTTAAGATAGATATTCAAATGGATCCAAATATCCATCATTATTTAACTATGTCAACCGTGTTTCATTGATATGACCTAGTCTACAATACCATAAGAAAACTTAATTTAATTCTGGAGTCTTTCTTTTAAGTGTTTTCTGGACATTGAAAACTTGATGTTGATTTAATACGTATATACTGTTGTCTAGTGTAGTGGACCTAATCAAGTCATGATTAAGATGAATTTTAACAACATCTCTTACAAATATAAAATCATAAATTTCTTTAGATAATAAAGATACAGATGTGATATTACATGTCATATTAGGTACACAAAAACAGTTGCACAAAAGCAAAATATTTCCACTTGTCAATCCAAGGTGATATTTCTCTACGAAAATAGTATCCACACTATAAGTAGGCCTAGTGCTCTCTACTATATTGTTAGCACAAGAAAAATTAGGTTTTAATAAAAATCAAGAGAGCAAAAGTCTACAATACCTAGAATCATAACCATTAAACTAAACTAGCAACAAAACAAGATAAGTTTAGAACAATAACTACCCTTGTAGCTTCTTCATATGTTTCACACTTGTGTTGGACTCCTTGTAGGCTCCTAGTAGATTGTAACAAGCTTGGTGAAGACCCCCACCATCATAGATGATCCACCTTGAAGGCTCCATGACTTTGGCTTCAAGACTTCAAGTGAAGTCTAACTAAGATCTAAAGGTTGCCATGCTAAAGATCTTAGGATGTAGTTTCCTCACCATTTTCATTCACTCTCTTTTTCTTCTATTTCTATTTGGTTCTCTCATTTTGAAGAGGAGGAAGAAGGAGACTTGAGCTAAAATAAAAAAAGAGAGGAAAAAAACCATCAAAAGAATTCTAAATTGTTTAGGATCTTTTTATCATTCACTACAAGATCCTAACTATTAAATCTCATCATAAAGCCAAGTGTCCACCCTCTTCTTTCCCTCCACATGTCACCTTTAGAAGTGAGAGAATACATAAGTTATTCCATAGGAATAACATATCTTAAAGAGAACCATAAAGAAAAATAATTAAATCAATTACAAAATATATATTTATATGTTTCACAACATATTAAATACATATGTTTGCAATTAATTTCCGTTGTATAAAAAATACATCAGAGAGAGAAATATAAATAGTGACAAAATACTAGTAAATACATATATCCAATATGTATATATTAAATCAATCACTTGATTTAATATCCTTCTTTATAAAAGACCCTTAGTATTTCAACCGTCTGATTACCTTCAGTGTACCAAGTAAACTAGTTTTAATTGAATGCTGGTACGTACAGTTGGCTATAGTGCCCTCAAGGAAATTATTGTAATCGCAGGCAGGTAATTATGATGATTGAGGGAGAACCTATACCGATAGAACAGTCTTACTCAAAATGATAGTATGCTATCTGGTTTGTCTTTATTATCATGTACATGCATTATGTGGTATTACAGATCACTATTACATGTTGATAGAGCCCATAGGATTCTTGCTTGACTACCAGTATTATGATGGCGATCATATACGTGGGAGATGGATGGTTTATAAGCACATCCTTAAATTTCCCTAGTCGAGGGAGTATCGAGACCGGGTATCGATACTCCGGAGTAGAATAGTGTATACTTATCGAGACCCCGATGTGGGGCGGTAGCTGGTCTCACAAGCCATTAGTGTCAGTTAGTCACCTAAGATAGTATACAGGTGCTCATTGGGTTATGAGTACACTGGACGGACTCGCCAGAAACATGCTAGTTGGTATTATACCTATTGTCAGATAGCAGTTCCTAGGTGACATGTGTACAGGTTAGTCTGTCGACCCGAGATCATCATTTGTCTTGTGTGAATTCCCACTGTGCTTTGATTACTACCCTACCACGGATTAAAGGAGTCATGCAAACAGGTTTTAGTTGGGTACAGTCCCGAGCTACATGGAGGCAGTGAGCGGATCGTCGGGGATTCGTCTCTCCCGGTATTGGGGGTTGATGTCGTGCAGTGCACGGGTGGCCATAACAAAAAATCCTTGGCCAAGGTAGACGAGAATTACCGATTTGGATCAGTAGTTTCTCAGTTGGTGATAGGCTTCATACCGACACGAAATATCGCGTTATTAGGGATCTGAGTTTATCTACCCTCCTAAACTCGATATGCGATACTCTTAGACGAACAGACCGGACTGTATGGAGATTGTCACGGACATGTTCGGATGAGTTTGATCGTCGGCCTTCCTTTCGCTCAATACCTGGGTAGCCGTTACGTACAGCTAGTGTCGCTGATGTGCTTGTGGTTAAACCCACCGCCAGCATATTGATGAGTCTTTATAGTCCCACACAGAGGGTTTTCCTGCTTCGAGTGAATTGATGTAGAAGACATATGTTATTACGGCAGGGTTCGATCATATACGTATACTAGCTACACGGATTATGATTCGGACGGATAATACTAGTGGGCTTTGGTTTAAGCCGGATCCTAATATTAGATTATTGGATTATTTTCGTCTCATTGTATTCGTATTTTTTCAGAATACGGATACGGGTATGTATATACGGTGAGGGGTTTTCTTGTAATTTGTGCAAGGATGCTTCTAGAATAAGACACCTCATTTGTGTTTTAACCATTTTGATTAAATGGTTAATGAGGTGGAGGTATGAGGTATTCTTTGCATTTATTGAAGCATGGGTACTTGGTGACTCATAGAGTGACTCATGGTTTACTATTGAAGCATGCTTGATTCATTGTTTGTGAATTATTGGCATGCTTCAATTGAGAATTCACAACACTTAGCCATTCTTGGTATAATGCTCATGGCTACACTCTCTTGACCTCAAGCTTCCTTCTTCTTCCTCAGCCCTTAATGTCTCATGTGTTAAGAAACTTAGGGTATTTTGAGACAAATCAAACCATCATCACTCTCTACATCCTCTAGGCTATCTAATTTAGTGAACTAGGTACCTTAGTTACCTCAGTATTGAGGTTGGAGCTCAAACTATATACTCTCGGGTGGATCATCTTCGATGGAGGGAAACCGGAGGCCAAAATCGATCCATGATGCCTCAAGGAGCTTATGAAGATGCTAGAAGACCGAAGGACACAGATCATTCAGTATAACACTTCTATCACTATAGTTTTGCCCTTAGTTGTTTGCTAGTATAGGTTTATTGTTCGATTCTAGCGGGTTTCGTTAGCGCCAAGGTTTTAAACGGTCACGGCTGATGGACAGGACGCTGACGTAACCCAACATGGTATCAGAGCCAGCCCATAAACCCCTTACTAGCAGTTTAAACGATGTATAAAGTAACGAAACCGAAACAACTCCAAAACAACCGAAACAATATTCAAGTTTCTGTCATTTTTAAAAAGTCTTCTAAAATTTTTTTAAACAATTGCAGAAGGCTATTTATGTTGTAACTAGAACACCATTTAAACACGAGCCCCAAAATCCACATGGCCGGTGAGAATGCTTATATTACCGGCCTGGCCAGTCTCACTGTGGTTTTTGGACTTGTAATTTTTGTAGTGTTCTATACTTTTGAATATTGGTTTTCAAGTGTTGTTTGTTTTTGCCCAGATTACATATTCTGTTATCTTTGGTTTGGGGCAATACGGAGTATTTCGTAGTCGCTATTTTAACACCGTTTATAAGTTTCAGTGCATACATTACCATCTGTGATCGAGAATATCATTAGAGCGGTATAACCCGTCTAACTGTTATATGTTCTATTAGACGGGTTTGCGAACATGAAATTCACGTTGATGTTCTGTGTTGTGCTGATATTGTGGATCGGTTGTCGTGGTGGATAACCTTTGGTGCAGTGGTAGTAGTATAGTTCAGATTTATTTGTATATTTGTTATTGCAGGGCGAGCGTCCGACATGTGGACTGTCGTCTCTGCCAGATTGTATATTCTTTTATTGGGGCATGACCGGATTGAGGTCGATATCGCCATTGTATATACTTTTCTTTTCTGTACTAGGTTTACCCCGTGTTGGAGTGCTCAAGTAGCCGGGTTCTAAAGGGCAACGGGCCCGCATCTCATGGCTTTAAGATGGAAGGGACTTCACTCTAGAATTGGTGGGCTATTAACCCCATTCGTAGGGGGTATAGGATGACCCACGGAGGGACTCAAGTTACCGGATTCCGTGAAGTGCTGGGTAGCCCATTCACTTTGTTGATTAGGGTTGCCTCACTTCTGGGATTGGCGGTAACTTGCCGTACTCGTAGGGGTCCAGGTTTTCATTGCACAGGCTATCCACACGACCAGGGGAACGTCGGGTTTCACTTGAGGCTCATGTGAAACCCGGGGCTCCTAGATTGTCTGTGATTCTGTGTTGCTTATCGCATTTCTGTGATGTTGCTTATATCATGCCCGGGATGAATGTTATATATATTTATATATATTCTAGTAGATGTTGTATATTGTAGGGTTGCTAGGCACTGCCACAAGGGTCTACGAGGCATCAACCATGCCCGATTAAAAAATTAGCCGTGCCGAACAACCCGAAGCCGGATCTTTAAATTAGAGTTTAGACGAAAACTAGCATGCTAAACACTTTAACACTAAGTGAGAGGGATTACAACCTTTGTAGATCCGGTCCTTCACTTCATAAGCTCCGTGTTGTGGTCCCTTCGCTGCGATCATCGGGTTCCGGACTCTCGAGAGGTTCCACGAAGAGAAAGATGCAGTCTTGCTTCCGATCTTCGATACAAAGATGATCTACCTTGAAGTTTCATTAACACAAGCTAGCACTCACTAAAATTGAGTGAACACTCTCATCTAAAGGGCAAGGGAAGATGAGGATGATGAAGTAGGATTTTTTCTCTCTTTATTTATCTTTTTCTCACATTTATTCATCACTTGGAAAAAAGCTAGTAAGCTTCTTCCATGAAGAAAGAAGAAGGAAGAAGATGAAGAATAATGATAAGAATCCTTTTGTGATGAATAGTAATCAGGAATATATGATTGATTATCAAACCATGATCAAGGATGAGAGGCTAAACCTATGTAGAGAATAAACTAGAGTTAGGGTTTAGTTAGGTCAAAGCATGAGTCATAACAAAATATCTTTATCATGAAAAAATAGAATCCTTCTAGAATGAACAAGAAGGAGCTAACCCTAATCAAACCCTAATCCCTTTTTATCATCCTTAAACATGTTTTATAATAAATCATATCATGTCACAATAATATATATCACATATATATTATATATTTGCAACAAAAGAAAATAATACAATTAACATATATCGCATATATATCAATGTATTAATCCGGTGAGAAAAAGAATCTTTTAGTGAGCTAATATTAGTTAATGTAATTTAATATATCATATATATTATTATACATTAAATTATCGAATCAACCCTTGATCCGACAATCCGGCTATATCGCATATAACCGACTAATATTTATCCGTACCGATTCATCGAATCAACACTTGATCCGATGACCCGGCTGATATCAAATATCGCGAGAATAGAATACGGTATCTCATATCGTATTATTCTCGGTCCCGCACATATCACATATGTGCTCCTACTCCGTTTTGCCTGAGCCAAGAAATCTCTGTGTAGGACTCTAAAGAATCGTCAATACGCCGGCAGTAGGTGATGATCATATCAAACACCCACAAGCTGCAAGCGGTCAGCTAAACGTAACAGCCACCCAGGTATTGAGCGCTCAGAAGATCAACAAGCAAGCCTGTACATTCTCCTGTGAATCCAAATAGTAACACTCCCGTACAGTCCGGTCTCGTCGTCTGATATGTCGCATATCTCGCTTAGGGGTGGTAAATGTCAGACCCAGTAGCTCGATAAGTCGTGTCGATATGAGGTCTATAACAGTTCGAGAAACTACTGATAATACTTACCAGTAAATCTCAGCAACCCTGGCCAGGGATTTCCGGTTATAGCCAATCGAACACAGCACAACATCAACTCCCTATACCGGGAGAGACGAATCCCCTTCTATCGCTCATTGCCTCCATGTGATTCGGGACTGTACCCAAAAGCCACCTTTTTGCACGCCCTCTTGGACGTGGTATGATGGAAATCAAAGCACAGTGGGAATCACACAAGACTCTATGACGATCTCGGGTCAACAGACTACTCTGTACCAGTGTCACCGGAGAACTGCCATCTGACGTGAGGTATAATACCAACTGGGAGTTCTCGGCGAGTCCGTCCAGTGTACCCAGTCTCCACTAAGCACCCGTACACCATCCTTGATGTCAAACACCGATGGATATGGGATCATCCATCGCCCATCATATGGGTCAAGATGCATATACACTAGTCTACTCTGGTGTATCGATGCCCTGTCTCGCTACACCCTCGACTAGGAACAGTTATAGGATGTACTCGTCGACTACCGTGGCCCCACTAGTATGATCTCATCATAGTCCCAGTAGTCGAGTACATATCCTAAGGGCTTTATCAACATGTATCATAGAGACAATCAGAGTACATGTTAAGATAAAGTACAACCAGATAGCATACTATCATGTCGAGCAAGAAAGTCCTCCCTATATATGTCCAAGCATCCATTACAATATACATCGTATGTACAGTAATGGCCTCTAGGGCATACATATAACTAACATATATGTTTTGTACCCGCGCTAGTTCATCCCCCGCTCTGCCGTTAGTTAAGTAACCTAACAGTACATGACGGGGCCCCGTAGTAAATGCTGATGGCATATACGTACATTGTATTTTCGTTCTTTTCTGGTATGATATGGTTTAATTGATGGGACTGCATTAATTCCGATTAATGCAAGGAAAACAAACCTATTTGATGTTGTTGGAACCAAGTTTTTGAAAACTGACATTACAGACATTTCCTTTTGCTTTGCAAAGTTGTATTCAGTTACGAATATCCTGCACCTCATTCGATGAGGAAAGAGCTGAGATCCCTTCACATGGAGTGACCTCTTTAGCATAAGTTTGCGCCACTATATTTTTGTAAAACTGCTGGGTTCCATCAACGATATCAAGTTGATTGCATTAAAGGGTTTTTCGCCGAAAACCCAGTCGTAGCCCTCCGTCATTTCCTACGAGTAGTGCTCAGTATTCGTGCTGTGTATGTTGGCATTGTCAAGGCGTAGTATGCGGTAGCTGAGTATTGTTTGTTTATAGCATTGGATGTGATTGGTTAAGACAGCCGTACGGTCATGTTGGCATTGTCAAGGACTCGTATGGGTGGGTTTAACGCAATCAAGATAATGACGGGTTGAACTTGACTAGGACCCTTTGATATGTTGGTATTGTCAAGGTCACTTAGTTATTAGGGGTAAAAACCACATTGGGAGTTTCAAACATATAGGAAACTTTTCAGGCATGCGCATACCTTCTGGAGTATGGTGACTTGAGTGTCTTCCATCAAGTTATCATGCGATAATAGTTGGATCCCGATTCCCACCGATGAGTAGGTGTTACTCCTCGGGTGATTTTAGATGATCCCGACTAATTCTCCTTTTAGGGTTTGAAGGAGAATTCAAGAAAATTGTGGGAGCCATCTTGATTAGATAAAGTGATTAACCAATTTAATCTTGGTTAGAGTGCATGATGAGTGTTTCTTTTCTCTCTCTCTTTGGCAGAAGCTATGGCCTGACCCTAAACTAAAACTCATGAACCAAGTTAACTGAACCTTCTTAAAACACTTTGGCTTTTGGATTGTCACGGAGTGGCATATATCATTGCCAATCCTATATCCCCTTTGCATTTCTCCATAACACTCTGTATCACTATGAAGATCCATATTTTTTGGATATTCCATCGTATAGTTACATACGAACTCGAAGAAACTTGTTCCGGTTCTAGGATGGATTCTGGTTCTGGAGAATTGAATAGGATTATTCGATTGTCTTTTCTATTTACCTTCTCTCAAGTTCCGAGAGCTCCTAGTAGTAGGAGAGTACACCTATTGCGCTGATTGGGTAGTATTCTTCCAAACCTTAGGCTGGTGCCGAAGGGTAGGGAAGGAAGAAAATCAATTAGCCTAAGTATGGTGTACAGAAGGTAATAAGTAAATACATATAAAGAGATTAGATTAAGAGCAAAGGAAATTGCGACTATTATCATTCATGACAAAACCACGTATACCCCTGCCACTCCTACATCCTTTTTGCATTTCTCCAGAACACTTTGTATCACTACGAAGATCCATATTGCTTGGATATGCCATCGTATAGTTATATACGAACTCGAAGGAATTTGTTCCAGTTCGAGGATGGATTCTGGTTGTGGAGAAATAGAATATGATTATTCAATGGTCTTTTCTTTTTACCTTCTCTCAGGTTGTGAGGGCTCCTGGTATTAGGAAAGTACACCTATTATGCTTATTGGATAGTCTTCTTCCAAACCATAGGCTGGTGCCGAAGGGTAGGGAAGGAAGAAAATCAATTAGCCTAAGTATGGTGTACAGAAGGTAAAACTTCCTAAATCTAGATCTAAAACTATAGATCTAGTCACTAGAATCCCTGATATATTATCCATATCCAATGTGGAGAAAACACCGTGTGACAACCAAAGTTTGACCGAGTATAGTATAAGAACATCGCTTTTTATCTGGAGTATGTCATCCAAATCTTAGGACAGTACTCCCTACATCTTTCTTACTAGGTTCATCTATTGTTTTGATGAAGTCAATTATCTTGATTGTCACATCAAAATAGATGATCCGTCTCTGCTATGCTTGCATTAGTCTACGAATAGACATAATGAACTTGCACACCTTCTGCTGCTCCCACTGACTATGATAACCCTCTGGCAGAGTCATATACACGTGAATTTCTAAATCCTCATTTAGAAAGACGTTATAGTCATCCTCTTGGTAGATCTCATAGTCATGAATAGCAGTAGTAGCAAGTCATATTCGTATGGACTTTATTTTATACACTGAAGTAAAAGTTTCATCACAATCCACACCGGGTATTTGATGAAAATATTGATAAAAAAAATCTAAGCCTTATTAGGTTATTATCTTTCCACCTGCACAGATCTTGAAAGATCTACTTGCTCCTAATGGGTTTTACCCATTCAGGAGCACCCAACAAAGTCCAAAATCCATAATTTGCTGGAGTGCGTGGAGTTCGCCTTAGATATATTGTATCTAGTCACCTGAAAGTTACCACTTCTTTATGACCTGCTGATAACTTGTAGGGCCATCATCACCGTGATGCTGACCTCCTTGTCACCGTCTACAAGGAAACTGAAGTATCTCTCAGGTGGCTGAGGTCACCTACTAAAATCTGTGGAGTGGCTAATAGTTTTTCAAATCCAATTGAATTCTTAGGTTCTACTAAATTTTCAGTAATCATTTGTAATTCTGTAATCAGTTCCAGTTCTACCATACTCCCACTTATTTCTTTTGCAAAGAAGTCCTTTTTATAAAAAGGTGGAGGGTTAAGAACAAATCAACCTTTGAGCTTGCAAATGGTAGAAGTTAAACCCTTGCTTATATTTGGAATAATCCATAAACCGCCATTACCGAAACGTGCCTTTAGTTTTTTCGGATTCTACTTTAAAACAGAAACCAGATAACTCCATATCTTAACAATCTCAAGATATGCAACCATTCTATGTCCATATAGAATCAAAGGCACTAATTTAGATAGAACCAGATTCAAATTGCTATGCAACTGTTTCCAGTGCATATCCCAAATGGAAAAAGATCAATACAGCATTACACATCAAGAAGCGCACCGATGGATGAGTAACCTGTGAGAGAATCAAGTTCACAATATTACTACGATGGAATACCTAGCATAAGTATCTACATTTTTGATTATTTCGAAGAATCCTGATACTTCCAACGTATGGTTCTTTACTTTATTCTTATACATGTAAACTTATCAAAATTTTTGGACCTTGCATTTCAACGAATGTGTGTCTAAAACCAGAGAACTCATAGGTAAACTGAATGAAGTAAGATTACCAACCCCTTTCCTAAAAGACACCGGACAACACACATTACCATGTATAATTCCTAAGAGTATACTAACTCAAATTCCGTGTGCTGTAAGTTGAAAACTGTATTCCGGTTAAGAATATCTACACCGTTATTCAATGCACCTTACCTTATCCTTATCTGATAAAGGTAAATGTTTAGAACACAATTTCCAGAGAGTTATATCCCATTTTATAAAAATAAAGATATAGATATATCATTTTAAAAATTGGTGCAAAACAACGAGTATTCAATACCAAATATTTGCCGTAAGGAAAAACCAGGTGATTTAATCCAATATTACCAATTGCTATGAATTCCGATATTTAGGATCAAATCGCCCATTTTCCAATATTCTACTCATATTCAGTATCTGCAATGCCCTACAGATGCGAGACACTAATCTTGTATATACATACCCTGGAGTCAGAATTAATTGGGAAAACAATTTTCAATTACAAGTATACAGAAAAACTAAAACATAAATGTTTCAAGGGGTGGCTGGGAATTTCTAGTAATGCCTTTTCCACTATCCAGATTTATAACAGTAGTCGCAATTTCTTTTTCCTTCACTTCAATCCTTTTATATGTCTCTACATTTTATATTCTATATACTACACGTAGGCTAATTGGTTTTCTTCCTTCCCTACTTTTCGGCACCAAGTAAAGGTTTGTAAGAAGACTATATAATAAGCGTAACTAGTGTACTCTCCTAATACAAGGAGCCCTCGCAATCTGAGAGAAGGTAAAGAGAAGAGACAACCTAATAATTCTATTCAATTTTTCCATAACTAGTGGCCATCCTTGGACTGAAACAAGTTTCTTCAAAATCATATGTAACTATACGAGATGGCCTTTCCAAGTAATATGGATCATCGTAGTGATACGGAGTGTTTTGGAGAAAGCAAAGGGAAACTGAGTGTGGCAGGGATATATACGACTTTATCATGAACCGTGATAACCCAAGGCCAGATGGTTGTTGGGCTACGCCAGCGCCCCGGCAATCAATCCGTGGCCAAATGCGGAACAGAAAATTTAATAAACCGACGCTAACGGAACCCGAATCTACGGATCGACCATTAACCCTACACTAGTTATCTATAAAGGAGTTTAGAAAGGTTATACCGAATGATCCGTGTCCTTCGGTCTTCAACCTCTATCCTAAGCACCTCATGGCTTTCTTGATCAAGTTTGATCTCCGGTCTCCCCCATCGAAGACGATCCACCTTGAGTGTATGTAATACGGGCAACGACCTCAAATCCGAGGCAACTCGAGTACCTAGTTCGCTACCCTAGATAGCCAAGATGAAGTAAAGAGTGTGTAGAATTACTTTGTCTAAATACACCCTAGGTTTCTTAACACATGAGACATGTAGGGTGGAGGTAGAAGAAGATGCCATGGAAAGAAGAGTGTGAAGCATTATTGGCAAGTGAAGAAAATGGGCTTGAGTGTTATGTGTTATTTGTTGTGAGCAAGCAACTAAAGAAAACAACTCAAGAAAAATATATGCCTTTGCTCACTACAATTATCTCACAATACTCCAAACAAGTCATCATGCCACCATGACTCATTATATGACTCATGACCATGAGTCACTAAGTGAACATGCTAGAACAATGACTCACAATAATGAGTCACACTCTCCAATCAATAAACATTTAAACTAAATGTTTAATAGAAAAGGAAATGGAAACTACTAAAGTAATCTTGTAATAGAATTACAAGAATACCCCACATCCGTATATACATACCCGCATCTATATTCTGAAAGAATACGAATACAACGAGACGAAAATAATCCAACAATATAATACTAGTATTCGGCTTAAACCAAAGCCCACTAGTATTATCCGTCCGAATCATGATCCGTGCACTAGTGCATGTATATGCTCGAGCCCTGCCATAAAACCATACGATCTCTACAATGTTTCGCCCGAAACAGGGAAACCCTCTGTGTGGGACTCTAAAGACTCATCAATACGCTGGCAGTGGGTTTAACCACAAGCACGTCAGTGGCACTAGCTGTACGTAACGGCTACCCAGGTTAGAGCGAAAGAGAGGCCGACGAGCAAACCCATCTTGAAACCCCTACTGAGCCTGACAGTGACAATATCCGTACAGTCCAGTCTGTTTGTCTATGAGTATCGCATATCGAGTCTAAGGGGGTGGATAAAGTAAGACCCATAATAACTTGACATTCAGAGTCGGTATGAAACCCATCACCGCCTGAGAAACTATCGATCCTAGATCAGTAATTCCCGACTATATTGGCCAAGGATTTCTGGTGATGGCCATCCATGCACAACGCGACATCAACCATCAATACCGGGAGAGACGAATCCCCTGACGAACTGCTCACTGCCTCCATATGGCTCGGGACTGTACCCTACTAAAACCTATTTGCACGACTCCTTTGAGCTGTGGTAGGGTAGTATTCAAAGTACAGTAGGAACTCACACGAGACAAATGACGATCTCAGGTCGATAGACTAACCTGCACACATTTCACCTGGGAACTGCTATCTGATAATAGGTATAATACCAACTAACATGTTCCCAGCGAGTCCGTCCGGTGTATTCATAACACAACGAGCACCTGTATACATCTTAGGTGAACAAACTAACACCAATGGCTTATAAGACCGGCCACCGCCCCTCGTCGGGGCCACGATCAGTATACACCAGTCTACTCTGGAGTATCGATGCTTAGTCTCGAAACTCCCACGACTAGGGACATTTAAGGATGTGCTTATAGACCACCCAGCTCCTACTTATATGATCGCCATCATAATGGAGGTAGTCAAGAAAGAATCCTAAGGGCTCTATCAACATGTAATAGTGATCAGTAAAGCTACCTAAAGCAGATACATGATGATAAAGACAAATCAGATAGTATACTATCATCTCGAGTAAGACTGTTCTTCCGGTATAGGTCCCCCTTCAATCATCGCAATCGCGTGCCTGCGATCAATAATTGACATGAGGGCACTATAGCCAACAATGGTAAAAAGATTCAGTCGGTTTGGTTCATAAGTTTTAGTTTAAGGGAAGTCATGGTCACAAACCAGAGAGAAAAGAAACACTCAGCGTGCACTTTTTAAAGATTATATTGGTCAATCACTTCATCTAATCAGGATGGCTCCCACTTTTTCTTCGAATTCTCCTTCAAGCCCTAAAAGGAGAACTAGTCGGGATCATGTACACCTTATAAGTTTGCTAACCGTTCAGCCAGGTCGGTGTTGGTACCCCAAGGAAGGTGTTGGATATAGGTGTCACGACCCGAAAACGGCACGTGACCAGCACTTGGATCATGTGAAGTCTATAGAACCCCGCCGTGACCCAAGTAAGCCGAAAACCCATAAATCTAAACCTTTTTAGTAAAATAGTGGATGTGGAGTTTTGAAAAGGGGTATAAATGAAATCAAATTCTCTTTTTAAAGCATAAGTAAATTTTTATAGAAATACAAGTGGATGTATACTCAAGTTTGAAAACGTTTTCGTCATTTAAAATTCTAGCAGCACCTCCTTTGTAAATTTTGATCCAAAACAAGTACATATCAAGAATAATATAAGCATCCCCAAGCAGGAGCTAGCTCTTCACCAACTGGCGGAATCACAACTACACAATATGAAATATACGACGTCCAAGGCGAAGATCAATCACAGAAAGAAAATAAAGAAGACCAAAATATCATCAAACTCAATATAAAGAGTAATACAAGTCTCGACACTAAGTCTAAAACAATATACAAACTGGTCTCTGGGTCTATCAAATATACATAGTCTGGTTGATTAAGCTTTTAACTAGATAAAAATGAATATATATAAATGTACAATGGCGGTTACGATCCGAAATGTAACCCACCTACCAATTCAAATCACCCAAGAGATATGATGTGCCAGTAAGCCGCTACTGATCCGAGCGGTCAGTCCTGCAAGAAAACTTTGGCACAACGGGGGTGAGTTGCCAACTCATGAGTAGAAAATATCAGCAAGTATAAATCGAATCTATGACTATCTCCTAGGTCATACAGTAATATAATAATATAATGCTTTGTGGTAACGAGGGTGATCATGTATACATAAGTATAATAATATCGTGCCTGTGTCAATATATAGTACCAAGTCATCTGTGTCATATATATGTATATATGTATCATCCAACATGTGTCCATCAACGACACATCAAATCATCATAAAACCTGAGTGCCCAGCATCGACACTCGAAATCATCATAAAACCCGTGTCCGGCATCGACACGTAAATCCTCATATCTCAGGCGCCGTCTCATCGGATCGGCCCTTATATCTATATGTCTCATATCATTCTGATCGGTATCCTCCGGATATCCGCCGAGTTCAGTACTGTCACCGGTAGGCAGTGTTCCTCTACCAGGCTCAACGCCTTTCTATATAATCTTCTTTCCCCAGGGTACCATACCGGGTCCACCATGTACCCACAGACAATGACTCCTCACTCTTCGAATAGGGTAATCATCATAGCTCAACACCGAGAAATCTCATGGTGGACGTCGAAATATCATATCAAGAGAAACCGCGTTTTTAAAACAATCATAAGTTTTTAAATTATAGCCGTGGTTTCTTAAATCCAGAAATCTCATGAAAACATAATCTCATAAGTATGTAGCAAAAATGAAATAATATATACATGCACAGAACAATATTGTAATGCACAGCAAGCGTGTTCATATGAGCGTGTCGTGTAGCAAGGTAAAGAAAGTGTAATATCTACAATAATATGTGGTACTATGTACTGATCAGTAACTAAAATGCTAACGGGTTATAAAGTGATACGGTGACATAGCGATTTTTAATGTGTACATGGTATAGCAATTACCGATGATTGGTGTGTGAGCTGGCAAGTAAGTGTACGTGCAATATGTGCATCATTGGTAATGGTGCTTGTGTCCTAGAAGACGAAGTCATATATAACGATAAGGGTGTGAACGCGGTATATATATATAAATATCGTAAACGAATATAATGCGAGCGTATGCAGAAATAAGAAATCGTAACGTAAGCGTAAACAAAATAAGAAAATCGTAAATGCGAACAGTATAAAAATATGGAACTACGTATGAGCCATACAGTCATAGTTTCAAATTAGTACGAATTGTTTTTTTTTAAATAGGGGGCTTCAATGTTTTGAAAAAGATACCATTTGAAAAGTCACAACGACCCTTAAAGTTATCATTTAAAAGTGTATGACGATTCGCTAGTTTTGAAAATAGGTATGGCTCTAAATATAACATAATATCTACTTAAAGATTTTAATCAATATTTTTCGAGTCGATATATGTAATCGGCGATCCATCCTCATCATATCACGTACGGTATGATCCATCGTTTGGTATCATCAATCAATAGTATTGATTTATAGTCACGTACATCACCTCATCTTATATCATCATATATCATCTCATGTCATCATATATCATATCATATCACGTCGCCTCATATCATCATATCCAATCATGTCGACTCGTATCATCAAATCGGATTATATCCTCATTTTATCATGTCATATTGCAAAATATATGTATTTATATACTTCATAAGTAGATATAGCTCATAGGCTAAGAAAACTAGAACTAGGGATATACCTTCCTATACAAGTATACTACTATAGCATATAGTATCCTAGAACAATATTAGCTAAGTATACATATCTAATATCTACGTAAATATACATACATACATACATACATACATACATACATACATACATATATATATATATATATATATATATATATCCTAATTCTACAGTTGCGGGGATGCTATATGCCATCCACCAGACTTCCCTATAGATATACATCTACTCACCTACAACGCCTTGCTCTAGTCGATTCTAATGGATGTCTTGTCCTCCTTCGTCATCCCGGAAGTCCACATGCTTGTACCTATACTTCAAAGTATATCATATCGCATCAAAATCAAATTCAAAAAATGATACGACAAGCGAAGCACACATAGGTTACAACCTATAGTCAACGCGTGTTAGAACAACAAAACAATCTCCGACGTTGACGTACGAACGTTAAATGACCGAGTCAAAACACAAATATTGAAAACCAAGTTTTCAAATGTCGGAAAACATAAACAGAAACTTAGTAAAATGCTCCAAGATTTTTCTTAAAGTGATTTGCATATAGGATAGGCCTAGTTATCTAGTGATTGAGCTATAGACCAAAAACCAAACCCTAACTCAAAAGTTGAACCGCAATTTGCAGCCAAAATCAATTTATTTTCGGCCAAGAATTGGATTTTGTGGCTCGGGCTTCTAGGATGGCTTCCTATTTGCCTGCACATCTTATTGTATCTGCTATTAAATTTTCAGAGTCCCCGATTCATCCCAGATTCTAATTGATCACCACAAGTTCAATAAAATCGATATCGTAAAATTCTAAGTTCATGTGTTAAAGTTCTAAACTCATGTTTGGTCAAGAATTCTATCACTAATAGGGTTCTGGTCACTAACTAAGTCTCAATTATATCACCGCTACTCATAACATCCACTAAAAATCATTCTAGAAAATTCCAAGTTCACTAAACATATACTTTTTAACTCTAAACTAATGCATGAGGTTAGAAAACCTAAAAACTTGAAGAAAGATGAAAGTTTTACCTCAAAAAGCAACTCAAGAATTTTTTAAGATGGCCAAATGAGCCCAAAACTGAAACTTGACCACTCCATGTAGTTTAGATTGTGACGGAGAACATTTTTTGTGAATGGACCATGTGGATTTAAGGTGGCTTTGAGGGTGATTTGTGGGGGTAGAGGGTGTAGAGAAATGAGAGGAAGAAGATGAAGAAGGAGGAGGTGAAGAAATGAGATGAGAAAAATGATGAAGGAAAGGAAATGAATGGTTGTAGCCATGTTTTCTCCCTCTCTTTCTCTCTCTCTCTCACCCATACTTTCATGTCTCCTATTTCTTTTCTTTTTTTTCTTTTCTTTTTTTTCTTTTCTTTTCTTTTTGTAAAATGTAAAACCAAAATCAAAACAAAAACATACATAGAATGCAAATGTAATGTGTTAACTCTTACAAATAAATGTGTCATGACACATTAAAACATGGTTAACAAACTAAGTTTGGTTTAATGCATAATTAAGAAAATATTAATTAATTTTAACACTAAACTTGTATGAAAATAATTATATACTAATTTATAAAATGCCCATATTAAATAAATGTTCTCATAAATGATAATTTATTTTAAATTCTAATTATTTTTACTAAATATATGTATATAATCATACAAATCTACGAAAACTCAAATCTATATACGTATAATATCCGTGAAATTTATTATTTTATTATTTAAATTCCAAAATAATATTTTATATTTTCTAAAATGTTACAATAGGTGCCCTCAAAGCAATTATCTTAACTGTAGGAATGCAATTACTAAATTCATGAGGACCTATACAGAGAACAGTCTCACTCGAGATGATAGTATACTTTCTGGTTTGTCTTCATCTGTCATGTGTATACGTTTTACTAGTTATTGTGTATCGCTAATATATAATATAAAGCTCATAGAATCTTTGCTTGAGTAGCAGGATTAATGATAGGGATCATACTAATGGGATCTAGTAGGTTTGAAGCACATCTTTAAATGTCCCTTGTCGTAAGAGTATCGAGACTGGGCATCAGTATTTTAGTTTAAACTAGTATAAATGTTTCATGACCCTGTCCGGGGCGATAGCTGATCTTTTTGCCATTGGTGTTTGACACTGATGATTGTATACATGTGCTCATTGGATGAGTTACATTGGACGGACTTACCGAGAACTCCTAGATAGTATTGTACCAATCGTCAGATAGCAGTTCTCAGGTGACATGAGTACATGGTAGTCCCTAGACCCAAGATTGCCATAGTGTTTTTTGTGTGTTCCCACTGTACTTTGATTACTACTCTACCACGGTTTTAAAAAGCCGTGCAAATAGGTTTTAGTTGGGTACAGTCCCGAAACATATGGAGACGGTAAGCAGTCGAGGGAATTTGTCTCTCCCGGTAAAGGGAGTTGATGTCGTACTGTGCACAACTGGCTATGACCATAAGTCCTTGGACAAGGAAGACGAGATTTACTGATAAGTGTTATCAGTAGTTTCACCGGTGGACATGAGCTTGACGTCAGCACGACTTATCTGGTTATTGGGAGTATGACGGTTTCCACCTTCCAGACCCGGTATGTGACAGTTTTAGACGAAGAGACAGGATTATACGGTGAATGTCACTGATAGGCTCTAGCAGGATACGGATGAGCTTGTTTGTCGACCAGCTTTTCATTCAATACATGGGTAGCAGTTATGTACAGCTAGTGTTGCTGACGTGCTTATAAGTTAACCCGGTAGGGAATTGATCTGAAAGTGTTTCAGATCAATCGGATATGATCCTGACATACTGCCATGTATTGTCGAGTCTTTAGAGTCCCACACAGAGGGTTTTCTAGTTCTTGTAAAATGATGTAGTGCACGTACGGAAATGCATGCAGGGGTCCAATTAAACATGTGTATATGATACTACGTGTATTAATCAGACGGTTAATACTGGCCGATTTATGATTGAATCGGGTCATTAAATCAAGTGTTGATTTAATGATATTATTTATATATGATGATGCATATATAAACTAGTATTATTTTTTATTCTTTAACTCTCTTTTATATGTTGCATGTGCATGTTACATATCATGAACATATTGTTAATTTGTATAAAGGTATTATGCAAATTATTTCTTTTTCTATTTTATTCAGAAACCATGGTTAGTGGTGGAGACCACATTCTTACTCATCCATTTTTGGATTGCAACCGGAAGAGAGGGAGAAAATTATATGATGGTGAAATTCTTTTTTGATTAACACTTTTTTTATGCTCATTTGGAGTTTGAGCTTCTCTCTCTTCAAAAACCATGGCTCCTGTTGGAGATAGTGCCCTCATAGTCAATTATTGGATCGCAGGTACGTGATTGCAATGATTGCGGAGGACCTATACCGGTAGGACAGTCTTACTCGAGATGATAGTATGCTATCTGGTTTGTCTTTATCAGTCGTGTACATGTTCAGGTGACTGATTACATGTTACATTTTGATAGAGCCCTTAGGATCTTGCTTTACTACCAACAGTATGATGTCGATCATATATGTGAGAGTTGGGTAGTTTATATGCATATCCTTAATTGTGGTCCCTAGTTATGGGAGTTTCGAGACAGGGCATCGATACTCCGGAGTAGACTAGTGTATACAGTCGAGACCCCGACGAGGGGCGGTGGCCGGTCTCACAAGCCACTGGTGTCAGTTTGATCACCTAAGATGTATACAGGTGCTCATTGGGTTATGAGTACACCGGACAGGACTCGCCGGGAATCTGCTAGTTAGTACCATACCTATCGTCAAATAGCAGTTCCCTGGTGACATGTGTACAGGTTAGTTCATCGACCTGAGGTCGTCATTTGTCTCGTGTGAGTTCCCACTGTACTTTGATTTCTACCCTACCACGGCTCAAAGGAGTCGTGCAAACAGGTAGCTTTTGGGTACAGTCCCGAGCCATATGGAGGCACGTGAGCGGATCGGCAGGGGATTCGTCTCTCCCGGTATTGGGGGCGAGATCGTGCTGTGTCTAGGAGAGCCATTACACAAAGCCCACGGCCGTGGCAGGAGATTTATTGGTAGGTACTCCAGTAGTATCTCACGGTGTTATTGGGCTACACTCCGACACGACTTATACTGCTATTGGGGATCTGAAGTTACTAGCCCCCTAGGCAGATATGCGATACTCATAGACGAACGGACCGGACTGTATATACATTGTCACTGTTAGGCTCAGTAGGGTTTCCGGATGAGTTCGCTCATCGGCCTCCCTTGAGGTCAGTCCATGGGCAGCCGTTACGCATAGCTAGTGCCGCTGACGGTTTGTGGTTGAACCCACTGCCAGGGTACTGACGAGTCATTAGAGTCCCCCACAGACAGTTTCCCAAGTTCGGGCGAAACGTTGTAGAGGCCGTATGGTTTTATGGCAGGGTTCGGAAAATGCACGTGCGTTTACGCACGTGTTATTTTTCGGGCAGATAATACTGGTCGGCTTTGGTTTAAGCCGGATCCGAGTATTATATAGAGTAGATATAATATCTTTGTCTCGGTTGCATTTGTATTCTGTCATAATACAAATGCGGGTATATTTATACAGTTACGGGGTTATCCTGAAATTTATTTTAGGATCACTTTTGGAAGTTGCCAGTTTCCAGTTTTCTATCAGCCGTATTTAACATTTGGTTAAATATGGATTTTTTCTTTTCTTGAGATGAGTGTGGAAGCTTCTAGAAGGTTCTAGAAGTGGTGAGGTGTTTAGTGAGTCATGGTTGCATTTAATGGTTTCATTAATGCTTGATGACTAGGTTAATGTGTCATCCATTTCATTAATGCTTTTTGTTCTTGCTTAGAATATTTTCCCTTGATCTTTTCTCTTGTGGTTACCTCCCCCTCTCCTACACTCACCCCCCCACCACTATATATGTGGCCGGCCCCTTTCCCCTCTCTCTCTCTCACTCACTTGATGGATTTCATTTATTAAAAGATTATGATAGTATTTGGGGTGCATGGAAATTTCAAAGCCTTTTTCATTCCATCACCCGATTCGAGTGGCAACTTCATTAACCGATCGTCCACGGTTTTGGACGAAGTGAGACAAAGTCATCTACTCATTCTCTACATCATTCTTGGCCGTCTCTTTTAGCAAACTTGACGACCGAGTTGCCTCGAGTCAGAGGCGGGAGCCCGTTTAAAGAATCGTTGATGTGGTGCCACCTGGACGAGCAGATCGGAGATCGACGAGATCGGAGTAGCCGCAACGGAGCTTGGGATGATGGTTAAAGAACGAAGGACTCGGATCGTTCGGTATAACCTTTCTACACTCTTCACAGTTTGTTAGTTTAGCAATAATGGCAGATCCGGGTGAAAGTACACGATAGCGCCAGTTAAAAAGTTTTTGTTCCGCATTTGGCGTCTGTAGACGGCCGGGGCGCTACCGTAGACTTACAGTGGTATTAGAGCCTAACCATTATGCTATGCTAACTTGTGCTAACACGTTTAAAAGATCGATCGAACGGATTTTTCGAAAATCGCAATTTCTAGTACTAAAGTTTCTGTTAATTTTCAAACTGGTCCAAATGTCATTTTGACCATACCAGAAAATCAAGCAGGGTTTTTGAGGAATACTGTAGAAATTCGAGGAAGTGATTCCACTGTTCCACCGCGGATCCGCGGCCCAAGCTAGGGTTTGGCCGCGGATCCGCCGCAGGAAAGTGAGATCACTCACTCAATTTTCTACAGTGGATTCTATGTTGGAAATTGGGGTTTTTGGTATATATATTTTGGGCCCAGATTTTGTTACTGTGCAGCAGATTTGCGTGGGGCCCACTTCGGGAAATTTAGTCGATCGAAATTTAAACGTGTCGGTTTACAGTACTTACATTATATCTCCGACCGTGAATGTCATTTGATCGATAAACCGTGTCTGATTGCTATAGTTCTTTTAGACGGGTTTGCGAACGTGACATTCGCGTTGATGTTCTGTGTTGTGCTGTGATGTTGCGGATTTGTCGTGGTGGATAGCAATGTGCAATGGTAGTGCAGTTTGAGTTTATTTGTACATTTGATATTGCGGGACGAGCGTCCAACATGTGGACTGCCGTCACTGCCTGTTGTATAATATTCTTTTGGGGCACGACCAGCTTCCGGTCGATGTACCTGTTGTACTATTTTTCCATTTCTGTACTAGGTTTTACCCCGCGACGGAGTGCACGGATAGCCGGGTTCTGGAGGGCAACGGGTCCGCATCTCATGGCTTTGAGAGGCAGAGGGGCCTCACTCTAGAATTGGCAGACTATTCGCCGCACTCATAGGGGGTACAGGTTGACCCAAGGAGGGGTGCCCAAGATTACCGGATTCCGTGAAGTGCAGGGTGGTCCATTCACTTTGCTGTAGGGGGCTGCCTCGCTTCAGGTTTTGGCGGGTAACTTGCCGCACCCGTAGGGGTCTAGGTTTCATTGCACAGGGTATCCACACGACAGGGGAACGTCGGGTTTCAGCAGCGGCTCTGTGAAACCCGGGGATCCCAGATTATCTGTATTGTTCTGTGATGCTTATTACTTTTCTGTAATGTTGCATATTATCACGCCTGGAGCGATTATTGTATATTGGTTTATACACTATTAGATGTTGTATATGTTTTACACCCGCGCTAGTCCAGTCCTCGCTCTGTCGTTAGTTAAGTAACCTAACGGGTGATGACGGGACTCAGTGACGAATGCGGATGGCATATACGTACATTTTATTTTCGTTCTTTTCTGGTGTGATTGATTGATGGGACTGCGTTGATTCTGATCAATGCAAAGGAAAACAAACCTGTTTGCAGTTGTTGGAACAAATTTAAAAAGTGTTATTACAAAGACGTTTCCTTTTGTTTTGCATAGCGGTATTCAGTGGAATATCCTGCACCTCATTCGACGGGGCAAGGGCCGATATCCCTTCACCGGGACTGACCCCTTGGGCAGAAGTTTGCGTCAGGGTAATAACTTCACTATAGTCGATTACAAGTTTCTTTGCATCGCGGTATTCAGTGGAATATCCTGCACCTCATTCCACGAGGAAAGAGCCGAGATCCCTTCACCGGGAGTGACCTCTTTAGCAAAAGGTTTTTCGCCACTATATTTTAAAAAGCTATCAGGTTCCTTCAGCGATATCAAGTTCACTACGTTAAAGGTTTTTCGCCAAAAACCAGCCGTAGCCCTCCGTCACTTCTTTTGGGTATTCAGTAGTATTCAAGCTATGTATTTTGACCAACGCCAAGACATAGTGTTTGGTAGCTGCTGGGTATTTATTTGTTGCATAGATAGATGAGTTGGTTTGGGACAGTCGTTCTGCCATTTTGGCCAACGTCAAGGGCATGTGCGGGTGGGTTCAAATTGACAAGATAATGACGGGTAGAACTTGGCATGTGACTTATGACATTTTGACCAATGCCAAGGTTATAAGAGCATGGGGCAAAAATCATATCGGGAGTTTCTAAAGAAACTGAAACTTGCCAAGTATGCGCATACCTTCTGGAGTATGAGTAACGTGGATGCATTCCATCACGTTATCATGCGATGAGAGTTGGATCCCGATTCCCACTGATGAGTTGGTTTACTCTTAGGGTGATCCCGATTAATTCTTCTTTCAGGTTTGGAGGAGAATTTGACAGGACAGTGGGAGGTTTCCGGATTAGATAAAGTGATAACCATTCTGATCTAGGTTAGAGTGCACGCAGAGTGTTTCTTTTCTCTCTCTCTCTGGCAGCGACCTTTGACCGACCCTAGACTATGACTCAGTGACCAAGTTGACCGAACCTTCTTAAAATACTGGCTTTTGGATTGTCTGGGTTGCATAAGTCATTGCCACTCCTTCTTTTACCCTTTGTATTTCTCAGAACACCCGTATTACTACGGATATCCACTTCCATTGGATAGATCCATCGTATGGTTATATACGAACTCAAAGGGACTTCTTCGAGGATGGATCCAGGTTCAGGAGAAATAGAATTAGTTTATTCAGTTGTCTTTTATTATCACCTTCTCTCAGGTTGCGAGGGCTCCTTGGTTTAGGAGAGTACACCTATTACGCTTATTGGATAGTCTTATTCCAAACCATAGGCAGGTGCCAAAAGGTAGGGAATGAAGAAAACCAATTAGCCTAAGTAGGGTGTGCAGAAGGTAATATGTAAAGACAAAATAAAGGGATTAGAAAAAGGGCAAAGTAAATTGCAACTGATATCATTCACGACCAAACCGCGTACTTCATCGCCACTCCTATTTTACCTTTAAAGGAATAAGGTATTATTCAATTGTCTTTTATCATCACCTTCTCTCAAGATGTGAGTACTCCTTGGTTTAGGAGGGTACACCTATTATGCTTACTGGATAGTCTTCTTCCAAACCATAGGCTGGTGCCGAACGGTAGGGAAGGAAGAAAACCATTTAGCCTAACGATGGTGTACAGAAGGTAATGACTAAAGACAAATAAAGGGATTTGGAGAGATGGCAATAAAATATACGGTTAAAGTCATGAATTGGATTATGGAAGAGGCATTACTATGAATACCAGGATACCCCTACGAAACATTTTCATGTTTCAGTGCATTGTTAAAGGAAAACTGTTTTCCCGATTGGATACTTACTCCAGGGTATGTATTTACCAGGTTTCATTCTCATATCTGTATGGTTTTACAGATGATGAGTGGGAGTAAGTTATTGGGAATTAGGTGATTATCCTCATTATATCGGAATTCGTTGTAATTGGTGATATTTGAGGAAATCGCCAGGGTACAGTTTTTAACCTACGACGCACAGGTTTTGAGTTGCTTAAACTCAGCGGACTTATACAGAGTATTGTATGTTGTCCAGTGTCTATCAGGACAAAGGGGTAGGTCCTCGTACTATGTTCTGTTTACTTATAACTTCTCTAGTATTTAGACAAGTGTTTCGTTGAAATACAAGGTCTAAGTTTTGAGAAGTTGTGGGTATAAGAATAAAGTAGAGAACCAGGTATCACAAGTATCGGGATTCTTCAAAGAGATCGAAGATGTAGATTCTTGTGATTGGTATTCAGATGATAGTAATGGTTTTGAGAAACGTGTTTCTCTTTCAGGTTACTCATAAATTGGATGGATTCCTAAGTTGAGTAATACTGATTAGCCTCTTTTCCATTAAGTTGATATGCACTGGAGACAGCTGCATGATTTGAATCTGGTTCTAATTAAATAAAGTGCCAAAGTTTCTATATTGGATATAGAATAGTTCGTACCTTAAAAGATGTTAAGGTACGGGGAGTTGTCCAGCTTATGCTTAAAACCAGACTCTGGATAACTCAGGGCACGTTTCTGTAATGGCTGTTTGTGGGTTGACCCTGGCTATGACGAGGGTTGATTTTTTACCATCTGGAAGATCAATAGTGATATTGTTCTTGACTCGCCACAGTTTTAGTAAAATGGATTTTTTCAGAAAACAGTAGTGGGAGTATGGTAGAACTGGAAGTGATTCCAGAACCGCGAACGATTACGGAAAATTTAACAGGACCTATATATTCAATCAGGTTTGACATTCCAATAGCCACTCCGCAGATATGGTAGGTAACCTCAGACACCCGAGAGGTACTTCGGTAGCCTCAAGGACGGTGACAGGGAGGTTCTTATCTACCCAGACTTGACACTACTGTTGTTCCAGGCTATAAGACCCAGTAGGAGGGTTGTCGTAGTCAGTGGGAGCAGCAGAAGCATAGTGGGCAAGTAGCTTATGTCTATTTATAGACTTGAGCAGTTATAGCGGAGATAGATCATCTAATTTTGACGTGACAGTCATAGGTTTGACTTCATCAGAATAGGGGATGGATCTGTTAAGAAGATGGTAGGGTGTGATGTCATGGTATCTGGATGACATATACAGAGTAGGAAGTAAAATTCCTATACTACGATCGGTTATACTGTGGTCGTCACACAGTTGTTTCTCCAGACAGGATATGGATATAATATTTGACATTCTGGTTTCTAGATCTATGGTTTTAGATCAGGATTTGGGTAGTTTCCCAATGTGGGTACTTTGACAGTATTCTAATGGTTTTTAGAATAAATGACTCCTAGCATGGTGGTGTACCTGCAGGTGATGGAGTCACCCTCTCTAAAGGTTTCTTACAGACTAAAGGGGAGAGGGATGTGCATGATTGGCAGATCACTTGCTTAGGCAATTGAGTCAATCGTGAGATGTCAAGTACCACACCAAATGTTGTTTTTGCAAGAGATGCAATAAGTTTATATTAATTCAATCCTGGAGAAACATAAGGAAGCAGTTTTAGAACATAAGTACATGTTCTACGGATTTGATGACGGCAGCCTCCTCCGGGAGACGGTTATCATTCCAGGCTTCAAAGGTGACATGGATGACAGAGAGATTGTCAGAGTTATAGTTTTTTCCTCTGATGAGGGACAGTATTATGGACAGGTGGTCCAAGAGGATACTGTGGGAGGCATGGTGCCCGATGCTGATTAGGTTCAGTGATCGATACAGTCTAAGAAGTTTGGATTTGGAGTTCATTTATGAACTAGGTCCCATCAGATATCCAGACATATTCTAAGACAGGTATTACTCAATTCGGGAGATGGCTTTCTCCGCGAACTTGAGATTAAGAGAGATATAGAAAGAAACATCTAGGCGGATCCACTCACTGAGGCTATTTCTCGAACACAATAGTTTTACAAACGGGCTTTATGAAACTGATTAGTAGAGGAGTTGGATGTTCGGTTTCACACGGGCTGTGAGTAGTCGACATCGCAATAATTAGCCTTGAGTGCAGGTGGGAGATTGTTGGAGATAGTGCCCTCATAGTCAATTATTGGATCGCAGGTACGTGATTGCAATGATTGCGGAGGACCTATACCGGTAGGACAGTCTTACTCGAGATGATAGTATGCTATCTGGTTTGCCTTTATCAGTCGTGTACATGTTCAGGTGACTGATTACATGTTACACTTTGATAGAGCCCTTAGGATCTTGCTTTACTACCAACAGTATGATGGCGATCATATACGTGAGAGTTGGGTAGTTTATATGCATATCCTTAATTGTGGTCCCTAGTCGTGGGAGTTTCGAGACAGGGCATCGATACTCCAGAGTAGACTAGTGTACACAGTCGAGACCCCGACGAGGGGCGGTGGCCGGTCTCACAAGCCACTGGTGTCAGTTTGATCACCTAAGATGTATACAGGTGCTCATTGGGTTATGAGTACACCGGACAGGACTCGCCGGGAATCTGCTAGTTAGTACTATACCTATCGTCAGATAGCAGTTCCCTGGTGACATGTGTACAGGTTAGTTCATCGACCTGAGGTCGTCATTTATCTCGTGTGAGTTCCCACTGTGCTTTGATTTCTACCCTACCATGGCTCAAAGGAGTCGTGCAAACAGGTAGCTTTTGGGTACAGTCCCGAGCCATATGGAGGCACGTGAGCGGATCGGCAGGGGATTCGTCTCTCCCGGTATTGGGGGCGAGATCGTGCTGTGTCTAGGAGAGCCATTACACAAAGCCCACGGCCGTGGCAGGAGATTTACTGGTAGGTACTCCAGTAGTATCTCAGGGTGTTATTGGGCTACACTCCGACACGACTTATACTGCTATTGGGGATCTGACGTTACTAGCCCCCTAGGCAGATATGCGATACTCATAGACGAACGGACCGGACTGTATATACATTGTCACTGTTAGGCTCAGTAGGGTTTCCGGATGAGTTCGCTCATCGGCCTCCCTTGAGGTCAGTCCATAGGCAGCCGTTACGCATAGCTAGTGCCGCTGACGGTTTGTGGTTGAACCCACTGCCAGGGTACTGACGAGTCATTAGAGTCCCCCACAGACAGTTTCCCAAGTTCGGGCGAAACGTTGTAGAGGCCGTATGGTTTTATGGCAGGGTTCGGAAAATGCACGTGCGTTTACACACGTGTTATTTTTCGGGCAGATAATACTGGTCGGCTTTGGTTTAAGCCAGATCCGAGTATTATATAGAGTAGATATAATATCTTTGTCTCAGTTGCATTTGTATTCAGTCATAATACAAATGCGGGTATATTTATACAGTTACGGGGTTATCCTGAAATTTATTTCAGGATCACTTTTGGAATTTGCCAGTTTCCAGTTTTCTATCAGCCGTATTTAACATTTGGTTAAATACGGATTTTATCTTTTCTTGAGATGAGTGTGGAAGCTTCTAGAAGGTTCTAGAAGTGGTGAGGTGTTTAGTGAGTCATGGTTGCATTTAATGGTTTCATTAATGCTTGATGACTAGGTTAATGTGTCATCCATTTCATTAATGCTTTTTGTTCTTGCTTAGGATATTTTTCCTTGATCTTTTCTCTTGTGGTTACCTCCCCCTCTCCTACACTCACCCCCCCCACCACTATATATGTGGCCGGCCCCTTTCCCCTCTCTCTCTCTCACTCACTTGATGGTTTTCATTTGTTAAAAGATTATGATAGTATTTGGGGTGCATGGAAATTTCAAAGCCTTTTTCATTCCATCACCCGATTCGAGTGGCAACTTCATTAACCGATCATCCACGGTTTTGGACGAAGTGAGACAAAGTCATCTACTCATTCTCTACATCATTCTTGGTCGTCTCTTTTAGCAAACTTGACGGCCGAGTTGCCTCGAGTCAGAGGCGGGAGCCCGTTTAAAGAATCGTTGATGTGGTGCCACCTGGACGAGCAGATCGGAGATCGACGAGATCGGAGTAGCCGCAACGGAGCGTGGGATGATGGTTAAAGAACGAAGGACTCGGATCGTTCAGTATAACCTTTCTACACTCTTCACAGTTTGTTAGTTTTGCAATAATGGCAGATCCGGGTGAAAGTACACCATAGCGCCAGTTAAAAAGTTTTTGTTCCGCATTTGGCGTCTGTAGACGGCCGGGACGCTACCGTTGACTTACAACTCCTAGAGTGAAGAGAGAGAAAGAGAGAGAGAGAGAGAGTAAATAGGAAGAAAAACACAAAATCTACATTTTCTCTCAACTCATGTCTACCAAGCATGAAGTGATAGTTTTTTCAATTTGATTGAAGATGAAGCTATAATTGGAGAGTTTCACGTGGATCATCTTCGACGAAGACGATTGGAGATCAAGCGTTTTCTCGGAGTGTCTCGTAGCTTACCCGGAGTCCAAGATTCAACCATTAGAGCATATGAAGATTTTTCAAAGGTTGTATCTTCTCAACTAGCTTTTTTTATTGTTTGCAAGTTTTGTGTCCATGGTTGATTCTAGGGTTAGAATGCTTGTGCTCTCTTGGAATTTTTCGTTTTTCGCTTCCGCTGCATTTCTAAAACCTTTCCAACGAGCATAAGTAACCTTACAGTGGTATCAGGGCCGCCATAGACCCTAGCTTGTATCGGTACGAAGTTACGGTGTCAGATCATGAAACTTGCCAATTTTCAATTCCAATATTTTATCCTCTGTACATTTTTTAAAACTTCACTCATTTTTTTTAAAGTATTGCAAAATGATGATTTCTTCTTGAAAATGATGTTCTCTAAACCCGGGCCCACAACTCCCTTGTTTGGCCGCTACTAGCGGTTATTTGGCGACCAATTTGGCGGTTTTAGGGTCAAGGTTTGGACAGTGCTTGATATTTAGGAAATTGGATTTTTAGTATTTTTTGTTTTTCCCCAAATTTGAGATTTGATCTCGTTTGGTATTTGGAATGATCGGGATGTTGTGTGATCGAAACTGTAGCATTATTTTACCGCATTTAGTTATTTATGATGTTGTATATCTGCTATATGTCAATCATACGACGTTCCACAGTAGTTATTTGTGATGATTATGTTGTTATTGTATTTGGGGCGGTCTAGATTGTCGCAAATTGAATAGCCCTGTGCGGAATTGTGATGATGTATTTCATTTCCATTCATGTTGTAGCAAAAATGTATATTCTTTTATTCAGGGCGAGCGGTCGACATGTGGCCATCGCTATGCTTATTGTATTATTATTTATCGAGACTCGATCAGATTGCGATCGATATTACCATTGTATTAATATAGGTTTTAGGATTATCCCGCGGAGAAGCGCACTGCCAGCCGGATTCTAGATTGCAGTGGGTGGCCATCTCACGGAGTTGAGACCGGATCACTCGATTCTAGGATTGGCCGGCTTCTTGTCGTGCTTGTAGGGGTTAAGATAGACCCACGGAGGAGTGCTCAAGTCATCAGATTCAAGGAACTGGTGGGTGGCCCCCTCATGGTGATGATGTCGGGTCGCCTCTTTTCTCGGATTGACGGATAACTTGCCACACTAGTAGGAGTCTACTTTTGGCTATGCACGGACTATTCACCCGACCAGGGAATGTCGCGCTTCGTTTATGGCTCAAACGAAATGCGGGATTCCTAGGTGATCCGACCATTCCAATTATGTGATGTTGTTCTCCCGTATGCTGTAATGTGATTATTTGCGTATGATGATATATATTGATATATGTGATATATAGTGTATATATATAAATAATATATACGTTTTGCATTCGCGCGAGCCTTGCCCCTGCCCTGCCGTAAGTTGAGTAACCTTACGGTGAAGACCCGGGGCCCCATGGAGAATGCAAATGGCGTATATGTGCATTCTATTTTCTTTTCATACTTTTTCTGTAATGATGTGTGAGGATAGTTAATGTAATTATCTTAAATGATGGGATTGTATTAATTGGATTAATACAAAGTAAAATAAACATTCGATGAGGAACCGCTTTTATAAAAAGGGAATTTTAGTTGATTATTTTGCTTTGTATCGTGGCATTCGGTTAGGAATGTCCTGCACCTCATTCGATGAGGAAAAAGCATTGAACCCTTCACTGGGAGTTCGCTCTTGAGCAAAAGTTCGTGTCACTAAATTTTTTTTATAGCCGTATTCTTTTGTTTTGCATTATGGTATTCAGTTAGGAATATCCAGCACCTCATTTGATGAGGAAAGAGCCTAGATCCCTTCCCGGGGAGTTCACTCTTGAGAAAAAGTCTATGCGGCTATAAACTTTCAAAACCACTCGGTTCCAACGATGATATCAAGTTCATTACGTTGATGGTTTTCTTCAAAACCAGTCGTAGCCCTCTGTCATTCAGGAAGTAGAGTACTTAGTATTCGCACTGCGTATGTTGATCCTGTCAAGGCGTAATGTACGGTAGCTAAGTAATGTCTTCCTGCTTGCATATGATGCAATTAGCTAGAACAGTCACACGGTCATGTTGACTCTATCAAGGACTTGTGCTGGTGGATCTAAGTTAATCATAAAATGACGGGTTGAACTTGACTAACGATTTATGGTATGTTGACTCTGTCAAGGTCATAAGCCATTAGGGGTAAAAACCAACATTAGAAGTTTCATGTGTTGAAACTTGCAATGTGATTGCATACCTTCTATGGAGTGGGGTGACATTTTGACCATGTCAAGGTTACCACGCCATGATAGTTTGGGTCTCGGTTCCTACTGTGAGTAATAGTTACTCACGGTAGTTTTTCTATATGAAATCCCGGTTAGTTATCCTTTTATGGTTTGAAAGATGATTCGACGGAACAGTGGGAGCCATGCTGATTAGATAAATATACCAAATTAATCTTGATAGAATGCACGCTGAGTGTTTCTTTTCTCTCTCTCTCTCTCTCTCTCTCTCTGTGGCAGCGACCCTGGTCTGATCTTAAACTAAGACTCGTTAACCACATTGACCGACCTTTTTACAAACTTATAGGTTTGAAATGTCTGGATTGCCCTAACCCACGATATAGTCGCATATGTCCTTACCTATCCTACTTCCCCTTCTGCTATCTCTAGAACCCTCTATATTTGGTACAGAGATCTATATAGCTTGGAAGGACATTGTATGGTTAGATACAAACTCGATGAAATTGTTTCAGTCTGAGAATGACTACTGGTTCTAGATTAGATGAATTGTTATTTTGTCTCTCCCTCCTACCTTGTTTCAAGTTCGAGAGCTCCTTATATATAAGGAGTGTATACCAGTTACGCTTATTAAATAGTCTTCTTCCAATCACCAAACTGGTGCTAAAGGAATGGAAAGAAGAATACCAACTAATATAAGTTCGGTATACATGAAGGTAATATGGAGAGACATCAAAGGGGTTGAAGTGTGAAGAAAGGAAATTTTGACTACTGTCATGAGCTTGGGAAATGAAAAAGGCAATACTATGAATACCCAACTAACCCCGCTGAAACATTTTGATGTTTTGGATTTTCTGTGTATCTGTATTTTGAAAAAATGATTCTCAATAAACTCTAACTCCTGCGTATATTGATACCGGATCAGAATCCCGCATCTGTAGGGCTTTACAGATGCTGAGAAGGAGCAGAGAATTGAGAACGATTGATTTTATCCTCAATGTCGGTTTTCATAGCAATTGTTGCTATTGAGAAAAGTCATCAAATTTTGCCTAAACGGAAAACTTTTGGTTTATTTAAACCAAAAGAACGTTTTTCAATTAACAGCACACGGAAGTTGAGTTAGTCAACTCAAGGGACTTATACATATCGATGTATGTTGTCCAGTGTCCATATGGACTTGGGGTTGGTACTGCATATTCCATATTGAGAATGTGATTCTCTCTCAGCTTGCTCATCTGCGAGTGTGCTCCATAATGAGTAATGTTGAATCGTTTTTTGCAATTTTAAGGATGCACAAAAAATAGATGTGTTAGTAGATGTTGCACACCCTCACAACGCTTGTGAGGAGGCGAAAGTGGCAAACAATAATTTTCTTGCATGCAATACTTACTTTAAACCTAGATCTTGTGCTAAACCATAACTAGAAATCCTATCTAAAGATCTTATCTACTATGATAAGGTGTTATACCTTGAGAATCGGTCCTTCGGGTCTTCGTTTGGATGCGACTCCTTGGATGCTTGCAATGCCCTCAATCTCCGGTCACCTCAAGACGTAGGTGATCCAACCGAGAGCTATGGAACAAGCTTCAAACTCTTCTCAAGAGTTAACTAAGAAGTCAAGTTTGCTAGAAATAACTACTTAGATAATATAGAGATGAGCTAATGGATTACTTTTAGCCCTAACCTTTTGATTCACAACTCATGTGAAGGATAAAGCTAAGAGAAGGAAGAAGGAGATAGTTAGGAAAGAGAATGTAAAAAATAGAATGAGGAAATATCAAGCATGCATCAAGAGAAATGGCTCATGGAAAATAATTGAGTTGTGTATTATTTTATCTTTAAAATAATGCACCATACTTGAATAGTAATCCCAAATGAATAAAATATTCAAAGAGCCATTCCTTGACCCATGCTTTGACAATTCTCCTAATTCTACCTCATATATTTATTTTCATAAAATACAAATCCTATTATGAGGTGTCTCCATCTAGAAGGTGTTCTTGTACAATTACAAGAATACCCCTCACCGTATACCGTTTAAGTATACCCATATCCGTATTCCGAAAAATACGAATACAAATAATCCAATAATATAATACTGGTATCCGTCTTAAACCAAAGCTTGCCAGCATTATCCTTCCGATCATCATTCCTGTAGCCAGTACACGAACATGATCAAAACCGTGCTGTAACAACTAACGGTCTCTACATCTTTCGCTTGAACCAGGGAACCCTCTATGTGGGACTCTAAAGACTCGACAATATGCTGGTAGTGGGTTTAACCACAAGCACGTCAGCGGCACTAGCTGTGCGTAACGGCTACCCAGGTACATGACAATAAGATGGCCGACGAGCGAACTCATCACAACCCTAACGAGCCTGTAAGAAATACTTACCATACAGTCTGGTCTCTTCGTCTGATACGTCGCATATGAAGTCTGGGGGTGGTAAATGTCAGACCCCGGTAACTTTATAAGTCATGCTGATGTATGGCCCATAACGATTCGAGAAACTACTGATAACTCTTATCAGTAAATCTCGACAACCCTGGCCAGGGATTTGCTGTTATGGCCGATCAAGCATAGCACGACATCTACTCCTTATACCGGGAGAGACGAAACCCCTCCTATCTCTCACCGCCTCCATGTGACTCGGGACTGTACCCAAAATCCACCTATTTGCACGACTCGGTAGAGCCGTGGTATGGAGGAAATCAAAGCATAGTGGGAATCACATAAGACACTATGACGATCTCGGGTCTACAAACTAACCTGTACAAGTGTCAACAGAGTATTGATATCTGACAATAGGTATATATACCATCTAGGAGTTCTTGGCAAGTCCTGTTCTGTATACACATTCTCCAATGAGCACATGTGTACAATCTTTGATATCAAACACTAATGGTTGTGAGATCAACCTTCGCCCCCGGGGTCAAGAAACTTACACACTAGTTTACTCTGGTAGTATCGATGCCCTGCCTCGATATACCCTCGACTAGGAACTATTAAAGGATATGCATTTAGACTGCTCAAGTCCCACTAGTATGACCTATATTATAATCCTGGTAGTCAAGCACAATCCTAAGGGCTTCATCAACATGTATATAAGATATGAAATACAACACATCACACGTTAAGATGAAGATAAACCAGATAGAATACTATCATTTCGAGTAAAGATTGCTTCTGTATATATGCATGCCTAGCATCTTATACAATACAGGCCTCTAGGGCATACATATCTAACAAGATGCATATCAATGGATATTGGTTCTACCTAAACAAGTGCCTCTATTTCCATATGTGATATAGAATGGTGTTCATCTTTAGGATATAAAGATGTTGGGTTATCCGGTTTGTGCTTAAAAATATAATCCGGGCAAACTTGAGGCACATTTCGGTAATAGCAGTTTGTGGGCTATCCCAAGCTTTCGCGGGGGATAGCTTCTACCATTTTTAAGATCAAAAGTGTTTGTTCTTGACTTGTCACCTCCTTGGTAAAGGAATTTCTTGAAAAAGAAAGGATTATAGTAGAACTGGAACTAATTCCAGAACCGCAAACAGTTGCAGAAATTTTTATAGAACCTGAAGATCTTATTGATCCTAGCAGACCATAGCTACTCCGCAGATTTAGTAGGTGACCTCAGCCATCCAAGAGATACTTCGGTTTTCTCGTAGACAGTGACGATGAGGCTTGCGTCGTGTGATGATGACCCTACTAGTTATCAGCAGGACATTGAAAGTGGTGACTTCTAACTGATGGCTGGATACCAAGTTATCTAAGTTGGACTCCATGCACTGCAACAAATTATAGATTTTGTTGTGTGCTCTTGAAAGGGGTAAAAACCCAAAAGGAGCAAGCAGATCTTTCGAGATCAGTGTAAATGGAAAGGTATTAACCTAATAAGGCTTAACTTGTAGTTTACAGGTTTTCATCAAATACCCGATATTGATTGTGATGATACTGTTACTTCAATGTCTATGCTAAAATCCATATGGATATAACTTGCCACTACTGTTTTCATGAATACGATATAACTTACTTCAATGATGACTATAACGTCTTTTTAAATTGGATTTAGAAGTATATGTGTATATGACTCTACCAGAGGATTGTCTTAGTCGGTTGCTTAAGTCTAATTGTAGACTAAAACAGGCATGGCAGAGATTGATCATCTATTTTTGATGTTACGTTCAAAGTATTTGACTTCATCAAAATTAGAGATGAAACTGGTATTTATAAGAAGGTTGTAGAGAGTACTGTCAAGTTCCTCATATTGATGTGGATGATATACTCTTGATAGGAAGTGATGTTCCTATACTATGATTCAGTCTAACATTGGTTGTCACATATGTTTCTCCTTTGTGGATTATATATACATCCTTAATTCTGGACTAGATCTATAAATTTAGATCTAGTAAGGGTTTTGGGATTGTCCCAATTCAGATATTTTAACACCATTCTAAAGTGGTTTAGAATGGACGCCTCCTAGTGAGGTAATGTACTTATAGGTAATGGGTTCACTCTCTCTAAAATGTATTTTGGGACTGATAAAGAGAGGGACTCATATGAATGACATTCGACATGCTTCGGTAGTGAGGTCAATCATGAGATACTATATATCAGACCAAATATTGCTTTTACATTTGGTGTAGTAAGCAGATATTAGTCCAATCCTGGATAAACATAAGAAGAAGTGAAGAAGATATGAGATGTTCTTGATGTATAGTAATGGCAGCCTCCTTCGGGAGGCGATTACCGATTCCAGCTTCCAAGGTGACAAGGATGACAAATCGTCAGTCATTAGTTTACCCTCTTCAAGGGAGAGGTATATTGGAAAGATTTTCAAGCAGAATACTGAAATAGTCAAGGCGCTAGATGCTGATTTTGACTCAGCAGAGAATACATCCTAACTATTTGTTTGGATAAATACGTTCATTTGTAAACAAGGTCCTATCAGCTATCCAAAAAAGTTATGAGGTAGGTATCATTCATTTCGGGAGTTAGTTGATCTCCGCGAAGTTGAGATTCAGAGAGATACAGTTAGAAACATTATAGCGGATCCACTCACTGATGTCATTTCTCGAACACAGTTTGTGAAACTGTTTGTACAGAAGTTGAGTATGCGGTAATGCATGAGATGTATGTATGCGATACCGCAATAATTGGCCTTAAGTGCAAGTTGGAGATTTTTGGATATAGGTGTCTCCAAGGCAATTATCGTAATTGTAGGAATGCAGTTACTAAATTCATGAGGACCTATACAGAGAATAGTCTCACTCAAGATGATAGTATGCTATCTGGTTTATCTTCATCTATCATGTGTATACGTTTTACTAGTTATCACGTATCGCTAATACATGAGATAAAGCCCATAGGATCATTGCTTTACTACCAGGATTAATGATAGGGATCATACTAGTGGGGACTGGTAGTTTAGAAGCACAACCTTAAATATCTCTAGTCGTAAGAGTATCAAGACTAGGCATCAGTATTCCAGTTTAGACTAGTGTATACGTTTCATGACCCTATACGGGGCGATGGCCGATCTCTTAGCCATTGGTGTTTCACACCGATGATTGTATACATATGCTCATTGGATGAGTTACACTGGACGGACTCGCCGAGAACTCTTAGATGGTATTATACCAATCGTCAGATAGTAGTTCTCTGGTGACATGAGTACAGGGTAGTCTCTAGACTCAAGATCGCCATAATGTCTTGTGTGTGTTCCCACTGTACTTTAATTACTACCCTACCATGGCTTTAAAAATCCGTGTAAACAGGTTTTACTTGGGTACAGTCCCGAAGCACAGGGAGACAGTGAGCGGTCGAGGGAATTCGTCCCTCCCGGTATAGAGAGTTGATATCGTACTGTGCACAGCTGGCTATGACCATAAGTCTTTGGCCAAGGCAGACGAGATTTACTGATAAGTGTTACTGTAACATTTCAGGAAATATAAAATGTTATTTTTGGAATTTAAATAATAAAATAATAAAATAATAAAAATTATGAATATTATAAAAGTATGGAAATTAGTTTTAATGGAATGGTATAATTAAATACATATAATTTGGAAAATAATTGAAATATTAATATGAATTATAAATTATGAAAGCATTTGATTGAATTGGGCATTTTATAAATTAGTATACAATTATTTATATACAAGTTTATATTAAACTTAATTAGTAGATTACTAATAATGCATTAAACCAAATCCATTTTTCTTAACCATGTTTATTATGCCATGACACATTGTATTATGTTTTATTGCATGGTTTTGAGTTTCTTTTGTTTTAAAAGAAAATGAAAAAAGAAAAGAAAAGAAAAAAAATGAGTGAGGGAAAAGAAGGTATTGGAGGCATGGGGGGGGGGGCGAGAACCATAGCTATTCTTTCTTTCGTCATCTCCTTATTCTCTTCATCTTCATCATCATCTCCTTCTTCATCTTCTTCATCTTCAACCTTCTCTACCCTCACTACCACCTCACAAACACCCTCAAAATCTCATTAAAACCATATTTTCTCTTCACAAAAACTAATCCTAAGCTCACTACAAGTTTTAAGGTAGGATCAATTTCTAGTCTTGAGCTCATTTGGCCGTCATAGAATTTTCTTAAGTTGCTTTTTGAGGTAAAACACTCACCTTTCACAACGATTTTATGCTTCCTAACCTCGCAAAGTAGTTTAGAGCTTAAAAGTGTGTGTTTAGTGAACTTGGAAAATTCTACGGCGATCTTTGGTGGTTTAACTAAGTAGTAGTGTTATAGTAGAGAGTTTAGAGAGTGACTACTGGCCTTTTAGTGATAGAATCTCTGGTCTATGTGAGTTTAGAAGTGCCAAACTTGAGTTCAGAATTTTCCGACATTGGTTTTTCATTGACTTTTGATATTCAAATGGAATCTGGGATGACTATAGAATCCTGAAAATTTCAAGACCGAATATGGCACGTGACCGGCACTTAAATCACGTGACATATAAAAACGTCGACGCGGTCCAAGTAAGCCGAAACCCGGAATCTAAACCCTTTTTGAAAATATTGGAGGTGAGGTTTAAAATAGTCGTCAGATAGAATCAGTTTAAAATAAACATTTAAGTCTAACTAAGTATGTTTGAAAAAGTATCTATGACATTTTGAAATTCGACAGAACCTCCTTTATAACTTTTGAATAAAACCTAAAACAACATAATAATAAAAACAGCATCCCAACGGGAGCCAGCTTCCATGCCCAAACGGCGGAGCAAACAAGCAAACAATATACGACGCCCAACGGCGAAGAAAAGAAAAGCGAAACAAACCAACAAGTATAAAAGAGTCGACTCCAACGAGTGTGGCGCCCACAACACAAAAACTCTAAGTCTCGTTTCTAAGTCCATAATATACAAGTTCTAAGTCGATGGAGTTTTACTAGATACAAGAATATATAAATATACAAGTGTGGGTACGAACAACAGTAGCCCACCTACCAAAGCAATCACTGAGAAGAAGGGTGTGCCGCAATCCGCCGATAATCCGAGCGGTATAACCTGCAAGAAATTGTGGCACAACGGGGGTGAGTTGTCACGACCCGAAAGTACGGAACATGACCGCCACTTAAACTACGAAACGTCTCGAGGCGTACGTAATCTAAGTAAACCGAAAACCCAGAAATCCAAACCAAGAAAAGTAGTAGAGTGTAGGAAAACCAATTTAAATCAAGAAGTTTTTATTAGTATAAGCCGAATTATGCGTTTTATAAAAACATCAAAATTTCCTGAAAAATTTCGGCAGAGTCTCCTTTGTAAATACAGGCCCCCAAACGGGATACAGCATGAATAGTATACGAAATCAAATAAAGGCATCCCCAAGCGGGAGCTAGCTCTTCGTCAAACGACGGCCACAACCACACAACAATATAATATACAACGCCGAAAGGCGAGGATCACGATAGAAAAGGAAACTCAAAACAACATGAAATCCGTATAAATACAACGCGCGACTCTAAGGTCGATAGAATAAACAACACTGGTCTCTATCTCTGAAATAATTACATGTTTGGTTGATGGAACTTCTAGATACAACAGAATAATAATATACAAGATATATAATGGGGGTACGATACAAGTAAACCCACCTACTAGCAAATCACCCGAAGGAACTATGCCCGCAAGCCGTAATGAAACCTGTACGGCAAACCTGCAAGAAACTGGGGCACAACGGGGGTGAGTTGCCAACTCGTGAATAGAATACATCTACGAACAGAAATCGCATGTATGACGCAATCCTAGGTCATACGATCATAATATATCCTCAAAAATATAACCAGCAGCCTATAACAAGGCTAGGGTAAATATCTAACCCGAGTGCAATCTCATGTGCCCGTGTCAGTGCCCAAGGGTAGCAATATATCATATGAATGAGGTATGAATGCATGAAAACAGAATACATGTAAATGAAGAACTGTTTTCATAATTTAGTGAGATTTCCTTTGTATTTTTAAAATGAGGTATCATAATGAAATCAGCATAAAACAGTGCGTAGCATCGGCACAAAACGTAATCCCAATATCTCGATATCTCTGTATCACAGTCTCTGTACCTCAATATCTCGAAATCTCAATGTCTCAATCACAATATCTAGGGCGCCGTCAGTCCAGACCGGCCCCTACCATCCATCTCAAGACCACGACGGTATCCTCCGGATATCCGACGCGTCGGGTAATATCACCGGTAGGTAGTGCTCCCCTGCCAGGCTTACATCGTCATCATCACGCGCTTCTTGCCCCGGGGTACCTTACCGGGTCCACCATGTACCCGAAACGGTTCATCCGCCTCCTCGAATCGGGTCTCGAAATCCATCAGCAAACTCATGGTGGACGACTCATACATCATGGGAAAACCGCACTTTTTATTTTAAAAGAGAGAAAATGTTTATTTATGTTTTTGCGGTTTTCCTCCAAATCCAGAAAATCTCATGGAAATCCGAATCCAAAACCTCAATAACACGTAAAATAGTGAATATATGCATGAGAATCCATGAATGTGGCATAGCAATGAATAACAGTATGCATGAAGTAGCAGGTAATAACTACAATGTCTAAACTATTAGCTAACAGGCTATGTCAAGCAATAATATTTTCTAAGGTGTACGTGACATGGCAATTACCGATGAAGATGTGTGTGAGCCGGCAAGTAAGTGTACGTGGTACATACGCATCATCGGTAATGGTGCTGGTGTCCTAACAGCATGATATCAATAATGGAGTATGAAACATAATATAAGCATGCGATGCGAAGCGAACCACAATAATGAGCGGGAGCTGAATACTAGACGCAACTGTAACTAATCTGCACTAATCTAATATAAGTCCTACAAATGGTGCCTTTTGAAATAACATGAATCATGGGGTTTTGAAAATAGGGGCTACGGTGTTTTTATGAAAAGATACGTCTTTTGAAATATCCGTAGGATCCCTTGGGCTGTCTTTTAAAATACCCACGATTAGTTAGTTTTTGAAATAGGTAAGAATCGAATCTAATCTAACAACTAAACTAAACTAAAGGGCTAAGCTAACAAGCTGGACTACAGGTAAGGAAACCGCCTAACATCTGAGTCGATCCATACACATACCTGTATGTATATTAGTCGGTGATCCCGTCTCAATAATATCTACAATCAGACATCCCAAATCAAGAGTGCGGATCAATCATCAAGATATAGCTCGTATGTAAATCCGTCGTACGGCATCCCCAAATCTGGGTACGGGTCAAAGTCACATCAATCACACTATTCATTTGGTATCTTCTTCATCAAATATCATGATCCGGAATAATGTCCTACGTCTAGTACAATATTGATACCATCTATGTATGCATGCAGGTGTAAGAATCACTACGTCAAAAGACCCGCTAAAACATCGTGTCGTATCTCAATACGAACCAAATCACATCACCGATCTCCTGGCCTCAAGCCCAATCTCATCGACTCATCTCAATCCCAAATACTATCCTCAAATCCAGTATATGAACACATAGTCCCATACCCATGTGTAAATATACACATCAATATATAATCCCATGTACGCACATATGAAAGAAGAATGTATGCAAGTATGGGTGTGTGTGTATGTGTGGTGCAACCACTACTCTAGGGTTTCGCAACACTAAACCAATCCAATCACACCTAGGATCCATCACTATCATCAATAATCTCAAACAATATATAATCAATATCTGTGTGTATACGTATTCGTATACATCACCACGAACTGCGGGGGTGCTATACGCCATCCACCCGACTTCTCCCCGTAGATATAAATCTACTCACCTGTATCCTGCGTGTCGGTGTCGATAACGCCATGCTCCGTCGCCTCGGAATCCACGTGAAGGTACCTACAATGATCAACCATAGCAATGCGTATGAAAATCAAGGCAGAAAACCGATACAGCGCACAGTGTGCTCATAGGTTGGAACCTATGGCCCGAACATGCAAATCCAACAAACAACCCCTGTTGTCGATGTACGAACACCCGACAACCAAATACAAATCCAAATATCAAGAAAGTGCATTTAAAAATACGGAAAACATCGCCTAAAACACACCAAAATGCTCCCAGATTTTCCCCAGATGACAATTAGCCAAAACTGCATATAGGAGGGGTCTAATTTAGTGCAAAATGAGCCCTGGAACAAAAATGGACCCATTCCCCTCTACTCTGGCCGCAAATTGCGGCCAGAATGATTAAATTTGCGGCCTTAGGTTTGAGTTAGGGGCTCGGGTCTTGGTGGTAGCTTCCTAGGTGCCTGCATGACTCACTGTCAGCTCAATTTTTTTTTTGGTGACCCCGGGTTGCTCCAGATTCCAGAACACCTTCACAGATCACACAAACCGACATGAAAAGTTCCGTAATTCCGTATTTTTGGGTTTCAGGTTGTGTTAGGCCAGTGTTTTGGTCAATATGGGGTCTAAGGTCACTATTAGAGTCCAATTGCATAGCAACATCTCAACTTTCCCCTAACCCTCTCTAGGTTGGTCCAAAACACACCAAATTACACGATATCGATATGAAACTTGAATTGAAACTTAAGAATAAGAAATAACACTCTAATTTTGAAGAAATTACCTCCTAAGATCCTCATGAATCCTCAACAGCACCAAAACACCAACTTTCTTGGTCCATTGCGTAGATCTTGAGCTTGTGTGCAATTTTTGTGAAACCGATATGGTGTTTTGAGGTTGTTTTGTGTGTGATTGTGATGATTTTGTGAAGGGGGAGAGCAAGAGGGCAGTAGCAGCAGGAGATGGAGGAAGTGGGAGAGAGAAAATGAGAGGAAGAGATAAAGAGAAAGGCCAAGTCAACACCCTCACCTACCCCCTCTCTCTTACCATACCTCTTTTCTTTAATCAAAATCCTTTTCTTTTCTTTTCTTTTCCAAAACCTTCTCACTCAAATAGTAAATCCAAAGTAATAGCCATGGTAAGAAAATGTAACACAAGTGTAGGAAAAAGATATGTGTATGTTTTGCACAAAATTGCTAAAAACCCGATTAGCGATTTTTAATCGCGATTAGCACTAAATTAGTATATAAATGCTCATAAAAACTTAAAAATGACTAATTTCCATAGAATACATAATTTTTGAATTTTCCATAATTTTCCCAAATTTTTTTCCTATTTATCGATATTTAATTATAAATTTAATATTAAAATAATCAATAAAATAATATTAAATTATAAAAATTCCTAAAAATAATATTTTACTATTTTGAAATGTTACATGAGTTACCAACTTAGTGAATAAAAGTACATCACAAGGTAGAAATCGAAATGCGCAACGATACATAGGTCATAAGTATAGTACTATCATATCTTGTACTAATATATATAATATGCATAAGTATCATAAATGCAACACTATCCATCACCTGAACCCAAAATATATATGTAAAACATCTTCTTTAAAATAGCCGCGGGATACATATGTCATGGTATAATAGGTATCTTATGTCACGGTATAAAAGCAAACGTGATGGTATGAAGTATAATAGGTATCTTATTTAAGATATACGTCTTGCTGTTTTAGTAAAGAGTGATAAGAGGTTTACGGTTTAAAAGGTCCCAGAGTCATATTAAACATGTCAAAAGAATAGGACTATAGCTCATTTTAGAATTCCTTTTTATATGCACAAACTGGTAAAATGGTATTCAGGTACTGTCCCCCGAATCGGTTCTAGTCGGCTACAATAACGCACAACATAACTGTATATCTCGTATGATAGCAACATATCAATATATGGATGTCCTGCATCGACACCCGAAATCAGAAATCCCTCGTTTCCATCACCAACACGCAAATCCTCAAATCTCTCATGTCCATCACCGATACGCAAATGCAGATATCGTCGACACCATCTCAACAGATGATCGCCGCTCGATATCCCCGGCCCCGGTCAGTATCCCCTAGATATCCGCTGTGCTTAACTCTAGCTCCGGCCAGTATCCCATGGATATCTGCCGTGCTCATATCCATCTCCAGTATCGAGTGTCATCGCTAGGCTCCCTGCCTCTAATGCGACTTGCCTTCCCCTCGGTCTTGACCGGGTCTACCATGTATCCGACTGTATATCCCCCCCCACTCAGTCTGGATATTGTAGAAATCCGTAAACGTATAGCCCCCCATTCTGTTCGGAGTAAAACAAAACATAAAAATGACTCATTGTGGACATTAACTCATCATATCCAAAGATATCAAGTAAAGAATAAGAATAATCTCATAGATCCTCTCGATGATATATATTATATATATATATAACAGCGTCCCATACCACTGATATATATCATCGAAAGTAAAGCATCCTAAAAACTTAAAAGAATTGAATACGAATAACCATGGTACTGGTATTCACAAAACTCAACAGATAATAAAGTTACAGTACGTAAATAAAGTCATGTATACAACAACCGTAACAGTTCTACTGCGTCATGGCAATACTAATGATGTGTAGTGTAGCATACGCATCTGTGCTCGTGCAGCATGGCAATCATTAGTATTTGTGCAAGTATTCTATAAGTGTATAATGCAGAAAGTAATTCTACCCATATCCATAGCATATAAAACTATTCAGATTTTTCGGATATAGGGAATCAATATGACTCATATCGGCATAACATATGCATCACATGGTATAGTGGTCCTATAATGGCATAGCAGTACCAATGAGGTGTAGTGTAACATATGCATCTGTGCTCATGCAATATAATAATCAATGGTAAATGTGCAGTGTTCTATTAGTGTATTCATACTAAAGACAATCTATACGATCGATAAGCATATTGCGTAGTTAATAAACGTAATCTAACCGCTATGAGCTATACCAGTAACTTTGAAAATGTAACGAAACGGTTATTTTGCAATAAGGAAGCTGCGTCAAATTAAAATAGGTATTCTTTTTGGAAAATAGCATCACCTCCTTGTCATTTATCATTTAAAATGGAAAACGAATCGTTGGTTTTTAAAAGAGTATAGCTTACTCAAATATCACGTCCTTGTAAGTGCACGGCGGCGCCCCGGCCGTCAATCCGAGGCCAAAAATGCGGAAACGTTAATTTACTTTAACTTTTGAACCGGCACCACCGCGCACTTTAAAACCCGGATCGTGCCATTAATCTAGTCCTAGCTAACTAAAGAACGGGTAGAGAGATATACCGAGCGATCCGTGTCATTCGGTCTTCTCGTCGTCGTCCCGATCTCCCCGCGGAATCTCCGGTCTCCATCACGTCGCCGGAAGGGCACCACTTCGCCGGCTTCTTTTACGGGCTCCCACCTCTGGACCGAGGCAACTCGGGCACGAAGTTTGCGAGTCGACGTGCCCAAGATTTGCTGTAGAATAAGTGTGGTGCTATGTCTCATTGGGGTTGTAGGAAGTTGCCTTTTGGTGGAGGAAATGAAGTGTCAACTTTTGGAGGAGAACCAAGAGAATTTTGCAAGCAAATGAGATGAAAATGGCACACCCAAAATTTGGGACAGCCCCTCCCCATATGGCCGGCCTTGGCATGGTCAAGAGAGTGAGTGAGAGTGAGAGAGAGAGCAACAATAATGCAAGAGGGAATGATATGAGATCATGAGAAGAAATCATGACAAGGAAAGTCCAACACTCAACCAACCAATCATAACTCCAAAAGGTCAAGCCATCATGAACCATCATGAACTAAGAAGTCAATGTGATGGTGGAACTATCATGACACAACAATATGCAAAGACCACCCTCCACAATGCTTATTTGCACAATTGCAAATAAGCCCTCCTCCACCAATTTTCAGCCAAGGAAAGATACAAAGGTAAATGGCCGAAACGGAAAACAAACTGGCAACTCCAAAAAACTGATCCCGTATATACATACCCTCATTTGTATTCCGACCGAATACAAATGCAATGAGACAAAATCTACACTTTACAATACTAGGATCCGGCTTAAACCAAAGCCCGCTAGTATTATCCGTCCGATCATGATCCGTGCAATACCGCACGTATATGATCGAACCCTGCCATATCTCCATACGGCTTCTACAGCGTTTCGCCCGAAACTTGAGAAAACGGTCTGTGGAAGACTCTAAAGACTCGTCAATACTTTGGCTGTAGATTTAACCACTAGCACGTCAAAGGTATTAGCCATACGTAACGGGATACCAGGTATCGACCAAAAGGGACGTCGATGAGCGAACTCATCCTGACACCCTACTGAGCCTGTCAGTGACAATATCCGTACAGTCCGGTCCGTTCGTCTATGAGCATCGCATGGCGGGCCTAGGGGGTTGGTGAAAGTCAGACCCCCAAAAGCGGTACAAGTCGTGTCGGAGTGTAGCCCAGAACACTCTGAGATACTACTAGAATACCTACCAGTAAATCTCCTGCCTCGGCCGAGGGCTTTGTGTAATGGCTCTCCTAGACATAGCGCGACCTCACCCCCAATACCGGGAGAGACGAACCCCTGCAGATCCGCTCACTGCCTCCATGTGGCTCGGGACTGTACCCAACTAAAACCTGTTTGCACGTCTCCTTTAAGCGTGGTAGGGTAGTAATCAAAGTACAGTGGGAACTCATACGAGACAAATAACGATCTCAGGTCGATGAACTAACCTGTACACATGTCACCAGGGAACTGCTATCTGACGTCAGGTATAAGACCAACTAGCATGTTCCCGACGAGTCATGTCCGGTGTACTAATAACCCAATGAGCACCTATATACATCTTAGGTGAACCAACTAACACCAGTGGCTTGTGAGACCGGCCACCGCCCCTCGTCGGGGTCTCGACTGTATACACTAGTCTACTCTGGAGTATCGATGCCCTGTCTCGAAACTCCCATGACTAGGGACCTTTTAAGGATGTGCTTATAGACTACCAGCTCCCACGTATATGATCGCCCTCATACTGCTGGTAGTCAAGCAAGAATCCTAGGGGCTCTATCAACGTGGAATAGTGACCTGTAAGGTCACCTAAAGCAGTACACGATGATAAAGGTAAACCAGATAGCATACTATCATCTTGAGTAAAACTGTCCTACCGGGATAGGTCCTCCCTCAATCATTGTAATCATGTGCCTGTGATCCAATAATTGACTCTGAGGGAACTATCTCCAACAATCTCCCACTTGCACTCAAGGCTCATTATTGCGATGTCGCATACTCACAGCCCGTGTGATACCGAACACCCAACTCCTCTACTAGTCAGTCTCACAAAACCCGTTTATGAAACTATTGCGTTCGAGGAATAGCCTCAGTGAGTGGATCCGCTTTGATGTTTCTTTCTATGTCTCTCTATATCTCAAGTTCGTGGAGAAAGCCATCTTCCGAAATGAGCAATACCTGTCTTAGAATGTGTCTGGATGTCTGATGGGACCTAGCTCATAAATGAACTCCAAATCCAAACTTCTTAGACTGTATCGACTACTGAACTTAATCAGTATCCTGCGTCATGCCTCCCTCAGTGTCCGCCTGGATGTCCAAAACACTGCCCCTCGTCAGAGGGAAAACTATAACTCTGACAACCTATCTGTCATCCATGTCACCTTGGAAGCATGGAATGATAACTGTCTCCCGAATGAGGCTGTCGTTATCATATCCTTAGAACATCCACTTATGTTCTAAAACTGCTTCCGACCGTCTCTCCAGGATTGGATCAATATCAACTTATTGCATCTACTGCAAAAACAACATCTGGTGTGGTACTTGACATCTCATGATTGACTCAATTGCCTAAGCAAGTGATCTGCCAATCATGCACATCCCTCTCCCCTTTAGTCTGTAAGACACCTTTAGAGAGGGTGACTCCATCACCTGCAGGTACACCACCATGCCAGGAGTCGTCCATTCTAAAGCACCTCTAGAATGCCGTCTAAGTACCCTGCTTGTGAAACTACCCAAACCTAGATCTAAAACCATAGATCCAGTAACCAGAATGTCTGATATAATGTCCAAGTCCCATATGGAGAAACCACTGTGTGACGACCAAAGTATAACCGCTCGTAGTATAGGAATATCACTTCCTACTCTGTGTATGTCATCCAAATACCATGACATCACACCCTACTACCTTCTCAACAGATCCATCCCCTATTCTGATGAAGTCAAACCTATGACTTTCACATCAGAAATAGATGATCTATCTCCGCTATATCTGCTTTAGTCCATAAAAAGACAAAAGCTACATGTCCACCAATGCTTCCGCTGCTCCCACTGACTATGACAACCCTCTGGCAGAGTCATATAGACGTACACTTCTAAAACTAGTTTAGAACGACGCTATACTCATCCTCCTGCCGGGTCTCGCAGCCTGGAACAATAGCAATGGCAAGTCTGGGTAAACAAGAACCTCCCTGTCATCGTCCTTGAGGCTACCAGAGTACCCCTCGGGTGCCTGAGGTTACCCACCGTATTTGCGGAGTGGCCAATAGAATGTCAAACCAGATTGAATCTTTAGGTTCTTATCAAATCTTCAGTAATTGTTTGCGGTTCTAGAATCACTTCCAGTTCTACCATACTCCCACTACTGTTTTCTGAAAAAATCCATTTTTATTAAAACGGTGGCGATTCTAGAACAATATCTCTATTGATCTTCCAGATGGTAGAATGTCAACCCTCGTCATAGCCTGGGTCAACCCACAAACGGCCATTACAAAAACGTGCCTTGAGTTATCCAGAGTCTGGTTTTAAGCATAAGCCGGACAACTCCCCGTACCTTAACATCGTTAAGATATGAACTGTTCTATATCCAATATAGAACCAGAGGCACTGATTTAATTGAACCAGATTCAAGATTCAAATCATGCAACTGTCTCCAGTGCATGTCAACTAAATGGAAAGAGGCCGATCAATGTTACTCAACTTAGGAATGCTTCCAATTATGAGTAACCTGAAAGAGAGGCAAGTTCTCTTAATCATTACTATCAACTGAACACCATACACAAGTATCTACATCTTCGATCAACTTGAAGAATCCCGATACTTGCAACACCTGGTTCTCTACTTTATCCATATACCTATAACTTCTCAAAACTTGGACCCTGTGTTTCTACGAAACACCTGTCTAAAAACTAGAGAAGTCATAAGTAAACCGAATATAGTACGAGAACCAACCCCTCAGTCTTCATGGACGCTGGACAACATATAATACTCTGTATAAGTCCCTTGAGTCTGATAACTCAATCCCTGTGTGTCGTAGGTTGAAAACTGTACTTATGCTTAAGAAGAATTACACCGCTCTTTTAATGCTCCTTACGTAACCATCCACTGATATAGGTAAATATCATAGACATAATTTCAAAAAGGTATATCTCACTCTATAAAAATAGACGTGCAGATGTATCAATTTGAAATTGGTGCATAACAGCGGATATTCAAAACCAAACATTTGCCGTCCGGTAAACAACCCAGGTGACTTCCTCAAATATCACCAATTACAACGAATTCCGATATAATGAGGACAATCACCTAATTCCCAATAACTTACTCCCACTCATCATCTGTAAAACCATACAGATGTGAGAGTCATGCCTGGTAAATACATACCCTGGAGCAAGATCTGATTGGGAAATCAGTTTTCTTTTAACAGCACACAGCGAAACTGAAACAATGAAATATTTCGATGGGGTATCCCGGTATTCCTAGTAATGCCTCTTCCATTATCCAGATTCATAACTGTAACCGTGTAATTCTTTGCCATATTTCCAAATCCCTTTATATATCTTTAGTCATTACCTTCTGCACACCCTCTTAGGCTAAATGGTTTTCTTCTTTCCCTACCGTTCGGCACCAGCCTATGGTTTGGAAGAAGACTATCCAATAAGCATAATGGGTGTACTGTCCTAATCCTAGGAGCACTCGCAATGCGAGAGAGGGTGAAGATAAAAGACAACCGAATAAACCTTATTCCTATTTCTCCTGAACCAGAATCCATCCCCAAACTGAAACAAGTTCCTTCAAGTTCGTATATAACCATACGACGGAGTATCCAATAAACTGTGGATCTTCATAGTGATATGGAGTGTTCTGGAGAAATAAAAAAGTGATTTAGGATTGGCGAATAAATACTTGGTTTGGTCGTGAATAGCAGTCGCAATTTACTTTGCCCTCTTACTAATCCCTTGATATGTCTTTACTTAATACCTTCTGTACACCATCGTTATGCTAATTGGTTTTCTTCATTCCCCACCGTTCGGCACCAGCCTAAGGTTTGGAAGAAGACTATCCAATTTGCGTAATAGGTGTACTATCTCCTAAACCAAGGAGTACTCGCAACCTGAGAGAAGGTAAAAGGAAAAGACAACTGAATAGTCCTATCCGTTTTCTCCAGAACCGGAAACCATCCTCGAATAAATTCCTTCAAGTTCATATATAACCATACGATGGTTTTGTCCAATGGAAGTGGACGTTCGTAGTAATACGGGGTGTCCTGGAGAAAAGGGTAAAAGTAGGAGTGACAATGAGGTTTGTAACTCTGACAATCCAAAAGCCAGTGTTTAAGAAGGTTCGGTCAATTTTGGTCTCTGAGTCATAGTCTAGGGTCGGGTCAATGGTCGCTGCCAAAGAGAGAGATAAAAGAAACACTCAGCGTGCACTCTAACCTAGATCAGAATGGTCATCACTTTATCTAATCTGGAAACCTCCCACTGTACAGTCAAATTCTCCTCCAAACCTAAAAGAAGAATGAGTCGGGATCACCCGAGGAGTAAACTAACTCATCAGTGGGAATCGGGATCCAACTATCATCGCATGATAACGTGACGGAATCCTCTTACGTTATCACACTCCAGAAGGTATGCGCATATCTGGCAAGTTTCAGTTTCTTTAGAAACTCCCGATGTGATTTTTACCCCATGCTCTTATGACCTTGACAAAGGTCAACAAATCATAAGTCACATGTCAAGTTCTACCCGTCATTGTTCAGGTTAATTTGAACCCACCCGTACAAGCCCTTGACGAAGGTCAACAAGGCTATACGACTGTCCCAAACAAACGCATCTATCTATGCAGCAGAAAGGTAACAAGCAGCTACCATTCACTATGCCTTGATGAAGGTCAACAAACATAGCATGAATACTACGTGTTACCCGTCTGAAACGACGGAGGGCTACGAATGGTTTTTGGCGAAAAACCTTTAACGTAATGAACTTGATATCGTTGAAGGAACCGGATAGCTTTTTATAAAAATATAGTGACAAAAACCATTGCTAAAGAGGTCACTCCCGGTGAAGGGATCTCGGCTCTTTCCCCGCAGAATGAGGTGCAGGATATTCCAACTGAATACTACGATGCAAAGCAAAAGTAATCGGCTATAGTGAAGTTATTGCCCTGACGCAAACTTCTGTCCAAGGGGTCACTCCCGGTGAAGGGATCTCGGCCCTTGCCTCGTCGACTGAGGTGCAGGATATTCCAACTGAATACCACTGTGCAAAACAAAAGTGAACGTCCTTGCAATAACAGCTTTTTGAAAAATGTTCCAACAACATCAGAATAGGTTTGTTTAGCTTGCATTGATCCGAATCAACGCAGTCCCATCAATTGATCACACCAATAAAGAACAAAAATAATGATGTACGTATATGCCATCTGCATTCGCCACTGGGTCCCGTCATCACCCGTTAGGTTACTTAACTAACGACAGAGCGGGGACTGGACTAGCGCGGATGCAAAACATATACAACATCTACTAGTATATATATCAATATATAATATTTCGCTCAAGACGTGATAAAATGCAACATCACAGAAATATAATAAGCATCACAGAACAATACAGATATCTGGGATCCCCGGATTTCATAGAGCCGCTACTGAAACCCGACGTTCCTCTGGTCGTGTGGATAGCCTGTGCAATGAAATCCTAGACCCCTACGGGCGCGGAAAGTTACCCGCCAAAACCTGAAGCGAGGCAGCCCCCTTCAGCAACGTGAATGGACCACCCAGCACTTCACGGAATCCAGTAACTTGGGCACCCCTCCTTGGGTCAACCTGTACCCCCTACGAGTGCGGCGAATAGCCCGCCAATTCTAGAGTGAACCCCCCTCCGTCTCAACGCCATGAGATGCGGGCTCGTTGCCCTCTAGAACTCGGCTATCCGTGCACCCCACCTTGGGGTAATCCTAGTACAGAAAGTAAAATATACATACAATGGGTACATCGACCTCATCTCGGTCGTGCCCCAAAAGAATAATATACAAACAGGCAGTGACGGCAGTCCACATGTCGGACGCTCGCACCGCAATATCAAATGTACATAATACAACCAAAACTGTACAAGCATTGAATCCAGGCTATCCCCCACGACCATTCCGCAACATCACAGCACAACACAGAATATCAACGTGAATGTCACGTTCGCAAATCCGTCTAACCGGGCTATAGCAGTTAGACAGGATTTACCGATCAAGTGACATTCACGGTCGCAGATATAATGTAAATACTGTGATTCGACATGTTTAAAATTTTCGATCGATAAAATTTACCCAAGTGGGCCCCGAGCACTACTGTAGCACTTAAAGAAATTCTGGGCCCAAAAAGAATGTTCCAAAAACCCTATTTTCTACACAGGAGCTTTCTGTAAATATTTGGTACACTGAACTGTAAAAGTGGTGGCGGAACCGCGGCCCAAGCATAGGTTTGGCCGCAGTTCCACGGTGGTATGGTGAGATCACGCGACCAAATTTTCACAGAGTGCTTAGAATTCCCTGCACAGTATTCTGCATCAACCTGGAAAAAAATTTCGAGCCAAAAAAATTTCGACAGAAACTGATGTTTTTGAAAACGCGGGTTTTGGAATTTTGTTCGATCGAAAGTGTAAACACATTAGACCAATCTAGACTAGGTTAACGGCGTGGCTCTGATACCATGTAAGTGCACGGCGGCGCCCCGGCCGTCAATCTGAGGCCAAAAATGCGGAAACGTTAATTTACTTTAACTTTTGAACCGGCACCACCACGCACTTTAAAACCCGGATCGTGCCATTAATCTAGTCCTAGCTAACTAAAGAACGGTTAGAGAGATATACCGAGCGATCCGTGTCCTTCGGTCTTCTCGTCATCGTCCCGATCTCCCCGCGGAATCTCCGGTCCCCATCGCGTCACCGGAAGGGCACCACTTCGCCGGCTTCTTTTATGGGCTCCCACCTCTGGACCAAGGCAACTCGGGCACGAAGTTGGCGAGTCGACGTGCCCAAGATTTACTGTAGAATAAGTGTGGTGCTATGTCTCATTGGGGTTGTAGGAAGTTGCCTTTTGATGGAGGAAATGAAGTGTCAACTTTTGGAGGAGAACCAAGAGAATTTTGCAACCAAATGAGATGAAAATGGCACACCCAAAATTTAGGACAGCCCCTCCCCATATGTCCGGCCTTGGCATGGTCAAGAGAGTGAGTGAGAGTGAGAGAGAGAGCAACAATAATGCAAGAGGGAATGATATGAGATCATGAGAAGAAATCATGACAAGGAAAGTCCAACACTCAACCAACCAATCATAACTCCAAAAGGTCAAGCCATCATGAACTAAGAAGTTAATGTGATGGTTGAACTATCATGACACAACAATATGCAAAGACCACCCTCCACAATTCTTATTTGCACAATTGCAAATAAGCCCTCCTCCACCAATTTTCAGCCAAGGAAAGATACAAAGGTAAATGGCCGAAACGGATAACAAACTGGCAACTCCAAAAAACTAATCCCGTAATAAATTACAGGAAAACCCTGCTACTGTATATACATACCCGCATTTGTATTCCAACCGAATACAAATGCAATGAGACAAAATCTACACTTTACAATACTAGGATCCGGCTTAAACAAAAGCCCGCTAGTATTATCCGTCCAATCATGATCCGTGCAATACCGCACGTATATGATCGAACCCTGCCATATCTCCATACGGCTTCTACAGCGTTTCGCCCGAAACTTGAGAAAACGGTCTGTGGGGGACTCTAAACACTCGTCAATACTTTGGCTGTAGATTTAACCACTAGCACGCCAGAGGTATTAGCCATACGTAACGGGCTACCAGGTATCGACCAAAAGGGACGTCGATGAGCGAACTCATCCTGACACCCTACTGAGCCTGTCAGTGACAATATCCGTACAGTCCGGTCCGTTCGTCTATGAGCATCGCATGGCGGGCCTAGGGGGTTGGTAAAAGTCAGACCCCCAAAAGCGGTACAAGTCGTGTCGGAGTGTAGCCCAGAACACCCTGAGATACTATTGGAATACCTACCAGTAAATCTCCTGCCTCGGCCGAAGGCTTTGTGTATTGGCTCTCCTAGACACAGCGTGACCTCACCCCCAATACCGGGAGAGACGAACCCCTGCAGATCCGCTCACTGCCTCCATGTGGCTCGGGACTGTACCCAACTAAAACCTGTTTGCACGTCTCCTTTGAGCGTGGTAGGGTAGTAATCAAAGTACAGTGGGAACTCACACGAGACAAATGACGATCTCAGGTCGATGAACTAACCTGTACACATGTCACCAGGGAACTGCTATCTGACGTCAGGTATAAGACCAACTAGCATGTTCCCGGCGAGTCCTGTTCGGTGTACTCATAACCCAATGAGCACCTGTATACATCTTAGGTGAACCAACTAACACCAGTGGCTTGTGAGACCGGCCACCGCCCCTCGTCGGGGTCTCGACTGTATACACTAGTCTACTCTGGAGTATCGATGCCCTGTCTCAAAACTCCCACGACTAGGGACCTTTTAAGGATGTGCTTATAGACTACCAGCTCCTACGTATATGATCGCCCTCATACTGCTGACAGTCAAGCAAGAATCCTAGGGGCTCTATCAACGTGCAATAGTGACCTGTAAGGTCACCTAAAGCAGTACACGATGATAAAGGTAAACCAGATAGCATACTATCATCTTGAGTAAGACTGTCCTACCGGGAGAGGTTCTCTCTCAATCATTGCAATCACGTGCCTGTGATCCAATAATTGACTCTGAGGGCACTATCTCCAACAGTCCTAAATCTGAATAATTCAATATTACACAAATCGATAAGAAACTTGGTCGTATTCGACACACTATCCTCATTACACAAGTTCGGCATGATCTCTCGTACAATATCCACATTATCTCAAGTACGGCATGATCCCTCGTACAATATCCGCATTATCTCAATATTCATATCGTACGGATCTATCGTCACGTACATATGTCACAATAACCATGTATTAAACTATATGCACATGAATAACATACTATATGAGAAATGATATTAAAACCCTTAACTAAATCATCAATAACAACTAACTAGATAGCATAACTATCCTAGTTAAATGGTTGCGGGGGTGCTATACGCCATCCACCCGACTTCCCCCGTAGATGTAAATCTACTCACCAACTTGTCGAACTCGTTGGATCCACGATTGCTATGTCTATCATCTCCGTCTCGAAAACCTTCGTGATCGTATCTATAATCCTAATTAAATCATATCGATTTAAATATCATATCAAAAACTAAAACAATGAGCTAAGCACCGTAGGTTACAACCTACAGCTTACTTACACCAAAAACGACAAGACATCCCTGTTGTTAACGTACGAACGTCAACAAATCAGTGACGGCACAGAAATACAAAAACCCGTATAGAAATATCGGAAACTTTAAGAAAACCCTTACTAGAACACGCCCAGATTTCTCTGAATGAATACTGGGACAAATCAAACAATATTGTAAATCATAAAATAACCAAATACATCTACAGAACAAAAACCAATGCAAAATCCCTCAAGGGGCCCGGCGACACCGGTCAAAAAGGTATTCTCGCCGGATGAATCTAGGAGATAGGGGTTCGGGCTTTAGGTATAGTCTCCTAGTGATCTAATAATATTATGGTCTTGTTAGTTTTTCTAATGGTTATACCTAGTGGTTCCAGATTCAATATTTGTACCACAAATATCACAAGTATTCTAATTTATGATTTTTCCTACAAAAAACAGATTTTGAACAAAACGATACATACAAGGAGGAAGGAAATATACCTATAAAGAGGGTACACAAAGAAATCCAGCTCAAGGATTGTACGGTGGAAGCTCCTAGGGGTAGTGGTGGCTCAAGCTTGAATTATGTACAACTTTGATAAAGGAAATCGTGGCTTTTCTCTTGTGGTGATGAACACTTAGAACTTTTGGTGTTGGAGCTTGAAAAGAGTATGTTTATTCAGTTTGATAAAACTAAAAGAATTTCTAAGTGTTGTGATAAGATAAGGTGAGAGGTGTTGTGTTTTGCGTAGAGAAAGCATGAGGTGTTAAGAGATAAGGAGGAGGTGGAGAGTGGTAAGGTGGTGGTGTAAAGTGAGAAGGAGGAGGTGGAGAGTGGTAAGGTGGGTATGGGTGAGGATGTGCTAGAGGTGAAGGTTTCTAACATATACCATACCCATCATTTAAAATAAAAAAGAAATAAAAACAATCTTTTCAAATAAGTTCCCTCAAAATCAATACATTTTACCAATAATTACCCATTTCACATAAGTACCTTTATGTTATCACAATCTAAACTCTTTATTTTAAATGAATTAAAATACTTATCATAATACTTTAAATACCATTATCTTAATATAACTCTCATGTCATGTTAAAACAATTAAAATATCACTTTTATGATATCACCCATTTTTCTCCATATCTACCAAAATAATCACTTTTTTTTGCGGATATAAATCCGATACCAAAATTCATATGCGATATCATTTTTGTAAACTCATTATATTCATATTTAAAATTATAAATTAATATTTATAATTTTCCTAAATGTTACAATATCCCCCTTAAAGAAATTCGGTCCCCGAATTTAAATTGAACCCCTATCTTAAAATATTTTTCTCAATCCAATCAACTCAATTCAAAACAATTTGCCGGGGTCCAAATTTTAAAACATATAGTCTGCTCAATATGACGGAACTCCGAAATCCCGCACGAGCTAAGATGTAACATAACGCAACTGTGTGTGTGAAAACTCAAAAATATATATATAACTCATATAACTGTAACTCTAGCGGTTGCTATAAGAATTACACCAGTTATGCTGCTAAATTCCAATTACGAAAATCATTATATATGTCAAGTATGCATTCCTTACCACAGTCGTAGTGCAATATCAATAGCGCACGACCAAACAAAAATATAGAAATCAAATCTATAACATATTTTATCAAGTGCAAAGCATGAAAACGAAATCAACCCTAACGATTTTGTACGAAAATCCAAACCACGTGCCATGGGTGTGTGTGAAAACAAAATTAGCGCCGAGTGCAACAGGTGTGCAAGAAACAATATCCACTGCATCAATTGTGCATGGAGCAAATATCAAGTGCATCTAAAGTGCACAAAATCAATCTCAAGTGCATCCGGGTGCACAAAACAAATCTCAAGTGCATCAGGTGCACAAACATCAAAACGTACAACTGGTGTGCACAAAATTGTACCGAGTATACCTAGAGTATATATATAATCTCGTAATCATGTGCAACTGATATGCACAAAAATATCATTCTAGTGTATCTGGTGTGCACAACACTCCAATCGAGTGCAGTCATCCCGCACGGAAATCTCAAACAAGTGTACCTGGTGTGCTCAAAACATCAATCAAAGTGCAATCACCGTGCACTGAAACCTCAAACAAGTGCACCTGGTGTGCATAAAACGTTTGTGTGACCTTCAAATCCTCAAAATACATATGTCAAAATAACGGACGTCGAGTTGTCCTTTCTTCAATGTTGAAAACGAAATATTTGGATCATAAAAACGAAAATCGAAACAAATGACATCGAAATATATCTTGCTCAATGTTGAAAGGTATCTACACACCCGGAACTGGCATACAAGGATTACCACTTGCCTTTTGCCACGGTCTAGCGTTCTCTATCACTGAATTATTATTCTCCCTGCGGATCACTAATGCCATGGACTCATATACCCTCGACTGGTGAGGAGCAATGACGCAATCAGTCTCATGTTGATACTTCTCAAGACACTTCTTTGCCAAGTAATCTAGTTCTCGCAATGCAACATGTCAACGACGGCGATCTCTAACCTCTGCGTGCGCGCCAAACAACTGATCCTGGGTCGAATCTTACTTATTATAAAATCCTGGAATGAACCCATCAAGTCTCCTGCTGACCTCATCTATCCAGCCTTCCCGGGACTAGCACTCATTACTGAATCCACTTCCGTTTCGAAATAACTGCAATCTCATCAAGATTTTCCTCTGAAAGTGTGGTCGTACACACCTCTACATACGCATCAAACCTCCAGTATTGACGGTGAAGAACAACTGCTCAGTAAGACTTCGCACCAATCTCCTGTTCCATTACTCTCCAATATCTGTCAAATAAGGAGCGTATTGCGATAGTCACGCGAATTGCAAATCTTTGTCATGATCAAGTCCGAAGTCTTAGAAAACATGAAATATGAATCCGGCATCTCAGACACTCTGTGGAAGAATCTGGCTAGGCTCACCTTCACGAACTCGTCCCATTTCGTCGGACAATACGATCTCTCTCGAGCGACTTACATTAGGTCTGAGCAGAACCCATCAAAAGAAGCTAATCAACTTCACTGATCTCGTATCGGAGCGCCACAATGGATTAAATATCCTGGCCATCATACCCCTAAATGACCATGAATCCTCTGGTCCATCTATACTTGTAAACATCGGCTACTTTTAACTTCATGAATTCTGGAAGCAACACCTCGACCATCTCAGCAACGATTGGTACCACTGTCTGAACAGTAGCTAACACAACGATCTTCGGAGTAGTGTAAACATCAAGCCTCCAAGTCCGGCTGGTCTCCAGAAACGACCCGACCCTCTAGTGCAGATCCCAAAGAAACTCGGTTCAACATTAGAAACCCGATCATATAAGGATAAACAACATGTCCCTATGTCACCGGAATGTCACCCTGGTCAGTCCTCGTCCAAGACAAGTCTACCCTAACCGTGTCTCTAATCACAGCCCTTTCGGCTCGCGTAGACATGGCGACCGGAACAATCAACATGCATCGATAAGGATAGATCAACGGAACATATGTACGGTACATCGCTCTACTTAATACCTACTCCATCAACCAAGGTCATCCTATATAACGAAAGTTCGGGTATAAGACCCCCAAAGTCAAGTCTAAGTCCTATAAGGTCAAGCCTAGGTAACAAAAGTGTATGCCTGGACTCCATATAGTCAAACCTAGACTCGAACAAAGGTTAAACCAAATGCTCTGATAGCAACTTTGTCACGACCCGAATGTGGCACGTGACCGGCACTTAAATCACGTGACATTAAAAGACGTCGACGCGGTCCAAGTAAGCCGAAACACGGAATCTAAACCCTTTTGAAAATATTGGAGGTGAGGTTTAAAATAGTCGTCAGATGGAATCAGTTTAAAATAAATATTTAAGTCTAACTAAGTATGTTCAAAAAAGAATCTATGGCGTTTTGAAATTCGACAACACCTCCTTTATAACTTTTGAATAAAACCTGAAACAACATAATAATAAAAACAACATCCGAACGATAGCTAGCTTCCACGCCCAAACGGCGGAGCAACCAAGCAAACAATATACGACGCCCAACGGCAAAGAAAAGAAAAGCGAAACAAATCGACAAGTATAAAAGAGTCGACTCCAACGAGTGCGACTCCCACAACATACAAACTCTAAGTCTCGCTTCTAAGTCCAAAATATACAAATTCTAAGTCGATGGAGTTTTACTAGATATAAGAATATATAAATATACAAGTATGGGTACGAACAACAGTAGCCCACCTACCAAAGCAATCATCGAGACAAAGGGTGTACCGTAATCCGCCGATAATCCGAGCAGTATAACCTGCAAGAAACTGTGGCACAACGGGGGTGATTTGCCAACTCAGTGAATAAAAGTACATCACAAGGTAGAAATCGAAATGCAAAACGATACCTAGGTCATAAGTATAGTACTATTATATCTTGTACTAATATATATATATATATATATATAAAATATGCATAAGTATCATAAATGCAACACTATCCATCACCTGAACCCAAAATATATATGTAAAACCTGTTCTTTAAAATAGCCGCGGAATACATATATCATGGCATAAAAGCAGACGTGATAGTATGAAGTATAATAGGTATCTTATTTAAGATATACGTCTTGCTATTTTAGTAAAGAGTGATAAGAGGTTTACGGTTTAAAAGATCCCAGTGTCATATTAAACTTGTCAAAATAATGAGACTATAGCTCATTTTAGGATTCCTTTTTAAATGCACCAACTGGTAAAAAGGTATTCAGGTACTGTCCCCCGGATCAGTCCTAGTCGGATACAATAACGCACAACATAACTGTATATCTCGTATGATAGCAACATATCAATATATGGATGTCTAACATCGACACCCGAAATCAGAAATCCCCCGTGTCCATCACCGACATGCAAATCCTGAAATCTCTCATGTCCATCACCGACACGCAAATGCAGATATCGTCGACACCATCTCAACAGATGATCGCCCCTCGATATCCCTGGCCCCGGTCAGTATCCCCTGGATATCTGTCGTGCTCAGCTCTAGCTCCGGCCAGTATCTCCTGGATATCCGTCGTGCTCATATCCATCTCCGGTATTGAGTGTCCTCGCTAGGCTCCCCACCTCTAATATGTCTTTCCTGCCTCTCGGTCTCGACGAGGTTCACTATGTATCCGACTGTATATCCCCCTCTCTCAGTCTAGATATCATAGAAATCCGTAACTGTATAGCCCCCCACTCGGTTCTGAATAAAACAAAACATAAAAACGACTCATTATGGACATCAACTGATCATATCCAAAGATATCAAGTAAAGAATAAGAATAATCTCATAGATCCTCTCGATGATATTGTATACACACACACACACACACACATATATAACAGCGTCCCATACCACTGATATATATCATCGAAAGTAAAACATCTAGAAAACTAATAAGAATTGAATATGAATACCCATGGTACTCGTATTCACAAAACTCAAGAGATAATAAAGGTACAGTACGTAAATAAAGTCATGTATACAACAACTGTAACAGTTCTACTGTGTCATGGAAATACTAATGATGTATAGTGTAGCATATGCGTCTGTTCTCGTGTAACATGGCAATCATTAGTATTTGTGTAAGTGTTCTATAAGTGTATAATGCAGAAAGTAATTCTACCTATATCCATAGCATATAAAACAATTCAGATTTTTCGGATATAGGGAATCAATATGACTCATATCGGCATAACATACGCATCACATGGTATAGTGGTCCTATAATGGCATAGCAGTACCAATGAGGTGTAGTGTAACATATGCATCTGTGCTCGTGCAACATAATACTCATTGGAAATTGTGCAGTGTTCTATTAGTGTATTCATACTAAAGACAATCTATACGATCGATAAGCGTATTGCGTAGTTAATAAACGTAATCTAACCGCTATGAGCTATACCAGTAACTTTGAAAATGTAACGAAACGTTGGTTTTGAAATAAGGAAGTTGTGTCAAGTTAAAATAGGTATTCATTTTGGAAAATAGCATCACCTCCTTGTCATTTATCATTTAAAATGGAAAACGAATCGTTGGATTTTAAAAGAGTATAGCTCAATCAAATATAACGTCCTAAATCTGAATAATTCAATATTATACAAATCGATAAGAAATTTGGCCGTATTCGGCCCACAATCCTCATTACACAAGTACGGCATGATCCGTCGTACAATATCCACATTATCTCAAGTACGGCATGATCCCTCATACAATATCCATATTATCTCAATATCCATATCGTACGGATCTATCGTCACGTACGTATGTCACAATAACCATGTATTAAACTATATGCACATGAATAACATACTAGATGAGAAATAATATTAAAACTCTTAACTAAATCATCAATAGCAACTAACTAGATAGCATAACTATCCTAGTTAAATGGTTGCTGGGTGCTATATGTCATCCACCCGACTTCCCCCATAGATGTAAATCTACTCACCAACTTGTCGAACTCGTTGAATCCACTATTTCTATATCCGTCATCTCCGTCTCGGAAAGCTTCGCGATCGTACCTATAATTGTAGTTAAATCATATCGACATAAATATCATATCAAAAACTAAAACAACGAGCTAAGCACCGTAGGTTAGAACCTATAGCTTACATACTCCAAAAATGACAAGATATCCCTGTTGTTAACGTATGAACGTCAACAAATCAGTGACGGCACAGAAATACAAAAACCCGTATCGAAATATCGGAAACTTTAACAAAACCCTTACTAGAACACGCCCAGATTTCTCTGTATGAATACTGGGACAAATCAAACAATACTGTAGATCATAAAATAACCAAACACACCTATAGAATAAAAACCAATGCAAAATCCCTCAAGGGGGCCGGCGACACCGGTCAAAAAGGTATTCTCGCCGGATGAATCTAGGAGATAGGGGTTCGGGCTTTAGGTATAGTCTCCTAGTGGTCTAATAATATTATGGTCTTGTTAGTTTTTCTAATGGTTATACATAGTGGCTCCAGATTCAATATTTGTACCACAAATATCACAAGTATTCTAATTTATGATATTTTCCTACAGAAAACAGATTTTGAACAAAACGATACATGCAAGGAGGAAGGAAATATACCTATGAAGAGGGTACACAAAAAAATTCAGCTCAAGGATTGTATGGTGGAAGCTCCTAGGGGTAGTGGTGGCTCAAGCTTGAATTATGTACAACTTTGATGAAGGAAATCTTGGCTTTTCTCTTGTAGTGATGAACACTTAGAACTTTTGGTGTTGGAGCTTGAAAAGAGTATGTTTGTTCAGTTTGAGAAAACTAAAAGAATTTCTAAGTGTTGTGATAAGATAAGGTGGGAGGTGTTGTGTTTTTTGTAAAGAAAGCATGAGGTGTTAATAGAGGAGGAGGAGGTGGAGAGTGGTAAGGTAGTGGTGTAAAGTGAGAAGGAGGAGGTGGAGGGAAGTGAGTATGGGTGAGGGTGTGCTAGAGGTGAAGGTTTAATCCTAGGCTAACATATACCATACCCATCATTTAAAAGAAATAAGAAATAAAAACAAAATAAAAACAATCTTTTCAAATAAGTGCCCTCAAAATCAATACATTTTATCAATAATTACCCATTTCACATAAGTACCTTTATGTTATCACAATCTAAACTCTTTATTTTAAATGAATTAAAATACTTATCATAATACTTTAAATACCATTATCTTAATATAACTCTCATGTCACGTTAAAACAATTAAAATATCACTTTTATGATATCACCCCTTTTTCTCCATATCTAACAAAATAATCACTTTTTTTTTGCGGATATAAATCCGATACCAAAATTCATATGCGATATCATTTTTGTAAACTCATTATATTCATATTTAAAATTATAAATTAATATTTATAATTTTCCAAAATATTACAGAAAATTTATTAGCAGATACGGTAAGATGTGCAGATCACTAGGAAGCTACTCTAGAAACCCGAGTCCAATCCCTCAACTTTTGGTCGCCGTTTTATTCAATTTGGCCGCAATTTTCCGTCCAATTTTGGAGTTATGGTCTGAAACTTGGTCTGTAGCTTACTCATTAGATAACTAGACCTACCCTATATGTATTTCATATTCGGTAGAATCTGGAGTCATTTTACTTATTTTCTGTCGATGTTTTCAGACTTTTGAAAACTTGATTTTTGATATTTTAGTTTTGACTCGGTCGTTTGGCGTTCGTACGTCAACGTCGGAGGTTATTTTTTTGTTCTTGCATGAGTGGACCATAGCTTCTAACTTATGTGCACATAGCTTGCTGTATCGATTTTCAATAGTTGATTTTGATTTCGACATGATGTGCTTTGACTTGTAAGTACATTTGCGTGAACTTCCGGGGCGACGAAGGAGAGCAAGTCGTTCATCGACTTCGGCTAAAGCGAGTATAGTAGATGAGTAGATGTATATCTATGGGAAAAGTCGGGTGGATGGCGTATAGCACCCACGCAACCGTAGTATTAGGGTACTAGGTATATAGTTATATATATAAATATTAGATATGTATACTTAGCTAATAAGGTTCGAGGAGACTATAGGCTATAGTAAGCATACTCGTACGGAGGAATACCCTTAGTTCTTATTCTCTAAGCCTTGAGCCATTAATATATATGTTGTTACACACAAACACAGATATATGTATATGTGTGTGTGTGTATATGTATATGTATGTATGTATGTATGTATATGTATATATGTATGTATGTGTATGTATGTATGTGTGTGTGTGTATATGTATGTATGTGTGTGTACATGTAAGTTTGAGGATAATTTCTCTATAACATCATGAGATGAGGATATGACATGTTATAATGATACGAATCAATGTGATCGGACATGATGTCACAAAGCTAAGTTATGTGATATGATATGAAATGGCATAATATGATATGATATATTATATGAAGATTAGGCGATATATATGTTCATAATGAGATGATATAACATGTGACGATATGTGACTAGATGAGATAATAGGATGTACGTGACCATAAATATGTACTCCTGATTTGATGATATCGTACGACGGATTATACCATACGCGATATGATGTACATGACGATTGAATCGTACTCTTGATTGATGATATCGTACGACAGATTATACAGTAAGTGATATGATGTACATGATGATTGAATCGTACTCTTTATTGATGATATCGTACGATGGATTATACCGTACGTGATATGATATACATGATGATTGTTCCGCACTATTGACGTGATGATGCCGTACGATGGATTATACCGTACGTGATATTAAGAGTCTGGATCGCCGACTTATGGATGTATCAACTCGGAAAATTATGTTTTCTAATCACTTATGTAGATATTAGGATATAATTAGAACCATACCTATTTTCAGAAATAACGAATCGGTATGCATTTTTAAATGACAATCTCAAGGGACGCTACGGATTTTCAAATGGTATCTTTTTTTCAAAACACCGTAGCCCCTATTTTTTTTCTAAAAACAACGATTCGTACTACTTTAAACTATAACTGTATGGCTCATATATAGCTATGCATTTTATACTGTTGCGTTTAAAATTTCCTTTTTCTGCTATGCTCGTATTATTCTTATTTTGCAGTATACATACCACGTTCTTTCTTTATCTTGTATGACAACGTCTGCTAGGACACACGCACCATTACCGATGATGCGTATGTTGCACGTACACATACTCGCCGGCTCACACACTCATCATCGGTAATTGACATACCACGTATACATTAGAAATCATTACATCGCCATATAACCTAGTAACCTGTAGCTTTTTAGTTATTGTTTAGTACCCATACCACACTTACTATTTCAGTTATCGCATTTTCTTAACTAGTTAGATATCATGCTTATATAAACACACTGGTTATGCATTACGGATTTGTTATATGCCTGTACTCATTGTTTCATTATTGGTTCATGCTTATGAAATTTCGGTTTTCATGAGATTTCTGAATTTAAAAAACCGTAGATACATTTTGAAAACATATGATTGTTTTAAAAACGTCGTTTCTCTTGATATGATGTGTGGCGTCCACCATGAGTTTTCTCGGTTCTGAGTTATGTGTATACCCGATTCGAGGAGAGAGGAGGCACAGTCTGCGGGTACATGGTGGACCCAATATGGTACCCCGGGGCAAGAAAATTGTATAGAGAGACGTTGAGCCCGGCAGGGGAACACTACCTACCGGTGATAGTACTGGACACGGCGGATATCCGGAGGATACCGACTGAAGCGATTGAGACAGATGGATATGAGGGCCGATCCGATAAGACGGCGCCTGAGATATGAGGATTTATGTGTCCTACTGGACACGGGTTTTATGATGTTTTCGAGTGTCGATACTGGGCACTCAGATTTTTATGATGATTTGAAGTGTCGTTGATGGACACATGTTGGATGATTCACCTATACACATATATATGATGCGGATGTCATGGTACCATATTATAACACATGCACGATTATATTAGTATTATTATACTTATGTTTACATTATCACCCTTGTTACCACTCGATATTATTATTTTATTATATTACTGTATGATTTAGGAGATCGTCATACATTCGATTTCTACCAGATGATGTCTTATACTCATGAGTTGGCAACTCACCCCTGTTGTATCACAGTTTTCTTGCAGGATCGACCGCACGGATTCAGTAGCTGCTTGCTGGCACACAGCTTTCTTCTAGGTGATTTGCATTGGTAGATGGGGTACACTTTGGATCGTGACCACTATTTGTATATATTTATTCAGTTGTATCTAGTTTGAAGCTCCATCAACCAGACCATATATATTTGGTAGACCTAGAGACCTATTTGTATATTCTTTGTATTTCGAGTCGAGACTTGTATATTCTTTCGGACTTAGAGTCACGGATATGTATTTATTCTTTATTTTTTGGGGGTTGATAATGTTTTGGTTTCTTTACTTTCTTTTCTGCGTTTGATCTTCGCCTTGGGCGTCGTATATTTGCATTTGTGTGGTTGTGATTTCGCCAATTGGCGAAGAGCTAGCTCCAGCTTGGGGATGCCTATATTATTGTTATGTATTGGTTTTGGATCAAATTTACAAAGGTGGTGCTGCCCAAATTTCAAATGACGAAAATATTTTCAAAAATAGTATACAACTCACTTGTGTTTTCATATAACATTACTTATACTTTTCAAGAAAGAATTTGAATTCATTATACCTTTATTTCAAAACTGCACCTCCATTATTTGCCTAAAAAGGTTTAGATTTCTGGGCTTTCGGCTTACTTAGGTTACGGTGAGGTCCTATAGACTTTACATGATTCAAGTGCCGGTCACGTGCCAATTCTGGGTCGTGACAAATTTGGTATCAAAGTGTTAGCCATAACCTTGGTTCGAGTCTAGATTTGACTATGCGGAGTCTAGGTTGTATATATATTTCAGAATCTAGGCTTGACCTTATGGAACTTAGACTTGACTGAGGGGGTATTAGACCCGAACTTTCGTCACGTAAGCTGACCTTAGTTGATGGAGTAGGTAACTTAAGTAAAGTGACGTACCGTGTGTATGTTTCACGGCATGCTTAAGATACGCTGCTCCGCTTAAGTAACCTTAGGATGTACATTTCTTGGGATCTGTTATTCTATTTGTTCCTATGACCTATCCTCATCGATGTTTGCTTGTGGTTCCTGTCACCTTAGCTATGAGAGCAAATAGAGATGCGACTAGAGATGCGGTTAGAACGAGCTCGTCAGGACAAGGACTGACCATGATATTCTTCCAGTGACGTAGGAACATATTGATTTATTGTTTTACTAGGATTTCTTGTTTGACACGAGCGTTAGGGATCTGCACTGGATGATCGGGCCATTGCTTGAGGCCGGCCAGATTGAGAGGACCGTTGAGGTACAGCTTAATCCAGAAATCGATGTGTTGTCTACCGTGTAGACAGATGAACTAGCTGTTGCTGAGATTGACCGAATGTCGCCTCCAGAGTTTATATAGCTGAAGCCGCAAGAGTTTACCGGCAGGGATGTGACAGAAGATCGCTAGTCATTTTTGGATAAAGTGACTAAGACAATTCATTTGTTTGGATGCCTCAACGCAGGATAAATTAAGTCGAATGATTCCAGTTTGAAGGGTCTTGCTTAGACCTGGTGTAAGTTGATCAAGAGAGGACGAGCAAAGCGTATTCCTCCGATGACTTGGACGAGTTTCACAGGATGTAATTGTCCAACTGTCTTTTAATGGGTGTTGAAGATACCGAATTCGTAACTTCGAGTCCTTGCGAGAGACTCCGGATTGACTGTAACCGAGGATGAATTGCAGTACACAGCCAGCAAGATATGATTTCGATTAGGACGATAATGAAGAAAAGCGGAATAAGAGATTCGTGCGAGACCTTAACGAGTTGTTGTTCCTTCTCGTTGATAACAGAAGCTTGATACGTACGCAGAGGCGTTGGATATGGCCACAATTCTAGAGGGAAGTCGTGATGAAAATGTAGCTGTCCCGGAATGATAAATGGGTTAAGTAAAGAGCGTCAACTTCTGGGCAGCCTGGCAGAGATGAGATTGGAAGGGACCAAGGCAGGTACTTTCCGAATTACTTCAGCGATAAAGATTTGGACCCAGGAATGGTTGTATCGCACATATTCAGAGGGCTAGAGGCCGCCATCATTGACGTGCTATATTACGAGTGGCCATGTTAATTGGCCAGGAGATGTTCAAAGAAGCGCCAGAGCAGGAATGTTTCCGTCGCTGCCTCCTAACAGGCTGTCGAGCCGAGGAGTCATGCAATTGGTGATCCACAAAGAAAAATGAGGACTCAGGGATAGAGGACGCCAGACCGTGGGCAAGAGGCAAGTAGATATTCTTGCTCTGCCAGCCTTGGGGTGCACCGGCACTTTTCGACATTGAAGGAGGTGTACCTCAATGTCATATATTTTGATTTGTGTTTAGTGATCCGAGTATCACTCTTAAATCATTTTAAACTTTTGAGTTCTGATGATTAGTTTCATGATTGATATTTTCATGCACCATACCTACACTTGACAGATATTTCCTATGTGCACCACAGTTGCACTTGATTTATATTTTTATATACCAGTTGTACTGATTTTTGTTTTTGTGCATATCCATTGCACTCGATTTTGTTTTGTGCACTTGTTGCACATATTTATGATTCCATGTATCCCGATACAGTCAATTTTGATTTTGTGCACTCCAATATACTTGATTTTGATTTCGTGCATATAGTATGCTCTTGATTTTTGACTTATGCACTCGGTGTAGTTCATGTGCGCTTTCAGTGCATTGATATGGGTTTTGTGCACACAGTTGTATATGCTTATGATTTCATACACCTCGGTATACTTGATTTTGATTTCATGCATGTTGTATACCGTTGATCTCGATTCATATACTTAATATTTGTTTTCGTGCACCCTTGTGCGCTAGATTTACGTTTTCGTGCACCTGGTGCACTTGATATTTTTTTCGTGCACCCTATTACACTAGAAGCTTTTGTGTGGACCTGAAGCGTTTGATTTAGATTCTTGCGAACACTTGGCGCACTTGATGTGATTTTATGCACACCAGATGCACTTAATCGAGATTCTTCGTATATATTAGATGCATCTGGTATTGTTATCATGCACACCCGTTGCACATGACAGATACTTTCGTGCACACCCGTTGCACTTAGTTTTTTCTTCTGTGCACATGCGTGCCACTTATATTTGATTTTGATTTCTATGCGCACCAGACGCACGTGGTACTTTTGTATACACTTATTGAGATTGATTTCTTTCGGGGATCATGTTTTTTATGATATTTACTATATGATATAGTAACCGAGCAGGACTGGTCTGAGAATAGTACCTGAGTATATTTGGCATGCATCGATATTTACCGAAGAGGTTTTTCAAAAAAGATCTATAGTCTCACTATTTTCCTACGTGTCCATGAGTGACACGAAATTTCACAAGGAAAACCCTTCTTAATCATTTTCAAAAGATGGGACATATAACTTAAGTAAAACGTATATAGATATATATCTATTTCTTTACAAAATGAACGTCCGCTATTTGTACCATGATATACGCATCGCACGGCGATTTGAAAAGGATTTTTCATGCACTTTTATTCAGTTATTTAGACGATTTCCCAAGGATGCGTACTATATATACATTATAGCCTTGATCATATTATATTTGATTTTAACAGTAGATTTTGAAACTTACATCTTCATCTTAACTCCCATTATTGCATGAAACTTGACGGAGTTTCGATTTTTGAGTTTTGTACTCATTTTCATACGCATGCGTTGCGTATTCATGATTTCGGAGCCCCGTTGATTTGATAGATTTACTGAAATGTTTTAATATTTAAGGCGGTTTAAATTTAAATTCGAGGACCGAATTTATTTATCGGGGGAAGATTGTAACATTTTAGGAAATATAAAATGTTATTTTTGGAATTTAAATAATAAAATAATAAATTTTATGAATATTATAAAAGTATGGAAATTAGTTTTAATGGAATGGTATAATTATATACATATAATTTGGAAAATAATTGGAATATTAATATGAATTATAAATTATGAAAGCATTTGATTGAATTGGGCATTTTATAAATTAGTATACAATTATTTATATACAAGTTTATGTTAAACTTGATTATTAGATTACTAATTATGCATTAAACCAACTCCATTTTTGTTAACCATGTTTAATATGCCATGACACATCGTATTATGTTTCATTACAAGGTTTTGAGTTTCTTTTGTTTTTTTAATAAAAAAGAAAATGAGAAAAGAAAATGAAAGAAATAAAAATGAGTGTGGGAAAAGGAGGTATGGGAGGCATGGGGGGAGGGAAAGAGAGAGTGGGGGAGAGAGGGAGAGAGCCATGGTTATTCTTTCTTCCTTCAACTCCTTATTCTCTTCATCTTCATCATCATCTCCTTCTTCATATTCTTCACCCTCAACCTCCTCCATCCTCACTGCCACCCCACAAACATCCTTAAAACCTCATTAAAACCCCATTTTCCCTTCACAAAAGTTATTCCTAAGCTCACTGCAAGAATTATGATGGGATCAATTTCTAGTCTTGAGCTCATTTGACTATTTAACGATTTTTTTGAGTTGCTTTTTGAGGTAAAACACTCACCTTTCACCAAGTTTTTATGTTTCCTAACCTCACAAAGTAGTTTAGAGCTTAAAAGTGTGTGTTTAGTGAACTTAGAAAATTCTAGGGTGATCTTTGGTGGTTTAAATGAGTAATAGTGTTATAGTAGAGAGTTTAGAGAGTGACTACTGGCCTTTTAGTGATATAATCTCTGGTCTAACTGAATTTAAAAGTGCCAAACATGAGTTCAGAATTTTTCGACATCGGTTTTTCATTGACTTTTGATATTCAAATGGAATCTGGGATGACTCTAGAACTCTGAAAATTTATTAGCAGATACAGTGAGATATACAGATCACTAAGAAGCTACCCTAGAAACCCGAGCCCAATCCCTCAACTTTTGGCCGCAGTTTTATTCAGTTTGGCCTTAAATTTACGCCCAATTTTGGAGTTAGGGTCTGAAACATGGTCTGTAGCTCACTCATTAGATAACCAGACCTACCCTATATGCAAAAAAGTTTAATTTCACATTAGGTAGAATCTGGAGTCATTTTACTTGTTTTTTATCGATATTTTCCGACTTTTGAAAACTTGATTTTTGATATTTGAATTTTGACTCGGTAGTTTGATATTCGTACGTCAACGTCGGAGGTTGTTTTGTTGTTCTAGCACGAGTGGACCATAGGTTCTAACCTATATGCACTTAGCTTGCCGTATCGGTTTTCAAGAGTTGATTTTGATTTCGACACGATGTGCTTTGACTTGTAGATACATTTGCGTGAACTTCCGGGACGACGAAGGAGAGCAAGTCGTTCATCGACTTCGGCTAGAGCGAGGATAACAGGTGAGTAGATGTATATCTACGGGGAAAGTCGAGTGGATGGCTATACTAAGCACATCGTGTCGAATAGTAAGCATACTAGATATGTATACTTAGCTAATAGAGTTCTAGGAGACTATAGGCTATAGTAAGCATACTCGTATGGAGGAATACCCTTAGTTCTTATTCTCTAAGCCTTGAGCCATTGGTATATATGTTGTTACACACACACAGATATATGTATGTATGTGTGTGTGTACACATATGTATATGTGTATATATGTGTGTGTGTACACACACACATGTAAGTTTGAGCATAACTTCGATATAACATCACGAGATGAGGATATGATATGTTATAATGATACGAGTCGATGTGATCGGACATGATGTCACGAGGCTAAGTTATATGATATGATATGAAATGGCATGATATGATATGATATATTATTTGAAGATTAGGCGATATATATGTTCATAATGCGGTATGAGATGATATAACATGTGATGATATATGACTAGATGAGATGATAGGATGTACGTGACCATAGATTTGTACTCTTGATTTGATGATATCATACGACGGATTATACCGTACGCGATATGATGTACATGACGATTGAATCATACTCTTGATTGATAATATCGTACGACGGATTATACCGTATGTGATATGAGGTACATGACGATTAAATCGTCTTCTTGATTGATGATATCGTACGATAGATTATACCGTGCATGATATGATATACATGATGATTGATCCGCACTCTTGACGTGATGATGCCTTACGATGGATTATATCGTACGTGATACTATGAGGCTGGATCACCGACTTATGGATGTATCGACTCGGACAATTATGTTTTCTAATCACTTAAGTTGATATTAGGATATAATTAGAGCCATACCTATTTTCAAAACTAACAAATCGTTATGCATTTTTAAATGACAATCTTAAAGGACGCTACGGATTTTCAAATGGTATCTTTTTCTCAAAACACTGTAGCCCCTATTTTTTTCTAAAAACAACGATTCATACTATTTAAAACTATAACTGTATAGCTCATATATAGCTGTGTATTTTATACTGTTGCGTTTACAATTTCCTTTTTCTGCTATGCTCTTATTATTCTTATTTTACGGTATACATACCATGTTCTTTCCTTATCTTGTATGACAATGTCTGTTAGGACACACGCACCATTACCAATGATGCGCATATTGTACGTAAACATACTCGCCGGCTCACACATTCATCATCGGCAATTGCCATACCACGTACGTATTAGAAATCATTATTTTACCATATAACCTAGTAACATGTAGCTTTTTAGTTATTGTTTGGTACCCATACCACACTTACTAGTTCAGTTATCGTATTCTCTTAACTAGTTAGATGCTACACTCATATAAACAAACTGGTTATGCATTACGGATTTTTTATGTGCATGTACTCATTGTTTTATTATTGGTTCATACTTATGAGATTTCGGTTTTCATGAGATTTCTGGATTTGAGAAACCGCAGATACATTTTGAAAAGTTATGATTGTTTTAAAAATGATGTTTCTCTTGATATTATGTGTGGCATCCACCATGAGTTTTCTCGGTTCTGAGTTATATGTATACCCGATTCGAGGAGAGAGGAGGCACCGTCTGCGGGTATATGGTGGACCCGGTATGGTACCCCGGGGCAAGAAGATCGTATAGAGAGACGTTGATCCCGGCAGGGGAACACTACCAACCGGTGATAGTACTGGACTCGGCAGATATCCGGAGGATACCGATCGGAGCGATTGAGACAGATGGATATGTGGGCCAATCCGATGAGACGGAACCTAAGATATGAAGATTTACGTGTCGATGCTGGACACGGGTTTTATGATGTTTTCGAGTGTCGATGCTGGGCACTCAGGTTTTTATGATGATTTGATGTGTCGTTGATGGACATACGTTAGATGATACACTTATACACATATATATATGATACAGATGACATGGTACCACATTATGACACGGGCATGATTATATTAGTATTATTATACTTATGTTTACACTATCACCCTTGTTACCACTCGATATTATTATTTTATTATATTATTGTATGACCTAGAAGATCGTCTTACTTTCAATTTCTACCTGATGATTTGTTCTACTCACGAGTTGGCAAGTCACCTCCGTTGTGCCACAGTTTTCTTGCAGGATCGACCGCACGGATTCAATAGTGGCTTGCTGGCACACAACTTTCTTCTGGGTGATTTGCATTAGAAGGTGGGATACACTTTGGATCGTGACCACCATCTGTATATATTTATTCAGTTGTATCTAGTTAGAAGCTCTATCAACCAAACTATATATATTTGGTAGACCTAGAGCCCTATTTGTATATTCTTTGTATTTCAAGTCGAGACTTGAATATTCTTTCGGACTTAGAGTCACGGATATGTATTTATTCTTTTTTTTGGGTTTGATGATGTTTTGGTTTCTTTACTTTCTTTTCTTTGTTTGATTTTCGTCTTGGGCGTCGTATATTTGCATTTATGTGGCTGTGATTTCGCCAATTGGCGAAGAGCTAGCTCCCGCTTAGGGATGCCTATCTTATTCTTATGTATTGGTTTTGGATCAAATTTACAAAGGAGGTGCTGACCAAATTTCAAATGACGAAAATATTTTCAAAAATAGTATACAACTCGCTTGTATTTTCATATAACATTACTTATACTTTTCAAGAAAGAATTTGAATTCGTTATACCTTTATTTCAAAACTGCACCCCCATAATTTTCCTTAAATGTTTAGATTTCTGGGCTTTCGGCTTACTTGGTTTACGATGGGGTCCTATAGATTTCACATGATTCAAGTGCCAGTCACGTACCAATTCCGGATCGTGACAGTTACCAGTAGTTTCTCTTGTGGACATGAGCTTGACGTCAATACGACTTATCGAGTTATTGAGAGTCTGACGGTTTCCACCTCCCAGACCCGATATGCGACGGTATTAGACGAAAAGACAGGATGTCCGGTCAATGTCACTGATAAGCTCTAGCAGGTTACGGACGAGCTTTCTTGTCAACCGGCTTTTTGTTCAATACCTGGGTAGCCGTTGCACAAAGCTAGTGCCGTTGACGTGCTTGTAGCTTAACTCGGTGGGGGATTGATTTGGAAGTGTTTTAGATTAACCGGATATGATCATAACCTACTGCCAGCGTATTGTCGAGTCTTTAGAGTCTCACACAGAGAATTTTCTGGTTCTAGCAAAATGATATAGTGCACGTACGGCGATGCATGCAGAGGTCCAATTAAACATGTGTATATGATATTACGTGTATTAATCGGATGGTTGATACTAGCCAGTTTATGATTGAACCGGGTCATTAAATTAAGTGTTGATTTAATGATATTATTTATATATGATGATGCATATATAAACTAATATTATTTTTTATTCTTTTACTCTCTTTTATATGTTTCATGTGCATGTTACATGTCATGAGCATATTGTTGATTTGTATAATGGTATTATGCAAATTATTTCTTTTTCTATTTTATTTAGAAGCCATGGTTAGTGGTGGGGACCACATACTTTCTCATCCATTTATGGATGAAAAGTGGAAGAGAGGGAGAAAATTATATAAGGGTGAAATTCTTTTTTGATTAACATTTTTTATGCATTCTCATTTAGAATTTGAGCTTCTCTCTCTTCAAAAACCATGGCTCCTAGAGTGAAAAGAGAGAGGAGAGAGAGAGAGGGAGTAAATAGGTAGAAAAACACAAAATCTACATCTTCTCTCAACTCAAGTCTAGCAATCATGAAGCGATAGCTTCTTCAATTTAGTTGAAGATGAAACTAGAATTGGAGACTTTCGTGTGGATCATTTTCGACGGAGCCGATCGGAGATCAAGCTTATTCCTGGAGCGTCTCGGAGCTTAGCCGGAGTCCTAAATTCAACCATTGGAGCATATGAAGATGTTTTAAAGGTTGTATCTTCTCCACTAGCTCTTTTTATTGTTTGCAAGTTTTGTATCTATAGTTGATTTTAAGGTTAGGATGCTTGTGCTCTCTTGGAATTTTTCATTTTTTGCTTCCACTGTGTTTTTTAAAACCCTTCCAACGAGCATGAGTAACCTTACAGGAGGCCCCTCGTGCTTTTGCACAAACCTAATTTAATAATCTCGTTTCCGCAGAGGCGTGATCTCGTTTCCGCAGAGGCGTAATCCCGTTAATACTTTCTAGACACCTAATAGATTAGCTAATTGTAAGTGAAAATCTCTCTAGGACTAATACCTACTCATCAGTGGAAATCGAGACCCAACTACCATTGTGTGATAATTTTAACGAACCCGACCAAAATTACAACACTCCAGAAGGTATGCACAAACTTGGCAAGTTTTCCTTATATTTGAAACTCCCGATATACTTTTTGCCCCTAACGGCTTATGACCTTGACAGAGCCAACATATCATTAGTCGCTAGTCAAGTTCAACCCGTCATTATCTTGATTAATTATACTCACTCGCATAAACCTTGACAGAGCCAACATAGCTATGCGAATGTCCTAAATAATCTACATATACATGCGACAGAAAAGCACTGCATAGCTACCGAACACTACGCCTCAGCAGAGCACGACATACGAGACACGAATACTAAGCAATACTAATCTGAAATGATGGAGGGCTAGGGCTAGTTTTTGGCGAAAAACCTTTAACGTAATGAACTTGATATCGTTGAAGCAACTCGAGTGGCTTTGAAAAGGAGTGGTTTAGCCCCCGCTTTTAAGAAACAAGTCGTTTTTAAGAAAACCAAGTAGTTATAGTAACATAAACTTTTTCGTAAGAGTGAACTCCCCGTGAAGAGATCAAGGCTCTTTCCTCATCGAAAAAGGTGCAGGATATTCCTAATTGAATACTACTATGCAAAGCAAAAAATATAACTATAATTTTTAAAATTTTGTTCCGACAACTTCATATAGGGTTTATTTTCCTTGAATTAAACATATAACGCAGTCCCATCATTTATTTTTCTAAGTCACACCATAAAAAACCAAAATAACATGCTTTATATGCCATCCGCATTCGCCACGGGATCCCGGGTCTTCACCACAAGGCTACTTAACTTACAGCAGGACGGGGACAGGACTAGCGCGGATGCAAAACATATAAAAGTATCTAATATATATATATATATATATATATCACATCGCAGGCAAGTAATAATCTGTCACAACCAGGAAAATTGGCACGCGACTGGCACTTGGATTACGTGAAGCCTATAGGACCCCACAGTAACCCAAGTAAGCCGAAAAGCTAGAAATCTAAACCGTTTTAGGAAAATAATGGAGGTGCGGTTTTGAAATAAAGGTATAATGTAATCCAGTTCTTTCTTTAAAAGTATAAGCAATGATATATGGAAATACAAGAGAGTTGAATACTATAGTTGAAAGCATTTTCATCATTTGAAATTTGGGCAACACCTCCTTTGTAAATTTTGATCCAAAACAAATACATAACAATAATATAGGCATCCCCAAGCGGGAGCTATCTCTTCGCCAATTGGCGGAAACAACCACACAAATAAGGATATACGACACCCAAGGCGAAGATCAAACATAGAAAAGAAAGTAAAGAAACCAAAACTACATCAAACCCAGAATAAAGAATATTACACACATCTCGCTCTAAGTATGAAAGAAAATACAAGCCTGCGGTTTCTAAGTCTACCAAATATACATAGTCTGGTTGATGGAGCTTTTAACTAGATACAACTGAATAATAATTTATACAACAGCGGTTACAATCCGAGCAGTAACCCACCTACTCATGCAAATCACCCAGAAAAAGGCTGTATGCCAGCAAACCACTACCGATCCGAGTGGTCGATCCTGCAAGAAAACTATGGCACAACGAGAGTGAGTTGTCAACTCGTGAGTAGAAGATATCGGCAGATAGAAATCGAATGCATGACGATCTCCGAGGTCATACAGCAATACAGTAATATAATAATACTGTGTCGTAATACGGATAATTGTATATACATAAGTATCATGAACATATAAAGTCGAGTGGTAACGAGTGTGATAGTGTAAGCACAAGTATAATAATGGTAATGTAATCGTGCCCGTGTCATAATATGGTACCATGTCATCTGTATCATATATATGTGTATATGTGTATCATTTAAGTATGCCCATCAACGACACATCAAATCATCATAAAAACCTGAGTGCCCAGCATCGACACTCGAAATCATCATAAAACCCGTGTCTAGCATCGACACGTAAATCCTCATATCTCAGGCACCGTCTCATCAGATCGGTCATCATGTCCATCTGTCTCATATTACTCCGGTCGGTATCCTCCAGATATCCGCCGAGTCCAACACTATCACCGGTAGGTAGTGTTCCTCTGCCGGGCTCAACGCCTTTCTATACGATCTTCTTGCCCTGGGGTACCGTACCGGGTCCACCATATACCCGCAGACGGTGCCTCCTCACTCCTCGAATCAGGTAATATCATAGATCAGAACCGAGAAATCTCATGGTGGATGTTGAAATATCATATCAAGAGAAACCGCATTTTTAAAATAATCATAAGACTTTAAAAATATATTTGCGGTTCTCAAATCCAGAAATCTCATGAAAACAGAATCGCATATGCATGTAACCATGATGGAACAATAAGTACAAGCATAGAACAGTACTGTAAGTTGTAACCGGTGTTTTCATATAAGCATGTCGTGTAACTAGGTAAGGAAGTGCAGTATCTAAACTAGCGTGTGCGATAATGTACTAAACAAATAACTGTAATTCTACAATTTAGAGAACAACACAGCGATATAGCGGTTTCTAATGCGTACGTAGCATGGCAATTACCGATGAAGAGTGTGTGAGCCGGCGAGTATGTGTTCGTGAAACATGCACATTATCGGTAATGGTGTATGTGTCCTATCATACGAAGTCATATACAGATAAACACAAGGAAACGTAGTAGATATGTCGCCAATGAAAAGTAATACGAGCGTAACAGAAATAAGAAAAGCGTAAACGCGGACAGTATAAAATACGTGACTAGATATGAACCATACAGTTATAGCTTAAAAGAGTACGAATCGTTGTTTTTGAAAATGGGGAATACGGTGTTTTTGAGAAAAAGATGCCATTTGAAAATCCGCAGCGTCTCTTGAGATTTTCATTTAAAAGTGCATAACCATTCGTTAGTTTTGAAAATAGGTATGGTTCTAAATATATCCTAATATATACTTAGGTGATCTTAATCAATATTCATTGAGTCGATATGTGTGTGTGTGTATGTGTGTGTGTGTGTGTCGGCGATTCATCCTCATCATATCACGTATAGTATAATCCATCGTACGATATCATCAAATCTAAAGTACAGATCTATGGTCACGTACATCATATCATCTCATATCATCATATATATATCATCTCATGTCATATCTTAGCATATGTATATATAGATCGCCTCGCATCCTCATATCAAACATATCGACTCGTGTCATTTTGTTTCAGCATATCCTCATGGTTATATATATCTATGTATATAAATACGTATGTATCTATGACTCATGGACTAAGAAAACTAGAACTAGGGTTATACCTTCCTACACGTACACTACTATGGTTTATAGTATCCCACAATCCTATTAGCTAGGTATACACATCTAAAATATATATATATATGTATATGTATTTCTAATATCCTAGTACTATAGTTGCGGGGGCGCTATACGCTATCCACCTGACTTCTCCCATAGATATACATCTACTTACCTACTATCCTTGTTGTAGCCGAAGTCGATGAACGTCTTGTTCTCCTTTGTCGCCCCGGAAGTCCATACGAAGGTACCTACAAATTAATGCATATCGTAATGAAATCAAAATCAAATACGAAAACCGATACGGCAAGAGAAACGTACATAGGTTAGAACCTATGGTCTACGCATGCAAGAACAACCAAACAACTCCTGATGTTGACGTACAAACATCAAACAACCGAGTCAAAACTCAAATATCAAAAACCAAGTTTCAAATATCATAAAATATCGCCAGAAATCATGTAAAACGACTCTAGATTTTTACTAATGTAAAATTAGACTTTTTTGTATACAGGGTAGGTCTAGTTATCTAAAAAGTGAGCTACAAACCAAGTTTCAGACCCTAACTCCAAAATTAGGCCGCAAATTGTGGCCAAATAGAATAAAACGGCAGTCAAAAGATGAAGGCTTGGGCTCGAATTTCTAGGGTAGCTTCCTAGCGGTCTGCACATCTCACTGTATCTGCTATAAAATTTTCAAAGTTCTAAAGTCATCCCAGATTCTATTTGAACATCAAAAGTCAATGAAAACCGGATATCGGAAATTTCTAAGTTTGTCTTTGAACATTCTAAACTCATTTTAATCAAGGCTACCACTACTACTAGGCCAGTAGACACTTACTAAAACTCTACTAACCTCTACTATAAGTTTTATCCACTAATTCTCATCTTAGAATTTTCCAAGTTCATTAAACATTAACTTTTAAACTCTAAACTAATTGTGAAGGTAAAGACACTTGAAAACTTATCTAAGGGTGGAAATATTACCTCAAAAAGTAACTCAAGAAAATTCCTAAGTAGCCAAAGTTGGTCAAAACTAGAACTTGATCCCACCATGATGTGCAGGATGACATTGTGAACATTTTTTTGTGAAGGTTCAAGTGGTTTTAATGAGGTTTGAAAGATGGTTTAAGGTGGTGGAGGGTAGTGGAGAGAGGTGATGAAAAAGAGGGAGGTGAAGAAATGAGATGAAGAAAAAAGAAATGAAGGAAGAATGGTTAAATGCAACCATATCACTCTCTCTCTCTCTCTCACTTCCATACCTCCTTGTCCCCCCTTGTCTCCTCTCATTTTTTTTCTTTTCTTTTTATTATTATTATTATTTTTTAAACAAACTAAAAATGAAACCATGGTATAAATCATGAATAAATGTTACATGTTATGCACACAAATCATGTTTAACAAAATCGACTTGGTTTAATGCATAATTAGTAAAACACTAATTAAGTTTTAAAATTAGACTCGTACGTAATTAATTATATATTAATTTATAAAAATCCCAATTTAAATAAATGCTTTCATAAATAATATTTCATTTTTAAATTCCAATTATTTTCCAAAAATATAGGTATATAACGATACCATTCTACGAAAACTCAAATCTATATTCGTATAATATTCGTGAAATTTATTATTTTATTATTTAAATCCAAAAAAATTATTTTATATTTTCTAAAATGTTACAATTTTCCCCCTTAAATAAATTCGGTCCCCAAATTTAAATTTAAACTCTCCAAATATTAAAACATTTCAGTAAATCCATCAAATCAACGGGGCTCCGAAATCACGAATACGTAAGATATATCATAGCGTATCGCATGCACATGAAAAAGAGTGAAAAACTCAAAAATTGAAACTCCATCAAGCGTCTTGCAATCATGGGAGTTATGATGAATATGCAAGTTTCTAAATCCACTGTTAAAATCAAATATAACATAATCAAGGTTATAATATATATATATATATATATAGTACGCATCTTTAGGAAATCGTCTAAATAACTGAATAAAAGTGCATACAAAATCCTTTTTAAATCGCCGTGCGTTGCATATATCACAGCACAAGTAGCCGACGTTCATTTGTGAAGAAATAAATATATATCTATATGCATTTTACTTAAGAAATACGTCTCGCCCCTTTTTTTAAAAATGATTTAAAAGGGTTTTATTTGTAAAATTTCGTGTCACTCATGGACATGTAGGAAAATAATGAGACTATAGCCCTTTTTGAAAATCCCCTCGGTAAATATCGATGTATGCAAAAATACTCAGGTACTATCCTCAGACCAGTCCTGCTCGGTTACTATGTCATATAGTATATATCATAAAAACATGATGCCTGAAAGAAATCAGTCTCAATAAGTACATACAAAAATACCACGTGTGTCTGGTGCGCACGGGAATCAAAGTCAAATACATGTGTCACGAATGTGCACAGAAGGAAAAACAAAGTGCAACGGGTGTGCATGAAAGCATCTGTCAAGTGCAACGGGTGTGCACGACAACAATACCAAGTGCATCTAATATGCATGTAGAATCTCGATTAAGTGCATCTGGTGTGCACAAAATCACATAAAGTATGCCAAGTTTGTGCAAGAATCTAAATCAAGTGCGTCAGGTCCGCACAAAAGTATCTAGTGCAATAGAGTGCACGAAAACAAATATCAAGTGCACTAGGTACACGGAAACATAAATCTAGTACATTAGGGTGCACGAAAATGAATATTAAGTATATGAATCAAGATCAACGGTATACAACATGCACAAAATCAAAATCAAGTATACCGAGGTGTATGAAATCATAAACATGTGCAACTGCGTACACAAAACCCATATCAATACACTGAAAGCGCACGTGAACTACACCGAGTGCATAAGTCAAAATCAAGTGCATACTATATGCATGAAATCAAAATCAAGTATATCGAAGTGCATAAAATCAAAATCGAGTGTAATGGGTATGCGCAAAAACAAAAATCAATACAACTGATATATAAAAATATGAATCAAGTGCAACTGTGGTGCACATAAGAAATATCTGTCAAGTGCAGCTATAGTGCACGAAAATTTCAATCATGAAACTAATCATCAAAACTCAAAAGTCTAAAACGATATGAGCATGATACTCTGATCACTAAACACAAATCAAAATAAATGACATTGAGGTACACCTCCTTTAATGTCGAAAGGTGCCAGTGCACCCAAGCTGGCAGAGCAAGAATATCTACTTGCCTCCTGCCCACAGTCTGGCATCCTTTGTCTTTGGGTCCTTGTTTTCTCTGTGGATCACCAATACCATGATCTCCTGGCTCGACAACCTAGTTAGGAGTAGCAACGGAAACAGTCCCGCTCTGACGCTTCTCTGAACATCTCCTGGCCAATTAACATGGCCACCCATAGTATAGCGCGTTAATGATAGTGGCCTCTGGCCCTCCAAGTATGTGCGATACAACCGATCCTGGATCTAAATCTTTATTGCTGAAGTACTCCGGAAAGTACCTGCCACGGTCTCTTCCAATCTCATCTCTGCCGAACTGTCCAGAAGTTGGCACTCTTTATTTAATCTACTTACGTTTAGGGACAGCTGTGATCTCATCATGAATTTCCTCTGGAAATGTGGACGTATCCAACGCCTCAGCGTACATATCAAATCCTTGAAATCAATGGAGAAAACCGACTCATTAAGAGTTCACATGAACCTCTTATCCACTTTTCTTCAATATCGACCAATAAGGAATCATCTCTTGATAGCTGTGTAGACCGCAATCCAATTTGACTATAGTCATATCCAGAGTCTCTCGTTAGGACTCGAAGTTACGAATTCGGTATCTTCAACACTCTGTGGAAACCAGCTGGACAATTATGTCCTCTAGAACTCATCCAAGTCATCGAAGGAATATGCTTTACTCGTCCTCTCTTAATCGACTTACACCAGGTCTAAGCAAGACCCTTCAACTGGAATTATCCGACTTAACTGATCCTGCATCGGAGCATCCAAATAGACGAATTGTCTTAGTCACTTTATCCAAAATCACTAGAGATCTTCTGTCACATCCCTGCCAGTAAACTTATGTGGCTTCATCTATATAAACTCTGTAGGCGACATCCGGTCAATCTCAGCAGCAACTGGTCCATCTGTCTTCACGGTAGACAACACATCGATTTCTGGAGTAAGTTGTATCTCAACGGTCCTCTCAATCTGGTCGGCCTCAATCGATGGCCCGATCATCCAGTGCAGATCCCGAGCGCTCGTGTCAAATGAGAAATACTAGTAAAACAATAAATCCATACGTTCCGACATCACTAGAAAAGTATCATGGTCAGTCCTCATCCCTGATGAGCTCGCTCTGACCGCATCTCTAGCCGCAGCTCTTTCTGCTCTCGTAACCATGGTGACAGGAACCGCAAGAAAATATCGATGAGGATTGATCATAGGAACGAATAGAATAACGGATCTTAAGAAATGTACATCCTAAGGTCACTTAAGCGGAACAACGTATCATAAGTATGCTGCAGAACATACACACGGCGCGTCACTCTACTTAAGTTACCTACTCCATCAACCAAGGTCAACCTACGTGATGAAAGTTCGGGTCTAATACCCCCTCAGTCAAGTCTAAGTTCTGTAAGATCAAGCCTAGGTTCCGAAATATATATATATATACATACGCTCTAGACTCCGCATAGTCAAACCTAGACTCGATCCAAGGTTAAACCTAACGCTCTGATAAAAACTTTGTCACGACTGGGAAAATTGGCACTTGACCAGCACTTGGAGCACGTGACCAGCACTTGGAGCACGTGAAGCCTATAGGACCCCACTGTAACCCAAGTAAGTCGAAATCCCAGAAATCTAAATCTTTTTAGAAAAATAATGGAGATGCAGTTTTGAAATAAAGGTATAATGTAATTCAGTTCTTTCTTTAGAAGTATAAGTAATGATATATGGAAATACAAGTGAGTTGTATATTATAGTTAAAAACATTTTCGTCATTTGAAATTTGGGCAGCACCTTCTTTGTAAATTTTGATCTAAAACCAATACATAACAATAATATAGGTATCCCCAAGCAGAAGCTAGTTCTTCGCCAATTGGCGGAAACAACCACACAAATAAGGATATACGACGCCCAAGGCGAAGATCAAACACAGAAAAGAAAATAAAGAAACCAAAACCAAATCAAACACAGAATAAAGAATAATACACACATCTCGCTCTAAGTTTGAAAGAAAATGCAAGCCTGTGATTTCTAAGTCTACCAAATATACATAGTCTGGTTGATGGAGCTTTTAACTAGATAAAACTAAATAATAATATATACAACGGCGGTTACGATCCGAGCAATAACCCACCTACTCATGCAAATCACCCAGAAGAAGGTTGTGTGCCAGCAAGCCGCTACCGATCCGAGCGGTCGATCCTGCAAGAAAACCATGGCACAATGGGGATGAGTTGCCAACTCATGAGTAGAATATATCAGCAGCTAAAAATCGAATGTATGACGATCTCCTAGGTCATACAGCAATATAGTAATATAATAATACCGTGTGGTAATGCGGATGATCGTATATACATAAGTATAAACATATAAAGTCAAGTGGTAACGAGTGTGATAGTGTAAGCACGAGTATAATAATGGTAATGTAATCGTGCCCGTGTCAAAATATAGTACCATGTCATCTGTATCATGTGTGTGTGTGTGTCATCTAAGTGTGTCCATCAACGACACATCAAATCATCATAAAAACCTGAGTGCCCAGTATCGACAGTCGAAATCATCATAAAACACATGTCCAGTATCGACACGTAAATCCTCATATCTCAGTCACCGTCTCATCAGATCGGTCCTCATGTCCATCTGTCTCATATCACCCCGGTCGGTATCCTCCGGATATCCGCCGAGTCCAACACTATCACCGGTAGATAGTGCTCCCCTACTGAGCTCAACGCCTTTCTATACGATCTTCTTTCACTGGGGTACCGTACCGGGTCTATTGGGATTCCTTAGCATCTTAACTAGGGTTTGCTAGCAACACACATGCCACAATAAAAATTTGGGTGCTATGTAATCTTTAACCTAGGATAAAACTAGAATTTTTAGGGTAACAAAGAAATATCACATACAAAAACAAGTGTCTAACACTAAGTGAAAGTGAATACAACCTTTGTAAACCTCCTTGCTAGACTCCTTGGATCGACTTGAGTTTGCACCGGCTTGCTTGAGATCTTCCTTGTCGACGATGATCCACCCGGGGCTCCTTTTCACAAGCTTCAAGCTTCACTTGATCTAGGAAGAAGATGAAGCTAACACTCTAATCCAGTGGGCTATACTAAAGTAGAATGGTGATGTGGGTTGTATGATCACTTAAAAACCTTTTCTTTTTAATTCTTTCTCTTTCTTTTTCAAACCCTAGAGAGCTTTTTAGGAGAGAGATGAAGAAGAAGAAGATGGGAGCTTAACTTGACTCAAGTGATAAAGATATGAGACATAATGCAAATGAGAATAATAATAATCCTCATGCTAAACCATGGTTACAAAATATCTAGATATTTTGTAACTTGAGGTTAAGAAAAAAAACCATGGGCTACAAAACCATGGTATTGAGCTTGGTCAACAAGAGAAAGGAGTTGACTAGTCAACCATATTTTTGTTCTCATTTTGCTTATCTCAAATAAATAAAATAAATAAATATATGTAACCATGTGAGTCTTGTATTGCCACCACCATTAAATCATCAACAATGACACATATGTATGCATGTATGTGTGCATACATATCAACATGTGCACATACACTCATTCATGCATGCATGCAAATAGAAAAGGTTTTAAATGAAAAATCTAATGGTCATTATTAAACCAACACTTGATTTAATAACCCGGTCATATCTCATACGACCCGACCAATAGAAAACGCCAGATTACAATGCGGTATCTTATACACGCATTTAATCAAGCACCTACGCATATCCCCATATGCACCCCACAACCTTTCGCCTAAACTAGGTAACCCCATTGTAGGACTCTAAGACTAATCAATATGCTAGCAGTAGGCAGTAATGATATCACATACCCACAAACCATCAGCGGCACCAGCAATGCGTAACGTCTCCTAGGTATTAAGCGATCAAAAGAAAAACAAGCGAGTCTCTAAAAACACCTGTCGAGCCAACCGGTAACACTTACCGTACAGTTCGGTCTCTTCGTCAGTTATGCTGCATATTAAGTCTAGGGATGGCAACATCGACCCCAATAACTTAATAAGTCGTGCCGATGAATGGTCTATAACAGATTGAGAAACTACTGATAACACTTATCAGTAAATCTCAACAGCCCTGGCCAGGGACTTACTGATATAGCCAATCGAGCACAGCGCAACATCAACCCCCAATACCAGGAGAGACGAAACCCGTCCTATCGCTCATTGCCTCCATATGTCTCGAGACTGTACCCAAAAGCAACCTGTTTTCATGACTCGGTAGAGTCGTGGTTGGGTGGAAATCAAAGCACGGTGGGAGAACACATAAGACTCTATGACGATCTCGGGTCTACATACTAACCTGTACCAGTGTCACCAGAGAACTGCTATCCGACGATAGATATAATACCATATAGGAGTTCACGGTGAGTCCGTCCAGTGTACCCAGTCTCCACTTGTCACGACCCAAAGTTTGGATGTGACCGGCACTTAGATTATATGATATCTAAAGATATCGACATAATCTGAGTAAGCCAAAAACCAAGATCAAAAACCCTTTTTGCGGAAATTTAGAAATTCTCAATAATCAAGTAAAAGAATGAAGTAGCATGTCGAAAGGTTTTGAAATACTGGAAATGTAACAACTGATGTAAACTTTTGACAACGCCTATCCTTTTAATTATTAATAGAAAGCCAATTTAAGTTGTGTAATTAAATTATATCCCTAGTTGGGAGCAACAATGTCAAACAGCGGAAATCAATACGCAATCATAGTACAAACAGTCAAGTTGAAGAATTTCATGCAAGATTTAATACAACATAAGTTAACATAACTAACGATATCACTCGGTCTAAATAATATACAACATGTTTTGTTCTAAGTCAATATACATGGTATGATGGAGTAATACTAAATCCAAAAATATACATATCCAAAATAGGAGGTTACTACATATATAACCCACCTAGCAAAAAGAGTGGTAAAAGCTGATGAATGGATCTGCACAGCTGCTATGCGTCTACCCAACTCCCGCAAGGAACTATGGCACAACGAGGATGAGTTGCCAACTCTGTGAATAAAACTAAAATATATCGGCTGATAATGTAAGTATCACGAATTAGAGCTAACATCTACAAGAATGAGTATAATGCATGATAACATGTGGAAATATGAATATGAACTACTAAGTATAAAATCAAGAAGGAAATTTCATCAATCACTTTCAATAAGGTTTATTCTTTTCCGTATCCAACATCGACACAAATCTTCTATTTTCATCAGGCATCGTTCCTCGAACGATCCTGTCATCCAATAACACCGGTTGGTATCACCTAGATATCCGCCGTGTTCATAACCTTCTCCGGTATCGAGTATCCTCGTTAGGCTTCCCGCCTCAAATGCGGCTTTCCTGCCCCTCGGTCTCGACCGGGTCCACCATGAATCCGACTGTATAGCTTCCTCACTCAGTCTGGATAACGTGAAAATCTGCGACTGTATAGCTCCCCCACTCGGTCCGGAATAAAACCAAACCATAAAAACAACATCTCATGGTGGACATCTTATATCAACATGAAAATCACTGAATCTACTCAATAGTATACAAAAACTCAATCCATAAATCATCAATAATCCAACGCATCTTATATCGAAATACTAACACTTGAATATGAAACATGATATCATTGATGCAAAGAAATTACCATTTTTGATGCTAAAAGTATAGTAGGAATCGTATTTAACATAACAAATACTAAGTGTGTAGGTGGCATGTCAATATCGACGAGGTGTAGTGTGACATGTGAGTATGTGCATATGCAGCATGACTCATCGATAATTGTGCAATGTTCTACTAATTATTAACATGGCAATGGATATATATGTATGAATGCATATGATCAAATTTATATATAAAGGCAATTTCATTTAACTTAAGTTACGGGCGTATCACGCCATCCACACAAAATCCCCCGGTAGATATTTAGTCTACTCACCGGAATACGTCGAATCTACTCAGATCAATAATCCATTTCCTTTCCTTGCGGCTTCCGAAGTTCCCGTGCTCGAATCTAATATCGAATTTAACTTCTATAAGAAACGACTTCATTCCGATACAGCGAAAACATGAAAATACAAGTTGTACATACTAACTATACTACGTACGACTATTGCAAACTAACTAACACTTATATTAACTGGAATTTAACCAAACGCTGTTTCGTAATAGAAAACAGAAACGCGCTACAAATTACCCATGTCGTATTTTAGAATTTTGATCACTTTTCAAATATTAGCTTCCAGATTTCCCATTCTGAAAATTTAACTTAATTAAACAATACCAAACAGATTAATCCACACACACAGACCTACCCTAAAAACCAAAAACCCCAACTCACCAATAAGTCCGGCGAGCTCGGAATTTTAGTGTTGGTCGCCGGCCAAAATCCGAGCACCCTGGTTCGTTTTCCTATGGTTAATCCGAGGTCTAGTTTATAAGATTAAGGTATTGTTTAATCAATTTAGTTATCATCTAAACCATAGCAAATTTTCACAAAGCTAAGTTTTGCCTAAAATACGATATTACCGATATTCGATTTCTAAAACAAAATAGCTACTGAACTAAAATCCTACAGTGTTTAAAGATTATACCTACAGAGTATTTGCTGGAAGATCTTCCTCTAAGATGCACAAGCTCCTGGTTCCTAGCTTGAGGTGAGGAAAATCCTTAGAACTTTAGCTCTTCTCTTCACTTCTCTTTTTCTTTCTTTTTCTTTTTGTGTCCTAATGTTTTTCTTTTCTTTTCTATTTCAGTTGATTCCTTAATTCACAATATATATGAACTGAACCATATAATGTGAATGAGTGAGGGTGTTAGGAGGAGGTGTCACCAAAAGGGAGGTGATTGATTCATGCAAGGATGAGGTGTGTGCACAAAAATGGTGGGGTTTTCATGCAAGGGTGAGGTGTGTGCATGAGGTGTAAATGTGCAAGAAGGAGGTGTCTTCATGGTGTTATGATATACCCAAGGGTTTAACTTAATCTTAACCAATTCCTACCCCTTTTTGCATAACAACCCTTAACAAATTCTAATTTGCATAAAGAAACTAACCTTTTCACATAACCCCCCCATACAATATCATATTACGCATGAAGCTAATCTTTTCACTAAAACCCTTGTGATTCATTAATATTACAAACTAACTTTCAATTTAATTAGTTTCGCATACTACTTATGAAATATCCTATTTTGTTTCAATAACTTTTTACATTAACATTTTATTATTTAATTAATTAAATTAATTTATTATCTAAATTTTCGAAATGTTACAATATCCCCCTTAAGAAAATTCGGTCCCCGAAACTTAACTATACATACCTTCAAAAAGATGTTGAAATTTCTTCCGCATCGCATCCTCTGTCTCCCAAGTGATCTCATCGTGATTCGTTCCTCGCCAAAGAACATTTGCAGACGGAAGTACCCTTGATCTCAGTTTCTTTGCCTGTCGGTCTAGAATAGCCACTAGTTGTACTGTGTAGGATAAATCCTACTCAAGCTGTACGGTCTGATACTGGATCGCGTGAGAAGGATCATGAAGATACTTGCAAAGTATAGATACGTGAAACACCGGATGCACATCGGGAAAACTTTGTGGAAGTGCTAAACGATACGCTACAGTGCCCACTCTTTCCAGAATCTCATAGGGTCCGACATATTTGGGGCTGAGCTTCCCCTTTTTCCCGAAACGCATCGCACTCTTCACCGGTGATACACGAAGGAACACATGATCTCCCACATCAAACTCGAGCCTACGACGGCATCGATCGGCATATGATTTATGTCTGCACTGGGCAGCTCTCATTCTGTCCCGTATCAACTGGATCTTTTCTGTAGTCTCTTATACTATTTACGGTCCCAAAATGCTACTTTCGCTGAGTTCTGTCCAGCAAACGGGTGATCGACACTTTCTCTCATACAAAACTTCAAAGGGTGCCATCTGGATCGTCTCCTGAAAACTGTTGTTAGAAGAGAATTCTATCAAATGTAAGTGACGATCCTAACTGCCACCAAAATCAAGACTGCAGGCTCGAAGCATATCCTCTAGAGTCTATATGGTCTGCTCTGACTGACCATCTGTCTGCGGGTGAAAAGTTGTACTAAAACTCAGTCGGGTATCTAGAGCCTCTTGGAGTTTCTGCCATAGCCGGCTGGTGAACTGCGTACCCCTGTCGGATACTATTCACGTCGAAACTCCATGCAATCGTACGATCTCATCAATATAGACCTGAGCATACTGTGCGTACCCATAAGTCGTCTTCACCGGAAGAAAGTGAGCGATCTTTGTTAATCTATCCACAATCACCCAGATAGAGTCATACCCTCTGCTAGTCCTGGGTAGACCCACAATGAAATCCATGGAGATCTGCTCCCATTTCCACTCCGGAATAGGTAAGGGCTGCAACTCTCCTGCCGGCCTCTGGTGCTCGGCCTTGACTTGCTGACAAGTCAAGCATCTCGAAACAAACTCAGCGACATCTCTCTTCATTCCTTCCCACCAATAGACATCCTTCACGTTATGATACATCTTGGTGGAACCGGGATGAATACTATATGATGACCGATGAGCCTCCTCTAAGATCGCACATCTCAGTCCTTCCGAATCCGGCACACAAAGACGAGTCCCAAAACGTAATACTCCACGGTCATCTATCACGAACTCAGACTCTCTACCCTGTCTAACCTGATCCATAATCTCCGATAAGCGAGTGTCTAGGGGCTGTGCCTCTCTAATACGATCCAGTAACTGAAGACGGGTGCGAACATGAGCTAACTGTTCTCCTGTCGATGTGAACTCAAACTGTATCCGGCTATCGCACAGAATCTGTCAATCTGTCGAAGACTGCCTCTGCATGGTGCGCAAATGAGATAAGCTACCTATAGGCATCCGACTCAACGCATCTGCTACAACATTCGTCTTGCCCGGATGATACAAAATTTCGCAATCGTAATCCTTCACTAATTCCATCCATCGACGCTGCCTCAGATTCAGATCCCGCGGCTGAAAATATACTTCAAGCTCTTATGGTCTATAAATATCTGACATGACTCTCCATACAAATAATGCCTCCAAATCTTCAGTGCGAATACCATAGCAGCCATCTCTAAATCATGCGTGGGGTAGTTCTGCTCGTACCTCTTCAACTGTCGAGAAGCATAAGCGACAACCCTGTCGTGCTGCATCAACACACAGCCTAAACCCACTCGAGAGGCGTCACAATAAATGACAAAACTACTTGACCCAGAAGGTAAAGACATGACTGGTGAAGTCGTCAAGCGAGTCTTCAACTGCTGGAAACTCTAATCGCATGCCTCCGTCCAAAGAAATGGAACCTCCTTCCTGCTCAATCCGGTCAAGGGTGCAACAATCCGAGAAAAATCCTGCACAAAACATTGGTAGTAACCGGCCAAACCTAAGAAACTGCGAATCTCTGTAACTGACACAGGTCTAGGCCAGTGCTGTACTGCTTCGATCTTCTTTGGGTCCACACGTATACCATCTCTTGTGACTACGTGACCCAAGAATTCCACACTATCTAGCAAAAAAGCACACTTGGAGAATTTAGCGAACAGTTGATGTTCCTTCAAGGTCTGCAATGTGATACGCAAATGCTGCTCGTGCTCCTCCCGGCTCCGAGAATAAACAAGAATATCATCAATGAATACAATAATAAACCGATCAAGGAATGGCCTGAAAATGCGGTTCATCATATCCATAAAAGCTGCTGGGGCATTGGTGAGCCCGAACGACATCACCAGAACTTCATAATACCCATATCGGGTACGAAAAGCAGTCTTTGGAATGTCATCCTTCCGAACTCTCAACTGGTGATACCCTGACCGCAGATCAATCTTTAAGAAATAGCTAGCCCCCTGTAGTTGATCGAATAAGTCGTCGATACGAGGTAATGGATACCTATTTCGCACAGTAACACGATTCAGCTGCCTGTAGTCGATGCACAGTCCCATGCCGTCGTCCTTCTTCTTAACAAACAAGACAGGAGCTCCTCACGGTGACACACTCGGATGAACCAGTCCTCTATCCAACAACTCCTGCAACTGACCTTTAAGTTCCTTCAAATCCGTCGGGGCCATCCGATAAGGTGGTATAGAAATAGGCCCCGCACCCGGAATTAAGTTAATGCAAAATTTGATATCGCGATCAGGCGGTAATCCTGGTAATTCAGCAGGAAACACGTCCGGAAATTCTCACACTATCGGAACCTGGTCCAACGGGACTTCAGCGGCTCCTACGTCCTGAACAAACGCTAAGAACTCTCGATAACCATTCTTCAAGAGTCATCCCGCACAAAGAGCAGAAATCATGTTGGCGGGAATTACACTACAGTCTCCCTGCACAACAAAAATCGGTTTGCCTGGAAAACAGAATCTGACCGCTTTCCCCAGAAAATCTACATAGGCATGACAAGCGGCCAACCAATCCATACCCAGAAATATATCAAAATCTAACATATCCAGAAGAATCAAATCAACTAATGAGTCCCTATCACCAATACGTACTGAACAAGACCTGAATACGTGTCGAGCTACAAAAGAATCTCCCACCGGAGTAATCACAACTAGCGGTAACTCCTACAACGATGACTCTTTCCCCAGAGAAAGTGCAAAATGTTCAGATACGTAAGAATGTGTAGAACCGGGATCAAATAAAATATATGCATCTAAAGAACATATTGCAAGAGTACATATCACAACTGCATTGGATGCCTGGGCATCCTGTGGAGTCGGTGCAAAAATCCGTGCCTGGCCCCTACCAGCACCCTGCCGTCCTCTCCCTCGGTCTCCTCGGCCTCTCTGAAAGCGTCCTGCAAAGCCTCGACCTCGCGGTGCAACAGCTTGGCGCATAGTGCCAACTGGGGGAGGAAGTAAGGCCATCGAAGTAGAAGGTAGAGGGGGTAAAACGGCGTGTGGAAAAACTGTCCTTCCCTGGGGTCTACAATCCCTCACGTAATGCCCTGGAAGTCCACAAGTAAAACATGTAGAGGGGGACTCTAATCATCAGGGTATGAACTGAACATCTGGCCCTGGGTCCAACCTCGCCCAAAACTATGGCCTGGAATGTGCCTGCCTCTACCTCTGCCGAACTGCCTGGTTACTGACCCATAAGTCTGTTCCTTTTTTGTTCCGGAACAACCACTGCCTCGCTCAGACGCTCTTCCACTCGCATAGCCGCGTCCATGGCCTGCGCATAAGTATCGAAATGCTAGGAGCCGATAGAAAGAAACAGATGGGTATCCAGGCTCCTCACAAATCTTTTCACACGGTGCTCCTCCGTGGGAACTAAATACGGAGCATAGCGAGGCAACTGGGTGAACTGTAAATCATACTCTGACACCGACACACTTGCAGTCTTTCGCAACGCTTCAAAACTGTTGGCTCTAGCGTCCCTCACGCCCTGTGGAAGAAATCTGGTAAGGAAGACCTCAGAAAACCCCGCCCAAGACATCGGAGGAAGACCCGCAGCCCTCTCTCCATCGACTCACACCAAGTCTATGCAAGTCCCTCTAATCGGAAGCTGGTCAGCTCTACTGACCTCGCATCAGAACATCGCAATGACCTGCCAATCCTGACAATCCTATCAAGAAAGGACTGAGGATCCTCTGCTGCATTGGTCCCGGTAAACACCGGAGGTATCAACCTCATGAATTCTGGGAGAGATACCTCCATCACTCTCGGTCCTACCGGCGCGACAGTCTGCATAGGCTGTTCATCGGGTTCTACCATCGTCGGTGTATGATCATGCCTCTGAACATGGGTGGCCTCCGCCAACTGTCCCACCACATGTTGTAGGCACAACATGCCCTCCTCTATCCTAGTGAGGAGGAGGATCAACATGCTCATCCACAGCCGGAATGTCCAGTACGTCAGTCGCAGTCACAGAGGGATTCACCCTAACTGCGTTCCTGGCTGCGGCACGCCTAGCTCGTGTAGCCATAGCAACTGGAACAGAAAACGAGAGTTGATAAGGTGTACGAATAGGAGCAGCAATAATAGGAAGTCAAAGGATGGATTAAGCAAGATGTATATATCCTAAGGTTACTTAGGCTGAGTATCATAACGTAAATATGCCGCAAAACATATGTACGATACTCTACTCATCCTAATCACCTACTCCATCAACCAAAGGTCATCCTACGTAATGAAACTTAAGTTTACTAATTCCAAATCTCTACTCGGTTCCGTAAGGTTAATCTTAGGCTCAGATACCAACTTTGTCATGACCCAAAATTTGGATGTGACCGGCACTTAGATTATATGATATCTAAAGATATCGACATAATCTGAGTAAGCCAAAAACCAAGATCAAAAACCCTTTTTGCGAAAATTTAGAAATTCTCAATAATTAAGTAAAAGAATGAAGTAGCATGTCGAAAGGTTTTGAAATACTGGAAAATGTAACAACTGATGTAAACTTTTGACAATGCCTATCCTTTTAATTATTAATAGAAAACCAATTTAAGTTGTGTAATTAAATTGCATCCCTAGTTGGGAGCAACAATGCCAAACAGCGGAAATCAATACGCAATCATAGTACAACACTCAAGTTGAAGAATTTCATGCAAGATTTAATACATCATAAGTTAACATAACTAACGATATCACTCGGTCTAAATAATATACAACATGTTTTGTTCTAAGTCAATATACATGGTATGATGGAGTAATATTAGATTCAAAAATATACATATCCAAAATAGGAGATTCCTACATATGTAACCCACCTAGCAAAAAGAGTGGTAAAAGCTGATGAATGGATCTGCACTGCTGCTATGCGTCCACCCGACTCCTGCAAGGAACTATGGCACAACGGAGGTGAGTTGCCAACTCAGTGAATAAAACTAAAATATATCGGCTAATAATGTAAGTATGACGAATTAGAGCTAATATCTACAAGAATGAGTATAATGCATAATAACATGTGGAAATATGAATATGAACTACTAAGTATAAAATCAAGAAGGAAATATTATCAATCACTTTCAATAAGGTTTATTCTTTTCCGTATCCAACATCGACACAAATCTTCTATTTTCATCAGGCATCGTTCCTCGAACGATTCTGTCATCCAATAACACCGGTCGGTATCACCTAGATATCCGCCGTGTTCATAACCGTCTCCGGTATCGAGTATCATCGCTAGGCTCCCTGCCTCAAATGTGGCTTTCCTGCCTCTCGGTCTCGACCGGGTCCACCATGAATCCGACTGTATAGCTCCCCCACTCAGTGTGAATAACGTGAAAATCCGCGACCGTATAGCTCCCCAACTTGGTCCGGAATAAAACCAAACCATAAAAACAATATCTCATGGTGGACATCTTATATCAACATAAAAATCACTGAATCTACTCAATAGTATACAAAAACTCAATCCGTAAATCATCAATAATCCAACGCATCTTATATCGAAATACTAACACTTGAATATGAAACATGATATCATTGATGCAAAGAAATTACCATTTTTTATGCTAAAAGTATAGTAGGAATCGTATTTAACATAACAAATACTAAGTGTGTAGGTGACATGTCAATATCGACGAGGTGTAGTGTGACATGTGAGTACGTGCATGTGCAGCATGACTCATCGATAATTGTGCGGTGTTCTACTAATTATTAATATGGCAATGGATATATATGTATGAATGCATATGATCAAATTTATATGTAAAGGCAATTTCATTTAACTTAAGTTACGGGCGTATCATGCCATCCACATAAAATCCCCCGGTAGATATTTAGTCTACTCACCGGAATACGTCAAATCTACTCAGATCAATAATCCATTTCCTTTCCTTGCGACTTCCGAAGTTCCCGTGCTCGAATCTAATATCGAATTTTACTTGTATAAGAAACGACTGCAATCCGATACGGCGAAAACATGAAAATACAAGTTGTACATACTAACTATACTACGTACAACTATTGCAAACTAACTAACACTTATATTAACTGGAATTTAACCCAACGTTGTTTCGTAATAGAAAACAGAAACGCGCTACGAATTACCCGTGTCGTATTTTAGAATTTTGATCAATTTTCAGATATTAGCTTCTAGATTTCCCATTCTGAAAATTTAACTTAATTAAACAATACCAAACAGATTAATCCATACACACAGACCTACCCTAAAAACCAAAACCCCCAACTCACCAATAAGTCCGGGGAGCTCGGAATTTTAGTGTTGGTCGCCGGCCAAAATCTGAGCACCCTGGTTCGTTTTCCTATGGTTAATCCTAGGTCTAGTTTATAAGATTAAGGTACTGTTTGATCAATTTAGTTATCATCTAAACCATAGCAAATTTTCACAAAGCTAAGTTTTGCCTAAAATACAATATTACCGATATTCGATTTCTAAAACAAAACAGCTACTGAACTAAAATCCTACAGTGTTTAAAGATTATACCTACAGAGTATTTGCTGGAAGATCTTCCTCCAAGATGCACAAGCTCCCAGTTCCTAGCTTGAGGTGAGGAAAATCCTTAGAACTTTAGCTCTTCTCTTCACTTCTCTTTTCTTTCTTTTTCTTTTTGTGTCCTAATGTTTTTCTTTTCTTTTCTATTTCAGTTGATTCCTTAATTCACAATATATATGAACTGAACCATATAATGTGAATGAGTGAGGGTGTTAGGAGGAGATGTCACCAAAAGGGAGGTGATTGATTCATGCAAGGATGAGGTGTGTGCACAAAAATGGTGGGGTTTTCATGCAAGGGTGAGGTGTGTGCATGAGGTGTAAATGTGCAAGAAGGAGGTGTCTTCATGGTGTTATGATATACCTGAAGGGTTTGTTTAGCACCCTATGAAGAGTTTTGAAGCATCACATGTCCAAAAGTTTAAGTTTTTATTGTGCTAAACAAACACGCAAGTGGATTGATCCTAGAAAATTAGGTTTATTAAACTTTAAACTAGAAAAGATTAGGGTTTGAAGGCTACAACCTTTGTAGCTCCCGTTTTTGCTTCACTCCTTGGGCTCTTTGGGTGTTGGAAGAAGCTCTCCTTGTTGTCCTCCTACGTCCACGACGATCCACCCGGAGTTTCCCGTCCAAGCTAGCTACTTTGGAAAAACCAAGAGAACACTCTAATCAAGTCGGCTAAACTTGATTAGAATGATGTTGTGGCTATGGATCTCACTTCAAAATCCTATTTTTATGAGTATTTTGCTCTCTTATAAGAACTAGAGAGCAAAAGCATGGAGGTTGATGAAGATGGTGGAAGAAGAGAATGAATTATCTTAGAAAGAGAAAAGAAAAATAACTATATGTATTTTTCTTTCTCACAACCAACCATGGTTAGACATAAAGTTATCATTTGATTTAAGTTAAAAGCATGATAAGAAAATAAACCATGGGTTAAAAGTTAGGTGAGCATGGTTGAGTTTAGAAGAGTGTAGAAACACTTAAATGATTTAACCCATTTTTATTTTCTTTTGCTTTAATTTAAATCCAATGATAATCAAAAAATAACCATGGTGTAATTCTTATACATCCACCATTCTCATTGTATAAACAACCATGATAAAAAATGATGTATGTATGCATGTGTGCTTGCACATCAATATGTGCATGAACAAGAATAAATGCATACATGCATGCATACATCCAAAATAAGCAAGATAGGATTTGTAGTGAGAAACTAATGATGAATCAACACTTGATTCACTAATCCGGTCATATCACATATGACCCAACTATTAGCAAGCCGCCCAATTAATATACGGTATCCCATACACACATATTAATCGGGGCCAAGCGCATATCGCATATGCGCACCACAACTTTTCGCCTGAACTAGGTAACTCCTATGTGGGACTCTAAGACTCGTCAATACGCCGGCAGTGGGCGATGATCATATCAAGCACCCCCAAGCCGCAAGCGGTCAGCTAAACGTAACGGCCACCCGGGTATTGAGCGATTAGAAGAAAACAAGCGAACCTGTTACAACTCCCGTCGAGCCATCCGGCAACACTACCGTACAGTCCGGTCTCTTCGTCAAATATGCTGCATATCGAGCCTAGGGATGGTCACGTCGACCCCAATAACTCAATAAGTCGTGCCGGTGAATGGTCTATAACAGTTCGAGAAACTACTGATAACACTTATCAGCAAATCTCAGCAGCCCTGGCCAGGGACTTGCTGCTATAACCAGTCGGACACAGTACAGCATCAACTCCCAATATCGGGAGAGACGAAACCCCTCCTATCGCTCATTGCCTTCGTGTGTCTCGGGACTGTACCCAACGGCCACCTGCTTGCACGACTCAGTAGAGCCGTGGTAGGGTGGTAATCAAAGTACAGTGGGAGAACACACAAGGCTCTATGACGATCTCGGGTCTACAGACTAACCTGTACCAGTGTCACCTGAGAACTGCTATCCGACGATAGATATAATTCCATATAGGAGTTCTCGGCGAGTCCGTCCAGTGTACCCAGTCACCACTGAGCACCCGTATATGATCTTGATGTCAAACATCGATGAATGTGGGAACATCCATCGCCCATCACATGGGTCTAGTATCACATACGCTAGTCTACTCTGGTATATCGATGCCCCGTCTCGATACACCTCCGACTAGGGACATTTCAGGATATGCTTATAGACTACAGATGTCCCACTAGTATGATCTCCATCATAATCAGAGTAGTCAAGCCGATATCCTCAGGGCTTTATCAGCATGTATGAATGAATAAAAGCATGATCTAATCAACATGTCAGATAAAGAAGAACCAGATAGCATACTATCATGTCGAGCAAGAATGCAAACTGAATATATATACAAGTATAGATACATCCACTATCACATAATGGCCTCTAGGGCATACATATATCCAACAATCTCCCACTTGCACTAAGGCCAGTTATTGGCGTATCTCATACCCAACATCTCAAAAAGTCGCTCATGCTGCGGCTGAGGGAGGGCCTTGGTGAGTGGATCCGCGGCGTTGTTCTTTGTGTCTACTCTCTTAATCTCGATCTCGCGGCGATCTACAATCTCCCGGATCAAATGAAATCGCCTCAGGATGTGTCTGGACCGCTGATGGGATCTGGGCTCCTTGGCTAACGCCATCGCTCCATTATTGTCACAATACAAAGGTATTGGATCAATAATGGTTGGAACTACTCCTAGCTCCGAGACGAACTTCTTCATCCAGACGGCTTCCTTGGCGGCATCATTTGCAGCAATGTACTCAGCTTCCATCGTAGAGTCTGCAACGGTATCTTGTTTGGAACTCTTCCAACTCACCGCCCCTCCATTGAGGGTAAATACAAACCCTGAGATAGATTTGCTGTCATCCTTATCGCTCTGGAAGCTCGAATCGGTAAAGGCCTCCATTTGGAGATCCTTGTTACCATACACCAAGAACAATTCTTTAGTCCTTCGCAAGTACTTAAGAATGTTCTTCACAGCTGTCCAGTGGTTCTCCCCTGGGTTGGATTGATACCTGCTTACAACACTAAGTGCATAAGCTACATCTGGGCGTGTACATAATATCGCATACATTATAGATCCTACTGCCGAAGCATAAGGTATAATGCTCATGCGAGCTCTCTCTTCATCGGTCTTTGGACAAGAATCCTTGGAGAGAGTGACTCTATGGCAAGCGGGTAAGACACCCCGCTTGGAGTCTTCCATACTAAACCTCTTTAGGATGGTGTTGATGTACCTGGTTTAGGACAGTCCCAATAACTTTTTGGATCTATCCCTATAGATCCTTATGCCCAGGATGTATGTGGCATCACCCAGGTCCTTCATGGAGAACCTTAGTGATAAGAATGATTTGACCGACTGTAGCATATGAATGTCATTTCCTATCAGAAGAATGTCATCCACGTACAATACGAGGAATGTGACAGCTCTTCCTACAGCCTTCCTATAAACACAAGGTTCATCCGGATTTTTGATGAAATCAAACTCTTTGATAACATCATCGAAACAGATGTTCCAACTCCGAGATACCTGCTTTAACCCATATATGGATTTAAGCAATCTACATGCTTTCTCGCTGCTCCCACTGTCAATGAAGCCCTCCGGCCGATCCATATAAACACATTCTTCTAAATCTCCATTTAGAAATGCTGTTTTAACGTCCATCTGCCAGATTTCATAGTCGTAGTGAGCAGCAATAGCAAGTAGGATCCGAATAGATTTAAGCATGGCTACGGGCGAAAAAGTTTCGTCATAGTCCAAACCTGGTCTTTGACGAAAACCTTTCGCCACAAGTCTTGCCTTATAGGTCTCTACCTGCCCATCCACACCAATCTTTCTTTTAAAGATCCATTTGCACCCTACAGGTTTTACCCCAGGGGGTACAACGTCCAAAGTCCATACTTTGTTGGTGTACATAGACTCCATTTCGGATCTCATGGCATCCAGCCACTTCACAGAGTCACCACTCGTGATAGCTTGCTGAAAACTGGTAGGATCATCATCTTCCATGATACAGTCTTCTCTGTCACCATCAATGAGGAAACCGTAGTACCTCTCCGTTGGGCGAGAAGTCCTACCAGACCTACGGAGTGGCCGAGGTTCTTCAGTTTCTGTTGCAACAGCCGGTTCAACCAAATCGTCATTTGTAGTTTGTGTCTCCAGAACCTCTTCTAGATCTACCACTTTTCCATCATCTCTATCTGTGAAAAACTTTTTTTCCAAGAATGTGGCATACTGAGAAACAAACACTTTTTGTTCCTCTTTGTGGTAGAACAGATATCCATAAGAATTCTTTGGATATCCCACAATGTTACACATGACTGACCGTGTCTCGAGTTTGTCCGGATTCTGCTTTTTAACATAGGCCGGGCAACCCCAAATCTTAATTCTTTTAAGAGATGGTCTCTTCCCATTCCATATCTCATATGGCGTGGTAGACTCGGCTTTGGTTGGAACCCTGTTTAGCAGAAACGCCGCAGTCTCCAATGCATGCCCCCAAAATGAGACTGGTAACTCAGCGTCACTCATCATGGACCGGACCATATCTAATAGGGTCCTATTCCGTCGTTCTGATACACCGTTGTGCTGTGGTGTGTAAGGAGGAGTGAGCTGAGAGAGAATCCCATTCTCTTTTAGGAAGTTTGCAAATTCTGTACTGAGATACTCACCACCTCGATCTGATCGAAGCATCTTAATACTCAAGCCGGTTTGTTTTTCTACTTCTTGTTTATATTCAATGAATTTCTCGAAAGCTTCGGACTTGTGCTTTAATAAAAATACATGACCGAATCTTGAGAAATCGTCGGTGAATGTAATGAAGTATGAAAAACCGCCTCTAGCCTGTGTAGACATTGGCCCACATACATCACTATGTATGAGGCCAAGGAGCTGAGTAGCTCTTTCTCCGTGTCCGGTAAACGGAGTTTTGGTCATTTTACCCTTGATACAAGACTGGCAAGTCGCATAAGATTTATATTCAAAAGGGTTTAAATATCCATCTTTATGTAACTTGTTTAGTCTTGTTTCGTTAATATGACCAAGTCTACAGTGCCAAAGAAAAGCTTCATTTAATTCTGAAATTTTTCTTTTATTAGTGTGTTGTACACTGAAAACTGTGTGTTGATTTAGGACATATATTCCGTTATTAAGCGTACCATACCCAACCAACATTTGATTTAGGTGAATGTTCATAACATTGTTCTGCAACACAAAATTATATCCTTCATTGTCCAACAAAGAAACGGATATTATATTACATAGCATATCAGGTACAAAATAACATGGATTCAAAATCAAAATACATCCAGATGGCAACCCCAAGTGATACTCTCCCACTGCGACTGTATGTACATTGGAACCATTTCCAACGCGGAGAGTATGGTCACCTGTCTTCAAAACCTTGCTATTTCTCAGCCCCTGCATAGAATTGCAAATGTGAGAACCTGAACCGGTATCCAATACCCAGGAAGCAGAGTTTATAGAAAAACAGTTTTCAGTCACAAACACACCTGAAGCGGAAGCATCACCATGCTTCTTCTTGAGACTTAAGTACTCTGTGCAATTGCGCTTCCAATGTCCTATCTTGTGGCAATGAAAACACTCGCCTTTCCCCGGGTCTCCAGCCGTGGACTTTCCCTTTCCCTTCGCCTTTTTGACTCCGCCCTTAGGATTAGTGGGTTTTTTCTTTTTCTTTCCCTTGGCCTTAGCTTTTGGGCGAGAAGAAGAAGACTGTCCAATGGTCATAACGGGAGTCTTTGCTGACTTCATAGTGCTCTCTGCACTCCTTAACATATTAAGGAGTTCAGGGAGTTCCTTCTCCATGCCATGCATGTTAAAGTTTACTATGAACTGAGCAAAGGTGGAGGGGAGGGACTGCAGAATAATATCTATATATTGTTCATTGTCCATTGTCCATCCGAGGTCCTCAAGCTCTTCTATAAGAGCTATCATCTTCAAAACATGGTCCGCTACTGGTGTGCCAGGGGCCATCCGCATGTGAAACAGTTTCTTTGATGCTTCGTATCGTAATACGCGGGACTGCTCCCCATACAACTCCTTTGTATGGAGCAGTATCCCGTGAATGTCCATGTCCTCGTGCTGCTTTTGATGTGTGTTGTCCATCGATGCAAGCGCGAGGCATTTTGCCGTGGCACAGTCAGCGTCCCATGTCTTGCGGACTTCAATGTCCGCAACTGAGGATTTTGGGCCTGGGACGGGCGGGGCTGAAGCCGTGAGGACATATGATACTTTATCATAAGTCAAGGCGATCTTCAGATTCCTTAGCCAGTCTTTATAGTTGGTCCCATTCAGTTTGTTCTTATCTAGTAGAAGCTTAAGTCCAGTCATTGGTATCTGCCATTAAGAGAGAGAAAAGAATACACTCAGCGAAAGCTCTTGCACAGATTAGATTGGTTTATTATCTTGTCTAATCGATGTTTCCCACTGTTTTTTATCAAGTTTTCTTTCAAACCTTAAAAAGAAAAACTAGCCAGGATTAATTACAGTCTACAACTTCGCTAACCGTTCAGCCAGGCCAGTGTCGGTACTTGAGGGAGGTTCCCCGTGCTTTCGCACGGACCTAATTAGAGTAAACCTCGTTTTCCCAGAGGCGGAGCCCCGTTAACACCTTTCTAGACACCTAATGAGTTAGCTAATTGTAAACTGTAAAACTCTCCTAGGAGCAACTATTGCCCACAGTGGGATCGGGATCCAACCATCACATGGAAGGTATGCAATCTCATTGCAAATTTCAACACTTGAAATTCCCGATGTAATTTTTACCCCTAGTACTTATGACGTTAACTATGGTCAACAAATCATAAGTACCAGTCAAGTTCTACCCGTCATTTCTTGATCAATTAGACCCACCCATATGACCCTTAACTATGGTCAACAAAGTCGCATGAATATCCTAATTAATCTGCATCATATGCATTGTAGGAAGACATCACTTAGCTACCGTACACTACGCCTTAACTAAAGTCAACAAACGTAGCACGAATACTAAGTACTCTACTTCCTAAAATGACGGAGGGTTGCGAATGATTTTTAAGAAAATCTTTAACGCTTTGAACTTGATATCGTTGTAGAATCAAACAGTTTTCAAAAGGAGTGGCTTAAGCTCCGCAGTTTTGAAATGTAGCTTTTTCATAAATAGCCGAGTAGTTTTTAAATCCGATTCTACAACATCTTTTAGGTTTATTTTCTTTACATTAATCACATTAATGTAATCCCATCATTTAAGTCCTTAAGCCAATCACAGAAAAGAAACGAAAATAACACGTACGCTTATGCCATCCGCATTCGCCGCAATGTTCCGTTATGCACCGTTAGGTTACTTAACTAACGGCATACCGGGACGGGACTAGCGCGGGTGTAAAACATAAGCAACGTCTACTATATATCATATATATAATAAGTCATTCGTCTCAGATTTCACAGAACACAGGCAGCAGAAATATAGATATAACGTGGGATATACTAGGACGTCCGTATTTAGTATTTAGCCAGAATAGAAAATACGGATTCCACAGTCGCGATGAATAGCCAAGCCCACACCCTGGACCCCTACGAGAGCGGCAAGTGACCCTACCAATCCTGGAGTTTAGGAGACCCGGTCTCGACTCCTCGAGATGGCCTCCCACTGAACCTCAGAACCCGGTCACCTGTGCTCTCCTCCTTGGGTCCATCCTAATGCGGAAAAGTAAATAATATACAACACTGGTGACACAACCGCAACCTGGAGGTGCCCCAAATAAAAGAATATTACATTACATTTGAATTTACATGAATGAAAATATAAAACTCTCATCTCACAAAAAAACCCCGGCTATTCTATCGCGACAATCCTACATATCATATCTCAGCAACACATAATATCACCAACGTAAGTAAGTATGCATACCCCAATTGTCGTTGATGTATAGCAACGAAACCGGCGATATCTAACATACTACACTTACGGTCACAGAAAAGAAAGTGTAAAACTACAATATTTGGAATCCAGATTCTCTTTAGACATCATAAATGCGAAATATCACATATTTCGTATTTCATGCCTAAACCATATGAATTCCACATATTGTATCACATTCCAGACAAACAGACAGTATTAAAGTTTTCGAACGAACAATCAAGCACCCAAGATTCACTAAAGCTCAACACTTGAGCAGGGTTCAAAAAAATCTGGAGTGTGACACAGTAGCGGCGGTCCAGCCGTAGAAGGGTCAAGCCAACGCCTCACATGTGGCACGCCGTACTGCCCCAAACCCTAGGGTTCAAAGGGCAGTTCGAGACGGTCACATAATCGAGTTAAGGTTTGTTGTCTTCTAGAGGGACCACCGCAAAAAGACTTGCACGTATCTCCAAACTATTTAAACCCCGTGAATATTGAGTAAATGATATTTGTTCAAACACTTCAATACTTTCTAGTTTACCCGGAAAAGAAAACGAAATGAAAATTCCGATCGAAACCACGAGTTCAGAACCATCTCCAGAATTTTTCAACAGCAGATTCAAATTAAACATACTCAAAATACACTATAGCAGGTAAGGAAAAACACTGTGCAAAATGGAGCAAACGACCCCTTCTAATGGCCGCGGAACCGCGGCCTAAGCCTGCTTAGGCCGCGTTTCCGCGGTCAATATTACTGTTCACGGCCACGAATTTTCCAGATTGTCTAATTTTTACCTGCTCTATTTTTTGAGAATTTTTAATTCTGAAAAAGGTCAGTTTTTAAAAAAGTTCCAGAGAGCATCCCGTAAATGCGTATTTTGGTTCGATCGGACTTTTTACTTCGCAAAAAGGTCGCCTAACGTTCTAGGTCGGCTCTGATACCAATGAAGGGTTTGTTTAGCACCCTATGAAGAGTTTTGAAGCATCACATGTCCAAAAGTTTAAGTTTTTATTGTGCTAAACAAACACACAAGTGGATCGATCCTAGAAAATTAGGTTTATTAAACTTTAAACTAGAAAAGATTAGGGTTTGAAGGCTACAACCTTTGTAGCTCCCGTTTTTGCTTCACTCCTTGGGCTCTTTGGGTGTTGGAAGAAGCTCTCCTTGTTGTCCTCCTACGTCCACGACGATCCACCCGGAGTTTCCCGTCCAAGCTAGCTACTTTGGAAAAACCAAGAGAACACTCTAATCAAGTCGGCTAAACTTGATTAGAATGATGTTGTGGCTATGGATCTCACTTCAAAATCCTATTTTTATGAGTATTTTGCTCTCTTATAAGAACTAGAGAGCAAAAGCATGGAGGTTGATGAAGATGGTGGAAGAAGAGAATGAATTATCTTAGAAAGAGAAAAGAAAAATAACTATATGTATTTTTCTTTCTCACAACCAACCATGGTTAGACATAAAGTTATCATTTGATTTAAGTTAAAAGCATGATAAGAAAATAAACCATGGGTTAAAAGTTAGGTGAGCATGGTTGAGTTTAGAAGAGTGTAGAAACACTTAAATGATTTAACCCATTTTTATTTTCTTTTGCTTTAATTTAAATCCAATGATAATCAAAAAATAACCATGGTGTAATTCTTATACATCCACCATTCTCATTGTATAAACAACCATGATAAAAAATGATGTATGTATGCATGTGTGCTTGCACATCAATATGTGCATGAACAAGAATAAATGCATACATGCATGCATACATCCAAAATAAGCAAGATAGGATTTGTAGTGAGAAACTAATGATGAATCAACACTTGATTCACTAATCCGGTCATATCACATATGACCCGACCATTAGCAAGCCGCCCAATTAATATACGGTATCCCATACACGCATATTAATCGGGTCCAAGCGCATATCGCATATGCGCACCACAACTTTTCGCCTGGACTAGGTAACTCCTATGTGGGACTCTAAGACTCGTCAATACGCCGGCAGTGGGCGATGATCATATCAAGCACCCCCAAGCCGCAAGCGGTCAGCTAAACGTAACGGCCACCCGGGTATTGAGCGATTAGAAGAAAACAAGCGAACCTGTTACAACTCCCGTCGAGCCATCCGGCAACACTACCGTACAGTCCGGTCTCTTCGTCAGATATGCTGCATATCGAGCCTAGGGATGGTCACGTCGACCCCAATAACTCAATAAGTCGTGCCGGTGAATGGTCTATAACAGTTCGAGAAACTACTGATAACACTTATCAGCAAATCTCAGCAGCCCTGGCCAGGGACTTGCTGCTATAACCAGTCGGGCACAGTACAGCATCAACTCCCAATATCGGGAGAGACGAAACCCCTCCTATCGCTCATTGCCTTCGTGTGTCTCGGGACTGTACCCAACGGCCACCTGCTTGCACGCCTCAGTAGAGCCGTGGTAGGGTGGTAATCAAAGTACAGTGGGAGAACACACAAGGCTCTATGACGATCTCGGGTCTACAGACTAACCTGTACCAGTGTCACCTGAGAACTGCTATCCGACGATAAATATAATTCCATATAGGAGTTCTCGGCGAGTCCGTCCAGTGTACCCAGTCACCACTGAGCACCCGTATATGATCTTGATGTCAAACATCGATGAATGTGGGAACATCCATCGCCCATCACATGGGTCTAGTATCACATACGCTAGTCTACTCTGGTATATCGATGCCCCGTCTCGATACACCTCCGACTAGGGACATTTCAGGATATGCTTATAGACTACAGATGTCCCACTAGTATGATCTCCATCATAATCAGAGTAGTCAAGCCGATATCCTCAGGGCTTTATCAGCATGTATGAATGAATAAAAGCATGATCTAATCAACATGTCAGATAAAGAAGAACCAGATAGCATACTATCATGTCGAGCAAGAATGCAAACTGAATATATATACATGTATAGATACATCCACTATCACATAATGGCCTCTAGGGCATACATATATCCAACAATACCCAAGGGTTTTTCCTACCCGTTTTGGCATAACAACCCTTAACAAATTCTAATTTGCATAAAGAAACTAAACTTTTCACATAACCCCCCATACAATATCATATTACACATGAAGCTAATCTTTTCACTAAAACCGTTGTGATTCATTAATATTACAAACTATCTTTCAATTTAATTAGTTTCACATACCATTTATGAAATATCCTATTTTGTTTCAATAACTTTTTACATTAACATTTTATTATTTAATTAATTAAATTAATTTATTATCTAAATTTTCGAAATGTTACACCACTGAGCACCCGCATACGATCTCGATGTCAAACATCAATGGACATGGGAACATCCATCGCCCATCTCATGGGTCTAGTGTCGTATACGCTAGTCTACTCTGGAATATCGATGCCCCTTCTCGATATACCCACGACTAGGGACATTTCAGGATATGCTTATAAACTACACATGTCTCACTAGTATGATCTGCATCATAATCACAGTAGTCAAGCAAAACATCCTCAGAGCTTTATCAACATGTAGAAATGAATAAAAGTATGATCAAGTGAACATGTCAGATAAAGAGTAATCAGATAGTATACTATCATGTCGAGCAAGAATGTCCTATATATATATATATATGCATCCACTATCATATAATGGCCTCTAGGGCATACATATATCCAACAATCTCCCACTTGCACTAAGGCAAGTTATTAGCGTATCTCATACCCAGCATTTCAAAAAGTCGCTCATGCTGCGGCTGAGGGGGGGCCTTAGTGAGTGGATCCGCGGTGTTATTCTTTGTGTCTACTCTCCTAATCTCGATCTCGCGGCGATCAACTATCTCCCGGATCAGATGAAAACGCCTCAGGATGTGTCTGGACCGCTGATGGGGCCTGGGCTCCTTGGCTAACGCCATAGCCCCATTATTATCACAATACAATGGTATTGGATCAATAATGGTTGGAACTACTCCTAGCTCCGAGACGAACTTCCTCATCCAGACGGCTTCCTTGGAGGCATCATTTGCAGCAATATACTCAGCTTCCATCATAGAGTCTGCAACGGTATCATGTTTGGAACTCTTCCAACTCACCGCCCCTCCGTTGAGGGTAAATACAAACCCAGAGATAGATTTGCTATCTTCCTTATCACTCTGGAAGCTCGAATCGGTAAAGGCCTCCATTTGGAGATCTCCATTACCATACACGAAGAACAATTCTTTAGTTCTTCGTAAGTACTTAAGAATGTTCTTCACAGCTGCCCAGTGATTCTCCCCTTGGTTGGACTGATACCTGCTTACTACACCAAGTGCATAAGCTATATCAGGGCGTGTACATAACATCGCATACATTATAGATTCTATGGCTGAAGCATAGGGTACAATGCTCATGCGAGCTCTCTCTCTTCATCGGTCTTTGGGCAAAAGTCCTTGGAGAGAGTGACTCCATGGCAAGCGGGTAAGGCACCCCGCTTGGAGTCTACCATACTAATTCTCTTTAGGATGGTGTTGCTGTACCTGGTTTGGGACAATCCCAATAACCTTTTGGATCTATCCCTATAGATCCGAATGCCCAGTATGTACGTGGCATCACCCAGGTCCTTCATGGAGAAACTTTGTGATAAGAAAGATTTGACCGACTATAGCATAGGAATATCATTTCCTGTCAGAAGAATGTCATCCACGTACAATACGAGGAATGTGACAGCTCTCCATACAGCCTTCTTATAAACACAAGGTTCATCTGGGTTTTTGATGAAATCAAACTCTTTGATAACATCATCAAAGCAGATGTTCCAACTCTGTGATGCCTGCTTCAGTCCATAAATGGATTTAAGCAATCTATATGCTTTCCCGCTGCTCCCGCTGTCAATGAAGCCCTCTGGCTGATCCATATAAACGCATTCTTCTAAATCACCATTTAGAAATGCAGTTTTAACGTCCATCTGCCAGATTTCATAGTCGTAGTGAGCAGCAATAGCAAGTAGGATCCGAATGGATTTAAGCATGGCTACGGGAGAAAAAGTTTTGTCATAGTCCAGACCTGGTCTTTGACGAAAACCCTTCGCCACAAGTCTTGCCTTATAGGTCTCCACCTGCCCATCTACACCAATCTTTATTTTAAATATCCATTTGCACCCTACAGGTTTTACCCCAGAGGGTACAATGTCCAAAGCCCATACTTTGTTGGTGTACATAGACTCCATTTCAGATCTCATGGCATCCAGCCACTTCACAGAGTCTCCACTCGTGATAGCTTGCTGAAAACTGGTAGGATCATCATCCTCCATGATGCAATCTTCTCTATCACCATCAACGAGAAAACCGTAGTATCTCTCCGGTGGGCGAGAAGACCTACCAGATCTACGGAGTGGCCGAAGTTCATTAGTTTCTGTTGCAACAGCTGGTTCAACCAAGTTGTCATTTGTAACTTGTGTCTCTAGAACCTCTTCTAGATCTACCGCATTACCATCTGTATCATTTGTAAAAAATTCTTTTTCTAAAAATGTGGAATACTGAGAAACAAACACTTTTTGTTCCTCCTTATGGTAAAATAGATATCCATAGGAATTCTTTGGATACCCCACAAAATTACACATGACTGACCCTGTCTCGACCTTGTCTGGATTTTGCTTTTTGACATAGGCCGGAGAACCCTAAATCTTAACTCGTTTAAGAGATGGTCTCTTCCCATGCCATATCTCATATGGCGTGGTAGACAAGGTTTTGGTTGGAACCCTGTTCAATAGAAACGCTTCAGTCTCCAATGCATGCCCCCAAAATGAGACAGGTAACTCAGCATCACTCATCATGGAACGAACCATATCCAATAGGGTTCGATTTCGTCGCTCTGACACACCGTTGTACTGTGGTGTGTAAGGAGGAGTGAGCTGAGAGAGAATCCCATTCTCTTTTAGAAAGTCTGCAAATTCTGTACCGAGGTACTCCCCACCTCGATCTGATCAAAGCATCTTGATACTCAATCCGGTTTCTTTTTCGACTTCAAGTTTGTACTCAGTGAATTTCTCGAAAGCTTCAGACTTATGCTTTAGTAAAAACACATGACTGAACCTTGAGAAATCATCAGTAAAAGTTATGAAGTAAGAAAAACCGTCTTTAGCCTGTGTAGACATTGGCCCGCATACATCACTATGTATGAGGGCTAAGAGCTGAGTAGCTCTTTCTCCGTGTATTATAAACGGAGATTTGGTCATTTTACCCTTGATACAAGACTGGCAAGTCGCAAAAGATTTATATTCAAAAGGATTTAAATATCCATCTCTATGTAGCTTGTTTAGTCTTGTTTCGTTAATATGACCAAGTCTACAGTGCCAAAGAAAAGTTTCATTTATTTCTAAAAGTTTTCTTTTATTAGTGTGTTGTATGCTGAAACTGTGTGTTGATTTTGAACGTATATCCCGTTATTAAGTTTCATACCCAACCAACATTTGATTCAGGTTAATGTTCATAACATTATTCTGCAACACAAAATATATCCTTCATTGTCTAACAAAGAAACGGATACAATATTACAAAGTATACTAGATACATAATAATATGGGTTCAAAACCAATATACACCCTGACGGCAACCCCAGGTGATACTCTCCCACTGAAACCGCATGTACATTGGAACCATTTCCCACCCGGAGAGTATGGTCACCTATCTTCAAAACTTTGCTATTTCTCAGCCCCTGCATGGAATTGCAAATGTGAGAACCTGAACCGATATCTAATACCCAGGAAGCAGAGTTTATAGAAAAACAGTTTTCTGTCACAAACACACCTGAAGCGGAAGCATCACCATGCTTCTTCTTTTTGAGATCCAAGTACTCAGTGCAGTTGCGCTTCCAGTGTCCCGCTTTGTAGCAGCGATAACATTCCCCTTTCCCCAATTCCCCAGCCGTGGATTTGTCTTTCCCCTTAACCTTTTTAACTCCACCTCTAGGTTTGGTGGGTTTCTTCTTCATCTTTCCCTTGGCCTTAGCCTTCGGGCGAGAGGAGGAAGATGGCCCAACAGTCAAAGCGGAAGTCTTCACTGACTTCAGCGTGCTCTCTGCACTCCTCAACATATTGAGGAGTTCAGGTAGTGACTTCTCCATGTTGTGCATGTTGAAGTTTAATACAAATTGAGCAAAGGTAGGGGGAGAGACTGTAGAATAATATCAATATATTGTTCGTTCTCCATTGTCCATCCGAGGTCCTCAAGCTCTTCTATAAGAGCAATCATCTTCAGAACATGGTCACCTACTGGTGTGCCAGGAGCCATCCGCGTTTGAAACAGCTTTCGTGACGCTTCGTATTGTAAGATACGAGATTGCTCCCCATACAACTCTTTTGTATGGAGAAAGATGGATTGAACGTCCATCTTCTCGTGCTGCTTTTGATGTGTGTTATCCATCGATGCAAGCGCGAGGCATTTGGCCGTGGCACAGTCAGCGTCCCATGTGTTGCGAACTTCCTTATCCGCAACCGAAGATTCAGGACCTGGGACGGGTGAGGCTGGAGCCGTGAGGACATATGATACCTTATCATAAGTCAAGGCTATGTTAATGTTTCAGAGCTAGTCTTTATAATTGGTCCCATTCAGTTTATTTTTATCTAGTAGAAGCTTGAGTCCTGTCATTGGTATCTGTCATTAAGAGAGAGAAAAGAATACACTCAGCAAAAGCTCTTGCAAAGATCAGATTGGTTATTATCTTATCTAATCGATATCTCCCACTACTTTAATCAAGTTTTTTCTTCAAACCTTAAAAAGAAAACTAGCCAGGATTAATTGCATTCTACAACTTCGCTAACCGTTCAGCCAGGCCAGTGTCGGTACTTGAGGGAGGTTCACCGTGCTTTCGCACGGACCTAATTAAAGTAAACCTCATTTTGTCAGAGGCGTAGCCCCGTTGACACCTTTCTAGACGCCTAATGGGTTAGCTAATTATAAAGTGCAAAACTCTCCTGAGAGCAACTCTTGCTCACAGTGGGATCGGGATCCAACTATCATACGGAAGGTATGCAATATTATTGCAAATTTCAACTCTTGAAACTCCCGTTATGGTTTTTACCCCTTATACTCATGACCTTAACTATGGTCAACAAATCACAAGCACTAGTCAAGCTCAACCCGTCATTTCTTGATTAATTAGACCCACCCACATGACCCTTAACTATGGTCAACAAAGTCATATGAATGTCCTAATTAATCTGCATCATATGCAGTGTAGAAAGATATCACTTAGCTACCGTACACTACGCCTTAACTATAGTCAACAAACGTAGCACGAATACTAAGTACTCTACTTCCTAAAATGACGTAGGGTTGCGGATGGTTTTTAAGAAAACCTTTAACGCTTTGAACTTGATATCGTTGTAGAATCAAATGGTTTTTCAAAAGGAGTGGCTTAAGCTCCGCAATTTTGAAATGTAGCTTTTTCGTAAAAAGCCGGGTGGTTTTCAAATTCGATTCTACAACATTTTTTTGGTTTATTTTTCCTTACATTAATCATATTAACGTAGTCCCATCATTTAATTCCTTAAGCCAAACACAGAAAATAAACGAAAATACAACGTACGCTTATGCCACCCGCATTTGCCGCAATGTTCCGTTATGCACCGTTAAGTTACTTAACTAACGGCATACCGGGACGGGACTAGTGCGGGTGCAAAACATAAGTAACATCTACTATATATCTCATATATAATATTACATTCGTCTCAGATATATCAAGCGATCACATCACAGAATACAAGCAGCAGAAACACATATATGAAAATATAGGATATACTAGAACGTCCATATTTTGTATTTAGCCAACAATAGAAAATACGGATTCCACGGTTGTGATGAATAGCCAATCCCACACCCCTAGACCCCTACGAGAGCGGCAAGTGACCCTACCAATTCTGGAGTTAGGAAACCCGGTCTCGACACCTCGAGATGGTCTCCCACTGGACTCCAGAACCCGGTCAGTTGTGCTCTCCACCTTGGGTCTATCCTAATGCGGAAAAGTAAATAATATACATTAATAGTGACATCACCCTCAACCCGGATATGCCCCAAATAAAAAGAATATTATATACAATTGAATTTTACATGAATGAAAAGAAAAACTCTCATCTCACATAAAACCCCCCGGCCATTCGATCACGACGATCCTATATATCATAGCACAGCAACAAATAACATCACATGTCATCAACGTAAGCAAGTATGCGTACCCCAATTGCCGTTGACATATAGCAACGAAACCGGCGATACACATACTACACTTACGGTCACAGAAATAAATATCATATAAATCTAGGCGATGTTAAACCCTTCGATCGAATTAACGAACACCCATATTTCCCAGCAAGCTCAACACTTGAGCACCGTTAAACAATACCCAAAAAATTATGCCACGGTACTTTATGGACCAGCCGTAGAAGGGCAAACCCAAGCCTCATTTGTGGCGCCACTAACTACGTTAAACCCTAAGATTTAGCCGCGGTTCCGTGGTCACAGATCGAGTTAGGGTTTCATTCTTCTAGAGGGTCCATAGGAATACCTGCATGATACATTGAGTACATTTAACCTGGAAAATACGAGTGTTTGATATTCGTTCGACCTGTTTAACGTCGCCTAGGTTATCAATACAATGCTAAAATTACGACTACGAATAGCTCCGAATTAGTCCCACTGCAATCTAACATCTCATGAAATTTATGGACTAAACAAACAATACCTAAAACCCCAAAACAAACTAAACATAGCACCAAACAAAAACGGGGCATTTCTGGGCAAGGGAGGCCGAGCAGGCCGGAAATAATGGCTTTCTGGCCGGCCAAAATCCGATGAACCCCCCCCCACCCCCCCGTTTTCATTTGGTGTTCTCAGTGTAGCACATACTAGCTTCTACATTTGTTTGAAAACTTTTCCGAGCTCATTTTAAAATCGACAGAGAAGCAAGTTTTAGGGTTTCGGTTTTTGTAAATCCGGAGTTGATTCAGTTTCGTAATTGTTTTAACATCGTAATTAAAAATATAGCTTGGCTCTGATACCATATTGGGATTTCTTAGCACCTTAACTAGGGTTTGCTAGCAACACACATGCCACAATAAAATTTTGGGTGCTAAGTAATCTTTAACCTAGGATAAAACTAGAATTTTTAGGGTAACAAAGAAGTATCACATACAAAAACAAGTGTCTAATACTAAGTGAAAGTGAATACAACCTTTGTAGACCTCCTTACTAGACTCCTTGGATCGACTTGAGTTTGCACCGGCTTGTTTAAGATCTTCCTTGTCCACGATGATCCACCCGGGGCTCCTTTTCACAAGCTTCAAGCTTCACTTGATCTAGGAAGAAGATAAAGCTAATACTCTAATCTAGTGGGCTATACTAAAGTAGAATGGTGATGTGGGTTGTATGATCACTTAAAAACCTTTTCTTTTTAATTCTTTTTTTTTTTTTTCAAACCCTAGAGAGCTTTTTAGGAGAGAGAGGAAGAAGAAGAAGATGGGAGCTTAACTTGACTCAAGTGATAAAAATATGAGACATAATGCAAATGAGAATAATAATAATCCTCATGCTAAACCATGGTTACAAAATATCTAGATATTTTGTAACTTGAGGTTAAGCAAAAAAACCATGGGCTACAAAACCATGTGCAACAAAACCATGGTATTGACCTTGATCAACAAGAGAAAGGAGTTGACTAGTCAACCATGTTTTTGTTCTCATTTTTTTTATCTCAAATAAACAAAATAAATAAATATATGTAACCATGTGAGTCTTGTATTGCCACCATCATTGTATCATCAACCATGATACATATGTATGCATGTATGTGTGCATACACATCAACATGTGCACATACACTCATTCATGCATGCAAATAGAAAAGGCTTTAAATGAAAAATCTAATGGTCATTAGTAAACCAACACTTGATTTAATAACCCGGTCATATCTCATACGACCCGACCAATAGAAAACGCCAGATTACAATGCGGTATCTTATACACGCATTTAATCAAGCACCTGCGCATATCCCCATATGCACCCCACATCCTTTCGCCTGAGCTAGGTAACCCCATTGTGGGACTCTAAGACTCGTCAATACGCTAGCAGTAGGCAGTGATCATATCATATACCCATAAACCGCCAGCGGCACAAGCAGTGCGTAACGGCTCCTAGGTATTGAGCGATCAGAAGAAAAACAAGCGAGCCTGTAAAAACTCCTATCGAGCCAACCGGTAATACTTACCGTACAGTCCGGTCTCTTCATCAGATATGCTGCATATTAAGTCTAGGGATGGCAACGTCGACCCCAATAACTTAATAAGTCGTGCTGATGAATGGTCTATAACAGATCGAGAAACTACTGATAACACTTATCAGTAAATCTCAACAGCCCTGGCCAGGGACTTACTGATATAGCCAATCGAGCACAGCGCAACATCAACCCCCAATACCGGGAGAGACGAAACCTCTCCTATTGCTCATTGCCTTCATGTGTCTCTAGACTGTACCCAAAAGCCACATGTTTGCACGACTCAGTAGAGCCATGGTAGGGTGGAAATCAAAACACAGTGGGAGAACACATGAGACTCTATGATGATCTCGGGTTTACAGACTAACCTGTACCGGTGTCACCTAAGAACTGCTATCCGACGATAGATATAATACCATATAAGAGTTCTCGGTGAGTCAGTCCAGTGTACCCAGTCTCCACTGAGCACCCGCATACGATCTCGATGTCAAACATCAATAGACATGTGAACATCCATCGCCCATCTCATGGATCTAGAGTTGTATACGCCAGTCTACTCTGGAATATCGATGCCCCGTCTCGATATACCCACGACTAGGGACATTTCAGGATATGCTTATATACTACACATGTCCCACTAGTATGATCTGCATCATAATCACAGTAGTCAAGCAAACATCCTAAGGGCTTTATCAACATGTACAAATGAATAAAAGCATGATCAAGTGAACATGTCAGATAAAGAGTAACCAGATAGCATACTATCATGTCGAGCAAGAATGTCCTCTGTATATATATACATGTATAAATACATCCACTATCATATAATGGCCTCTAGGGCATACATATATCCAACAGGGTCCACCATGTACTCGCAGACGGTGCCTCCTCACTCCTCGAATCGGGTAATATCATAGCTCAGAATCGAGAAATCTCATGGTGGACGTTGAAATATCATATCAAGAGAAACCGGGAAAACCTTCTGTGTGGGACTCTAAAGATTCGACAATACGCTGGAAGTGATTACTGGATAAATTTATAACCACAAGCACGTCAGCGGCACTAGCTGTACGTAATGGCTGCCCAGGTATGTGCCAAAAGGGTGATTGATAATCAAGTCTGTCCGTACCCTATTGAGCCTGAATGTGATAATCTCCGTACAGTCAAGTCTTTTCGTCTAAGAGTATCGCATACCAGGTCTCGGGATGGATAAATTCAGACCCCTAATAACCCGATAAATCGTGCCGGAGTAAAGCTCATCACCAACCGAGAATCTACCGAACTCCTATAGATAAATCCCATTCACCATGGCCAAGGATTTAGGACGATGGCCAACCGAACACAACACGACATCGACTCCTAATACCAGGAGAGAAAAATCCCAAACAATTGCTCCCTGTCTCCATATGCCTCGGGACTGTACCCAACTAAAACCTGTTTGCATGACTCCTTTAAGCCGTGGTAGGGTAGTAATCTAAATACAGTGGGAACTCACACGAAACAAGTGACGGTCTCAAGTCAAAAGATTAATCTGTACTCAAGCCACTAGAGCACTTCTATCTGACGATAGATATAATGCCATCTAGAAGTTCTCGGTGAGTCTGTCCGGTGTACTCACCTCCAGTGAGCACTTGTATACTATCTTAGGTGACAAAACACCAATGGCTTGTGAGACCGGCCGCCACCCCTCATCGGGGTCTAGAAACATATACACCAGTCTACTCCAGAATATCGATGCTCAGTCTCGATACTCTCGACTGGGGATATTTAAGAATGTGCTTATGGACTACCAAGCTCTCACGTATATGATCACTATCATAATGCTGGTAGGCAAGCAAGAATCCTACGGGCTTTATCATTATGTATTAGCGACACGTAATAATAAGTAAAACGTATACAAAGAAATGATAATGACAAACCAGATAACGCATTATCATGTTGTTCTACCTGTATAGGTCCTCCTTCAATTACCATAATCGCCTACCTGCAATTACAATAATTGCTTTGAGGGCACTACATCCAACAGTCAAGTCGTTAGGGCATTGACAGCCAGCGGCGATGGTTTGTACCGATGCAAGTGTGTAGGAGTGTGTATATGTATTTGTGTGTGTATGTATATGTATTTGTGTGTGTATGTTAATAAGAGTGCAAAACACCGAAAACATGGTTACTTTGCGAAATGTTGAGGTGAATGAAAATGTTCAAGTAGAAATGGAGGAGATGTGGTTTGAAATACCTCTCCAACATTCAATTGCTTGCGGAAACTAGTAGACAACACCATTGGCGTGTATATGTATTTGTTTGTGTATTTATATGTGTGTGTATTTGTGTGTGCGTGCACACGTGCGTGTATGTATGTATGTGTGTATATGTGTGCACGGGCGCGCTAAACACGGAAAATGCGGTTACTTTAAGAAATGTCAGGGTGAATGAAAATGTTCATTTAGAAGTATACAAATGATGAGAGTTTCCTGCTTAAATATATAAATACATCCTGGTTTGGCTATTGTTAAACCAATTGTTTGGTTTGTGTATTTGTACTCAATGCTTATACATTTTGGCAGTTGAACTTATGGTTATGCATTTTTTGGTGTTCTTATGGTTATGTATTATTCGCATTTATACTTATGGTTATGTATTTTTTGTTGTTTGTTCTTATGGTTATGCATTTTATGTCTTAGGGTTATGTATTTTCTTTTTGTATTTATACTTAATGGTCTATATTATTAGTATTTGTAGCATAGATAATGGTTAATAGATGCTTGTGTTTGTAGTTTTTTGTTCAACTGGTTACATATCTCAGGTAATATGTTGGATATATCAGGAAATTGGTTAGATTTCTTATGTAACCGGTTAGATACTGTTTAAATATCTCAAAAAACTAGTTAGATACTACATGAAACTGGTTAGGTATCTCGGAAAACTAATTAGATATCTCATGTAATTACATGGTTAGATATCTCCGAAAACTGGTTAAATATCTCATGTAACTGGTTAGATATCTCCAAAAACTGGTTAGATATCACATGTAACTGGTTAGATATCTCAGGAAACTGATCAGCTAAGGGGACTAAATAAATGCAAGTAACTTGAAGCAAATAATTGGAAACAAGGATATCTACTAACTTTTAGACAATTTGGAAACATTTAGACAATTTGGAGGGAAGTAACTTTGTTGGAGGAAAAGAGAAGCTAGGTTAAATCATTAATTGCCATCAATTTGATGAAAACCGGCTGGATATCTCACAAAACTGAATAGATATCTTAAGCAAACGTTTAGATATCTCATGCAATCCTTTGGATTTCGCATGTTCATCCGTCAACTATCACAAGTACAAAAGACAGCTGTACAAACATAGATCAAATAGATCCAAAGGGCAAAATGAGCATATACTAAACTCCAATTATTAAAAGGCATGTGAGGGACTTTTAATAACGAGAAGCTTTGACTAGGGGTTTTTGGCGAGAATCTTAAGGGGAGGGGTTTTTTGAAAGCGGGAAACATGCCTTGGGGGTTTTGACAATTTACCCTAATTTTAATACTTCCTGGTTGGTTGAAGAATTAATAAAAATCTTCTTGAGCGTACCTTTCAGAAGACAATAATGTAACCTTGGTGGGAGTAATTATTATACAAAACTATATTGTATGATGTTGAAATACCTACTTTGGATATCATTAATTATTACGCTTGGGTCAAGCATTAACAACATGCCAAATTAAATTTAAATGGCCCTTGGAACACAAGAGGAATCTGATTGCAGAAAAATATAACTTGTTGGCCGGTTACAAAGAATATGGTTTTACATAAGAAATAAGAATTACATCATTTGAATTTTGTGAAATATTATTTTCAAGTTCAAATTTATTATTTTCAAAGGGCTGGTTTGTTTGCAAGAGAAAAAAGAAGAGGGAGAGACATGGGCCTGGTTGGTACACAAAATGAAAGATCGTGAGGAACCATATATTTCTAGAAATGTGACTCCCAAGCATCTAATTGCAATAAATGTCGGACTACCGTACTTGGTATAAGTTGATCATTTGTAGTAATATACATGTGCAATGACAACAGACGATATTGGTTTCATGGCAACTGCACACACTTGAGTGGATGAGCGGCGTCTAGTGGGTGCACGGCGGCATTCGACAACTAGCGATGTGGCGAATGACAACCTCCTACGGATGAACGGCAACAAATGGTTGGTGACGTAGATCGGCTGGACACGAGGATCAACAGTGGACGACAAAAGTGATGGGAGTAGTGGTAGGAATAATTTGTGGATTATGTGGATAGACACCAATTTGTAGAGAATACTATTTTTACGATGTGCGTGTGCTGTGTGTGCGTGTGCATGTGAATCCGGAAAAATCCCAAAATTCTTGTAAATATTATTCTTATTAAACAATTTGGAGATATTTTGTGGGAATATAGAATTCCCTCCTAGCTTGAGCAACTCGTACAAAGCGAGACCAAGTAATATATTTCTGAATATTGAATGTGACAAGTAACTTGATTAGGCTAAAATATTTATTTTTTCCCTTGTATCTAAGTAAGCAATGAGGAGGACACTTGTCCTCAATTTGGGAATTAAGAGAGCTTCAAAATGTGTTCCCTGCGTGTCTCTCTCTCTCTCTCTCTCTGGTTAAGGGAGAAAAGGTGCTCTCTCTCTGGTTAAGGGAGAAAAGGTGCCATAGGAGGGAATTTCCTCCTATGGTGTCGTAAAAATGCATCCTCCATGACTTTTTTCGATGATCCGCATACATCACCTCTATCTTTATCGTCTAAGATGTGTATACATCAAATTCCATGTGATCATACCATTTTTTCACCGTTGATTTAGTTGGTACAAAATCAATGGTTTACCGACAATAGAACTTTTTACATTGCTAATTCAACGGTGAAAAAGTGGTGGAATCACATGAAATTTGGTGTATACAGATCTTAGATGATAATGATGATGATGATGGATGCCGATCGTCGGATAAAATGGCGGAGGTTGTATTTTTTCGACGCCGTGGGAGGAAATCCCCTCCTATGGCCTCTCTCTCTCTCTGTGTGTGTGTCTCTGTGTGTGCGCGCGCGCGCGCGCGTGTACACACACACACATACAGAGAGAGAGAGGGGGGTTAATGGAGGAAAGGTGCCATAGGAGGGGATTTCCTCCTATGGCGTCGGAAAAATGCATCCTCCGCCATTTTCCGCCATTTTTTTCAACGATCGGCATACATCACGTCTATCTTTATCATCTAAGATGTGGATACACAATTTTTTCACCGTTGATTTAGTTGGTGCAAAATTAATGGTTTACCGACAATAGAACTTTTTACATTGCTAATTCAATGGTGAAATGTGGAGGAATCATAAGAAATTTGGTGTATGCACATCTTAGATGATAACGATGATGATACGGGATGCCGATCGTCAGTAAAAATGGTGGAGATTGTATTTTTTTCGACGCCATAGGAGGAAATCCCCTCCCATGCCATCTTTTCTCCATTATTCTTTTATATATATATATACACACACATACATACACGCGCGCGTGAAAGAAACCAATAAGACATGACATTAGGACTTTGATCATTCAAAATGTTCCGTAAATTATTTTAAAAACGGGTAAATTGACATAAACCCAAGCATTTTTTTCTGTTGGCAAAAACTCACAGGCCTCAAAATGGCAGTCAAAAACCTCCTGGAAATTTTTCTTGCGGTATTTACATAGCAGTCTACTATATCTAACGAATTCATACAAACTATTTTGATATCGCAGGAACAGTTTAGATATCACATGCAGCTGCTTGGATATCGTTGCCTATTGCTTAGATATTGCAGAAAATGGAGAATTTGATTGTTCTCTAAATTTACCATAAGTATAGAGTTGCTCGCTATAGTACACTTACGAATCGTCCACCGAGATGTTGAAACCTTAATTAATTCTAAGACAAATAACAAAATACATAATTTAAAACTAGAATTAAAGTGCAAGTAATTTAAAAAGCAAGTAAAAATAAAAGACTTTTTTTATAAGAAAACGATCTTAGGGTGTTGATTTGTTTATTATGGTTGGTTTATAGGGTTCTATCTCTTTTCTATTTCTTGGTTTTAATTAATATTCTATTAATTATATCAAAGCATAGGGAAAACTAATATAGTAATGAATTATCAAACACATGTAAGAATAAATCACACAATTATATCTACCCTATCAATAATATAAAAGCATGTAGAAAACCATTAAAACTACATATTTCTAATTAATTAACAATAACCTAGCTTTACCATTTGATTAATAACTTGTAAGTGATCAATCAACAATTACCATGTTATAACCTAGACTACCCTAATTAACTAGATTGAATTTCCTTGATTAAAAACCACATCTTACCTTTCTTAAATAGATTTCTAGTTCGTCACGCTTTCATTAATCTAACTAGTTTTTTGATATTATCAAATTTTCCTAAACCTATTCAAGGTGTCAATTTTCATCATATAGTTTAGTTTATGAGAGTAATAATAAAAAGATAATTTTAATCAAAAGAAACTCATATTGAAAAGCAAAGAAAAGAGAATAGAAAAGTTAATTTACCTAACCATAATAGCAAGCCATGCTAACCCTAGAGAATTATTTAGCTACACATAATATTATAAAGACAATTCATGAAATAAAAAGGATTCATAACTTACAATTGTCTTGATCAATCAACTAAAAACCCTAGCTTGAAAATAAAAGAGAGATATGAAACCCTATTGACTATACAACAAAATATACAGGGAAATGGGAAAATTGAAGAGAAAGTAACAGAAGATACAAGAATCCTCGAAAATCTCCTAAAATTTCAATCTCTGAAGCCAAAATATTTCGGCCCGAATGCCATAAATTTTAGCCCTGGCCGAATTTTAGTTGAGTTAGATCTCCATAATTTTTCCTATGTTAGCTCTTGACTTTTAGAATCTTGTTCCCCGTCCTATTTTTGATAATTTTCTTCTTTATTTCTGTTTAAATTTTAGTAAGTCCACATCCGACGCACGTAATCCGTCATTTACGTACTTTTCCATTTTAACCTTGTAATCTGCAATATTTCAAAAAATATACCCGAAACAGTATAAAATAGGCAAAATAAAGACAAGTAAGGCTATTTAAATATGCATTAAAATATATCAATCAAATACCCCTATACTTATATTTTGCTAGTTCTCAAGCAAATCCAGGATTTCACACTCTAAGCTAAAACTAAACTACTATCTAACTAAAGCCTACTTCTACTCCTATGCTCCTTTCGTGGGGGTGCGATTGCACTTAGCTCGTGCAAAAAACCTTTCAACCCCTACATGTCCCTAGGAGGAGTTTTGTCTCCTGAGAGTTTTCAACGGATACTACCTACAAAATCACAAAAGGAAAACAAAAAGAAAAGAAAAGAAAAGAAAAAAAAAAAACCCAAAAAGAAAGAATGACTAAAACGAAATAAAGTGAGAAACTATATATATAAGAAAAGAAAAGAAAAGAACGAAAAAGAAAAGTTTCGAATTTCTACTAGTTTTTCAGTTTTCATGAATTTTCATCCTTATAAGTCTTGTTCAATTCCAGAAATTACCTCTTTCGCCAATAGAACTTTATCCTAGTCTTCATTCCTATCTCTCCTTCAAACGTAAATTATACACCCTGTACGGTGTATGTAAAATCATCCCTACAATCAAGAATTCAATTCAAACTATAGTACCCTTGCTTTAATACCTCCGTACTACTTTTTATATGAATGGATGGATGGATCGCTCACACATCTTTCATGAAACGGTTAATGCTTCTTGAGACTCTAACGAACCGATTAATGAATGTGTTTACTTATTAAGGCGTAAGTAGTCTCTCTCTCTCTCTCTCTCTCTCTCTCTCTATATATATATATATATATATATATATATATATATATAATCATAAAACCAGACATATTGCAGCGAAGTTGTTTTTTTTCGTGGTTAGCTTTTATTACTGTTTTTTTCTTTCATACATAAGCTTTCAGGCAAGAATATTTCAAGGTATTCTCTAACATCTCAAGTTTCAATATACGTGTATGTGCAAATTTGTAGGGTGTATACTCTCTAATTTGAATTCTATCTAGGAAATATTTTTCGGATTTAGTTTTATTCTCAGATTCAATAATTTCCTTCATCTCACTCAACCTTTCAGAATCGAATTCATGATCACCTATTACTAGTTTGGTTCAAAAACATCCTTTTTCCAATTCTCTTCTTTTGTTTTCTAAAGTAAAAAGAAAACTTGCACAAGATGAGGGGTAATATGGTTTTTGTTGAAAACTTGCCCCCACAATTGTTTTAAGGAGTTGACGACACATGAAAAATTCATGGTTTTTCTTCATGAGGACATACACAAGATGCAAGACGGGTTATGAAATGTGCCATGATGCATGTTGCTTACCCAACACATTTACTGAAAATAATCGACAAACCGCATAAACATTTGTAGGAACGGTATTAGTTACTATGCCCCCATCATCACCAACTAAACAATTTTCACCCATCACAGGAACATACACGTCTAAATCTAAAAATTCATTTCTTCCTAGCGCCAGATGAATATTGGTTATATTAGAAATAATGGTGATATCTACGGTGGTATCTTGGCCGCGCCAACGAACATAAATCACCCCATTTGTTCATTAAAATCAATGATACTTGTGTAAAATTCATGAACTAATGCTGCTATTGCAGTGGAAACATGGTTATATATTAGAAATTCACAACCCTAAGCCATACTCTCATCTCGAAAATAATCTCCTTACCCGGCATATTAAGAATACGGTTAATTTTTTTTCCATGTGCTTTTCAGCAAAATTATAAAAAACAGTAAGCTAATCACGGAAGAAGAGAAGAAATTGTGCCTCCCCCAGAAATCGGGGGGGGGGGGGGGGGGGGGGGGGGGGGGCGGGGCTGAAGCTTCCAGATTTCGGCCGAGGCAGGAATTGGGCCAGAATCGGGCCGATTTTCTTTTGAGTTGCGCGCTCAAATTTGCACCGTCGCCTCCTCTTCTCCTTAGCTTAGGGCTCTGGTCTCGGACATGAAGATGAGGGCTCGGGTTTTGAGTTATATTGGGGAATGTGTGATTTTTGCACAAAAGTCCTTCAAAAAATAAAATTAGCAAAAAAATAAAACAAAATAGAAAAACAAAATGTTAGTGCACAAAATATGTTACATAACATACAAGCGAGGAGTTAAAAATTTAACATACGTTTCCGGCTCATGGAAAACCATGAGCTCCTCCTCTAGATTTAATTTTCCAGAAAATAAGCGCAATCTAGAATCATACAATAAAACCTTTTGGCCTACATTAAAAAAAATCTAATAATATTTTAATCATGAAAAAGCTTTGTTTTCTCTTTAAAAATTTGGCGTTATGATACGAGTCGTTCCTAATCTCCTCCAATTTTTTTAATTGAATCTTCCTATATTTATCGGCTTCTTCTATGTCCATATTAAGTTGTTTTATGGCCTGATAGCCTAGTGCTCCAATTCTACAGGTAAATGGCAGGGTTTCCCAAAAATAAGCTTATAAAGAGACATGCCAAGAATGGTTTTATAAGTGGTTCGATAAGTCCACAGTGCATCAACAAGCTTGTTCCCGCCAAAAAAATTCTGCGTAAAAGAGCCCAATGTATCAAATGGCAGCGATACGTTTAAGAAAATGTGAACCAGTATTTTCCGGGCTGTATTTTGACAAACTCCCGAATGTTAAACAGCTAAATTCTGATGGTATCGAAAGCGTCTCGAAAAAGCCTTCGATTTGATATATTATGGGCCTCATAATTCATCTGGGATCAAAAGTTATGAGCAAATATGCTATGCACATGTAATCTAAGGAAGAAATTGCGAACTAGTATTTTCCGGGCTTTATTTTGACAAACTCCCGAATGAGAAATAGCTAAATTCTGATGGTATTTAAAGTGTCTCGAAAAATCCTTCGATTTGATATATTATGGGCCTCATAATTCATCCGGGATAAAAAAAAATTATGAGCAAATGTGCTACGCACGTGTAATCTAAAGTAATGTTATACTACACGGGGGATGCATTTTAGTCCCAGATCGAGAAAAAGAAAGATCTCTTCTCTACCACTCCCATATATATAAGAGGGGATACCTCTTAGAAAAGGAGAAGTATTCCATAATACTCAAAAGAGATTATTTCTCCATAGGAGCTTGCTCTCCCTAATAATGCGCATATGCGCAAGTGCCATGTGTGCCACGTGCAATGCACGTGTGCCGGCCACATGCGCGCCAAGTGCAACGCACGTGGGCCAAACACGTGCAACACACGTGGGAGTATTCCATAATACTCAAACAAGATTATTTTTCCATAGGAGTTTGCTCCCCCCTAATGCGCATATGCGCAAGCGCCATGTGCGCCACGTGCAACGCACGTGAGCCAAACACGTGCAACGCACGTGGGAGTATTCCATAATACTCAAAGGAGATTATTTCTCCATAGGAGCTTGCTCCTCCCCATAATACGCATATGCGCAAGCGCCATGTGTGCCACGTGCAATGCACGTGCACCGGCCACATGCGCGCCACGTGCAACGCACGTTAGCCAAACACATGCAACGCACGTGGGAGTATTTCATAATACTCAAAGGAGATTATTTCTCCATAGGAGCTTTCTCCCTCCCATAATGCGCATATGTGCAAGCTCCATGTGCGCTACGTGCAAACATGTGTGCCCAACACGTGCGACGCACGTGCGCACAACACGTACGACGCACGTGCGCGAACGCAAAGAACCCTATTTCAGCAGCGAGAAGCTTAAGCTCCAGCCTGTTCTTTCCCCCTAATGAGTGGGACATGGTTCAAAGGGTACATCCCTCCACACCTTCGATATATGACGCTGTAATCTCTCAGTGTCGTCGGAGATGTGGTGGGTCCTAATGACCAATGATCCTTCTTTTCAAAAAAAAGGAAAAGAGACAGAAAAAAGAGAGGAACCCCCCATAAGGTTTAAGAGATCTCAGAAAAAAGAGCCAAGCTCTTAGAAAAAGAAGAGTTTCTTCAAGGTAAAAAAAATGAACAGAGAGATGAAATCATCTCATAATTAAAAAAGAAGAATTTACTTCTTTAAAGATCATAAATCTACAAGATCAAGGTCTTTCACAAAGAGATCAGAAGATCTCATCGTAAAATAAAAAGAAGAACATAACTCTTCTCACAGATCATAGATCTACAAGACAAAGGTCTTTTATACAAAGAGATCATGAACATCTCATTATAAAGAAAGGGGGAGAATAATTCAATTCTCTTAAGGATCACAGATCTATAAAGGCAAAGCCTTTCATCAATATAAGAGATTAAGACATCTCCTATGAAGCTAAGAACTTTATTATTAAATCTATGAGACAGAGTCTCTTAAAAAAGGATTTAATTCTCAGTGCATAGCGCCGCATAAAAGAGCCTTAGCGCTCCATATTAAAAAGCGCTTCGGTGCACCGGAACTAGCGCACAACGCTGTATAAAAAGAGCCTTAGCGCTCCATACAACGCTCCTGATCTGGCGCAAAGCGCCGAACGCACCACGTGCTCCTCACGTGTGCGCCACTCAATAGTTAACGCTCTGCGCTCTTTAACTAGCGCTCTGCGCTCATAAGACTGGCGCTTAGCGCTAAGCGCACCACGTGCTCCCCACGTGTGCGCCACTATACAAGTAGCGCTTGCGTTCATAAGATAGCGCTCTGCGCTCATAAATCAGTGCAACGCGCTCACGGACTGGCGCAAAGCGCCAAGCGCGCCACGTGTCCCTCACGTGTGCGCTACTCGGCAGAAGCGCACTGCGCTCTTTGATTGGCGCAAAGCGCCAAGTGCACCACATGCCCCTCACGTGTGTGTTGATAGAACATAAATTGTTCTTTAATAAGTCCAGAGCTCTGATAAATGCTCAGCATTCAATAAAAGACAAAAACATAGTCAGAATTCAAGTCAATGCTCAGCATTGTTAAAAGGGCCTAGCCCAAATGAATGCTCAACAGCCCAAAATAAATGTTAAACATTTTAACTTGACTGGACTTAGCCCAAAATTGGCCATAAGTCCTCAATTTAGATTAACTGAGTCCATACGCTCATAAATCTTTTAACAGATCTTAGCCCCAAATTGGACTACAGATCTTTCAACCAAAATTGGTCCAAGGGTACATCTCTGAACCCCTCTGATATATGTCGTTGTAATGCTTCAACGTCTTCAGAGAGGTGACGGGCCCCGATAGCCAATCGTTCCTCGAACTATGGGGTCCCTTTAAACTTATGGACTATGATGTCCTTAACCTTAGACTGTGGGGTCCTTTTAAACCTTGGACCACCATATCTTTAACCTTGGACCACCATGTCTTTAAACTGGTAATTGACTGCAAAGTCCCCAAACTAAAACAATAGAGCCCAAATGCTCTTTTGTTGGATCTAAATGATCCTGTTAAGTTGATCTTAGTCTAAAATTAGACTAACGTATCATTAACAAACGTTTAAGTTGATCTTAGTCTCGAATGGGACTAACGTATCCTTAAACCCAATCCCCAAACCCAAATCTAAGAAGATACGGATTTGGACTAATCCACGCCCTACGGGCGACAGCATAAATTAGTCTCCGTATACAATCCACGGGCAACCAAAAACAAAACAAACACCCACGACACGAAGTGACCATCTGGAGAAAGAGAAAGTGGTTACCGCGATGCGGTAGCGTAATTAACTGCAGGGGCTTGCGCCTGCAGGAAAGAGCGTCCCCACAATTAAAAACCCCTCAAATGAGGGGGAATCTGACGAAGTCTGCTATATCGGCCACATCCGTTTAAACCTTCGATACATGGTGTCATAAATCAACTTGGCATCTTCGGAGAGGTGGACGGATAGCACCAATTAGAATCTGCCCCCAAATTCAGGCAAGAAGGACCTACGCGGTCTCGTCTCTGTTTTTGGCGGAGAACAAAGCTTAATCGACCAATCCTTATGATTTTTATTAACTGTTTTCTTCAATATTTGGTTAATTTTTATATTTGAAACTTCTACCTGCCGACTAGTTTAAAGGTGATATAGGATAGATAATTTGTGGTGGATCGAATATTTTCTCATTAAAGCTTCAAAAGACCTTTTGGAAAAATGGCACCATTAGCGCTAATAATGGATCGTGGGATGCCAAACCGCAAAATAATGTTATTTTTCAAAACCTTAACAACAACTTTATTGTCATTGGTTTTGCATGCTATGGCTTCAACCCACTTCGACACATAGTCGACCGCCATCAAAATATAAACATTCCTAAACGAATTTAGAAATGACCCCATAAAATTGATGCCACACACATCAAAAATCTCAAAAATTAGGATAGAGTTGAGAGTAATCATGTTCTTTCTAGTGATTTTATCTAATTGTTGACAGCTATCACAAGTCTTACAAAAATCATGTGCATCTTTAAAGTGCGTGGGCAAGTTAAACCCCATTTAAAAGACTTTTCAGCTGTCCTTTTAGTCCCAAAGTGTCCTCCACATGCATGATCATGACAAAATGAGATAACACTCCTTATTTCATCATTAGGAACACATCTCCGCATTATTTGGTCATTACAGTATTTAAATAAATAAGGATCATCCAAATAGAAATGTTTTACTTGGGAATGAAACTTATATCAATCTTGTTTAGACCAATGGGGAGGTGTCATTTCCGTGACAAGAAAAATTAACTAAATCGGCAAACCATGGTTCGCTCAAAACTTCATATAACTGCTCATCGGAAAAATGATCATTAATAGGAGGTACTTATGTGGGTACAATGGATAGAAGTGATAAGTGATCGGCCACTACATTTTCAGATCCATTTTTATCTTTTATTTATAGGTCAAATTCTTGTGATAAAAGAATCCATCTAATTAATCGGTCTTTAGCATCTTTTTTAGAGATAAGATGTCTAATGGTCAAATGATCAGTGTAAATGGTAATGTGTGAGCCGATGAGATAGGACCTAAACTTTTCCAGTGCGAATACAACAGCTAAAAATTCTTTTTCTGTAGTTGTATAATTTAACTGTGCATCATAAGTGTTCTACTCGCATAATGGATCACATATGGCATTTTATTAATTCGTTGTCCTTGAACAGCTTCTATAACATAATCGGATGCATCACATATGATCTCGAAGGGATGGCTCCAATCGGGAGTGTGAATAATAGGAGCGGAAGTACCTTCTTCAATTGCTCAAAAGATTTGACGCAATCAGAACTAAACTCGAAAGTATATTCTTGGTAAGAAGTGTCGTCAGGGGGCTAATAATTTTGCTGAAGTTCTTAATAAAGCGTCTATAAAATCTTGCGTGTCCAAGCAATGACCTTATATCTTAAACAATTTTGGGATGTAGTAGATTAGAGATTATATATATTTTAGATTTATCTACCTCTATGCCTTTTCGTGAAATAACATGGTCTAGCACAATGCCTTGCATGACCATAAAGTGGCATTTCTCCCAGTTGAGCATTAAATTTTTCTTTTTACATTATTGGAGCGCCAACTCCAAATGATGTATACACTCATCAAATGAATCCCTGAAGACAGAAAGTCATCCATAAAGACCTCAAGAAACTGCTACAGCATATCCGAAAATAAGCTCATCATGCATCGCTGAAAATTAGTGGGTGCGTTACATAATCCGAAAGGCATTCGTCGATAAGTGAATGTGCCAAATGGACATGTAAAGGTGGTCTTTTCTTGATCTTCGGGTGCAACTGGAATTTGGTTATAACCGGAGTATCCATCGAGAAAGCAATAATACTCATGTCCGGCTAATAGTTCCAACATCTGATCGATAAAGGGTAACAGAAAGTGATCTTTTCTCGTTGCGGCATTCAGCTTAAGATAATCAATACACACACGCCATCCAATTTGCGTGTGGACAGGGACTAGCTTATTCATGTGATTTTCAACCACTGTAATACCTGACTTTTTAGGTACCATATGAATTGGACTAACCCATATGCTATCAGAGACAGGGTATATGATACCACTATCAAGACATTTAATTATGTATTTCCTCTCCATCTCTTTCATAATAGGATTCAAACGGCATTGAGAATCTATAACTGACTTAGCATTTTCAATCAAGTGAATTCTGTGTTGCACAATCGTAGGGCTAATTCCCTGGATATCCTCCATAGTCCATCCAATATATTCCTTAGTATCTTTTAGAATAGATAAAAATGCCTCTTCATGCTCCTTAGTAAGATTGGCAGAGATGATTACAGGGAGCGTTTCATTCGAACCTAAATAAGAATATTTTAGGTTAGATGGGAGGGACTTGAGCTCTAATTGTGGTGTCTCCTCTATTGATGGTCTCAACAAAGGCCCAGGCTCAAGAAATAGTGGCTCAAGTGGGGACTTTCCCACATTGGCTATTGGGAGAGAATCGTCAAAGTCAACTACTTCTTCACTACACAGCTCCTCCTCTATCCAACTTTCGATATGGCAGTTGTTGAAGTCAACATCTTCATCATTAGGAATTTCATTAATTGCGTTGACTTCGAAGGATTTATAGGGATCACTTGGATGATATCCTAGGTTAAAAAAATTAAGATCAACTGTCATGTTTCTAAAAGAGAGTTTCATAGAACCGTTGTGACAGTTGAGCAATGCATTAGAAGTGGCTAGGAAAGGTCAACCCAAAATAACAGGAATTTGATTCATAGGGTTAGCTACAGGTTATGTCTCAAGAACAATGAAATCCACGGGAAATATAAATTCCTCGATCTTAATCAACGCATCCTCGTTCTCACCCATAAGATTCTTGACAGATCAGTCGGCCAATTGCAAAGTGATCTTGGTGGGCTTAAGCTCACATAATCATAATTGCTTATAAACAGAATAAGGTAAAAGATTCACATAGCGCCTAAGTCTAGTAATACTCTATTTATGACTTTGTCGTTTATAATGCAAGAAATGGTAGAACAGTCGGGGTCCTTTTATTTAATGGACATTGCATTATGGAGGACGTCACAAATATTATCTACTAAGAAGACCTTTTTAGGCACATTAGTGTATCTCTTCTTCTTGCACAAATCCTTAAGATATTTAGCATACGAAGGAACTTGGTCAATCATGTCAAGCAGAGGTATGTTCACTTTGACTTACTTGAACATCTCCATCATCTTCTCGATTTTGGCATCATACTTCTTGGCCTTCAAACGTTTCGAATAAGGTGCTCTAGGCACAAGAGTGTTATCAGTAGAAGGAAGCTGGGATGTAGAAGCGGTGATTGATTTGAAAAAATGTGTCTTTATGTGTTCTAAATACCGCAATTAATAACGGTGTCGCAATAGCTAGCCGATAGTGAGTACGGGTCGTCCACAGGGAAATGGTAAATTACTTATTTTGTTTTAGACGAGTCAATAAAGAAATGTGGGATTTTTATCGTTTTATACTAGGAAAATTTAAAAAATTTATAAGAGAAGGGCTTGTAGGGTTTATAGGATTGAGTAGTTAATGGATGGAGTTTTAAAAATAATTCTTTTTATCTTTTAATTATTTAATACTAGAGAATTAGGATTTAGTGTTTCCCTCTACTGACCCTTGTCCTTCCATTGATCCATATTTATCTTAAGCTCTCAATAAAGAAAGTTTTAATGAATCTTAAATCGTGGTCGTGACTATCATGAATTGATAGCACGTCCGATAAGAGGGTTAAGAATTATTTTGCTAAAGTTTATAAGAAGTTAATGGATTTTGTTCATCCATTAAACTACCCTATACTACAAACCCTAACAAGCGATAATTTACTCGCTCATTGGGATAAACAAACTAAAAGAAAGGTGGAAAAATATGGAACCCATAAGAAAAACAAAAATAAAAGTGCAGAAAATAATGCAAAAATTAAATGCGGTAAGTAATGAAACAAGATTGAATAAAAACTACCCGTTATTGAATAAACTATTACATTACAGAAGTTGCTCGCTGAAAAACTAAACTACAAACCCTAGCTTGCTCTTTAGATTGCTCGATCGATAGATCTGTGGATAGATGATAGATAGATTAACCCTAATTGCTCTCGGTCCTTTTTATAGGCTCTGAAACTTGAAACTCTAGACGTCATCTTAAAGTATGTGAAAAGACGATCAAGCTCCTAAAAATTCACATCCAACGGCCATTAAACAACTGCGCTTCCGCGCCCATTGCACCGTTTAACCGCGGATCCGCCGCCGTATAGGGTGATCTCGCCTCCATATTTCTTATGCTATTTTCTCGTGCTGTTAGTAGATTTTTCTGATAAAAATATTCTGAAAATAGCTCTTTCTCTCTGCAGTTGCGAGATTCTTCAATTTGCTCCTAACATTTGGCAGATTTGGTTTGGTAATTCAATTTGATGTGGATCTTCTACTTATATTTCAGACCTGAACTGATTTATTATAATAACTGCACAATATCTCAAATCAAATTGTTAGTAGTATTTGTTTTATTTGATATAATATTCCAACCAATTGAATGATATGATATCATAATAATATTGGTTAAGAATATTTGATATGATATAATATGCATATTTTAATAATTAATAATCTCATGGATATTTTATTTAAATATGATAAGCATATATTCCCCAATTATATTAATTATAAATTAAGAAAACATATGACAAAATCTTTTACAAATAAACCCACATATATTCTTAAATTATAAATAACACATTTTAGTAATTAATAATAATAGAGAAAATGATCCCACAAATGTGCAGTAAATATGACTGATCAAATACCCCAAACACAGGTGTAGAATTAGATGCCGGCTATACAGGTGGTGTTGGGGAACTTAGGCATACTAGCAAGCTAATTTTAAAAGATGGCAACATGGATTTCAAAATTTCTAGTTTGCTAAACTTCCAAAACATGAATCAAATTAAAGAGCTGGAACTTATAAACAAAAACCTAGTGAGCTATACTAATCTACCATGTTAGCAATACTCACATTCTCAAGCTATCTTCAAGAGCTCTAATATGGTTGGACTCAAGCAAGCTCACAAGAGCTCCGGATCGTGCTTATAAGCCGGTCTTCTTTCGCCGAAGATGATCCACCCGAGGGAATCTAGTCCAAGCTCTAGCTTCACACAAAATAACTTGGTGAAGCAACTAAGGTTCACAACTTGCTAAGAAGTGAAGTTTAGGGATGTAGTTTGTAGTGTTCTAGTAATTTTCCTTCTCTTTTCCTCTTTGTTTCTCATCTCATGAAAGGATAAAAGAAGAAGATGAAGGAGGAGCCATTAGAGGAGAGAAAAACATCATGGTTGAATGAAGAACTCTTAACCAAATCAAGCATGCTCTCTTTTCTTTTGTTGAAACATTTTTACAATTTAAAATGCAACCATGCTTGAATAGTATGAGCAAATGAATTAATAATTCATTTACCCATACCCTCCATCATTTCTCTCCTCCACCCCATTTCACAATTTCTTTAAAAAGAAATCTTAGAAATGAGGTGTCCTTCTTCTAGAAGTATTCTTGCATGAATATAAGAATATATCCCGCAAATAAATTCTCGTATTCGTATCAAAATACGAATACCCAAGAGATAGAAAAATACAATGAACATAATACTAGAATATATATATATCGAAATATATATATAAAAATTATTAAATCAAAACTTGATTTAATAATCTGGCTTAATCCAAAGACGGCTAGTATTATCATCTGCCCGATTAAAGTCCGCGTGGCTAGCACACATACCTAATCGGAACCATGCACATATCAATATACAGCCACTATATCATTTTACCTGAACCGAGAAAACTCTCTGTGTGGTACTCTAAAGACTCACCAATACGCTAACAGTGGGTTTAACCATAAGCACGTCAGCGACACTAGCTGTACATAACGGCTATCCGGGTATTGAGCGAAAGAAAGGCCTCCGAGCAAACTCATCCGTACCCTACTAAGCCTGTCTATGACAATCTCCGTACAGTCCTGTCTCTTCGTCTGAGATAATCGCATACCGGGTTTAGGGGGTGGATAACGTCGGACCCCTACTAATCCGATAAGTCGTGCCGGTCTGAAGCTCATCACCCACTGAGAAACTACTGATATCACATCAGTAAATATCATCCACCTTGGCCAAATATTTCTGGTGATGGCTGTTCCCCTCCGAATGACGGCTCGTAGACTGGACGTCTAGGCCTGTGATTCGGGGCAGATGCTATTTGGTGCTATCCGTCCACCTCTCCGAAGATACCAAGTTGATTTATGGCACCGTGTATCGAAAGTTTAAACGGATGCGGCCGATGTAGCAGACTTCGTCAGATTCCCCCTCGTCTGAGGGGTTTTTGATTGTGGGGACGCTCTTCCCGGCAGGCGCAAGCCCCTGTAGTTAATTACGCTACCGCATCGTAGTAACAACTTTCTCCTTCTTCAGCTGGTCACTTCGTGTCGTGGGTGTTTGTTTTGTTTGTGGTTGCCCGTGGATTGTATACGGAGACTAAGTTATGCCGTCGCCCGTAGGACGTGGATTAGTCCAAATCCGTATTTTCTTAGATTTGGGTTTGGGGTTTTGGTTTAAGGATACGTTAGACATATTTGAGGCTAAGATCAACTTAAACGTTTGTTAAGGATACGTTAGTCTGATTTGAGACTAAGATCAACTTAACAGGATCGTTTAGACCCGACAAAAGAGCAATTGGCTCTATTGTTTAGTTTAATGACATTGCGGTCGATTGCCAGTTTAGGAACATGGTGGTCCAAAATTCACATTTTAGGGACGAATATTAGTTTAATGACATTCCGGTCCAACATTCCTATTTTGGGACAAATATTAGTTTAAGGACGTTCCGGTCCAACATTCCCATTTTGGGACGAATATTAGTTTAAGGACGTTCCGGTCCATGAGTTTAAGGACCCCACAGTCCGTATTCATGCGTGGTTGTCGGGACCCGTCACCTCTCTGACGACGTTGAAGGATTACAACGACAAATATCAGAGGAGTTCAGAGATGTAATCTTGAACCGGGTGTAAATTGATTTGGGAGAGCAGTTGTGCTCGGTTCAATTTAATTTGAGGACTTACGGCCAATGTTGGGCTAAGTCCAGTTGAAAAATGTTCAACATTTTATTTGCATTTGGCCTATTAGGCCTTTGTTTGGGCTTTGCCCTCTTTTTAAAATAATGCAAAGCATTTTATTTTGGTCTGTTTAGACTTCTTTTTTTTAATTGGGCTCTGCCCCTTTTAATAGTGCACAACACTTTTTGTTTGGTCTGATAGACCTTTTTTTTATTGGGCTCTGCCCTTGATAATGCATTGCATTAAATGCTTTGACAGCGCCCCACGTGGCTTGTCAGGCGCTTTGCGCCAATTGAGGAGCGCAAGGCGCAAACTCATGTGATGGTGACACGTGTTACGCTCTGGTGAGCACAAGCACAGTACGCTGCGCCATTGCGCTGCACTAATGCGCTGCTGACACGTGGCGCGCTCTGGTGATTTGCGCCAATCCAAGAGCGCAATGCTCATTTTTGTAAAGCGCAAGGCGCAGTTTGTTCTGGGGCTGACACGTGGCGCTCTCTGGTGGCTTGCGCCAATCCAAGAGCGCAACAGTGCAAATTTTACAAGTGCAGGGCACTGTTTAATCTCTTGATCAAATTTAGATAAAAAAAAAAACAAGTTTTTTCTTGTTTCAAGAGGTTTTACCTCAAGATTAAAGAACCAATGGTTCATCAAAAAGGCTGTGCCTCTATATAGATCAAAGTTCTAATCTTTTTTGGTCTTTTTTCTTTTTATGTTGAAGATCTTGATCTTGTTCTTAGATCTTTGATCTTTTTAGAAGAAGTTCTTCTTTTTTGTTTAATTCTAAGAATTAAATTCTTTAAATGAAGAAGATGACCTTCTTTTTTTTTAAAGGTTTACCTTCTTTTCTTTTTGAGTTCTTTGTCAAAGTTTTCAGAGGAATTCTTTGTTTCTCTTTCTCTATGTGTTTTAGACTTGGAGTCTAGGGGCCTTTATATAGTGCCAATTGATTTGTTAAATCTGTTAAAGAGATCTTTCTCTGAGTGATTTAGGAATTTTTCCCCATCGTTGGATCTTTGATCCAAGGGCTTCTGTTTTACAGAAGATAATCTTCTTGTTTTAACAAGATTAGAAAGATCTTTCTGGAATTTTAATTCTATTTTAGTGCTGGCACAGTTGGCGCAAGCGCACTTGCGCTTGACACGTGTCGCGCAGCGCAGAGCGCAGCGCAACTGCGCTGACACGTGTCGCACACGTGTCGCACAGCGCAGAGCGCAGCGCAACTACGCTAGCGCAACTGCGCTGACACGTGTCGCGCAGCGCAGAGCGCAAGTCAGCTGAAGCGTTGCTTCCTTTATTAAAATTTGAATTTTAAACAGAGCCTTGCTCTGATTGGGTGCGCTGCCTTGGGTGCTGCGCTCCTTGCGCTGGCGTGTCTGATTTTGACACGTGGCGCGTTGCGCGCAGCGCAAGGAATCTGAAGCGTTGCTTCACCTTTATTATTATTTGAATTTTTAAAACGGAGCTTTGCTCTGATTGGGGGAAACAGAAGCGTTGCTTCATCTCCCGCCTTGGAATTTTAACAGAGCTTTGGTTTGATTGGGGTAAACAAATGCCCCCCACCGTTGCGCTTACGTGGCCCCAAACGTGAGCGCAGCGGTGGCAGAATTCCAACCGTTGCGCCAACTTTTGGAAGTTGAAATAGCTCTTCAATGCCTATAAATAGGACCTTTGGTCCCTTAGATGATTTCCATCTCCTCATAGGAATTTTTATTCAGAGCCTTGCTCTTTTGTTCAAGCACTTTTAAGAGTTGAAACTCTCAAAAAAATTTAGGTAAAAATTAAATTAGATCAATTTTAAGAGCCTTGCTCTCAATAGATCCCTGATCTAAAGAAAACCCATTTAGGGTTTCACTAGTAGAGCTTTGCTCTATAGGTCTAAAGGGATCTAAAGAGAACTAAAGAGAACCCTATTAGGGTTCCATTAATAGAGCTCTGCTCTTTAAAAGATTTTCCTTGTATTTTCTTAATTCATCAATGGAGCTTTGCTCCTTTCAAATCATATAGAAGAACTCTTAAGAGTTTTCCACGGATCTTGGAGGTTAAAGAATGAGATTTTATTTCTTGATGAATCGTATCACCTTGCTTAATCAGTGTGCCTACTAATTTCGCTGATTTTCTTTTACAGGAGAAATGGACGCCCACATGTACGACCTCGACGAGATTATCTCTTACGGGGACATCCGCCGACTCGGCCGTTCGCAGAACCGAGAACTCACAAACTCCCAGTGTGCCGAAATCATGAGCCGTTTCGACGCATACAACGGTCAACAGCTTCCTCGACGCTCCCCTCTTCTGAAGCTTATTGTGGGAGCAATTTGGGAAGCGCTCCCTCTATTCTTTACCGGCGTGCCGCTTAGGGCGTTAGATGTCGCCGAGGATAAGGTGCTCTCGGTGTACCTGATGAACCTAATATCGAAGAGACGGCGAGACAACCTTGTCGATCTCCTGCACCAGGCCTTTCAACAGTCCGCTATACTCGCTGCCTATCGGAGGGTGGAGGACATCAGTGGGGACCCCGACGCTCATGCTCACGAAAGAAAGCACACTAGGATGGTTCGCCAGGCTTAGAAAGTCTTGACAAGGTCACTTTCGAGTTCCTCAATCCATGTCCAGGATTTGAGGTTTTGCCGTTGTAATCATTTGGATAATGTCTTTGTTTATTTCTTTATAATTGTAAGAACCTTTCCAAGTATAAATGACAAATCTTTTGCCTCCTTCCTTTCATTTTCTGCTTTGTTATTGGCATATTCCTTAAGTAAGCATAGCCTGCAGGTGATATAGAACATTCCGTCTTGAATAGTTTGGGGAGTAGTGATGGCTCAGGAGGCAGGTTCAGATCTGCTGCCTAAGACTTTTCAACTTTATGAGCCGTGAGGGTCTCACAAAGACTTTTCTCTCTACGGATCGAGAGGATCTCGTAGGTGTATTTTCTCCTTAGGAATCGTGAGGATTCCTAAGTACGTTTTCTCTTATAAGTCGTAAGGATCCTATAAGAGAATTTTCCCTCTTACGAGTCGAGAGGACCCGTAAGCGGTTGTTTCCCTCCTTGTTGAGATTCGACTTTGAGAGTGTGACCCGTGGATAGTATGCAAGAAACCGTTTTGGGCCGACTTGCAGGGTCCCAGTGCTTAGGAAACAGGTTTTTTAATCCCTACTGCCTAAGGCTTTATCTCACGAGTCGAGACGAATTAAGAAGTTCTCGCAAAGACATCTATTTCCTCACGAGTCGAGATGAATCGAGCAGTTCTCGCAAGCATATCCTAACGTCACAGTTAACCTCTTCTCTTTACGACAGAGGTCCGTTAGGGTCTGTGGTACTTAGGGTTTTGTCCGTCGTACCATCGCGTTGGCTATGTATTTCTTGATATGCGATCTTGCTGTTCGAGTAGCCTTGCGATTGTCGTGTCTCTGATCCCTTCGGGGGCTGGACAAGACGTCTTCAAGTAATCTTCCAGGTAATATTACCGTCGAAAGAGCAAGCGTAGGGATATTCCATGTCACTTTTTACTTGAGGTTAGGCTCATTTTTGAGAGCCCCGATGAGTCATAACCACTCCGCGCTGGTGTGGGATGATCTCCGATAGTCTTTCAGGCTTTATATGACTTGCCGTCAAGACCTGAAGCTAGGAATTTGGCCTTTGCTTCATTTGCTGGCATCGCGTCCTCTATATCGAGACGAATGTCGCGGTTGTCTCTAGGTTGCTGGTGAAACCCTCGAGGTTTGGAACTAGGGATTTTGCCGTGGCTCCGTTTGGTGATGTTGCGTCTGCTGTATCGAGACGAACGTCGAGGTGGTGACCATTCCGCCCTGGTTCGAGATAATCTCCGATTGTCTTCCAGGCTTTATATGACTTGCCGTTAAGACCCTGAAGCTAGGAATTTGGCCTTTGCTTCGTTTGCTTGCATTGCGTCTGCTGTATTGAGACGAATGTTGTGGTTGTCTCTAGGTTGCTGGTGAACCGTCGAGGTTTGGAACTAGGGATTTTGCCGTGGCTCCTTTTGGGTGATGTTGCGTCTGCTGTGTCGAGACGAACGTCGAGGTGGTGACCACTCCATGCTGGTGCGAGATGATCTCCAATTGTCTTCCAGGCTTTATATGACTTGCCGTTAAGACCCTGAAGCTAGGAATTTGGCCTTCGCTTCATTTGTTTTGTCATGTGCGAATCCTGTTGGAGAAGAACGCTGTCGTGACATCTCGTCTGCTGTATTGAGACGAACGTCGAGGTGGTGATCACTCCATGCTGGTGTGAGATGATCTCTGATTGTCTTTCCGGTTTTATATGAGTTATCGTCAAGACGTTGAAGCTAAGAATTTGGCCTTCGCTTCGTTTGCTTTGGTGTATCCGGATCCTGTGAAGGAAGGACACTGTTGTTGACATTACGTCTGCTGTATCGAGACGAATGCTGAGGTGGAGCTGGGATTTTGCCGTCACTTCCGCTTTACTGACCATGGGGTCTTTGTTGACGTTGCATCTGCATCCTGCTGGACTGCAAAAGAACGCCGTTGCTGATTCTTAGGCTGTAGAAATTGCGTTTAAGATTTGGAACTAGGGACTATGCCGTGGCTCCGTTTCGTTGCGACTCTGAGGTCGGTTGTTGACGTCATGTCTGCATCTGGTTGGAATGAGGAGAAACGCCGTTGATGATCTCTAAGTTGTCGATATCGACGTCGAGACCCTGAAGCTAGGGATCTTCTTTTGCTTTGTTTGTTGACATTGTGTCTGCAATATTGCGACAAATGTCGAGGTTGTCTCTAAGTTGTCTATGAACCGTCGAGATTCGGCTTCGCTTTCTGATGAAGCCTGTTGGGAAGGTATGGTTCCCTCTTTGTTTGTGCCCCTGGATTGTATACAGGGATCGATGTGATCTCATCTGTAGGGCAAAAAGTTACATTTTTTCATCATTTCTTTTATTCTTTCCGCGATGCTCTATCATTTCAGCTTTTATATCGTGAAGGTCGCGATTGCCCAATCATTTCGGCTATTTTTCATGGTGCCCAATCATTTCGGCTATTTGTTTTATTTTTACTCGCTGCTTTTTATTACGAGTTGCCCAATCATTTCGGCTATTTGTTTTATTTTTTACTCGCTGCTTTTTATTGCGAGTTGCCCAATCATTTCGGCTATTTATTTTATTTTTACCCGCTGCTTTTTATTGCGAGTTGCCCAATCATTTCGGCTATTTATGTATGCATACATTTTTACTTGCTGATTTCGTTGCAAGTTGCCCCATCATTTCGGCCGTTTTGCATGCATGTATGGATCGCTGATTTTTTTTATCGCGAGTGTGGAACTTGGAATTTGACGCCAATCTCAGAATCAGCATCGCTATAACTGGAATATTGCCAGGAGCGAATCATCATTTGCCATGAAAGGGCTTGGAATTTGATACCGGTTTAGGCATCAGCATCGCTACAACTGGGATATTGTCAGAAGCGAATCATCATTTTCCTCTGTCGATATCGAACAAAGGTGGCTTAGCGAACAGGGTTAGGATCCTGTCGACTAAGGCTTTTGAGTTCATGAGCCGTAAGGGTCTCACAAAGGTATTTCTCCCTACAAGTCATGAGGACCTCGTAGGTGTGTTTTCTCCTTAGGAATCGTGAGGATTCCTAAGTGTATGTTCCCCTGTAAGTCGTAAGGATCTTACAAAAGGGTTTTCTCCTTATAAGTCGAGAGGACTTATAAGGGTTGTTCACCATATGGACATATCCCTAGTCATGGGTGGGACTTGGTTAGGGAAATGTTTATTCGCGCCCATGGATTGTATACAAGGGTCAGTATTGAGCCACTTGTAGGGCAAAATCGAAGGTTGTGGGGGTTGCTTAAGAACAGGTTCAGGTCTCTGTAACTTAAGACTTTCAAATCTTATGAGCCGTGAGGGTCCCATAAGAGAGTTCTCCTTACGAGTCGTGAGGATCTCGCAAGTGTAATTTCTCTTTAGGAATCGTGGGGATTCCTAAGTGTATTGCTCCTTTGTGAGTCGTAAGGATCTCACGCAGGTGGTTTCTCCTCACAAGGTCGTGACGACCTTGTAAGTGTTTTTAACGAGGTTGCGCCCTTTCGGGTTTTCACAAACACTCGCCGGTAGCCCTGCTGTTTTTACTCACGGAGCCCTTTCGGGTTTTCATCCGTGCCCGTTTTGCTTATAGACATACCGTTTTTTTAATTCTTTTTTCTAACGAGATTGCGCCCTTCCGGGTTTTCACAAGACTCACCGGTAGCCCTGCCGTTTTTACTTACGGAGCCCTTTCGGGTTTTCATCCGTGCCCGTTTTGCTTATGGACATACCGTTTTTTTATCACGTCAGCCTGAGGATGCTGCGGTAGTAGTTTAAAGACATTTCGGTCAGTTGCAAGTTTTAGGACATTGCGGTCCGTCGTCGCCGTATTTGAGGCGAATCTCTAGTTTACTGACTTTTCGGTCTAACATTCCCAATTTGGGGATGAAGATTAGTTTAATGACATTTCGGTCTATGGGGCTTTCCCTATGACTGAGCATGATACCCCCGGCGTGTCCACCTTTTTAGAAGCATGAGGCTGTGGCAGGCACACCTTCCAGTTTTCGGATAACGCGAACTTACCTTGTTGGTATTGGTCCTCAACCCAGCCTTTGAAAATGAAGCAATCTTCGATTGGATGACTTACCGCTTGGTGGTAAGGGCAGTAATTAAGATCGTTGACATCGCCTGGCTGCAACGGACGTATAGGGTCTGGTAGATTGATGAGGCTATTGCGCACTGCCAGCTCGAAAGTCTCCTCATTTTATCCCGGGGAAACGAGTAAGGACGTCCCAGTCTCTCCTCGAGGGATGGGCGTGGATGCACGTTGTTTTGGCGAACAACCGGCTTTGAGTTGCTCGGCTGTTGTTGAGCGTTGGCGACGAAGGTTGCTTTCCCTTTGCCCTTTTCATTCCAAGGCTCCGTCTTTGAAGAGGAAAGCCTATGGCCCATCTGGTCCATTTGGGCCAGCTTGTCAATCAAGGCCTGGAAGGTGGTCGGCTTGAAGAACATCATGAATTGCGAGATGGTCGCTTGAGGGTCGAGAGTACCCACGAACATGCCCACTGCCGGCACTTCTTCAATGCGCTGCTCACATTTTGACCATAAGTTTCGCCATCGTATTGCGTATTGCACCCACGTTTCACCTGGCTTCACCCTGACATTGATCAATGCCGTGATCGGGGTGCGTTCGCTGGCACTTGCGAACAGTTGAGTGAATAGCAACTCCATTTCTGTAAACGTTTTGACGGAGTCGTCGGGAAGCTCCGATTACCATTCAAAAGCTGTGTCTGCTAAACTACCGACGAACTGGCGAAGTAGAAGTTTATCATCACCTCCAGTATTTCCGCAAAGAGACCTGAACTGAGCGACATGTTGATGGGGATTGCATGTCCCCTTGTACACATGGAACTTAGGGATTGTATATCCCGGCGGGTAACTGATTTGGTCATACCAGCCCGGATAGGGCCGTCCGGTTCTAATAATTTTCCCAGCCGCTTCATTCGCCTGATGAACTCGTATCTGCTGAGCAATATAATCATCCAGGGCGGCCTTGGAGATAGTTTCATCCTTGGCTGTTGTTCACACCATAATACTGTATTATTATATTCCCCATTCTTATTCGTTTTACAAATAAACAGGTACTTTTGACGCATGTCTGCTACATATTACAGGATACAGATTCTTGGAGTGAAAACAGTGAAAAAGAAAAAAGTTGATACAAAAGAGGGACTTTTGACCAACAAGTAGAAGGATCCTAGTCAAGCCTAAACGTAGAACAGTTCACAGAGGTACAAGGCAACGTAAGGTCCAGAATGTCAAAGTGAACGGTTAAAAGACCATTACTAGTTTTCACTGAAGATCTGGAGAAGACCCAGAAGCCAAATGGAGAAAAGAACTACAAAAATAAAAAGCCCAAACATCAGAGAAGCAGCCCACAAAAATTGAGAAGACGTCCTTACCAAAGGGCCGCGGAACCGCGGCCCAACCCCCACCCATGCCGCGGTTCCGCGGCCATCTGATGTACGTGTCGGTGTAAAATTCTTCTGGCGGTGCGTCGGTGCGTAGGTTGGGATTTTTCGTGGGTATATCTGTAATAGCACATGCGCGAGAATTTGTAACCCTAGTTTTCTTATTTCCTTATAAATATGTAATCAAAATATTGTAATAGGGATGCCTCTTTTTGATAAATAAAATTCAGATTCAATTCAGTGGAAGAGCATCATTTTCTGTAAGTTTGTTTTTATTTTTCTGCCTTAGTTTTATAATTGTTTCTTGCCCTAGATCAATCAATCCTTTGCCTTAGTTTAATCTAGTGTAGAATCTTTTAATCTTAATCTGCAGTAGGTAAGTAATCCATTAGATCTAAAAATACACATATTAAAAATGATGTTTTTAATAGATCCCCTAATGAACGAGTAATTTCCTCGCTTGTTAGGGTTAGGAATAAGGGAGGGATTGAGAGATGAAGATCTCTCATCTCTTTCATGCCCAATCAATTGTAATAACTAGAACTTCATGCATGCATGCATGATCCGCTCCCTACGGCATCCTACCCACGAGGTAAAGGTGAAACTGTAGTATAAAGGACCGGACATGCATGTCTTCCATGAAGGTTAGAGCAATTAGTAGGAAAGGACGGACAAGGATCTAGAGGAAGGAACTTCGTTCCTTCCCAATCATCCTAATCCCCTTTACTAATAATTGCTATAACTTCTAAAAGATTTAATTTAGGGCATTAAAAGAGGTGTGATATCAAATCTTACCAAACCCTACCTTAGACCTAACCCTAGCAAGTTCCTTAACCATCGTACAACTTAGTTTTTAGATTCAATCAAAAGACCAAACACCCATTGGAATCAGCTCGTAAGAACACTTAGGAAAATTACACATTCCTGTGGACCGACCAGTATTCACCGGCTAGCTTCATGCGACGCCGTTCTTGATTGCGGTAAATATTTTTGATCGTTAAAATCCTACACTAATCAAATGGCGCCGTTGCCGGGGATGGCGTAAAAATTTCCTTTTTGTAATTTCGGGTTGATATAAATCTTATAAATCATAAAAAACTGAAAATAGAAAAAGTAAAAAAACATTTTATCATTTTTTATCTATTTGAAGGGTTTTAGTGTTTGAATCTTGCAGGAACAGCGAAGAATCTCGGATCTGGAAATTTACAGGGGGCAAAATAGAAATTGGTACATCATAACAGAGAGGGATTGCAAGTACAGAACAGCAGAATTTTTACTGAGCCCTGATCCCTCTACCCAACCGCGGAACCGCGGCCGTTGTGCGCACCAAACCGCGGAACCGCGGTGATCCTACCACGTCAGCGCTTCAAATTTTGTCGGTTTGTTTCATTCAACCCCCTCTGCCAACCTTCATATATCCTTTTGCGAAATTTTCTGCAGGATTTCTTTGCGCTAAAAATCTTCTCTTCCCTTCTAAATAACAGATTTTCTGCAGGTTTCTTTGCGCCGCGCTAAAAATAATTAATTGCAAGTGAAATTACTGTTTTGCATAATTTAATTGGACTTTAAGGGGCTATTAACCAAACTCAGATTGGGTGGGGATTTCATTACCCTTCCCAGGACCCCAGAAAACACTTAAAGCATTTGCATTGACCACTCTTAAATTAAAAAATATTAGACTCAGCCCTAAGGACGTCGCGCTCACTAGGACAGAGGACTAGTATAGGCATCAGCCGTTTATCCTAATCTGACTTTGCGGTACCTAGGCAAGTGTGTCAAAGGCTAGTGGTTTTTAATTAGGCCCACTACTGTGGTTCCTTCCCACTTACCTGGCACTTACCTGGCCGCAATTGGCGGTGAAGAGGCGGTTTGAGGTCCTATCTAGCCCTTTGGAACAGTTAGGAGCTGTCTAGCTGACCTAGGTGACCCTAGATCTAGGCCTGATTGTGCATGTGTGGTTGAGTGCATTTGTGTCAAAAGTCTCTTTTCAAAAATCTTTTTGCAAAAATCACACATAAAAAAAGAAAAAAAAATCTTTTTAAAACTTGCAACTTGTCACTAAAGAAATCTTGCAACTCACTTACACCACTTCCTTTCATTGACGTTATCTTACCTCCACATTCTGTCTTTCATTTTTTTTCTGACTACACTACCCCTTTAGTGTATGTCACTTTGGACTAGGGACACTAATGCCCGATTAGTCCGTGTTTCGTTGGTACCGACCGATGAACCCTTCGACAGCGAAGTCGACATTCCGTCCACTTTCTTACCTCCACCTTCAAATTCTTGCTCCGAAGGCATGTCGGGATTCAACCCCAACAATACCTTACCGACGGGAATGATTCCACCTCCGTTAGGTGCGAATAACCCGAATCAACCGCCTGTTGAAGCGCCCGCACGAGTCGCGCTCCAGAATCTCTTCTACCCCGTCCGCACCTCTTTACCTACCTGTCTTTCACCCCCACCAGCAAATGAGGAAAATTTTGAAATAAAACTACATTTCATCAATATGCTGCCAAAATTTCATGGTTTGGAATCTGAAGATGCTTATATCTTTATCAATAAATTCCAAAACGTTTGCGCTATGATGAAAACGACCCAATTAAGTGATGACGCTATAAGGCTAATGGTCATTCCTTTCACCTTATGTGACCTAGCCGAGAAGTGGCTATACAGCACCGCATCACATTCCATTAGAAATTGGGACGAGTTTGTGAAAGCTTTTCTTAAAAAGTTCTATCCTCATCACAAAACTGCTAGAATCCGCAATGAGATTATACAATTTTCACAGCTTCCTTCCGAACCATTTTGGAAGTGTTTTGAGAGATTTAAAGACCTACTCGTTCAATGCCCTCATCATGGGATCGAAAGTTGGCAACTTTGCCAATTATTATACGAGGGATTAAACTCGGCAACGAAGCAGTTGCTAGAAACCATCTGTCAAGCTCACTTTCTCTCTAAATCTAGTGAGGAAGCGTGGCAGTTTCTTGAGGATCTTAGTGAACAAACAATTCAGTGGGAGAGCTCCAAGACCACATCATTTTCTTCTAGTGGTCAATCTAGAGCAGGCATACATCAAGTAGAGATGTCGATTGCTATGAAGGCCGAGATGGCCGCTCTTACGAAAAATCTAGAAGCGATTGAGACCAAAATCTCGTCGCCTTCACCTGCCCCTGTTATGCCTCCACGAACTGTTTGTGCTTGTTGTGCGGATCCATCACATCTCACCGAAGAATGTCCTTACAATGCTTCTACGCAAGGATAGGATCAAGTCAATGCTGCATTTCAGCAACGACAAAGAAACGATCCATACTCTTCTACATATAATCCGGGTTGGAGGAGTCACCCAAATTTCGCTTGGAACCAAAATCAACAATTCCAAGGAAATAACAATTTTCAAAGGCCTCCTCCTCCACAACAACAACAAGCACCTCCACAAACTCAATTTCAACAGCCTTTCCAACAGCAACCTTACCCTAATCAAGTGAACAATTTTGTGCCTAACACTACTTACCCGCCAAACAATTTTGTTCAATCTAATAATGACAAGGTTAGCTCGCTCGAAAGAAGTCTAGAAGCGTTCCTAAAGCAATCTACACAATCTACAGCAAGATTAGAGACTTCTATTCAATCTTTGGTGCAAAACAGTGCCTCACACGATCAAAGCATCAGATCTATTGAGGCACCAATTGCACAACTCAATGCAGCTTTGAGCGAGCGCGAAAAAGGAAAGCTCCCATCTCAACCACTGCCCAATCCCGGTCACGCACATGTTGCATATCAACAGCAGAATCATAACGTAAATGCTGTGACCACGTTGAGATCGGGAAAAGTGTTGAAAAACAATGTGTGTATTCACAATGACACCCCTGCCGGTGGCCCTTTTTCATCTTCTTCACCTTCTTTTTCTACTTCGTTAGAGCCTATTCTCCATCCTTCACATGGCTCTACTTCTTCTAGCTCGAACGGACCCACTTCTCACAACACGAACACATCTACATGGGGTTCCGTTCCAACTCAACAATTTGATCCGCAAAAAATTGGACTCAACAACCTTTCAAAATGTTCCTTTTCCAAATCGGTTGAGATCCAATAAACCAACTCCACAAATGGAGAAAATTGTTGAGCTGTTCAAACAGGTTAGCATAAATATCCCTCTTTTGGATGCAATCCAACAAGTTCCTTCATATGCAAAAATCTTAAAGGACTTATGCACCAAAAAGAGGAAGTCACAAGTACCAAAGAATGTTTTTGTGGCTAGTGCTATTAGCGATGCTCTTGTCAATTCTTTACCCCAAAAGCAAAAGGACCCCGGTTGTCCTACCATTTCGATAACAATTGGGGACAAGAACATCAATAGAGCACTATTAGATCTTGGTGCTAGTGTCAATTTGCTACCTTATTCTGTGTACGAGCAATTAGGCGTTGGAGAGCTTAAGCCCACTCACGGTACTCTCCAAATGGCCGACCGATCAATCACCCATCCTAGGGAAGAATTGGAGGATGTGTTAATTAGAGTAGGGGATTTAATTTTCCCCATTGACTTTATTGTTATGGATACACAACCTGTCGCTAACCCCCGGAATCAAATTCCGGTGATACTTGGTCGACCATTCCTTGCGACCTCCAACACAGTGATCAATTGTCGTAATGGTTCAATGAATCTATCTTTTGGCAATATGACAATTGAGCTCAATATTTTCAAGTTGGGGAGTCAGCCTGCAGAGCCTAATGCTAACATACTTGATGTTTGCTCGATCAATGAGATCGCGGAGGAGGACTGTGAGTTCGAAATTTTTTTTATTCGATCACAGCAATGTTAACGCCACTAGTGCGTTCCTCCTAGAATCCGACACAGCTTTCACGGCGGACAACGATTATGAGTGTTTTACCTTTGTTGACGATTTTGAAGACTCATCACTTGAGTTGGAGTCTTTTGCTTTTTCGGATGAGTTAGTTGAACCATCCGACTCGGCTGCGTACACTCGATTTGAACCTTTGATGGAATCCTTCGAGTTTGAAACAGTTACTCCATTGTTACCATCTATTGTTTCACCTCCTAAACTCGAATTAAAGCTTTTGCCGTCACACCTAAAATATGCTTATCTAGGTGATAATGAGACCTTACCCGTTATCATATCGGCCTCTTTAGCTCTTGAGCAAGAGAAGGCCCTTTTAATGGTCTTACATAATAATCGGCAAGCTTTCGGCTGGTCTATGGCGGACATCAAGGGGATTAGTCCCCTCATAGTCGAACATCATATACACTTGATGGATGATGCCAAGCCGGCAAGGGATCCACAAAGATGTCTCAACCCCATTATGAAAGAGGCTGTCAAGAAGGAGATTGTTAAGTGTCTTGATAGTGGTATCATTTACCCTATCTCGGATAGCCAATGGGTTAGCCCCATTCATGTTGTTCCAAAGAAATCAGGCATCACGGTCATTACCAACGAGGCAAATGAGTTAATTCCTACTCGCACCCAAACTGGGTGGCGAGTTTGCATCGACTATAGAAAACTCAATGCCGCAACAAGGAAAGACCACTTTCCTTTACCTTTCATTGACCAAATGCTTGAACGATTGGCGGGGAACGAGTTTTACTGCTTTTTAGATGTCTATTCCGGTTATAACCAAGTCTCCATAGCCAAAGAAGATCAAGACAAGACCATATTTACTTGTCCCTTTGGCACCTTTGCTTATCGTCGTATGCTCTTTAGGTTATGCAATGCACCCGCTACATTTCAGCGGTGTATGATGGGGATCTTTTCAGACATGGTTGAAAAGTTCTTGGAGATCTTTATGGATGATTTCTCCATTTTTGGTGACTCCTTCGACGAGTGTTTACGACATCTTGACGCTGTTCTTACCCGCTGTAGGGATAAGAACCTAACTTTGAATTAGGAGAAGTGCCATTTTATGGTACGAGAGGGCATTGTCTTAGGACATGTCATCTCGCAAAACGGCATAGAGGTTGATAGAGCCAAACTTGAAGTCATCTCTAATCTTCCTCCTCCAAAATGCGTCAAAGACATCCGAGCTTTCCTTGGCCATGCTGGATTTTATAGACGGTTCATCAAGGATTTTAGCAAGATTGCTAGACCCTTGACTCTCTTATTGGCCAAGGACACAACATTTGATTTCGACTCAACTTGCATGGAAGCATTCGAGTCTTTGAAACACTTTCTCATTTCTGCGCCCATTCTTTCATCTCCAGACTGGACGCATCCTTTCGAAATCATGTGCGACGCATCAGATTTTGCCATTGGTGCTGTTCTTGGACATCACATTAATAAGATGCCGCATGTGATTTACTACGCTAGCCGAACACTAAATGAGGCCTAACTAAACTACACAACTACAGAAAAAGAGTTTTTGGCGGTTGTGTTTGCACTTGAAAAATTTCGGCCTTATTTAATCGGCTCTCCAGTCATTGTGTATACTGATCATTCAGCTCTTCGCCACCTTTTTGTGAAGAAGGATGCTAAGTCGAGGCTAATACGTTGGATCCTTTTGCTATAAGAGTTTGACCTTGTCATAAGGGACAAAAAAGGATGTGAAAACGTAGTAGCCGATCACCTTTCACGACTTCCTTCTTCGCCTACACTTGAACTTCCTATCACTGATGCTTTTCCCGATGAGCAACTCTTGACCGTTTCTTGCGAACCATGGTTCGCTGATATAGTAAACTACTTAGCCACCGGCTTGATACCTAAAGATTGGTCGAAACAGGATAAACTTCGATTCTTGTCCCAAGAAAAGCATTTTTACTGGGATGAACCTTATCTTTTTAAATACTGTTCCGACCAAATCATTCTTCGGTGTGTACCGGAAAATGAGGTTAAGAGTGTGCTGTCTTTTTGCCACGACCAAGCATGTGGCGGGCACTTTGGCCTAAAGAAGACAGCCGAAAAAATCTTGCAGTGTGGTTTCTATTGGCCACGACTCTTTAAGGATGCATATGAATATTGCAAGACTTGCTCCCGGTGCCAACACTTGGGCCGGATATCGCGGAGAAACGAAATGCCGCTCCAACCAATTTTGGTTGTGGATGTTTTTGATGTTTGGGGAATAGATTTTATGGGACCGTTTCCAAATTCTTTTGGGAATGTTTATATTCTCTTGGCTGTTGACTACGTTTCAAAATGGGTCGAGGCTGTGCCTAGCCGAACGAATGACAATAAGGTTGTCGCTCGATTTCTTAAAGAACACATCTTTTCTCGATTTGGGCACCCTCGCGCGATAATAAGTGATAATGGTTCTCACTTTTGCAATAGGACTTTCGAGTCCTTAATGCGTAAATATTCTATCACCCAAAAGCTGTCAACGCCATACCACCCCCACACATGTGGGCAAGCCGAGGTCTCGAATCGACAAATTAAGCAAATCTTGGAGAAAACGGTTTCTAAAAACCGTAAGGATTGGTCACTCAAATTGATCGATGCACTATGGGCTTTCCGTACTGCATACAAGACCGATCTTGGTATGTCTCCATACCGGCTTGTTTACGGAAAGGCTTGCCACCTCCCGGTAGAAATTGAGCACAAGGCATTCTGGGCTATCAAAGAGCTGAATTTATCTTTAGGAGATGCGGGCAGCAATCGAAAGCTGCAGTTGAATGAACTAGAAGAGCTACGGGATGAGGCATATGATAATGCCATAATTGTTAAAAACCGAACAAAGGTGTTCCACGACAAACACCTTTTGCGTAAAACATTTAAACCTGGTCAACAGGTTTTACTCTATGACACTCGGTTACATTATCACCCCGGCAAGCTCCGTTCTAGATGGAAAGGGCCTTATGTTGTTCACACCGTTTATCCGCACGGTGCAGTCGATCTTGAAAATTTTGAGGACGGTACTTTATTCAAAGTTAATGGACATCGATTGAAACCGTTCCTCACAGCAGACCATTCAAAGGAGCTCCTGTTGTTGCAGGAGCCGATTTACACTGATTGATTGTCCTCCACTTTCACCCCCGAATTTCCAATCAATTTTTTCCGAACTTTATTTCAAATAAGTTTGGGGGTGTGTATCATTTGTAAATATATTAATAAACAGGGAAGTGCCGACATTTTAACCCACTTGGTGCAACATGACAGTGAGGACACTGTCCAGTTTAAGTTTGGGGGTATGCTCGGTACGTCTTCTTCCTTCGCATTCATTTGTACATATTTGTGCATTTGCATAATTATTTTAAAACCCATAAAAATTGAAAAAATTTCAAAAATTATAAAAATTATTGTATTCAATTTTGACCATATTTAACTTGAGTTTGACAAATAGGTTAACTAGCTACGAACAACTAGATCATAGATGAGTAAATTGAAAACCCTAAAAATAACCTTCTTTAAAGATTAACGGTAGAAAGTATATGTCTTTGTAGTTTATTTAGAAATAGGCAAATTTTGAGTTCACTTTTTGGGCTAACTTGAAATAAAGGAAAAATATTGATATTCTTATTAGAGTATAAGTTTGAAAAATAATTCCTAACTTAAGTCTAAATTCTGAAAATGTATACCCTACAAATTTGCACAATCACGCACCTTGAAACTTGGAATAGTAGAGGAGACCTTGAAATGCTTTTGTCTAAAGTCCTTAGTATGAAGAAAATAAAATGAAAAAAATACAAGTGTGAATAAAGAAAAAAAAATGAACACTAGTTTTTATGATTACTTAAGGCTGCAAAAATAGAAAAATATTTAGCGAGGGTGCTTCATCACCTAGTGCCTTAGACCAACTGGTTTGGGAGTCACTGCTAAAAGCCTTGGGGGTTGCAAGACTAGGAATTACGCTTTAAAGTGCAAACATATCTTGTAATTGGTTGTTGGTACCTCAAGAAGTATTAACGGTCGCATGATGGATGTGTAAGCAGAATTCATTTAAAAATTCACCAATTAATAGGTGCTTTGGACAAAAGGACAAGAGTATGATTGCTTGATTTGAATTTCCAAGTGTAGGGGTGATTTATATACATACGTGGGGATATATGATTAGAGTTGAGATAAGAGAAAGGAATGAAGAATAGAACTTGTATCTTTAATAGAGTTGATAGAAAAATTCCTAAGTGGAGATGGAACCCTAAAAAGGAAAACTTAAGAAATGCCAAAAGCTGAGTGATTCTATAGAACATATATAATCTTAAGTTAAATGATGAGGAAGTGTGAAGAATATGGATGGATAATTTACGAGTCGACGATAATAGAATTCCTTATTAGAAAACCTAATTGGAGAATTAAAGTCAATGGGCCTAATTGATAGGATTTTGTGGGTAGTATCCGCTGAAATCCCTCAGGAGACAACACTCCTCCTACTAGGGACACCTAGAGGTTTAACGGCTTATTGCACGTGCTCAGTGCAATCGCGTTTCCCTGCGAAAGTGCGGTTAAGCTTTTTGTCGAGAATAAAAAAATAAGTTTGCTCGAGGACGAGCAAAAGATAAGTTTGGGGGTATTTGTTCACACCATAATACTGTATTACTATATTCCCCATTCTTATTCGTTTTATAAATAAACAGGTACTTTTGACGCATGTCTGCTACATATTACAGGATACAGGTTCTTGGAGTCAAAACAGTGAAAAAGACAAAAGTTGATACAAAAGAGGGACTTTTGACCAACAAGTAGAAGGATCCTAGTCAAGCCTAAATGTAGAACAGTTCACAGAGGTACAAGGCAACGCAAGGTCCAGAATGTCAAAGTGAACGGTTAAAAGACCATTACTAGTTTTCACTGAAGATCTGGAGAAGACCCAGAAGCCAAATGGAGAAAAGAACTACAAAAATAAAAAGCCCAAACATCAGAGAAGCAGCCCACAAAAATTGAGAAGATGTCCTCACCAAAGGGCCGCGGAACCGCAGCCCAACCCCCACCCATGCCGCGGTTCCGCGGCCATCTGATGCACGTGTCGGTGCAAAATTCTTCTGGCAGTGCGTCGGTGCGTAGGTTGGGATTTTTCGTGGGTATATCTGTAATAGCACATGCGCGAGAATTTGTAACCCTAGTTTTCTTATTTCCTTATAAATATGTAATCAAAATATTGTAATAGGGATGCCTCTTTTTGATAAATAAAATTCAGATTCAATTCAGTGGAAGAGCATCATTTTCTGTAAGTTTGTTTTTATTTTTCTGCCTTAGTTTTATAATTGTTTCTTGCCCTAGATCAATCAATCCTTTGCCTTAGTTTAATCTAGTGTAGAATCTTTTAATCTTAATCTGCAGTAGGTAAGTAATCCATTAGATCTAAAAATACACATATTAAAAATGATGTTTTTAATAGATCCCCTAATGAGCGAGTAATTTCCTCGCTTGTTAGGGTTAGGAATAAGGGAGGGATTGAGAGATGAAGATCTCTCATCTCTTTCATGCCCAATCAATTGTAATAACTAGAACTTCATGCATACATGCCTGATCCACTCCCTACGGCACCCTCCCCACGAGGTAAAGGTGAAACCGTAGTAAAAAGGACCGGACATGCATGTCTTCCATGAAGGTTAGAGCAATTAGTAGGAAAGGACGGACAAGGATCTAGAGGAAGGAACTTCGTTCCTTCCCAATCATCCTAATCCCCTTTACTAATAATTGCTATAACTTCTAAAAGATTTAATTTAGGGCATTGAAAGAGGTGTGACATCAAATCTTACCAAACCCCACCTTAGACCTAACCCTAGCAAGTTCCTTAACCATCGTACAACTTAGTTTTTAGATTCAATCAAAAGACCAAACACCCATTGGAATCAGCTCGTAAGAACACTTAGGAAAATTACACATTCCTGTGGACCGACCCGTATTCACCGGCTAGCTTCATGCGACGCCGTTCTTGATTGCGGTAAATATTTTTGATCGTTAAAATCCTACACTAATCAGTTGCTGAAAGAGCCGGAGGAGGATTAGATGTCTCCCCTCTATCGTCTTCAATAATGATCGGAGGGTCTTCAGCTGGAGGGTCCGGCTGTAACATCATCCCTACCATGTCTTGGAAGAGAAGCGCCATTTGTTTTATGTTAGCCGCTTGCTCTGCGGCTTCTTTGTCCTTCTTTTCGAGGACTCTGCGTAAGAAGTCAGCATCGGTTTCTTGTTCGTGATGCTGCTCTGATGATGCCTCCGGGCTTTTTTTTGGCCCGGTGAGTGCGGCCATTTGCGTCAGCATTTCCTGAAGCTTCTGTTGCTGCTCCTAGGCCTTAGTCACTGATCGCGTAAGCGGTCGATGACCCGTGGATATACGGCTGTCCTCTTTCCCGGACGCCATATAAACAGTGTGCACCATTATGCCCCCAGACTTGGGGCGTTTGTGCTCAGCGCTTTTACGGTTCGCCATATTCACAGGGGCTTTTTGCGGCCTTCTTTTCTTTTGAGTGATTGACGTTGAGGAAGCCGTTGCAGTGGGCACCCAGCTAACTGTTGCTTTTTCTGGTTTGACAGAGTAGTCCTTCTCTTGCTGAACCTTCATCTTTTTCTGTCGGCGGAGATAGTCTTGATCCATTACGGAGTCTTGGACTTGACGCCAGACCTTGTAAATTTCAGAGGACAGCCGTTGAGGGGGCTGCTCTAACTTCACCTTTGGGGCATTATCCACAGGTGTAGGAGATCTTTTCAATGCGGCAGTTGGCGAGTTTTTGCGCACCCTTCTCAGCGGTTCAAAGCTATTCCCGGTCGGAACAGCAGCAATGATTTCCACCATCGGAGCTGGCGGAGTTATCTCAGAGGGGGAGTTGCCCCCAGCCTTCCTTACTCGGCGCCAGTGGCATATCCCTAGTAGGAGGAGTGTTGTCACCTGAGGGTTTTCAGCGGATTACACCCACAAAATCCTATAATGAAAGAGAGATGGTGAAAGTTATATAAAGATAAGAACTATAAAAGAAAGAACTTGAAAATAAGAGTTTTCAACTATACCAGCTTTTCAGTTGCTATGAGCCCTATCTTAATGGTCATGAAAAAATGTTAGAAATCACATTATCCCTCAATAAAACATCGCCTTTAGTTTTCATTCCTACCTTTCTTCCAAACATTGATCATATACCTCTACGTGTGTGAACTAGACATCCCTACACTCAGAGAATTCAATTCAAGCAATCATACTCTTGTCCATCTACCTTAGTACATTTTAATAGATATTTAGATGGAATTTGCTCACACATTCTTCATGCGACCGTTAATACTTCTTGAGGTACTAACCGATCGATTACTCATGTGTTTGCTAATTCGGTGTTTTTCCTCGTCTTGCAACACCTAAGGCTTAGCAGTGGCTCCCAAACCAGTTGGTCTAAGGCACTAGGTGATAAAGCACCCTCGCTATATTTTTTTATTGCTGCCTCGGTGATAACAAAACCAGTGTTCATTTTTCTTTTCACCATTTTATCTTTTATTCTCCACTTTTATTTTCTTCATACTTTGGCTTTTAGACAAGAGCATTTCAAGGTATCCTCTACTATCCCGAGTTTCAAGATGTGTGTAAGTGCGTGTAGTAGGGTTTTAACGTTCAAATGTTTGGCTTCCAGAATAGGAACTATTTTTCAGGCTTATTTTTATCCTCAGATTAGTAATTTCCTTCATCTTACTAACCCTTGGGACAACAGCTCATAACTACTTATTACTAGTTTCATTTAAGAAAACATTTAACTTTCTTGTTTTTCTTAAACTATTCCTATTTTTTAAATATACTTTTTCACTTTCTACTCTTTTATTATCACAATTTTTTTTTGTGTGCTTATATACAGTATAATGCAAAGTAAGGCATAAATAAGCACAGGAGCGCTGAAAAACGACTTCTTGGGAGCTTCTCGCGATGGCACAGGAGCGCTGAAGCTCGTTGGTGGGAGCATGGTCCCGAAGAATAGCCCAGTGGTGGCTTGAGTTACCTGCTCCACCGGCATAGTGAAAAGGGAGTCCGCTTGGGGCCCGTAGGTTACTCTTCCAGATGGGACAGAGCGAGAATTGCTGTTGCAGTTAGTGCAGTTTGAAGCCATTGATTTCTTGAAGAGCTTGAATATTCTGCCCCCTGCATCGACCTTGGTCCTTGGCATGTGCCAGCTGTTTGAGGACCGATTCCGTCGGCAAGGCTGCTGCTTGGGGAGCCTGCCTGTGGGCGATAGACATCCTTTGGGCTTCCTCCATCGGCGTTGAGGCACCGAGGGTGGGAGGTGGGAGCATCGACCCAAAAAGAAGCCCGCTGATTTCTTGAAGAGCCGGATTGCAGAGATTTGAGGCTGCAAGTGACCCATACTTGACTCTGCCGGATATGACAGAGCCAGAGTTGCTAGGGTGGGAGCAAATGCCATTCTTCATAGAGACAAAATGCCGGCTTCAATATCCACTCCCCTAAGGGCAACCAAAAACATACACACCGCGATTATTTGATCGCGGGAAAAACACGACACACGAAGTGTGGAGTGGGAAGAGGAAAATGTCCCACCGGGCGTGCCAGAATCTGTTCCCCTCCGAATGACGGCTCGTAGACTGGACGTCTAGGCCTGTGACTCAGGGCAGATGCTATTTAGTGCTATCCGTCCTCCTCTCCGAAGATGCCAAGTTGATTTATGGCACCGTGTATCGAAGGTTTAAACGAATGCGGCCGATGTAGCAGACTTCATCAGATTCCCCCTCGTCTGAGGGGTTTTTGATTGTAGGGACGCTCTTCCCTGCAGGCGCAATCCCCTACAGTTAATTACGCTACCGCATCGCAGTAACAATTTTCTCCTTCTTCAGCTGGTCACTTCGTGTCGTGGGTGTTTGTTTTGTTTGTGGTTGCCCGTGGATTGTATACGGAGACTAAGTTATACCGTCACCCGTAGGACGTGGATTAGTCCAAATCCATATTTTCTTAGATTTGTGTTTGGGGTTTTGGTTTAAGGATACGTTAGCCATATTTGAGGCTAAGATCAACTTAAACGTTTGTTAATGATACGTTAGTCTGATTTGAGACTAGGATCAACTTAACGGGATCGTTTAGACCAGACAAAAGAGCAATTGTCTCTATTGTTTAGTTTAATGACATTGCGGTCGATTGCCAGTTTAGGGACATGGTGGTCCAACATTCACATTTTAGGGACGAATATTAGTTTAATGACATTCCGTTCCAACATTCCCATTTTGGGACAAATATTAGTTTAAGGACGTTCCGGTCCAACATTCCCATTTTGGGACGAATATTAGTTTAAGGACTTTCCGGTCCATGAGTTTAAGGACCCCACAGTCCGTATTTATGCGTGGTTGTCGGGACCCGTCACCTCTCCGACGACGTTGAAGGATTACAACGACAAATATCAGAGGAGTTCAGAGATGTACCCTTGAACCGGGTGTAAATTGATTTGGGAGAGCAGTTGTGCTCGGTTCAATTTAATTTGAGGACTTACGGCCAATGTTGGGCTAAGTCCAGTTGAAAAATGTTCAACATTTTATTTGCATTTGGCCTATTAGGCCTTTGTTTGGGCTTTGCCCTCTTTTTAAAATAATGCAAAGCATTTTATTTTGGTCTGTTTAGACTTATTTTTTTTAATTGGGCTCTGCCCCTTTTAATAGTGCACAGCACTTTTTGTTTGGTCTGATAGACTTTTTTTTTATTGGGCTCTGCCCTTGATAATGCATTGCATTAAATGCTCTGACAGCGCCCCACGTGGCTTGTCAGGCGCTTTGCGCCAATTGAGGAGCGCAAGGCGCAAACTCATGTGATGGTGACACGTGTCACGCTCTGGTGAGCGCAAGCGCAGTGCGCTGCGCTAGTGCGCTGCGCTAGTGCGCTGCTAACACGTGGCGCGCTCTGGTGAGTTGCGCCAATCCAAGAGTGCAATACTCATTTTTGTAAAGCGCAAGGCGCAGTTTATTCTGGGGCTGACAAGTGGCGCTCTCTGGTGGCTTGCGCCAACCCAAGAGCGCAACAGTGCAAATTTTACAAGTGCAGGGCACTGTTTAATCTCTTGATCAAATTTAGATCAAAGAAAACAAGTTTTTTCTTGTTTCAAGAGGTTTTACCTCAAGATTAAAGAACCAATGGTTCATCAAAAAGGCTGTGCCTTTATATAGATCAAAGATCTAATCTTTTTTGGTCTTTTTTCTTTTTATGTTGAAAATCTCGATCTTGTTCTTAGATCTTTGATATTTTTAGAAGAAGTTCTTCTTTTTTGTTTAATTCTAAGAATTAAATTCTTTAAATGAAGAAGATGATCTTATTTTTTTTTTAAAGGTTTACCTTCTTTTCTTTTTGAGTTCTTTCTCAAAGTTTTCAGAGGAATTCTTTGTTTCTCTTTCTCTGTGTGTTTTAGACTTGGAGTCTAGGGGCCTTTATATAGTGCCAATTGATTTGTTAAATCAGTTAAAGAGATCTTTCTCTGAGTGATTTAGGGATTTTTCCCCACCGTTGGATCTTTGATCCAAGGGCTTCTATTTTACAGAAGATAATCTTCTTATTTTAACAAGATTAGAAAGATGTTTCTGGAATTTTAATTCTGTTTTAGTGCTGGCACAGTTGGCGCAAGCGCACCTGCGCTTGACACGTGTCGCGCAGCGCAGCGCGCAGCGCAACTGCGCTAGCGCAACTGCGCTGACACGTGTCGCGCAGAGCGCGCAACTGCGCTGACACGTGTCGCGCAGCGCAGAGCGCAAGTCGGCTGAAGCGTTGCTTCCTTTATTAAAATTTTAATTTTAAACAGAGCCTTGCTCTGATTGGGTGCGCTACCTTGGGCGCTACGCTCTTTGTGCTGGCGTGTCTGATTTTGACACGTGGCAAGGAATTTGAAGCGTTGCTTCACCTTTATTATTATTTGAATTTTTAAAACGGAGCTTTGCTCTGATTGGGGGAAACAGAAGCGTTGCTTTATCTCCCGCCTTGGAATTTGAACAGAGCTTTGCTCTGATTGGGGTAAACAATGACTGACCCAACACAGTGCGACATCGATTCCCAATACCGGGAGAGACGAATCCCTGACGATTGTTCACTGTCTCCATGTGGCTCAGGACTGTACCCAACTAAAACCTGTTTGCACGACTCCTTTAAGCCATAGTAAGGTATTAATCTAAGTACAGTGGGAACTCACATGAGACAAATGAAAATCTCAGATCAAAAGACTAACATGTACTCATGCCGCAAGAGAACTTCCATCTGACGATAAGTATAATACCATCTAGAAGTTCTCGGCGAGTCTATCCGATGTATTCATCTTTAGTGAGCACCTGAATACTATCTCAGGTGAGTCAACACCACTAGCTTGTGAGACCGGCTACCGTCTCTCGTCGGGGTCTCGAAAAATATACACTAGTCTACTCCAGAGTATCGATGCCCAGTTTCGATACTCCCTCGACTAGAGACATTTAAGGATGTGCTTATGGACCACCCAGCTCCCACGTATATGATCACCATCATAATACCGGTAGTTAAGCAATAATCTTACGGGCTTTATCAAAACGTATACACATAATGATAAAGACAAACCAGATAGCATACTATCATCTTGAGTAAGACTGTTCTATCTGTATAGGTCCTCGTTCAATTATCATAATTGCCTACATGCAATTATGATAATTTCCTTGTGGTCACTACATCCAACAATCCCCCACTTGTACTTAAGACCATTTATCGTGGTATCACATACTTACAGCTTGTGTACTACCAAATACTCAACTTCTCTACTAGTTAGTTTTTCAAAACTCGTTTTGAGAAACTTACATGTTTGAGAAATAGCCTTAGTGAGTGGATCCGCTCCAATATTTCTATTTTTATCTCTCTATATCTCAATTTCACGGAGAACGACTATCTCCCGAAATGAGCAATACTTGTCTTAGAACTTGTCTAGATATCTGATGGGACTTTCTTCATAACATGAACACCAAATCCAACAAGTTTCTTAGACTGTATCCAATGTTGATGTAATCAGCGCACCCAGCGCCATGACCACCTCAGTTTCCTGCTTGGAAAACTATCCAACATACTGCACCTCAAAAGAGGGAAAACTATTAATTTCGACAGCCACTATATCATCCAGGTCACCTTGGAAGCCTGAAATGATAACCGCCTCCTTTGGAAGGCTGCCGTTACCATTTACCAAGAACATCCTCTTATGTTCATAACTGCTTCACAATATTTCTCTAGGATTAGATTAATATATGCTTATTGCAGTTAGTGCAAAAGTAATATCTAGTATGGTACTTGACATCTCATGATTGACTTAATTACTTAAATAAGTGATATGTCAATCATGCAAATCTCTCTCCTCATCAGTCTAGAAGACATCTCTTTAGAGAGAGTGACTCCATCACCTGCGTGTACTCTACCACACAAGGAGTCGTCCATTCTAAGACACTTTAGAATAGTGTCAAAATACCCAAGTTAGGACACTTCCCAAATTTAGATCTAAAATCATAGATCTAGTCACCAAAATCCTTGATATTTTAACCAGATCCTTTGTAGAGAAACACCTTTTGATAACCACTATATAACCAATCGTAGTAAAGGAACATCACTTCCTATCAGGAGTACGTCATCCAAATAGTAGGACATCACTCCCTACTACCTTCTTATCAGGTCCATCTGTTGTTCTGATGAAGTCAAACTCTATGACTGTTACATCAAAATAGTGATCTATCTCCGCTTTACTTACTTTAGTCTATAAATAGACATTAGCTACTGGCCCACCATGCTTCCGCTGCTCCTACTGGTTACAACAACCCTCTGGCATAGTCATATATACGTGCACTTCCAAATCAAATTTAGAATGATGTTATAGCCATCCACCTGCCAGATCTCATAGTGTAGGACAGCAGTAGTGGCAAGTTTGGGTCATCAAAACCACCCTGTCACCGTTTTTTAGGAGACCGAAGTACCTCTCGGGTGGCTGAGGTTACCCACCAAATCTGCGGAGTGGCTAATGGATTGTCGAATCCAATTGAATGCTTAGGTTCTACTAAATGTTCAATAACCGTTTGTGGTTCTGGAACACTTCCAGTTCTACTATACTCCCACTTATTTCTTTTGCAAAAAGATTTCTTTTATAAAAAGGTGGCGAGTCAAAAACAAATCAACTTTTGATCTCGTAATGGTAAAAGTTAAACCCTTGCTGAATAGCCCATAAACCGCTATTACTGAAGCGTGACATGAGTTTTTCCGGATTCAGCTTTTAAACAGAAACCAGATAACTCTATATTTTAATATTCTCAAAATATGCAACCATTCTATATCCACATAGAATCAAAGGCACTAATTTAGATGGAACCATATTCAATTGGCATGCAACTTTTTCCAGTGCATATCACCTAAATGGAAGAAGAACATTCAGCATTACATCAAGAAGCACTGTCACGACCCGAAATTCGGATGTGACCGGCACTTAGATTGTATGACATCTAAAAATGTCGACACAATCTGAGTAAGCCAAAAACCGAGATCAAAAACCCTTTTTGCGAAATTAAGGAAATTTTAGTTTTTAAGTAAAAGGATGAGATAGCATGTCGAATGATTTTAAGAAATGAAATCTAAACAACTAATTTTTAGCATTTAAAATGTTCGACAGCACCTCATTATTAATCATTTATAAAAGCAGTTATATAATGTTCAATTAAGTTGCGTCTCTAGTTTGGAGCAAAATAACGCCAAACAGCGGAAATCAGTATGCAACAATAATACGACGCTCAAGCGAAGAATTTTAAGCATAAGTAAAGAAAACATAACTTAACACAACTAAACGATCTCACCCGATCAAAATAAAAACATATACAACATATTTCGTTCTAAGTCCAATATACTGGGTCTGATGGAGAATTACTAGATCCAAAATACATATATCAAAATAGGAGGTTACTGCATAGGTAACCCACCAAGCAAAATAAACGATATAAGCTGACAAATGGATCCTCACTGCTGCTATGCGTCTACGCGTCTCCTGGAAGGAACTAAGGTATAACGGGGGTGAGTTACCAACTCAGTGAATAAAACTAATATCTAACAGATGATAATATAAGTATGACGAACTAGAGTTAATAGCAATAAAGATAAGTATAACGTATGATAACATGTGGAAACATGAATATGTACTAACTAAATGTATAAATCAACACTGAAATCTCATCAATTATTTCTAAATAAGGCTCATTTTTCTGTGTCCAACATCGACACAAATCTTCTGTTTCCAGCAGGCATCGTTCCCTGTCACGCCCCGCTTCCCAGAGTGCGCTAAGATCGGCACGTGACAGAGCCAACCATGCTACCTGTGGCTAGGAAACATCCATCCACAGTCACATTACGGCTGTCTAGAAGATATCAAGAACAGGAAAATAAAAATAAACTATCTAGTACATGTCCATATGCCAGAATAAACGAGTCACGAAATAATATGCGGAAGCAATAAATCCAATAAACAATAACATCTGGAAAGTACGTCCCAAATACGGGCTCACATCAAGAAATGAAAGTGCTGAAGGAAAATTAAACTGAAATACTAACAGGATCCTCACTGCTCGACCTGTCGACTGAAGTACTCCTGGTCGGCCTGCGGGAGAAATAAAGGATCTGGGCCATACAAAACCCAAACGTCAGTGCATCATAATATCAATAATAATAAGCAACCAGGATGTAACAAGATATGCAGGCATGAATAGTAATATGAATGTAACAAGTAAACACGAATATAGAACAGTAAAGAGTATTAGTATATGTGACGTGCAGTGATAATTCTAAACTGTGCTACTGGGTTATCTATTCTAAAGTTTGTTTGAAATCAATTAGTGTACTCCGCCATGTAACTCGAATGATATGTCCCGTTATTCCCCGGGACCACGGATCAGGTAGTGGGAGTCACGAATGACTCTGTCCCATTATCCCCCGGGACCACGGATCAAGTAAGAATCACGAATGATTTTGTCCCGTTATCCCCCGGGACCACGGATCAAGTAATACCCTTTTAAGCTACACTTCAGTTACACTTTTGATTTCCCCATGCCCCCAAGGTTATGTGTTCAAGTCAGATATTGATAATCTGGAACTAATGCCAACACTGGATCAAGCAGGTACAGGTTTGTCTATTTAGACAACAGGATACGTCCGTCAGGACGATAAGTCAGAATTGTCGGCATTAGGAACAGGATCAGGTATCAAGTCAAGCAGTGGTATAACAGGTCATGTCAGGTAGTGCACATGTGTCAAATGGATGCCCAACAGTAAAATGTAGTAAGTATCAAATCATGGTAAAAGTACGGATGTACGGTAAATCAAGGATGCACAAATATTTATCAGCGGTTACATCCACGGCTCCATGACTATGCAGGATGCACATTATCAAGCATGGGGTGTTAAGATAACAGTAACATGAAATAATATGACATGGCATGCAACTAGATATAAAATTAATGGTACGGATACATAATAAAATACGGATGCACAAATAAACATCAGGGGTTACACCTACAGCTCCATGACTATGTAGGATGCACGTTATCAAGCATGGGGTACTAATACAACGATAACATGAAATAATACGATCTGTAGATGCAGCTACATATATAATAAATGATATGGATGCATACGTGTATCGAAAAACTGTAAATTTGTAATATGGATGCATAACTAAACGATATGTAATATTATTATTCGCATGAATGCAAAATATAGTAGTATAGCATGTAGCAAGATAAACTTGCTTCAGAAACAATGGTCGATATGCAGACGGCCTGGTGCGACACGACATGATACGGTGTGTGAAACGGAACGACACGGTGCTGGGTCTTGCGGTGACACGGGACTGGTGCGATGGTGGCACACAAGTGGCATGGGCTGAGAACGAAGCGAGCATGACGTGGCACAGGAGCAGGGCACATGGCGTGACACGGTCCGAGTATGGTGATGACACGGTCATGGCACGGTCTGAGTACGATGCATGGTCTAGTCGCGATCTGGTGCATGGTCTGGTGGTGGTCTCGTCGCGATCTGGACACGATCTGGTACATGGTCTGGTCGCGATCTGGACACGATCTGGCCGCAACACGGTCGTGACATGGAAGTGGTGATGGTATGATTTTGGTATTGTAGTGGTACTATGGTGATGGTATGGTTCGTCCGGATCGTCGGCGGCGGCATGGCTCCGGCGATGACCGGAAAACAAGAATTCAAGAAAGAGAAAAAAGAAGAAGAAGGAGGAGGAGAAGAAGATAGAAGAAAAAGGCTGTGAGTGCAGGGTGCTCTGGGGTCAGAGACGAGGCGAGGGAGACATCGAAGATGGGCTTTCTGGGGTGGTTTCACGGCAAGGCAGGGGTTCTAGGGTTCTTGATGTCGGGGGTCGGGTTCTTGAGGTCGGGTGTGCAGGGAAGAGCTCGGGAAAGGAGGTGGTGGTATCAGGGGAGAGGTTATGAGGAAGAAGAAGTGGTGACGAGGCGGGGGATCGGAGGTGATGGGTGCATGGGTTGCTTGGGTGGTCGGGTATGGGTTTGCAGGGTTTGGAGCTCGGGGATGGAGAGGAAGAAGAGTGGAGGAGATAGAGGTGAGGTTGACGAGGGGTCGACGACGAGGGGATGAAGGCGACGACGGCGAGGCGAGGCTAGGTCGGATTAGGTTCTTGGGTTCTCGTACTCGTGGGTGTGCAGAGCTCTTCGATTTGGAGGGGGAGGAGAGGAGAGGAAGGAGGTCGAGGAAAATGAGGAGGCAAAGGAGGAGAGACGGGAGAGATGAGATGAGCGACGTCGACGAAGAGGCGGCGGCTTGGGTTAGGGTTCTGTGGGTTCGTAGCGACGTAGGGTTTTTAAAGAAGAAGAAGAAAAAAAAACAGAAGAAAAAGGAAGAAGGGAGGTGAGCGTTGCCAGAGGGGAGGTGACGGGATCCTCGAGGAATAGTGATCGCGAGAGGAGAGAGAGAGAGAGAGAGAGAGAGAGAGAGAGAAAAGGAGTGTTCTGTTGAAAAAAAGATTTCTATTTTAAAAATCTTTACAAAAAAATTTATACGTAGGTAAAATACTTAACAGTAAAAAAAATATAATATTAATAGAATTTGATTTTTTGGCTAGTACAAAAATACTCCAAAACACGCCCGGGTTGGGTCTAAAAATCCAGTTTTAAAATACAGAAAATATACGTGTCGACCAACACTAAAACAGGATATCCGGGTAACGAAAAAGTATACCCCCAAGAATGGATGCACGCACGTGCGCGTAGTCATCCAAACAGGTCCGTTTCACTGAACGGGACGAGAACAAGATGCGCGGATACTACCACAGGGTCACGGGTAAGATGCAGGCCATGCTAGATATTTTTAAAATATTTTATTTAACTTTAAATGTTATATTAAAAAAATGCAGATGCCAGATGTAATGCCAGTATGCAGTACATAAAAAAATGAAAATGCACGGATACACAAAACAAGCCGGGATAAAAGATAAACAAGAATCAAGACTGGTTTCCAGTAAGCGGGTCGGTTCGGATGCAAATACAACTGTCAAATACACTATTCGCACCCAAAACACAATAAATCAGGAAAATACCATAAATAAAGAAATACTCAAAATAGAACTGTTATAAATGAACTATGGTGTTACATTATACCCAACTACAAAAAGAATTTCGTCCTCGAAATTCCAGGAACAAGAAAAGATAAACATACATGAAACTACAAAAAGAGATCTGGAAACTTCTGTGGAATCTCGTCTTCTCATTCCCAAGTCGATTCTCCATGCGGGAGATTTCCCTAAGAAACAAGTACGAAAGGGATAACCTTGTTCTTGAGGACCTTTTCTATTCGATCAACAATCGACTTCGGTCGTTCTTCATAGGTCAAATCCTCCCTTGCAGTCAGCTCTGAATGATCTAGCACGTGTGTTACATCTCGAACATACTTACGGAGTTGAGATACATGAAACACGTCATGAACATTCGCCATAAATGGTGGTAAAGCCAATCGATAAGCCACTTCTCCAACATGCTCCATAATCTCGAAAGGCCCCACGCATCGAGGACTAAGCTTGCCTCGACTCCCAAAACGAATGACTCCTCTAGTCGGTGATATCTTCAGGAATACCATATCACCAACAGCGAACTCTAGAGGTCTTCTCGATGTATCGGCCCAACTCTTCTGCCGATCCTGCACCGCCTTCATATGATTCCGGATAGTACTAACCTTCTCTATGGTTTGCACGATCAAATTCAGTCCCAACAATCTTCGTTCTCCAACATCGTCCTAACAAACGGGTGAGCGATACTTGCGACCATACAATGCTTCGAATGGAGCCATCTGAATAGTCTCCTGGAAGCTGTTATTATACGAGAACTCCACCAAGTGTAGATGATCCTCCCATGAACCCTTGAAGTCCAACATGCAAGCTCTCAACATATCTTCAAGGGTTTGGATCGTTCTCTCCGACTGGCCATCTGTCTGAGGATGATAAGCAGTGCTGAACTTTAATCGCGTCCCCAAACTTTCCTGTAAACTCCTCCAGAAGTGCAATAAGAATCGGGTATCACGGTCGGAAACAATGCTCACAGGTACTCCATGCAATCTCACTATCTTCTGCATGTACCGTTCTGCTAACGCTTCGGTCGACTGACCCACTCGAAACGGAATGAAATAAGCTGCCTTGGTCAATCGATCAACAATCACCCAAACTGCATTGTTGCCCTTTGGACTCCGCGGTAAAGCTGTCACGAAATCCATGGTTATATGTTCCCACTTCCACTGAGGAATCGGAAGTGGTTGCAATAAACCAACTACCCTTTGATATTCAGCCTTAACTTGCTGACACACCAAGCACTTCGCTACAAAGCGGGCGATCTCCCTTTTCATGCCTTCCCACCAGAAATGCTGTCATGGATCATGGTACATCTTCATGCCTCCTGAATATACGGAATATGTGGAACTGTGCGTCTCTTTCATAACTTCTTCATGAATGCCTCCTTTCGGCACACACAAACGGCTACCATATCGCAACGAACCATCTTCATGAATCGACAAGTCTGTTCGAAGTCCCGCTTCAACCTGTTCTTGAAACTTCTGCAATCTTGGATCTTGTGACTGCGCTGCTTTAATACTCTCGATCAACGTTGACTGTACTTGCAACTGCATCAACTGTCCCGAAGAATGCGGTAGCACGATCTCCAACTTGAATCTCCGAAAATCTTTGATAAGCTCTCTCCGCGCAGTCAACATCCGAATTGCTGGCAACCGACTAAGCGCATTCGGCACTACATTAACCTTCCCTGGATGGTACTTGAGATCAAGATCATAGTCAGCCATCAACTCCAGCCATCTACGCTGCCTCATGTTAAGCTCTTTCTGCGTGAACACATACTTTAGGCTTTTGTGATCGGTGAATACTTCGACCCTTTCGCCCAGTAAGTAGTGTCTCCAAATCTTCAAAGCGAAAATCAATGCTGCAAGCTCCGAATCATGAGTTGGGTAATTCTTCTCATGGGTCTTCAACTGTCTCGATGCGTATGCTATAACCTTCCCATGCTGCATCAAAACACATCCCAAACCTTTCCCAGATGTGTTACTGTGAATCATCAATCCTCCGGAACCGTCTGGTACGGTCAAAATAGGAGCAGTTATCAACCTTTGCTTCAACGCCTCAAAATCTGACGCACAACTATCTGTCCATACGAACGGTACCTCCTTTCGCCTAAGCTTGGTCAAAGGCTCAGCTAAGTGAGCAAAATTTCCACGAACCTTCTGTAATATCCGGCAAGTCCAAGAAAACTTCTGATCTCAGCTACGTTCCTCGGAATCGGCCAATCTTAAACTGTTGCAATCTTCTCAGGGTCAACGGCGATTCCATCTCCGGATACGACATGCCCCAAAAACTTCACTTCTTCAAGCCAAAACTCGCACCTGCTCATCTTTGCATACAATCTTTCATGTCTCAATGTCTGCAGTGCGATCCTCAAGTGTTCTGCATGCTCTTCTAGGCTCCTCGAGTAGACCAGAATATCATCGATGAACACCACTATAAACTGGTCCAAGAACAGTGAAAAGATTCGGTTCATCAAGTCTATAAATATCGCCGGTGCATTCGTGACTCCGAATAGCATCACTAAATACTCGTAATGTCCATATCGAGTTCGGAACGCAGTCTTGCAAATATCCTCTGATTTAACTCGAACTTGTTGATATCCGGATCGCAAATCCAGCTTCGAGAATACCCTCGCGCCACTGAGTTGCTCGAATAATTCGCCAATGCGAGGGATCGGGTACTTGTTCTTAATAGTCATCCGGTTTAATTCTCGATAATCGATGCACATCCTCCTTGTGCCATCTTTCTTCTTGAATAGAAGAACTGGAGCTCCCCAAGGTGAATTGCTGCTGTGAATCCAACCCTTCTCTAGCAATTCGGTAACCTACTTCTTTACTTCTTCCAACTCCACTGGTGCCATCGGATAGTACGTCTTTGAGATTGACGCTGCACCAGGAACAAGATCGATCGCGAACTCCATATCTCGTTTTGGCGGTAAACCTGAGATGTCCTCGAACACATCCATGAACTCTCGAACTACAGCTGACGCTTCCTCCTTATCAACTTCCATTGATGAAAGAACACTGCTTGTCGGCCTAGCCCTAAACTTGACTGGCCCGACAGAACTGCTACCTCCAGCAAAAACAAATTCCGGATGTCCGGGAATCTGGAAAATCACTTTCTTTGCCTTACAATCAATGTGAGCGTGGAAAGTGCCGAGAAAGTCCATTCCCAAGACAACATCATAACTGCCGGTATCGATCACTAAGAAATCTGCAAATAACTCTCGTCCGCAGATAACAACTGAACAATCCTTGTACTCACTACTAGATATGATCTTCCCGTTCCCAATGTGTATATCCCAGCAACTAGACAGAGCCGTGCAAGAAATCGAATGTGTAGCAATAAACTTGGACAACATACAACATTGGGATGCACCAGAATCGAATAATGCTAATGCGGAAAAACCATGAACAAGTAGGATACCCGAAACGAATTCATCTGAAGCCAAGATACTGAGGAAGATAACCACGATAAACAAGATTCAAGCTTGCAATAAAACAAGAACTGGTAAGCAATGAAACCGAGAGAAGCAATGTAATATCATGACCATAAAACAAGAAAGTGAATCAAGACCAGGACTCTAAGTTACTTAAATAGAGTACCGCATTGTAACCATGCTGCAGTTCATAGTTACAATCATATAACTCCGTTCAAGTCGCCCAAATCCTAGTATCAGAATAGAAAATAAACAATAGGGAACCAGAAGGTTTCAAGTCGAGATGCAAATGAAGGGTTACAGCAGCGCCCCGGCCATCGAAACACGGCCAAAATGCAGAACAAAAATTTTTAAAACCGGCGCTACCGTTACCCGAATCCCGGATCGACCTTAAACCCTAAACTAGCAAACTAACTAAGAGTTAGAATCGTTATACCGAGTTGATCCATGTCCTTCAGTTTTCATTCCAAGCTCCTAGCGAATCTTTGATGATATTTGGTTGCCGATCTTCCTCCATCTCTGATGATCCACCTGAGGGAAACGGCGTAAACTCCAGCCTCGTCAAACGAGACAACCGACGCTTCATAGTTGCTAGTGATGGAGAGTGGGGGTGTATAAAAATGTCACTACAATTTTCTCTCATCCATGTGCTCCATGGAGCAACTCAAGAAGAAGATGAAAGAGGTGATGAACTTTGGCATGAACAAAAATGGTTAAGTGTTTTGTGAACTTGAGAGAGTGAGAGAGTGGGTTAGCATGTAATGTGTAATCATGCAAATGAAAAAGAATCCCCACCTAGGAAGTGGCCGGCCCCTCTCTCTCCATCCCTAAAAAAATCCCCACCATTTCCTTTTACAATTAAAACAATAAACAATGCAAACCATGGTTTGATACATGCCTCACAATATGCACAAAACCATGCTTTGACCATGTTCATGCCATGTCACCCCTCCACCTCATTTCCCAAAAGATTTTCAATAAAGAAAATCAATAATGAGGTGGCACCTTCTAGAAGCTATTCCGTATAAAATATGGAATACTTCCCGGTACATGTATCGAAATACATATACGCGTATTCGTACAAAAATACGAATAGCCAAGAGAGAAAATGACTAGTGAACAATAATACTAGAATACATATACATAAATACATATGTAAATTATTAAATCAAAACCTGATATAATAAACTGGCTTAATCCTAAGCCGCTAGTATTATCAACCGTCCGATTAAAGTCTGCGCAGAAAGTGCACATATTTAATCGGACATCTGTATGTATCAACATACCTCATGTACACCATATTGCCTGAACCGTGAAAACCCTCTGTGTGGGACTCTAAAGACTCGTCAATACGCTGGCAGTGGGTTTAACCAAAAGCACGTCAGCGGCACTAGCTGTACGTAACGGCTATCCAGGTATTGAGCGAAAGGGAGGCCGACGAGCAAACTCATGCAGAACCCCTATTGAGCCTGACAGTGACAATATCAGCACAGTCCGGTCTGTTCGTCTAAGAGTATCGCATATCGAGTCTAGGGCGGTGGATAAAGTCAGACCCCCAACAACGCGATATTTAGTGTCGGTATGAAACCCATCACCACTTGAGAAACTATCGATCCTGGATCGGTAGTTCTCGTCCACCGTGGCCACGGATTTATGGCAATGGCCATCCGTACACAACGCGACATCAACCCTCAATACCGGGAGAGGCGAATCCCCGACGATCCGATCACTGCCTCAATGTGGCTCGGGACTGTACCCAACTAAAACCTGTTTGCACGACTCCTTTGAGTCGTGGTAGGGTAGTAATCAAAGCACAGTGGGAACTCACACGAGACAAATGACGATCTCAGGTCGACAGACTAACCTGTACACATGTCACCTGGGAACTGCTATCTGACAATAGGTATAATACCAACTAGCAGGTTCCCGGCGAGTCCGTCCAGTATACTCATAACCCAATGAGCACCTGTATACTATCTTAGGTGAACAAAATAACACCAATGGCTTGTGAGACCTGGCCACCGCCCCTCGTCGGGGTCTCGATCAGTATACACTAGTCTACACTGGAGTATCGATGCTCGGTCTCGATACTCCCATGACTAGGGACATTTAAGGATGTGCTTATAGACCCCCAGCTCCCATGTATGTGATCGCCATCACAATGCTGGCAGTCAAGCAAGAATCCTACGGGTTCTATCAACATGTATATGATGATAAAGACAAACCAGATAGCATACTATCATCGTGAGTAAGACTGTTTTATCGGTATAGGTCCTCACTCAATCATCATAATCACAAGTCCGCGACTATGATAATTGCCTTGAGGGCACTATAGCCAACAATCTCCCACTTGCACTTAAGGCCAATTGTTGCGATGTCGCATACTCATAGCCCGTGTGATACCGAACACCCAACTTCTCTACTAATCAGTTTCGTAAATCCCGTTTGCGAAAAACAATTGCGTTCGAGAAATAGCCTCAGTGAGTGGATCCGCTCCAATGTTTCTTTCTGTATCTCTCTATATCTCAACATCACGGAGAAAGCTACCTCCCGAAATGAGCAATACTTATCTTAGAATTTGTCTGGATATCTGATGGGACCCAGTTCTTAAATGAACTCCAAATCTAGCAAACTACTTAGACTGTATCGTCCACTGAATTTAATCATTATCCTGCGCCATGCCTTTCCTCAGTATTCGCTTAGACCACCCGTCCAACATACTGTCTCTCAAAAGAGGGAAAACTATAACTCTGACAGTCACTCTGTCATCCAGGTCACCTTGGGAGCCTGAAATGATAACCGTCTCCCGAAGGAGGCTGCCGTAATCATTTCCTAAGAACATTCACTTATGTTCAATAACTGCTTCCCAATGTTTCTCCAGGATTGGATTAATATATCTGCTTATTGCATCTAGTGCAAAAGCAATATCTGGTGTGGTACTTGACATTTCATGATTAACTCAATTTCCTATGTAAGTGATATGCTAATCATGCAGGTCCCTCACCCCTTTAGTCTGTAAGACACCTTTAGAGAGGTTGACTCCATCACCTGCAGGTACACCACCATGCCAGGAGTCGTCCATTTAATGTCAAAGTACCCAAATTAGGGTGCTTCCCAAATCTAGATCTAAAATCATAGATCTAGTAACCAGAAAACTTGATATTATATCCATATTGTAAGTCCACGTTACCCGTCCCGGTTCTTTCAGGGATGCGGAAATGGTGAAAAATGATTTTTCGGTGGAAGGTAACATGGACTCAAAACCGGATCTTTGCTAAACTAATTATCTAACAAACTAACTAAGAGGTTAGCTACTATGTTAGGGGTTATACCTAATCTTGAACTCCTTCTCTTCAACTCCTTGTGGTGGTCGGATCGGCCTTACCTCGTCGTCTCCTTGTGCCAAAGATGGATCCACCCGAAAGCTTCTACCTTTGGCTCCAACCTCAAACTAGAGGAAACTAAAATACTTGGCTTGCTAGACCTTGTATTCTAGGATGAGTAGAGAAGTGTTTTAGGGTTTTATCTCAATGGTTCTTACTTCTCAACTCATGAGACAAGAGAACCATGAGCAAGAGGAAGAGGAAGAAGAAGAGGGAGAGCTTGAGGATGAGAGAGAAACAATATGATAGAATGAGCAAGACTTTTTTACAACCATGCTCTCAAAGGGAAAATCATTATAATAATAATAATTAAGTATTTTGTGATGGTTCATGTCAATGGCATTATCATTTCATGCACTCATTTTGTAAACAACAACAAGTAAGCAAAAGTCATAGCCATGAAATGATAGCCATACAATGATGATGGTCAACAAGTCCAAACTAGTCAACCGGTCAACAAAGTCAACAAGTCAACAAAGTCAAACTTTCAACCCAACCATGGCACAATAATACTTAATTAATATTATTATTAATCATATTTCCTATTCTCATTAGGGTTTAGAAAAAGTCAACAGTCAACAACCCTAATGAGAATCCTCTGTCTTTGTCTCTGTCAACTGTGGATACACACCCGCATCCGTGTTTCGAGGAATACGAATACAAAGAGATCCTCTGCCTCTGTCTCTATCAACTGTGCATACACACCCGCATCCGCGTTCCGAGGAACACGGATACAAACGAGATAAAACCAATCCCAAAACGTATACTAGGATCTGGCTTAAACCAAAGCCCGCTAGTAATAACTGCCCGGACACCAAACGTGCACAAGTGCGCGGATGTGACCGAACCCTGTCGCAAAACCATGCGACCTCTACTCTTTTTGCCCAAAGGCGAATAGCTCTCTGTGTGGGACTCTAAAGACTCGACACTACGCTGGCAATAGGTTTAACCACAGACCGCAAGCGGCACTAGCTGTGCGTAACGGCCCCCAGGTAGATGCCGATAAGAAGACTGATGAGGTGAAACCCATCCGAACTCCTACTGAGTCTGAATGTGACAATCTTCGTACAGTCCGGTCTGATCGTCTGAGAATATCGCATGGCGGGCCTAGGAGGCGGTAAACGTCAGTCCCCTAATAGTGGTACAAGTCGTGTCGGAGTGTAGCCCAGAACACCCTGAGAAAACACTGGAAACCTATCAGTATATCTTGCTTTCCCTGGCCAGGGACGACTATGTGTAATGGCTCTCCTTGACATAGCGCGATATCAACTCCCAATACTGGGAAAGACGAATCCTGTCTAACCGTCACTGGCTCCAAGTGCTTCGGGACTGCACCCAACTACTACCTGTTTGCACGACTCCTTTGATCCGTGGTAGGGTAGTAATCAAAGTACAGTGGGAACACACTCGAGGCGAAGTGACGGTGTCAAGTCAGCGGACTAAGCTGTATCATGTCACCTGGGAACTGATAACTGACGATAGGTATAATACCAACCAACAGTTCCCGATGAGTCCTGTCCAGTATACTCGTAACCTAACGAGCACCCGCATACTATCTCAAGTACGACGTACTGACGGCTGTGGGACAGACCGTCTCCCCTGCTGGGATGAAAAGCGCATACGCTAGTCTACTCCGGAGTATCGATGCCCTGTCTCGATAGTCCTACGACTAGGGACCTGTATAAGGATGTGCTTGTGGATTACCCAGCCCCCATGAGTGTGACTGCCATCACAACGCTGGTAATCAAGCAAAGATCCTAAGGGCTCTACTAATATGTATAAGCGATATGCTAAAAGAAACACATGCACATATTAAAGTAGAAACAAACCAAGTGGCATACTACCATTTTGAGCAAGATTGTCTATACAACTATGAATATCCCAAGCTTCCATCAAGTAATATACAAGCTAGTATGATACAGTAATGGCCTCTAGGGCATATACACTAACAATCTCCCACTTGCACTAAGGCCATGTATTGGCGTATCGAAGACCTATCATCTCGATCAGCCGCTCGAACTGAGTCTGGGGTAAGGCCTTCGTGAGTGGATCTGCGGTGTTATCTTCTGAGTTTACTCTCTTCACCTCGATCTCCCAGCGATCTACGATCTCCCTGATCAGGTGGTACCGCCTCAAAATGTGCCTGGACTTCTGATGGGACCTGGGTTACTTCGCTAAAGCTATAGCGCCGTTGTTGTCACAATACAGCGGTATTGGATCAACAATGGTAGGAACCACCTGAAGCTCCGTGAGGAACTTCTTCATCCAGACAGCTTCCTTTGCGGCATCGCAAGCAGCTATGTACTCCGCTTCCATAGTTGAGCCAGCAACCCGCCCCTCCATTGAGGGTAAAGGCATAACCCGACATGGACTTGGAGTCATCCTTGTCACTCTGGAAGCTGGAGTCAGCAAAGGCCTCGATCTGGAGGTCTTTTCCGCCATACACCAAGAACATCTCCTTAGTCCTTCTCAGGTATTTGAGAATGTTCTTTACTGCTATCCAGTGTTTCTCCCCTGGGTCCGACTGATACTGGCTTACAATGCTCAATGCGTATGCTACATCTGGTCTGGTACACAACATCGCATACATTATAGAACCTACCGCAGATGCGTAGGGTATTGATGACATGCGAGCCCTTTCCAAATCAGTCTTGAGAGACATCTCTTTGGAGAGGGTGATTCCGTGACAAGCTGGGAGATTACTGCGCTTGGAATCTTCCATACTGAATCGTTTCAGTATGGTGTCGATGTACCTGGACTATGAAAGTCCCAACATCCTCTTAGATCTATCATGATAGATCTAGATCGCCAGAATGTAGTTGGCATCGCCCAGGTCCTTCATGGAGAACCTCTGCGACAAGAATCCTTTGACTGACTGTAACATAGGAATATCATTTTCTATTAGGAGAATGTCATCCACGTACAAGATGAGGAATACTACAGTTCTCCCTACAATCTTATTGTAAATGCATGGTTCATTTGGGTTTTTGATAAAATCGAATTCTTTGACAGTATCATCAAAGCAGATGTTCCAACTCCGCGATGCCTGCTTCAGTCCATAGATGGACTTAAGCAACTTGCACACTTTACCGCTGCTCCAACTCTGAATGAATCCCTCCGGCTGATCCATATAGACGCACTCTTCCAAATTTCCATTTAGAAAAGCCGTCTTTACATCCATCTACCAGATCTCATAATCGTGGAAGGCAGCAATGGCAAGAAGGATCCGAATGGATTTGAGCATAGCCACTGGAGAAAAGGTCTCGTCATAGTCCAAACCAGGTCTTTGACGAAAACCCTTTGCAACAAGTCTAGCTTTATAGGTTTCAACCTGCCCATCTACACCAATCTTCTTTTTGAAGATCCATTTGCAGCTTACGGGTTTTACCCCTTCTGGAGCAAAGTCCAAAGTCCAAACTTTGTTGGTGTATATGGACTCCATCTCGGTCCGCATTGCATCCAGCCATTTTACTGAGTCACCGCTCTGAATGGCTTGCTAGAAGCTAGTAGGCTCATTATAATCAACAGTGCAATCCTCTCTATCCCCGTCTATGAGAAAACCGTAGTATCTCTCGGGCGGATGAGACTGCCTACTACTCCTGCGGAGCGGCGCAGGAATGTCCGGTTCTCCTGAAACTTCTGGTTCTTCCAAACTTTTAGTAATAGCTTGTGGTTCTGGAATTTCTTCCAGTTCTATTGCGCTCCCACTTATTCCTTTTTCTAAAAACTGATGTTCCAGAAAGTGGGCATGACGAGAAACAAAAACCTTTTGTTTCTCTGCGTAATAGAAAAGATACCCCCTGGAGTTCTTTGGGTATCCCACAAACTTACACAGTACTGAGCGTGCCTCGAGTTTGTCCGCATGCTGCTTTTTAACAAAAGCTGGACATCCCCATATCTTCGGATATTGAAGATGGGGTTTCTTCCCACACCACATCTGATATGGTGTGGTAGGCACAGTCTTGGAGGGAACCTTGTTCAAAAGATATGCAGCTGATTCTAGTGCATAACCCCAGAAGGATCACGATAACTCAGCCTTACTCATCATGGATCGAACCATATCCAATAGGGTTCGATTCCGCCTTTCCGATACACCGTTGTGCTGTGGTGTGCATGGAGGAGTAAGCTGAGAGAGAATTCCATTCTCTTTTAAGTAGTCCAGAAACTCGGCACTCAAGTATTCACCACCTCGATCAGAACTCAGTGTCTTGATACTTTTGCCTATTTGTTTTTCAACTTCATTCTTGTATTCCCGAAATTTCTCAAAGGCCTCAGATTTATACTTCATCGGGAAGACATGTCCATACCTAGAGAAATCATCTGTGAAAGTAATGAAGTATGAATAACCACTTCGCGCATGTGTAGACATTGGACCACACACGTCACTGTGTATGAGTCCCAAGAGCGAGCTCGCTCTTACTCCGTGTCCAGTGAACGGAGTTTTTGTCATCTTTCCCATGAGACAAGATTCACAAGTGGCATAAGACTGATACTCGAACGGATTCAAGTATCCCTCTTTATGTAACTTAGTTAATCGTGTCTCATTAATGTGACCCAGTCTACAATGCCATAAGAAAGCCTGATTTAATTCCGGAGACTTTCTTTTAAGTGTGTTCTGGACACTGAAAATCTGAGCTTGGTTCAATACGTATATCCCGTTTTCTAATGTAGCTGACCCAATCAGAACTTGATTTAGGTGGATGTGGACCACATCCCTTACAAAAGTAAAATCATATCCTTCCTTAGAAAGTAAGGATACAGATATGATATTACAAGTCGCACCTGGTACATACAAACAGTTACACAGAATCAATATCTTCCCAGTTGTCAGTCCAAGATGATATTCCCCTATGGATTCAGCTTTCATGCTCATTCCGTTAGTAACCCTGAGAGTCATATCACCTATCTTGATAACCCTACGGTTTCTCAGAGCCTGTAACGAATTACAGATGTAAGATCCTGATCTGGTATCCAATACCCAGGAAGTAGGGTTAACTGACATACAGTTCTCTATTACAAACACACCCGAAGCCGAAGCCACAACATGCTTCGAATCTTGGCTACTGGCTTTGCTAGCCCTGCAATCCTTCTGCCAATGTTCATTCTCGTAACAATAAGAACGTCCCTCTTTTACTACATCCAGCCCCGAAACTTTTGCCCTTCCCTTTCCTTCTTCTTCCCTGATTTCCTTCAGGGTAGAAGGTAGAGACTGTAGAATCAGGTCAGCATCTGGCCCGTTCTTCAACGTGGTCTTCAGGTCCGTGGGCTCAAAATAGCTGGTCTCTGTAAGGACGTTGCCCCTTACAGATGACCCGATAGCTAACCTCGCTTGAAGCAATTCATTCGAGGTCTCATATCTTGCGATACGAGATTGCTCTCCATATAAATCATTGTTATGGAGGAAGATAGAAACTAAGTCCATCTTCTCGTGCTGCCTCTGGTATGCACCATCAACTGAGGCTAACACGAGGCACTTGGGTTTCGCACAGTCTTTTTCCGATGTCTTACGGATATCACTATCCGTGACAGGGGAAACTGGTCCTGAGACGGCAGGGGTTTGATTAGTTAAGAGGTGTCCCAGCTTGTCATGGGCAATGGATATCTGGACAGACCTTTGCCAATCATAACAGTCAGATTCAGTCATTTTATTATCTAGATGTAACCTATGTGTGGTCACTGGGTCGCTGCAATTAAGAGAGAGAGAAGAAAAACACTCAGCATGATGCTCTTGCAAGTTTAGATTGGTTTTTAATTTATCTAAATAGGATGGCTCCCACTGTTTCTCGAATCCCTCCTCAAACCAAAAAGGAAGAATTAGTCGGGATCAATCTCACCGTACAATACTTGCTTAACCGTTCAGCCAGGCCAGTGTTGGTACTTTGAGGGAGGTTTTCTAACGCTTTCGCGAAGTTCCTTAATTAAATAACCTCTTTTCCCTTGGGGCGTAGCCCCGCTAACACCTTTCTAGACACCTACTTGGTTTATAGCATTGATCGTTAAGTGAGGTAGTTTCCGAGGAGTAGCATATACTCACAGTAGGATCGGGATCCAAATATCATCGTGTGATAAAACCGAAGGAATCCTACCAGAATCATCACACTCCAAATGGTATGCAGCGCTAGCAAGTTTCAGTTTCTTTAGAAACTCCCGATGTGGATTTTTGCCCCATGCTCATATGACCTTGACGAAGGCCAACATATCATAAGTCACATGTCAAGTTTTACCCGTCATTATCCAGGTTAATTTGAACCCACCCATACATACCCTTGACGAAGGCCAAAATAGTAGTACGACTGTCCCAAACCAACGCATCTATCTATGCTACAGATAAATATTCAGCAGCTACCAATCACTATGCCTTGGCGAAAGTCAAAATACATAGCTTGAATACTACTGAATATTTAACTGAAATGACGGAGGGCTACGAATGGTTTTGGAGAAACCGTGAACGTAGTGAACTTGATATAATCGAAGGAACGAGATAGCTTTTAAAAGGAGCGGCTTAAGCTCCGCGTTTAAAAGTTGTTTTTGAAAAGAAACCGAGTGGTTTTGAAATTGTTCCAACGACTTTACTTTGGTTTATTTTCTTGCATTAATTTAATGCGTCCCATCATTTAATCCTACCATTGCAGAAAACAACGAAAATATGACGTACGCTTATGCCATCCGCATTCGCCACGGGTCCCCGTCATTACCCGTTAGGTTACTTAACTAACGACAGAGCGGGGGCTGGACTAGCACGGATGTAAAACATAAGCAACGCCTAAATAGATATCATATATAGATATATACATTCGTCACATGCAATGATAGCCATTCCAGATCACAGATGAATACTTTGGATATACTAGGAATCTGCGATTCGTTCGAGCCTGCAACGAAAAGCGGATTACACGGTCGCGATGAATAGCCAAGACCCCACCCTAGACCCCTACGGGTGCGGCAAACTACCCGCCAAGTACCCGAAGTGAAGCAACCTCCCTCAACAACGTGAGTAGGCCACTAAGCACTTCGAGATACCCGGTAGTTTGTGCACCCCACCTTGGGTCTATCTTAGGAGCAAAAACAGTAAAAGAAATTATACAATGGAGGCTACAACCTCATCCCGGATGTGCGGCTATACAAATAATATTACATCAATTACAAATTACATGAATTGAAAGATAAAGAAAACTCTCATCTCACAATCCCCCGGCTATTCATCCGCGACAATCCAACGAATTCATATACACATACCATCAACATTACAGATCACAGATATGTATAACCTCCACTAATCGACGTATAGTGATTAGCAGACGTTCAATACATATATCACATCACAGATATAACCCGTTAGCTAAAGTCTATAGAGGTTCGATCAAAATACGGATTTGTAACCATCCCAAAACACAAATTTGTTTTCTGGAAAATCTGGGCAGAAACAAACCGTCCTAAAAATCACAAAACACCATTATAAGAACACTGCAGGAGAAACGGCCCACGGCCGAGTCAACTCGGCCGCGGTTCCACGGCGCGTTGACCGAGTCACTGGATCGTTTTTCTTGGGTGTTCTTTAAAAACCCTGAGCCGATTTTTAGTACATGATTTATTATTTTTTGAACAGAAAAAAATCGGCAGAAAGTTCACTTTTTCGGGGTGTTTTGCGGTTTTTTTTTCTCCGATCGAAATTCTAATTACTTTGCTAACATATTAGATAGTGTTTAGCTAAGCTCTGATACCACTGTAAGTCCACGTTACCCATCCCGGTTCTTTCGGCGATGCGGAAATGGTGAAAAACGATTTTTCGGTGGAAGGTAACATGGACTCAAAACCGGATCTTTGCTAAACTAATTATCTAACAAACTAACTAAGAGGTTAGCTACTATGTTAGGGGTTATACCTAATCTTGAACTCCTTCTCTTCAACTCCTTGTGGTGGTCGGATCGGCCTTACCTCGTCGTCTCCTTGTGCCGAAGATGGATCCACCCGAAAGCTTCTACCTTTGGCTCCAACCTCAAACTAGAAGAAACTAAAATACTTGGCTTGCTAGACCTTGTATTCTAGGATGAGTAGAGAAGTGTTTTAGGGTTTTATCTCAATGGTTCTTGCTTCTCAACTCATGAGACAAGAGAACCATGAGCAAGAGGAAGAGGAAGAGGAAGAGGGAGAGCTTGAGGATGAGAGAGAAACAATATGATAGAATGAGCAAGACTTTTTTACAACCATGCACTCAAACGGAAAATCATAATAATAATAATAATTAAGTATTTTGTGATGGTTCATGTCAATGGCATTATCATTTCATGCACTCATTTTATAAACAACAACAAGCAAGCAAAAGTCATAGCCATGAAATGATAGCCATACAATGATGATGGTCAACAAGTCCAAACTAGTCAACCGGTCAACAAAGTCAACAAGTCAACAAATTCAAACTTTCAACCCAACCATGGCACAATAATACTTAATTAATATTATTATTAATCATATTTTCTATTCTCATTAGGGTTTAGAAAAAGTCAACAGTCAACAACCCTAATGAGAATCCTCTGTCTCTGTCTCTGTCAACTGTGCATACACACCCGCATCCGTGTTCCGAGGAACCCGAATACAAAGAGATCCTCTGCCTCTATCTCTGTCAACTGTGCATACACACCTGCATCCGCGTTCCGAGGAACACGGATACAAATGAGATAAAACCAATCCCAAAACGTATACTAGGATCTGGCTTAAACCAAAGCCCGCTAGTAATAACTGCCCGGACACTAAACGTGCACAAGTGCGTAGATGTGACCGAACCCTGTCGCAAAACCATGCGACCTCTACTCTTTTTGCCCAAAGGCGAATAGCTCTCTGTGTGGGACTCTAAAGACTCGACACTACGCTGGCAGTGGGTTTAACCACAGACCGCAAGCGGCACTAGCTGTGCGTAATGGCCCCCAGGTAGATGCCGATAAGAAGACTAATGAGGTGAAACCCATCCGAACTCCTACTGAGCCTGAATGTGACAATCTCTGTACGGTCCGGTCTATTCGTCTGAGAATATCGCATGGAGGGCCTAGGGGGGCGGTAAACGTCAGTCCCCTAATAGCGGTACAAGTCGTGTCGGAGTGTAGCCCAGAACACCCTGAGACAACACTGGAAACCTACCAGTATATCTCGCTTGCCCTGGCCAGGGACGACTATGTGTAATGGCTCTTCTTGACACAGCGCGATATCAACTCCCAATACCGGGAGAGACGAATCCTGTCTAACCGTCACTGCCTCCAAGAGCTTCGGGACTGCACCCAACTACTACCTATTTGCACGACTCCTTTGAGCCGTGGTAGGGTAGTAATCAAAGTACAGTGGGAACACACTCGAGGCGAAGTGACGGTGTCAAGTCAGCGGAGTAAGCTGTACTCATGTCACCTGGGAACTGATAACTGATGATTGGTATAATACCAACCAACAGTTCCCGACGAGTCCTGTCCAGTATACTCGTAACCTAACGAGCACCCGCATACTATCTCAAGTACGACGTACTGACGGCTGTAGGACATACCGTCTTCCCTGCTGGGATGAGAAGCGCATACGCTAGTCTACTCCGGAGTATCGATGCCCTGTCTCGATAGACCTATGACTAGGGACCTGTATAAGGATGTGCTTGTGGATTACCCAGCCCCCACGAGTGTGACTGCCATTACAACGCTGGTAATCAAGCAAAGATCCTAAGGGCTCTACTAATATGTATAAGCGATATGCTAAAAGAAACACATGCACATATTAAAGTAGAAACAAACCAAGTAGCATACTACCATTTTGAGCAAGATTGTCTATACAACTGTGACTATCCCAAGCTTTCATCAAGTAATATACAAGCTAGTATGATACAGTAATGGCCTCTAGGGCATATACACTAACACATATCCTATGTGGAGAAACAACTTTGTGACAACCACAGTATAACCGATCGCAGTATAGGAATATCTCTTCCTATCAAGTGCATGTCATCCAAATACCTGGACATCACTCCCTACTACCTTCTTACCAGATCCATCTTATATTCTGATGAAGTCAAGACCTATGACTGTCACATCAAAAATAGATGATCTATTTCCGCTATACCTGCTTTAGTCTATAAATAGACATAAGCAACTTGTCTACTATGCTTCCGCTGCTCCCACCGACTACAACAACCCTCTGGCAGAGTCATATATACGTACACTTCTAAAACTAGTTTAGAACGATGCTATACTCATCCTCCTGTCGGGTCTTATAGTCTAGAACAGCAGCACTGACAAGTCTGGATAAACAAGAACCTCCCTGTCACCGTCTCTGAGAAGACCAAAGTACCTCTCGGGTGCTTGGGGTTACCCACCAAATCTACGGAGTGGCTAATGGAATGTCGAAAACAATTGAATTCTCAGGTTCTATTAAATCTTTAGTAATCGTTTGTGGTTCTGGAATCACTTGCTGTTCTAACATACTCCCACTACTATTTTCTGAAAAATCTATTTTACTAAAAATGTGGCAAGTCAAAAACAATATAAATATTGATCTTCCTGATGGTAGAAAGTTAACCCTCGTCAAAGCCCGGGATAACCCACAAATAGCCATTACTGAAACGTGCCTTGAATTTATCCGGATTCTGGTTTTAAGCATCAGCCGGACAACTCCCTATATCTTAACATCGTTAAGATATAAATTGATTCTATATAAATCTAATATAGAAACAAAAGCACTAATTTAATTGGAACCAGATTCAAAATCATGCAGCTGTCTCCAGTGCATATCAACCAGATGGAAAAAGGACAATCAGCATTTCTCATCTAGGAGTGCATCCATATATGAGTAACCTGAAAAAGAAGTAAGTTCTCAAAACCATTACTATTAACTGAATACCAAACATAAGTATCTACATCTTCGACTTCCTCGAAGAATCCTGATACTTATAATAAATGGTTCTCTACTTTATTCTTATACCTATAACTTTTGAATATCCGGACCTTGCATTTCAACGAAATACATGTCCAGAACTGGAGAAGTCATAAGTAAACAGAATATAGTACGAGTACCAACCCCTTTGTCCTAATGGACACTGGACAACAAACAATACTTTGTATAAGTCCCCTGAGTTCAATAACTCAAACCCTGTGCGTCGTAGGTTGAAAAAATGTACTATGGTTAAGAAGAATTACACCGCTGTTGAATGCACCTTACCTAATCACCAGCTGATATAGGTAAATGTCACAGACATAATATCAAAAAGTTATATCTCACTTTATAAAATAAATGTACAGATATATCAGTTTGAAATTGGTGCATAACAACGGATATTCAAAACCAAATATTTTCCATCCAGCAAAATCCAGATGATTTCCTCAAATATCACCAATTACAACGAATTCCGATATAATGAGGATCTAATCACCTAATTTCCAATATCTTACTCCCTCTCACCATCTGTAATAACATACAGATGTGAGAAACTGATCTGGTAAATACATACCCTGGAGTTAGATTCTTATTGGGAAAACAGTTTTCAATTAACATCGCACAGTAAAACTGAAACATGAAAAATGTTTCAAAAGGGTTAACTGGTATTCCTATTAACGCCTCTTCCACTATCCTGATGCATGACAGTAACCATATACTATACCTGCCCTCACTCCAATCCCTTTATTATGTCTTTACTTATTACCTCCTGTACACCTTCTTTAGACTAATTGGTTTTCTTCCTTCCCTATCCTTCGGCACCAGCCTAAGGTTTGGAAGAAGACTATCCAATAAGCGTAATAGGTGTACTCTCCTAATCCTAGGAGCCCTCGCAACCTGAGAGAAGGTAATGGGAAAAGACATCTGAATAATCCTATTCTTTTTCTCCTGAACCAGAATCCATCCTCGAAAAAGTTCCTTTGAGTTCGTATATAACTATACGATGGATTTATCCAATGGAAGTGGATATCCGTAGTGATACGGAGTGTTCTAGAGAAAAGCAAAGTGGATGTAGGAGTGGCATAGGTATACACGATCTTTGTCGTGAATGATGGTGATCGCAACTTTCTTCGCCATTATTCTAATCCCTTTATATGTCTTTACTTATTACCTTCTGTACACCACAGTTAAGCTTGTTGGTTTTCTTCCTTCCCTACCGTTCGGCACCTGCCTATGGTTTAGAAGAAGACTATCCAATAAGCTCAATAGGTGCACCCTCTTCTAATCCTAGGAGCCCTCACAATCTGAGAGAAGGTAAAGAGAAAAAATAACCGAATAATCCTATTCTATCTCCAGAACCAGAATCCATCCTCGAAAAAGTTCCTTCGAGTTCGTATGTAACTATACGATGGATTTATCCAATGGAAGTGGATGTTCGTAGTGATACGAGGTGTTCTGGAGAAATGTAAAGGTGATATAGAAGTGGCAATGATGTATGCGACACCGTGACATTCCAAAAAGTCAAAGTGTTTTAAGAAGGTTCGGTTAACTTGGTTTCATGAGTTTTAGTCAAAGGTCGGGTCATAGTCGCAGCCAGAGAGAGAGAAAAGAAACACTCAGCGTGCACTCTAACCTTGATCAGAATGGTTAATCATTTTATCTAATCTGGATGGCTCCCACAGTTTCCTCGAATTCTCCTCCAAACCCAAAAGGAGAATTAGTCGGAATTACCCGAGGAGTAATCCTACTCATTAGTGGGAATCGGGATCCAACTATCATCGCATGATAACTTGATGGAAGCCACTCAAGTCATCACACTCCAGAAGGTATGCGCATGCCTGGCAAGTTTCCTGTATGTTTGAAACTCCTGATGTGTGTTTTTACCCCTAAGACCCAAGTGACTTTGACACAGTCAACAAATCAAAGAGTCCTAGTCAAGTTCAACCCGTCATTATCCAGGATTGCATTAAACCCACCCGTACGAGCCCTTGACATAGTCAACAAGGCCGCACGACTGTCCTAACCAATCGCATTAATATGCCACAAACAAGAACTACTTAGCTACCGCACACTACGCCTTGACACAGTCAACAAACGCAGCACGAATACTAAGCAATACTTGTAAGAAATGACGGAGGGCTACGGCTGGTTTTTGGCGAAAAACCTTTAACGTAGCGAACTTGATATCGTTGAAGGAATCCAAGTGGTTTTTACAAATGTATAATGGCGAAAACTTTTGCTAAAGAGGTCACTCCCGGTGAAGGGATCTCGGCTCTTACCCCGTCGAATGGGGTGCAGGATATCCCAAACTGAATACCACGATGCAAAGCAAAAATAATCGACTATAGTAAAGTTATTACGTTGACGCAAACTTTTACCCAAGGGGTCACTCCCGATGAAGGGATCTCGGCCCTTGCCTAGTCGAATGAGGTGCAGGATATTCCAAAATGAATACCACTGTGCAAAGCAAAAGAGAACGTCTGTAATATCAGTTTTTTAAAAACTTGGTTCCAACAACATCATACATATGTTTGTTTTATCCTTGCATTGATAAGAATCTATGCAGTCCCATCAATTAATCACACCAGAAAAAAACGAAAATAAAATGTACATATATGACATCCGCATTCGCCACTGGGTCCCGTCATCAACCGATAGGTTACTTAACTAACGACAGAGCGGAGACTGGGCTAGCGCGGGTGCAAAACATATACAACATCTACCAGTATATATAAATATATATATAGCATTCATCCCAGGCATGATATAAAGCAACATCACAGAAATATTACAGAAGCAACACAGAATGGTGGATAATCTGGAGCCCCGGGTTTCACTTGAGCCGCAAGTGAGACCCGACCTTCCCTGTCGTGTGGATAGCATGTGCAATGAAACCTAGACCCCTACGAGTGCGGCAAGTTACCCGCCAAAACCAGAAGTGAGGCAGCCCCCTTCAGCAACGTGAATGGACCACCCAGCACTTCACGGAATCCGGTAACTTGAGCACCCTTCCTGGGTCACCTATACCCCCTACGAGTGCAGCGAATAGCCCGCCAATTCTAGAGTAAGGTCCCCTCCATCCCAACGCCATGAGATGCGGACCAGTTGCCCTCTAGAACCCGGCTATCCGTGCACTCCACCGCGGGGTAATCCTAGTACAAAAAAGAAAATAATATACAAGGGTGACATCGACTTCAACCCGGTCGTGCCCCAAAAGAATAATATACAAACTGGCAGTGACAACAGTCCACATGTCGGACGCTCGCCCCGCAATATCAAATATACAAATGAAATAAAACTGTACTAATATTGCACCACTGCTATCCAACACGACGATCCAACCAACATCACAACACAACACAGAACATCAACGTGAATGTCACGTTCGTAAAACCTGTCTAAAAGAACATATAGCAATCAGACGAGTTTTACCGCTCGAATGACATTCACGGTCGCAGATAGAAATGTAATATACTGTAAACACACAATTAAAATTTTGATCGACTAAACTTTCCCAAAATGGCCCCAAGTGCTAAACCAGTACTCAAAAGAATCTGGGCCAAAACTATATATCTCAAAAATCATTTTTCCACTTACTAGAGCTCCAGAAAAAATTTTGGTCACTGTAGCCCAAAAAGGGCAGCGGAAGAGCCGCCAAATGTGACATTTCGCGGCAGTTCCGCGGTGGAATTTTGGAGTTAGGTCACCAAATTTTTTCTGTAGCTTTAGTTTTGCCTTCATGTATTTTTAAGATGTCAAAAAATATTTTTTGACCACTTTTAAAAATCGACAGCAAACACTTTTAAAAATATTTTTTGCCCACTTTTAAAAATCGACAGCTCGAGTTCAGAAAAATTTGTCGATCGAGATTTTAAGCTTGTGTAAACTTGCTAGTAGGGTTAAAAGGGTGGCTCTGATACCATGAAGGGTTACGGTAGCGCCCCGGCCATCGAAACGCGGCCAAAATGTGGAACAAAATTTTTTAAAACCGGGGCTACCATTACCCGAATCCCGGATCGACCTTAAACCCTAAACTAGCAAACTAACTAAGAGTTAGAATCGTTAGACCGAGTTGATCCGTGTCCTTCGGTCTTCATTCCAAGCTCCTAGCGATTCTTTGATGATGTTTGGTTGCCAGTCTTCCTCCATCTCCGATGATCCACCTGAGGGAAACGGCGCAAGCTCCAGCCTCGTCGAACGAGACAACCGACGCTCCATAGTTGCTAGTGATGGAGAGTGGGGGTGTATAAAAATGTCACCACAATTTTCTCTCATCCATGTGCTCCATGGAGCAACTCAAGAAGAAGATGAAAGAGGTGATGAACTTTGGCATGAACAAAAATGGTTAAGTGTTTTGTGAACTTGAGAGAGTGAGAGAGTGGGCTAGCATGTAATGTGTAATCATGCAAATGAAAAAGAATTCCCACCTAGGAAGTGGCCGGCCCCTCTCTCTCCATCCCAAAAAAAATCCCCACCATTTCCTTTTATAATTAAAACAATAAACAATGCAAAACATGCTTTGTTACATGCCTCACAACATGCACAAAACCATGCTTTGACCATGTTCATGCCTTGTCACCCCTCCACCCCATTTCCCAAAAGATTTTCAATAAAGAAAATCGATAATGAGGTGGCACCTTCTAGAAGCTATTCCGTATAAAATACGGAATACTTCCCGGTACATGTATCGAAATACATATACGCGTATTCGTACAAAAATACGAATAGCCAAGAGAGAAAATGAATAGTGAACAATAATACTAGAATACATATATATAAATACATATGTAAATTATTAAATCAAAACCTGATTTAATAAACTGGCTTAATCCTAAGCCGCTAGTATTATCAACCGTCCGATTAAAGTCTGCGCAACAAGTGCACATATTTAATCGGACATCTGTATGTATCAACATACCTCATGTACACCATATCACCTGAACCGTGAAAACCCTCTGTGTGGGACTCTAAAGACTCGTCAATACGCTGGCAGTGGGTTTAACCATAAGCACGTCAGCGGCACTAGCTGTACGTAACGGATACCCAGGTATTGAGCGAAAGGGAGGCCGACGAGCAAACTCATGCAGAACCCCTACTGAGCTTGACAGTGACAATATCCGCACAGTCCGGTCTGTTCGTCTAAGAGTATCGCATATCGAGTCTAGGGGGTGGATAAAGTCAAACTCCCAACAACGCGATATTTAGTGTCGGTATGAAACCCATCACCACCTGAGAAAATATCGATCTTGGATCGGTAGTTCTCGTCCACCGTGGCCACAGATTTATGGCGATGGCCATCCGTACACAACGCGACATCAACCCCCAATACCGGGAAAGAAGAATCCACGACGATCCGATCACAGCCTCCATGTGGCTCGGGACTGTATCCAACTAAAACCTATTTGCACGACTCCTTTGAGCCGTGGTAGGGTAGTAATCAAAGCACAGTGGGAACTCACACGAGACAAATGACGATCTCAGGTCGACAGACTAACCTGTACACATGTCACCTAGGAACTGCTATCTGACAATATGTATAATACTAACTAGCAGGTTCCCGGCGAGTCCGTCCAGTGTACTCATAACCCAATGAGCACCTGTATACTATCTTAGGTGAACAAAATAACACCAATAGCTTGTGAGACCTGGCCACCGCCCCTCGTCAGGGTCTCGATCAGTATACACTAGTCTACACTGGAGTATCGATGCCCGGTCTCGATACTCCCACGACTAGGGACATTTAAGGATGTGCTTATAGACCCCCAGCTCCCACGTATGTGATCGCCATCACAATGCTGGCAGTCAAGCAAGAATCCTATAGGCTCTATCAACATGTATATGATGATAAAGACAAACCAGATAGTATACTATCATCTTGAGTAAGACTGTTTTATCGGTAGAGGTCCTCACTCAATCATCATAATCATAAGTCCGCGACTATGATAATTGCCTTGAGGGCACTATAGCCAACAAAGTTGTTTGCATATCGTCAAGACAAGGGTTAAGAGAAAGATATGATTCAAGAATCACGATAACAATGTGGCAGGACATGTTCCTAATTACGGATTTTATGATTCGTGTATTGGGTCCAATACCCAACTACAAAAGAATCAAACCCGATTAACCTTAATCCTATGTCTCCGATACCAAACAAACCCTGTCACGCCCCGCTTCCCAGAGTGCGCTAAGATCGGAACGTGACAGAGCCATCCATGCTACCTGTGGCTAGGAAACATCCCTCCACAGTCACATTACAGCTGTCTAGAAGATATCTAGAACATGAAAATAAAAATAAACTATCTAATACATGTCCATATGCCAGAATAAACGAGTCACGAAATAATATGCGGAAGCAATAAATCCAATAAACAATAACATTTGGAAAGTACGTCCCAAATACAGGCTCACATCAGGAAATGAAAGTGCTAAAGGAAAACTAAACTGAAATACTAACAGGATCCTCACTGCTCGGCCTGTCGGCTGAAGTACTCCTGGTCGACCTGCGGGAGAAATAAAGGATCTGCGCCAGGCAAAACCCAGACATCAGTGCGTCATAATATCAATAATAATAAGCAACCAGGATGTAACGAGATATGCAGGCATGAATAGTAATATGAATATAACAAGTAAACACGGATATAGAACAGTGAAGAGTATCAGTATATGTGACGTGCAGTGATAATTCTAAACTGTGCTACTGGGTTATCTATTCTAAAGTTTGTTTGAAATCAATTAATGTACTCCTCCATGTAACTCGAAGGATATATCCCGTTATCCCCCGGGACCACGGATCAGGTTGTGGGAGTCACGAATGACTCTGTCCCGTTATCCCCCGGGACCACGGACAAGTAAGAATCACGAATGATTCTGTCCCATTATCCCATGGGACTACGGACCAAGTAATATCCTTTTAAGCTACACTTCAGTTACACTTTTGATTTCCCCATGCCCCCAAGGTTATGTGTTCAAGTCAGGTATTGATAATCTGGAACTAATGTCAACACAGGATCAAGTAGGTATAGGTTTGTCTATGTAGACAACAGGATACGTCCGTCAGGACGATAAGTCAGGATTGTTGGCATTCGGAACAGGATCAGGTATCAAGTCAAACAGTGGTATAACAGGTCATGTCAGGTAGTGCACATGTGTCAAATGGATGCTCAACAGTAAAATGTAGTAAGTATCGAATCACGGTAAAAGTACGGATGTACGGTAAAGCATGGATGCAAAATTATCTATCAGGGGTTACATCCATAGCTCCATGACTATATAGGATGCACATTATCAAGCATGGGGTGTTAAGATAACAGTAACATGAAATAATGTGACATGGCATGCAACTAGATATAAAATTAATGGTATGGATACACAATAAAACACGGATGCACAAATATCCATCAGGGGTTACACCTATAGCTCTATGACTATGTAGGATGCACGTTATCAAGCATGGGATACTAATACAATGATAACATGAAATAATACGATCTGTAGATGCAGCTAAATATATAATAAATGATATGGATGCATACGGGTATCGAAAAACTATAAATTTGTAATATGGATGCATAACTAAACGATATGTAATATTATTATTCGCATGAATGCAAAATATAGTAGTATAGAATGTAGCAAGATAAACTTGCCTCAGAAACAATGGTCGATATGCAGGCGGCCTGGTGCGACACGACATGATACAGTGTGTGAAACAGCACGACACGGTGCTGGGTCTTGCGGTGACACGGGACTGGTGTGATGGTGGCACACAAGTGGCATGGACTGAGCACGAAGCGGGCATGACGTGGCACAGGAGCAGGGCACATGGCGTGACACGGTCCGAGTACGGTGATGACACGGTCTGGGTATGGTGCATTGTCTGGTCGCGATCTGGTGCATGGTCTGGTAGTGGTCTGGTTGTGATCTGGACACGATCTGGTGCATGGTCTGGTGGTGGTCTGGTCGCGATCTAGACACGATCTGGTGCATGGTCTGGTCGCGATTTGGAAATGATCTGGCCTCGACATGGTCGTGACATAGAAGTGGTGATGGTATGATTTTGGTATTGTAGTGATACTGTGGTGATGGTATGGTTCGTCCGAATCGTCGGCGGCGGCATGGCTCCGGCGATGACCGGAAAACAAGAATTCAAGAATGAGAAAAGAGAAGAAGAATTTGAAGGAGAAGAAGAAGAAGTCTGTGAGTGCAGGGTGCTCTGGGGTCAGAGATGAGGCGAGGGAGACGTCGAAGATGGGCTTTCTGGCGAGGTTTCACGGCAAGGCAGGGGTTCTAGGGTTCTTGATGTCGGGGGTCGGGTGTGCAGGGAAGAGCTCGGGAAAGGAGGTGGTGGTATCAGGGGAGAGGTGATGAGGAAGAGGAAGTGGTGACGAGGCGGGGGATCAGAGGTGATGGGTGCGTGGGTTGCTTGGGTGGTCGGGTATGGGTTTGCAGGGTTTGGAGCTCGGGGATAGAGAAGAAGAAGAGTGGAGGAGATGGAGGTGAGGTCGACGACGAGGGGATGAAGGCGACGACGGCGAGACGAGGCTAGGTCGGGTTAGGTTCTTGGGTTCTCGTGCTTGTGGGTGTGCAGAGTTCTTGGGTTTGGAGGGAGAGGAGAGGAAGGAGGTTGAGGAAAATGAGGAGGCAAAGGAGGAGAGACGGGAGAGATGAGATGAGCGACGTCGACGAAAGGGAGGCGACTAGGGTTAGGGTTCTGTGGGTTCGTGGCAACGTAGGGTTTTTAAAGAAGAAGAAGAAAAGAAAACAGAAGAAGAAAAGAAGAAGGGAGGTGAGCGTAGCCAGAGGGGAGGTGACAGGATCCTCGAGGAATAGTGATCGCGAGAGGAGTGAGAGAGGGAGAGAGAAAGAGAAAGAGAGAGAGAGAGAGAGAGGAGTGTTCTGTTGAAAAAAAAGATTTCTATTTTAAAAATCTTTACAAAAAAAATTTAGACGTAGGTAAAATACTTAACAGTAAAAAATTTAATATTAATAGAATTTGATTTTTTGGCTAATACAAAAATACTCCAAAATACGTGCGGGTCGGGTCTAAAAATCCAGTTTTAAAATACGGAAAATATACGTGTCGACCAACAACACTAAAACAGGATATCCGGGTAACGAAAAAGTATACCCCCAAGAACGGATGCACACACGTGCGCGTAACCATCCAAATAGATCCGTTTCACTGAACGGGACGAGAACAAGATGCGCGGATGCTACCACAGGGTCAGGGGTAAGATGCAGGCCATGCTAGATATTTTTAAAATATTTTATTTGACTTTAAATGTTATATTAAAAAAATGCAGATGCCAGATATAATGCCAGTATGCATTACATAAAAAAATGAAAATGCACGGATCTACAAAATAAGCCGGGATAAAAGATAAAAAAGAATCAAGACTAGTTTCCAGCAAGCGGGTCGGGTCGAATACAAATACAAATGTCAAATACACTATTCGCACCCAAAACACAATAAATCAGGAAAAAACCATAAATAAAGAAATACTCAAAATAGAACTGGTATAAATGAACTAGGGTGTTACATTCCCCGAACGATCCTGTCAATCAATAACATCGGTCGGTATCCCCCAGATATCCGCCGTGTTTCACAATTATCTCCGGTATCGAGTATCCTCTCTAAGCTCCCCGCCTCAAATGCGGCTATTCTTTCCCTCGGTCTCGACCGGGTTCACCATGAATCCGACTGTATAACCCCCCCTATTCAGTCCGGATAGCGTAAAAATCCACAACCGTATAGCTCTCCCACTCGGTCCGGAATAAAACCAAATCATAAAAACAATATCTCATGGTGGACATATCACATCAATCATGATGAACCAATTAATATAACTTAATAGTGCATAAAACTCAAAACCAGAAATCCGCATAATCCAATACATCTTATACCATAACTAATAATACCTGAAAGTGAAATATGATAAGTGATCATAATAACATAACATTGATGCAAAATAACTACTATTACTGATGCTTACAGTATAAAGTGAATCATATGGGACATAACAAGTACTAAGTGAATATGTGACATGTCAATATCGATAAGGTGTAGTGTAACATATAGATATGTGCGCGTGAAACATGACTCATCGATAATTAGTGCAGTGTTCTAGCAAGTGTTAAACAATGGAATTTTATAGATATGAATGCATATGATGAAGTTTCTTAGTTTTAAACATATACACAATACAAAGGAAATTAATAGCCAAACTTTTAATTACGGGCGTATTACGCCATCCATATAAGATCCCTCGGTAGATGTTAATCTACTCACTGGAATACGTCGAAGCTACTCGGACGTCATCAATCCTTTTCCCTTCCTTGCGGTCTCCGAAGTCCCCGCGGTCGAACCTAACATCGAAATTAACTTTCGTATAAGAGTGGCTAAAATCCGATACGGCGAAAACGTGAAACTAATAGACTTACATACTAAACGTACTACGTGAGAATATCGTGAGTTAACTGGACCTAGTTTAACCGGAGCTAACCCTATTCTGGTCGCAACAGACAGAAACAGAAATCGTGACATGATATATCTGTATCGTATTTAGAATTTTAACCCCAAAACTGATATTTGCTTCCAGATTTTATATACTAAATATATGACATAAACTAGAAATACCAGAAACCCTAACCTATAAATAGAAAGCTACCCTAGAAAAACTAACACCCAACTCCCTACCAAAACCGGCGAGCTTGGATGGATGTCGCCGGCCGAAAATTCGAGAAATGGGTCTGTGTTTCTATTGATTATTCTAGGTCCAAATTACAAGTTTAAGGTACTGTTTGATTTTTCTAACTATAAACCAACTCATAGCAGTTTTAAACAGAGCAATCATCCCACAAAATTTCGATATTTTACCGATATCATACTTCTATGTTAAAACAGTATTAAACTAAGATCTACAGAGTTGAAACTTATATCAATTGAAAGCTTAATAGAAAGGTTCCTTCAAAGATGCACAAGCACAAATTTTCCTAGCTTGAGGGTTGAGGTAAGGATCCCTATTACTTAGCTTCTTTCTTTCTCTCTCTTTTTCTTTGGTGAGTGTTAGGATTTTTCTTTTTCTTCTAAGCTAGTTAAATTGGTTCCTAACTTGATATATCAACTGAATCAAAAAGAAAAGATAAGAATAACGAATGATACGGGTAGTAGGAGGTGTCACCATGAAAGATGGTGGTGCTTTCATGCAAGGAGGAGGTGTATATGTGAGGTTCAAACTAGGTTATGCTATCTCATGAGTTTAAATTAACCTTAACCATGACCTAGCCCTCTTTACAAAAAAACCCTTACACAATATCTAATTTCCACAATTAATTAAACTTTCCATAAAACCCCTCACACTATATCATATTACATAATGAAGCTAAAAATTTCACTAAAACCCTTCTTAATAACTAATGTTACAAAGTAATTATTCAAATTAATTAATTTCACACACTACTTATGAAATGTCCTATTTTGTTTCAATAAAAATTTAAATTAACATTTTTAATTAATTAACTAAATTAATTTATTATCTAAAATATTTCAAAATGTTCTTTTTTTCCCTTAAAGCGCCACATGGACGAAAACCCGCTTATGACGTATGAGGAGGCAGAGCATGAGCTGAGCTTATTCGGTCCCCGAATTTAAAACTTAAGTACACGTACCATCAAAAACATGTGGGAATTTCTTTCGTAAGTCATCCTCATCCTCCCAAGTGACCTCCTCGCTATTTGGTCCTCGCCAAAGAACCTTTACAGATGGAAGTACCCTTGATCTTAGCTTCTTTACCTGCCGGTCTAGAATAGCTACAGGCTGCTCAGTATAGGATAAATTCCGCTCAAGCTGTAAAGACTGATGCTGGATGGCATAAGAAAGATCGTGAAGATACTTGCGAAGCATAGACACATGGAACACTGGATGTACATCGGGAAAACTTGGTGGAAGTGCTAAACGATAAGCTACAGCACCCACCCTCTCCAGAATCTCATAGGGTCCGACATACCTAGGACTGCGCTTCCTCTTTTTCCCGAAACGCATCACACCCTTCATCGGAGAGACACGGAAGAACACATGGTCTCCCACATTGAACTCAAGTCTGCGACGACGTCGATCAGCATAAGATTTCAGTCTGCACTGGGCTGCTCTCATCCTGTCTCGTATCAACTGGATCTTTACTGTAGTCTCATGCACTGGTTTGTTAGTTATATATATACCCTAGAGGCCATTACTGTACATGGGATGTATATTGTAGTGGATTCTTGGACATATATAGGGAGGACTTTCTTGCTCGATATGATAGTATGCTATCTGGTTGCTCTTTGTCTTAACATGTTGACTTGTATACGTGATGTTGCCTTGCTCTCACATGTTGACAAAGCCCTTTAGGATGTGTACTTGACACCCAGGACTATGATGGAGATCATACTAATGGAGCCAAGGGTAGTCCACAAGTACACCCTGTAATTGTTCCTTGTCGAGAGAGTATCGAGACAGGGCATCGATGCTCCAGAGTAGACTAGCGTATACGCATCTTGACCCATATGATGGGTGACGGATGATCCCACATCCATTGGTGTTTGACATCAAAGATGGTGTACGGGTGCTCAGTGGAGACTGGGTACACTGAATGGATTCACCGAGAACTCCTAGATTGTATTATACCTATCGTCAGATAGCAGTTCTCTAGTGACACTGGTACAGATTAGTCTGTTGACCTGAGATCGTCATAGAGTCTCTTGTGATTCCTACTATGCTTTGATTTCCACCATACCACGGTCAAGAGATCATGCAAAAAGGTGGTTTTTGGGTATAGTCCCGACTCACATGGAGGCAATGAGCGATAGGAGGGGATTCGTCTCTCCCGGTATTGGGAGTTGATGTTGCGCTATGCTCAATTGGCCATAACATGAAATCCCTTGCCAGGGTTGCTGAGATTTACTGGTAAGTGTTATCAGTAGTTTCTCGAACCGTTATGGACCTTGCATCGGCATGACATATCAGGCTATTGGGGTCTGACATTTTACCACCCCTAGGCGATGATATGCGACATATCAGACGAAGAGATCAGACTGTACGATAGTGTTACTGTCAGGCTTTTGCAGGAGTTAGAGCGGGCTTGCTTGCTGATCTTCTGATCATTCAATACCCGGGTAGCCGTTACGTCCAGCTAGTACCGCTGACAGCTTGTGGGTGCTTGATGTGATCATCACCTACTGCCGGCGTATTGACGAGTCTTTAGAGTCCTACATAGAGGTTTCACTGGCTCAGGAAAAACGAAGTAGGAGCACATATGTGATATGTGCGGGACCGAGATTAATACGAGTATGTGATACCATATTCTATTCTCGCGATATAAAGTATCGATCAGTTATATGTGATATAGCCGGGTTATCGAATAAAATGTTGATTCGATAAGTCGATACTGTATCGGTCGGTTATATGCGATATAGCCGGGTTATCGAATCAAGTGTTGATTCGATATAATGATACGAATAATATTAGTCGGTCATATGAGATATAACCGGATTATTAAATCAAGTGTTAATTTAATGATTTAATGTATAATTATATATTTGATATATTAATTTACATTAACTAATATTAGCTCACTTAAACATTTACTTTTCTCACATGTGCACACTTAATATATATGTGATATATATTAATTGTGTTTTATTTTGTGTCATGGTTGATGATACAAGCTACATGGGTGTATGAGACTTACACCATGATAAAGATAATGTAAGGTTTATTTATTTAGTGTAAATCAATTATTAGTTGGATAATGGTCACATGGCATGAAGCTTTGAGAAGCTTGGAGACTTATTGACTAGTCCACTAGTTTTGTTTTATACTAGATATTTTGTTAACCCAAACATTATCTTAACTCATGGTTAAGTCTATAATGAGACATATTAGATATTTTCTCACCCATGGTTGCCATTCTTACTCACAACATTATCTCTTTTCATCTTCGTCTTCAAAGCTCAAGAGCTCTCTAGCTCTTGATCAAGTAAGAAACCCTAGTGAGAAAATTAATTCCAAAGTGAGCAAAAATCCTACTTTATCATCCTCTACTAGATTAGCACTTTAGTATAGGGTGTTAGCTTCACTAATCCCACATTAGTGAAGAGGGTAGCATGGGTTAGTGTCTTCTCGACGTAGATCATCTTCGGCCTCGAAGACTTCAAGCAAGATCGTTGCTTTCTTCTCATGGAGCCATTCAAGAGTCCGCAAGATCATTTCATCGCAGCGAAGGGACTACTACACGAAGATTTTGAATTGAAGAACCGGTCTACAAAGGTTATATTTCTCATTCACTTAGATGTTAAGTTGTTAACATTGCTTGTTTGTTTGAATTTCTAGTTAAAGATTATTGGTTAGAGTTACTTAGAACGGCAAAAATTTAAAAACGGCATGGATGATGCCTCCCGAAACCTTGCTGCCGTCCTAGGTAACCCTACAGTGGTATCAGAGATAAGCTAGAACTTTAAACGATGTTTGTTAGATTACGAAACCGAAACTGCTCCGAAACTTGAAAATCCAAAACAGCAGTTTCTGTCGATTTTTATTGTTGTCAAAAAAATTTCCAAACAAGTACAGAGTGTTGTATATGATATAACATGAACACTGGCAAAATTTGAGGCAATTTGGTGACAAAGTGGCCGGCCACCATACACCCCATCTCGGCCCAAAAATCGAGCACCCCCCCCAAATTTTTCCAGTGTTCCAATGACTGGGTTTTGGTGTTTCAGGTGTTGTTTGTTTTTGCTAAATTTGCATGTGATGTTAACTTTCTGCAAAAGCAACTCGGAGTGTTTCGTAGTCGTAATTCTGACATGTATTCGGGTTATTTAGACGATGTTAAAAGGTTTGAACGGATATCAATAACCCATTTTTCCCCGCTGGAAATTTTCCAAGAGTTGGACTTTTTCCGAGCTTAAAATTTTCAGAAAATCTTGCAAACGATTCTGTGGACCCTCTAGAAGAATGAAACCTTAACTTGATTATGTTGTAAGTCCACGTTGCCCACCCCGGTGCTTGCGGGGAGGCGGAAAACGGTAAATCGGATTTTTATCGAACTAGGCAACATGGACTAACTAAAGGAGGATCTTTGCTAAACAAAAACTAACTAAAAGCTAACTAGTATTAGCTACATGGAAGAAAGGTTATACCTTGGGCTTTATGTCCTTCTCTCCTTGCTCCTTGGAGTGGAAGAAAGAGATCACCTTGTCGCCTTCTCTAGTCGAAGAAGGATCCACCCGAAAGCCTCAACCTTTGGCTTCAACTCTAAGCTAGAAGTAACTAAGATGCTAGAAGTGCTAATCCTAGAACCTTAGAAGAGAGTAGAGATTATTTTAGAGAGGTTTATCTCAAGCTCATGTGTTTCTCAACTCATGAGAGGGGAGAGCTTGAGAGAGAGGAAGAGGAGGAGTGATAATCAATATGATAGAATGAGAGAAATAATGAACCATTCTCTCTAAAATGGGTGAATTATGAAATTAGATAATTAGCTAGATAATTGTCATGGTTAATCAAGACTTGACCATAATCATTTCACATTAAATGCAAATTGTAAGGATCAAAGAGCATCTTTCATATGGAATGATGATGGTCAACTTGTCAACCCAAGTCAACAAGTCAAGTATGGTCAAATGGTCAACAACTCTAACCATGCACAATTATATATAACTAATATCAATTATTCATAATACACACATAAGCATTAGTGTTAAGAAAATGACAATGGTCATTAACCCTAATCAAAGTCCTCTCCCTCTGTCTCAGTCAACTGTGCATACGCACCCGTATTCGTGATCCGAGGAACACGAATACAATGAGATAAAACCAATCCCAAATCATATACTAGGATCTGGCTTAAACCAAAGCCCGCTAGTATAAGCTGTCCGGACAGCAAACGTGCACAAGTGCGCGGATGTGAACGAACCCTGTCGCAAAACCATGCGATCTCTACTCATTTTGCCTAAAGGCGAATAACTCTCTGTGTGGGACTCTAAAGACTCGACACTACGATGGCAGTGGGTTTAACCACAGACCGCAAGCGGCAGTTGCTGTACGTAACGGTCCCCAGGTAGATGCCGATAAGAAGACTGACGAGGTGAACTCATCTGAACTCCTACTGAGCCTGAATGTGACAGTCTCCGTACAGTCCGGTCTGTTCGTCTGATACATCGTATGGCGGGCCTACGGGGCCGGTAAATGTCAGTTCCCTAATAGCGGTACAAGTCGTGTCGGAGTGTAGCCCAGAACACCCTGAGATAACACTGGAAACCTACCAGTATATCTCGCTTGCCCTGGCCAGGGACTACTTGTGTAATGGATCTCCTGGACACAGCGCGATGTCAACCCCCAATACCGGGAGAGACGAATCCTGTCTAACCGTCACTGCCTCTAAGTGCTTCGGGACTGCACCCAACTACTACCTGTTTGCACGACTCCTTTGAGCCGTGGTATGGTAGTAATCAAAGTACAGTGGGAACACACTCGAGACGAAGTGACAGTGTCAAGTCAGTGGACTAAGCTGTACTCATGTCACCTGGGAACTGATAACTGACGATAGGTATAATACCAACCAACAGTTCCCGACGAGTCCTGTCCAGTGTACTCGTAACCTAACGAGCACCCGTATACTATCTCAAGTACGACGTACTGACGGCTGTGGGACAGACCGTCTCCCATGCTGGGATGAGAAGCGCATACGCTAGTCTACTCCGGAGTATCGATGCCCTGTCTCGACAGTCCTACGACTAGGGACCTGTATAAGGATGTGCTTATGGATTACCCAGCCCCCACGAGTGTGAGCGCCATCACAACGCTGGTAATCAAGCAAAGATCCTAAGGGCTCCACTAATGCGTATAGGTGATATAATAAAAGAAACACATGTACACATTAAAGCAGAGACAAACCAAGTAGCATACTACCATTTCGAGCAAGATTGTATATACAACTGTGAATATCCCAAGCTTCCATCAAGTAATATACATACTAGTATGATACAGTAATGGCCTTTAGGGCATATACATTAACAATCTCCCACTTGCACTAAGGCCATGTATTGGCATATCGAAGACCTGTCATCTCGATCAGCCGCTCGAACTGAGTCTGGGGTAAGGCCTTCGTGAATGGATCTGCAGTGTTATCTTCTGAAGCAACCCTCCGAACCTCGATCTCCTGGCGATCCACGATCTCCCTGATCAGGTGATACCACCTCAAGATGTGTCTGGATTTCTGATGGGACCTGGGTTCCTTCGCTAAAGCTATAGCCCCGTTGTTGTCGCAATACAGAGGTATTGGATCAACAATGGACGAAACCACCTGAAGTTCTTTCAAGAACTTCCTCATCCAGACAGCTTCTTTTGCGGCATCAGATGCAGCGATGTATTCCGCTTCCATAGTCGAGTCAGCAACGGTTTCCTGTTTGGAGCTCTTCCAACACACCGCCCCTCCATTGAGGGTAAAGACAAAACCCGATATGGACTTGGAATCATCCTTGTCACTCTGGAAGCTGGAGTCAGCAAAGGCCTCAATCTGGAGGTCTTTTCCGCCATACACCAAGAACATCTCCTTAGTCTTTCTCAGGTACTTGAAAATGTTCTTTACCGCTATCCAATGTTTCTCCCCAGGGTTTGACTGATACCTGCTTACCACACTCAGTGCATAAGCCACATCTGGTCTGGTACACAACATCGCATATATTATAGAGCCTACCGCAGAAGCGTAGGGTATAATAGACATACGATCCCTCTCCAAATCAGTCTTGGGAGACATCTCTTTGGAGAGGGTGATCCCGTGACAAGCCGGTAGATTACCGCGCTTGGAATCTTCCATACTGAATCTTTTCAGTATGGTGTCGATGTACCTGGACTGTGAGAGTCCTAAAATCCTCTTGGATCTGTCACGGTAGATCCGGATCCCCAGAATGTATGAGGCATCACCCAGGTCTTTCATGGAGAACCTGTGTGACAAGAACCCCTTAACAGATTGTAGCATAGGAATGTCATTTCCTATAAAGAGAATGTCATCCACGTATAAAACGAGGAATACTGCAGTTCTCGCTACAAATCTACAATAGATGCATGGTTCATCTGGATTTTTGATAAAGCCAAATTCCTTGACTGTCTCATCAAAACAGATGTTCCAACTCCGCGATGCCTGCTTTAGTCCATAAATGGACTTGAGCAACTTGCACACCTTTCCGCTGCTCCCACTCTGAATGAAACCCTCTGGCTGGTCCATATAGACACGCTCCTCTAAATGTTCATTTAGAAAAGCGGTCTTTACGTCCATCTGCCAAATCTTATAATCGTGGAAGGCAGCAATGGCAAGAAGGATCCGAATGGATTTCAGCATAGCCACTGGAGAAAAGGTTTCGTCATAGTCCAAACCAGGTCTCTGACGAAAACCCTTTGCAACCAGTCTAGCTTTATAGGTCTCAACCTGTCCATCTACACCAATCTTCCTTTTGAAGATCCACTTGCATCTTACGGGATTTACCCCATCTGGAGCAATGTCCAACGTCCATACTTTGTTGGTATACATGGACTCCATTTCGGTCCGCATTGCATCCAGCCATTTTACTGAGTCAACGCTCTGAATGGCTTGCTGGAAGCTAGTAGGCTCATCACAATCTATGATGCAATCCTCTCTATCCCCGTCTATGAGAAAATCGTAGTATCTCTCGGGCGGATGAGACTGCCTACTACTCCTGCGGAGTGGCGTGGGAATGTCCTGATCTTTCAAACCCTCTGGTTCTACTAAGCTTTCAGTAATAGCTCGTGGTTCTGGAATTTCTTCCAGTTCTATTGCGCTCCCACTTATTTCTTTTTCTATGAACTGGTGTTCTAGAAAGTGGGCATGGCGAGAAACAAAAACCTTTTGTTCCTCTTCGCAATAGAAGAAATATCCCTTGGAGTTCTTTGGATATCCCACAAACTTGCACTGTACTGAGCGTGCCTCGAGCTTGTCCGCATGCTGCTTTTTGACAAAAGCTGGACATCCCCATGTCTTAATGTGATTAAGATAGGGTCTCTTCCCACACCACATCTGATATGGTGTAGTAGGCACAGTCTTAGTAGGAACTCGTTCAAAAGGTATGCAGCTGATTCTAGCGCATATCCCCAGAACGATCGCGGCAACTCAGCGTTACTCATCATGGACCGTACCATATCCAATAGGGTTCGGTTCCGTCTTTCCGATACACCGTTATGTTGCGGAGTGTATGGAGGAGTAAGCTGAGAGAGAATTCCATTCTCTTTTAAGTAACCCAGGAACTCGGCACTCAAGTATTCACCACCTCGATCAGATCTCAGTGCCATGATACTTTTGCCTGTTTGTTTTTCTACTTCATTCTTATATTCCTGGAATTTTTCAAAAGCCTCGGATTTATGTTTCATTAAGAAGACATAACCGTACCTTGAAAAGTCATCCGTAAAAGTAATGAAGTAAGAATAACCACTTCGTGCATGTGTAAACATTGGACCGCACACGTCGCTGTGTACGAGTCCCAAGAGCTCGCTCGCTCTTACTCCGTGTCCAGTGAACGGAGTCTTTGTCATCTTTCCTTTGAGACAGGATTGACAAGTTGCATACGATTGATATTCGAACGGATCCAAATATCCTTCTGTATGTAATTTAGTCAATCTTCTCTCATTGATGTGACCCAGTCTACAATGCCACAAGAAAGTTTTATTGATTTCTGGAGACTTTCTTTTGTGTGTATTCTGGACATTGAAAATCTGTGGTTGGTTTAATACGTATATACTGTTGTTTAATGTATCTGACCCAATCAAAACTTGATTAAGGTGAATATTCACTACATTACTTACAAATGCAAATTCATAACCTTCTTTAGATAATAAAGATACAGAAATGATATTACATGTTGCATTTGGTACAAAATAATAAATACGCAAAATCAAAAAGTGTCCATCTGACAATCTCAGGTGATAGTCCCCCACGGCCTCAGCATCCATGCTAGCTCCGTTTGCAACTCTGAGGGTCATATCACCTGCCTTCAAAACTCTACGCTTTCTCAACGCCTGCAAAGAATTACAGATATGAGATCCTGATCCGGTATCCAATACCCAGGAAATAGAGTTTATTGATAGACAGTTTTCAATAACATACACACCTGAAGCTGAAGCCGCAACTCGCTTCAGATCCTGGGTTCTGGCCTTCCAAGCCTTGCAATCCTATTTCCAGTGTCCACTTTTGTGACAGTAAAAGCATTCTTCCTTCCCCACAAGCTTTCCCGCTACCTTTGTTGCCTTTCCCTTTCCCTTCGTATCCACTTTACTGACACCGCCCCTTGGTTTGGCGGGGGCTTTCTTCTTCTTTCCCTTGGCTTTCGCCCTAGACCTAGAAGAGGAAGATCCTCCTGCAAAAAAAGTGGATGTCTCCCTACCTTTCTGTAGGATGCCCTCAGCACTCCTCAACATGTTTAGAAGTTCGGAAAGTTCAACCTCCTTTCCTTGCATGTTGAAGTTAAGGATAAACTGGGCGTAAGTGGAAGGAAGGGACTGGAGAATCAAGTCAGTGTAGAGTTCATTCTCCAACGTGGTCCCAAGGTCCGCGAGCTCCTCTATGTAGCCAATCATCTTAAGCACGTGTTCCGCTACCGATGATCCGACGGCCAACCTTGCCGAAAACAACTTCTTCGACACTTCGTATCTGGCGATACGAGACTGCTCTCCATACAGTTCTTTTGTATGAAGAAATATGGACTCTAGGTCCATATTCTCGTCCTCCTCTGATGTTCGTTGTCCATCGAGGCAAGCACGAGGCATTTGGCCTTCGCGCAATCTATTTCCCAGGTCTTATAGATTTTCCTATCTACGACACTGGTTTTGGGACCTGGGACAGGGGGAGCTTTGGTGGTAAGGAGATAGCCCAACTTGTCATAAGTGATTGCCATCTTGACATTCCTGAGCCAATCTGTGTAGTTTGGCCCTGTCAGTATGTTTTTATCTAGTAATAACTTAAGTCCGGTCATGTTGAATGGTCGCTGCAATTAGGAGAGAGAAAAGAAACACTTTAGCATGATGCTCTTGCAAGTTTAGAGTGGTTTTTAGTTTGTCTAAACAGGATGGCTCCCACTGTCTCTCGAATCCCTCCTCAAACCATAAAGGAAGAATCAGTCGGGATCAATCTCACCGTACAATACTTGCTTAACCGTTCAGCCAGGCCAGTGTCTGTACTTCGAGGGAGGTTTTCCAACACTTTCACGAAGTTCCTTAATTAAGTAACCTCTTTTCCCTGTGGGCGTAGCCCCGCTAACACCTTTCTAGACACCTACTAGGTTTATAGCATTGATCGTTAAGTGAGAGATTTCCCGAGGAGTAGCATATACTCACAGTAGGATCGGGATCCAAATATCATCGCGTGATAAAACTGAAGGAATCCTACCAGAATCATCACACTCCAAATGGTATGCAGCGCTAGCAAGTTTCAGTACTTATGAAACTCCCGATGTGGATTTTTGCCCCATGCTCTTATGACCTTGACTTTGGCCAAAATATCATAAGTCACATGTCAAGTTCTACCCGTCATTCTCCTGGTTAATTTGGACCCACCCATACCTACCCTTGACTTTGGCCAAAATGGCAGTACGACTGTCCCAAACCAACGCATCTACCTATTCTGCACATGAATACCCAATAGCTACCAATCACTATGCTTTGACTTTGGCCAACATACATAGCTTGAATACTTTTTGACCATTCATGTGGAATGACGGAGGGCTACGAATGGTTTTGGCGAAATCGTGAACGTAGTGAACTTGATATAATCGATGGAACGAGATAGCTTTTAAAAGGAGTGGTTCAAGCTCCGCATTTAAAAGTTTGGTTTTGAAAAGAACCGAGTGGTTTTCAAAGTGTTCCAATCGACTTTTACTTGGTTTATTTTCTTGCATTAGTTCTTTTAATGCGTCCCATCATTTAATCCTACCATTGCAGAAAACAACCAAAATATGACGTACGCTTATGCCATTCGCATTCGCCACGGGGCCCCGTCATCACCCGTTAGGTTACTTAACTAACGACAGAGCGGGGGCTGGGCTAGCGCGGCTGTAAAACATAAGCAACGCCTAAATAGTTATCGTATATAGATATATAGCAATGATAGACATTACAGATCACAGATGAATACATTGGATATACTAGGAATCCGCAATCCGTTCGAGCCTGCAACGAAAAGCGGATTACACGGTCGCGGTGAATAGCTAATACCCCACCCAAGACCCCTACGGGTGCGGCAAACTACCCGCCAAGTATCCGAAGCGAAGCAACCTCCCTCAACACCGTGAGTAGGCCACTCGGCACTTCGAGATACCCGGTAGTTTGTGCACCCCCTCCATGGGTCTATCCTAGGAGCAAAAACAGTAAAAAGAATTATACAATGACGGCTACAACCCCGACCCGGTTGTGCGGCCATACAAATAATATTACATCAATTTACATGTTATATGAATTGAAAGAAAAGAAAACTCCCGTCTCACAAAACCCCCCGGCTATTCACCCGCGATAATCCAACGCATTCATATACACATATCATCAACAAACACAGATCACAGATATGTATAACCCCTACTAATCGACGTATAGCGATTAGCAGACGTTCAATACATATAAACATCACAGATATAACCCATTAGACAAAGTGTAGTGAAGTTCGATCAAAAATACGGATTTATAGGCACCCCAAATAGAAATTTCTTTTCTGGAAAATCTGGGCAGAAAGAAACCATCTTAAAAATTCCAAAACCTCCGCAGAAGAATACTGCACCAAACTCGGTCCAGAACCGAGTCAAAACGGCCGCGGTTCCGCGGCAAAAGGCATGTTCTTGCCGCGGAAGCGCGGCGCTTTGAGCGATTCACTGGATCGTTTTTGGTGTGCTTCTTGAAAAAAACCCTGAGCCGATTTTTGAAGTATGATTTATTATTTTTTGAGCAGAAAAAAATCAACAGAAACTTAGGGTTTTGAAATTTTAGTTTTGCGATTTTTACCGATCGAACTTCTATACACTTTACTAACTAGCTAGTTTATGTTTAGTTAGGCTCTGATACCACTGTAAGTCCACGTTTCCCACCCCGGTGCTTGCGGGGAGGCGGAAAACGGTATAAAAATCGGATTTTTATCGAACTAGGCAACATGGACTAACTAAAGGAGGATCTTTGCTAAACAAAAACTAACTACAAGCTAACTAGTATTAGCTACATGGAAGAAAGGTTATACCTTGGGCTTTATGTCCTTCTCTTCTTGCTCCTTGGAGTGGAAGAAAGAGATCACCTTGTCGCCTTCTCTAGTCGAAGAAGGATCCACCCGAGAGCCTCAACCTTTGGCATCAACTTCAAGCTAGAAGTAACTAAGATGCTAGAAGTGCTAATCCTAGAACCTTAGAAGAGAGTAGAGATTATTTTAGAGAGGTTTATCTCAAGCTCATGTGTTTCTCAACTCATGAGAGGGGAGAGCTTGAGAGGGAGGAAGAGGAGGAGAGAGAATCAATATGATAGAATGAGAGAAATAATGAACCATTCTCTCTAATATGGGTGAATTATGAAATTAGATAATTAGCTAGATAATTGTCATGGTTAATCAAGACTTGACCATTATCATTTCACATTAAATGCAAATTGCAAGGATCAAAGAGCATCTTTCATATGGAATGATGATGGTCAACTTGTCAACCCAAGTCAACAAGTCAAGTATGGTCAAATGGTCAACAACCCTAACCATGCACAATTATATATAACTAATATCAATTATTCATAATGCACACATAAGCATTAGGGTTAAGAAAATGACAATGGTCATTAACCCTAATCAAAGTCCTCTCCCTCTGTCTCAGTCAACTGTGCATACGCACCCGTATTCGTGATCCGAGGAACACGAATACAATGAGATAAAACCAATCCCAAATAATATACTAGGATCTGGCTTAAACCAAAGCCCGCTAGTATAAGCTGTCCGGACAGCAAACGTGCACAAGTGCGCGGATGTGAACGAACCCTGTCGCAAAACCATGCAACCTCTACTCATTTTGCCTAAAGGCGAATAACTCTCTATGTGGGACTCTAAAGACTCGACACTATGCTGGAAGTGGGTTTAACCATAGACCGCAAGCGGCACTAGCTGTACGTAACGGTCCCCAGGTAGATACCGATAAGAAGACTGACGAGGTAAACTCATCTGAACTCTTACTGAGCCTGAATGTGACAGTCTCCGTACAGTCCGGTCTGTTCGTCTGATACATCGCATGGCGGGCCTAGGGGGCGGTAAACGTCAGTCCCCTAATAGCGGTACAAGTCGTGTCGGAGTGTAGCCCAGAACACCCTGAGATAACACTGGAAACCTACCAGTATATCTCGCTTGCCCTGGCCAGGGACTACTTGTGTAATGGCTCTCCTGGATACAGCGTGATGTCAACCCCCAATACCGGGAGAGACGAATCCTGTCTAACCATCACTGCCTCCAAGTGCTTCGGGACTACACCCAACTACTACCTGTTTGCACGACTCCTTTGAGCCGTGGTAGGGTAGTAATCAAAGTACAGTGGGAACACACTCGAAGCGAAGTGACATTGTCAAGTTAGCGGACTAAGCTGTACTCATGTCACCTGGGAACTGATAACTGACGATAGGTATAATACCAACCAACAGTTCCCGACGAGTCCTGTCCAGTGTACTCGTAACCTAACGAGCACCCGCATACTATCTCAAGTACGACGTACTGAAGGCTGTGGGATAGACCGTCTCCTATGCTGGGATGAGAAGCGCATACGCTAGTCTACTCCGGAGTATCGATGCCCTGTCTCGACAGTCCTATGACTAGGGACCTGTATAAGGATGTGCTTATGGATTACCCAGCCCCCACGAGTGTGAGCGCCATCACAACGCTGGTAATCAAGCAAAGATCCTAAGGGCTCCACTAATGCGTATATGTGATATAATAAAAGAAACACATGTACACATTAAAGCAGAGACAAACCAAGTAGCATACTACCATTTCGAGCAAGATTGTATATACAACTGTGAATATCCCAAGCTTCCATCAAGTAATATACATACTAGTATGATACAGTAATGGCCTCTAGGGCATATACACTAACATATGTGACCATCAGAACCACCACCAAACCCTAGGGTTTGTAGTAGTTCAGCGGTGCCACATGTGAGGCATTGGTTGACCCTTCTACGGTTGGTTCATAGGAGCTGAGGCAGTTTCTGGGTACTTTTTGAACTCCGCTCAAGTGTTGAGCTTATTAGAAAATTTTGGGTTCTTGTTTATTCGATTGAAAGGTTTAACTTTGTCTAGCTATCTGTGATTGTGATACAATATTTGGAATCCACAATTAGTTATGAGATAACTAGTTTGAATTTTATAAATCTAGCAATTTAGTCTCAATTGATCGGTTGCCACGGGATTTTGATGTGATCAAAAGTCTGTCGCAATTACTTAGTTTACGCAGATACTCGCCGGCTAACCTTACTAGATAGCCACGCCCCATAGCCCCGACCAAGTGACTGTTGGAGAACCCCGTCGCCAAAAGCATCCGTTCGGGTGCTCGCGGCAGCGGTGTTCCGCCTTGGTGCACTTCGTCGACGGCATCGCGGGTTTAGCCGTCTATTAAAGTTTCCAACGAGCATTCGATCAGGTTATCGGGAATCTTGTTGAATTACCCGACAGGTTATTGAAAAGTGTTTTCAATATCGAGACTAAAATGCGGGGTTTTTAATTGTTAGGCATGTGATGTCTAAGGAATTCATTTGTTGGGCATGAAACCAAAGTATGTGATACATTGGGTTTATGATGTCTAAGGTGGTTGCGGATTCCAATTGTTGTAGTTTTTCACTTTCTTTTTTGCGACCGTAAGTGTAATATGTAGTGTATCGCCGGTTTCGGTGCTATATGTCAACGACAACTGGGATACGCATATTTACTTACGTTGTTGACATATGATGTTATGTGTTGCTGTGATATGTTATATTGGATCGTCGTGTTTTGAATAGCCGGGTTTTTTTTATGTGAGATGAGAGTTTTCATTTTCATTCATGTAAAAGCTTGTATGTAATATTCTTTTATTGGGGCACTTCCGGGTTGAGGATGATATCACCATTGATGTATATTATTTACTTTTCCGTATTAGGATAGACCCAAGGAGGGGAGCACAAGTAACCGGGTTCTAGGGTCCAGTGGGAGACCATCTCGAGGAGTCGAGACCAGGTCTCCTAACTCTAGAATTGGTAGGGTTGCTTGCCGCTCTCGTAGGGGTCTAGGGATGTGGGTTTGGCTATTCATCGCGACCGTGGAATCCGTGTTTTATACTGGCTTAAATTAAAACACGGAATTCCTAGTATATCCAATATTTCATATATGTTCTTCTGCTGCTGATATCTGTGATGTGATCACTGCTTATTCCGATACGAATTCTTATATTATATATATATTATATATTGATGCTTTCGTTTCATATGTGATACTTGGGAAGCAAAATTATTGGGACTTCATTAATGAGATTAATGAAAGAAAAAGAAACCTAAAGATGTTGTAGAAACTTGTTTTAAAAACTGGTAGCTCTAGTTCTTGCTTTCCATAGCGGTATTCCTTTTAGAATATCCAGCACCTTATTCGATAAGGAAAGAGCTGAGATCCCTTCACCGGGAGTGACCTCTTTAGCGAAACTAGCAGATGCTACAAACTCGGTTTGTCTTTTGATTGTTTTTATAGTTTTTGCTTTCCATGGTGGTATTTATGAAATATCCTGCACGTTATTCGATAAGGAAAGAGCCGAGATCCCGTCACCGGGAGTGACCTCTTTAGCAAAACTAGTAAAAGCCTCAAAAACACTCCTTTTTCAAAATCTCTCGATTCTACAACGATATCAAGTTCATTACGCAAAAGGTTTTCTTAAAAACCTGTCGTAACCCTCCGTCATTTCAGATAAGTACTAGTTAGTATTCGTGCTATGTTTGTTGACTATGTTAAGGCGTAGTGTACGGTAGCTAATTAGTGCTTATCTGCTTAAGCATGAGATGCGATTGGATTAGGGTAGTCGTGCGACTTTGTTGACTATGTTAAGGATCGTGCGGGTGGGTTTAATTCAATCAAGAAATGTACGGGTTGAACTTGACTAGCACTTATGATTTGTTAACTATGTTAAGGTCATATAGCTGCTAGGGGCAAAAATATTATCGGGAATTTCAAGTGTTGAAATTTGCAATGAGATTGCATACCTTCTATGAGATAGTTAGATCCCGATACCCACTGTGAGTAAGAGTTACTCCTGGGAGAGTTTTACACATTACAATTAACCGATCAAGTAGGTGTCTAGAAAGGTGTTAACGGGGTTACACCCCTGGGAAAATGAGGTTTATTTTAACTAGGTCCGTGCGAAAGCACGAAGAACCTCCCTCAAAGTACCGACACTGGCCTGGCCGAAAGATCCGCGAACTTGTAAGGTGTAATTAATCCCGGCTAATCTTACCTTTTAGGGTTTGAAGGAAGATTTGATAAAAACAGTGGGAGCCATCCAGATTAGATAAAATAATAACCAATCTAATCTTACAAAGAGCGCACACAAAGTGTTTTCTTCTCTCTCTCCTGGTAGCGACCATGTCACGCCTTAATCAAGATAATAATATGGATGCATTGACCGAACCTGCTTATTATACTATGCTAGGGAACGTTGGTTCCGCTCTATCTTATAATTGTTATAAGTCCGAGCAGGAAATTGGGGAATATCCGGATTCCCATGCCACCCAAACAAAGAAAGTGCATGTTGATGCATCTTCTTCGGGTGTGTTCATTACCGAGAACTGTTTCTCAGTATCTTCTACGTCCTGAGTATGTGATACCGGATCAGGATCCCGCATATGTGATATATTACATGGGCTACAGATAGGTGGAGAACTGATATTGGGTGATATATCTCTAAGTGTCAGAGAATGGCGCAATTGTTGCAGCCAAGTCAGTTGGCAGATATCACCTTGTATTAATACATTGATTCTGAACGAATGTTATTACATACCAAAACTAATATACAACATTACATCGGTTTCTTTATTAAGTTAAAGAAGGATATAATTGTGTATTAGCCGATAATGTTGTGAACATTTTCCTGAATCAAGAGTTGATTCGATCAGGCACGTTATATAATAGCATATACGTTCAAAATCAAACCATAGTTCAAAGTGTATAGAACACACATAAGAGGAATAGTTCAGAAATGAACGAATCCTTCTTATGGCATTGTAAACTAGGTCATATCAATGCGACACGATCAGCTAAGTTACATAAGGATGAATATTTGAATACGTTCGAATTTTCATCTTATGATACTTACTAGTCTTGTCTCAAAGGTAAAATGACTAATACCCCGTTTACTAGAAACAGAGAAAGAGTTACTGAACTCTTGGGACGAATACATGATGATGTATATGGTCCTATGTCTACAAATGCCAAGGTTGGTTCTTCGTACTTCATTATATTCATCGACTATCTCAGGATTCGGACATATGTTCCTGTTGAAACACAAGTCTGAAACTTTTGAGAAATTCAAGGAATATAAGCTTGAAGTTGAAGAACCAGACGGGTAGAAGTATTAAGTCCTTCGATGAGATCGAGGAGCAGAATATTTGGGCATGGATTTCCTGGATTTTCTAAAAGGAGAATGTGATTCTCTCAGCTTACTCCTTCGTATACACCACAGAACAACGGTGTATCGGTACGGAGGTATCGCACCCTATGAGATATGGTGCGCTCTATGATGAGTACTGCTGAGTTACCTGTTTCCTTTTGGGGTTATGCACTTGAGAAGCTGCATACCTATTGAATGAGGTTCCATCCAAATCAATGCCTGCCACTCCATATGAGATATGAAATGGGAAGAGACCATGTCTTAAACGTATTAAGATATGAGGTTGTCCGGCCTATGTTGAAAAGCAAAATCCGAACAAGCTCGGGGCAGGGTCAGTTCTGTATAAGTTTGTTAGGATATCCCAAACATTTGTGAGGGAATATCTTCTACCATTCTGAGGAGCAAAAGGTATTTTGTTTCTCAGCATGCCACCTTTTTAGAAAAGGTATTTCTTGTGAAGAAATTAGTGGTCATGAGGTAGAACTGGAAGGAGTTCCAGCTACACAAACTAATAGCTGATGATTTGGTGAAACCAAAGGATTCAATAGTCTCCAACGAACCCCAGCCTCTCCGCGAATCTGGTAGGGTTCCTCATCCACTTGAGAGATACTACGGTCTTCTCGGTGACTGTGGGAGCGAGGATTGTATCATGGTTGATGATGGCCCAACTAGGTTTAGGCAGGCCGTCATGAGTGGAGACTCTGTGAAATGGCTGGATGCTATGCGATCAAAGATGGAATCCATGTACACCTACAAAGTATGACTTTGCATGTTGCACTTGAAGGGATAAAACCCATTGGGAGCAAATGGATCATGAGAAAAGTCTTGGTGTAGATGGAAAAGTTGAGACTTTCAAAGCTATGCTTAAGTCCATCAGGATCAATGCAAGCATCGCGGAGATGGAACATCTGTTTAGATGTGGCTGTCAAAGTGTTTGACTTCATCAAAAAGGTAAATGAACCTTGTATATACAAGAAGGTTGTAGAGAGTAAGGTTGTCTTCCACGTATTGTACGTAGATGACATACTCTTGATAGGAAAGTGTTTCCTATGCTACACTCGGTCAAGCTCCTCTTAACATGAGGATTCTCAATATATGATCTGGATAATACCTACTGCATCTTGTGGATTATGATCTATAGTGATAGATCTATGTGGATGTTGGGAGTGTCCCAAATCCAGGTACATTAACACCATACTAAAGGGGTTTAATATGGAGGATTCTAAGCGTGGTGGTTCGCCCACTTACTCATGGATCACTCGCGTGCAAGGGATACCCTATGCTTCGGTAGTAGACTCTATCATGTATGCGATGTTATGTACCAGACCAGATGTAGATGACTCACTAGGTGTAGTGATCAGGAATCAATCGGATCATGGGAGCATAACTGGACAGCTGTGGAGGACATTCTTATGTACTTAAGAAGCACTAAAAGAAAGTTCTTGGTTCCAGCTTCCAGAGTGATAAGTTCGACTGAAAGTCAGTCACAGGTATTGTCTTTACCCTCAGTAGAAAGACAGTATGATTAGAAGAGTTCCAAGCTAGATACCGTGGCATACTAGACGATAAAGACTGAATACATTGCTACCAACGATGCTACCAAAGAAGTTGTCTGGACATTACTTATTCATGAGATGAACAAGGTTCCTACCATTGAGCGTCCAATAATTGTTATTGTGACTACAATGGATTTGTGGCTTTAGCCTAGGAACACCTGTCCCATCATCGATCCGGACATATTCTGAGACTAGTATCACCTGATCAGGGAGATGGTTGATCTCCAACGGATCGAGATAAGGAGAGTAGATTTTGAGGTTAACACGGCGGATCCACTCACCAATGCCTGCTTTCCCAAATACAATTTGAGAGATTTTGGGATGGTTGAGTATGGGATACTACAACCACTGCTATATTGTTAAGTATGTGATACTGTGACAAATGGCCTTAGTGCAAGTGGGAGATTGTTAGTTATATGTATGCCCTAGAAGCCATTACTGTACATGGGATGTATATTGTGGTGGATGCTTGGACATATATAGGGAGGACTTTCTTGCTCAATATGATAGTATGCTATATGGTTCCTCTTTGTCTTAACATGTTGACTTGTATACGTGATGTTGTCTTACTCTCACATGTTGACAAAGCCCTTTAGGATGTGTACTTGACACCTAGGACTATGATGGAGATCATACTAGTGGGGCCAAGGGTAGTCCATAACTATGTTAGTGTATATACCCTAGAGGCCATTACTGTATCATACTAGTTTGTATATTACTTAATGGAAGCTTGGGATATTCACCTTGTATAAACAATCTTGCTCAATATAGTAGTATGCTACTTGGTTTGTTTCTACTTCAATGTGTACTTGTGTTTATTTTACTATATCACTTATACGCATTAGTGGAGCCCTTAGGATCTTTTGCTTGATTACCAGCGTTGTGATGGCAGTCACACTAGTGGGGGCTGGGTAATCTATAAGCACATCCTTATACAGGTCCCTAGTCGCAGGACTATCGAGACAGGGCATCGATACTCCGGAGTAGACTAGCGTATGCGCTTCTCATCCCAGTGTGGGAGATAGTCTGTCCCACAGCCATCAGTACGTCGTACTGGAGATAGTATACGGGTGCTCGTTGGGTTACGAGTACACTGGACAGGACTCGTCGGGAACTGACAGGTTGGAATTATACCTATCGTCAGTTATCAGTTCCCAGGTGACATGAGTACAGCTTAGTCCGCTGAATTGACACTGCCACTTCGCCTCGAGTGTGTTCCCACTGCATTTTGATCACTACCCTACCACGGCTCAAAGGAGTCATGCAAACAGGTGGTTGTTGGGTGCAGTCCCGAAGCACTTGGAGGCAGTGACGGTTAGACAGGATTCGTCTCTCCCGGTATTGGGGGTTGACATCGCGCTGTGTCTAGGAGAGCCATTACACGAGTAGTCCCTGGCCAGGGCAAGCGAGATATACTGGTAGGCTTCCAGTGTTATCTCAGGGTGTTTTGGGCTTCACTCTGACACGACTTGTACCGCTATTGGGGGACTGACGTTTTACCGCCCTCTAGGCCCGACATGCGATGTATCAGACGAACAGACCGGACTGTACGGAGACTGTCACATTCAGACTCAGTAGGAGTACAGATGGGGTTTCACCTCGTCAGCCTTCTTGTCGACATCTACCTAGGGACCGTTACGCACAGCTAGTGCCGCTTGCGGTCTGTGGTTAAACCCATTGCCAGCGTAGTGTCGAGTCTTTAGAGTCCCACACAGAGGGTATTCGCCTCTGGGCAAAACAGAGTAGAGGTCGCATGGTTTTGCGACAGGGTTCGTTCTCATCCGCGCACTTGTGCACGTTTGGAGTCCGGACGGATATTACTGGCTGGCTCTGGTTTGAGTCAGATGCTGGTATATGATTTGGGGTTGCTTTTATCTCTCAGTATTCATGTTCCTCGGAACAAGGATGCAGGTGTGTATGCACGGTTATTTGAGGAAGAGGAAGAGGGCTTTCATTAGGGTTTCGGAACGGGTGCGTATGCACAGTTGACAGTCGTCTTTTTCCAAAACCCTAATGGATTTATGTTATATCAATTAATAATATATAATAAAATGAAATTGTGTCATGGTTGGTTTTTATGTTGACTTGTTGACCATGGTTGACTTGTTGACCATGGTTGAAGTTTTGACCATCATCATTACAAAAGAAAGATGCTCTTTGATTCTAGCAAATTCATTTAATGTTTGAAATGATAATGGTCATTCTTAAACTTTCCATCAACCTTTTCATTTTCATTATTATTATTATTTGATAATTCTTTTGCTTTATGTTATGGTTGCAAAAGAAAAAGAGCTCACTTTATCATAACAACTCTCTCTCCTCACTTCATCTTCTTCTTCCTCTAGCAAAAGAGAACCCTTCTCATGTGTTGAGAATCCTTCTCTTTAAAAAGAAAAGCACCCCTTAGACACTCTCTACTCACTCTAGGATCAAGGGTTTAGCAAGCCGGAGATTCTAGTTCACTCCAAGTTCGAGAAAGAGCCCAAAGGTCGAACCCTCGAGGTGGATCCATCTTCGACGGAAGAAGGCGACAAGAAGAGAACCATCAACCTCTACAAAAGTTTGAAGAAGAAGGAGTTCAAGTTTAGGTATAACCATCTTCATCCGAGTAGCTAAATCTCTTTAGCATGTATGCTAGTTTTAGTTTAGTTAAAGATCCCGACTTTGCTAAGTCCATGTTGCCCCTTGCGCTAAAAATTTGATTTTTATACCGTTTCCGCCTCCCCGTAAGAACCGGGGGTCGCAACGTGGACTTACAGACTACACCCTATAATTTTTCCTAGTCAAGGGAGTATCGAGACAGGGTATCGATACTCCAGAGTAGACTGGCGTATACGCATCTTGACCCATATGATGGGCGATGGATGATCCGACATCCATTGGTGTTTGACATCAAAGATAGTGTACGGGTGCTCAGTGGAGACTGGGTACACTGAACAGACTCGCCGAGAACTCCTAGATGGTATTATACCTATCGTCAGATAGCAGTTCTCTAGTGACACTGGTACAGATTAGTCTGTCGACCTGAGATCGTCATAGAGTCTCGTGTGATTCCCACTGTACTTTGAGTTCCACCATACCACGGTCAAGAGATCGTGCAGAAAAGTGGTTTTTGGGTATAGTCCCGAGTCACATGGAGGCAATGAGCGATAGGAGGGGATTCGTCTCTCCCAGTATTGGGAGTTGATGTTGCGCTATGCTTGATTGGCCATAACATAAAATCCCTGGCCAGGGTTGATGAGATTTACTGGTAAGTATTATCAGTAGTTTCTCGAACCGTTATGGACCTTGCATCGGCATGACTTATCAGGCTATTGGGGTCTGAAATTTTACCACACCCAGGCGATGATATGCGACATATCAGACGAAGAGACCGGACTGTATGGTAGTGTTACTGTCAAGCTTTTGCAGGAGTTAGAGCGGGCTTGCTTGCTGATCTTCTGATCGTTCAATACCCGGGTAGCCGTTACGTCCAGCTAGTACCGCTGACGGCTTGTGGGTGCTTGATGTGATCATCACCTACTGCCGGCGTATTGACGAGTATTTAGAGTCCTACATAGAGGTTTCACTGGCTCAGGCAAAACGAAGTAAAAGCACATATGTGATATGTGCGGGACCGAGATTAATACGAGTATGTGATACCGTATTTTGTTCTTGCGATATAAAGTATCGATCGGTTATATGTGATATAGTCGGGTTATCGAATCAAATGTTGATTCGATAAGTCGATACTGTATCGGTCGGTTATATGCGATATAACCGGGTTATCGAATCAAGTGTTAATTCGATATAATGATACGAATAATATTAGTCGGTCATATGAGATATAACCGGATTATTAAATCAAGTGTTGATTTAATAATTTAATGTATAATTATATATTTGATATATTAATTTACATTAACTAATATTAGCTCATTTAAACATTTACTTTTCTCATATGTGCACACTTAATATATATGTGATATATATTAATTGTGTTTTATTTTGTGTCATGGCTGATGATACAAGCTACATGGGTGTATATGATTTACACCATGATAAAGATAATGTAGGGTTTATTTATTTAGTGTAAATCAATTATTAGTTGGATAATGGTCATATGGCATGAAGTTTTGAGAAGCTTGGAGACTTATTGACCAGTCCACTAGTTTTGTTTTATACTAGATATTTTGTTAACCCAACCATTATCTTAACTCATGGTTAAGTCTCTAATGAGACATATTAGATATTTTCTCACCTAAGGTTGCCATTCTCACTCACAAAATTATCTCTCTTCATCTTCGTCTTCAAAGCTCAAGAGCTCTCTAGCTCTTGGTCAAGTGAGAAACCCTAGTGAGAAAATTAATTCCAAAGTGAGCAAAAATCCTACTTCATCATCCTCTACTTGATTAGCACTTTAGTATAGGGTATTAGCTTCACTAATCCCACATTAGTGAAGAGGGTAGCTTGGGTTAGTGTCTCCTCGACGTAGATCATCTTCGGCCTCGAAGACTTCAAGCAAGATCGTTGCTTTCTTCTCATGAGCCATTAAAGAGTCCACAAGATCATTTCATCGCAGCAAGGGGACTACTACATGGAGCTTTTGAAGTGAAGGACCGGTCTACAAAGGTTGTATTCCTCATTCACTTAATGTTAAGTTGTTAACATTGCTTGTTTGTTTCAATTTCTAGTTAAAGATTCTTGGTTAGAGTTACTTAGAACGGCAAAAATTTAAAAACGGCATGGACTATGCCTCCCGAAATCTTGCTGCCGTCCTAGGTAACCCTACATAGCTGCGGTCCCAAAATACTGCTCTCGCTGAGTTTAGTCCAACATACGGGCGATCGACATTTTCTCCCATACAAAGCTTCGAAGGGTGCCATCTGAATCATCTCTTGAAAACTGTTGTTGTAAAAGAATTCTATCAAGGGTAAATGACGATCCCAACTGCCACCGAAATATAGACTGCAGGCTCGAAGCATATCCTCAAGAGTCTGTATGGTCCGCTGATTGTCAGAGATTTTCTGTGTTTAAGTTTACCACAATGAAGACGGTGTCGCTTGGTAGCTAACCGGTTGAGTACGGGTCGATCCACAGGGAGAAGGAATCCTTTTCTTTATGTTCTAACGAGTTAAATCCAATTAAGTTGGGTTTTGTTTTAAGATCTACGAATGAGAATAAGTTGATAAAAAGCTTGCTAGGGTTAGAATTAGGTTTGTTCGAGATAGGGATCTTCTCACATCTTTCAATGCCTTAGTTGTGAATAAAGGTGTTAGGATAATCGGCAACAACGGGGATTAGCACGATTAGGAAGAAACTTAGTTTCTTCCTTTTGCTCCTTGTCCATCCGTTCTTGGCTCTTAGCCCTAACCTCCGGTTAATTCAACCACAACCGGTCTAACTAGGGAATCACCGCTATCATGTAGGACAGGGTGCCGTAGTGAGCGGATTATGGTTGATTTAAAGGGAGTCCGTATTAAAATTATTTGGGCAAAGAAAGGAGTGAAAGAGATTTTCTTCTCTCAAACCTTTCCTATCCTACCCCTAACAAGTGAGGAATTACTCACTTATTAGGAAGATAACAATAAAATTCATTTTTATTTTAATTGATGACCTAAATTGCAGATAAATAAAGAACAAATAAAAGTGCAGATAATAAATTGCAGATAAGAAGAATGCGAGATAAAATAAAAGATTTACTTTATTGATGACCTCTCAAAAACGCATTACAATGGAATTGAAATTTAGATCTAGAAATTAAAAAACGAATAAAGAGAGGCATCCTAAGAAAGGCACCCTAAAAGAGGCACACTTAATTAGGGTTTTGGCTTTCCTATTTATAGATAGAAAAAAACCCTAGGTTACATTCTGATCCATACATGAATTTACCAAACTACCCTAAGAAAACCGGGTCAAAGCACCGACACCTCCACCGACACGTGCACCGACACGTGCACCATACGGCCACGGTTCCGCGGCAGAATAGCCTGTTTAGCCACGGTTCCGCGGCCAATTAGTGGAGTCGTGGGCTTATTTCTTCAGGGTTTCTCTATGTTGCTTTTATCTTCTGTTTTCTTTAGTTGGTTCCTCAGAATCTCTTCAATTTTCTTCCAGATTTCCAACAGTGCAGAATGATGTGAACTTTTGCCTTGAGCTTCGCATTGAAGTCTTGAATCTTGTGCTGCCCTTGTGCTTTGTGCATTGAACTGTCTAATGATTTTCATTTGTTTCTTGAACTGGTAGGCGGCATCATACGGATTCATCTATTGTTGGTCGTAGTCTCACATTTGTAGCGACTTTTCATGAATTGCACTGTAATGATCTGAGAACCTATAACCTGCAACTATTTAGCAGACATGGATCAAAAAGCACCTATTTGTATGTAATGTGATTAAGAATGGGCGATATAATAATGCAAAATTCTGATATGAACAAATACCCCCAAACTTATCTTTTGCTCGTCCCGAGCAAAACCAATTTTATTCTCAAAAAATTCCTAACCTCACTTTCGCAGGGAACGCGATTGCACCGAGCTCGTGCAACAAGCCGTTCAACCTCTAGGTGTCCCTAGTAGGAGGAGTGTTGTCTCCTGAGGGTTTTTAGCGGATACTACCCACAAAATCCGATCAATTTGGTCGTTGACTCTAATTCTTCAATTTAGTATTCTAGTGAGGAAGTCTATTATCTTCAACTTAGAAATCCTCAACCCGTATTTTTCACACTTCCTTTTCATTTATCTTAAGATCATATACGTTTTGCCAATTTATAAAGCTTTCAGCATCTCCTAAGTTTTCCACCTAAAGTGCAATCTTAACTCAGGAATTTTTATCATCTTTACTGAAGATATAAGCCCTATCTTTTATTCATATCTCTTCTCCAAACTCCAATCATATACCCCTACGTGTGTGTAATTATCACCCCTACACTTGGAAATTCAATTCAAGCTATCATACTCTTGTCCATTTTCCAAAATACTTTTAGTTGGTGAATTTTAGATGAAATTGCTCACACATCCTTCATGCGACCGTTAATACTTGTTGATGTATTAAACGACCGATTACAAAATGTGATTGCGCATTTAGGCGTAATTGCTCGTCTTGCAGCACCTAAGGCTTAGCAGTGACTCCCAATCCAGTTGGTCTAAGGCACTAGGTGATAAAGCACCCTCTCTATATTTTTTTATTTATGCTGCCTTAAGTAATTACAAAACCAGAGTTCATTTTTTTATCTCTTTATTCACCACTTATACTTTTATTTTATTTTCCTTCATACTAAGGATTTTAGACAAGAGCATTTCAAAGTATCCTCTACATCCCAAGGTTCAAGATGTGTGTGAGTACGTAAAGTAGGCTATATATTTTCATAATTTGGACTTAAGGTTCAGAATTATTTTTCAGACCTATACTTCAAATAGAGCTTTCAACACCCTTCCCTTATTTCGATTTAGCCCAAGACTGAACTCAAAATTTGCCTATTTCTAAATAAACTACAAGGACGTATATTTTCTACAGTTAAACTTTAAGAAAGGTTATTTTTAGGGTTTTTAATTTACTAAGTTTAGGATCTAGTTTTTCCTAACTAGTCAACCGTCATGTTGAACTTAAATCAAATATGGCCAAAATTGAAATTTTCAATTTTTATAATTTTTAAATTTTTTGATTTTTATGGATTTTAAAATAAGTATGCAAATGCAAAAAATATACACATGAATGCGAAGGAAGAAAGCTTACCGAGCACACCCCCAAACTTAAACTTGACAGTGCCCTCACTGTCAGGCTACACCAAGAGGGTCAAAATTGTCGGCACTCCCCTGTTTTTGTTATTATTATTAACAGAAAAAGAAAACAAAATATATATACACAAAAAAGGTCCCCCCCAAACTTAAGTGAAACAGTGTTTCCACTGTTTAAGCGTTAAAGTTCAGAGTTAGGGGGGAGAAAAACACAGTATCAAGCTATACAAGGCCTTACACAGGCCAAAGGTTAGCACCAACCATTCAAAAATTTTATCATTATAAAGCGGCGGTTGGTGAAAGAACATGTTGTATAAAGTCAGGAAGAAATGAGGTAAAGATAAGTGGTGTAATGGAAAAGGTTTACGTCTCGATTTGTAGAGACGAAACAATAATGGTGAACGGAAACGAGAATGTAGATGATTAGGAATAGGAAGAATGGTCACATTCTCGTATGGGATAAGAAGAAATGGTGATGGTTCGACTTCTTCAGGCGGAGATTGATTAATCACAAAATCCATGTCGTTTAGGAATGCGAGTTCGTTGGCGAAAATATCTTTGAAACTTTCATCAATGGTGCGATTGAACGTTTCAATGTCAATAAGTGTCACACCAGAATTCAACACACTTGATTTTTCAAAAATTACGGAGGTAGGAGACTCGTAAGGTTCATCTACCTTATTCTCAAAAGAGTCTAAATCAAGTTGTTTTTCTAGAATTATCGAACTCAAAATATCGGATTGTGATTCATTAACACTCGCTATCATTAAAGGAAGATTAGAAGAAGAACCAGAGAAAGTGGGAGAAAGAAATTGAATACGAACTTGAGGGTGGAGATGGAGTGTATAAACTAGCACAATTTGTAATGACCGATGTGTAAAAAGCGATTGTGCTAATCTATCAACCCACTGAGAAATGAGGTCAAATCCCTCAAGATTCGTGAGAAAACATGGGTACGTTGAACTTGGTAAACCAGACATTGAAAATGGAAGTATAACGGTTTCTTGCAAGGTCGGAGCGAGGATGGAGGGAAATGATAGAGGAAGGGTATCGGTTAAAGGTTCAGGAGGGTGTACACCGTCAATGAAAGGGATAGAATGAATTGGGAAATCTGACTCCTCAAGTAAAACTGCTTCATCCTCAATAATTTTCTCAAAATTCAGCTTATCCATGCAATTCTCATCAAAATCAAGACGCATATGAAGTTCGGGAGAAATATTTAATGACTCGGGATGATGAATTGGAGAGAAAAATTCAGTCAAATCTACGGGTTCATCATCCAAAATATTCCCAGCGTCAATATCCTTAATCAAGTGAAAATCAATTTTTTTAGAGACCTCATCAAAAGCATGGATATTACTCAATTCAGGTTCTAGAGTGGAGGTGTAGAGGTCAAAGGGATTGGTGATGGTTTCACTCGAAAGGGACCCTTCACAATCAGGTAAATCAAACACTACAAAGTCGCACAACTCATTAAACGTTTTATCTTCAACTGGTGAATCATTTGAGACACTTGATAGACATTCAAAACCGGGGTTGTGGGATTCAATTGGGGATGGGTAGGTTTGATTTGGAAGGATGTACAGCTCACTCTCACCACTCAAATTCTCAATCTGTCCAACCGCCTCATCATATATTGGAAAATTTTGAGCTAGTTAGAAACCAGCTACCGGGTCACTAGGTTGTATGAGGGCGGCCATGGACACATTCAAATCCATCATCTGTTGGTATGACGCTACCCTAAAGTCTTCCAACGCCTGTTCCAAACTAGACATGGATTGTGAAGGAGTTTCAGTAAAAGATTCAAAGTTGTTTGGATACTGGAAACTCCCAAATGGCTGTGTAGAAGCAATGTCCATGGAAGGTGTAAAAGTTGGGTAGAATGGATAGGAATAGAATGGTTGGACAGGGGTAGGATCAACATTTGGATAAGAAGATGAATGGAATTGTTGATCCACAGAATTCGCAGTGGTGAAAGGAGTGAAAGATCGGTTACAAGATTGTTCAATATGTTTAGCAATAGACATAGGTTTTGGGGTTACAACTGGACTCTCAAAAGGGGTATCAATATGAGAAGGTGGTGAAGGTTGAAATGGTTGATACAAGGTGGATTGCGGAGTCCAATTGGTTGTCCTAGATGCGTTTATCCGATCTTTCAAAGAAATTTTAGGCATGGAGGGGTCGTTCGAAACTCGACCAAAACAAGAGCCGTAGGAAGTAATGTCTGGTTGTGGGTACCAAATTTCGGCAAGAGTTTTCCGAGGTGGGGTACCCATGATGTAATGAGAGAAAGGAGAAGAAAAAGAATGTGATTTTTCTTTTGGAGTTTAGATTTTTTTTGAAAGTGTTTTTTTAGGAAGAGATTTTGCAAGAATGTGTAAGGACTTACTTCAAACAATCACAGTTTAAAACATGCACAATCAAACCTTGAGCTACAGTCTTCTAAGTCAACTAGACTGCTCCTAACTGTTCCAAAGTGACAAGTTGTGAGATAATCCTCAAATCGCCTCTTCACTGCCAATTGTGGCCAGATAAGCACAAATGAAGAAAGGAGAGTTCCGCTCACGAATCACCTTGAGACGGGCCTTTTAAAGTTACCTTTCTCACTTATATAGCCTAGAAACCACAAAGTCAAGTTTAGATAAACGATTGAATGCCCACAACCTTTCTCTGTCCTAATGAGCACGACAGTCCTTAGTTGGCTGAGTCTATATATTTTTTTAATTAACTCAAGGGTGATGCATATACTTTTAGTGATTTTTGGTGTCTTAGGAAGGGTAATGAAATCCCCACAAAATCTTGATTGGTGTTATAACCCCTTAGATTCTGTATTAATTATGCAAAGCAGTTAACACACAAAAAATCTAAAACACTTGCTGTAACGTTTTGAAAATCGTTTCGGTAAAATTTCGAAAAAACGGTAAAAATAAGGGGGTTTTCTGTAAAAAGTCAAAATGCAAATATCTTTATTATAAAATTAAATATACATATTCTAGCTATGTAATTGCTAGTATTTGGTGTTTATTGAGTCACTGGTGAAATTTCAAATTTTCTGAAAAAATTTTCCGAAAATAATTATTTTAATATTATTTTAAGCCGTCACTAATATATTTAATTAGGGAAAATTACAAATTGGAATGAGTTAAAACAAATTTTGTGCATCATAAAACATTAAACAAAATTTTATCATGTGGTTTTTGAAACGAAATCGTTTGCCAAAACGGTTTAGAAATTATTGAAGAAAAAAGGCTTTTTTTTAGTATAAATGGATGTTTGGGGTATTGTATTTATCATTTTTCATCACCCCACACCCATACCCACACTCACACACCCCTATTTATTTCCTCTCTTGGCTGAATTCAGCAGCCCCATCAATTTTCCCCACTTGAAGATTTGAAAAGAAAAGAATAAAGAGAGAAGAAGTTAATTGAAGTATGGGCTTTGACTTTTGTGTTGACTTTGAACTTTCCTCACTTGCTTTTCCCCACCTCACTCTCACTCCACTCCTCCTCATGATGCAGCCGAGCCTCCCTCATGCTGTCCTCCCCTTTTTCTCATCTCATTTCACTCAAAACCCTTCAAAAAAATCTCCAAAATTCCATCTAAAATCAAGCTAAAACTCAAATCCAATTCTTACCCATTTTTCCTTTACCTATTCTAGTATGGATCATGGTGAAAGAAGCAAGTTTGTGAGGCTAGATTGCATGTTTGATTCAAGTTTTGTGAGGTATAAATATTTGTTTCATGGTTTGATTTTTGATTAGTTACTTAATTGTTGCTATAATACTTCCTTATTATCTAATTAGATGCTTAATTAGGTTTTGATTTGAAAACTTGGGAATTCTAGAATGGGGTTAATTGCTAGTTAGGGTTTTGGGTAAGGAGATTATGATTGTGTGATGTATTAGACATATTAATGTTATGCTAAAACTAATTTAGTTGCTAGTTTGCAATTTGTTAATTTAAATTTGTAATAATTATATATATTGCAAACTAGGTTTTTAAAATATATATATTTTGGTGAGATAAAATTTCAATTAGTTTTTCATGCATCATTAACATTATAATGAGTGGTTTAATATCTTAGGTTATGCAAAACTAAACTTAATGGTTGAATTGTGAATTTTGCTTTAAAAGGTGTTAAAAATTGATATTTTTGCAAACTAGGATTTTGGAATTTATGCAAATTGATAAGAATAAATTATAGAAATGGTTTATATGAATTAGTTATGATATTTAGTGGATATTGTGGCCGCTAGTTTTGTTTAAACATCGAGTTTTGTACTAAAACGGTTAATTTTGCCTGCTAGGTTTTCGGAAAAATAGCTTTTAAAGTGAGTTTGAGGTTTTTGTGAGTTTTAACCTATTTTATATTAAAATTTGTGTTCATGAATGTGCAAATGAGTGTATTTGGGTTTTTCTCGATGGTCTGGCATTTGTACACCGACGTCGAGGGTTTTTGGGTTGATTTGTGGAAGCAACCATAGGTTTTGACCTATGTGGGGTTCGTGTGTCGTTTTGGTCATGAGTCGGATTTTAATGCGATATGGTGCGTTATGATATGTAGGTACCCCATGTGGACTTCGAGACGACAAGCAAGCGCGTGGCGACGTCGGCACCGGCGAGCGAGGACCAGGTGAGTAGATTTATATCTACGGGGAGAAGTCGGGTGGATGGCGTATAGCATCCCCGCAGTCCGTGGTGGTGTATACGGATGCGTATACACACCAACAATTATTATATGTTATTTGGGATTAATAACGATGTTTAGGATGGATATTGGTGTGTTGGATTATTTTAGTGTTGCGAACCCTAGGGTAGTGTTGCACTACACATACACACATACATACTTGCATACATTCCTATTTATATGTGCTCATGGGATTCTTTATAGTTATGTGTTCACATGGGTATGGGACTATGTGTTCACATAGGGATTTGAGGATGATACTTGGGATTGAGCTGAGTCGTTGAGATTTGTTTTGTGGTTGTGATATCGGTGATATGGCAGGATTCGTGCTTGAGGTACGTCCTGGTGTTATAGCGGATCTTGGGGCGGCGATACGGGTGAATAGTGTTATAAATAAAATGGTCGACATGTGATCGTGATATGAGGCATGATATGCTAGGATATTGATATTAGGCCGTATCGGGCGATGTATACCCTTGATGATGATATGTGCTGACGATATCGGTTTGTACGAGATTGTCGATCAGTAGTCAGATCATGAGTATATTGAGGATATTAGTATTGTACTAGACATAGGTCAGTACCCTAGACTATGATCTTGGATAAAGAGGATACCAGGTGAATAGTATGATGAATGTGATATTAACCCGTACCCAGATTTGGGGATGCCGTACGACGGATTTACGTACGAGCTATATTTTGATGATTGATCCGCACTCTTGACTTGGGATGTCTGATTATAGATATGGTATCGGATAAGATATTATTGAGGCGGGATCACCGACTAATATATATACAGGTATGTATATGTATCGACTCAGATGTTAGGCGGTTTCCTTACCTGTAGTCCAGCTTGTTAGCTTAGCCCTTTAGTTTAGTTTAGTTGTTAGATTAGATTCGATTCTTACCTATTTCAAAAACTAACGAATCGTGGGTATTTTAAAAGACAGCCCAAGGGATCCTACGGATATTTCAAAAGACGTATATTTTCATAAAAACACCGTAGCCCCTATTTTCAAAACCCCATGATTCGTGTTATTTCAAAAGGCACCATTTGTAGGACTTATATTAGATTAATGCAGATTAGTTATAGTTGCGTCTAGTATTCAGCTCCCGCTCATTATTATTGTTCGCTTCGCATCGCATGGTTATATTATGTTTCATACTCCATTATTGATATCATGCTGTTAGGACACCAGCACCATTACCGATGTTGCGTATGTACCACGTACACTTACTTGCCGGCTCACACACATTTTCATCGGTAATTGCCATGTCACGTACACCTTAGAAAATATTATTGCTTGACATAGCCTGTTAGCTAATAGTTTAGACATGATATTAGTGTACTTGCCTTATATGTTAGTTTAGATATTGTAGTTATACCTGCTACTTCATGCATACTGTTATTCATTGTTATGCCGCATTCATGGATTCTCATGCATATATTCACTATTTTACGTGTTATTGAGGTTTTGGATTCGGATTTCCATGAGATTTTCTGGATTTGAAGGAAAACCGCAAAAACTTAAATAAACCTTTTCTCTCTTTTAAAATAATAAGTGCGGTTTTCCCATGATGTATGAGTCGTCTACCATGAGTTTGCTGATGGATTTCGAGACCCGATTCGAGGAGTGGAGGAACCGTTTCGGGTACATGGTGGGCCCGGTGCGGTACCTCGGGGCAAGAGGAATGTGTTGTTGACGTTGAGCCCGGCAGGGGAGCACTACCGAACGGTGATATTACCCGACGCGTCGGATATCCGGAGGATACCGTCATGGTCTTGAGATGGATGGTAGGGGCCGGTCTGGATTGATGGCGCCCTAGATATTGTGATTGAGATTTTGAGATATTGAGGTACAGAGATTGTGATACAGAGATATCGAGATATTTGGACACTTGTTTTGTGTCGATACTGGGCACTGTTTTATGCTGATTTCATTTATGGTACCTCACTTTTAAAATACAGAAATCTCACTGATTTATGAAAGCAGTTTTCGTCAGTACATGCATTCTGTTCCATGCATTCATACCTCATTCATATGATATATTGCTACCTGAGGCACTGACACGGGCACATGAGATCACACTCGGTTAGATATTACCCTAGCCATTGTTATAGGCAGCATGTTATACATATATTTGAGGATATATTATGATCATTGACCTAGGTTGCGTTATTTATGCGATTTCTTTCCGTAGATGTTTTTCTATTCACGAGTTGGCAACTTACCCACGTTGTGCCCCAGTTTCTTGCAGGTTTGCCGTACAGGTTTCATTACGGCTTGCGGGCATAGTTTCCTTCGGGTGATTTGCTAGTAGGTGGGTTTACTTGTATCGTACCCCACATTATATAACTTATATATTATTACTCTGTTGTATCTAGAAGTTCCATCAACCAAACATGTATTTATTTTTTAGATAGAGACCAGTGATGTTATTCCTTCGACCTTAGAGTCGCGCGTTTTATTTCTGTGGTTTTCTTGTGATTTTGAGTTTCCTTTTGAATTTTGATTCTCGACGTTGGCGTTGTATATTATATTGCTTGTGTGGTTGTGACCGTCGATTGACGAAGAGCTAGCTCCCGCTTGGGGATGCCTTTTTATTGATTTCGTATACTATTCATGTTGTATCCCGTTTGGGAGCCAGTATTTACAAAGGAGACTCTGCCGAAATTTTCAGGAAATTTTTGATGTTTTTTAGAAACCCGCATAATTCGGCTTATGCTATTAAAACTACTTATTTAAATTTGTTTTCCTTCACTCTACAACTTTTCTTGGTTTGCATTTCTGGGTTTTCGGCTTACTTGGATTACGTACGCCTCGAGACGATTCGTAGTTTAAGTGCCGGTCATGTTCCGTACTTTCGGGACGTGACAAAGTTGGTATCAGAGCGTTAGGTTTTACCTTCGGAGCGTAGGATGACCCTTGGTTGATGGAATAGGTGACTAAAGTAGAGTGACATACCGTATGTATGTTCCGCGGCATATTTACGATACGCTACTCCACTTAAGAAGCCTTAGGTTGTACATTTCTTTGCTCAGTATTATATTCATTCCGATCTAACCTCATCAGTACCAGTTAAGGTTTTGCTGCCACGATTACGGGCAGGGAGAGCTACAGCTAGAGTTGCGGTCAGCACGAGCTCGTCACGAACGAGGACTGACCAGGGCGAAATTCCGGCGACACACGATTGCGGAGATGTGTCTTTTTATGATGTTTTCGCGCCATGAGCGTTTGGCGGATCGCTTTTACGAGATTTCTCGGACGTGCCGATCAGTACCTGAGGATCGAGCCAATGATAGAGGTCAACCAGATTTTGATAACCGTTGGCGTATTGCTTATTCATGATGATCGAGGCACTATTCTGCGTGCAGACGAGTGAGCCAGTTATTGCTGCGAACGACGAGATATCGCCCCAGAGGTTGGAGCTATTGCAGTACGAGTAGTACGAAGAGATGATAGAAGGTCGCTAGTCACCGAGGATGAATGACTAGGACATGTGGTTTGTTCGCTTACCCCGATGCGAGATCATCAGATAGATTGATTCCAGCTAGAAACGACTTCACGCAGAGATGTGAGGGTCGACGGAGACGATCAAATGTCGGAAACCTATTATTCCAAGTTTAAAGTATTCGGAAAGACATGCAGGTAATTCTATGGACCTCTAGAAGAATGAAACCCTAACTCGACTTAATGACCGTGTGAAAGCCTTTGAACCTTCAGGTTTGCGGCAGTTCTACGGCGCCATTAGTGAGGCTTAGGTTTGCCCTTCTACGGCTGGACCACCGATGCTGTGGTATGTACTCGATACTATTAAACTGTGCCCAAGATGTTGAGCTCTTGGGGGATTATGAGGTTTTGACGACTCGATCGGATGGCTCGACTTAATTCGGATGCTAGGTGGTGAGATGCATTTCTTGGGAGACTCCCGATACGAAGATAGCCATTGGAGCTCAGTCCATGCAGCCGCGTCTAGACGAGTCCAAAGCTGACGACATTAGAGAAAGGTGAAGTAAGAGGTTCATACGAGGTCTTGATGAGATGACGTTCCACTCCGCCGACATCAGAGATGCGATACGTATGCCGAGGCATTGTACTTGGGTATACCTTCCAGAAGGAGTCGCGTTGAGTATGCAGCCGTTCCAGAACGAGAACAGATCTAGTAAGGGACGATGACTTCCGGACAGTTCGGCAGAGACGAGATTTGGGAGAGATCTCGATAGGACCTTTCTGGAATAAATTACGAGAAGACTTAGACCCAGTAGTGGTCATGTTATGCACACCGGCAGGCCAGAGTTCAGGATCGTCGACGAGACATGCTATGAGTGACCACGGCAGTTGGCCAGAGATTCTTGGAGGATGTGCTTGAGCGGGACTATTCCGCCATACTCGATTTGCGTATTTTAGGCGATTTATTCGCATGATTGATTTTGATGATTGAGTTTCATGATATTTGTCTTCATGGACCATGGTTGCACCTGCTGAGTATTTACGATTTTTGCACGGTTGTTGCACTTGATATCGTTTTCGTGCCTTGGTTCTCATGTTTGTGATTATATGGATTGCATACAGTTGAGTTGATTGTGCGTATATACGCACACGATTTGGTTTTTGCACTCGGTATAGTTCATATATGCTTGCAGTGCAGTGTTCCGTATGCTGTGCATTTAGATGCCCTGGACTTCGATTTCGATGGTGATGTTCGATATTTGTTTTGTGCACCTGATGCACCTGATTGGATTTTGCGTATATTCGGCACTTGATATTGGATTTCATGATTTCGTGCACGATGGATGCACCTGATTTGGATTTTCGCGCATGTTGGGCGCATGTTTTGAAGTGTGATTTTGGTGCACACCAGATGCACTAAATCGAGATTTTTCGTGCATGTCAGATGCACCTGATTTTGCTGTCAGGCACACACGTTGACTATGACAGATGCTTTGTGCACACCCGATGCACTTAGATCTTGTTTCTGTGCACTTGTATGGCACGTATATGGATTTTGATTTCCGTGCGCACCAGACGCACGTAGTATTCATACGCGTATTTTGGGATTGATTTTTTCTTATAAAGCAGTATGTTTTTATGATACTTGCTATGTGTTTTCGTACTGGGCAGGACTAGTCAGAGGACAGTACCTGAATATATTTGGCATTCATTTCCTTAAGATATTTACATATATAGGGTTGATATTTATGTGTATAGTTTCGAGTTATATCATATTGGTTTTGTATTAGATTTGACATTCGTGTCTTCACCTTGACTCCGATGATTGCGGGATGCTTGACGGAGTTTTGATTTCGAGTTATCTACTCATTACTCATGCGCATGCATTGCGCTATGATGTGTTTATGTATTTATGATTTGGAGCCCCGGCGATTTGATGGTTTAGGCTGAAATATTTTAGTATTTAATGGGGAGTTTTAATTTAAATTCGGGGACCGAATTTCATTAAAGGGGAAGATTGTAACGTTTTGAAAATCGTTTCGGTGAAATTTCGAAAAAACGGTAAAAATAAAGGGGTTTTCTGTAAAAAGTCAAAATGCAAATATCTTTATTATAAAATTAAATATACATATTCTAGCTATGTAATTGCTAGTATTTGGTGTTTATTGAATCACTGGTGAAATTTCAAATTTTCTGAAAAAATTTCCGAAATTAATTATTTTAATATTATTTTAAGCCGTCACTAATATATTTAATTAGGGAAAATTACAAATTGGAATGAGTTGAAACAAATTTTGTGCATCATAAAACATTAAACAAAATTTTATCATGTGGTTTTTGAAACGAAATCGTTTGCCAAAACGGTTTAGAAATTATTGAAGAAAAAAGGCTTTTTTTTAGTGTAAATGGATGTTTGGGGTATTGTATTTATCATTTTTTATCACCCCACACCCATACCCACACTCACACACCCCCATTTATTTTCTCTCTTGGCTGAATTCAGCAGCCCCATCAATTTTCCCCACTTGAAGATTTGAAAAGAAAAGAATAAAGAGAGAAGAAGTTAATTGAAGTATGGGCTTTGACTTTTGTGTTGACTTTGAACTTTCCTCACTTGCTTTTCCCCACCTCACTCTCACTCCACTCCTCCTCATGATGCAGCCGAGCCTCCCTCATGCTGTCCTCCCCTTTTTCTCATCTCATTTCACTCAAAACCCTTCAAAAAAATCTCTAAAATTCTATCTAAAATCAAGCTAAAACTCAAATCCAATTCTTACCCATTTTTCCTTTACCTATTCTAGTATGGATCATGGTGAAAGAAGCAAGTTTGTGAGGCTAGGTTGCATGTTTGATTCAAGTTTTGTGAGGTATAAATATTTGTCTCATGGTTTGATTTTTGATTAGTTACTTAATTGTTGCTATAATACTTCCTTATTATCTAATTAGATGCTTAATTAGGTTTTGATTTGAAAACTTGGGAATTCTAGAATGGGGTTAATTGCTAGTTAGGGTTTTGGGTAAGGAGATTATGATTGTGTGATGTATTAGACATATTAATGTTATGCTAAAACTAATTTAGTTGCTAGTTTGCAATTTGTTAATTTAAATTTGTAATAATTAAATATATTGCAAACTAGGTTTTTAAAATATATATATTTTGGTGAGATAAAATTACAATTAGTTTTTCATGACATCATTAACATTATAATGAGTGGTTTAATATCTTAGGTTATGCAAAACTAAACTTAATGGTTGAATTGTGAATTTTGCTTTAAAAGGTGTTAAAAATTGATATTTTTGCAAACTAGAATTTTGGAATTTATGCAAATTGATAAGAATAAATTATAGAAATGGTTTATATGAATTAGTTATGATATTTAGTGGATATTGTGGCCGCTGGTTTTGTTTAAACATCGAGTTTTGTACTAAAACGGTTAATTTTACCTGCTAGGTTTTCGGAAAAATAGCTTTTAAAGTGAGTTTGAGGTTTTTGTGAGTTTTAACCTATTTTATATTAAAATTTGTGTTCGTGAATGTGCAAATGAGTGTATTTGGGTTTTTTTCGATGGTCTGGCGTTTGTACACCGACGTCGAGGGTTTTTGGGTTGATTTGTGGAAGCAACCATAGGTTTTGACCTATGTGGGGTTCGTGTGTCGTTTTGGTCATGAGTCGGATTTTAATGCGATATGGTGCGTTATGATATGTAGGTACCCCATGTGGACTTCGAGACGACAAGCAAGCGCGTGGCGACGTCGGCACCGGCAAGCGAGGACCAGGTGAGTAGATTTATATCTACGGGGAGAAGTCGGGTGGATGGCGTATAACACCCTCGCAGTCCGTGGTGGTGTATACGGATGCGTATACACACCAACAATTATTATATGTTATTTGGGATTAATAACGATGTTTAGGATGGATATTGGTGTGTTGGATTATTTTAGTGTTGCGAACCCTAGGGTAGTGTTGCACTACACATACACACATACATACTTGCATACATTCCTATTTATATGTGCTCATGGGATTCTTTATAGTTATGTGTTCACATGGGTATGGGACTGTGTTCATATAGGGATTTGAGGATGATACTTGGGATTGAGCTGAGTCGTTGAGATTTGTTTTGTGGTTGTAATATCGGTGATATGGCAGGATTCGTGCTTGAGGTACGTCCTGGTGTTATAGCGGATCTTGGGGCGGCGATACGGGTGAATAGTGTTATTAATAAAATGGTCGACATGTGATCGTGATATGAGGCATGATATGCTAGGATATTGATATTATGCCGTATCGGGCGATGTATACCCTTGATGATGATATGTGCTGACGATATCGGTTTGTACGAGATTGTCGATCAGTAGTCAGATTATGAGTATATTGAGGATATTAGTATTGTACTAGACATAGGTCAGTAACCTAGACTATGATCTTGGATAAAGAGGATACCAGGTGAATAGTATGATGAATGTGATATTAACCCGTACCCAGATTTGGGGATGCCGTACGACGGATTTACGTACGAGCTATATTTTGATAATTGATCCGCACTCTTGACTTGGGATGTCTGATTATAGATATGGTATCGGATAAGATATTATTGAGGCGGGATCACCGACTAATATATATACAGGTATGTATATGTATCGACTCAGATGTTAGGCGGTTTCCTTACCTGTAGTCCAGCTTGTTAGCTTAGCCTTTTAGTTTAGTTTAGTTGTTAGATTAGATTCGATTCTTACCTATTTCAAAAACTAACGAATCGTGGGTATTTTAAAAGACAGCCCAAGGGATCCTACGGATATTTCAAAAGACGTATCTTTTCATAAAAACACCGTAGCCCCTATTTTCAAAACCCCATGATTCGTGTTATTTCAAAAGGCACCATTTGTAGGACTTATATTAGATTAATGCAGATTAGTTATAGTTGCGTCTAGTATTCAGCTCCCGCTCATTATTATTGTTCGCTTCGCATCGCATGGTTATATTATGTTTCATACTCCATTATTGATATCATGCTGTTAGGACACCAGCACCATTACCGATGTTGCGTATGTACCACGTACACTTACTTGCCGGCTCACACACATTTTCATCGGTAATTGCCATGTCACGTACACCTTAGAAAATATTATTGCTTGACATAGCCTATTAGCTAATAGTTTAGACATGATATTAGTGTACTTGCCTTATATGTTAGTTTAGATATTGTAGTTATACCTGCTACTTCATGCATACTGTTATTCATTGTTATGCCACATTCATGGATTCTCATGCATATATTCACTATTTTACGTGTTATTGAGGTTTTGGATTCGGATTTCCATGAGATTTTCTGGATTTGAAGGAAAACCGCAAAAACTTAAATAAACCTTTTCTCTCTTTTAAAATAATAAGTGCGGTTTTCCCATGATGTATGAGTCGTCTACCATGAGTTTGCTGATGGATTTCGAGACCCGATTCGAGGAGTGGAGGAACCGTTTCGGGTACATGGTGGGCCCGGTGCGGTACCTCGGGGCAAGAGGAATGTGTTGTTGACGTTGAGCCCGGCAGGGGAGCACTACCGACCGGTGATATTACCCGACGCGTCGGATATCCGGAGGATACCGTCGTGGTCTTGAGATGAATGGTAGGGGCCGGTCTGGATTGACGGCGCCCTAGATATTGTGATTGAGATTTTGAGATATTGAGGTACAAAGATTGTGATACAGAGATATCGAGATATTTGGACACTTGTTTTGTGTCGATGCTGGGCACTGTTTTATGCTGATTTCATTTATGGTACCTCACTTTTAAAATACAGAAATCTCACTGATTTATGAAAGCAGTTTTCGTCAGTACATCCATTCTGTTCCATGCATTCATACCTCATTCATATGATATATTGCTACCTGAGGCACTGACACGGGCACATGAGATCACACTCGGTTAGATATTACCCTAGCCATTGTTATAGGCAGCATGTTATACATATATTTGAGGATATATTATGATCATTGACCTAGGTTGCGTTATTTATGTGATTTCTTTCCGTAGATGTTTTTCTATTCACGAGTTGGCAACTCACCCACGTTGTGCCCCAGTTTCTTGCAGGTTTGCCGTACAGGTTTCATTACGGCTTGCGGGCATAGTTTCCTTTGGGTGATTTGCTAGTAGGTGGGTTTACTTGTATCGTACCCCCTCATTATATAACTTGTATATTATTACTCTGTTGTATCTAGAAGTTCCATCAACCAAACATGTATTTATTTTTTAGATAGAGACCAGTGATGTTATTCCTTCGACCTTAGAGTCGCGCGTTTTATTTCTGTGGTTTTCTTGGGGTTTTGAGTTTCCTTTTGAATTTTGATCCTCGCCGTTGGCGTTGTATATTATATTTCTTGTGTGGTTGTGACCGTCGATTGACGAAGAGCTAGCTCCCGCTTGGGGATGCCTTTTTATTGATTTCGTATACTATTCATGTTGTATCCCGTTTGGGAGCCAGTATTTACAAAGGAGACTCTGCCGAAATTTTCAGGAAATTTTTGATGTTTTTTAGAAACCCGCATAATTCGGCTTATGCTATTAAAACTACTTATTTAAATTGGTTTTCCTTCACTCTACTACTTTTCTTGGTTTGCATTTCTGGGTTTTCGGCTTACTTGGATTACGTACGCCTCGAGATGATTCGTAGTTTAAGTGCCGGTCATGTTCCGTACTTTCGGGACGTGACACTTGCCAATTTTTTTTTATTTGCGGCGCAAAGAATCCTGCACAAAATGATTTATTGGAGAGGGAGAAGAGGTTGCTGTGCAAAGAAGCCTGCAGGAAAATTATTTCAGTGGAGTTCAGGAAGTGGGAGAGAAGAAAAAAAATACTCACAGAGATTTTCAGTTGCCGACGTCACCTTTTGACCGTGGTTCTGCGGTCAAATGCCTACTTCTGTCGCGGTTCCGCGGTGGATCAGTAGGTTCAGATCTTCAAAAATTTTCTCTGTGCTGATTTGGTTATTCTCTTTCTGTTCAGATCCTCTGTTTCTTGATTTGTTCACTGAGTTTGCTCCAGATCTGAAACAGAGTTTGCTCCAATCCTGCACACTTGCACAAAATCCTTTCAGAAATAACAAGATGATTTTTATTTATTTTTTTATTTTTTTAAAAAAATTCAATTTTTTATAATTTTTTAAATATTTTATTTTTTTATTTTTTTTAACCCAAAATTACACAAAGAAAGAGACTACCATCTCCCCGGCAACGGCGCCATTTGATTGTCAGAGATTTTCTGTGTTTAAGTTTACCACAATGAAGACGGTGTCGCTTGGTAGCTAGCCGGTTGAGTACGGGTCGATCCACAGGGAGAAAAAATCCTTTTCTTTATGTTCTAAGGAGTTAAATCCAATTAAGTTGGGTTTTGTTTTAAGATCTACGAATGATAATAAGTTGATAAAAAACTTGCTAGGGTTAGGATTAGGTTTGTTCAAGATAGGGATCTTCTCACATCTTTCAATGCCTTAGTTGTGAATAAAGGTGTTAGGGTAATCGGCAACAACGGGGATTAGCACGACTAGGAAGAAACTTAGTTTCTTCCTTTTGGTCCTTGTCCGTCCGTTCTTGGCTCTTAGCTCTAACCTCCGGTTAATTCAACCACAACCGGTCTAATTAGGGAATCACTGCTATCATGTAGGATAAGGTGCCGTAGTGAGCGGATTATGGTTGATTTAAAGGGAGTCCGTATTAAAATTATTTGGGCAAAGAAAGGAGTGAGAGAGATTTACTTCTCTCAAACCTTCCTTATCCTACCCCTAACAAGTGAGGAATTACTCACTTATTAGGAAGATAACAATAAAATTCATTTTTATTTTAATTGATGACCTAAATTGCAAATAAATAAAGAACAAATAAAAGTGTAGATAATAAATTGCAGATAAGAAGAATGCGAGATAAAATAAAAGACTTACTTTATTGATGACCTCTCAAAAACGCATTACAATGGAATTGAAATTTAGATCTAGAAATTAAAAAAACAAATAAAGAGAGGCATCCTAAGAAAGGCACCCTAAAAGTGGCACGCTTAATTAGGGTTTTGGCTTTCCTATTTATAGATAGAAAAAACCCTATGTTACATTCTGATCCATACATGAATTTACCAAACTACCCTAAGAAACCGGGTCAAAGCACTGACATCTCCACCGACACGTGCACTATACGGCCGCGGTTCCGTGGCAGAATAGCCTGTTTGGCCGCGGTTCCGCGGCCAATTGGTGGAGTCGTGGGCTTATTTCTTTAGGGTTTCTCTGTGTTGCTTTTATCTTCTGTTTTCTTTACTTGGTTTCTCATAATCTGTTCTATTTTCTTCCAGATTTCCAACAGTGCAGAATGATGTGGACTTTGCCTTGAGCTTCGCGTTGAAGTCTTGAATCTTGTGCTGCCCTTATGCTTTATGCATTGAACTGTCTAATGATTTTCATTTGTTCCTTGAACTGGTAGGCGGCATCATACGGATTCATCTATTATTGGTCGTAGTCTCATATTTGTAGCGACTTTTCATGAATTTCACTGTAACGATTGAGAACCTGTAACCTGCAACTATTTAGCAGACATGGATCAAAAAGCACCTATTTATATGTAATGTGATTAAGAATGGGTGATATAATAATGCAAAATTCTGATATGAACATCCGCTCTGACTGACCGTCGGTCTGCGGGTGAAAAGCTGTACTGAAACTCAATCGGGTGCCTAGAGCCTCATGAAGTTTCTGCCATAGTCGGCTGGTGAACTGTGTGCCTTTATCAAACACTATGCAAGTCAGAACTCCATGCAATCGCACGATCTCATCAATGTAGATCTGGGCATACTGCGCGTATCTATAAGTAGTCTTCACCGGAAGAAAATGAGCTGATTTCGTCAATCGATCAACGATCACCCAGATGGAATCATACTCTCTACTGGATCTGGGCAGACCCACAACGAAATCCATAGAGATCTGCTCCCATTTCCACTCCAGAATGGGAAAGGGCTGTAACTCTCCTGCCGGCCTCTGGTGCTCGGCCTTGGCTTGCTGACAAGTCAAGCATCTCGAAACAAACTCCGTAACATCTCTCTTCATCCCTTCCCACCAGTAAACATCTCTCAAGTCATGATACATCTTGGTGGAACCCGGATGAATACTATATGCTGACCGATGCGCCTCCTCTAAGATCTCGTGTGTCAGTCCCTCAGAATCTGGCACACAAAGATGAGTCCCAAACCGTAACACTCCATGGTCATCAATCACGAATTCAGAATCTCTACCCTGTCTAACCTGCTCTATGATCTCAAACAAGCGAGCATCGGCGGGATGTGCCTCTCGGATGCGATCAAGTAACTGTGGACGGGTACGGATATGAGCAAGCTGTCCTCCTGTCGACGTAAACTCAAACTGTACTCGGCTATCACATAAGATCTGCCAATCTGCGGAAGACTGCCTCTGCACTGTGCTCAAATAAGATAAGCTACCTCCTGGCCTCCGACTCAAAACATCTGCCACCACATTCGCCTTGCTCGGATGATAGAGAATCTCACAGTCATAGTCCTTTACAAGCTCCATCCAACGACGCTGCCTCAAATTCAGATCCCGCTGCTGAAAGATATACTTTAAGCTCTTGTGGTCTGTGAATATCTGGCACGACTCACCGTATAAGTAATGCCTCCAAATCTTGAGTGCGATACCGCGGCCATCTCTAAGTCATGAGTGGGATAGTTTTGCTCGTGCTTCTTCAATTGCCGAGAAGCATAAGCGACGACCCTGCCGTGCTGCATCAACACATAGCCTAAACCCACTCGAGAGGCGTCACAATAGACAACAAAACCACCTGACCCAGAAGGTAAAGATAAGACTGGTGTCGTCGTCAAGCGAGTATTCAACTGGTGGAAACTCTGCTCGCATGCATCTGTCCAAAGAAATGGAACTTCCTTCCTGCTTAACCCGGTCAGTGGTGCAGCGATACGAGAAAAATCCTGCATAAAACATCGTTAGTAACCGGCCAAACCCAAGAAGCTGCGAATCTCTATAACTGATACAGGTCTGGGCCAGTGCTCTACTTCCTCGATCTTCTTTGGGTCCACACGTATACCGTCTCTCGTAACTACGTAACCCAAGAATTCCACACTATCCAGCCAGAAGGCACACTTGGAGAATTTAGCGAACAACTGGTGCTCCCTCAAAATCTGCAATGTAATTCGCAAGTGCTGCTCATGCTCCTCTCGACTACGGGAGTATACAAGAATATCATCAATGAATACAATAATGAACTGATCAAGAAACGGCCTGAAAATGCGGTTCATCATATCCATGAAAGCTGTTGGGGCATTGGTGAGCCCGAACGACATCACCAAAAACTCATAATGCCCGTATCGTGTGCGGAAAGCAGTCTTCGGAATGTCATCCTTCCGAACTCTAAATTGGTGATACCCTGACCGTAAATCGATCTTTGAGAAATAGCCAGCTCCCTGCAGCTGATCGAATAAGTCATCAATACGAGATAATGGATACCTATTTCGCACCGTAACTCGATTCAGCTGCCTATGGTCGATGCACAACCTCATGCAGCAGTCCTTCTTTTTAACGAATAAGATACGAGCCCCTCACGGTGATACACTCGGACGAACGAGCCCCTTATCAAGCAATTCTTGCAACTGACCCTTGAGCTCCTTCAGCTCCGTCGGGACCATCTGATAAGGCGGTATAGAAATAGGCCCCGCACCCAGAATCAAGTCAATGCAGAATTCGATATCGCGATCAGGCGGCAATCCTGGTAACTCAGCAGGGAACAAATCAGGAAATTCTCGTACGATCGAAACCTGGTCCAATGGGACCTCAGCGGCTCCTACGTCCTGAACAAACGCTAAGAATCCATGACAACCCTTCTTCAAGAGCCGTCTCGCACAAAGAGCGGAAATCATGTTGGCAGGAGTTATACTACAGTCTCCCAGCACAACAAAAATCGGTTCGCCTGGAAAACAGAATCTGACCGCTTTCCCCCGACAATCAACATAAGCATGACAAGCGGCCAGCCAATCCATACCGAGAAGTATATCAAAATCTAGCATATCCAGGAGAATCAAATCGACTAACGAATCCATATCACCAATACGTACTTAACAGGACCTGAATACGTGTCGGGCTACAAAAGAATCTCCCACAGGAGTAATCACAACTAGCGATAATTCTAACAACGACGACTCTCTCCCCAGAGAGAGTGCAAAGTGTGCAGACACGTAAGAATGCGTAGAACCGGGATCAAATAAAATATGTGCATCTAAGGAACATATTGAAAGAGTACTTGTCACAACTGCATTGGATGCCTGGGCATCCTGTGGAGTCAAAGCAAAAACTCGTGCCTGGCCCCTACCAGCATCCTGACGTCCTCTCCCCCGGTCTCCTCGCCCTCGCTGAAAACATGCTGCCAAACCCCGACCTCGCGGTACAACGGCCTGGCGCATAGTGCCAACTGGTGGAGGAAGTAATGCCATCGAAGTAGAAGGTGGAGGGGATAAAGCAGCCTGTGGAAATCCAGCCCCTCCGTGGAGTCTACAATCCCTAGCGTAATGCCCTGGACGTCCACAACTAAAACATGTCGGTGGCGGCCTCTGCTCATTAGGGTACGAGCTAAACATCTGGCCCTGAGCCCAACCTTGACCAAAACTGCGGCCTAGAATGTGTCTGCCTCGACCTCTCCCAAACTGCCTAGTAACTGACCCAATAGGTCTGGTCCTCTTTGGCTCCTGAACGATCGATGTCTTGTTCAGACGCTCTTGTACTCGCATAGTCGCGTCCATGGCCTGCGTATAAGTATCAAAATGCTGGGAGCTTACAGTAAGGAACAACTGTGTATCCAGACTCCTCACAAACCTCTTCACCCGAAGCTCATCCGTAGGAACTAAGTATGGAGCATAGCGTGATAGCTGGGTGAACTGAAAGTCATACTCTGCCACCGGCATATCTGCATATTTTTGCAATGCCTCGAAACTGCTGGCTCTAGCGTCTCTCACGCTCTGCGGAAGGAATCTGGCAAGGAAAACCTCAGAAAACTCTGTCCATGACATCGGAGGAAGACCTGTAGTTCGCCCTCTCTCCATCGACTCACACCATGTCTGTGCAAGTCCCTCTAATCGAAAGCTGGTCAGCTCCACCGACCTCGCATCAGAACATCTCAAGGACCTGCCGATCCTAGCCATACGATCAAGAAATGATTGAGGATCTTCTGCTACGTCTGTCCCTGTAAACACCGGAGGCCTCAACCTCATGAACTCCGGAAGTGATACCTCCATAACCCTCGAGTCTACAAGTGCAACGGTCTGCACGGGCTGTACAACGGGCTCTACCATCGTCGGTGCCTGATCCTGTCTCTGCACACGGCTGGTCTCAGTCAACTGCCCCACCATCTGCTGTAAGCCCATCATGCCCTCCTCTATCCTAGCCAGTCTATCTGGACGGGGAGGATCAATATGCTCTGGTACCGCCGGAATGTCCTGTGCGTCATTCGCCATCATAGACGGATCTGTCCTAGCTGCTTCCCTGGCTGCGGCTCGCCTAGCTCGCGTAGCCATAGCAACTGGAATAAGAAACGAGAGTTGATAAGGCATGCGAATAGGAACAACAGTAATAAGGAGTCAAACGAAGGATTAATCAAGATATACATCCTAAGACTACTTAGGCTGAGTATCGTAGCATAAATATGCCGCAGACCATATGTACGGTACTCTACTCATCCTACATCACCTACTCCATCAAACTAAGGGTCAACCTACATAACGAAATTTAAAGCCTACTAACTTCAAATCACTACTCGGTTCCGTAAGATTAATCCTAAGCTCTGATACCAACTTTGTCACGACCCAAAATTCGGATGTGACCGGCACTTAGATTGTATGACATCTAAAAATGTCGACACAGTCTGAATAAGCCAAAAACCAAGATCAAAAACCCTTTTTTGCGGAATTAAGGAAATTTTAGTTTTTAAGTAAAAGGATGAGGTAGCATGTCGAATGATTTTAAGAAATGAAATCTACACAACTGATTTTTAGCATTTAAAATGTTCGACAACACCTCCTTATTAATCATTTATAAAAGCACTTATACAATGTTCAATTAAGTTGCATTCCTAGTTGGAAGCAAAATAACGCCAAACAGTGGAAATCAATATGCAACAATAATACGACACGCAAGCGAAGAATTTTAAGCATAAGTAAAGAAAACATAACTTAACACAACTAAACGATCTCACCCGATCAAAATAAAAACATATACAACATATTTCGTTCTAAGTCCAATATACAGGGTCTGATGGAGAATTACTAGATCCAAAATACATATACCAAAATAGGAGATTACTGCGTAGGTAACCCACCTAGCAAAATAAACGATATAAGCTAACAAATGGATCCGCACTACTGCTATGCGTTCACGCGTCTCCTGTAAGGAACTAAGGCAAAACGGGGGTGAGTTGCCAACTCAGTGAATAAAACTAACATCTAACAGATAATAATGTAAGTATGACAAACTAGAATTAATAGCAATAAAGAGAAGTATAGCTTATGATAACATGTAGAAACATGAATATGTACTAACTAAATATATAAATCAACACTGAAATCTCATCAATTATTTCTAAATAAGGCTTATTTTTCCGTGTCCAACATCGACACAAATCTTCTGTTTCCAGCAGGCATCGTTCTCCGAACGATCCTGTCAATCAATAATATCGGTCGGTATCCTTCAGATATCCGTTGTGTTTCACAACTATCTCCAGTATCGACTATCCTCGCTAGGCTCCCCGCCTCAAATACAGCTATCCTTCCCCTCGGTCTCGACCGGGTCCACCATGAATTCGACTGTATAACTCCCCCACTCAGTCCGGATAGTGTAAAAATCCGCAACCGTATAGCTCTCCCACTCGGTCCGGAATAAAACCAAATCATAAAAACAATATCTTATGGTGGACATATCACATCAATCATGAAGAACCAATTAATATAACTTAATAGTGCATAAAACTCAAAACCAGAAATCCCTATAATCCAATACATCTTATACCGTAACTAATAATACCTGAAAGTGAAATATGATAAGTGATCATAATAATATTGATGCAAAATAACTACTATTACTGATGCTTACGGTATAAAGTGAATCATATGGGACATAACAAGTACTAAGTGAATATGTGATATGTCAATATCGATGAGGTGTAGTGTAGCATGTAGATATGTGCGCGTACAACATGACTCATCAATAATTAGTGCAGTGTTCTAGCAAGTGTTAAACAATGGAATTTTATAGATATGAATGCATATGATGAAGTTTCTTAGTTTTAAACATATACACAATGCAAAGGAAATTACTAGCCAAACTTTTAATTACGAGCGTATTACGCCATCCATACAAGATCCCCCGGTAGATGTTAATCTACTCACCGGAATACGTCGAAGCTACTTGGACGTCATCAATCATTTTCCCTTCCTTGCGGTCTCCGAAGTCCCCGCGGCCGAACCTAACATCGAAATTAACTTTCGTATAAGAGTGGCTAAAATCCGACACGGCGAAAATGTGAAGCTAATAGACTTACATATTAAACATGCTACGTAAGAATATCGTGAGTTAACTGGACCTAGTTTAACTGTACCTAACCCTATTATGGTCACAACAGGCAGAAACAGAAATCGTGACACGATATATCCGTATCGTATTTAGAATTTTAACCCCAAAACTGATATTTGCTTCCAGATTTTATATACTGAATATGTTAGTGTTTATGCCCTAGAGGCCATTACTGTATCATACTAGTTTGTATATTACTTAATGGAAGCTTGGGATATTCACAGTTGTATTGATAGTCTTGCTAAAAATGGTAGTATGCTACTTGGTTTGTGTCTACTTTAATACGTGCATATGTTTCTTTTAACGTATCGCTTATACATATTAGTAGAGCCCTTAGGATCTTTTCTTGATTACCAGCGTTGTGATGGCAGTCACACTAGTAGGGGCTGGGTAGTCTATAAGCAACATCCTATACAGGTCCCTGGTCGTAGGATTATCGAGACAGGGCATCGATACTCCGGAGTAGACTGGTGTATACGCTTCTCATCCCAGCATAGGGAGATGGTCTTTCCCATAGCCATCAGTACGTCGTACTGGAGATAGTATGCAGGTGCTCGTTAGGTTACGGGTACACCGGACAGGACTCGCCGGGAACTGTAGGTTGGTTTTATACCTATCGTCAGATAACAGTTCCCAGGTGACATGAGTACAGCTTAGTCCGTCGACTTGACACTGCTACTTCGCCTCGGGTGTGTTCTCACTGTACTTAGATTACTACCCTACCACGGCTCAAATGAGGCGTGCAAACAGGTAGTAGTTGGGTGCAGTCCCGAAGCACTTGGAGGCAGTGGCAGTTAGACACGATTCGTCTCTCCCGGTATTAGGGGTTGATATCACGCTGTGTATGGAGAGCCATTACGCAAAGTCCCTGACCAGGGCAAACGAGATTTACTGGTAGGCTTCCAGTAGTTTCTCAAGGTGTAATGGGCTTCACTCCGACACGACTTATACCGCTATTAGGGGTCTGACGTTTACCGCCCCCTAAGCCTGATATGCGATAGTCCTAGACGAACAGACCGGACTGTATGGAGATTGTCACATCAGACTCAGTTGGAGTTCAGATGGGTTTCCTCATCGTCCTTCTTATCGACATCTACCTGGGGACCGTTACGTACAGCTAGTACCGCTTGCGGCCTGTGGGTAAACCCACTGCCAGCGTAGTGTCGAGTCTTTAGAGTCCCACACCGAGAGTTTCCCTGCACCGAGCAAAAGGTGTAGAGGCCGTATGGTTTTACGGTAAGGCCGCGATCACTTACGTACACTTGTGCACGTAATGTGACCGGGCAGATAATACTAGCGGGTTTTGGTTTAAGCCAGTTTCTAGTATTATACAGATGGATTTATTCAGCCAAAGATTATCCGTGTTTTTCGGAAATACGGATGGGAGGGGCAGTCTCGTAATTTGTCGGGAAGCTTCTAGAAAAAGATGACTCATTTGTATTTATTTCTTTTGGATTAAAAACAAATGAGGTGGAGAGATGAGTTATAAGTTTTCATTAAATGCTTAATGACTCATGAGGTGATTCACCCTTAGGATTAAATGAAGCTCACAAGATATTTCTAGATATTTATCAAAGAGATATTTGTATGCTTGATATTATTCTATCATGAGTTATTATTCATATCATTATCACAAAAGCTTTCTCTCTCCTCAAGTCTTCATTTTCTTCCTCAAAACCCTAAAAGCTCTCATGAGTTGAGAATCCTAGGGTTTAAGTGACTAAGTAATCCATCTAATTACTCTACACCCTCTAGGACTTCTAGATTAGCGATCTAGAAGTCGCAGTTATCTCAGATTCGAGATAGGAGCTCGGACTATAGACTCTCGGGTGGATCGTCTTTGACTCGAGGAGGCCGTTGAGGTGCCCATGTTCTATAGAGCCTACGAGGCATAGAGGACAGCGATGAAGACCCGAAGGACAAGTAACGTGAGGTATAACTTCGAATCCGAGTAGTTAAACCTCTCGTAGTTTGCTAGCAATGATTTAGACACGATCCGTGTGCTCAAGTCCATGTTACGAAGCTTTGATAATTGTTTTTCATATATTTGTAAGTCCATGTCACGCACCCCACGAGCTTGCGGGAATGTCCAGCTTTTGTAAAAAAGCAGCATCCGGACAAGCTCGAGGCACGCTCAGTACAGTGTAAGTTTGTGGGATATCCAAAGAACTCCAAGGGGTATTATTTCTATTACGCAGAGGAACAAAAGGTCTTTGTTTCTCGTCATGCCCACTTCTTGGAAGCTGAATTTTTAGAAAATCAGAAGAGTGGGAGCACAAAAGAACTGGAAGAAATTCCAGAACCACAACCTGTTACTGAAAGTATGGTAGAACCAGAAGTTTCAGAAGAAAGGGACATACCGGCGCCTATCCGCAGAAGTAGTAGGCAGTCTCATCCGCCCGAGAGATACTACAGTTTTCTCATAGACGGGGATCGAGAAGATTGCATCATTGATAATGATGACCCTACTAGCTTCCAGCAAGCCATTCAAAGCGGCGACTCGGTAAAATGGCTGGATGCAATGCGGACCGAAATGGAGTCCATGTACACTAACAAAGTACATTGCTCTAGATGGGGTAAAACCCGTAGGATGCAAATGGATCTTCAGAAAGAAGATTGGTGTAGATGGACAGGTTGAAACCTATAAGGCTAGACTTGTTGCAAAGGGTTTTCGTCAAAGACCTGGTTTGGACTATGACGAAACCTTTTCTCCAGTGGCTATGCTCAAATCCATTCGGGTCCTTCTTGCCATTGCTGCCTTCCACGATTATGAGATCTGGAAGATGGACGTAAAGACGGCTTTTCTAAATGGTAATTTGGAAGAATGCGTCTATATAGATCAGCCAGAGGGATTTATTCAGAGTGGGAGCAGCGGTAAAGTGTGCAAATTGCTTAAGTCCATTTATGGACTAAAGCAGGCATCGCGGAGTTGGAACATCTGTTTTGATGATACTGTCAAAGAATTCGACGTTATTAAGAATCCAGATGAACCATGCATATACAGTAATATTGTAGGGAGAGCTGTTATATTCCTCGTCTTGTACGTGGATGAGATTCTCCTAATAGGAAATGATATTCATATGCTACAGTCAGTCAAAGGATTCTTGTCACAGAAGTTCTCCATGAAGGACCTGGGTGATGCCACCCACATTCTAGGGATCCAGATCTATCGTGATAGATCAAAGAGGATGTTGGGACTTTCGCAGTCCAGGTACATAGACACCATATTGAAAAGATTCAGTATGGAAGATTCTAAGCGCGGTAACCTACCGGCTTGTCATGGAATCACCCTCTCCAAAGAGATGTCTCCCAAGACTGATTTGGAAAGGGCTTGCATGTCGATTATACCCTACACTTCTGTGGTAGGCTCTATAATGTATGCGATGTTATGTACCAAACCAGATGTAGCATACGCATTGAGCGTTGTAAGCCGGTATCAGGCAAACCCAGGGGAGAAGCACTGGATAGCAGTAAAGAACATTCTCAAGTATCTGAGGAGGACTAAGGAGATATTCTTGGTGTATGGCGGAAAAGACCTCCAGATCGAGGCCTTTGCTGACTCCAGCTTCTATGACAAGAATGAATCCAAGTCCATGTCGGGTTATGTCTTTACCCTCAATGGAGGGGCGGTCTGTTGGAAGAGTTCTAAGCAGGACACCGTTGCTGACTCAACGATGGAAGCGGAGTACATAGCTGCTTGCGATGCCGCAAAAGAAGCTGTCTGGATGAAGAAGTTCCTAACAGAACTTCAGGTGGTTCCTACCAGTGTTGATCCAATACCTCTGTATTGCGACAACAACGGCGCTATAGCTTTAGCGAAGGAACCCAGGTCCCATCAGAAGTCTAGACACATCTTAAGGCGGTATCACCTGATCGGGGAGATCATAGATCGCCGGGAGATCGAGGTAAAGAATAGATACGGAGAATAACACTGCTGATCCATTCATAAAGGCCATTCCTCAGACGTAATTCGAGAGGCTATTCGAGATGATAGGTCTGCGATATGCCAGTACATGGCCCTAGTGCAAGTGGGAGATTGTTAGTGTTTATGCCCTAGAGGCCATTACTGTATCATACTAGTTTGTATATTACTTAATGGAAGCTTGGGATATTCACAGTTGTATTGACAGTCTTGCTAAAAATGGTATTATGCTACTTGGTTTGTGTCTACTTTAATATGTGCATATGTTTCTTTTAACGTATCGCTTATACATATTAGTAGAGCCCTTAGGATCTTTGCTTGATTACCAGCGTTGTGATGGCAGTCACACTAGTGGGGGCTGGGTAGTCTATAAGCAACATCTTATACAGGTCCCTGGTCGTAGGATTATCGAGACAGGGCATCGATACTCCGGAGTAGACTGGTGTATACGCTTCTCATCCCAGCATAGGGAGATGGTCTGTCCCACAGCCATCAGTACATCGTACTGGAGATAGTATGCAGGTGCTCGTTAGGTTACAGGTACACCGGACAGGACTCGCCGGGAACTGTAGGTTGGTTTTATACCCATCGTCAGATAGCAGTTCCCAGGTAACATGAGTATAGCTTAGTCCGTCGACTTGACACTGCTACTTCGCCTCGGGTGTGTTCCCACTGTACTTAGATTACTACCCTACCAAGGCTCAAAGGAGTCGTGCAAACAGGTAGTAGTTGGGTGCAGTCTCGAAGCACTTGGAGGCAGTGGCGGTTAGACAGGATTCGTCTCTCCCGGTATTGGGGGTTGATATCGCGCTGTGTATGGAGAGCCATTACGCAAAGTCCCTGGCCAGGGCAAACGAGATTTACTGGTAGGCTTCCAGTAGTTTCTCAAGGTGTAATGGGCTTCACTCCGACATGACTTATACCGCTATTAGGGGTCTAACGTTTACCGCCCCCTAGGCCTGGTATGCGATAGTCCTAGACGAACAGACCGGACTGTACGGAGATTGTCACATCAGACTCAGTTGGAGTTCGGATGGGTTTCCTCATCGTCCTTCTTATCGACATCTACCTGGGGACCGTTACATACAGCTAATACCGCTTGCGGCCTGTGGTTAAACCCACTGCCAGCGTAGTGTCTAGTCTTTAGAGTCCCACACAGAGAGTTTCCCTGCACCGGGCAAAAGGTGTAGAGGCCGTATGGTTTTACGGCAGGGCCGCGATCACTTACGTACACTTGTGCACGTAATGTGACCGGGCAGATAATACTAGCGGACTTTGGTTTAAGCCAGTTTCTAGTATTATACAGATGGATTTATTCAGTCAAAGATTATCCGTGTTTTTCGGAAATACGGATGGGAGGGGCAGTCCCGTAATTTGTCGGGAAGCTTCTAGAAGAAGATGACTCATTTGTATTTATTTCTTTTGGATTAAAAACAAATGAGGTGGAGAGATGAGTTGTAAGTTTTCATTAAATGCTTAATGACTCATGAGATGATTCACCCTTAGGATTAAATGAAGCTCACAAGATATTTCTAGATATTTATTAAAGAGATATTTGTATGCTTGATATTATTCTATCATGAGTTATTATTCATATCATTATCACAAAAGCTTTCTCTCTCCTCAAGTCTTCATCTTCTTCCTCAAAACCCTAAAAGCTCTCATGAGTTAAGAATCCTAGGGTTTAAGTGACTAAGTAATCCATCTAATTACTCTACACCCTCTAGGACTTCTAGATTAGCGATCTAGAAGCCGTAGTTATCTCAGATTCGAGATAGAAGCCGTAGTTATCTATAGACTCTCGAGTGGATCGTCTTTGACTCGAGGAGGCCGTTGAGGTGTCCATGTTCTATAGATCCTACGAGGCGTGGAGGACAGCGATGAAGACCCGAAGGACAAGTAACGTGAGGTATAATTTCGAATCCGAGTAGTTAAACCTCTCATAGTTTGCTAGCAATGGTTTAGATACGATCCGTGTGCTCAAGTCCGTGTTACGAACCTTTGATAATTGTTTTTCATATATTCCGCCTCCCCGCGAGCACGTGGGGTGCGTGACATAGACTTACAGAATATATAACATAAACTAACAATACCAGAAACCCTAACATATAAACAGAGAGCTACCCTAGAAAAACTAACACCCAACTCCCTACCAAAACCGGCGAGCTCGGAATTTTGATGGATGTCGCCGGCCGAAAATCCGAGGAATGGGTCCGTGTTTCTATTGGTTATTCTAGGTCCAAATTATAAGTTTAAGGTACTGTTTGATTTTTCTAACTATAAACCAACTCATAGCAGTTTTAAACAGAGCAATCATCCCACAAAATTACAATATTTTACCGATATCATACTTCTATGTTAGAACAGTATTGAACTAAGATCTACAGAGTTGAAACCTATACCTATTGAAAGCGCAACAGAAAGGTTTCTTCAAAGATGCACAAGCACAAATTTTCTTAGCTTGAGGGTTGAGGTAAGGATCCCTATTACTTAGCTTCTTTCTTTCTTCTCTCTTTTTCTTTGGTGAGTGTTAGGATTTTTCTTTTTCTTCTAAACTAGTTAAATTGGTTCCTAACTTGATATATCAACTGAATCAAAAATAAAAGATAGAATAACGAATGATAAGGGTAGTAGGAGGTGTCAAGATGAAAGATGGTGGTGCTTTCATGCAAGGAGGAGATGTATGTGTGAGGTTCAACCTAGGTTATGCTATCCCATGAGTTTAAATTAACGATTGTTAGTTATATGTATGCCCTAGAGGCCATTACTGTACATTGGATGTATATTGTAGTGGATGCTGGGACATATATAGGTAGGACTTTCTTGCTCGACATGATAGTACGCTATCTGGTTGTTCTTTATCTTAACATGTATACTTTCTGTCTCTCTGTTACATGTTGATAAAGCCCTTAGGATGTGTACTCGACTTCCAGGACTATGATGCAGATCATACTAGTAGGGCCTGGGTAGCCCATGAGTACATCCTTCAATGTTCCTAGTCGTGGGAATATCGAAACAGGGCATCGATATTCCAGAGTAGACTAGCGTATATCTTCTCGACCCATGTGATGGGCGATGGATGATCCCATATCCATTGGTGTTTGACATCAGAGATGGTATGCGGGTGCTCAGTGGAGACTGGGTACACTGAACGGACTCGCCGAGAACTCCCAGATGGTATTATACCTCACGTCAGATGGCAGTTCTCTGGTGACACTGGTACAGCTTAGTCTGTTGACCCGAGATCGTCATAGAGTCTTGTGTGTCTCCCACTGTGCTTTGATTTCCACCCTACCACGGCTCTACTGAGTCGTGCAAACAGGTGGTTTTTGGGTACAGTCCCGATTCACATGGAGGCAATGAGCGATAGGAGGGGATTCGTCTCTCCCGGTATTGGGGGTTGATGTTGCGCTATGCTCGACTGGCCATAACTGAAAATCCCTGGCCAGGGTTGCAGTGATCTACTGGTAAGTATTATCAGTAGTTTCACACGTGTTATGGACCTCACGTCAGCATGACTTATCAAGCTATTGGGGTCTGACATTTACCACCCCTAGGCGAGATATGCGACATATCAGACGAACAGACCGGACTGTACGGTAAGTGTTACTGGTTGGATTCACAGGAGTGTGAGCGGGCTTGCTTGTCGATCTTCTGATCGCTCAATACCCGGGTGGCCGTTACGTTTAGCAGACCGCTTGCGGATTGTGGGTGTTTGATATGATCATCACCTGCTGCCGGCGTATTGACGAGTCTTTAGAGTCCTACATAGAGGTTTCCTGGCTCAAGCGAAACGAAATAGGAGCGCATATGAGATATGTGCGGGACCGAGAATAATGCGTGTATGTGATACCGTATTCTATTCTCGCGATGAATGTATCGAATGGTTGTATGTGATATAACCTAGTTATCGAATCGAGGATTGATTCGATAAGCCGATACATTGGATATTAGTCGGTTATATGCGATATGACCGGATCGTTAAATCAAGTATTAATTTAATGATTTAATGCATAATTATATATTTGATATATTAGTTTGCATTAACTAGTATTTGTTCACTTTAAATGGATTTTCTCACTTGAAATACACAAGTTGTATATGTGGTATACTTTTGTGCACTTGTTTGTATCATGTTTGATGATACATGCAAACTTGGGTTTGTGTAAAGAATTAAACCATGGTTATGTTAATGTTTAGGGTTTTGATTTACTTATCTTTTCATTTATTTATTTATTCATTTTTGAAAGATAAATAAATCATGGTGGCTTTCTTTGTTTGCTAGTTGAAGCTTCATGAAGCTTTGAATAAGTCTACCTTTTTTGTTTCATGCTTAACCCTAACCATTCAACCTAACCCTAGTTTATTCTCTACACTTAACCATGGTTGCTATATGATAAGAATCAACTCATTTTCTATTTTCAATAATTCTTATCATATCTCTTCTTCTTCTTCTTCTTCTTCTTCAACAATGAAGAAAAGTTTGCTACCATTAATGGCAACTTGAGAAAAAGAGTGAGAAATCCAATTCTAAAGTGAACCCACTTCCTATTTATTCATTCTCTACCACTTGCCAAGTAGTATAGGGTGTTTTCTTCACAAGTTTCTTGACTTGGTGAAGTTGGAGCTTGATCTTGTGTTGCCTCGACGTAGATCATCTTCGGCATCGAAGTCGACGACCTAGCCTGATCATTTCTTCGATGAAACCACCGCGAGAGTCCGGGATCCGATGGGTACAGCGGAGGGACTTCATCACGGAGCTATGGAGGTGGAGGACCGGATCTACAAAGGTTGTAACCTCTTTCACTATCTAGTTAAGCCGTTAACTTGCTTGCATCGCCTCATCATCTAGTTAACGATCTGTATTAGGGTTTGTAGGCACATGGAAAATTTGAATTGGGCATGTTTGATCTGTTGTGAGACTTCATTAGTGTGCCTAGGAACCCTACAGTGGTATCAGAGCCTAGCTAGAGCCTTAGGCGATGTGTAGACGGAGTTAGAAGTCCGATCGAACCGAAACCCTAATTCAAATTTGCTCTCTGTACATTTTTCCAAAACTGGGTTTTTTCCAGATTAAAAATTCTTTAAAAATTCAGCAGGAAGATCTAAGAATTATGGTGCAAAACGAGCTCCTGAATCATCTAAACCGCCGCGGAACAGCGGCAGAAGCATGGCTTCTGCGGCGGTTCCGCGGCCGTATGGTCACATTGCCCAATAATTTTTGCACAGTAATTCCTATATTTTGGTTCTGGATTTTCTGGTATTTTTTAAATATCACTCAAGAGTTGAGTTTTCTGGGTTGTATTGGGAGTTCGTAAATTCGATCGGATTATCAAACTTTGTCTATGGGTTTTTCCGGGTAATTTTAGAATATGTTAAAAAGTTTGACCAGATATAAATACCCACTTTTTCCCCTGTCGGGAAATTTCCAATTGTTGGATTTTTCCATAGTTTAATGACGTTCCAAGTAGTGCAAGTAACGCGATGGTCCCTCTAGAAGACAATAAACCTTAACTCGATTATGTGACCGTCTTGAACTACCCTTTGAACCTTAGGGTTTGGGGCAGTACGGCGTGCCACATGTGAGGCGTTGGCTTGACCCTTCTACGGCTGGACCGTTGGTACTGAGGCATGAACTGAATGTTTTTAAACTTATATCATGTGTTGAGCTGTATCGGGAAAACTTGGGTGTTCGATTGTTTGATCGGAAAGTTTAACATTTTCTATTTATCCGGAATGTGATACAATATTTGGAATCCACAAGTAGTTATGAGATAACTGAATGAATGTTATAAACATAGCGGTTTAGTCTCACTTGATCGGTTGCCATGGAATTTTGATGTGATCAAAAGTCCGTCGCAATCACGTAGCGTACGCGGATACTCGCCGGGTAAACTTAATAGACAGCCTCACCCCATAGCCCCGACCAAGTGACTGTAGGAGAACCCCGTCGCCGAAAGCATCCGTTCGGGTGCTCGCGGCAGCGGTGTTCCGCCTTGGTGCACTTCGTCGTCGGCGTCGGGGGTGCGGCTGCCTACTAAAGTTTGCGACGAGCATTCGATCAGAATGTCGGGAATCCTGTTGAATTGCCCGACTTAATATTGAAAAGAGTTTTCGATAATGAGACTAAAATGCGGGGTTTATAATTGTTAGGCATGCGATGTCTAAGGAATTCATTTGATTAGGCATGCGATGTCTAAAAGAAGTTGCGGATTCCAACTGTTGTAGTTTTACACTTTCTTTTCTGTGACCGTAAGTGTAATATGTGATATCGCCGGTTTCGTTACTATATGTCAACGACAATTAGGATGCGCATATTTACTTACGTTGATGATATGTGATGTTATGTGTTGCTGGATATGTTATATTGGATCGTCGTGTTCGAATAGCCGGGGGTTTTTTTATGTGAGATGAGTGTTTTTCATTTTCATTCATGTAAAAACTTGTATGTAATATTCTTTTATTGGGGCACTTCCAGGTTGCGGAAGATGTCACCTTTTGTATATTATTTACTTTTCCGCATTAGGATAGACCCGAGGAGGGGAGCACAAGTAACCGGGTTCTAGGGTCCAGTGGGAGACCATCTCGAGGAGTCGAGTCCGGGTCTCCTAACCCTAGAATTGGTAGGGTTGCTTGCCGCTCTCGTAGGGGTCTAGGGGTGTGGGATTGGCTATTCATCACGACCGTGGAATCCGTGTTTTATACTGGCTCGTATTGAAAACACGGACGTCCTAGTATATCCAATATTTCATATGATACTTTCTGCTGCGTTATCTGTGATGTGATCATGTGATATGTTCAGATAGATATTATATATAGTATATATGATATATTATATAGACTTTGCTTATGTTTTACACCTGCGCTAGCCCTGCCTCGTTTTGGCGTTAGTTACCTAACCTAACGGTGCAGACAGGACATCGAGGCGAATGCGGATGGCATAAGCGTACGTTATATTTATCTGTAATGTTTAGGTGGACTTAAATGATGGGACATTCATTAATGAGATTAATGAAAGAAAATAAACCTAAAAGATGTTGTGGAATCAAATTTCAAAAATAAAACAGGTAGCTACAGTTCTTGCTTTGCACAGCGGTATATATGATATATCCTGCACCTTATTCGATGAGGAAAGGACCGAGATCCCTTCACCGGGAGTGACTCCTTTAGCAATAACTGGCAGATGCTACAACCCTCGGTTTATCTTTTGATTGCTTCTATAGTTTCCGCTTTGCACAGTGATATATATGATATATCCCGCACCTCATTCGACGAGGAAAGGGCCGACGATCCCTTCACCGGGAATGACCCCTTTAGCAAAACTAGAAAAGCTTCAAAAACATCCATTTAAAAACCATTTGATTCCGCAACGAGATCAAGTTCAAAGCGTTAAAGGTTTTCTTAAAAACCATTCGCAACCCTCCGTCATTTTAGGAAGTAGAGTACTTAGTATTCGTGTTGTGTTTGTTGACCATAGTCAAGGCACAGTGTACGGTAGCTAAGTGATGTCTTCTTACACCGCATATGATGCAATTAGTTAGGACAGTCATGTGGCTTTGTTGACCTTAGCCAAGGGTCATGTGGGTGGGTCTAATTAATCACGAAATGACGGGTAGAACTTGACTAGTACCTATGATTTGTTGACCTTAGCCAAGGTCATAGGTGCTAGGGGTAAAAACCATTATCGGGAGTTTCAAGTGTTGAAATTTGCAATGAGATTGCATACCTTCTATGTGATAGTTGGATCCCGATACCCACTGCGAGTAATTGTTACTCCTGGGAGAGTTTTGCACTTTACAATTAGCCGAACAAGTAGGTGTCTAGAAAGGTGTCAACGGGGTTACGCCTTTGGGAAAACGAGGTTTACTGTAATTAGGTCCGTGCGAAAGCACGGGGAACCTCCCTCAAAGTACCGACACTGGCCTGGCTGAAAGATTGGCGAACTTGTAGAGTGTAATTAATCCCGGCTAGTCTTTTCTTTTAAGGTTTGAAGGAAGATTTGATAAAAAACAGTGGGAGCCATCCTGATTAGATAAAATAATAACCAATCTATTCTTGCTAGAGCGCACGCAGAGTGTTTTCTTCTCTCTCTCTCCAGGTAGCGACCATATCACGCCTTAATCAAGATAACAATATGGATGTATTGACCGAACCCGCTTGTTATACTGAGCTGGGGAACGTTGGTCCCGCTCCAACTTATAATTGTTATAAGACAGAGCAGGAAATGGGGGAATACCAGAATTCCTATGCTGCCCAAACGAAGAAAGTGCATATGATGCATCTTCTTCGGGTGTGTTCGTTACAAAGAACTGTTTCTCAGTATCCTCTGCATCCTGGGTATTTGATACCGGATCAGGATCCCAGATATGTAATCTGTTACATAGGGCTACAGAAAGGTAGAAAACTGAGAACGGGTGATAAGTTTCATGAGACAGAAAACGGGGCAAGTGTTGCAGCCAAGTCTGTTGGTCACTGTCACCCTGTATTACCAATACATTGATTCTGAACGAATGTTATTAGATACCGAACCTGATATACAAAATCATATCAGTCTCTTTATTAGTAAAGAAATGATAAAATTTTGTATTGATGGATAATGTTTTGAACATTTCCTATATCAAAAGTTGATCGGTTCAGGCACGTTATCTAAAAGCATCGACGTTCTAAATCAAACTACAGTTCCTAGTATACAGAACACACACAAGAGGAAGAGTTCAGAAATGAACGGATCCTTCTTGAGGCATTGTAGACTAGGTCACATCAATGCGACCCGACTGGCTGAAGTTACATTACAGATGCATATTTAAATCAGTTTGAATTTACATCTTGTGAAACTTACCAGTCATATCACAAAGATTAGATGACCATAGCTCTGTTTATTGGAAACAGAGAAAGAGTTAGTAAACTCTTGGGACCGATATATGATGATGTATGTAAACTCCCCTGTCTACACATGCCAGGACCGGTTCTTTGTACTTCATTATATTCTCTGATAATCTCTCAAGATTCAGTCATATGTTCCTGTTGAAACATAAGTCCGAAGCTTTTGAGGTATTCACAAAATATAAGTTGGAAGTAGAGAACCAAAATACGGGTATAAGTATTATGTTCTATGATAAGATCAGGGAGGAGAATACTAGTGCATGGAATCCTTGGACTATTCTAAAGGAAAATGAGATTCTCTCTCCGTATTACTCCTCTGAATATACCACAGCACAATGGTGTATCAGGGCGGAGCAATAGCACCCTATATGATATGGTGTGCTCTATGATGAGTATTACTGAGTTACCTGTTTCTTTTAAGGGGGTTATGCACTTGAGAAGCTGCATACCTATTGAATTGGGTTCGAATCAAATCAGTGCCTACCACTCCATATAAGATATGGTATGGGAAGAGCCTATCTCTTAAGTAAGTTAAGATTTGGGATTGTCCGGCCTGTGTCAAAAGCAAAATCCGGACAAGATCGAGGCAAGGTTAGTTCTGTAGAACTGGAAAGGTTCCAGCTATACAAAACTGCAGCTGATGATTTGACAGAACCAAAGGATTCAATAGTTCCCGACGAATCTCAGCCTCTCTGCCGATCTGGTAAGGTTTCTCATCCGCTTGAGAGATACTTCGGTGTCTCGATGACAGTGGGAGCGAGGATTGCATCATGAGATGATAACCCAACTAGATTCGAGCAGGTCATCGAGAGTAGGGACTCTGTAAGAATGGCTGGATGCTTAGCAATCTGAGATGGAATCCATGTACACCAACAAAGTATGGACTTTGGTTGCTATATCTGAAGGGTTAAATCCCCATCAGGAGCAAGTATATCTTGAGAAGATTACTTGGTGTACATGGAAAAGTTGAGACTTTCAAAGCTAGACTTGTTAAAGGTTTTCGTCATCGACCAGGCGTGGATAATGATGATACCTTTTCCAGTGGCTATGCTTAAGTCTATCCGGATCCTACTTGCCATGGCTACATACCATGACTACGATATCTGGCGGTTGGGTGCCATGACTACTTTTCTAAATAATAATTTAGAAGAGAATGTCTATAAGTACAGAGCCAGAGGGCTTCGTAAACAGTGGGAGCAGCGGAAACTTGTGCAAGTTGCTTTACAGAATAAAGCAGGCATCGCGGAGTTGGAACGTCTGTTTTGATGTGGCAGTCGAAGTGTTTGACTTCATCAAAATGGTAGATGAACCTTGTATATACAAAAAGGTAGTAGGGAGTATGGTAGTGATCCTCGTAGAGTACGTAGATGACATACTCTTGATAGGGAAGGAGTTTCCTATACTACGCTCGGTCAATCTCCTCTTATCACAAGGATTCTCCAAATAGGATAAAGGTGAATCACTGGAAAGGTTCCAGGGTGATAAGGACGACTGAATGTCAGTCGCAGGCATTGTCTTTACTCTCAGTGGAGGAACGGTGAGTTGGAAGAGTTCCAAGATAGATACCGTGGAAAACTAGACGATAAAGGATGGTAACATCGCTATTAAAGAAACTACCAAAGAGGCTGTTTGGGTGTATATTGGTTCATAAGATGAACTAGGTTCCTCCCATTGTGTGGCTTTGGCCCAGGAACCCTGGTCCCATCAGTGACCCAGACATATTCTGAGGCAGCATCACCTGATCATGGAGATAGATGATCTCCAGGGTGATCGAGGTTAGGAGAGAAGATTCAGAGGACAACACGGCGGATCCACTCACGAAGGCCTTTTCCCAAAGAGAGACTTTTAGGGGATGGTTGAGTATTAGATACTACAACTACTGCTATAGATGGCCCTAGTGCAAGTGGGAGATTGTTAGTTATATGTATGCCCTAGAGGCCATTATTGTACATTGGATGTATATTGTAGTGGATGCTGGGACATATATAGGTAGGACTTTCTTGCTCGACATGATAGTACGCTATCTGGTTGCTCTTTATCTTAACATGTATACTTTCTGTCTCTCTGTTACATGTTGATAAAGCCCTTAGGATGTGTACTCGACTTCCAGGACTATGATGCAGATCATACTAGTGGGGCCTGGGTAGTCCATGAGTACATCCTTCAATGTTCCTAGTCGTGGGAATATCGAGACAGGGCATCGATATTCCAGAGTAGACTAGCGTATATCTTCTCGACCCATGTGATGGGCGATGGATGTGTTAGTTATATGTATGCCCTAGGGGCCATTACTGTACATTGGATGTATATTGTAGTGGATGCTGGGACATATATAGGTAGGACTTTCTTGCTCGACATGATAGTACGCTATCTGGTTGCACTTTATCTTAACATGTATACTTTCTGTCTCTCTGATTACATGTTGATAAAGCCCTTAGGATGTGTACTCGACTTCCAGGACTATGATGTAGATCATACCAGTGGGGCCTGGGTAGTCCATGAGTACATCCTTGAAATGTTCATAGTCGAGGGAATATCGAGACGGGGCATCGATATTCCAGAGTAGACTAGCGTATATCTTCTCGACCCATGCGATGGGCGATGGATGATCCCATATCCATTGGTGTTTGACATCGAAGATGGTATGCGGGTGCTCAGTGGAGACTGGGTACACTGAACGGACTCGCCGAGAACTCCCAGATGGTATTATACCTCACGTCAGATGGCAGTTCTCTGGTGACACTGGTACAGCTTAGTCTGTTGACCCGAGATCGTCATAGAGTCTTGTGTGTCTCCCACTGTGCTTTGATTTCCACCCTACCACGGCTCTACTGAGTCGTGCAAACAGGTGGTTTTTGGGTACAGTCCCGATTCACATGGAGGCAATGAGCGATAGGAGGGGATTCGTCTCTCCCGGTATTGGGGGTTGATGTTGCGCTATGCTCGACTGGCCATAACAGGAAATCCATGGCCAGGGTTGCAGTGATATACTGGTAAGAGTTATCAGTAGTTTCACGAATGTTATGGACCTCAAGTCGGCATGACTTATCGAGCTATTGGGGTCTAACGTTTACCACCCCTAGGCGAGATATGCGACATATCAGACGATCAGACCGGACTGTACGGTAAGTGTTACTGGTTAGATTCGCAGGAGTGTGAGCGGGCTTGCTCGTCGACCTTCTGATCGCTCAATACCCGGGTGGCCGTTACGTTTAGCAGACCGCTTGCGGCTTTTGGATGCTTGATATGATCATCATCTGCTGCCGGCGTATTGACGAGTCTTTAGAGTCCTACACAGAGGTTTCCTGGCTCAAGCAAAACGAAATAGGAGCGCATATGAGATATGTGCGGGACCGAGAATAATTCGAGTATGTGATACCGTATTCCATTCTCGCGATCAATGTATCGATTGGTTATATGCGATATAACCTAGTTATCGAATCAAACATTGATTCGATAAGCCGATACATAGGATACTAGTCGGTTATATGCGATATGACCGGATCGTTAAATCAAGTGTTGATTTAATGATTTAATGTATAATTTTATATTTGATATATCACTTTGCATTAACTAGTATTGGTTGACTTTAAAAGGATTTTCTCACTTGAATTGTGCAAGTTGTATATGTGATATATTTCTTTGTGCACATGATTGTATCATGTTTGATGATACATTCTTGTTTGGTTTTGTGTAAAGTATTAAACCATGGTTAGTTAGTGATTAGGGTTTCATCTTATTCATTTATCTTTTTATTTTATTTATTTCAAAAGAAAAAGATAAAGAGAAATGAATGGTGGCTATATTTGTTTTTAGTTGAAGATTCATGAAGCATTGACTTAGTCACCATTCTTGTCTCATGCCTAACCCTAACCACTCATCTAACCTAAGTTAAGTCTCTACACTAAACCATGGTTCAAGATATGATAAGTATTGTATTTTCTTTTCTATTTTTTTTTTGAACTTATCATATCTTCTTCTTCTTCTTCATCTTCTTCTTCCATGGAGAAAGCTTGCTACTCTAATGGCAAGTGATGAAAGCTAGTGAGAAATCCAAAACTAAAGTCTACCCACTTCCTATTTCTTCATCCTCTACCTCTTGCCAAGTAGTATAGGGTGTTTCCTTCACAAGTTTTCCCGACTTGGTGAAGTTGGAGCTTGTTCTAGCGATGCCTCGACGTAGATCATCTTCGGCATCGAACCGACGATCAAGCCCGCCCATTCTTCGATGATGCCAATGCTAGAGTCGTGAGTTCGATTTGGACAGCGAGGGCACTTCATCACGGAGCTTAGGAGGTGGTGGACCGAATCTACAAAGGTTGTAGTCACTTTCCCTTAGCATTTAACTTTTGATTACATGCTTGCTTCGCCTATATATATCTAGTTAACGATCCGTTCTAGGGTTTCTCGGCACCGTAATTTTAGAAATTTACATGTTTGATCACTTGTGAGACCTCACTAGGGTGCCTAGGAACCCTACAGTGGTATCAGAGCCTAGCTAGAGCCTTAGGCGAAGTCCCGACGGAATCAGAAGTCCGATCGACCCAAAACCCCGACTAAGAATATGCTCTCTGTACATTTTCTAATTTCGAGGATTTTTCCACATTAAAAATATCCAGAAAAATCAGCAGGCTAATTTAAGAATTACTGTGAATTTCGATGGAGTAATTCCATCAAAGAGCCGCGGATCCGCGGCACGAGCATGGCTCGTGCGGCGGATCCGCCGCCAGTTTGTCGTTTTGTGCATCCACTGTTACACAGTAATTCTTAGTTATCTGTGCTGGATTTCCTGGGGATTTTAATAATTTTTTCCAGAGTTGCATTTTCTGGGTTGTATTGGGGACTCGGTGTATTCGATCGGACTGTCTAATTTTTGTCGGTGTGCTTTTCCGGGTATTCTTAGAATATGTTAAAAGGTTCGACCGGATATAAATACCCACTTTTTCCCCTGCCGGGAAATTTCCAATTGTTGGACTTTTCCGTAGTTTAACGACGTTCTAAGTAGTGCAAGTAACGCGATGGACCCTCTAGAAGACAACAAACCTTAACTCGATTATGTGACCGTCTTGAACTACCCTTTGAACCTTCGGGTTTGGGGCAGTACAGCGTGCCACATGTGAGGCGTTGGCTTGACCCTTCTACGGCTGGACCGTTGGTACTGAGGCACGAACTGAATGTTGTTAGACTTATTTCATGTGTTGAGCTGTATCGGGAAAACTTGGGTGTTCGATTGTTCGATCGAAAAGTTTAGCATTTTCTATTTATTCGGAATGTGATACAATAATTGGAATTCACAAATAGTTATGTGATAACTGAATGAATGTTATAAACATAGCAGTTTAGTCTCACTTGATCGGTTGCCACGGAATTTTGATGTGATCAAAAGTCTGTCGCAATCACGTAGCGTACGCGGATACTCGCCGGGTAAACTTAATAGACAGCCTCACTCCATAGCCCCGACCAAGTGACTGTAGGAGAACCCCGTCGCCGAAAGCATCCGTCCGGGTGCTCGCGGTAGCGGTGTTCCGTCTTGGTGCACTTCGTCGATGGCGTTAGGGGTGCGGCCGCCTACTAAAGTTTGCGACGAGCATTCGATCAGAATGTCGGGAATCCTGTTGAATTGCCCGACTTGATATTGAAAAGAGTTTTCGATAATGAGACTAAAATGCGGGGTTTATATTTGTTAGGCATGCAATGTCTAAAGAATTCATTTGATCAGGCATACGATGTCTGAGGTGGTTGCGGATTCCAACTGTTGTAGTTTTACACTTTCTTTTCTGTGACCGTAAGTGTAATATGTGATATCGCTGGTTTCGTTGCTATATGTCAAAGACAATTGGGATACGCATGTTTGCTTACGTTGATGACATATGATGTTATGTGTTGCTGGATATGTTATATTGGATCGTCGTGTTTGAATAGCCGGGGGTTTTTATGTGAGATGAGTGTTTTTCATTTTCATTCATGTAAAAACTTGTATGTAATATTCTTTTAATGGGGCACTTCCAGGTTGCGGAAGTAGTCACCATTTGTATATTATTTACTTTTCTGCACTAGGATAGACCCAAGGAGGGGAGCACAAGTAACCGGGTTCTGGGGTCCAGTGGGAGACCATCTCGAGGAGTCGAGTCCGGGTCTCCTAACCCTAGAATTGGTAGGGTTGCTTGCCGCTCTCGTAGGGGTCTTGGGGTGTGGGATTGGCTATTCATCACGACCGTGGAATCCGTGTTTTATACTGGCTCGTATTGAAAACACGGACGTCCTAATATATCCAATATTTCATATGTTTCTTCTGCTGTGATTTATCTGTGATCATGTGATGTTCTGTGACAGGTATTATATATACTATATATGATATATTATATAAACGTTGCTTATGTTTTACACCCACACTAGCCCTGCCCCGCTCTGCCGTTAGTTACCTAACCTAACGGTGCAGACAGGATATCGAGGCGAATGCGGATGTCATAAGCGTACGTTATATTTATCTGTGATGGTTAGGTGGACTTAAATGATGGGATATTCATTAATGAGATTAATGAAAGAAAATAAACCTAATTGATGTTGTGGAATCGAATTTCAAAATTAAAACAGGTAGCTACAGTTCTTGCTTTGCATCGCGGTGTTCATTATAGAACATCCTGCACCTTATTCGATGAGGAAAGGACCGAGATCCCTTCACCGGGAGTGACTCCTTTAGCAATAACTGGCAGATGCTACAACCCTCGGTTTGTCTTTGATCGCTTCTATAGTTTCCGCTTTGCACAGTGATATATATGATATATCCCGCACCTCATTCGACGAGGAAAGGGCCGACGATCCCTTCACCGGGAGTGACCCCTTTAGCAAAACTAGAAAAGCCTCAAAAACATTCCATTTAAAAACCATTTGATTCCGCAACGAGATCAAGTTCAAAGCGTTAAAGGTTTTTCACAAAAACCATTCGCAACCCTCCGTCATTTTAGGAAGTAGAGTACTTAGTATTCATGCTGTGTTTGTTGACCATAGTCAAGGCACAGTGTACGGTAGCTAAGTGATGTCTTCCTACACCGCATATGATGCGATTAGTTAGGACAGTCATGTGGCTTTGTTGACCTTAGCCAAGGGTCATGGGGGTGGGTCTAATTAATCACGAAATGACGGGTAGAACTTGACTAGTACCTATGATTTGTTGACCATAGCCAAGGTCATAGGTGCTAGGGGTAAAAACCATTATCGGGAGTTTCAAGTGTTGAAATTTGCAATGAGATTGCATACCTTCTATGTGATAGTTGGATCCCGATACCCACTGCGAGTAATTGTTACTCCTGGGAGAGTTTTGCACTTTGCAATTAGCCGATCAAGTAGGTGTCTAAAAAGGTGTCAACGGGGTTACGCCTCTGGGAAAATGAGGTTTGCTGTAATTAGGTCCGTGCGAAAGCACGGGGAACCTCCCTCAAAGTACCGACACTGGCCTGGCTGAAAGATTGGCGAACTTGTAGAGTGTAATTAATCCCGGCTAGTCTTTCCTTTTAGGGTTTGAAGGAAGATTTGATAAAAACAGTGGGAGCCATCCTGATTAGATAAAATATATAACCAATCTGATCTTGCAAGAGCGCACGCTGAGTGTTTTCTTCTCTCTCTCTCCAGGTAGCGACCATATCACGCCTTAATCAAGATAATAATATGGATGTATTGACCGAACCCGCTTGTTATACTGAGCTGGGGAACGTTGGTCCTGCTCCAACTTATAATTGTTATAAGACAGAGCAGGAAATAGGGGAATGCCAGGATTCCCATGCCGCCCAAACGAAGAAAGTGCATGAGATGCATCTCCTTCGGGTGTGTTCATTACAAAGAACTGTTTCTCAGTATCCTCTGCATCCTGGGTATATGATACCGGATCAGGATCCCAGATATATAATATGTTACATAGGGCTACAAAAGGATAGAAAAACTGAGAACGGGTGATAAGTTTCATGAGGCAGAAAATGGGGCAAGTGTTGCAGCCAAGTCTGTTGGTCACTGTCACCCTGTATTACCAATACATTGATTCTGAACAAATACTATTAGATACCGAACCTGATATACAAAATCATATCAGTCTCTTTATTAGTAAAGAAATGATATAATTTTGTATAGATGGATAATGTTTTGAACATTTCCTATATCAAAAGTTGATCGGTTCAGGCACGTTATCTAAAAGCATTGACGTTCTAAATCAAACTACAGTTCCTCGTATACAGAACACACACAAGAGGAAGAGTTCAGAAATGAACGAATCATTCTTGAGGCATTGTAGACTAGGTCATATCAATGCGACCCGACTGGCTGAAGTTACATTTTAGATGCATATTTAAATCAGTTTGAATTTACATCTTGTGAAACTTGCCAGTCGTGTCACAAAGATAAGATGACCATAGCTCTGTTTATTGGAAACAGAGGAAGAGTTAGTAAGCTCTTGGGACTGATACATGATGATGTACATAAGGTCTCCTGTCTGCACATGCCAGAAATGGTTCTTTATACTTCATTATATTCTCTAATAATCTCTCAAGATTCAGTCGTATGTTCCTGCTGAAACATAAGTCCGAAGCTTTTGAGGTATTCACAGAATATAAGTTAGAAGTAGAGAACCAAAATACGGGTATAAGTATTATGTCCTATGATAAGATCAGGGAGGAGAATACTTGTGCATGGCATTCCTGGACCATTCTAAAGGAGAATAAGATTCTCTCTCCGTATTACTCCTCTGAATACACCACAGCACAACGGTGTATCAGGGTGTAGCAATTGCACAATATTAGATATGGTGTGCTCTATGATGAGTATTACTGAGTTACCTATTTTCTTTTGGGGTTATGCACTTGAGAAGCTGCATACCTATTGAATTAGGTTTGAATCAAATCACTGCCTACCACTCCATATAAGATATGGTATGGGAAGAACCCATCTCTTAAGTGAGTTAAGATTTGGGGTTGTCCGGCCTATGTTTAAAGCAAAATCCGGACAAGATCGAGGCAGGATCAGTTCTGTAGGACTGGAAAGGTTCCAGCTGTACAAAACTGCAGTTGATGATTTGACAGAACCAAAGGATTCTATAGTTTCCGACGAACCTCAGCCTCTCCGCCGATCTAGTAGGGTTCCTCATCCGCCTGAGAGATACCTCGGTTTCTCGATGACAGTGGGAGCAAGGATTGCATCATGAGATGATGACCCAACTAGTTTCGAGCAGGCCATCGAGAGCAGGGACTCTGTAAGAATGGCTGGATGCTTAGCAATCTGAGATGGAATCCATGTACACCAGCAAAGTATGGACATTAGCTGCTATATCTGAAGGGTTAAATCCCCATCAGGAGCGAGTATATCTTGAGAAGATTACTTGGTGTAGATGGAAAAGTTGAGACTTTCAAAGCTAGGCTTATTAAAGGTTTTAGTCATCAACCAGGCATGGATAATGATGAAACTTTTTCCAAGTGACTATGCTTAAGTCTATCCAGATCCTACTTACCACGGCTACATACCATGACTACGATATCTGGCGGTTGGGTGCCATGACTGCTTTTCTAAATACTGATTTAGAAGAGAACGTCTATAAGAACACAGCCAGAGGTCTTCGTAAACAGTGGGAGCAGCGGAAACGTGTGCAAGTTGCTTTACATAATGAAGCAGGCATCGCGGAGTTGGAACGTCTGTTTTGATGTGATAGTCAAAGTGTTTGACTTCATCAAAATAGTAGACGAACCTTGTATATACAAAAGGGTAGTAGAGAGTAAGGTGGTCATCTTCGTATTGTACGTAGACAACATACTCTTAATAGGAAAAGAGTTTCCTATACTACGATCGGTCAATCTCCAATTATCACAAGGATTCTCCAAATAGGATAAAGATGATACCTCCTAAATCCTGAGATTTGGACCTATGAGATAGATCTAAAGGGATATTAGGGTTCTCACTAGGTATAGTGAGATTGTATCAATCGATCCTGGGGAGAATCACTGGAAGAGTTCCAGGGTGATAAAGACGACTGAATGTCAGTCACAGGCGTTGTCTTTACCCTTAGTAAAGGGACGGTATATTGGAAAAGTTCCAAGCTAGATACCGTGGCAAACTAGACGATAAAGGCTGGTAACATCGCTATTGAAGATACTACCAAAGAGGAAGTTTGGGTGTATATTGGTTCATAAGATGAACTAGGTTCCTGTTAGTGTATATGCCCTAGAGGCCATTACTGTATCATACTAGTTTGTATATTACTTAATGGATGCTTGGGATATTCACCTTGTATATACAATCTTGCTCAAAATAGTAGTATGCTACTTGGTTTGTTTCTACTTCAATGTGTACTTGTGTTTATTTCAGTATATCACTTATACGCATTAGTGGAGCCCTTAGGATCTTTGCTTGATTACCAGCGTTGTATGGCAGTCACACTAGTGGGGGCTGGGTAATCTATAAGCACATCCTTATTCAGGTCCCTGGTCGCAGGACTATCGAGACAGGGCATCGATACTCCGGAGTAGACCAGCGCATGCGCTTCTCATCCCAGTGTGGGAGACGGTCTGTCCCACAGCCGTCAGTACGTCGTACTTGAGATAGTATGCGGGTGCTCGTTAGGTTACGGGTACACTGGACAGGACTCGTCGGGAACTGACTAGTTGGTATTATACCTATCGTCAGTTATCAGTTCCCAGGTGACATGAGTACAGCTTAGTCCGCTGACTTGACACTGTCACTTCGCCTCGGGTGTGTTCCCACTGTACTTTGATCACTACCCTACCACGGCTCAAAGGAGTCGTGCAAACAGGTGGTAGTTGGGTGCAGTCCCGAAGCACTTGGAGGCAGTGACGGTTAGACAGGATTCGTCTCTCCCGGTATTGGGGGTTGACATCGCGCTGTGTCTAGGAGAGCCATTACACGAGTAGTCCCTGGCCAGGGCAAACGAGATATACTGGTAGGTTTCCAGTGTTATCTCAGGGTGTATTGGGCTTCACTCCGGCACGACTTGTACCGCTATTGGGGGACTGACGTTTACCGCCCCCTAGGCCCGCCATGCGATGTATCAGACGAACAGACCGGACTGTACGGAGAATGTCACGCTCAGGCTCGGTAGGAGTTCAGATGGGTTTCGCCTCGTCGGTCTTCTTGTCGGCATTACCTGGGGACCGTTACGCACAGCCAGTGCCGCTTGCGGTCTGTGGTTAAACCCACTGCCAGCGTAGTGTTGAGTCTTTAGAGTCCCACACAGAAAGCTTTTCGCCTTTAGGCAAAAGAGTAGAGGTCGCATGGTATTGCGACAGGTCGCATGGTTTTGCGACAGGGTTCGGTCACATCCGTGCACTTGTGCACGTACAGTGTCCGGACAGTTTACACTAGCGGGCTTTGGTTTAAGCCAGATCCTAGTGTACCTTATGGGATTGGATTTATCCAGTTTGCATTCGTGTTCCTCGGAACGCGGATGCGGGTGTGTATGCACAGTTGACAGGGAGGCAGAGGCAGCGGATTCTCATTAGGGTTGTTGACAGTTGACCGTTGACTTTTTGACTTTATGCTCAACCCTAATGAGAATATGATATGTGATTAACTATTATATTAATTAAGTGTTATGGTGATATGGTTGTTGACTTGTTGACTTTTGTTGACTTGTTGACTTTGGTGACTTGTTGACTTTTGTTGACTTGTTGACCGGTTGACTAGGCTTGACTAGTTGACCATCATGATAACCATGGTTATCATTTCATGCCAAAGACTTTTTCTTGCTTGCTCATTTGAGTAAAATGAGTGCATGACATGATAAGCTTATGGTTGCTTCAAACCATCACATAAGACTTTTTTTGATATGATGAGTTATGATCACTTTGGATTATGAGAGGGTGAAAGACAAAAGAGTTGCTCATTCTTTCTTGCTCATTCTCTCTCTTGTTCTTGAGCTCTCCTCTTGCTCTCATCCTCAACCTCTTGCTCCCTCTCTTGATCTATGGTTCTCTTGTCTCATGAGTTGAGAATCAAGAACCATAGATAAAATCCCATTCTAAATCATCTCTACTCATTCTAGTTCACTAGGTTTAGCAAACCAAGTGAACTAGTTTCTTCAAAGAACGAAGAAGGAGCTAAAGGTTGGAGCTTTCAAGTGGATCTATCTTCGGCGTACGGAGACAACGAGAAGGAGCCATCGAACCACCATCGGAGCTTGAAGAGAAGGAGTTCAAGTTTAGGTATAACCATCTTCATCCGAGTAGCTAACTCTCTTTAGCATAGTTTGCTAGTTTTAGTTTAGACAACGATCCCGACCATAGTTTAGTCCATGTTGCCTCTTGCGATAAAAATTCGTTTTTTATACCGTTTCCGCCTCCCCGTAAGAACCGGGGGTCGCAATATGGACTTACAGTGGTATCAGAGCCTAACTAAACTTAAACTAGCTTGGTAGTGAAGTGTAACGAAGTTCGGAACCGGAAAAATCCAAAAACCAAACTTTACAAAAACCTGAGTTTCTGTTGAAATATTTTCTGGTCAAAATGAAAAACTTTATACTTGTAAATTCGGCTCAGGGTTTTGTGTGAACACCCAAGAAAAACGATACAGTGACTCGTCTAAACTGCCGCCCTTCCGCCGCGTGAGCCTTCTTAGCCGCCGCGGAACCGCCGCGAGTTGTTGTCTTCTCTGCATCGTTTTTCGTGCAGTGTGTTTGTGTGTTGGTTTTCGGATTTTTAAAATATATTATATGTGCCCAGATTGTCCAGAAAAGAAATTTCCTTTTGGGGTCCTATAATTCCGTATTTTTTCCGAACTTCACTGCACTTTGACTATGATGGTTATATCTGTGATGCTTGCATGTATTGAACGTCGGCTAATCGCTATAAGTCGATTAGTCGGGGTTATACATGATCTATAATGTGCTGGAATGTGTATATGAATGTGTTGGACTGTCGCGGGTGAATAGCCGGGGTGGATGTGAGATGAGCTTTTGTTTTTCTTTCATTCATTGTAAATGTAAATTGATGTAATAATATTATTTGTTTGGCCGCACAACCGGGTCGGGGTTGTAGCCGTCATTGTATAATTCTTTTTACTGTTTTTGCTCCTAGGATAGACCCATGGAGGGGTGCACAAACTACCGAGTACTTGGCGGGTAGTTTGCCGCACCCGTAGGGGTCTTGGGTGGGGTATTTGGCTATTCACCGCGACCGTGTTATCCGCTTTTCGTTTCAGGCTCGAAAGGATTGCGGATTGCTAGTATATCCAATGCATTCATCTGTGATCTGTAATGTCTATCATTGCTTACTATTTAGGCGTTGCTTATGTTTTACAGACGCGCTAGCCCAGCCCCCGCTCTGTCGTTAGTTAAGTAACCTAACGGGTAATGACGGGGCCCAGTGGCGAATGCGAATGGCATAAGCGTACGTCATATTTTGGTTGTTTTCTGCAATGGTAGGGTTAAATGATGGGACGCATTAAAAGTACTAATGCAAGAATATCACGCATTAAAAGAACTAATGCAAGATAATAAACCAAGTTAAAGTCGTTGGAACACTTTCGAAAAACCACTCGGTTCTTTTCAAAATAACTTTTAAATGCGGAGCTTGAGCCACTCCTTCTAAAAGCTATCTCGTTCCATCGATTAAATCAAGTTCACTACATTCACGGTTTCGCCAAAACCATTCGTAGCCCTCCGTCGTTTCGTATGAATATTCAATAAGTATTCAAGCTGTGTTTGTTGACCTTCGTCAAAGCATAGTGATTGGTAGCTATTGGGTATTCATATGTAGCATAGATAGATGCGTTGGTTTGGGACATTCGCATTACCTTGTTGACCTTCGTCAAGGGTACATACGGGTGGATTCAAATTAACCTGGATAATGACGGGCAGAACTTGACATGTGACTTATGATTTGTTGACCTTCGTCAAGGTCATAAGAGCATGGGGCAAAAATCCACATCGGGAGTTTCATAAGTACTGAAACTTGCTAGATTTGCATACCATTTGGAGTGTGATGATTCTGGTAGGATTCCTTCAGTTTCGTCACGCGATGATATTTGGATCCCGATCCTACTGTGAGTATATGCTACTCCTCGGGAAATTTCTCACTTAACGATCAATGCTATAAACCTAGTAGGTGCCTAGAAAGGTGTTAGCGGGGCTACGCCCCCAGGGAAAAGAGGTTCTCTAATTAAGGAACTTCGCGAAAGCGTTGGAAAACCTCCCTCGAAGTACCGACACCGGCCTGGCTGAACGGTTAAGCAAGTATTGTACGGTGGGATTGATCCTGACTAATTCTTCCTTTATGGTTTGAGGAGGGATTCGAGAAACAGTGGGAGCCATCCTGTTTAGACAAACTAAAAACCACTCTAAACTTGCAAGAGCATCATGCTGAGTGTTTCTTCTTCTCTCTCCTAATTGCAGCGACCAATCAACATGACTGGACTTAAGTTACTCCTAGATAAAAACAAACTGACAGGGCCAAACTACAAAGATTGGCTCAGGAATGTCACGATAGCAATCACTTATGACAAGCTGGGGTATCTTCTTACCACCAAAGCTCCCCCTGTCCCTGGTCCAACTTCCAGTGTCGCGGATAAGGAAATCCGCAAGACTTGGGAGATTGATAGCGCGAAGGCCAAGTGCCTCCTGCTTGCCTCGATGGACAACGAACATCAGAGGAGGCATGAGAATATGGACATGGAGTCCATATTGCTCCATACAAAAGAACTGTATGGAGAGCAATCACGTATCGCAAGATACGAAGCGTCGAAAAAGTTATTTTCGACAAGAATGGCCGTCGGATCATCAGTAGCCGAGCATGTGCTAAAGATGATCGGCTTCATTGAGGAGCTCGCTGACCTAGGGATCACATTGGAGAGTGAGCTATATACGGATATAGTTCTCCAGTCCCTTCCTTCCACTTACGCCCAGTTTATACTGAACTTCAACCTACAAGAAAAAGAGGTTGAACTATCAGAGCTCCTCAACATGCTGAGGAGCGCAGAGGGCACCCTACAGAAAGGTAGGGAAACATCCACTTTGTTTGTAGGAGGATCATCTTCTTCTAGGTCCAAGGCGAAAGCCAAGGGAAAGAAGAAGAAGGCCCCCGCCAAACCAAGGGGCGGTGTTGGTAAAGTGGATACGAAGGGAAAAGGCAAAGCAACAAAGATAGCGGGGAAGCTTGTGGATAAGGAAGAATGCTTCTATTGTCATAAGAAAGGACACTGGAAGAATGATTGCAGGGCCTGGAAGGCCAGAACACAGGAATTGAAGCAGGTTGCAGCTTCAGCTTCAGGTGTGTATGTTATTGAAAACTGTCTTTCAATAAACTCTACTTCCTGGGTATTGGATACCGGATCAGGATCTCATATCTGTAATTCTTTGCAGGCGTTGAGAAACCGTAGTGTTTTGAAGGCAGGTGACATGACCCTCAAAGTTGCGAACGGAGCTAGCATGGATGCTAAAGCCGTGGGGGACTATCACCTGGGAATGTCAGATGGACATGTTTTGGTTTTGCGTAATTGCTTTTTTGTACCCAACGCAACTTGTAATATCATTTCTGTATCTTTAGTTTCTAAAGAAGGTTATGAATTTGCGTTTGTAAGTAATGTTGTAAACATTCACCTTAATCAAGTTTTGATTGGGTCAGGTACATTGAGTAATGGTATATACGTGTTAAACCAACCACAGATTTTCAACGTCCAGAATACACACAAAAGAAAGTCTCTGGAAATGAATCAGACTTTCTTATGGCATTGTAGATTGGGTCACATCAATGAGAGAAGGTTGACTAAGTTACATACAGAAGGATATTTGAATGCGTTCGAATATCAATCGTATGCCACTTGTCAATCTTGTCTCAAAGGAAAGATGACAAAGACTCCGTTTACTGGACAAGGAGTAAGAGCGAGCGAGCTCTTAGGACTCGTACACAGTGACGTGTGCGGTCCAATGTCTACACATGCCCGAAGCGGACATTCTTACTTCATTACTTTTACGGATGACTTCTCAAGGTACGGTTATGTCTTCTTAATGAAACATAAGTCCGAGGCCTTTGGAAAATTCCAGGAGTATAAGAATGAAGTAGAGAAACAGACCGGCAAAAGTATTAAGATTCTAAGATCGGATCGAGGTGGAGAATACTTAAGTGCCGAATTCCTGAATTACTTAAAAGAGAATGGTATTCTCTCTCAGCTTACTCCTCCATACACTCCGCAACATAACGGTGTATCGGAGAGACGGAACCGAACCCTATTGGATATGGTTCGGTCCATGATGAGTAACGCTGAGTTACCGCGATCATTCTGGGGATATGCACTAGAAGCAGCTGCGTATCTCTTGAACAAGGCTCCTACCAAGACTGTGCCCACCACCCCATATGAGATGTGGACTGGGAAGAAACCCTGTCTTAATTATCTTAAGGTATGGGGATGTCCAGCTTTTGTAAAAAAGCAGCATGCGGACAAGCTTGAGGCACGTTCAGTACAGTGTAAGTTTGTGGGATACCCAAGGAACTCCAGGGGGTATCTTTTCTATTCCGCTGAGGAACAAAAGGTTTTTGTTTCTCAGCATGCCCGCTTCTTGGAAACTGAGTTTTTGGAAACCCAGATAAGTGGGAACACAATAGAACTGGAAGAAATTCCAGAACCACAGACTGTTACTGAAAGCTTAGTGGAACCAGAGGGTTCAACAGAACAGGACATTCCTACGCCGCTCCGCAGGAGTAGTAGGCAGTCTCATCCGCCCGAGAGATACTGCGGTTTTCTCATAGACGGGGATAGAGAGGATTGCATCATAGATTATGATGAGCCTACTAGCTTCCAGCAGGCCGTTCAGAGCGTTGACTCAGTGAAATGGCTGGATGCAATGCGGACCGAAATGGAGTCCATGTACACCAACAAGGTATGGACGTTGGACATTGCTCCAGACGGGGTAAAACCCGTAGGATGCAAGTGGATCTTCAAAAGGAAGATTGGTGTAGATGGACAGGTTGAGACCTATAAAGCTAGGCTGGTAGCAAAGGGTTTTCGTCAAAGACCTGGCTTGGACTACGACGAAACCTTTTCTCCAGTAGCCATGCTGAAATCCATTCGGATCCTTCTTGCCATTGCTGCCTTCCACGATTATGAGATTTGGCAGATGGACGTAAAAACCGCTTTTCTAAATGGAAATTTAGAGGAGTGTGTCTATATGGATCAGCCAGAGGGTTTCATTCAGAGTGGGAGCAGCGGAAAGGTGTGCAAGTTGCTTAAGTCCATCTATGGACTAAAGCAGGCATCGCGGAGTTGGAACATCTGTTTTGATGAGACGGTCAAGGAATTTGGCTTTATCAAAAATCCAGATGAACCATGCATCTATAGTAGATTTGTAGCGAGAACTGTAGTATTCCTCGTTTTATACGTGGATGACATTCTCTTAATAGGAAATGATATTCCTATGCTACAATCTGTCAAGGGGTTCTTGTCACAAAGGTTCTCCATGAAAGACCTGGGTGATGCCTCATACATCCTGGGGATCCGGATCCATCGTGATAGATCCAAGAGGATATTGGGACTTTCTCAGTCCAGGTACATCGACACCGTACTGAAAAGATTCAGTATGGAAGATTCCAAGCGCGGTAACCTACCGGCTTGTCACGGGATCACCCTCTCTAAAGAGATGTCTCCCAAGACTGATTTGGAGAGGGATCGCATGTCTATTATACCCTACGCTTCTGCGGTAGGCTCTATAATGTATGCGATGTTGTGTACCAGACCGGATGTAGCTTATGCACTGAGTGTAGTAAGCCGGTATCAGTCAAACCCTGGGGAGAAACATTGGATAGCGGTAAAGAACATTCTCAAGTACCTGAGGAGGACTAAGGAGATGTTTTTGGTGTATGGCGGAAAAGACCTCCAGATTGAGGCCTTTGCTGACTCCAGCTTCCAGAGTGACAAGGATGATTCCAAGTCCATGTCGGGTTTTGTCTTTACCCTCAATGGAGGGGCGGTGTGTTGGAAGAGTTCCAAACAGGAAACCGTTGCAGACTCGACTATGGAAGCGGAATACATCGCTGCATCTGATGCCGCAAAAGAAGCTGTCTGGATAAGGAAGTTCTTAAAGGAACTTCAGGTGGTTCCGTCCATTGTTGACCCAGTACCTCTGTATTGCGACAACAACGGGGCTATAGCTTTAGCAAAGGAACCCAGGTCCCATCAAAGATCCAGGCACATCTTGAGGCGGTATCACCTGATCAGGGAGATCGTGGATCGCAAGGAGATTGAGGTTCGGAGAGTTGCTTCAGAAGACAACACTGCAGATCCATTCACCAAGGCCCTGCCCCAGACTCAGTTCGAGCGGCTGATCGAGATGATTGGTCTTCGATACGCCAGTACATGGCCTTAGTGCAAGTGGGAGATTGTTAGTGTATATGCCCTAGAGGCCATTACTGTATCATACTAGTTTGTATATTACTTAATGGATGCTTGGGATATTCACCTTGTATATACAATCTTGCTCAAAATAGTAGTATGCTACTTGGTTTGTTTCTACTTCAATGTGTACTTGTGTTTATTTCAGTATATCACTTATACGCATTAGTGGAGCCCTTAGGATCTTTGCTTGATTACCAGCGTTGTGATGGCAGTCACACTAGTGGGGGCTGGGTAATCTATAAGCACATCCTTATTCAGGTCCCTGGTCGCAGGACTATCGAGACAGGGCATCGATACTCCGGAGTAGACCAGCGCATGCGCTTCTCATCCCAGTGTGGGAGACGGTCTATCCCACAGCCGTCAGTACGTCATACTTGAGATAGTATGCGGGTGCTCGTTAGGTTACGGGTACACTGGACAGGACTCGTCGGGAACTGACTAGTTGGTATTATACCTATCGTCAGTTATCAGTTCCCAGGTGACATGAGTACAGCTTAGTCCGCTGACTTGACACTGTCACTTCGCCTCGGGTGTGTTCCCACTGTACTTTGATCACTACCCTACCACGGCTCAAAGGAGTCGTGCAAACAGGTGGTAGTTGGGTGCAGTCCCGAAGCACTTGGAGGCAGTGACGGTTAGACAGGATTCGTCTCTCCCGGTATTGGGGGTTGACATCGCGCTGTGTCTAGGAGAGCCATTACACGAGTAGTCCCTGGCCAGGGCAAACGAGATATACTGGTAGGTTTCCAGTGTTATCTCAGGGTGTATTGGGCTTCACTCCGGCACGACTTGTACCGCTATTGGGGGACTGACGTTTACCGCCCCCTAGGCCCGCCATGCGATGTATCAGACGAACAGACCGGACTGTACGGAGAATGTCACGCTCAGGCTCAGTAGGAGTTCAGATGGGTTTCGCCTCGTCGGTCTTCTTGTCGGCATTACCTGGGGACCGTTACGCACAGCTAGTGCCGCTTGCGGTCTGTGGTTAAACCCACTGCCAGCGTAGTGTTGAGTCTTTAGAGTCCCACACAGAAAGCTTTTCGCCTTTAGGCAAAAGAGTAGAGGTCGCATGGTATTGCGACAGGTCGCATGGTTTTGCGACAGGGTTCGGTCACATCCGTGCACTTGTGCACGTACAGTGTCCGGACAGTTTACACTAGCGGGCTTTGGTTTAAGCCAGATCCTAGTGTACCTTATGGGATTGGATTTATCCAGTTTGCATTCGTGTTCCTCGGAACGCGGATGCGGGTGTGTATGCACAGTTGACAGGGAGGCAGAGGCAGCGGATTCTCATTAGGGTTGTTGACAGTTGACCGTTGACTTTTTGACTTTATGCTCAACCCTAATGAGAATATGATATGTGATTAACTATTATATTAATTAAGTGTTATGGTGATATGGTTGTTGACTTGTTGACTTTTGTTGACTTGTTGACTTTGGTGACTTGTTGACTTTTGTTGACTTGTTGACCGGTTGACTAGGCTTGACTAGTTGACCATCATGATAACCATGGTTATCATTTCATGCCAAAGACTTTTTCTTGCTTGCTCATTTGAGTAAAATGAGTGCATGACATGATAAGCTTATGGTTGCTTCAAACCATCACATAAGACTTTTTTTGATATGATGAGTTATGATCACTTTGGATTATGAGAGGGTGAAAGACAAAAGAGTTGCTCATTCTTTCTTGCTCATTCTCTCTCTTGTTCTTGAGCTCTCCTCTTGCTCTCATCCTCAACCTCTTGCTCCCTCTCTTGATCTATGGTTCTCTTGTCTCATGAGTTGAGAATCAAGAACCATAGATAAAATCCCATTCTAAATCATCTCTACTCATTCTAGTTCACTAGGTTTAGCAAACCAAGTGAACTAGTTTCTTCAAAGAACGAAGAAGGAGCTAAAGGTTGGAGCTTTCAAGTGGATCTATCTTCGGCGTACGGAGACAACGAGAAGGAGCCATCGAACCACCATCGGAGCTTGAAGAGAAGGAGTTCAAGTTTAGGTATAACCATCTTCATCCGAGTAGCTAACTCACTTTAGCATAGTTTGCTAGTTTTAGTTTAGACAACGATCCCGACCATAGTTTAGTCCATGTTGCCTCTTGCGATAAAAATTCGTTTTTTATACCGTTTCCGCCTCCCCGTAAGAACCGGGGGTCGCAATATGGACTTACAGTTCCTTCCATTGTATGACAATGGAAGTGTGGCTTTGGCCCTGGAACCCTGGTCCCATCAGTGACCCAGACAAATTCTGAGGAAGCATCACCTGATCATGGAGATAGTTGATCTCCAGGGTGATCGAGGTTAGGAGAGTAGACTCAGAGGACAACACAGCGAATCCACTCACGAAGGCCTTTTCCCTAAAGAGAGACGTTTAGGGGATGGTTGAGTATGTGATACTGCAATCACTGCTACAGATGGCCCTAGTGCAAGTGGGAGATTGTTAGTTATATGTATGCCCTAGGGGCCATTACTGTACATTGGATGTATATTGTAGTGGATGCTGGGACATATATAGGTAGGACTTTCTTGCTCGACATGATAGTACGCTATCTGGTTGCACTTTATCTTAACATGTATACTTTCTGTCTCTCTGATTACATGTTGATAAAGCCCTTAGGATGTGTACTCGACTTCCAGGACTATGATGTAGATCATACCAGTGGGGCCTGGGTAGTCCATGAGTACATCCTTGAAATGTTCATAGTCGAGGGAATATCGAGACGGGGCATCGATATTCCAGAGTAGACTAGCGTATATCTTCTCGACCCATGCGATGGGCGATGGATGATCCCATATCCATTGGTGTTTGACATCGAAGATGGTATGCGGGTGCTCAGTGGAGACTGGGTACACTGAACGGACTCGCCGAGAACTCCCAGATGGTATTATACCTCACGTCAGATGGCAGTTCTCTGGTGACACTGGTACAGCTTAGTCTGTTGACCCGAGATCGTCATAGAGTCTTGTGTGTCTCCCACTGTGCTTTGATTTCCACCCTACCATGGCTCTACTGAGTCGTGCAAACAGGTGGTTTTTGGGTACAGTCCCGATTCACATGGAGGCAATGAGCGATAGGAGGGGATTCGTCTCTCCCGGTATTGGGGGTTGATGTTGCGCTATGCTCGACTGGCCATAACAGGAAATCCCTGGCCAGGGTTGCAGTGATATACTGGTAAGAGTTATCAGTAGTTTCACGAATGTTATGGACCTCAAGTCGGCATGACTTATCGAGCTATTGGGGTCTGACGTTTACCACCCCTAGGCGAGATATGCGACATATCAGACGATCAGACCGGACTGTACGGTAAGTGTTACTGGTTGGATTCGCAGGAGTGTGAGCGGGCTTGCTCGTCGACCTTCTGATCGCTCAATACCCGGGTGGCCGTTATGTTTAGCAGACCGCTTGCGGCTTGTGGATGCTTGATATGATCATCATCTGCTGCCGGCGTATTGACGAGTCTTTAGAGTCCTACACAGAGGTTTCCTGGCTCAAGCAAAACGAAATAGGAGCGCATATGAGATATGTGCGGGACCGAGAATAATTCGAGTATGTGATACCGTATTCCATTCTCGCGATCAATGTATCGATTGGTTATATGCGATATAACCTAGTTATCGAATCAAACATTGATTCGATAAGCCGATACATAGGATACTAGTCGGTTATATGCGATATGACCGGATCGTTAAATCAAGTGTTGATTTAATGATTTAATGTATAATTTTATATTTGATATATCACTTTGCATTAACTAGTATTGGTTGACTTTAAAAGGATTTTCTCACTTGAATTGTGCAAGTTGTATATGTGATATATTTCTTTGTGCACATGATTGTATCATGTTTGATGATACATTCTTGTTTGGTTTTGTGTAAAGTATTAAACCATGGTTAGTTAGTGATTAGGGTTTCATCTTATTCATTTATCTTTTTATTTTATTTATTTCAAAAGAAAAAGATAAAGAGAAATGAATGGTGGCTATATTTGTTTTTAGTTGAAGATTCATGAAGCATTGACTTAGTCACCATTCTTGTCTCATGCCTAACCCTAACCACTCATCTAACCTAAGTTAAGTCTCTACACTAAACCATGGTTCAAGATATGATAAGTATTGTATTTTCTTTTCTATTTTTTTTTGAACTTATCATATCTTCTTCTTCTTCTTCATCTTCTTCTTCCATGGAGAAAGCTTGCTACTCTAATGGCAAGTGATGAAAGCTAGTGAGAAATCCAAAACTAAAGTCTACCCACTTTCTATTTCTTCATCCTCTACCTCTTGCCAAGTAGTATAGGGTGTTTCCTTCACAAGTTTTCCCGACTTGGTGAAGTTGGAGCTTGTTCTAGCGATGCCTCGACGTAGATCATCTTCGGCATCGAACCGACGATCAAGCCCGCCCATTCTTCGATGATGCCAATGCTAGAGTCGTGAGTTCGATTTGGACAGCGAGGGCACTTCATCATGGAGCTTAGGAGGTGGTGGACCGGATCTACAAAGGTTGTAGTCACTTTCCCTTAGCATTTAACTTTTGATTACATGCTTGCTTCGCCTATATATATCTAGTTAACGATCCGTTCTAGGGTTTCTCGGCACCGTAATTTTAGAAATTTACATGTTTGATCACTTGTGAGACCTCACTAGGGTGCCTAGGAACCCTACAGGATGATCCCATATCCATTGGTGTTTGACATCAGAGATGGTATGCGGGTGCTCAGTGGAGACTGGGTACACTGAACGGACTCGCCGAGAACTCCCAGATGGTATTATACCTCACGTCAGATGGCAATTCTCTGGTGACACTGGTACAGCTTAGTCTGTTGACCCGAGATCGTCATAGAGTCTTGTGTGTCTCCCACTGTGCTTTGATTTCCACCATACCACGGCTCTACTGAATCGTGCAAACAGGTGGTTTTTGGGTACAGTCCCGATTCACATGGAGGCAATGAGCGATAGGAGGGGATTCGTCTCTCTCGGTATTGGGGGTTGATGTTGCGCTATGCTCGACTGGCCATAACTGGAAATCCCTGGCCAGGGTTGCAGTGATCTACTGGTAAGTGTTATCAGTAGTTTCACACATGTTATGGACCTCACGTCAGCATGACTTATCAAGCTATTGGGGTCTGACATTTACCGCCCCTAGGCGAGATATGCGACATATCAGACGAACAGACCGGACTGTACGGTAAGTGTTACTGGTTGGATTCACAGGAGTGTGGCGGGCTTGCTCGTCGATCTTCTGATCGCTCAATACCCGGGTGGCCGTTACATTTAGCAGATCGCTTGCGGCTTGTGGGTGTTTGATATGATCATCACCTACTGCCGGCGTATTGACGAGTCTTTAGAGTCCTACACAGAGGTTTTCTGGCTCAAGCGAAACGAAATAGGAGCGCATATGAGATATGTGCGGGACCGAGAATAATGCGTGTATGTGATACCGTATTCTATTCTTGCGATGAATGTATCGAATGGTTGTATGTGATATAACCTAGTTATCGAATCGAGAATTGATTCGATAAGCCGATACATTGGATATTAGTCGGTTATATGCGATATGACCGGATCGTTAAATCAAGTATTGATTTAATGATTTAATGCATAATTATATATTTGATATATTAGTTTGCATTAACTAGTATTTGTTCACTTTAAATGGATTTTCTCACTTGAAATACACAAGTTGTATATGTGATATACTTTTGTGCACTTGTTTGTATCATGTTTGATGATACATGCAAACTTGGGTTTGTGTAAAGAATTAAACCATGGTTATGTTAATGGTTAGGGTTTTGATTTACTTATCTTTTCATTTATTTATTTATTCATTTTTGAAAGATAAATAAATCATGGTGGCTTTCTTTGTTTGCTAGTTGAAGCTTCATGAAGCTTTGAATAAGTCTACCTTTTTTGTTTCATGCTTAACCCTAACCATTCAACCTAACCCTAGTTTATTCTCTACACTTAACCATGGTTTCTATATGATAAGAATCGACTCATTTTCTATTTTCAATAATTCTTATCATATCTCTTCTTCTTCTTCTTCTTCTTCTTCTTCTTCTTCAACAATGAAGAAAAGCTTGCTACCATTAATGGCAACTTGAGAAAAAGAGTGAGAAATCCAATTCTAAAGTGAACCCACTTCCTATTTCTTCATCCTCTACCACTTGCCAAGTAGTATAGGGTGTTTTCTTCACAAGTTTCTCGACTTGGTGAAATTGGAGCTTGATCTTGTGTTGTCTCGACGTAGATCATCTTCGGCATCGAAGTCGACGACCTAGCCCGATCATTTCTTCGATGAAACCACCGCGAGAGTCCGGGATCCGATGGGTACAGCGGAGGGACTTCATCATGGAGCTATGGAGGTGGAGGACCGGATCTACAAAGGTTGTAACCTCTTTCACTATCTAGTTAAGCCGTTAACTTGCTTGCATCGCCTCATCATCTAGTTAACGATCCGTATTAAGGTTTGTAGGCACATGGAAAATTTGAATTGGGCATGTTTGATCTGTTGTGAGACTTCATTAGTGTGCCTAGGAACCCTACAACGATAACCATGACCAAGCCCTCTTTACAAAAAAACCCTCACACAATATCTAATTTCCACAATTAATTAAACTTTCCATAAAACCCCTCACACTATATCATATTACATAATGAAGCTAAAAATTTCACTAAAACCCTTCTTAATAACTAATGTTACAAACTAATTATTGAAATTAATTAATTTCACATACTACTTATGAAAGGTCCCATTTTGTTTCAATAAAATTTTAAATTAACATTTTTAATTAATTAACTAAATTAATTTATTATCTAAAATATTTCAAAATGTTACAAGCACACCCACGAATGAGTAACCTGAGAAAGAAGTAAGTTCTCAAATATTGCTATGATGGAATACCTACCATAAGTATCTATATCTTCGATCATCTCGAAAAATCCTGATACTTCCAACACTTGGTTCTCTACTTTATTCTTATACCTACAACTTCTTAAAATTTGGATCTTATATTTCAACGAAATACGTGTCTAAAATCAGAGAAGTTATAAGTAAACGGAATATAGTACGAGTACCAACCCCTTGTCCTAATGAATATCGGACAACATACATTACCATGTATAAGTTTCTAGAGTATACTAACTCAAATTCCATGTGTTGTAAGTGGAAAACTGTATTTTGGTTAAAAATGTCTATACCGTTATTCAATGCACCTTATCTTATCCTTAACTAATAAAAGTAAATGTTTAAAACACAATTCTTAAAATTTATATCTCACATAAAATAAAGATACAGATATTCAATTTTAAAAATTGGAGCATAACAACGGTTATTCAAAACCAAATATTTGCCGTAAGACAAAACCCAGGTGATTTCCTCAAATATCACCAATTACAAAGAATTCTAATATTGAGGATATAATCACCCAATTCACAATATTCTACTCCCACTCGGCATCTGTAACGCTCTACATATGTGAGATCCAAACCTGGTACATACATACCCTGGAGTTAGAATTAATTGAGAAAACAGTTTTCAGCAACAACTATACAGAAAAACCGAAACATGAAAATGTTTTAAGGGGGTGGCCGGGTATTCCTAGTAATACATTTTCCATTATCCAGATTCATGACAGTAGTCGCAAATTTCCTTGCCCTTACTGTAATCCCTTTATATATCTTTACTTCTTACCTTCTGTACACCATACTCAGGCTAATTAGTTTTCTTTTTTCCCCACCATTTGGCACCAACCTAAGGTTTAGAAGAAGACTTTCTATTAAACGTAATAGGTGTACTCTCCTAATAATAGGAGCCCTCACAATCTGAGAGAAGATAAAGATAAACAACCGAATAATGCTATTCAATTTCTTTAGAACCTGTGGCCATTCTTGAACTGAAACAAGTTTCTTCGAGTTCGTATGTAACTACACGATATGGCTATTTCAAACAATATGGATCTCCATAGTGATACGGAGTGTTTTGGAGAAAAGCAAAGGGAAAGTAGGAGTAGCAGGGATATATGCGACTTTGTCATGAATTATGACAATCCAAAACCAAAGTGTTTAAGAAGATTCGGTTAATTTGGTTTATGAGTTTTAGTTTAAGGTCAGTCATAGTCGCAAATCAGAGAGAGAAAAGAAACACTCAGCGTGCACTCTATCAAGATTAGATTGGTTAATCACTTTATCTAATCAGGATGGCTCCCATTTTTTTCTCGAATTCTCCTTCAAATCTTAAAAGGAGAATTAGTCGGGATAACCCGAGGAGTAAACTACTCATCAATGGGAATCGGGGCCTAACTATCATCGCATGATAACCTTGATGGAAGCCGAACAAAATCACCACACTTCAGAAGGTATACACATATCTGGCAAGTTTCCCTTATATTTGAAACTCCCGATATGGATTTTTCCCCTAACGACTTATGACCTTGACGATGTCAACAAATCATAAGTCGCCAGTAAAGTTCAACTTGTTATTATCCTAGATTAATCTAAACCCACCTGCACGAGCCCTTGATGAGGTCAACAAGGCCGTACGACTGTCCTAGATAATCGTATTACCATGCAACAGAAAAGAACTACATAGCTACCGAACACTACGTCTTGACGACGTCAATAAACGCAACACGAATACTAAGCAATACTAATATGAAATGACAGAGGGCTACAGCTGGTTTTTGGCGAAAAAACTTTAACGTAATGAATTTGATATCGTTGAAGAATTTGAGTGTATTTGAAATGGAGTGGTTTAAGCTCCGCTTTTAAAACTAGCAACATAAGTTTTTGCTTAAAAGTGAACTCCCTGTGAAAGGATCAAGGCTCTTTCCTCATATAATGAGGTGCAGGATATTCCTAACTGAATAGCTCTATGCAAAACAAAAGAATAAGACTATGGTTTTGAAGAAAACCGAGTAGTTTTAAAAATTGGTTCCGACAACATCATTTAAGTTTGTTTACCTTGCATTAATCAGAATTAATGCAGTCTCATCAATTAATCATATCATGCTAGAAAAGAAACGAAAATAGGCACGCACATATATACCATCTGCATTCACTACAGGGTCCCGGGTCTTCACCATAAGGTTACTTAACTTACGGCGGGGTAGGGACATGACTAGCGCGGATACAACATATATAGCGTCTACTATATATATATATATATATATCCGTCTCACGCATGATATCACGTAACATCACAGAAGCATCACAGGAAAAGCAAACACAATATGGAATGTGGATAATTAAGGAAAAGTACATTTCAATGGAGCCAAATATGAAATGCAATTTTCCCGGTTGTGTGGATAGCCCGTAGTATCGGATCCTAGACCCCTACGAGTGCAGCAAGCCACTCGCCAATCCCAAAAGCAAGGAAACCCCAATCAACGAAGTGAGTGGGCTACCTAGCACTTCCAAAATCTGGTGACTTGGGCACCCCTTTGCGGGTCAATCCTATACCCCATACAAGTGCGGCGGATAGCCCACCAATTCTAAAATAAGGCACCCCGGTCTCAAAGCCATGAGATGGTGGCCCGTTTCCCTTTAGAACTCGGCTACTCGAGCACTCCGCCGTGGGGTAATCCTAGTGCATGTAATGAAAACCTGAATATACAACGGTGACTACGTCCGCAACCTGGACACGCCCTAAAGAAAAATATACAAGCCGCATTGATGGCAGTCTACATGTCGGACGCTTGCCATGCAATATGAATATACATTATATCACAGAGAATTATATCTAATACTACGTACATTGGGCTATCCATCGCGATAAATCCAACATAACCATAATCACAGAGCAACACAGAACATCAACGTGAATATCATGTTCGTAAACCCGTCTGATTGTACATATAGCAACAAGTCGGATTATACCGTGCTATGATATTCACGGTCGTGGAAACAAGTGCACAGAAAGCCACGAATTTAAAATTTTGATCGATTAAAACTTTCCGCATTGGCTCCAAGTACAAACCAGTACACAAACAAATCTGGACCAAAACTAAATATTCCAGAAAGCACATTTCCATGCATTAGAGCCCCAAAAAAATTTAGGGCACTGTAGCCAAATTTTAGGCGCGGATCAGTGGCCGAATTTTAGGCTTAGGTGCCTAATTTTTTTTCTTGGCTCTAGTTTTGCATATACTAATCTACTATGTTAGCAATACTCATATTCTCTAGCTATCTTCAAGAACTCTAATATGGTTGGACTCAAGCAAGCTCTCAAGAGCTCTAGATCGTGCTTACAAGCCGGTCTTCTTTCGCCGAAGATGATCTACCCGAGAGAATCTAGTCCAAGCTCTAGCTTCACACAAAATAACCTAGTGAAGCAACTAAGGTCCACAACTTACTATGAAGTGAAGCTTAGGGATGTAGTTTGAGTGTTCTAGTATTTTTCCTTCTCTTTTCCTCTTTATTTCTCATCTCATGAGAGGGTAAAAAGAAGAAGATGAAGGAGGAGCCATTAGAGGAGAGAAAAACATCATGGTAGAATGAAGAACTCTTAACCAAATCAAGCATGCTCTCTTTTCTTTTGTTAAAACATTTTTACAATTTAAAATGCAACCATACTTGAATAGTATGAGTAAATGAATTAATAATTCATTTACCCATACCCACCACCGTTTCTATCCTCCACCTCATTCACAATTTCTTTAAAAAGAAATTCTTGAAATGAGGTGTTTTCCTTCTAGAAGTATTCTTCTATGAATACAAGAATACGTCCTCGTAAATACATGCCCCTATTCGTATCAAAATACGAATATCCAAGAGATAGAAAAATACAATGAACATAATATTAGAATATACATATCGAAATATATATATGAAAATTATAAAATCAAAACTTGATTTAATAATCCGGCTTAATCTAAAGCCAGCTAGTATTATCACCCGCCCGATTAAAGTCCATGTGGCTAGCATACATACCTAATCAGAACCCTGCACGTATCAATATACGGCCACTGCATCATTTTGCCTGAACCGGGAAAACTCTCTGTGTAGGACTCTAAAAACTCGTCAATATGCTGGCAGTGGGTTTAACCACAAGCACGTCAGCAGCACTAGCTGTACGTAACGACTACCCAGGTATTAAGCGAAAAGAAGCCGACGAATAAACTCATCTGTACCCCTACTGAGCCTTTCTGTGACAATCTCCGTACAGTCCAGTCTCTTCGTCTGAGATAATCGCATACCGGGTTTAGGGGGTGGATAACGTCCGACCCCTACTAACCCGACAAGTCGTGTCGGTCTAAAACTCATCACCCACTAAAAAACTACTGATATCATATTAGTAAATTTTATCCACCTTGACCAAGGATTTCTGGTGATGGCTGACCTAACACAGCGCGACATCGACTCCCAATACAGGGAGAGACGAATCCCTGACGATTGTTCACTGTCTCTATGTGGTTTGGGACTATACCCAACTAAAACCTGTTTACACGACTCTTTTGAGCCGTGGTAAGATAGTAATCTAAGTACAGTGGGAACTTACACGAGACAAATGAAAATTTCAGGTTAAAGGACTAACATGTACCCACACCACAAGAGAACTTCTATTTGAAGATATGTATAATACCATCTAGAAGTTCTCGGCAAGTCCGTCCTGTATACCCACCTCCAGTGAGGATATGTATACTATCTAAAGTGACTCAACACTAATGGCTTGTAAGACCGGCCACCGCCCCTTGTCGGGGTCTCGAAAAATATACACTAGTCTACTCCGGAGTATCGATACCCAGTCTCGATACTCTCTCAACTAGGGATATTTAAGGATGTGCTTATGGACCACCCAGCTCCCACGTATATGATCGCCATCATAATACTGATAGTCTAGCAATAATCCTACGGGCTTTATCAAAATATATACACATAATGATAAAGACAAATCAGATAGTATACTATCATCTCGAGTAAGACTGGTCTACCTGTATAGGTCCTCGTTCAACTATCATAATAGCCTACCAACAATTACAATAATTTTCTGGAGGACACTACATCCAACAGGTGGATCAAAAGTATGCTGCTCCTCAGCAGCCGGTATCTCCTCAGAATCGTTAGGTATCCTTATCTAATTGTCAACCTGTTTTCTCGATCGTAAAGCGGTAATTGCATTTGCTAACGCAGGATTTGTCCTTTGATCTTTGGGATTATGGATATGTTGACTAGGAATGGTGCCCATCTCTCGTCCTCCCAATGCTGCAACTAATTGCCCAATATGCTTTTCAATATTAGCCATTGATTGTTTAAGTAGCGTTATTTCAATTTGCAGAAAAGTGGCTAATTTCTTATCAACATCATTATTATTTTCATTCCCACCCTTTTGATATGTATGTTGTGTATTAGGTTGGGTAGGGTTAAATGGAGGTCCTTGTCATTGGTTTTGGAATTTTTGGCCAGTGTTGTCGTGATTCCATGCTAAATTTGGATGGTTCCTCTATTCATGGTTGTAGGTTTGAGAATAAGGATTATTATTATTATTACGTTGATATGCAATATTGGCGGTTTCTTGACATTGAGGACTGTTCAGAAAAGGACATTCTTCAGAAAGATAAAAAGAGTCTTAGCAGTTTAGGCAAGGAGAGGGTTAACGAACTTGTTGAACTAGGGAGGGGGTAGTTGTTAGATTTTCTAGTTGTCGCCTAATGGCAGCCAATTCGGCTTGCATCCCTATAGAAACTTCAACTGTGTGGATCCCTCCCTTAGATGTAGGCGCACCTCTCTTGCGTGAGACCTCCCATTGCATGGTCTTGTCGGATAGCTCCTCTAGAAAATTCCACGCGTCATCTTCCTGCTTTATCATGAAGTCTCCATGACATATCGACTCTATCATAAACTTAGACTCCATATTATCATACACTATTTGACATAATTCCAACTTAGCAATTCCGTGTTGTGGGCATTTAATAAGGAGGTCTTTAAAGCGTTTGAAATATTTCCAAAAAGATTCCCCCGGTTCTAGACAAAAAGTTCTAATTTTATTTTTGAATTTAGCGGTTTTAAAATGCGGGTAGAATTTTTTAAGGAAAGTTTTAGTAAATTCCTTTCATGTACGAATAGTGTTGACCGGTACACTGTAAAACCAGTGTTTAGTTTTATCAGAAAGGGAGAATGATATTAGTCTAAGTTTTACCGGGTCTATGTTCAATTGCTTCAATTTAAATATTTGACACAAGTCATCAAATTCTCTTATGAAGACATAGACTTCTTCGGATTCTAAACCGTAAAATTTAGGAAGTGAATTTATGAAACCAGGTTTTATTTCGTAGTCACCAGCTGCAAACGGTAAGACTATATAAGAACGAAGTGTAATACACACATGATAGCATATATCCTATAGCGTAGATGCTGCGGGTACGAGATCACCCATCGTGTCTACAGAATCAAGACGAATTAATCTGTGATTTTCGTCTTGACCCCAACCGTGCATACACCGAAAGAGAAATAATATAAAATTATATTCTTTTTTTATTAACTAAATTGCAGAAAAATAAATGCGAAAATAAAAACTACACTAAAAAATTAAAACAAGAAACTAGAAAAAAACCGACTACCTACAAACTGACCTAAGATCCGTCTGTGGGCGAGCCATAGCCAAAATCCTAGACCAAAGGCGTTGGAAGCACGATTCGCTGTAAACTGGGAGTTGGAAGCGCTGTGGATTTGCCTTGTTTGTGTTGCATTCATAACACTTCATCGAAAACAAGCATTGGAACAGAACAGAGGATGAATTGCTGAATACTGTGAAAAAATCTGAGATCAAATATCGGCCAAAAACTGGTCCGATTTCGGCCCTAGCCTAAATTTTGTAGGTTCTGGACTTGAGAAAATTTGTGTCTCCTCTTGACGCTCCAAGCTCTCTGGATCTGCTCCTCGTTTCCTGAAATAAAATAAAAGTTTGCAGAGTAAAATAAAATAAAACGTAAGCATAATAATTTGAATTAAAATTAACTAAAATTTCTAATGTCACCCGGCAACGGCGCCAAAAACTTGATAGAGAATTTTATTGTTCTCTAAATTTATTGCAAGTTTACAGTTGTTTGCTATAGTACTTACGAATCGTCCATTGAGAAGTGTTGAAATCTTAATTAATTCTAAGACAAATAACGAAATAGTTGATGTAAAACTAGAATTAAAGTGCAAGTAATTTAAAAAGCAAGTAAAAATAAAATTAGGGTTTTTTATAAGAAAAAAATCCTAGGATGTTGAATTGTTTAACTATTATGGTTGGTTTATAGGGTTCTATCTCTTTTCTATTTCTTAGTTTTAATTAATATTCTATTAATCATATCAAAGCATAAGAAAAACTAATATAGCAATGAATTATCAAACACATGTAAGAATAAATCATACAATTATATCTACCTTATCAATAATATAAAAGCATGTAGAAAACCATTAAAACTACAAATTTCTAATTAATTAACGATAACCTAGCTTTAACCTTCGATTAATAACTTGTAGATGATCAATTTATAATTACCATGTTATCGATGTAACCTAAACTATCCTAATTAACTAGATTGAATTTACTTAATTGAAAACCACATCTTGCCTTCCCTAATTAGATTTCTAGTTCGTCAATCTAACTAGTTTTTCGATATTATCACCTTTCTTTAAACCTATTCAAGGTGTCAGCTTTCATTCTATAGTTTAGTTTATGAGAGTAATAACAAAAAAATAAAGCTTTTAATCAAAAGGAACTCATATTGAAAAACAAAAAAAAAGAATAGAAAAGTTAATTTACCCAACCATAATAGCAAGCAATTCTAACCCTAGAGAATTATTTAGCTACGCATAATATTAAAAAAACAATTCATAAAATAAAAAGGATTCATAACTTACAGCTGTCTTGATCTATCAACTAAAAACCCTAACTTGAAAATAGAAGAGAGATATGAAACCCTATTTGACTATATAGCAAAATATATAGGGCAAAAGGACAATTGAAGAGCAAGCAGCAGAAGATACAAGAATTCTAGAAAATCTCCTGATATTTCAATTTCTGAAGCCAGAATATTTCGGCCCGAATCCAACAAATTTCGGCCCTGGCCGAATTATAGTTGAGTTAGATCTCCAGAATTTTTCCTATGTTAGCTCTTGGCTTTTAGAATCTTGTTCCACGTGATATTTTTGATAATTTGTTCCTTTGTTTCTGTTTAAGCTGTAAGTCCACGTTCGACGCACGTAATCCGTTTTTTTATATACTTTTCCTTTTGAACCCTGTAATCTACAATATTTCACAAAATATATCCGGAATATAAAATAGGCAAAATAAAGTCAAGTAAGGCTGTATAAATATGTATTAAAATGTATCAATCAACCAGATATAGTATATAATTATTAGATAGCGCAAGGGGTTTCTTAACAACTGAAAACTTTTTTAGAGGATTGTGGCTGCTGTATCGAGGCCAGGGGTTTTTGACAACAGAAAAGATGCTTGGATTTTTTTGACAATTTACCCTAAAAACATTTAAATAATTGTTATATCAAAATGTTGGGCATATAACATAATTCTTAGTAATGTAAAGGTTTTCATTGAAAAATAAATATTTTTGAAGGGTGGTTACTGACTAGTAAGATAAAATAGAGAAAGAATGCAAGTATAGTTGAGGATTGATGTGGATAGGTTGGCTAAATTGCAATTTTTCTTACTTAATATATAAAATGACTGCTAGTTGTCACTTAATAGTATTTTAAAAAATGAAAAAAGTTAGAATAGAATTGACTTGAATTATATCACAAATTAGATGCCCATCCACATACTTCGGATCCTCTCCATCTTGTGACTGCATACCAATCAATCATAGGAACCTCATTGATAAAATTTACTTTGATTGGTTTTCCTTCTTCCTTTTTTAGGGTGAGAATTGAAGAATCTAGTTTCATGTTTAATATTTTCTTGCAAGTTTGCCAAATTATTGTTTGCAACTCGAAATTTTACTATTTCCTTATTTTAAAAAATTTCTTTGCAAAGGAACTTAAAATTTCTTCAACTCTAAAGTTGTGATCAGGATTGGAAGAAAATAATTTTACATTCTAACACACACATATGCACATGCATTGCGCATAGGCTTAATCCCCAAAAACCATAAAACAAACATAGAGGTTGTGACAAGTAACTACTAAATTCTTTGAAAATTAAAAAAAAAACTACCAAGTGTATGAAAACCGTAAAATTAATAAACAATAAACTACCAAATTTATTTAGTAAATGTTCAATAAACTACCAAACTTATTTAGTAAATATATAATAAGCTACCAAACTTGTTTAAGAAAGTTTAAAGATATCCGTACACTATGGTAGTTTCCTATTATTTTAAAACAATTTGATAGTTACTAATAACAACCCCTAAGTTTCTGACAGTTTTTGGGAATTTAGCCTTGTGCATAACTATATTGCAAAACTGAGAAAAACAAAAATTCCCACGCATGCAAGAGGATAACAAGCAAAGCAAAAACAAATCACAATGAGACTCAAACAAAAACAAGAATTGAAGGATGTACACACTCGTCCTGCTGCACAACTCCATGCGCAATCCATCATGCATGGAAGGATCATGAGCTGAGTTTTGCATGGACCCAGGATTTCAACAAAAAAAAAATTGCCTTTTTTCTTTTTACCTTTTTTGATCCACATAAAACTCTAAGATAAGAAACAATGTTTTACCATAGACGCAATCTTTTCTTCCTTTTCCGAACGACGGTTTTCCAATCAGTGAACTGCTGTCTGGTTGCTAACAAATAAACTCCTACATGAAAAACCAGTTTTTTTTAGCAGGAAGACGATTTCTCCTTTTTCTTTTTCAAATTCACATGCTTAATTAGAACCAGTAAATTCCCACTTTCAAAAATCTAAATTTAGCCGCAGAAGCTAGGGTTTCCAGGCTGATGCCCAAACAACCGGCTCCTCCTTCCATGCCAAGTACAGCCCCGGCCCTGCCCCGGCCGCTTGTGTGGCGGGGCCCACAAGCGACCACCCTGCTCCATACCTCTTCAACAGCGCCTTCACGTCGTCTATGACATCATCGCTGAACCCCGCGGCCGAATACTCCTGCACCATCCTCCCACACCACTGCCTCCCTTTCTCTCTCCTCTCACGACAACCCACATCACCGGTGCATGCCAACACATTCAGAATGTTCCTTGAGCTTTCTCTCTCTAAAACCAACCTCTCATTGCTAGTAGCTGCAAAGCTCTCCTCCATCATCTCGAAAAACACCCCATAAAACCTCAAGCACTCCTCGAAGCACTTCACAAACTCGTCCCTCGTGCTGCAGCTACTCATATCAGCCTCTTCTTCCACTACGGTCACTACTTTAGGGTTAAAACCCCGAAGAAACCGAACGAAACCTATCCTCTCTTCAACCGCGACTCTTCGTAAGGCCCCGATACAATTTATCGCGATGGCTTCATCCTCTCTCAACCCGAAATCCTTCTCCTTGAGCGAAGCGAAACTATCACCGGTAACAACCTGAAACTCAAAGGGGACACCCATTAGCCTCGCAAACTTCTCCATTCTTACCCCAATCTCCTTCATCACAACACCCCCTCCGACATTGACCACCGACAACCTCAAATGAGGGGTCTCATCGGTACGGGTAGCCAGCGATTCTAACAGAGTTGGCCATTGTGTACAATAAGTATTGCTTATATCAACAATATGAAGCTTAGCTTCTCCTTCTAAGGCTTCCAAAATCGCGCCGTTTGATGCCACATGTCCAAAAGTGGTCCACGGGCTCACTTCTTGAAATTTTAGTATCACTTTTCGAGCGGATTCGAAGGAGTGGTTTTTTTCTGCGACGGATGATAAAGTGATGTAGCATCGATCCCCAGAGTCGGTGGCTTTGCAGAATAGAGCTTGCAAGAAATGAGATGCTAACTTTTGGTCGCAATCTCCGTAAGGGGACGAGAGTTCGTTTAACATCCATAAAAGGTGTTGAATTCGGCCAGAGTCTTTGTCGGCGATGGCCTTTGCACATTCTTTTAAGAGTTTTGAAGCCCATTTCGTGCCTCCAGCACTTGGATCAGCAATCTCCAAAGGATTTGGATTCTGCATTGAGATTATATTGGTAGCTAGGAGGAGGAGGAGGAGGAGGAGGAGGAGGGGGAAAGATCAAGTTTTGAGAGTATTAAATGTATTTATGGTGCAAATACTAGTTTAAGATGTCCATGTCATGAGTGGGCCATTTTTATAAGAAACAATGGTTGAGATTAGTATTATATTTCATGTCACCATAATCATCGTCATATTGTTGTCGCTTTGTACTAGTATAGTATCCTACGGTTAGTTGAGTGTTTTGATTAATATATAGTTATGAATCGGATGTTGCATGCGGCAAATGTTATCAATGCATGAAACTAGAACAAATTAGGAATAAAAGATGGTGTTCAAAATGCATCATTATTATTCAACTATAGATGTATGCTTCAGATGAGACCGAAATTTTAAGAAAACATAATGATAGGAAAAAAAAAAAGACTTGCATATTTTCAAATGTCATATTGTAACAGCAGAGCTTGTTCTGTTATCCTTTTCTTTCAAGTCATAGATACCTAAAGATGAACGAAGTTATGTAATTAGTTAAGAAATAAAGACGAGCATGACACAATATATCAGACAAAAGAAAAAGATATTTAGGAGCATATAAATTCATGAATGTATAGCATTAAAAGCATTAAACCGGTAAGGCGGTAACAACCAGTTTCATTACACTAAGCGCCTTCTTATGTTCGAATCTAAAATTCAATCAATACAATTTTTATAATATTTATATCAACCAGAAGCAAAGTTGATGTTCTTATGATCTTGAGGTGTTGAATCAATATGATATTTAACATTCTCCTGAAAAACAAAGAGAAATATTGAGATCTCTGGAATAAAGAAGAGAATGATTATGCGGAAAAAGAGACGAGGAGAATATTATAAATAATGCTATGAATTTTATAAAGCCTGAGACGAAGAAGAACGACAATACTTCAATTTTCTTGGGCCATAGGAATCCTAAATTAATTTAACATCCAAAGTCATTAGCCAATGAAATTAGAAAAGCATCTCAAATATGATTCAGCAATCTTGTACTAAGAGGAAACAAAGCAAACTGTTCCCACCAAGAAAATAGGCCAGCAGAAGGGAAAATTATATTAATGTACCTCTTCTTGTAAGGTTCTCAATCATGAATCATAGGCCGTTTCTTTGTGGGTATAGAACTTACCATAACTAAGTCATTAACAAGCAAACAAAACATCAAGTAGAGATTAATAGACTTTAAAAATTGAAAAAATCAAAGCACAAAGGCATCCAGGCCTATTTATTCCTTGCTAATGATTGCTGGTGAGGACAAGGGGGCTCCATTGAGCTCTTTTCCTTGCTGCCTGTCACGTCCTGCTTTCTAAATACGAGAAACGAGAGCGACAAGCCCGCGACATATTCATATGGAGAAACGCCTCGTTCCGATATGAATACGCTAACTGGATTAAGCAGAATAAATATAAAACCAATAAGAATTTAAAATAAATAAATATCATCCATCAACATTTATTATAAATTTCAAGTTCACTGATAAAAGTTTAACGACTTCAAATAAATAAACAAGAGTTAAAAGAAAAACGCCTTAAACCTTTAGGCACACTAACTGAAAAGAAAAATTAGAGCTCGGTTTGACTAGAAATATATTGACTGTCCTTCTCAGTTGGTACCACCTCATATCTAGGCTTTTCTCCTGCCCCACTATCGTCTGACGACATTCCCCAGAAAAAAAAACATAAAACAGGAATGCAGTCAGCGAACTAAAGTTCGGCAAGTCTCCATTTTATTAAAAAAATTATTTTAAATGAAATATGGTATACACAATACTAAGCATGAGAATAACTGTGAACGGTAAACGGTAGTGTGCATATCAAATAACTAACATGTGTTAATCAGTGTAAGGTAATTAAAATATCACGATATTCGATATTTTAGTGTTATTAATTATAAATATCAGCTCGATTTGTAGGAGTCGTACATGTAACTAGGATATTCCGTAATTCCCACGGAACAACAGCACAATGAAAGTAGGTTAGCTTCCGTCAATTCCCGGAATCATGGCTACACGACAAGAGACTTCTGATCAGAATGTTTCATTTTATGCCGACGAAACATAGCTACATGACAGGAATATGGGGGGACTCTTGATCAGCAAATATTTCATTTTACGCTGACAAAACATGGCTACATGACCATATAAGTTAGCATTCATTGCTCAAAACCACGGCAACACAAGATTCACGAGTTATATATAATGCAAAACAATGTATGATCTCCTGTTACACATAAATACCCCATTCTTCGAGCTACCCAATTCCATGATATTCTTGATATTAAAATTCCGATATATATATCCTTATAGATATATATCGTTTATAATATCTAATATGTTATTTATAATCGAGTTTAAATATTGAATTATTAAAAAAATAGTATTAACTGGCAATACAAATATTCGACAGTAGTACTTACTCAACATGAATTAAATAATATAATATATTAATGCTTTATATAATTACACTAGCGTGTATATTAGATTGTATTATCATATTTTAAGTTTATATACTCGACTATTGAGAGTTTTACACGTAATGAAGATATTCTGTTTCCTCTCGGAACAACAGAAACACGGATTCAAGAGATTCATGAGCTACTAATGCATTGTCCCGTAACACCCGTAACCACGGTGATCACGTATGACCCCCGTTACACATAAATACCCCCACTCGTTGAACCTTCCCATCCCCGTGTCAATTACTTATTTAAGTTCTAGAGTTCGACACGAATGCCAGCATGAATTCACGAATACTTGATAAATTGTATGTTCATATCAAATTCATGGATTCACGAGTTCATGAGTTTCAAGTATTCAAGTGGTTCATGTCAGGTTCATGGATTCAAGTATTCAAGTATTTAAATGGTTCATGTCAAACAGATAAAGCATAGCAAAATTCAGGATAACATTAGTATAAGTATAAAGATGTAAAATTAGGCAGAACAATCAGCGCGATAAGCATAGAATAGTTTAGTTAGTTTAATTAGTAGGTTATAACAGTAAAATTGTTTGATATGATAGTAAATCTTCAGAATATGCAATGTTAAGTGTTGGAGTAAGCAAAAATCTAATAAATATGTTAATAGAATTGTGGTTGCATTATAAGAAGCATAATGATAGTAAAAAGAGTTATATATATATATATATATATATATATATATATATATATATAGAGAGAGAGAGAGAGAGAGAGAGTAAGTAGTATTTAGTACAGATATTGTGTGATTAACATAGTAGTATAGTTACGAAAGAATGACATCTAACGATCACATTTGAGTAAAGTGAGTTCATACGACAGAAGTTTAATTAAAGGTTAATAGATATAAATAAATGGAGTTAATGATAATACATTTTAGTGATAGTGAGAATGCATATGGCTAGTGTGTATCTGTTTCAATATCACACTAATCGTGTCAATATTTATCAAAATATTAATTTTCACAATAATAACATGATGGTAATGAAATTAGGTTAATACATATCATAGTTGTATTGCAATGACAGAGTGTTTATTTGTAAAGTATATTATAGATTAAATTATATCTATTACGTTATAGTAATTTGTGTATCAGATCAATTTTAATACATTAGCAGAAGCATAGAACAATTCATTTACTGCTAATTTGCATACTCTTACAACCATTCACAAATAAGGTTGATTATTTTAATTACAAGGATTCAGTCATGAAGTTAGGATTATTGAATCTAGTTGAAATATTGTATTGTTTATTATATACATAAAACTGTATGATAAGTACAGAAATAATTTGATTGAATAGTTTATTGGTAATTTGGAGTATTATGTAAACATTAATTAGCATAAAAAGAGTTGTTTATTAATAATTTTTTTTACTATTATCTAACAACAGTTGATACGGTCACAACATTTTAGCCACGTACTTAGATAAAGATTTATGCTAGATACTCGGTTATAGATATTCTAATTAAAATTAATGTTAAATCATAAATTATAGTAAAGTGTTTTGATAGTTTCTTTAGTATTGTTTAATAATCATAGAAACATACATACTATTAGAGACAAGAATTTAGTCATTTATGTTAGTGGATACAGAAGTATAATTAATCTAATTTAGATAATATTTTAATATGGAAACTTGGTATAAAAACACAAGCGTGGCATGAGCAGAGGCATGGTACGAAGAGAAGGAACAACCAGAGGGATAAGGAAGAGAGGACTTACAAATAAAGGAATGATCTAAGATCGTTTCTTGACAGGCGAAAGATACCTCGATTAAATCGAGACGAAGGGGTGATTCTTCGTTTCCCTTTGTTCGATTCTCTCGTCGTCAGGTTTTAAATTAAAGATAACAAAGAGGGCAAAGAAGACGAATTTTTTTTGGAGTCACGGTGTTTTTGTTTTTATGGCAGACTAAAAGAAAGAAATATTTATTAGAGGAGCAGGAAAATATTTTTGGTTTAATTTTAACAAAAAAAATAATAACAGTGAAATAAAAATCTTATCATAATAAGTTGAGATAATTAATTATTTTAAGAAAAATAACTTAATAAAAAATATTTTAAGAAAAATTTGGTATTAGATAAGATAATTAAATATTTTAATAATAGTAAAATAAATAAAGATAAATAAATATCTTTAAAAATATCATGTCACATATCTTGTTTATGAAATTTAAATTTAGCCAACGGGATTTGTGTGGCTCGCATGTGAAATTAAAGATGGAAAAAACAAAAAGAAATAAACAGAATAAAGTATTGAAATACAAGGACTTGAATTTGTAACATACGAAATAACAATACCATGTGATAAGTAGGAGATACAAGAATTCATTGTGCATATAAATAGAAAGAAAATAATTTATACATACTTAATTCAATGAAAAGGGTTTTATCAAAGAAGAAAAATACAAGGAAAGTATAAGGATTTTACGGTCGTTACATTCTACCCACCTTAAAATATTCGTCCTCGAAATTCAGAAAGATTATGCCACCACTGAACAAGGCACGGATAACACGGTCGCTTGTCGCCTTCGCATTCCATCAGTCGAGTAAGAAGGGATACAATAAACTAGAAGTAACATAAGATACTTCCAAACCTGAAATTCCAAAGCCGGGACAAGAACTAATAGGATAGACTAGAAATTGTTCAAGAACGTATACAAGAGTTATATCAAGAGGTGCAAGCAAGAAGTAACAATAGGGATTCAAGAAATCCAGATGGAATCAATGAGGTTATAAGAAAATATTATGACAAAGATGAATGGTTCGAACTTCTGTTTCTTCTTCGTCAAGAGTTGATCGTCAGGAAAGATAAGAAAAGAGTCAAGACAGATTCAAGAGAGAAAATTTAAAAGAACACAATAAATGGTAGGTCCACATTGAGTCATGATCGTCAGGAGTGTAAAGAAGGATTTAAGGGACTATGATTCAAGAGTGATATTATCGTACAGTCGTTACAGTCTACCCTCTTTAAAAAAAATTCGTCCCCGAAATTCTCTCAAAGAGTATGTTGTAACATGGCGAGAAAACTAAAGATGACGCCCTCACAAGTCATTTTCGCTCTCCCGATTGTCGATATTCTATTCAAAAGAAAAGATGCAGAAAAGACGATCTAAGAGAAACAGGAAGAAAACCGACATAAATTTAAGGAAACCAAAAGTTACAGAATGTCTCAAGATATGATCTTCAAGAAAGTTGAAATTGAAGTTCAAGACGGATTTAAAGGATGGTATGAAATTTAAAGGAAAAGCTAAATATTGTTGGATTCTTAAATTCTTATGTTATTTACTTTCAATGGTCATGTAGAACTGACATGCATGGTAAGCACAACTAATTTGATTAAATAGTTTATTGGTAATTTGGTGCATTATGTAAACAATAGATAGCATAAAAAGAACTGTTGCTCATTAATAATTTTTTTACAATTATCTAATAAGAGTTGATACGGTCCCAACATTTTAAGAGTGTGTGTCTGTGTATACCCACGTACATAGATTGAGATTTATGCTAGATGCTCAGTTATAGATATTCTAATTAAAATTAATATTAAATCATAAATTATAGTAAAGTGTTTTGATAGTTTCATTAGGTATTTGTCACGACCCAAAAATGGCACGTGACCGGCATTTGGATCACGTGAAGTCTATAAGACCCTACCGTAACCCAAGTAAGCCAAAAAACCAAAAATCTAAATCTTTTTAGGAAAATATTGTGGAGGTGAAGTTTTGAAATATGGGTATAACGGAAATCAAGTTCTTCTTTTTAAACTATAAATAATGTTTGTTTGAAACACGAGTGGATTATATACTATAATTTAAAAATATTTTCGTCATTTAAAATTTAGGCAGCACCTCCTTTTTAAATTTGATCAAAACATGTACATAATCAACAATAATAATGGTATTCCCAAGCAAGAGCTAGATCTTTGCCAATTGGCGGAATCAAAACCATGTAATATGAAATATACGACGTCCAAGATGAAGATCAAATACAGAAAGAAAGTAAAGAAACCCAAATATCATCAAATCCAATATAAAGAATACTACAAGTCTCGTCACTAAGTCCAAAGAATATACAAACTGGTCTTTAGGTCTACCAAATATGCATAGTCTGATTGATGGAGATTCTAATTAGATACAAATGAATAATAAATATACAACGGTGGTTACGCTCTGTACTGTAACCCACCCACCAATGCAAATCACCCAAAAGAAGCAATGTGCTAGCAAGCCGTTACTGATCTGAGTAGTCGATCCTATAAGAAAACTATGGCACAACGGGAGTGAGTTTCCAACTCGTGAATAGAAGACAACAACAGGTAGAAATCGAATGTAAGACGATCTCCTAGGTCATACAGTAATATAATAATATCATACCGTGGTATCAAAGTGATCAAGTATACATATGTATATAAATATATAAACTCATGCATGTGTCAATATATGATGCCTTATCATCCATATCATGTATATATGTATCATCCAACGTGTGTTCATAAACGACGCATCAAAATCAATATAAAATCCTGAGTGTCCGGTATCGACACTCGAAATCATCATAAAACACGTATCCAATATCGACACGTAAATTCTCATATCTCAGACGCTGTCTTATCGGATCGGCTCTCATATCTCAGGCACCGTCTCATCAGATCGGTCCTCATATCCATCTGTCTCTGTCACGACCCAAAGTTTGGATATGACCGGCACTTAGATTGTATAATATCTAAAGATATATACACAACCCGAGTAAGTCGAAACAAAGATCAAAATCCTTTTTGCGTAGTTCTTTATAAAAATTTATTTTATAAGTAAAAAACACTGTTTTATGTATTTAACAAAAGCTTAATAATGAATTCATAATAAAAGAAAGTTTAAAGTTTTAAGCTTGGTTGCATCCCTGGTTGGGATCAACAAAATACAACAGCGGAATAAAATTTACAACTTATATGAGACCAATAGAATCACAGATATGAATAAAAGAAATATCGGCTAATATAACAACGATCTCACCTGTCAAATAATATACATATACCTATCTTTCATTCTAAGTCATAGTACAAGGTCCGTTGGAGATTTTCTAGATACAATGATACAATATCAAAAGAGAAGGTTACTACATATGTAACCCACCTATCCAAAAGATGCGATAAAAGCTGCAAAACATGGAGCTACACCGCTGCTAACCGTCCACTCTACCTATGCAAGGAATTGTGACACAACGGGGGTGAGTTGCCAACTCAGTGAATATAAGTAATATATAACGGTTAATAATGTAAATATGACGATAATACTAACTGAAATGAGAACAAGTATAGTGTATGATAGCATATGGAAAACATGAATCTGTACCACGAATCACATAACCAAAACTGAAATCTCATCGTTTATTTCCAATAATTTCATCTTTCCGTGTCCATCATCGACACAAAACTTCCATTTTTTTTCTCAGGCATCATTCCTCGAACGATCCTGAAATCAACAATACCGGTCGGTATCATCTAGATATCCGCCGTATTTCAACACTATCTCTGGTATCGAGTAACCTCGCTAGGCTCCCCCGCCTCAAATGCGGCTATCCTGCCCTCGGTCTCGACCGGGTCCACCATGTATCCAGCTGTATCCCCACCGACTCAGTCTGGATAAAACTGTAAATCCATAACCGTATGCCCACCGACTCGGTTCAGACTAAACTCAAATCATAAAAACATCTCATGCTGGATGTGTCACATAAATCATGAAATCATTTGATTTATGTAATATTACAGGAAAACTCAAACCATAAATTCTCAGTAATATAAAGCTTCCTATATCAACTTATAATACTCTGATGATAAACATGATGTTATTTATGCAAGTTACCACTATTATTAATAATTTAGGTATGATAGGAATCATACTTAACAAGATGAATACTTAGTTTAAAAGTGACATGTTAATATTGATGAGGTGTAGTGTAACATGTACAGATGTGCACGTGCGGCATAACTCGTCGATAATTGTGCAGTGTTCTAACAACTAAAGTGAGGTATATGTAGATATGAGTGCCTATTATCATTTTAGCATACAAAAGTAAAGCATTTATTTAAATAAAATTACGGGCGTAACACGCCATCTCTACAAAATTCCCCGGTAGATGTTTAGTCTACTCACCGGAAATACGTCGTATCTACTCAGGAATCGCCAATCCTTTTCCCTTCCTTGCCGCCTCCGAAACTCCCGAACTCAAATCTAATATTAAATTTAACTTGTATAAGAAAACGACTACATTCCGATACGGTAAAATCAAGAAATACAAGTTGTACGTGCTAACTATACTACGTACGACTATAGCAAACAATCTAACACTCATTCTCACTGAAATTTTACCCAACTCTGCATCGCGACAGAAAACAGATCACGATACGTTTTAACCGTGTCGTATTTTGGGTTTTTAGATACCTTTTCTGATATTATCTTTCAGATTTTATATACAGTTAAACTAACTTGATTAAACAATACCAAAATGACCAAAATTCTACATAGAAACCTACCCAACAAGCCAAAACACCCTAGCTCCCTACAAATCCGGCGACGCCGGAATTTCCTATTGGTCGCCGGCCCAAAACCGAGCCCTCTGGTTCGTGCTTCTATGGTTTGCTCTAGGTTCAACATACATCATTAAGACCCTGTTTAGTTAAGTAAATTTTTCTCTAAACTACAGCAGATTCAAAAAGAGCCTAGTTTTGACTAAAATACGATATTATAGAAAATTTTCATTTCAAATTAAACTAGTTACAGAATCTAAATTTTTACTGTGGTTAAGGATTTTTACCTACAATAATTTGTTGGAATAACACCCTCCAAGATGCACAAGCTCCTTGTCCTAGCTTGATGGTGAGAAATTCCTAGACTTGGCTCTTCTCTTCTCCTTTCTCTTGTTCTTCTTTGTTTGTTCTAGTTTTCTTTCCTTTCTTTTGAATTTTCAGAAGTTTTAAATAGCTTAATTGATCTGAACACCTTATATATATGGAAGAGGGAAGAGTGAGGTGTAGGAGGGGGTGCCAAAGACCTAGATGTACCATCCTCATGCAAGGAGGAGGTGTAGTGTGTGTTATGCATGAGAGTAGGAGGTGTCCATATTCTATCATCTCTAAATTGAATTATCTTAATAAAATTCTGAACTAAACTTTATCTAACCTCTTTCTACTTACACCCTTAATAAATTCCCATTTTGCACAATATCCTAAACTTTATATAACAACCCTTCACAACTTATGTTATTATAAAATACTACTTTAATTTAAATGAAGCTAAATTTCATAATAAAACCCTTATAATTTATTTATGTTACATATTAAAATTTTACTTTAATTTGCTTTACCCACTATTTATGAAAATATCTTATTTGGTTCTAATAACTTTTTGATTTATCATTTTATTATTTTATTAATTAATTTTATTTATTTCCAAAATTTCAAAATGTTACAATATTCCCCCCTTAAGAAAATTCGGTCCCCGAATTTAAAAATTAACTAGACATACCTTCGAAAAGATGTGGAAATTTCTTCCGCATCGTATCCTCGGTCTCCCAAGTAATCTCCTCGCGATTCTTTCCTTGCCAAAGAACCTTTACAGATGGAAGTACCCTCGATCTTAGTTTTTTTGCTTGCCTGTCTAGAATAGCGACTAGCTGCATTGTGTAGGATAAATCTGGCTCAAGCTGTAAGGTCTGATGCTAGATCGCATGAGAAGGATCGTGAAGATACTTACGAAGCATCGAAACGTGAAACACCGGATGCACATCGGGAAAACTCGGTGGAAGTGCTAAACGATAAGCTACATCACCCACTCTCTCCAGAATCTCATAAAGTCCAACATATCTGGGGCTGAGTTTCCCCTTTTTCCCAAAATGCATCACACTTTTCATCGGAGATATACGAAGGAACACATGATCTCCCACCTGAAACTCGAGTCTACGACGTCGTCGATCTGCATATGATTTCTGTCTGCACTGGGCCACCCTCATTCTGTCCCGTATCAATTGAATCTTTTCTGTAGTCTCCTGTACTATCTGCGGTCCCAAAATGCTACTCTCACTCAGTTCCGTCCAGCAAACGGGTGATCGACATTTCCTCCCATACAAAGCTTTAAAGGGTGCCATCTGGATCGTCTCCTGAAAACCGTTGTTGTACAAAAATTCTATTAAAGGTAGGTGACGATCCCAACTACTACCAAAATCAAGGCAGCAAGCTCGAAGCATATCCTCTAAAATCTGAATGGTCCGCTCTGACTGACCATCTGTGGATGGAAAGCTGTACTAAAACTCAATCGTGTACCGAGAGCTTCTTGAAGTTTCTGCCATAGCCTGCTAGTAAACTGGGTACCCCGATCTGATACTATGCACGTCGGAACTCCATGCAACCGTACAATCTCATCGATATAAATCTGAGCGTACAGTGTAAACCCATACGTCGTCTTCACCGGAAGAAAGTGAGCTGCCTTTGTCAATCTATCTACAATCACCCACATGGAATCATACCCTCTGCTAGTCCTGGGTAGACCCACAACGAAATCCATGGAAATCTATTCCCATTTCCACTCTGGAATGGGCAGGGGCTGCAACTCTCCGGCTGGCCTCTGATGTTCTGCCTTGACTTGCTGACTAGTTAAGCATTTCGAAAAAAACTCCTCAACATCCCTCTTCATTCCTTCCCACCAATAAACATCCTTCAAATCATGATATATCTTGGTGGAACCAGGATTAATACTATATGCTGATCTATGGGCCTCCTCTAAGATCTCACATCTCAATCCGTCAGAATCTGGTACACAAAGACAAGTCCCAAAACGTAATACTCCATGATCATCAATCACAAACTCCGACTCCCTGCCTTGCCTAACCTGATCCATAATCTCCGATATACGAGCATCTGCGGGCTGTGTCTCTCGAATACGATCCAATAACTGAGGTCGGGTGCGAACATGTTCTAGCTGTCCTCATGTCGGGGTGAACTCAAACTGTATACGACCATCACATAAAATCTGCCAGTCTGTAGAAGACCGTCTCTGCAAGGTATGCAAATGAGATAAGCTACCTCCAGGTCTCCGACTCAAAGCATGTGCTACAACATTTGCTTTACCTGGATGATACAAGATCTCACAATCGTAATCCTTTACCAGTTCCATCCATCTACGCTGCCTTAGGTTCAGATCCCTCTGCTGAAAAATATACTTCAAGCTCTTATGATCTGTGAAGATTTGGTACGACTCTCCGTACAAATAATGTCTCCAAATCTTCAATGCGAATACCATAGCAGCCATCTCTAGATCATGAGTGGGGTAGTTCTGCTCGTGCCTCTTCAATTGTCGAGAAGCATAAGCTACAACCCTGCCGTGCTGCATCAATACACAGCCTAAACCCACTTGAGATGCATCACAATACACAACAAAACCCTTTGACCCCGAAGGTAAAGATAAGACTGGTGCAGTTGTCAAGCGAGTCTTCAACTGCTGAAAACTCTGCTCACATTCATCTGTCCAAAGAAAGGGAACCTCCTTCCTGGTCAATCCGGTCAACGGTGCGGCGATCCGAGAAAAATCCTGCACAAAGCGTCGGTAATAACCTGCCAGACCTAAGAAACTCCGAACCTCTATAACTGACATAGGCCTGGACCAGTGCTGTACCGCTTCAATCTTCTTTGGGTCCACACATATCCCATCTCTTGTAACTACATGACCCAAGAATTCCACACTATCCAGCCAAAAAGCACATTTGGAGAATTTTGCAAACAGCTGATGCTCCTTCAAGGTCTGCAACGTAATACGCAAATGCTGCTCGTGCTCCTCTCTGCTCCGGGAATAAACGAGAATGTCATCAATGAATACTATAATAAACTGATCAATGAAGGGCCTGAAGATAGGTTCATCATATCTATAAAAGCTGCTGGGGCATTGGTGAGTCCGAACGACATCACCAGAAATTCATAGTGTACATATCTTGTGCGAAACGCAGTTTTCGGAATATCGTCTTTCCGAACCCTCAACTGGTAATACCCTGACCGCAAATCAATCTTCGAGAAGTAACCAGCTCCCTGCAACTGATCGAACAAATCATCTATACGTGGTAGTGGATACCTGTTTCGCACAGTGACGCGATTCAGTTGTCGGTAGTCGATGCACAATCTCATACTACCGTCTTTCTTCTTTACAAATAAGACAGGAGCTCCCCACGGCGATACACTGGGACGAACAAGTCCTCTATCTAACAACTCTTGCAACTGGCTTTTGAGTTCTTTCAACTCCATCGGGGCCATCCGATAGGGTAGTATAGAAATAGGCCCGCACCCGGAATCAAGTCAATGCAAAATTCTACATCGCGATCGGGTAGTAATCCTGGTAATTCAGCAGGAAACACATCCGGAAATTCTCGTGCGATTGGAACCTGGTCCAATGGAATCTCAGCAACTCCTAAGTCCTGAACAAATGCCAAGAACCCATGACAACCCTTCTTCAAGAGTCATCCCGCACAAAGAGCAGAAATCATGTTGCCAGGAGTTATATTACAGCCCCCTGCAGAACAAAGATCGGTTCACCTGGAAAACAAAATCTAACCGCTTTCCCCCGACAATCTACATAGGCATGACAAGCGGCCAACCAATCCATACCGAGAAGTATATCAAAATCTAACATATCCAGGAGAATCAGATCAACTAGCGAATCTCTATCACCAATACGCACAGAACATGATCTGAATACATGTCGAGCAATAAAAGAATCTCCCACCGGAGTAATCACCACTAACGGTAACTCTAACAATGACGACTCTTTCTCCAAAGAAAGTGTAAAGCATGAAGATACATAAGAAGGTGTAGAACCGGGATCAAATAAAATATGGGCTTCTAAGGAACATACTACAAGAGTACCTGTCACAACTGCATTTGATGTCTGGGTATCCTGTGGAGTCAGCGCAAAAACCCGTGCCTGGCCCCTGCCCGCATCCTGTCGTCCTCTACCTCTATCTTCTTGACCTCTCTGAGATCGTCCTGCAAAGCCTCGACCTCATGGTGCAACTGCCTGGCGTGTAGGGCCAACTGGGGGAGGAAGTAAAGCCATCGGCGTAGAAGGTGGAGGGGGTAAAGCAGCCTGTGGAGTAACAGTCCCGCTATAGTGTGTACACCCTCTAGCCGTATGCCCTGGAAGTCCACAACTATAACATGTAAGTGGGGTCCCCTGATCATCGGGGTATGAACTAAACATCTGTCCCTGTGTCCAACCTCGTCCGAAACTGCGGCCTGGAGTATATCTGCCTCTACCTCTGCCAAACCGCCTAGTCATTGGCCCAATCAGTCTACTTCTCTTTGGCTCCGGAACAACCACTGCCTCGCTCAATCGCTCCTCCACTCGTATCGCTGCATCTATGGCCTGTGCGTACGTATCAAAATGTTGGGAGCCTATAGCCAGATACAACTGCGTGTCCAGACTCCTTAGGAACCTCTTCACCCGAAGCTCCTCCGTAGGAACTAAATATGGAGCATAGCGCGACAACTGGGTGAATCGTAAATCATAATCTGCTACCGACATACTTGCCGATTTCCGCAACGCTTCGAAACCGCTAGCTCTAGCGTCCCTTACACTCTGTGGAAGAAATATGGCAAGAAAGACCTCAGAAAACTCGGTCCACAACATTGGAGGAAGACCCGTAGCTCGCCATCTCTCCATCGACTCACACCACTCCTGTGCAAGTCCCTCCAAACGAAAACTAGTCAGCTCAACTGACCTCGCATCAGAACATCGCAATGATCTGCCAATCCTCGCCATTCTATCAAGAAAGGATTGAGGATCCCCCGCTACATCGGTCCCTGTAAATACCGGAGGTCTTAACCTCATAAACTCTGAAAGCGATACCTCCATCACCCTCGTGTCTACCAGTGCTACCGTCTGCATGGGCTGTACTTTGGACTCTGCAACGGTCGGTGCCGGATCCTGTCTCAGTACTCGAGTGGCCTCAGCTAACTGTCCTACCACTCGCTGTAATCCTAACATACTCTCCTCTATCCTAGTCATGCGATCTGGAGGAGGAGGTTCAACATGCTCGTGCACCGCCGGAACGTTCGGTGTACCAGTCGCAGTCACAGGCGGACTCGTCCTAGCTGCATCTCTGGCTGTGGCTCGCCTAGCTCACGTAGCCATATCAACTGGAATAAGAAACGAGAGTTGGTAAGGCTTACGAAATAGGAACAATCAATAACAGAGAGTCAAAGGAAGGACAAATCAAGATACATATCCTAAGGTTAGTTTAGGCTGAGTATGGTAATGTAAATATGCCGCGGAACATACGTACGGTACTGCACTCATCCTAAATCACCTACTCCATCAAACCAAAGGTTATCCTAAATCACGGACCCACGTCAACTTATCTTAATTCACTACTTGATTCCGTAAGGTCAATCCTAAGCTTTGATACCAACTTTGTCACGACCCAAAGTTTGGATATGACCGGCACTTAGATTGTATAATATCTAAAGATATATACACAACCCGAGTAAGTCGAAACAAAGATCAAAATCCTTTTTGCGTAGTTCTTTATAAAAATTTATTTTATAAGTAAAAAACACTGTTTTATGTATTTAACAAAAGCTTAATAATGAATTCATAATAAAAGAAAGTTTAAAGTTTTAAGCTTGGTTGCATCCCTGGTTGGGATCAACAAAATACAACATCGGAATAAAATTTACAACTTATATGAGACCAATAGAATCACAGATATGAATAAAAGAAATATCGGCTAATATAACAACGATCTCACCTGTCAAATAATATACATATACCCATCTTTCATTCTAAGTCATAGTAGAAGGTCCGTTGGAGATTTTCTAGATACAATGATACAATATCAAAAGAGAAGGTTACTACATATGTAACCCACCTATCCAAAAGATGCGATAAAAGCTGCAAAACATGGAGCTACACCGATGCTAACCGTCCACTCTACCCATGCAAGGAATTGTGACACATCGGGGGTGAGTTGCCAACTCAGTGAATATAACTAATATATAACGGTTAATAATGTAAATATGACGATAATACTAACTGAAATGAGAACAAGTATAGTGTATGATAGCATATGGAAAACATGAATCTGTACCACGAATCACATAACCAAAACTGAAATCTCATCGTTTATTTCCAATAATTTCATCTTTCCGTGTCCATCATCGACACAAAACTTCCATTTTTTTTCTCAGGCATCATTCCTCGAACGATCCTGTAATCAACAATACCGGTCGATATCATCTAGATATCCGCTGTATTTCATCACTATCTCCGGTATCGAGTAATCTCGCTAGGCTCTCCCGCCTTAAATGCGGCTATCCTGCCCCTCGGTCTTGACCGGGTCCACCATGTATCCAGCTGTATCCCCACCGACTCAGTCTGGATAAAACTGTAAATCCGTAACCGTATACCTACCGACTCGGTTCGGACTAAACTCAAATCATAAAAACATCTTATGGTGGACCTGTCACATAAATCATGAAATCATTTGATTTATGTAATAATACAGGAAAACTCAAACCATAAATTCTCAATAATATAAAGCTTCCTATATCAATTTATAATACTCGGATGATAAACATGATGTCATTTATGCAAGTTACCACTATTATTAATAATTTAGGTATGATAGGAATAATATTTAACAATATGAATACTTAGTGTAAAAGTGACATGTTAATATTGACGAGGTGTAGTGTAACATGTACAGATGTGCACGTGCGGTATAACTCGTCGATAATTGTGTAGTGTTCTAACAACTAAAGTGAGATATATGTAGATATGAGTGCATATTATCATTTTAATATACAAAAGAAAAGCATTTATTTAAATAAAATTACGGGCGTAACACGCCATCTCTACGAAATTCCTCGGTAGATGTTTAGTCTACTCACCGGAAATACGTCGTATATACTCAAGAATCGCCAATCATTTTCCCTTCCTTGCCGCCTCCGAAACTCCCAAACTTAAATCTAATATTAAATTTAACTTGTATAAGAAAACGGCTACATTCCGATACGGTAAAATCAAGAAATACAAGTTGTACGTGCTAACTACACTACGTATGACTATAGCAAACAATCTAACACTCATCCTCATTGAAATTTAACCCAACTCTGCATCGCGACAGAAAACAGATCGCGATACGTTTTAACTGTGTCGTATTTTGGGTTTTTAGATACCTTTTCAGATATTAGCTTTCAGATTTTATATACAGTTAAACTAACTTGATTAAACAATACCAAAATGACCAAAATTCTACATAGAAACCTACCCAACAAGCCAAAACACCCTAGCTCCCTACAAATCCGGCGACACCGGAATTTCCCTATTGGTCGCCGGCCCAAAACCGAGCCCTCTGGTTCGTGTTCCTATGGTTTGCTCTAGGTTCAACATAAATCATTAAGACCCTGTTTAGTTAAGTAAATTTTTCTCTAAACTACAGCAGATTCAAACAGAGCCTAGTTTTGACTAAAATACGATATTATAGAAAATTTTCATTTCAAATTAAACTAGTTACAGAATCTAAATTTTTACTGTGGTTAAGGATTTTTACCTACAATAATTTGTTGGAATAACACCCTCCAAGATGCACAAGCTCCTTGTCCTAGCTTGATGGTGAGAAATTCCTAGACTTGGCTCTTCTCTTCTGCTTTCTCTTGTTCTTCTTTGTTTGTTCTAGTTTTCTTTCCTTTCTTTTGAATTTTCAGAAGTTTTAAATAGATTAATTGATCTGAACACCTTATATATATTGAAGAGGGAAGAGTGAGGTGTAGGAAGAGGTGTCAAAGATCTAGATGTGCCATCCTCATGCAAGGAGGAGGTGTAGTGTGTGTGTTATGCATGAGAATAAGAGGTGTCCATGCTCTATCATCTCTAAATTGAATTATCTTAATAAAATTCTGAACTAAACTTTATCTAACCTCTTTCTACTTACACCCTTAATAAATTCCCATTTTGCACAATATCCTAAACTTTATATAACAACCCTTCACAACTTATGTTATTATAAAACACTACTTTAATTGAAATGAAGCTAAATTTCACAATAAAACCCTTATAATTTATTTATGTTACATTTAAAATTTTACTTTAATTTGCTTTACCCATTATTTATGAAAATATCTTATTTGGTTCTAATAACCTTTTGATTTATCATTTTATTATTTAATTAATTAATTTTATTTATTTCCAAAATTTCAAAATGTTACATTCTCATATCAATCTGGTCGGTATCCTCTGGATATCCACAGAGTCCAGTACTGTCTCCGGTAGGTAGTATTTCCCTACCAGGCTTAACACATTTCTATACGATCTTCTTACCCTGGGGTACCGTTCCGGGTCCACTAAATTTCCGCAATCGGTTCCTCTTCTGCCTCAATTCGGATAATCATCATAGCTCAGCACCGAGAAATCTCATGGTGGACGTCGAAATATCATATCAAGAGAAACCGCGTTTTTAAAATAATCACATGTTTTTAAATAATATCGGTTTCTCAAATCTAGAAATCTCATGAAAACAGAATTTTGTAAAGCATGGCAGTAGTAAAATAATATGTACAGGCACAGAACAATACTATAATGCACAGAAAATATGTTCATATGAGCGTGTTGTGTAGCAAGATAAACAAAGTGCAATAACTAAACTAGTATGTGATACTGGGTATTAAACAGTAACTAAAATACTAACAGGTTATAAGGTGATACGGTGACATAGTGAGTTCAAATGTGTACGTGGCAAGGCAATTACCGATGATGTTTGTGTGAGCTGGCAAGTAGCTGTACGTGCAACATGTGCATCATCGGTAATGGTGCGTGTGTCCTAGTAAACGAAGTCACGTAAAGATAAGGGTATGAAACGTAGGATATATATAGTGTATGAAAATAATGCGAGTGTATGCAGAAATAAGAAATCGTAATGTGTGTGTAAACAGAAATAAGCAATCGTAACATGAACAGTATAAAAATACGCAACTATGTATGAGTCATACAGTTATAGTTTAAAATAGTACGAATCGTTGTTTTAGAAAATAGGGGTTGTGATGTTTTTGAAAAGATACTATTATGAAAAGTCGCAGCGTCCCCTTGAAGTTATCATTTAAAAGTGCGTAACGATTCGTTAGTTTTGAAAATAGGTATGTCTCTGAACATATTATAATATCTACTATGTGAATTTAAACAAGTTTTTCTCGAGTTGAATAACTATCGGCTATCCATCCTCATCATATCATGTACAGAATAATCCATTATACGTTATCATCAAATCAATAGTACGGATCGATATCTCATCTCATATTATCGTATATCATCTCATGTCATCATATATCATATCATATTACATCGCCTCATATTACCGTATCCAATCATATCGACTCGTATCATTAAATCAGATCATATCTTCATCTCATCATATATATATATATAAGTACATATATATATATATATATATATATATATATATGAGAATAATGGAGGAAAGAGGCCATAGGAGGGGATTTCCTCCTATGGCGTCGAAAATTTACAACCGCCACCATTTTTTCTGACGATCGACATCCATCATCATCATCGTTATCATCTAAGATGTGCACACACCAAATATCATGTGATTTCACCACTTTTTCACCATTGAATTAGCAATGTAAAAAGTTCTATTGTCGGTAAACCATTGATTTTGCACCAACTAAATCAACGGTGAAAAAATGGTATAATCACATGAAATTTGGTGTATACACATCTTAGATGATAAAGATGGAGGTGATGTATGCGGATCATCAAAAAAAATCATAGAGGGTGCATTTTTCCGACGCCATAGGAGGAAATTCCTTTCTATGGCACATTTCCTCCATTAACCTCTCTCTCTCTATATATTATCCTCGTACTATGGTTGCGGGAGTGCTATACGCTATCCACCCGACTTCCTTCATAGATATACATCTACTCACCTACTATCCTCGCTCTAACCGATTCCGACGGATGCCCTGCCTTCAAGATTTGGCGTCATTATCTTCTTGGAGAACGGATAGATATGTACATAGACCACAAAATTCTTAAGTATGTGTTTACTCAGAAAGAACTGAATATGCGGCAGAGAAGACGGCTAGAAGTTATGGCGGACTTCAACATCAATCTACAATATCATCCAGGGAAGGTGAATGTAGTTCCTGATGCACTTAGTCGCCAGCCGTTATCTATGAATCTCACCGCACAATGGAAGCTTTAACAAGAATTGCACAAGATGGAGATTGAAGTGGTCATGCCAGGTAACGCTTCAAAGTTGATAAATTTACAAGTTCATTTTACAATTGTCAATCAGATCAAAGAATCTCAAGCAAGTGATGCCAAGCTGCAAAAGATCAGAGAACAAGTAGAAAGTGGACTTAGAACAGACTTCATCATCCACGAAGACGGATCTTTGAGATACGGAAGCAGATTGTATGTACCATAAGGTTTTGTTCGATAAGAGTTGATGAAAGAAGCCCACAGCTCTCCGTACTCAGTACACCCTGATGGAACAAAGATGTACAAAGATCTGCGTCAACATTACTGGTGGCATGGAACGAAGCGTGAAATAGCCAGAAGCGCAGCCAAATGCTTGGTGTGTCAGCAAGTAAAACCTGAACATCACATGACTGCTGGTTTACTTCAACCGTTACCTATTCCAGAATGGAAGTGGCAATACATTACCATGGACTTCGTGACTGCACTTCCTCGCAACATGAAAGGTAACGATGTTGTATGGGTTATTGTGAATTGACTCACAAAATCGGCTCACTTCATCCCATTTCGAGTTGGCTAATCTACCGAGACACTGGCAAAGAAGTACATGGAAGTAAGTTTGAATCTAAGTAAAGACTTAACCCTTGATAGTGTACTATTTCTGATACCTGTGAACTCATGCAGGAGATTGTGAGATTACATAGAGTACCGGTTTGCATTGTCTCCGATCGTGACACCAGATTCCGATCGCAATTTTGGCAGAGTCTGTACGCTAGTTTGGGAATGAGTCTGAACTTTAGCACAGCTTACCATCCACAAACATATGGAAAGTCTGAGCGAACTATTCAGATCCTTGAAGACATGTTAAGAGCTTGTATGCTAGACTTCGGAGGATCGTGGGAAGATCATCTACATCTTGTGGAGTTTTCATACAAAAATATCTACTAAGTGAGTATTGGAATGGCACCGTTTGCAGCTCTATATGGAAGGAAGTGTCGTTCACCATTAAGTTGGGACGACATCGGAGATTGTGAACTCCTTGGACCAGAGATGATCGTGGCGACTGTGGACGTAGTTTGCACGATGAGGGAAAGAATGCGCATAGCCCAAGATAGACAGAAGCAATGGGCTGATGCAAAGCGCCGACACCTGGAGTTCCAACCGGGAGATCATGTGTTCTTAAAGATCTCTCCTAACCGTGGAGTAATTCGTTTTGGCAAGAGGGGTAAGTTTAGTCTGAGATTTATTGGACCGTTCGACATACTCGAACGAGTCGGAGAAGTGGCATATCGTTTGGCACTTCCACCCTCATTGGAAGACGTGCACAATGTATTTCACATATCCCACCTTTGAAGATATGTGAGCGACCACAGCCATATCCTTGATCACTCCGATCTCACTGTGCAGACCGATCTATCTTGTGAGCAGCAACCCGTTGAAATCCTGGACAGAAAGGTAAAGTCACTTCAGAACAAGGAAGTAAACTTGGTCCGAGTGATATGGAGAAAGGATTCACCAGGAGAATCAACGTGGGAACGTGAGGACGACATGCGTGCAAGATACCCTTTCTTATTTGTAAATTAGTCCTTAAATAAATTGTAAATTTCGAGGACGAAATTTTTGTAAGGAGGGTAGAATGTAAGGACTCAGTTTTTAATGTACAGAAATTTGTTTAAAGTTAAAGTACTAAATAGAGTATTTGCAACCCTGAGTATGCTATAAGTATTTAATTTGTTTAAGAACAGCAAGAAACTCCTTGTAGTTCATTGGTAAAGCCTTGCACTGCTATGACGTAGCCCCTGTATTCAAATCCTCCCAGCCACATATTATTACTGTTTTTTCTTTTAAACTTTTAGAAGCCCAAAAGTTTACACGTGCAATACACGTAAAAATGAAGTCACTAAAAACAAACATATGCACAATGTTATATGAACAGATAGGGACACGTGGTATCGATCCAGACCCCAACCCCACCAAAACGACCGGAGAGATTACCCTTTTGGCCGGCGCCGCCGGGCCCCCCTTACCAAATGCCTCCAAATTTTTAACCCTAGTCGTTTGGCCTCCCCCATCAACTCCAGAACTTTTTGATTTTCTGAAAATTTAACAGAGAATTAAAATGAGGCATTAATCCAAAATTTTAATGCATTTTAATTCCTTTCTTCACTTCTCAAAACCCTATTTTCTCCTATAAATACCACCTCACACCCTAGCCTTCTCTATTCTGAAATCCATTATCAAAAATTCTTAAATTTTTCTATGTCAAATAAGTATACAATTGGAGTTAGCCCAATGTCAATTTCCGGTAACGATTCAGGACAATTCCGGCGACATCGCGATTCCATGAAGCTCTCAATTTGTTCCTCAACCTCCCCTCTTTCATTCTAACTCATAAGTCCCCTCTCCTCCTCTCTCTTCCTATTCTAAAAAGTTCTCTTTTTAAAACTCGTCGGAAGTGGAGTTAATCCGACATCCAATTCTAAATTTGTTACAAAAACCCAACTTTTCTTAATAACAAATCAACCATTTCTTTATATATTATTTAGCAACCATAAACCAACATTGAGAACAAGTACCAGTTTAAAATACCATGCAATGCAACTTGTATTACACTTTTACGGTTAATACCACAAAGTTTACCTGCGACATTCTTTTATTATAATTGGTCGTATTACCTTTAGAAAAATCTAACGAGATAATGACCTACCTCATCACAACACTCATCATGACATAACACGATTGCTTGGAAACTATATTTTTGTGACTAATGCAATTTTACATTAAAATACCCTAACTTATTAAAAACCGTATTCTTTAAATTGTTTTAATCAAATTTCTTACGATTATGACTCTACAACCCACTTCTGGGGAATCCGATTTGGTTGGTGCGAGTTATCGCACATCCATCGGATTAGTAGGGCGAGATGCAGACCTTCTCACGGAGCATACGATCTTGATGGAATTTTTATTACAATTTTTAAGAAAACGTGATTTCTATTTAATAAATAAAGTTATTTTCTAATAATTATATATAATATTATCAAACTATCTATTTTAAATACATATAAAATTTCCATGTTTTCTAAATAAAGGAATCCCAAATTTCATGAAAATACCATCACAATCCATACAGTTCCAATTTACACAAAAATACCATATACTATTCAATCTAGGTTTATAATCATTAGAATACTTCAATTTTAAAAATTACATCCATGAAAATCCTAAATACGATAAATAAATGCTTGAGATTTATTTTAAAATTTTATCAAAACTATTTTTCATAAACCCCCTAAAGTTATATTAATTTACAATAAGGACCCTAGTAAATATAGGTTTAAGCAGGACCAATTCTCTTGAGCCTCAGGGAGCCGGAGAAAGTGGGTGCTTACTTATTTAAGGTAGACAAACTAAAAACGGTGTTATCAATATAGTAATTATCTTGGAAAAAGATATAAATCCTGTCGTCCATGTGCAGCAGTTACCGATAACTCCAAAACCTAACTCAGGAATTCAATTCTGTTTAAGTGTCCGACTCAATCCGAATCTCAGTCAATCTGTATACATTTTAATACATGAATACATTTTAAATATAACTCCAATACAACATGAATCCATATATACTGTAACTTGAACATGAATACCAGAATACTATCTATATCAACATAGCTTGATTTGACCGAACCATGGACATACGTTGACTTGACTTCATGACTATCCGTGTACATCCTTATCTATTTACAAGAACAACTGATATCATGGTTTTGGCAAGTCTTGCAACTATAAACAATGCAATAAACATTACGGGGTTTTAAAGGGGTAGATTGGTACGGAATGTGTTAAAAGTGGCACGATTATGGTCATTTTAATACACCTAACCTGAATATCCATTGCCGTTGTCCCGTGGGTTTTGACGGGGCCTTGTACTCCATATACCTTAGTCCACGGAGCAAGTTAGACTCCTCTCGTATACACTGGCATATTCTGTACCAAGCTACAACAACTACGTTAGCATAACAAACAAACATTATACCAGTTATATTCTCTTATCTGTCTATTCTATTCCTATTCACTCTTTGGGACTTACCGAGCGATTGTTCGCTGCCTATTTCTCTTATTTCTTTGGAATGTTGTCAAGAGGACCCAACTCTCTGGAGATCGAGCCCATCCAGGACGATTTGGAGCAGTTCATTGAGGACCCCGAGCTTTAGTTCACTTGTATATACTTTTACTTTCAGTTCATGCCATTGTTTAGGCATCGCTTTCCAATATTGTATTTACTTTCTAGTTGTATTGTAAAGAAATGTTTAATTAATAAAAAGTTGTTGTGCATTTACATCTCTTGTCATTTCTTGTGTATATTTATTATATTGCTTATCTACGCTTAACGTGTTTACTTCTGAGTAAATACGTCGTGGGCCTAGTCACGTCTCCTTACCCGCACTCTGGGAAGCGGGACGTGATAATACTCGTTGATCTACCACTGGGTTCTATGTCTTATTGGGTACATTTTTGATTTCCTGACGCAACAAGCGTCAAGATACTATTTCTCATTCCAGCACTGAAGCTGAGTACCGTGCAATGGCTGATACTGCTGCAGAGCTTAAATGGCTTCGTGGTTTACTTACTGATATGGGTGTCATCATTCCTTCTCGTGTTCTACTTTACTATGACAACAAAAGTGCTGTTCTTATTGCTGAAAATCCAGTTTTTCATGAACGTACTAAGCATATTGAGGTGGATTGTCACATAGTTCACCAAGAGTACGACCGAGATCGGATTTCACTTTCTTACATCCATTCCAATAATCAACCGGTCGATCTCTAATTCGTTGTGGAAAATGTGTCTATGTATGTTGTAAATTACCGCAATCAATAATGTGTCGCAATAGCTAGCTGCTAGTGAGTACGGGTCGTCCACAGAGAAACGGTGAAATGCTTTTCTTATTTTAGACAAGTTGATAGAAGAAAGATGTGATTGTTATCATTTATTACTAAGAAGATTTGAAAATTTATAAGAAAAGGGCTTGTAGGGTTTATAGGACTTAGTAGTTAATGGATGGAATTTTCTAAAAATAATTCTTTTCATCTTTTAATTATTTAATACTTGGGTTACTATTGAGGAGAAAAGGAAATTAGAAAAAGAAAAGGAAAAGATTAGAATAAGAGGTATGAGTTAGAGAGAGAAAGAGTGGGTGAGGGGTCAACCCATATCTTGAGCCACTCACTCATCATTTCTTTCACTCATTTCCTCTCCCCTCCTCATGTTGCTGCTGCTGCTACTGCTTCCCTTCCTTCCTTCTCCACAAAACCCCCCAAAACCCAATGAAAAACACCTCCAAACCCAAATCCCATTTCATTAAAAAGATGCACAAGCTCAAGGGAAGCACATTGGACCAAGAAAAATCAAAATTTTGACACTTGGGGCAACTCAAGAAAATTCTTGAGTTGCCAAATGAGGTATTTTCTGAACCTTTATCTTAGTATTTCCATTACTTTTACCCCCATGTTAGATTAGAACCGATATTGTGTGGTTTGGGTTAACTTGGAAAATTCTAGTTAGGGTTATTGGAATTTGAGAGTTGTGATGGGAAATTGAGCTCAGTAGAGGCCTCACAAACCCCCTAGTACTAGAATTCAGACCTAAATCTGAGACTAGAACCTCAGAGTACGGATTTAGAAAAGCTGATATCGGAAAATTGTGGATTCTGTGGAAGTAAAATGAAATCTACTATCACCCGGAGACTCTGAAAATTATTTTGCAAACACAGAGTGATGTGCAGGAAACCTGGAGTGTACCACCAAAACCCTAGCCCCTATCTCCTAATTCAGGCTGCAAATTTAATCCTTCTGGCCGCAAATTGCGGCCAGACCTGGGCCAATGTGCCTCGTGTTGGTTCTGTGGTCTCCTCATCTGTAAATTAGACCCTTGGCATATGCAAAATTGACCAATTTGACCTAGGGTAAAATCTGGGGCCTTTTTCCTGAGCTGCTATTTTGATTCGGGTTTCGTATTGCGTATTTTAAATTCTGGATTTGCGTATTTGTGTTTTCCTTCGATCACTTGGCGTTTGTACGATGATATCGAGGGTTGTTTGATGGTTTTGAAAGCGTAGTCCATAGATTCTAACCTATAGGCCTTAACGTGTCGTTTAGGTTTTCCGATGTGATTTTAATGTGCGTTTGCGATTGTGTTATCTTTGTAGGTACCTTCGCAAGGGCTTCATATGACGAAGAAGATGAAGGCGGCATCGACACCGACACGCAGGATGCAAGGTGAGTAGATTATATCTACGGGGAAAGTCGGGTGGATGGCGTATAGCACCCCCGCAGTTCGATATTTAGTATACTAGATATATACTATATTTATATATATGATAGCATTTTGTGTGACATAGATATTCTAGATGTGATTAGGTGTACTATGGTTAGATTAGGGTGTAGAAGCAAACTAGTATAGTTCATAGTTGCGAACCCTAGAATAGGTTTACACCCACACGCACACACATGCTTACTTGTTATAGTTATACCTGTATGATGAGGATAGTGGATGATATTTGGAGATGAGTCGATGAGATTGGGCATAGTGTCGTGAGATCGGTGATATGATGTGGTTTGTATTTGGGATACGACATGAGATTTTAGCGGGTCTTTGGACGTATGTTTTACACACGCATTTACATAGATGGTATCGGTTTGTACTAGACTTAGATCAGTACCATAGATCATGAGATATGATAATAACGATACCAGATAATTGATGAGATGAATGTGATATTGACCAGTACCCAGATTTGGGATGCCGTACGATGGATGTACCGTACGAGCTTTATATTGATGATAAGATCCGCACTTATGACTCGAGGAGGTCATATGATATATTGTATCGTACGTGATACTATTGAGGCGGGATCACCGACTATTATATTTATATATATGTATCGACTCAGATTTAGGTGGTTTCCATACCCCTCCCGATTAGCTTGTTAGTTAGATCTGTAGTTTTTAGTAGATGTTAGGCTAGGCCGATGTCATACCTATTTCAAAAAACTAACGAATCGGGAGTATTTTAAAGACAGGTAAAGGGATTCTACGGATATTTTCAAAAGACGCATCTTTTCTTAAAAACACCGTAGCCCTTATTTTCCTAAAAACCCCGATTCGTCTTCTTTCAAATGGCAAAACAATATGACATAGATACATTGATGTAGATTCTGCACTGTTGTGTTTATTATTCATCTACCGCATATTCTTGCCGTTCGCATCGCATTGCATGTTAAATATGTTTATTGTTATATTAAAATCATGCTGTTAGGACACCAGAACCATTATCAATGATGCATATGTTCTGTTAGGTTTGCCTAGCACCCTATAATGAGTTTGGAAGCATCACATGTCACAAAGTTCAAGTTTTTATGGTGCTAAGCAAGCATGCAATGGAATCGATCCTAGAAAATTAGGGTTTCGGAAAATTAAAGCGAACTAAACTAGGGTTTCGAGACTACAACCTTTGTAGCTCCCTTTCGCTGGACTCTTTGGTCTCTTGGGTGTTGAATGGAGGTCCTCTTGAAGTCCTCTCGCGTCCACGACGATCCACCACGGAGTCCTCCGTCCAAGCTCGCAACTTCGTAAAACCGAAGAGAACACTCTAAACAAGTCGGCTAAACTTGTGTAGAATGAAGTTGTGGTTAAGGTTCTCACTTCAAAAACCTTTCTTTAAGTGTGTATTACTCACTAGAAAAAACTAGAGAGCAAAAGGAAGAAGAAGGATGAAGATGGAGGCTTTCTTTGAACAAGGGTCAATATGATAACCATAGAAAAGAAATGAAATATATCTATATATATTTTATTTCTTCTCATGACCAACCATGGTTAAGTGATAGAGACATAATTTAACTTGAGTTTCAAATGATAAAGAGAAGGATAACCCAAGGTTAGAGGTAGGTGAGCAAGGTTAGGTTAGAAGAAGAATGTAGAAGCTAACAAAGATTATCCTTTTCTTTTCAATTTGTTTTAAATCCAAAATTAAATAAAAATCCATCACTTAATCTATGGTGTGAGTCTTATATTGCCACCATTTCCATGTGCTAACAACCATGATAGATGGGTGTATGTGTGTATGCATGTATGCACATCCACATGTGCATGAAACTAGATAGAAAGAAAGAAACATATACACACATGCATACATCCATCATGTCCATGAAAGGTTTTAAGTGAGAAAACTAATGGTTAAATGATAAATCAACACTTGATTTATCAATCCGGTCATATCTCATATGACCCCACCAAAAGAAGGCCGCCCGATCAATGTCCGATATCATATACGCACATTTTAATCGGGTGCATGCGCATATCGCATACACGCACCACAACGTTTCGCCTGAACTGGGTAACTCCTTTGTGGGACTCTAAGACTCGTCAATACGCCGGCAGAGGGTAATGATCATATCAAGTCCCTCAAGCCGCAAGCGGTCAGCTAAACGTAACGGCTACCCGGGTATTGAGCGATCAGAAGAAAACAAGCGAACCTGCTACAACTCCCGTCGAGCCAACCGGCAACACTACCGTACAGTCCGGTCTCTTCGTCAGATATGCTGCATATCGAGCCTAGGGATGGTCACGTCGACCCTAATAACTCAATAAGTCGTGCCGGTGAATGGTCTATAACAGATCGAGAAACTACTGATAACACTTATCAGCAATTCTCAGCAGCCCTGGCCAGGGACTTACTGATATAACCAGTCGGGCACAGCACAGCATCAACTCCCAATACCAGGAGAGACGAAAACCCCTCCTATCGCTCATTGCCTTCGTGTGTCTCGGGACTGTACCCAACGGCCACCTGTTTGCACGACTCAGTAGAGCCGTGGTAGGGTGACAATCAAAGTACAGTGGGAGAACACACAAGACTCTATGACGATCTCGGGTCTACAGACTAACCTGTACCAGTGTCACCTGAGAACTGCTATTCGACGATAGATATAATTCCATATAGGAGTTCTCGGTGAGTCCGTCCAGTGTACCCAGTCACCACTGAGCACCCGTATATGATCTTGATGTCAAACATCGATGAATGTGGGAACATTCATCGCCCATCGTATGGGTCTAGTATCATATACGCTAGTCTACTCTGGTATATCAATGCCCCGTCTCGATATACCTACGACTAGGGACGTTCCAGGATATGCTTATAGACTACAGATGTCCCACTAGTATGATCTCTATCATAATCAGAGCAGTCAAGCCGATATCCTCAGGGCTTTATCAGCATGTATGAATGAATAAAAGCATGATCAAATCAACATGTCAGATAAAGAATAACCAGATAGCATACTATCATGTCGAGCAAGAATGCATACTGAATATATATATATATATACACACACATGTATAGATACATCCACTATCACATAATGGCCTCTAGGGCATACATATATCCAACAATCTCCCACTTGCACTAAGGCCAGTTATTGGCGTATCTCATACCCAACATCTCAAAAAGTCGCTCATGCTGCGGCTGAGGGAGGGCCTTGGTGAATGGATCCGCGGCGTTATTCTTTGTGTCTACCCTCCTAATCTCGATCTCGCGGCGATCTACAATCTCCCGGATCAAATGAAAACGCCTCAGGATATGTCTGGACCGCTGATGGGATCTGGGCTCCTTGGCTAACGCCATAGCCCCATTATTGTCACAATACAAAGGTATTGGATCAATAATGGTTGGAACTACTCCTAGCTCCGAGACGAACTTCTTCATCCAGACGGCTTCCTTGGCGGCATCATTTGCAGCAATGTACTCAGCTTCCATCGTAGAGTCTGCAACGGTATCTTGTTTGGAACTCTTCCAACTCACCGCCCCTCCATTGAGGGTAAATACAAACCCAGAGATAGATTTGCTGTCGTCCTTATCACTCTGGAAGCTCGAATCGGTAAAGGCCTCCATTTGGAGATCTCCATTACCATACACCAAGAACAATTCTTTAGTCCTTCGCAAGTACTTAAGAATGTTCTTCACAGCTGTCCAGTGATTCTTCCCTGGGTTGGATTGATACCTGCTTACTACACTAAGTGCATAAGCTACATCTGGGCGTGTACATAACATCGCATACATTATAGATCCTACTGCCAAAGCATAGGGTATAATACTCATGCGAGCTCTCTCTTCATCGGTCTTTGGACAAGAATCCTTGGAGAGAGTGACCCCATGGCAAGCGGGTAAGGCACCCCGCTTGGAGTCTTCCATACTAAACCTTTTTAGGATGGTGTCAATGTACTTGGTTTGGGACAATCCCAATAACCTTTTGGATCTATCCCTATAGATCCTTATGCCCAGAATGTACGTGGCATCACCCAGGTCCTTCATGGAGAACCTCAGTGATAAGAAAGATTTGACCGACTGTAGCATAGGAATATCATTTCCTATCAGAAGAATGTCGTCCACGTACAATACGAAGAATGTGACAGCTCTCCCTACAGCCTTCCTATAAACACAAGGTTCATCTGGATTTTTGATGAAATCAAACTCTTTGATAACATCATCGAAACAGATGTTCCAACTCCGTGATGCCTGCTTTAACCCATATATGGATTTAAGCAATTTACATGCTTTCCCGCTGCTCCCACTATCAATGAAGCCCTCTGGCTGATCCATATAAACGCATTCTTCCAAATTTCCATTTAGAAATGCGGTTTTAACGTCCATCTGCCAGATTTCATAGTCGTAGTGAGCAGCAATAGCAAGTAGGATCCGAATGGATTTAAGCATGGCTACGGGAGAAAAAGTCTCGTCATAGTCCAAACCTGGTCTTTGACGAAAACCCTTCGCCATAAGTCTTGCCTTATAGGTCTCCACCTGCCCATCTACACCAATCTTTCTTTTAAAGATCCATTTGCACCCCACAGGTTTTACCCCAGGGGGTACAACGTCCAAAGTCCACACTTTGTTGGTGTACATAGACTCCATTTCGGATCTCATGGCATCCAGCCACTTCACAGAGTCTTTACTCATGATAGCTTGCTGAAAACTGGTAGGATCATCATCATCCATGATGCAATCTTCTCCGTTACCATCAATGAGGAAACCGTAGTACCTCTCCGGTGGGCGAGAAGTCCTACCAGACCTACGGAGTGGCCGAGGTTCTTCAGTTTCTGTTGCAACAGCTGGTTCAACCAAATCGTCATTTGTAGTTTGTGTCTCTAGAACCTCTTCTAGATCTACCACCTGGCCATTATCTTTATCTATGAAAAACTCTTTTTCTAAGAATGTGGCATACTGAGAAACAAACACTTTTTGTTCCTCTTTGTGGTAGAATAGATATCCATAAGAATTCTTTGGATATCCCACAAAGTTACATAAGACTGACCGTGTCCCGAGTTTGTCCGGATTCTGCTTTTTAACATAGGCCGGGCAACCCCAAATCTTAATTCTCTTAAGAGATGGTCTCTTCCCATGCCATATCTCATATAGTGTGGTAGACACGGCTTTGGTTGGAACCCTATTTAGTAGAAACGCTGCAGTCTCCAATGCATACCCCCAAAACGAGACGGGTAACTCAGCGTCACTCATCATGGACCGGACCATATCTAATAGGGTCCTATTCCGTCGTTCTGACACACCGTTGTGCTGTGGTGTGTAAGGAGGAGTGAGCTGAGAGAGAATCCCATTCTCTTTTAGGAAGTGTACAAATTCTGTACTGAGATACTCACCACCTCGATCTGATCGAAGCATCTTGATACTCAAGCCGGTTTGTTTTTCTACTTCTTGTTTATATTCAATGAATTTCTCGAAAGCTTCGGACTTGTGCTTTAATAAAAATACATGACCGAATCTTGAGAAATCTTCAGTGAACGTAATGAAGTATGAAAAACTGCCTCTAGCCTGTGTAGACATTGACCCACATACATCACTATGTATGAGGCCCAGGAGCTGAGTAGCTCTTTCTCCGTGTCCGTAAACGGAGTTTTGGTCATTTTACCCTTGATACAAGACTGGCAAGTCGCATAAGATTTATATTCAAAAGAGTTTAAATATCCATCTTTGTGTAACTTGTTTAGTCTTGTTTCGTTAATATGACCAAGTCTACAGTACCAAAGAAAAGCTTCATTTAATTCTGAAAGTTTTCTTTTATTAGTGTGTTGTATACTGAAAACTGTGTGTTGATTTAGGACATATATTCCGTTGTTTAGTGTACCATACCCAACCAACTTTTGATTCAGGTTAATGTTCATAACATTGTTCTGCAATACAAAATTATACCCTTCATTGTCCAACAAAGAAACGGATATTATATTATATAGCATACTTGGTACAAAATAACATGGATTTAAAACCAAAATACATCCAGATGGCAACCCCAAGTGATACTCTCCCACTGCGACTGTATGTACATTGGAACCATTTCCAACGCGGAGAGTATGGTCACCTGTCCTCAAAACCTTGCTATTTCTCAGCCCCTGCATAGAATTGCAAATGTGAGAACCTGAACCGGTATCCAATACCCAGGAAGCAGAGTTTATAGAAAAACAGTTTTTAGTCACAAACGCACCTGAAGCAGAAGCATCACCATGCTTCTTCTTGAGACTTAAGTACTTCGTGCAATTGCGCTTCCAATGTCCTGTCTTGTGGCAATGAAAACATTCGCCCTTCCCCGAGTCTCCAGCCTTGGACTTTCCCTTTCCCTTCACCTTTTTAACTCCGCCCTTAGGATTAGTGGATTTCTTCTTTTTCTTTCCCTTGGCCTTGGCTTTCGGGCGAGAAGATGAAGACTGTCCAATAGTCATAACGGGAGTTTTTGCTAACTTCATAGTGCTCTCTGCACTCCTTAACATATTAAGGAGTTCAGGGAGGTCCTTCTCCATGCCATGCATGTTGAAGTTCACTATGAACTGAGCAAAGGTGGAGGGGAGGGACTGCAGAATAATATATATATATTGTTCATTGTTCATCATCCATCCAAGGTCCTCAAGCTCTTCTATAAGAGCTATCATCTTCAGAACATGGTCTCCTACTGGTGTGCTAGGGGCCATTCGCATCTGAAACAATTTCTTTGATGCTTCGTATCGTAATACGCGGGATTGCTCCCCATACAACTCCTTTGTATGGAGCAATATACCGTGAATGTCCATGTCCTCGTGCTGCTTTTGATGTGTGTTATCCATCGATGCAAGCGCGAGGCATGTGGCCGTGGCACAGTCAGCGTCCCACGTCTTGCGGACTTCATTGTCCGCAACTGAGGATTTTGGACCAGGGACGGGCGGGGCTGAAGTCGTGAGGACATATGATACTTTATCATAAGTCAAGGCAATTTTCAGATTCCTCAGCCAGTCTTTATAGTTGGTCCCATTCAGTTTGTTTTTATCTAGTAAAAGCTTGAGTCCAGTCATGGGTATCTGCCATTAAGAGAGAGAAAAGAATACACTCAGCGAAAGCTCTTGCATAGATCAGATCGGTTATTATTTTGTCTAATCGATGTTTCCCACTGCTTTTATCGAGTATTTCTTTCAAACCTTAAAAAGAAAAACTAGCCAGGATTAATTACAGTCTACAACTTCGCTAACCGTTCAGCCAGGCCAGTGTCGGTACTTGAGTGAGGTTCCCCGTGCTTTCGCACGGACCTAATTAGAGTAAACCTCGTTTTCCCAGAGGCGGAGCCCCGTTAACACCTTTCTAGACACCTAATGAGTTAGCTAATTGTAAACTGTAAAACTCTCCTAGGGGCAACTATTGCCCACAGTAGGATCGGGATCCAACCATCACATGGAAGATATGCAATCTCATTGCAAATTTCAACTCTTGAAATTCCCGATGTAGTTTTTACCCCTAGTACCTATGACCTTAACTAAGGTCAACAAATCATAAGTACCAGTCAAGCTCTACCCGTCATTTCTTGATTAATTAGACTCACTCATATGACCCTTAACTATGGTCAACAAAGTCATAAGAATGTCTTAATTAATCTGCATCATATGCATTGTAGGAAGACATCACTTAGCTACCGTACACTACGCCTTAACTATAGTCAACAAACGTATCACGAATACTAAGTACTCTACTTCCTAAAATGACGGAGGGTTGCGGATGATTTTTAAGAAAATCTTTAACGCTTTGAGCTTGATATCGTTGTAGAATCAAATGGTTTTCAAAAGGAGTGGCTTAAGCTCCGCAGTTTTGAAATATAGCTTTTTCATAAATAGCCGAGTGGTTTTCAAATCCGATTCTACAACATCTTTTTAGGTTTATTTTCTTTACATTAATCACATTAATGTAATACTATCATTTAAGTCCTTAAGCCAATCACAGAAAAAGAAACGAAAATAACACGTACGCTTATGCCATCCGCATTCGCCGCAATGTTCCGTTATGCACCGTTAGCTTACTTAACTAACGGCATACCGGGACGGGACTAGCGCGGGTGTAAAACATAAGCAATGTCTACTATATATCATATATATAATATGTCATTCGTCTCAGATATCACAGAACACAAGCAGCAGAAACATAGATATAACGTGGGATATACTAGGACGTCCATATTTAGTATTTAGCCAGAATAGAAAATACGGATTTCACAGTCGCGATGAATAGCCAAGCCCACACCCTGGACCCCTACGAGAGCGGCAAGTGACCCTGCCAATTCTGGAGTTTAGGAGACCCGGTCTCGACTCCTCGAGATGGCCTCCCACTGAACCCCAGAACCCGGTCACCTATGCTCCCCTCCTTGGGTCCATCCTAATGCGGAAAAGTAAATAATATACAACACTGGTGACACAACCTCAACCCGGAAGTGCCCCAAATAAAAGAATATTAGATTACATTTGAATTTACATGAATGAAAATATAAAACTCTCATCTCACAAAAAACCCCCCGGCTATTCAATCGCGACAATCCTGCACATCATATCTCAGCAACACATAATATCTCATATCATCAACGTAAGTAAGTATGCATACCCCAATTGTCGTTGATGTATAGCAACGAAACCGGTGATATCGTACATACTACACTTACGGTCACAGAAAAGAAAGTGTAAAACTACAATATCTGGAATCCACATTCGCTTTAGACATCACAAATGCGAAATATCACATATTCCGTATTTCATGTCTAGTAATATGAATTCCACACATTGCATCACATTCCGGATAAACAAACAGTATTGAAGTTTTCGAACGATCAAATATCCAGGATTTACTAAAGCCCAACACTTGAGCAGAGTTCAAACACCTGGAGTGTGTCACAGTAGTAGCGGTCCAGCCGTAGAAGGGTCAAGCCAACGCCTCACATGTGGCACGCCGTACTGCCCCAAACCCTAAGGTTCAAAAGGCAGTTCAAGACGGTCACATAATCGAGTTAAGGTTTATTGTCTTCTAGAGGGACCACCACAAAAAGACTTGCACGTATCTCCAAAGCATTTAAACCCCGTGAATAGTGAGCAAATGATACTCGTTCAAACACTTCAACACTTTCTAATTTACCCGGAAAAGCTACGAAATGAAAATACCGATCAAAACTACGCGTCCAAAACCATCTCCAGAAAATACAGTACTATATTCAGCTTAAACATACCTAAAACAGTATACTAGCAGAACTAGGAATTATGGTGCAATTTTTATAGCAAGATGCCACTGTACGGCCGCGGATCCGCGGCCTAAGCAAGTAATTGCCGCGGGTCCGCGGTCATATGAACAGTTCACTTGATCATATTTCACCATTATTCTTAGTTTTTCCTGCTGTATTTTTTAAGTATTTTTAATTCTGAAAAATGTCAGATTTTAAAATTTGTCGAGAGAGGGTCCAAAAAATCGTATTTTTTTGTCCGATCGGGATTTTTACTTCGTAAAAGCGTCGCCTAATGTTCTAGGTCGGCTCTGATACCAATGTTAGGTTTGCCTAGCACCCTATAATGAGTTTGGAAGCATCACATGTCACAAAGTTCAAGTTTTTATGGTGCTAAGCAAGCATGCAATGGAATCGATCCTAGAAAATTAGGGTTTCGGAAAATTAAAGCGAACTAAACTAGGGTTTCGAGACTACAACCTTTGTAGCTCCCTTTCGCTGGACTCTTTGGTCTCTTGGGTGTTGAATGGAGGTCCTCTTGAAGTCCTCTCGCGTCCACGACGATCCACCACGGAGTCCTCCGTCCAAGCTCGCAACTTCGTAAAACCGAAGAGAACACTCTAAACAAGTCGGCTAAACTTGTGTAGAATGAAGTTGTGGTTAAGGTTCTTACTTCAAAAACCTTTCTTTAAGTGTGTATTACTCACTAGAAAAAACTAGAGAGTAAAAGAAAGAAGGAGGATGAAGATGGAGGCTTTCTTTGAACAAGGGTTAATATGATAACCATAGAAAAGAAATGAAATATATCTATATATATTTTATTTCTTCTCATGACCAACCATGGTTAAGTGATGGAGACATAATTTAACTTGAGTTTCAAATGATAAAGAGAAGGATAACCCAAGGTTAGAGGTAGGTGAGCAAGGTTAGGTTAGAAGAAGAATGTAGAAGCTAACAAAGATTATCCTTTTCTTTTCAATTTGTTTTAAATCCAAAACTAAATAAAAATCCATCACTTAATCTATGGTGTGAGTCTTATATTGCCACCATTTCCATGTGCTAACAACCATGATAGATGGGTGTATGTGTGTATGCATGTATGCACATCCACATGTGCATGAAACTAGATAGAAAGAAAGAAACATATACACACATGCATACATCCATCATGTCCATGAAAGGTTTTAAGTAAGAAAACTAATGGTTAAATGATAAATCAACACTTGATTTATCAATCCGGTCATATCTCATATGACCCCACCAAAAGAAGGCCGCCCGATCAATGTCCGATATCATATACGCACATTTTAATCGGGTGCATGCGCATATCGCATACGCGCACCACAATGTTTCGCCTGGACTGGGTAACTCCTTTGTGGGACTCTAAGACTCGTCAATACGCCGGCAGAGGGTAATGATCATATCAAGTCCCCTAAGCCGCAAGCGGTCAGCTAAACGTAACGGCTACCCGGGTATTGAGCGATCAGAAGAAAACAAGCGAACCTGCTACAACTCCCGTCGAGCCAACCGGCAACACTACCGTACAGTCCGGTCTCTTCGTCAGATATGCTGCATATCGAGCCTAGGGATGGTCACGTCGACCCTAATAACTCAATAAGTCGTGCCGGTGAATGGTCTATAACAGATCGAGAAACTACTGATAACACTTATCAGCAATTCTCAGCAGCCCTGGCCAGGGACTTACTGATATAACCAGTCGGGCACAGCACAGCATCAACTCCCAATACCGGGAGAGACGAAAACCCCTCCTATCGCTCATTGCCTTCGTGTGTCTCGGGACTGTACCCAACGGCCACCTGTTTGCACGATTCAGTAGAGCCGTGGTAGGGTGACAATCAAAGTACAGTGGGAGAACACACAAGACTCTATGACGATCTCGGGTCTACAGACTAACCTGTACCAGTGTCACCTGAGAACTGCTATTCGACGATAGATATAATTCCATATAGGAGTTCTCGGTGAGTCCGTCCAGTGTACCCAGTCACCACTGAGCACCCGTATATGATCTTGATGTCAAACATCGATGAATGTGGGAACATTCATCGCCCATCGTATGGGTCTAGTATCATATACGCTAGTCTACTCTGGTATATCAATGCCCCGTCTCGATATACCTACGACTAGGGACGTTCCAGGATATGCTTATAGACAACAGATGTCCCACTAGTATGATCTCTATCATAATCAGAGCAGTCAAGCCGATATCCTCAGGGCTTTATCAGCATGTATGAATGAATAAAAGCATGATCAAATCAACATGTCAGATAAAGAATAACCAGATAGCATACTATCATGTCGAGCAAGAATGCATACTGAATACACACACACACACACACACACACACACACACACACACATGTATAGATACATCCACTATCACATAATGGCCTCTAGGGCATACATATATCCAACATGTTCCACGTACCCCTGCTTACCGGCTCACACACTTCATCATCGATAATTGCCATGTTACTGCACTGTAGGACTGTTGCATCAGGAAATGACCCCTTGCATGGCATACTGGTGTACTTACATATCGTACACTCATACTTGTGCACATACCTATTGTACACTCATACTTGTGTACTTACATACTGTACACTCTTACTTATGCACATACATATTGTACACTCATACTTGTGTACTTACATACTGTACACTCATACTTGTGCACATACATATTGTACACTCATACTTGTGTACTTATATACTGTACACTCATACTTGGGCACATACATATTGTACACTCATACTTGTATACTTACATACTATACACTCATACTTGTGCACATACATATTGTACAGTCATACTTGTGTACTTACATACTGTACACCCATACTTGTGCGCATACCTATTGTACACTTATACTTGTGTACTTACATACTGTACACCCATACTTGTGCGCATACCTATTGTACACTCATACTTGTGTACTTACATACTGTACACTCATACTTGTGCGCATGCCTATTGTACACTCATACCTGTGTACTTACATACTGTACACTCATACTTGTGCGCATACCTATTGTACACTCATACTTGTGTACTTACATACTGTACACTCATACTTGTGCGCATATCTATTGTACACTCATACTTGTGTACTTACATACTGTACACTCATACTTGTGCCCATACCTATTGTACACTCATACCTGTGTACTTACATACTGTACACTCATACTTGTGCGCATATCTATTGTACACTCATACGTGTGTACTTACATACTGTACACTCATACTTGTGCCCATACCTATTGTACACTCATACCTGTGCACTTACATACTGTAAACTCATACTTGTGTACATACCTATTGTACACTCAAACTTATGCACTTACATACTGTACACTCATACTTGTGCACATACCTATTGTACACTCATACCTGTGCACATACATATTGTACACTCATGCTTGTGCACATACATATTGTACACCCATTCTTGCATACATATGTATTTGCAGATACATAGATGATTCTGACTTGATTTGGAGATTTGTGAACCGCAAGATATATTTTAAAACTGTATTCAGTTTAAAAGAGCGGTTTCTCTCAATATGTGCATATTACTATTCCATGTTGCATGATATACTGATATGCTTACATTTCTTTTATATGTCGCATACATCATACCTTATGATTACACGCATTGAGATATGTTGTTTCCATGATATTTTTGGATTTGGGAACCGTGGGTATTTCAAAAGAGAGTATGTATTGTTTTTAAAACCCGATTACCCTTGATATGATATTTCAGTGCTTCCACCATGTGTTTTCTCGGTTCTGAGAGCGACATGTGAAACCCGATTCGAGGAGGCGGATGAGGCCGATTGCAGGTACATGGTGGACCCGGTATGGTACCCCGGGGCGAGAGAGAGATTTCGTGTGGATGACGATGAGCCTGCCGGAGGGACTACTACCTACCGGTGATAGTATTTGGGCTTGGCGGATATCCGGAGGATACCGACCGGAGTCGAGGGATGATATGGGCCGATCCGGGCTGACGGAGCCCGATATATGAGGATTTATGTGCCGATGCTGGGAATAGTTTTCATAATGTTTTCGAGTGTCGATGCTGGGCACTCCGGTTCCATGATTTTGATGTGTCGCGAGGGACACATGTTGATTATATCCTCATACTTCCTTGCATATGCTTATGATATTTACATGTATGATGCTTATTGTCGTTGGATGACATGTGGACGATATCAACATACATATAGTTGATGTTGATGACATTGATCACATAGTTGGATGATATCCACATACATATAGTTGATATTGATGACATTGATCATATAGTTTGATGATATCGATGACATTGATCATATAGTTGGATGATATCCACATACATATAATTGATATTGATGACATTGATCACATAGTTGGATGATATCCACATACTCATAGACTTCATGATATAGTTGACACTGATTACATTGATCATACCTCATATTACGATATGTTGTTACCTGAGGCACTGGCACGAGCACTTGGTACTACACTTATGTATAGATGTTTACCTTTGCCGTCTTATCATGCTTCAGACTTATTCATTTGAGGTTTATATATATATCTGATCGTATTGACCTAGGATTGTGTCATACATACGATTTCTGCTCTGTGATGTTTTCTATTCACGAGTTCCCAACTCACCCCCGTTGTGCCACAGTTCTTGCAGGTTTTGCCGTACAGGTTTCATTGCAGCTTTCTGGCACACTGCTTCTCTTACGGGTGACTTGCTTTGGTAGGTGGGTTCTTTTGCATCATAACCACCATTGCATATGTATTATTCAGTTGTATCTAGTAATTCCATCAACCAAACATGTATATTGTTTTAGACTTAGAAAACCAGTTGTGTATTATTTCGACCTTAGAGTCGCATGTTGTAGTATTATGGTTTTCATACTGATTTTGAGTTTCCTTTTGAGTTTTGATCCTCGCCCTTCGGCGTTGTATATTATACTGCTTGCGTGGTTGTGACCGTCGATTGACGAAGAGCTAGCTCCCACTTGGGGATGCCTTTTATTATTGTACATATATTATTCATGTTGTACCCCGTTTGGGGCCAGTATTTACAAGGGAAACTCTGCCGAAATTTTCAGAAAAGACTAGAGATTTTAAAAATGCATTCGGCTTACTTATTTAAAAACCTTGTTTTTAAAACGTGTTTTCTTCACTTCTTAAAACTATTTTTCCTTCATTTATTATTAAAAATGGTTTTAGATTTCTGGGCTTTTGGCTTACTTGAATTAGATGAGGTCCTATAGGCTTCATATGATTCAAGGGCCAGTCACGTGCTATTTCAGGTCGTGACAAAATTGGTATCAGAGCACTAGGTTAACCTTGGTTTGAATCTAAGTTTGACTATGCAGAGCCTAGAGCATTTATATATATACGGAACTTAGGCTTGACCTTACGGAACTTAGACTTAGTCGAGGGGGTATTATATCCGAACTTTCGTCGCGTAGGATGACCCTTGGTTGATGGAGTAGGTAGCTTGAGTAGAGTGACGTACCGTACGTATGTTCCGCGGCATACTTACGATACGCTATTCCGCTTAAGAAACCTTAGGATATACATTTCCTTGCACAGTATTATATTCAGTCCTATGATCTATCCTCATCGATATTGATTATGATATTGCTGCCACGATTACATGGGAAGAGAGTGGTACGGCTAGAGTTGCGTCAGCATGAGCTCGTCACGGACGGGGACTGACCAGGGCGTGATTCCAAGAACGTACGATTGCATAGAGAGGTGTCGTTTTAGTGTGTTTTCGCGCCATGAGCGTTTGACAGATCGTTTTTACGAGATTTCTCGGACGTGCAGATCAGCACTAGGAAATCAGGCTACAGCTAGAAGCCAGCCAGGATGTGATGACCATTGATATATCTCTTATTCATGATGATTGAGGCGCTGTTCAGCGTACAGACGAATGAGCCAGTTGTTGCTGCAAATGACGAGATATCACCCAGATGTTGGAGCTACTGTAGCATGAGCATATGCTTAGAGATATGATGAAAGGTCGCTAGTCACCCGAGGATGAACGACTAGGACATGTGCTTCGTTCGCTTACCCCGATGCGAGGTTATCAGATAGATTGATTTCAGCTAGAGACGACTTCATGCAGGTCCGTTGGTAGTCGATAGAGACGATCGAATGTCAGGAACCCAATTCCAAGTTTAAAGCATTCGAAAGACAATACAAGTAATGCTATGGACCCTCTAGAAGAATGAAACCCTAACTCGACGTAATGACCATGGAACGCCTTTGAACCTTAGGGTTTGCGGCAGTTTAGCGGTGCCATTTGTGAGGCTTGGGTTTGCCCTTCTACGGTTGGTCCACAGGTGCTGTGGTATGTACTGGAATACTATTAAACTGTACTCAAGATGTTGATCTATCGGGGGAATATGAGGTTCTGACAAATCGATCGGATGGTTCGACATCATTCGGATATCATGTGATAGGACACATTGCTTGGGAGACTCCAGATACAAGTATAGCCGTTGGAGCGCAGTCCATGCAGCCACGAGAAGACGCGTCCGAATCAGTCGACATTGGAGTAGAGTGGAGTAAAGAGTTCGCACGAGATTTCGACGAGATGACGTTCCACTCCGCTGACATCAGAGATGCGATACGCATACAGAGGCGTTGTATATGGATATACCTTCCAGAAGGAGTCGCGATGAGTATGCAGCCATTCCGGAACAAGAAACAGATATAGCAAGGGCGATAACTTCTGGGCAATTCGACGGAAACGAGATTTGAGAAAGACTTCGACATGACCTTTCTGGAATACTATACGAGATGACTTGGACCCAGGAGTGGTCATATTGCGCACACCCAGCAGGCCAGAGTTCGGCATCGTCGACGAGATAGTTGACCGGGTTCGTTTAGAGGACCTCACCCAGATGCGTTGTGAATTGATCAAGAACGGACGGGTATGGAGTATATCTTCGCAGGTTGGGACGATTTCTTGAGGGCGTGTTCGGCTAGATATCTTCCACAGAGGGAAGAAGATACCGAGTTTGTGATTTCACGTCCGTGTGAGAGACTTCGGATTGACCGTAGCCGAGAACATTTGCAGTGCGCAGACAAAAACATGATGTCGAAGTGGACAATGATACAAACAAATGGGACAAGATGTTCGTGCGAGATGCTGACAAGCTGTTGTTACTCCCCGTTAAGATTAAAGGTCGAATATGTCTACAGAGGCATTGGGATGCGACCAGTTTTCGAGAAAATGCTGTGCTGAGGACGCAGATGTCCAGAGAGCGAGAAAAGATTATGCAAGAGTACTAGCCTCCGTACAGTTGAGATCGGAAGAGACCTTGAGCAGGATTCCTTTCAGGACACTGCTGCGATAAGATTTGTACCAGGATCAGATGTGTGATGTGTATTCAGAGGACCAAAGGTCGGCGCCAGTGACGTGCTGCTTTACGAGTGGCCATGAGGATTGACCCAGAGATGACCAAAGAAATGCCAGGACGGAATCGTCCCCGTTAGCACACCTGACAGGGCCGATGAGCTGATAGATTGCGAGATTGGTAATCCGCAGAGAAGATAAGGGCCCGGAGACAGAGGACGCCAGACCGTGAACAGGAGGCAAGTAGATATCTTGCGCTGCTAGCAATTGATGCACCGACACCTTCTCGACTTTGAAGGAGGATATATCGACGACGGAATTTATGATTTGCGATTTGGTGATTCGATTATCACGTATCCGTCACCTTGGATTTCGGTATTTTGGGCGATCTATTCGCATGATTTTGTCTTGATGGCTGAGTTCCATGATATTTGTTTTCATGCACCATGGTTGCACCTACTGGGTATTTATATTTTGCGCATAGTCATTATACTTGAGATATGCTTTATACACCGTTGTGTTGATTTATGATTTATGCACAGTTATTGCACCTGATATCGTTTTCGTGCCTTGGCTGCACATGCTTATGACTTCATGGATTTCATACAGTTGAGTCGATTTTGTGCATATGATACGCACACGATTTGGTTTTTGCACTCGGCATAGTTCACATATGCTTACAGTGCAATGATACGTATTTGTGCACCTCAGTTGCACCTGACTTCGATTTGATGTCATTCGACATATTGATTTTGATTTCATGCCTATGTTATGCATGTGATTTGACTTATGCTTTCGGCATCGTTTACATGCACTTTTAGTGTTTTGATTTGATTTGTGCACGCTGATGCATATGGTTGTGAGCTTATATACCGCGGTGTACCTGTTTTTGATTGAGCCGTATTGTATACCGTCGATTTTGATTCTGATATTGATGTTGATTTCTTGCACTCCGTGCATTTGATTTGGATTTTGCGCATGTTCGACACTTGATATTGGATTTCGTGATTTCGTACATGTTGACTGTGCATGATTTAGATTTTATTCGTGCATGATGGATGCACCTGATTTGGATTTTTTTTTGCGCGTGTTAAGCGCATGTTTTGAGATGCGATTTTGGTGCACACCCGATACACTAAATCGGGATTCTTCGTGCATGTCAAATGCACCTGATTTTGCTGTCAGGCACACACGTTGCCTATGACAGATGTTTCGTGCACACCCGTTGCACCTAGATATTGTTTCTGTGCACATGTATGGCACATATATGGATTTTGATTTCCGTGCGCACCAAACGCACAGGGTATTCTTATATACATTTTGGGATTTATTTCTTATGGAGCAGTACGTTTTTATGATATTTGCTATATGTTTTCGTACTGAGCAGGACTAGTCAGTGGACAGTACTTGGATATATTTTGCATGCATTGATAGTATTTGAAGGGATTTCCAAAGAGCGAGCTATAGTCTCAGTATATACCTACGTGTCTGATATGACACGAAATGTTTAAAATAAGGAAACCTTTCTAAATTGTTTTCAAAACGGCGGAACGTACCTATTAAACAAAAGATATATACATATACGGTTATTTTCTTACAATAGACGTCTGCCACTGTGCAGTGTTATGTGCATCGCACAGCGACTTAAAAAGGTTTGGCATGCATTTCCTTCAGATAATTACATGTATAGATTTGATGTTTACATGTATAATTCTGATTTATATCATATTGGTTTTATTTTGGATTTGACATTTGTGTCTTTACCATGATTCCGATGATTGTGGGATGCTTGACGGAGTTTTGATTTTGAGTTATCTGCTCATTGTTCATGCGCATGCATTGCGCTATGATGCGTTTTATGTATTGATGATTTCGGAGCCCCGACGACTTAGTCTTTTACTGAAATGTTTTAGTATTTAAGGTGTTTAAATTTAAATTCGGGGACCGAATTTCTTTAAGGGGGGAAGATTGTAACATTTCAAAAAACTAAAATATTATTTTTGGGAATTTTTATAATTTAATAATAAAATATTGAATATTTTAATAAGGCGGTATAATTAAATACTGATAAATTTGTGAAAAATTTGGAAATTATTAAAAAGGGGTGTTTTATGAGAATTATGCAAATTTTAAGTTTTTATGATTAATTATATGCTAATTTAGTGCTAATCGCGATTAAAAATCGTTAATCGCGCTTTAAGCGTATTTTATGCAAACATGCACCATATCTTTTTATTAACACTTATAGCATTTTTACTACATGTTTTTGGGTGCACGGCTTTTGTTTTGGGGTTACTATTGAGGAGAGAAGGAAATTAGAAAAAGAAAAGGAAAAGATTAGAATAAGAGGTAATGGTTAGAGAGAGAAAGAGTGTGTGAGGGGTCAACCTATGTCTTGAGCCATTTACTCATCATTTCTTTCACTCATTTCCTCTCCCCTCCTCATGTTGTTGCTGCTGCTGCTGCCCCTCCTTCCTTCTCCACAAAACCCTCCAAAACCCAATGAAAAACACCTCCAAACCCAAATCCCGTTTCATTAAAAAGATGCACAAGCTCATGGGAAGCATATTGGACCAAGAAAAATCAAATTTTGGACACTTGGGGCAACTCAAGAAAGTTCTTGAGTTGCCAAATGAGGTATTTTCTGAACCTTTAGCTTAGTATTTCCATTACTTTTACCCCCATGTTAGATTAGAACCGATATTGTGTGGTTTGGGTTAACTTGGAAAATTCTAGTTAGGGTTATTGGAATTTGAGAGTTGTGATGGGAAATTGAGCTCAGTAGAGGCCTCACAAACCCCCTAGTGCTTGAATTCAGACCTAAACCTGAGACTAGAACCCCGGAATACGGATTTAGAAAAGCCGATATCGGAAAATTGTGGATTCTGTGGATGTAAAATGAAATCTGCTATCACTCGGAGACTCTGAAAATTATTTTGCAAACAGAGAGTGATGTGCAGGAAACCTGGAGTGTACCACCAAAACCCTAGCCCCTATCTCCCAATTCAGACCGCAAATTTAATCCTTCTGGCCGCAATTTGCGGCCAGGCCTGGGCCAATGTGCCTCGTGTTGGTTCTGTGGTCTCCTCATCTGTAAATTAGACCCTTGGCATATACAAAATTGACCAATTTGACCTAGGATAAAATCTGGGGCCTTTTTCCTGAGTTGCTGTTTTGATTCGGGTTTCGTATTGCGTATTTTAAATTCTGGATTTGCGTATTTGTGTTTTCCCTCGATCACTTGGCGTTTGTACGACGATATCGAGGGTTGTTTGATGGTTTTGAAAGCGTAGTCCATAGGTTCTAACCTATAGGCCTTAGCGTGTCGTTTTAGTTTTCCGATGTGATTTTAATGTGCGTTTGCGATTGTGTTATCTTTGCAGGTACCTTCACGAGGGCTTCATATGACAAAGAAGATGAAGGCGGGATCGACACCGACACGCAAGATGCAAGGTGAGTAGATTATATCTACGGAGGAAGTCGGGTGGATGGCGTATAGCACCCCCACAGTTCGATATTTAGTATACTAGATATATACTATATTTATATATATGATAGCGTTTTGTGTGACATGGATATTCTAGATGTGATTAGGTGTACTATGGTTAGATTAGGGTATAGAAGTAAACTAGTATAGTTCCTAGTTGTGAACCCTAGAATATGTTTACACCCACACGCACACACATGCTTACTTGTTATAGTTATACCTGTATGATGAGGATAGTGGATGATATTTGGATATGAGTCGATGAGATTCGGCATAGTGCCGTGAGATCGGTGATATGATATGGTCTGTATTTGGGATACGACATGAGATTTTAGCGGGCCTTTGGACGTGTGTTTTACACACGCATTTAAATAGATTGTATCGGTTTGTACTAGACTTAGATCAGTACCACAGATCATGAGATATGATGATAAGGATACCAGATAATTGATGAGATGAATGTGATATTAATCCGTACCCAGATTTAGGATGTCGTACGATGGATGTACCATACGAGCTTTATATTGATGATAAGATCCGCACTCATGACTCGAGGAGGACATATGATATATTGTATCGTACGTGATACTATTGAGGAGGGACCACCGACTATTATATTTATATATATGTATGGACTCAGATTTAGGTGGTTTCCATACCCCTCCCGATTAGCTTGTTAGTTAGATCTGTAGTTTGCTTAGTAGATGTTAGGCTAGGCCGACGTCATACCTATTTCAAAAAACTAACGAATCTGGAGTATTTTAAAGACATGCAAAGGGAGTCTATGGATATTTTCAAAAGACGCATCTTTTCTTAAAAACACCGCAGCCCTTATTTTCCTAAAAACCCCGATTCATCTTCTTTCAAATGGCAAAACAGTATGACATAGATACATTGATGTAGATTCTGCACTGTTGTGTTTATTATTCAGTTGCCGCATATTCTTGCTGTTCGCATCGCATCGCATGTTAAATATGTTTATTGTTATATTAAAATCATGCTGTTAGGACACCAGCACCATTATCGATGATGCATATGTTCCACGTACATCTGCTTGCCGGCTCACACACTTCATTATCGATAATTGCCATGTCACTACACTGTAGGACTGTTGTATCAGGATATGACCCCTTGCATGGCATACTGGTGTACTTACATATCGTACACTCAAACTTGTGCACATGCCTATTGTACACTCATACTTATGTACTTACATACTGTATACTCATACTTGTGTACATACATATTGTACACTCATACTTGTCTACTTACATACTGTACACTCATACTTGTGCACATACATATTGTACACTCATACTTGTGTACTTACATACTGTACACTCATACTTGTGTACTTACATACTGTACACTCATACTTTTGCGCATACCTAGTGTACACTCATACATGTGTACTTACATACTGTACACTCATACTTGTGCACATACCTATTGTACACTCATACCTGTGCACTTACATACTGTACACTCATACTTGTGCACATACCTATTGTACACTCATACCTGTGCACTTACATATTGTACACTCATGCTTGTGCATATACATATTATACACCCATTCTTGCATACATATGTATTTGCACATACATAGATGATTCTGGCTTGATTTGGAGATTTGGGAACCGCAAGATATATTTTAAAACTGTATTCATTTTAAAAGAGCGGTTTCCCTCAATATGTGTATATTACTATTCCATGTTGCATGATATACTGATATGCTTACATTTCTTTTATATGTCGCATACATCATGCCTTATGATTACACGCATTGAGATATGTTGTTTCCATGATATTTCTGGATTTGGGAACCGTGGGTATTTCAAAAGAGAGTATGTATTGTTTTTAAAAACCGGTTACCCTTGATATGATATTTCAGTGCGTCGACCATGTGTTTTCTCGGTTCTGAGAGCGACATGTGAAACCCGATTCGAGGAGGCGGATGTGGCCGATTGCGGGTACATGGTGGACCCGGTATGGTATCCCGGGGCGAGAGAGAGAATTCGTGTGGATGACGATGAGTCTGCCAGAGGGACTACTACCTACCGGTGATGGTATTTGGGCTCGGCGGATATCCGGAGGATACCGACCGGAGTCGAGGGATGATATGGGCCGATCCGGACTGACGGAGCCCGTGGGCCGATCCGGACCGACGGAGCCCGATATATGAGGATTTACGTGCCGATGCTGGGCACAGCTTTCATGATGTTTTCGAGTGTCGATGCTGGATACTCCGGTTCCATGATTTTGATGTGTCGCGAGAGACACATGTTGATTATATCTTCATACTTCCATGCATATGCTTATGATATTTACATGCATGATGCTTATTGTCATTGGGTGACACGTGGACGATATCCACATACATATAGTTGATATTGATGACATTGATCACATAGTTGGATGATATCCACATACATATAGTAGATATTGATGACATTGATCATATAGTTGGATGATATCTACATACATATAGTTGATATTGATGACATTGATCACATAGTTGGATGATATCCACATACTCATAGACTTCATGATATAGTTGACACTGATTACATTGATCATACCTCACATTACGATATGTTGTTACCTGAGGCACTGGCACGAGCACTTGGCACTACACTTATGTATAGATGTTTACCTTTGCCGTCTTATCATGCTTCAGACTTATTCATTTGAGGTTTATATATATATCTGATCGTATTGACCTAGGATTGTGTCATACATACGATTTCTGCTCTATGATGTTTTCTATTCACGAGTTGGCAACCCACCCCCATTGTGCCACAGTTCTTGCAGGTTTTGCCGTGCAGGTTTCATTACGGCTTTCTGGCACACTGTTTCTCTTACGGGTGACTTGCTTTGGTAGGTGGGTTCTTTTGCATCAGAACCACCATTGCATATGTATTATTCAGTTGTATCTAGTAATTCCATCAACCAAACTTGTATATTGTTTCAGACTTAGAAAACCAGTTGTGTATTATTTCGAACTTAGAGTCGCGCGTTGTAGTATTATGGTTTTCATGCTGATTTTGAGTTTCCTTTTGAGTTTTGATCCTCGCCTTTCGGCGTTTTATATTATACTGCTTGCGTGGTTGTGACCGTCGATTGACGAAGAGTTAGCTCACACTTGGGGATGCTTTTTATCATTGTACATATATTATTCATGTTGTACCCTGTTTGGGGCCAGTATTTACAAGGGAAACTCTGCCGAAATTTTCAGAAAAGATTAGAGATTTTAAAAATCCATATTCGGCTTACTTATTTAAAAACCTTGTTTTTAAAACGTGTTTTCTTCACTTCTTAAAACTATTTTTCCTTCATTTATTATTAAAAATGGTTTTAGATTTCTGGGCTTTTGGCTTACTTGAATTAGATGAGGTCCTATTGGCTTCATATGATTCAAGGGCCAGTCAAGTACTATTTCGGGTCATGACAAAATTGGTATCAGAGTGCTAAGTTAACCTTGGTTCGAGTCTAAGTATGACTATACGGAGCCTAGAGCGTTTATATATATATACGGAACTTAGGCTTGACCTTACGGAACTTAGACTTAGTCGAGGGGGTATTCTACCGGAACTTTCGTTGCGTGGGATGACCCTTGGTTGATGGAGTAGGTAGCTTGAGTAAAGTGATGTACCATAGGTATGTTACGCGGCATACTTACGATACGCTACTTCGCTTAAGAAACATTAGGATGTACATTTCCTTGAACAGTATTATATTCATTCCTATGATCTATCCTCATCGATATTGATTATGATTTTGCTGCCACGATTACACGGGAAGAGAGAGTTACGGCTAGAGTTGCGTCAGCATGAGCTCATCATGGACGAGGACTGACCTGGGCGTAATTCCAGGAACGTACGATTGCATAGAGAGGTGTCGTTTTAGTGTGTTTTCTCGCCATGAGCGTTTGACAGATCGTTTTTACGAGATTTCTCGGACGTGCAGATCAGCACCAGGAAATCAGGCTACTGCTAGTAGCCAGCCAGGATGTGATGACCATTGATATATCACTTATTCATGATGATTGATGCGCTGTTCAGCGTACAGACGAATGAGCCAGTTGCTGCTGCAAATGATGAGATATCGCCTAGATGTTGGAGCTACTGCAGCATGAGCATATGCTTAGAGATATGATGAAAGATCGCTAGTCACCCGAGGATGAACGACTAGGACATGTGGTTCATTCGCTTACCCCGATGCGAGGTCATCAGATAGATTGATTCCAGCTAGAGACGACTTCATGCAGGTCCGTTGGTAGTCGATAGAGACGATCGAATGTCAGGAACCCAATTCCAAGTTTAAAGTATTCGGAAGACAATGCAAGTAATGCTATGGACCCTCTAGAAGAATGAAACCCTAACTCGACGTAATGACCATGGAACGCCTTCGAACCTTAGGGTTTGCGGAAGTTTAGCGATGCCATTTGTGAAGCTTGGGTTTGCCCATCTACGGTTGGTCCACAGGTGCTGTGGTATGTACTGGAATACTATTAAACTGTACTCAAGATGTTGATCTCTCGGGGGAATATGAGGTTCTGACAAATCGATCGGATGGTTCGACATCATTCGGATATCATGTGATGGGACACTTTGCTTGGGAGACTCGAGATACGAGTATTGCCATTGGAGCGCAGTCCATGTAGCCACGAGAAGACGAGTCCGAATCAGTCGACATTGGAGCAGAGTGGAGTAAAGAGTTCGCACGAGATTTTGACGAGATGACATTCCACTCCACTGACATCAGAGATGCGATACGCATGCAGAGGCGTTGTATATGGATATACCTTCCTGAAGGAGTCGCGATGAGTATGCAGCCATTCCGGAACAAGAAACAGATATAGCAAGGGCGATAACTTCTGGGCAATTCGGCGGAAACGAGATTTGAGGAAGAAATCGACAGGGCCTTTCTGGAATACTATACGAGATGACTTAGACCCAGGAGTGGTCATATTGCGCACACCCAGCAGGCCAGAGTTTAGCATTGTCGACGAGATAGTTGACCAGGTTCGTTTAGAGTACTTCACCCAGATGCGTTGTGAATTGATCAAGAACGGACGGGTATGGAGTATATCATCGCAGGTTGGGACGAGTTCCTGAGGGCGTGTTCGGCTAGATATCTTCTACAGAGTGATGAAGATACCGAGTTTGTGATTTCGAGTCCGTGTGAGAGACTTCGGATTGACCGTAGCCGAGAACATTTGCAGTGCGTAGACATAAACATGATGTCGAAGTGGACGATGATACAAACAAATGGGAAAAGATGTTCGTGCGAGATGCTGACAAGCTGTTGTTACTCCCCGTTAAGATTAAAGGTCGAATATGTCTACAGAGGCGTTGGGATTCGACCAGTTTTCGAGAAAATGCCGTGCTAAGGACGCAGATGTCCAGAGAGAGAGAAAAGATTATGCAAGAGTACCAGCCTCCGTACAGTTCGGCATAAGTGAGATCGGAAGAGACCTTGAGCAGGATTCCTTTCAGGACACTACTGCGATAAGATTTGCACCAGGATCAGATGTGTGATGTGTATTCAGAGGACCAAAGGTCGGCGCCAGTGACGTGCTGCTTTACGAGTGGCCGTGAGGATTGACCCAGAGATGACCAGAGAAGTGCTAGGACGGAATCGTCCCCGTTAGCACACCTGACAGGGCCGATGAGCTGATAGATTGCGAGATTGGTAATCCGCAGAGAAGATAAGGGCCCGGAGACAGAGGACTCCAGACCGTGAACAGGTGGTAAGTAGATATCTTGCGCTGATAGCAATGGATGCACCGACACCTTCTCGACTTTGTAGGAGGATATATCGACGATGGTATTTATGATTTGCGATTTGGTGATTCGATTATCATGTATCCGTCATCTTGGATTTCGGTATTTTGGACGATCTATTCGCATGATTTAGTCTTGATGGCTGAGTTCCATGATATTTGTTTTCATGCACCATGGTTGCACCTACTGGGTATTTATATTTTGCGCATAGTCATTACACTTGAGATATGATTTATACACCGTTGTGTTGATTTATGCACAGTTATTGCACCTGATATCGTTTTCGTGCCTTGGCTGCACATGCTTATGACTTCATGGATTTCATACAGTTGAGTCGATTTTGTGCATATGATATGTACACGATTTGGTTTTTGCACTCGGCATAGTTCACATATGCTTGCAGTGCATTGATATGTATTTGTGCACCTCAGTTGCACCTGACTTCGATTTGATGTCATTCGACATATTGATTTTGATTTCATGCATATGTTATGCATGTGATTTGACTTATGCTTTCGGCATCGTTTACATGCACTTTTAGTGTTTTGATTTGATTTGTGCACGCTGATGCACATGGTTGTGAGCTTATATACCGCGGTGTACCTGTTTTTGATTGAGTCGTATTGTATACCGTCGATTTTGATTCTGATATTGATGTTCATTTCTTGCACTCCGTGCATTTGATTTGGATTTTGCGCATGTTCGACGCTTGATATTTGATTTCGTGATTTTGTGCATGTTGGCTGTGCATGATTTAAATTTTATTCATGCATGATGGATGCACCTGATTTGGATTTTTTTTTGCGCATGTTGAGCGCATGTTTTGAGATGCGATTTTGGTGCACACCCGATGCACTAAATCAGGATTCTTCGTGCATGTCAAATGCACCTGATTTTGCTGTCAGGCACACACGTTGCCTATGACAGATGTTTCGTGCACACCCGTTGCACCTAGATGTTGTTTCTGTGCACATGTATGGCACATATATGGATTTTGATTTCCGTGCGCACCAGACGCACAGGGTATTCTTATATACATTTTGGGATTTATTTCTTATGGAGCAGTACGTTTTTATGATATTTGCTATATGTTTTCATACTGAGCAGGACTAGTCAGTAGACAGTACCTGGATATATTTTGCATGCATTGATAGTATTCGAAGGGATTTCCAAAGAGCGAGCTATAGTCTCAGTATATACCTACGTGTCTGATATGACACGAAACGTTTAAAATAAGGAAACTCTTCTAAATTGTTTTCAAAACGGCGGAACATATCTATTGAACAAAAGATATATACATATATGGTTATTTTCTGACAATAGACGTCCGCCACTGTGCAGTGTTATGTGCATTGCACAGCGACTTAAAAAGGTTTGGCTTGCATTTCCTTCAGATAATTACATATATAGATTTGATGTTTACATGTATAGTTCTGATTTATATGATATTGGTTTTATTTTGGATTTGACATTTGTGTCTTTACCATGACTCCGATGATTGCGGGATGCTTGACGGAGTTTTGATTTTGAGTTATCTACTCATTGTTCATGTGCATGCATTGCGCTATGATGCGTTTTATGTATTGATCATTTTGGAGCCACGACGACTTAGTCTTTTACTGAAATGTTTTACTATTCGAGGGGTTTAAATTTAAATTCAGAGACCGAATTTCTTTAAGAGGGGGAGATCGTAACATTTCAAAGAAATAAAATAATATTTTTGGGAATTTTTATAATTTAATAATAAAATATTGAATTTTTAATAAGGCGGTATAATTAAATACCGATAAATTTGTGAAAAATTTGGAAATTATTAAAAGAGGGTGTTTTATGAGAATTATGCAAATTTTAAGTTTTTATGATTAATTATATGCTAATTTAGTGCTAATCGCGATTAAAAATCGTTAATCGCACTTTAAGCGTATTTTGTGCAAACATGCACCATATCTTTTTATTAACACTTGTTGCATTTTTACTGCATGTTTTTGGGTGCATGGCTTTTGTTTTGGGGTTACTATTGAGGAGAGAAGGAAATTAGAAAAAGAAAAGGAAAAGATTAGAATAAGTGGTATGGGTTAGAGAGAGAAAGAGTGGGTGAGGGGTCAACCCATGTCTTGAGCCATTTACTCATCATTTCTTTCACTCATTTCCTCTCCCCTCCTCAGGTTGCTGCTGCTGCTGCTGCTGCTGCCCCTCCCTCCTTCTCCACAAAACCCCCCAAAACCCAATGAAAAGCACTTCCAAACCCAAATCCCGTTTCATTAAAAAGATGCACAAGCTCAAGGGAAGCATATTGGACCAAGAAAAATCAAATTTTGGACACTTGGGGCAACTCAAGAAAATTCTTGAGTTGCCAAATGAGGTATTTTCTGAACCTTTAGCTTACTATTTCCATTACTTTTACCCCCATGTTAGATTAGAACCGATATTGTGTGGTTTGGGTTAACTTAGAAAATTCTAGTTAGGGTTATTGGAATTTGAGAGTTGTGATGGGAAATTGAGCTCAGTAAAGGCCTCACAAACCCCCTAGTGCTAGAATTCAGACCAAAACCTAAAACTAGAACTCCGGAATACGGATTTAGAAAAGCCGATATCGGAAAATTATGGATTCTGTGGATGTAAAATGAAATCTGCTATCACCCGGAGACTCTGAAAATTATTTTGCAAACACAGAGTGATGTGCAGGCAACCTGGAGTGTACCACCAAAACCCTAGCCCCTATCTCCCAATTCAGGCCGCAAATGTAATCCTTCTGGCCGCAATTTGCGGCCAGACCAGGGCCAATGTGCCTCGTGTTGGTTATGTGGTCCCCTCATCTGTAAATTAGACCCTTGGCATATGCAAAATTGACCAATTTGACCTAGGGTAAAATCTGGGGCCTTTTTCCTGAGTTACTGTTTTGATTCGGGTTTCGTATTGCGTATTTTAAATTCTGGATTTGCGTATTTGTGTTTTCCCTCGATCACTTGGCGTTTGTACGATGATATCGAGGGTTGTTTGATGGTTTTGAAAGCGTAGTCTATAGGTTCTAACTTATAGGCCTTAGCGTGTCGTTTTAGTTTTCCAATGTGATTTTATTGTGCGTTTGCAATTGTGTTATCTTTGCTGGTACCTTCATGAGGGCTTCATATGACGAAGAAGATGAAGACGGCATCGACACCGACACGCAGGATGCAAGGTGAGTAGATTATATCTACGGAGGAAGTCGGGTGGATGGCGTATAGCAACCCCGCAGTTCGATATTTAGTATACTAGATATATACTATATTAATATATATGATAGCGTTTTATGTGACATGGATATTCTAGATGTGATTAGGTGTATTATGGTTAGATTAGGGTATAGAAGTAAACTAGTATAGTTCCTAGTTGCGAACCCTACAATAGGTTTACACCCACACGCACACACATGCTTACTTGTTATAGTTATACCTGTATGATGAGAATAGTGGATGATATTTGGAGATGAGTCGATGAGATTGGGCATAGTACCGTGAGATCGGTGATATGATATGGTTTGTATTTGGGATACGACATGAGATTTTAGCGGGCCTTTGGACGTGTGTTTTACACAGGCATTTACATAGATGGTATCGGTTTGTACTAGACATAGATCAGTACCACAGATCATGAGATATGATGATAAGGATACCAGATAATTGATGAGATGAATGTGATATTGACCCGTACCCAGATTTGGGATGCCGTACGATGGATGTACCGTACGAGCTTTATATTGATGATAAGATCCGCACTCATGACTCGAGGAGGTCATATGATATATTGTATCGTACGTGATACTATTGAGGCGGGATCACCGACTATTATATTTATATATATGTATCGACTCAGATTTAGGTGGTTTCCATAACCCTCCCGATTAGCTTGTTAGTTAGATCTGTAGTTTGCTTAGTAGATGTTAGGCTAGGCCGATGTCATACCTATTTCAAAAAACTAACGAATCGAGAGTATTTTAAAGACATGCAAAGGGATTCTACGGATATTTTCAAAAGACGCATCTTTTCTTAAAAACACCGTAGCCCTTATTTTCCTAAAAACCCCGATTCGTCTTCTTTCAAATGGCAAAACAGTGTGACATAGATACATTAATGTAGATTCTGCACTGTTGTGTTTATTATTCAGTTGCCGCATATTCTTGCCGTTCGCATCGCATTGCATGTTAAATATGTTTATTGTTATATTAAAATCATGCTGTTAGGACACCAGCACCATTATTGATGATGCCTATGTTCCACGTACACCTGCTTGCCGGCTCACACACTTCATCATCGATAATTGCCATGTCACTATACTGTAGAACTGTTGTATCAGGATATGACCCCTTGCATGGCATACTGGTGTACTTAAATATCGTACACTCGTACTTGTGCACACACCTATTGTACACTCATACTTGTGTACTTACATACTGTACACTCATACTTGTGCACATATATATTGTACACTCATACTTGTGTACTTACATACTGTACACTCATACTTGTGCGCATACAAATTGTACACTCATACTTGTGTACTTACATACTGTACACTCATACTTGTGCGCATACCTATTGTACACTCATACTTGTGTACTTACATACTGTACACTCATACTTGTGTACTTACATACTGCACACTCATACTTGTGCGCATACCTATTGTACACTCATACTTGTATACTTACATACTGTACACTCATACTTGTGCACATACATATTGTACACTCATACTTGTGTACTTACATACTGTACACTCATACTTGTGCACATACCTATTGTACACTCATACTTGTGTATTTACATACTGTACACTCATACTTGTGCACATACCTATTGTACACTCATACTTGTGTACTTACATACTGTACACTCATACTTGTGTACTTACATACTGTACACTCATACTTGTGCACATACATACTGTACACTCATACTTTTGCACATACCTACTGTACACTCATACCTGTGGACTTACATACTGTACACTCATACTTGTGCACATACTTATTGTACACTCATACCTGTGCACTTACATATTGTACACTCATGCTTGTGCATATACATATTGTACATCCATTCTTGCATACATATGTGTTTGCACATACATAGATGATTCTGGCTTGATTGGAGATTTGGGAACCACAAGATATATTTTAAAACTGTATTCATTTTAAAAGAGCGGTTTCCCTCAATATGTGCATATTAATATTTCATGTTGCATGATATACTGATATGCTTACATTTCTTTTATATGTCGCATACATCATGCCTTATGATTACACGCATTGAGATATGTTATTTCCATGATATTTCTAGATTTGGGAACCGTGGGTATTTCAAAAGAGAGTATGTATTGTTTTTAAAACCCGGTTACCCTTGATATGGTATTTCAGTGCGTCCACCATGTGTTTTCTCGGTTCTGAGAGCGACATGTGAAACCCGATTCGAGGAGGCGGATGTGGCCGATTGCGGGTACATGGTGGACCCAGTATGGTACCCCGGGGCGAGAGAGAGATTTCGTGTGGATGAGGTTGAGCCTGCCAGAGGGACTACTACTTACCGGTGATAGTATTTAGGCTCGGCGGATATCCGGAGGATACCGACCAGAGTCGAGAGATGATATGGGCCGATCCAGACTGACGGAGCCCGTGGGCCGATCCGGACTGACGGAGCCCGATATATGAGGATTTACGTGCCGATGCTGGGCACAGCTTTCATGATGTTTTCGAGTGTCGATGCTGGACACTCTGGTTCCATGATTTTGATGTGTCGCGAGAGACACATGTTGATTATATCCTCATACTTCCATGCATATGCTTATGATATTTACATGCATGATGCTTATTGTCATTGGGTGACACGTGGACGATATCCACATACATATAGTTGATATTGATGACATTGATCACATAGTTGGATGATATCTACATACATATAGTTGATAGTGATGACATTGATCATATAGTTGGATGATATCCACATACATATAGTTGATATTGATGACATTGATCACATAGTTGGATGATATCCACATACTCATAGACTTCATGATATAGTTGACACTGATTACATTGATCATACCTCACATTACGATATGTTGTTACCTGAGGCACTGGCATGAGCACTTGGTACTACACTTATGTATAGATGTTTACTTTTGCCGCCTTATCATGCTTCAGACTTATTCATTTGAGGTTTATATATATATCTGATCGTTTTGACCTAGGATTGTGTCATACATACGATTTCTGGTCTATGATGTTTTCTATTCACGAGTTGGCAACTCACCCCCATTGTGCCACAGTTCTTGCAGGTTTTGCCGTATAGGTTTCATTACGGCTTTCTGGCATACTGCTTCCCTTACGGGTGACTTTCTTTGATAGGTGGGTTCTTTTGCATCAGAACCACCATTGCATATGTATTATTCAGTTGTATCTAGTTATTCCATCAACCAAACTTGCATATTGTTTCAGACTTAGAAAACCAGTTTTTTATTATTTCGACCTTAGAATCGCGCGTTGTAGTATTATGGTTTTCATGCTGATTTTGAGTTTCCTTTTGAGTTTTGATCCTCGCCCTTCGGCGTTGTATATTATACTGCTTGCGTGGTTGTGACCGTCGATTGACGAAGAGCTAGCTCCCGCTTGGGGATGCCTTTTTATCATTGTACATATATTATTCATGTTGTACCCCGTTTGGGGCCAGTATTTACAAGGGAAACTCTGCCGAAATTTTCAGAAAAGACTAGAGATTTTAAAAATGCATATTCGGCTTACTTATTTAAAAACCTTATTTTTAAAACGTGTTTTCTTCACTTCTTAAAACTATTTTTCCTTCATTTATTATTAAAAATGGTTTTAGATTTCTGGGCTTTTGGCTTACTTGAATTAGATGAGGTCCTATAGGCTTCATATGATTCAAGGGCCAGTCACGTGCTATTTCGGGTCATGACAAAATTGGTATCAGAGCCCTAGGTTAACCTTGGTTCGAGTCTAAGTTTGACTATACAGAGCCTAGAGCGTTTATATATATATACGGAACTTAGGCTTGACCTTACAGAACTTAGACTTAGTCAAGGGGGTATTATACCCGAACTTTCGTCGCGTAGGATGACCCTTAGTTGATGGAGTAGGTAGCTTGAGTAGAGTGACATACCGTACGTATGTTCTGTGGCATACTTACGATACGCTACTCTGCTTAAGAAACCTTAGGATGTGGAAATATTTTTGGATCTGTTTTTGAAATCGGCAGAAAATACTAAAATTTGACATATTTTGTGATTTTTTCTGGATCGAAGTTCTAAACACTTTGCTAACATGTTAGTTGTTGTTTAGCCTGGCTCTTATACCACTGAAAGGTCTATGTTATCCACCCCGGTTCTTTCGGGGAGGCGGAATAGGTAAAAATCATAATTTTCTCATAAGGAAATATAGACCAACCATGAAGGATCTTTACTAAACAAAAACTAACAAACTAACTACAAGTTCTAGCTACTAGGTTAGATGGTTATACCTAGTTCTTGAACTCCTTCTCTTCTTGTCGTTGTCCTCCTTCTTGCTTGCTCCTTGGAGTGGTGTAGACGGCTCCTCCTCGTCGTCTTCTCTTTGCCAAAAAAGATCCACCCGAGGGCCTTTACCTTGAGCTCCTACCTCAACTAAGAGGTAACTAGAGTGCTTGTCTTGCTAAACTAAGAATCCTAGAGTGAGTAGAGACTTGTCTTGATGGTTTATCTCACAAAGCTCATGTTTTTCAACACATGAAAGAAGAGAGCTTTGAGAGAGGAAGAGGGAGAGCTTTGCATGAGAGAGAAAGAGCAAGAGAGAGGGAATAACAAAACACAACCTTGCTCTCATATGAGAATAATGATAATAATAATAATAACTAAAGAAAATTGTGATGGTTAGTTGAAATGACCATTATCATTTCACATTTAATGCAAATTGCAAGAATCAAGAAGCATCTTGCAAAAGAAATGATCACGGTCAAAAGGTCAACAAAAGTCAAACGGTCAACCAAAGTCAAACGGTCAACCTAACCATGGCACAATAATCCTTAATTAATATTATTAATTATATTTCTTATTCTCATCAGGGTTTAGAAAAAGTCAACTGTCAAAAACCCTAATGAGATTCCTCTGCCTCTGTCAACTGTGCATACACACCCGCATCCGTGTTCCGAGGAACACGAATACAATGAGACAAAACCAATCCTGAAACAAATACTAGGATCTGGCTTAAACGAAAGCCCGCAAGTAAAAACTGCCCGGACACCAAACGTGCACAAGTGCGCGTATGTGAACGAACCCTGTCGCAAAACTATGTGACCTCCACTCTGTTTTGCCCAAAGGCGAACAACCCTCTGTGTGGGACTCTAAAGAGTCGACACTACGCTGATAGTGGGTTTAACCACAGGCCGCAAGCGGTACTAGCTGTACGTAACGGTCACCAGGTAGATGCCGATAAGAAGACCGATGAGGTAAACCCATCCGAACTCCTACTGAGCCTGAATGTGACAATCTCCGTACAGTCCGGTCTGTTCGTATGAGAGTATCGCATGTCGGGCCTAGGGGGGCGGTAAACGTCAGTTCCCAAAAAGTGGTACAAGTCATGTCGGAGTGTAGCCCAGAATACCCTGAGAAACTACTGGAAACACTACCAGTAAATCTCGCTTGCCCTGGCCAGGGACGACTATATGTAATGGCTCTCCTAGACATAGCGCGATATCAACTCCCAATGCTGGGAGAGATGAATCCTGTCTAACCGTCGCTGCCTCCAAGTGCTTCGGGACTGCACCCAACTACCACCTGTTTGCACGACTCAATAGAGCCGTGGCAGGGTAGTAATCTAAGAACAGTGGGAACACACTCGAGGCGAAGTGACAGTGTCAAGTCAACGGACTAAGCTGTACTCATGTCACCTGAGAACTGTTAACTGACGATAGGTATAATACCAACCAACAGTTTCCGACGAGTCCTGTCCAGTGTACTCGTAACCTAATGAGCACCTGCATACTATCTCCAGTACGACGTACCGATGGCTGTGGCACAGACCATCTCCCCTGCTGGGATAACAAGCGTATGCACCAGTCTACTCTAGAGTATCGATGCCCTGTCTCGATAATCCTACGACTAGGGACCAAAATAAGGATGTGCTTATAGACTACCCAGCCCCCACTAGTGTGATCGCCACCACAACGCCGGTAGTCAAGAAAGGATCCTAAGGGCTCCATCAATATGTATTAGCGATATGTTAAAAGAAACATATACACATATTAAGATAGAAACAAACTAAGTAGCATACTACTATATTGAGCAAGACTGTCGTAAACCCGTATATATCCCAAGCTTCCAAAATGTATTATACAAACTAGTACTATACAATAATGGCCTCTAGAGCATACATATCCAACATAGGATTTATAGGACTTAGTAGTTAATGGATAAAATTTTAAAAATAATTCGTTTTATCCTTTTAATTATTTAATACTAGAGAAATAGTGATGAATGTGGATTAGAGTTCGTGGAGGGAATTAGGGTTTCTCTCTACTGCCCCTTATCCTTCCATTGATCTCTATTTGTCTCAGGCCCTTAACAAAACAAGTATTAACGAATATCAAATCGTGGTCGTTACTATCATGAATGGATAGCACGTCCGATAAGATGGTTAACATTCATTTTGCTAAACTTTATAAAAATTAAAGTATCAAAAGAAGTTAATGGATTTTTTTCATCCGTTACTCTACTTTATCCTACAAATCCTACCAAGCAAGAATTTACTTGCTCATTAGGAAGCGCGAAGTAGAAGAGAGGTTGAAGTTGAATGAATCCATAAGAAAAATACCGAAAGTAATGCGGAAAGTAAATGCGACAAATTTAAAAGAAAGACTACCTTTATTGATTAACTATTACATTACAAAGTTGCTCGCTGAAAAGGTAATTTACAAAACCCTAGTTTGCTCGCTAGACTTTTGATTTCTAGATGTTTCTTTTTTATGAATAGCTCTCGGTCCTATATATAGGTTCTAAAATATGAAACCCTAGACGTCATGTTGAAGTATATATAAAGACGATCAAGCCCCTGAAGATTTACATCCTATGGCCACCAGAAGACTGCGCAACCGCCGTCATTTGCTTAGTTTGACCGCGAATCCACTGCCGTTTGGTGGATTTGGGTCTCTAGATTTCTCGTGGATTTTTCTCTCGATATTTGGAGATCCTTCTGATAAAAATATTCTGAAAATATTGCTCTTAGTCTCTGCCGTAGCGAGATTTTTCAATTTGCTCCTAATATTCAGTAGATTTAATTTGTTGAATCGATTTGCTATGGAACTCCTATTTGTTTTTTTAGACCTGAGCTAATATAATTATAATACCTGCACAATATCTCAAATCATCTTGTTAGTAGCATTTGTTTTATTTGAGATATTATTCCAACCAATTGAATGATATGACATCTTAAGAATATTGATTAAGAATATTTGATATGATATGCATATTTTAATAATAAATAATCTAATGGATATTTTATTTAAATATGATATGCAAATATTGTTAGTGTATATGCCCTAGAGGCCATTACTGTATCATACTAGCTTGTATATTACTTAATGGAAGCTTGGGATATTCACAGTTGTATAGACAATCTTGCTCAAAATGGTAGTATGCTACTTGGTTTGTCTCTACTTCAATATGTGCATGTGTTTCTTTTAGCATATTGCTTATATGCATATTAGTGGAGCCCTTAGGATCTTTGCTCGATTACTTGCGTTGTGATGGCAGTCACACTTGTGGGGGCTGGGTAATCTATAAGCACATCCTTATACAGGTCCCTAGTCGTTGGACTATCGAGACAGGGCATCGATACTCCGGAGTAGACTAGCGTATGCGCTTCTCATCCCAGCAGGGAAGATGGTCTGTCCCACAACCATCAGTACGTCATACTGGAGATAGTATGCGGGTGCTCGTTGGTTTACGAGTACACTGGAAAAGACTCGTCGGGGACTGTTGGTTGGTATTATACCTATTGTCAGTTATCAGTTCCCAGGTGACATGAGTACAGCTTAGTCCGCTGACTTGACACTGTCACTTCGCCTCGAGTGTGTTCCCACTGTACTTAGATTACTACCCTACCACAGCTCAAAGGAGTCGTGCAAACAGGTAGTAGTTGGGTGCAGTCCCGAAGCACTTGGAGGCAGTGACGGTTAGACATGATTCGTCTCTCCCGGTATTGGGGGTTGACATCGCGCTGTGTCTAGGAGAGTCATTACACGAGTAGTCCCTGGCCAGGGCAAGCGAGATATACTGGTAGGTTTCCAGTGTTATCTCAGGGTGTTCTGGGCTACACTCCGACACGACTTGTACCGCTATTAGGGGACTGACGTTCACCACCCCCTAGGCCCGCCATGTGATATATCAGATGAACAGACCGGACTGTACGGAGATTGTCACATACAGGCTCAGTAGGAGTTCGGATGGGTTTACCTCATCGGCCTTCTTATCGACATCTACCTGGGGACCGTTACGTATAGCTAGTGCCGCTTGCGGTCTATGGTTAAACCCACTGCCAGCGTAGTGTCGAGTCTTTAGAGTCCCACACAGAGAGTTTCCCTGCACTGAGCGAAATGTGTAGAGGCCGTATGGTTTTACGGCAGGGCTGCGATCACTTACGTGCACTTGTGTGCGTATGCTGTTCGGGCAGGCAATACTAGTGGGCTTTGGTTTAAGCCGGATCCTAGTATTGCACAGATGGATTTGTTTTGTCTTCTGTGCATTCGCATTCTACGGAATGCGGATGCGGGTGTGTATGCACAGTTTTGAGGAGTGATGAAGGAGGAGGTGCCTCATTAGGGTTTTGGCAGTTGGTTCGGCCAAAACCGTTATGTGGCAGGCTCATTAGGGTTTTGGCGATTCGTTCGGTCAAAACCATTATGAGCCGGAGACATTGTTTACTAATCCTTTTAGTGATAATTTTGTGATTGCTAATTGCATTGACCATTTGACCACCATGACCTCTCTTGACTTTGTTGACCCGTTGACCGGAGTTGACCATTGACCTTCATGAGAGGTCTACACTCTTCTTTGGATTTTCTTTTTCTTTTTGATTATGAAAATGGTCAATTCAATGTAGCATCAACTTTATCATGATAGGATTTGTAATGATGATAGTTTTGCATTATTGCAACCATGGTTCATTTTCTTTAGCTAATAATTCATTTCTCATTCTCTCTCTTGCTCTTGCTCATGAGAAGAAAAGAAATGCTCCATGGTTGCTAGCTCCTCCTTCTTCTTCCTCTTGATTTCATCTTTTGATCTCATGTGTTGAGAGAAAAAGATCCCATAAAGACAAACACTTCCATATATCTCTACTACATATCCTAGGGCATCTTGACTAGCGATCTCGTTGCCCTAGTTGCCTCGGCTCGAGGTGGAGCTCGGTGTACATCTCTCGGGTGGATCGTCTTCGACTCAAGGAGGCCGCGGAGGTGACCTAGATCCGGATCGTTCCTCGGAGCTTGGATGGACGAGCGGGACAGCAGAATGAAGACCCGAAGGACCGGTTTCGTGAGGTATAATTTCTACGGCATAGTAGTTAAAACCTCTTGTAGTTTGCTTGTTTCTAGTTTAGCAAAGATCCGGCTTTTAGTCCATGTTGCCTTGAGCTAAATAATTGTTTTTCGTCGTTTCCGCCTCCCCGTAAGAACCGGGGTGAGCAACGTGGACTTACAGTGGTATCAGAGCCTAGCTAAACATAAACTAGCAAGTTAGCAAAGTGTTTAGAATATAGATCGGAAAAAAGTCGCAAAACACGCCCGGAAAAGACCAAGTTTCTGTCGATTTTTTATACTGCTCAAAAAGTGATTTAACATATATGAAAAATCGTCTCAAAGTTTTGTAAAAACATTGCAGAAAAACGATCCAGTGACTCGATCAAACCACCGCGGTTCCGTGGCAATAACATGCTTATTGCCGCAGTTCCGCGGCCGATTTGACTCGGCAGTGGACCGGGTTTTGTGCAGTATTTTATTTTGGCTGTTTTGGGATTTTTAATGCATGTTTTTTCTACCCAGATTTTCCAGAGAGCAAATTGACTTTTGGGGTGGTTAAAAATCCGTATTTTGATCGATATTCCGTAGACTTTGGCTATATTATCTGTGATGTGATATATGTATTGAACGTCTACTAATCGCTATAAGTCGATTAGTGGGGGTTATACATATCTGTGATCTGTAATGTTGATGGTTTGTGGATATGAACTCGGTGGATTGTCGCGGATGAATAGCCAGGGTGGATGTGAGATGAGAGTTTCTTTTTCTTTCATTCATGTAAAATTTGTAAATTGATGTAATATTATTTGTATGGCCGCACAACCGGGTCGAGATTGTAGCCGTCATTGTATAATTTCTTTTTACTGTTTTTGCTCCTAGGATAGACCCAAGGAGGGGTGCACAAACTACCGGGTATCTCGAAATGCCGAGTGGCCTACTCACGGGTTAAGGGAGGTTGCTTCGCTTCGGGTACTTGGCGGGTAGTTTGCCGCACCCGTAGGGGTCTAGGGTGGGGTTTGGCTATTCATCGCGACCGTGTAATCCGCTTTTCGTTGCAGGCTCGAACGAATCGCGGGTTCCTAGTATATCCAAAGTGTTCATCTGTGATCTGGATTGTCTATCATTGCTATATATCTATATATGATATCTATTTAGGTGTTGCTTATGTTTTGCATCCGCGCTAGTCCAGCCCCCGCTCTGTCGTTAGTTAGGTAACCTAACGGGTGATGACGGGACCCCGTGGCGAATGCGGATGGCATAAGCGTACACCATATTTTGGTTGTTTTCTGCAATGGTAGGATTAAATGATGGGACGCATTGGAATTAATGCAAGAAAATAAACCAAGTAAAAGTCGTTGGAACACTTTCAAAACCACTCGGTTTTTTCTTCAAAAACCAACTTTTAAATGAGGAGCTTAAACCACTCCTTTTAAAAGCTATCTCGTTCCTTCGATTATATCAAGTTCACTACGTTCACGGTTTCGCCAAAACCATTCGTAGCCGTCCGTCATTTCGTATGAATATTCAATAGTATTCAAGCTATGTTTGTTGACCTTCGTCAAGGAATAGTGATTGGTAGCTGTTGGGTGTTCATATGTAGCATAGATAGATGCGTTGGTTTGGGACAGTCGTGTTACCTTGTTGACCTTCGTCAAGGGTATATACGGGTGGGTTCAAATTAACCTGGACAATGACGGGTAGAACTTGACATGTGACTTATGATTTGTTGACCTTCGTCAAGGTCATAAGAACATGGGGCAAAAATCCACATCGGGAGTTTCAAAAGAACTGAAACTTGCTAGCGTTGCATACCATTTGGAGTGTGATGATTCTGGTAGGATTCCTTCAGTTTTGTCACGCGATGATATTTGGATCTCGATCCTACTGTGAGTATATGCTACTCTTCGAGAACTTTCTCACTTAACGATCAATGCTATAAACCAAGTAGGTGTCTAGAAAGGTGTTAGCGGGGCTACGCCCCCAGGGAAAAGAGGTTATTTAATTAAGGAACTTCGCGAAAGCGCTGGAAAACCTCCCTCGAAGTACCGACACTGGCCTGGCTGAACGGTTAAGCAAGTATTGTACGGTGAGATTGATCCCGACTAATTCTTCCTTTATGGTTTGAGGATGGATTCGAGAGACAGTGGGAGCCATCCTGTTTAGATAAATTAAAAACCAATCTAAACTTGCAAGAGTATCATGCTGAGTGTTTTCTTCTCTCTCTCTTAATTGCAGCGACCCAGTGACCGCACCTAGGTTACATCTAGATAATAAAATGACTGAATCTGACTGTTATGACTGGCAAAGGTCTGTCCAGATGTCCATTGCCCATGACAAGCTGGGACACCCCTTAACTATTCCAACCCCTGCCGTCTCAGGTCCAGCTTCCCATGTCACGGATATTCATATCCGTAGGACATCGGAAAAGGAATGTGCGAAAGCCAAGTGCCTCGTGTTAGCCTCAGTTGATGGTGCATACCAGGGGCAGCACAAGAAGATGGACTTAGTTTTTATCTTCCTCCATAACAAAGATTTAAATGGAGAGCAATCTCGTATCGCAAGATATGAGACGTCGAACGAATTGCTTCCAGCGAGGTTGGCTATCGGGTCATCTGTAGGGGGAAACGTCCTTACAGAGACCAGCTCTTTTGAGCTCTCGGACCTGAAGACCACGTTGAAGAACGGGTCAGATGCTGACTTAGTTCAACAGTCTCTACCTATTACCCTGAAGGAAACCAGGGAAGTAGAAAGAAAGGGAAGGGCAGAAGTTTCGGGAATGGATGTAGTAAAAGAGGAATGTTCCTATTGTTACGGGAATGAACATGGGCAGAAGGATTGCAGGGCTAGCATAGCCAGTAGCCAGAATTCGTAGCATGTTGTGGCTTCGGCTTCGGGTGTGTTTGTAATAGAGAACTGTATGTCAGTTAACCCTACTTCCTAGGTATTGGATACCGGATCAGGATCTCATATCTGTAATTCGTTACAGGCTCTGAGAAACCGTATGGTTATCAAGAAAGGTGATATGACTCTCAGGGTTGCTAACGGAATGAGCATGTATGCTGAATCCGTAGGGGAATATCATCTAGGACTGACAACTGGGCAGATATTGATTCTGCGTAACTGTTTTTATGTACCAGGTGCGACTTGTAATATCATATCTGTATCCTTACTTTCTAAGGAAGGATATGATTTTACTTTTGTAAGCGATGTAGTAAACATCAACCTAAATCAAGTTCTGATTGGGTCAGGTACATTGTGTTAGTTATATGTATGCCCTAGAGGCCATTACTATACATAGGATGTATATTGTAGTGGATGCTGGGACATATATAGGGAGGACTTTCTTGCTTGACATGATGGTATGCTATCTGGTTGCTCTTTATCTTAACGTGTACACTGATTGTCTCTCTGTTACATGTTGGTAAAGCCCTTAGGATGTGTACTTGACTACCTGGACTATGATGCGGATCATACTAGTGGGGACATGGTAGTCCATAAGTACATCCTTCAAGGTCCCAAGTCGTGGGTGTATCGAGACGGGGCATCGATATACCAGAGTAGACTAGCGTATACCTTCTCGACCCATATAGATGGGTGATGGATGATCCCATATCCATTGGTGTTTGACATCAGAGATGATATACGGGTGCTCAGTGGAGACTGGGTACACTGGACGGACTCGCCGAGAACTCCCAGATGGTATTATACCTTACGTCAGATGGCAGTTCTCTAGTGACACTGGTACATGTTAGTCTGTAGACCCGAGATCGTCATAGAGTCTTGTGTGATTCCCATTGTGCTTTGATTTCCACCTTACCACGTCCAAGAGGGCATGCAAAACGGTGGTTTTGGGTACAGTCCCAAATCACATGGAGGCAATGAGCGATAGGAGGGGATTCGTCTCTCCCGGTATAGGGAGTTGATGTTGCGCTGTGTTCGATTGTCTATAACCGGAAATCCCTGGCCAGGGTTGCTGAGATTTACTGGTAAGTGTTACCTGTAGTTTCTCGAACAGTTATATACCTCATATCGACACGACTTATCGAGCTATTGGGGTCTGACGTTTACCACCCCTAGGCAAGATATGCGACATATCAGACGACGAGACCGGACTGTACGGTAAGTGTTACTGGTTGGATTCACAGGAGTTTGAGCGGGCTTGCTCGTCGATCTTCTGATCGCTCAATACCCGGGTGGCCGTTACGTTTAGCAGACCGCTTGCGGCTTGTGGGTGTTTGATATGATCATCACCTACTGCCGGCGTATTGACGAGTCTTTAGAGTCCTACACAGAGGTTTCCTGGCTCAAGCGAAACGAAATAGGAGCACATATGAGATATGTGCGGGACCGAGAATAATGCGTATATGTGATACCGTATTCTATTCTCGCGATGAATGTATCGATTGGTTGTATGCGATATAACCTAGTTATCGAATCAAGGATTGATTCGATAAGTCGATACATTGGATATTAGTCGGTCATATGCGATATGACCGGATCGTTAAATCAAGCGTTGATTTAATGATTTAATGCATAATTATATATTTGATATATTACTTTGCATTAACTAGTATTGGTTCACTTAAAATGGATTTTCTCACTTGAAGTGCACATTGTATATGTGATATATTTTTTGTGCACTTGATTGTATCATGTTTGATGATACATGCATGTTTGGGTGTATGTTTAGTTTAAACCTTAGTTAAGTAAATGGTTAAGGTTTTAATTTATTTATTCATTTATTTCTTTTGGCAAAAAGAGAAATGGTGGCTTGCTTTGTTTTACATTGAAGCTTCATGAAGCTTTGAAAAAGTCTACCATTTTTGTTTCATGCCTAACCTAACCATTCACCTAACCTTAGTTTACTCTCTACACATAACCATGGTTGCTAATATGATAAGAATCACTTATTTTCTATTATTGAAAAAATTCTTATCATATTATCATCTTCTTCTTCTTCTTCTTCAAGAAGAAAGAAGCTTGCTAGCTTCAAAGGCGATTTGAGAAAAAGAGTGAGAAATCCAATTCTAAAGTGAACCCACTTCCTATTTCTTCATCCTCTACCACTTGCCAAGTAGTATAGGGTGTTTTCTTCACAAGTTTCATGGCTTGGTGAAGTTGGAGCTTGATCTTGTGTTGCCTCGACGTAGATCATCTTCGGCATCGAAGTCGACGACCTAACCCGCCCATTTCTCCGATGAAGCCGACGCTAGAGCCCGGGATCCGATGATCGCAGCGAGGGGATATCATCACGGAGCTATGGAGGTGGTGGACCGGATCTACAAAGGTTGTATTTCCGTTCACTTAGTTAAGTTGTTAACTATTCGCATTTGTTTCGCCTATCCTCTAGTCACGATCTTGCTTAGGGTTTGTAGGCACATAGGAAAATTTTGAAATTGGCATGGTTGATGCCTTGTGAGACCTCCTTAGAGTGTCTAGGAACCCTACAGCGGTATCAGAGCTACTAGGCATTGGATGTCGACCTATGGGGGGTTCTCACAGTGTGACAGTGTGGCGAAGCATAGGCTCTTACCCCCAGGGTGTCCCGAGACCGGAAGGTGTTCCGGCGGGTTTTAGTCCTCGCGAGGGGACATGCGTAAAAAGTAGCCGCTGAGGGACCCGTTGGTGCCACGGCGACCCCATTGGATGGGGTTGCTGCCTGACCTACAGTGGTATCAGAGCCTAGTTAGAGCCTTAGGCGAAGTGTAGACGATGTTAGAATTCCGATCGAACCCCGAAACCCTAAAAATGACCCCTCTCTGTACATTTTTTCAAAACGGGGTTTTTTCCAGATTAAAAATGCTTAAAAAATTCAGCAGGAAATTCTAAGAATTACGGTGCAAAAATGACCAAGTGATACGGCTAAAGCGCGACGGAACCGCGGCAGAAGCTTGGCTTATGCGGCGGATCCGCGGCCAAATGATGAGATTAGGCTTCGATTTTTGTACAGTAATTTGTCTCTTCAGATGCTGAGTTTTCTGGGAATTTTTAATTTGCACTCAAGAGTTGAGTTTTCTGGGGTGTTTTGGAGTTTCGATGATTCGATCGGAAATTTCAAACTTTGTCTATGAGTTTTTCCGGATATTTTAGAATATGTTAAAAAGTTCGACTGGATATAAATACCCACTTTTTCCCCTGCCGGGAAAATTCCAATTGTTGGATCTTTCTGTAGTTTAAGAATGTTTTAAGTAGTGCAAGTAACGCGATGGACCCTCTAGAAGACAACAAACCTTAACTCGATTATGTGACCGTCTTGAACTGCCCTTTGAACCTTAGGGTTTGGGGCAGTACGGCGTGCCACATGTGAGGCGTTGGCTTGACCCTTCTACGGCTGGACCATTGGTACTGAGGCATGAAGTGAATGTTTTTAAACTTGTTTCATGTGTTGAGCTGTTTCGGGAAAACTTGGGTGTTGGATTGTTCGATCGGAAAGTTTGACATTTTCTATTTATCCGGAATGTGATACAATAATTGGAATTCACAAGTTGTTATGAGATAACCGAATGAATATTATATATCTAGCGGTTTAGTCTCACTTGATCGGTTGCCACAGAATTTTGATGCGATCAAAAGTCCGTCGCAATCACGTAGCGTACGCGGATACTCGCCGGATAAACTTAATAGACAGCCACACCCCATAGCCCCGACCAAGTGACTGTAGGAGAACCCCGTCGCCGAAAGCATCCGTTCGGGTGCTCGCGGCAGCGGTGTTCCGCCTTGGTGCACTTCGTCGGCAGCATCGGGGGTGCAGCTGTCTACTGAAGTTTGCGATGAGTATTCGATCAGGATGTCGGGAATCTTGTTGAATTGCCTGACTTGGTATTGAAAAGAGTTTTCGATAATGAGACTAAAATGCGGGGTTTATAATTGTTAGTCATGCGATGTCTAAGTAATTCATTTGTTTAGGCATTCGATGTCTAAAGAAGTTGCAGATTCCAACTGTTGTAGTTTTACATTTTCTTTTCTGCGACCGTAAGTGTAATATGTAATATCCCCGGTTTCGTTACTATATGTCAACGACAATTGGGATACGCATGTTTACTTACGTTGATGACATATGATGTTATGTGTTGCTGGATATGTTATATTGGATCGTCGTGTTTGAATAGCGGGGTTTTTTATGTGAGATGAGTGTTTTTCCTTTTCATTCATGTAAAAACTTGTATGTAATATTCTTTTATTGGGGCACTTCCAGGTTGCGGAAGATGTCACCGTTTGTATATTATTTACTTTTCCGCACTAGGATAGACCCAAGGAGAATGGCACAAGTAACCGGGTTCTGGAGTCCAGTGGGAGACCAACTCAAGGAATCGAGTCCGGGTCTCCTAACTCTAGAATTGGTAGGGTTACTTGCCGCTCTTGTAGGGGTCTAGGGGTGTGGGTTTGGCTATTCATCGCGACCATGGAATCCGTGTTTTATACTGGCTCGTATTAAAAACACGGACGTCCTAGTATATCCAATATTTCATATGATATTTTCTGCTGCGATATCTGTGATGTGATCATGTGATGTTCTGTGATAAATACTGTATATAGTATATATGATATATTATATAGACGTTACTTATGTTTTACACCCGCGCTAGCCCTGCCCTGCTCTGCCGTTAGTTACCTAACCTAACGGTGCACGAGAGGACATCGAGGCGAATGCGGATGGCATAAGTGTACGTCGTATTTATCTGTAATGTTTAGGTACTTAAATGATGGGACTTTATTAATATGATTAATGAAAGAAAAGAAACCTAAAGATGTTGTAGAATCGAATTTCAAAAATAAAACAGGTAGCTACAGTTCTTGCTTTTCACAGCGGTATATATGATATATTCTGCACCTTATTCGATAAGGAAAAGACCGAGATCCCTTCACCGGGAGTGAATCCTTTAGCAATAACTGGCAGATGATACACACTCGGTTTGTCTTTTGATTGCTTCTATAGTTTTTGCTTTGCACTGTGATATATATGATATATCCCGCACCTCATTCGACGAGGAAAGGACCGACGATCCCTTCACCGGGAGTGACTCCTTTAGCAAAACTAGAAAAGCCTCAAAAGCACTCCATTTTAAAATCATTTGATTCTACGACGATATCAAGTTCATTACGCAATAGGTTTTCAAAAAAATCTGTCGTAGCCCTCCGTCATTTCAGATAAGTAGTAGTTAGTATTCGTGCTGCGTTTGTTGGCCTTTGTCAAGGCGTAGTGTGCGGTGGCTAACTGGTGCTTATCTGCTTATGCATATGATGCAGATTGGATTAAGGTAGTCGTGCGACCTTGTTGGCCTTTGTCAAGGGCCGTGCGGGTGGGTTTATTTCAATCAAGAAATGACGGGTTGAACTTGACTAGCATCCTATGGTTTGTTGGCCTTTGTCAAGGTCATAGGAGGTTAGGGGCAAAATATTATCAGGAATTTCAAGTGTTGAAATTTGCAATGAGATTGCATACCTTCTATGAGATAGTTGGATCCCGATACCCGCTGCGAGTAATTGTTACTCCTGGGAGAGTTTTACGCATTACAATTAGCCGATCAAGTAGGTGTCTAGAAAGGTGTCAACGGGGTTACGCCTCTGGGAAAAAGAGGTTTACATTAATTAGGTTCGTGCGAAAGCGCGGGGGACCTCCCTCAAAGTACCGACACTGGCCTGGCTGAAAGATTGGCGAACTTGTAGTGTGTAATTAATCCCGGCTAGTCTTTCCTTTTAGGGTTTGAAGGAAGATTTGATAAAAAAACAGTGGGAGCCATCCTGATTAGATAAAATAATAACCAATCTGATCTTGCAAGAGGGCACGCTGAGTGTTTTCTTCTCTCTCTCCAGGTAGCGACCATATCACGCCTTAATCAAGATAATAATACGGAATATTGACCGAACCCGCTTGTTATACTGAGCTGGGGAACGCTGGTCCCGCTCCAACTTATAATTGTTATAAGACAGAGCAGGAAATTGGGGAATACCAGATTTCCCGTGCCGCCCAAACGAAGAAAGTGCATATGATGCATCTCCTTCAGGTGTGTTCATTACAAAGAACTGTTTCTCTATATCCTCCACGTCCTGGGTATTTGATACCGGATCAGGATCCCAGATATATAATCTGTTACATAGGGCTACAGAAAGGTAGAGAACTGAGAACGGGTGATAAGTTTCATGAGACAGAAAACGGGGCAAGTGTTGCAGCCAAGTCTGTTGGTAACTGTCACCCTGTATTACCAATACATTGATTCTGAACGAATGTTATTAGATACCGAACCTGATATACAAAATCATATCTGTCTCTTTATTAGTAAAGAATCGATAAAATTTTGTATTGTTGGATAATGTTTTGAACACTTCCTATATCAAAAGTTGATCAGTTCAGGCACGTTATCTAAAAGCATTAATGTTCTAAATCAAACTACAGTTCTTAGTATACAGAACACACACAAGTGGAAGAGTTCAGAAATGAACGAATTCTTCTTGAGGTATTGTAGACTAGGTCATATCAATGCGACCCGACTAGATGAAGTTACATATAGATGCATATTTAAATCAGTTTGAATTTACATCTTGTGAAACTTGCCAGTCATGTCACAAAAATAAGATGACCATAGCTCCGTTTACTTGAAACAGAGAAAGAGTTAGTGAACTCTTGGGATGATACATGTTGATGTATAAAGGTCCCCTGTCTACATATGCCAAGACCGGTTCTTTGTACTTCATTACATTCTCTGATAATCTCTCAAGATTCAGACATATGTTCCTGTTGAAACACAAGTCCGAACCTTTTGAGATATTCACAGAATATAAGTTAGAAGTAGAGAACCAAAATACAGGTATAAGTATTATGTCCTTTGATGTGATCATGGAGGAGAATACTTGAGCATGGAAATCCTGGACTTTTCTAAAGGAGAATGAGATTCTCTCTCAGCATTACTCCTCCGTATACACCATAGCACGATGGTATATCGGGGCGGAGCAATAGCACCCTATATGATATGGTGTGCTCTATGATGAGTACTACTGAGTTTCCTATTTCCTTTTGAGAGTTGTACACTTAAGAAGTTGCATACCTATTGAATAAGGTTCGAATCAAATTAGTTGCCTACCACTTCATATGTGATATGGAAAGGGAACAATCCATGTCTTAAGCTAGTTAAGATTTGGGGTTGTCCGGCCTATGTCTAAAAGCAAAATCCAGACAAGCTCGAGGCAAGGTCAGTTATGTAGAACTGGAAAGGTTTCAGCTATGCAAACTACAGCAGATGATTTGGTACAACCAAAGGATTCATTAGATACCAACGAACCTCAGCCTCTCCGCCGATCTAGTAGGTTTCCTCATCCGTCTGAGAGACACTTCGGTTTCTCGATGACAGTGGGAGCGAGGATTGCATCATGAGATGATGACCCAACTAGTTTCGAGCAGGCCATCGAGAGTAGGGACTCTGTAAGAATGGCTGGATGCTTAGCGATCTGAGATGGAATCCTTATACACCAACAAAGTATGGACTTTAGTTGCTTTATCTGAAGGGTTAAATCCCCATCAGGAGCAAGTATATCTTGAGAAGATTACTTGGTGTACTTGGAAAAGTTGAGACTTTCAAAGCTAGACTTGTTAAAGGTTTTCGTCATCGACCAGGCGTGGATAATGATGAAACCTTTTCCAGTGGCTATGCTTAAGTCCATCCGGATCCTACTTGCCACGGCTACATACCATGACTACGATATCCGGCGGTTGGGTGTCATGACTGCTCTTCTAAATGATATTTTAGAAGAGAGAGTCTATAAGTACACAGTCAGAGGGTTTCGTAGACAGTGGGAGCAGCGGAAACGTGTACAAGATGCTTTATAGGATAAAGCAGACATCGCGGAGTTGGAACATCTGTTTTGATGAAATAGTCAAAGAGTTTGACATCATCAAAATGGTAGATGAACCTTGTATATACAAAACGGTAGTAGGGAGTATGGTGGTGATCCTCGTAGAGTACATGGATGACATACTCTTGATGGGGAAGGAGTTTCCTATGCTACGCTCGGTCAATCTCCGCTTATCACAAGGATTCTCCATATAGGATCAAAGTGATATCTCCTAAATCCTGAGTTATGATCTATGAGATAGAAGTAATTGGATGTTAGGATTCTCACTAATTGTAGTGAGATGGTATCAATCGATCCTGGGGAAAATCACTGGAAAGGTTCCAGAGTGATTAAGACGACTGAATGTCAGTCACAGGCATTGTCTTTACCCTTAGTAAAGGGACGGTATGTTGGAAAAGTTCCAAGCTAGATACCGTGGCATACTAGACGATAAAGGCAGGATACATCGCTACTTAAGATGCTACCAAAGAGGCTGTTTGGGTGTATATTGGTTCATGAGATGAACTAGGTTCCTACCATTGTGTGACAATGGAAGTGTGGCTTTGGCCCGGGAACCCCGGTCACATCAGTGATCCAGACATATTCTGAGGCAGTGTCACCTGATCATGGAGATGGTTGATCACCAAGGGATCGAGGTAAGGAGAGTAGACTCAGAGGACAACACGGCGGATCCACTCACAAAGGCCTTTTCCCATAGAGAGACTTTTATGGGATGGTTGAGTATGAGATACTACAACCACTGCTATCAGATGGCCCTAGTGCAAGCGGGAGATTGTTAGTTATATGTATGCCCTAGAGGCCATTACTATACATAGGATGTATATTGTAGCGGATGCTGGGACATATATAGGGAGGACTTTCTTGCTCGACATGATAGTATGCTATCTGGTTGCTCTTTATCTTAACGTGTACACTGGTTGTCTCTCTGTTACATGTTGGTAAAGCCCTTAGGATGTGTACTTGACTACCTGGACTATGATACGGATCATACTAGTGGGGACATGGTAGTCCATAAGTACATCCTTCAAGGTCCCTAGTCGTGGGTGTATCGAGACGGGGCATCGATATACCAGAGTAGACTAGTGTATACCTTCTCGACTCATATAGATGGGCGATGGATGATCCCATATCCATTGGTGTTTGACATCAGAGATGATATACGGGTGCTCAGTGGAGACTGAGTACACTGGACGGACTCGCCGAGAACTCCCAGATGGTATTATACCTTACGTCAGATGGCAGTTCTCTAGTGACACTGGTACATGTTAGTCTGTAGACCCGAGATCGTCATAGAGTCTTGTGTGGTTCCCACTGTGCTTTGATTTCCACCTTACCACGTCCAAGAGGGCGTGCAAAACGGTGGTTTTTGGGTACAGTCCCGAATCATATGGAGGCAATGAGCGATAGGAGGGGATTCGTCTCTCCCAGTATAGGGGGTTAATGTTGCGCTGTGTTCGATTGGCTATAACCGGAAATCCCTGGCCAGGGTTGCTGAGATTTACTGGTAAGTGTTACCTGTAGTTTCTCGAACAGTTATAGACCTCATATCGACACGACTTATCGAGCTATTGGGGTCTGACGTTTACCACCCCTAGGCAAGATATGCGACATATCAGACGACGAGACCGGACTGTACGGTAAGTGTTACTGGTTGGATTCATAGGAGTATGAGCGGGCTTGCTCGTCGATCTTCTGATCGCTCAATACCCGGGTGGCCGTTACGTTTAGAAGACCGCTTGCGGCTTGTGGGTGTTTGATATGATCATCACCTACTGCCGGTGTATTGACGAGTCTTTAGAGTCCTACACAAAGGTTTCCTAGCTCAAGCGAAACGAAATAGGAGCACATATGAGATATGTGCAGGACCGAGAATAATGCGTGTATGTGATACCGTATTCTATTCTCACGATGAATGTATCGATTGGTTGTATGCGATATAACCTAGTTATCGAATCAAGGATTGATTCGATAAGTCGATACATTGGATATTAGTCGGTCATATGCGATATGACCGGATCGTTAAATCAAGCGTTGATTTAATGATTTAATGCATAATTATATATTTGATATATTACTTTGCATTAACTAGTATTGGTTCACTTAAAATGGATTTTCTCACTTGAAGTGCACATTGTATATGTGATATATTTTTTGTGCACTTGATTGTATCATGTTTGATGATACATGCATGTTTGGGTGTATGTTTAGTTTAAACCTTAGTTAAGTAAATGGTTAGGGTTTTAATTTATTTATTCATTTATTTATTTATTTCTTTTGGCAAAAAGAGAAATGGTGGCTTGCTTTGTTTTACATTGAAGCTTCATGAAGCTTTGAAAAAGTCTACCATTTTTGTTTCATGCCTAACCTAACCATTCACCTAACCTTAGTTTACTCTCTACACATAACCATGGTTGCTAATATGATAAGAATCACTTATTTTCTATTATTGAAAAAATTCTTATCATATTATCATCTTCTTCTTCTTCTTCTTCAAGAAGAAAGAAGCTTGCTAGCTTCATGGCGATTTGAGAAAAAGAGTGAGAAATCCAATTCTAAAGTGAACCCACTTCCTATTTCTTCATCCTCTACCACTTGCCAAGTAGTATAGGGTGTTTTCTTCACAAGTTTCATGGCTTGGTGAAGTTGGAGCTTGATCTTGTGTTGCCTCGACGTAGATCATCTTCGGCATCGAAGTCGACGACCTAGCCCGCCCATTTCTCCGATGAAGCCGACGCTAGAGCCCGGGATCCGATGATCGCAGCGAGGGGACATCATCTGTTCGTCTGAGAGTATCGCATGTCGGGCCTAGGGGGGCGGTAAACGTCAGTCCCCAAAAAGTGGTACAAGTCATGTCGGAGTGTAGCCCAGAATACCCTGAGAAACTACTGGAAACACTACCAGTAAATCTCGCTTGCCCTGGCCAGAGACGACTATGAGTAATGGCTCTCCTAGACATAGCGCGATATCAACTCCCAATGCTGGGAGAGACGAATCCTGTCTAACCGTCACTGCTCCAAGTGCTTCGGGACTGCACCCAACTACCACCTGTTTGCACGACTCAATAGAGCCGTGGCAGGGTAGTAATCTAAGAACAGTGGGAACACACTCGAGGCGAAGTGACAGAGTTAAGTCAACGGACTAAGTTGTACTCATATCACCTGGGAACTGTTAACTGACGATAGATATAATACCAACCAACAGTTCCCGACGAGTCCTGTCCAGTGTACTCGTAACCTAATGAGCACCTGCATACTATCTCCAGTACGACGTACCGATGGCTGTGGGATAGACCATCTCCCCTACTGGGATAAGAAGCGTATGCACCAGTCTACTCTGGAGTATCGATGCCCTGTCTCGATAATCCTACGACTAGGGACCAAAATAAGGATGTGCTTATAGACTACCCAGCCCCCACTAGTGTGATCGCCACCACAACGCCGGTAGTCAAGAAAGGATCCTAAGGGCTCCATCAATATGTATTAGCGATATGTTAAAAGAAACATATACATATATTAAGATAGAAAAAAACTAAGTAGCATACTACTATATTGAGCAAGACTGTCGTAAACCCGTATATATCCCAAGCTTCCAAAATGTATTATACAAACTAGTACTATACAATAATGGCCTCTAGAGCATACATATCCAACATAGGGTTTATAGGACTTAGTAGTTAATGGATAAAATTTTAAAAATAATTCTTTTTATCCTTTTAATTATTTAATACTAGAGAAATAGTGATGAATGTGGATTAGAGTTCGTGGAGGGAATTAGGGTTTCTCTCTACTGCCCCTTATCCTTCCATTGATCTCTATTTGTCTCAGGCCCTTAACAAAACAAGTATTAACGAATATCAAATTGTGGTCGTTACTATCATGAATGGATAGGACGTCCGATAAGATGGTTAACATTCATTTTGCTAAACTTTATAAAAATTAAAGTATCAAAAGAAGTAAATGGATTTTTTTCATCCGTTACTCTACCTTATCCTACAAATCCTACCAAGCAAGAATTTACTTGCTCATTAGGAAGCGCGAAGTAGAAGAGAGGTTGAAGATGAATGAATCCATAAGAAAAATACCGAAAGTAATACGGAAAGTAAATGCGACAAATTTAAAAGAAAGACTACCTTTATTGATTAACTATTACATTACAAAGTTGCTCGCTGAAAAGGTAATTTACAAAACCCTAGTTTGCTCGCTAGACTTTTGATTTCTAGATGTTTCTTTTTTATGAATAGCTCTCGGTCCTATATATAGGTTCTAAAATGTGAAACCCTAGACGTCATGTTGAAGTATATATAAAGACGATCAAGCCCCTGAAGATTTACATCCAATGGCCACCAGAAGACTGCGCAACCGCCGTCATTTGCTTAGTTTGACCGCGAATCCACTGCCGTTTGGTGGATTTGGGTCTCTAGATTTCTCGTGGATTTTTCTCTCGATATTTGGAGATCCTTCTGATAAAAATATTCTGAAAATATTGCTCTTAGTCTCTGCCGTAGCGAGATTTTTCAATTTGCTCCTAATATTCGGTAGATTTAATTTGTTGAATCGATTTGCTATGGAACTCCTATTTGTTTTTTAGACCTGAGCTAATATAATTATAATACCTGCACAATATCTCAAATCATCTTGTTAGTAGCATTTGTTTTATTTGAGATATTATTCCAACCAATTGAATGATATGACATCTTAAGAATATTAATTAAGAGTATTTGATATGATATGCATATTTTAATAATAAATAATCTAATGGATATTTTATTTAAATATGATATGCAAATATTGTTAGTGTATATGCCCTAGAGGCCATTACTGTATCATACTAGCTTGTATATTACTTAATGGAAGCTTGGGATATTCACAGTTGTATAGACAATCTTGCTCAAAATGGTAGTATGCTACTTGGTTTGTCTCTACTTCAATATGTGCATGTGTTTCTTTTAGCATATTGCTTATATACATATTAGTGGAGCCCTTAGGATCTTTGCTTGATTACCTGCGTTGTGATGGCAGTCACACTTGTGGGGGCTGGATAATCTATAAGCACATCCTTATACAGGTCCCTAGTCGTTGGACTATCGAGATAGGGCATCGATACTCCGGAGTAGACTAGTGTATGCGCTTCTCATCCCAGCAGGGGAGATGGTCTGTCCCACAGCCATCAGTATATCATACTGGAGATAGTATGCGGGTGCTCGTTGGGTTACGAGTACACTGGACAGGACTCGTCGGGGACTGTTGGTTGGTATTATACCTATCGTCAGTTATCAGTTCCCAGGTGACATGAGTACAGCTTAGTCCGCTGACTTAACACTATCACTTCGCCTCGAGTGTGTTCCCACTGTACTTAGATTACTACCCTACCGCAGCTCAAAGGAGTCGTGCAAACAGGTAGTAGTTGGGTGCAGTCCCGAAGCACTTGGAGGCAGTGACGGTTAGACATGATTCGTCTCTCCCGGTATTGGGGGTTGACATCGCGCTGTGTCTAGGAGAGCCATTACACGAGTAGTCCCTGGCCAGAGCAAGCGAGATATACTGGAAGGTTTTCAGTGTTATCTCAGGGTGTTCTGGGCTACACTCCGACACGACTTGTACCGCTATTAGGGGACTGACGTTCACCACCTTCTAGGCCCGCCATGCGATGTATCAGATGAACAGACCGGACTGTACGGAGATTGTCACATACAGGCTCAGTAGGAGTTCGGATGGGTTTACCTCATCGTGTTAGTTATATGTATGCCCTAGAGGCCATTACTATACATAGGATGTATATTGTAGTGGATGCTGGGACATATATAGGGAGGACTTTCTTGCTCGACATGATAGTATGCTATCTGGTTGAACTTTACCTTAACGTGTATACTTATTGTCTCTCTGTTACATGTTGGTAAAGCCCTTAGGATCTGTACTTGACTACCTGGACTATGATGCGGATCATACTAGTGGGGACATGGTAGTCCATAAGTACATCCTTCAAAGTCCCTAGTCGTGGGTGTATCGAGACGGGGCATCGATATACCAGAGTAGACTAGCGTGTACCTTCTCGACCCATGTAGATGGGCGATGGATGATCCCATATCCATCGGTGTTTGACATCAGAGATGATATACGGGTGCTCAGTAGAGACTGGGTACACTGGACGGACTCGCCGAGAACTCCCAGATGGTATTATACCTCACGTCAGATGGCAGTTCTTTGGTGACACTGGTACAGAGTAGTCTGTTGATCCGAGATCGTCATAGAGTCTTGTGTGGTTCCCACTGTACTTTGATTTCCATCTTACCACGTCCAAGAGGGCGTGCAAAATGGTGGTTTTTGGGTACAGTCCCGAGTCACATGGAGGCAATGAGCGATAGGAGGGGATTCGTCTCTCCCGGTATATGGGGGTTGATGTTGCGCTGTGTTCGATTGGCTATAACAGGAAATCCCTGGCCAGGGTTGCTGAGATTTACTGGTAAGTGTTACCAGTAGTTTCTCGAACAGTTATAGACCTCATATCGACACGACTTATTGAGCTATTGGGGTCTGAAGTATACCACCCCTAGGCGAGATATGCGACATATCAGACGATCAGACCGGACTGTACGGTAGTGTTACTGGTCGGATTCACTGGAGTGTGAGCGGGCTTGCTCGTCGATCTTCAGATCGCTCAATACCCGGGTGGCCGTTACGTTTAGCAGACCGCTTGCGGCTTGTGGGTGTTTTGATATGATCATCATCTGCTCCCGGCGTATTGACGAGTCTTTAGAGTCCTACACAGAGGTTTCCTGGCTCAAGCGAAACGAAATAGGAGCGCATATGAGATATGTGCGGGACCGAGAATAATGCGTGTATGTGATACCGTATTCTATTCTCGCGATAAATGTATCGAATGGTTGTATGCGATATAACCTAGTTATCGATTCAAGCGTTGATTCGATAAGCCGATATATTGTATACTAGTCGGTTGTGTGCGACATAACCGGATCATTGAATCAAGTGTTGATTTAATGATTTAATGCATATTTATATATTTGATATATTACTTTGCATCAACTAGTATCGGTTTACTTAAGATGGATTTTCTCACTCGGATGTGCGCATTGTATATGCGATATACTTTTGTGCACTTGATTGTATCATGTTTGATGATACATGTCATGCTAGGGTTCAAGTGTAAAGATTAAACCTTGGTTAATGAAATGGTTAGGGTTTATTATTTATTATTCAATTATGCTTTTTATTTTTGATAAATGAATAAAAGAAATGAGAAAAAGAATGGTGGCTTCTTTTGTTCTTTAGTTGAAGCTTCATGAAGCTTTGTTCAAGTCAACCATACTTATCTCATCCTTAACCCTAACCATTCCCACTAACCATGATTCATTCTCTACACTTAACTCTAGTTAAAATTATGATAAGAATTCATTTTCTTTTCATTTTTCTTTTAACTTATCATATCATTTTCCTTCTTCTTCTTCCTTGCTTCAAGTGAAGAAGCTTGAGGACATCAATGGTGGATTGATAATTTGAGTGAGAAATCCAATTCTAAAGTTAACCCACTTCCTATTTCTTCATCCTCTACCTCTTGCCAAGTAGTAGAGTGTGTTTTCTTCACAAGTTTTAGGGCTTGGTGAAGTGAGAGCTTGATCTTGCGATGCTTCGACGTAGATCATCTTCGGCATGGACATCGACGACCTAGCTTGCCCATTCTCCGACGAAGCCGACTCTAGAGCCCGGATTTGATTTGGACAGCGGAGACGACCTCGTTGCGGAGCCTTGGAGGTGGAGGACCGGATCTACAAAGGTTGTATTTCCGTATTCTCATTAGTTAATTTGTTAACTAGTTCTGTTCGCCTAGACATCTAGTTATCGATCCGTAGTTTAGGGTTTGTAGGCACCATAATTTTTGAAATTGCCATGGTTGATGGCTTGGGAGACCTCACTAGCGTGCCTAGGAACCCTACAGTGGTATCAGAGCCTAGCTAGAGCCTTAGGCGAAGCGTAGACGGAATTTGAAGTCCGGACGACACAAAACCGAAACCCAAAACATGCTCTCTGTACAATTTTTAAAATCTGGGATTTTTCAACATTAAAAATATTCAGAAAAATCAGCAGGCAATTCTAAGAAAGACTGTAAAATTCGGCTGCCTAATTCCAACAGTGCGCCGCGCTTCCGCGGCACGAGCTTGGCTCGTGCGGCGCAAGCGCGGCCATTTTGTCGTTTCTGGCATCCAAATTTCTACAGTAATTCATATTGTGCTGTGCTGGTTTTCCTGGGTATTTTTAATATTTTTTCAAGAGTTGAATTTTTCTGAGTTGATTTGGGGATTCGGTATTTCGATCGGGGTATCAAATTTTGTCTGTTTGGCTTTCCGGATAAATCTTAGAATATGTTAAAAAGTTCGACCGGATATAAATACCCAATTTTTCCCCTGTCGGGAAATTTCCAAGTGTTGGATTTTTCCGTAGTTTAACGACGTTCTAAGTAGTGCAAGTAACGCGATGGTCCCTCTAGAAGACACAAACCTTAACTCGATTATGTGACCGTCTTGAACTGCCCTTTGAACCTTCGGGTTTGGGGCAGTACGGCGTGCCACATGTGAGGCGTTGGCTTGACCCTTCTACGGCTGGACCGTTGGTACTGAGGTACGAACTGAATGTTGTTAGACTCATTTCATGTGTTGATCTGTATCGGGAAAACTTGGGTGTTCGATTGTTCGATCGAAAAGTTTAACATTTTCTGTTTATCTGGAATGGGATACAATAATTGGAATTCACAATAAGTTATATGATAACTGAATGAATGTTATAAACGTAGCAATTTAGTCTCACTTGATCGGTTGCCACGGAATTTTGATGTGATCAAAAGTCTGTCGCAATCACGTAGCGTACGCGGATACTCGCCGGGTAAACTTAATAGACAGCCTCACTCCATAGTCCCGACCAAGTGACTGTAGGAGAACCCCGTCGCCGAAAGCATCCGTTCGGGTGCTCGCGGTAGCGGTGTTCCGCCTTGGAGCACTTCGTCGACGGTATCGGGGTTGCCGTCTACTGAAGTTTGCGACGAGCATTCGATCAGGATGTCGGGAATCTTGTTGAATTGCCCGACTTGATATTGAAAAGTGTTTTCGATTTTGAGACTAAAATGCGGGGTTTATAAATGTTAGGCATGCGATGTCTAAGTAATTCATTTGATTAGGCATGCGATGTCTATGCAGATTGCGGATTCCAACTGTTGTAGTTTTACACTTTCTTTTCTGTGACCGTAAGTGTAATATGTGATATCGCCGGTTTCGTTGCTATATGTCAACGACAGTTGGGATGGACATATTTACTTACGTTGATGACATGTGATGTTATGTGTTGCTGGATATGTTATATTGGATCGTCGTGTTTGAATAGCCGGGGGTTTTTATGTGAGATGAGTGTTTTTCATTTTCATTCATGTAAAAACTTGTATGTAATATTCTTTTATTGGGGCACTTCCAGGTAGCGGAAGTAGTCTCCGTTTGTATATTATTTACTTTTCCGCACTAGGATAGACCCAAGGAGGAGAGCACAAGTAACCGGGTTCTGGAGTCCAGTGGGAGACCAACTCGAGGAGTCGAGTCCAGGTCTCCTAACTCTAGAATTGGTAGGGTTGCTTGCCGCTCTCGTAGGGGTCTAGGGGTGTGGGTTTGGCTATTCATCACGACCGTGGAATCCGTGTTTTATACTGGCTCGTATTGAAAACACGGACGTCCTAGTATATCCAATATTTCATATGATTCTTCTGCTGCGATATCTGTGATGTGATCATGTGATGTTCTCTGATAGATACAGTATATAGTATATATGATATATTATATAGACGTTACTTATGTTTTAGACCCGCGCTAGCCCTGCCCTGCTCTGCCGTTAGTTACCTAACCTAACGGTGCACGAGGGGACATCGAGGCGAATGCGGATGGCATAAGTGTACGTCGTATTTATCTGTGATGTTTAGGTACTTAAATGATGGGACTTCATTAATGTGATTAATGAAATAAAAGAAACCTAAGATGTTGTAGAATCGAATTTCAAAATAAAACAGGTAGCTACAGTTCTTGCTTTGCACAGAGGTATATGTGATATATCCTGCACCTTATTCGATGAGGAAAGGACCGAGATCCCTTCACCGGGAGTGACTCCTTTAGCAATAACTGGCAGATGCTACACACTCGGTTTGTATTTTGATTGCTTTTAAGAGTTTTTGCTTTGCACAGTGATATATATGATATATCCCGCACCTCATTCGACGAGGAAAGGACCGACGATCCCTTCACCGGGAGTGACTCCTTTAGCAAAACTAGAAAAGGCTCAAAAGCACTCCATTTTAAATTCATTTGATTCTACAACGATATCAAGTTCATTACGCAATAGGTTTTCAGAAAAACCTGTCGTAGCCCTCCGTCATTTCAGATAAGTGCTGTTTAGTATTCGTGCTGCGTTTGTTGACCTCCGTCAAGGCGCAGTGTGCGGTAGCTAACCAGTATTTATCTGCTTATGCATATGATGCAGATTGAGTTAGGGTAGTCGTGCGGCCTTGTTGACCTCCGTCAAGGGTCGTGCGGGTGGGTTTAATTCGATCAAGAAATGACGGGTTGAACTTGACTAGTAGCCTATGGTTTGTTGACCTCCGTCAAGGTCATAGGGTGCTAGGGGCAAAATATTATCGGGAATTTCAAGTGTTGAAATTTGCAATGAGATTGCATACCTTCTATGAGATAGTTGGATCCCGATACCCGCTGCGAGTAAGAGTTACTCCTGGGAGAGTTTTATACATTACAATTAGCCGATCAAGTAGGTGTCTAGAAAGGTGTCAACGAGATTATGCCTCTGGGAAAACGAGGTTTACATTAATTAGGTTCGTGCGAAAGCACGGAGGACCTCCCTCAAAGTACCGACACTGGCCTGGCTGAAAGATTGGCGAACTTGTAGTGTGTAATTAATCCCGGCTAGTCTTTCCTTTTAGGGTTTGAAGGAAGATTTGATAAAAAGCAGTGGGAGCCATCCTGATTAGATAAAATAATAACCAATCTATTCTTGACAGAGCGCACGCTGAGTGTTTTCTTCTCTCTCTCTCCAGGTAGCGACCATATCACGCCTTAATCAAGATAATAATATGGAATATTGACCGAACCCGCTTGTTATACTGAGCTGGGGAACGTTGGTCCCGCTCCAACTTATAATTGTTATAAGACAGAGCAGGAAATTGGGGATTACCAGAATTCCCGTGCCGCCCAAACGAAGAGAGTGCATGCTGATGCATCATCTTCGGGTGTGTTCATTATACAGAACTGTTTCTCAGTATCCTTTACGTCCTGGGTATGTGATACCAGATCAGGATCCCAGATATGTAATCTGTTACATAGGGCTACAGAAAGGTAGAGAACTGAGAACGGGTGATAAGTTTCATGAGGCAGAAAACGGGGCAAGAGTTGCAGCCAAGTCTGTCGGTCACTGTCACCCTGTATTGCCAATACATTGATTCTGAACGAATGTTATTAGATACCGAACCTGATATACAAAATCATATCTATCTCTTTATTAGTAAAGAAATGATAAAATTTTGTATAGTTGGATAATGTTTTGAACATTTCCTATATCAAAAGTTGATCGGTTCAGGCACGTTATCTAAAAGCATTAATGTTCTAAATCAAACTACAGTTCTTTAGTATATGGAACACACACAAGAGGAAGAGTTCAGAAATGAACCAATTCTTCTTGAGGTATTGTAGACTAGGTCAGATCAATGTGACCCGAATAGCTAGAGTTACATAAAGATGCATATTTAAATTAGTTTGAATTTACATCTTGTGAAACTCGCCAGTCATGTCACAAAGATAAGATGACCACAGCTCTGTTTAATGGAAACAGAGAAAGAGTTAGTAAACTCTTGGGATGATACATGTTGATGTATGTAGGTCCCCTGTCTACACATACCAGGACTGGTTCTTTATACTTCATTATATTCTCTGATAATCTTTCAAGATTCAGACCTATGTTCCTGTTGAAACATGAGTCCGAACCTTTTAAGATATTCACAGAATATAAGTTAGAAGTAGAGAACCAAAACGGGTATAAGTATTATGTCCTTTGATGAGATCAAGGAGGAGAATACTTGAGCACGAAAATCCTGGATTATTCTAAAGGAGAATGAGATTCTCTCTCAGCATTACTCCTCCGTATACACCATAGCACGATGGTATATCGGGGCGGAGCAATCTCACCCTATATGATAAGGTGTGCTCTATGATGAGTACTACTGAGTTACCTATTTCCTTTTTTAGGAGTTATGCGCTTGAGAAGCTGTATACCTATTGAATAGGGTTCGAATCAAATCAGTTGCCTACCACTTCATATATGATAAGGAAAGGGAAGAGCCCATCTCTTAAGCTAGTTAAGATTTGGGGTTGTCCGGGCTATGTCTAAAAGCAAAATCTGGACAAGCTCGAGGCAAGGTCTGTTATGTAGAACTGGAAATGTTCCAGCTATACAGACTGCAGCTGATGATTTGATAGAACCAAAAGATTCAGTAGATTCCAACGAACCTCAGCCTCTCCGCCGATCTAGTAGGGTTCCTCACCCACCTGAGAGATACTTCGGTTTCTCGATGACAGTGGGAGTGAGGATTACATCATGAGATGATGACCCAACTAGTTTCGAGCTGGCCATCAGGAGTGGGACTCTGTAAGAATGGCTGGATGTTTATCGATCTGAGATGGAATCCTTATACACCAACAAAGTATGGACTTTGGTTGCTATATCTGAAGGGTTAAATCCCCATCAGGAGCAAGTATATCTTGAGAAGATTACTTGGTGTACATGGAAGAGTTGAGACTTTCAAAGCTAGACTTGTTAAAGGTCTACATCATTGACCAGGTATGGATGATGATGAAACTTTTTCTAAGTAGCTATGCTTAAGTCCATCCAGATCCTACTTGCCACGGCTACATACCATGACTACGATATCTGGTGGTTGGGTGTCATGACAGCTTTTCGAAATGAAGTTTAGAAGAGAGTGTCTATAAGTACACAGCCAGAGGGGTTCGTAGACAGTGGGAGCAGCGGAAACGTGTGCAAGATGCTTTATAGGATAAAGCAGGCATCGCGGAGTTGGAACATCTGTTTTGATGAAGCGGTCAAAGAGTTTGACATCATCAAAATGGTAGATGAACCTTGTATATACAAAAAGGTAGTAGGGAGTATGGTGATGATCCTCGTAGAGTACGTGGATAACATACTCTTGATAGGGAAGGAGTTTCCTATGCTACGCTCGGTCAATCTCCGCTTATCACAATGATTCTCCATAAAGGATCAAAGTGATACCTACTAACTCCTGGATTTTGGATCTATGAGATAAATCTAAATGGATGTTAGGATTCTCACTAGTTGTAGTGAGATGGTATCAAACGATCCTGGGGAGAATCACTGGAAGGGTTCCAGGGTGATAAAGACGACTGAATGTCAGTCGCAGGCATTGTCTTTACCCTCAGTAAAGGGACGGTATGTTGGACCAGTTCCAAGCTAGATACCGTGACATACTAGACGATAAAGGCAGGATACATCGCTACTTAAGATGCTACCAAAGAGGCTGTTTGGGTGTATAATAGTTCATGAGATGAACTTCGTTCCTACCATTGTGAGATAATGGAGTTGTGGCTTATGCCAAGGAACGCCGGTCCCATCAGTGATCCAGACTTATTCTAAGGCAGTATTACCTGATCATGGAGATGGTTGATCTCCAGGGTGATCGAGGTTTGGAGAGTAGACTAAGAGGACAACACAGCGGATCCACTCACAAAGGCCTGTTCCCAGAGAGAGACTTTTATGGGATGGTTGAGTATGAGATACTGCAACCACTGCTACAGATGGCCCTAGTGCAAGTGGGAGATTGTTAGTTATATGTATGCCCTAGAGGCCATTACTGTACATAGGATGTATATTGTAGTGGATGCTGGGACATATATAGGGAGGACTTTCTTGCTCGACATGATAGTATGCTATCTGGTTGAACTTTACCTTAACGTGTATACTTATTGTCTCTCTGTTACATGTTGGTAAAGCCCTTAGGATCTGTACTTGACTACCTGGACTATGATGCGGATCATACTAGTGGGGACATGGTAGTCCATAAGTACATCCTTCAAAGTCCCTAGTCGTGGGTGTATCGAGACGGGGCATCGATATACCAGAGTAGACTAGCGTGTACCTTCTCGACCCATGTAGATGGGCGATGGATGATCCCATATCCATCGGTGTTTGACATCAGAGATGATATACGGGTGCTCAGTAGAGACTGGGTACACTGGACGGACTCGCCGAGAACTCCCAGATGGTATTATACCTCACGTCAGATGGCAGTTCTTTGGTGACACTGGTACAGAGTAGTCTGTTGACCCGAGATCGTCATAGAGTCTTGTGTGGTTCCCACTGTACTTTGATTTCCATCTTACCACGTCCAAGAGGGCGTGCAAAACGGTGGTTTTTGGGTACAGTCCCGAGTCACATGGAGGCAATGAGCGATAGGAGGGGATTCGTCTCTCCCGGTATATGGGGGTTGATGTTGCGCTGTGTTCGATTGGCTATAACAGGAAATCCCTGGCCAGGGTTGCTGAGATTTACTGGTAAGTGTTACCAGTAGTTTCTCGAACAGTTATAGACCTCATATCGACACGACTTATTGAGCTATTGGGGTCTGAAGTATACCACCCCTAGGCGAGATATGCGACATATCAGACGATCAGACCGGACTGTACGGTAGTGTTACTGGTCGGATTCACTGGAGTGTGAGCGGGCTTGCTCGTCGATCTTCAGATCGCTCAATACCCGGGTGGCCGTTACGTTTAGCAGACCGCTTGCGGCTTGTGGGTGTTTTGATATGATCATCATCTGCTGCCGGCGTATTGACGAGTCTTTAGAGTCCTACACAGAGGTTTCCTGGCTCAAGCGAAACGAAATAGGAGCGCATATGAGATATGTGCGGGACCGAGAATAATGCGTGTATGTGATACCGTATTCTATTCTCGCGATAAATGTATCGAATGGTTGTATGCGATATAACCTAGTTATCGATTCAAGCGTTGATTCGATAAGCCGATATATTGTATACTAGTCGGTTGTGTGCGACATAACCGGATCATTGAATCAAGTGTTGATTTAATGATTTAATGCATATTTATATATTTGATATATTACTTTGCATCAACTAGTATCGGTTTACTTAAGATGGATTTTCTCACTCGGATGTGCGCATTGTATATGCGATATACTTTTGTGCACTTGATTGTATCATGTTTGATGATACATGTCATGCTAGGGTTCAAGTGTAAAGATTAAACCTTGGTTAATGAAATGGTTAGGGTTTATTATTTATTATTCAATTATGCTTTTTATTTTTGATAAATGAATAAAAGAAATGAGAAAAAGAATGGTGGCTTCTTTTGTTCTTTAGTTGAAGCTTCATGAAGCTTTGTTCAAGTCAACCATACTTATCTCATCCTTAACCCTAACCATTCCCACTAACCATGATTCATTCTCTACACTTAACTCTAGTTAAAATTATGATAAGAATTCATTTTCTTTTCATTTTTCTTTTAACTTATCATATCATTTTCCTTCTTCTTCTTCCTTGCTTCAAGTGAAGAAGCTTGAGGACATCAATGGTGGATTGATGATTTGAGTGAGAAATCCAATTCTAAAGTTAACCCACTTCCTATTTCTTCATCCTCTACCTCTTGCCAAGTAGTAGAGTGTGTTTTCTTCACAAGTTTTAGGGCTTGGTGAAGTGAGAGCTTGATCTTGCGATGCTTCGACGTAGATCATCTTCGGCATGGACATCGACGACCTAGCTTGCCCATTCTCCGACGAAGCCGACTCTAGAGCCCGGATTTGATTTGGACAGCGGAGACGACCTCGTTGCGGAGCCTTGGAGGTGGAGGACCGGATCTACAAAGGTTGTATTTCCGTATTCTCATTAGTTAATTTGTTAACTAGTTCTGTTCGCCTAGACATCTAGTTATCGATCCGTAGTTTAGGGTTTGTAGGCACCATAATTTTTGAAATTGCCATGGTTGATGGCTTGGGAGACCTCACTAGCGTGCCTAGGAACCCTACACATCGGTCTTCTTATCGACATCTACCTGGGGACCGTTACGTATAGCTAGTGCCGCTTGCGGTCTGTGGTTAAACCCACTGCCAGCGTAGTGTCGAGTCTTTAGAGTCCCACACAGAGAGTTTCCCTGCACTGAGCGAAATGTGTAGAGGCCTTATGGTTTTACGGCAGGGCTGCGATCACTTACGTGCACTTGTGTGCGTTTGCTGTTCGGGCAGGCAATACTAGTGGGCTTTGGTTTAAGCCGGATCCTAGTATTGCACAGATGGATTTGTTTTGTCTTCTGTGCATTCGCATTCTACGGAATGCGGATGCGGGTGTGTATGCACAGTTTTGAGGAGTGATGAAGGAGGAGGTGCCTCATTAGGGTTTTGGCAGTTGGTTCAGCCAAAACCGTTATGTGGCAGGCTCATTAGGGTTTTGGCGATTCGTTCGGTCAAAACCATTATGAGCCGGAGACATTATTTACTAATTCTTTTAGTGATAATTTTATGATGGCTAATTGCATTGACCATTTGACCACCATGACCTCTCTTGACTTTGTTGACCCATTGACCGGAGTTGACCATTGACCTTCATGAGAGGTCTACACTCTTCTTTGGATTTTCTTTTTCTTTTTGATTATGAAAATGGTCAATTTAATGTAGCATCAACTTTATCATGATAGGATTTATAATGATGATAGTTTTGCATTATTGCAACCATGGTTCATTTTCTTTAGCTAATAATTCATTTCTCATTCTCTCTCTTGCTCTTGCTCATGAGAAGAAAAGAAATGCTCCATGGTTGCTAGCTCCTCCTTCCTCCTCCTTTTGATTTCATCTTTTGATCTCATGTGTTGAGAGAAAAAGATCCCACAAAGACAAACACTTCCATATATCTCTACTACACATCCTAGGGCATCTTGACTAGCGATCTCGTTGCCCTAGTTGCCTCGGCTCGAGGTGGAGCTCGGTGTACATCTCTCGGGTGGATCTTCTTCGACTCAAGGGTGTACATCTCTCGGGTGGATCGTCTTCGACTCAAGGAGGTCGCGGAGGTGACCTAGATGCGGATCGTTTCTCGGAGCTTGGATGGACGAGCGGGACAGCGGAATGAAGACCCGAAGGACCGGTTTCGTGAGGTATAATTTCTACGGCATAGTAGTTAAAGCCTCTTGTAGTTTGCTAGTTTCTAGTTTAGCAAAGATCCGGCTTTTAGTCCATGTTGCCTTGCGCTAAATAATTGTTTTTCGTCGTTTCCGCCTCCCCGTAAGAACCGGGGTGAGAAACGTGGACTTACATATATTTTCCTAATTATATTAATTATAAATAAAGAAACATATGATGATAATCTTTTTACAAATAAACCCACATATGTTCTTTATTTACAAATAACACCTTTTTTTAATTTATAATAATAGGAAAAATGTTCATACAAATGTGCAATATATTTGACTGATCAATCTCTTTATGAAGTGTCATGATCCAGAATTGGCACGCGACCGTCTTGAATCATGTGAAGTCTATAGGACCCTACCGTAACCCAAGTAAGCCGAAAATCCAGAAATCTAAACCTTTTTAGAAAATAATTGAGGTGAAGTTTTGAAATAATGGTATAATGAAATCAAGTTCTTTATTTTAAAGTATAAAATCTTTGAAATGCAAGTGGATTATATACTATAATTTAAAAACATTTTCGTCATTTGAAATTTAGGCAACATCTCTTTTGTAAATTTTGATCAACACCATTACATAACAATAATAATATAGACATCCCCAAGCAGGAGCTAGCTCTTCACCAATTGGCGGAATCACAACTACGCAATATGAAATATAGGACGTCTAAGGCGAAGATCAAACACAGAAAGAAAGTAATGAAACCCAAACATCATCAAATCCAATATAAAGAATAATATAAGTCTCTGGTTTCTTAGTCTACCAAATATACATAGTCTGGTTGATGGAGCTTTTAACTAGATACAAATGAATATATATAAATGTACAATAGCGATTACGATCCGAAGTGTAACCTACCTACTAATGTAAATCACCCAAAAGAAAAGATGTGTCAGCAAGCCGCTACTGATCTGAGCGATTGGTCCTTCAAGAAAACTATGGCACAACGGGGGTGAGTTGCCTACTCGTAAGTAGAAGATATCATCAGGTAGAAATTGAATGTATAACGATTTCCTAGGTAATACTGTAATATAATATCATATAGTATTGAATAGAAGGTGATCGTGTATACATATGTATATAAATATATAACTCGTGTCTGTGCCAATATATGATACCATGTGATCCATATCATGTATATGTGTATCATCCAATGTGTGTCCATCAACGACACATTAAAATCAATATAAAATCCCGAGTGTCCAGCATCGACACTCGAAATCATCATAAAACCCGTGTCCAGTATCAACATGTAAATCCTCATATCTCAGACGTCGTCTCATCGAATCGGCCCTCATATCTCAGGCACCGTCTTATCAGATCGGTCTTCATATCTATCTGTCTTATATCACTTTGGTCAGTATCCTCCGGATATCCGCTGAGTCCAGTACCGTCACCGGTAGGTAGTGTTCCACTGCTAGGCTTAACGCCTTTCTATACGATTTTCTTACCCCAGGGTACCATACTGGTATTGGAGATAGTGCCCTCAAAGTCAATTATTGGATCGCAGGTACGTGATTGCAATGATTGAGGTAGGACCTATACCGATATGACAGTCTTGCTCGAGATGATAGTTTGCTATCTGGTTTGACTTTATCATCGTATACATGCTTTAGTTCTCTATTGCATGATGATAGAGCCCATAGGATTCTTGCTTGACTACCAGCAGTATGATGGCGATCATATACATGGGAGCTGGGGTCTGTAAGCACATCCTTAAAGTGTCCCTAGTCGTGGGAGTTTCGAGACAGGGCATCGATACTCCAGAGTAGACTAGTGTATACAGTCGAGACCCCGACGAGGGGCGGTGGCCGGTCTTACAAGCCACTGGTGTTAGTTAGATCACCTAAGATGTATACAGGTGCTCATTGGGTTATGAGTACACCGGAAAGGACTCGACGGGAACATGCTAGCTGGTATTATACATATCGTCAAATAGCAGTTCCCTGGTGACATGTGTACATGTTAGTTCTGTAGGGTTCCTAGGCACTCTCAAGAGGTCTCACAAGGCATCAACCATGCCAATTTCAAATTTTACGGTGCCGAGAAACCCTAGACTACGGATCGTTAACTAGAAATTTAGGCGAACACATACAACTAGTTAACAATATAACTAAAAGAACGGAAATACAACCTTTGTAGATCCGGTCCTCCACCTCCATAGCTCCGCAATGAAGTCTCCTCGCTGTCCAAATGGAATCCCGGGCTCTAGCGTTGGCTTCATCGGAGAAATGGGCGGGCAAGGTCGTCGGCTTCGTGCCGAAGATGATCTACGTCGAGGAATCACTAGATCAAGCTCCCACTTCACCAAGTCATGAAACTTGTGAAGAGAACACCCTATACTACTTGGCAAGAGGTAGAGGATGAAGAAATAGGAAGTGGGTTCACTTTAGAATTGGATTTCTCACTCTTTTCATCAAGTTGCCATTGATGTAGAAAGCTTTTCTTTCTTGCTCATGAAGAAGAAGAAGAAAGAAAATGAATATGATAAGTTAATTAAATCCAAAAGAAAAATGAATACTTATCATATTCAAACCATGGTTAAGTGTAGAGAATGAATCATGGTTAAGTGGAATGGTTAGGGTTAAGCATGAGACAAAATGGTGACTTAGTCAAAGCTTCATGAAGCTTCAAAATCAAACAAAGTTAGCCACCATTTTCTCTTTATGCTTTTCATTTTCCAAAAAGAATAAATAAATAAATAAATGAATAAGAAAATGAAAACCCTAACCAATATACAACCATGGTTTAATCTTTACACAAACCCTAGTGAGCATGTATTATCAAACATGATACAAACTTGTGTACAAAAGTATATCACATATACAATGTGCACAATCCAAGTGAGAAAATCCATTTAAAGTGAACCAATACTAGTTAATGCAAAGTAATATATCAAATATATAATTATGCATTAAATCATTAAATCAACACTTGATTCAATGATCCGGTCATATCGTATATAACCGACTAGTATCCAATGTATCGGCTTATCGAATCAACCCTCGATTCGATAACTAGGTTATATCGCATACAACCATTCGATACATTCATTGCGAGAATATAATGCGGTATCACGCATTATTCTCGGTCCCGCACATATCTCATATGCGCTCCTATTTCGTTTCGCTTGAGCCAGGAAACCTCTGTGTAGGACTCTAAAGACTCATCAATACACCGGCAGCAGGTGATGATCATATCAAACACCCACAAGCCGCAAGCGGTCTGCTAAACGTAACGGCCACCCGGGTATTGAGCGATCAGAAAATCGACGAGCAAGCCCGCTCACACTCCTGTGAATCCAACCAGTAACACTTACCGTAGAGTCCGGTCTCGTCGTCTGATATGTCGCATATCTCGCCTAGGGGTGGTAAACGTCAGACCCCAATAGCTCGATAAGTCGTGTCGATATGAGGTCTATAACAATTCGAGAAACTACTGGTAACACTTACCAGTAAATCTCAGCAACCCTGGCCAGGGATTTCCTGTTATAGCCAATCGAACACAGCGCAACATCAACCCCCTATACCGGGAGAGATGAATCCCCTCCTATCGCTCATTGCCTCCATGTGATTCGGGACTGTACCCAAAAACCACCGTTTTGCACGCCCTCTTGGACGTGGTAAGGTGGAAATCAAAGCACAGTGGGAACCACACAAGACTCTGTGACGATCTCGGGTCAACAGACTACTCTGTACCAGTGTCACCAGAGAACTACCATCTGACGTAAGGTATAATACCATCTGGGAGTTCTCGGCGAGTCCGTCCAGTGTACCCAGTCTCTACTGAGCACCAGTATATCATCTCTGATGTCAAACACCAATGGATATGGGATCATCCATCGCCCATCTGTATGGGTCGAGAAGGTATACGCTAGTCTACTCTGGTATATCGATGCCCCGTCTCGATACACCCACGACTAGGGACTTTGAAGGATGCACTTATGGACTACCATGTCCCCACTAGTATGATCCGCATCATAGTCCAGGTAGTCAAGTACACATCCTAAGGGCTTTACCAACATGTAACAGAGAGACAATCAGTGTACACGTTAAGGTAAAGAGTAACCAGATAGCATACTATCATGTCGAGCAAGAAAGTCCACCTTATATACGTCCCAGCATCCACTACAATATACATCCAATGTACAGTAATGGCCTCTAGGGCATACATATAACTAACAATCTCCCACTTGCACTAGGGCCATCTGATAGCAGTGGTTGTAGTATCTCATACTTAACCATCCCATAAAAGTCTCTCTCTGGGAAAAGGCCTTCGTGAGTGGATCAGCCGTGTTGTCCTCTGAGTCTGCTCTCCTGACCTCGATCCCCTGGAGATCATCCATCTCCACGATCAGGTGACACTGCCTTAGAATATGTCTGGATCACTGATGGGACCGGGGTTCCCGGGCCAAAGCCACACTTCCATTGTCACACAATGGTAGGAACCTAGTTCATCTCATGAACCAATATACACCCAAACAGCCTCTTTGGTAGCATCATAAGTAGCGATGTATCCTGCCTTTATTGTCTAGTAAGCCACGGTATTTAGCTTGGAACTCTTCCAACATACCGTCCCTTTACTAAGGGTAAAGACAATGCCTGTGACTGACATTCAGTCGTCTTTATCACCCTGGAACACTTCCAGTGATTTTCCCCAGGATCAACTGATACCACTTCACTATGACTAGTGAGTATCCTAACATCCATTTAGATCTATCTCATAGATCCAAAGCTTAGGATATAGTAGGTATCACTTTGATCCTATGTGGAGAATCATTGTGATAAGCGGAGATTGATCGAGCGTAGCATAGGAAACTCCTTCCCTATCAAGAGTATGTCATCCACGTACTCTACGAGAATCGCCACCATACTCCCTACTACCTTTTTGTATATACAAGGTTCATCTACCATTTTGATGATGTCAAACTCTTTGACTATTTCATCAAAACAGATGTTCCAACTCCGCGATGCCTGCTTTATCCTATAAAGTATCTTGCACACGTTTCCGCTGCTCCAACTGTCGACGAGGCCCTCTAGCTGTGTACTTATAGACGCTCTCTTCTAAAACATCATTTAGAAAAGCTGTCATGACACCCAACTACCAGATATCGTAGTCATGGTATGTAGCCGTGGCAAGTAGGATCCGGATGGACTTAAGCATAGCCACTGGAAAAGGTTTCATCATTGTCCACGCCTGGTCGATGACGAAAACCTTTAACAAGTCTAGCTTTGAAAGTCTCAACTTTTCCATCTACACCAAGTAATCTTCTCAAGATATACTTGCTCCTGATGGGGATTTAACCCTTCAGATATAGCTCCTAAAGTCCATACTTTGTTGGTGTATAAGGATTCCATCTCAGATCGCTAAGCATCCAGCTATTCTTACAGAGTCCCACTCCTGATGGCCAGCTCCAAACTAGTTGGGTCATCATCTCATGATGCAATCCTCGCTCCCACTGTCATAGAGAAACCGAAGTATCTCTCAGATGGGTGAGGAACCCTACTAGATCGGCGGAGAGGCTGAGGTTCGTTGGAATCTACTGAATCCTTTGGTTCTACCAAATCATCTGCTGTAGTTTGTATAGCTGGAACCTTTCCAGTTCTACATTACAGACCTTGTCTCGAGCTTGTCCGGATTTTGCTTTTAGACATAGGCCGGTCAACCCCAAATCTTAACTAACTTAAGGTATGGGCTCTTCCTTTTCCATATCACATATGAAGTGGTAGGCAACTGATTTGATTGGAACCCTATTCAATAGGTATGCAGCTTTTCAAGCGCATATCTCCCAAAAGGAAATAGGTAACTCAGTAGTACTCATCATAGAGCACACCATATCAAATAGGGTGTATCTGCTCCGTCCCGATATACCATCGTGCTATGGTGTATACAGAGGAGTAATGCTGAGAGAGAATCTCATTCTCCTTTAGAATAGTTCAGGAATTCCGTGCTCAAGTATTCTCCTCCCTGATCACATCAAAGGACATAATACTTATACCCGTATTTTGGTTCTCTACTTCTAGCTTATATTCTGTGAATATCTCAAAAGGTTCGGACTTGTGTTTCAACATGAACATATGTCTGAATCTTGAAAGATTATCAGAGAACGTAATGAAGTATAAAGAACCAGTCCTGGCATGTGTAGACAGGAGACCTTACATACATCATCATGTATCAGTCCCAAGAGTTCACTAACTCTTTCTCTGTTTCCAGTAAACGGAGCTATGGTCTTCTTATCTTTGTGACATGACTGGCAAGTTTCACAAGATGTAAATTCAAACTGATTTAAATATGCATCTATATGTAACTTCAGCTAGTCGGGTCGCATTGATATGACCTAGTCTACAATACCTCAAGAAGGATCCGTTCATTTCTGAACTCTTCCTCTTGTGTGTGTTCCGTATACTAAGAACTGTAGTTTGATTTAGAACGTCAATGCTTTTAGATAACGTGCCTGAACCGATCAACTTTTGATATAGGAAATGTTCAAAACATTATCCAACAATACAAAATTTTATCATTTCTTTACTAATAAAGAGACTGATATGATTTTGTATATCAGGTTCGGTATCTAATAGCATTTGTTCAGAATCAATGTATTAGTAATACAGGGTGACAGTGACCAACAGACTTGGCTGCAACACTTGCCCCGTTTTCTGTCTCATGAAACTTATCACCCGTTCTCAGTTCTCTACCTTTCTGTAGCCCTATGTAACAGATTACATATCTGGGATCCTGATCTGGTATCACATACCCAGGACGTAGAGGATACAGAGAAACAGTTCTGTGTAACGAACACACCCGAAGAAGATGCATCATATGCACTTTCTTCGTTTGGGCGGCATAGGAATTCTGGTATTCCCCAATTTCCTGCTCTGTCTTATAACAATTATAAGTTGGAGCGGGACCAACGTTCCCTAGCTCAGTATAACAAGCGGGTTCGGTCAAATATCCGTTTTATTATCTTGATTAAGGTGTGATATGGTCGCTACCAGGAGAGAGAGAGAAGAAAACACTCAGCGTGCGCTCTTGCAAGAATAGATTGGTTATTATTTTATCTAATCAAGATGGCTCCCACTGCTTTTTATCAAATCTTCCTTCAAACCCTAAAAGGAAAGACTAGCCGGGATTAATTACACACTACAAGTTCGCCAATCTTTCAGCCAGGCCAGTGTCGGTACTTTGAGGGAGGTCCCCCGTGCTTTCGCACGAACCTATTTAATGTAAACCTCGTTTTCCCAGAGGCGTAACCCCGTTAACACCTTTCTAGACACCTACTTGATCGGCTAATTATAATGTATAAAACTCTCCCAGGAGTAACTCTTACTCGCAGCGGGTATCGGGATCCAACTATCTCATAGAAGGTATGCAATCTCATTGCAAATTTCAACACTTGAAATTCACGATAATATTTTGCCCCTAGCGTCCTATGACCTTGACGGAGGCCAAACTACCCATAGTCCGCTAGTCAAGTTCAACCCGTCATTTCCTGATTGAATTAAACCCTCCCGCACGACCCTTGACGGAGGCCAAACAACGCCGTACGAATACCCTAATCCAATCGCATCATATGCTAGCAGATAAGCACTAGTTAGCTACCGTACACTACGCCTTGACGGAGGCCAAACTACCGCAGCACGAATACTAACTAGTACTTATCTTGAATGACGGAGGGCTACGACAGGTTTTTCTGAAAACCTATTGCGTAATGAACTTGATATCGTTGTAGAATCAAATGATTTTAAAATGGAGTGCTTTTGAGGCTTTTCTAGTTTTGCTAAAGGAGTCACTCCCGGTGAAGGGATCGTCGGTCCTTTCCTCGTCGAATGAGGTGCGGGATATATCATATATATCACTGTGCAAAGCAAAACTCTTAAAAGCAATCAAAAGACAAACCGAGTGTGTAGCATCTGCCAGTTATTGCTAAAGGAGTCACTCCCGGTGAAGGGATCTCGGTCCTTTCCTCATCGAATAAGGTGCAGGATATATCATATATACCGCTGTGCAAAGCAAGAACTGTAGCTACCTTTTTTATTTTGAAATTCGATTCTACAACATCTTAGGTTTCTTTTATTTCATTAATCATATTAATGAAGTCCCATCATTTAAGTTACCTAAACATCACAGATAAATATGACGTACACTTATGCCATCCGCATTCGCCTCGATGCCCCCTCGTGCACCGTTAGGTTAGGTAACTAACGGCAGAGCGGGGCAGGGCTAGCACGGGTGTAAAACATAAGTAACGTCTATATAATATATCGTATATACTATATACTCTATCTATCACAGAACATCACATGATCACATCACAGATATCGCAGCAGAAGAAACATATGAAATATTGGATATACTAGGACGTCCGTGTTTTCAATACGAGCCAGTATAAAACACGGATTCCACGGTCGCAATGAATAGCCAAACCCACACCCTTAGACCCCTACGAGAGCGGCAAGCAACCCTACCAATTCTAGAGTTAGGAGACCCGGACTCGACTCCTCGAGTTGGTCTCCCACTGGACTCCAGAACCCGGTTACTTATGCTCCCCTCCTTGGGTCTATCCTAGTGCGGAAAAGTAAAGAATATACAAACGGTGACATCTTCCGCAACCTGGAAGTGCCCCAATAAAAGAATATTACATACAAGTTTTTACATGAATGAAAATGAAAAAACATTCATCTCACATAAAACCCCCCCGGCTATTCAAACACGACGATCCAATATAACATATCCAGCAACACATAACATCACATGTCATCAACGTAAGTAAATATGCGCATCCCAATTGTCGTTGACATATAGCAACGAAACTGGCGATATCACATATTACACTTACGGTCACAGAAAAGAAAGTGTAAAACTACAACAGTTGGAATCCGCAACCTCCATAGACATCGCATGCCTAATCAAATGAATTACTTAGACATCGCATGCCTAACAATTATAAACCCCGCATTTTAGTCTCATTATCGAAAACTCTTTTCAATATCAAGTCGGGCAATTCAACAGGATTCCCGACACCCTGATCGAATGCTCGTCGCAAACTTTAGTAGGCGGCCGTACCCCCGACGCCTTCGACAAAGTGCACCAAGGCGGAACACCGCTGCCGCGAGCACCCGAACGGATGCTTTCGGCGACGGGATTCTCCTACAGTCACTTGGTCGGGGCTATGGAGTGAGGCTGTCTATTAAGTTTACCCGGCGAGTATCCGCGTACGCTACGTGATTGTGACGGACTTTTGATCACATCAAAATTCCGTGGCAACCGATCAAGTGAGACTAAATTGCTAGATTTATAACATTCATTCAGTTATCTCATAACTTATTGTGAATTCCAATTATTGTATCACATTCCGAATAAGATAGAAAATGTTAAACTTTCCGATCGAACAATCGAACACCCAAGTTTTCCCGAAACAGCTCAACTCATGAAATAAGTTCAAAGACATTCACTTCGTGCCTCAGTACCAACGGTCCAGCCGTAGAAGGGTCAAGCCAACGCCTCACATGTGGCACGCCGTACTGCCCCAAACCCGAAGGTTCAAAGGGCAGTTCAAGACGGTCACATAATCGAGTTAAGGTTTGTTGTCTTCTAGAGGGACCATCGCATTACTTGCACTACTTAGAACGTCTTTAAACCACGGAAAAATCCAACACTTGGAAATTTTCCAGCAGGAGAAAGATTGGGTATTTATATCCGGTCGAACTTTTTAACATATTCTAAAATTATCCGGAAAACACATAGACAAGATTAGACAATCCGATCGAATAAACGAATCCCCAAAACAACCCAGAAAATTCAACTCTTGAATAAATATTAAAAATTCCCATAAAATGCAGCACATACAGAAACTAATTACTGTGCAAACCACGTGCATTGATTCAGTATTATGGCCGCGGAACCGCCGCGCAAGCCAGGGTGGGGCCGCGGTTCCGCGGCTCTTCTGTCGAATCAATTGCACGTGCTTCACAGTAATTCATCATATTTCCTGCTGAATTTTTTAGCAATTTTTAATTCACAAAAATCCAAAAATTCAGAAAATTTCCAGAGAGCAATTTTTGGGTTAGGGTTTCGGTTCGATCGGACTTCTAACTCTGTCTACGCATCGCCTAAGGCTCTAGCTAGGCTCTGATACCACTGTAGGGTTCCTAGGCACTCTCAAGAGGTCTCACAAGGCATCAACCATGCCAATTTCAAATTTTACGGTGCCGAGAAACCCTAGACTACGGATCGTTAACTAGAAATTTAGGCGAACACATACAACTAGTTAACAATATAACTAAAAGAACGGAAATACAACCTTTGTAGATCCGGTCCTCCACCTCCATAGCTCCGCAATGAAGTCTCCTCGCTGTCCAAATGGAATCCCGGGCTCTAGCGTCGGCTTCATCGGAGAAATGGGCGGGCAAGGTCGTCGGCTTCGTGCCGAAGATGATCTACGTCGAGGCATCACTAGATCAAGCTCCCACTTCACCAAGTCATGAAACTTGTGAAGAGAACACCCTATACTACTTGGCAAGAGGTAGAGGATGAAGAAATAGGAAGTGGGTTCACTTTAGAATTGGATTTCTCACTCTTTTCATCAAGTTGCCATTGATGTAGAAAGCTTTTCTATCTTGCTCATGAAGAAGAAGAAGAAAGAAAATGAATATGATAAGTTAATTAAATCCAAAAGAAAAATGAATACTTATCATATTCAAACCATGGTTAAGTGTAGAGAATGAATCATGGTTAAGTGGAATGGTTAGGGTTAAGCATGTGACAAAATGGTGACTTAGTCAAAGCTTCATGAAGCTTCAAAATCAAACAAAGTTAGCCACCATTTTCTCTTTATGCTTTTCATTTTCCAAAAAGAATAAATAAATAAATAAATGAATAAGAAAATGAAAACCCTAACCAATATACAACCATGGTTTAATCTTTACACAAACCCTAGTGAGCATGTATTATCAAACATGATACAAACTTGTGTACAAAAGTATATCACATATACAATGTGCACAATCCAAGTGAGAAAATCGATTTAAAGTGAACCAATACTAGTTAATGCAAAGTAATATATCAAATATATAATTATGCATTAAATCATTAAATCAACACTTGATTCAATGATCCGGTCATATCGCATACAACCGACTAGTATCCAATGTATCGGCTTATCGAATCAACCCTCGATTCGATAACTAGGTTATATCGCATACAACCATTCGATACATTCATTACGAGAATATAATGCGGTATCACGCATTATTCTCGGTCCCGCACATATCTCATATGCGCTCCTATTTCGTTTCGCTTGAGCCAGGAAACCTCTGTGTAGGACTCTAAAGACTCGTCAATACGCCGGCAGCAGGTGATGATCATATCAAACACCCACAAGCCGCAAGCGGTCTGCTAAACGTAACGGCCACCCGGGTATTGAGCGATCAGAAAATCGACGAGCAAGCCCGCTCACACTCCTGTGAATCCAACCAGTAACACTTACCGTAGAGTCCGGTCTCGTCGTCTGATATGTCGCATATCTCGCCTAGGGGTGGTAAACGTCAGACCCCAATAGCTCGATAAGTCGTGTCGATATGAGGTCTATAACAATTCGAGAAACTACTGGTAACACTTACCGGTAAATCTCAGCAACCCTGGCCAGGGATTTCCTGTTATAGCCAATCGAACACAGCGCAACATCAACCCCCTATACCGGGAGAGATGAATCCCCTCCTATCGCTCATTGCCTCCATGTGATTCGGGACTGTACCCAAAAACCACCATTTTGCACGCCCTCTTGGACGTGGTAAGGTGGAAATCAAAGCACAGTGGGAACCACACAAGACTCTATGACGATCTCGGGTCAACAGACTACTCTGTACCAGTGTCACCAGAGAACTGCCATCTGACGTAAGGTATAATACCATCTGGGAGTTCTCGGCGAGTCCGTCCAGTGTACCCAGTCTCTACTGAGCACCCGTATATCATCTCTGATGTCAAACACCAATGGATATGGGATCATCCATCGCCCATCTGTATGGGTCGAGAAGGTATACGCTAGTCTACTCTGGTATATCGATGCCCCGTCTCGATACACCCACGACTAGGGACTTTGAAGGATGCACTTATGGACTACCATGTCCCCACTAGTATGATCCGCATCATAGTCCAGGTAGTCAAGTACACATCCTAAGGGCTTTACCAACATGTAACAGAGAGACAATCAGTGTACACGTTAAGGTAAAGAGTAACCAGATAGCATACTATCATGTCGAGCAAGAAAGTCCTCCCTATATACGTCCCAGCATCCACTACAATATACATCCAATGTACAGTAATGGCCTCTAGGGCATACATATAACTAACAATCTCCTACTTGCACTAGAGCCATCTGATAGCAGTGGTTGTAGTATCTCATACTCAACCATCCCATAAAATTCTCTCTCTGGGAAAAGGCCTTCGTGAGTGGATCAGCCGTGTTGTCCTCTGAGTCTGCTCTCCTGACCTCGATCCCCTGGAGATCATCCATCTCCACGATCAGGTGACACTGCCTTAGAATATGTCTGGATCACTGATGGGACCGGGGTTCCCGGGCCAAAGCCACACTTCCATTGTCACACAATGGTAGGAACCTAGTTCATCTCATGAACCAATATACACCCAAACAGCCTCTTTGGTAGCATCATAAGTAGCGATGTATCCTGCCTTTATTGTCTAGTAAGCCATGGTATTTAGCTTGGAACTCTTCCAACATACCGTCCCTTTACTAAGGGTAAAGACAATGCCTGTGACTGACATTCAGTCGTCTTTATCACCCTGGAACACTTCCAGTGATTTTCCCCAGGATCAACTGATACCACTTCACTATGACTAGTGAGTATCCTAACATCCATTTAGATCTATCTCATAGATCCAAAGCTTAGGATATAGTAGGTATCACTTTGATCCTATGTGGAGAATCATTGTGATAAGCGGAGATTGATCGAGCGTAGCATAGGAAACTCCTTCCCTATCAAGAGTATGTCATCCACGTACTCTACGAGAATCGCCACCATACTCCCTACTACCTTTTTGTATATACAAGGTTCATCTACCATTTTGATGATGTCAAACTCTTTGACTATTTCATCAAAACAGATGTTCCAACTCCGCGATGCCTGCTTTATCCTATACAGTATCTTGCACACGTTTCCGCTGCTCCAACTGTCTACGAGGCCCTCTGGCTGTGTACTTATAGATGCTCTCTTCTAAAACATCATTTAGAAAAGCTGTCATGACAACCAACCACCAGATATCGTAGTCATGGTATGTAGCCGTGGCAAGTAGGATCCGGATGGACTTAAGCATAGCCACTGGAAAAGGTTTCATCATTGTCCACGCCTGGTCTATGACGAAAACCTTTAACAAGTCTAGCTTTGAAAGTCTCAACTTTTCCATCTACACCAAGTAATCTTCTCAAGATATACTTGCTCCTGATGGGGATTTAACCCTTCAGATATAGCACCCAAAGTCCATACTTTGTTGGTGTATAAGGATTCCATCTCAGATCGCTAAGCATCCAGCTATTCTTACAGAGTCCCACTCCTGATGGCCAGCTCCAAACTAGTTGAGTCATCATCTCATGATGCAATCCTCGCTCCCACTGTCATAGAGAAACCGAAGTATCTCTCAGGTGGGTGAGGAACCCTACTAGATCGGCGGAGAGGCTGAGGTTCATTGGAATCTACTGAATCCTTTGGTTCTACCAAATCATCTGCTGTAGTTTGTATAGCTGGAACCTTTCCAGTTCTACATTACAGACCTTGTCTCGAGCTTGTCCGGATTTTGCTTTTAGACATAGGCCGGTCAACCCCAAATCTTAACTAACTTAAGGTATGGGCTCTTCCTTTTCCATATCACATATGAAGTGGTAGGCAACTGATTTGATTGGAACCCTATTCAATAGGTATGCAGCTTTTCAAGCGCATATCTCCCAAAAGGAAATAGGTAACTCAGTAGTACTCATCATAGAGCACACCATATCAAATAGGGTGAATATGCTCCGTCCCGATATACCATCGTGCTATGGTGTATACAGAGGAGTAATGCTGAGAGAGAATCTCATTCTCCTTTAGAATAGTTCAGGAATTCCGTGCTCAAGTATTCTCCTCCCTGATCACATCAAAGGACATAATACTTATACCCGTATTTTGGTTCTCTACTTCTAGCTTATATTCTGTGAATATCTCAAAAGGTTCGGACTTGTGTTTCAACATGAACATATGTCTGAATCTTGAGAGATTATCAGAGAACGTAATGAAGTATAAAGAACCAGTCCTGGCATGTGTAGACAGGAGACCTTACATACATCATCATGTATCAGTCCCAAGAGTTCACTAACTCTTTCTCTGTTTCCAGTAAACGGAGCTATGGTCATCTTATCTTTGTGACATGACTGGCAAGTTTCACAAGATGTAAATTCAAACTGATTTAAATATGCATCTATATGTAACTTCAGCTAGTCGGGTCGCATTGATATGACCTAGTCTACAATATCTCAAGAAGGATCCGTTCATTTCTGAACTCTTCCTCTTGTGTGTGTTCCGTATACTAAGAACTGTAGTTTGATTTAGAACGTCAATGCTTTTAGATAACGTGCCTGAACCGATCAACTTTTGATATAGGAAATGTTCAAAACATTATCCAACAATACAAAATTTTATCATTTCTTTACTAATAAAGAGACTGATATGATTTTGTATATCAGGTTCGGTATCTAATAGATTTGTTCAGAATCAATGTATTAGTAATACAGGGTGACAGTGACCAACAGACTTAGCTGCAACACTTGCCCCGTTTTCTGTCTCATGAAACTTATCACCCGTTCTCAGTTCTCTACCTTTCTGTAGCCCTATGTAACAGATTACATATCTGGGATCCTGATCTGGTATCACATACCCAGGACGTAGAGGATACAGAGAAACAGTTCTGTGTAACGAACACACCCGAAGAAGATGCATCATATGCACTTTCTTCGTTTGGGCGGCATAGGAATTCTGGTATTCCCCAATTTCCTGCTCTGTCTTATAACAATTATAAGTTGGAGCGGGACCAACATTCCCTAGCTCAGTATAACAAGCGGGTTCGGTCAAATATCCGTTTTATTATCTTGATTAAGGCGTGATATGGTCGCTACCAGGAGAGAGAGAGAGAAGAAAACACTCAGCGTGCGCTCTTGCAAGAATAGATTGGTTATTATTTTATCTAATCAGGATGGCTCCCACTGCTTTTTATCAAATCTTCCTTCAAACCCTAAAAGGAAAGACTAGCCGGGATTAATTACACACTACAAGTTCGCCAATCTTTCAGCCAGGCCAGTGTCGGTACTTTGAGGGAGGTCCCCCGTGCTTTCGCACGAACCTAATTAATGTAAACCTCATTTTCCCAGAGGCGTAACCCCGTTAACACCTTTCTAGACACCTACTTGATCGGCTAATTGTAATGTATAAAACTCTCCCAGGAGTAACTCTTACTCGCAGCGGGTATCGGGATCCAACTATCTCATAGAAGGTATGCAATCTCATTGCAAATTTCAACACTTGAAATTCCCGATAATATTTTGCCCCTAGCGTCCTATGACCTTGACGGAGGCCAAACTACCCATAGTCCGCTAGTCAAGTTCAACCCGTCATTTCCTGATTGAATTAAACCCTCCCGCACGACCCTTGACGGAGGCCAAACAACGCCGTACGAATACCCTAATCCAATCGCATCATATGCTAGCAGATAAGCACTAGTTAGCTACCGTACACTACGCCTTGACGGAGGCCAAACTACCGCAGCACGAATACTAACTAGTACTTATCTTGAATGACGGAGGGCTACGACAGGTTTTTCTGAAAACCTATTGCGTAATGAACTTGATATCGTTGTAGAATCAAATGATTTTAAAATGGAGTGCTTTTGAGGCTTTTCTAGTTTTGCTAAAGGAGTCACTCCCGGTGAAGGGATCGTCGGTCCTTTCCTCGTCGAATGAGGTGCGGGATATATCATATATATCACTGTGCAAAGCAAAACTCTTAAAAGCAATCAAAAGACAAACCGAGTGTGTAGCATCTGCCAGTTATTACTAAAGGAGTCACTCCCGGTGAAGGGATCTCGGTCCTTTCCTCATCGAATAAGGTGCAGGATATATCATATATACCGCTGTGCAAAGCAAGAACTGTAGCTACCTTTTTTATTTTGAAATTCGATTCTACAACATCTTAGGTTTCTTTTATTTCATTAATCATATTAATGAAGTCCCATCATTTAAGTTACCTAAACATCACAGATAAATACGACGTACACTTATGCCATCCGCATTCGCCTCGATGTCCCCTCGTGCACCGTTAGGTTAGGTAACTAACGGCAGAGCGGGGCAGGGCTAGCACGGGTGTAAAACATAAGTAACGTCTATATAATATATCGTATATACTATATACTCTATCTATCACAGAACATCACATGATCACATCACAGATATCGCAGCAGAAGAAACATATGAAATATTGGATATACTAGGACGTCCGTGTTTTCAATACGAGCCAGTATAAAACACGGATTCCACGGTCGCGATGAATAGCCAAACCCACACCCCTAGACCCCTACGAGAGCGGCAAGCAACCCTACCAATTCTAGAGTTAGGAGACCCGGACTCGACTCCTCGAGTTGGTCTCCCACTGGACTCCAGAACCCGGTTACTTGTGCTCCCCTCCTTGGGTCTATCCTAGTGCGGAAAAGTAAATAATATACAAACGGTGACATCTTCCGCAACCTGGAAGTGCCCCAATAAAAGAATATTACATACAAGTTTTTACATGAATGAAAATGAAAAAACATTCATCTCACATAAAAAACCCCCGGCTATTCAAACACGACGATCCAATATAACATATCCAGCAACACATAACATCACATGTCATCAACGTAAGTAAATATGCGCATCCCAATTGTCGTTGACATATAGCAACGAAACTGGCGATATCACATATTACACTTACGGTCACAGAAAAGAAAGTGTAAAACTACAACAGTTGGAATCCGCAACCTTCATAGACATCGCATGCCTAATCAAATGAATTACTTAGACATCGCATGCCTAACAATTATAAACCCCGCATTTTAGTCTCATTATCGAAAACTCTTTTCAATATCAAGTCGGGCAATTCAACAGGATTCCCGACACCCTGATCGAATGCTCGTCGCAAACTTTAGTAGGCGGCCGTACCCCCAACGCCGTCGACAAAGTGCACCAAGGCGGAACACCGCTGCCGCGAGCACCCGAACGGATGCTTTCGGCGACGGGGTTCTCCTACAGTCACTTGGTCGGGGCTATGGAGTGAGGCTGTCTATTAAGTTTACCCGGCGAGTATCCGCGTACGCTACGTGATTGTGACGGATTTTTGATCACATCAAAATTCCGTGGCAACCGATCAAGTGAGACTAAATTGCTAGATTTATAACATTCATTCAGTTATCTCATAACTTATTGTGAATTCCAATTATTGTATCACATTCCGAATAAGATAGAAAATGTTAAACTTTCCGATCGAACAATCGAACACCCAAGTTTTCCCGAAACAGCTCAACTCATGAAATAAGTTCAAAGACATTCACTTCGTGCCTCAGTACCAACGGTCCAGCCGTAGAAGGGTCAAGCCAACGCCTCACATGTGGCACGCCGTACTGCCCCAAACCCGAAGGTTCAAAGGGCAGTTCAAGACGGTCACATAATCGAGTTAAGGTTTGTTGTCTTCTAGAGGGACCATCGCGTTACTTGCACTACTTAGAACGTCTTTAAACCACGGAAAAATCCAACACTTGGAAATTTTCCGGCAGGAGAAAGATTGGGTATTTATATCCGGTCGAACTTTTTAACATATTCTAAAATTATCCGGAAAACACATAGACAAGATTAGACAATCCGATCGAATAAACGAATCCCCAAAACAACCCAGAAAATTCAACTCTTGAATAAATATTAAAAATTCCCATAAAATGCAGCACATACAGAAACTAATTACTGTGCAAACCACGTGCATTGATTCAGTATTATGGTCGCGGAACCGCCGCGCAAGCCAGGGTGGGGCCGCGGTTCCGCGGCTCTTCTGTCGAATCAATTGCACGTGCTTTACAGTAATTCATCATATTCCCTGCTGAATTTTTTAGCAATTTTTAATTCACAAAAATCCAAAAATTCAGAAAATTTCCAGAGAGCAATTTTTGGGTTAGGGTTTCGGTTCGATCGGACTTCTAACTCTGTCTACGCATCGCCTAAGGCTCTAGCTAGGCTCTGATACCACTGTAGGGTTCCTAGGCACTCTCAAGAGGTCTCACAAGGCATCAACCATGCCAATTTCAAATTTTACGGTGCCGAGAAACCCTAGACTACGGATCGTTAACTAGAAATTTAGGCGAACACATACAACTAGTTAACAATATAACTAAAAGAACGGAAATACAATCTTTGTAGATCCGGTCCTCCACCTCCATAGCTCCGCAATGAAGTCTCCTCGCTGTCCAAATGGAATCCTGGGCTCTAGCGTCGGCTTCATCGGAGAAATGGGCGGGCAAGGTCGTCGGCTTCGTGCCGAAGATGATCTACGTCGAGGCATCACTAGATCAAGCTCCCACTTCACCAAGTCATGAAACTTGTGAAGAGAACACCCTATACTACTTGGCAAGAGGTAGAGGATGAAGAAATAGGAAGTGGGTTCACTTTAGAATTGGATTTCTCACTCTTTTCATCAAGTTGCCATTGATGTAGAAAGCTTTTCTTTCTTGCTCATGAAGAAGAAGAAGAAAGAAAATGAATATGATAAGTTAATTAAATCCAAAAGAAAAATGAATACTTATCATATTCAAACCATGGTTAAGTGTAGAGAATGAATCATGGTTAAGTGGAATGGTTAGGGTTAAGCATGAGACAAAATGGTGACTTAGTCAAAGCTTCATGAAGCTTCAAAATCAAACAAAGTTAGCCACCATTTTCTCTTTATGCTTTTCATTTTCCAAAAAGAATAAATAAATAAATAAATGAATAAGAAAATGAAAACCCTAACCAATATACAACCATGGTTTAATCTTTACACAAACCCTAGTGAGCATGTATTATCAAACATGATACAAACTTGTGTACAAAAGTATATCACATATACAATGTGCACAATCCAAGTGAGAAAATCCATTTAAAGTGAACCAATACTAGTTAATGCAAAGTAATATATCAAATATATAATTATGCATTAAATCATTAAATCAACACTTGATTCAATGATCCGGTCATATCGCATATAACCGACTAGTATCCAATGTATCGGCTTATCGAATCAACCCTCGATTCGATAATTAGGTTATATCGCATACAACCATTCGATACATTCATCGTGAGAATATAATGCGGTATCACATACACGCATTATTCTCGGTCCCGCACATATCTCATATGCTCTCCTATTTCGTTTCGCTTGAGCCAGGAAACCTCTGTGTAGGACTCTAAAGACTCGTCAATACGCCGGCAGCAGGTGATGATCATATCAAACACCTACAAGCCGCAAGCGGTCTGCTAAACGTAACGGCCACCCGGGTATTGAGCGATCAGAAGATCGACGAGCAAGCCCGCTCACACTCCTGTGAATCCAACCAGTAACACTTACCGTACAGTCCGGTCTCGTCGTCTGATATGTCGCATATCTCGCCTAGGGGTGGTAAACGTCAGACCCCAATAGCTCGATAAGTCGTGTCGATATGAGGTCTATAACAATTCGAGAAACTACTGGTAACACTTACCAGTAAATCTCAGCAACCCTGGCCAGGGATTTCCTGTTATAGCCAATCGAACACAGCACAACATCAACCCCCTATACCGGGAGAGACGAATCCCCTCCTATCGCTCATTGCCTCCATGTGATTCGGGACTGTACCCAAAAACCACCGTTTTGCACGCCCTCTTGGACATGGTAAGGTAGAAATCAAAGCACAGTAGGAACCACACAAAACTCTATGACGATCTCGGGTCAACAGACTACTCTGTACCAGTGTCACCAGAGAACTGCCATCTGACGTAAGGTATAATACCATCTGGGAGTTCTCGGCGAGTCCGTCCAGTGTACCCAGTCTCTACTGAGCACCCGTATATCATCTCTGATGTCAAACACCAATGGATATGGGATCATCCATCGCCCATCTGTATGGGTCGAGAAGGTATACGCTAGTCTACTCTGGTATATCGATGCCCCGTCTCGATACACCCACGACTAGGGACTTTGAAGGATGCACTTATGGACTACCATGTCCCCACTAGTATGATCCGCATCATAGTCCAGGTAGTCAAGTACACATCCTAAGGGCTTTACCAACATGTAACAGAGAGACAATCAGTGTACACGTTAAGGTAAAGAGTAACCAGATAGCATACTATCATGTCGAGCAAGAAAGTCCTCCCTATATACGTCCCAGCATCCACTACAATATACATCCAATGTACAGTAATGGCATCTAAGGCATACATATAACTAACAAGTTCATCGACCTGAGGTCGTCATTTGTCTCGTGTGAGTTCCCACTATGCTTTGATTTCTACCCTACCACGGCTCGAAGGAGTCGTGCAAACATGTCTTTTTTGGTTACAGTCCCGAGCCACATGGAGGCAAGTGAGCGGATCAGCAGGGGATTCGTCTTTCCCGGTATTGGGGGTGAGATCGCGCTGTGTTTAGGAGAGCCATTACACAAAGCCCTCGGCCGAGGCAGGAGATTTACTGGTAGGTACTCCAGTAGTATCTCAGGGTGTTCTGGGCTACTCTCTGACACGACTTATACCGCTATTGGGGGTCTGACGTTACCGGCCACCTGGGTCGATATGCGATACTCATAGACGAACGGACCGGATTGTATGTATATTGTCACTGTTAGGCTCAGTAGGGTTTATGGATGAGTTCGCTCGTCAGCTTCCCTTCCAATCAATACATAGGCAAACGTTACGTACAGCTTGTACCTCTGACGTGCTAGTGGTTATACCCAGTACCAGTGTGTTGATGAGTCATTAGAGTCCCCCACAGACACTTTCCCAAGTTCGGGCGAAACGTTGTAGAGGCCGTATGGTTTTATGGCAAGGTTCGGAAAATGCACGTGCGTTTTCGCACGTGTCGTTTTTCGGGAAGATAATACTGGTAGGCTTTGGTTTAAGCCGAAACCCAGTATTATACTGTGTAGATATAATATCTTTGTCTCAGATGCATTTGTATTCGGTCGTAATACAAATGCGGGTATGTTTATACCATTATCGGGTTATCCTGAAATTCGTTTCGGGATCGCTTTTGGAAGTTGCCAGTTTCCAGTTTTCTATCAACTGTATTTTACATTCGGTTAAATACGGATTTATCTTTTCTTGAGATGAGTGTAGAAGTTTCTAGAAGGTGACTAGGATGGTGACTAGGATGGTGAGTCATTAGTGCATTGATTATTGCATTAAATGATTTGGTGACTAGTTAAGGTGATTCATTGTTTTCATTAATGGTGTTCATACTAGATGTTTATGTGACTCATCCTCTTCATTGATCTTATGGTCACTCTCCCTCCTCCTACACTCACCTCCCCCTCATCTATAAGTGGCCGGCCACTTCATGTGGTGTGGATAATGGTTTCTTGAGAGAAAAAGATAAGAGTTTAAGTGTATGGAAATTTGATAGATACTCATTTCACATTTCCACCCGATCTAAAAGGAAATTTCATTAACCGTTCGTCCATAGCTTTGGACGTAATGAGACAAAGTATTCTACGCATTCTCTACATCATCTTGGTCGTCTCTTTTAGCAAACTTGACGACCGAGTTGCTTCGGTTCAGATACGGGAGCCCGTTTAAAGATCCGTCGACGTGGTGCCACCTGGACGAGAAGATTGGAGATTCAGGAGATCGGAGCAGCCGCAACAAAGCGTGGGATGATGGTTGAAGACCGAAGGACTCGGATCGTTCGGTATAACAATTCTACCCACTTTGTATTTTGTTAGTTTAGCTTTAATGGCAGATCCGGGTTATAGTACGCGATAGCGCCAGTTGTAAAAAGTTTTTGTTCCGCATTTGGCGTCTGTTAGACGGCCGGGGCGCTACCGTGGACTTACAGTGGTATCTGAGCCTCACCATTAAGCTATACTAACTTATGCTAACGCGTTTAAAACATCGATCGAACGGATTTTCGAAAACCACAAATTCCAAGTTCTGAGTTTCTGTTAATTTTAAATGATGTCTAAAAATAATTTTACATATGCCAGAAAATCAAGCAGGGCTTTTATAGAAGACTGGAGAAAAACGACCAACTGCGTCGACCGTACGGCCGCGGAAACGCGGTCAAAGCCTGGCTTTGACCGCGGAACCGTGGCGCTTTTGGTGACTCAGTTGGCAATTTTTCTCCTATTGTTTCTAAATTGGAAATTGTGGTGTTTGGTACTGTTCTTTTGGGCTTAGATTTTGTTACTGTACAACAGATGTATGTGGGGCCCACTTCGGGAAATTTAGTCGATCGAAATTTTAAACTTGTTAGTATGCAGTACTTACTTTATATCTCCGACCGTGAATGTCATTTGATCGGTAAACCGCATCTGATTGCTATAGTTCTTTTAGACGGGTTTGCGAACGTGACATTTGCGTTGATGTTCTGTGTTGTACTGTGATGTTGCGGATTTGTCGTGGAGGATAGCAGGGTGCAATGATAGTGCAGTTTGGATTTATTTGTACATTTGATATTGCGGGGCGAGCGTCCAACATGTCGACTGCCGTCACTTCCTGTTTATAATATATTCTTTTGGGGCACGACCGGGTTGAGGTCGATGTACCTGTTGTACATTTTTTTTTATTTCTGTACTAGGTTTATCCCGCGAAGGAGTGCACGGATAGCCGGGTTTTGGAGGGCAACGGGTCCATATCTCATGGCTTTGAGAGGCAGAGAGACTTCACTCTAGAATTGGCAGACTATTCACCGCACTCGTAGGGGGTACAGGTTGACCCAAGGAGGGGTGCTCAATTTACCGGATTCCGTGAAGTGCCGGGTGTTCCATTCACTATGCTGTAGGGACTACCTCGCTTCAGGTTTTGGCGGGTAACTTGCCGCACCCGTAGGGGTCTAGGTTTCATTGCACAGGCTATCCACACGACCAGGGGAACGTCGGGTTTCAGCAGCGGCTCTGTGAAACCCGGGGATCCCAGATTATCTGTATTGTTTTGTGATGCTTATTACTTTTCTGTAATGTTGCATATTATCACGCCTGGAGCGATTATTGTATATTGGTATATATACTATTAGATGTTGTATATGTTTTACATCCGTGCTAGTCCAGCCCCCTTTGTCGTTAGTTAAGTAACCAAACGGGTGATGACGGGACCCAGTGGCGAATGCGGATGGCATATACGTACATTTTATTTTCGTTCTTTTCTGGTGTGATTGATTGATGGGACTGCATTGATTCTTATCAATGTAAGGATAAAACAAACCTATAATTGATGTTGTTGGAACACATTTTAAAAAGGTGTTATTACAAAGATGTTTCCTTTTGTTTTGCATAGTGGTATTCAGTTAGAATATCCTGCACCTCATTCGACGAGGCAAGGGCCGAGATCCCTTCACCGGGAGTGACCCCTTGGGCAGAAGTTTACGTCAGGGTAATAACTTTAATATAGTCGATTACAAGTTGTTTTGCATCGCGGTATTCAGTTAGAATATCCTGCACCTCATTCCACGAGGAAAGAGCCGAGATCTCTTCACCGGGAGTGACCTCTTTAGCAAAAGGTTTTCGCCACTATATTTTTATAAAAAGCTATCAGGTTCCTACAACGAGATCAAGTTCATTACGTTAAAGGTTTTTCGCCAAAAACCAGCCGTAGCCCTCCGTCATTTCTTATGGATGGTCAGTAGTATTCAAGCTATGTTTGTTTGGCCAAAGTCAAGGCATAGTGCTTGGTAGCTGCTGGGTATTCATCTATTGCGTAGATAGATACGTTGGTTTGGGACAGTCTTATTACCTTGTTGGCCAAAGTCAAGGGTATGTACGGGTGGGTTTAAATTAACCGGGATGATGACGGGTAGAACTTGGCATGTGACTTATGATGGGTTGGCCAAAGTCACGATCATAAAAGCATGGGGCAAAAATCAATATCGGGAGTTTCAAATATACAGGAAACTTGCCAGGCATGCGCATACCTTCTAGAGTGTAATAACTTGAGTGGCTTCCATCAAGTTATCATGCGATGATAGTTGGATCCCGATTCTCACTGATGAGTTGGTTTACTCTTCGGGTGATCCCGACTAATTCTTCTTTCAGATTTGGAGGAGAATTTGAGATTACAGTGGGAGGTTTCCTGATTAGATAAAGTGATAACCATTATGATCTAGGTTAAAGTGCACGCAGAGTGTTTTCTTTTCTCTCTCTCTCTTGGGTAGCGACCTTTGACCGACCCTAAACTATGACTCAGTGACCAAGTTGACCGAACCTTCTTAATATACTGGCTTTTGGATTGTCTAAGTTGCATAAGTCATTGCCGCTCCTTCTTTTACCCTTTGTATTTCTCAGAACACCCCGTATTACTACGGACATCCACTTCCATTGGATAGATCCATCGTATGGTTATATACGAACTCGAAGGGACTTCTTCGAGGATGGATCCAGGTTCAGGAAAAATAGAATTGGTTTATTCAGTTGTCTTTTATTATCACCTTCTCTCAGGTTGCGAGGGCTCCTTAGTTTAGGAGAGTACACCTATTACGCTTATTGGATAGTCTTATTCCAAACCATAGGCAGGTGCCGAAAGGTAGGGAATGAAGAAAACCAATTAGCCTAAGTAGGGTGTACAGAAGGTAATATGTAAAGACAAAATGAAGGGATTAGAAAGAGGGCAAAGTAAATTGCGACTGTTATCATTCACGACCAAACCGCGTACTTCATCGCCACTCCTATTTCACCTTTGCTTTTTTCCCCAGTTCGGGAGAAATAGAATAAGGTTTTATTCAGTAGTCTTTTATCATCACCTTCTCTCAAGTTGCGAGTACTCCTAGGATTAGGAGAGTACACCTATTATGCTTATTGGATAGTCTTCTTCCAAACCATAGGCTGATGCCGAACGGTAGGGAAGGAAGAAAACCATTTAGCCTAACGATGGTATACAGAAGGTAACGACTAAAGACAAATAAAGGGATTTGGAGAGATGTCAAAGAGATATACAGTTATAGTCATGAATTCGATTATGGAAGATGCATTACTAGGAATACCAGGATACCCTACGAAACATTTTCATGTTTCAGTTACACTGTGCATTGTTAAAACGAAAATTGATTTTCCGATTAGATACTTACTCCGGGGTATGTATTTACCAGGTTTCATTCTCATATCTGTATGGTTTTTACAGATGATGAGTGGGAGTAAGTTATTAGGAATAAGGTGATCATCCTCATTATATCGTAATTCGTTGTAATTGGTGATATTTGAGGAAATCGCCTGGGTACAGTTTTCAACCTACGACGCACAAGTTTTGAATTATTCGACTCAGCGGACTTATACAGAGTATTGTATGTTGTCCAGTGTCCGTCAGGACAAAGGGGTAGGTCCTCGTACTATGTTCTGTTTACTTATGACTTCTCTAGGATTTAGACAAGTGTTTCGTAGAAATACAATGTCTATGTTTTGAGAAGTTATGGGTATAAGAATAAAGTAGAGAACCAAGTATCACAAGTATCGGGATTCTTCAAAGAGATCGAAGATGTAGATTCTTGTGATAGTATTCAGATAATAGTAATGGTTTTGAGAAACTTGTTTCTCTTTCAGGTTACTCATAATTGGATGGATTCCTAAGTTGAGTAATGCTGATTAGCCTTTCTCCATTAAGTTGATATGCACTGGAGACAGCTGCATGATTTGAATCTGGTTCCAATTAGATTAGTGCCTCTATTTCTATATTGTATATAGAATGGTTCATATCTTAACGATGTTAAGATACGGGGAGTTGTCCAGCTTATGCTTAAAACCAGACACTAGATAAATCAAGGCACGTTTCTGTAATGGCTGTTTATGGGTTGACCCTGGCTTTGACGAGGGTTGACATTTCTACCATCTGGAAGATCAATAGTGATATTGTTCTTGACTCGCCACAGTTTTAGTAAAATGTTTTTTTTTCAGAAAACGGTAGTGGGAGTATGGTAGAACTGGAAGAGATTCCAGAACCGCAAACGATTACGGAAAATTTAATAGGACCTATATATTCAATCAGGTTTGACATTCCATTAGCCACTCCGCAGATATGGTGGGTAACCTCAGACACCCGAGAGGTACTCCGGTATTCTCAAGGACGGTGACAGGGAGGTTCTTGTTTACCCAGACTTGACACTACTGTTGTTCCAGACTATGAGACCCGGCAAGAGGATAAGTATAACGTCGTTTTAAACTAGCTTTAGAAGTGTACGTAGATATTATTCTGCCAGAGGGTTGTCGTAGTCAGTGGGAGCAGCGGAAGCATAGTGGGCAAGTAGCTTATGTCTATTTATAGACTTAAGCAGTTATAGCGGAGATAGATCATCTAATTTTGATGTGATAGTCATGGCTTTGATTTCATCAGAATAGTGGATGGGTCTGTTATGAAGGTAGTAAGGTGTGATGTCCTGGTATTTTGATGACATACACCGAGTAGGAAGTAAAATTCCTATACTACGATCGGTTGTACTGTGGTCATCACACAGTTGTTTCTCCACAAGGATATGGATATAATATCAGACATTCTGGTTACTAGATCTATGGTTTTAGATCTAGATTTGGGTAGTTTCCCAATATGGGTACTTTGACAATATTCTAATAGTATTTTAGAATAGATGACTCCTGGCATGGTGGTGTACCTGCAGGTGATGGAGTTACCCTCTCTAAAGATGTCTTAGAGACTAAAGGAGAGAGGGAAGTGCATGATTGGCAGATCACTTGCTTAGGCAATTGAGTCAATCGTGAGATGTCAAGTATCACACCAGATATTGTTTTTGCACTAGATGCGATAAGTTTATATTAATCCAATCCTAGAGAAACATAAGGAAGAAGTTTTAGAACATAAGTGCATGTTCTACGGATTTGATGACGGCAGTCTCCTTCGGGAGACGGTTATCATTCCAGGCTTCAAATATGACATGGATGACAGAGTGATTGTCAGAGTTGTAGTTTTCCCTCTGACGAGGGACAGTATTATGGACAGGTAGTCCAAGAGGATACTGTGGGAGGCATGGTGCTGGATACTGATTAGGTTCAGTTGACGATACAGTCTAAGAAGTTTGGATTTGGAGTTCATTTATGAACTACGTCCCATCAGATATCCAGACATGTATTACTCGATTCGGGAGATGGCTTTCTCCGCAAACTTGAGATTTAGAGAGACATAGAAAGAAACATCAGGGCGGATCCACTCACTGAGGCTATTCCTCGAACACAAGAGTTTTACAAACTAGCTTTGTGAAACTGATTAGTAGAGGAGTTGGGTGTTCGGTATCACACGGGCTGTAAGTATGTGACATCGCAATAATTAGCCTTAAGTGCAAGTGGGAGATTGTTGGAGATAGTGCCCTCAAAGTCAATTATTGGATCGCAGGTACGTGATTGCAATGATTGAGGTAGGACCTATACCGATATGACAGTCTTGCTCGAGATGATAGTTTGCTATCTGGTTTGACTTTATCATCGTATACATGCTTTAGTTCTCTATTGCATAATGATAGAGCCCATAGGATTCTTGCTTGACTACCAGCAGTATGATGGCGATCATATACGTGGGAGATGGGGTCTGTAAGCACATCCTTAAAGTGTCCCTAGTCGTGGGAGTTTCGAGATAGGGCATCGATACTCCAGAGTAGACTAGTGTATACAGTCGAGACCCCGACGAGGGGCGATGGCCGGTTTCACAAGCCACTGGTGTCAGTTAGATCACCTAATATGTATACAGGTGCTCATTGGGTTATGAGTACACCGGACAGGACTCGACGGGAACATGCTAGTTGGTATTATACATATTGTCAGATAGAAGTTCCCTGGTGACATGTGTACAGGTTAGTTCATCGACATGAGGTCGTCATTTGTCTCGTGTGAGTTCCCACTGTGCTTTGATTTCTACCCTACCACGGTTCAAAGGAGTCGTGCAAACAGGTCTTTTTTGGGTACAGTCCCGAGCCACATGGAGGCAAGTGAGCGGATTAGCAGGGGATTCGTCTCTCTCGGTATTGGGGGTGAGATCGCGCTGTGTCTAGGAGAGCCATTACACAAAGCCCTCGGCCGAGGCAGGAGATTTACTGGTAGGTACTCCAGTAGTATCTCAGGGTGTTCTGGGCTACTCTCTGACACGACTTATACCGCTATTGGGGGTCTGACGTTACCAGCCCCCTAGGTCGATATACGATACTCATAGATGAACGGACCGGACTGTATGTATATTGTCACTGTTAGGCTCAGTAGGGTTTATGGATGAGTTCGCTCGTCAGCTTCCCTTCCAATCAATACATAGGCAAACGTTATGTACAGCTTTTACCTCTGACGTGCTAGTGGTTATACCCAGTGCCAGTGTGTTGATGAGTCATTAGAGTCCCCCACAGACAGTTTTCCAAGTTCGGGCGAAACGTTATAGAGGCCGTATGGTTTTATGGCAAGGTTCGGAAAATGCACGTGTGTTTTCGCACGTGTCGTTTTTCGGGCAGATAATACTGGTAGGCTTTTGTTTAAGCCGGAACCCAGTATTATACTGTGTAGATATAATATCTTTATCTCAGATGCATTTGTATTCGGTCGTAATACAAATGCGGGTATGTTTATACCATTACGGTGTTATCCTGAAATTCGTTTCGGGATTGCTTTTGGAAGTTGCCAGTTTCCAGCTTTCTATCAGCCATATTTAACATTCGGTTAAATGCGGATTTATCTTTTCTTGAGATGAGTGTAGAAGTTTCTAGAAGGTGACTAGGATGGTGAGTCATTAGTGCATTGATTATTGCATTAAATGATTTGGTGACTAGTTAAGGTGATTCATTGTTTTCATGGTGTTCATACTAGGTGTTTATGTGACTCATCCTCTTCATTGATCTTATGGTCACTCTCCCTCCTCCTACACTCACCTCCCCCTCATCTATAAGTGGCCGGCCACTTCATGTGGTGTGGATAATGGTTGCTTGAGAGAAAAAGATGAGAGTTTAAGTGTATGGAAATTTGATAGATACTCATTTCACATTTCCACCCGATCCAAAATGCAACTTCATTAACCGTTCGTCCATAGCTTTGGACGTAACGAGATAAAGTGTTCTACTCATTCTCTACATCATCTTGGTCGTCTCTTTTAGCAAACTTGACGACCGAGTTGCCTTGGTTCAGAGGCGGGAGCCCGTTTAAAGATCCGTCGACGTGGTGCCACCTGGACGAGAAGATTGGAGATTCAGGAGATCGGAGCAGCCGCAACAAAGCATGGGATGATGGTTGAAGGCCGAAGGACTCGAATCGTTCGGTATAACAATTCTACCCACTTTGTATTTTGTTAGTTTAGCTTTAATGGCAGATCCGGGTTATAGTACGCGATAGCGCCATTTGTAAAAAGTTTTTGTTCCGCATTTGGCGTCTGTTAGACGGCCGGGACGCTACCGTGGACTTACAACCGGGTCCACCATATACCCACAAACGGTGGCTCCTCACTTCTCGAATCGGGTAATCATCATAGTTCAGCACCGAGAAATCTCATGGTGGACGTCGAAATATCATATCAAGAGAAACCACGTTTTTAAAACAATTATAAGATTTTAAATAATATATGCGGTTTCCCAAATCCAGAAATCTCATAAAAACATAATCTCATAAAAGCATGGCAGTAATGAAATAATATGTACATGTACAGAACAATACTGTAATGCATAGCAAGTGTGTTCATATGAGCGTGTCATATAGTAAGGTAAAGAAAGTGCAATATCTTCAATAATATAGGGTACTGTGTACTAATCAGTAACTAAAATGCTAACAGGTTATAAGTGATACGATGACATAGCGATTTCTAATGTGTAAGTGGCATAGCAATTTCCGATGATGTGTGTGTGAGCCGGCAAGTAGGTGTTGGATATATGTATGCCCTAGAGGCCATTATTTGATATTGGATTCTTGGATATGTATATATATACAGAGGACTTTCTCGCTCGACATGATAGTATGCTATCTGGTTACTCTTTATCTTAACATGTTCACTTGATTGTGTATACTATTCATTTGATACATGCCGATAAAGTCCTTAGGATATTCGCTTGCCTACCATAATTATGATGCAGATTATACTAGTGGGGCATGACTAGTCTATAAGCGTATCCTTAAATGTTCCTAGTCGTGGGCGTATCGAGACGGGGTATCGATATTCCATAGTAGACTAGCGTATACGTTTCTTGACCCATTTGATGGGCGATGGATGATCCCATATCCATTGGTGTTTGACATCAAAGATTGTATACGGGTGCCCAGTGGAGACTGGGTACAATGAATGGACTCACCGAGAACTCCTATATGGTATTATATCTATCGTCGGACAGCAGTTCTCAGGTGACACTTGTACAGGTTAGTCTGTAGACCTGAAATCATCATAAAGTCTTGTGTGTTCTTCCACTGTGCTTTGATTTCCACCCTACCACGGCTCTACCGAGTCATGCAAACAGGTGGTTTTTGGGTACAGTCCCGAGACACATGGAGACAATGAGCGATAGGAGGGGTTTCGTCTCTCTCGATATTGGGAGTTGATGTTGTGCTATGCGCGATTGGCTATAACTGAAAGTCCCTGGCCAGGGCTGATGAGATTTACTGATAAGTGTTATCAGTAGTTTCTCAATCTGTTATAGGCCACACATCGGCATGACTTATTGAGTTATTGGGGTCGACGATACCATCCCTAGACTCGATATGCAACATATCTGACGAAAAGACCGGACTGTACGGTAAGTGTTGCTGGTTGGCTCTACGGGAGTTTGGACAAGTTCGCCTGTTGATCTTCTGTTCGCTCAATACCCGAGAGCCGTTACGTGCAGCTAGTGCCGCTGACGGTTTGTGGGTATTTGATATGATCACTTCCTACTGCTAGCGTATTGACAAGTCGTAGAGTCCCACAAAGGGGTTTCCGAGCTCAGGCGAAACGAAATGGGGTGCATATGGAGATATGTGCAGGAGCTTGATTAAATATGAGTATATGATACCGTATTTTAATCTGGCGTTTTCTATTGGTCGGGTGGTATGTGATATGACCGGATTATTAAATCAAGTGTTTATTTAATATAAAGTGACCATTAGCTCATTTATTAATTCCTTTCTTTATTTGTATGCATGTATGTATGTATGCTTATATGGATATGTATGCACACATACATGTATGCATATGTCATGGTTGATGATAGATTGGAGATGGCTATGCTAGACTCACATGGAAATATTTGTGATATTTTATTTATTGAGTTAATGGAATTAGATATTAATCCATAGTTGATATTTAGCTTCTACACACTTCTTATAAATATCTTTGTAACCATGGTTTGTTTTCTAATCTTCCACTAACTCAATTACTAAAATATCTAGATATTTTCCATGCCTTTAGTTAAGAGTGAGTGCGACTCTCTCTTTATTATTATTATTCTTGTGTTTATCTTTTCTTAAACTCAAGCTTAGCCATTTCCATCTCCTTCTTCCTCCAAGCTCTCTACTATTTTCTAGCGAGTAAAAGAGAAAGAAAAGAAAGGTTTTTAGTGAGATAAATATTCACTTCATCAATCTATACTAGTCTAGCCCACTTGTATAGGTTGTTTGCATCCTTCCACTTAAGTTAGGTGAAGTAAGGAGCTTGAGTGAAAGGAACTCCGTGGTGGATTATCGTAGATTTCGAAGGCTTCAAGCGGACGTGTTCAAACTTTGAGTGGAACCAAGGAGTCAAGGACATCTACACGGAGCTAAAGACAAGGAGGAGAGGTCTATAAAAGTTGTATTTCTTTTCTTTTAGTGTTAGACACTTGTATGTGATACTTGTTAGTTAAACCCTAATCCTCTAGTTCGATTCTAAGTTCAAGTTGATTAGCACTTTAGATTTTTTAAAATTGCATACTTGATACTTGTTAAAACCTAGTGAGGGTGCTAAGCAACTCCAACAGTAGGTGTATGTGCAACATGTGCATCATCGGTAATGGTGCGTGCATCCTAGTAAACGAAGTCACATACAGATAGGGTATAAAGCGTAGTATATATATCGTAAACGAAAATAATGCGAGCGTATACAGAAATAAGAAATCGTAGCGCGAGCGTAAACAGAATAAAGAAATCGTAAACGTGAACAAGTATAAAAAGATACGCAACTACATATGAGCCATACAGTTATAGTTTCAAATAGTATGAATCGTTGTTTTTAGAAAATAGGGGGCTACATTGTTTTTGAAAAAGACACCATTTGAAAAGTCGTAGCGTCCCTTGAAGTTATCATTCAAAAGTGCGTAACGATTCGTTAGTTTTGATAATAGGTATGGTTCTAAACATATCATAATATCTACCATGTGAATTTAAACAAGCTTTTCTCGAGTTGATATATAAGTCGGCGGTCTATCCTCATCATATCACATACGAAATATCCATCGTACGATATCATCAAATCAATAGTATGGATCTATGTCACATACACCATCTCATCTCATATCATCATATATCATTTCATGTCATCATATATCATATCATATAGTATCGCCTCATATTATCATATCCAATCATATCGACTCGTGTCATCATATCAGATCATATTCTCATCTCATTATATCATATCGTAATTATCCTCATATATATATATATATATATATTTATATATATAGCTCAAAGGCTAAGAAAAACTAGAACTAAAGATATACTTTCCTACAAGTATACTTCTATAGCATATAGTATTCTAGAACCCTATTAGTTAGGTATACATAACTAATATCTACATATTCTATAGTTGCGGGGGTGCTATACGCCATCCATCCGACTTTCCCCGTAGATATACATCTACTCACCTAACTTCGCCTCGTCCTAGTCGATTCCTACGGATGCCTAGCCCTCCTTCGTCGTCCCAAAAGTCCACGCGCTTGTACTTACAAATCAAAGCATATTGTATCGCATAAAAAATCCAAATCGAAAACCAATACGATGAGCGAAGCGCACGTAGGTTAGAACCTATGGTCAACGTGTGCTAAAACAATAAAACAACCCCGACGTCGACGTACGAAAGTCAAATGACCGTGTCAAAACATAAATACCAAAAATCATGTTTTCAAATATCGTAAAATATTGACAGAAACTTAGTAAAATGCTCCCAGATTTTTCTTAAGGTGAAATTGGACTTTTTAGCGTATATGGTAGTCTTAGTTATCTAGTGAGTGAGCTACAGAACAAACCCCGGAGCCTAACTCAAAAATTGACCCATAAATTGCGGCTATTCGCAATAAATCTGCGACTATACCAAGATGGTTTGGGCTCGGGCTTCTAGGGTGTCTTCCTACTGGTCTATACATCTCACAATATCCTCTATTTAATTTTCTGGGTCTCCATGTCATCCCGGATTTCATTTGAACATCAACAGTCAAAGAAAATCCGATATCGGAAAATTCTAAACTCAAGTTTGGAACTTATAAACTCATCTAGACTATGGATTCTATCACTAATAGGGTACTAAACACTCACTACACTTTTTACCACACTTCTACTATAAGTTTCACTCACAAAATCTCACTTTAGAACTTTCAAGCGTACAAAACATGCACTTTTAAACTCTAAACTAGTTTGTGAGGTTAGGAAACTTGAAAACTAATCCAAAGGTGGAAATTTTACCTCAATAAACAACCCAAGAAAATTCTAAGATGGCTAAAGATACTCAAAACCCAAACTTGATCCCACCAATAGGTTTAGATTGAGATTGTGAACACTTTTTGTGAAGGTTTACTGAGGTTTTGATGGGGGTTTGGAGGTGGTGCATGGTGGTAGAAGAGGTGGAGGAGAAGGTAGAGAAAATGAGAGGAAGAAGATGAAGAATGAGATAAAGGAAATGAGTGTTAGGGTTTCCTAGTGCCTTGGCCATCTATCGCGGCCGTTGAGGAACAAAAATTTTGGTGTTTTTAAAATCCGGCGCTAAAAAACTCATCCTAAAATCTAACCATAAACCGAAACTAGCTAACATAAGAGATCTTAACTACTATGATAGAATTATTTTACCAAAAGATCTGTGTCCTTCGGTCTTCTATCTTCTTCCCTTACTCCTTGAGATCTCCTTGATCGAGCTTGACCACCGGTCTTCCTCCGTCGAAGATGATCCACGCGAGAGGTGTAGTTCATGGCTCTAGCTCCATACTAAATGCCTAGTGGAGAAACTAGAGACTCTAGGTTACTAATCTAAAGTGTCTAGAATGTAGTGCGTGGTTCTTAGTGTATATATATCTCACTTCCTCTCTTGATTCTCAACACATGAGATTGTAGAGAGGAAGTTCATGAAGCAGGAGGAGCTCAAGAAAGGCTAATGAGGAGAGAGAAGCAAAATGGTGAGAATCAAATCATCCATGAGAGAGAAAAACCCAAACTATAGTTTTGTAAAAACATTTTTCCAATATTAAAACACAACCATGCTTGAATAGTTTGCACAAATGAATATTCAATTCATTTGTCAAGACTATTGAAGCGTGGTTCTCACCATACTCACCTCACTACTTTTACACCTCATTTTCCATTTAAAATAATTGGAGAAAACTAAAATGAGATGTCCACCTTCTAGAATGATTTCCGTATAAATACGGAATACACTCTACTGTATATACATATCCGTATTCGTATCAAAATACAAATATCCAAAGAGATAGAATAACGCAAAGAACATAATATTAGAATATACATATCAAAATATATATACGTAAATTATTAAATTAATACCTGATTTAATAATCCGGCTCAATCCCAAGCCGGCTAGTATTATCAATCGTCCGATCGAAAATCCGGGTAACTAGTACAATCATTCGATCAGAACCCTGCACGTATCAAAATACAGCTACTACATCATTTCGCCTGAACCAGGGAAACCCTCTGTGTGAGACTCTAAAGACTCGACAGTACGCCGGCATTGAGTTACTGGATAAATCCATAACCACAAGCATGTCAGCGGCACTAGCTGTACGTAATGGCTACCCGGGTACCTATCGAAAAGGAAGCCCGATGAGCAAATTCATCCGGATCCCTACCGAGCCTATCTATGACAATCTCCGTACAGTCCGGTCTCTTCGTCTGAGAGTATCGCATACTGGGTCTAGGGGGTGGTAAACGTTAGACCCTAATAACCCGATAATTTATGCTGATATGGCTCATGACCAATCCGGGAAACTACTGATTTAACTATTAGTAAATCCTAACTGCCTTGGCAAAAGTCTTATGGTGCTGGCCAATCGAACAGAGTGCGATATCGACTCCCTATACTTGGAGAGACGAGTCCCCAACAATCGCTCACTGCCTCCATGTGGCTCGGGACTGTACCCAACTAAAAGCTGTTTTCATGACTCAGTAGAGCCGTGGTAGGGTAGTAATCTAAGTACAGTGGGAACTCATACTTGAAAAATGACGATCTCAGGTCTAAAGACTAACCTGTACTCATGTCACCTGAGAACTGCCATCTGACGATAGGTATAATACCATCTAAAAGTTCTCGGCGAGTCTGTCCAGTGTACTCACACCCAGTGAGCACCTGTATACGATCTTAGGTGCGAAAGACCAATTGCTGTGGGACTAAATATCGCCCCTCGTCGGGGTCTAGAAACGTATACACTGGTCTACTCCGGAATATCGATGCCCAGTCTCGATACTCCCACGACTAGGGACATTTTAAAGATGTGCTTATCGACTACCCAGCTCCCACAAGTATGATCTTCATTACAACGCCGGTAGTCAAGCAATGATCCTTGGGGCTTTATCAACATGTATAAATAATACGTAATAACAAGTAAAACATATGCACATGTTAAGATAAAGACAAACCGAATAACATACTATCATATCGAGCAAGATTGTCCTGTACATACATATGTCTAAGCATCCATATGTATACATATACAATAATGGTTTCAAGGGCATACATATCCAACAATGAGTTGTTAACAAAAGCAACTCATGGTTGATGTAGCCATGCTCTCTCTCTCTCTCCCCCCTCCTACTATACCTTGGTGTTTTTTTCTCCCCCTCCATTTTCTTTTTCTTTTCATTTCTTATCTTTTCTTTTCCTTTTCTTTTCTTTATAAAAAAGAAAAGATAAAACCATAATACAATTCATAAATAATATGTTACATGTCATGCATAAAAAGCATGTTTAACAAAATAAACTTGATTTAATACATAATTAGTGAAAATGCTAATCGAGTTTAACATAAACTTGTATGTATGTGTGTGTGTGTGTGTATTTATAAAAGCCCAATTCAATTAAACGTTTTCATAAATAATAATTCATTTTTAAATTCCAATTATATTCCAAAAATTTAGGTATATAATTATACCAATCTACGAAAACTCAAATCTATATCCATATAATATCCGTGAAATTTATTATTTATTTATTTAAATTCCAAAAATAGTATTTTCTATTTTCTGAAATGTTACATTATCGGAAGCTCAATGCCGCAATAAGGAAGGATCACTTCCCTCTCCCTTTCGTTGACCAGAAGCTAGAACGCTTTGCTAGGCATGAGTACTACTATTTCTTGGACGGTTACTCAGGCTACAACTAGATTCTCATAACCGACAAGGATCAGGACATGACCACTTTTAATTGTCCCTTCGGCACATTTACATACCGTTGCATGCCCTTTAGGTTATGCAATGCACCCGCTACTTTTCAACGGTGTATGATAGGGATATTCTTTGACATGGTCGAGAATTTTATAGAGATCTTCATGGAAGATTTCTCTATCTTTAAAGATTCCTTTGATGGGTGCTTACGGTATCTTGACATTGTTCTAACGCAATGTAAGGATAAGAATCTTACTTTTAATTAGGAGAAATGCCACTTTATAATTCAAGAAGGAATTGTCTTAGGACATCATTTCCCGAACTGGCATTGAAGTTGACAAGGCCAAGATAGATGTTATTTCCAAACTCCCTCCTTCCACTTGTGTCAAAGATATACGATCTTTTCTTGGCTATGCTGGTTTTTATAGATGGTTCATCAAGGACTTTAGCAAGATTGCTAGACCCTTAACTCTTTTTTTGGCCAAGAACACCACGTTTCATTTCAACTCGGATTGTTTGGCTGCTTTTGAATCCCTTAAAAGCTCCTAACTACCACTCCCGTCCCGTCTTATCCTGACTGGAATCATCCTTTTAAGAATATGTGTGATGCATCTGAATTTTCTATTAGTGCCGTTTTAGGACAACACATTGATAAGATGCCACATGTGATCTATTATACCAGCTGGACCTTGAATGGCGCCCAAATGAACTATACAACAACCAAGAAGGAATTCTTGGCTGTTGTATTCGCTTTAGAGAAACTCAGGCCCTATCTAATTAGCTCCCCAGTCATTGTCGACACCGATCATTCCACTTTGATGCATCTTTTCACGAAGAAGGATGCTAAGACTTGTCTTATATATTGGATCATCTTACTTCAAGAGTTTGACCTTGTCATTAAGGACAAAAGCCAATATGAAAACGTAGTTGCCGATCATCTTTCTAGACTCCTTTCTTCTCCGACATTACCTTTGCCGATAAACGACACATTTCCCGACAAACACCTCTTGATCGTATCTTGCGAACCATGGTTTGCAGATATCGTGAACTATTTAGTCACGGGACTTGTACCCAGCGAATGGTCAAAGTCAGGACAAAAATAGATTTTTATCCCAAATAAAACACTTTTACTAGGATGAACCTTACTTGTTTAAGTATTGTCCCGACCAAATCATCTGCCGGTGTGTCCAAATATTGATTTCAAGAGTGTGTTACCCTTTTGCCAATATCAAGCATGTGGTGGACACTTTGGCCTAAGGAAGACTTCGGAAAAGGTTTTGCAATGCGGATTTTATTGGCCGACACTATTCAAAGATGCAAACGAATATTGCAAAACTTTTTCTCGGTGTTAACACTTAGGCCGGATCTCAAGGAGTAATGAAATGCCGCTCCAACCAATTTTGGTTGTTGAGATGTTCGATGTTTGGGGGTATAGACTTCATGGGCCTATTTCCCAACTCTTTTGGAAACCTATACATTGTTTTATATTTTGATTATGTCTCAAAATAGGTCGAGACAATACCAAGCCGGTCGAACGACAACAAGGTTGTAGTTCAATTCCTTAAAGATAAGATCTTTTCCCGGTTCAGGCACCCTCGCGCTATCATTAGCGATAATAGGACACATTTCTGCAATCGGTCTTCGAGGCTTTGATACGGAAATATTCAATCAACCATAAGCTTTACATGCCCTATCACCCCAAACAAGTGGGCAAGCCGAGGTTTCGAACCGGCAAATCAAGAAGATTCTGGAGAAAACGGTTTCTAAAAACTGTAAAGCTTGGTCTTGTAAATTAACGGATGCTCTTTGGGCATTCCATACAGCTTATAAGACCGATCTTGGGATGTCTCCCTATCGGCTTGTTTTTTACAAGGCTTCCCACCTCCTGATTGAGATAGAACATCGCGCAATGTGGGTGATAAAATAGCTAAATTTCGATATTGAACAAGCGGGCAACTATCGAAAGTTGCAATTGAACAAACTGAACGAGCTTCGGGATGAAGCCTATGACAACACAGCTATAATGAAGAACCGAACGAAGGTGTGTCAAGAGAAACACCTTTTATATAAAACGTTCACACCTGAATAACAAGTCCTTCTTTATGATACCCGACTTCATTTTCATCCGGGTAAGTTGCGATCTCGTTGAACGGGACCTTTTCTGGTGTGGTGTGTATACCCGCACGGTGCGGTGGAGTTAGAAAATCCAAAAGATGGTTCACTCTTCAAAATGAATGGACATCGGTTAAAATCATTCTTTTCTACTAAACTATTGGAGGAGCTCCTGTTGTTACAGGAGCCAGTTTATCATGACTAATTTTCCTCTGTCTATCCTTCACACTTCGGTTTTCCAGCCATAAACAGTGGGAACATTGTTTCAAATAAGTGTGGGGGTATGTGTATATTATTTTCTCGTTTCTTTTTCTTGTGAATATTTTTCCTTTTTATGAATATTCTTGTCTGGTGAATATTCATTTTCTAAAAAAACTCTCCGACAAATTTTTAACTTTAAAACTTTTATGATCTCTTTGTATGGGATGACAGTGAGGACACTGTCAAGTTTAAGTTTGGGGGTATGCTCGGTGAGCTTTCTATCTTTGCATACATTTCTGCATTGTATCCTGTTTAAATTCTGAATTGCATATATAATAAAACCCTTAAAAACCCTTAAAAATTTGAATATTTTCCAAAAATATAAAAACTTTGACGTCAAGTTAGCTAGTAGGGAAACTTAGATTCAAATACTGACGGTTTAGATTGATAGGTTAGAAATAACTAGATCCTAGGATTAGATATTGTGAACCCGAAAAATAACCCTCCTTTGAGTTTAACTGTAACAAATAAACGTCTTTGTATTATACTACACTTGACATGAGTTTTAAGAATGAGATTATGAGTTTGAAATGTCTCCAAAATAAAAGATGCACGTAATAGGTAGTCTAAACTACCTAAGGGTGACACAAAGAAAAGAAAAGGAAAAAATTCGCGAAAAGATGCACATGGTTGCCAAAAAAACAAACAAAAATACGAGAATAAGTATTGGTTGCGTGAAAGTGAAGCCTGCGGGATGTTTTCTTACCTGGTGCCCTAAAATCGTTTGGTTTGGGAGTCATCGGCCTAATATTTGTTACGAACTGACCAAGGCACTTAATAAGATATTAATAAATAAGTCGAGGTTGCACGAACATGAAGCCTGCTGAGTGTTTTCTCACCCGGTGTCCTAAAATCGTCTGGTTTGGGAGTCATCGGCCTAATGTTTATTATGAAGTGACCTAGGCATTTTAATAAGATGTAAATGAAATAAATAGAGACATGAAGACTTTAAATCAAAAATTTTGAGACAAAACGACACTATTGCACGAGCACGTAAAGATATATAGGGACTTAAGTTAAATAATGAGTGAGGTGTGAAAAATAAGGTGTTGGTTCCTAGTCCCCTCGCCGCTAACCCGCGGCCATTGCGGAATCCAAAAACAAAAATTTTATGGCACTAGAAATTTAAACCCAAGAATTTAACCAAACACCTAAACTAAAAAAATAATAAGATAGAAATCACAACTTTTGTAGCGCCTTCATTTGCTCTAATTGGATTGGACGCTAGCAAGGTCTCAAGAGCTCCTGACCGCGCTTGCAACCCTGTCTTCCTTCACCGAAGATGATCCACCTGAGCGAATCGATCCAAGGTCCAGCTTCACCTAGTAAAGCAACCGATGCTTCAAACTTGCTAGGAATGAAGAGTAGGAATGTAGGAATTTTCCACTATCCTTTTCTCTCAAATCTAAAACTCAAGAGGTCAAGTACAGAAGGAGGAGGAGGTGAGGAAACTTAGCCATGAGCAAGTCTAGAAAAGCATGAAAGAGTGAATGAAGAATAATAGAATGGCTTCATATTTTTCACTACCATGCAAATAAAAAATCTTACAACATTTTGTAATAAACTAATGAAGCCTATTCCTCTCTACATGTCTTCAACCATTCTCAGTGCCACCTCACCCTCCATCTCATTTTATGAATTTTCATAAATAAATATTCATGAATGAGGTGTCCATCTTCTAGAACAAATTCTGTATAAATACGGAATACAATCCGGAATACGTATCGAAATATATATACGCGTATCCATATAAAATTACGAATAGCCAAGAGAGAAAATGAATAGTGAACAATAATACTAGAATACATATTATATATATATATAAATTATTAAATCAAAACTTTATTTAATAATCTAGCTTAATCCTAAACCGCTAGTATTATCAACCGTCCGATTAAAGTCCGTGTAGCCTGTACACATATTTAATCGGACACCTGTATATACCAACATATGCCATCTATATCATATCGCCTGAACTGGAAAAATTCTCTGTGTGGGACTCTAAAGACTCGTCAATACGCTGGTAGTGGGTTTAACCACAAGCACGTCAGTAACACTAGTTGTACATAACGGCTATCCAGGTACTGAACAAAAAGAAGGACGACGAGCAAACTCATATATACCCTTACTGAGCATGCCTGTGACAATCTCCGTACAGTCCGGTCTATTTATCTAAGAGTATCGCATATCGGGTCTAGGGGATAGATGAAGTCTGACCCCTAATAACGTGATATTTCGTGTCGGTGTGAAGCTCATCACCTACCGAAAAACTACTGATCCAAATCAGTAAATATCATCCACATTGGCTAAGGATTTCTGGTGATGGCCACCCGTGCACAGCATGCCATCTATGTAGGGTTCCTAGGCACTATCAAGAGGTCTCACAAGGTATCAACCATGCCAATTTCAAATTTTACGGGTGCCGAGAAACCCTAATACGGATCGTTAACTAGAATTTTAGGCGAAAGAATGAAACTAGTTAACAACTTAACTACAAGAACGGAAATACAACCTTTGTAGATCCGGTCCTCCACCTCCATAGCTCCGCAATGAATTCTCCTCGCTGTCCAAATCCAATCCCGGGCTCTAGCGTCGCTTCATCGGAGAAATGGGCGGGCTAGGTCATCGACTACGATGCCGAAGATGATCTACGTCGAGGCATCACAAGATCAAGCTCCCACTTCACCAAGTCATGAAACTGGTGAAGAAAACACCCTATACTACTTGGCAAGAGGTAGAGGATGAAGAAATAGGAAGTGGGTTCACTTTAGAATTGGATTTCTCACTCATTTGCTCAAGTTGCCATTGATGGAGCAAGGTTTCTTCATGAAGTAGAAGAAGAGGAAGAAGATGATAGAATATGATAAGTATTGAATAATTAGAAAATAATTGAAATACTTATCATATACTAACCTTAGTTGAGTGTAGAGAATAGACCATGGTTAACTTGAATGGTTAGCGTTAAGTATAAGACAAGAGTGATGACTTAGTCAAAGCTTCAAGAAGATTCAACTAACAAACAAAACAATCCACCATTCATTTATCCATTCCAAAATGAAAAACAAAATAAATAAATGAATAAATAAGTGATGGATAAACAAAACCCTAATCATTAGTTTAACCATGGTTTAATTCTTTACACTTAACCAAGTAAGCATGTATCATCAAACATGATACAATCAAGTGCACAAAAAGTATATCACATATACAACTTGTACAATTCAAGTGAGAAAATCCATTTAAAGTGAACCAATACTAGTTAATACAAAGTAATATATCATATATATATAATTATGCATTAAATCATTAAATCAACACTTGATTTAACGATTCGGTCATATCGCATATAACCGACTAATATCCAATGTATCGACTTATCGAATCAACCCTTGATTCGATAACTAGGTTATATCGCATACAACCTTTCGATACATTCATCGCGAGAATGGAATACGGTATCACATACAAGCATTATTCTCGGTCCCGTACATATCTCATATGCGCTCCTATTTCGTTTCGCTTGAGCCAGGAAACCTCTGTGTAGGACTCTAAAGACTCGTCAATACGCCGGCAGCGGATGATGATCATATCAAACACCCACAAGCCGCAAGCGGTCTTCTAAACGTAATGGCCACCCGGGTATTGAGCGATCAGAAGATCGACGAGCAAGCCCGCTCACACTCCTGTGAATCCAACCAGAAACACTTACCGTACAGTCCGGTCTGATCGCCTGATATGTCGCATATCTCGCCTAGGGGTGGTAAACGTCAGACCCCAATAGCTCGATAAGTCGTGTCGATATGAGGTCTATAACAGTTCGAGAAACTACAGGTAACACTTACCAGTAAATCTCAGCAACCCTGGCTAGGGATTTCCGGTTATAGCCAATCGAACACAGCGCAACATCAACTCACTATACCGGGAGAGACGAATCCCCTCCTATCGCTCATTGCCTCCATGTGATTCGGGACTGCACCCAAAAGCCACCGTTTTGCATGCCCACTTGGACGTGGTAAGGTGGAAATCAAAGCACAGTGGGAACCACACAAGACTCTATGACGATCTCGGGTCAACAGACTACTCTGTACCAGTGTCACCAGAGAACTGCCATCTGACGTAAGGTATAATACCATCTGGGAGTTCTCGGCGAGTCCGTCCAGTGTACCCAGTCTCCACTGAGCACCCGTATATCATCTCTGATGTCAAACACCAATGGATATGGGATCATCCATCGCCCATCTGTATGGGTCGATAAGGTATACGCTAGTCTACTCTGGTATATCGATGCCCCGTCTCGATACACCCACGACTAGGGACTTTGAAGGATGTACTTATGGACTACCATGTTCCCACTAGTATGATCCGCATCATAGTCCAAGTAGTCAAGTACACATCCTAAGGGCTTTACCAACATGTAACAGAGAGACAAACAGTATACACGTTAAGGTAAAGGCAACCAGATAGCATACTATCATGTCGAGCAAGAAAGTCCTCCCTATATATGTCCAAGCATCCACTACAATATACATCCTATGTATAGTAATGGCCTCTAGGGCATACATATAACTAACAATCTCCCACTTGCACTAGGGCCATCTGATAGCAGTGGTTGCAGTATCTCATACTCAACCATCCCATAAAAGTCTCTCTCTGGGAAAAGGCCTTTGTGAGTGGATCCGCCGTGTTGTCCTCTGAGTCTACTCTCCTAACCTCGATCACCCTGGAGATCAACCATCTCCATGATCAGGTGACACTGCCTTAGAATATGTCTGGATCATTGATGGGACCGGCGTTCCTTGGCATAAGCCACAACTCCATTGTCTCACAATGGTTGGAACGTAGTTCATCTCATGAACCAATATACACCCAAACAGCCTCTTTGGTAGCATCTTAAGTAGCGATGTATCCTGCCTTTATCTTCTAGTATGCATCGGTATCTTGCTTGGAACTCTTCCAACATACCGCTCTTTTACTGAGGGTAAAGACAATGCCTGTGACTGACACTCAGTCGTCTTTATCACCCTGGAACACTTCCAGTGATTCTTCCCAGGATCGATTGATACCATCTCACTACAACTAGTGAGAGTCCTAACATCCAATTAGATCTATCTCATAGATCCAAAACCCAGGATTTAGGAGGTATCACTTTGATCCTATATGGAGAATTATTGTGATAAGCGGAGATTGATCGAGCGTAGCATAGGAAACTCCTTGCCTATCAAGAGTATGTCATCCACGTACTCTACGAGGATCATCACCATACTCCCTACTACCTTTTTGTATATACAAGGTTCATCTACCATTTTGATGATGTCAAACTGTTTGACTAACACATCAAAACAGATGTTCCAACTCCGCGATGTCTGCTTTATCCTATAAAGCATCTTGCACACGTTTCTGCTGCTCCCACTGTCTACGAGGCCCTCTGGCTGTATACTTATAGACGCTCTCTTCTAAAACATCATTTTAGAAAAGCTGTCATGACACCCAACCACCAGATATCGTAGTCATATTACGTAGCCGTGGCAAGTAGGATCCGGATGGACTTAAGCATATGCACTGGAAAAGGTTTCATCATTATCCATGCCTGGTCGATGTTGACAACCTTTAACATGTCTAGCTTTGAAAGTCTTAACTTTTCCAAGTACACCAAGTAATCTTCTCAAGATATACTTGCTCCTGATGGGGATTTAACCCTTCAGATATAGCAACCAAAGTCCATACTTTGTTGGTGTACATGGATTCCATATCAGATCGCTAAGCATCCAGCCATTCTTACAGAGTCCCACTCCTGATGGCCAGTTCGAAACTGTTGGGTCATCATCTCATGATGCAATCCTCGCTCCCACTGTCATCGAGAAACCGAAGTATCTCTCAGGTGGGTGAGGAACCCTACTAGATCGGCGGAGAGGCTGAGGTTCGTTGGTAACTATTGAATCCTTTGGTTCTTTCAAATCATCAGCTGCAGTTTGTATAGCTGGAATATTTCCAGTTCTACATAACAGATCTTGCCTCGAGTTTGTCCGGATTTTGCTTTTCAGACATAGGCTGGACAACCCCAAATCTCAACTAACTTGAGAGATGGGCTTTTCCCTTTCCATATCACATATGAAGTGGTAGGCAACTGATTTGATCGGAACCCAATTCAATTGGTATGCAGCTCCTCAAGTGCACAACTCCCAAAAGGAAAAAGGTAACTCAGTAGTACTCATCATAGAGCACACCTTATCATATATGGTGTGATTGCTCCACCCCGATATACCATCGTGCTATGGTGTATACGGAGGAGTAATGCTGAGAGAGAATATCATTCTCCTTTAGAATAATCCAGAAATTCCGTGCTCAAGTATTCTCCTCCTTGATCTTATCAAAGGACATAATACTTATACCCGTATTTTAGTTCTCTACTTTTAACTTATATTCTGTGAATATCTCAAAAGGTTCGGACTTGTGTTTCAACAGGAACATATGTCTGAATCTTGAGAGATCATCAGAGAATGTAATGAAGTACAAAGAACCGGTCTTGGCATGTGTAGACAGGGGACCTTTATACATCAACATGTATCATCCCAAGAGTTCACTAACTCTTTCTTTGTTTCCAATAAACAGAGCTGGTGTCATTATATCTTTGTGACATGATTGGCAAGTTTCACAAGATGTAAATTCAAACTGATTTAAATATGCATCTAAATGTAACTTCAGCTAGTCGGGTCGCATTGATATGACCTAGTCTACAATACCTCAAGAAGGATTCGTTCATTTCTGAACTCTTCCTCTTGTGTGTGTTCCGTATACTTAGAACTGTAGTTTGATTTAGAACATGAATGCTTTTAGATAACGTGCCTGAACCGATCAACTTTTGATGTAGGAAATGTTCAAAACATTATCCAACAATACAAAATTTTATCGTTTCTTTACTAATGAAGAGACAGATATGATTTTGTATATCAGGTTCGGTATCTAATAACATTTGTTCAGAATCAATGTATTGTAATACAGGATGACAGTGACCAACAGACTTGGCTGCAACACTTGCCCCGTTTTCTGTCTCATGAAACTTATCACCCGTTCTCAGTTCTCTACCTTTCTGTAGCCCTATGTAACAGATTACATATCTGGGATCCTGATCTGGTATCACATACCCAGGACGTTAAGGATACTGAGAAACAGTTCTCTGTAATGAACACACCCGAAGATGATGCATCAGCGTGCACTCTCTTCGTTTGGGCGGCATAGGAATTCTGGTAATCCTCAATTTCCTGCTCTGTCTTATAATAATTATAAGTTGGAGCGGGACCAACGTTCCCCAGCTCAGTATAACAAGCGGGTTCGGTCAATAATCCGTATTATTATCTTGATTAAGGCGTGACATGGTCGCTACCTGGAGAGAGAGAGAGAGAAGAAAACACTCAGCGTGCGCTCTGCAAGAATAGATTGGTTATTATTTTATCTAATCAGGATGGCTCCCACTGCTTTTCATCAAAACTTCCTTCAAACCCTGAAAGGAAAGACTAGCCGGGATTAATTACACACTACAAGTTCGCCAATCTTTCAGCCAGGCCAGTGTCGGTACTTTGAGGGAGGTCCCCCGTGCTTTCGCACGAACCTAATTACAGTAAACCTCGTTTTCCCAGAGGCGTAACCCCGTTGACACCTTTCTAGACACCTACTTGATCGGCTAATTGTAACGTGTAAAACTCTCCCAGGAGTAACTCTTACTCGCAGCGGGTATCGGGATCCAACTATCTCATAGAAGGTATGCAATCTCATTGCAAATTTCAACACTTGAAATTCCCGATAATTTTGCCCCGAACGATCTATGATCTTGACAAGGTCAACAAACCATAGACCGCAAGTCAAGTTCAATCCGTCATTTCTTGATTGATTCAAACCCACCCGCACGACCCTTGACAAGGTCAAAAAGGCCGCACGACTACCCTAACCCAATCTGCATCATATGCATAAGCAGATAAATACTGGTTAGCTACCGCACACTGCGCCTTGACAAGGTCAACAAACGCAGCACGAATACTAAACAGGACTTATCTGAAATGGCGGAGGGCTACGACAGGTTTTTCTGAAAACCTATTGCGTAATGAACTTGATATCGTTGTAGAATCAAATGATTTTAAAATAGAGAGTTTTTGAGGCTTTTCTAGTTTTGCTAAAGGAGTCACTCCCGGTGAAGGGATCGTCGGTCCTTTCCTCGTCAAATGAGGTGTGGGATATATCATATATATCACTGTGCAAAGCAAAAACTCTTAAAAGCAATCAGAAAACAAACCGAGTGTGTAGCATCTGCCAGTTATTGCTAAAGGAGTCACTCCCGGTGAAGGGATCTCGGTCCTTTCCTCATCGAATAAGGTGCAGGATATATCATATATACCGCTGTGCAAAGCAAGAACTGTAGCTACCTGTTTTATTTTGAAATTCAATTCTACAACATCTTAGATTTCTTTTACTTTCATTAATCACATTATGAAGTCCCATCATTTAAGTACCTAAACATCACAGATAAATACGACGTACACTTATGCCATCCGCATTCGCCTCGATGTCCCCTCGTGCACCGTTAGGTTAGGTAACTAACGGCAGAGCGGGGCAGGGCTAGCGCGGGTGTAAAACATAAGTAACGCCTATATAATATATCATATATACTATATACAGTATCTATCACAGAACATCACATGATCACATCACAGATATCGCAGCAGAAGAATCATATGAAATATTGGATATACTAGGACGTCCGTGTTTTCAATACGAGCCAGTATAAAACACGGATTCCACGGTCGCGATGAATAGCCAAACCCACACCCCTAGACTCCTAAGAGAGCGGCAAGCAACCCTACCAATTCTAGAGTTAGGAGACCCGGACTCGACTCCTCGAGTTGGTCTCCCACTGGACTCCAGAACCCGGTTACTTGTGCCCTCCTCCTTGGGTCTATCCTAGTGCGGAAAAGTAAATAATATACAAACGGTGACATCTTCCGCAACCTGGAAGTGCCCCAATAAAAGAATATTACATACAAGTTTTTACATGAATGAAAATGAAAAACACTCATCTCACATAAAAACCCCCGGCTATTCAAACACGACGATCCAATATAACATATCCAGCAACACATAACATCACATGTCATCAACGTAAGTAAATATGCGCATCCCAATTGTCGTTGACATATAGCAACAAAACCGGCGATATCACATATTACACTTACGGTCACAGAAAAGAAAGTGTAAAACTACAACAGTTGGAATCCGCAACCTACATAGACATCGCATGCCTAATTAAATGAATTCCTTAGACATTGCATGCCTAACAATTATAAACCCCGCATTTTAGTCTCATTATCGAAAACTCTTTTCAATATCAAGTCGGGCAATTCAACAAGATTCCCGACATCCTGATCGAATGCTCGTCGCAAACTTTAGTAGGCGGCCGCACCCCCGATACCGTCGACGAAGTGCACCAAGGCGGAACACCGCTACCGCAAGCACCCGAACGGATGCTTTCGGCGACGGGGTTCTCCTACAGTCACTTGGTCGGGGCTATGGGGTGTAGCTGTCTATTAAGTTTACCCGGCGAGTATCCGCGTACGCTACGTGATTGCAACGGACTTTTGATCGCATCAAAATTCTGTGGCAACCGATCAAGTGAGACTAAACTGCTATGTTTATAACATTCATTCAGTTATCTCATAACTACTTGTGAATTCCAATTATTGTATCCCATTCCAGATAAATAGAAAATGTTAAACTTTCCGATCGAATATTCAAACACCCAAGTTTTCCCGAAACAGCTCAACTCATGAAATAAGTTCAAAGACATTCACTTCGTGCCTCAGTACCAACGGTCCAGCCGTAGAAGGGTCAAGCCAACGCCTCACATGTGGCACGCCGTACTGCCCCAAACCCGAAGGTTCAAAGGGCAGTTCAAGACGGTCACATAATCGAGTTAAGGTTTGTTGTCTTCTAGAGGGACCATCGCGTTACTTGCACTACTTAGAACGTCTTTAAACCTCGGAAAAATCCAACACTTGGAAATTTTCCGGCAGGGGAAAAATTGGGTATTTATATCCGGTCGAACTTTTTAACATATTCAAAAAATTATCCGGAAAGACACATAGACAAAGTTTGATACTCCGATCGTAACACCGAGTCCCCAATACAACCCAGAAAATTCAACTCTTGAATAAATATTAAAAATTCCCAGGAAAACCAGCACTGCAAAGTAGGAGTCACTGTGCAAAATTCAATGCACAAGGAGACATTTCGGCCGCGGAACCGCCGCACAAGGCATGCTTGTGCCGCGGAACCGCGGCGGTTTGATGGATTCAGGCTGTCGAATTTCACAATAACCCTTACAATCTCCTGCTAAATTTTCTGCATAATTTTAATCCTCAAAAATCCCTGTTTTTTAAAAAAGTACAGAGAGCATGTTTGTGTTAGGGTTTCGGTTCGATCGGACTTCAAACGTCGTCTACACTTCGTCTAAGGCTCTAGCTAGGCTCTGATACCACTGTAGGGTTCCTAGGCACTCTCAAGAGGTCTCACAAGGCATCAACCATGCCAATTTCAAATTTTACGGTTGCCGAGAAACCCTAATACGGATCGTTAACTAGAATTTTAGGCGAAATAATGAAACTAGTTAACAACTTAACTACAAGAACGGAAATACAACCTTTGTAGATCCGGTCCTCCACCTCCATAGCTCCGCAATGAAGTCTCCTCGCTGTCCAAATCCAATCCCGGGCTCTAGCGTCGGCTTCATCGGAGAAATGGGCGGGCTAGGTCATCGACTACGATGCCGAAGATGATCTACGTCGAGGCATCACAAGATCAAGCTCCCACTTCACCAAGTCATGAAACTGGTGAAGAAAACACCCTATACTACTTGGCAAGAGGTAGAGGATGAAGAAATAGGAAGTGGGTTCACTTTATAATTGGATTTCTCACTCATTTGCTCAAGTTGCCATTGATGGAGCAAGGTTTCTTCATGAAGAAAAAGAAGAGGAAGAAGATGATAGAATATGATAAGTATTGAATAATTAGAAAATAACTGAAATACTTATCATATACTAACCTTAGTTGAGTGTAGAGAATAGACCATGGTTAACTTGAATGGTTAGGGTTAAGTATAGGACAAGAGTGATGACTTAGTCAAAGCTTCAAGAAGATTCAACTAACAAACAAAACAATCCACCATTCATTTATCCATTCCAAAATGAAAAAGAAAATAAATAAATGAATAATTAAGTGATGGATAAACAAAACCCTAATCATTAGTTTAACCATGGTTTAATTCTTTACACTTAACTAAGTAAGCATGTATCATCAAACATGATACAATCAAGTGCACAAAAAGTATATCACATATACAACTTGTACAATTCAAGTGAGAAAATCCATTTAAAGTGAACCAATACTAGTTAATGCAAAGTAATATATCATATATATATAATTATGCATTAAATCATTAAATCAACACTTGATTTAACGATTCGGTCATATCGCATATAACCGACTAATATCCAATGTATCGATTTATCGAATCAACCCTTGATTCGATAACTAGGTTATATCGCATACAACCTTTCGATACATTCATCGCGAGAATGGAATACGGTATCACATACACGCATTATTCTCGGTCCCGCACATATCTCGTATGCGCTCCTATTTCGTTTCGCTTGAGCCAGGAAACCTCTGTGTAGGACTCTAAAGACTCGTCAATACGCCGGCAGCGGATGATGATCATATCAAACACCCACAAGCCGCAAGCGGTCTGCTAAACGTAACGGCCACCCGGGTATTGAGCGATCAGAAGATCGACGAGCAAGCCCGCTCACACTCCTGTGAATCCAACCAGAAACACTTACCGTACAGTCCGGTCTGATCGCCTGATATGTCGCATATCTCGCCTAGGGGTGGTAAACGTCAGACCCCAATAGCTCGATAAGTCGTGTCGATATGAGGTCTATAACAGTTCGAGAAACTACAGGTAACACTTACCAGTAAATCTCAGCAACCCTGGCCAGGGATTTCCGGTTATAGCCAATCGAACACAGCGCAACATCAACTCCCTATACCGGGAGAGACGAATCCCCTCCTATCGCTCATTGCCTCCATGTGATTCGGGACTGTACCCAAAAGCCACCGTTTTGCATGCCCTCTTGGACGTGGTAAGGTGGAAATCAAAGCACAGTGGGAACCACACAAGACTCTATGACGATCTCGGGGCAACAGACTACTCTGTACCAGTGTCACCAGAGAACTACCATCTGACTTAAGGTATAATACCATCTGGGAGTTCTCGGCGAGTCCGTCCAGTGTACCCAGTCTCCACTGAGCACCCGTATATCATCTCTGATGTCAAACACCAATGGATATGGGATCATCCATCGCCCATCTGTATGGGTCAAGAAGGTATACGCTAGTCTACTCTGGTATATCGATGCCCCGTCTCGATACACCCACGACTAGGGACTTTGAAGGATGTACTTATGGACTATCATGTTCCCACTAATATGATCCGCATCATAGTCCAAGTAGTCAAGTACACATCCTAAAGGCTTTACCAACATGTAACAGAGAGACAAACAGTATACACGTTAAGGTAAAGAGCAACCAGATAGCATACTATCATGTCGAGCAAGAAAGTCCTCCCTATATATGTCCACGCATCCACTACAATATACATCATATGTATAGTAATGGCCTCTAGGGCATACATATAACAACAATCTATCCCCAATACCGGGAAAGTCGAATTCCCGATAATCCGCTCACTGCCTCCATATGGCTCGAGATTGTACCCAACTAAAATATGTTTTCATGACTCTTTTGAGCCGTGGTAGGATAGTAATCAAAGCACAATGGGAACTCACATGAGACAGATGACAATCTCAGGTCGACAGGCTAACCTGTACTCATGTCATCAGAGAGCTGCTATTTGACAATAGGTATAATACCATTTAGCATGTTCTCGGCGAGTATGTCCTGTATACTCACTTCCAGTGAGCACCTGCATACTATCTTTGGTGATTAACTGACACCAATGGCTGTGAGATCGGCAATCGCCCCTCGTCGGGGTCAAAAAATGTATACACTAGTCTACTCTAGAATATCGATACCCAATCTCAATATTCCTACGACTAGGAACATTTAAGAATTTGCTTATAGACTACCCAGTTCTCACAAGTGTGATCGACATAATAACCCTGGTAGTCAAGCAAGAATCCTATGGGCTCTATCAACATGTAATAGTGATCAGTAATACCACATAATATATGTACATGATGATAGAGGTGAGCCGGATAGCATACTATCATCTCGAGTAAGACTGTTCTACCCATATAGGTCCTCACTCAATCATCATAATCGCTTGTCTACGATTACAATAATTTCCTTGAAAGTACTATAACCAACAATCTCCCACTTACACTTAAGGCTAATTATTGCGGTGTCACATACTCACAGCCGGTGTGCTATCGATCACCCAACTTCTCTACCAATCAGTTTCACAAAGCATGTTTGCAAAACATTCGTATTCGAGAAATTGGCTCAGTGAGTGGATCCTCTCTAATATTTCTATCTTTATCTCTCTATATCTCAACTTCGCGGAGAATGATTATCTCCCGAAATGAGCGATACTTGCCTTAGAATTTGTCTAGATAGATGATGGGACCAAGTTCATAAATGAACATCCAAATCTAACAAACTATTTAGGCTGTATCCAATTATGATGTAATCAGCATACAGCGCCATGACCACCTCAGTATCCTGCTTAGAAACCTATCCAACATATTGCACTTCAAAAGAAGGCAAACTATTACCTCTTACAGCCACTCTGTCATCTAAGACACCTTGGAAGCCTGAAATGATAACCAACTCCTTAAGGTGGCTGTCGTTACCATATACCAAGAACATCCTCTTATGTTCATAACTGCTTCCCTTTGTTTCTGCAGGATTGGATTAATATATGCTTATTGCAGTTAGTGCAAAAGAAAGATCTAGTGTGGTACTTAACATCTCATGATTGATTCAATTGCCTAAGAAAGTGATATGTTAATCATGTAAATCCTTCTCCTCATCAGTCTAGAAAACATCTCTTTAGAGAGGGTGACTCCATCACTTGCGGGTACACCACCATGTCAGGAGTTGTCCATTCTAAAAGACTTTAGAATAGTGTCAAAGTACCCGATTTGGGACACTTCCCAAATCTAGATATAAAATCATAGACCTAGTCACCAGAATCCCTGATATTTTGTCCAGATCCTAGGTGGAGAAACACATGTGACAACTAAAGTATAACTGATTGCAATATAGGAAAATCACTTCTTATCAGGAGCATTGTTAGTGTATATGCCCTAGAGGCCATTACTGTATCATACTAGTTTGTATATTACTTAATGGAAGCTTGGGATATTCACCTTGTATATACAATCTTGCTCAAAATAGTAGTATGCTACTTGGTTTGTTTCTACTTCAATGTGTACATGTGTTTATTTTATTATATCACCTATACGCATTAGTGGAGCCCTTAGGATCTTTGCTTGATTACCAGCGTTGTGATGGCAGTCACACTAGTGGGGGCTGGGTAATCTATAAGCATATCCTTATGCAGGTCCCTAGTCGCAGGACTATCGAGACAGGGCATCGATACTCCGGAGTAGACTAGCGCATGCGCTTCTCATCCCAGTGTGGGAGATGGTCTGTCCCACAGCCATCAGTACGTTGTACTGGAGATAGTATGCGGGTGCTCGTTAGGTTACGAGTACACTGGACAGGACTCGTCGGGAACTGACCGGTCGGTATTATACCTATCGTCAGTTATCAGTTCCCAGGTGACATGAGTACAGCTTAGTCCGCTGACTTGACACTATCACTTCGCCTCGAGTGTGTTCCCACTGTACTTTGATTACTACCCTACCACGGCACAAAGGAGTCGTGCAAACAGGTAGTAGTTGGGTGCAGTCCCGAAGCACTTGGAAGCAGTGACGGTTAGACAGGATTCGTCTCTCCCGGTATTGGGGGTTGACATCGCGCTGTGTCTAGGAGAGCCATTACACGAGTAGTCCCTGGCCAGGGCAAGCGGGATATACTGGTAGGCTTCCAGTGTTATCTCAGGGTGTATTGGGCTTCACTCCGACATGACTTGTACCGCTATTAGGGGACTGACGTTTTACCGCCCCCCTAGGCCCGCCATGCGATGTATCAGATGAACAGACCGGACTGTACGGAGATTGTCACAATCAGGCTCAGTAGGAGTTCAGATGGGTTTCACCTCGTCAGTCTTCTTGTCGGCATCTACCTGGGGACCGTTACGCACAGCTAGTGCCGCTTGCGGTCTGTGGTTAAACCCACTGTCAGCGTAGTGTCGAGTCTTTAGAGTCCCATACAGAAAGCTATTCGCCTTTTGGCAAAAGAGTAGAGGTCGCATGGTTTTGAGACCGGTCGCATGGCTTTGCGACAGGGTTCGGTCACATCTGTGCACTTGTGCACGTACAGTGTCCGGACAGTTTACACTAGCGGGCTTTGGTTTAAGCCAGATCCTAGTGTACCTTTTGGGATTGGTTTTATCCAGTATGCATCCGTGTTCCTCGGAACGCGGATGCGGGTGTGTATGCACAGTTGACGGAGAGACAGAGGCAGAGAATTCTCATTAGGGTTGTTGACCGTTGACCGTTGACTATTGACTTTTTGCTCAACCCTAATGAGAATATGATATATGATTAACAATTATATTAATTAAGTATTATGGTGACATGGTTGTTGAGGGGTTGACTTTGTTGACTTGTTGACTTTGTTGACTTGTTGACTTTGTTGACCGGTTGACTAGGCTTGACTAGTTGACCATCATGATAACAATAGCTATCATTTCATGGCAAAGACTTTTGCTTGCTTACTCTCTTGTGCAAAATGAGTGCATGAAATGATATGGCTATTGTTGCTTAAACCATCACATAATACTTGATTGCTATGATGTGTTATGATGGTTATGGATTATGAGAGCCAAATGAGAAAAGTCTTCTCTCATTCTATCATTCTCATTCTCTCTCTTGTTCTTGAGCTCTCATCTCCTTCCTCTTGCTCTCCCTCTCTTTTGTCTATGGTTCACTTGTCTCATGTGTTGAGAAACAAGAACCATAGAGTAAAATCCCAATACACTCTTCTCTACTCATTCTAGTTCATAAGGTTTGGCAAACCAAGTGAACTAGTTTCTTCAAAGACCGAAGAAGAAGCCAAAGGTAGAAGCTTTCGAGGTGGATCTATCTTCGGCGCAAGGAGACGACGGAGTGAAACCGATCCGGACAACCATCAAGGCTTGAAGACGAAGGAGTTCGAGATAAGAAAGGTATAAACCCCCTAACCGAGTAGTTAACAACTCCTAGTTAGGTTGTTAGTTAGATGTTTAACAAAGATCCGGGTTTTAAGTCCATTTTACCACCTCTAAGAAAATTGTTTTTTCACCAAATTCCGCATGCCCGAAAGTACCGGGAGAGGTAGCATGGACTTACAGTGGTATCAGAGCCTAGTTAAACTCTATCTAATATGTTAGCAAAGTAATTAGAAATTCGATTGGAGAAAAAGTCGCGAAATACACCCGAAATTCAAAGTTGCTGTCGATTTTTAAAGTTCTGTAAAAGTAATAAATCATGCTTCAAAAATCGACTCAGGGTTTTTAGAGTATACTGTAGAAAGACGGTCCTCTGATCTCATCAAAGCGCCGCGGAAACGCGGCAATAGCTTGCTATTGCCGCGGTTCCGCGGCCGTATTGGCTCCTCTCTGGATTTTCTTTGCTACAGTATATTCAGTGGGGTATTTTGGGATTTTTGGAATATGTATTTTCTGCCCAGATTTTCCAGAACGAAAATTTTGTGTTTGGGGCCTATAAATCCGTATTTTTGATCGAACTTCTAAAAGACTTAAGCTGACGGGTATTTCTGTGATGTGATATTTGTATTGAACGTCTGCTAATCGCTATATGTCGATTAGTGGGGGTTATACAAATCTGTGATCTGTAATGTTATCGGAATGTGTATATGAATTCATTGGATTGTCGCGGGTGAATAGCCGGGGGTTGTAAGACGAGAGTTTTCTTTTCTTTCAATTCATGTAAATTTGTAAATTGATGTAATAATTATTTGTATGGCCGCACAACCGGGTCGAGATTCTAGCCGTCATTGTATAATTTCTTTTTACTGTTTTTGCTCCTAGGATAGACCCATGGAGGGGGTGCACAAACTACCGGGTATGCCGAAGTGCCGAGTGGCCTACTCACGGAGTTGAGGGAGATTGCTTCGCTTTGGGTACTTGGCGGGTAGTTTGCCGCACCCGTAGGGGTCTTGGGTGGGGTATTGGCTATTCACCGCGACCGTGTAATCTGCTTTTCGTTACAGGCTCGTACGAATTGCGGGTTCCTATTATATCCAATGTGTTCATCTGTGATCTGAAATGGATATCATTGCATATATCTATATATGATATTATTTAGGCGTTGCTTATGTTTTACAGCCGCGCTAGCCCAGCCCCCGCTCTGTCGTTAGTTAAGTAACTTAACGGGTAATGACGGGGCCCCGTGGCGAATGCGAATGGCATAAGCGTACGTCATATTTTGGTTGTTTTCTGCAATGGTAGGATTAAATGATGGGACGCATTAAAAGAACTAATGCAAGAATATCACGCATTAAAAGAACTAATGCAAGAAAAATAAACCAAGTAAAAGTCGTTGGAACACTTTCGAAAAACCACTCGGTTCTTTTCAAAACTAACTTTTAAATGCGGAGCTTGAGCCACTCTTTTTAAAAGCTATCTCGTTCCATCGATTATATCAAGTTCACTACGTTCACGGTTTAGCCAAAACCATTCGTAGCCCTCCGTCGTTTCACATGGATGGTCAATAGTATTCAAGCTATGTTTGTTGGCCAAAGTCAAGGCATAGTGATTGGTAGCTATTGGGTATTCATGTGCAGCATAGATAGATGCGTTAGTTTGGAACAGTCGTACTGCCTTGTTGGCCAAAGTCAAGAGTAGGTGCGGGTGGATTCAAATTAACCTGGAGAACGACGGGTAGAACTTGACATGTGACTTATGATTTGTTGGCCAAAGTCAAGGTCATAAGAGCATGGGGCAAAAATCCACATCGGGAGTTTCAAAAGAACTGAAACTAGCTAGTGTTGTATACCATTTGGAGTGTGATGATTCTGGTAGGATTCCTTCAGTTTCGTCACGCAATGATATTTGGATCCCGATCCTACTGTGAGTATATGCTACTCCTCGGGAAATTTCTCACTTAACGATCAATGCTATAAACCAAGTAGGTGTCTAGAAAGGTGTTAGCGGGGCTACGCCCCCAGGGAAAAGAGGTTATTTAATTAAAGAACTTCGCGAAAGCGTTGGAAAACCTCCCTCGAAGTACCGACACTGGCCTGGCTGAACGGTTAAGCAAGTATTGTACGGTGAGATTGATCCTGACTAATTCTTCCTTTTTGGTTTGAGGAGGGATTCGAGAAACAGTGGGAGCCATCCTGTTTAGACAAACTAAAAACCATTCTAAACTTGCAAGAGCATCATGCTGAGTGTTTCTTCTCTCTCCTAATTGCAGCGACCAATCGACATGACTGGACTTAAGTTACTCCTAGATAAAAACATACTGACAGGGCCAAACTATAAAGATTGGCTCAGGAATGTCAAGATGGCAATCACTTACGACAAGCTGGGGTATCTTCTTACCACCAAAGCTCCCCCTGTCCCAGGTCCCAAAACCAGCGTCGCGGATAAGGAAATCCGTAAGACCTGGTAAATAGATTGCGCGAAGGCCAAGTGCCTCGTGCTTGCCTCTATGGACAACGAACATCAGAGGAGGCACGAGAATATGGACCTCGAATCCATATTTCTCCATACAAAAGAACTGTATGGAGAGCAGTCTCGTATCGCAAGATACGAAGTGTCGAAGAAGTTATTTTCGGCAAGGTTGGCCGTCAGATCATCGGTAGCGGAACACGTGCTTAAGATGATTGGCTACATTGAAGAGCTCATGGACCTTGGGACCATGTTGGAGAATGAGCTCTATACGGACTTGATTCTCCAGTCTCTTCCTTCCACTTACGCCCAGTTTATACTGAACTTCAACTTACAAGAAAAGGAAGTTGAACTTTCAGAACTCCTCAACATACTGAGGAGCGCAGAGGGCACCCTACAGAAAGGTAGGGAAACATCCATTTTGTTTGTAGGAGGATCTTCTTCTTCTAGGTCCAAGGCGAAAGCCAAGGGAAAGAAGAAGAAAGCCCCCGCCAAACCAAGGGGCGGTGTTAGTAAAGTGGATACGAAGGGAAAGGCAAAAGCAACAAAGAAAGTGGGAAAGCTTGTGGATAAGGAAGAATGCTTCTATTGTCATAATAAGGGACACTGGAAAAATGATTGCAGGGCTTGGAAGGCCAGAACACAGGAATTGAAGCAGGTTGCAGCTTCAGCTTCAGGTGTGTATGTTATTGAAAACCATCTTTCAATAAACTCTACTTCCTGGGTATTGGATACCGGATCAGGATCTCATATCTGTAATTCTTTGCAGGCGTTGAGAAACCGTAGGGTTTTGAAGGCAGGTGACATGACCCTCAGAGTTGCAAACGGAGCTAGCATGGATGCTAAGGCCGTGGGGGACTATCACCTGGGAATGTCAGATGGACATGTTTTGGTTTTGCGTAATTGCTTTTTTGTACCCAACGCAACTTGTAATATCATTTCTGTATCTTTAGTTTCTAAAGAAGGTTATGAATTTGCGTTTGTAAGTAATGTTGTAAACATTCACCTTAATCAAGTTTTGATTGGGTCAGGTACATTGAGCAATGGTATATACGTATTAAACCAACCACAGATTTTCAATGTCCAGAATACACACAAAAGAAAGTCTCCGAAAATAAATCAGACTTTCTTGTGGCATTGTAGACTAGGTCACATCAATGAGAGAAGGTTGACGAAGTTACATACAGAAGGATATCTGAATGCGTTCGAATATCAATCGTATGCCACTTGTCAATCCTGTCTCAAAGGAAAGATGACAAAGACTCCGTTTACTGGACACGGAGTAAGGGCGAGCGAGCTCTTGGGACTCGTACACAGCGACGTGTGCGGTCCAATGTCTACACATGCGCGAAGCGGTTATTCTTACTTCATTATTTTTACGGATGACTTTTCAAGGTACGGTTATGTCTTCTTAATGAAACATAAGTCCGAAGACTTTGGAAAATTCCAGGAATATAAGAATGAAGTAGAAAAAAAAACCGGCAAAAGTATCAAGATCCTAAGATCGGATCGAGGTGGTGAATACTTAAGTGCCGAGTTCCTGGACTATTTAAAAGAGAACGGAATTCTCTCTCAGCTTACTCCTCCATACACTCCGCAACATAATGGTGTATCGGAGAGACGGAACCGAACCCTATTGGATATGGTACGGTCCATGATGAGTAACGCTGAGTTACCGCGATCATTCTGGGGGTATGCGCTAGAATCAGCCGCATACCTTTTGAACCGAGTTCCCACTAAGACTGTGCCTACTACACCATATGAGATGTGGTGTGGGAAGAGACCCTATCTTAATCATATTAAGACATGAGGAAGTCCAGCTTTTGTTAAAAAGCAGCATGCGGACAAGCTCGAGGCACGCTCGGTACAGTGCAAGTTCGTGGGATATCCAAAGAACTCCAAGGGATATTTCTTCTACTGCGAAGAGGAACAAAAGGTTTTTGTTTCTCGTCATGCCTACTTCTTGGAAACTGAGTTTTTGGAAAACCAGATAAGTGGGAGCACAATAGAACTGGAAGAAATTCCAGAACCACGAGCTATTACTGAAAGCTTAGTGGAACCAGAGGGTTCAAAAGAACAAGACATTCCTACGCCGCTCCGCAGTAGTAGTAGGCAGTCTCATCCATCCGAGAGATACTACGGTTTTCTCATAGACGGGGATAGAGAGGATTGCATCATAGATTATGATGAGCCTACTAGCTTCCAGCAGGCCGTTCAGAGCGTTGACTCGGTAAAATGGCTGGATGCAATGCGGACCGAAATGGAGTCCATGTACACCAACAAAGTATGGACGTTGGACATTGCTCCAGACGGGGTAAAACCCGTAGGATGCAAGTGGATCTTCAAAAGGAAGATTGGTGTAGATGGACAGGTTGAGACCTATAAAGCTAGACTTGTTGCAAAGGGTTTCCGTCAAAGACCTGGCTTGGACTATGACGAAACCTTTTCTCCAGTGGCTATGCTGAAATCCATTCGGATCCTTCTTGCCATTGCTGCCTTCCACGATTATGAGATCTGGCAAATGGACGTAAAGACCGCTTTTCTAAATGGAAATTTAGAGGAGTGTGTCTATATGGACCAACCAGAAGGTTTCATTCAGAGTGGGAGCAGCGGAAAGGTGTGCAAGTTGCTTAAGTCCATCTATGGACTAAAGCAGGCATCGCGGAGTTGGAACATCTGTTTTGATGAGACGGTCAAGGAATTTGGCTTTATAAAAAATCCAGATGAACCATGCATCTATCGTAGATTTGTAGCGAGAACTGTAGTATTCCTCGTTTTATACGTGGATGACATTCTCTTAATAGGAAATGACATTCTTATGCTACAATCTGTCAAGGGGTTCTTGTCACACAGGTTCTCCATGAAAGACCTGGGTGATGCCTCATACATCCTGGGGATCCGGATCCATCGTGATAGATCCAAGAGGATATTAGGACTTTCACAGTCCAGGTACATCGACACCATACTGAAAAGATTCAGTATGGAAGATTCCAAGCGCGGTAACCTACCGGCTTGTCACGGGATCACCCTTTCTAAAGAGATGTCTCCCAAGACTGATTTGGAGAGGGATCGCATGTCTATTATACCCTACGCTTCTGCGGTAGGCTCTATAATGTATGCGATGTTGTGTACCAGACCGGATGTAGCTTATGCACTGAGTGTGGTAAGCCGGTATCAGTCAAACCCTGGGGAGAAACACTGGATAGCGGTAAAGAACATTCTCAAGTACCTGAGAAGGACTAAGGAGATGTTCTTGGTGTATGGCGGAAAAGACCTCCAGATCGAGGCCTTTGCTGACTCCAGCTTCCAGAGTGACAAGGATGATTCCAAGTCCATGTCGGGTTTTGTCTTTACCCTCAATGGAGGGGCGGTGTGTTGGAAGAGTTCCAAATAGGAAACCGTTGCAGACTCGATGATGGAAGCGGAATACATCGCTGCATCTGATGCCGCAAAGGAAGCTGTCTGGATGAGGAAGTTCTTGAAAGAACTTCAGGTGGTTCCGTCCATTGTTAATCCAATACCTCTGTATTGCGACAACAACGGGGCTATAGCTTTAGCGAAGGAACCCAGGTCCCATCAGAGATCCAGACACATCTTGAGGCGGTATCACCTGATCAGGGAGATCGTGGATCGCCAGGAGATCGAGGTTCGGAGGGTTGCTTCAGAAGATAACACTGCAGATCCATTCACCAAGGCCTTGCCCCAGACTCAGTTCGAGCGGCTGATCGAGATGATAGGTCTTCGATACGCCAGTACATGGCCTTAGTGCAAGTGGGAGATTGTTAGTGTATATGCCCTAGAGGCCATTACTGTATCATACTAGTTTGTATATTACTTAATGGAAGCTTGGGATATTCACCTTGTAGATACAATCTTGCTCAAAATAGTAGTATGCTACTTGGTTTGTTTCTACTTCAATGTGTACATGTGTTTATTTTATTATATCACCTATACGCATTAGTGGAGCCCTTAGGATCTTTGCTTGATTACCAGCGTTGTGATGGCAGTCACACTAGTGGGGGCTGGGTAATCTATAAGCACATCCTTATGCAGGTCCCTAGTCGCAGGACTATCGAGACAGGGCATCGATACTCCGGAGTAGACTAGCGCATGCGCTTCTCATCCCAGTATGGGAGATGGTCTGTCCCACAGCCATCAGTACGTCGTACTGGAGATAGTATGCGGGTGCTCGTTAGGTTACGAGTACACTGGACAGGACTCGTCGGGAACTGACAGGTTGGTATTATACCTATCGTCAGTTATTAGTTCCCAGGTGACATGAGTACAGCTTAGTCCGCTGACTTGACACTATCACTTCGCCTCGAGTGTGTTCCCACTGTACTTTGATTACTACCCTACCACGGCTGAAAGGAGTCGTGCAAACAGGTAGTAGTTGGGTGCAGTCCCGAAGCACTTGGAGGCAGTGACGGTTAGACAGGATTCGTCTCTCCCGGTATTGGGGGTTGATATCGCGCTGTGTCTAGGAGGGCCATTACACGAGTCGTCCCTGGCCAGGGCAAGCGGGATACACTGGTAGGCTTCCAGTGTTATCTCAGGGTGTATTGGGCTTCACTCCGACACGACTTGTACCGCTATTAGGGGACTGACGTTTTACCGCCCCCCTACGCCCGCCATGCGATGTATAAGACGAACAGACCGGACTGTACGGAGATTGTCACATTCAGGCTCAGTAGGAGTTCAGATGGGTTTCACCTCGTCAGTCTTCTTGTCGACATCTACCTGGGGACCGTTACGCACAGCTAGTGCCGCTTGCGGTCTGTGGTTAAACCCACTGTCAGCGTAGTGTCGAGTCTTTAGAGTCCCACACAGAAAGCTATTCTCCTTTAGGCAAAAGAGTAGAGGTCGCATGGTTTTGCGACAGGTCGCATGGCTTTGCGACAGGGTTCGGTCACATTCATGCACTTGTGCAGGTACAGTGTCCGGACAGTTTACACTAGCGGGCTTTGGTTTAAGCCAGATCCTAGTGTACCTTTTGGGATTGGTTTTATCCAGTATGCATCCGTGTTCCTCGGAACGCGGATGCGGGTGTGTATGCACAGTTGACGGAGAGACAGAGGCAGAGAATTCTCATTAGGGTTGTTGACCGTTGACCGTTGACTATTGACTTTTTGCTCAACCCTAATGAGAATATGATATATGATTAACAATTATATTAATTAAGTATTATGGTGACATGGTTGTTGAGGGGTTGACTTTGTTGACTTGTTGACTTTGTTGACTTGTTGACTTTGTTGACCGGTTGACTAGACTTGACTAGTTGACCATCATGATAACAATAGCTATCATTTCATGGCAAAGACTTTTGCCTACTTGCTCTCTTGTGCAAAATGAGTGCATGAAATGATATGGCTATTGTTGCTTAAACCATCACATAATACTTGATTGCTATGATGTGTTATGATGGTTATGGATTATGAGAGCCAAATGAGAAAAGTCTTCTCTCATTCTATCATTCTCATTCTCTCTCTTGTTCTTGAGCTCTCATCTCCTTCCTCTTGCTTTCCCTCTCTTTTGCCTATGGTTCACTTGTCTCATGTGTTGAGAAACAAGAACCATAGAGTAAAATCCCAACACACTCTTCTCTACTCATTCTAGTTCATAAGGTTTGGCAAACCAAGTGAACTAGTTTCTTCAAAGACCGAAGAAGAAGCCAAAGGTAGAAGCTTTCGAGGTGGATCTATCTTCGGCGCAAGGAGACGATGGAGTGAAACCGATCCGGACAACCATCAAGGCTTGAAGACGAAGGAGTTCGAGATAAGAAAGGTATAAACCCCCTAACCGAGTAGTTAACAACTCCTAGTTAGGTTGTTAGTTAGATGTTTAACAAAGATCCGGGTTTTAAGTCCATGTTACCACCTCTAAGAAAATTGTTTTTTCACCAAATTCCGCATGCCCGAAAGTACCGGGAGAGGTAGCATGGACTTACAAGCATGTCATCCAAATATCAGGACATCACTCATACTACCTTCGTACTACGTCCATATGTTGTTCTGATGATGCCATACTCTATGACTGTTACATCAAGAATAGATAATCTATCTCCGCTATACTTGCTTTAGTCTATAAATAGACATAAGCTACTGGCCCACCATGCTTCCGCTGCTTCCACTGACTATAACAACCCTCTGGCAGAGTCATATATATGTGCACTTCTAGAACTAATTTAGAACGATGTTATAGTCATACACCTGCCAGATCTCATAGTCTAGGACAGCAGTAGTGGCAAGCTTGGGTCATCAAAACCTCCTTGTCACCGTCTTTGAGGAGACCGAAGCACCTCTTGGGTGGCTGAGCTTACCCACCAAATCTGCGGAGTGGCTAATGGATTTTCGAAATCCTTAGATTCTACTAAAAATTCAGTAACCATTTGTGGTTCTGGAATCACTTCCAGTTCTATCATACTCCCACTAATGTTTTCTAAAAAGAATTCATTTTCACTAAAAAGGTGGCGAGTCAAGAACAATATAAATATTGATCTTGCATATGGTAGAATGTTAACCCTCGTCAAAGCCCGGGATAACCCACAAACTTCCATTAATGAATGCGCCTTGAGTTTATCCGGATTCTGGTTTTATGCATAAACCGGACAACTCCATATACCTTAACATCATTAAGATATGAATCCATTCTATATCTAATATAGAAACAAAGGCACTAATTTAATTAAACCAAATTCAAAAAATCATGGAGCTATTTCCTGTGCATATCGACTAAATAGAAAAAAGCCATGAAGCATTGCTCATCAAGGAGCGCACCCACAGATGAGTAACCTGAGAGAGAAGCAAGTTCTCAAATATATTACTTATGACGGAATACCTAGTATAAGTATCTACATATCCGATCAACTCGAAGAATCCTGATACTTGCAACGGTTCTTTACTTTATTCTTATACCTATAACTTCTTAAAATTTGGACATTGTATTTCAACGAAATGCGTGTCTAAAACCAGAGAAGTCATAAGTATATGGAATATAGTGCAAGTACTAACCCCTTTTCCTAATGAAAATCGGACAACATACAATACTTTGTATATGTCCTCTGAGTTTAATAACTCAAACCCTGTGCGTCGTAGGTTGAAAACTGTATTATGGTTAAGAAGAACTACACTGTTATTGAATGCACATTACCTAATCATCAACTGATAAAGGTAACTGTTATAAGCATAATTTCAAAAAGTTATATCTCAGCTTATAAAATAAACATACAGATATATTAGTTTGAAATTAGTGCATAACAACTGATATTCAAAACCAAATATTTGTTGTTAGGCAAAACCCAGGTAATTTCTTCAAATATCACCAATTACAAAGAATTCTGATTTTGAGGATTTAATCACCCAATTCTCAATATTATACTCCCACTCAGCATCTGTAATGCCATATATATGTGAGAATCAAGTCTGGTAAATACATACCCTGGAGTCAGAATCTAATTGGGAAAGCAGTTTTCAATTAACACAGCACAGTAAAACTGAAATATGAAAATGTTTCGAGGGATGGCCGGGTATTCCTAGTAATTCCTCATCCACTATCCAGATTTATGACAGTAGTCGCACTTTTCTTTGCCCTTACTTCAATCCCTTTATATGTCTTTATTTTTTACCTTATGTACACCATACTTAAGCTAATTGGTTTACTTTTTCCCTACCTTTCGACACCTGCTTAAAGTTTGGAAGAAGACTATCCAATAAGTGTAATAGGTGTATTCTTCTAATACTAGAAGTCCTCGTAAGCTGAGAGAAGGTAAAGAGAAAAGGCAACCAAATAATCCTATTCAATTTCCCCAGAACCGGAATCCTTCCTCGAACTGAAACAAGTTTCTTCGAGTTTGTATGTAACTATATGATGGCATACCCAAGATATGTGGATCTTCGTAGTGATACGAAGTGTTCTGAAGAAATGCAAATAGGAAATAGGAGTGACAAGGATATATGTGACTTTGTCATGAATCATGATAATCCAAAAACTAAAGTGTGTAAGAAGGTTCAGTAACTTCATGAGTTTTTGTTTTAGGTAAGCCATGGTTACAAACCAGAGAGAGAAAAGAAACACTCAGCGTGCACTCTATTAAGATTAGATTGGTCAATCACTTTATCTAATAAGGATGGCTCCCTCCATTTCCTCGAATTCTCCTTCAAACCATAAAAGGAGAACTAGTCGGGATCATGAACACTTTATAAGTTCGCTTACCGTTCATCCATGGTAGTGTTACAGGGTTACTAGGCACTCTCACAAGGGTCTATAAGGCATCAACCATGCCCGATTTAAAATTTAGACGCGCCGAACAACCCTAACCATGATCTTTAAACTAGAGATTAGACGAAACAAAGCATGTTAAACACTTTAACATCTAATAGTTTGGGATTACAACCTTTGTAGTCCGGTCCTTCACTTCTAAAACTCCATTTGAGGTCCCTTCGCTGCGATCATCGAGTTTTCGGACTCTAGAGAGGCTCCACGAAGAGAAAGATGCAAGCTTTCTTCCGATCTTCGATGATAAAGATGATCTACCTTGAAGTTTCTTTAACACAAGCTCTCACTCACTAAATGAAGTGAATACCCTAATCTAATGGCTAGGATAGATTAGGATGATGAAGTAGGATTTTAGCTCTCATTTATTTTCTTAATCTCACTCATTTTCATCACTAAGCAAAAAGCTAGAAAGCTTTGCTCAAAGGAAGAAAAGAAGAATAGTGATCAATCCTTTTGTGATGAATAATGAATTTTGTTTATAATTACTTATGCAACCATGGTTAAAGATGATAGGCTAACCATTGTAGAGACTTAACTAGGATTAAAAGGGTGTGGGTTGGGTTTGGAAATATCTTGCAAAATATCTTCGCAAAAACAAAAAGAAAGCTTCTAGAAGCTTCTAGAAAAGTTTAACCCAAATCAAACCCTAATCTCGTTTAATCTCCACTAAACATGTTGCATTAGTAATTATAACATGTTAAAATTTTATATATCACATATATAATATATTTTTGTATCAAAAATAAAATAATACAATTAACATATATCGCATATATATCAATGTATTACCCGAGTGAGAAAAAGAATCTATTAGTGAGCTTATATCAGTTAATGTAATTTAATATATCAAATATATAATTATACATTAAATTATCGAATCAACACTTGATCCGATAATCCGGCTATTTCACAAATAACCGACTAATATAATCTGTATCAGTTCATCGAATCAACACTTGATGCGATGACCCGGCTATATCACATATACCCGGCCGATATCTCATATCGTGAGAATCTAATACGGTATCACATACACGTATTGTTCTCGGTCCCGCACATATCATATATGTGCTCCTACTTCGTTTTGCCCGAGTCAAGAAACCTCTGTGTAAGACTCTAAAGAATCATCAATACGCCGGCTGTAGATGATGATCATATCAAACACCCACAAGCTGCAAGCGGTCAGCTAAACGTAACAGCCACCCAGGTATTGAGCGATCAGAAGATCAACAAGCAAGCCTGTACTTTCTCCCACGAATCCAATCAGTAACACTCCCGTACAGTCCGGTCTCTTCGTCTGATATGTCACATATCTTGCCTAGGGGTGGTAAAACGTCAGACCCCAATAGCTTGATAAGTCGTGTCGATATGAGGTCTATAACAGTTCGAGAAATTACTGTTAGTTATATGTATGCCCTAGAGGCCATTACTGTACATTGGATGTATATTGTAGTGGATGCTGGGACATATATAGGTAGGAATTTCTTGCTCGACATGATAGTACGCTATCTGGTTGCTCTTTATCTTAACATGTATACTTTCTGTCTCTTTGTTACATGTTGATAAAGCCCTTAGGATGTGTACTCGACTTCCAGGACTATGATGCAGATCATACTAGTGGGGCCTGGATAGTCCATGAGTACATCCTTCAATGTTCCTAGTCGTGGGAATATCGAGACGGGGCATCGATATTCCAGAGTAGACTAGCGTATATCTTCTCGACTCATGTGATGGGCGATGGATGATCCCATATCCATTGGTGTTTGACATCAGAGATGGTATGCAGGTGCTCAGTGGAGACTGGGTACACTGAACGGACTCGCCAAGAACTCCCAGATGGTATTATACCTCACGTCAGATGGCAGTTCTCTGGTGACAGTGGTACAGCTTAGTCTGTTGACCCGAGATCATCATAGAGTCTTGTATGTCTCCCACTGTGCTTTGATTTCCACCCTACCACGGCTCTACTGAGTCGTGCTAACAGGTGGTTTTTGGGTACATTCCCGATTCACATGGAGGCAATGAGCGATAGGAGGGGATTCGTCTCTCCCGGTATTGGGGGTTGATGTTGCGCAATGCACGACTGGCCATAACAGGAAATCCCTGGCCAGGGTTGCAGTGATATACTGGTAAGAGTTATCAGTAGTTTCACGATTGTTATGGACCTCATGTCGACATGACTTATCGAGCTATTGGGGTCTGACGTTTACCACCCCTAGGCGAGTATGCGACATATCAGACGAACAGACCGGACTGTACGGTAAGTGTTACTGGTTGGATTCACAGGAGTGTGAGCGGGCTTGCTCGTCGATCTTCTGATCGTTCAATACCCGGGTGGCCGTTACGTTTAGCAGACCGCTTGCGGCTTGTGGGTGTTTGATATGATCATCACCTGCTGCCGGCGTATTGACGAGTCTTTAGAGTCCTACACAGAGGTTTCCTGACTCAAGCGAAACGAAATAGGAGCGCATATGAGATATGTGCGGGACCGAGAATAATGCGTGTATGTGATATCATATTCTATTCTCGCGATGAATGTATCGATTGGTTGTATGCGATATAACCTAGTTATCGAATCAAGGATTGATTCGATAAGCCGATACATTGGATATTAGTCGGTTATATGCGATATGACCGGATCGTTAAATCAAGTATTGATTTAATGATTTAATGCATAATTATATATTTGATATAATAATTTGCATTAACTAGTATTTATTCACTTTAAATGGATTTTCTCACTTGAAGTACACAAGTTGTATATGTGATATACTTTTGCGCACTTGTTTGTATCATGTTTGATGATACATGCTAACTTGAGTTTGTGTGTATGATTAAACCATGGTTATATGAATGGTTAGGGTTTTGTTTACTTATCTATTCATTTATTTATTTATTCATTTTGAAAAGATAAAAGGAATGGTGGCTTATTTTGTTGTTTTGTTGAAACTTCTTGAAGTGTTGAAAGCTTGACCATTCTTGTTCTTTTCCTTAACCTAACCATTCAACCTAACCCTAGTTTAGTCTCTACACTTAACCATGGTTGCTATATGATAAGTATTCATTTTATTTTCTATTTTGAATAATACTCATCATATTCTTTCTTCTTCTTTTTCTTCATCAACAAGAAGAAAAACTTGCCTCCATCAATGACAACTTGAGAAAAAGAGTGAGAAATCCAATTCTAAAGTGAACCCACTTCCTATTTCTTCATCCTCTACCTCTTGCCAAGTAGTATAGGGTGTTTTCTTCACAAGTTTCATGGCTTGGTGAAGTTGGAGATTGATCTTGTGTTGCCTCGACGTAGATCATCTTCGGCATCGAAGCCGACGACCTAGCCCGATCATTTCTCCAATGAAGCCGATGCTAGAGTCCGGGATCCGATATGGACAGCGGAGGGACATCATCACGAATCCTAGGAGGTGGAGGACCGGATCTACAAAGGTTGTAATCACTTTCCTCTTAGTTAAAGTAGTTAACTCGCATTGCATCGCCTATACATCTAGTTAACGATCCGTATTAGGGTTTGTAGGGACATGAAAAATTTGAATTGGATATGTTTGATCACTTGTGAGACTTCATTAGTGTGTCTAGGAACACAACAAGTGGTATCAGAGCCTGGCTAGAACCTTAGGCGATGCGTAGACGGAGTTAGAAGTCCGATCGAACCGAAACCCTAATTCAAAGTTGCTCTCTGTACATTTTTGAAAATCGAGGATTTTTTAGAATTAAAAATATGCAGAAAACTAAGCAAGAATATCTAAGAATTACTGTGAATTTCGAGCACCTGATTCAATCAAAGTGCGGCGGAACTGTGGCATTAGCATGGCTAATGCGGCGGTTCTGCGGCAACTTTGTCGCTTCTCCCAATGATCTTTGCACAGTAATTCTTATATTTTGTTGCTGTATTTTCTGGGAATTTTTAAATCTGACTCAAGATTTGAGTTTTCTGGGTTGTATTGGGGACTCGGTGTTTCGATCGGATCGTCTAATTTTGTCTGTGTGCTTTTCTGGATAATTTTAGAATATGTTAAAAAGTTCGACCGGATATAAATACCCATTTTTTCCCCTGCCGGGAAATTTCCAATTGTTGGATTTTTCCGTAGTTTAATGACGTTCTAAGTAGTGCAAGTAACGCGATGGTCCCTCTAGAAGACAACAAACCTTAACTCGATTATGTGACCGTCTTGAACTGCCCTTTGAACCTTAGGGTTTGGGGCAGTACGGCATGCCACATGTGAGGCGTTGGCTTGACCCTTCTACGGCTGGACCGTTGGTACTGAGGCACGAAGTGAATGTTTTAAAACTTATTTCATGTGTTGAGCAGTTTCGGGAAAATTTGGGTGTTCGATTGTTCGATCGGAAAGTTTAACATTTTCTATCTTATCCGGAATGTGATACAATAATTGGAATCCACAAGTAGTTATGAGATATCTGAATGAATGTTATAAACATAGCAGTTTAGTCTCACTTGATCGGTTGCCACGGAATTTTGATGTGATCAAAAGTCCGTTGCAATCACGTTGTGAACGCGGATACTCGCCGGTAAACTTAATAGACAGCCTCACTCCATAGCCCCGACCAAGTGACTGTAGGAGAACCCCGTTGCTGAAAGCATCCGTTTGGGTGCTCGCGGCAGCGGTGTTCCGCCTTGGTGCACTTCGTCGACTGCATCGGGGGTGCGGCCATCTACTAAAGTTTGCGACGAGCATTCGATTAGAATGTCGGGAATCCTGTTGAATTCCCCAACTTGATATTGAAATGTGTTTTCGATAATGAGACTAAAATGCGGGGTTTATAATTGTTAGGCATGCGATGTCTAAGGAATTCATTTGATTAGGCATGCGATGTCTAAAGCGGTTGCGGATTCCAATTGCTGTAGTTTTACACTTTCTTTTCTATGACCGTAAGTGTAATATGTGATATCGCCGGTTTCGTTGCTATATGTCAACGACAATTGGGATGCGCATATTTACTTACGTTGATGACATGTGATGTTATGTGTTGCTGGATATGTTATATTGGATCGTCGTGTTTGAATAGCCGGGGTTTTTTTATGTGAGATGAGTGTTTTTCATTTTCATTCATGTAAAAACTTGTATGTAATATTGGGGCACTTCCAGGTTGTGGAAGATGTCACCTTTTGTATATTATTTACTTTTCCGCATTAGGATAGACCCAAGGAAGGGAGCATAAGTAACCGGGTTCTAGGGTCCAGTGGGAGACCATCTCGAGAAGTCGAGTCCGGGTCTCCTAACCCTAGAATTGGTAGGGTTGCTTGCCGCTCTCGTAGGGGTCTAGGGGTGTGGGATTGGCTATTCATCACGACCGTGGAATCCGTGTTTTATACTGGCTCGTATTGAAAACACGGACGTCCTAGTATATCCAATATTTCATATGATACTTTCTGCTGCGTTATCTGTGATGTGATCATGTGATTTGTTCAGATAGATATTATATATAGTATATATGATATATTATATAGACGTTGCTTATGTTTTACACCCGCACTAGCCCTGCCTCGTTCTGGCGTTAGTTACCTAACCTAACGGTGCAGACGGGACATCGAGGCGAATGCGGATGGCATAAGTGTACGTTATATTTATCTATGATGTTTAGGTGGACTTAAATGATGGGATATTCATTAATGAGATTAATGAAAGAAAATAAACCTAATTGATGTTGTGGAATCGAATTTCAAAATAAAACAGGTAGCTACAGTTCTGGCTTTGCACAGCGGTATATATGATATATCCTGCGCCTTATTCGATGAGGAAAGGATCGAGATCCCTTCACCGGGAGTGACTCCTTTAAAAATAACTGGCAGATGCTACAACTCTCGGTTTGTTTTTTGATTGTTTCTATAGTTTTTGCTTTGCACAGTGATATATATGATATATCCCGCACCTCATTCGACGAGGAAAGGGCCGACGATCCCTTCACCGGGAGTGACCCCTTTAGCAAAACTAGAAAAGCCTCAAAAACATTCCATTTAAAAACTATTTGATTCCTCAACGAGATCAAGTTCAAAGCGTTAAAGGTTTTCTTAAAAACCATTCGCAACCCTCCGTCATTTTAGGAAGTAGAGTACTTAGTATTCGTGCTACGTTTGTCGACCATAGCCGAGGCGTAGTGTGCGGTAGCTAAGTGATGTCTTCCTACACAGCATATGATGCGATTAGTTAGGACAGTCATGTGGCTTTGTTGACCTTAGCCAAGGGTCATGTGGGTGGGTCTAATTAATCACGAAATGACGGGTAGAAATTGACTAGTACCTATGATTTGTTGACCTTAGCCAAGGTCATAGGTGCTACGGGTAAAAACCAATATCGGGAGTTTCAAGTGTTGAAACTTGCAATGAGATTGCATACCTTCTATGTGATAGTTGGATCCCGATACCCACTGCGAGTAATTGTTACTCCTGAGAGAGTTTTGCACTTTACAATTAGCTGATCAAGTAGGTGTCTAGAAAGGTGTCAACGGGGTTACGCCTCTGGGAAAACGAGGTTTACATTAATTAGGTTCGTGCGAAAGCACGGGGAACCTCCCTCAAAGTACCGACACTGGCCTGGTTGAAAGATTGGCGAACTTGTAGAGTGTAATTAATCCCGGCTAGTCTTTCCTTTTAGGGTTTGAAGGAAGATTTGATAAAAACAGTGGGAGCCATCCTGATTAGATAAAATAAATAACTAATCTAATCTTGCAAGGGCGCACGCTGAGTGTTTTCTTCTCTCTCTCTCCAGGTAGCAACCATATCACGCCTTAATCAAGATAATAATATGGATGTATTGACCGAACCTGCTTGTTATACTAAACTGGGGAACGTTGGTCCCGCTCCAACTTATAATTATTATAAGACAGAGCAGGAAATAGGGGAATACCGGAATTCCTATACCGCCCAAACGAAGAAAGTGCATATGATGCATCTCCTTCGGGTGTGTTCATTACAAAGAACTGTTTCTCAGTATCCTCTGCATCCTGGGTATTTGATACCGGATCAGGATCCCAGATATGTAATCTGTTACATAGGGCTACAGAAAGGTAGAAAACCGAGAACGGGTGATAAGTTTCATGAGACAGAAAATGGGGCAAGTGTTGCAGCCAAGTCTGTTGGTCACTGTCACCCTGTATTACCAATACATTGATTCTGAACGAATGTTATTAGATACCGAACCTGATATACAAAATCATATCAGTCTCTTTATTAATAAAAAAAGGATATAATTTTGTATTGTTGGATAATGTTTTAACATTTCCTATATCAAAAGTTGATCAGTTCAGGCACGTTATCTAAAAGCATTGATGTTCTAAATCAAACTACAGTTCCTAGTATACAGAACACACACAAGAGGAAGAGTTCAGAAATGAACGATTCCTTCTTGAGGTATTGTAGACTAGGTCATATCAATGCGACCCGACTGACTGAAGTTATATTTTAGATGCATATTTAAATCAGTTTGAATTCACATCTTGTGAAACTTGCCAGTCATGCCACAAAGATAAGATGACCATAGCTCTGTTTATTGGAAACAGAGAAAGAGTTAGTGAACTCTTGGGACTGATACATGATGATGTATGTAAGGTCTCTTGTCTACACATGCCAGGACCGGTTCTTTATACTTCATTACGTTCTCTGATGATCTCTCAAGATTCAGACATATGTTCCTGTTGAAACACAAGTCCGAACCTTTTGAGATATTCACAGAATATAAGTTAGAAGTAGAGAACCAAAATACGGGTATAAGTATTATGTCCTATGATAAGATCAGGGAGGAGAATACTTGTGCATAGAATTCCTGGACTATTCTAAAGGAGAATGAGATTCTCTCTCAGCATTACTCCTCCGTATACACCATAGCACAACGGTGTATCGGGGCAGAGCAACCGCACCATATTAGATATGGTATGCTTTATGATGAGTACTACTGAGTTACCTATTTCCTTTTGGGGCTATGCACTTGAGAAGCTGCATACCAATTGAATTAGGTTCGAATCAGATCACTGCCTACCACGCCATATAAGATATGGTATGGGAAGAGCCTATCTCTTAAGTAAGTTAAGATTTGGGATTGTCCGGCCTGTGTCAAAAGCAATATCCGGACAAGATCGAGGCAAAGTCAGTTCTGTAGAACTGGAAAGGTTCCAGCTATACAAAACTGCAGCTGATGATTTGACAGAACCAGAGGATTCAATAGTCCCCGATGAACCTCAGCCTCTCCGCCGAACTAGCAGGGTTCCTCATCCGCTTGAGAGATACTTCGGTTTCTCGATGACAGTGGGAGCGAGGATTGCATCATGAGATGATGACCCAACTAGATTCGAGCAGGCCATCGAGAGTAGGGACTCTGTAAGAATGGCTGGATGCTTAGCGATCTGAGATGGAATCCATGTACACCAGCAAAGTATGGACTTTAGCTGCTATATCTGAAGGGTTAAATCCCCATCAGGAGCTAGTATACCTTGAGAAGATTACTTGGTGTAGATGGAAAAGTTGAGACTTTCAAAGCTAGACTTGTTAAAGGTTTTAGTCATCAACCAGGTGTGGATAATGATGAAACCTTTTCTAGGGACTATGCTTAAGTCCGTCCAGATCCTACTTACCATTGCTACATACCATGACTACGATATCTGGTGGTTGGGTGCCATGACTACTTTTCTAAATAATGATTTAGAAGAGAACGTCTATAAGAACACAGCCAGAGGGCTTCGTAAACAGTGGGAGCAGTGAAAACGTGTGCAAGTTACTTTACAAAATAAAGCAGGCATCGCGGAGTTGGAACATCTGTTTTGATGTGGTAGTCAAAGAATTTGACTTCATCAAAATGGTAGATGAACCTTGTATATACAAAAAGATAGTAGAGAGTAAGATGGTCATCCTCGTATTGTGCGTGGACAACATACTCTTGATAAGAAAAGAGTTTCCTATGCTACGCACGGTCAATCTCCGCTTATCACATGGATTCTCCAATAGGATCAAAGTGATACCTCCTAAATCCTGAGTTTTCATCTATGAGATAGATGTAATTGGATGTTATGATTCTCACTAGATGTAGTGAAATGGTATCAATTGATCCTGGGAAGAATCACTGGAAACGTTCCAGGATGATAAAGACGACTGAATGTCAGTCACAGGCATTGTCTTCACCCTCAGTGGAGGGACGGTATGTTGGAAGAGTTCCAAGCTAGATACCGTGGCAAACTAGACGATACAGGATGGTAACATCGCTATTAAAGATACTACCAAAGAGGCAGTTTGGGTGTATATTGGTTCATGAGATGAACTAGGTTCCTGCCATTGTATGACAATGGAAGTGTGGCTTCGGCCCAGGAACCCTGGTCCCATCAGTGACCCAGACATATTCTGAGGCAGCATCATCTGATCATGGAGATAGTTGATCTCCAGGGTGATCGAGGTTAGGAGAGTAGACTCAGAGGACAACACGGCGGATCCACTCACGAAGGCCTTTTCCCAAAGAGAGACTTTTAGGGGATGGTTGAGTATTAGATACTACAACTACTGCTGCAGATGGTCCTAGTGCAAGTGGGAGATTGTTAGTTATATGTATGCCCTAGAGGCCATTACGGTACATTGGATGTATATTGTAGTGGATGCTCGGACATATATAGGTAAGACTTTCTTGCTCGACATGATAGTACGCTATGTGGTTGCTCTTTATCTTAACATGTATACTTTCTGTCTCTCTGTTACATGTTGATAAAGCCCTTAGGATGTGTACTCGACTTCCAGGACTATGATGCAGATCATACTAATGGGGCCTGGGTAGTCCATGAGTACATCCTTCAATGTTCCTAGTCGTGGGAATATTGAGACGGGGTATCGATATTCCAGAGTAGACTAGCGTATATCTTCTCCACCCATGTGATGGGCGATGGATGATCCCATATCCATTGGTGTTTGACATCAGAGATGGTATGCGGGTGCTCAGTGGAGACTGGGTACACTGAACGGACTCGCCGAGAACTCCCAGATGGTATTATACCTCACGTCAGATGGCAGTTCTCTGGTGACACTGGTACAGCTTAGTCTGTTAACCCGAGATCGTCATAGAGTCCTGTGTGTCTCCCACTGTGCTTTGATTTCCACCCTACCACGGCTCTACTGAGTCATGCAAACAGGTGGTTTTTGGGTACAGTCCCGATTCACATGGAGGCAATGAGCGATAGGAGGGGATTCGTCTCTCCCGGTATTGGGGGTTGATGTTGCGCAATGCTCGACTGTCCATAACAGGAAATCCCTGGCCAGGGTTGCAGTGATATACTGGTAAGTGTTATCAGTAGTTTCACGATTGTTATGGACCTCACGTCGGCATGACTTATCGAGCTATTGGGGTCTGACGTTTACCACCCCTAGGCGAGATATGCGACATATCAGACGAACAACCGGACTGTACGGTAAGTGTTACTGGTTGGATTCACAGGAGTGTGAGCGGGCTTGCTCGTCGATCTTCTGATCGTTCAATACCCAGGTGGCCGTTACGTTTAGCAGACCGCTTGCGGCTTGTGGGTGTTTGATATGATCATCACCTGCTGCCAGCGTATTGACGAGTCTTTAGAGTCCTATACAGAAGTTTCCTGGCTCAAGCGAAACGAAATAGGAGCGCATATGAGATATGTGCGGGACCGAGAATAATGCGTGTATGTGATATCGCATTCTATTCTCGCGATGAATGTATCGATTGGTTGTATGCGATATAACCTAGTTATCGAATCAAGGATTGATTCGATAAGCCGATACATTGGATATTAGTCGGTTATATGCGATATGACCGGATCGTTAAATCAAGTATTGATTTAATAATTTAATGCATAATTATATATTTGATATAATAATTTGCATTAACTAGTATTTGTTCACTTTAAATGGATTTTCTCACTTGAAGTACACAAGTTGTATATGTGATATACTTTTGTGCACTTGTTTGTATCATGTTTGATGATACATGCTAACTTGAGTTTGTGTGTATGATAAAACCATGGTTATATGAATGGTTAGGGTTTTGTTTACTTATCTATTCATTTATTTATTTATTCATTTTGAAAAGATAAAAGGAATGGTGGCTTATTTTGTTGTTTTGTTGAAACTTCTTGAAGTGTTGAAAGCTTGACCATTCTTGTTCTTTTCCTTAACCTAACCATTCAACCTAACCCTAGTTTAGTCTCTACACTTAACCATGGTTGCTATATGATAAGTATTCATTTTATTTTCTATTTTGAATAATACTCATCATATTCTTTCTTCTTCTTCTTCATCAACAAGAAGAAAAACTTGCCCCATCAATGGCAACTTGAGAAAAAGAGTGAGAAATCCAATTCTAAAGTGAACCCACTTCCTATTTCTTCATCCTCTACCTCTTGCCAAGTAGTATAGGGTGTTTTCTTCACAAGTTTCCATGGCTTGGTGAAGTTGGAGCTTGATCTTGTGTTGCCTCGACGTAGATCATCTTCGGCATCGAAGCCGATGACCTAGCCCGATCATTTCTCCGATGAAGCCGATGCTAGAGTCCGGGATCCGATATGGACAACGGAGGGATATCATCACGAAGCCTAGGAGGTGGAGGACCGGATCTACAAAGGTTGTAATCACTTTCCTCTTAGTTAAAGTAGTTAACTCGCATTGCATCGCCTATACATCTAGTTAACGATCCGTATTAGGGTTTGTAGGCACATGAAAAATTTGAATTGGACATGTTTGATCACTTGTGAGACTTCATTAGTGTGTCTAGGTACCCAACAATTACTGATACCACTTATCAGTAAATCTCAGCAACCCTAGCCAGGGATTTCCAGTTATAGCCAATCGAACACGGCACAACATCAACTCCCTATACCGGGAGAGACGAATCCCCTCATATCGCTCATTGCCTCTATGTGATTCGGGACTGTACCTAAAAGCCACCTTTTTGCACGCCCTCTTGGACGTGGTATGATGGAAATCAAAGCACAGTGGGAATCACACAAGACTCTATGACGATCTCGGGTCTACAGACTACTCTGTACAGTGTCACCAGAGAACTGCCATCTGACGTGAGGTATAATACCATCTGGGAGTTCTCGGCGAGTCCGTCCAGTGTACCCAGTCTCCACTGAGCACCCGTATACCTTCTCTGATGTTAAACACCAATTGATATGAGATCATCCATCGCCCATCTTATGGGTCAAGATGCGTATACGCTAGTCTACTCTGGTGTATCGATGCCCTGTCTCGATATACCCTCGACTAGGAACAGTTATAGGATGTACTCGTCGACTACCGTGGCCCCACTAGTATGATCTCATCATAGTCCCAGTAGTCGAGTACATATCCTAAGGGCTTTATCAACATGTAACTTAGAGACAATCAGAGTACATGTTAAGATAAAGTACAACCAGATAGCGTACTATCATGTCGAGCAAGAAAGTCCTCCCTATATATGTCCTAGTATCCACTACAATATATATCGTATGTACAGTAATGGCCTCTAGGGCATACATATAACTAACAATCTCCCACTTGCACTAGGGCCATCTGTTGTGGTATCACACACCCAACAATTAGCTGTGGTTGAAGTATCTCATACTCAACCATCCCATAAAAGTCTCTACTGGGAAATAGGCTTTTGTGAGTGGATCTGCGCTGTTGTCCTCTGTGTCTACTCTCCTAACCTCGATCTCTCTGGAGATCAACCATCTCCATGATCAGGTGATACTGCCTAAGAATTTTATCTGGATTTCTGATGGGACGGGGTTCCTTGGCATAAGCCCTAACTCCATTGTCACACAATGGTAGGAACGAAGTTCATCTCATGAACTTATATATCCAGACTGCCTCTTTGGTAGCATCCTTGGTAACGACGTATCTTGCCTTTAATCGTCTAGAAAGTCACGGTATCTAGTTTGGAACTCTTCCAACATACCGTCCCTCCACCGGGGGTAAAGACAATGCCTGCGACTGACATTCAGTCGTCCTTATCATCCTGTCCAGTGATTCTCCCCAGGATCGATTGATACCATCTAACTACAACTAGTGGGTATCCTAACATCCAATTAGATCTATCTCATAGATCCAAAACCGAGGATTTAGGAGGTATCACTTTGATCCTATATGGAGAATCCTTGTGATAAGCGGAGATTGACAGAGCACAGCATAGGAAACTCCTTCCCTATCAAGAGTATGTCATCCACGTACTCTACGAGGATCACCACCATACTCTTTACTACCTTTTTGTATATACAAGGTTCATCTACTATTCTGATGAAGTCAAACTCTTTGACTACCACATCAAAACAGATGTTCCAACTCCGCGATACCTGATTTATCACATAAAACATCTTGCTCACGTTTCTGCTGCTTCCACTGTCTACGAAGCCCTCTGGCTGTGTACTTATAGACGCTCTCTTCCAAATCAATATTTAGAAAAGCAGTCATGACACTCAACCGCCAGATATCGTAGTTATGGTATGTAGCCGTGGCAAGTAGGATCTGGATGGACTTAAGCATAGCTTTGAAAGTCTCAACTTTTCCATGTACACCAAGTAATCTTCTCAAGATATACTTGCTCCTGATGGGGATTTAACCCTTCAGATAAAGCAACTAAAGTCCATACTTTGTTGGTGTATAAGGATTCCATCTCAGATCACTAAGCATCCAGCCATTCTTACAGAGTCCCACTCCTGATAGCCTGCTCAAAATTAGTTGGGTCATCATCTCATGATGCAATCCTCGCTCCCACTGTCATAGAGAAACCGAAGTATCTCTCAGGTGGTTGAGAAACCCTACTAGATTGGTAGAGAGGCTGAGGTACGTTGGAAACTATTGAATCTTTTGGTTCTACCAAATCATCAGCTGCAGTTTGTATAGCTGGAACTCTTTCCAGTTCTACCTCATGACCAGTAATTTCTTCACAAGAAATTCCCTTTCACAAAGATGGCATGCTGAGAAACAAAACATCTTTTGTTCCTCGGTTTGGTAGAACATATTCCCTTGCGAATGCTTGGGATATCCAACAAACTTCCACAGAACTGACTTTGCCTCGTGCTTGTCCAGATTTTGCTTTTAGACATAGGCCGGACAACCCCAAATCTTAACATACTTAAGATATGGGCTCTTCCCATTCCATATCACGTACGAAGTGGTAGGCAACTGATTTTATTGGAACCCTATTCAATAGGTATGCAGCTTCACAAGTGCATAATCCCAAAAGAAAATAGGCAACTCAATAGTACTCATCATAGAGCACACCATATCACATAGGGTGTGATTGCTCCGCCCCAATACACCGACGTGCTGTGGTGTATACGGAGAAGTAATGCTGAGAGAGAATCTCATTCTTCTTTAGAATAGTCCAGGAATCCCGTGCTCAAGTATTCTCCTCCTTGATCTCATCAAAGAACATAATATTTATGCCCGTTTTTGGTTCTCTACTTCTAACTTATATTCTGTGAATTTCTCAAAAGTTCCAGACTTGTGCTTCAACAGGAACATATGTCTGGATCTTGAGAGATAATCAGTGAATGTAATGAAGTACAAAGAAACGGTCTTGGCATGTGTAGACAGGGGACCTTCATACATCAGCATGTATCAATCCCAAGAGTTCACTAACTCTTTCTCTGTTTCTAATAAACGGAGCTGTGGTCATCTTATCTTTGTGACATGACTGGCAAGTTTTACAAGACGTAAATCCAAACTAATTTAAATATGCATTTTTATGTAACTTCAGCTAGTCGGGTCGCATTGATATGACCTAGTCTACAATGCCTCAAGAAGGATTCGTTCATTTCTGAACTCTTCCTCTTGTGTGTGTTCTGTACGTTAAGAACTGTAGTTTGATTTAGAACATCTATGCTTTTAGATAACGTGCCTGATCCGATCAACTCTTGATATAGGAAATGTTCAAAACATTATCCAAAAATACAAAATTATATCCTTTCTTTGCTAATAAAGAGACTGATATGATGTTGTATATCAGGTTTGGTATCTAATAACATTCGTTCAGAATCAATGTATTCTGGTAATACAGGGTGATAACTGCCAACAGACTTGGCTGCAACACTTGCACCGTTTCTATCTCATGAAACTTATCACCCGTTCTCAGTTCTCTACCTATCTGTAGCCCATGTAACAAATTACATATGCGGGATCCTGATCCGGTATCTCATACCCAGGACGTAAATGATACTGAGAAACAGTTCTCGGTAATGAACACACTTGAAGATGATGCATCAGCATGCACTTTCTTTGTTTGGGCGGCACGGGAACTCTGGTAATCTCCTATTTCCTGCTCTGTCTTATAACAATTATAAGTTGGAGCGGGACCAACGTTCCCTAGCGCAGTATAACAAGCGGGTTCGGTCAATACATCTATATTATTATCTTGATTAAGGTGTGACATAGTCGTAACTAGGAGAGAGAGAGAAGAAAACACTCAGCGTATGCTCTTGCAAGATTAGATTGGTTATTAATATATCTAATCAGGCTGTCTCCCACTGTTTTAGTCAAATCTTCCTTCAAACCCTAAAAGGAAAGACTAGCCGGGATTAATTACACCCTACAAGTTCGCCAATCTTTCAGCCAGGCCAGTGCCGGTACTTTGAGGGAGGTTCCCCGTGCTTTCGCACGGACCTAATTAAAATAAACCTCGTCTTCCCATGGGCGTAACCCCGTTAATACCTTTCTAGACACCTACTTGATCGGCTAATTGTAATGTGTAAAACTCTCCCAGGAGTAACTCTTACTCGCAGTGGTATCGGGATCCAACTATCTCATAGAAGGTATGCAATCTCATTGCAAATTTCAACACTTGAAATTCTCAATAATATTTTACCCCTAGCGTCCTATGATCTTGACGGAGGTCAACAAACCATAGGCTGCTAGTCAAGTTCTACCCGTCATTTCCTGATTGAATTAAACCCACCCGCACGACCCTTGACGGAGGTCAACAGGGCCGCATGACTACCCTAAAACAATCTGCATCATATGCATAAGCAGATAAATACTAGTTAGCTATCGTACACTACGCCTTGATGGAGGTTAACAAACGTAGTACGAATACTAAGTAGAACTTATCTGAAATGACGGAGGGCTACGACAGGTTTTTAAGAAAACCCTTTGCTTAATGAACTTGATATCGTTGTAGAATCGAGTGATTTTGAATGCAATGTTTTTGAGGCCTTTTCTAGTTTTGCTAAAGAGGTCACTCCTGGTGAAGGGATCGTCGGCTCTTTCCTCATCGAATAAGGTGCGGGATATTTCACAAATACCGCTGTGCAAAGTAAGAACTATAGAAGCAATCAAAAGACAAACCGAGTTTGTAGCATCTGCTAGTTTTACTAAAGAGGTCACTCCCGGTGAAGGGATCTTGGCTCTTTCCTTATCGAATAAAGTGTTGGATGTTCTACAAGGAACACCGCTATGCAAAGCAAGAACTAGAGCTACCAGTTTTTAAACAAGTTTTACAACATCTTTAGGTTTCTTTTAGTTTCATTAATCTCAATAATGAAGTCCCATTTTATTATGCTTCATAAGCATCACATTTGAAACGAAATCTGCAATATAACATATATCTCATATATATAATATAAACATTCGTCTCAGGCAGTAATATGATCTCATCACAGAACATTGCAGCAGAAGAACATATATGAAATATTGGATATACTAGGATGTCCGTGTTTTAATACGAGACTGTATAAAACCCGGATTCCACGGTCGTGATGAATAGCCAAACCCACATCCCTAGACCCCTACGAGAGCGGCAAGCAACACTGCCAATTCTAAGGTTAGGAGACCCGGCCTCGACTCCTCGAGATAGTCTCCCACTGGACCCCAGAACCCGGTTACTTGTGCTCCCCGCCTTGGGTCTACCTAATGCGGAAAAGTAAATAATATACAATGGTGACATCATCCTCAGCCCGGAAGTGCCCCAATAAAAGAATAGTACATACAAATGAATTTTACATGAATGAAAATAAAATCCCTCATCTCACATAAAACCCCCGGCTATTCAGAACACGACGATCCAATACAACATATCACAGCAACACATAATATCTCATATCATCAACGTAAGCAAGTATGCGTATCCCGATTGTCGTTGATGTATAGCAACGAAACCGGCGATACACCACATACTATGCTTACGGTCACAGAAAAGAAAGTGTAAAACTACAACAGTTGGAATCCGCAACCTCCTTAGATATCGCATGCCTAACCAAATAAATTGCTTAGACATCGCATGCCTAACAATTATAAACCCCGCATTTTAGTCTCATTATCGAAAACTCTTTTCAATATCAAGTCGGGCAATTCAACAAGATTCCTGACATCCTGAAAGAATGCTCTTCGCAAACTTTAGTAGGCGGCCGCACACCCGATGCCGTCGACGAAGTGCACTAAGGCGGAACACCGCTGCTGCGAGCACCCGAACGGATGCTTTTAGCGACGGGGTTCTCCTACAATCACTTAGTCGGGGCTATGGGACGTGGCTATCTATTAAGTTTACCCGGCGAGTATCCGCGTACGCTACGTGATTACGACGGACTTTTGATCACATCAAAATTCTGTGGCAACCGATCAACTGAGACTAAACTGCTAGATTTATAACATTCAAATTAGTTATCTCATAACTACATGTGGATTCCAAATATTGTATCACATTTCAGATAAATAGACAATGTTAAACATTCCGATCGAATAAACAAACACCAAAGTTTTCCCAAATGGCTCAACACTTGAACGGAGAACAAAAAGTATCCATCACATGCCACAGTACCAATGGTCCAGCCGTAGAAGGGTCAAGCCAATGCCTCACATGTGCCAACGTCGTACTGCCACAAACCCTAAGGTTCAGAGGCGGATCAGACGGTCACATAATCGAGTTAAGGTTTGTGTTCTTCTAGAGGGTCCAACGCGTTACTTGCATGATCTTACGGAAGTTTCAAACTCGAGAAAAAATCCAACTTTTGAAAAAATTTCCGACAGGGGAAAAAGTGAGTTATTGATATCCGTTCGAACTTTTTAACTGTTTCTAAAATTATCCAGGAAAAATTAAACGAAGTTAAATTATCCGATCGAATCAACGAGTCCCCAATACATCCCAGAAAACTCAACACTTGAGTATAATTAAAAATACCCAGAAATATGGACAAATACCTACGGATCAACCCTGCCAGTACGAGCCCATAACTCCCAAGTACGGCCGCGGAACCGCCGCAGGAAGCAAGCTCCTGCCGCGGTTCCGCAGCGACTTTAGGGAGTTAGGGTGTCATATTTTAGGGTAATCCTTAGAATTTCCTGCAGATTTTTTGAGTATTTTTAATGCAGAAAAAATCATATTTTTACAAAATTTCCAGAGAAGGGTATAAATCGGGGTTTCCGGGTTCGATCGGACTTTAAACTTCGCCTGGACTACGCCCAAAGCTCTAGCATGGCTCTGATACCACGATAGGGTTACTAGGCACTCTCACAAGGGTCTATAAGGCATCAACCATGCCCGATTTAAAATTTAGACGTGCCGAACAACCCTAACCATGATCTTTAAACTAGAGATTAGGAAAAAAAAAGCATGTTAAACACTTTAACATCTAAGAGTTTGGGATTACAACCTTTGTAGTCCGGTCCTTCACTTCTAAAGCTCCATGTTGGGGTCCCTTCGCTGCGATCATCGAGTTTCCGGACTCTAGAGAGGCTCCACGAAGAGAAAGATGCAAGCTTGCTTCCGATCTTCGATAACAAAGATGATCTACCTTGAAGTTTCTTTAACACAAGCTCTCACTCACTAAATGAAGTGAACACCCTAATCTAAATGGCTAGGATAGATTAGAATGATGAAGTATGATTTTAGCTCTCATTTATTTTCTTAATCTCACTCATTTTCATCACTAAGCAAAAAGCTAGAAAGCTTTGCTCAAAAGAAGAAGAAGAATAGTGATCAATCCTTTTGTGATGAATAATGAATTGTGTTTATAATTACTTGTGCAACCATGGTTAAAAATGATAGGCTAACCATTATAGAGACTTAACTAGGGTTAAAAGGGTGTGGGTTGGGTTTGGAAATATCTTGCAAAATATCTTTGCAAAAACAAAAAGAAAGCTTCTAGAAGCTTCTAAAAACGTTTAACCCAAATCAAACCCTAACCTCGTTTAATCTCCACTAAACATATTGCATTAGTAATTATAACATGTTACAATATTATATATCACATATATAATATATTTTTGTAACAAAAATAAAGTAATACAATTAACATATATCGCATATATATCAATGTATTACCCGAGTGAGAAAAAGAATCTATTAGTGAGCTTATATCAGTTAATGTAATTTAATATATCAAATATATAATTATACATTAAATTATCGAATCAACACTTGATCCGATAATCCGGCTATTTCACAAATAACCGACTAATATAATCTGTATCAGTTCATCGAATCAACACTTGATGCGATGACCCGGCTATATCACATATACCCGGCCGATATCTCATATCGTGAGAATCTAATACGGTATCACATACACGTATTGTTCTCGGTCCCACACATATCATATATGTGCTCCTACTCCATTTTGCCTGAGTCAAGAAACCTCTGTGTAGGACTCTAAAGAATCGTCAATACGCCGGCAGTAGCTGATGATCATATCAAACACCCACAAGCTGCAAGCGGTCAGCTAAACGTAACAGCCACCCAGGTATTGAGCGATCAGAAGATCAACAAGCAAGCCTGTACTTTCTCCCGTGAATCCAATTAGTAACACTCCTGTACAGTCCGGTCTCTCCGTCTGATATGTCGCATATCTCGCCTAGGGGTGGTAAAACGTCAGACCCCAGTAGCTTGATAAGTCGTGTCGATATGAGGTCTATAACAGTTCGAGAAACCACTGATAACACTTACCAGTAAATCTCAGCAACCCTGGCCAGGGATTTCCAGTTATAGCCAATCGAACACAGCAAAACATCAACTCCCTATACCGGGAGAGACGAATCCCCTCCTATCGCTCATTACCTCCATGTGATTCGGGACTGTACCTAAAAACCACCTTTTTGTATGCCCTCTTGGACGTGGTATAATAGAAATCAAAGCACGGTGGGAATTACACAAGACTCTATGACGATCTCGGGTCTACAGACTACTCTGTACCAGTGTCACCAGAGAACTGCCATCTGACGTGAGGTATAATACCATCTGGGAGTTCTCGGCGAGTCCTTCCAGTGTACCCAGTATCCACTGAGCACCCGTATACCTTCTCTGATGTCAAACACCAATGGATATGAGATCATCCATCGCCCATCATATGGGTCAAGATGCGTATACGCTAGTTTACTTTGGTGTATCGATTCCCTGTCTCGATACACCCTCGACTAGGAACAGTTATAGGATGTACTCGTCGACTACCGTGGCCCCACTAGTATGATATCATCATAGTCCCAGTAGTCGAGTACATATCCTAAGGGCTTTATCAACATGTAACTTAGAGACAATCAGAGTACATGTTAAGATAAAGTACAACCAGATAGTGTACTATCATGTCGAGCAAGAAAGTCCTCCCTATATATGTCCTAGCATCCACTACAATATACATCGTATGTACAGTAATGGCCTCTAGAGAATACATATAACTAACAATTGTTGGTACTCCGAGGGAGGTCCCCCGTGCTTTCGCACGGACCCAATTAAATAACCCCATTTCCGTAGAGGCTTAATCTCGTTAACACTTTCTAAACACCTAATAGGTTAGCTAGTTGTGAAGTGAAAATCTCCCGAAGTGTAATATCTACTCATTAGTGGGAATCGGGACCCAACTATCATTATATGATAATTTTGATGGAAGCTGACCAAAATTACTGAAAGTCTGCCATAGCACCACAACAAGGTTTTAGTAGCATCAAGCATGTCAAATTAAAAAATTATAGGTGCTAAGTTAGACTAACCAAGATCTTAACTAGAATAAATAGGGTTTAACCTATGATGATATGAAAAACTAAAGAAGTGAAAGAAGTTATACCCTCGTAGATCGAGTCATTCACTCTACAAGCTCCGGGATATAGTCCACGCGACTCCACCAGGCTCCACTTGAGAGAATGAACGAGCTTTCTCCAATGACCTTCGTGCCAAAGATGATCCACCCGAATCCCACTAGCTCAAGCTACCTCTTCACTAATCTCCTATTAGTGAAGGAAACACGCCACACCAAACTGCTAGTTTAGTGTAGGATGGTGATGTAGCGAATTTGAGGCTCATTAGTTTGTTCAAAACTCCATGGTTGACATCACACGTGAGGTGTTGTAGTTTTGATGCATGAAGAGGAGGAAGAAGAAGAGGTAGAGAGCTCAAGAGAGCAACCCAAGGAAAAAATACAAGTGAAGAATGAAGTGTAGAATGGTTCATCCAAATGAACTCACTTATTGAAGCATCAAAATTTTCCAATAATAAAAATGGAACCATGCTTCAATAGTAAGTCAAGAGTGATAAAATAATCTATGAACCATGCTATGCACCATACCCTCCATATCTCTTCATTTTCCACCTCATCATTTCCATTTCCAATAAATAAAAATTCATGCCATGCTTCATTATATATATATATATATATATATATATATATATATATATATATATATATATATTAATACACACACACACACATATATATATATATATAACAAACTAATTAGGGAGCTAATAATATTAGTTAAGATATATTTATATCAAATATAATTATTATTAAATCAACACTTGATTTAATAATCCGGTTATATCACATATAACCGACTAATATCATTTATCTGTATATCTCATTATCAAATCAACACTTGATTCGATAATCCGGTTATATCACATATAACATGACCGATAACAGATAACTGTCAGATTACAATACGGTATCATATACACGTATTTAATCAGGCCCCTTCACATATCACATATGTGCCCTAATTCGTTTCGCTTGAACCAGGAAACTTCTGTATGGGACTCTAAAGACTCGTCAATACGCCAGCAGTAGGTGATGATCACATCAGTCACCTACAAGCCGTCAGCGGTACTAGCTGGACGTAACGGCTACCCAGGTATTGAGCGATATGAAGATCAAATAGCAAGCTTGTCCATACTCTAACACTTACCGTACAGTCTAGTCTCTTCGTTTGATATGTCGTATATCGAGTCTAGGGATGGTAAATGTCAGACCCCAGTAACTTAATAAGTCATGTTGATTGTAAGTGTAGCGTTTTGAAAATCGTTTCGGTGAAATTTCGGAAAATCGGTAAAATAAGGGGGTTTTCTGTAAAAAGTCAAAATACAAATATCTTATTATAAAAATTAAATATATATATTCTAGCTATGTAATTGCTAGTATTTGGTGTTTATTGAGCCACTGGTGAAATTTCAAATTTTCTGAAAAAAAATTATTTTATTATTATTTTAAGCCGTCACTAATACATTTAATTAGGGAAAATTACAAATTGGAATGAGTTGAAACAAATTTTGTGCATCATAACACATTAAACAAAAATTTTATCATGTGGTTTTTGAAATGAAATGGTTTGCCAAACCGGTTTAGATATTATTGAAGAAAAAAAGGCTTTTTAGTGAATTTAGTGTAAATGGATGTTTCGGGTATAGTATTTATCATTTTCCATCACCCCACACCCATACCCACACTCACACACCTCCATTTTTCCTCCCTCTTGGCTGAATTAAGCAGCCCCCCCTCAACTGTCCCCACTTTTTTTGCAAAAGAAAAGAATAGAATAAAGAATGTATTAATTAAAGGAGGTATGGGGGTAATTGTTGACTTGTGACTTTTCCAACACCACAAAATCTCTCTCTCTCCCCCCACCAAAAATTGGCCGAAACCCCTTCCCCTTACTGCAGCAGCAGCTCCCCCACTTGTCCCTCCTCATTTCTTGTGCTAAAATCATCAAATCTCACTCAAAAATCCACCAAAAATCCAACAAAATCCAAATCAAATCCCTACCCATTTCTCATTGGCCTATCTAGTATGGATCTTGGGGAAAAGTTGGAATTTTGGAGGCTTAGTTTGCATGTTGATCTCATGGTTGTGAGGTATAAATCCCAACCCATGTTTAAATCGTTGTTTAAATTGTTTCAATCTAGCATATTTAAGTGTTAAATTGGTTCTAGTTGTTAATTTAGAAAATTAAAGAGAATGGGTTGTGATCAAATTAGGGTTTTGGGTATTTGGATCATGGATTGTATGTTGTAATTGAGATCTTAGGACTTGCTAAATCAAATCTAGTCGCTAGTTCGCATTTTGTTAATTTAAATTTGTAATAAGTATATATAAATTGCAAACTAGTTTTTAGCTTTTAGTTGCAAATGGGTGATTTAAAATCTAATTAAGGTTTTGATGACTTTATTAACATTTTAATTGTTGTTTAGCAACTTAGATCATGCAAAACCATGCTTAATTGATAAATTGTGAATTTTACTTTAAAAAGAGTTAAAATCGGTATTTTTGCAAACTAGGAATTTGGAATTTATACAAATTGATGAGATTAATTTATGAATGTGATTTGTATGAATTAGTTATGATATTTAGTGGATATTGTGGCCGCTAGATTTGTTTAAATATCAAGTTTTTTACTAAAACGGTTAATATTGCTTGCTAGATTTTCGGAAAAATGGATTTTAAAGTGAGTTTGGGGTTTTTGTGAATTTTAACCCATTTTATATTATAATTAGTGTTCGTGAATGTGCAAATGAGTGTGTTTGGGTTTTTCTCGATGGTTTGCCGTTTGTACATCGACATCGAGGGTTGGTTTGACTATTCTTGCATGCGTAGGCGATAGATTTTGACCTACGCGTGATACGAGTGCCGATTTGATTTTCAAAATGCTGTTTCGATTTCGAATTAGGTTTTAATGCGATACGGTGCGTTATGATATGTAGGTAACCTATGTGGACTTCGAGACGACAAGCAAGCGCGTGGCGACGTCGGCACCGGCGAGCGAGGACCAGGTGAGTAGATTTTTATCTACGGGGAGAAGTCGGGTGGATGGCGTATAGCAACCCCGCAGTCCGTAGTATAGTTCATATATATATGTTTATATAGGTGTTTTATGATACGAGAATGTTTATTCATAATATGTTTATGTGTTCATGGATTACCTTTGGGTTAGTTGCGAAACCCTAGAGTAGTTGTTATACCCACATACGCACACACAGACTTGCATACATTACTTTCTTGTGCGTAGATGGGGATGTGTATATATGTATATATGCGTGGGTATGGGACTATGCATATATACATTCATATACACATGCATGGATAATGAGGATAGTACTTGGGATTTAAGATGAGTCGATGAGATATGATTTGAGGCCGTGAGATCGGTGATATGGCAGGGTTCGTATTTGAGATACGACATGATGTTGTAGCGGGTCATTGACGTAGTGTTTCACACACGTGCATGCATACTTAGGCGGTATCAGTATTGTACTAGACGTAGATCAGTACCTCGATCATGATATTTGATAAAGAGGATACCAGATGAATAGTATGATGAATGTGATATTGACCCGTACCCAGATTTGGGATGTCGTACGACGGATTTACGTACGAGCTATATATTGATGATTGATCCGCATTCTTGACTTGGGATGTCTGATTATAGATATGGTATCGGATATGATATTATTGAGGCGGGATCACCGACTATACATATACAGGTATGTATATGTATCGACTCAGATGATAGGCGGTTTCCTTACCTGTAGTTCAGCTTGTTAGTTCAGCCGTATAGTTTAGTGTAGTTGTTAGATTAGATTAGACTCCTACCTATTTCAAAACAAGCGGATCGTGGGTATTTTAAAAGACAGGTCAAGGGATCTATGGATATTTCAAAAGACGTATCCTTTCTTAAAACCACCGTAGCCCTTATTTTCAAAACCCCACGATTCGTGTTATTTCAAATGGCACCATTGTTTAATATTTAGCTCCCGCTTATTTTGGTTGCTCGCTCCGCATCGCATACTTACATTGTTATTTCATATTGCATTGTTGATATTATGCTGTTAGGACACCAGCACCATTACCGATGATGCGTATGTACCACGTACACTTACTTGCCGGCCCACACACATCTTCATCGGTAATTGCCATGTCACGTACACCTTAGAAAATATTATTGCTTAACTTAGCTTGATAGCTAGTAGTTTGACGTAATATTAGTGTGCTTACCTTATATGCCAGCTTAGATATTGTAGTTATTACTTGTCACTTCATGCATACTGTTATTCATTGTTATGCCGTATTCATGGATTCTCATGCCTATATTCATGGGTTTATATGCTATTGATGATTTGGATTCGGATTTCTATAAGATTTTCTGGATTTGGGGGAAAGCCGCAAAACTTGTATAAGCTTCTTCCCTCTCTTTTAAATAAAAAGTGCGGTTTTTCCATGATGTATGAGTCGTCCACCATGAGTTTGCTGATGGATTTCGAGACCCGATTCGAGGAGATGGATGAACCGTTTCAGGTACATGGTGGGCCCGGTGCGGTACCCCGGGGCAAGAAGATCGTGTTGTTGACGTTGAGCCTGTGCAGGGGAGCACGACCGACCGGTGATTTTACCCGACGCATCGGATATCCGGAGGATACCGTCGTGGTCATGAGATGGATGGTAGGGTCCGGCCTGGACTGACGGCGCCCTAGTCATTGTGATTGAGACAATGAGATTTCGAGATATTGAGGTACAGAGACTGTGATACAGAGATATCGAGATATTGGGATTACGTTTTGTGCCGATGCTAGGCACTGTTTTATGCTGATTTCATTATGATACCTCATTTTAAAAATACAGAAATCTCACTAATTTATGAAAGCATTTTTCTTCAGTACATGCATTCTGTTTCATGCATTCGTACATCATCCATATGATATATTGCTATCTGAGGCACTGACACGAGCACTTGGTATTACTGTTGTTTAGAGCTATACCCTAGCTATTGTTATAGGCTACTGGTTATATATTTGAGGATTATATATTATGATCGTATGACCTAGGATTGCGTCATACATGCGATTTCTATTCGTAGATGTTTTTCTATTCACGAGTTGGCAACTCACCCCCGTTGTGCCCCAGTTTCTTGCAGGTTTGCCGTACAGGTTTCATTACGGCTTTGCGGGCACAGTTTCGTTCGGGTGACTTGCTAGTAGGTGGGTTTTATTTGTATCGTACCCATCATATTACCTTGTATAATATTATTCAGTTGTACCTAGTAAATTCCATCAACCAAACATGTATTTATTTCAGAGATAGAGACCAGTGATGTTTATTCTTTCGACCTTAGAGTCGCGCGTTGTATTTCTGTGGATTTCTTGTTGTTTTGAGTTTCCTTTTGAGTTTTGATCCTCGCCCTTGGCGTTGTATATTATATTGCTTATGTGGTTGTGACCGTCGATTGACGAAGAGCTAGCTCCCGCTTGGGGATACCTTTTATTGATTTCGTATACTATTCATATTGTATCCTGTTTGGGAGCCAGTATTTACAAAGGAGACTCTGCCGAAATTTTCAGGAAATATTTGATGTTTTTTAAAAACCGCATGATTCGGCCTATGCTATTAAAACTACTTGATTTTAAATTGGTTTTCCTTCACTCTACTACTTTTCTTGGTTTGGATTTCTGGGTTTTCGGCTTACTTAGATTGCGTACGCCTCGAGACGTTCGTAGTTTAAGTGCCAGTCATGTTCCGTACTTTCGGGACATGACAAGTTGGTATCAGAGTGTTAGGTTTTACCTTTGGAGCGTAGGATGACCCTTGGTTGATGGAATAGGTGACTAAAGTAGAGTGACGTACCGTGGGTATGTTCCGCGGCATACTTATGATACGCTACTCCACTAAAGAAGCCTTAGGATGTACATTTCTTTGTTCAGTATTATATTCATTCCTGATCTAGCCTCATCGGTACCAGTTATGGTTTTGCTGCCACGATTACGGGCAGGGAGAGCTACGCTAGAGTTGCGGTCAGCCTGAGCTCGTCACGAACGAGGACTGACCAGGGCGTAATTCCGGCGACACACGATTGCGGAGATGTGTCTTTTTATTGTGTTTTCACGCCCCGAGCGTTTGATGGATCGCTATATGAGATTACTCGGACGGGCAGAGGATTGAGCCAATGATAGAGGCCAACCAGATTTTGATGATCGTTGGTGTATTGTTTATTCATGATGTTTGAGACACTGTTCAGCGTGCAGACGAGTGAGCTAGTTATTGCTGCGAACGACGGGATATCGCCCCAGATGTTGGAGCTTCTGCAGTACCAGTTGTACTAAGAGATGATAGAAGGTCTCTAATCACGGAGGATGAATGACTAGGACATGTGGTTCGTTCGCTACCCCCGATGCGAGGTCATCAGATAGATTGATTCCAGCTAGAGACGACTTCACGCGGAGACGTTGAGAGTCGACAGAGATGATCGAATGTCAGAAATCTATTATTCCAAGTTTAAAGTGTTCGGAATGACATGCAGGAAATTCTATGGACCCTCTAGAAGAATGAAACCCTAACTCGACTTAATGACCGTGTGAAAGCCTTTAAACCTTAGGGTTTGCGGCAGTTCCGCGGCGCCATTAGTGAGGCTTGGGTTTGCCCTTCTACGGCTGGACCATCGATGCTATGGTACGTACTCGATACTGTTGAACTGTATCCAAGATGTTGAGCTCTTGGGGGATTATGAGGTTTTGACGAATCGATCAAATGGTTCGACTTCATTCGGATGCTAGGTGGTGAGATGCACTTCTTGGGAGTCTCCAGATACGAGGATAGCCGTTGGAGATCATTCATGCAGCCACGACGAGACGAGTCCGAAGCAGTCGACATTAAAGAAAGTGGAGTAAAGAGGTCCGTACAAGATCTGGATAAGACGACGTTCTACTCCACCGACATCAGAGATGCGATACGCATGCCGAGGCATTGTACTTAGATATACCTTCCAGAAGGAGTCGCGATAAGTATGCAGCCGTTCCGGAACGAGAACAGATCTAGTAAGGGACGATGACTTCCGTACAGTTCGGCAGAGACGAGATTTGGGAGAGATCTCGATAGGACCTTTCTGGGATAAATTACGAGAAGACTTGGACCTAGGAGTGGTCATGTTATGCACACTGGCAAGCCAGAGTTCAGGATCGTCGGCGAGATATGCTATGAGTGACCACGACAGTTGGCCAGAGATTCTTGGAGGATGTGCTTGAGCGGGACTATTCTGCCATATTTGATTTCGGTATTTTGGACGATCTATTCGCATGACTGATTTTGATGATTGAGTTTCATGATATTTGTTTTCATGTACCATGGTTGTGCCTACTGAGTATTTACAATTTTTGCACAGTTGTTGCACTTGATATCATTTTCGTGCCTTGGTTTCGCATGTTTATGATTTTATGGGTTTCATACAGTTGAGTTGATTGTGCGTATGTACGCACACGATTTGGTTTTTGCACTCGGTATAGTTTCTATATGCTTGCAGTGCAGTGTTACGTATATTGTGCATTTAGATGCACTGGACTTCGATTTCGATTGTGATGTTCGATATTTATTTTGTGCACCGGATTGGATTTTGCGCATATTCGGCGCTTGATATTGGATTTCATGATTTCGTGCACGATGGATGCACCTGATTTGGATTTTCGTGCATGTTGGGCGCATGTTTTGAGGTGCGATTTTGGTGCACACTAGATGCACTAAATCGAGATTCTTCGTGCATGTCAGATGCACCTGATTTTGCTTTCAGACACCCACGTTGCCTATGACAGATGTTTCGTGCACACCCGATGCACTTAGATCTTGTTTCTGTGCACATGTTGGCACATATATGGATTTTGATTTCCGTGCGCACCAGACACACGTAGTATTCGTATGCATATTTTGGGAGTGATTTCTTATAGAGCAGTACGTTTTTATGATATTTGCTACGTGTTTTCGTACTGAGCAGGACTAGTCAGAGGATAGTACCTGAATGTATTTTGCATGCATTGATAGCTATCGAAGAGAATTCCAAAAAAAAAAAGCGAGCTATAGTCTCAGTATTTACCTACGTGTTTGATATGACACGAAATGTTTAAAACAAGAAAACCCTTCCAAATTGTTTCCCAAAATGGCGGAACGTACAGTTCAAACAAAAGGTATATATGTATATGATTATTTTCTTATGATAGACGTCCGCCACTGTGCAGTGTTATGCGCATTGCACAGCGACTTTAAGAGATTTGGCAAGCATTCCCTTCAGATTTTTACATATATAGATTTGATATTTACGTGTATAGTTCGAGTTATATCATATTGGTTTTGTATTGGATTTGACATTTATGCCTTTACCATAACTCCGATGATTGCGGAATGCTTGACGGAGTTTTGATTTTGAGTTATATGCTCATTTTTCATGCACATGCGCTGCGCTATGATTTGTTTGATGTATTTATGATTTCGGAGCCCCAACGACTTGATGATTTTGCTTAGATGTTTTTGTATTTGGGGGGAGTTTGAATTTAAATTCGGGTACCGAATTTCTTTAAGGGGTGAAGATTGTAGCGTTTTGAAAATCGTTTCGGTGAAATTTCGGAAAATCGGTAAAATAAGGGGGTTTTCTGTAAAAAGTCAAAATACAAATATCTTATTATAAAAATTAAATATACATATTCTAGCTATGTAATTGCTAGTATTTGGTGTTTATTGAGCCACTAGTGAAATTTCAGATTTTCTGGAAAAAAATTATTTTATTATTATTTTAAGCCGTCACTAATACATTTAATTAGGGAAAATTACAAATTGGAATGAGTTGAAACAAATTTTGTGCATCATAACACATTAAACAAAAATTTTATCATGTTGTTTTTGAAATGAAATGATTTGCCAAAACGGTTTAGAAATTATTAAAGAAAAAAAGGCTTTTTTAGTGAATTTAGTGTAAATGGATGTTTCGGGTATAGTATTTATCATTTTCCATCACCCCACACCCATACCCACACTCACACACACCCATTTTTCCTCCCTCTTGGCTGAATTCAGCAGCCCCCCCCCTCAACTGTCCCCACTTTTTTTGCTAAAGAAAAGAATAGAATAAAGAATGTATTAATTAAAGGAGGTATGGGGTAATTGTTGACTTGTGACTTTTCCAACACCACACAATCTCTCTCTCTCTCCCCCCACCAAAAATTGGCCGAAACTCCTTCCCCTTGCTGCAGCAGCAGCTCCCCCACTTGTCCCTCCTCATTTCTTATGCTAAAATCATCAAATCTCACTCAAAAATCCACCAAAAATCCCACAAAATCCAAATCAAATCCCTACCCATTTCTCATTGGCCTATCTAGTATGGATCTTGGAGAAAAGTTGGAATTTTGGAGGCTTAGTTTGCATGTTGATCTCATGGTTGTGAGGTATAAATCCCAACCCATGTTTAAATCGTTGTTTAAATTGTTTCAATCTAGCATATTTAAGTGTTAAATTGGTTCTAGTTGTTAATTTAGAAAATTAAAGAGAATGGGTTGTGATCAAATTAGGGTTTTGGGTATTTGGATCATGGATTGTATGTTGTAATTGAGATCTTAGGACTTGCTAAATCAAATCTAGTCGCTAGTTCGCATTTTGTTAATTTAAATTTGTAATAAGTATATATAAATTGCAAACTAGTTTTTAGCTTTTAGTTGCAAATGGGTGATTTAAAATCTAATTAAGGTTTTGATGACTTTATTAACATTTTAATTGTTGTTTAGCAACTTAGATCATGCAAAACCATGCTTAATTGATAAATTGTGAATTTTACTTTAAAAAGAGTTAAAATCGGTATTTTTGCAAACTAAGAATTTGGAATTTATACAAATTGATGAGATTAATTTATGAATGTGATTTGTATGAATTAGTTATGATATTTAGTGGATATTGTGGCCGCTAGATTTGTTTAAATATCAAGTTTTTTACTAAAACGGTTAATATTGCTTGCTAGATTTTCGGAAAAATGGCTTTTAAAGTGAGTTTGGGGTTTTTGTGAATTTTAACCCATTTTATATTATAATTAGTGTTCGTGAATGTGCAAATGAGTGTGTTTGGGTTTTTCTCGATGGTTTGCCGTTTGTACATCGACATCGAGGGTTGGTTTGACTATTCTTGCATGCGTAGGCGATAGGTTTTGATCTATGCGTGATACGAGTGCCGATTTGATTTTCAAAATGCCGTTTCAATTTCGAATTGGGTTTTAATGCGATACGGTGCGTTATGATATGTAGATAACCCATGTGGACTTCGAGACGACAAGCAAGCGCGTGGCGACGTCAGCACCTGCGAGCGAGGACCAGGTGAGTAGATTTATATCTATGGGGAGAAGTCGGGTGGATGGCGTATACCACCCCCGCAGTCCGTAGTATAGTTCATATATATATGTTTATATAGGTGTTTTATGATACGAGAATTTTTATTCATAATATGTTTATGTGTTCATGGATTACCTTTGGGTTAGTTGCGAAACCCTAGAGTAGTTGTTATACCCACATACGCACACACAGACTTGCATACATTACTTTCTTGTGCGTAGATGGGGATGTGTATATATGTATATATGCGTGGGTATAGGACTATGCATATATACATTCATATACACATGCATGGATAATGAGGATAGTACTTGGGATTTAAGATGAGTCGATGAGATTTGATTTGAGGCCGTGAGATCGGTGATATGGCAGGGTTCGTATTTGAGATACGACATGACGTTGTAGCGGGTCATTGACGTAGTGTTTCACACACGTGCATGCATACTTAGGCGGTATCAGTATTGTACTAGACGTAGATCAGTACCTCGATCATGATATTTGATAAAGAGGATACCAGATGAATAGTATGATGAATGTGATATTGACCCGTACCCAGATTTGGGATGCCGTACGACGGATTTACGTACGAGCTATATATTGATGATTGATCCGCACTCTTGACTTGGGATGTCTGATTATAGATATGGTATCGGATATGATATTATTGAGGCGGGATCACCGACTATACATATACAGGTATGTATATGTATCGACTCAGATGATAGGCGGTTTCCTTACCTGTAGTTCAGCTTTTTAGTTTAGCCGTATAGTTTAGTGTAGTTGTTAGATTAGATTAGACTCCTACCTATTTCAAAACTAGCGGATCGTGGGTATTTTAAAAGACAGGTCAAGGGATCTACGGATATTTCAAAAGACGTATCCTTTCTTAAAACCACCGTAGCCATTATTTTCAAAACCCCACGATTCGTGTTATTTCAAATGGCACCATTGTTTAATATTTAGCTCCCGCTTATTTTGGTTGCTCGCTCCGCATCGCATACTTATATTGTTATTTCATATTGCATTGTTGATATTATGCTGTTAGGACACCAGCACCATTACCGATGATGCGTATGTACCACGTACACTTACTTGCCGGCCCACACACATCTTCATCGGTAATTGCCATGTCACGTACACCTTAGAAAATATTATTGCTTAACTTAGCTTGATAGCTAGTAGTTTGACGTAATATTAGTGTACTTACCTTATATGCCAGCTTAGATATTGTAGTTATTACTTGTCACTTCATGCATACTGTTATTCATTGTTATGCCGTATTCATGGATTCTCATGCCTATATTCATGGGTTTATATGCTATTGATGATTTGGATTCGGATTTCTATAAGATTTTCTGGATTTGGGGGAAAGCCGCAAAACTTGTATAAGCTTCTTCCCTCTCTTTTAAATAAAAAGTGCGGTTTTCCCATGATGTATGAGTCGTCCACCATGAGTTTGCTGATGGATTTCGAGACCCAATTCGAGGAGATGGATGAACCGTTTCGGGTACATGGTGGGCCCGGTGCGGTACCCCGGGGCAAGAAGATCGTGTTGTTGACGTTGAGCCTGTGCAGGGGAGCACGACCGACCGGTGATTTTACCCGACGCGTCGGATATCCGGAGGATACCGTCGTGGTCATGAGATGGATGGTAGGGGCCGGCCTGGACTGACGGCGCCCTAGTCATTGTGATTGAGACATTGAGATTTCGAGATATTGAGGTACAGAGACTGTGATACAGAGATATCGAGATATTGGGATTACGTTTTGTGCCGATGCTAGGCACTGTTTTATGCTGATTTCATTATGATACCTCATTTTAAAAATACAGAAATCTCACTAATTTATGAAAGCATTTTTCTTCAGTACATGCATTCTGTTTCATGCATTCATTAATCATCCATATGATATATTGCTATCTGAGGCACTGACACGAGCACTTGGTATTACTCTTGTTTAGAGCTATACCCTAGCTATTGTTATAGGCTACTGGTTATATATTTGAGGATTATATATTATGATCGTATGACCTAGGATTGCGTCATACATGCGATTTCTATTCGTAGATGTTTTTCTATTCACGAGTTGGCAACTCACCCCCGTTGTGCCCCAGTTTCTTGCAGGTTTGCCGTACAGGTTTCATTACGGCTTTGCGGGCACAGTTTCATTCGGGTGACTTGCTAGTAGGTGGGTTTTTTTTGTATCGTACCCATCATATTACCTTGTATAATATTATTCAGTTGTACCTAGTAAATTCCATCAACCAAACATGTATTTATTTCAGAGATAGAGACCAGTGATGTTTATTCTTTCGACCTTAGAGTCGCGCGTTGTATTTCTGTGGATTTCTTGTTGTTTTGAGTTTCCTTTTGAGTTTTGATCCTCGCCCTTGGCGTTGTATATTATATTGCTTGTATGGTTGTGACCGTCGATTGACGAAGAGCTAGCTCCCGCTTGGGGATGCCTTTTATTGATTTTGTATACTATTCATGTTGTATCCCGTTTGGGAGCCAGTATTTACAAAGGAGACTCTGCCGAAATTTTCAGGAAATATTTGATGTTTTTTAAAAACCGCATGATTCGGCCTATGCTATTAAAACTACTTGATTTTAAATTGGTTTTCCTTCACTCTACTACTTTTCTTGGTTTGGATTTCTAGGTTTTCGGCTTACTTAGATTACGTACGCCTCGAGACGTTCGTAGTTTAAGTGCCAGTCATGTTCCGTACTTTCGGGACATAACAGTAAGTCTACGGTTGCGCTCCGGCCGTCAATCTGAGGCCAAACGCGGAACAAAATCTTTTACAATTGGCGTTATCGCATACTATAACCCGAATCTTGCCATTAACGCTAAACTAACAAACTGTAAAGAGGTAGAAAGGCTATACCGATCGATCCATATCCTTCGGTCTTTAGCCATCATCCCACGCTCCTCACGGTATCTCCGATCTCCTGTCTCCTTGTCAAGGTGGCAACACGTCAACAGGTCTTTATACGGGCTCCTGCCTCTAAACTGAGGCAACTCGGACATGAAGTTTGCTAGCCAAAATGTCCAAGATTGATGTAGAGATAGTGTAGAATACTTTGTCTCAAGGCACCCAAGCCATTGGGTGAAGGTAAATTGAAGTTGCCAATTGGGGTGATGAATTGAGCTTTGGATTTTACAAAATGAATCCCTCTTTTCACAAAATGGGGCTCGGCCATTTTATAGGCTGAATTAGGTGGGGCCGGCCAATGAGGTGGGGGGTGCTCACAAGGAAAACAAAGGTGAGGCTAAGAAGAAAATATCATACAAAAGATCTTTATCAAATATCTTAAGTTTGACAAAGGAAATTAATGCAAATGGTGACTCAAAAACACCACACAAGTCTAGAACCTTCCCATGTGCTGCTGGAGCCCCAGGCACCACAAAAAAAACCTCAATTACAAAAACCACATTTGCAAGGAACCCCCTCACAACAAGAAATTTAGCCAAGAAGGAAAGAAAGAAAAATGGCCAAAACAGAGATACAAACTGGCAACTTCAAAAAGCGATCCCGTAACTAATTACAGGATAACCCTACAACAGTATAAACATACCCGCATTTGTATTCTGACCGAATACAAAATGCAAAGAGACAAAAATACTCCTACATAATATAATACTTTGATCCGGTTTAAACCATAGCCCACCAGTATTATCTGTCCGAACCATGACACGTGCACAAGTGCACGTGCATGTTCGAACCATGCCATAAAACCATACGACCTCTACAACGTTTCGCCCGAACTTGGGAAACTATCTGTGGGGGGCTCTAAAGACTCGTCAGTACCCTGACAGTGGGTTTAACCACAAGCACGTCAGTGGCACTAGCTATGCGTAATGGCTGCCCATGTACTGACCGAAAGGGAAGCCGATGAGCGAACTCATCCTGGAGCCCTACTGAGCCTATCAGTGAAAATATCCGTATAGTCCGGTCCATTCGTCTATGAGCATCGCATATCGGGCCTAAGGGCTGGTAACGTCAGACCCCTAAAAGCTGTATATGTCGTGTCGGAGGGTAGCCCTGAACACCCTGAGAAACTACTGAAATACCTATCAGTAATTCTCACCTGCCTTGGCCAAGGACTTGGTGTAATGGCTCTTCTAGACACAGCGCGATCTCACCCCCAATACCGGGAGAGATGAATCCCCTGCCGATCCGCTCACTGCCTCTATATGGCTCGGGACTGTACCCAACTAAAACCTGTTTGCATGACTCCTTTGAACCGTGGTAGGGTAGTAATCTAAGCACAGTGGGAACTCACACGAGATAAAAGACGACCTCAGGTCGATGAACTAATCTGTACACATGTCACCAGGGAACTGCTATCTGACGCTAGGTATAATACCAACTAGCATGTTCCCGGCGAGTCCTGTCCGGTTCACTTATAACCCAATGAGCACCTATATACATCTTTGGTGATCCAACTGACACCAATGGCTTATGAGACCGACCACCACCCCTCATCGGGGTCTCGACTGTATACACTAGTCTACTCCGAAGTATCGATGCCCTGTCTCGAAACTCCCACGACTAGGGACCACTTTTAAGGATGTGCTTATGGACTATCCAACTCTCACGTATATGATCGCCATCATACTGCTGGTAGTCAAGAAAGAATCCTAAGGGCTCTATCAACGTGTAATAGTGATCATGTCACCTAAAGGCTGTACACGATGATAAAGACAAACCAGATAGTATACTATCATCTCGAGTAAGACTGTCCTACCGGTATAGGTCCTCCTCAATCATTGCAATCATGAATCCGCGATCTAATAATTGATTTTGAAGGCAATATATCCAACAATCTCCCACTTGCACTTAAGGCTAATTATTACGATGTCGCATACTCACAGCCCGTGTGATACCGAACACCCAACTCCTCTACTAATCAGTTTCACAAAGCTCGTTGTAAAACTCTTGTGTTCGAGAAATAGCCTCAATGAGTGGATCCGCCCTGATGTTTCTTTCTATGTCTCTCTTAATCTCAAGTTCGCGGAGAAAGCCATATCCCGAATTGAGTAATACATATCTTAGAATATGTCTGGATATCTGATGGGACCTAGTTCATAAATGAACTTCCAAATCCAAACTTCTTAGACTGTATCGTCAACTGAACCTAATCAGTATCCAGCACCATGCCTCCCACAGTATCCTGTTGGACCACCTGTCTAAACTACTGCCCCTCGTCAGAGGGAAAACTATAACTCTGACAGTCACTCTGTCATCCATGTCACCTTGGAAGCCTGGAATGATAACTGTCTTCCAAAGGAGGCTGCCGTTTTCAAATCCCTAGAACATCTACTTATGTTCTAAAACTTCTTCCGAATGTTCCTCCAGGATTGGATTAATATAAACTTATTGCATCTTATGCAAAAACAACATCTGGTGTGGTACTTGACATCTAATGATCGACTCAATTGCCTAAGCAAGTGATATGCCAATCATGCACATCTATCTCCCCTTTAGTCTGTAAGACACCTTTAGAGAGGGAGACTCCATCACCTGCAGGTACACCACCATGGTAGGAGTCGTCCATTCTAAAACACCTTTAGAATATTGTCTAAGTACCCAGATTCGGAAACTACCCAAATCTAGATCTAAAACCATAGATCTAGTAACCAGAATGTCTGATATTATATCCATATCCCGTGTGGAGAAACAACTGTGTGACAACCAAAGTATAACCAATCGTAGTATAGGAATTTTACTTCCTACTCTGTGTATGTCATACAAATACCAGGACATCACACTCTACTACCTTCTTAACAGATTCTCCCCTATTCTGATAAAGTCAAACACATGACTGTCACATCAAAAATAGATGATCTATCTCCGCTATATCTGCTTTAGTCTATAAATAGACATAAGCTACTTGCCCACTATGCTTCCGCTGCTTCCACTGACCACAACAACCCTCTGGCAGAATAATATATACGCGCACTTCTAAAACTAGTTTAGAACGACGCTATACTCATCCTCCTGCTGGGTCTCATAGCCTGGAACAACAGTAGTGTCAAGTCTGGGTAAACAATAACCTCCCTGTCACCGTCCTTGAGGCTACCAGAGTACCTCTCGGATGTCTGAGGTTACCCACCATATCTGCGGAGTGGCTAATGGAATGTCAAACTTGATTGAATCTTTAGGTCCTATTAAATTTTCTGTAATCGTTTGTGGTTCTGGAATCACTTCCAGTTCTACCATACTCCCACTACTGTTTTCTAACAAAATCCATTTTTCTAAAACTGTGGCGAGTCAAGAACAATGTCACTATTGATCTTCCAGATGGTAGAAAGTCAACCCTCGACATAGCCCGGGTCAACCCACAAACTGCCATTACAGAAACGTGCCTTGAGCTATCCAGAGTCTGGTTTTAAGCATAAGCCGGACAACTCCCCGTACCTTAACATCGTTAAGATATGAACCAATATAGAAACATTGGCACTTATTTAATTGGAACCAGATTCAAATCATGCAGCTGTCTCCAGTGCATATCAACTTAATGGAGAGAGGCCGATCAGCATTACTCAACTTATGAATGCATCCAATTATGAGTAACCCGAAAGAGAAACAATTTTCTCAAAACCATTACCATCAACTGAATACCAATCATAAGTATCTACATCTTCGATCATCTTGAAGAATCCCGATACTTGCGACACCTGGTTCTCTACTTTGTTCCTATACCTACAACTTCTCAAAACTTAGACATTGTATTTCAACAAAACACTTGTCTAAAAACTAGAGAAGTCACAAGTAAACAGAAATAGTACGAGGACCAACCCTTTTGTCCTGATGGACACTAGACAACATACAATACTCTGTATAAGTCCGCTAAGTTGAATAACTCAAAACCTGTGCATCGTAGGTTGAAAACTGTACTTATGGTTAAGAACTACTCCGCTGTTCAATGCTCCTTACCCAATCGTCAACTGATATAGGTAAATGTCATGGACATAATTTCAAAAGTTATATCTCACTTTATAAAAATAAATGTATAGATATATCAGTTTGAAATTGGCGCACAACAACGGATACTCAAAACCAAATACTTGTCGTCCGGCAAAAACCCAGGCGATTTTCTCAAATATCACCAATTACAATGAATTCCGATATAATGAGGATGATCACCTAATTCCCAATAACTTACTCCCACTCATCATCTGTAAAACCATACAGATGTGAGAATCACACCTGGTAAATACATACCCTGGAGTAAGTATCTAATCGAGAAATCAGTTTTCCTTTAACAATGCACAGTGAAACTGAAACATGAAAATGTTTCGAAGGGGTATCCTGGTATTCATAGTAATGCCTCTTTCATTATCCAAATTCATGAATGTAACCGTATATTTCCTTGCCGTCTCTCCAAATCCCTTTATTACCTTCTGTACACCATCGTTAGGCTAAATGGTTTTCTTCCTTCCCTACCGTTCGGCACTAACCTATGGTTTGGAAGAAGACTATCCAATAAGCGTAATAGGTGTATAATCCTAAACCAAGGAGTACTCGCAACCTAAGAGAAGGTGATGATAAAAGACAACTGAATAAAACCGTATTCTATTTCTCCTGAACCTGAATCCATCCTCGAATCTGGAACAAGTTCCTTCGAGTTCGTATATAACCATATGATGGATTTATGAGCTACGCGGTTCTGGAGAAATGCAAAGGTGAAGTAGGAGTGGCGATGAGCTACGCGGTTCGGTCCTGAATGATAGCAGTCGCAATTTACTTTGCTCTCTTTCTAATCCCTTTATTTTGTCTTTACTTATTACCTTCTGTACACCCTACTTAGGCTAATTGGTTTTCTTCCTTCCCTACCTTTCGGCACCAACCTATGGTTTGGAAGAAGACTATCCAATAAGCGTAATAGGTGTACTCTCCTAAATCATGGAGCCCTCACAACCTAAGAGAAGGTGATGATAAAAGACAACTGAATAAACCAATTCAATTTCTCCTGAAGCTGGATCCATCCTCAAAGAAGTCCTTTCTAGTTCGTATATAACCATACGATAGATTTATCCAATGCAAGTGGATGTTCGTAGTGATACGAGGTGTTCTGGAGAAATGCAAAGGGTAAAAGAATGAGCGGCAATGACTTATGCAACTCAAACAATCCAAAATCCAGTATTTTAAGAAGGTTCGGTCAACTTGGTCACTGAGTCATAGTCTAGGGTCGGTCAATGGTCGCTGCCAAAGAGAGAGAGAAAAGAAACACTCTGCGTGCACTCTAACCTAGATCAGAATTGTTATCACTTTATCAATCAGGAAACCTCCCACTGTATCGTCAAATTCTTCTCCAAACCCGAAAGAAGAATTAGTCGGGATCATCCGAAGAGTAAACCAACTCATCAGTGGGAATCGGGATCCAACTATCATCGCATGATAACGTGAAGGAATCCACTCATGTTATCACACTCCAGAAGGTATGCGCATGCCTGGCAAATTTCCTGTATGTTTGAAACTCCCGATATGGATTTTTGCCCCATGCTCTTATGACCTTGACGTTGGCCAAAATGCCATAAGTCACATGTCAAGTTCTACCCATCATTATCTTGTTAATTTGAACCCACCCGTACATACCCCTGACGTTGGCCAAATGGCAGAACGACTGTCCCAAACCAACTCATCTATCTATGCAACAGATGAATACCCAGCAGCTATCAAACACTATGCCTTGGCGTTGGTCAAAATACATAGCTTGAATACTACTGAATACCCAACTGAAATGACGGAGGGCTACGGCTGGTTTTTGGCGAAAAACCTTTAACGTGATGAACTTGATATCGCTGAAGGAACCTGATAGCCTTTTACAAAAATATAGTGGCGAAAACCTTTGCTAAAGAGGTCACTCCCGGTGAAGGGATCTCGGCTCTTTCCTCATGGAATGAGGTGCAGGATATTCCAATAGAATACCACGATGCAAAGCAACAAGTAATCAACTATAGTGAAGTTATTACCCTGACGCAAACTTCTGCCCAAGGGGTGACTCCCAGTGAAGGGATCTCGGCCCTTTCCTCGTGGAATGAGGTGCTGGATATTCCAACTGAATACCGCTGTGCAAAACAAAAGAAAACGTCTTTGTAATAACACCTTTTGAAAACTGTTCCAACAACGTCAAACAGGTTTGTTTTCCTTTGCATTGATCAGAATCAACGCATTCCCATCAATTAATCACACCAAAAAAGAACGAAAATAAAATGTACGTATATGCCGTCCGCATTCGTCACTGGGTTCCGTCATCACCCGTTAGGTTACTTAACTAACGACAGAGCGGGGAGTGGACTAGCGCGGGTGCAAAACATATACAACATCTACTAGTATATATACCAATATACAATAATCGCTCCAGGCATGAAAAATGCAACAATACAGAAAAGTAATAAGCTTCACGGAACAATACTGATAATCTGGGATCCCCGGGTTTCACAGAGCCACTACTGAAACCTGACGTTCCCCTGGTCGTGTGGATAGCCTGTGCAATGAAAACCTAGACCCCTACGGGTGCGGCAAGTTACCCGCCAAAACCTGAAGCGAGGCATCCCCCTACAGCAAAGTGAATGGACCACCCAGTACTTCACGGAATCCGGTAACTTGGGCACTCCATATTGGGTCATCCTGTACCCCCTACGAGTGCGGCGAATAGTCTGCCAATTCTAGAGTGAGGCCCCCTTGCATCTCAAAGCCATGAGATGTGGACCCGTTGCCCTCCAGAACCCGGCTATCCGTGCACTCCGTCGTGGGGTAAACCTATTACAGAAAGGAAAATATGTACAACGGGTACATCGACCTCAACCCGGTCATACCCTAAAAGAATAGTATACAAACAGACAGTGACGGCAGTCCACATATTGGGCGCTCGCCCCGCAATATCAAATGTATAAATAAATCCAAACCGCACTACCATTGCACACAGCTATCCACCACGACAAATCCGCAACATCACAGCACAACACAGAACATCAACGCGAATGCCACGTTCGCAAACCCGTCTAAAAAGACTATAGCAATTAGACACGATTTACCGCTTGAATAACATTCACGGTCAGAGATATAATGTAAGTACTGTAAACTAACACATTTAAAATTCCGATCAACAAAACTTTCCGAATTAGGCCCCAAGTACAACTCCAGTACTCAAACAAAATCTGGGCCCAAACAAAATATTCCAGAAACCACAATTCCACATGAAAGACACCATGAAGAAAAATGGTGCATTGAAGCCTCAAAACGGCGGCAGAACCGCGGCCAATACAAGGCTTGTGCGTCGGTTCTGCGGCGGTCTTGAAGGTTCAGTCGACCAAATTTCTTCCAGAGACTTAAAAAGCCTGCACGATTTTCTGACATACTCAAAATAATTTTTAGACGACAAAAAAAAATTCGACAGAAACTTTAATTTTGGAATCGCGGTTTTGGAAATTTCGTTCGATCGACGATTTAAACATGTTAGAACAAGCTAGTAAAGGTTAATGGCGTGGCTCTGATACCATGTAAGTCTACGGTAGCGCCCCGGCCGTCAATATGAGGCCAAACGCGGAACAAAAAATTTTACAACTGGCGCTATCGCATACTATAACCTGGATCTTTCCATTAACGCTAAACTAACAAACTGTAAAGAGGTAGAAAGGCTATACCGATCGATCCGTGTCCTTCGGTCTTTAGCCATCATCCCACGCTCCTCGTGGCATCTCCAATCTCCTGTCTCCTCGTCAAGGTGGCACCACGTCAATGGATCTTTATACGGGCTCCCGCCTCTAAACCGAGGCAACTCGGACATGAAGTTTGCTAGACGACATGTCCAAGATTGATATAGAGATAGTGTAGAATACTTTGTCTCAAGGCACCCAAGCCATTGGGTGAAGGTAAATTGAAGTTGCCAATTGGGATGATGAATTGAGCTTTGGATTTTACAAAATGAATCCCTCTTTTCACAAAATGGGGCTCGGCCATTTTATGGGCTGAATTGGGTGGGGCCGGCCAATGAGGTGGGAGGGTGCTCATAAGGAAAACAAAGGTGAGGCTAAGAAGAAAATATCCTACAAAAGATCTTTATCAAATATCTTAAGTTTGACAAAGGAAATTAATGCAAATGGTGACTCAAAAACACCACACAAATCTAAAACCTTCCCATGTGCTGCTGGAGCCCCAGGCACCACAGAAGACCCCTTCAATTACAAAAGCCACATTTGCAAGGAACCCCCTCACAACAAGAAATTCAGCCAAGAAGGAAAGAAAGAAAAATGGCCAAAACAGAGATACAAACTGGCAACTTCAAAAAGCGATCCTGTAACTAATTACAGGATAACCCCACAACAGTATAAATATACCCGCATTTGTATTCCGACCGAATACAAAATGCAAAGAGACAAAAATACTCCTACACAATATAATACTTGGATCCGGCTTAAACCAAAACCCACCAGTATTATCTGTCCGAACCATGACACGTGCATAAGTGCACGTGCATGTTCGAACCATGCCATAAAACCATACGGCCTCTACAACGTTTCTCCCGAACTTGGTAAACTATCTGTAGGGGACTCTAAAGACTCGTCGGTACCCTGGCAATGGGTTTAACCACAAGCACGTCAGCGGCACTAGCTGTGCGTAACGGCTGCCCATGTACTGACCGAAAGGGAAGACGATGAGCGAACTCATCCTGGAGCCCTACTGAGCCTATCAGTGACAATATCCGTATAGTCCGGTCCGTTCGTCTATGAGCATCGCATATCGGGCCTGGGGGCTGGTAACGCCAGGCCCCCAAAAGCTGTATAAGTCGTGTCGGAGGGTAGCCCTGAACACCCTGAGAAACTACTGGAATACCTATCAGTAATTCTCACCTGCCTTGGCCAAGAACTTGGTGTAATGGCTCTCCTAGACACAGCGCGATCTCACCCCCAATACCAGGAGAGACGAATCCCCTGCCGATCCGCTCACTGCCTCTATGTGGCCCGGGACTGTACCCAACTAAAACCGGTTTGCATGACTCCTTTGAGCCGTGGTAGGGTAGTAATCTAAGCATAGTGGGAACTCACACGAGACAAATGACGACCTCAGGTCGATGAACTAACCTGTACACATGTCACCAGGGAACTGCTATCTGACGCTAGGTATAATACCAACTAGCATGTTCCCGGCGAGTCCTGTCCGGTACAATCATAACCCAATAAGCACCTGTATACATCTTAGGTGATCTAACTGACACCAATGGCTTGTGAGACAGGCCATCGCTCCTCGTCGGGGTCTCGACTGTATACACTGGTCTACTCTGGAGTATCGATACTCTGTCTCGAAACTCCCACGACTAGGGACCACTTTTAAGGATCTGCTTATGGACTACCCAACTCTCACGTATATGATCACCATCATACTGCTGGTAGTCAAGCAAGAATCCTAATGGCTCTATCAACATGTAATAGTGATCATGTCACCTAAAGGCTGTACACGATGATAAAGACAAACCAGATAGTATACTATCATCTCGAGTAAGACTGTCCTACCGGTATAGGTCCTCCTCAATCATTGCAATCACGAATCTACGATCCAATAATTGACTTTGAGGGTACTATATCCAACACTGATGTATGGCCTATAACGGTTCGAGAAACTACTGATAAATCTTATCAGTAAATCTCAGTAGCAGCCCTGGCCAGGGACTTCCAGTTATAGCCAATCGAGCATAGCGCAACATCAACCCCCAATACCGGGAGAGACAAAACCCCTCCTATCGTTCATTGCCTCCATGTAACTCGAGACTGTACCCAAAATCCACCTGTTTGCACGACTTCTTTAAGCATGGTAGGGAGGAAATCAAAGCACGGTGGGAGCCACACAAGACTCTATGACGATCTCGGGTCTACAGACCAACCTGTACCGGTGTCACCAAAGGACTGCTATCTGACGATATGTATACTACCAACTAGGAGTTCTCGGTAAATCCTATTCGGTGTACCCATTCTCCAATGAGCACCTGTGTACAATCTTTGATGTCACACACCAATAGTTGTGGGATCAACCATTGCCCTCTAAGGGACAAGAAACGTACACACTAGTCTACTCTGGAATATTGATGCCCTGTCTCGATATCCCCTCGACTAGAAACTGTTAAAGGTTATACTTTTAGACCACCCTGGCCCTACTAGTATGATCTCATCATAATCCTAGTAGTCAAGTACATATTCTAAGGGCTTTATCAACATGTAAGAGAAAGACAATATAAGAATACCAGTCCATATGTTAAGATAATGAGTAACCAGATGGCATAATATCATGTCGAGCAAGAAAGTCCTCTCTATATATGTCCAAGCATCCACTATAATATACATCAATGTACAATAATGGCCTCTAGGGCTTATATATTCCTAACAATCTCCCACTTGCACTAAGGCCATGTGTTGTAGTATCTTATACCCAACATCCCAAAATGTCTCTCAAACTGTGTCTGGGGGAGGGCTTTCGTGAGTGGATCCGCTATGTTTTCCTTCGTGTCAACTTTCCTGACCTCGATCTCCCGGCGATCTACTATCTCCCTGATCAGGTGATACCGTTTAAGAATATGTCCGGATCTCCGATGGGACCTGGGTTCCTTGGCCAAAGCCACAGCTCCATTGTTATCATAATACAGAGGTATTGGATGCTCAATGGATGGATCACACCAAGCACAGTAATGAACTTCTTCATCCAGACAGCCTCTTTGGCAGCATCATTGGAAGTGATGTATTCGGCCTCCATCGTCAAGTCTGCTACGGTGTCTTGTTTGGAACTCTTCCAACACACCGCCCCTCCATTGAGGGTAATGACAAAACCCGAGACTGACTTACTGTCGTCCTTATCATTCTGGAAGTTTGAATCAGTAAAGGACTCCACCTCGAGTTCACGGTTACCATACACCAAGACATTTTTTCATTCCTTCTCAAGTACTTAAGAATGTTCTTCACAGCCGTCCAGTGTTTCTCCCCAGGATCTGATTGATACCTTCTCACTACACCTAGTGAGTAAGCTACATCCGGTCTGGTACACAACATCGCATACATGATTGACCCGACTGCCGAAACATAGGGTATCCCTTGCATGCGAGCCCTCTCTAAATCAGTCTTGGGAGACATCTCTTTAGAGAGAGTGATTCCTGAGCAAGCGGGTAAATTACCTTGCTTGGAATCTTCCATACTAAACCTCTTTAGTATGGTGTCTATGTACCTGGATTGGGACAATCCTAATATCCGTTTAGATCTATCTCTATAGATCTTTATCCCCAGGATATAGGAGGCATCACCTAGATCTTTCATGGAGAACTTATGTAATAAGAAGACCTTGACCGAGTGTAGCATAGGAACATCGTTTCCTATCAAGAGTATGTCATCCACGTACAATACGAGGAAGACCACCTTACTCTCTACAGCCTTCTTATATATACAAGGTTCATCTATATTTTTGATGAAGTCAAACTCTCTGACAGCTTCATTAAAACAGATGTTCCATCTCTGCGATACCGCTCCAATCCGTAGATGGATTTAAGTAGCTTACACACCTTTCCGCTTCTCCCACTGTCTACGAAGCCCTCTGGCTGTGTCATGTATACGCTCTCTTCTAAATCACCATTTAGAAAAGCGGTCTTGACATCCATCTACCAGACTTTGTAGTCATGGTATGCAGCAATGGCAAATAGGATCATCATGGACTTAAGCATAGCGACAGGAGAAAAGGTTTCATTATAGTCGACACCAGGTCATTGATGAAAACCTTTTGCTACAAGTCTAGTTTTGAAATTCTTAACTTTTCCATCTACACCAATCTTCTATTTGAAAATCCACATGCCCCCAATAGGTTTTACCCCTTCAGGAGCAACTTCTAAAGTCCATACGTTGTTGGTGTACATGGATTCCATCTCGGATCGCATAGCATCCAGCCATTTCACAGAGTCTCCACTTGTGATGGCCTGCTCGAAACTAGTCGGGTCATCATCTTCCATGATGCAATGCTCGCTCCCACCGTCTATGAGAAAACAGTGGTATCTCTCAGGTGGATGAGGAACCCTACTAGATCTGTGGAGTGATTGGGGTTCATTGGGTACTATTGAATCCTCCGATTCCACCAAATCGTCAGTTATAGTTTGTGTTGCTGAAACTTCTTCCAATTCTACCTCATTACCACTAATTTCTTTCACAAGAAATTCCTTTTCTAAAAAGGTGGCATGTTGAGCAACAAATACTTTTTGTTCCTCGGTATGGTAGAAGATATATCTATAGGAATCCTTTGGATATCTCACAAACTTGCAAAAAACAGATCTTGTCTCGAGCTTGTCCAGATTTTGCTTTTTAATATAGGCCGGACAACCCCATATCTTAACTCGTTTAAGAGATTGTCTCTTCCCATTCCATATCTCATATGGAGTGGTAGGCACTGATTTAGTTGGAACTCTATTCAATAGGTATGCAGCTGTCTCAAATGCATATCCTCAAAAGGAAATAAGTAACTCAGCAGTACTCATCATAGAGCACACCATATCTAATAGGGTGTGATTCCTCCGCTCCAATACTCTGTTGTGTTGTGGTGTATACAGAGAAGTAAGTCGAGAGAGAATCCCATTCTCTTTTAAATAGTCTCGAAATTCCCCGCTTAAGTATTCTCCTCCCCGATCAGATCGTAGGACTTTCATACTTTTGCCCGTCTGGTTTTCAACTTTGCACTTATATTCCATGAATTTTTCAAAAGCTTCAGATTTGTGTTTCTACAAGAACACATGTCCGAACCTTAAGAGATCATCGTTGAATGTAATAAAGTATGAGAAACCATTTCTGGCATGTGTAGACATAAGACCGCATATATCACTATGTATCAGTCCCAAGAGTTTCGTAGCTCTTTCTCCGTGTCCAGTAAATGGAGTTTTGGTCATCTTGCCTTTGAGACATGACTGGCAAGTTTCATAAGATGAAAATTCGAACGGATTCAAATATCCATCTTTATGCAACATAGCCAGTCTTGTCGCATTGATATAACCTAGTCTATAGTGCCATAAAAAGGCTTCGTTCATTTCTGAACTCTTCCTCTTGTGTGTGTTCTGTACGTTAAGAACTGTACTTTGATTCAAAACGTATATACCATTACATAACGTACCAAATCCAATCAACACTTGATTTTGGAAAACGTTCATAACATTATCCTCTAATGGGAGATTATATCCTTCTTTAGTTAGCAAAGAAACCGATATAATATTGCACATCATGTTTGGTACGTAGTAACAGTTGTTCAGAATCAATGTACTACCTGTTGGTAACACTAGGTGATATTCGCCAACTGCTTTGGCTGGAACAATTGCACCATTCCCTACTGTTAGAGATTTATCACATTTTCCTAGTTCGATACCTTTTTTTAGCCCATGTAACAAATTACATACATGAGATCCTGATCCGGTATCCAATACCCAAGATGTAGAACAAACTGAGAAACAGTTCTTGGTAACGAACACACCCGAAGAAAATGCATTAACATGTTGTTTCTTCGTACGGGTGGCGCGGAAATCCTGATATTCCCCTATTCCAAAGGAACCAATGTTCCCCAGCTTAGTATAATAAGCCGGTTCAGTCAATACATCCATATTATTATCTCGATTAAGGCGTGACATTGGTTGCTGCCTGGAGAGAGAGAAAGAAGGAAACGTATTAGCGTGCGCTCTTTGCAAGATTAGATTGGTTATTATCTTATCTAATCAGGATGGCTCCTACTGTTTTTATCAAATCTTCCTTCAAACCATAAAAGGTAAGATTAGCCGGGATTAATTATACCCTATAAGTTCGCTAATCATTCATCCAGGCCAGTGTCGGTACTCCGAGGGAGGTTCCCCGTGCTTTCGCGCGGACCTAATTAAAATAAACCTTGTTTCCCTAGAGGCATAATCGCGTTGACACCTTTCTAGACACCTACTAGATTAGCTAATTGTAAAGTGCAAAACTCTCCCAGGAGTAACTCTTACTCGCAGTGGGTATCAGGATCCAACTATCATATAGAAGGTATGCAATCTCATTGCAAATTTCAACACTTGAAATTCCCGATAATGGTTTTTACCCCTAGCAACTTATGACTTTGGCTATGGTCAACAAATCATAAACTTTAGCTAAGTTCAACCCGTAATTTCTTGATTGAATTAAACCCACCCATACGACCCTTGGCTAAGGTCAATAAAGCCGTACTACTACCCTAATCCAATCGCATCACATGCTGCAGACAAGCACTAATTAGCTACCGCACACTACGCCTTGGCTATGGTCAATAAACGTAGCACGAATACTAAATAGTACTCATTTGAAATGACGGAGGGCTACGGCTGGTTTTTAAGAAAACCTTTAACGTAATGAACTTGATATCGTTGTAGAATCTAGTGATTTTGAAAATGAGTGTTTTTTAGGCTTTTGCTAGTTTCGCTAAAGAGGACACTCCCGGTGAATGGATCTCGGCTCTTTCTTCATCGAATGAGGTGCTGGATAGTCATCAAGGAATACCACTATGCAAAGCAAGAACTAGATAAGCTATCAAAAGATAAAACCGAGTGGGTTGTAACATTTGCTAGTTTCGCTAAAGAGGTCACTCCCGGTGAAGGGATCTCGGCTCTTTCCTCATCGAATGAGGTGCTAGATATTCATTAAGGAATACCACTATGCAAAGCAAAAACTAGAGCTACCCTTTTTGAAAATTTGATTTTACAACATCTTCAGGTTTCTTTACTTTTCATTAATCTCATTAATGAAGTCCCATCATTTAATGTTTCCTAAACATCACAAAAAAATAAAACGAAAATTGCTGGGTTCCCTTAGCACCCCCGCTATGTTCCGGTAAGCATTAAGTATGCAATTTCAAAAAATCTAGGGTGCCAAGAAAACCTGGACCAAGGATCTAACTAGAGAATTAGGGTTTTTGTAGCATGTAAACAATCTTTACACTAAGTGAAATAGGAATAAAACCTTTGTAGACCGGTCCTTTACTTCTAAAGCTCCGTGTAGTAGTCCCTTAGCTCTAAGTATTGGTGTCCCGAACTCTCCTTAGGCTCCACTAGGCGAAAGGAACGAGCTTACTCAAGAATCTTCGAGGCCGAAAATGATCTACGTCGAAGAATCTCTAACTCAAGCTACCTCTTCATTAATTGATGGATTAGTGAAGTAAACAACCTATACTAAATGGCTAGTTTGGTATAGATTGATGAAGTAGGAATTTTGCTCACTTAAGAATTATTTTTCTCTTTTTCTTTTTCACCTCACTCAAAATCAAGAGAAGAAAAATGAGATGAAGAAGAAGCTTAAGTGATCAAGTGATGAACCATGGGTGAGAAAATATCTCATATAATCTCTTGTAGAGATTTAACCATGGCTAAACATAATGGCTGGGTTAATAAATATCTAGAGTAAAAAAAAATTAGTGGACTTAAGTCAAGACTTCTACATGCTTCCACAAGCATCTTAGCCATGCTAATTTCCACCTAATTTTGATTTTTCCCTTAATAATTAATCACCCAAATTATCTTTAGTTAGGTATGAGTCTCATACACCCAAGTCCAATGTAACATCTAGCATGACACAAAAAATAAATTCATTAATATATATCATATATATATTTGTATGCATTTAGAGAAAATAAATTCTTAAGTGAGGTAATATTAGTTAATATATATTAATATATCAAATATATAATAATATATTAAATTATTAAATCAACACTTGATTTAATAACCCGGCTATATCACATACAACTGACTAATATCATTTATATGTATATCAAATATACACATAACAAATCATTGAATCAACACTTGATTCAATAATCCAGTTATATCATATATAACCTATATCGCGAGATTAGAATACTTTATCACATACATATTTAATCTCGGTCCCGTACATATCACATATGTGCCCTACTTTGTTTCGCTTGAATTAGGAAACCTCTGTGTAGGACTCTAAAGACTCGTCAATATGCCAGCAGTAGATGATGATCATATTAGTCACCCACAAGCTTTCAGCGGTACTAGCTGGACGTAACGGCTACCCTGGTATTGAGCGATCAGAAGATAAACAAGCAAGCTTGTCCATACTCCCGTGAATCCAATAAGTAACACTACCGTACAGTCCGGTCTCTTCATCTGATATGTCGCATATCGAGTCTGGGGGGGTAAATGTCAGACCCCAATAACTTGATAAGTTAAGCCGATATGAGGCCCATAATGGGTTGAGAAACTACTGATAACACTTACCAGTAAATCTCAGTATCAGCTCTGGCCAGGGACTTCCTATTATGGCCAATCGAGCATAGCACAACATCAACTCCCAAGAGAGGCGAAACCCATCCTATCGCTCATTGACTCCATGTGACTCAAGTCTGTACCCAAAATCCACCTGTTTGCACGCTCTCTTGAACATGGTAGGGAGGAAATCAAAGCACACTGGGAATCACACAAGACTTTATGACAATCTCGGGTCTAAAGAATAATCTATACCAGTGTCACTAGTGAACTGCTATCTGATGCTAGGTATAATACCATCTAGGAGTTCTCGGTGAGTCCTGTTCGGTGTACCCATTCTCCAATGAGCACATGTGTACAATCTTTGATGTCAAACACCAATGGATGTGGGATCATCCATCGCCCCATACAGGGTCAAGAAATGTACACACTAGTCTACTCTGGAATATCGATGCCCTGTCTCGATACTCCCTGTTCTCCGCCGAAAGATGCGACCGGGACGTCGGGATGTCTGGCCTGAATTTTAGGGGCAGATGCTATTTGGGTTTTATCCGTCCATCTCTCTGAAGATGCCAAGTTGATTTATGGCACCGTATATCGGAGGTTTAGACAGATGTGGACGTAGTAGCAGATTTCGTCAGATTCCCCCTCGTTTACGAGGGGGTTTTGATTGTGGGGATGCTCTTCCCTGCAGGTGCAAGCCCCTGCAGTTAATTACGCTACCGCATCACGGTAACCACTTTCTCCTTCTCCACATGGTCACTTCGTGTCGTGTGTGTTTGTTTTATTTTTGGTTGCCCGTGTATTGTATACGGAGACTAATTTATGTTGTCGCTCGTAGGGTGTGGATTAGTCCAAATCCGTATTGTCTTAGATTTGGGTTTGGGTTGGTTTAAGGATCGTTAATCTTGTTTTAGATTAAGATCAACTCAAACGTTTGTTGAGGATACGTTAGTCTAATTTCAAACTAAGATCTACACAACAAGATTTTCTTTAGTTTATAGGGACATCGCGGTCCATTGGGTTTAAAGACATCGTAGTCCATGGAGTTTAAGGACCTCATAGTCCGTAAGTTAGAGATATCGTAGTCTGTATGGTTTAAAGACATCGTAGTCCGGTTTAAAGACATCGTAGTCTGTAAGGTTTAAAGACATCACAGTCTATAGGGTTTAAAGACATCGTAGTCTATAGAGTTTTTGGTTGTCGGGACCCGCCACCTCTTTGAAGACGTTGAAGAATTACGACACATATCAGAGGTATGAAGAGATGTACCCTTGAACCAATATTGGTTAGGAGATCTATAGTCAGGTCTGGGACCAAGACCAATTAAAAGAATTATAAGCACATGGGCTCGGTCAATCTGAATTAGGGACTTGTGGCCAACTTAATCTCAATCCACTCATTTTTGAATAAAATGTTGAACATTTGTTTGGACTCAGTCCACTCAGTTTTGAATAAAATGTTGAACATTTTTTTGGACTCAGTCCACTCAGTTTTGAATAAAATGTTGAACATTTGTTTGGGCTCGGCCCTGTTTTGTTCAACAATGCTGAGCATTGATTTGGGTTCTGACACCCCTTTTCCTTTTTGTCTTTTATTGAGAGTTGAACGCTTTTTATGGTGTAGAGAGATTTATGTACAGAGCGCTTTATGTTTCCTTAGCGTCCACGTAAGGAGCGCGTGGAGCGCTTGGCCATGAGCGCCAGACTTAGAGCGCCAAAGCACTTCTTTTAAAATAGCGCCCACGTGAGGAGCGCGTGGAGCGCTGAGCACTGAGCGCCAGACTTGGAGCGCTAAGGCGTTTCTTTTAAAATAGTGCCCACGTGAGGAGCGCTGGGCACTGAGCGCCACACTTGGAGCACTAAGGCGCTTATTATAAAATAACACCCACGTGAGGAGCGCTTGGCGCTGAGCGCCAGACTTGGAGCACTAAATCGCTTATTATAAAATAGCGCCCATGTAAGGAGCACGTGGAGCGCTTGGCGCTGAGCGCCGGACTTGGAGCACTAAAGCTCTTATTATAAAATAGTGCTCATGTGAGGAGCACGTGGAGAGCTTGGAGCTGAGCGCCAGACTTGGAGCGCTAGAGCACTTCTTTGGCAGTTCTGATAAATTCTGTGCTATGAGAATCGAGTTCTCATTTATAAGAGACTTTATCTCGTAAATCTAAAAACTAAGTTCTTCTTTTATGAGGAGATGCTATGGTCTCTTCTATTTTTGTGAAAGACTTTGCCTTGTAGATCTGTGATCTAGGAAAAGAACTAAGTTCTTATGATGTGAGAATTAAACTCTCAAATATGGAGGAGATGTTATAATCTCTCTTCTTTTATTTACCTTGAAGAAGGTTCTTCTTCTTAGAGCTTGCTCTTCTTCTCTTCTTTTTTGAGAGATTGAAACTTATGGGGAGGTTCTTTTTTTGTATTGAACTTGAAGTTTATGGGGGGGTCCTCTGTACAAGACTCGAAGTCTTAGGTCCTTTATATAGGGGAGGCTGATTTGTTGAATCAGTTAAGGAAATCTCTCATTGAGAGATCTCTGATTGATTTGGGGATGTTTCTTACCATTGGATCTTTGATCCAAGGGCCTCTGTTTTAGAAGAGACATTTTTCTTATTTTTAACAAGATTGGGAAAATATTTTCCCATACAGAACTTATTCTGTATCTTGGTGATTTTTAATCACCATGGGATCTTTGATCCAACGATGCTCTGCTTTACGGAGCACAATCTTTCTTGTTTGGAAAGATTTGAGGAGTATTTCCTCAACAGAATTTTATTCTGGTAATTTGATGATTTATCATCTTTGTTGGATCTTTGATCCAAGGGTTGAGAACTTTTAGTTCTGGCGCTGGCGCTCTCATGCTTTGCACGTGAGGCGCTGCCTCAGAGTCTTTTGACTCTTAGCGCTGGTGCTCTTGGCGCTAGCGCTCTCGTGCTTTGCTCGTGAGGAGCTATCTCAGAGTTTTTAGCACTGGCGCTCTTGGCGCTAGCGCTCTGATGCTTTGCACGTGAAGCGCTGCCTCAGAGTCTTTGACTTTTAGCGCTGGCGCTCTTATGAGGCGCTGCCTCAGTTCAAATTTCAAATTTTGAATACAGCTTTGCTATCTGATTGGGGGAACAAATGCTCCCCCACCACTGCGCTTACGTGGCTCACACGTGAGTGCAGCGGTGGCAGCCTTTCCATCGTTGGATCAACTTGGAAGTTGAATCGACTTCCAGAGTCTATAAATAGGGCCTTTGGCCCTAGAAATAACTGCTTGTTCATCTTCCTGTTTTCTTGTTCTTGAGAATTTAATTCTCCTTCAGAGCTAAGCTCTCTGTCTTAAGAAATTTCTTAGAGTCAAAACTCTGCCCAAATTTGGTAAGGATTGAACTTATTAACAGAGCTTTGCTCTTCTTAGATCGTAGATCTTAAAATGTTTTAGGGTTCTACCCATTAACAGAGCTGTGCTCGTCTTTAGGGTGATTTTAACCCATGAACTGGAATACTATTCATCTTCCATGAAGAACTCTTAGAGTTTGTTCACAGATCTTGAAGATCTTGGAGTTTTTACTCTGCAAAAACTTTGCTTTTTTAGGGTTTTGATGGATGATTCCATTGTCTTCACAGAGCATAGCTCTTAAAATTTTTGGGGGAATTTTTATTCCCTTCATCATTAATTTTGACAGATGTCATTTCTGTTGCAGAGCGCTGCTCTCGAGGGAGTTTAACTCCTTGGCCCGAGGGGCCTCCCATTAAATGAGAATCCTTTTAGGATTTCTCCTTTATTTGCACAAATTTGAATTTTTTGGGTGTCTTAATCAGAACTTGTTTTCTCCGTGAGAATATCAAGAGTTGTTTAAATTCCCGTGTCTGTTTCAATAAGCATTTTCTTGATCAGTCTGACCACTAAACTCTCACTGATTTTCCTTTTCAGACACTATGGCCGCTTATCTGTATGATCTTGATTAAATTATTTCTTATGGAGACATTCACGTACAAGGCCGTTGTCAAAACCAGGAGTTTACAAATGCTCAATGTGCTGAGATTATGAGTCGCTTTAATGAATACAACGGTCGACTACTTCCTCATCGCTCCGCTCTTTTGAAGCTCGTCGTGATAGCGATTTGGAACGCACTTCCTAGATTTTACGAAGACATGCCGCTTAAGGTACTGGATGATGCTGAAGACAAGGTGCACTCAGTATATCTGATGGGCCTAATCTCGAAGAGGCGGCGAGATAATCTTGTTGATATCTTGCATCAAAATTTTCAACAGACGACGATAATCTCTGCCTATCAGAGGACGGATGACATCAGCGAGAATCCTGACGCTTTCCTTCATGAGAGGATGCACACGAGAATGGTCAGGGAGGCCAGAAGAATTTTAGATGGCCTTACTTCTGAATTTCTTAATCCGTGTCCCGGATTTAATGTTTTACCATTGTAAACATTTTAATGATGCTTTTGTTTACTGTTTTCATCAATGTAAGAATTTTCTGGGGTATGAATAACAAATTTTTTCTTTCTATGCGTTTATTTTATGCATTAATCATCTTCGCACATACATGAGTGGGTACACTTTGAACGCTTAATTGGATGCAAATCAAATGTTGTCTTTATTGCCTCGCACAGTATGTGGTTGACGTCCGTAGGTTATGCCTGTTTGTTTCAACTTGGTGAAAAGTAGTTTACGTACTCTTGAGTAGCACCTCTATTTCAGTGGCATGTAATTTTAGCAAGTGTGGCCTGTAGATAGTAGATAGCAGTCCATCTTAACCTCCCTGCAGGGCAACGATGGCTTAGGAGATAGGTTTAGGTCTGCTGCCTAAGACTTTTCAACTTTATGAGCTGTGAGGGTCTCATAAAGACTTTTCTCCCTAAGAGTCGAGAGGATCTCGTAGGTGTATTTTCTCCTTAGGAGTTGTGAAGATTCCTGAGTGCGTTTTCTCTTGAGAGTCGTAAGGATCTCATAAGACAATTTTCTCTCTTACAAGTCGAGAGGGCTCATAAGTGGTTGATGGGTTGACTTGTTTCCGATTCGAAGCGTTGCTCCGACGGGGAGGTCGTTTGCGGACTGGTTTCCGAGACGGAGGTCATTTGCTGACGTATTTCCGCGACGGGGTCATTTGCTGACGTATTTCCGCGACGGGGTCATTGGCTGACGTATTTCCGAAACGGGGTCATTTGCTGACGTACTTCTGCGATGGGGTCACTGGCTGACGTATTTCCGAGATGCGGTCACTGGCTGACGTATTTCCGAAACGGGGTCATTTGCTGACGTATTTCCGCGACGGGGTCATTTGTTGATGTGTTTCCGAGGCAGGGTCATTGGATGACGTGTTTCCGAGACAGGGTCATTAGATGACGTATTTCTGAGACGGAGGTCGTTTGCTGATGTATTTCCACGACAGGGTCACTGGCTGATGTATTTCCAAGACAGGGTCATTTGCAGACGTATTTCTGCGACGGAGGTCATTAGCTGACGTATTTCCGCGACGGGGTCACTGGCTGACGTATTTCCGAGACGGGGTCATTCGCTGACGTATTTCCGAGACGGGGTCATTCGCTGACGTATTTCCGAGACGTATTTCCGCGACGGGGTCACTAGCTGACGTATTTCCGAGACGGAGTCATTTGCTGACGTATTTCCGCAACGGGGTCACTGGCTGACGTATTTCCGAGACGGGGTCAATCGCTGGCGTATTTCCGCGACGGAGGTCATTGGCTGACGTATTTCGGAGACGGGGTCATTTGCTGATGTATTTCCGTGACGGGGTCACTGGCTGACGTATTTCCAAGATGGGGTCATTCGCTGACGTATTTCCGCGACGGGGTCACTGGCTGACATATTTCCGAGACGGGGTCATTCGCTGACGTATTTCCGCGATGGAGGTCATTGGCGGACATATTTCCGCGACGGGGTCACTGGCCGACGTATTTACGAGACGGGGTCATTCGCTGACGTATTTCAGCGACGGAGGTCATTGGATGATGTATTTCCGAGAAGAGGTCATTGGATGACGTATTTCCGAGACGGAGGTCGTTTGCTGACATATTTCAGAGACGGGGTCATTGGCTGACGTGTTTCCGAGACAGAGTCATTGGCTGACGTATTCCCGAGACGGGGTCATTTGCTGACGTATTTCCGCGACAGGGTCATTTGCTGACTCTAGGTTATCTGTGAACCATAGAGTCTTGGAACTGGGGACTTTGCCGTAGCTCCGATTGGTGGTGTCGCGTCCGTATCCTGCTGGAATGAGGAGGAACACCGTTGTTGGTCTTTAGGATGTAGAGGTGGCCGTCGAGATTTGGAACTAGGGACTTTTCCATGGCTCCGCTCAGTGGTGCGTCCGTGCACTGCTGGCATGAGGAGGAACGCCGTGTTGATCTTCTAGGATGCAGATATTGCCGTCGAGATCTGACTCTCCCTTTGACAAGGTCTAGTAGGGAAATGTGGTCCCCTTTTTGTTTATGCCCATGGATTGTATACAGGAGTCAGTATGGACTTACCTGCAGCGCAAAAGTTTCATTCTTTCATTTTTTTATTTCTTTCCGTGATGCACTATCATTTCAGCTTTTATATCGCGAAAGTTGCGATTGCCCAATCATTTCGGATATTTTTCGCGGTGCCCAATCATTTCGGCTATTTCTCTTTTTACTCGCTGCTTTTTATTGCGAGTTGCCCTATCATTTTGGCTATTTTTGTATGCATATAATTTACTTGCTAATTTTGTTGCAAGTTGCCCTATCATTTCAGCTATTTCATATGCATTTTTTTCCGAGTATGGAACTCAAGATCTGATACCAATATTAGCATCAGCATCGCTGCGACTGGAATATTGCCAGGAGCGAATCATCATTTGCTGTGAAAGGACTTAGAATTTGATACCGATTTAGGCATCAGCATCGCTACAACTGGAATATTGCCAGGAGCGAATCATCATTTGCCTTTGTCAATTTAAAAAAAGATGGCTTAGCAAACAGGGTTAGAATCCTGTCGACTAAGGCTTTTGACTTCATGAGTCGTAAGGGTCTAATAAAGGTGTTTCTCCCTACGAGTTATGAGGATCTCGTAGGTGCATTTTCTCCTTAGGAATCGTGAGGATTTCTAAGTGTGTGTTCTCTTATAAGTCGTAAGGATCTTACAAGAGTGTTTTCTCCTTATAAGTTGAGAGGACTTACAAGTGTCGTTCACCACATGAGGAAATTTCGCACCATTGGTGGAACCGGGTGGGGGAAACGTTTATTTGCGCCCGTGGATTGTATACAAGGGTCAACATTGAACCATTTGTAGGGCATGGGAAAAGTTATGGCTTAAGAACAGGTTCAGATCCCTATAGCTTAAGGCTTTTGAATCTTATGAGCCGTGAGGATCTCATAAGAGGGTTCTCCTTACGAGTCATGAGGATCTTATAAGTGTAATTCCTACTCAGGAATCGTGAGGATCCCTAAGTGTGTTGCTCCCTTGTGAGTCGTAAGGCTCTCACGCAGGTATTTTCTCCTTACAAGGTCGAGAGAGCCTTGCAAGTGTGCATGAATTTTTATGAGTCTACGCCCTTTCGGGTTTTCACAAACTCGCCGGTAGCCCTGCTGTTTTTACTCATGGAGCCCTTTGAGGTTTTCATCCGTGCTCATTCTGCTTGTGGACATACCGTTTTTTTTACGAGTTTGCGCCCTTTCGAGTTTTCACAAACATCGCCGGTAGTCTTGCTGTTTTTACTCATGAATCCCTTTCGGGTTTTCATCCGTGCCCATCTTGCTTATGGATGTACCGTTTTTTTGCGTCAGCCCTAGGATGCTGCGGTTTGTAGTAGTTTAAAGACGTTTCGGTCCGTAGCTAGTTTCAGGACATTTCGGTCCGTTGTTAGTTTAGGGACGTTTTGGTCTGCGGTAATTTTGAGGCAAGTTTTCGCTGGATACTACTTATAGAGTTTGGGCTTGGGAAGATAGCGAGCGGACATAGGTATCATCATCTATCGTTAACCTAAGCCGTGACTCGTCAGGCGTAGTATCTCTTCAGGAACCGGCCGTTTATTGGCCTGAAGGGTCTTTCGCCATACATATCCATAAGCAAGTAAGCCCCACCTTCGTAGACTTTGTCTATGTGTACGGGTCCTCATAGTTCGGCTCGCATTTCCCCCGTTTGGCACGTTTGGGGATCATAGGTCTCTTGACCACTAGCACGAGTTCACCTTAGCGAAATGTTCTCGGCCTAGTCAATCTCTCATATGAACGCGTCATCTTTGCTTTGTAAACCTCTAGGTTTTGCTGCTCCATGAGACGAGTTTCATCGAGAGCGTCGAGCTCCTCAAGCCGAAGATGAGCATTCTCTTTGTCTGTTAGCTCATAATGAACCGCCACTCATAGAGAGGGTAGCTCTATCTCCAAGGGGAGTACTGCTTCAGCGCCGAATACCAATGCATACGGCGTCGTGTTTGTGGCTGTTTTGAACGTGGTCCGATAAGCCCAGAGAGCTTCATGCAGTCTCTCGTGCCAGTCCTTTTTATTTTTGGACACCGTTTTCTTTATGATCTTTGTCAAGGTTTTGTTGAAAGCCTCAGCTAGACCGTTAGCTCGGGGATTATAGACCGAAGAATATCTCCAGTTTATATTATGCCGCTGTGCGAAGCGGCTGATTTTGTGACTTCTGTAGGCCGGCCCGTTATCAGAGATAATCCGTCGCGGAGTGCCGAACCGATAGATGACGTGTGTCTTGAAGAAATGGAGGATATTCTCTGTCTTGACTTCTCTTAGCGGTACTGCCTCTGCCCACTTAGAGAAGTAATCGGTTGTTGCCAATATGAACCGATGTCCTCTGGATGACGCTGGTTCGATGGGCCCAATTATGTCAGTTCCCCACATTTTATACGGCCAACTAGCCGCCGTTGGGTGTAGCTGGTTTGGATTCTGGTGGATGAAGTCTCCATGAATTTGGCACGAGCGGCACTGCTTTGCGTATTTGAGACAATCCTGAATCATCGTGGGCTAATAGCAGCCCATCCTTTTGATCTTCAGCTTCAGCTTTGGCCCGGCTTGATGAGAACCGCAGAGTCCATCGTGAGTTTCTTGGACGACTCTTCTTGCTTCTTCCGGTCCCAGGCATCTTAGCCATAGAGAGTCGAATGATCTCTTATATATAGTATCATTGACGAAGGCGAAAGACAGAGCTTGTTTCATGAGTTGATGTTTTGAGGATGCATCTTCCGGCGTTTGACGGGATTTGAAGTAGTCTATAAAGACTTCTCTCCAATCCTTAGCCTTTTCTTAGTCCCCTATTTGTAGTGCCGTTTTCTTGGCCGCTTCCCTTTCTTCAAACGACTCCGGAGATATTTCCGCTGGTGCAAGAACCCGACGACTTTGTACAACGATCCTTACGTCATCGAGGTTTTTGTCAGCCAGTTCTTTGGCGAGTTTTGCTAATGGATCCGCCTTACTGTTTTCCGTACGTGGTATACTTTCTAGGACGTAGAAAGGGATTTGAGTCAGCAATTGTTGCACTCTCTCGCCGTACTTTACCAACTCTGGTTTGCACGTTTGATAGTCGCCGTTTACTTGACTAACGACCAACTGGGAGTCTCCGTATAAGGAGATTTTCGATTCCCATGTCGACAGCGATCTCAAGACCTGCTATCAAAGCTTTATATTCCGCTTCATTATTTGTCCTCAGCTCTGTTAAGGAAAAGGCAAAGCACATTATCCCTCCTTGCGGAGTCATGAAGATAAGGCCTACCCCCGATTTGATTGTAGGGGTGGTGTGCTTTCCCCTCTTCATGGAAGATGCCCCATCAAAATAGAGTTCCCATCGGGTATCACTCCCTCCTCTCTCCCTGTCGATTGTGTCAAACGCGTGCTCGTCCGACAACTCACAATTTAGGGGTGAATCGGTAGGTATCGGATACTCAGCGAGGAAGTCGGCGATGGCCTGGCCTTTCACTGCCTTGAGAGTTCGGTATGTTTTCGAGAATTCCATTAAGAGTAGGGCCCATTTAGCGAGCCGTCCCGTTAGTATGGCTCTTGACATCAAATACTTGAGAGGATCCACCTTTGATATGAGATGGACCTCATGCGCCAAAGCATAATGCCGAAGCTTCGTTATAGCGAAGATTAACGCCAGGTAATGTTTTTCGATAGGGGAGTAGTTTTTTTCTGCCCCCAGGAGAACTTGACTCAAATAGTAGAGGGCTCTCTCTTTCCCTTGGTTGTTCTCCTGCGTCCATAGCGTGCCTAAAGAACCTTCGATGGCTGTTGTGTATAGGATGAGGGGCTTTCCCTTGACTGGAGAAGTCAGTACCGGCGGATTCTGCAGGTATTGCTTGATTTCGTCGAGTGCACCCTGGCATTTATGATCCCAAACGAACGGGGTCCCCTTCTTCATTAAATGGCTGTAGGGCGGCACTTGCTGGAGAGATTGGCTATGAATCGTCAGATATATGTGAGCTTTCCTTGGAGAGATCGCAGTTGCTTGAGAGTTCTGGGCGAAGGCATTTCCATAATCACCTTGATCTTTGATGGGTCTATTTCGATGCCCCGGTGTCGGATGATGAACCCAAGGAATTTTTCCGAGGAAACTCCAAACGCGCATTTGAGAGGGTTCATCTTCAGATTGTATTTCCGAAGGTGCTGGAACACTATTTTCAAATGCTTCCGGTGTTCCTCATATGATTTGGTTTTCACCACGAGGTCATCGATATAGCATTCAATGATTTCATGTATGAGGCCATCGAAAATCTTCGTCATGGCCCTCTGATAGGTAGCGCTAGCGTTCTTCAGACCGAAAGGCATCACTTTGTAGCAGAATATGCCCAGAGGAGTCCGAAAAGCGGTATGCTTCTGGTCTTGGGGATGCATCTTTATTTGATTGTACCCTGATGAGCCGTCCATGAAGGAGAAGACTTCGTGAGTGGACGTGTTGTCTATCATCAGCTCGGTAATCGGTACGGGAAAATCATCTTTCGGACAGGCTTTGTTGATTTCCCGAAAGTCCACGCAGATGCGCACCGTCCTATTTTTCTTCATCACTGGGAAAATATTGGCGATCGTCTCCATATTTCCGTTGGGCAATTTTTGCTGAGTTCCGGGGACGTTCCAGATCCTGTTGTAGAATTGGGCCTGTCGCACGGTTTGCTTAAAGGGTACGCCTTGGCATCTCAATAACCTTTTCAACCCCTCTGCGTAGTATCTGGGCAGACAAATGGGTTGGAGCGTGTCGAGCGCAGGATCGGCACCATGCCAGACTTCTCTTTCGACTTTAGTCTCTGTGGATCAATAGAATAGGATCGCCTTTTCACCTCTTCGCCTGGGAGGGACGTAGAATGTCTGCAACTCTTGCACACTATATGTCTCCAGCGCATCAAGCTCTCTATAGTGTAGTTGCGGAACCATGGCGATTTGCAAACTCTGATCATTTCCAGTGAGGGCCAGCATTGACGGACGGACGGATAATATGGCGTTGGTTTCATCTTCGGAGTCGCTGCCAAAGACCATAATCGGAGCGGACGGTCCGGGTTTATCATTCCGCTTCTGAGGCTGTCCCGAGTAGACTATCTCTTCATCCTCCTCGGTATCGCTTCTAAAGGTAGGAATAGGAGTGACAGGCTTCTGTTTAAGCTCCGGCTTATGACACTTCTCCATGTCTTCAAAGTCTGGCAGGAAGTATTTGGCATCTTCATATTTTCAGACTTCGTTCACAGAGAATGGGTTTAGCTCCCCCGTTATGGTGTACTCGAGACCATCTTTGAAATACTTCAGATGTTGTGTAGAAGGGATGATGTTATACTCATGTAACCAGGGCCGACCAAGTAGAGCGTTGTAGCAAGTCCTAGCGTCGATGACATGAAATTTGATGTCTGTGACGAGATGCCCAAAGCGCAATGTCAGTATCATGGACCCAAGCATCTGCGACGATTGCGAATCAAATTCAGAGATGGTGATTTTATCTCGGGCTAAATGCTGAACGCTCATGAAGATTTCTTTTAGCACCCGCACGTTGAGAAGGTTAACAGAGGACCCGTTGTCAACGAGTATTTTCCCTATCTTAATGTCATGGCAGTATCCAGTGACATATAAAGGGCAGTTCTGGTCGCACGTACCAAGGAGAAGATCCTCGTCGTTAAATGTAATGTTAGCCATGTAGACTTCTGCCGGCTCATCTTGCATTTTCTTCTCTGCGATGAAGGCCTAGAACTGACCGGGTTCTTGTAACGCCTTGACCAAGGAATCTCGTGCTTCTTTAGATAGAAAGAGGGCATCCAGTATGCTTAGTTGTGAGGGTATCTTCTTCAAATGCGCTAGGATATTGTAATCCACTTTGCTTTTCTTAGGCGGGTCCTTGGCTGCGAGCTCTTCGACAACCCCATCATCGAGGGCAATCTCCTCATGGATTTTCTCCTTCCCTTTATCTTTTTTGTTCGTCCCTTTGTTTGTGGGTCCGAGATTCTTTTCAGGCAACGTATGATTACGCAACTGAATGATCTCGCAGTTCTTCATCCATTTTTCTCTTCCAGAGGTAGATTCCTTAAAGAGGGGGTCAAGGGCCATTTCTTCATCAAAATCGCTCCCGAAGGTGAGGATTTGTGGTTTCAGTCTTGTTGGGGTGGCATCCACCATGTGACAGTTGCTGGTAGATCTTTTATGCTCATCTGTCGTGCTTCTCTGCTCCCGACAAGCCTTGCGCTTCACTCGCTTGACGTGTTGTCGGTGGGCAACATATCCCTGCCACCGGTTTTTAAAGGAATTGCACTCTTCGGTAGGGTGCGTGATCCTTTGATGGTATAAGCAGTAGTTTGGATGCCCATCCGCTTCGTCAAGGTGTATGCTGCCAGGAGTATTTCCTTTAAAAGGCGGCAGCTTCATTCCCATCGACAGGGCTTTAGCGAACCGTTTCCTCGTCTTAAGCCTGCTTCTGTCTGCCGCGGGCGTGCTTCGATCTGGTTGGAGTACTTCAACCTTTTCATCCTATCGCTGACGTTTGGATTTTTTGAATATGGCCATTTCGCGCTCTCGATCAGCTTTGCTCCTCTGACGGGCTTCGTTCAGCAACAGGTCAATCATCTTGTCTGACGGTTCCAAGAGTTCCGGTTCTGGATCTGCCCCTAATTTCTCTGCATCAGGAGCTTCTTTGCCCTTTATTGACGAGCGGGAGATCATGTGGCAGCTCGCCACATAATCCTCGGGCTCTTCTGAAGAACCGTCTCCTTCATCAGCGTTATCGTCTTCATTCTTAAGAACATGCTTAAAGAATTCATCCAATGTAATTAGGGTCCATGCCTTCTGGTTATATTCTTCCAGTGCATCGATGTATTTCTGCAAATCTGTATGGTTGTCGTCGGGTTGGATGGGCTTCTTGGCCTTCTTCTTCTCCTTCAAAGACTTCGGAGGCTCGGCCCGAAGGTTCTGTCCACCATCACCAGCTTTCAGCGTTTGGCGCGGCTTCAGCATTCCTTTAATAATCTCAGGCTCCAGTGGGCTCTTCCACCTAATCGCCGGACATGCTTGAAGGTCCTTCAGCATTCTTTTAGTCTTAGCTGAAAGGGTCACCTCCCATGGGACTTCCTCTATAAGTGAGCATGATGCCCCCGGCGTTTCCACCTTTTTAAGAGCGTATGGTTGTGGCGGCTTCACCCTCCAGTTTTCGGACAGCGCGAACTTGCCCTGTTGGTACTGGTCTTCGATCCAACTTTTGAAGATATAGCAATCTTCGATTTGGTGACCCAATATTCGGTTGTAGGGACAGTAATTGGGGCTGTTAGCGTCGCCTGATTGCGTTGGGCGTCTCGGCTCTGGCAGAGTGATGAGCCTGTTGCGCAGCGCTAACTCAAATAATCTCTTCGTCTTATCCTGAGGGAACGAGTAAGGGCGTCTCATCTTTTCTCCGAGTGATCGCTACTTATCGTTTTGGTGAGCAATCGACTTCGGGTCACTCGGTTGTTGTTGAGCGTTGGCGACGAAGGTCGCTTTCCCTTTCCCCTTTTCATTCCGAGGATCAGTCTTTGAGGAGGACGTTCTATGGTTCATCTGGTCCATTTAGGCCAGCTTGTCGATCAAGGCCTGAAAAGTGGTCGGCTTGAAGAACATCATGAATTGGGAAATGGTTGCCTGAGTGTCAAGGGTCCCTACGAACATTCCTACGGCAGGAGCTTCTTCTATGCGTTGTTCGCATCTCGACCATAAGTTCCGCCAGCAAATTGCATACTGAACCCACGTCTCTCCTGGCTTCACTCTAGCATGAATTAGTGCAGTGATCAGGGTGCGATCGTGAACCTTTGTGTAAACAGTAGCTCCATTTCTTCAAATGTCTTGACAGAGTCATTCGGGAGCTCGGAGTACCATTCGAATGCTGTCTCCGACAAGCTGCCAACAAACTGGCGAAGCAGCAGTTTGTCGTCACCCCCGGTATTACCGCACAAAGCCCTGAATTGAGCAACGTGCTGGTGTGGATTACCCGTCCCCTTATACACATGGAATTTAGGGATCGTATATCTTAGCGGGTACTTTATTTGATCGTACCAACCCGGATAGGGTCATCCAGTCTTGACGATTTGGCTGGCCGCTTCGCTCACCTGATGAGCTCGTATCTGTTGAGCTATATAGTCGTCAAGGGCGGCTTTGGAGATGGTTTCTTCCTTGGATACTGATAGAGCCGGAAGAGGGTTTGATGTCTCCCCTCTTTCGTCTTCAAAGATTATTGGAGGGTCTTTAGCTGGAGGATCTGGCTGTATCATCATCCCGACCATATCTTGGAATAAGAGCGTCATTTGTTTTATGTTGGCCGCTTGTTCCGCGGCCGCTTTGTCTTTCTTCTCGAGCATTCTTCGGAGGAACTCGGCGTCGGTTTCCTGTTCCTAGCGCTGTTCCGACAACGTTTTCAGGATATCTTTCGGCCCAGTGAGCACGGCCATCTTCGTTAGCATCTCCTGGTGCTTTTGCTGTTGCACCTGAGCCTTTGTCACAGACCAGGTGAGTGGTCGATGACATATGGAGATACGGCTATCCTCTTTCCCGGAAGCCATGTAGATTGTGTACACTACCATGCCCCCGGACTTGGGGCGTTTGGATTCAGCACCCTTGAGATTTGTCGCTGACACGGGGATCTTCTCCGGCCTTCTCCTTTTATGGGCGGTTGAAGTTGAAGGGGTTGCTGCAATAGGCACTCGTGCAACCGATACCTTCCGCAGCAAGGCGGCAAGATGGTTCTCCTCTTGCCGAATTTTCATTTTCTTCTATCGGCGGGAGTAGTCTTTGTCGATCACAGAGTCTTGGACTCTTCGCCAGACCTTATGGATTTCTGAGGATAGCCGCTGAGGGGGCTGCTCTGGCTTTGCCTTCGTAACATTCTCCACAGGTGGAGGAGATCTTTTTAGCACAGCGGTCGGAGAATTCTTGTGCACCCTCCTGAGTGGTTCAAAGTTGTTCCTAGTTGGAACAGCAGCATCAATTTTCACTATTGGAGCTGGTGGAGTTAGTCCAGAAGGAAAGCTACCCCCAGTTTTCCTCACTCGGCGCCAGTGGCGACGTCGAGCACGTCTTGCAGATGGTACTGGCACAGTTACGGGGGTAGCTCCATCATGCCTCCTGTTCTGGTGAAGGGTTGTCGTTGGTGCCCACCTATCGAAGACTGACGTCCGTTGAGAAGAAACGTCCAACCTGTCGAAGACTGACTTTTGGGTAGGGGAAGCATTTTGGACGACTCCACCCACAGAGGGAGTTGGAACGACCAGTCTTGCGAAGACCGATCCCTTAGCCGGAGAAGTCCCTTTGACGACTTCGTCCGTCGGAGTTAGAATGGATATCCGCTTCGGGATAACTCCTTCAGGTATTGCAGGCTTCTTCACGGGCCCTCTTGAGCTTTGGCCCAGTCTGTTAAAGACCGAGACTATGGACTTGGACGACCCATTGAGAGGGGCCGTGGTAGTGGTAAGCCGATTAAAGACCGACTTCTTTGGAACTTCCTGTGATGGCATTGGGACGCTGAAGCTTGCCGGTGGGATCATGGTCCCAAAGAACAGTCCAGTGGTGGCCTGAGTCACCTGTTCCACTGGCATAGCGAAGATGGAGTCTACTTTGGGCCTATAGGTCACTCCTCCAGCGAGGACGGAGTGAGAGTTGCTATTGCAGTTGGAAGCCATTTTCTCTTCTGCACGGAGCAAGACACCAAATCTTAGTATCTCAAATTCAGGGGAAACCATATTAAACCGCGATTCTTTCGTGAACACGACACACGAAGTGTGGAGTGGAAAGAGGAAAAGGTCCACCGAGCGTGCCAGAATCTGTTCTCCGCCGAAAGACGCGACCGGGACGTCGGTACGTCCGGCCTGAATTTTGGGGGCAGATGCTATTTGTGTTTTATCCGTCCACCTCTCCGAAGATACCAAGTTGATTTATGGCACGGTATATCGGAGGTTTAGACAGATGCGACCGTGGTTGCAGACTTCGTCAGATTCTCCCTCGTTTACGAGGGGTTTTTGATTGTGGGGACGCTCTTCCCTGCAGGCGCAAGCCCCTGCTGTTAATTACGCTACCGCATCACAGTAACCACTTTCTCCTTCTTCAGATGGTCACTAGTGTGTGTTTGTTTTATTTTTGGTTGCCCGTGGATTGTATACGGAGACTAATTTATGTTGTCTCCTGTAGGGCGTGGATTAGTCCAAATCCGTATTGTCTTAGATTTGGGTTTGGGTTGGTTTAAAGATCGTTAATCTTGTTTTAGATTAAGATCAACTCAAACGTTTGTTGAGGATACGTTATTCTAATTTCAAACTAAGCTCTACTCAACAGGTTTTTCTTTAGTTTATAGGGACATCGCGGTCCACTGGGTTTAAGGACATCGTAGTCTATGGAGTTTAAGGACCTCATAGTCCGTAAGGTTTAGAGACATCATAGTCTGTATGGTTTAAAGACATAGTAGTCCGATTTAAAGACATCGTAGTCCGGTTTAAAGACATCGTAGTCTGTAAGGTTTAAAGACATCATAGTATATAGGGTTTCAAGACATCGTAGTCTATAGAGTTTTTGGTTGTCGGGACCCACCACCTCTCTGAAGACGTTGAAGAATTACAACGACACATATCAGAGGTATGAAGAGATGTACCCTTGAACCAATATTAGTTGGGAGATCTATAGTCAGGTCTAGGACCAAGACCAATTAAAAGGATTGTGAGCACATGGGCTCGGTCAATCTGAATTACGGACTTGTGGCCAACTTAGGCTCAATCCATTCATTTTTGAATAAAATGTTGAATATTTGTTTGGACTCAGTCCACTCAGTTTTGAATAAAATGTTGAACATTTGTTTGGGCTCAGCCCTTTTTTGTTCAACAATGCTGAGCATTGATTTGGGTTCTGACACCCCTTTTCCTTTTTGACTTTTATTGAGAGTTGGAACACTTTTTACGGCACAGAGCGCTTTATGTACAGAGCACTTTATGTTTCCTCAGCGCCCACGTGAGGAGCGCGTGGAGCGCTTGGCGCTGAGCGCCAGACTTGGAGCACTAAAGCGTTTCTTTTAAAATAGCGCCCACGTGACGAGCGCGTGGAGCGCTGGGCACGGAGCGCCAGACTTGGAGCGCTAAGGCGCTTCTTTTAAAATAGCGCCCACGTGAGGAGCGCGTGGAGCGCTGGGCACTGAGCGCCAGACTTGGAGCGCTAAAGCGCTTATTATAAAATAGCGCCCACGTAAGGAGCGCTTGGCGCTAAACGCCAGATTTTGAGCACTAAAGCGCTTATTATAAAATAGCGTCCACGTGAGGAATACGTGGAGCGCTTGGCGCTGAGCGCCAGACTTGGAGCACTAAAGCGCTTATTATAAAATAGCGCCCACATGAGGAGAACGTGGAGCGCTTGGTGCTAAGCGCCAGACTTAGAGCGCTAAAGCGCTTCTTTGGCAGTTCTGATCAATTCTGCGCTCTGAGAATCAAGTTCTCATTTATAAGAGACTTTGCCTCGTAGATCTAAGAACTAAGTTCTTCTTTTATGAGGAGATGTTATGGTCTCTTCTGTTTTTGCGAAACACTTTGCCTTGTAGATCTGTGATCTAGGAAAAGAACTAAGTTCTTATGATATGAGAATTAAACTCTCAAATATGGAGGAGATATTATATAACATTTCAGAAAAATAAAATATTATTTTTGGGAAATATTGGAAAATTAAATTGAATGGTGATTTTTGGAGGGATTTATGTGGTTTAGGCAAATTATAAATTTTTATAATTAATTATATACAGGTTTATTTCTAAACGTGATTAATGTTCACTAATCACACATTGATGGTGTTTTATGCATGTGACATGCACCATATCATTTGTGCTAACACTTGTTACATTTTATGATATGAAGCATGTATTCATCTTTATTTTTAAGTATTTTTCTTTTTTTTAAATGAAAAAGGAAAAGGAAAACAAAAGAAAAGAAAAAGAATAAAGAAAAGGGTATAGGCAAGAGAGAGAAGAGAGAGAGGGTGAGGGTTCTTCCTTTGACCATATCCATTGTTTTCATCTTCATCATTTCTTTCCCTCCCTCTCACTTGGCTGCCCTCCTCCCTCCATCTCCTTCACCTCCTCACTACACCCTCATTTCCACATCAAAACACCTCATTCCTTTTATTAAAAATGTACACAAGCTCACTACAAGCATGGGAGACCAAGAAAGTTTGGATTTTGAGCACTTGGGGCAACTCAAGAAACTTCTTGAGTTGCCAAATGAGGTACTCCCTTCAGCATTAGTATAGTAATGCATTTCCTTTAGCTTCTAGTTTAATTTAGAGTTGATTTAGTGAGGTTTTGCAATCTTAGAAATTTCCAAGATGAGGTTTAGGGCATAAATTGGTTTATGAAGGTGTATTTAAGGGTTAATCATAGCTACAACCCCTGTAATGATTGTATATTGGACTAAAACCAGAGACTTAAACCCAAGACTTGAACTTAGAAACCCCGATATCGGAAGATTGTGAGAACTGTGGTGATATTTAAAGATCTGCTATGACCCGGGGCACCTGAAAAATATTTAGCGAAGATTTAGGGATGGGCAGGCAACCTAAAAGCTAACCCCAAGACCCGAAACCATATCTCCCAAACCTGGAAGCAAATAAACTCCTTATGGCCGCAATTTGCGGCCTGGGTACTTCAGGATAGGTTCGTGTTTGGTCCATGGCTCCATTTTCAGTAAACTAGACCCTCCACATATGCAAAATTGGCTAATTTCACCTGGGGTAAAATCTGGAAGTGTTTTTCATAGTTTCTGATTTCGGTTTGCTAATTCTGTTAACTTGAATTGTGGGTATTTATGTTTTATCTCGGGCACTTAACGTTTGTACGTCGATATCGGGAGTTGTTGATTTTTCTTACATGCATAGACCATAGGTTTTAACCTATGTACGATTCGTATGTCGTTTTGGTTTTGAATTGAATGTTAATGCGGCACGATATGTTATGATATGTAGATACCTCCACGTGAACTTCGGGACGAAAAGAAAGAGTGTGGCGACATCGACTTCGGCAAGTAAGGATCAAGTGAGTAGATATATATCTACGGGGGAAGTCGAGTGGATGGCATATAGCACCCCCGCAGTTTCGTAGTGTAGTATACGAATACGTATATTTATATATTTATGCGTATTGTGAGACTCATGATTATCAAGATAGGTTTTAGGTGTTCATGGGTTAGCTTTAGTGTAATTAGAAGTAACTTAGTTTAGCTTCTTAGTTATGAAACCCTAGAGTAAAGATTTGCACACACGCACACACACACACACTTGTTTTACTTGTGCGTGTGTGTGTGTGTGTACACACACACACACATACATAGATACATACATATATACATATATGTATGTAAGTATGTATATACACACACACACACACACATACATACTCACATACATATATGTATGTATATATATACATATATGTATGTGAGTATGTATGTATATGTACACACACACACACACACATAAACACATATACATGGATGTTGAGGATAGTATATGGTACTTGAAGACGAGTTAATGTGATTGGGCATGATGCCACGAGATCGGTAATGTGACTTGGTTCGTATTATGAGATACGACATGATATTATAGTGGATCTTTAGGCGATGTGTTTTCATACACACGCATATATATACATATATATATATATATATATATATATATATATATGTTGATGGTATCGGAATGTACTAGACTTTAGATCAGTACCCTAATTCAGAATATGATGATAATGATACCAGGTAAGTAATGTGTTATATGTGATATTGATTCGTATCCCGATTTGGGATGCCGTACGATGGATTTTACCGTACGATGTATAAATATGATGATTGATCCGCACTCTCGACTCAAGGATGTCGTATTATATATTTTATCGTATGTGACGCTATTGAGGCGGGATCACCGACTACTAGATATATATATATCGACTCAGACTTAGGTGGATTTCCTTACCCTTTGGTTAGTCTCTTAGGTTTGTCCTATAGTTTACTTAGTAGGTGTTAGTTTGGGCTCGAGTCATACTTATTTCCAAAACTAATGAATCATGAGTATTTTAAGACAAACCAAGGGATACTACGAATATTTCAAAGGACGTACATTTTCTTAAAAACATCGTAGCCCCTATTTTCTAAACACCACGATTCGTGCTATTTCAAATGCCAAAACTGTATGACTCGTATATATAATGTTTATTCTTATATGTTGCGTTTACTATTCATTTTCCATACATTCTTGTTGTTCGCATCGCATTGCATGTTTAAATGTGTTTTCATTAGTTATTATGAACCCATGCTGTCAGGACACCAGCACCATTACCGATGATGCGTATGCTCCACGTACACTTGCTTGCCGGCTCACACACATCATCATCGGTAATTGACATGTCACGTACACATTAGAAAATACTATTTCATTAGTATAAATTGCTAGCTGATAGTTTCGACATAGTACTAGTGCGTTTGCTTTTATATGCTAGTTTAATTATTGCATTCTTTGCTTGATATTCGATGCATTCATATATTCATTTGTCATCCAATATTATGGTATCACTGTTTATTGACTTTTGATTATGGGATTCGGATTTTCTATGAGATTTATAGATTTGGAGAAACCGCAAAGATTTTATAAACTCATTATCATTTTCAAAAGATAGAAATTACGGTTTTCTCTTGTTATGATGTGAGATATGTCCACCATGAGTTTTTTCGGCTCTTGAGCGATATCATACACCCGTTTCGAGGAGGAGGAGGAACCGTCTGTGGGTGCATGGTGGACCCGGTGCGGTACCCCGGGACGAGAAGGTCGCAGATGATGGCGTTGAGTCCGGCAGGGGAGCACTACCGACCGGAGATTTTTTTGTGATGCGGCGGATATCCGGAGGATACCGACGTAGTCTTAAGATTTGATGATATAGGCCAGTCCGGATTGTCGGAGCCCGAGGTATTGAGATTTGATGTTATAGGCCAGTCTGGATTGCCGGAGCCTGAGATATTGAGATAGCAAGATATATATTTGTATCGATGCTAGACACTGATTCTCTGTTGATTTCATTGATGATACTTCAATTTTTATATATAAATCTCACTGAGATAAGAAAACAGTTTTCTCATTCAGTTGTATTCTGTTTTCATGCATTCATACATCATATATATGATACGTTGCTACCTGAGGCACTGACACGAGCACTTGGTATTACACTTATGTATAGATGTTTACCCTGGCCATTATCAGATGTTTTGGTTTATATATTATATTGATATTATGATATGACCTAGGATAGAGTCATACATGCGATTTCTGCTCGGTGATGTTCTCTACTCACGAATTGGCAACTCACCCCCGTTGTGCCACAGTTTCTTGCAGGTTTTTCCGTACAGGTTTTCTTGGCGGCTTTGCTGGCACACTGCTTCTTTCCGTGTGATTGCTTTGGTAGGTGGGTTCACTCGTATCGTGACCACCATTGTACATTTATTTATTTCAGTTGTATCTAGTAACTCTATTAACCAGACTTGTATTATTATTAGACTTAGAAGGCCAGTGTATATTATTTCGACCTTAGAGTCGCGCTTGTATTATTATGGTTTTCTGGAGGTTATTGGTTTTCTTCTGTATTTTGATCCCCGTATCCTCGCCCTTCGGCGTTGTATATTATATTGATTGCGTGGTTGTGTCCGCCAATTGGTGAAGAGCTAGCTCCCGCTTGGGGATACCTTTATTCATTATGTGTATTATTCATGTTTGTGCCCGTTTGGGGCCAATTATTACAAAGAAGACTGCCGAAATTTTCGGGAAAATATGATGTTGTTTTAAAAATGTTTAATGCCACTTTTTATTAAAATCACTTACTTAAGAACAAGTTTTCCTTCACTTCTTCTATTAAATGGTTTAGATTTATGGGATTTTGGCTTACTTGAATTAGATGGGGTCTTATAGACTTCACATGATTCAAGTGCCAGTCACGTGCCATTTCGGGTCGTGACAAAGTTGGTATCAGAGCGCTAGGTTTAATCTTAGTTCGTGTCTATGTTTGACTATGCAGAGTCTAGGGCGTATATATATTCGGAACCTAGGCTTGACCTTACGGAACTTAGACTTTGTCGAGGGGGTATTAGACCCGAACTTTCGTCGCATAGGTTGACCTTGGTTGATGGAGTAGGTGACTTAAGTAGAGTGACGTACCGCGTGTATGTTCCGCGGCATACATACGATACACTATTCCGCTTAAGAAGCCTTAGGATGTACATTTCTTTGCACAGTATTATATGCATTCCTATGATCTATCCTCATCGATATCGGTTTATGGTTTTTGCTACCACTATTTCACGGCAGAGAGAGCTGCAGCTAAAGTTGGGGTCAGCATGAGCTCGTTTTGGACGAGGACTGACCAGGGCGAAATTCCGGCTACACACGATTGCATAGATGTGTCGTTTTATTGTGTTTTCGCGCCATGTGCGTTTGATGGATTGTTTTACAAAATTTCTCGAATGTACAGATTAGCACCACAGGATTGGGCCACTGCTAGAGGCCAGCCAGAATGTGATTACCATCAATGCACCATTATTCTTGATGATTGAGGCACTGTTCAGCATGCGGACGAAAGATTCAGTTGTTGTTGCGACTGATAAGATATCGTCTTAGATATTTGAAGCTATTACAACACGAGTTTGTACTTAGAGATATGATAGAAGATCGCTAGTCACCCGAGGATGAATAATTAGGAAATGTGATTCGTTGCATACCCCGATGCCAGGTCATTAGATTGATTGATTCCAGCAAGAGAAAACTTCACGCAGGTACGTTAAGAGTCGAAAGAAAACGATCGAATGTCAGAAACCCATTTTTCCAAGTTTAAGGTATTCGGAAAAACATGCAAGTAATTCTATTGACCCTCTAGAAGAATGAAACCCTAACTCGATATAATGACCATGGGAACGCTTTTGAACATTAGGGTTTGCGGCAGTTCCGCGGTGCCATTAATGAGGCTTGGGTTTGCCCTTCTATGGTTGGTCCACAGGTACTGTGGTATGTACTGGACATTATTAAACTGTACTCAAGAGTTGAGCTCTCGGGGAATTATAGGACTTGACGAATTGATCGAAAAGTTCGGCTTCGTTTGGATATCATATGATGAGATACATTGCTTGGGAGACTCCAGATATGAGTATAGCTGTTGGAGCGCAGTCCATGCAGCCACGAAGAGATTAGTCCAAATCAGTCGACATTAGAGAAAATTGGAGTAAGAGGTTCGTACGAGCTTTCGACGAGATGGCGTTCCACTCAGTTGACATCAGAGATGTGATACGCATGCAGAGGCGTTGTATATGGATATAACTTCCAGAAGGAGTCGCGATGAGGATGCAGCCGTTCCGGAACAAGAAACAGATTTAGTAAAGGGTGATGACTTTCGGGCAGTTCAGCAGAAACGAGATTTGGAGAGACCTCGACAAGATCTTTCTGGAAATATTAAATGAGAATACTTGGAACCAGGATCAGTCGTACTACGCACACCCAGTAGGCCAGAGTTCGACATCATCGATGAGACATGTTATGAGTGACCGTGATAGTTGGCCAGAGATCTTTAGAGGATGTGCCAGAGCGGGATTGTTTCCGTCATTTTTTATTTCGATAATTTAGGCGATTTATTTGCATGATTGAGATTTTGTGCACCACAGTTGCATTTGACTTCGATTTGATGTTGATTTGGATTTCATGCCTATGGTATGCATGTGATTTGACTTGTGTTTTCGGCATAAATTTCATGCACTTTTAGTACTTTGATTCGATTTTGTGCACGCTGATGCACATGGTTGTGAGATTATATACCACGGTATATCTGATTTGGATTGAGGTTTGTTGTATATCGTCGATTTCGATTATGATATTCGATATTGTTTTCGTGCACCTTGTGCACTTGATTTGGATTCTTGCGCACACTTGACGCGCTTGATGCGATTTTGGTGCACGCCAGATGCACTAAATCGGGATTCTTTGTGCATATCAGATGCACCTGATATTTTTGTCAGGCACACCGTTGCCCTTAACAGGTGTTTTCGAGCACGCCCATTGCACTTAGATTTTTTCCTGTGCACATGTATTGAACATTCCTGGATTTCGATTTCCATGCGCATCAGACGCACGTGGCCTCCTTATATACATTTTAGGATTGATTTTTTTGGAGCAGTATGTTTTATGATATTTACTATTTGGTATAATGACTGAGCAGGACTAGTCCGAGGACAGTACCTGAATATATTTTTGCATGCATTGATAGTTATCGAAGGAATTTCCAAAAATGAGCTGTAGTCTCAGTATTTACCTATGTGTCCGAGATGACACGAAAAAAATTTATAAGGAAACCCTTCTAAATTGTTTTCAAAGCGGCGGGACCTGTATGTTAAATAAAGGATATATAGTTATTTTCTTACAATAAACGTCCGCCACTGTGCCGTGATACGCGCATCGCACAGCGACTTGAAAAGGTTTGGCATGCACTTTTTTTAGATGTTTTGACAAATTTACAACGATGTGTACATGTATAGTTTTGATGTATATCATGTTGGTTTTCATATTGGATTTTGACATTGGTGTCTTCACCATAATTCCGATGATTGCGGGATACTTGACGGAGTCTTGATTTTTAGTTATACACTCGTTTTCATGCGCATGCATTGCGTTACGATATGTTATATGTATTTATGATTTTGGAGCCCTGACGACTTGACCATTTTACTGAAATGTTTTAGTATTTGAGAGATTTAAATTTAAATTCGGGGACTGAATTTATTTAAGGGGGGAAGACTGTACCATTTCAGAAAAATAAAATATTATTTTTGAAAAATATTGGAAAATTAAATTGAATGGTGATTTTTGGAGGGATTTATGTGGTTTAGGCAAATTATAAATTTTTATAATTAATTATATACAAGTTTCTTTCTAAACGTGATTAATGTTCATAATCACACATTGATGGTGTTTTGTGCATGTGACATGCAGCATATCAATTTTGCTAACACTTGTTACATTTTATGATATGAAGCATGTCTTCATCTTTATTTTTAAGTGTTTTGCTTTTTTGTAAATGATAAAGGAAAAGGAAAAGAAAAGAAAAGAAAAAGAATAAAGAAAAGGGTATGGGCAAGAGAGACAAGAGAGAGAGAGAGAGGGTGAGAGGACTTCCTTTGACCATATCCATTGTTTTCATCTTCATCATCTTCATCATTTCTTTCCCTCCCTCTCACTTGGCTGCCCTCCTCCCTCCATCTCCTTCACCTCCTCACTACACCCCCATTTCCACATTAAAACACCTCATTCCCTTCATTAAAAATGTACACAACCTCACTACAAGCATGGGAGACCAAGAAAATTTGGATTTTGAGCACTTGGGGCAACTTAAGAAACTTCTTGAGTTGCCAAACGAGGTACTCCCTTCACCATTAGTGTAGTAATGCATTTCCTTTAGCTTCTAGTTTAGTTTAGAGTTGATTTAGTGAGGTTTTACGATCTTAGAAATTTCCAAGATGAGGTTTAGGGCATAAATTGGTTTGTGAAGGTGTATTTGAGGGTTAATCATAGCTACAACCCCTGTAGTGATTGTATATTGGACTAAAACCAGAGACTTAAACCCAAGACTTGAACTTAGAAACCCCGATATCGGAAGATTGTGAGAACTGTGGTGATATTTAGAGATCTGCTATGACCTAGGGCACCTGAAAAATATTTAGCGAAGATTTAGGGATGGGCAGGCAACCTAAAAGCTAACTCTAAGACCCGAAACTATATCTCCCAAACCTGGCAGCAAATAAACTCCTTATGGCCGCAATTTGCGGCCTGGGTACTTCAGGATAGGTTCGTGTTTGGTCCATGGCTCCATTTTCAGTAAACTAGACCCTCCACATATGCAAAATTGGCTAATTTCACCTGGGATAAAATCTGGAAGTGTTTTTCATAGTTTCTGATTTCGGTTTGCTAATTCTGTTAACTTGAATTGTGGGTATTTGTGTTTTGTCCCGGGCACTTGACGTTTGTACGTCGATATCGGGAGTTGTTGATTTTTCTTACATGCATAGACCATAGGTTTTAACCTATGTACGATTCGTGTGTCGTTTTGGTTTTGAATTGAATGTTAATGCGGCAGGATATGTTATGATATGTAGATACTTCCACGTGAACTTCGGGACGACAAGCAAGAGCGTGGAGACATCGACTTCGGCAAGCAAGGATCAAGTGAGTAGATATATATCTACAGGGGAAGTCGAGTGGATGGCATATAGCACCCCCGCAGTTTCGTGGTGTAGTATACGAATACGTATATTTATATATTTATGTGTATTGTGAGACTCATGATTATCAAGATAGGTTTTAGGTGTTCATGGGTTAGCTTTAGTGTAATTAGAAGTAACTTAGTTTAGCTTCTTAGTTGCGAAACCCTAGAGTAAAGATTTGCACACACGCACACACACACACATACACTTGTTCTACTTGTGCGTATATAGGGATACACACACACACACATATATGTATGTGAGTATGTTTATATCAATCTATATATATATATATATATATATATATATATATATATATATATATATATATATATATATACATACATGGATGTTGAGGATAGTATATGGTACTTGGAGATGAGCCGATGTGATTGGGCATGATGGCACGAGATCGGTGATGTGATTTGGTTCGTATTATGAGATACGACATGATATTATAGCGGATCTTTAGGCAATGTGTTTTCATACACACGCATATATATATGTTGATGGTATCGGAATGTACTAGACTTTAGATCGGTACCCTAATTCAGAATATGATGATAATGATACCAGATAAGTAATGTGTTATATGTGATACTGACCCGTACCCCGATTTAGGATGCCGTACGATGGATTTTACTGTACGATATATAAATATGATGATTGATCCGCACTCTCGACTCGAGGATGTCGTATTATATATTTTATCGTATGTGATGCTATTGAGGCGGGATCACCGACTACTAGATATATATATCGACTCAGACTTAGATGAATTTCCTTACCCTTTGGTTAGTCTCTTAGCTTTGTCCTATAGTTTACTTAGTAGGTGTTAGTTTGGGCTCGAGTCATACTTATTTCCAAAACTAACGAATCGTGAGTATTTTAAGACAGACTAAGAGATACTACGGATATTTCAAAGGACGTACCTTTTCTTAAAAACACTGTAGCCCCTATTTTCTAAACACCACGATTCGTGCTATTTCAAATTCCAAAACTGTATGACTCATATATATAATGTTTATTCTAATATGTTGCGTTTACTATTCATTTTCCGTACATTCTTGTTGTTCGCATCGCATTACATGTTTAAATGTGTTTTCATTAGTTATTATGAACCCATGCTGTCAGGACACCAGCACCATTACCGATGATGCGTATGCTCCACGTACACTTGCTTGCCGGCTTACACACATCATCATCGGTAATTTCCATATCACGTACACAATAGAAAACACTATTTCATTAGTATAAATTGCTAACTGATAGTTTCGACATAGTACTAGTGCGTTTGCTTTTATATGCTTGTTTAATTATTGCATTATTTGCTTGATATTCGATGCATTCATATATTCATTTGTCATGCAATATTATGGTATTCACTGTTTATTGACTTTTGATTATGGGATTCGGATTTTCCATGAAATTTATGGATTTGGAGAAACTGCAAGGATTTTATAAACTCATTATCATTTTCAAAAGATAGAAATTGCGGTTTTCTCATGTTATGGTGTGAGATATGTCCACCATGGGTTTTCTCGGCTCTTGAGCAATATCATATACCCGATTCGAGAAGGAGGAGGAACCGTCTGTGGGTGCATAGTAGACCCGGTGCGGTACCCCGGGGCGAGAAGGTCACAGATGATGGCGTTGAGCCCGGCAGGAGAGCACTAACAACCGGAGATTTTATTGAGACGCGGCAGATATCCGGAGGATACCGACGTAGTCTTGAGTTTTGATGATATAGGCCAGTCCGGATTGCCGGAGCCTGAGGTATTGAGATTTGATGTTATAGGCCAGCCCGAATTGCCGGAGACTGAGATATTAAGATAACGAGATATATATTTGTGTCGATGCTAGACACCGATTCTCTGTTGATTTCATTGATGATACTTCGATTTTTATACATAAATCTCACTGAGATAAGAAAACAATTTTCTCATCAATTGTATTCTGTTTTCATGCATTCATACATCATATATATGATACGTTGCTATCTGAGGCACTGACACGAGCACTTGGTATTACACTTATGTATAAATGTTTACCCTGGCCATTATCAGATATTTCAGGTTATATATTATATGGATATTATGGTATGACCTAGGATAGAGTCATACATGCGATTTCTGCTCGGTGATGTTTTCTACTCACGAGTTGGCAACTCACCCCCATTGTACCACAGTTTCTTGCAGGTTTTTCCGTACAGGTTTTCTTGGCGGCTTTGCTGGCACACTATTTCTTTCCGGGTGATTGCTTTGGTTGGTAAGTTCTCTCGTATCGTGACCACCATTGTACATTTATTTATTTCAGTTGTATCTAGTAACTCCATCAACCAGACTTGTATTATTATTAGACCTAGAAGACCAGTGTATATTATTTCGACCTTAGAGTCGCGCTTGTATTATTATGGTTTTCTGGAGGTTATTGGTTTTCTTCTGAGTTTTGATCCTCGACCTTCAGCGTTGTATATTATATTGCTTGCGTGGTTGTATCCGCCAATTGGTGAAGAGCTAGATCCCGCTTGGGGATGCCTTTATTCATTATGTGTATTATTCATGTTTGTACCCGTTTGGGGCCAGTTTTTACAAAGGAGGCTCTCCGAAATTTTCGGTAAAATATGATATTGTTTTAAAAATGTTTAATGCAACTTTTTATTAAAACCAGTTACTTAAAAATAATTTTTCCTTCACTTCTTCTTTTAAATGGTTTAGATTTCTGGGATTTTGGCTTACTTGAATTAGACGGGGTCCTATAGATTTCACATGATTCAAGTGCCAATCACGTGCTATTTCGGGTCGTGACATCTTATGATCTCTCTTCTTTTATTTACCTTGAAGAAGGTTCTTCTTCTTAGAGCTTGCTCTTCTTCTCTTCTTTTCTGAGAGCTTGAAACCTATGGGGAGGTTCTTTATTTTTGTATTGAACTTGAAGTTTATGGGGGGATTCCTCTGTACAAGACTCGAAGTCTTGGGTCCTTTATATAAGGGAGGCTGATTTGTTGAATCAGTTAGAAAATCTCTCATTGAAAGATCTCTGATTGATTTGGGGATGTTTCCCACTATTGGATCTTTGATCCAAGGGCCTCTGTTTTACAGGAGACATTTTTCTTGTTTTTAACAAGATTAGGAAAATATTTTCCCATACAAAACTTATTCTGTATCTTGGTGATTTTTAATCACCATAGAATCCTTGATCCAACGGTGCTCTGATTTACAGAGCACAATCTTTCTTGTTTGGAAAGATTTGAGAAGTATTTCCCCAACAGAATTTTATTCTGGTAATTTGATGATTTATCATTTTCGTTGGATCTTTGATCCAAGGGTTGAGAACTTTTAGTTCTGATGCTGGCGCTCTCGTGCTTTGCATGTGAGGCGCTGCCTCAGAGTCTTTTGACTCTTAGCGATGGCGCTCTTAGCGCTAGCATCTCGTGCTTTGCACGTGAGGCGCTACCTCAGAGTCTTTAGCGCTGGCGCCCTCGTGCTTTTCACGTGAAGCGCTGCCTCAGAGTCTTTGACTCTTAGCGCTGGTGCTCTTATGAGGCACTGCCTCAGTTCAAATTTTGAATAGAGCTTTGCTCTCTGATTGGGGGAAACACTCCTACGACTAGGAACAATTAAAGTATGAACTTATGGACTACCCTGGCCCCACTAGTATGATCTGCATCATAATCCTGGTAGTCAAGTACACATCCTAAGGGTTTTATCAACATATGAGAGAAAGAAAGTATCACTATACTAATCTACATGTTAAGATAAAGTGTAACCAGATAGCATACTATCATGTCGAGCAAGAAAGTCCATCCTATATATGCCCAAGAATCCATTATAATATACAATCATGTACAATAATGACCTCTAGAACATACATACAACTAACAATCTCCCACTTGCACTAAGGCCGGTTGTTGTAGTATCTCATACTCAACATCCAAAAAACTCTTAAATTGTATCTGGGGCATAGCCTTCGTGAGTGAATCCGCTGTGTTTTTCTTCGTCTCAACTCTCCTGACCTTGATCGTCCAGAGATCAACCATCTCCCTGATCAGGTGATACTACTTAAGAATATGTCTGGATCACTAATGGGACTGGGTTCATAGGCCAAAGCCATAGCTCCATTTTTATCACAATACAAAAGTATTGGATACATAATGGTAAGAACCACACCAAGCTCATCTCATGAACTTCTTCATCCAAACAGTCTCCTTGGCGGCATCATTGGCAGCGATGTATTCAGCCTCCATCGTCGAGTCTTCCACTGTATCTTGCTTGGAACTCTTCCAACATACCGCCCCTCTATTGAGGGTGAAGACAAAACCCAAGACCGACTTAGAGTCGTCCTTATCACTGTAGAAGCTCGAATCGGTAAAGGACTCCACTTGAAGTTTACCGTTACCATACACCAAGAATATTTCTTTAGTCCTCCTCAAGTACTTAAGAATGTTCTTCATAGCTGTCCAGTGATTCTCCCCAGGATCCGATTGATACATGCTTACAACACTAAGTGCGTACGCTACATACGGTTGGGTACATAACATCGCATACATGATAGACCCGACAGCCGAAGTATAGGGTATCCTTTCCATTCGAGCCCTCTCCAAATCAGTCTTGGGGGATATCTCTTAGGGGAGAGTGATTCATCAGATCGTGGGTAAATTTCCACGCTTGGAATCTTCCATACTAAACCTCTTTAGTATGGTATTAATGTACCTGGATTGGGACAATCCCAACATCTGTTTAGATCTATCTCTATAGATCTTAATCCTCAGGATGTAGGAGGCATCACCCAGATACTTCATGGAGAACCTTTGTGATAAGAAGAACTTGACCGAGTGCAGCATAGGAACATCATTTCCTATCAAGAGTATATCATCCAAGTACAATACGAGGAAGACAACATTACTCTCTGCAACCTTTTTGTATACATAAGGCTCATCTACGTTTTTGATGAAGTCAAACTCTTTGAGTACCACATCAAAACAGATGTTCCAAATCGGCGATGCCTGCTTTAACCCGTAGATTGATTTAAGTAGCTTGCACACCTTTCCACTGCTCCTACTATCTACGAAGCCCTCTGGCTGAATCATGTACACGCTCTCTTCTAAATCACCATTTAGGAAAGCGGTATTGACGTCCATCTGCCAGATTTCATAGTCATGGTATGCGGCAATAGCAAGTAGGATCCGGATGGACTTAATCATAGCCACGGGAGAAAAGGTTTCATCATAATCAACACCTGGTCATTGACGAAAACCTTTTGCAACAAGCCTAGCTTTAAAAGTCTCAACTTTTCCATCTATACCGAGTTTCTTCTTAACGATCCACTTGCTCCTAATGGGTTTTACCCCTTCAAGAGCAACTTCTAAAGTCCATACTTTGTTTGTCACGCCCCGCTTCCCAGTATACGGGCAGAGGATGCGACGAGGTCGCTACGTATTTACTTAGAAGTAAACACGCTAAGCGTTTCTAAGCAATATAAAATAAAATGTACACAAGAGACAAGATGTAAATAAACAACAACTTTATTTATTAAATATTCTTTTTACAATATAACTGAAATGAAAATACATGGAATGAAAGCAACGCCTAAATAATGGCATAACAGAAATGAAAATGAAATGTAATGTACAGGTGAATCTAAAACTCCGGGTCTTCAGTAAACTAATCCAAGTCTTCGCTGCTGGGTTCAATCTCCAGTGAGTGTGAAACACCTGACGACATTCCAAAGAAGAAAAAAGAGAATTTCGTCAGCGAATAAGTCGCTCGGTAAGTCCCGTAGATAGATAAGAATAGAATAGACAGAATAGAGTATAGCTGTTTAATGTTGTTATTTAGTGTTAACGCTGTTGTTTGTAGCTTGATATAGAAGAGGCCAGTGTATACGAGATGAGTCTCACTATCCCAGAGACTAAGGTATACGCAGTACAAGGAACCATTCAGCCACGGAACAACGGCAATTGCGATTCAGGTTAGGTATCTTATGGTTGCAGTCTCGTGCCACTTCTAACACCTTCCATACCAATCTACCCCTTATAAACCCCGCGATGTCTTGATTGTATTGTATTGTCTTGTAAATTGTATGGATGGATGACTTGCCGAAACCATGATATCAGTAATGAAACAAATATAATAGAAGAACATATAAATGGAATATATCCATGGTTTGGTTCGGTCAATACAAATTGATATAGATTGAATAGATGGATTCATATTGAATCATATTGTATTGTATTTTGTACTTGAATCACATTCAAGTCAGATTGATTAGGTTGAGACTTAGTCTGAGTCAGACACTTTTAAAAGAACTTAAAATCCTGATTGTTTTGGTGTTATCGGTAACTGCTGCATATGGACGGCAGGATTTATGTTTCTTTCCAAGACAATTACCGTGTTAATAACACCGTTTGTTAAGTTGTCTACCTTAAATAGGCAAGCACCCATATCTCCGGCTCCTTAAGGCTCAAGAGACTGGTCCCGCTTAAACCTATGTTTACTAGGGTCCTTATTGTAATTTAGCATAACTTGAGAGGGTTTTATGTAAAAATAGTTTTGGTATAATTTCAAAATACACCTCAAGTATTTAATTATCGTCTTTAGGGTTTTCATTGATGTATATTTTATAAATGTGACATTTCTAGTGAATAAAACCTAATTTCATAATATATGGTATTTATTTGTAATATGAATATTGTTTTGAATTATCATGGTAGTTTCATGTAATATTTGAATTCTTTTCTTGAGTTTTGGAAACATGGAATAATATATATATTTAAAATAAGTATTTTGGTAATATTTATATATACATATTTAACGAAAATAAATTTATTTATTTTCTTGTAAAAATCTCATTTTCTAAAGAAAAATGTATAAAAATTCCACCGAGATCGAATGCTCCTTGCGGAGGTCTGCATCTCACTCTACTAAGCCTGAGGATGTGCGATAATCCGCACCATCCCAAACGGGGTCCCCAAAATGGGTTGTAGAGGCTCAATTGCATGGAAAGTTAAATACACTTTTTAAAGAAAACGGTTTTATAAGTTAAAGGGATTTATTTGTAAAGTCGTATTTCCCATATCCTATTGTCCCAAAATTCATCGTGCTATGATAGATATGTGTGTTATGAGGAGGTAGGTCATTACCTCGTGGACTATCTAAAGGTATAGTAAGGAATTATAATGGTTTATGTCGAAACTAAACTGTATGGTATTTTTCTGAAAAAGTATGATAAAAGTTACATAAATGATTATTTTGATGTAAAAGTTGTTTTGTTGAGTTTGTTAATATTTATTAATCAACATATGAGAATATGGTTTTATCTTATTAAAGAAAGTATAGTTTTTTTTAAAGAAAATCGAATCGGAAGTCGGATTAACTCTGCTTCTGTCGGGTTTTAGAAATGGAAATTTTTAAAGAATAAGACGAGAAGGGAAAAATGGACTTACTGGTTTATAAAGTAGAGGGGAGAAAGAGAAAAAGTGGGGAAGCGCCGGTGCGTCGTTTCGTCGCCGGAAACTTCTTGGGTCGTTGCCGGAACTTCGTCCTTCGTTAACTCCACTTGCATACTATGGGAATTTGGAAATTTCTTGAGAGTTTTGGCAGGGAGTTGTGAGTTAGGAGGGGTGATATGAGGGGTGGTATTTATAGGAAAGGATAGGGTTTAGTGTAGTGAATGGGTGTAATAAAATTTGTAATAAAATAGGATTAAATGTGAATTTTATTGCTCTCTTGAATAATTCAGAGTAAACAAGCAGTAAGGGGTTAGTGGGGTAGGCCAAACGTTGCAGGTGGCAGAAGATGAAGGCAATACCGTCGGTTTGGACCGGCGGCATCGGTCAAAATTGGCTTCTCGCCGGTTTTGTACCGTCGGGGGTGGGTTGGTAATGATGCATTGGGTCGGGGTCGTTTGGTATTCTATCGTGCACATGTTTATTTATTCTGTAACTTACCCTATTACGTGTAGTGCACGTGCAAACTCTTGGGCTTCTAAAATGATTAAAAGAAATTAAAACTAAAAGATAATGTGGCTGATGGAATTTGAACTCTGGTGCTTTGTCTCAGCAGTGCAAGGTCTTACCAAAGAGCTACAAGTTGTTTCTTTCTGTTCTAAAGAAAAACATATTCTTATAGTATTCACAGGAAATCAAATACCCCAAGTGTACATTAACTTTTAATGAATTTTCTGTACACGGAATTTGGAGTTGTTACATTGTTGGTTTACATGGATTCCATCTCAGATCGCATTGCATCCAGCCATTTCACAGAGTCCCCACTCATGATGGCCTGCTCGAAACTAGTTGGATCATCATCTTCCAAGATGCAATCCTCGCTCCCACCATTAATAAGAAAACCGTAGTATCTCTCAGGTGGATGAGAAAACCTACTAGATCTACGGAGAGGATGAGGTTCGTCGGGGACTTTCGAATCCTCCGGTTCCACCAAATCTTCTGTTGTAGTTTGTGTATCTGGAACTTCTTCCAGTTCTACCTCTTTGCCACTAATTTCTTTTAAAAGAAATTCCTTTACTAAAAAGGTGGCATTACGAGAAACAAACACCTTTTGTTCCTCGGTGTGGTAGAAGATATACCCACGTGAGTTTTTGGGATATCCTACAAATTTGCACAGAACTGACCTTGCCTCGAGCATGTCCGGATTTTTCGTTTTAACATAAGCCAAACAACCCTATATCTTAATATAATTAAGATATGGTCCCTTCCCCTTCTATATTTCATATGGAGTGGTAGGTACAGATTTGGTAGGGACCATATTCAATAGGTGTATAGTTGTCTCAAGCGCATAACCTCAAAAGAAAATAGGCAACTCAGCAGTACTCATCATAGAGCGCACCATATCTAATAGAGTGCGATTCCTCCACTCCGATACACCGTTGTGCTGTGGTGTATACGGAGGAGTAAGCTGAGAGAGAATCCTATTCCCTTTTAGATAGTCAAGGAATTCTGTGCTCAAGTATTCTCATCCCCGATTAGATCGAAGGATTTTAATACTTTAACCCGTTTGGTTCTTGACTTCGCACTTATATTCCTTGAATTTCTCAAAAGTTTCAGACTTGTGTTTCAACAGGAACACATGTCCGTATCTTGAGAGATCATCAGTGAATGTAATGAAGTACGAGGAACCATTCCTGGCATGTGTAAACATGTGACCGCATACATCACTATGTATCAGTCCCAAGAGTTCAGTAGCTCTTTCTCCGTGTCCAGTAAACGGAGTTTTGGTCATTTTACCTTTGAGACATGACTGGCAAGTTTCATATGATGTAAATTAAAATTGATTCAAATATACATCTTTATGCAACTTAGCTAGTTGTGTCGCGTTGATATGACCTAGTCTACAATACCACAAGAAGGATTCGTTCATTTCTGAACTCTTCCTCTTGTGTGTGTTCTGTACGTTAAGAACTGTGTTTTTATTCAGAACGTATAAACCGTTACATAACATATCAAACCCAATCAACACTTGATTTAGGAAAATGTTCATAACATTATTCTCTACTACAAAGTTATATCTTTCTTTATCTAATAAAGAAATTGATATTAAATTGCATATCATAGAGGGTATATAATAACAGTCGTTCAAGATCAATGTATTCCCATTTGGTAATTCAAGGTGATATTCATCAACTGTTTTGGCTGCAACACTTGCACCATTCCCTACTTTTAGAGAATGATCAGCTTTTCCCAGTTCTCTACCTTTCTTTAGCTTATGTAACATATTACATATGTGGGATCCCGATCTGGTATCTAATACCCAGGACGTAGAGTGAACCGAGAAACAGTTCTCGGTAATAAACACACCCGAAGAAGATGCATCAACATGCTCATTCTTCGTTCGGGTTGCGTGAGAATCTGGATATTCCCTTATTTCCTGCTCAGACTTATAACAATTATAAGGAAGAGCGGAACCAACGTTCCCCAGCTCAGTATAACAAGCCGGTCCGGTCTATACATCAATATTATTATCTTGATTAAGGTGTGACATGGTCGCTACGTGGAGAGATAGAGAAGAAAACATCTTGCAAGATTAGATTGGTTATTATCTTATCTAATCAGGATGGCTCCTACTGTTTTTATCAAATCTTCCTTCAAACCCTAAAAGGTAAGACTAGCCGGGATTAATTACACCCTACAAGTTCGCCAATCATTCAGCCAGGCCAGTTTCGGTACTTTGAGGGAGGTTCCCCGTGCTTTCGCACGGACCTAATTAAAATAAACCTTGTTTTCCAAGAGGCATAACCCCATTGACACCTATCTAGTCACCTACTTGATCGACTAATTGTAAAGTGCAAAACTCTCCCAGGAGTAACTCTTACTCGCAGTGGGTATTGGGATCGAACTATCTCATAGAAGGTATGCAATCTCATTGCAAATTTCAACACTTGAAATTCCCAATAATATTTTTCCCCTAACGTCCTATGATCTTGATGAAGGCCAACAAATCACAGGGCACTAGTCAAGTTCAAGCCATACATTTCGTGATTGAATTAAACCCACCCGTATGACCCTTGACGAAGGCCAACAAAGTTGTACGACTACCCTAATCCAATCGCATCATATGCAGCAGATAAGCACTAATTAGCTGCCGTACACTACGCCTTGACGAAGGCCAACAAACTCAGCACGAATACTAAATAGTATTTATCTGAAATGACGGAGGGCTGCAACAGGTTTTTAAGAAAACCTTTTGCGTAATGAACTTGATATCGTTGTAGAATCAAGTGATTTGAAAAGGAGTGGTTTAAGCTTCTCTTTTAAAATCGAGTTTTTCAAAATAAACCGAGTAGGTGTAGCATCTGCTGGTTTTCTCTAAAGAGGTCACTCCCGGTGAAGCGATCTAGGCTCTTTCCTCATCGAATGAGGTGCTGGATATTCTACAAAGAATACCACTATGCAAAGTAAGAACTAGAGCTACCAGTTTGAAAATTTGATTCCACAACATCATTAGGTTTCTTTCCTTTTCATTAATCTTATTAATGAAGTCACATCATTTATGCTTCCTAAGCATCACAGATAAAGAAACGAAAATACAACGTACGCTTATGCCATCCGCATTTGTCACGGGGTCTCGTCATGCACCGTTAGGTTAGTTAACTAACGGCAGAGCGGGGGTAGGACTAGCGCGGATGTAAAACATAAGCAACGCTTATTATATATCATATATATAATATAAAGCATTCGTCTCACGCAGTTATATGATCTCATCACAGAACATTGCAGCAGAAGTCAATCATATGAAATATTGGATATACTAGAAGGTCCGTGTTTTAAATTAAGCCAGTAAAAAACACGGATTCCACGGTCGCGATGAATAGCCAAACTCACATCCCTAGGCCCTTACGAGAGCGGCAAGCAACCCTACCAATTCTAGAGTTAGGAGACTCGGACTCGACTCCTCGAGATGGTCTCCCACTGGACTCTAGAACCCGGTAACTTATGCTCCCCGCCTTGGGTCTATCCTAATGCGGAAAAGTAAATAATATACATCAATGGTGACATCATCCTCAACCCGGAAGTGTCCCAATAAAAGAATATTACATAGAAGTTTTTTACATGAATGAAAATGAAAAACTCTCATCTCACGCAAAAAACCCCGGCTATTCAAACATGACGATCCAATATAACATATCACAGCAACACATAACATCGCATGTCATCAACGTAAGTAAATATGCGTATCCCAATTGTCATTGATGTATAGCAGCGAAACCGGCGATACACCACATATTACACTTACGGTCGCAGAAAAGAAATTAAAACTACAATAATTAGAATCCGCAACCATCTTAGACATCATAAACCCGGAATATCACATACTCCGGATTTCATGCCTAACACTATAAACCCGGCATTTTAGTCTCAAATTGAAAACACTTTTCAATGTCCAGTCGGTCAATTCAACAAGATTCCCAACAGTCGATCGAATTCTCGTCGGGAACATTAGTGGACGGCCGCACCCCCGATGCCGTCGACGAAGCGAACTTAGGTGGAACACCACGGCCGTGAGCACCAGAACGGATGCTTTTGGCTACGGGGTTATCCTATAGTCACTTGGTTGGGGCTATAGGGCGTGGCTATCTAGTGGTGTTACCCGGGGAGCGTTCGTGTACTATACGAGATTGCGATGGAGTTTTGATCTGAATCAAAACCCCGTGGCAACCGATCAAAAGAGACTAAATTGCTAGATTCATAAAATACTAATTAGTTTATTGTGGATTCCAAATATTGTATCACAAATCACATATATTTAAACGATGTTAAACATTTCGATCGATTTATCAAACACCCACAATTCTCAAAGAACTCAACACTTGAGTCAGATTTAAAAATACCCAGAGAGTGCCATTAGTACATACGGAGCATCACAAGAAGGCACGTTCCTTGCCTCACCAACGACGCTGCGGAACCGCCGCCAAACCCATGGTTTGGTCGTGGTTGCGCGGTTGTTTGGTCGAGTTGGGCCATCGTTTTTCTTAGGGATCCATAAAAAACCCTGCACAATTATCTGAATATTTTTAAATAGAAAAATTCTAACTTTTGAATTTTTTTTCCAGAAACCCAGATTTTTGGGTTTCAAAAAATCGATTGAACACTTTAACGTCGCCTAGACAACTCCTAATGCTCTAGGCTGGCTCTGATACCACTGCTGGGTTAACTTAGCACCCCAGCTATGTTACGACAAGCATCAAGTATGCAATTTCAAAAAATCTAGGGTGCCAAGTAAACCCGGACCAAGAATCTAACTAGAGAATAAGGGTTTATATAGCATGTAAACAATCTTTACACTAAGTAAAATAGGAATAAAACCTTTGTAGACTGGTCCTTCACTTCTAAAGCTCCATGTAGTGGTCTCTTAGCTCCAAGTAGTAGTGTCCCGGACTCTCCTTAGGCTCCACTAGGCGAAAGGAACGAGTTTGCTTAAGGATCTTCGAAGCCGAAGATGATCTACGTCAAAGAATCTCTAACTCAAGCTACCTCTTCACTAATTGATGGATTAGTGAAGTAAACAATTTATACTAAATGGATAGTTTGGTATAGATTGATGAAGTAGGAATTTTGCTCACTTCAGAATTATTTTTCTCTTTTTTTTTTAGCCTCACTCAAAATCAAGAGAAGAAAAATGAGATGAAGACGAAGCTTAAGTGATCAACTGATGAACCATGGGTGAGAAAATATCTCATATAATCTCTTGTAGAGACCTAACCATGGCTAAAGATAATGATTGGGTTAATAAATATTTAGAGTAAAAAAAATTAGTGGACTTAAGTCAAGCCTTCTACATGCTTCCACAAGCATCTTAGCCATGCTAATTTCCACATAATTTTGATTTTTCCCTTAATAATTAATCACCCAAATTATCTTTAGTTAGGTATGAGTCTCATACATCCAAGTCCAATGTATCATCTAGCATGACACAAAAAAATAAATACATTAATATATATCACATATATATTTGTATGTATTTAGAGAAAAGAAATTCTTAAGTGAGCTAATATTAGTTAATATATATTAATATATCACATATATAATAATATATTAAATTATTAAATCAACATTTGAACTAATAACCCGGTTATATCACATACAACCGACTAATATCATTTATGTGTATATCAAATATACACATAACAAATCATTGAATCAACACTTGATTCAATAATCCGGTTATAGCACATATAACCTATATCGCGAGATTAGAATACTGTATCACATACATATTTAATCTCGGTCTTGCACATATCACATATGTGCATTACTTCGTTTCACTTGAGTTAAGAAATCTCTTTGTAGGACTCTAAAGACTCGTCAATACACCAGCAGTAGGTGATGATCATATCAATCTCCCACAAGCCGTCAGCGGTACTAGCTGGACGTAACGACTACCCAGGTATTAAGCGATCAGATGATCAACAAGCAAGCTTGAATCCAATAAGTAATACTACTGTATAGTCCGGTCTCTTCGTCTGATATGTTGCATATCGAGTCTGGGGGTGGTAAACGTCAGACCCCAATAACTTGATAAGTCATGCCGATATGAGGCTCATAATGGGTCGAGAAACTGCTGATAACACTTACCAGTAAATCTCAGTATCAGCCCTGGCCAGGGACTTCCTGTTATGGCTAATTGAGCATAGCACAACATCAAACCGTAATACCGGGAGAGACGAAACCCCTCTTATCGCTCATTGCCTCCATATAACTCGGGACTGTACCCAAAATCCACCTGTTTGCATGCTCTCTTGAACATGGTAGGGAGGAAATCAAAGCACAGTGGGAATCACACAAGACTCTATGACGATCTCGGGTCTACAGACCAACATGTACCGGTGTCACCAGAGAACTGCTATCTGACGTTAGGTATAATACCATCTAGGAGTTCTCGGCGAGTCCTGTTCGGTGTACCCATTCTCCAATGAGCACCTATGTACAATTTTTGATGTCAAACACCAATGGATGTAGGATCATCTATCGCCCCATACAGGGTCAAAAAACGTACACACTAGTCTACTCTGGAATATCGATGCCCTTTTCTCGATACTCCCACGACTAGGAACAATTAAAAGATGAACTTGTGGACTACCCTGGCCCTACTAGTACGATCTGCATCATAATCCTGGTAGTCAAGTACACATCCTAAGGGTTTTATCAACATGCGAGAGAAAGACAGTATCACTATACTAGTTTACATGTTAAGATAAAGAGTAACCAGATAGCATACTATCATGTCGAGCGAGAAAGTCCTCCCTATATATGTCAAAACATCCATTATAATATACAATTATGCACAATAATGGCCTCCAGGGCATTCATACAACTAACAAAAATAGAACGTATGCTTATGCCATCCGCATTCTCCACTGGACTCCGTCATGCTCCGTTAGGTTACTTAACTACCGGCAGAGCAGGGGTTGGACTAGCGCAGGTACAAAACATAAGTAACGTTTATTATATATCATATATATAATATAACATTCGTCTCACACAGTTATATGATCACATCACAGAACCAAGCAGCAGAAGCAACATATGAAATATTGGATATATTAGGATGTCAGTGTTTTAAATTTAGCAAGTAATGTAAAACACGGATTCCACAGTCGTGATGAATAGCCAAACCTACATCCCTAGACCCCTAGCGGCAATTAACCCTACCAATTCTAGAGTTAGGAGACCCAGTCTCAACTCCTTGAGATGGTCTCCCACTGGACTCTAGAACCCGATTACTTGTGCTCCCTTCCTTGGGTCTATCCTAATGTGGAAAAGTAAATAATATACATCAATGGTGACATCATCCTTAACCCGGAAGTCTCTCAATAAAAGAATATTACATATAAATTTTACATGAATGAAAATAAAAACTCTCATGTCACATAAAACCCCCTGGCTATTCATTCACAACGATCTAATAAAACATATCACAGCAACACATAATATCACATATCATCAACGTAAGTAAATATGTGTATCCCGAAATTCGTTGACATATAAAAACGAGATTTGGGATACCCATATTACACTTACGGTCGTAGAAAAGAAAACTACAATAATTAGAATCCACATATCCTTAGACATCATAAACCCGGAATATCTCATATTCCGGATTTCATGCCTAACCTATAAACCTTGTATTTTAGTCTCAAATTGAAAACACTTTTCAATTACTCTAGTCAGGTAATTCAACAGGATTCTCAGCTACTGGTCAGAAATTTTAGCAGATGGCCGCACCCCTGATGCCGTCGACGAAGTGTACTAAGGCAGAACACCGTAGCCGCAAGCACCCGAGTGGGTGCTTTTGGCAATGGGGTTCTCCTACAGTCACTTGGTTGGGTCTATGGGGCATGGCTGTCTACTAAAGTTACCCAGCGAGTGTTCGCATACAATACGCGATTGTGACGGAGTTTTGATCCGAATCAAAACCCCGTGGCAACCGATTAACCGAGACTAAAACACTAGATTTACAATATACTAACTAGTTTTCATAAAACTAATTATTCCAGATTCTAACAATTTTATCACATATCATCAAGATCTATACGACGCCAAACATTTCGATCGATTTATCGAACACCCACAAAATCCAGAAACCTCAACAACTTGAGAATCATTAAAAATACTCAGAGAGTGCATCATGGCCAAATGGAGCAGCACAAGAGAAATGACACCACAACTCCACAGACATGCGACAGAACCATAGCCAAACATGGGGTTTGGCCGCAGTTCCGCGGCCGTTTGAATGAGTTGGGTCGTCAAATTTCTTCTGGCTCCATAAAAAACCCTGCATGATTTTCTGAATATTTTTAATCACGAAAATTTCAACATTTGAAAAAATCGACAGAAACATCACATTTGCGGGTTTCGAAATTCCGATCGAACACTTTAACACCGTAAAGACCTGCCCAAATGTTCTAGCTTGGCTCTGATACCATGAAAGTCTGCCATAGAACCACAACAAGGTTTTAGTAGCATCAAGCATGCCAAATTAAAAAAATTTAGGTTCTAAGTTAGACTAACCAAGATCTTAACTAGAATAATTAGGGTTTAACCTATGATGATATGAAAAACTAAAGAAGTGAAAGATGGTATACCCTCGTAGATCAAGTCCTTCACATCACAAGCTCTAGATAGTAGTCCGCGCAACTCCACTTGGCTCCACTTGAGAGAATGAACGAACTTTCTCCGATGACTTTCGTGCCGAAGATGATCCACCCGAAGCCTACTAGCTCAAGCTACCTCTTCACTAATCTCCTATTAGTGAAAGAAACACGCCATACCAAAGTGCTAGTTTAGTGTGGGATGGTGAAGTAGGGAATTTGAGGCTCACTGGTTTGTTCAAAACTCCATGGTTCACATCACATGTGAGGGTTGGAGTTTTGATGCATAAAGAGGAGGAGGAGGAAGAGGTAGAGAGCTCAAGAGAGCAACCCAAGGAAAAAATACAAGTGAAGAATGAAGTGTAGAATGGTTCATCCAAATGAACTCACTTATTGAAGCATCAATATTTTCTAATAATAAAAATGGAACCATACTTCAATAGTAAGTCAAGAGTGATAAAATAATCCATGAACCATGCTATGCACTAATTACCACACTCCATAAGATATGCGCAAACTTGGCAAGTTTCCCTTATATTTCAAACTCCCGATGTGGTTTTTGCCACTGGCGCTTATGACCTTGACGTAGGCTAACATATCATAAGTCATTAGTCAAGCTCAACCCGTCATTGTCCTGAATTAATTTAGACTCACCCGTACAAGTCCTTGATGTAGGCCAAAATAACTGTAAGACTATCCTAAATAATCGCATCTCTATGCTGCAAACAAGTATTACCCAGCTACCATTCAGTATGCCTTGATATAGGACAACATACATAGCATGAATACTAGATGATACTTGTAAGAAACGACGGAGGGCTAAAGCTGGTTTTTGGCGAAAAACCTTTAACATAATGAACTTAATATCGTTGAAGAGACCGAATGGTTTTACAAATATATAGTGGCACAAACTTTTGCCAAAGAGGTCACTCTCTGTGAAGGGATCTAGGCTCTTTCCTCATCGAATGAGGTGCTAGATATTCCTAACCGAATAGCTCTATGCAATGTAAAAGAATCAACTATAGTGAAGTTATTACAGTGACACAAACTTTTGCTCAAGAGGTCACTTCCCGTAAAGGGATCTAGGCTCTTACATCGTCGAATAAGGTGCAGAATATTCATGATCGAATACTGCTGTACAAAGTAAAAGAAAATGCTTGTAATGTCAGTATTAAAACAAAATCGATACCTGAAACATCATTTAGGTTTGTTTTCCTTGCATTGATCAGAATTAATGCAGTCCTACCAATAAACATATTATGCCAGAAAGAAACGAAAATAAGCACGCATATATATGACATCCGCATTCGCCGCAGAGTCCCGGGTCTTCACCGTAAGATTACATAACTTACAGCAGTGCGGGGACAGGACTAGCGCGGATGCAAAACATATATAGTGTCTACTATATATATATATATATATATATATATATATATATATATATATACAAACATTTATCTTACGCATGATATCATGTAACATCACAGAAGTATCACAGCAGAAGCAAACACAGTATGGAAATGTGGATAATGTAGGAAAAGTACATTTCAATTGAACCAAATATGAAATGCAATTTTTCGATTGTGTGGATAGCCCGTTGTATCAGACCCTAGACCCCTACGAGTGCAGCAAGCCATCCGCCAATCCCAGAAGCGAGGCAACCCCAATCAACGAAGTGAATGGGTCATCCAGCACTTTCAAAATCCGGTGACTTAGGTACCCCTCCGCGGGTCAATCCTATACCCCCTATGAGTACGGCGAATAGCCCGCCAATTCTAGAGTATGGCACCCCGGTCTCAACGCCATGAGATGGAGGCTCGTTGCACTCCAGAACCCGGCTACTCGAGCACTCCGCCGTGGGGTAATCCTAGCGCATGTAATGAAAACCTGAATATACAGCGGTGACTACGTCCGCAACCAGGACGCGCCCCAAAGAATACTACAAGCCGCGATGACGGTAGTCCACATTTCAGACGCTCGTCATGTAATATGAATATATATTACATCACAGAGAAATACATCTAATACTAAATACACCGGGCTATCCATCACGACAAATCCAACACAACCACAAACACTGAGCATCATCCATCACAGAACATGCAAACATGCGAGTATCGATTCTGTAACCCTGTCTAAATGATACATATAGCAATTAGATGAAGTTTTACCAAATGTTATGATAAACACAACCATTACTAAGCCTACGACAATCAAATACCACACACTAATAGCCAACACTTCAATTTTCCGAAACACCAAAAATCAAGTGTGCTAAAAACCGACAAAAATTTCATGCTAAAACCCATTCCGAGAGTCCAAAATGAGCTCGAATTGAGCCAAAACTTCATAGAGGGCCCCGGCACAAAATTAGAGTCGACCCAGAGAGCATCTAGGGGTACCCACCCTCTAGGCCACCTTGAGGTGGCCAAAAGGTCAGCAAACCCAAGCCTGCACACTTAGGGCAGGGCTCGGGTCCCCCCAAGGACACCTTTGGGCGGTCTCAAGGGTGTAGGCCCTCCCTAAGTCCCCTAAGGACATCTTCGGCGTCCCTGCAGGGATTCTAAACATCAAAATAAGCATAAATTCTTCACTAGATTTACGGCAGTTTTTCCGGGGCAATAACCGGGGGGATTCGGGAGTCGTATCTATCTAATTTAGAGTGTTTGGGTGGCTATGATACCATTGTTGGTTCCTGGTGCCCTCACCGCTAATTCGCAACCAATATGGAATCTAAAAACAAAAATTTATGGCACCACAAACTTACACTCAAGAATCTAACCAAACACCAACAATAGAAAAACAACAAGATGGAAATCACAACCTTTGTAGCGCCTTCATTTACTCCAATTGAGTTGGACTCTAGCAAGGTCTCAAGAGCTTCGGACCGCATTTACAAGTCGATCTTCTTTCGCTGAAGATGATCCACCCAAGGAAACCGATCCAAGCTCCAGCTTCACCTAATGAAACAACCGACGCTCCAAGCTCACTAGGAATGGAGAGTGGGGATGTAGGAATTTTCCACTATCTTTTTCTCTCAAATATAAATCTCAAGAGAGCAAGTAAAAAATAAGGAGGAAGAGATGAGGAAACTTAGCCGTGAGCAAGTCTAGAAAAGCATGAGAGAGTGAATGAAGAATAATAGAATGGCTTCATATTTTTCACAATCATGCAAATAAAAAATCTCATAATATTTCGTAATAAACTAATGAAGACCATTTCTCTCTACATGTCTTCAACCATGCTTAATGCCACCTCACCCTCCACCTCATTTTATGAATATTCATAAATGAATATTCACAAATGAGGTATCCATCTTCTAGAACAAATTCCGTATAAATACGGAATACAATCCAGTATACTTATTGAAATACATATACGCATATCCATATAAAAATACGAATAGCTAAGAGAGAAAATTAATAGTGAACAATAATACTAGAATACATATATTAAAAATATATATATAAATTATTAAATCAAAACTTGATTTAATAATCCAGCTTAATCATCAACCGCTAGTATTATCAACCATCCGATTAAATTCTGTGTAGCATGTACACTTATTTAATCAGACACCTGTATGTACCAATATACATCATCTATATCATATCGCATGAACCGGAAAAATCCTCTGTATGGGACTCTAAAGACTCGTCAATATGCTGGCAGTGGGTTTAACCACAAGCACGTCAGCAGCACCAGCTGTACGTAACGGCTACCTAGGTATTGAACGAAAGGAAGGGCGACGAGCAAACTCATCTGTATCCCTACTGAGCATGTCTGTGACAGTCTCCGTGCAGCCCGGTATGTTCGTCTAAGAGTATCACATATCGGGTCTAGAGGGTGGATAAAGTTAGACCCCTAATAACGCGATATTTCGTGTCGGTGTGAAGCCCATTACCCACTGAAAAAGTACTAATCCAAATCAGTAAATCTCGTCCACCTTGGCCAAGGATTTCTGGTGATAGCCACTCGTACACAGCGCGACATCTACCCCCAATACCGGGAGAGACGAATCTCCAACGATCCTCACACTGCCTCCATGTGGAATTGTACCCAACTAAAACCTGTTTGCATGACTCCTTTGAGCTGTGGTAGGGTAGTAATCAAAGCACAGTGGGAACTCATACGAGACAAATGATGATCTTAGGTCGACGGACTAACATGTACTCATGTCACCTGAGAACTGCTATTTGACAATAGGTACAATACCATCTAGCATGGTCTTGGTGAGTCCGTCCTGTGTACTCACCTTTGGTGAGCCCTGTATACTATCTTTGGTGACTAACTGACACCAATGGCTGTAAGGCCGGCTATCGCCCATCGTCGGGGTCAAGAAACGTATACACTAGTCTACTATGGAATATCGATATATAACATTTCAGAAAATGAAAAATATTATTTTAGAATTTAAATAATAATATAATGAGTTGTACGGATATTATACCGAGTATGGTTTTGAGTTTTCGTAGATTGGTATAATTATATACCTTTATTTTGGAAAATAATTGGAGTTTAAAATGAATTATTATTTATGAAAGCATTTATTTAATTGGGATTCTCATAAATTAGTATATAATTATATCTATGCAAGATTACCATGTTAAAACTAATTAATGTTTTCTCATTTTGTATATTAAACTAAGCTTTATTTGTTAAACTATGATTAGTGTGAATGACATGTGAACAAGAGAGTGTATATTAAGCTTTTCTTTTATTCTTTCTTTCATTTGTGTTTTTAAACTATGGTTTTATGTTTTCAAAGAAAAAGTAAAGAAAAGAAAATAAGATAATGAGAGGAAGACATGAGAGTATGGCTTTTAAATAATGAGAATATGGGCAAGAAAGAGAGAGAGAGAGAGTGAAGGGTTTATGGCTAGTTCAACCCTCTCATTTCCTCATCTCATTTTTCCTTCATCTTTTCTTCTTCATATTCTTCTTCTCCTTCTCCACCTCCTCTACCATCAACTCAAATCATAAACACCCCCACAAAACTCATCAAAAAACCTTGAAGCCTTCAATAAAAATGTTCAAATCATCATCCTAAACATGATGTTGTGACCAAGTCTTCATCTTGAGGCCTCCTTCCAAGCTTGGAATTTTCCTTAATCCCCATCTAGAGATAAAATACTCTCTTTAAACCATGTTTTAAGCATATTTGCCTTGACAAACTTGGTTAGAGCTAAAGGTTCATGTTTTCTAGACTTGATATTTGTAAAGTGTTTGTGGACACAACTTGTAGTGGCGGTGGTGTAGTGGGTTAATTAGCTATTACAATCTAATTAGTGATAGATGAGGATGTATTAGTGCAAGTATCCTTAGTGTTAAAGAGTTTGGAAGTTTTAAAACCTGGTTTTCATTGAGTTGTTGATGTTTGATTGGAATCTAGAGCAACTAGGGATCTTTGAAAATTATTTAGAGAATACTGTGAGATGTTTGGACCAGTAGAAGACCACCGTAGAAGCCCGAGCCCCCAATTCCATTCCCAAACCGCAAATTTAACCAGATTGGTCGCAAATTGCGGCCATGACAATGAGTTAGGATTTTAGGTTTGTTCTGTAGCTCACACACTTGATAACTAAGCCCATTTTATATGCTAATTTACCCCAGATTCCCTGAGTAAAACTCTGGGAGCATTTTGACTTGGTTTTGGCGATATTTTGCGATATTTGAAACTTGGATTTTGGATTTTTATGTCTTGACTCGGTCGTTCGACGTTCGTACGTCGACATCGGGGGGTATTTTGTCGTTTTAGCATGTGTTGACCATAGGTTCTAACCTATGTGTGTTTCGTTCATCGTATAAGTTTTGATATGAATTTTTATGCGATTTGATATGGTTTCGATTGTAGGTATAATCGTGGGGACTTTCGGTACGACGAAAAAGGCCAAGGCGTTCATCGGCTTCGACTAGGGCGAGGCGTATAGGTGAGTAGATGTATATCTACTGGGGAAGTCGGGTGGATGGCGTATAGCACCCCCGCATTCGTAATAGCTAGGATACTATATATATATTAAAATCATATACCTAGACTAACCATATGAGTATATTTGTATACTTAGTAGATTATATACCTAGTCTTTATTCCTTAGTCATTGAGCTATATCTACATATGTGTGTGTGTGTGTGTGTGTGTGTTTATATGTAAACATATATTTATAAGTACTTATTATGATATAAGTATATATATAAGATGAGTATATATACGATATAAGCATACAATTTATGGTATGATATGATATGAGATGAGTTGGCGTACATGACTATAGATCCATACTGCTTGATTGGATGATATCGTATGAGGGAGATTCCGTACATGATATATTGAGGATAGATTGCTGAATTCGGACGATATTCATTTCGACTCGATGAGTCTTACTAATATTTCAATGGAAATTTATGAGATGTTTAGAGCCATACTTACTTTCAAAACTAACGATTAGTTACGTACTTTCAAATGATAACGTCAAGGGTGCGCTATGAATTTTCAAATGATATCTATTTCAAAAACATCGTGGTCCCTTATTTCCAAAACAACGTTTCGTGCTATTTTAAACTATAATTGTATGGCTCATACTTAGTTGGATATTTTAATACTTGTTCACGTTACGATTTCATTATTCTGTATACGCTCGCATTTCGATTTTTTATGATATATACCACGTTTATACCTTTAACTCTACTTAACTTCATTTGTTATACTATTACCGATGATTTCATGTTGCACTTGCACATACTCGTATGTTACACCTACATCTTATCGGTAATTGCCATACCACGTACACATATAGAACTTGCTATGTCACCCGTATCACACTATACCCTGTTTGCATTATAGATTACTGTTTAGTACTCAGCACCACGTATTGTTCCGGATATTGTACTTTCTTTACATTGTTTATATGAACACGCTTATAGCACACTAGCTCATATATTTCACGTACACATTGCTATTTCGTATTATACTATGTTCCTGCCGTTACCTTAGATTACTGCTCATTTTACATCAGCATGCATTATATTACTGTTTTGTGCCTTTATATGTTGTTTCATTATTGCCATGTTTTATGAGATAGTGTTTTCATAGGATTTCTGAGATTTGAGAAACCGCAGATACGATTTTATAAAACTTGTGAATGTTTTAAAAATGCGGTTTTCTCTTGATATGATATTTTGGCGTCCACCATGAGTTTTCTGGGTTATGAGATATGAGTACTATCCAAATCGAGGGAGGGGAGGAACCAATTGCGGATACATGGTGGACCCAGTACAGTACCCAGGGGTAGAAGATCATATAAAAAGCATTGAGTTTAGTTGGGAGCGATACTTACCGGTGACAGTATGGAAACTCAGCGGATATCCGGAGGATACCGACCGGAGATATATGATTCAGATGGATATGTGGGCCGATTTGATGAGACGGCGCCTAAGAGGGGGCCAATCCGAGAGACGGCGCCTGAGATATAAGGATTTCGAATGCCGATATTGGACACGGGATTTATGAGGATTTCGAGTGTCGATGCTGGACACTCAGTTGTTTTCATGAGGATTTCGAGTGTCGTTGATGGACATGCTTTGGATGATATATATATATATATATATATATATATATATATATATATATATATATATATATATATATATATATATATATATGTTATGGATAACATATTTCCACATATTGATACTGACACGATATTATATATATACATGTTCACATTCGTTATCGCATAATATGATATTATTATTTCAATATGACCTAGGTAGATCGTTATGTATTCTATTTCTACCTGATGATGTCTTCTAATCATGAGTTGTCAACTCACCCCCATTGTGTCATAGTTTTCTTGCAGGACCGACCGCTCGGATCAGTAGCGGCTTACTGCAATGTTTCTTCTTTTGGGTGATTACTTGGTAGGTGTATTACATTACAGATTGTAACCGCTGCTTGTATATTATATTCATTGTAATCTAGTTAAAAACTCCATCGACCAGAATTGTATATTTTGTTGACTTAGAGACCAAACTTGTATATTCTTTTGGACTTAGAGACAAGACTTGTATATTATTCTTTATAGTTGAGTTGATGATGTTTTTGGTATTTTTATACTTTTTTTCTTGTATTGATCTTCGCCTTGGGCGTCGTATATACTACGTGGTTATGATTCCGCTGATTGGACGATAAGATAGCTCCTGATTGGGATGTTGATATTATTTATGTTTATGTACTGGTTTTTATCAAAATTTACAAAGGAGGTGCTGCCAAAATTTCAAATAACGAAAATGTTTTTAAACTTTAGTCTAAAACCCACTTGTATTTCAATAAACTTTACTTATACTTTAAACAGAGGAACTTGATTTCATTAATAACCATTTTCCAAAACTTCACCTCCATTATTTACTTAAAAGGTTTAGATTCCTGATTTTCGGCTTACATGGGTTACAGTGGGGTTCTATAGACTTCACGTGATTCAAGTGTCGGTCACGTGTTGTTTCTGGGTCGTGACAAAGTTGGTATAAGAGCAATAGGGTTAACCTTTGTTCGAGTCTAGGTTTGACTATGTGGAATCTAGGGCGTATATTTTAGAACTTAGGATTGACCTTACGGAACTTAGACTTGACTTTCGGGGTATTAGACCCGAACTTTAGTTACATAGGTTGACCTTGATTGATAGAGTAACATAACGTACGTATGTTCCGCGGCATATTTACTATACAATACCCCGCTTAAGTAATCTTAGGAGATATATATATTGAGATCCTTTCTTCTATTTATTCTTTTGATCTATCATCATCGATGCTTGTTTGTGGTTCCTGTCATCATGGCTACGCGAGCCGAGAGGGTCGCGGCTAGAGATGTAGTCAGGGCGAGCTCGTCAGGGATGAGGACTGACTAGGGTGTTATCCCAGTGACATAGGAACGAATTGATAATCCTTTTGTGTTAGGATTTTTCGTTTGAGGCGAGTGTTCTGGATCCACACCGGATGGTCGGGTCATTGCTTGAGGCCAATTGGCTTGACAGGTCTATTGACATGCAGCCTACCCCGAGAATCATTGTGTTATATACCATACAGACAGATGTACCAGCCGCTGTTGAGTTTGACGAGGTGTCGCTTCCAGAGCTCATGAAGCTGAAGCCATATGAGTTTACAGGCAGGGATGTGGGAGAGGATCCTTAGTCATTCCTGCATAGAGTGACTAAGACATTTCGTTCATTAGGATTCCCCGATGCGAGATTAGATGAGTTGGCTAGTTTCAGTTTGGAGGGTTTTGCTCAGACCTGGTGTGAATCGATCTAGAGAGGACGAGTAGTATGTATTCCTCCGATGACTTTGGACGAGTTCTCGAGGACATATTTAGCCAGATTTCTTCCGCGGAGTGTTGGAGATATCGAATTCGTAGCTTTGAGCCTTTGCGTGAGACTCCGGATATGGCCGTAGCCGAAGATAAATTGCAGTTTACACAGCTATCGAGATATGATTCCGATTTGGTCGATATTGAAGAGAAGTGGATTAAGAGGTTCGTGTGAGATCTCAATGAGTAGTTGTTCCTCTCCGTTCATACTAGAGATTGAATACGTATGCAGAGGCGTTGGATACGGCCACACTTTTATAGGAAAGTCTTGATGAGATTACAGCTTCTCCGGAACAGAAGCAGGTCTATTTAGGAGTGCCAATTCTGGGTAGTTCAGTAGAGATGAGATCGGCAGAAAACGTGACGGGTTCTTTCTGGGATACTGCAGTGATAGAAATTGGACCCAGGATCGGTTGTATGGCATGTACTCAGAAGGCCAGAGGCCACCGTCGTTGACGTGTTACATTGCGAGTGGCTAGGTTACTTGGCCAGGAGATGTTCAGGGAGGTATCAGAGCAGGATTGTTTCCATCGCTACCTCTTACCAGGTTGTCAAGCTGAGAGGCCATGGATTTGGTGGTCCTGGATTTAGTGGTCCTGGATTTGGTGGTCCACAGAGAGAATAAGGACTTGGAGACAGAAGACGCCAGGTTGTAAACAGAAAGCAAGTGGAAATTCTTGCTCTGCCAGCTCCGGGTGCACAGGCACTTTTCGACATTGAAGGTGGTGTACTTCAATATCATTTATTTTTTTTTATGTTTTGGTGATTCGAGTATCACGCTTTTTTCATTTTGGACTCTTGTGTTTTGATGATTGAGTTTCATGATTGATATTTCTGTGCACCATAGCTGCTCTTGATGGATATTTTTCTTTATGCACATCCATTATACTTGATTTATGTCTTTGTGCATATCCATTGCACTCGATATTGTTTTTTGCACCCCGTTGCACATATTTATGATTTCGTGCACCCTGATGTACTTGATTTTGATTTCGTGCATATTGTATGCACCTGATTTTGATTCATGCACTTTAGATGCACTCGATGTTATTTACATGCGCATTTGATGCATTGATGTGATTTTCGTGCACACCAGTTGCACCTATAGATGTTTTCATGCACCTAGTTGCACTTGATATTGATTTTCGTGCACCCTATTACACTAGATGCTTTTGTGCAGACCCGATGCACTTGATTTAGATTTTCGTGCACACTCGGCACACTTGATGTGGTTTTGTGCACATTTGATGCACTTGAGGATTTTCGTGCACACTAGTTGCACTCGATTGAGATTTCCGTGCGCATCAGTTACACTTGATTGAGATTTTCGTGCATTCTAGATGCACTTGATGTTGTTATCGTGCACACCCTTTGCACTTGACAGATACTTTCGTGCACATCTGTTGCACTCGGTTTTCGTTTTCATGCATATTCGTTGCACTTGGTTTTGATTTCAATTTTCGTGTGCACCAGTCACACGTGGATTGGTTTTCGTGCACACCTATTGGGGTTGATTTCTTTTTCAAGCATCGCATTTTTATAATATATATTATGTTATATAGTAACCAAGTAGGACTGGTCTGAGAGACAGTGCCCGATTGTTTTTACATATATCGATATATACAGAAGAGGTTTTCAAAGAAGTTATAGTCTTATTATTTTCCTACGTGTCAGAAGAGGTTATTTGAATTTTGCACTTTATTTTCATGTGCATGCGTTGCGCTATAATATTTCTAACTTGTTTGTGACTTCAAAGCCCCGTTGATTTGATTTACTAAAATATTTTAAGACTTAAGGGTTTAAATTTAAATTCGGGGACTGAATATATTTAAGGGGGAATACTGTAACATTTCCAAAAATGGAAAATATTATTTTAGAATTTAAATAATAATATAATGAGTTTTACGGATGTTATACCGAGTATGGATTTGAGTTTTCATAGATTGGTATAATTATATCTCTCTATTTTGGAAAATAATTGGAGTTTAAAATGAATTGTTATTTATGAAAGCATTTATTTAATTGGGTTTTCATAAATTAGTATATAATTATATCCATGCAAGATTAGCATGTTAAAACTAATTAATGTTTTCTCATTTTGTATATTAAACCAAGGTTTATTTGTTAAACCTTGGTTAGTGTGCATGGCATATGAACAAGAGAGTGTATATTAAGTTTTTCTTTTATTCTTTTTGTAACTACTCCAAAATTACTGTACAGAAATTTCTTGTTATTGTACAGAAAAGGGTATTACAGCCTGCGTAAAAGTTAAAAGTTATTTTTGTTAAATAAAAGCAAGAAGTATCTTATAGCTCACTGGTAAAACCTCTACACTGCTGTGACATAGCCTGTGCGTTCAAATCCCATCAGACCTAATTATTTTTAGATCTTTCTTTTTATTTTTGGAAGCTTAAGAGTTGCATGTGCAATACACGGAGAAACAAAAAGTTTCAGAAAAATCAAACAGGCGCAATGAGGTGTACACACCCAACTTGACACGTGGCATGAATCTTGAGACAGCTCGATAAAATCCGATCCCCCATTTCTTGGATTTGGCCGGCCCCGACGGTCCAAAGTGCTCTAAATCACCCTGTGCTTTGCACACTTGTCCCTTCGACTCTCCTTAACTCTTCTGCACTGTTTGATTTTTCTGCAATCAAACAGAGACTCTTCAATTCACCATTTAATATCTTTTTAATGCATTTTAATCCATATTTTTTTCCAACCCCTAATTTTTTACTATAAATACCACCCCATTCCCTAGCTCTCCCCCATTCTGAAATTTTAGAAAAAATTCTCTCAAAACTCTCTAAGCGCCAAGTGGAGTTAAGCCCCTCAAGTTTAGTAGCGAGCCAAACTCGACGACCGGAGTATCTCCGACGAAACTATGACCCCGAAAGCTTTTTAAATCTCTTCTTAACCACCTAAAACCATAAGTCCCTTCATCTCTATTCTTTTCCATCTCAAAACCACTTTTTAAAACAAACTGATAAAAGAGGAGTTATCTTCGATATAGTTTTCTTTTTATATTTGTAAGGCATGCGTTAAGTAAATTAAAACAAACTAACATGCTACTTTAATCTTAACATAATTTCACATCTTTTAGTTTTTAGTTTTAACAAAATTTTCATAGAAAACAAACATATAACAAACTTTTTCATTAAAATATCATGAACTTTAGTAAAACACTTCTCGATAATTAGTTTAAATACCTTTAGAAAAAACTTCATGTGGTAACGACCTACCCCACACGCACACTATGGTTCCATAGCATGGTATTCTAGAACTATAGATAATTTAAAGAAGAACTTTTTCATTAAAATACCACACCGTTTCAAAACGGATTTCATCAAATCGGTATTTCAAAATTCTTGGCAATTATGCCTCAATAGCCCTCGTTAGGGGACCTGCTAATAGATGGTGTGGATTATCGCACATCCTTGGGCTAGTAGAGCGAGATGTATAGCTCCTCACGGAGTATTCGGTCTCGAAAGGAAATAAAAATACAGTTTTTAAGAAAAGCAACTTTTCTAAACAAAACTAATTTTTAAAAATTATATAAAATTTATGAATCCGTATTTTCAATGAAAACATATTAAGAAACTATATTTTTAAAAAATGAAAAATTAGAATTCTTAATAAAATACCATCAAGTTTCCAAAAGAACTAGTTTGTCATAAAAATACCATAAACTTTCAAAATGCTAGGTTTTATCACCACAACACCACAACAATTAAAATTCATGTTCATGAAAACCCTAAATATTACAAATCACCCTCGAGAATATTTTTAAACTATATATATATATATATATATATATATATATATATTTTAAAAAACCCTCGAGATATGCAAATAATATTTTAATGACTCTAGAATTAATATAGGTTTATGCGGTATCATTTCTCTTGAGCCTCAGAGAGCCGGAGAAAGTGAGTGCTTACTTATTCAGATTAGACAACTTAACGGAGTTATCAATGGCAATTGTCTTGGAAAAAAACATAAATCCTGCCGTCCATGTGCAGCAGTTGCCGATTTCTCCTGAATAGAAGATTTTTTAACAATTTACATCAATTCACATGAAAAAGACATGTACTCGAATCTAAACTTGAACTCAAACTTGAACACAAACTTGAACTCTAACCCAACTCGAACCTAAACTCAAATATGAACTCGAACCCAAACTACTCGAACCAAGATTGCAATTATCATGACTCGCATATTACTTGACTCACTCGACTACATTCTACACCTTTTTCAATCTATAGTTTCGATCAAGACATGTTATAACCAGTCAATCATGTTAGTTAAGTATACTATACAGTTATAATATATATTATACTAGGGATGATTGGGGTAGTTTCTTGTGTGAATCCAACAGAGCTTCAGGAGTCCCGTATTAACCTTTTTTTTATTTTACTCGAATATCTATCGGGTTGACTCATCAACAGCCTAGAGCCCCGATGCTAACACATGAAATGGGCCCATGTTTCCTTGCTGCTAGAGCACCACTCTTGATCTTGTGAATATTTCTACGGCTGTGTTGATATTCACACTTAGAACTTAACGTTAACATAATGACCATATAGAGACCTCTAGTATATATTTACCCATGAACATATACTCTTACTCGTCATAAATATTCTACACTTGTCATTTTCTTTATTCTTACCTATCATTAGGACTTACCGACCGTTATTTCGCTGACGGCCATTCCACCCACTTTTCTTTTCTTGGAATGTTCGTCAGATATGGCCGAGATGGAGGAAGTTGAAGCCACATAGGAGAACTACAACCAGGTCTCTATTCAGGGCTAGCTCCGCTTCATTTTTTCTTCAGTTTATGTATGCCACTTGTTTAGTCATTTTCCTTATTGTATTTACTTTCCAGCATAAACTCATGTATTTGTAAATATTGAAAATTGAATGTAAATAAATATGTTTGTTGAGAAATTTTACAGTCTACGTTTATTCTTGTATTGTGTAATATTTTTTCAATACACTTAGTATATTTATTTAAGGAAGACCTTCTCTGGATAAATATGTCACGTCACCGTTTCCGTCTACTGGGAAGCGGGGCATAACACTTTCTTTCATTTGTGTTTTTAAACTATGGTTTCATGTTTTCAAAGAAAAAGAAAAGAAAAGAAAATGAGAGAATAAGAGGGAGACATGAAATTATGGCGTTTAAATAATGAGAGTATAGACAAGAGAGAATGAAAGGGTTATGGCTAGTTCAACCCTCTCATTTGCTCATCTTATTTTTCCTTCATCTCTTCTTCTTCCTCTTCTCCTTCTCCTTCTTCTTCTCCACCTCCTCCACCATCAACTCAAATCACAAACACCCCCACAAATCTCTTCAAAACACCTTGCAGCCATCAATAAAACATTTCAAATCCTCATCCTAAACATGATGTTGTGATCAAGTCTTCATTTTAAGACCTCCTCCTAAGCATGGGATTTTTCTTAATCCCCATCTAGAGGTAAAATACTCTCTTTAAACCATATTTTAAGCATATTTGCCTTAACAAACTAGTTTAGAGCTAAAGGTTCATGTTTTCTAGACTTGAGATTTGTAAAGTGGGTATTTGTGGATACAACTTGTAGAGGTGATACAGTAGTGGGTTAGTTAGCTATTACAACCTAATTAGTGATAGATGAAGGTGTTTTAGTGCAAGTATCCTTGGTGATAAAGAGTTTGGAAGTTTTAAAACAAGTTTTTCATTGAGTTTTTGATGCTTGATTGGAATCTGGATCAACTAGGGATCTCTCAAAATTATTTATAGGATACTGTAAAATGCTTGGACCAGTAGAAAACCACCATAGAAGCTCGAGCCCCCAATTCCATTCCCAAACCACAAATTTAACCAGATTGGCCACAAATTGCGGCTATGACGACGAGTTAGGGTTTGAGGTTTGTTCTTGTAACGCCCTAGCACTGTTATATGAAATTTTATTTGGGGTGTTTCAAATCTTGCGACAGATTTCTTGATTATTATTGCTTTTGGGTGCAGATAGTCATTTGGTAACTGTGGTTAGTATCCGACCTGACCTGCATATTTGAAACCCATCATGGTTTAAGATTATATCAAATATTTGCTAGTACAGTAGATCCATGCACATCTAGATCCTATACACATATATAATATATTTTGTATCCGCGTATCTTTTAATAATACAAATAAAAACCAAATAATATATTTTGATATCTAGCATGACATGTTATCGTACCCCATATCATATGGTTGCACCCATGTAGCATGTTCATGTGCAAATTGTTAAATCATACTCGTTTGGATCGCTACATATATTTACGTAGATCCGTACTTGGGGGTATGCATTTTTATTTACCGGACATCGCATTATGGTTTTAACTTTTACGTATATTCTTTATATTTAAAAACTAGATTTTTAGAAGAAACCCGGATAATATACGGAGTATTTTGATATTAGCTATATAATCCCAAACATATATATTATAATATTCCTTTAGCCCACAATATATATAAACAAACATATATATATAATATATATAATATATTATATAATATAATAACTAATTATATACTAATCTCTCTTTATCTCTCTCTTCTCCCCCCCCCTCTCTCTCCCTATATATATATATATATATATATATATATATATATATATATATATATATATATATATATAACCTAATATTTTAAACTAACTCCCTCTCTCTTTTCTTCTTCTTTTCCTCCTTCGCCATGAGAAAACCCAAACCCTAATCCTTGCCCACGTCATCACCATCGTCGCCCCTCACCGTCACCGCTCACCATCATCATCAGCTTGTCGACCTCACCCTCATCACTACCTCTACCTCCTCTCCCCCTTCTCCATCCTGAGCAAACCCTGCACCCCGACGACCCCCTGCAGCAACCCTATAACCCCAACACCTCGCCGTTAGCCTCTCCGTCGCCACCCACCTTCACCTCCCTCTCCTCTCTAAACACCCCAGACCACCACCAACTCCATGACTCCCCGACCCTAAACACCAACTCAAGAACCCACTGCCACCTCGCCGACGCAGCCACGTCGATGTTGGTCATTGTCGCCGTCATCTTACCTCTGTCCTCACTACCCTAGAACCCAACAGCAGCTACCCAGTATTCTTCTCCTTCTTCTTGTTCTTTTTCTTGATCGTTTCTTGATTTTCTGATCAGCTCGTCGGAGTTGCGCGCATCGCCGACGATCCGGATGACTCAGTCACCAACGTCGTCCAGCCTAGTCACCACGTCACGTCACTAATCAGCCAGGTCCAGTCCTGCGCATGCAAGTTTAGCATCGCGATGTTATTCCGACGTCGGACGTAGCATCCGTATCTCGACGTGAGATCCGATTAGAAAAATTTTAACTTGCAACATGCTATATTATTATATCAATAATTATATGAATAAAAATAGTGCATGTGTTTTATTATTCAGTAAATATTGCAGATTTACAGTTTTACGATATCCGTTCGTATCCGTACTGATAATCGTTTATCTAGTTGCATGCTGGAACATCATGATATCATTATAGTACTACATCAGTACAACATGTTATCTAGTTTGTATCATACATGGTAATGGACGTATAATGGTTATTACAGATAGATACATATGCATCCTGGCAATAGTTGTGTTTACCGTGTTCCGATATTGATTACGGTTTCACATGGGGTATCTATTTGGTTAATATACATCACATGACATAATCATGACACACTACCTGACTTGTTACTTGGATCTTATTGCTAATGCAAATAATCTTGACCTGTTGTCCTGACGGACGTGACTTATTGTCTGTATAGACAAGAACTGTACCTACTTGATCCTGTGTTGGCATTAGATTTATATCGTTAATACCTGACTTGAACACAAACCTGGGGGAAAGGGGGAAATCAAGAATGTAACCGAAACATAACTCAAGAGGATATGATTATTTTTTGCCGTTTTTCCGGGCGTTAAGGAATAAATCATTGTTTGACGTTTTTCCGGGCGTTACGGAATAAATCATTGTTTGCCATTTTTCCGGGCATTACGGAATAAATCATTGTTTGCCGTGTTTCCGGGCGTTACGAAATAAATACTGTTACCGTGTCCTCGTAGGAAATGAACGGGATATATACTATTGAGTTACAAAGAGGATTACATTAATTGATTTTAAAGACTTTTAGAATAGATAACCTAGAAGCACAGACTTTAGGATACACATCACATACATACACCTCACTGTTCTACATCTGTGTTTATTATTTATATTCATGTTTAATCATATTATTAGATCCTGGTCATTACTGTTATTTTGATATTATGACGCACTAACATTTGGTTTTTGCATGGCCCAGTTTCTCTACTTTTATCGCAGACAGATAAAGAGTACTTTAGCAATCAAGCCGAGCAATGAGGAATTGAACGTGTATTATTAGAGATATTTAGTTTATTTATCTCCGTAGTTTATTTCTATTTATGTGAGCCTATATTGGGACATGATTCAGATATTGTTTATTAGATCTTGATTCGTTTCCGCTACACCTATTTCTTGATTCTATTTATTATGGCAGATAGACATGTGTTGTTTAGATTATATTCTTTTCTGTTCTTGATATCCGATAGACAGTTGTAATGTGACTATGGAGGGATGATTCCTAGCCACAGGTAGCATGGTTGGCTCTGTCGCATGCCGTAATTTGCGTATCTTGGGATGCGGGGAATGACAGGGTTTCTTTGGTATCAAAGCCCTAGGATTTAGGGTTAGTCAGGTTTGGTTCTTTTTGTAGTTGGGTATTGAACCCAATACACTAACCAGAAAACCCGGAATTAGAAACATGTTCTGCCACATTACTATCTTTCCAGTCTTGAATCTATAGCTGTCTTGTTTATTGAATCATATTTACCGTTGCTAATCTTCTTCAATGTCTTGGCTTCAGAATCATAGCGGATAAAGACTTGCGATCATACCAGAGGCGTGTTGATAATGCCGCATTTCTTGGTGTTGTATGTGGTATGCTTGAAAACCAGAAGCGGCAAACTGAGCTAAATCAGCGGCAGGCCAAGACTTTTCAGGAAGGTCTACGGACAGTCCAGTAGTCCGTAGTTGCAGTAGCTCCCAGGCCAGTACAGCGTGAGGGCACCATGGAAGAATTTAGAAAGCTCGGTCTGTCCACGTTTATAGGATTGGAGGAGCCTTTGCAAGTGGAGCAATGGATAGTTGATACAGAGAACCTGCTCGTCACCGTGCAGATTTCAGATGAGAAAAGGGTGGATGTAGTACGCATCCAGTTGGTAGATTATGCTCGCGAGTAGTGGCTCATAGAGGAGACCCGCCTGACCAAGCCGATCAATGGGCAACATTTTCGTGGAGTTTCTTGGAGAAGTTCTTTCCGCAATCTTCTCGGGAAGAGATGGAAGAGAGGTTTCTTGGCCTGAAGCAGAATGGAGGATTCGTTGATACGCTTGCGGCTGAGTGGACTTGGCTCAGTCGATTTGCGGAGCCTTTAGTTGCCAACGAGGCAGATAGGGCACGGAGGTTTATGCATAACTTGGATGTGGAGATTCAGAGACACATCATATCTCTGGGATTGACTACCTTCTCCCAAGTTCTCAAGGCAGCTAGGGAGCAGCAGAGTTTATCGGTGAAAGCGAAGGATACTCAACAACAAGCCGTCGTAGTGCAGAAGCCGACGTTTATGCCAAACAGAGCTCCTGTACACAGAAGCATTCCGGTGAACAAGCGAGGCGTTGTACCCATAAAGAATCCTGTTGTATCCGATCAAAAAAGAAGTGTGTTTTTTGACTACTGCCAATGACCGGGTCATTTCCAGAGGGAGTACCGGATGAGGCTTGGGCAGTATCTGATTTGCGGAGCTGTTGATCATCGAATGCATACTTCTCCATTGAGAGTTCAGTTGAAGGGTGATGCTCCGAGAGGACAGCAGAAGTAGATCACTCAGGGACCTAATCAAGCACGGGCCTTCACTTTGACGGTGGAGGAGGCCAAAGCTTCAGACGAAGTTGTTGTTTCATGTATCCTACTCGTTCATAATTTTCCCGCATTTGCATTATTCGATTCAGGTGCATCCCATTACTTTATGTCGTCCAAGTTTATTAGTACACACTCTATTCCACATACAGCCCTGTCTAGTTGCTGGGACATACACACTGGGAATGGAAAAATTACATCTAGTAGTTAGTGCAAGAATTGCTCGATTGTTATTTACGGACGAGAGTTATTCACGGATTTCTTGGTGATTGATACTAGCAGCTATGATGTTGTCTTAAGAATGGACTTTCTTGGCACTTTCCACGCTCACATCGATTGTAGGGCAAAGAAAGTGATTTTCTAGATTCCCGGACATCCGGAGTTTATATTTTCAGGAGGTAGCAGATCTGTCGGCCCAGTCGAATTTAGGGCTAGGCTGACTAATGCCGTTCTTTCGTCGATGGAAGTAGACAAGGAGGAAACGCCAGTAGTAGTTCAAGAGTTTATGGTTGTATTCGAAGACATCTCGGGTTTACCGCCAAAATGAGATGTAAAGTTCGCGATTGATCTTATCCCTGGAGCAGCGCCAATTTCAAAGGCGTATTATCCGATGGCGCCAGTGGAACTAGAAGAGGTAAAGAAACAAGTTGCCGAATTGCTAGAGAAGGGCTAGATTCTCAGCAGCGGTTCACCATGAGGAGCTCCAGTTCTTCTAGTTAAGAAGAAGGATGGCACGCGGAGGATATGCATCGATTATCGAGAATTAAATCGGGGGACTATTAAGAACAAGTACCCAATCCCCCGCATTGGCGAATTATTCGATCAACTCAGTAGCGCGAGGGTATTTTTGAAGTTGGATTTGCAATCCAGATATCATCAAGTTCGGGTGAAACCAGAAGATATTTGCAAGACAGTGTTCCGAACTCGATATGGGCATTACGAGTACATAGTGATGCCATTTGGAGTTACTAACGCACCAACAATATTTATGGACTTGATGAACCGAATCTTTTCACCGTACCTGGACCAATTCATAGTGGTGTTTATTGATGATATTCTGGTCTATTCGAGGAGCAAAGAAGAGCACGCAAAACACTTAAGGATTGCACTGCAAACGTTGAGACAAGAAAGGTTATATGCTAAGATGAGCAAGTGCGAGTTTTGGCTCGAAGAAGTGAAGTTCTTGGGCCATGTTATATCCGGAGATGGAATTGCCCCTAACCCTGAAAAGATTGCAGCTGTTCGTGATTGGCCAATTCCAAAGAATATAGGGGAGATCAGAAGTTTTTTTGGGCTTGTCGGATATTATAAAAGGTTTGTAGAGAACTTCGCTCGAATAGCAGAACCATTGACCAAGCTAACATGAAAGGAGGTACCATTCGTATGGACGGAGAAATGTGCGTTAGCTTTTGAAGCGTTGAAGCAAAGATTGACCACTGCTCCTATCTTGACAGTGCCAGACAGTTCCGGAGGTTTGGTTATTCACAGCGACGCATCTGGGAAGGGCTTGGGATGTGTTCAAATGCAGAATGGAAAGGTTATAGCCTATGCATCAAGACAATTGAAGACTCATAAGAAGAACTACCAAACTCATGATTTGGAGCTAACAGCGGTGATTTTCTCTTTGAAGATTTAGAGACACTACTTATTGGGCGAAAGGGTAAAGTATTTACCGATCACAAGAGCTTAAAGTATGTATTCACACAGAAAGATCTCAATATGAGACAGCGTAGATGGTTGGAGCTGATGGCTGACTATGATCTTGATCTAAAATACCATCCGGGGAAAGTTAATATAGTGCCGGATGCTCTAAGTCGGTTGCCGGTAATACGGATGTTGACTGCACAGAAGGAGATTATACCTGATCTTCAGAGATTCGAGTTGGAGATTATACTACCGTATTCTTCAGGACAGTTGATGCAGTTGCAAGTATAGTCATTCTTGATCAATAGCATTAAAGCAACGCAGTCGCACGATCCAAGATTGCAAAAGTTTCGAGAACAGGTAGAAGCGGGACTTCGAATGGACTTGTTAATTCATGAAGATGGTTCGTTACGATATGGTAGCCATCTGTGTGTGCCTAAAGGAGACGTTCATGAAGAAGTCATGAAGGAGACTCATAGTTCCGCATATTCCGTACATCTGGGAGGCACAAAGATGTGCCGAGATCTGCGACAACATTTCTGGTGGGAAGGCATGAAAAGGGAGATTGCTCGCTGTGTATCGAAGTGCTTGGTGTGTTAGCAGATCAAGGCTGAACATTAAAGGGTAGCTGGTTTGTTGCAACCACTTCCGATTTCTCAATAGAAGTAGGAACATATAACCATAGATTTCATGACAGCATTACCACGGAGTCCAAAGGGCAATAATACAGTTTGGGTGATTATTGATCGATTGACCAAGGCAGCTTATTTTATACCATTTCGAGTTGATCAGTCGATGGAGGCTTTAGCAGAACGGTATATACAGGAGATTGTAAGATTGCATGGAGTACCTGTGAGTATCGTTTCCGGTCGTGATACTTGATTTTTATCGTACTTTTGGAGGAGTATACAGGAAAGTTTGGGGAATCGCTTGAAATTTAGTACAGCCTATCATCCTCAGACAGATGGCCAGTCAAAAAGAACGATCCAAACTCTTGAAGATATATTGAGAGCTTGCATGTTAGACTTCAAGGGTTTATGGGAGGATCATTTGCATTTGGTGGAGTTTTCTTATAATAACAGTTTTCAGGCAACTATACAAATGGCTCCATTCGAAGCATTATACGGTCGTAAGTGTCGCTCGCCTATCTGTTGTTGGAGGAGTATACAGGAAAGTTTGGGGAATCGCTTGAAATTTAGTACAGACAGATGGCCAGTCAAAAAGAACGATCCAAACTCTTGAAGATATGTTGAGAGCTTGCATGTTAGACTTCAAGGGTTTATGGGAGGATCATTTGCATTTGGTGGAGTTTTCTTATAATAACAGTTTTCAGACGACTATACAGATGGCTCCATTCGAAGCATTATACGGTCGTAAGTATCGCTCGCCTATCTGTTGGGATGATGTTGGAGAAAAAACATTATTAGGACCGGATCTTATTGTGCAAACGGTGGAGAAACTTAACGTGATCTGAAATCATATGAAGGCGGTACAAGATCGACAGAAAAGTTGGGCCGATACAGGACAAAGACTTATGGAGTTCACAGTTGGTGATCTTGTATTTCTGAAGATATCACCGACCAGAGGAGTGATTCGATTTGGTAGTCGAGGCAAGCTTAGTCCTCGATTCATGGGGCCTTTCGGTATTATCGAGCGTGTTGGAGAGGTAGCGTATCGATTGGTTTTACAACCATCCTTGGCAGGTGTTCATGACGTGTTTCGTGTATCTTAACTCCACAAGTATGTTCAAGATCAGACGCACGTCCTAAATCACTCAGAGATGACTGTAAGGGAGGACTTAATATATGAAGAAATACCAATGGCGATAGTGGATCGACAAGACAAAGTCCTCAAGAATAAAGTTATCCCTCTAGTACTTGTTTCATGGGGGAATCGTTCGCATGGAGAATCTACTTAGGAATGTAAAGACGAGATCCGATAGAAGTTTCCATACCTATTTTCTTAGATCCATGTTTTCTTGTCTTTTCTTGTTCCGGGAATTTCGAGGACGAAATTCTTTTGTAGTTGGGTATAATGTAACACCCTAATACTGTTATACGATATTTTATTTGGGGTGTTTCAAATCTTGCAACAGATTTCTTGATTATTATTGCTTTTGGGTGCGGATAGTGCATTTGGTAACAGTGGTTAGTATCCGAACTGACCCGCATGTTTGAAATACATCATGGTTCAAGATTACGTCAAATATTTGCTAGTACAGTAGATCCATGCACATCTAGATCCTATAAACATATATAATATATTTTGTATCTGTATATCTTTTAATAATACAAATAAAAACCAAATAATATATTTTGATATCTAGCATGGCATGTTATCGTACCCCATATCATATGGTTGCACCCATATAGCATGTTCATGTCCAAATTGTTTAAACAGACTCGTTTGGATCGCTACGTATATTTACGTAGATCCATACTTGGGGTATGCATTTTTATTGACCGGACATCGCATTATGGTTTTAACTTTTACGTATATTATTCATATTTAAAAACTAGATTTTTAGAGGAAAAAAAACCCGGGTAATAATCATAGTATTTTGACATTAGCTATATAATCCCAAACATATATATTATAATATTCCTTTATCCCCACATTATATATAAACAAACTTATATATAATATATAATATAATAACTAATTATATACTAATCTCTCTCCCCGCTATCACTTCTCTCTTTCATTCTTTGTTTATATATATAATTTATATATAACCCAATATTTTAAAATAACTCCCTCTATCTCTTCTTCTTCTTCTTTTCCTCCTTCGCCATGAGAAAACCCAAATCCTAACCCTTGCCCTAGTCCTTGCCATCGCCGCTCTTCACCGTCACCGCTCACCATCATCATCACCTAGTCGACCTCACCCTCATCACCACCTCCACCTCCTCTCCCCCTTCTCCATCCCGAGCGAACTCTGCACCCCGACGACCCCCAGCAGCAACCCCAGAAACCCTAGCACCTTACCGTTAGCCTCGCCGTCCCCACCCACCATCACACCCACCTTCACCTCCTCACCTCCCTCTCCTCTCCTGACACCCTAGACCACCACCACCACCAACTCTACGACTCTCCGACCCCGAACACCGTCTCAAGAACCCACTGCCTCCTCGCTGACGCAGCCACGTCGCCGTCGGTCATTATCACTGTCATCTTGCCTTTGTCCTCGCCACCCCAAAACCCAACAGCAGCTACCCTGTCTTCTTCTCCTTCTTCTTGTTCTTTTTCTTGATCGTTTCTTGATTCTCCGATTAGCTCGCAGGAGTTGCGCGAGTCGCCGACGATCCGGATGACCCAGTCACCATCGTCATCTAGCCTAGTCACCACATCACATCACTGATCAGCCAGGTCCAGTCTTGTGCACGCAAGTTTAGCATCGCGACGTTATTCCGACGTCAGACGTATGAAGTGAGATCCGATCAAGAAAGTTTTAAGTTGCAACATGCTATATTATTATATCAATAATTATATGAATAAAAATAGTGCATGTATTTTATTATTCAGCAAATATTGCAGATTTACAGTTTTACGATATCCGTTCGTATCCGTACTGATAATCGTTTATCTAGTTGCATGCCGAAACATCATGATATCATTATACTACTACATCAGTACAACATGTTATCTAGTTTGCATCATACATCGTAATGGACGTATAATGGTTATTACAGATAGATATATATGCATCCTGGCATCAGTTATGTTTACAGTGTTCCGATATTGATTACAGTTTCACATGGGGTATCTATTTGGTTAATATACATCACATGACATGTTCACGGCACACTACCTGACTTGTTGCTTGGATCTTATTGCTAATGACAACAATCCTGACTTGTTATCCTGACGAACGTGACTTGTTATCTGTATAGACAAGAACTGTACCTACTTGATCCTGTGTTAGCATTGGATTTATATCGTTAACACCTAATTTGAACACAAATCTGGGGGGAAATGGGAAATCAAGAATGTAACTGAAACATAATTCAAGAGAATATTATTATTGTTTGTCGTTTTTCCGGGCGTTACGGAATAAATCATTGTTTGCCGTTTTTCTGGGCGTTATAGAATAAATCATTGTTTGTCGTGTTTCCAGGCGTTACGGAATAAATACTATTACCGTGGACCCGTAGGGAATAAACGGGATATATACTGTTGAGTTACGATGAGAATTATATTAATTGATTTCAAAGAATTTTAGAATAGATAACCCAGAAGCACATACTTTAGGATACACATCACATACATACACCTCACTGTTCTACATCTGTGTTAATTATTTATATTCATGTTTAATCATATCATTATATCCTGTTCATTACTGTTATTTTGATGTTATGACGCACCGACGTCTGGGTTTTGCATAGTCCAGTTCCTCGCAGGCAAATAAAGAGTACTTTAGCAATCAAGCCGAGCAATGAGGAATTGAACGTGTATTATTAAAGATGTTTAGTTTATTTATTTCTGTAGTTTATTTCAATTGATGTGAGCCCATATTGGGACATGATTCAGATATTGTTTATTAGATCTTGATTCGTTTCCGCTACACCTGTTTCTTGATTCTATTTATTGTGGCAGATAGACATGTGTTGTTTAGATTATATTCTTTTCTGTTCTTGATATTCGATGGACAGCCGTAATGTGATTATGGAGGGATGATTCCTAGCCACAGATAGCATGGTTGGTTTTGTCACGTGTCGTAGTTTACGTATCTTAGAAAGCGGGGCATGACAGTTTTATAGCTCACACACTTGATAACTAAGCCCACTTTATATGCTAATTTACCCCAGATCCCTTAAGTAAAAATCTGGGAGCATTTTGATTTTGGTTTTGGCGATGTTTTACGATATTTGAAACTTGGATTTTGGATTTTTATATCTTGACTCGGTCGTTCGATGTTTGTACGTCAACGTCGGGGGGTATTTTTTTTAGCACGCATTGACCATAGGATCTAACCTATGTGCGCTTCGCTCGTCGTATCGGTTTTGATATGGATTTTTATGCGATTCGATATGGTTTCGAATGTAGGTACAAACACGGGGACTTTCAGGATGACGAAGAAGGGCAAGGTGTTCGTCGGTCTCGACTAGGGTGAGGTGTATAGGTGAGTAGATGTATATCTACGAGGGAAGTCGAGTGGATGGCGTATAGCACCACCGTAACCGTAGTAGCTAGGATACTATATATATATTAGAATCATATACCTAGACTAACCATATGAGTATATTTGTATACTTAGTAGATTATATACCTAGTCTCTATTCCTTAGTCATTAATATATATATATATATATATATATATATATATATTATGATATAAGTATATATATGACATGATTATATATACGATATAAGCATACATGGTATGGTATGGTATGATATGAGATGGGTTGGTGTACGCGACTATAGATTCGTACTGCTTGATTAGATGATATCGTATGAGGGAGATTCCGTACATGATATATTGAGGATAGATTGCTGAATACGGACGATATTCATTTCGACTCAAGGAGTCTTACTAATATTTCAAAACGGAAATTTATGAGATGTTTAAAGTCATACTTACTTTCAAAACTAACGATTCGTTGCGTACTTTAAAATGATAATGTCAAGGGTGCGCTACGAATTTTCAATTGATATCTATTTCAAAAATATCGTGGTCCCTTATATCCAAAACAATATTTCGTGCTATTTTAAACTATAACTGTATAGCTAATACGTAGTTGGATATTTCAATACTTGTTCACGTTATGATTTCATTATTCTGTATGCGCTCGCATTTCGATTTCTTATGATATATACCACGTTTATACCTTTAACTCTATGCAACTTCATTTGCTATACCATTACCGATGATTTCATGTTGCACTTGCACATACTCGCATGTAACGCCTACACCTCATCGGTAATTGCCATGCTACGTACACATATAGAACCTGCTATGCCATCCATATCATACTATACCCTGTTACCATTATAGACTATTGTTTAGTACTCAACACCACGTACTGTTCTGGATATTATACTTTCTTTACATTGCTTATATAAACACGGTTATAGTACACTGACTTGTATGTTTTACATACACATTGCTATTTCCCATCATACTATATTTCTGACAGTACCTTAGATTACTGCTCATTTCACATTAGCATGCATTATATTACTGTTCTGTGCCTTTACATGTTGTTCCATTATTGCCATGTTTTTTATGAGACAATGTTTTCATAGGATTTCTGAGATTTAAGAAACCGCGGATACGATTTTATAAAACCTATGAATATTTTAAATTTTTGGTTTTTTCTTGATATGATATTTTGATGTCCACCATGAGTTTTCTGAGTTCTGAGATATAAATACTATCCGAATCGAGGGAGGGGAGGAACCGATTGTGGATACATGGTGGACCCGGTACGGTACCCAGGGGCAAGAAGATCGTATAGAAAGGCGTTGAGCCTGGCTGGGAGTGATACCTACCGGTGACAGTATGGAAACTCAGCAGATATCCGGAAGATACCGACCGAAGATATATGATTCATATGGATATGAAGCCGACCCAATGAGACGGCGCCTGAGAGAAGGCCGATCCGAGAGACGGCACCTAAGATATGAGGATTTCGAGTGTCGATGTTGGACATGGAATTTATGATGATTTTGAGTGTGGATGCTGGACACTCAGTTGTTTTCATGAAGATTTTGCGCGTCGTTGATGGACATTTTTTGGATGATGTGTGTGTGTGTGTGTTATGGATAACATATTTCCATATATTAATACTGACACGATATTATATATATACATGTTCACATTCATTATCGCAAAGTATGATATTATTATTTCAGTATGACCTAGGTAGATCGTTATGCATTCGATTTCTACCTGATAATGTCTTCTACTCACGATTTGCCAACTCACTCCCATTGTGCCTTAGTTTTCTTCTAGAACCGACCGTTCGGATCAGTAGTGGCTTGTTGGCACGTTTATTCTTTTGGGTGATTGCTTGGTAGGTGTGTTACATTATAGATCGTAACCGCTGCTTGTATATTATATTCATTTTAATCTAGTTAAAAACTCTATCGACCGGACTTGTATATTTAGTTGACTTAGAGACCAAACTTGTATATTCTTTTGGACTTAGAGGTGAGACTCGTATGTTATTCTTTATAGTTGAGTTGATGATATTTTTGGTATTTCTTTTACTTTTTTGTGTTGATTTTCGCCTTGGACGTCGTATATACGGCGTGGTTGTGATTCCGCCAATTGGGCAATGAGATAGCTCCCGATTGGGGATACTGATATTATTTATGTTTATATACTGGTTTTTATCAAAATTTACAAAGGAGGTGCTGCTAAAATTTCAAATGACGAAAATATTTTCAAACCTTAGTCTAAAACCCACTTGTATTTCAACGAACTTTACTTATACTTTAAAAGGAGGAACTTGATTTCATTAATAACCATTTTCCAAAACTTCACCTCCAATAATTACTTAAAAGGTTTAGATTACAAGTTTTCGGCTTACTTGGGTTACGGTGGGGTTCTGTAGACTTCACGTGATTCAAATGCCAGCCACGTGTCGTTTCTGGATCGTGACAGATGCCCAATCTCGATATTCTCATGGCTAGGGACATTTAAGGATTTGCTTATAGACTACCTAGTTCTCACAAGTGTGATCGCCATAATAACCCTGGTAGTCAAGAAAGAATCTTATAGGCTCTATCAACATGTAATAGTGATCTGTAATACCATATAATACATGTACATGATAAAAGAGATGAACCAGATAGTATACTATCATCTCGAATAAAAAAGTTCTACCCGTATAGGTCCCCTCTTAATCATCATAATCGCTTGCCTGCGATTACAATAATTGCCTTGAGAGCACTATAGCCAACATATGGGTTGAATGTTTCTAATTTAAGATAATAGAATTTCTAGCTAAGATACTGAACCTTAGAATTATAGTTGACGGTTAACTTACGAAACTAGCTTAATGAGATTTTGTAGTTGTAATCCGCTGAAAACCCTCGCGAGACAACACTCGTCCTCTAGGGTAACTTAAGGTTTTAACGGCTTGTTAAACATGTTAAGTGCAACCGTAATGCCTACGAAAGTGAGATAGGATTTTTCTTTTTCTTTGATAATAAAACGGTTTTGCTCAGGACGATCAAAAGATAAGTTTGGGGTATTTGTTCATATCATAATATTGTATCTTAATACCACTCATTCTTAATTATATTGCAAGTAAATAGGTGTTTTTGATCCGTGTTTGCTATATAAGTGCAGGGAAACATGCGTTGGAGCAGTTAACGGACTATTTAAGCTTAAATCGGACTGGTTGGACCCAATCAAAGTCAATGGTCAAACAAGTCAACCTGCAAAATTCGAAGTTACCAAAATCGAGATATCAAGTACTAAAAGGCTTCTAAAATTTTAGAGAAGAACAACAAAAAATTCTAGAAACCCAACTCCACAACTTGACCGCTAAGTCACGGCCAAGAACAAAAGATTTACAGCCAAGTTGTGGCCATGTTAGTGCTGCGCAAGTTAGGGTTTTGGAGGTAGTTTTGAGCTTCTCTGTGCTTTAAGCAAAACCCTAGGATTTCATCTTCCAGCGTCTATTTAAACCACGGATCAACAGCCAAGGAGAGCATCTTAGGTTTTATTTTTAAGTTAAAAAAGTTTTAGAATATATAGCCTCCTTTTTTATATTAGCATTAAAATTCTGTAAAAGCTTCAAGTTATCAATAAAAGTTTTGTTTTTTTATCTTGTCTTCTTATTTTAATTTTCTTGCAAATTTTAATTCATTAGATCAATTGTAGTACACTCTAAATTGCTTGTAATAGATAGATGTAGGTTTTCATTGATGTTCTTTTTCTCTTTTCTCCTTGATCTAATTTTTAGAGCAATGATACTCAATGGTTGCTCCTCGCTTTCATAAGGGCCCAAGCAGTTAAGTCTTCTAATATTTTTGATCTCCTTTCTCTTCCTTTCTCTTATTTTATTGTTTTGTTTTATTTTCATGGATGAGTAATTTCTCACTTGTTATAGTTTAGGAAAGGGTAGTATAAGGGATGGAAAAATCTCTTATACTTTACTTTGTTTATCATTTTGTAGAACTTTGGAAAAGTGAGCATAAAACTCTCTTTTTGGGCGCTCTATCCTTTCATGATAGTTGCGGCCCAAATTTGAAACAAGTTGTGTTTGCTTTGTTGAAGGTTTGAGATAAGGACAAGGAACGAAAGGACAAGGGTCAATAGAGAGAACTTAACATGTATTCCCTTCTAAGAACCCTAATCCATGTTGTTTGCAATTACTCTAGCATCAACTCAATGAGAGGATAAAAGGAACGTTTAAGAGAAACCATCGCTTAATCTATCTAATCCGAAAACCCTAATAAGTTTATTTTCTTTGATATTTAACATCTCATCTAGTTAAATCAAACAACATCAAAACTTTTCATTTAGCTCGTCTAAAACCTGATCTATAAATTATCATCTCTCTGTGGATGACCCAAATTCACCTTGTCTAGCTTCAAGCTACACCGTGTTGATTGCGATTTCTAGGACTTAATTGCATACATTTTTCCACACCAATCAATGACTCCTCCAAAGAATCTGATGCAACTAAGGTCTTTTCAAGGCAAGCTCGCTTATATTCGAAAGTCCATCTCGAAGTTATCAGAAAGATGCCAACCTTTCTCAAAACTCATGAAGAAAAATGCTCCTTTCGTCTGGGACACAGAATGTCAAGATACGTTTGAAAGAATCAAGCGATACCTATTGCACCCTACAGTGCTCGCTACCCATATTCCAGATAATCCAATAATTCTCTACACTGCTACATTAGATGGGTCACTCGGCGTACTCCTTGCCCAAAATAACGAGAACGGAAAAGAAAATGCTCTCTACTATCTCAGCCGAACACTGGTTGGAGCAGAAAACAATTACTCTCCGATCGAGAAACACTGCTTGGCTTTGATATTTTCCATGAAGAATCCGAGGCACTATCTGCTCGCTCACCGGGTTATGTTGATCTCCAAGATTGACACGCCATGACAAAGGTAAACTTGACAGGTAAGATGGCCATATGGGCTGTCATGCTGCTTGAATTTAACATAGTCTATACTCCTCAGAAAGCAGTAAAATGGCAAGCCCTGGCCGACTTCCTCGCTGCTCACCCCATACTTGAGGGGTCATTGCTAAATTGCAAGTTACTCGATGAACAAGCGCTGCACCTCGAAAATAATGAGTCATGCTGGGATCTCTACTTCGATGGAGCTTCATCGATGGAGTCCTCTAGCAAATCAAGCATCTTGTAGATAAAAGAAGAGGTAGGATTGGTGTTCATAATGCCATCGGGGGGACCTTACGACGTTCTTTTACTCTCACCAAACCTCGCACAAATAACGAGGCTGAGTATGAAGCGCTTATAGCCAGTATCAAGCTCGCTATAGAGATGGGGATTATCCGATTGCGTGTTTATGGAGATTCCCAGTTAGTCATCAACTAAATAAGTGGCAAATACAAAGTATACAAGCCCGAGTTGGCTCGATACAGAAGCCTTATCATAAAACACATGAAACAATTCATCTGCATAGAACAGATGAGAATTTTGAGGGCATTGAAAGGAAATGCTGACATACTCACTCGCTTAGCCAAAGAACTGGCAGATCCCGATATGGATCAAATTTTAATTTCGGTTCAAAGACGGCAAATTCTACCACTAACTTCTGTACTTGAAGAAGGATTAGAACAAGAAAGTTGTCCTACTGAAGAAGCCTTGATCATTAAAGATGAGTCTGATTGGAGAGAACCCTTTGTAGAGTATCTCCGATATGATAAGCTATCAGAAGAAAAAATCCATGAGTGTTTAGCTGAAAAAAAGAGCTCTCCGGTATGTGTTCATAAATGGCACACTATATCGAAGATAATACGACTAGCTCTGGCTCAGGTGTCTGTCTTCGGATGAAGTCCAAAAAGTTATGAAAGAGGTCCACTCAGACATCTGTGGAGCACACCAGTCTGGCTCTAAAATGCACCTTCAAATCAAGCAGCTAGGATATTACGGGCCTACCATAATAAGGGACTGTGAAGAACATGCGAAGAAATGGCATCTCTGTCAAATACACGACAACTTCATACACAAGCATCCCAATCTACTGCATCCCACCGAGGCGTCATGGCCATTTGAAATGTGGGGCACCGACATAGTTACCCAAATTGATCCTTCGTCGTCTAAAGGACATAGGTTCATATTGGTTGCCACCGACTACTTCTCTAGATGAAGTCAAAATAGAAAATATCCTGACATTCTTCCAACATAATGTTCTATACCATTTTGGCAAACCAAGGAGAATCATTTCTGACACTGGGCCTTCTTTTAAGAGCTTCAGAGTCTCAAGGTTCGCCTCTCAGTACAAGATAGACTGGAGATATTCCTCCATCTATAATCCAACAGCCAATGGGTCGGCCGAAGACTTCAACAAAACTCCATGCAAGCTCTTAAAGAAAAATACTTCGACCAACAAAGGAGACTGGGATCTCAAGCTCCACGATGCATTGTGTGCATATTGTACCACGCACCGCACTCCAACACAATCTACCTCATACTCGCTACTTTTCGGGGTGGAAGCAATCTTCCCCCTTTTAGTAGAAATCTCAAGCTTAAGAATGGTCGTCCAGCACTGTCTGAAAGAAGAGGAAAATGCTCTCCTTTGGCTTGAAGAGCTCAAAGCGCTAGAAGAAAAAAGACTTGTCATACAGAAAAATCTAAAGTTGTACCGAGCCCAAATGTCACATGCTTACGATAAAATGACACGTCTTCAAAAAAGGTGAATTGGTGATGGTTCTCAAAAGGCCAATCATTCCTAATCGACATGCAAAGGAAAAATTTGAACCAAATTAGGAAAAACCATACGTCATCAAAAAGGTGTATGGCGGAGAATCCTACTAGTTGATAAGGGTCGAGGGAAATAGGACCCTATCGCCCATCGATGGCCGATATCTGAAGAAATATTATACATGAATGCTCTCAAACATGGACAAGTTGATTTCGAAAAGCCCTACAAAAATGCACCGACATCACCAAGAAAGAAAATCAAGCCAAAAGATGACCCGAAATCATTAAACTGGGAATAAAAGATTGTTAGTTATATATATGCCCTAGAGGCCATTACTATACATAGGATGTATATTGTAGTGGATGCTTAGACATATATAGGGAGGACTTTCTTGCTGGACATGATAGTATGCTATCTGGTTGCACTTTACCTTAACGTGTACACTGATTGTCTCTCTGTTACATGTTGGTAAAGCCCTTAGGATGTGTACTTGACTACCTGGACTATGATGCGGATCATACTAGTGGGGATATGGTAGTCCATAAGAATATCCTTCAAGGTCCCTAGTCGTGGGTGATCGAGATGGGGAATCGATATACCAGAGTAGACTAGCGTATACCTTCTCGACCCATACAGATGGGCGATGGATGATCCCATATCCATTGGTGTTTGACATCAGAGATGATATACGGGTGCTCAGTGGAGACTGGGTACACTGGACGGACTCGCCGAGAACTCCCAGATGGTATTATACCTCACATCAGATGGCAGTTCTCTAGTGACACTGGTACAGAGTAGTCTGTTGACCCGAGGTCGTCATAGAGTCTTGTGTGATTCCCACTGTGCTTTGATTTCCACCTTACCACATCCAAGAGGGCGTGCAAAATGGTGGTTTTTGGGTATAGTCCCGAATCACATGGAGGCAATAAGCGATAGGAGGGGATTCGTCTCTCCCGGTATAGGGAGTTGATGTTGCGCTGTGTTCGATTGGCTATAACCGAAAATCCTTGGCCAGGGTTGCTGAGATTTACTGGTAAGTGTTACCAGTAGTTTCTCGAACTGTTATAGACCTCATATCGACATGACTTATCGAGCTACTGGGGTCTGACGTTTACCACCCCTAGGCAAGATATGCGACATATCAGACGAACAGACCGGACTGTACGGTAAGTGTTACTGGTTGGATTCACAGGAGTGTGAGCGGGCTTGCTCGTTGATCTTCTGATCGCTCAATACCCGGGTGGCCGTTACGTTTATCAGACCGTTTGCGGCTTGTGGGTGTTTGATATGATCATCACCTACTGCCGGCGTATTGACGAGTCTTTAGAGTCTTACACAGAGGTTTCCTGGCTCAAGCGAAACGAAATAGGAGCGCATATGAGATATGTACGGGACCGAGAATAATATCAGTATGTGATACTGTATTCTATTCTCGCGATTTGTATCATTGGACGGTTATATAAGATATAGCCAGGTTACCGAATCAAGTGTTGATTCGATACATTGATACACTTGATATTAGTCGGTTATATGCGATATGACCGGATCATTAAATCAAGTGTTGATTTAATGATTTAATGTATAATTATATATTTGATATATTACTTTACATTAACTAGTATTTGTTCACTTAAGATGGATTTTATCACTTGATGTGCACAAGTAGTATATGTGATATATTTTTGTGCACTAGATTGTATCATGTTTGATGATACATGCAAACTTGGGTGTATGTTTGCTTTAAACCATCTTTAGGTTAATGGTTAGGTTTTAATTTGTTTTATTTATTTTCTTTATTCATTTTGGCAAGAATAAAGTGGAGGCTTGGTTTGTTTTATTCATGAAGCTTCATGAAGCTTTGAAAGTCTTTGCCATTTTGTTTTTTGCCTTAACCTAACCATTAAACCTAATCCCTAGTTTATTCTCTACATGTGTTAGCCTCACCCATGGTTGCATTATGATAAGATCACTTGATTTATGATTATTCATTAATTCTTTTTCTATTCTCTTCTTCTTCTTCTTCTTGATGAAGAAAAAGAAAGCTTGCTTGAAAATTATCAAGTGAGAAATCCAAATCCAAAGTGAACCCACTTCCTATTTCTTCTTCCTCTACCACTTGCCATGTAGTAGAGTATGTTATCTTCACAAGTTTCATGATCAAGTGAAGATGGAGCTTGAGTTAGAGTTGCCTCGATGTAGATCATCTTCGGCATCGAAGTCAACGACCTAGCCCGCTCATTTCTCCGACGAAACCATCACAAGAGTCCGGGATCCCGGTGACCGCAGCGAAAGGGCGTCATCACGGAGCTAAAGAAGTGGTGGACCGGATCTACAAAGGTTGTATTTCCATTCACTTAGTGTAAATGTGATTTACTTTCATTTAGTTTCGCCTAAACTCTAGTTAACGATCTTGCTAAGGGTTTCTCGGCACATAGAAAATTTGAATTTGGCATGGTTGATGCCTTGTGGAACCTCTTGAGTGTGCCTAAGAACCCTACAGTGGTATCAGAGCCTAGCTAGAGCCTTAGGCGAAGTGTAGACGAAGTTAGAAGTCCGATCGTACCCGAAACCCTAATCCAAAACCCTTCTCTGTACATTTTTCAAAACTATGGAATTTTGTGAATTAAAAATATGCAGAAAAATCAGCAGGGAATTCTATGGACCCATGTGCAAAACGAGACCCTAAGTCACTTGAACGGCCGCGGAACCGCGGCAATGACATGACATTAGCGGCGGTTCCGCGGCTAAACTATTGAGTTAGGGTTTCTAGTTTGTACAATTTCCTCCGTATGTGTTTCCTGATGTTTCTGGGTACTTTTAATATATACTCAACAGTTGAGTTTTCTGGGTTGTTTTGGGGACTCGGTGATTCGATCGGATTGTTTAACTTTGTCTATGTGTTTTTCCGAGTAATTTTAGAATATGTTAAAAAGTTCGACCGGATATGAATACCCAATTTTTCCCCTGCCGGAAAATTTCCAAGTGTTGGATTTTTCCGTGGTTTAAGAACGTTCTAAGTAGTGCAAGTAACGCGATGGACCCTCTAGAAGACAACAAAGCTTAACTCGATTATGTGACCGTCTTGAACTGCACTTTGAACCTTAGGGTTTAGGGCAGTACGGCGTGCCACATGTGAGGCGTTGGCTTGACCCTTCTACGGCTGGACCGTTGGTACTGTGGTATGAAGTGAATGTTTTTAAACTTATTTCATGTGTTGAGTTGTTTCGGGAAAACTTGGGTGTTTGATTGTTCGATCGGAAAGTTTAACATTTTCTATTTATCTGGAATGTGATACAATATTTGGAATCCACAAGTAGTTATGAGATAACTGATTTGAATATTATAAACATAGCACTTTTAGTCTCAATTGATCGGTTGCCACGGAATTTTGATGTGATCAAAAGTCCGTTGCAATCACGTAGCGTACGCGGATACTCGCTGGGTAAACTTAATAGATAGCTACGCCCCATAGCCCCGACCAAGTGACTGTAGGAGAACCCCGTCGCCGAATGCATCCGTCCGGGTGCTCGCGGCAGCGGTGTTCCGCCTTAGTGCACTTCGTCGATGGTATCGGGGGTGCGGCCGCCTACTAAAGTTTGCGACGAGCATTCGATCAAAATGTCGGGAATCTTGTTGAATTGCCCGACTTGATATTGAAAAGAGTTTTCGATAATGAGACTAAAATGCGGGGTTTATAATTGTTATACATGCGATGTATAAGGAATTCATTTGGTTAGGCATGCGATGTCTAAAGAGTTTGTGGATTCCAACTGTTGTAGTTTTACACTTTTTTTTCTGTGGCCGTAAGTGTAATATGTGATATCGCCGGTTTCGTTGCTATATGTCAACGACAATTGGGATGGGCATATTTACTTACGTTGATGACATGTGATGTTATGTGTTGCTGGATATGTTATATTGGATCGTCGTGTTTGAATAGCCGGGGGTTTTTATATGAGATGAGTGTTTTTCATTTTCATTCATGTAAGAACTTGTATGTAATATTCTTTTATTGGGGCACTTCCAGGTTGCGGAAGATGTCACCGTTGATGTATATTATTTACTTTTCCGCACTAGGATAGACCCATGGAGGAGGGCACAAGTAACCGGGTTCTGGAGTCCAGTGGGAGACCAACTCGAGGAGTCGAGTCCGGGTCTCCTAACTCTAGAATTGGTAGGGTTGCTTGCCGCTCTCGTAGGGGTCTAGGGGTATGGGTTTGGCTATTCATCACGACTGTGGAATCCGTGTTTTATTTAGGCTCAAAAGAAAACACGGACGTCCTAGTATATCCAATATTTCATATATGATTCTTCTGCTGCGATATCTGTGGTGTGATCATTTGATATGTTGTGATAGATACTGTATATAGTATATATGATATATTATATAGACGTTACTTATGTTTTACACCCGCGCTAGCCCTGCCCCGCTCTGCCGTTAGTTACCTAACCTAACGGTGCACGAGGGGACATCGAGGCGAATGCGGATAGCATAAGTGTACGTCATATTTATCTGTAATGTTTAGGTGACTTAAATGATGGGACTTCATTAATATGATTAATGAAAGAAAAAGAAACCTAAAAGATGTTGTGGAATCAAATTTTCAAAAACAGGTAGCTACAGTTCTTGCTTTGCATAGTGATATATATGATAAATCCTGCACCTTATTCGATGAGGAAAGGGCCGAGATCCCTTCACCGGGAGTGACCCCTTTAGCAATAACTGGCAGATGCTACACACTCGGTTTGTCTTTTGATTGCTTCTATAGTTTCTGCTTTGCACAGTGATATATATGATATATCCCGCACCTCATTCGACGAGGAAAGGGCCGACGATCCCTTCACCGGGAGTGACCCCTTTAGCAAAACTAGAAAAGCCTCAAAAACACTCCATTTCAAAATTCATTCGATCCTACAACGATATCAAGTTCAATACGCAATAGGTTTTCAGAAAAACCTGTCGTATCCCTCCGTCATTTCAGATAAGTCCTGCTTAGTATTCGTGCTGCGTTTGTTGACCTTGTCAAGGCGCAGTGTGCGGTAGCTAACCAGTATTTATCTGCTTATGCATATGATGCAGATTGGGTTAAGGTAGTCGTACGGCCTTATTGACCTTGTCAAGGGTCGTGCGGGTGGGTTTGATTCAATCAAGAAATGACGGGTTGAACTTGACTTACGGTCTATGGTTTGTTGACCTTGTCAAGGTCATAGATCGTTTGGGGCAAAATATTATCGGGAATTTCAAGTGTTGAAATTTGCAATGAGATTGCATACCTTCTATGAGATAGTTGGATCCCGATACCCGCTGCGAGTAAGAGTTACTCCTGGGAGAGTTTTACACATTACATTTAGCCGATCAAGTAGGTGTCTAGAAAGGTGTTAACGAGGTTACGCCTCTGGGAAAACGAGGTTTACTATAATTAGGTTCGTGCGAAAGCACGGGGGACCTCCCTCAAAGTACCGACACTGGCCTGGCTGAAAGATTGGCGAACTTGTAGCGTGTAATTAATCCCGGCTAGTCTTTCCTTTTAGGGTTTAAAGAAAGATTTGATAAAAACAGTGGGAGCCATCCTGATTAGATAAAATAATAACCAATCTGATCTTGCAAGAGCATACGCTGAGTGTTTTCTTCTCTCTCTCTCCAGGTAGCGACCATGTCACGCCTTAATCAAGATAATAAAATGGATATATTGACCGAACCCGCTTGTTATACTGAGCTGGGGAACGTTGGTCCCGCTCCAACTTATAATTGTTATAAGACAGAGCAGGGAATTGTGGATTACCACAATTCCCGTGCCGCCCAAACGAAGAAAGTGCATACCGATGCATCATCTTCGAGTATGTTCATTACACAGAACTGTTTCTCAGTATCCTCTGCATCCTGGGTATCTGATACCGGATCAGGATCCCAGATATGTAATATATTACATGGGCTACAGAAAGGTAGAGAACTGAGAACGGGTGATAAGTTTCATGAGGCAGAAAACGGTGCAAGTGTTGCAGCCAAGTCTGTTGGTCACTGTCACCCTGTATTACCAGAATACATTGATTCTGAACAAATGTTATTAGATACCGAACCTGATGTACAAAATCATATCAGTCTCTTTATTAGTAAAGAAAGGATATAATTTTGTATTGTTAGATAATGTTTTGAACATTTCCTATATCAAAAGTTGATCAGTTCAGGCACGTTATCTAAAAGCATTGACGTTCTAAATCAAACTACGGTTCTTAGTATACAGAACACACACAAGAGGAAGAGTTCAGAAATGAAAAAATCCTTCTTGAGGTTTTGTAGACTAGGTCATATCAATGCGACCCGACTAGCTGAAGTTACATATAGATGCATATTTAAATCAGTTTGAATTTATATCTTGTGAAACTTGCCAGTCATGTCACAAAGATAAGATGACCATAGCTTCGTTTACCGGAAACAGAGAAAGAGTTAGTAAACTCTTGGGATTGATACATGTTGATGTATGTAAGGTCCCCCGTCTATACATGCCAGGACCGGTTCTTTGTACTTCATTACATTCTCTGATGATCTCTCAAGATTCGGCCATATGTTCCTGTTGAAACACAAGTCCGAACCTTTTGAGATATTCACAGAATATAAGTTAGAAGTAGAGAACCAATACGGGTATAAGTATTATGTCCTTTGATGAGATCAAGGAGGAGAATACTTGTGCATAGAATTCCTTGACTATTCTAAAGGAGAATGAGATTCTCTCTCAGCATTACTCCTCCGTATACACCATAGCACGATGGTATATCGGGGCGGAGCAATTGCACCCTATTCGATACGGTGCACTCTATGATGAGTACTACTGAGTTACCTGTTTCCTTTTGGGGGTTATGCACTTGAGAAGCTGCATACCTATTGAATTAGGTTCGAATCAGATCACAGCCTACCACTCCATATGAGATATGGTATGGGAAGAGCCCATGTCTTAAGCTAGTTAAGATTTGGGGTTGACCGGGCTATGTCTAAAAGCAAAAATCCGGACAAGATCGAGGCAAGGTCTGTTATGTAGAACTGGAAAGGTTCCAGCTATACCAACTACAGCAGATGATTTGGTAGAACCAAAGGATTCAGTAGATTCCAACGAACCTCAGCCTCTCCGCCGATCTAGTAGGGTTCCTCATCCGCCTGAGAGATACTTCGGTTTCTCGATGACAGTGGGAGCGAGGATTGTATCATGAGATGATGACCCAACTAGTTTCGAGCAGGCCATCGAGAGTAGGGACTCTGTAAGAATGGCTGGATGCTTAGCGATCTGAGATGGAATCCTTATACACCAACAAAGTATAGACTTTGGTTGCTTTATCTGAAGGGTTAAATCCCCATCAGGAGCAAGTATATCTTGAGAAGATTACTTGGTGTACATGGAAAGGTTGAGACTTTCAAAACTAGACTTGTTAAAGGTCTGCATCGTAGACCGGTTGTGGCTCATAATGAAACCTTTTTCTGGGGCCTATGCTTAAGTCCATCCAGATCCTACTTGCCACGGCTACATACCATGACTATGATATCTGGTGGTTGGGTGTCATGACAGCTTTTCTAAATAATGTTTTAGAAGAGGGCGTCTATAAGTACACAGCCAGAGGGCTTCGTAGACAGTGGGAGCAGCGGAAACGTGCACAAGTTGCTTTATAGGATAAAGCAGGCATCGCGGAGTTGGAACGTCTGTTTTGATGTGGTAGTCAAAGAGTTTGACTTCATCAAAATGGTAGATGAACCTTGTATATACAAAAAGGTAGTAGGGAGTATGGTGGTGATCCTCGTAGAGTACGTGGATGACATACTCTTGATAGGGAAGGAGTTTCCTATGCTACGCTCAGTCAATCTCCGCTTATCACAAGGATTATCCATATAGGATCAATGTGATACCTACTAAATCCTATGTTTTGGATCTATGAGATAGATCTAATTGGATGTTAGGATACTCACTAGATGTAGTGAAATGGTATCAATTGATCCTGGGGAGAATCACAGGAAGGGTTCCAGGGTGATAAGGACGACTGAATGTCAGTCACAGGCATTGTCTTTACCCTTAGTAAAGGGATGGTATGTTGGAAGAGTTCCAAGCTAGATACCGTGGCTAACTAGACGATAAAGGATGGATACATCGCTACTTAAGATGCTATCAAAGAGGAAGTCTGGGTGTATATTAGTTCATGAGATGAACTTCGTTCCTACCATTGTGAGACAATGGAGTTGTGGCTTATACCTAGGAACGCCCGTGCCATCAGTGATCCAGACATATTCTGAGGAAGTGTCACCTGATCATGGAGATGGTTGATCTCCAAGGGATCTAGGTCAGGAGAGTAGACTCAAAGGACAACACGGCAGATCCACTCACAAAGGCCTTTTCCCAGAGAGAGACTTTTAAGGGATGGTTGAGTATGAGATACTACAACCACTGCTATCAGATGGCCCTAGTGCAAGTGGGAGATTATTAGTTATATGTATGCCCTAGAGGCCATTACTATACATAGGATGTATATTGTAGTGGATGCTTGGACATATATAGGGAGGACTTTCTTGCTCGACATGATAGTATGCTATCTGGTTGCACTTTACCTTAACGTGTACACTGATTGTCTCTCTGTTACATGTTGGTAAAGCCCTTAGGATGTGTACTTGACTACCTGGACTATGATGCGGATCATACTAGTGGGGACATGGTAGTCTATAAGTACATCCTTCAAGGTCCCTAGTCGTGGGTGTATCGAGATGGGGCATCGATATACCAGAGTAGACTAGCGTATACCTTCTCGACCCATACAGATGGGCGATGGATGATCCCATATCCATTGGTGTTTGACATCAGAGATGATATACGGGTGCTCAGTGGAGACTGGGTACACTGGACGGACTCGCCGAGAACTCCCAGATGGTATTATACCTCACATCAGATGGCAGTTCTCTGGTGACACTGGTACAGAGTAGTCTGTTGACCCGAGATCATCATAGAGTCTTGTGTGATTCCCACTGTGCTTTGATTTCTACCTTACCACGTCCAAGAGGGCATGCAAAACGGTGGTTTTTGGGTACAGTCCCGAATCACATGGAGGCAATGAGCGATAGGAGGGGATTCATCTCTCCCGGTATATGGAGTTGATGTTGCGCTGTGTTCGATTGGCTATAACCGGAAATCCTTGGCCAGGATTGCTGAGATTTACCGGTAAGTGTTACCAGTAGTTTCTCGAACTGTTATAGACTTCATATCGACACGACTTATCGAGCTACTGGGGTCTGACGTTTACCACCCCTAGGCAAGATATGCGACATATCAGACGAACAGACCGGACTATACGGTAAGTGTTACTGGTTGGATTCACAGGAGTGTGAGCGGGCTTGCTCGTTGATCTTCTGATCGCTCAATACCCGGATGGCCGTTACGTTTAGTAGACCGCTTGCGGCTTGTGGGTATTTGATATGATCATCACCTACTGCCGGCGTATTGACGAGTCTTTAGAGTCCTACACAGAGGTTTCCTGGCTCAAGCGAAACGAAATAGGAGCGCATATGAGATATGTGCGGGACCAAGAATAATATCAGTATGTGATACTGTATTCTATTCTCACGATTTGTATCATTGGACGGTTATATAAGATATAGCCGGGTTACCGAATCAAGTGTTGATTCGATACATTGATACACTTGATATTAGTCGGTTATATGCGATATGACCGGATCATTAAATCAAGTGTTGATTTAATGATTTAATGTATAATTATATATTTGATATATTACTTTACATTAACTAGTATTTGTTCACTTAAGATGGATTTTATCACTTGATGTGCACAAGTAGTATATGTGATATATTTTTGTGCATTAGATTGTATCATGTTTGATGATACATGCAAACTTGGGTGTATGTTTGCTTTAAACCATCTTTAGGTTAATGGTTAGGTTTTAATTTGTTTTATTTATTTTCTTTATTCATTTTGGCAAGAATAAAGTGGAGGCTTGGTTTGTTTTATTCATGAAGCTTCATGAAGCTTTGAAAGTCTTTGCCATTTTGTTTTTTGCCTTAACCTAACTATTAAACCTAAACCCTAGTTTATTCTCTACATGTGTTAGCCTCACCCATGGTTGCATTATGATAAGATCACTTGATTTATGATTATTCATTAATTCTTTTTCTATTCTCTTCTTCTTCTTCTTCTTGATGAAGAAAAAGAAAGCTTGCTTGAAAATTATCAAGTGATGAATCCAAGTAAGAAATCCAAATCCAAAGTGAACCCACTTCATATTTCTTCATCCTCTACCACTTGCCATGTAGTAGAGTGTGTTATCTTCACAAGTTTCATAACCAAGTGAAGATGGAGCTTGAGTTAGAGTTGCCTCGATGTAGATCATCTTCGGTATCGAAGTCAACGACCTAGCCCGCTCATTTCTCCGACGAAACCATCGCAAGAGTCCGGGATCCCAGTGACCGCAGCGAAGGGACGTCATCATGGAGCTAAAGAAGTGGTGGACCGGATCTACAAAGGTTGTATTTCCATTCACTTAGTGTAAATATGATTTACTTTCATTTAGTTTCGCCTAAACTCTAGTTAACGATCTTGCTAAGGGTTTCTCAGCACATAGAAAATTTGAATTTGGCATGGTTGATGCCTTATGGAACCTCTTGAGTGTGCCTAGGAACCCTACAAAGATAACCCCTAAATGGTTAAAGTGAGAACCAAAATCCTCTAAAGGCAAATTATGAGTCTCTCTTGGCACTATGCTTTAGTGTTAGCAGTGTTGATACCGACCAAAATCCTAAACCCCAAATCCTCTAAAGGCAAATGATGAGTTGTTCCTAGCACTATACTTCAGTGTTAGCGGTGCTGATGCCGACTAAAGACCAAAGCCCAAATCCTCCAATAACAAAAAATGAGTCGCTCCTAGCACTCGTGTTTCAGTACTAGCGGTGATGATGCCGACCAAGATCCTAAATTCCAAATCCTCAAATTCCAAGTACCCACTTGACAGTATTTCCAAGCTCAAAAAATCTTACAAAAAGATACCGGAGCAAGTTAAATCAAATCAACCAAGTCAAGCATCGACCTACACGTCGCAAAAAGGGAACTAAATCAAAGCATCGACCGTTCACGTCAGAAAAATGGAAGGATCGACTGTCCACATTGTAAAAAGGGCAGCATCGACCGTCCACATCGCCAAAAGGGTAGCATCAGCCTCCACGACGCTAAAGGGGAACTAAATCAAACTAACCTCTCCACGAAAGAAGATCTATCAATCTCATGCATATGACCCATATATGTGGTGTGCATTTATTGATGGGGGCACTTTGTTGGGTTCAAAAAATTATTCCCTTTTGATCAAGGTAAAAAAAGTCAAAGTCAACCTGAAGGCCGGGCCCAACCCGAGTCAAGTAGGCCTAAGCCCAAACCCAAGTCAAGTGTGCCCAAGCTCGGACCAAGCCAGTCCAAGCTTAAGCATCGGGCCGGCCCCATGCTAAGAAAAGAAATAAAAATGTAATAGATACATCTAATATGTAATAAATAGGAAGTTAATGTAAAAGGAATAGGCAAAAAACCATTTTTTGTAAAACCGAAGGGCTAAAATGCAAAAGATGTGCACATGTGTAAAAGAATACGCAAAAATCTAAAATTGTAAAGCTCAAGAGATTGTGTGTAAAGTGTAAAGGCTATAAAAACCAAACATATATGGAAATAATAACAACATTCATTCCCTCTCATTCTTTCTAGGATTTTGAGCCTCCACCAAAAGAGGCAAGTTTTTCTCTTTTCTTCTTCTTTCTTAAGAAAGATCCAAAGAGAAAGAGAGTCCTTTTGGATCTCTCTCATCTCCTCTATCTATTTCTTTCCAAATATAACCCATTGAAAGAGAATCCATCACTTGAAGAAGAAAACTCGTCTCAAAATTCCAAGATCCGAGATTAAGACCAAGAAAAGGAGCAAGATTTTTTCATCAAGTTTGAAGAACAAGAGAGTAAAAGGGTTCTCGGGGTGAAAGTCATGTGCTTTCACCCTGAGCAAACATATTTTTCAAATAGGAAACTCGATGAAAGCCTAAGGCTTTTGTGACCGGCGTTGCCTCCGCTTGTTGGCGAGGATCTCCAAAAGGATCTCCACTGCGGGCATACCCGCAAAGGGGAATGCCCACCTCGAAAATCCCCGCAAAGGGGATTTTCCGCTTTGTAAATCCCCGTAAGGGGATTTTCTACTATTCAATACCTGATCGAAGATCCCAAGAGGATATCCACGGCGGATATCTCAACGAGATACCTGCGTGCGGATATCTACTTTGGAATACCCGCTTGCGGATATCTCCAAACAAGATATCCGCTTTTCCCTTTCTCACTCCCCCATGCACTCTCACACTATTTTTTTTTGTTTCGGAGCGCTGCCCCAAGCCCTGTAAGGACCTACGTAAATAACTCATTTTCGGAGCGCTGACCGGATAGCAGAACCCCCGTAAACTCTATAAGACCCCCGATATGTTCAAAGAGGCCTAAAAATTATTTTCAAACACATATGCACACTTTCACAAAATGAGGTTGCATGATTCACACGACCTATTAATCGGAGGTTCACTCGCTTCAGAGAAACGGGTAATTAACTGCAGCTTTGTCCACGGCTGTCAAAGATTAGAATCTTGATAATCAATAAACCCCTGACTACCCTAAATAGGGGGAATCTTTATACGTCTGACAAGCAAGCACATCTTATCTCAATGGGGTGAGGAAAAACACTCTACATATACACTCTACTATTCACACAAGCACATGTTTTTAGTTTTAAGATATAAAGAATAATTAGAGTTATCTTTGTTGAAATGTTTTCGTTAAATAATAATAATATATAAATAAAAAATTCACTAAGTAACTGGAAGGACATGCCTTGGCAAGCATTGGATGCTCACCTTAAAAAGTGAACAATTTTTTTATTAAATAATAAAATATGTGTTGTTTTGTGATTTCCAAGGATAATTGGGTGATTAAGTCTTTTAGAGTGTTTTTTACTTAATGCCCTAAAACCATCTAGTTCGGAAGCCACTGACTTAAAGCTTATTAGGATGTCCTAGATAGCTTAACAGAACTAGACATACTAAAACCCACACACTGAGTAATCGGTTGGTTGGTGCCTCATGAAGCATTAATGGTCGCACTGAAAGGTGTTGTGGGTGTGTATAGAGAGCTAATCCTATGAGTTTCGGCATCATTTCTTATTTTGAGGTCTACATTTTAAACACAATACGTTGTGTTTTTCATCGATCTACACCAATCATCGTGATCTACACATGTTAGATAGGTTATGTATCAACTTTTACGAGATTTGAAGACATCTAACTAATCTATCAAATAGATTAAAAATCAACGGCTTTACGATGCATGAAAAACAAGATCGCTTGATGGATGTGTTAAAGGACTCCAAATCTAATAAAACTTTATACATAACCTATCTAATACAAGTAAATCAAAGTAACCAGTACGGATCAATGAAAAACACAGGGGTTGTGTGCTTATAAGTTTCACCTCAAAATTTAACAAAACATGAACCGGCCTCATGGGATCATCTCCCTAGTTTTGCCTTGTGAAGAATTACATCATTTGCCCATTATACATGCATAAAGAAACAGTATTTTTTGTCATTTCCAAAGAGAGAGAAAGTAGAAAATTTTGTAAATATCCTATGAGACTTTCTCTCTCCTGATGATAATCAATTTCCTATTTAATTACGAAGATTTTTTTCATTCTCTCTACTTAAAAACGACAAAAAGTACCCCTTCTTTATCCATGAATGAGGGATAAATTAAGTAATTATTCACATAGCATAATTAAGTTGGTTATGCCTTAAGAGTAAATTATCTTTATATATATATATATGGAGGGAGAGAGAGAGAGAGAATAATGAAGAAAAGAGAGCCTGGGGGGCTTTTTCGTTAGGTGGCATCAAAAGTTTATTTCTTCCATGATTTTTTTTAACGATCAGTACTCATCATCATCTTTATCATGTAAGAAGTAGATATACCAAATTTCATGTGATTCCATCATTTTTTCACCGTTCAGTTGGCAATGTAAAAAGTCATATTGTCGGTAAACCGTTAATTTTGCACCCACTAAATCAATGGTGAATAAAATGATGAAATCGCATAAAATTTGGTGTATCCGCATCTTAGATGATATAGATAGAGGCGATGGGTGCCGATTGTCGAAAAAATCATGGGGGTGTATTTTTTCGACGCCATAGAAGGTAATTCCCTCTTATGGCACATTTCACCCATTATATATATATATATATATATAACGGAGGAAATATGCCATAGGACGGAATTCCCTCTTATGACGCCGACAAAATACATCCTCCACTATTTTTTGACGATTGGCATCCATCATCTCCATCTTCATAATCTAAGATGTGGATACACCAAATTTTATATGATTTTATCACCTTTTCACCTTCGATTTGGTGGGTGCAAAATTAACGCTTTACTGACAATTGAACTTTTTACATTACTAATTCAACTATGAAAAAGTGCTAGAATCATATGAAATTTGGTGTATCCACATCTTAGATGATAAAGATGGAGATAATGGATGCCGATCATCACAAAAAATCATGGAGGATATAGATTTTTAACGCTGCCTAACAAAAAAACCTCATATGGTCTCTTTTCTTCATTATTCTCTCTCTCTCTCTCTCTCTCTCTCTCTCCATACACACACGAGGATATGAAACAAGGATATTATAGTTTGAATTGAAATCTCAAGATCAAAAGATGCATTATAGATACACATAGGGTATAAGATCTATAGTTTAAGAAAAGAGGGACGTGAAGAATATGATCAAGTTCTATTGAGGGAGGATAGAATTTTTGGTTTCGAAATGATTCTTGAGAATGATAATTCTTGAAAAACTCAGGAACAAGCGAGATTCTTCCTTTTTCTGTGTTTTTATTTTTCTTTATTTTTCTTTTTTCATTTTCTTATCTTTTATTTTTCTTTTTCCTCCTTTTCTTTTATTTCATTTCCTTTTTGTTTTCCTTTTCTTAGACAGTTTGTAGGTAGAATCTGCTGAAAACTCTCACGAGACAACAATCGTCCATTAGAGTAACCTAGGGGTTTAACAGCTTGTTACACGTGCTAAATGCAATCGCAATGCTTGTGAAAAGGAGCAAGAATTTTTCATTTTTCTTAGGTTTTTAGTTTTGCTCGAGCACTAGCAAAAGATAAGTATAGAGGTATTTGATAGGTGTAATTTATTGCATGTTTTTATATCCATATTTATCTCATTTTGATATATTTAATGCTGCTCGAGTCGATTTTTGTTAATAAATGCAGGAAACAGGGTTAATTACAAAGGGACAGAAAAAGAAGTGAACACGTGCATTTCAGACTTCCAAACAAGTTAAATTGAGTATTGAACGCACACGGGTAATAGACGGAGTTCAAAAGGAAGCTTAAGTAACAGAACTCAAGACCTGACACGAAGCCAGACTCAATTAGAGCAAGTCAACCCGCAAAAATGCGGTCAAAGGCACAAATTTGAGACCGGGTTAACTCCAATTGGGTCGGGTTTTTGTGTGTGGATTTATATTCATAGTTTAGTTAGGAATAAGTCTTGTAACCCGAGAGAATCCCTATATATACTACTGTATAATTAGTTTAGGGCTTCATCTCCTTCTTTTCGCTTCTTTGTCGTCTAGGGTTTTTGTTTTGGAGAAGATCAAGACTATTTGTAAGGATAATTATTTTATTTGCAATTTAATTTTAATTATGCTCTATTATTTGCATTGCTTTCTTTTTAATTATGTCCAGGTAATTTTCCTTTTACCGGAAGCAATGTAGCTAGATTATTTCATGTGTTTGATGTTCAATTTATCTTGATCTCATTTTGTGCTTAATAAATAATTAGATAGACCTTAAGTTAATTCTAGTTTTATTAGAATTTTGATAGATTATGTAGCGTTTGCATATAGCATATGTTTAAATCTCTTTGATAGGTATGTCGTATGGCATATAGTTTATTCTTAGTGGAAGTAAAGTTAGGAAAGACAATAGATTTATATAATTAATGAAAATTGAATCTTTTTAATAATTGTGATTTATTTAGTTTGATAGATTATGTTGAGAATCGTTTAATCTATTCTAACATAAGTTTGATAGATTAATATGAAAGTCGGATAATTTATCCTTATTAAAAGGATTATGATTGTTAGATAGAGAAGAGAGCTAGATTAATTAGATTGATGACACATGTTTAGATCTAGTGAACACGCAAACCCTATCTATGTCTTTTCTTTTATTAAAATTCCAAGTAGGTTAGTAGTAATATTTCTCATAAAAAACCTATTTTTAATTCGCCTTAGTTAGATTCCTTGTTCCCTACGATAGTTTTTGTAACGGTACTACAATTGTACGCCGTGCTCTTACGATTAAATATAACATATAAATTATCTTAACAACCACACCCCAATGTTGTCTATCTTTTTTGAATGTCTAACTATTTGTGATATCAGGATCCTGGGCCGATGACTCTAAATAGGCTCTCTCTTTGAGAATTGTAATATTTGGTTGGTCTGGTCTTTGGACGAACCCTCGGGATTTATTTATGATATTTGGCGCCTTTATTGTTTTAATGGAAATGAACAAGGCCGGCCCTTCGGTCGAAGCCCATTTTTTGTAAGTCCACGTTGCCCACCCCGGTGCTTGCGGGGAGGCGAAAACGTTATGAAAAATCTAATTTTTACAACACTAGGCAACATGGACTATGTAAAGGAGGGATCTTTGCTAAACAAAACTAACTACAAAGCTAAAAAGAGTTTAGCTACTCGGAAAGGGGGTTATACCTAGGTCTTCAAATCCTTCTCTTCTTGCTCCTTGGAGTGAAAGAACGGATCGGATCGTCGCCTTCTCTTGCCGAAGAAAGATCCACCCGAGGGCCTCTACCTTTGGCTCCAATTTCAAACTAGAAGTAACTAAGGTGCTTGGTGTGCTAAACCTAGGACCTTAGAAAGAGTAGAGAGTATTTTTGAAGGGATTATCTCAAACTCAAATGGTTCTCAACTCATGAGAGGGGAGAGCTAGAGAGAGAGGAAGAGGAGGAGAGAGAATGAAAATGATAAAGTGAGAAGAATAATGCAACCTTCTCTCATATATGTGATTTATGAAAAATAGATAATTAGCTAAAGATAATTGTCATGGTTAATCAAGAAATGACCATTATCATTTCACATTAAATGCTTTTGCAAGGATCAAAGAGCATCTTTTATATGGAATGATGATGGTCAACTTGTCAACCTAGGTCAACAAGTCAAGTATAGTCAAATGGTCAACAACCCTAACCATGCACAATTATAATTAACTAATATTAATAAATCATAATTCACACATAAACATTAGGGTTAAGAAAATGACAATGGTCATCAACCCTAATGAAAGTCCTCTGCCTCTGTCTCAGTCAACTGTGCATACACACCCGTATCCGTGTTCCGAGGAACATGAATACAATGAGATAAAACCAATCCCAAATCATATACTAGGATCCGGCTTAAACCAAAACCCGCTAGTATAAGCTGTCCGGACACCAAACGTGCACAAGTGCACGGATGTGAACGAACCCTGTCACAAAACCATGCGACCTCTACTCATTTTGCTTAAAGGCGAATAACCCTCTGTGTGGGACTCTAAAGACTCGACACTACGCTGGCAGTGGGTTTAACCACAGACCGCAAGCGGCACTAGCTGTACGTAACGGTCCCCAGGTAGATGCCGATAAAAAGACTGACGAGGTAAACCCATCTGAACTCCTACTGAGCCTGAATGTGACAGTCTCCGTACAGTCCGGTCTGTTCGTCTAAGAACATCGCATGGCGGGCCTAAGGGGGCGGTAAACGTTAGTCCCCTAATAGCGGTACAAGTCGTGCCGGAGTGTAGCCCAGAACACCCTGAGATAACACTGGAAACCTACCAGTCTATCTCGCTTGCCCTGGCCAGGGACTTTGTGTAATGGCTTTCCTAGACACAGCGCGATATCAACCCCCAATATCGGGAGAGACGAATCCTGTCTAACCATCACTGCCTCCAAGTGCTTCGGGACTGCACCCAAAAACTACTTGTTAGCACGACTCCTTTGAGCCGTGGTAGGGTAGTAATCAAAGTACAGTGGGAACACACTCGAGGCGAAGTGACAGTGTCAAGTCAACGGACTAAGCTGTACTCATGTCACCTGGGAACTGATAACTGACGATAAGTATAATACCAACCAACAGTTCCCGACGAGTCTTGTCCAGTGTACTCGTAACCTAACGAGCACCCGCATACTATCCCAAGTACGACGTACTGACGGCTGTGGGACAGGCCATCTCCCAAGCTGGGATGAGAAGCGCATACGCTAGTCTACTCCGGAGTATCGATGCCCTGTTTCGATAGTCCTACGACTAGGGACCTGTTCACATCATAATATTGCATTATTATATTCCCCATTCTTATTCTTTTTATAAATAAATAGGTGCTTTTGACTCATGTCTGCTACATGTTACAGGTTACAGGTTCTTGGACAGGAAACAGTGAAAACGATGTAAAGACGATGAAAATTTGGATTTTTGACCAACAAATGGGAGGATCTTAGTCAAGCCTACATCGAAAGACAGTGCATAATTAACAAGGCAACTCAAGGTCCAAAAATACAAAGCGGACGGTTAAAAATCCATTGCAAATTGTTCACTGAAGATCTGGAACTAATGTAGAAGCCCAATTTGTAAAAGAACCAAAGAACCAGAAGACAAAAAGAACCAAGAACAAAACCCTAAAATTTCAGCATGTGAGCCAACTAAAGGGCCGCGGAACCGCGGCCCAAGCCCACCATTGCCGCGGTTCCGCGGCCAGAAGAAGACAAAAGGAGAATTATTTTTTACCAAAATTCAGTGGCTTCGTTGACCGGTCTTCCTAGAGGGCTATTTTTGTAAATGCAAACATGCAAGTCATTGTAACCCTAGGGTTTCCTATCTTCTATAAATAGGGACTCTAATTCATTGTAAACTTCATGCCTCCCTTTAATGAATAAAATTTAGAAATCTTTTGGAGAGCATCGGTGCCTCTCTTCAATTCAGAAATCCAGATCTGACAACCCTGCTTTGATGTTTAGAGAGAGCCATCTGTAAGTAATTTATTTTCTTGCCTTAGTGTAGATTTAAATTCCTTGCCCTAGGTAAATTTATTTTCCTGCCCTAGTTATAACTTCCCTTGGATAATTTAGATTTTTAGATTTAATAATCTGTCCGAACACCTTTCGGAATTAACTCGTAAGAACGAATCGGAAATTCACAACATCCCTGTAGACCGACCCGTACTCACCGGCTAGCTTCATGCGACGCCGTTCTTGATTGCGGTTACAAATATTTTTGATCTATCTTTTAGAAAGCGCAAGCACGCTAAATCATTCAATCAAATGGCGCTGTTGCCGAGGATGGCGTAGAATTTTCTTTTCGCGATTTCGGGTTAATCATAAATTTAAAAAAAATCATAAAAATCTGAAAAAAATCATAAAATATAAAAATATATATCATTTGTTATTTTTGGAAGGGATACTTTGTTGTTTGAATTTTGCAGGATATACGAAAATCGGATCTGGAAATCTACAAAGATCAAAACAGGAAAAAACAGATCGGAACAACAGAAGACACAACAACCGAGGAACAGAAGAAATTTGGAGGACCGAGTCTACAAGTTAACCGTGGTGATCTGGTCTAAAAAAAAAAAAAAAGCCGAACCCACCAAAGCGCGGCGGAACCGCCGCGCCAGCCCTCTTTTGGCCGCGGAACCGCCGCGGTCTGGTCGAATCAGCGCTTAGAAAAAAGGTGGCAGAAGCGCGATTAAAAAAAAAAAAACTGTTCCGCCACTGGAAATTTCTGTGAGTTTTCTCTCTCTCCTTTACAAATCTTGATATATCTTCTGTAAATTTGCCTGCAGGATTTCTTTGCGCTCAAAAATGTTTTCCCTTTCAAATAACAATCTTGTGCAGGATTCTTTGCGTCGCGCTTAAAATAAAAATATTTGATTGCAAGTGATTTACTGTTTTGCATATCTTTAATTGGACTTTAAGGGGCTTTTTGACCAATTCAGATTGGGTGGGGATTTCATCACCCTTCCCAGGACCCCAGAAATCACATAAGGCATTTGCATTGACCAATCTTTAATTAAAAAATACTAGACTCAGACCTAAGGACATCGAGCTCAATAGGAAAAGGACTAGTATAGGCATCGACCGTTTATCCTAACTGACATTGCGGTGTCTAGGCTAGTGGTTATTAATTAGGCCCACTGTAGTGGTGGTTCCTTCCCACTTACCTGGCCGTACTTGTCCGTGAAGAGGCGGTTTGAGGTCCTATTTGTAGCCCTAGTTAGGAGCTGTCTAGTAGACCTAGGCGACCCTAGATCTAGGTCTGATTGTGCATTTCTGGTTGATTACATTTGTGTTTAAGCCCTTTATCGATATTTTTTTTCTGCAAACAGCCTCAAATAAAGAGAAAAAAAGAAAAAAAAGAAAATTTTTATAAAAACTTGTAAAAATTTTGTCGCTAAGAAATCCTTGCACCCCACTTGCACCACCTACCTTTTTTCTTTCCCTTTTCTTCTAACATGGGTACTCCACATAAAAAATCATTAACCGAACTTTAGTATCCCGAACCTAATTTTGCGTCATATGTTAATTTGTTCGGTCAATTTAAAAACGATCCTTCCTTGCCAAAAATTTCGTTGAAAGATCAAATAGAGACGTCTAGGAGAAATAGTTTGACTTTTCAACCTACCTTGTGTCAACCGAGTCAACCTTTACCACCTACATATGTTGATACCACTTCGTTAAGTCCTTCTGTCACTCCTAGGCCGATGTCCATTGCTGAGCATATTGTTCAATCTCGCAGTCGATCTTTTACCCCTCTCCACTCGTCTAGTTCTAGGGATCAACATGACTATTCACCTTTTTATCCATATGTTGACCCTACCCCTGCCCAACCACCCGCTTCCTACAAGTCATACCTGACCTTCCCACCTTCACTAGACACTGTTTCGACACAGCCATTAGGGAGTTTCACATATCCAACCAATTTTGAATCTTTTACTGACACCCCCTCACCACCTAAGTCTAGTTTGGAAGAGTCGTTGGAAGCGTACATTACAGCAACGAATAAAATGACTAGGAATGTGGAAGCGTCTTTAGCCGCCCTTATGCAACCTACCGAACCGGTAGCTAGTTTCCAGCTAGCTCAAAAATTTTTAATGTATAAGGAGGCGGTTAGACAGAGTGAGAATGAGAGAGGATTTTCAAATCAAACCTACCCTTACCCAATTGAAGCCCACAACTCCGGTTATCCATCGATTGTTCCAAATGATTCACCAGTTGAAAATAAAAACGAGTTGTGTGATTTTGTAGTGTTTGATTTGCTAGATTGTGAGGAACCCCTTTCGAGTGAAACCGCACCTAATCCTTTCGATCTTTACACCTCCCATCTAGAACCTAAATCGATACATATCCATGCTGATGAGGTGTCTAAAGAAATTGATTTTCACTTGATTGAGGATATAGACGCCGGGAATATTTCGGATGATGAACCTGTCGATTTGCTTGAAATTTTATGTTCAAATCATCATCCCGAGTTATTAAATGTTTCTCCCGAATCTCATATGCGTCTAAATTTTAATGATAATGGCATGGATGAGTTGAATATTGAGGATAGTATCGAGAAGAGTCTTGAGGATAATATTGAGGTTGAATCATTTTTGTTTGATGTGTCTGATTTTCCAATTCATCCTCTTGAACCTTTGACTGTAATATCACCCTCCCTCCTTTCCATCGTTCCGACCCCGCTTGAAGACTGTGAGCTTGAAACCTTTTCCCTTGAATCTGACACAATTCTCACAGACGATAACACCTACGAGTGTTCCAATTTTGCGGACGATATTAATGACTCACCGCCCGAGTTTGAGTTCTTTACATTTTCAGATGAGCTATCAAATTCGGTTGATTATAGTAGTTTCAAACCATTAATGGAATCTTTCAAGTTCGAAACAGTTTACTTCGGTGAGAAAGATACTATCCCTAATTCACTCCCTTTCGTCCGTCCTATCGTTCCGACCGGGCAAATGACCGTTACGCTTTCATCTCCTATACCAAGTTCGGCGTACCCATGTTTTCTTGCGAATCTTGAGAGATTTGACCCCATTGCACAACGAGTTGATAGGTTAGCGCAATCGCTTATAACATATCGATCATCACATATTGCGCTAATTTATTCACTCAATTTACACCTTCAAGATCGCACGACCCTTCTTTCTCCTTTCCGCCCTTCTTCTCCCCCACCGAGACCATATTCTACCATTCTTCTTTCCATACGGTCTCGCGTGTTTTTCATTTCTTTTCTTTCCACCCCATTCTTGCACCGACTATACCTTTACCACGATAAGATTTTTGAATGGTTGGTGCTAACTTTTGGCTTGTGCAAGGCCAAGCTTAAGTTTGGGGGGGGGGGGGAACCGTTGTATATATGTATATATATTTTTTGTTTTCTTTTTATAAAAAAATAAAAAAATAAAAAATTCAAAAAATAAAAATATATAAAAAAATTTATTATTAATAAACAGGGGAGTGCCGGTATTTTGACCCTCTTGGTTTAGCATGACAGTGAGGACACTGTCAAGTTCAAGTTTGGGGGTATGCTCGGTACGTCTTCCTCCTTCGCATTCATTTGTATATATTTTTGCATTTGCATACTTATTTGAAAAACTCATAAAAATTGAAAATTTTCAAAAAATTATAAAAATTATTGTATTCAATTTTGGCCATATTTGATTTGAGTTTGACAGATAGGTTAACTGGCTAGGAACAACTAGATCTTAGACTTGGTAAATTAAAAACCCTAAAAATAACCTTCCTTAAAGTTTAACGGTAGAAAGTATATGCCTTGTAGTTTATTTAGAAATAGGCAAAATTTTAGGTTCACTTCTTGGGCTAAGTCGAAATGAGGGAAGAGTATTGATGTTCTTATTAGAGTATAAGTTTGAAAAATAATTCCTAGCTTAAGTCTAGATTCTGAAAACGTATACCCTACAAAATGCACAATCACGCATCTTGAAACTTGGATTAGTAGAAGAAACCTTGAAATGCTCTTGTTTAAAGTCCTTAGTACGAAGAGAAAAAAAAGAGTGAATAAAGAAAAGAAAAAAATGAACACTGGTTTTTGTGATTACTTAAGGCTGCAAAAATAGAAAAATATTTAGCGAGGGTGCTTCATCACCTAGTGCCTTAGACCAACTGGTTTGGGAGCCACTGCTAAAAGCCTTGGGTGTTGCAAAACTAGGAATTACGCTTTAAAGTGCAAACGCATCTTGTAATCGGTCGTTGGTACCTCAAGAAGTATTAACGGTCGCATGAAGGATGTGTAAGCAAATTTCATTTAAAAAATTCACTAATTAATAACTGCTTTGGACAATGGACGAGAGCACGATTGCTTGATTTGAATTTCCAAGTGTAGGGGTGATATTTACACACACGTGGGGATATGTGATTAGAGTTTAGATAAGAGAAAGGAATGAAGAATAAAACTTGTATCTTTAATAAAGTTGATAGAAATTCCTAAGTGGAGATGGAACCCTAGAAGGAAAACTTAAGAAATGCCGAAAGCTAAGTAGGTCTACATAACATATATAATCTTAAGTTAAATAATGAGGAAGCGTGAAGAATGTGGGTGGATAATTTGCGAGTCAAAAGATAATAGAATTCCTTGTTAGAAAACCTAATTGGAGAACAAAAGTTAATGGGCCGAATTGATAGGATTTTGTGGGTGTAATCCGCTGAAAACCCTCAGGAGACAACACTCCTCCTACTAGGGACACCTAGAGGTTTAACGGCATGTTGCACGTGCTCAGTGCAATCGCGTTTCCCTGCGAAAGTGTGGTTAGGATTTTAGTGAATAAAAATAAGTTTGCTCGAGGACGAGCAAAAGATAAGTTTGGGGGTATTTGTTCACATCATAATATTGCATTATTATATTCCTCATTCTTATTGTTTTTATAAATAAATAGGTGCTTTTGACTCATGTCTGCTACATGTTACAGGTTACAGGTTCTTGGACAGGAAACAGTGAAAACGATGTAAAGACGATGAAAATTTGGATTTTTGACCAACAAATGGGAGGATCTTAGTCAAGCCTACATCGAAAGACAGTGCATAATTAACAAGGCAACTCAAGGTCCAAAAATACAAAGCGGACGGTTAAAAATCCATTGCAAATTGTTCACTGAACATCTGGAACTAATGTAGAAGCCCAATTTGTAAAAGAACCAAAGAACCAGAAGACAAAAAGAACCAAGAACAAAACCCTAAAATTTCAGCATGTGAGCCAACTAAAAGGCCGCGGAACCGCGGCCCAAGCCCACCATTGCCGCGGTTCCGCGGCCAGAAGAAGACAAAAGGAGAATTATTTTTTACCAAAATTCAGTGGCTTCGTTGACCGGTCTTCCTAGAGGGCTATTTTTGTAAATGCAAACATGCAAGTCATTGTAACCCTAGAGTTTCCTATCTTCTATAAATAGGGACTCTAATTCATTGTAAACTTCATGCCTCCTTTTAATGAATAAAATTTAGAAATCTTTTGGAGAGCATCGGTGTCTCTCTTCAATTCAGAAATCCAGATCTGACAACCCTGCTTTGATGTTTGGAGAGAGCCATCTGTAAGTAATTTATTTTCTTGCCTTAGTGTAGATTTAAATTCCTTGCCCTAGGTAAATTTATTTTCCTGCCCTAGTTATAACTTTTAATTAATTGCCCTAGGATAATTTAGATTTTTAGATTTAATAATCTGTCCGAACACCTTTCGGAATTAACTCGTAAGAACGAATCGGAAATTCACAACATCCCTGTGGACCGACCTGTACTCACCGGCTAGCTTCATGCGACGCCGTTCTTGATTGCGGTTACAAATATTTTTGATCTATCTTTTAGAAAGCGTAAGCACGCTAAATCATTCAATCAGGACCTGCATAAGGATGTGCTTGTAGATTACCCAGCCCCCACGAGTGTGATGCCATCACAACGCCGGTAATCAAGCAAAGATCCTAAGGGCTCCACTAATGTGTAAAGGCGATATGCTAAAAGAAACACATGCACACATTAAAGCAGAAACAAACCAAGTAGCATACTACCATTTTGAGTAAGATTGTCAATACAAGGTGAATATCCCAAACTTCCATCAAGTAATATACAATCTAGTATGATACAGTAATGGCCTCTAGGGCATATACACTAATATTTTTGAGTATCCATGAGTATCTACCGTGTTGCATATTATAAGGTTGAATTCTTTCAGTAGGATTGTTCTTCCTTCCTCTATAAATAAGATCAATTATTTAGGGAGACGCGATTGCTGAAACAGGTCGTTTTTGGCTTAGACCAGGCCCATTATCAGGAGACAGTAAAATCATGCAACACATCTCAAATATATATTCCTTTTATCTTAATTGCAAGAGTTTTATTTTGTTGTGGATACCACTGTTTTCTGAAAATGAAATTAATAATTATTACTAATACATTTCTATTTATTATTAAAGAAAGTGACCCCTTCTACTTTGATAAAGTAAATACGAATATATAATTTGTTTTTTTGGTTGTGGAATCTATACAAAAATATATCGGATCAACTTGGACCCATGCTTTAGTGGTCCATACTAGTGAAGGTATAATTTTGGGTAAATTGTTAAAACACCCCTGCCCACTTTCGGCCTGTTCAAAACCCTGGTATTCTCAAAATGGTTGGAAAGCCCTTAATACAAAAAGTCTTTGTGAAAAAAGCTTTAGTGTGTATTATCCCCCCTGCACACAAAAAAAACATTGTTCCTTCTTCTTCATCCGCTCTTCCCTTCACACCTCCTCCATCGTTCCTCCTCTCATCCCTCCAACCCCTCCTCCCTTCTTCGTTGTTGCTCCGCCGCTCCTCCTCCCTCCTCTCCTCTCCTCCCTTCTTTACTTCCTACGCTGAACCTCCTCCCTTCTTTCCGTCCTTCGACCGCTTCAAGATGGTTTCAACGGAGGAAGCGGTGATGCTTAGGTATTACAGGGAAATGATCAGATTTTACAGGCAACTGTGTAGATATTACATGCAACCTCTTAATATGCTTAGATATTACGAGCAAGTCCTTAGATATTACATGAAACTGCTTTGATATTTCAGACAAAAAGTTGGTAGGATCATTTAATGCTTGGACTTTCAAAAATGTATTAAAAACAAGATAAATATTACATGCAAGTCTTAAGATATTACAGGAAAATCATCATATATTATAGAAGTATTCAGTACTGTGATAGCTGTATAAACTAACGGTGCACATGGCCAAGAACAGTTTTGGAATATACCAAATTAATAAAGTCAAAACCTACAACTTAGGTTTTTGGTGGGCCAAGGGGTTTTTTAACCAGAGGGAAAAGCCCAAAAGCCCAGGGCTTCTTGACATTCTAAGAGTGGGCCAAGGTGTTTTAACAATTTCCCTATAATTTACTCCGTTTTCATCAAAAACCCCAGTTGATGCATGTTAGCATTCTCGAAAAAAGATCAACAATATTCTCATTAATATATATATTTTGGGGGGAAACACATTCTATGTACAAGTATAAGATGTATATATGTGGTTGGATTCTCCAGCAACCACACAAAGAAATGAAATGAAACAAAATAATAAAGGAAAGGGTGGACGATATCTCCAAACGATCCTGTCTCAATCCCAATTTATATATATACAAATGCCTCATCTCCCTTTGGTTTTCTTTTTCCGTATTTTGCCAGAAAAAAAAAGGATATAAAATGCCATAGATATGGAAGTCAAAAGTCAAGCCTGCACCGTTTCTTTTGGTTACGAAATATAAGTTTTCTTACTCCTCCACCCTAATATCTTTCAAGCCCATTTCGGATGTTTCGATTTCAGGAGACTCATTCGAGGTCAAATGCGGATTCACAGAGCCATCAGAGGAACGGAATCTATTGCTACAATGAGCTTCTACGGCCCATAAAACAAGAAGAACCACCATGAGAGTCGAAAGAGCGGCGAAAGATGCCCATGTCATGTGCACATACTTCTTTAATGGCTTGCATTCGTCGAATAGGATTTTCGAAAACGCGTCTTTTACTAAATGGCAGTCTACTAGGCTTTGCATTATAGGATAAGAGTCGAGTATGTTCTGTATCGAGGTCGTGTAAAGTACGGCCCTTCTGTAGTCTCTGGAGGATATGAACTCTCCTTGTTTACATGTCTCGTTGTTCGAGCATGCGTACATATTAAGTACCTTTAAAATGAATAAAACGGATTCAGGCTAAAACTGTAATTTTCAAAACAGATGAAAATATCCTTCGCTGTATTCGGCCTAATTACCTTTTACAAGCATATTTCACAAAATTTTCGCGTGCTTTGTAAAATAGCGTATACCACGAAATTAAGTCTAAATTATATAAATGTACTGCAAAGAAAAGATTGGCAAAGCTTACCGTTGGAATATTTCCTATCTGAATCGTATTTGAAGAGCAATTTTCTGAATGATAATTATAATCGGGTGGCCCTGAGAATGGATTGCACACATATTGCACACCAGGAAGAGACAATGGCTGTATCCTTGATATAATTGCATTTACCTGCAATTTTTTTATTTTCCGCAAACTCGATATGAGTATGATGTATTCGAGTACAGATCAGAACACCAATCTGCAGTAATTTTAGGATTCAATTACCTGTGCGATTACACTGTAGATTCCTTGCCCGACATCACGCAAAGCGGTTTTTGCTGTAGCTTGGTCGCTGCATGGCAAGATCGAGCTTAACGTGCTGTTTTGGGGATCTTGACGAAACTCGTCAAGAGCTGCACATGTGTCACCGGACATATATAGGTAGGACTTTCTTGCTCGACATGATAGTACGCTATCTGGTTACTCTTTATCTTAACATGTATACTTTCTGTCTCTTTGTTGCATGTTGATAAAGCCCTTAGGATGTGTACTCGACTTCCAGAACTATGATGTAGATCATACTAGTGGGGCCTGAGTAATCCATGAGTACATCCTTCAATGTTCCTAGTCATGAGAATATCGAGACGGGGCATCGATATTCCAGAGTAGACTAGCGTATATCTTCTCGACCCATGTGATGGGCGATGGATGATCCCATATCCATTGGTGTTTGACATCAGAGATGGTATGCGGATGCTCAGTGGAGATTGGGTACACTGAACAGACTCGCCGAAAACTCCCAGATGGTATTATACCTCACGTCAGATGGCAGTTCTCTGGTGACACTGGTACAGCTTAGTCTGTTGACCCGAGATCGTCATAGAGTCTTGTGTGTCTCCCACTGTGCTTTGATTTCCACCCTACCACGGCTCTACTGAGTCGTGAAAACAGATGGTTTTTGGGTACAGTCCCGATTCACATGAAGGCAATGAGTGATAGGAGGGGATTCGTCTCTCCCGGTATTGGGGGTTGATGTTGCGCTATGCTCGACTGGCCATAACTGGAAATCCCTGGCCAGGGTTGCAGTGATATACTGGTAAGAGTTATCAGTAGTTTCACGCTTGTTATGGACCTTACGTCGGCATGACTTATCAAGCTACTGGGGTCTGACGTTTACCACCCCTAGGCGAGATATGCGATATATCAGACGAACAGACCGGACTGTACGGTAAGTGTTACTGGTTGGATTCACAGGAGTGTGAGCGGGCTTGCTCGTTGATCTTCTGATCGCTCAATACCCGGGTGGCCGTTACGTTTAGCAGACCGCTTGCGGCTTGTGGGTGTTTGATATGATCATCACCTACTGTCGGCGTATTGACGAGTCTTTAGAGTTCTACACAGAGATTTCCTGGCTCAAGCGAAACGAAATAGGAGCGCATATAAGATATGTGCGGGACCAAGAATAATACCAGTATATGATACTGAATTCTATTCTCGCGATTCGTATCATCGGACGGTTATATAAGATATAGCCGGGTTACCGAATCAAATGTTGATTCGATATATTGATACACTTGATATTAGTCGGTTATATGCAATATGACCGGATCATTAAATCAAGTGTTGATTTAATGATTTAATGTATAATTATATATTTGATATATTACTTTACATTGACTAGTATTGTTCACTTAAGATTATTTTTCTCACTAGATTGTGCACATTGTATACATGATATATGTTTGTGCACTAGTTTGTATCATGTTTGTTGATACATGCAAACTTGGGTATGTGTATGCTTTGAACCATGTTTAGGTTTATGGTTGGGTTTTATTTTCTTTATTTTATTTTGTTTTTGGCAAAAACAAAATGGTGGCTTTATTTGTTTTCTTGCTTGAAGCTTCATGAAGTTTCTTTTAAGCATCTTTGAAAAAAAAGTCTTAACCATTTTGTTTTTTCCTTTAACCTAACCATTACACCTAAACCCTAGTTTATTCTCTACATGTGTTTACCTCACCCATGGTTGCTATATGATAGACTTCACTTGAATTTTCTAATTAGATAATTTATTTTCTTTTCTTCTTCTTCTTCATCTTCTTCAAGTGAAGAAAACCTTTCTTGAAAATTTCAAGTGATGAAATCAAGTGAGAAATCCAAATCCAAAGTGAACCCACTTCCTATTTCTTCATCCTCTACCACTTGCCATGTTGTATAGAGTGTTTTGTTTACAAGTTTCATGACCTAGTGAAGATGGAGCTTGGGTTTGAGTCGCCTCGACGTAGATCATTTTCAGCACTGAAGTCAACGACCTAGCCCGCTCATTTTTCCGACGAAACCAACGCTAGAGTCCGGGATTCCGATGATCACAGAGGAGGGACGTCATCACGGAGCTAAAGAAGTGGAGGACCGGATCTACAAAAGTTGTAATCCCTTTCACTTGTAGTTAAAGTAGTTAACTTGCTATGTTTCGCCTTACCTCTAGTTAACGATCTAGCATTAGGGTTCTTTGGCACATGGAAATTTTGATTTTGGCATGGTTGATCAGTTGTAGAACCTCATGAGTGTGCCTAGGAACCCTACAGTGGGGAAGCGGAAACATTATGAAAAATCTGATTTTTACAACACTAGGCAACATGGACTATGTAAAGGAGAGATCTTTGCTAAACAAAACTAACTATAAAGCTAAAAAGAGTTTAGCTACTCGGAAAGGGGGTTATACCTAGGTCTTCAAGTCCTTCTCTTCTTGCTCCTTGGAGTGAAAGAATGGATCGTCTCGTCGCCTTCTCTTGCCGAAGAAAGATCCACCCGAGGGCCTCTATCTTTGGCTCCAACTTCAAACTAGAAGTAACTAAGGCGCTTGGTGTGCTAAACCTAGGACCTTGGAAAGAATAGAGAGTATTTTTGAAGGGATTATCTCAAGCTCAAATGGTTCTCAACTCATGAGAGGGGAGAGCTAGAGAGAGAGGAAGAGTAGGAAAGAGAATGAAAATGATAAAGTGAGAAGAATAATGCAACCTTCTCTCATATATGTGATTTATGAAAAATAGATAATTAGCTAAAGATAATTGTCATGGTTAATCAAGAAATGACCATTATCATTTCATATTAAATGCTTTTGCAAGGATCAAAGAGCATCTTTCATATGGAATGATGATGGTCAACTTGTCAACCTAGGTCAACAAGTCAAGTATAGTCAAATGGTCAACAACCCTAACCATGCACAATTATAATTAACTAATATTAATAAATCATAATTCACACATAAACATTAGGGTTATGAAAATGACAATGGTCATCAACCCTAATGAAAGTCCTCTGCCTCTGTCTCAGTCAACTGTGCATACACACCCGTATCCGTGTTCCGAGGAACATGAATACAATGAGATAAAACCAATCCCAAATCATATACTAGGATCCGGCTTAAACCAAAGACCGCTAGTATAAACTGTCCGGACACCAAACGTGCACAAGTGCGTGGATGTGAACGAACCCTGTCGCAAAACCATGCGACATCTACTCATTTTGCCTAAAGGCGAATAACCCTCTGTGTGGGACTCTAAAGATTCGACACTACGCTGGCAGTGGGTTTAACTACAGACCGCAAGCGGCACTAGCTGTACGTAACGGTCCCCAGGTAGATGCCGATAAGAAGACTGACGAGGTAAACCCATCTGAACTCCTACTGAGCCTGAATATGACAGTCTCCGTACAGTCCGGTCTGTTCATCTAAGAACATCGCATGGCGGGCCTAGGGGACGGTAAACGTCAGTCTCCTAATAGCGGTACAAGTCGTGCCGGAGTGTAGCCCAGAACACCCTGAGATAACACTGGAAACCTACCAGTCTATCTCGCTTGCCCTGACCAGGGAGTTTGTGTAATGGCTCTTCTAGACACAGCGCGATATCAACCCCCAATACCGGGAGAGACGAATCCTGTCTAACCGTCACTGCCTCTAAGTGCTTCGGGACTGCACCCAAAAACTACCTGTTTGCACGACTCTTTTGAGCCGTGGTAGGGTAGTAATCAAAGTACAGTGGGAACACACTCGAGGCGAAGTGACAGTGTCAAGTCAACGAACTAAGCTGTACTCATGTTACCTGGGAACTGATAACTGACGATAGGTATAATACCAACCAACAGTTCCCGACGAGTCCTGTCCAGTGTACCCGTAACCTAACGAGCACCCGCATACTATCCCAAGTACGACGTACTTACGGCTGTGGGACAGGCCGTCTCCCAAGCTGGGATGAGAAGCGCATACGCTAGTCTACTCCGGAGTATCGATGCCCTGTCTCGATAGTCCTACGACTAGGGACCTGCATAAGGATGTGCTTGTAGATTACCCAGCCCCCACGGGTGTGACTGCCATCACAACGCTGGTAATCAAGCAAAGATCCTAAGGGCTTCACTAATGTGTAAATGCAATATGTTAAAAGAAACACATGCACACATTAAAGCAGAAACAAACCAAGTAGCATACTACCATTTTGAGCAAGATTGTCAATACAAGGTGAATATCCCAAGCTTCCATCAAGTAATATACAATCCAGTATGATACAGTAATGACCTTTAGGGCATATACACTAACATTTTTGAGTATCCATGAGTATCTACCGTGTTGCATATTATAAGGTTGAATTCTTTCGGTAGGATTGTTCTTCCTTCCTCTACAAATAAGATCAATTATTTATGGAGACGCGATTGCTGAAACATGTCGTTTTCGGCTTAGTCCAGGCCCATTATCAGGAGACAGTAAAATCATGCATCACATCTCAAATATATATTCCTTTTATCTTAATTTCAAGAGTTTTATTTTGTTGTGGATACCACTGTTTTCTGAAAATGAAATTAATAATTATTACTAATACATTTCTATTTATTATTAAAGAAAGTGACCCCTTCTACTTTGATAAAGTAAATACGAATATATAATTTGTTTTTTTGGTTGTGGAATCTATACAAAAATATATCGGATCAACTTGGACCCATGCTTTAGTGGTCCATACTAGTGAAGGTATAATTTTGGGTAAATTGTTAGAACAGCCTTGCCCACTTTCGGCCTGTTCAAAACCGTGGTATTCTCAAAATGGTTGGAAAGCCCTTAATACAAAAAGTCTTTGTGAAAAAAGCTTTAGTGTGTATTTCATTTAGACCATGTATTATTCCCCCTACACACACAAAAAACATTGTTCCTTCTTCTTCATCCGCTCTTCCCTTCACACCTCCTCCATCATTCCTCCTCTCCTCCCTCCAACCCCTCCTCCCTTCTTCGTTGTTGCTCCGCCGCTCCTCCTCCCTCCTCTCCTCTCTTCCCTTCTTTACTTCCTACGCTGAACCTCCTCCCTTCTTTCCGTCCTTCGACCGCTTCAAGATGGTTTCAGCGGAGGAAGCGGTGATGCTTAGGTATTCCAGGGAAATGATCAGATTTTACAGGCAACTGTGTAGATATTACATGCAACCTCTTAGATATTACATGAAACTGCTTTGATATTTCAGACAAAAAGTTGGTAGGATCATTTAATGCTTGGACTTTCAAAAATGTACTAAAAACAAGATAAATATTACATGCAAGTCTTCAGATATTACAGGAAAATCATCAAATATTATGGAAAAGTATTCAGTATTGTGATATGTATAAACTAACAGCGCACATGACTAAGAACAGTTTTGGAATATAGGAAATTAATAAAGTCAAAAGGTACAGCATAGGTTTTTGGTGGGCCAAGGGGTTTTTTAAGCAGAGGGAAAAGCCCAAAAGCCCAGGGAATCTTGACATTCTTAGAGTGGGCCGAGGTGTTTTAACAATTTCCCTATAACTTACTTCTTTTTCATCAAAAACCCCAATTGATGCATGTTAGCATTCTTGAAAAAAGATCAACAATATTCTCATTAATATATATTTTGGGGGGAAACACATTCTATGTACAAGTATAAGATGTATATATGTGGTTGGATTCTCCAGCAACCACACAAAGAAATGAAATGAAACAAAATAATAAAGGAAAGGGTGGACGATATCTCCAAAGGATCCTATCTCAATCCCAATTTATATATATACAAATGCCTCATCTCCCTTTGGTTAAAAAGGACATAAAATGCCATAAATATGGAAGTCAAAAATCAACTCTGCGCCATTTCTTTTGGTTACGAAAATATAAGTTTTCTTACTCCTCCACCCTAATATCTTTAAAGCCCATTTCCGATGTTTCGACTTCAGAAGACTCATTCGAGCTCAAATGCGGATTCACAGAGCCATCAGAGGAACGGAATCTATTGCCACGATGAGCTTCTACGGCCCATAAAACAAGAAGAACCACCATGAGAGTCGAAAGAGCGGCGAAAGATGCCCATGTCATGTGCACATACTTCTTTAATGGCTTGCATTCGTCGAATAGGATTTTCGAAAACGCGTCTTTTACTAAATGGCAGTCTACTAGGCTTTGCATTCCAGGATAAGAGTCGAGTATGTTCTGTATCGAGGTCGTGTAAAGTACGGCCCTTCTGTAGTCTCTGGAGGATATGAACTCTCCTTGTTTACATGTCTCGTTGTTCGAGCATGCGTACATATTAAGTACCTTTAAAATGAATAAAACGGATTCAGGCTAAAACTGTAATTTTCAAAACAGATGAAAATATCCTTCACTATATTCGGCCTAGTTACCTTACAAGTATATTTCACAAAATTGTCGCGTGCTTTGTAAAATAGCGTATACCACGAAATTAAGCCTAAATTATATAAATGCACTGCAAAGAAAAGATTGGCAAAGCTTACCGTTGGAATATTTCCTATCTGAATCGTATTTGAAGAGCAATTTTCTGGATGATAATTATAATCGGGTGCCCCTGAGAATGGATTGCACACATATTGCACACCAGGAAGAGACAATGGCTGTATCCTTGATATAATTGCATTTACCTGCAATTTTTTTTATTTTCCGCAAACTCGATATGAGTATGATGTATTCGAGTACAGATCAGAACACCAATCTGCAGTAATTTTAGGATTCAATTACCTGTGCGATTACACTGTAGATTCCTTGCCCGACATCACGCAAAGCGGTTTTTGCTGTAGCTTGGTCGCTGCATGGCAAGATCGAGCTTAACGTGCTGTTTTGGGGATCTTGACGATACTCGTCAAGAGCTGCACATGTGTCACCGGCAAATCTAGTAAAAGAAGAACGAATAAAGTTTGTATATCGATAATTTGGTGTTGGGATTGAAAAGGGAGTGCGAAATCGCAAAATGTTGCAGCTTACTTGTTTAGAAAATAGTACAGGCCAAAGTATAACCAGAAAAGGAATGTCAGTACCCAGCAAATGATGATAAACCTGTTAGACAACACTAATCATTTAATATTAACATCCATTTTTTGATATTTGAAGTGAAATTGAGAGTTTGTTTTGCATCTTACGTGCGGAAGATGCAGCGAAATCTCAGAAGAGGCCCTACTGCTGCAATAAAGAAATTTAGCTTAGAAGTTAAAACATTTGAGAAATACGATATTTATATGACTAAATTTCTCTAAAATACCATAAGCTGTCAGCATTTTCAGATAAATACCATAAGAGTCGGTTCAAATTAAACACCACAAACTTTCAGCATTTTTTAACTTATTCCATACATCATTTTCAATTTCGCCTTCATTTTCAATACCATGCGAACAATTAAACAAGGCTTAATTCCAAAGAACTGCCAATTACTTTGGCCCAGTTATGAGAAACTACGAAATATTCTCAAAACTACAAGAACAACAAAAAAAACTACAAGAAACCACAACAAAACTTTTAAAAACTACCATAACTAAGGTACCACGTCAGCAATATTCGTAAGAAACTACCGCAAAACTTTCAGAGTATGGTAGTTTCTTGTAATTATGATTATGAGAGATTTTGATAGATTCTCGTAATCGAGCCAAAGTATTTTGTAGTCTTTTGGAATTAAAGCCATTAAATAATGCTAAAAAGTATTTGGTACTTTCTTGTGTATGGCTAAGTTCATATACTTAATCACAATTTGTAAAGATTATTATTTTTATTTTTTTGAACTTTGCCTATATAGATTGATGATACACTGCCACTCACCAAGTAAAGAAAGAATAGCAACTAGATTCACTGAAACAGTGACTATAGTCAACACATTCCTGCACAAATTAAGTGCACACAAACATATCAGCTTAGGTTATCGGATAAAATGAGTGTATCAAAATTCTCACAATAGAAAAATTGACTTACAGAATATTGATACCCGTATTTAAACGACGCATATTCTTCAAGGCCTTGCTCTCTATGTTATCGGCTTCGCCGTCGAGCCTTTGCAGCGTTGAATTTAATTTGTTCGATCCATCAAGGCCGGAAAATAATTGCAGATCGCTTTGCATGGCCCTTACTGATTTTGTGACGGTATGTATCGTTCCTGATGCGTTGTTGGCTGCATCCATGATTATATTTTTTGTAGTTTTGGCAGTCGAGTGAAATTTCGTGCTACCAGCTAGCGCGACCCCAGATGCAACTCTGCGGACATATATTTATATATTTAGTTATTATGTGAAAAGATGCATAGCTATAAGGAAATATTATAATCAAATAACATGGACCTTCAGCATTTTTCTTGGACATAAATTATACTAAAATACCATAAGCTTTGGGGATTTTTTTAATTTTAATACCATAAAATTCGTTTTAATTCATAATGTTTGTTTTACTTTTACTGCAGATTTGGGAACTGTTTCCGTCATTTTCCAAGAATTTTGCAGTAAAAATTAAAACAATTGTTGACGTCTTTATGAGTTAGAAGTTGAAACAAATATCACGGTATCAAATGAAGCACAAGGTAGTTACTTGTCACACTTAAAGTTCATGGTATTTTAGTATAATGAAGCCTAATCGCAATTTTATGTCAAGTCAATCATGCTTACATAGCTAGAATGGTGAAAATAATCCCAAAGAGAACAGGCCAAAGATAGTATTTCCTATTGCATGGAGATCTCTTGTTCTTTGTCCTCCTTTTTTTGTTGCAGCAGAGAGTTGCAACAAGTAGAATTATAGCATAAATTATGCCAGCAACAATCCATAGTGCAGCAATTATGTATCCAAATTTCCCTGTAAATATTGTGGACTGGAAAATTTGAAAAAAAAAATTATGCTTCAGTCACTTATACTCAAATTATTTCGCTAAGTTACACTAAACTACCTTAAAGTTTTTCTTATTACAGTAAACCTCCGGGTTTTTTCTTTTCACTAAAATACCCTTAAGTGTAGTACTTTAAGGGAGCAGTGTAATAAGAAGAAACTTTAAGAACAGAATTCGCATAACTTAACCTAATTATTCTCATCTAATATTATTTTGTTTAAATTGGAAAAAGAGAGGATAGATAATCTTACACTCCAATAATGCTTGTTTGTAATGTTATAACCTCCTTTATATTTCTTCAAGTCATCTAAAGGATCAACTCTTTCTGTTCTAAGTATCAAAGCCGATTGTGTATTGTTTTCTGCTTCGACTAAAATCCTGTCTAATAAGGAGAACATGCAAACAAACAAAAAAGAAAATGATATATATTTTGAGATGATTGCTTCGAAGAATTCCTATTTGATATTTTAAATTTACTTTGTATACAAATTAAGGAAGTAGACTTGGAAAGTAAAACGCTTCTGAAAATTGTTACCGCTGTTTCTTTCAAGAGTAAGATTGGCATATTCTTAGTATCAAGTTGTAATTATTCCAATTATAAAAGGAATCCATTTGAATATACAAACAAGATTAAATTGTGAAAGCTTGGGAGAAATTCTCTTCGTAATTGACTTATCTCATATATGATGCTATATTGCAGAAAACATCCCTTACTTTTCGACTTTTATTGTATAACACAAATATCGCATTATGTTATAAATACTTTTCCGCCTTCACTTTTGATGGGAATTAATTTTTTAGAAGAGAAACAAGAATTTTTTGGGAACAAAAGGTTGCCATAAAATGAAAAATATTACTGCAGCTAAAATAAGGGCCATATGCAGGTTTTTAGAACAAAATGCACATATAAAGAAGATGCAGAGTATAAAGTGCCACCGTAGCTTCTTCGTACAGTGGCGGGACACATGGCAAAAGCCGTGAAACACCAAATATTTATCCATGTCTTTTTACTTTTTTCCATGCCAATCATAAAGATATTTGAAGTTGCAAAAAGAACCTACACATTGATCAATAAATGTGTTATCATATGTTGCACCAATGCAGAAATCTCCTACGGTGATCAGGTGATCAGGCATACTCTGCTTACTTATATATAAATACAAAACTAGTTTAAAGATAGTAATTTCAAATAAGAATTCATAAAATTATAAATCCTAACTATATTAAGAATTCCAATTCCAGTTGTGTTGCAGGATACTAAACCCAATTGCATTTATAACTTAGCATTCACAAACCATAATAAAAATCTCAAAGTTTTGGCATCAATTATTTTTCTCACCTGAGCGGGTTCCAATATTCTGAGCCCCGGCTTCTCCGAGCCCGAATCCGAAGACGGCGACAAATATTATGCATAGAAGCAACACCACCTTATTCAACTTTAAACCCATGGCTTTGTTCTGTTATGAAATTATAAGGGAAAAAGAAACAGGTTAGAAATAATATTGTAGCTTGAAGCAAAAGTGCTCTAATATATTTATATTAGCCAACAATCTATGATATTTTAATTATATTTGTTTATCCATTATGAAACTGAGGTAGAAAACTTTGGACCACCTTAGTAATGCACCATCAAATACACATGCATTATCTATAAGCATGACATTAAGCTAGTTGACCACTGCAATTTGCAAGGGGCTAAGCTGCATATGTAGGATTAAAATTAATTGAGAGATTAATTTTAGCTCAAAAGGGAAGCGTTTCAATTAGTTAACCAAGTATTTGTTTATTTTTAAGGATCTTCATGTCAAATTGAACAATGTAACAAAGATCATACCTGTTACATAATTAATAAAATACACAAACAGAGATCATGAATGACAAAAGCATTGGCAAGGCCTTAAATAAAACATATATTGATCACAACTCACAAGTGTCTTGCTACATCAATCAAATTGAATCATAATAAGATTTTAATTGGTGGCTAATATATAGAAATGAACCAGGATTTACTAAACAAAGATCCTAATTGATATTAGAAAAAAGTTTCTCTTTTTGAAATTATATTCTGATTTGTTAAAAAATTGAGGAAACAATCAAAAGCCCATCAAGCACATGAATATGATCAAAAAGAATTCAATGATGCAAAAAATAGACAATTGAAAAGGAAATTGAAACATACCAGCAATCACTCCCTCCAAAATCTTATCCTTGGCATCCAAAACAATATAGCACACAAAACTCTTGAGAAATCCTTGAAATTTGAAACCAACCCAAGTCCTATATTTCAACAACATACACTGGTCAAAGACAACATCTATATATAACGTCACCATATCTTCTAGATTAATTGAAAATGACAAATTCTATAAATATGTACACCACCCTCACAATAACGGTCCCCTTTGATGTATTGGGCTCGATTTTCTACGGTGTTCTGTTGTGGTGTTTTTTGGCTTTCAAGTTATGTTTGATTAGCCCAGTTTGCATGTGATGTTAACTTTTCTTTTGGGGTTATTCGGAGTGTTTCGTTGTCGTGTTTTAACATCGTTTCAGATTTAAGTTTGATATGCGATACAATAGTTGAAATCCACATTAAATTAGTTTTGTGAAAACTAGTTTGATTTTATAAATCTAGCGTTTTAGTCTCGGTTCATCGATTGCCACGGAGTTTCGATTCGGATCAAAACTCCGTCGTAATCGCGTATAGTACGCGAACGTCGAGAATCTTGTTGAATTTTCCGACTGCTTATTGAAAAGAGTTTTCGGTTTGAGACTAAAATACAAGGTTTATAGGTTAGGCATGAAATTCGGAATATGAGATATTCCGAGTTTATGATGTCTAAAGAAATACGGATTCTAATTATTGTAGTTTTTCATTTCTTTTATGCGACCGTAAGTGTAATATGTGGGGTATCCCAGATCTCGTTGCTATATGTCAGCGACATTCGGGATACGCGTATTTACTTACGTTGATGACATGAGATGTGATGTGTTGCTGTGATATATAATATTGGATTGTCGTGATTGAATAGCCGGGGGGTTTTATGTATGATGAGACTTTTTCAATTTTCATTCATCTAAAACTTGTATGTAATATTCTTTTATTGGGACACTTCCGGATTGAGAATGATGTCATCATTGATGTATATTATTTACTTTTCCGCATTATGATAGACCCAAGACGGGAAACACAAGTAACCGGGTTCTAGAGTCCAGTGGGAGACAATCTCGAGGAGTCGAGACCGGGTCTTCTAACTCTAGAATTGGTAGGGTTACTTGCCGCTCTCGTAGGGGTCTAAGAATGTGGGTTTGGCTATTCATCCTGATCATGGAATCCGTGTTTTTCATTACTGGCTGAATTTAAAACACGGACCTCCTAATATATCAAATATTTCATATGTTGACTTCTGCTGCTGAGTTCTGTGATGTGATCATATAACTGCTATATATATATATATATATATATATATAAACGTTACTTATGTTTTGCACCCGTGCTAGTCCAGCCCCCGCTCTGCCGTTGGTTAAGTAAGCTAACGGTGCATGACGAGGCCCCGTGGCGAATGCGGATGGTATAAGCGTACGTTCTATTTTTGTTTCTTTTCTGTGATGTTTAAGAAAACATAAATGATGGGACTTTATTAATGAGATTAATGAAAAGAAAAGAAACCTAAAAATATTATAGAATTGAAATTTTAAATATGTAGCTCTAGTTCTTGATTTGCATAGTGGTATTCCTTGATGAATATCCAGCACCTCATTCGATGAGGAAAGAGCCGAGATCCCTTCACCAGGAGTGAGCTCTTTAGAAAAACTAGCAAATGTTACAACCCACTCGGTTTTGTTTTTATAGCTTCTCTAGTTCTTACTTTGCATAGTGGTATTCCTTGATGAATATCAGCAGCTCATTCGATGAGAAAAGAGCCGAGATCCCTTCACCGAGAGTGACCTTCTTAGCGAAACTAGCAAAAGCTACAAAAAACACTCATTTTCAAATCACTAGATTCTACAACGATATCAAGTTCTTTACGTTAAAGATTTTCTTCAAAATCAGTTGTAACCCTCCGTCATTATAGATAAGTGCTATTTAGTATTCGTGTTGCGTTTGTTGACCTTGTCAAGGCGTAGTGTACGGTAGCTGATTAGTGCTTATCTGCCGCATGTGATGCGATTGGATTAGGGTAGTCGTACAGTTTTGTTGACCTTGTTAAGGGCCATACGGATGGGTTTATTTCAATCATGAAATAACGAGTTGAACTTGGCTAGCGTTTATGATTTGTTGACCTTGTTAAGGTCATAAGTTGCTTGGGGTAAAAACGGATATTGAGAATTTCAATTGTTGAAATTTGCAATGAGATTGCATAACTTCTATAAGATAATTGGATCCCGATATCCACTACAACTAAGAGTTACTCTTGAGAGAGTTTTCCACTTTACAATTAGCTGACCATTAGGTATCTAAAAAGGTGTTAACGGGGTTATGCTCCTGCGGAAACGAGGTTATTTAATTAGTTTTATACGAAAGCATGGGGAGACTCTTTCGGAGTACCAATATCTTCCTGGCTGACCGATTGGCAAACTTATAAAGTGTAATTAATCCCGGCTAATTTTATCTTTTATGGTTTGAAGGAAGATTTGATAAAAACAGTGGGAGCCATTCTGATTAGATAAAATAATAACAAATATAATCTTGCAAAGAGCGTACGCTAAAGCGTTTCCTTCTCTCTGTCCAGGTAGTGACCAATGACACGTCTTAATCAAGATAGTAATATGGATGTATTGACCGAACCTGCTTATTATACTGAGCTGGGGAACGTTGGTTCTGCTTTTTCTTATGATTGTCATATGTCTGAGAAAAGAATAGGGGAATACCCGAATTCCCACGCCACCTGAACGAAGAAGGAGCATGCTGATGCATCTTCTTCGGGCGTGTTCGTTACCGAGAACTGTTTCTCAGTTTGCCCTACGTCCTGAATATTGGATACTGGATCAGGATCCCATATATGTAATTTGTTACATGGGCTAAAAGAGAGGTAGAGAACTGGGAAAGGGTGATATGTCTCTAAAAATAGGGAATGGAGCAATTGTTGCAGCCAAAGCAGTTGGCGAATATCATCTAGTATTACCAAATGGTAATACAATGATTCTGAACGACTGTTATTATGTACCAAATATGATGTGCAATATTATATCAGTTTTTTATTGCATAAAGAAGGATATAACTTTGTATTGGCGGATAATGTTATGAACATTTTCCTAAATCAAGTGTTGATTGGATTTGGTACGTTGTGTAATGGTATATACGTTCTAAATCAAACGACGGTTCTAAACGTACAGAACACACACAAGAGGAAAAGTTCAGAAATGAACGAAACCTTCTTGTGGTATTGTAGACTGGGTCATATCAATGCGACAAGACTGGCTAAGTTGCATAAATATGGATATTTGAATCGGTTTGAATTTATATCTTATGAAACTTGTCAGTAATGTCTTAAAGGTAAAATGACCAAAACTCCGTTTACTGGACATGGAGAAAGAGCTACTGAACTCTTGGGACTGACACATAATGATGTATGCGGTCCTATGTCTACACATGCCAGGAATGGTTTCTCGTACTTTATTACATTTACTGATGATCTCTCAAGATATGGACATTTGTTCATGTTGAAACATAAGTATGAAGTTTCTGAGAAATTCAAGAAATATAAGTGTGAAGTAGAGAACCAAACGGGTAAAAGTATTAAAATCTTTCGATCTGATCGAGGAGGAGAATACTTAAGCACGGAGTTTCTGGATTATTTAAAAGAGAAGAGAATTCTCTCTCTGCTTACTCCTCCGTATACACCACAACACAATGGTGTATCGGAGCGGAGAAATTGCACCCTATTAGATATGGTGCGCTCTATGATGAGTACTGCTGAGTTACCTATTTCTTTTTAGGGTTATGCGTTTAAAACAGCCGCATACCTATTGAATCAAGTTCCATCAAAATCAGTGTCTGAAACACCATATGAGATATGGAGTAGAAAGAGACCATATCTTAAACGAGTTAAGATATGGAGTTGTCCAGCCTATGTTAAAAAACAAAATCAAAACAAACTCGAGACACGATCAGTTCTTTGCAAGTTTGTGGGATATCCTAAAAATTCACATGGATATATCTTCTACCACACTGAGAAACAAAAGGTGTTTGTTTCTCAATATGCCACCTTTTTAGAAAAAGAATTTCTTGTGAAAGAAATTAGTAGTAATGAGGTAGAACTGGAAGAAGTTCCAGCCGCACAAACTACAACTGATGATTTGATAGAACCGGAGGATCCAATAGTCTCTGACGAATCTTAGCCACTCCGCAGAACTAGTAGGGTTTCTCATCCATCTGAGATATACTACGGTTTTCTCATAGACGGTGAGATCGAGAATTGCATCGTAGAAGATGATGACCCAACTAGTTTCGAGCAGACCATCTGTAACATTTCAGAAATATAAAATATTATTTATGGAAATTTAATATTAAAATAATATATTTCACAAAAACTATTCGATTTGCGAATAGGTATTTTTCGTAAAATGGTATAAGTATATACCAATATTTGGAAATTGATCGGAGATTAAAATGATTTATTTATTATAATGATATTTATCGGATTTTTGGCCAATTCCGTATTTTTTACATTTTTTCCATGACTAGTGCCATGTCATATGCATGTTATGCATTGTGATTGTGACTTGTGTATTTGTGAGTGGTATGAATGAGAAAAGAAAAGAGAAAGAAAAAGAAGAGAAAAGAAAAGAGAGAATGAGTTATGAGTGAGAAACAAAAGAGAGAAGAAACAAAAGGAGATATTTTGTTGAAAGAGCGAGCATAAGAGAGGAAGAGTGAGACTTGGCTGCCCATTCCTTCATCCTCCATTGTTTTTCTTCATCTTCTCCATACTTCTTCAACCTCCACTACCTTCATGCATAATCTCCAATCCCTTCTCAAAACCTTATGCCCCCATCACATAAAACATGCACAAACCTATTCTAAACCTTTTGAACCATCCAAGTTGGATTTTGAAGACTTTGGGCAACTCAAGAATTTTCTTTAGTTGCAAATGAGGTAATCTCTTCACTTTAAATTGGTGTTTATGTTAAAATATCCTAGTTTAGTTTAGAATTTGATATAATTAGTATATGTGATCTTAGAAAATTCTAAGTTGCTGTTAAGTGGTAAATAAAGGTTTAGTTAGTGTTTTCAAGACCATAAAGATTGATTTCATGGCCTGGAAATGAGTTTAGAACCCGATACACGAAGTTAGAATTTTCCCGTGTCGGTTTTGTGAAACCTAAAGGCCTACAAGGTATCTGGAGCTATCTGGGGTATTTTTAAAAAAATCAAGCAAGTCCATTGACCTAGATAAACCAGTAGAAGATCGCCACAGAAATACGAACCCATTTGCTCCTACTATGACCGGCGAGGCCGGATTTTTGCATAATGTTGTCGGACTTCCTAATTCCTATGGTGATGTGGTTTTGCCTGTAGCACACTTACCCTATAACCTATCCCTTGTATTTGCTTGTTTAGTTCTATTTACCTGAGCCAAAATCTGGGAGTTTTTTGCGAGTGTTTTGGCTATGTTTTTAAGATACTTGAATTCGTGGTTTTGGTATTTGGATTTGATTCCGTCATTGGACGTTTGTACGTCAACGGACGAGGGTTATTTGGTTGATCTTTCATGTGTAAGCTATAGGTTCTAACCTATAAGCAATTCATTTACCGTATCGGTTTTCGGATATTGGTTTTAATAGAATTGCGTTGCGATTGTGTATTGATTGTAGGTACCTTCGCGTGGACTTCCGAGACAACGAAGCGCATCGACTTCGGCTAAGCGAGGGGTTTAGCAGGTGAGTAGATTTATATCTACGGGGGAAGTCGAATAGATGGCGTATAGCACCCCCGCAAACATTGATATGGAAGATTGCGCTATAAATTATAATCAAATAAAAGATATGCTACGAACTTAAGATAACAAAATTATAGGATTTAGTAAAAGATGATATGATAAAGGTTGACACTAATGAATATATTGATATATGAGAATATGAAACGAGAAAGTGAATCATGATAAGTATGAATTGAAAGAGAACAAGTATGAGTTGATAATGGTATGATAAGAGATCAAGATCGATAAATACGATATGAGATTGAGATAGAGGTGTTGTGAAATTAATAAGATATGACGTTTATACAAATGTGATTTGAGATATATGTGTATATATATTTATGAGTATAATGAGTAATATGCCGTACGAGACTTAGATTCGTATCCTCATTATTGTATAGGTCGATAGATTCCCTATTCTGTTTGATGACCTCGTACGATGGTTTACCGTACGTGATGAGATGTACTGGATGATTGATCCACGCAAGTGATTTGAGGATGATGATCGATGATTATTGTCATATCGGATGTTATGAAGCGGGATCGCCGATATAAAAATTTCCACCTGTACCATACCTATTTTCAAAACGATGATGTTTATCATTTAAAAGTGACCGTATGATTCTTGTGTAGATAAATACACCATTTATTATTCATGTTGTGTAGGATATTACCCTTCGTGATGTACATATCACGTGTCGGTATTTAATACTATATGATATCATTTGCTAGTACACCTGCACAATTACCGTTGATGCGCATGTTACACATACAAAGATTTGCCGGCTCACACACATTCTTCATCGGTAATTGCCATGTCACTTATACAGTAGAATTGTCGTGCCATTTACACAGGAGAACTTCCCTATCATGATATTAATCTTAAAAGTAAATGTACATTCATTGTTCAGTACTATCACTTGACATGCTTGCTTAATATACCCGATATGCTCATATTACTACTCTATGTTGCATATATCGTACCTTATGGTTATAGGCTCATATTACTATTCTATGTTGCATACATCGTACCTTATGGTTATATGCTTGCATGATATACCCGATATGCTCATATTACTACTCTATGTTGCATACATCGTACTTTATGGTTATATGCATTGAGATGCCATTTTTATGAGATCTCTGAATTTGAGAACCGCAGTTTAATTTCAAAGGAAATTGTGTATTGTTTTAAAAATACGGTTTCTCTTGATATGATATTTCGAGGTGTCCACCATGAGTTTTCTCGGTTCTGAGCAGTGAGTATACCCGATTCGAGGAGCGGTAGGCACCGTCTGTGGGTACATGGTGGACCCGGTGAGGTATCCCGGGGGCAAGAAGACACGTATTGTTAGGCGGTGAGCCTGGCAGGGGAGCACTACCTACCGGTGATTGTATAGAACTCGGCGGATATCCAGAGGATACCGTTTTGGAGTTATGATATGAGATGGATATGAGAACCGATCTGAGAATGTGGCGCCTGAGATGAGATAGATATGAGGGTCGATCTAAGTATGCAGCGCCTGAGATATGAGGATTTACGTGTCGATGTTGGACACGGGTTTCATGATGTTTCGAGTGTCGGTGTTGGACACTCAGGTTCCATGATTTTGATGTGTCGTTGATGGACACACGGGGTTGATATCCTCATATAAACAGTCATATGTTTTCATGATGTTTCGAGTGTCGGTGTTGGACACTCAGGTCCCATGATTTTGTTGTGTCGTTGATGGAGACACGTGGTAGATACTCTCATATATATACATGCTTATGTTTTCATGATGTTCGAGTGTCAGTGTGGGACACTCAGGTTCCATGATATTGTTTGTGTCGTTGATGGACACGTAGATGATATCCACATGCATACAGACATATGATGTCAGATGTTTATTTATATATGTCATTGCATTGACTCGATTGTTGACATATATGTGTACTTGGTCACCCTAGATATCATAGTATTAACTTCAGGATATAGTGACCTAGGAAATCGATTCGATTTCTACTTGCTGATGTTTTCTACTCACGAGTTGGCAACTCACCCAGTTGTGCCATAGTTCATGCAGGTTTGACCGCTTGGGATCAGTTGCGTTATTGCTGGCACACAGCTTCATCCAGGGTATTTGTTTTGGTAGGTGGGACACATGTTGGATCGTGCCCACTCTCGTACTTTTATATTCCGTTGTATCTAGATAAACTCTATCAGATCAGATCAAATCAAATCAGAGACTAGACATTGTATATTGGTAGACCTAGTCAGACTTGGGTTTTATGCGAGACTTAGAGCGATGGGTTTATGATCGCTTTTCTTGAGTTTTGATGTCTTGCTCATTTATTTGTGCTTTCTGGGTTGATTCTTCGCTGTTGGGCGTCGTATATATGTTTTTGCGTAGTTGTGATTCCACCAGTTGGCGAAGAGCTGGCTCCCGCTTGGAATGTCTATATATTGTTGTGTATATGTTTTTTGATCAAAATATACAAGGGATGCGCTTCCCAAAATTTTAAAAGACAAAACATTATTCATTCTACCTTTATTTCAAAACCGCACCCCCACTATTTTCCGCAAAAGGTTTAAATTTTTTGGGGTTTCGGCTTACTTGATTTACGTCACGCCTTTAGACGTTGCGTAATTTAAGTGTCGGTCACGTGCTAAATTACGGGTCGTGACAAAATTGGTATCAGAGCGTTAGGTTTAACCTTGGTTTGAGTCTGGGTTTGACTATGCGGAGTCTAGGGCGTTAATATTTCGGAACCTAGGCTTGACCTTACGGAACTTAGACTTAACGGGGGGAGGGGGTATTAGACCCGAACTTTCGTTTCATAAGTTGACCTTGATTGATGGAGTAGGTAGCTTGAGTAGAATGATATACCGTACGTATGTTCCACGGCATATTTACGATACGATACTCCACTTAAGAAACCTTAGGATGTACTTATCTTGAGATCTGTGATACTATTCGTTCCTATGATCATATATCCATTTGGGATCTGTTGATTTCTTTCGTTCCTTTGATTTATTTTCATCGATACCTGCTTGAGGTTCCTGTCACCATGGTTTAAGCACAGATTGAGCTGCTGCTAGTATTGAGATCAGAGCGAGCTCATCACGGACGAGGGCTGACCATGATGTTGTTTTTGGTGACACAGGAACGTGTAGGTATAGTGTTGTGATCTCTCGTTTGACGCGAGTGTTCGATTTTGCACCGGATGATCAGGCCATTGATAGAGGCTACCAGATTGAGAGGACTGTTGATGTACAGCATACCTCAGAGATCGTGATGTTGTCTACTGTGCAGACAAATGACCCAGTTGTTGCTGAGATTGATGGGATGTCATTTTCAGAGTCTATGAGCTGAAACCGCTGGAGCTTTCAGGCAGAGATGTAACAGGAGGTAGCTAGTCTATCTTGAGTGGAGCGACTGTTATGATTCGTCAGATTTGATGTGCCGATGCATGCTCAGTTGAGTCAAAGAATTCCAGTTGAAAGATCTTACTTTGATCTAGATTAAATCGAGCAAGAGAGGACGTTGTTCGTTGGATGCTCCGATGTGAGCTCGGTAAGTTGACCAGTTTCAGATAGAAGGACCTCACCCAGATGCGTTGTGAGTTTATCAAAAACGGATGCATAAAGTGTATTTCTCCGATGATTGGATGAGTTCCCGACGATGTGTTCGGCTAGATATCTTCTACAGAGTGATGAAGATACCGAGTTCGTAATTTCGAGTCCGTGTGAGAGACTCCAGATTGACCGTAGCCGAGAATGAATTGCAACATGCAGATAGCAAGAGATGACGTCGAAGTAGACGATAATAAAGACAAGTGGAACAAGAGGTTCGTGCGAGATATTAACGAGCGATTGTTACTCTCCGTTGATGCCAGAGGATTGATATGTGTGCAGAGGCGTTAGATACAGCCAAATTTCCAGAGGAAAGCCGTGCTGAGGACACAGCTGTCCGGTTATGAGAAAAGAGTTATGGAAAAGTGCCAATCTTCGTATAGTTCGGCATAGGTGAGATCGGAAGAAGCCGTGAGCAGGTTCTTTCCAGGACACCGCAGCGATAGAGACTTGTACCCAAGGTCAGTTATATCGTGTGTATTCAGAGGGCCAGATGCCGCCGTCAGTAATGTGCAGTTTGAGAGTGGTCATATTGATTGGCCAAACGGTGATCAGAGGAGTTCCGGACCAGGACTGTTCCGTTAGTACACCTAACCGAGCAGACGAGCCGAAGGATCGTGAGATTGGTAATCTACAGAGAAAACGAGGACCCAGAGACCGAAGATGCCAGACCGTGAGCAGGAGGCAAGTAGATGATCTTGCTCTGCCAGTTTGGGCGCACCGGCATATTTTTCAACATTGTAGGAGGTGTACCTCAATGTCAGTTATTGCAATTTGCGTTTTGTGATCCGAGTATCACACTTTTATCTCTTGGACTTGAGTTTCGATGATTGGATTTCGTGATTATGTTTTTGTGCACCATGGCTACACTTACTGGAGATTTATATTGTGCACAGTTATTGCATTTGATTTATTTTTTATACACCTCTACATTGGTTTATGATTTGTGCATATCTATTGCACTTGGTATAGATTGTGCCTTCGTTGCACATATTTATGGTTTCATGGATTCGATACTGTCGATTTGATTTCGTGCATGTTGTATGCACTTGCTTTTACTTATGCACTCAGTATAGCTTATATGTGCTTGCAGTGCATTGATTCATGTTTTGTGAACACAGTTGCATACATTTATGATTCTATACACCCTAGTATACTCAGTGTTGTTTTTGAGAGCATTTGAGATATTGATGAGTTTTCGTGCATTGGTTGCACCAGATTAGTATTTTGTGCATCGGTTGCACCTGATTAGTATTTCGTGCATTGGTTACACCGAATTTGTATTTTGTGTATTTGTTACACCAGAATTATGTTTTCGTGAGCGTCTGCACTTGATGTTCATTATCGTGTATACTATTGTACTGAATGTTTTATATAGACCAGACGCACTTGATTTGGATTTTCGCGCACATTGGGCGCATGATATGAGATTTTGTGCACACCGGGTGCACTTGATTAAGATTTTTATTCGTGCATGTTAGTCGCACTCGATTGAGATTTTTATTCGTGCATGTTGGATGCACTTGATTGAGATTTTCTTTCGTGCATGCTAGTTGCACTGGGTTGAGATTGTCGTGCACATCCGTTGCACTGGACAGATACTTTCGTGCACATCTGTTGCACTTAGTTTTGCTTTTGTACATATTGTGGCACTTGTATTGGATTTGGTTTTCCGTGCGCACCAGACGCATGTGATGTTGGATATGCCTTTTGAGGCTGATTTTATTTATGAGTTTCGCGTTTTGATGATGGAAACTATATTATATAGTAGCCGAGTAGGACTGGTCTGAGAACAATGCCTAAGTACTTTTGCATGCATAAAAAGTTACCAAAGGTTTTCAAAAGGGGGCTATAGTCTCACTATTTCCTATGTGTCCATGAGTGATACGAAATTTTATAAAGAGAACCTTTTGGGATATTTCAAAAAAGAGAGACGTATAATTTGAGCAAACCATATATAAGTATATATTTACTACTTTACAAATGATCGTCCTCCACTTATGTCGTGAGCTACGCATAGCACGGAGATTTGGAAAAGATTTGGTATTAGATATTCAGCTTTTAAAATGGTTTTACAAAGATGCCTGCTATATACGTATTATGATTAGACTATAGTGCATTTGGATTTCAGTAGTGGAATTCGATATTCGTATTTCCTTTATAACTCCGATGATTACCTGATACTTTACGGAGTTTGATTTGAGTTTCGTTCTCATTTTCAAGCGCACATAATGCGCTGTGGTATTTCTATATCTTTCATGATTTCGGAGCCCCGTTGATTTGAGCTAATTATTGAAATATTTTAGCATTGGGGATTTAAATTTAAATTCGGGGACCGAATTTATTTAAGGGGGGAAGACTGTAACATTTAAGAAATATAAAATATTATTTTTAGAAATTTAATATTAAAATAATATATTTCGCGAAAACTATTCGATTTGCGAATAGGCATTTTTCGTAATATGGTATAAGTATATACCAATATTTGGAAATTGATCGGAGATTAAAATGATTTATTTATTATAATGATATTTATCGGATTTTTGGCCAAATCCGTATTTTTTACATTTTTTCCATGACTAGTGCCATGTCATGTGCATGTTATGCATTGTGGTTGTGACTTGTGTATTTGTGAGTGGTGTGAATGAGAAAAGAAAAGAAAAGAAAAGAGAGAATGAGTTATGAGTGAGAAACAAAAGAGAGAAGAAACAAAAGGCGATATTTTGTTGAGAGAGTGAGCATAAGAGAGGGAAAGGGAGACTTGGCTGCCCATTCCTTCATCCTCCATTGTTTTTCTTCATCTTCTCCATGCTTCTTCAACCTCCACTACCTCCATGCATCATCTCCAATCCCTTCTCAAAACCTCATGCCCCCTTCACATAAAATATGCACAAACCTATTCTAAACACTTTGAACCATCCAAGTTTGGATTTTGAATACTTTGGGCAACTCAAGAATTTTCTTTAGTTGCAAATGAGGTAATCTCTTCACTTTAGATTAGTTTTTATGTTAAATATCCTAGTTTAGTTTAAAATTTGATATAATTAGGATATGTGATCTTAGAAAATTCTAAGTTGCTGTTAAGTGGTAAATAAAGCTTTAGTGAGTGTTTTCAAAACCTTAGAGATTGATTTCATGGCCTGGAAATGAGTTTAGAACCCGATACACGAAGTTAGAATTTTCCCGTGTCGGTTTTGTGAAACATAAAAGCCTAAAGGGTATCTGGAGCTATCTGGGGTAATTTTAAAAAAAATCAAGCAAGTCCATTGACCTAGATAAACCACTAAAAGACCACCACAGAAGTACGAACCCATTTGCTCCAACTATGACCGGCGAGGCCGGATTTTTGCATGATGTCACCGGACCCCCTAATTCCTATGGTGATGTGGTTTTGCCTCTAGCTCACTTACCCTATAACCTATCCCTTATACATGCTTGTTTAGTTCCTATTTACCTGAGCCAAAATCTAGGAGTTGTTTGCGAGTGTTTTGGCTATGTTTTTAAGATACATGAATTCGTGGTTTTGGTATTTGGATTTGATTCCGTCGTTGGACGTTTGTACGTCAACGGATGAGGGTTATTTGGTTGATCTTTCATGCGTAAGTTATAGGTTCTAACCTCTATAAGCAATTCGTGTGCCGTATCGGTTTTCGGATATTGGTTTTAATAGAATTGCGTTGCGATTGTGTATTGATTGTAGATACCTTCGTGTGGACTTCCGAGACGACGAAGCACATCGACTTCGGCTAAGCGAAGAGTTTAGCAGGTGAGTAGATTTATATCTACGGGGGAAGTCGGGTGGATGGCGTATAGCACCCTCGCAAACATTGATATGGAAGATTGCATTATAAATTATAATCGAATAAGGGATATACTACGAACTTAAGTTAACAAAATTATAGGCTTTAGTAAAAGATGATATGATAAAGGTTGACACTAATGAATATATTGATATATGAGAATATGAAATGAGAAAGTGAATCATGTTAAGTATGAATTGAAAGAGAACAAGTATGAGTTGATAATGGTATGATAGGAGATCAAGATCGATAAACACGACACGAGATTGAGATAGAGGTGTTGTGAAATTAATAAGATATGACGTTTATACAAATGTGATTTGAGATATATGTATATATATATTTATGAGTATAATGAGTAATATGACGTACGAGACTTAGATCTGTACCCTCATTATTGTATAGATCGATAGATTCCCTATTCTGTTTGATGACCCCGTACGATGGATTACCGTACGTGATAAGATATACCGAATGATTGATCCACGCTAGTGATTTGAGGATGATGATTGATGATTATTGTCATATCGGATGTTATGAGGCGGGATCGCCGATATAAAGATTTCCACCTATACCATACCTATTTTCAAAACGACAATGTGAATCGTTTAAAAGTGACCGTATGATTCTTGTGTAGATAGATACACCATTTATTGTTCATGTTGTGTAGGATATTATCCCTCGTGATGTACATACCACGTCCCGGTATTTAATGCTATATGATATCATTTGCTAGTACACCTGCATAATTGTCGTTGATGCGCATGTTACACATACACAGATTTGCCGGCTCACACACATTCTTCATCGGCAATTGCCATGTCACTTATACAGTAGAATTGTCGTGCTATTTACACAGGAGAATTGCCCTATCATGATATTAATCTTAAAAGTAAAAGTACATTCATTATTCAGTACTATCACTTGTCATGCTTGCATGATATACCCGATATGCTCATATTACTACTCTATGTTGCATATATCATACCTTATAGTTATATGCTTGCATGATATACCCGATATGCTTATATTACTACTCTATATTCGTACCTTATGGTTATATGCTTGCATGATATACCTGATATGCTCATATTACTATTCTATATTGCATACATCGTACTTTATGGTTATATGCATTGAAATGCCATTTTTATGAGATCTCTGGATTTGAGAACCGCAGTTTAATTTCAAAGGAAATTGTGTATTGTTTTAAAAATGCGGTTTCTCTTGATATGATATTTCGAGGTGTCCACCATGAGTTTTCTCGGTTCTAAGCAGTGAGTATACCCGATTCGAGGAGCGGTAGGCACCGTCTGCGGGTATATGGTAGACCCGGTGAGGTACCCTGGGGTAAGAAGACTCGTATTATTAGGCGGTGAGCCTAGCAAGGGAGCACTACCTACCGGTGATTGTATAGAACTCGGCGGATATCCGGAGGATACCGTTTTAGAGTTATGATATGAGATGGATATGAGGACCGATCTGAGGATGCAGCGCCTAAGATGAGATAGATATGCGGGCCGATCTGAATATGCGGCGCCTGAGATATGAGGATTTACGTGTCGATGCTGGACACGGGTTTCATGATGTTTCAAGTGTCGGTGTTGGACACTCAGGTTCCATGATTTTGATGTGTCATTGATGGACACACAGGGTTGATATCCTCATATATACAGGCATATGTTTTCATGATGTTTCGAGTGTCGGTGTTGAACATTCAGGTTTCATGATTTTGATGTGTCATTGATGGACACACATGGTAGATACTCTCATATATATACAGGCTTATGTTTTCATGATGTTCGAGTGTCAGTGTGGGACACTCAGATTCCATAATATTGTTTGTGTCGTTGATAGACACGTGGATGATATCCACATGCATACATGCATATGATGTCAGATGTTTATTTATATATGTCATTGCATTGACTCGATTGTTGATATATATGTGTGCTTGGTCACCCTAGATATCATAATATTACCTTCAGGATATAGTGACCTAGGAAATCATTGTTTTATTTGATTTCTACTTGCTGATGTTTTCTACTCACGAGTTGGCAACTCACCCCCTTTGTCCCACAGTTCTTGCAGGTTTGACCGCTTGGGATCAGTTGCGGTATTGCTGGTACACAGCTTCATCCAGGGTGTTTGCTTTGGTAGGTGGGACACATGTTGTATCGTGCCCACTCTCGTACTTTTATATTCCGTTGTATCTAGATAAACTCCATCAGATCAAATCAAATTAGAGACTAGACATTGTATATTGGTATACCTAGTCAGACTTGGGTTTTATGCGAGACTTAGAGCGATGGGTTTATGATCGCTTTTCTTGAGTTTTGATGTATTTCTCATTTATTTGTTCTTTCTGGGTTGATTCTTCGCCGTTGGGCGTCGTATATATATTATTGCGTGGTTGTGATTCTGTCAGTTGGCGAAGTGCTAGCTCTCGCTTGGGGATGCCTATATATTGTTTGTATATGTTTTTGGATCAAAATATACAAGGGAGGTGCTGCCCAAAATTTTAAAAGACAAAACATGATTCGTTATACCTTTATATCAAAACCGCACCCCTACTATTTTCCTCAAAAGGTTTAGATTTTTCTGGGTTTCGGCTTACTTGATTTACGTCACGCCTTTAGAAATTGCGTAATTTAAGTACCGGTCACGTGCTAAATTACGGGTCATGACAAAACAAGTGGAGACTCTGTGAAATGGCTGGATGCTATAAGATCTGAGATGGAATCAATGTACACCAACAAAGTATGGACTTTGGAAGTTGCTCCTGAAGGGGTAAAACCCATCGGGAGTAAGTGAATCTTTAAAAAGAAAATTGGTGTAGATAGAGAAGTTGTTGCTTTCAAAGCTAGGCTTGTAGCGAAAGATTTTCGTCAACGACCTGGTGTCGATTATGATGAAACCTTTTCTCCAGTGGTTATGCTTAAGTCCATCCGGATCTTACTTTCCATTGCTGCATACCATGACTATAAAATCTGGCAGATGGACGTCAAGACCGCTTTTTTAAATGGTGATTTAGAAGAGAGCGTGTACATGACACAGCCAGAGGGCTTCATAGACAGTGGGAGCAGCGGAAGCGTGTAAAGGCTGCTTAAATCAATCTACGGATTAAAGCAGGCATCGCGGGGCTGGAATATCTGTTTTGATGAAGATATCAAAGAGTTTGACTTCATCAAAAATGTAGATGAACCTTATATATACAAAAAGGTTGTAGAGAGTAAGGTTGTCTTCTTCGTATTGTACGTGGATGACATACTTTTGATAGGAAATGATGTTTCTATGCTACACTCGGTCAAGCTCTTCTTATCACACAAGTTCTCCATGAAAGATCTAGGTGATGCATCCTACATCCTGGGGATAAAGATCTATAGATATAGATCTAAACGGATATTGGGATTGTCCCAATCCAGATATATAGACACCATACTAAAGAGGTTTAGTATGGAAAATTCTAAGCATGGTAATTTACCCGCTTGCTCAGGAATCACTCTCTCCAAAGAGATGTCTCCCAAGACTGATTTGGAGAGGGCTCGCATGCAAGGGATACCCTATACTTCGGCAGTCGGGTCTATCATGTATGCGATGTTATGTACCAGACCGGATGTAGCTTACTCACTAGATGTAGTGAGTAGGTATCAATCGGAACCTGGGGAGAAATACTGGACAGCTGTGAAGAACATTCTTAAGTACTTGAGAAGGACTAAAGAAATGTTCTTGGTGTATGGTAACGGTGAACTCCAGGTGGAGTCCTTTACCGATTCGAGCTTCCAGAGTGATAAGGACGACAGTAAGTCGATCTCGGGTTTTGTCTTCACCCTCAATGGAGGGGCGGTATGTTGGAAGAGTTCCAAGAAAGATACCGTAGCAGACTCGACGATGGAGGCTGAATACATCGCTGCCAACGATACTGCCAAAGAGGCTATCTGGATGAAGAAGTTCATTACTGAACTTGGTGTGTTTCCATCTATTGAGTATCCAATACCTGTGTATTGTGATAACAATGGAGCTATGGTTTTGGACAAGGAACCCCGGTCCCATCAGCGATCCGGACATATTCTTAGGCGGTATTACCTGATCCGGGAGATAGTTGATCGACGGGAGATCGAGGTCAGGAGAGTTAACACGAAGGACAACGTAGCGGATCCACTCACGAAGGCCCTCCCCCAAACGCAGTTTGAGAGACTTATTGGGATGTTGGGTATGAGATACTACAACAACTGGCCTTAGTGCAAGTGGGAGATTGTTAGGAATACATATGCCCTAGAGTCCATTATTGTATGATATAGTGGATGCTTGGACATATATATAGAGGACTTTCTTGCTCGACATGATAGTATGCTATCCGGTTGCTCTTTATCTTAACATGTACACTAGTATTATTATACTGTCTCTCTGATACATGTTGATAAAGCCCTTAGAATGTTTGCTTGACTACCAAGACTATGATGCGGATCATACTACTGGGACTTGTCTAGTCTACAAGCACACCCTTTAATTGTTCCTAAACGAGAGAGTATCGAGACAGGGCATCGATATTCCAGAGTAAACTAATGTATACGTTTCTTGACCCTGTATGGGGCGATGGTTGATCCTACAACCATTGGTGTTTGACATCAAAGATTGTACACAGGTGCTCATTAGAGAATGGGTTCACTAAACAAGACTCGTCGAGAACTCCTAGTTGGTACTATACCTATTGTCAGATAGCAGTTCTCTGGTGACACTGGTATAGGTTAGTCTGTAGACCCGAGATCGTCATAGAGTCTTGTGTGGTTCCCACTGTGCTTTGATTTCCTCCCTACCACGGCTCAAAGGAGTCGTGTAAACAGTTGGATTTTGGGTACAGTCCCGAGTCACATTGAGGCAATGAGTGATAGGAGGGGTTTTGTCTCTCCCGGTATAAAGAGTTGATGTTGCGTTATGCTCGATTGGCTATAACAGTAAGTCCCTGGCCAGGGCTGATGAGATTTACTGGTAAGAGTTATCAGTAGTTTCTCGAACCATTATGAGCCATACATTGGCATGACTTATCAAGTTACTGAGGTCTGACGATTCCACCCCTAGACTCGATATGCGACATATCAGACGAAAAGACTGGACTGTACGTTAAGTGTTACTTATAGGCTTCATGTGAGTTTGGACAAGTTTGTTTGTTGATCTTCTATTCGCTCAATACCTGGGTAGCCATTACGTCCATCTAGTACCGCTTACGGCTTATAGGTAACTGATGTGATGATTACCTACTGCTGGTGTATTGACGAGTCTTTAGAGTCCCACACAGAAGTTTTCTAGTTCAAACGAAACGAAGTAGGGCACATATGCTGAAATGTGTGGGGTCCTGATTAAATACGAGTATGTGATACCGTATTCTAATCTGGCGGTAATCTGATATCGATTAGGTTATATGTGATATGACCGAATTATTGAATCAAGTGTTGATTTGATAATGTGATATGCAAATAAATGATATTAGTAGGTTATATGTGATATAACCGGATTATTGAATCAAGTGTTGATTTAATAATATGATATATATTTATATTTGATATAATTATATATTAACTAATATCATTTCTCACTAATTATTTTCTTCTTAATATATGTATATATATATATATATATATATATATATATTAAAGCACGGCATAGATTTTCTATTTTGTGAAAATAGAAAATGAGGTGGAATATGAGGAGATTTTTGTGGAATGGTGAAGTATGGCTTTGATGATTATTATATTGGTCTTGACTCACTATTGAAGTATGGTTCCAATTGTTTATTTAGAAATTGTGGATGCATCAATGAGTGAGGTATTTTGATGAGCCATTCTTCATTCTTCACAACACTTGAGTTATTTTTCCTCACTTAAGCTCCTTGCTCTCTAGCTCTCTTCATCTTCCTCCTCACCTCCTCCAAGCTCAATCCCTCACATGAGTTGAGAAATCTTGAGCTTGTGAGAACCCTAGAGAGCAAACAAAACCCCTACTTCACCATCCTGCACTTGATTAGCAATTAAGTGTAGTGTGTTTCCTTCACTAAAGAGTTTAGTGAAGAGGTAGCTTGGATTAGCGGAGCTTCGGGTGGATCATCTTCGGCACGAAGATCACAAAGGAAGCTCGATCCAACTTCAAGTAGAGCCTAGTGGAATCGCGTGGACTACTACATGGAACTTGAGAAGAGAAGGACACAGTCTACAAAGGTTGTAGCCTCTTTCTCTTTATGTAGTTTAGTTGATATCAAGCCATAAACCCTAATCATCTATTTTAGATTCTAGGTTAGTGTTAATTAGCACCCCCAAAAAATTTAAAATCGGCATGCTTAATGCTAGTAAAACCTAGTGGTGGTGCTTATAAACACTTTCAATTACTTGAGACTAGCCGGACTCAGAGGCCTGATGTTGTTCAGCCTGCTGTGAAGGTTGTTGTGTTACCTCCGTTCAGACGGTCATGCCAGCTATTGTTGGGATTATCGAGTTATCGCTCCCAGAGTTCATGATGCTGAAGCCACCTGTGTTTATGGGTACGGATGTGGCAGAGGATCCTCAGTCATTCCTGGATAGGATGGCTAGGATATTTCATTCGTTGAGATGCTCCGATATGAGATCAGTGGAGTTGACTAGCTGTAACAACCCTAATTTCCCTGTACAACTTTCTGTGCAATTTTTTCAAAATTTAAAGAAAGGGGTACTTTTTCCTGAGCACAAGTTAAATATTTGTTTAGCTCTTTAATTACAAGAAGGAGCTTGTAGCTCATTGGTAATACCCTGCACTGCTGAACCAAGCCACCAGAATATGATAAAAAATTAAAATGACATGATTATAGGATTTAGAAAGAGATGATATGATAAAAGTTGACACTAATGAGTATATTGAATATGAAATGAGAAAGTGAATTATGATAAGTATGAATTGAAAGAGGACAAGTATGGGTTGATAATGGTATGATATGAGATCGAGATCATTGCGACTTGAGATTAATAAGATATGACGTATATATAAATGTAACTTAATATGAGATTGATACAAATGTGACTTGAGATATATGTGTGTGTATATTTATGTTAGTGTATATACCCTAGAGGCCATTACTGTATCATACTAGTATGTATATTACTTGATGGAAGCTTGGGATATTCACAGTTGTATATACAATCTTGCTCGAAATGGTAGTATGCTACTTGGTTTGTCTCTGCTTTAATATGTGCATGTGTTTCTTTTAGCATATCGCTTATATACATATTAGTAGAGCCCTTAGGATCTTTGCTTGATTACCAGCGTTGTGATGGCGCTCACACTCGTGGGGGCTGGGTAATCTATAAGCACATCCTTATACAGGTCCCTAGTCGTTGGACTATCGAGACAGGGCATCGATACTCCGGAGTAGACTAGCGTATGCGCTTCTCATCCCAGCGTGGGAGACGGTCTGTCCCACAGCCGTCAGTACGTCGTACTTAAGATAGTATGCGGGTGCTCGTTAGGTTACGGGTACACTGGACAGGACTCGTCGGGAACTGTTGGTTGGTATTATACCTATCGTCGGTTATCAGTTTCCAGGTGACATGAGTACAGCTTAGTCCGCTGATTGATCGTAAAATTCGAGACTGTGTGAGTAAATCATCTCAAATCAAATCAAATGATCCCTGATAACGGTTTCATTTGATTGTAATATTTTCTTGTTTGTGTAAATCGAATAAAGCGAATAAGTTTCAATGTGTCGGTAATATTGAATAAAATTCACAATCAAAGAATTATATTTGACCGCAATCAATTACGGTGTCGGTTGTAGATCGTAAGCGAGTGCGGATCGTCCACAGGGATTGTGCGATTCGTTTCTATGTTTAATTTGTTTGAATTGAAAAGTTAATCGAAAAGAAAAGAAAACATGATTCAAGATTTATCAATTGTTTCAGGTGTCATTATTCTATTCAAGAATTCAAGAAATGATAAACAATCAAGAATCGGGTTTCGATGATATTTCCAATCAAATGTCAAGAATCTAAATGAGGCTCGTAGGAATCGATCGGATCTATAGACGTGATGTAATCTCAAGATTTCGTGTTCTTGTCCTTCGAAGGATTGATACTAGATCGATGATGATCGACGAGAGTTAGGGCTTTCTTGATGAAACTAGGGTTTCATCGTTTAACCCTTGTTCTTTCGTAGATATCACTCACATTCTAGCCTCTAGCAATTTCAAGAAACGATCGTAACTCCCCAATCTCGATTGATATCAATCAAGAAAGCATCGCAACAAATTGGGTCGTCGATTCTTGAACTTGCTAGGGTTTACAAAACTCGTAGGACTCTGTTAGTGTATATGCCCTGGAGGCCATTACTGTATCATACTAGTTTGTATATTACTTAATGGAAGCTTGGGATATTCACCTTGTATATACAATCTTGCTCAAAATAGTAGTATGCTACTTGGTTTGTTTCGACTTCAATGTGTACATGTGTTTATTTTTGTATATCGCCTATACACATTAGTGGAGCCCTTAGGATCTTTGCTTGATTACCAGCGTTGTGATGGCATTTACACTAGTGGGGCTGGGTAATCTATAAGCACATCCTTATGCAGGTCCCTGGTCGTAGGATTATCGAGACAGGGCATCGATACTCCGGAGTAGACTAGCGCATGCGCTTCTCATCCCAGTGTGGGAGACGGTCTGTCCCACAGCTGTCGGTACGTCGTACTTGAGATAGTATGCGGGTGCTCGTTGGGTTACGAGTACACTGGACAGGACTCGTCGGGAACTGACTAGTTGGTATTATGCCTATCGTCAGTTATCAGTTCCCAGGTGACATGAGTACAGCTTAGTCTGCTGACTTGACACTGTCACTTCGCCTCGAGTGTGTTCCCACTGTACTTTGATTACTATCCTACCACGGCTCAAAGGGGTCGTGCAAACAGGTGGTAGTTGGGTGCAGTCCCGAAGTACTTGGAGGCAGTGACGGTTAGACAGGATTCGTCTCTCCCGGTATTGGGGGTTGACATCGCGCTGTGTCTAGGAGAGCCATTACACGAGTAGTCCCTGGCCAGGGCAAACGAGATATACTGGTAGGCTTCCAGTGTTATCTCAGGGTGTTTTGGGCTTCACTCCGACACGACTTGTACCGCTATTAGGGGACTGACGTTTACCGCCCCCTAGGCCCGCCATGCGATGTATCAGACGAATAGACCGGACTGTACGGAGAATGTCACATTCAGGCTCAGTAGGAGTTCAGATGGGTTTCGCCTCGTCAGTCTTCTTGTCGGCATCTACCTGGGGACCGTTACGCACAGCTAGTGCCGCTTGCGGTCTGTGGTTAAACCCACTGCCAGCGTAGTGTCGAGTCTTTAGAGTCCCACACAGAAAGCTATTCGCCTTTAGGCAAAAGAGTAGAGGTCGCATGGTTTTGCGACAGGTCGCATGGTTTTGCGACAGGGTTCGATCACATCCGTGCACTTGTGCACGTACAGTGTCCGGATAGTTCACACTAGCGGGCTTTGGTTTAAGCCAGATCCTAGTGTACCTTTTGAGATTGGTTTTATCCAGTATGCATTCGTGTTCCTCGGAATGCGGATGCGGGTGTGTATGCACAGTTGACGGAGAGACAGAGGCAGAAGATTCTCATTAGGGTTGTTGACCGTTGACAGTTGACTATTGACTTTTTGCTCAACCCTAATGAGAATATGATATGTGATCAACAATTATATTAATTAAGTATTATGGTGACATGGTTGTTGAGGGATTGACTTTGTTGACTTGTTGACTTTTGTTGACTTGTTGACTTTGTTGACCGGTTGACTAGGCTTGACTAGTTGACCATCATGATAACTATAGCTATCATTTCATGGTAAAGACTTTTGCTTGCTTGCTCTTTTGTGCAAAATGAGTGCATGGAATGATATGGCTATGGTTGCTTAAACCATCACATAATACTTGATTGATATGAGGTGTTATGATTGTTTTGGATTATGAGAGCCAAATGAGAAAAGTCTTCTCTCATTCTTTCATGCTCATTCTCTCTCCTGTTCTTGAGCTCTCATCTTCCTCCTCTTGCTCTCCTTCTCTTGATTCTATGGTTCACTTATCTCATGAGTTGAGAACCAAGAACCATAGATAAAATCCCATACAAACTCTTCTCTACTCACTCTAGTTCACAAGGTTTAGCAAACCGAGTGAACTAGTTTCTTCAAAGTTCGAAGAAGGAGCCAAAGGTTGAAGCTTTCAGGTGGATCTATCTTCGACGCAAGGAGACGACGGGGAGAAGCCGATTCGGACGACCATCGAAGCTTGAAGACGAAGGAGTTCGAGAAAAAGAAAGGTATAACCCCCTAACCGAGTAGTTAGCAACTCGTAGTTAGGTTGTTAGTTAGATGTTTAACAAAGATCCGGATTTTGAGTCCATGTTACCACCTCTAAGAAAATTGTTTTTCACCAAATTCCGCATGCCCGAAAGTACCGGGAGAGGTAGCATGGACTTACAGTGGTATCAGAGCCTAGTTAAACTCTATCTAACATCTTAGCAAAGTAGCTAGAAGATCGATCAAAGGAAAAGTCGCAAAACGAACCCCGTTTTTTAAACTTTCTGTCGATTTTAAAAGTGCTGGAAATTTTTTTTGAGATACACCAAAAATCGACTCAGGGTTTTCTGAAGAAACTGCAAAAATTTGACCCCCTAACTCGATCAAAGCGCCGCGGTTCCGCGGCCGAGTTGACTCGGTCATGGGGTTTCTTCTTTGCAGTTTGCTCATAGGGGTATTTTGGGATTTTTGGAATATATATTTTCTGCCCAGATTTTCCAGAATGAAAATTTTATTTTTGGGGTCCTGAAAATCCGTATTTTTGATCGAACTTCTAAAAGACTTTAGCTGACGGATTTTTTCTGTAATGTGATATTTGTATTGAACGTCCGCTAATCGCTATATGTCGATTAGTGGGGGTTATACAAATCTGTGATCTGTAATGTTATTGGAATGTGTATATGAATTCATTGGATTGTGCGGGTGAATAGCCGGGGGTTGTGAGACGAGAGTTTTCTTTTCTTTCAATTCATGTAAATTTGTAAATTGATGTAATAATTATTTGTATGGCCGCACAACCGGGTCGGGGTTGTAGCCGTCGTTGTATAATTTCTTTTTACTATTTTTGCTCCTAGGATAGACCCATGGAGGGGGTGCACAAACTACCGGGTATGCCGAAGTGCCAAGTGGCCTACTCACGGAGTTGAGGGAGGTTGCTTCGCTTCGGGTACTTGGCGGGTAGTTTGCCGCACCCGTAGGGGTCTTGGGTGGGGTTTTGGCTATTCACCGCGACCGTGTAATCTGCTTTTCGTTACAGGCTCGTACGAATTGCGGGTTCCTAGTATATCCAATGTGTTCATCTGTGATCTGAAATGGCTATCATTGCAGTATATCTATATATGATATTATTTAGGCGTTGCTTATATTTTACAGCCGCGCTAGCCCAGCCCCCGCTCTGTCGTTAGTTAAGTAACCTAACGGGTAATGACGGGGCCCCGTGGCGAATGCGAATGGCATAAGCGTACGTCATATTTTAATTGTTTTCTGCAATGGTAGGATTAAATGATGGGACGCATTAAAAGAACTAATGCAAGAATATCACGCATTAAAAGAACTAATGCAAGAAAATAAACCAAGTTAAAATCGTTGGAACACTTTCGGAAAACCACTCGGTTCTTTTCAAAACTAACTTTTAAATGTGGAGCTTGAGCCACTCCTTTTAAAAGCTATCTCGTTCCATCGATTATATCAAGTTCACTACGTTCACGGTTTTGCCAAAACCATTCGTAGCCCTCCATCATTTCAGTTAAATATTCGGTAGTATTCAAGCTATGTATTTTGACCTCACGCCAAGGCATAGTGATTGGTAGCTGCCGGATATTTATCTGTTGCATAGATAGAATGCGTTGGTTTGGGACAGCCGTACTACCATTTTGGCCTACGTCAAGGGTAGGTACGGATGGATTCAAATTAAACTGGATAATGATGGGAAGAACTTAACATGTGACTTATGACATTTTGACCTCACGCCAAGGTCATAAGAGCATGGGGCAAAAATCCACATCGGGAGTTTCAAAAGAACTAAAACTTGCTAGTATTGCATACCATTTGGAGTGTGATGATTCTGGTAGGATTCCTTCAGTTTCGTCACGCGATGATATTTGGATCCCGATCCCACTGTGAGTATATGCTACTCCTTAGGAAATTTCTCACTAAACGATCAATGCTATAAACCTAGTAGGTGTCTAGAAAGGTGTTAGCGGGGCTACGCCCCCAGGAAAAAGAGGTTATTTAATTAAGGAACTTCGCGAAAGCGTTGGAAAACCTCCCTCGAAGTACCGACACTGGCCTGGCTGAACGGTTAAGCAAGTATTGTACGGTGAGATTGATCCTGACTAATTCTTCCTTTTTGGTTTGAGGAAGGATTCGAGAAACAGTGGGAGCCATCCTGTTTAGACAAACTAAAAACCACTCTAAACTTGCAAGAGCATCATGCTGAGTGTTTCTTCTCTCTCTCCTAATTGCAGCGGCCATTCGACATGACTGGACTTAAGTTACTTCTAGATAAAAACATACTGACAGGGCCAAACTACAAAGATTGGCTCAGGAATGTCAAGATGGCAATCACTTACGACAAGCTGGGGTATCTTCTTACCACCAAAGCTCCCCCTGTCCCTGGTCCCACTTCCAGCGTCGCGGATAAGGAAATCCGTAAGACTTGGGAGATTGATAGCGCGAAGGCCAAGTGCCTCGTACTTGCCTCTATGGACAATGAACATCAGAGGAGGCACGAGAATATGGACTTGGAATCCATATTTCTTCATACAAAAGAACTGTATGGAGAGCAATCTCGTATCGCAACATACGAAGCGTCGAAAAAGTTATTTTCGGCAAGGATGGCCGTCGGATCATCAGTAGCAGAACACGTGCTTAAGATGATCGGCTACATTGAGGAGCTCGCGGACCTAGGGACCACATTGGAGAGTGAGCTCTATACGGACTTAGTTCTCCAGTCCCTTCCTTCCACTTACGCCCAGTTTATACTGAACTTCAACTTACAAGAAAAGGAAGTTGAACTTTCAGAGCTCCTCAACATGCTGAGGAGCGCAGAGGGCACCCTACAGAAAGGTAGGGAAACATCCACTTTGTTTGTAGGAGGATCATCTTCTTCTAGGTCCAAGGCGAAAGCCAAGGGAAAGAAGAAGAAAGCCCCCGCCAAACCAAGGGGCGGTGTTAGTAAAGTGGATACGAAGGGACAAGCTAAAGCAACAAAGAAAGCGGGGAAGCTTGTGGATAAGGAAGAATGCTTCTATTGTCATAAGAAAGGACACTGGAAGAATGATTGCAGGGCCTGGAAGGCCAGAATACAGGAATTGAAGCAGGTTGCAGCTTCAGCTTCAGGTGTGTATGTTATTGAAAACTGTCTTTCAATAAACTCTACTTCCTGGGTATTGGATACCTGATCAGGATCTCATATCTGTAATTCTTTGCAGGCGTTGAGAAACCGTAGTGTTTTGAAAGCAGGTGACATGACCCTCAGAGTTGCGAACGGAGCTAGCATGGATGCTAAAGCCGTGGGGGACTATCACCTGGGAATGTCAGATGGACATGTTTTGGTTTTGCGTAATTGCTTTTTTGTACCCAACGCAACTTGTAATATCATTTCTGTATCTTTAGTTTCTAAAGAAGGTTATGAATTTGCGTTTGTAAGCAATGTTGTAAACATTCACCTTAATCAAGTTCTGATTGGGTCAGGTACATTGAGCAATAGTATATACGTATTAAACCAACCACAGATTTTCAATGTCCAGAATACACACAAAAGAAAGTCTCCGGAAATAAATCAGACTTTCTTATGGCATTGTAGACTGGGTCACATCAATGAGAGAAGGTTGACAAAGTTACATACAGAAGGATATTTGAATCCGTTCGAATATCAATCATATACCACTTGTCAATCCTGTCTCAAAGGAAAGATGACAAAGTCTCCGTTCACTGGACACGGAGTAAGAGCGAGCGAGCTCTTGGGACTCGTACACAGCGACGTGTGCGGTCCAATGTCTACACATGCGCGAAGCGGTTTTTCTTACTTCATTACTTTTACGGATGACTTTTCAAGGTACGGTTATGTCTTCTTAATGAAACATAAGTCCGAAGCCTTTGGAAAGTTTCAGGAATATAAGAATGAAGTAGAAAAACAGACCGGCAAAAGTATCAAGATTCTAAGATCGGATCGAGGTGGTGAATACTTGAGTGCCGAGTTCCTGGACTATTTAAAAGAGAACGGAATTCTCTCTCAGCTTACTCCTCCATACACTCCACAACATAATGGTGTATCGGAGAGACGGAACCGAACCCTATTGGATATGGTACGGTCCATGATGAGTAACGCTGAGTTACCGCGATCATTCTGGGGGTATGCACTAGAATCAGCTGCATACCTTTTGAACCAAGTTCCCACTAAGACTGTGCCTACCACACCTTATGAGTTATGGAGTGGGAAGAAACCCTATCTTCAATATCTGAAGATCTGGGGATGTCCAGCTTTTGTCAAAAAGCAGCATGCGGACAAACTCGAGGCACGCTCAGTACTGTGCAAGTTTGTGGGATACCCAAAGAACACCAGGGGGTATCTTTTCTACCACGCAGAGAAACAAAAAGCCCTTGTTTCTCGTAATGCCCACTTTCTAGAACACCAGTTCTTAGAAAAGGAAATTAGTGGGAGCGCAGTAGAACTGGAAGAAATTCCAGAACCACAGACTATTACTGAAAGTTTAGTGGAACCAGAGGGTTCAAAAGAACAGGACATTCCTACGCCGCTCCGCAGGAGTAGTAGGCAGTCTCATCCGCCCGAGAGATACTACGGTTTTCTCATAGACGGGGATAGAGAGGATTGCATCATAGATTATGATGAGCCTACTAGCTTCCAGCAGGCCGTTCAGAACGTTGACTCAGTAAAATGGCTGGATGCAATGCGGACCGAAATGGAGTCCATGTACACCAACAAAGTATGGACGTTGGACATTGCTCCAGACGGGGTAAAACCCGTAGGATGCAAGTGGATCTTCAAAAGGAAGATTGGTGTAGATGGACAGGTTGAGACCTATAAAGCTAGACTTGTTGCAAAGGATTTCCGTCAAAGACCTGGCTTGGACTATGACGAAACCTTTTCTCCAGAGGCTATGCTGAAATCCATTCGGATCCTTCTTGCCATTGCTGCCTTCCACGATTATGAGATCTGGCAAATGGACGTAAAGACCGCTTTTCTAAATGGAAATTTAGAGGAGTGTGTCTATATGGACCAACCAGAGGGTTTCATTCAGAGTGGGAGCAGCGGAAAGGTGTGCAAGTTGCTTAAGTCCATCTATGGACTAAAGCAGGCATCGCGGAGTTGGAACATCTGTTTTGATGAGACGGTCAAGGAATTTGGCTTTATCAAAAATCCAGATGAACCATGCATCTATAGTAGATTTGTAGCGAGATCTGTAGTATTCCTCGTTTTGTACATGGATGATATTCTCTTAATAGGAAATGACATTCCTATGCTACAATCTGTCAAGGGGTTCTTATAGCAAAGGTTCTCCATGAAAGACCTGGGTGATGCCTCATACATCCTGGGGATCCGGATCCATCGTGATAGATCCAAGAGGATATTAGGACTTTCACAGTCCAGGTACATCGACACCATACTGAAAAGATTCAGTATGGAAGATTCCAAGCGCGGTAACCTTCCGGCTTGTCACGGGATCACCCTCTCTAAAGAGATGTCTCCCAAGACTGATTTGGAGAGGGATCGCATGTCTATTATACCCTACGCTTCTGTGGTAGGCTCTATAATGTATGCGATGTTGTGTACCAGACCGGATGTAGCTTATGCACTGAGTGTGGTAAGCCGGTATCAGTCAAACCCTGGGGAGAAACACTGGATAGCAGTAAAGAACATTCTCAAGTACCTCAGAATGACTAAGGAGATGTTCTTGGTGTATGGCGGAAAAGACCTCCAGATCGAGGCCTTTGCTGACTCCAGCTTCCAGAGTGACAAGGATGATTCCAAGTCCATATCGGGTTTTGTCTTTACCCTCAATGGAGGGGCGGTGTGTTGGAAGAGTTCCAAACAGGAAACCGTTGCAGACTCGACGATGGAAGCGGAATACATCGCTGCATCTGATACCGCAAAAGAAGCTGTCTAGATGAGGAAGTTCTTGAAAGAACTTCAGGTGGTTCCGTCCATTGTTGATCCAATACCTCTGTATTGCGACAACAACGGGGCTATAGCTTTAGCGAAGGAACCCAGGTCCCATCAGAGGTCCAGACACATCTTGAGGCGGTATCACCTGATCAGGGAGATCGTGGATCGCCAGGAGATCGAGGTTCGGAGAGTCGCTTCAGAAGATAACACTGCAGAGCCATTCACCAAGGCCTTGCCCCAGACTCAGTTCAAGCGGCTGATCGAGATGATAGGTCTTCGATACGCCAGTACATGGCCTTAGTGCAAATGGGAGATTGTTAGTGTATATGCCCTAGAGGCCATTACTGTATCATACTAGTTTGTATATTACTTAATGGAAGCTTGGGATATTCACCTTGTATATACAATCTTGCTCAAAATAGTAGTATACTACTTGGTTTGTTTCTACTTCAATGTGTACATGTGTTTATTTTTGTATATCGCCTATACACATTAGTGGAGCCCTTAGGATCTTTGCTTGATTACCAGCGTTGTGATGACAGTCACACTAGTGGGGCTGGGTAATCTATAAGCACATCCTTATGCAGGTCCCTGGTCGCAGGACTATCGAGACAGGGCATCGATACTCCGGAGTAGACTAGCGCATGCGCTTCTTATCCCAGTATGGGAGACGGTCTGTCCCACAGTCGTCGGTACGTCGTACTTGAGATAGTATGCGGGTGCTCGTTGGGTTACGAGTACACTAGACAGGACTCGTCGGGAACTGACTAGTTGGTATTATGCCTATCGTCAGTTATCAGTTCCCAGGTGACATGAGTACAGCTTAGTCCGCTGACTTGACACTGTCACTTCGCCTCGAGTGTGTTCCCACTGTACTTTGATTACTATCCTACCACGGCTCAAAGGAGTCGTGCAAACAGGTGGTAGTTGGGTACAGTCCCGAAGCACTTGGAGGCAATGACAGTTAGACAGGATTCGTCTCTCCCGGTATTGGGGGTTGACATCGCGCTGTGTCTAGGAGAGCCATTACACGAGTAGTCCCTGGCCAGGGCAAACGAGATATACTGGTAGGCTTCCAGTGTTATCTCAGGGTGTTTTGGGCTTCACTCCGACACAACTTGTACCGCTATTAGGGGACTGACGTTTACCGCCCCCTAGGCCCGCCATGCGATGTATCAGACGAACAGACCGGACTGTACGGAGAATGTCACATTCAGGCTCAGTAGGAGTTCAGATGGGTTTCGCCTCGTCAGTCTTCTTGTCGGCATCTACCTGGGGACCGTTACGCACAGCTAGTGCCGCTTGCGGTCTGTGGTTAAACCCACTGCCAGCGTAGTGTCGAGTCTTTAGAGTCCCACACAGAAAGCTATTCTCCTTTAGGCAAAAGAGTAGAGGTCACATGGTTTTGCGACAGGTCGCATGGTTTTGCGACAGGGTTCGATCACATCCGTGCACTTGTGCACGTACAGTGTCCGGACAGTTCACACTAGCGGGCTTTGGTTTAAGCCAAATCCTAGTGTACCTTTTGGGATTGGTTTTATCCAGTATGCATTCGTGTTCCTCGGAACGCGGATGCGGGTGTGTATGCACAGTTGACGGAGAGACAGAGGCAGAGGATTCTCATTAGGGTTGTTGACCGTTGACAGTTGACTATTGACTTTTTGCTCAACCCTAATGAGAATATGATATGTGATTAACAATTATATTAATTAAGTATTATGGTGACATGGTTGTTGAGGGATTGACTTTGTTGACTTGTTGACTTTTGTTGACTTGTTGACTTTGTTGACCGGTTGACTAGGCTTGACTAGTTGACCATCATGATAACTATAGCTATCATTTCATGGCAAAGACTTTTGCTTGCTTGCTCTTTTGTGCAAAATGAGTGCATGGAATGATATGGCTATGGTTGCTTAAACCATCACATAATACTTGATTGATATGAGGTGTTATGATTGTTTTGGATTATGAGAGCCAAATGAGAAAAGTCTTCTCTCATTCTTTCATGCTCATTCTCTCTCTTGTTCTTAAGCTCTCATCTTCCTCCTCTTGCTCTCCCTCTCTTGATTCTATGGTTCACTTGTCTCATGAGTTGAGAACCAAGAACCATAGATAAAATCCCATACAAACTCTTCTCTACTCACTCTAGTTCACAAGGTTTAGCAAACCGAGTGAACTAGTTTCTTCAAAGTTCGAAGAAGGAGCCAAAGGTTGAAGCTTTCAGGTGGATCTATCTTCGGCGCAAGGAGACGACGGGGAGAAGCCGATTCGGACGACCATCGAAGCTTGAAGACGAAGGAGTTCGAGAAAAAGAAAGGTATAACCCCCTAACCGAGTAGTTAGCAACTCGTAGTTAGGTTGTTAGTTAGATGTTTAACAAAGATCCGGGTTTTGAGTCCATGTTACCACCTCTAAGAAAATTGTTTTTCACCAAATTCCGCATGCCCGAAAGTACCGAGAGAGGTAGCATGGACTTACAGACTCAAGATACGATTTCAGATATATTGCATCATCATTCTATTGATCGTCTCGATTCCTCGACGAGCGGAGTATTACTCAAACATCACAACCAGATTTACAACTAGAAATTTAGATTGAATCATGATGCAAGAATTTAAAGAAAATAAGATAAAAGAATATCACCTTTTATTTATATCAACAATTTGATTACAGTCGCTCAAGAACTACAAGAGAAAGAACTAAATTGTCGATTTGGCGTCGCTCGGCTCCGTGAGTCGCGGATCGGCTTTGACCACTTGCTCTGTTGAAGATCGGCTCGGCTCATAAAAGGTTGCAAGGCTTCTTGCTTGATGGGGTACTCGGGATCTTGGCTTTTGATTGGAATTAGGGTTAGGGTTTCACACAAGTTCTCTCACTAGACTTGTGGAAGAAGATGAAGAAAGAGAGTGAATGGATCTATTGGCTACTAAAATGAACTAATGGAGGGATTTTTCCAAGATAAGAGATGATACTAAAAATTGGGGATGAATGAATAATCTTTTACAAGTGAGCCTAGGGTCCTATTTATAGATTTCCCAAACCCTAGGTCTAGATTTGAAATTACAATTCCCTCCAAAAGTTTGTTGAAGCTTCTAGAAGGAGTTTGTTAGGAGCTAGCTTAGGGTTTAAGCTAGGATTAATTAAGCTTAGAAAACCCTAGTTTGCTGATCTGGCAGAAGCCTCTGGATTCTTCTGGAACTTGAAGTACATTTCTGAACTGTAGGAGCTGAGGTAAGCATTGTGCAGCAAAGTTTGGTGGATGTCGTGGCAAGAAGACCGCGGAACCGCGGCGCAAGCAGGCTCCGGCCGCGATTCCGCGGCCATGTTGGAGGCTTGGGCTTTGAAACTTCTGGTCCTGCTTTGGACTGAAGTTTATGGCTTTATCTGATATGTTGAATTTTATTGTTCCTTCTAGATTGCTACCAGAATTGAAATTATTGGGTTGGCGTAATGTTTGATCAGCACTATGTAAATTTTTGGCTTTTCTTCTGGGTTTTCCTGCACAGATCTCAAAACAAGTGTTGCGCAATATAGGGATGATGCGATTCCATGAAATGCGGTCAATTTCCTTTATAGTGCCGGTTTTAGAGTCTAACACATGTAATCTGATATTTTGCGACAGTTTTGCTAATATGTGAAATATGAATGCCGAACACTTCTATATGAATGTAAATGATGAGGAAATTGTCGGTTAAAAGATGCAATATTTTCGACTAATCAAATTCCCCCAAACTTAATTTCGATCGTCTCGAGCGAACTGTTTTATTAAAAAGAGAAGGAGAAAATAAAGAAAGAGAAAAACTAACTAGCACACTTTCGTAGGCAACACGATTGCACTGAGCACGTGCAACAAGCCTTTAAACCTCTAGGTGTCCCTAGTAGGAGGAGTGTTGTCTCCTGAGGGTTTTCAGAGGATTGCACCCACAAAATCCAATAATAAAAGAAAGATCATGAATATTACATTTAAAGAAAAGAATCGTAAAAGAAAAGCTTTGAAAATTAGGGTTTCCAACTAAGCTAGCTTTTCGGTTGTCATGAGCCCTATCTTAATGGTCATGAAAAGATGTTAGAAATCACGTCCTCCCTCAATAAAACATCATCTTATTCTTCATTCCTATCTTTCTTCCAAACATCGATCATATAACCCTGCGTGTGTGTAAAGACATCCCTACACCCGGAGAATTCAATTCATGCTATCATACTCTTGCCCATCAGCCTCAGTACTTTTTAATTAATGAATATTTAGATGAGATTGCTCACACACTTTCATGCGACCGTTAATACTTCTTGAGGTACTAACCGACCGATTACTCCTGTGCTTGCTTACTTGGTGTATTTTCCTCGTCTTGCACCACCTCAGGCATAGCAGTGACTCCCAGACCAGTTGGCCTTAGGGCATTAGGTGAAGAAGCACCCTCGCTATACATTTTTTATTGCCCTTGGTGATAACAAAACCAGTGTCCATTTTTCACACCACTTTATATTTTCTTTATTCACTTTTTTTCTTCTTTTTATTTCCTTCATACATCGGCTTTAAGACAAGAGCATTTCAAGGTATCCTCTACTATCCCAGGCTTCAAGACGTGTGTAAGTGCGAATAGTAAGGTATCAACGTTCAAAATGTTTGGCTTTCAGAATAGAAACTATTTTTCAGACTTATTTTTATCCTCAGATTAGTGACGTCCTTCATCTTACTAACCCTTGGGACAACGGCTCATAACTACTTATTACTAGTTCGTATAAGAAAACTTCTAATTTTCTTAGTTTTCTTAAATTTTTCGAATCTCATGGATGTAATTGTTCATTATCTAAACTTTTATTATCTTATTTATGTACAAAAAAGTATAAATATTAAAATTATTTTTATATTTGAAAATTTTTAAATTTTTATGGCTTTTGAAAAAATTTCAATTTTTATAGATTTTTTTTAAAAGAAATGTTTTGTGCTTATGCAAATGATATGCAGATGATGCAAAAATAAGCACAAACCTCCCCCAAACTTGTTTTCAACAGTGTCCTCACTGTTGCCAATTGCTATACCTACAAAAACTGTAAGTCTGGAGGGAATTATTAGTGGAGGCAAAATATATAAGTGAAGAACTTCCCCCAAACTTATTCTTTTCACTCACCTTCATTCAAAAGATGATGCAGTGATATACAGGATATGAAGGTGAGACGGAGGAATTTTAATCCAAATAAACTAGCTCTTGTAAGAACAAGAGCTCCTCCGTGGGGTCAGTGGAAAAATACGGCTTTAGTCTATGTCCATTCACTTTGAAAAAGGTGTCGTTTTTGACATTTTCTACTTCTACTGCCCCGTGCGGGTATACAGACCGCACAACAAAAGGTCCCTTCCATCGAGATCGAAGCTTACTCGCGTGAAGGTGTAATCGTGAATCATAAAGAAGGACTTGTTGACCAGGTGAAAATGTTTTCCTCAAAATGTTTTTATCGTGAAAAACCTTAGTCCTATTCTTTACAATTACAGCGTTATCATAAGCTTCATCGCGGGGTTCGCTTAGCTTATCTAGTTGCAGCTTCCGAAAGTTGCAGGCTTCTTTTAGATCAAAATTTATTTCTTTTATAGCCCACAATGCTTTATGCACTATCTCGACGGGTAAATGACATGCTTTTCCAAACACTATCCTATATGGAGACATCCCTAGGTCGGTTTTATATGCAGTCCTGAATGCCCAAAGAGCATCCGTCAGTTTGGTCGACCAGTCTTTTCTATTTTTAGCAACAGTTTTCTCCAGAATAAGTTTGAGTTGTCTGTTTGAGATTTCAGCCTGCCCGCTCGTTTGGGGATGATAGGGTGTAGAAAGTCGGTGGTTGATTGAGTATTTTCGCATCAGAGTCTCGAAAGATTTGTTGCAGAAATGTGTCCCATTATCGCTAATAATAGCGCGTGGGTGTCCAAATCTCGAAAAGATATTCTCTTTCAAGAACTTAATGACAACTTTCTTGTCATTAGTGCGACATGGAATGGCTTCAACCCACTTTGAGACATAATCAACCGCCAGCAGTATGTACAAATTCCCAAAGGAGTTGGGAAAAGGACCCATAAAATCAATGCCCCAAACATCGAATATTTCAACAACCAGAATGGGTTGCTGAGGCATTTCATTCCTCTGGGAGATTCTACCCGTGTACTGACACTGTGTACAGGTTTTGCAATACTCAAATGCGTCCTTGAATAAGGTCGGCCAATAAAATCCACATTGCAAAACCTTTTCCGCTGTCTTTTTGGGACCAAAGTGACCCCCACAGGCCTGATCATGACAAAAAGAAAGAACACTCTTGAACTCTTCTTTCGGGACACACCGGCGAATGATCTGATCAGGATAATACTTAAACAAGTATGGATCATCCCAGTAAAAGTGTTTTACTTGGGATAGAAAGCGGTATTTGTCCTGTTTAGACCAATCGCTGGGTATCAATCCCGTGGCATGATAGTTCACAATATCCCTGAACCATGGTTCATTGGATATGCTCAAGAGTTGTTCATCAGGGAACGAGTCATTGATTGGCAGGGTCACAGGGGAAGAAATGATGCGTGAAAGATGGTCGGCTACTACGTTTTCACATCCTTTCTTATCTTTGATAACAAGATCAAATTCTTGTAACAGTAGGATCCAACGTATTAGTCGACCTTTTGCATCTTTCTTTGCCAGAAAATGTTTTAAAGCGGAATGGTCAGTGTACACAACTATAGGTGAGCCAATTAAGTAAGGCCTGAATTTTTCTAATGCAAATACAACCGCTAAAAGTTCTTTTTCTGTGGTTGTATAATTGATTTGAGCATCATTCAGGGTCTTACTAGCATAGTATATCACGTGTGGCATCTTTTCAATGTGCTGTCCTAAGACTGCACCTACTGCAAAATCAGATGCGTCACACATCAGCTCAAAGGGGTAGTCCCAGATTGGTGATGATAAAACGGGGGCTGAAGTGAGTGAGTGTTTAAGTGAGTCGAAAGCTGTCTCGCAGTCCGAGTCAAAGTGGAAGGTCGTATCCTTGGCCAGGAGAAGAGTTAAAGGTCTAGCAATTTTGCTAAAGTCCTTAATGAATCTCCTATAAAAGCCCGCATGGCCAAGGAAAGATCGAATATCTTTGACGCTTTTGGGATGAGGAAGGTTTTGAATGACATCTATCTTAGCTCTGTCAACCTCAATGCCTTTCTGTGAAATAACATGTCCAAGTACTATTCCTTCTTGGACCATAAAATGGCATTTTTCCCAGTTCAAAGTCAAGTTCTTCTCTTTGCAACGAGTAAGAACAGCGTCAAGATTCGCTAGGCAATCAGAAAAGAGTCTCCAAAAATCGAGAAATCGTCCATAAAGATCTCCAGAAAATTCTCTACCATATCAGAGAATATCCCCATCATACACCGCTGAAAGGTAGCGGGAGCATTGCATAACCCAAAGGGCATGCGACTGTAAGCAAAGGTACCAAAAGGACAAGTAAAAGTGGTTTTATCTTGATCCTTTTTGGCGATGGGGACCTGATTATAGCCTGAGTATCCGTCCATGAAACAATAATACTCTCGTCCCACTAAGCGTTCCAGCATTTGATCAATGAATGGTAGAGGAAAGTGGTCTTTCCTCGTGGCAGCATTGAGTTTTCTATAATCAATACATACACGCCACCCAGTTTGGGCGCGTGTCTGAATCAACTCATTCGCCTCATTGGTTATAACAGTGATGCCAGATTTCTTAGGAACGACATGTATAGGACTCACCCATTGGCTATCGGAGATGGGGTATATAATACCATTATCTAGGCATTTGACGATCTCTTTCATGACCACTTCCTTCATGACGGGATTCAACCGTCTCTGTGGTTCTCGGGTCGGTCTGGCATCATCCATCACATGTATATGATGTTCAACTATCAAGGGACTAATCCCTTTGATGTCCGTCATACTCCAACCAAACGCCTCTTTGTTAGATCTCAATACCGATAAAAGTGCATTCTCTTGCTCTGATGCTAGAGAAGCGGATATGATAACCGGTAAAGACTCATTCTCACCTAGATATGCATATTTAAGGTGAGAAGGTAAAAATTTTAGATCTAATTCGGGCGGAGAAATGATAGAAGGAGGGATCATTGAGTGATTTTTGGAGTTACAAAGAAGCTCAGAGCCTGTGAAAGATACAGACTCGGGTGGAGTAAAGTCAGAAGTGCAGGACTCAAGTGTAGGAAAAGTGTCCTCACTAAGATCAAGCAGAGATGTGGTATGTCGTCGAGATCTAGAAAGCAAAGATCCTCAGCTCCACAACTATCGGGAGCGATCTCGTGGACAGAGCACACATCTAGAATATGAGCAGAGGGTTCTGATGGCTGACTTCCAACTTTATAGATGTTTAGTTCAATGGTCATATTTCCAAATGATAAGTTCATTGAACCATTTCTACAGTTTATAACAGCATTGGAAGTGGCAAGGAAAGGACGACCCAGAATCACCAGAATTTAGCCCCGGGGGTTTGCTACAGGCTGTGTGTCGAGCACAATGAAGTCTACAGGGAAAACAAATTCCCCGACCTTTATCAACACATCCTCTAATTCACCCCTTGGTTTGGTGATTGAACGGTCTGCCATTTGGAGAGTGCAGTGAGCAGGTTTCAGCTCTCCAATCCCTAATTGCTCATATACCGAATATGGAAGTAGGTTAACACTTGTGCCAAGGTCTAAAAGAGTACGATTTATGTTTTTACCCCCAATAGAAATCGATATTGTAGGACATCCTGGGTCCTTACGTTTCTGTGGTAGCTGGGGTATAAAAGTAGTGCTAATATTATTAGACATAAAGTCCTTCTTCGGCACTTGAGTCTTCCTCTTCCTAGTACACAAGTCCTTAAGAATTTTCGCATAAGCGGGGACTTGCTGAATAGCATCTAGGAGAGGGATATTGATGTTAACCTGTTTGAACATTTCTATAATTTTCTCCATATGTGGACTCGTTCTATTACCCCTTAACCGATTCGGGTAGGGAGCTTTCGCAATGAGCGCAGGGTCCATCACAGGAGAAGGAAGAGGGGGTAGACGCGGTCCCAAAAGAGGTGTGGGGACCGTCTGTGGAGAACTAGAAGGGCTATACTGAGGTGTCGAGCCTAGTGGGAAATGGAGAATAGGCTCGCGAGAAGGTGGTGTGGTAGAAGAAGAAGGATCAGAAGGAGAAGTGTGTGTGTGAGGAAAGGTCTCAGCCGGGGTGTTGATATGATTTTCAATATCATCAATTCCTTCCCCGACATGATTGTTCAGCACTCTTCCCGATCTCAACGTTGTGACGGCATTTACATTATAATGCCCAGGATTCTGTAGGGGTTGAGAGGGAAGTTTCCCTTTTTCTCTCGCACTCATTTCGGCTTTAAGTCGTGCGATTTCAGCTTCCATCATTCTGATACTCTCAGCTTGGGACGCTGAGTTTTTCTTTATCTCACCGACGGAAGATCTAACCTCAGCCGAAACCTCTATGAAATTTGACAAAAGTGATTTCATGGTTTGAGTGAATTGAGAAAATTCGTCAGAACAGGTCATAGGATTAGACTGTGCAGGAGTGTTGACCTGATTTTGGAAATTCTGTGATTGATAGGGGTGCTGAGTGAGTTGAAGGGGTTGCTGTTGTGGTGGAGGAAGAGCCCTTTGAAAATTATTCGTGTTTAGAACCGTGTTTTGAGATTGGTTTTGGTTCCAAGCGAAATTCGGGTGATTCCTCCAACCCTGATTGTACGTGGAAGAATATGGATCGTTTCTAGGTCGTTGGAATGCGGCATTAGAATGCTCGTGACCTTGAAACGCAGAGTTTAATGGACATTCTTCCGTTAAATGAGACGGATCAGAACAGCACCCACAAACAGTTTTGGGGAGCGACATTGGGTTTAGGGAGGCTGCTGCAAATTTGTGTTCCATAGCGTCGAGCTTCTTTTGCATTGCTGCCATCTCAGCTCGAACACCTATGGATACATCTATTTGGTGTACGCCACCCCTATTCAATGGTTGGGTTCCACTCTCCCACTGTAGTGATTTTTCAGCGAACTCTTCTAAATACTTCCAAGCTTCCCCATCATCTTTGGTCATAAAAGTACATTGACACATATTTTCAAGGCTCTGTTTAGTGTTTGGGTTAATGCCCTCATAAATATTCGGCACAATTCCCATCTCGGGATGCCGTGATGAGGACACTGAACCAATAGATCCTTGAAACGTTCAAAGCATTTTGAAAATGGTTCAGTAGGGAGCTGGGCAAATTGATTCAGTTCGCTATGAATTCGAGCTGTCTTTTGTATTGGGTAAAATTTCTTAAGGAATGCAGCGACGAATTCTTCCCAATTCGTAATAGAGTGTGCGGTAGTGTTATATAGCCACTTCTCGGCTATATCGCACAAAGTAAATGGAAGAAGTCGTAGACGCATAGCATCCACTGAAAGTTGTGACGTACCCATCATTGCGCATACGTTTTCAAATTTGGTAATGAAAACGTAAGCGTCCTCAGTCTCGAGTCCGTGGAATTTGGGTAAAAGATTGATGTATTGGGGCTTAATCTCAAAGTTATCCCCATTGGCTGGTGGTGTGGATAAGCAGGTCGAAAGAGGACCTCGAATAGGGTAGCACCTCTCCTGGAGAGAGATGCGGGGTGGATTCTGCGCACCAACGGACGACGGCAGATTTGGGTTAAAGAAGTTCGATGGATTCGGATCCATCGGAGTGGGTGTGGTAGTGGGTAAAGAAAAGGTAAATGGAGAAATATCGACTTCGGAGTCGATAGGAGGTACGCGGATTAAACGGGCACTAGAATCCCGTGTCCAGCCTATCTTGCACTAAAAAGGGTTAGTACAAGTAGCAACGTTGACTTATAATTAGGGGTAAATGAATGTGGTGTTTGCTTTGAAAAAGGGATGGATTTTTGAAAAAAATGATGCGACACAACAAATGCAGCACACAACCCTAGAATCTAATGGTCACCTAGGTCCGGCTCTAGACCGCTCCTAACTGCCAAAAGACAAGTCGCAAGATAGAATCCTCCACTGCCTCTTTGTCCCCCTGTGGCCGGATAAGTGCCAGGTAAGTGGGAAGGTACTCCACTACGTAAGTAGTGGGCCTAATTAAAAACCACTAGCCTTAGACACACACGCCTTAGACACCATAAGAAAACGCGGATAAGCAATGAATTACCCACGGCCTTCTCTTGTCCTAATTGAGCGCGATGGTCCTTAGAGTCATCTCTAGATATTTTTTAGTTAATGTGGGTCAATGCGGATGCAAGTTTTGCGATTTTCGGGGCCTAGGAAGGGTAATGAAATCCCCACCTAATTTGGATTTGGCCGTGCCCCTTAATATCCGTATTAGAATGCAAACAACCAAGAAAACAAAATCACGCACAAATTTACTTTTGCTTTTTGCGGCGCTGCGATTATTTGCAAAGAATCCTGCAGAAAATGTTAGTTGGAGCTAAAAAGAGGATAGAGGAGAAGGTAAGAAGTCACCTGAAGCAAAATTGTACAGCGAACCCTCCACCAAGCCGCGGTTCCGCCGCAAAAGGGGGCTCCCACCGCGCTTCCGTGGTCTTATGTGCAGATCTCTTCACCAAAATTTTTCAGGGAGCTTTTGTAGACTCCCTCAGCTCTCTGGTATTTTCCAAAAAATTTCTTCAATTGCCAAACAGCTCCAGATTTCCTTGCAATGAACCACAACAAATCGTTTAGGGTTTGCACGAATTTTGATCTCAAAATAACAATGCAATAAATCTTTCAATTCAAACTATAATATGAAACGAATTAGCGCGTAATCCCCGGCAACGGCGCCATTTGATTGATCGTAAAATTCGAGACTGTGTGAGTAAATCATCTCAAATCAAATCAAATGATCCCTGATAACGGTTTCATTTGATTGTAATATTTTCTTGTTTGTGTAAATCGAATAAAGCGAATAAGTTTCAATGTGTCGGTAATATTGAATAAAATTCACAATCAAAGAATTATATTTGACCGCAATCAATTACGGTGTCGGTTGTAGATCGTAAGCGAGTGCGGATCGTCCATAGGGATTGTGCGATTCGTTTCTATGTTTAATTTGTTTGAATTGAAAAGTTAATCGAAAAGAAAAGAAAACATGATTCAAGATTTATCAATTGTTTCAGGTGTCACTATTCTATTCAAGAATTCAAGAAATGATAAACAATCAAGAATCGGGTTTCGATGATATTTCCAATCAAATGTCAAGAATCTAAATGAGGCTCGTAGGAATCGATCGGATCTTGAACTTGCTAGGGTTTACAAAACTCTTAGGACTCAAGAATCGATTTCAGATATATTACATAATCATTCTATTGGTCGTCTCGACTCCTCGACGAGCGGAGTATTACTCAAACATCACAACCAGATTTACAACTAGAAATTTAGATTGAATCATGATGCAAGAATTTAAAGAAAACAAGATAAAAGAATATCACCTTTTATTTATATCAACAATTTGATTACAGTCGCTCAAGAACTACAAGAGGAAGAACTAAATTGTCGATTTGACGTCGCTCGGCTCCGTGAGTCGCGGATCGGCTTTGACCACTTGCTTTGTTGAAGATCGGCTCGGCTCATAAAAGGTTGCAAGGCTTCTTGCTTGATGGGGTACTCTGGATCTTGGCTTTTGATTGGAATTAGGGTTAGGGTTTCACACAAGTCCTCTCACTAGACTTGTGGAACAAGATGAAGAAAGAGAGTGAATGGATCTATTGGCTACTAAAATGAACTAATGGAGGGATTTTTCCAAGATAAGAGATGATACTAAAAATTGGGGATGAATGAATAATCTTTTACAAGTGAGCCTAGGGTCCTATTTATAGATTTCCCAAACCCTAGGTCTAGATTTGAAATTAAAATTCCCTCCAAAAGTTTGTTGAAGCTTCTAGAAGGAGTTTGTTAGGAGCTACCTTAGGGTTTAAGCTAGGATTAATTAAGCTTAGAAAACCCTAGTTTGCTGATCTGGCAGAAGCCTCTGGATTCTTCTGGAACTTGAAGTACATTTCTGAACTGTAGGAGCTGAGGTAAGCATTGTGCAGCAAAGTTTGGTGGATGTCGTGGCAAGAAGACCGCGGAACCGCGGCGCAAACAGGCTCCGGCCGCGGTTCCGCGGCCATGTTGGAGGCTTGGGCTTTGAAACTTCTGGTGCGGCTTTGGACTGAAGTTTATGGCTTTATCTGATATGTTGAATTTTATTGTTCCTTCTAGATTGCTACCAGAATTGAAATTATTGGGTTGGCGTAATGTTTGATCAGCACCATGTAAATTTTTGGCTTTTCTTCTGGGTTTTCCTGCACAGATCTCAAAACAAGTGTTGCGCAATATAGGGATGATGCGATGCCATGAAATGCGGTCAATTTCCTTTATAGTGCCGGTTTTAGAGTCTAACACATGTAATCTGATATTTTGCGACAGTTTTGCTAATATGTGAAATATGAATGCCGAACACTTCTATATGAATGCAAATGATGAGGAAATTGCTGGTTAAAAGATGCAATATTTTCGACTAATCATCCGCTGACTTGACACTGTCACTTCGCCTCGAGTGTGTTCCCACTGTACTTTGATTACTATCCTACCACGGCTCAAAGGAGTCTTGCAAACAGGTGGTAGTTGGGTGCAGTCCCGAAGCACTTGGTGGCAGTGACGGTTAGACAGGATTCGTCTCTCCCGGTATTGGGGGTTGACATCGCGCTGTGTCTAGGAGAGCCATTACACGAGTAGTCCCTGGCCAGGGCAAGCGAGATATACTGGTAGGTTTCCAGTGTTATCTCAGGGTGTTCTGGGCTACACTCCGACACGAATTGTACCGCTATTAGGGGACTGACGTTTACCGCCCCCCTAGGCCCGCCATGCGATGTATCAGACGAACGGACCGGACTGTACGGAGACTGTCACATTCAGGCTCAGTAGGAGTTCAGATGGGGTTCACCTCGTCAGTCTTCTTATCGGCATCTATCTGGGGACCGTTACGTACAGCTAGTGCCGCTTGCGGTCTGTGGTTAAACCCACTGCCAGCGTAGTGTCGAGTCTTTAAAGTCCCACACGGAGAGTTATTCTCCTTTTGGAAAAATGAGTAGAGGTCGCATGGTTTTGCGACAGGGTTCGTTCACATCCGCGCACTTGTGCACGTTTGTTGTCCGGACAGCTTATACTAGCGGGCTTTGGTTTAAGCCGGATCCTAGTATATGATCTGGGATTGGTTTTATCTCTTTGTGTTCGTGTTCCTCGGAACATGAACGCGGGTGTGTATGCACAGTTGATTGAGGCGGAGGAAGAGGTTTTTCATTAGGGTTTTGGAACAGGTGTGTATGCACAGTTGATAGTCGTCTTTTTCCAAACCCTAATGATCTTGTGATTTATCAATTAATAATATTAATTAAATGAAATTGTGTCATGGTTGGGCTTGTTGACTTGTTGACCAAGGTTGACTAGTTGACTAGGTTTGAAACTTTGACCATCATCATTACCGTTTTAGATGCTCTTTGATCTTTGCAAAATCATTTATGGTGATATGATAATGGTCTATTCAAACTAACCATCACCTTTTCATTTTTGGATTAATATTATTATTTGAAAATCACATATATTTTGTTATGGTTGTAAAACCATTTCATTCTATCATATTCATTCTCTCTCCTCTTCTTCCTCTTCCTCAAGCTCTCCCCTCTCATGTGTTGAGAAACACTTGAGCTTGATAAAAACCACTCCAAAACAATCTATACTCTCATCTAAGGTTCTAGGATTGGCACTTCTAGCACCTTAGTCACTTCTAGCTTGAAGTTGAAGCCAAAGGTTGAGGCTCTCGGGTGGATCCTTCTTTGACGAGAGAAGACGACAAGGAGACCACTTCCGTTCACTACAAGGAGCAAAGAGAGAAGGACATAAAGCCCTAGGTATAACATCTTTTCCGAGTAGCTAACTCTCTTTAGCTTGTATGCTAGTTTTGTTTAGAAAAGATCCCGACTTTTGTTAGTCCATGTTGCCTAGTGCGCTAAAAATTTGATTTTTATACCATTTCCGCCTCCCCGCAAGAACCGGGGTTGACAACTTGGACTTACAGTGGTATCAGAGCCTAACTAAACATAAACTAGCTACTTAGTAAAGTGTATAGAAGTTCGATCGGTAAAAATCGCAAAACTAAAAACACAAAACCCTAACTTTCTGTTGAAATTTTTTCTGCTCAAAAAATAAAAAATCATACTTCAAAAATCGGCTCAGGGTTTTGTGAAGAAGCCTACCAAAAACGGTCGAGTGATCCGTTCAAAGAGCGGCGGTTCCGCGGCAAAAGTATACCATTGCCGCGGAACCGCGGCCGTTTTGACTCGGATCATGACCGAGTTTGGTGCAGTGTTCTTAGGTTGTGGTTTTGGGATTTTTAAGATGGTTTATTTCAGCCCAGAATTTTCAGAAAAGAAATTTGTATTTGGGGGCCTATAAATCCGTATTTTTGATCGAACTTCACTATACTTTGACTAATCGGTTATATCTGTGATGTTTATATGTATTGAACGTCGGCTAATCGCTATATGTCGATTAGTGGGGGTTGTACATATCTGTGATCTATGTTTGATGATGGTATGTGTATATGAATACGTTGGATTGTCGCGGGTGAATAGCCGGGGTGGATGTGAGATGAGTGTTTCTTTTTCTTTCATTCATGTAATATGTAAATTGATGTAATATTATTTGTTTGGCCGCACAACCGGGTCGGGGTTGTAGCCGTCATTGTATAATTCTTTTTACTGTTTTTGCTCCTAGGATAGACCCATGGAGGGGGTGCACAAACTACCGGGTATCTCGAAGTGCCGAGTGGCCTACTCACGGTGTTAAGGGAGGTTGCTTCACTTCGGGTACTTGGCGGGTAGTTTGCCGCACCCGTAGGGGTCTTGGGTAGGGTATTGGCTATTCACCGCGACCATGTAATCCGCTTTTCGTTGCAGGCTCGAACGGATTGCGGATTCCTAGTATATCCAATGTATTCATCTGTGATCTGTAATTTCTATCATTGCTATATATTTATATATAATAACTATTTAGGCGTTGCTTATGTTTTACAGCCGCGCTAGCCCAGCCCCCGCTCTGTCGTTAGTTAAGTAACCTAACGGGTGATGACGGGGCCCCGTGGCGAATGCGAATGGCATAAGCGTACGTCATATTTTGGTTGTTTTCTACAATGGTAGGATTAAATGATGGGACGGATTAAAAGAACTAATGCAAGAAAATAAACCAAGTAAAAGTCGATTGGAACACTTTGAAAACCACTCGGTTCTTTTCAAAACTAAACTTTTAAACGCGGAGCTTGAACCACTCCTTTTAAAAGCTATCTCGTTCCATCGATTATATCAAGTTCACTACGTTCACGGTTTTGCCAAAACCATTCGTAGCCCTCCGTCATTCCACATGAATGGTCAAAAAGTATTCAAGCTATGTATTTTGGCCAAAGTCAAGGCATAGTGATTGGTAGCTATTGGGTATTCATGTGCAGCATAGATAGATGCGTTGGTTTGGGACAGTCGTGCTGCCATTTTGGCCAAAGTCAAGGGTAGGTACGGGTGGGTCCAAATTAACCAGGAGAATGACGGGTAGAACTTGACATGTGACTTATGATATTTTGGCCAAAGTCAAGGTCATAAAAGCATGGGGCAAAAATCCACATCGGGAGTTTCATAAGTACTGAAACTTGCTAGCGCTGCATACCATTTGGAGTGTGATAATTCTGGTAGGATTCCTTCGGTTTTATCACGCGATGATATTTGGATCCCGATCCTACTGTGAGTATATGCTACTCCTCGGGAAAGTTCTCACTTAACGATCAATGCTATAAACCTAGTAGGTGTCTAGAAAGGTGTTAGCGGGGCTACGCCCACAGGGAAAAGAGGTTACTTAATTAAGGAACTTCGCGAAAGCGTTGGAAAACCTCCCTCGAAGTACCGACACTGGCCTGGCTGAACGGTTAAGCAAGTATTGTATGGTGAGATTGATCCCGACTAATTCTTTCTTTACGGTTTGAGAAGGGATTCGAGAGACAGTGGGAGCCATCCTGTTCAGACAAACTAAAAACCAGTCTAAACTTGCAAGAGCATCATGCTAATGTGTTTCTTTTCTCTCTCCTAATTGCAGCGACCATTCAACATGACCGGACTTAAGTTATTACTAGATAAAAACATACTGACAGGGCCAATCTATAAAGATTGGCTCAGGAATGTCCAGATGGCAATCACTTACGACAAGTTGGGGTATCTCCTTACCACCAAAGCTCCCCCTGTCCCAGGTCCCAAAACCAGTGTCGCGGATAGGGAAATCCGTAAGACCTGGGAAATAGATTGCGCGAAGGCCAAATGCCTCGTACTTGCCTCGATGGACAACGAACATCAGAGGAGGCACGAGAATATGGACCTAGAGTCCATATTTCTTCATACAAAAGAACTGTATGGAGAGCAGTTTCGTATCGCCATATACGAAGTGTCGAAGAAGTTGTTTTCGGCAAGGTTGGCCATCGGATCATCGGTAGCGGAACACGTGCTTAAGATGAATGGCTACATAGAGTAGCTCGCAGAACTTGGGACCACGTTGGAGAATGAGCTCTATACGGACTTGATTCTCCAGTCCCTTCCTTCCACTTACGCCCAGTTCATCCTAAACTTCAACTTACAGGAAAAGGAAGTTAAACTTTCAGAGCTCCTCAACATGCTGAGGAGTGCAAAGGGCACCCTACAGAAAGGTAGGGAGACATCCACTTTGTTTGTAGGGGGATCTTCCTCTTCTAGGTCCAGGGCGAAAGCCAAGGGCAAGAAGAAGAAAGCCCCCGCCAAACCAAGAGGCGGTGTCAGTAAAGTGGATACGAAGGGAAAAGGAAAGGCAAAAGCAACAAAGGTAGCGGGAAAGCTTGTGGGGAAAGAAGAGTGCTTTTACTGTCACAAAAGTGGACACTGGAAACAGGATTGCAAGGCTTGGAAGGCCAGAACCCAGGATCTGAAGCAAGTTGCGGCTTCAGCTTCAGGTGTGTATGTTATTGAAAACTGTCTATCAATAAACTTTACATCCTGGGTATTGGATACCGGATCAGGATCTCATATCTGTAATTCTTTGCAGGCGTTGAGAAAGCGTAGAGTTTTGAAGGTAGGTGACATGACCCTCAGAGTTGCAAACGGAGCTAGCATGGATGCTGAGGCCGTGGGAGACTATCACCTGGGATTATCAGATGGACACTTTTTGGTTTTGCGTAGTTGTTATTTTGTACCAAATGCAACCTGTAATATCATTTCTGTATCTTTATTATCTAAAGAAGGTTATGAATTTGCATTTGTAAGTAATGTAGTGAACATTCACCTTAATCAAGTTTTGATTGGGTCAGGTACATTAAACAACGGTATATACGTATTGAACCAACCACAGATTTTCAATGTCCAGAATACACACAAAAGAAAGTCTCCAGAAATCAATAAAACTTTCTTATGGCATTGTAGACTGGATCACATCAATGAGAGAAAGTTGACTAAGTTACATGCAGAAGGATATTTGGATCCGTTCGAATATCAATCGTATGCAACTTGTCAATCCTGTCTCAAAGGAAAGATGACAAAGACTCCGTTTACTGGACACGGAGTAAGAGCGAGCGAGCTCTTGGGACTCGTACACAGCGACGTGTGCGGTCCAATGTCTACGCATACTTCATTACTTTTACGGATGACTTTTCAAGGTACGGTTATGTCTTCTTAATGAAACATAAATCCGAGGCTTTTGAAAAATTCCAGGAATACAAGAATGAAGTAGAAAAACAAACAGGCAAAAGTATCAAGACACTAAGATCTGATCGAGGTGGAGAATACTTGAGTGCCGAGTTCCTGGGTTACTTAAAAGAGAATAGAATTCTCTCTCAGCTTACTCCTCCATACACTCCGCAACATAACGGTGTATCGTAGAGACGGAACCGAACCCTATTGGATATGGTACGGTCCATGATGAGTAACGCTGAGTTGCCGCGATCGTTCTGGGGATATGCGCTAGAATCAGCTGCATATCTTTTGAACCGAGTTCCAACTAAGACTGTGCCTACTACACCATATCAGATGTGGTGTGGGAAGAGACCCTATCTTAATCACATTAAGACATGCGGATGTCCAGCTTTTGTGAAAAAGCAGCATGTGGACAAGCTCGAGGCACGCTCAGTACAGTGCAAGTTTGTGGGATATCCAAAGAACTCCAAGGGGTATTTCTTCTATTGCGAAGAGGAACAAAAGGTTTTTGTTTCTCGCCATGCCCACTTTCTAGAACACCAGTTCTTAGAAAAAGAAATAAGTGGGAGCGCAATAGAACTGGAAGAAATTCCAGAACCATGAGCTATTACTGAAAGCTTAGTAGAACCAGAGGGTTCGAAAGATCAGGACATTCCCACGCCACTCCACAGGAGTAGTAGGCAGTCTTATCCGCCCGAGAGATACTACGGTTTTCTCATAAACGGGGATAGAGAGGATTGCATCATAGATTCTGATGAGCCTACTAGCTTCCAGCAAGCTATTCAGAGCGTCGACTCGGTAAAATGGCTGGATGCAATGCGGACCGAAATGGAGTCCATGTACACCAACAAAGTATGGACGTTGGACATTGCTCCAGATGGGGTAAAACCCGTAGGATGCAAGTGGATCTTCAAAAGTAAGATTGGTGTAGATGGACAGGTTGAGACCTATAAAGCTAGACTGGTTGCAAAGGGTTTTCGTCAGTGACCTGGTTTGGACTATAACGAAACCTTTTCTCCAGTAGCTATGCTGAAATCCATTCGGATCCTTCTTGCCATTGCTGCCTTCCACGATTATGAGATTTGGCAGATGGACGTAAAAACCGCTTTTCTAAATGGACATTTAGAGGAATGTGTCTATATGGACCAGCCAGAAGGTTTCATTCAGAGTGGGAGCAGCGGAAAGGTGTGTAAGTTGCTTAAGTCCATTTATGGACTAAAGCAGGCATCGCGGAGTTGGAACATCTGTTTTGATGAGACGGTCAAGAAATTTGTCTTTATCAAAAATCCAGATGAACCATGCATCTATTGTAGATTTGTAGCGAGAACTGTAGTATTCCTCGTTTTATACGTGGATGACATTCTCTTAATAGGAAATGACATTCCTATGCTACAATCTGTCAAGGGGTTCTTGTCACACAGGTTCTCCATGAAAGACCTGGGTGATGCCTCATACATTCTGGGGATCCGGATCTACCGTGACAGATCCAAAAGGATTTTAGGACTCTCACAGTCCAGGTACATCGACGCCATACTGAAAAGATTCAGTATGGAAGATTCCAAGCGCGGTAATCTACCGGCTTGTCACGGGATCACCCTCTCCAAAGAGATGTCTCCCAAGACTGATTTGGAGAGGGATCGCATGTCTATTATACCCTATGCTTCTGCGGTAGGCTCTATAATGTATGTGATGTTGTGTACCAGACCAGATGTGGCTTATGCACTGAGTGTGGTAAGCAGGTATCAGTCAAACCCTGGGGAGAAACATTGGATAGCAGTAAAGAACATTCTCAAGTACCTGAGAAGGACTACGGAGATGTTCTTGGTGTATGACGGAAAAGACCTCTAGATTAAGGCCTTTGCTGACTCCAGCTTCCAGAGTGACAAGGATGATTCCAAGTCCATGTCGGGTTTTGTCTTTACCCTCAATGGAGGGGCGGTGTGTTGGAAGAGCTCTAAACAGGAAACCGTTGCTGACTCGACTATGGAAGCGGAATACATCGCTGCATCTGATACCGCAAAAGAAGCTGTCTGGATAAAGAAGTTCTTGAAAGTACTTCAGGTGGTTCCGTCCATTGTTGACCCAATACCTCTGTATTGGTACAACAACGGGGCTATAGCTTTAGCGAAGGAACCCAGGTCCCATCAGAAATCAAGACACATCTTAAGACGGTATCACCTAATTAGGGAGATCGTGGATCGCCAGGAGATCGAGGTCCGGAGGGTTGCTTCAGAAGATAACACTGCAGATCCATTCACGAAGGCCTTACCCCAGACTCAGTTCGAGCGTCAGATCGAGATGATAGGTCTTCGATACGCCAGTACATGGCCTTAGTGCAAGTGGGAGATTGTTAGTGTATATGCCCTAGAGACCATTACTGTATCATACTAGTATGTATATTACTTGATGGAAGCTTGGGATATTCACAGTTGTATATACAATCTTGCTCGAAATGATAGTATGCTACTTGGTTTGTCTCTGCTTTAATATGTGCATGTGTTTCTTTTAGCATATCGCTTATATACATATTAGTAGAGCCCTTAGGATCTTTGCTTGATTACCAGCGTTGTGATGGCGCTCACACTCGTGGGGGCTGGGTAATCCATAAGCACATCCTTATACAGGTCCCTAGTCGTTGGACTATCGAGACAGGGCATCGATACTCCGGAGTAGACTAGCGTATGCGCTTCTCATCCCAGCGTGGGAGACGGTTTGTCCCACAGCCATCAGTACATCGTACTTGAGATAGTATGCGGGTGCTCGTTAGGTTACGAGTACACTGGACAGGACTCATCGGGAACTGTTGGTTGGTATTATACCTATCGTCAGTTATCAGTTCCCAGGTGACATGAGTACAGCTTAGTCCGCTGACTTGACACTGTCACTTCGCCTCGAGTGTGTTCCCACTGTACTTTGATTACTACCCTACCACGGCTCAAAGGAGTCATGCAATCAGGTAGTAGTTGGGTGCAGTCCCGAAGCACTTGGAGGCAGTGACGGTTAGACAGGATTCGTCTCTCCCGGTATTGGGGGTTGACATCACGCTGTGTCTAGGAGAGCCATTACACGAGTAGTCCCTGGCCAGGGCAAGCGAGATATACTGGTAGGTTTCCAGTGTTATCTCAGGGTGTTCTGGGCTACACTCCGACATGACTTGTACCGCTATTAGGGGACTGACGTTTACCGCACCCTAGGCCCGCCATGCGATGTATCAGACGAACGGACCGGACTGTACGGAGACTGTCACATTCAGGCTCAGTAGGAGTTCAGATGGGGTTCACCTCGTCAGTCTTCTTATCGGCATCTACCTGGGGACCGTTACGTACAGCTAGTGCCGCTTGCGGTCTGTGGTTAAACCCACTGCCAGCGTAGTGTCGAGTCTTTAGAGTCCCACACGGAGAGTTATTCACCTTTTGGCAAAATGAGTAGAGGTCGCGTGGTTTTGCGACAGGGTTCGTTCACATCCGCGCACTTGTGCACGTTTGTTGTCCGGACAGCTTATACTAGCGGGCTTTGGTTTAAGCCGGATCCTAGTATATGATCTGGGATTGGTTTTATCTCTTTGTGTTCGTGTTCCTCGGAACATGAACGCGGGTGTGTATGCACAGTTGATTGAGGCGGAGGAAGAGGTTTTTCATTAGGGTTTTGGAACGGGTGTGTATGCACAGTTGACAGTCGTCTTTTTTCAAACCCTAATGATCTTGTGATTTATCAATTAATAATATTAATTAAATGAAATTGTGTCATGGTTGGGCTTGTTGACTTGTTGACCAAGGTTGACTAGTTGACTAGGTTTGAAACTTTGACCATCATCATTACCTTTTTAGATGCTCTTTGATCTTTGCAAAATCATTTATGGTGATATGATAATGGTCTATTCAAACTAACCATCACCTTTTCATTTTTGGATTAATATTATTATTTGAAAATCACATATATTTTGTTATGGTTGTAAAACCATTTCATTCTATCATATTCATTCTCTCTCCTCTTCTTCCTCTTCCTCAAGCTCTCCCCTCTCATGTGTTGAGAAACACTTGAGCTTGATAAAAACCACTCCAAAACAATCTATACTCTCATCTAAGGTTCTAGGATTGGCACTTCTAGCACCTTAGTCACTTCTAGCTTGAAGTTGAAGCCAAAGGTTGAGGCTCTCGGGTGGATCCTTCTTTGACGAGAGAAGACGACAAGGAGACCACTTCCGTTCACTACAAGGAGCAAAGAGAGAAGGACATAAAGCCCTAGGTATAACATCTTTTCCGAGTAGCTAACTCTCTTTAGCTTGTATGCTAGTTTTGTTTAGAAAAGATCCCGACTTTTGATAGTCCATGTTGCCTAGTGCGCTAAAAATTTGATTTTTATACCGTTTCCGCCTCCCCGCAAGAACCGGGGTTGGCAACGTGGACTTACAATTTATTTATGCGGATAACGAGTGTTATGCCGTACGAGATTTCAGATCTGTACCCTTATTGATGAATAGAACGATAGAATCCATATTCTGTTTGTTGTCACCGTACGATAAATTACCGTACGCGATGAGATGTACCGGATGATTGATCCGCGCTAGTGATTTGAGGATGATGATCGAGGATTATTATCATATCGGATGTTATGAGGCGAGATCGCCGATATAAAGATTGCCACCTGAACCATACCTAATTTCAAAACGATGATGTGTATCTTTTAAAAGTGAACGTATGGTTCATGTGTAGATAGATATACTTAGTGATTGTCAATGTTGTGTAGGATATTACCCCTCGTGATGTACATACCACGTTCCAGTATTTAATGCTATATGATATCATTTGCTAGTACACCTGCACAATTACCGTTGATGCGCATGTTACACTTACACAGATTTGCCGACTCACACACATTCATCATCGGTAATTGCCATGCCACTTACACAGTAGAACTGCCATATCATGAGATAAATATTAAACGTAAAAGTACATTTATTGTTCAGTATTATCACTTGATATGCTTGCATGATATACTCGATATGCTCATATTACTACTCTATATTGCATATATCGTACTTTATGGTTATATGCTTGAGATGTTGTTTTCATGAAATCTCTGGATTTGAGAACCGCAGTTATATTTCAAAGGAAACTATATGTTGCTTTTAAAACGCGGTTTCTCTTGATATGATATTTCGAAGCGTCCACCATGAGTTTTCTCGGTTCTAAGCTATGTCATACCCGATTCGAGAAGCTGGATGAGCCGTCTGCAGGTACATGGTGGACCCAGTATGGTACCCCGGGGCAAGAAAGGTATGTTGTGCAGTAGAAAATGAGCCTGGCAGAGGGACTACTACCTACCGGTGATATTTTTTGACCCGGCGGTTATCCGGAGGATACCGACCTGAGTCGTGACATAGATATGAGGGCCGATCTGAGTATGCAACGCCTGAGATGAGATAGATATGAGGGCCGATCTGAGTATGCGGCGTCTGAGATATGAGGATTTACATGTCGATGCTGGACACGGATTTCATGATGTTTCGAGTGTCGGAATTGGACACTCAGGTTCCATGATTTTGATGTGTCGTTGATGGACACGCATGGTTGATATCTATAACACCACCATAAGGTTTAGGAAGGCATCACACATGCCATATTGAAAATTTTTGGGATGCTATGAAATCCTAACCAAGATCTTAACTAGAGAATTATGGTTAACTTTGCATGTAAACAACTTTACATCTAAGAGAGGGGGATTAAAACCTTTGTGGTCCGTTCCTTCGCTTCATAAGCTCCGAGTAGTAGTCCCTTCACCGCGATCCATGAACTCCCGGACTCTAGAGAGGCTCCACAAGTTGAATGATCTATGCTTGCTTGAAGACTTCGAAATCCAAGATGATTTACTTCGAGAAAACACGAACTCAAGCTATGACTTCACTAATTATGAATTAGTGAAGCTAACACACTAATCTATATAGCTAGTATAGAAGAGGATGATGAAGTAGGAATTTTGCTCACTTTATTAATTAATTTCTCATTATTTTCTTCTTGATCTTAAAAGCTAGAAAGCAAAATGAGAATGAGGAGGAAGAAGAAGAATGAATGAGATTGAGGTTAGAAATGCAACCATGGGTCAAGTATATCATCCTTAACCATTATAGAGAGTTAACAATGGCTATGTGTCATGGTTGGGTTAGAAATATCTAGGGAAAAATAAAAAGGGTGGACTTGGTCAATGGTAATCTACAAGCTTCATGAAGCTTCATCCATGACTCATTTCCACAATTTGAATTACTTAGATATTTAAACCCAAACATTACATATAGCATGGTATAATTCTCATACATACATGTTGCATGTATAACCTAGCATGCTACAATATTATATATCACATATATAATATTTATGTAACAAAAGAAAACAATACAATAAACATATATCAAATATATGTTAAATGTGTCACAAGTGAGAATAATAAATATATAATTGAGCACATAATATATATATATATATATATATATATTATTTAATCGAATCAATACTTGATCCGATAACCTGGCTATATCATATATAACCGGCCGATATCACATATCGCGAGAATCGAATACGGTATCACATACACGTATCAATCTCGATCCCGCACATATCACATACGTGCTCCTACGCCGTTTCGCTTGAGCCAGGAAATTTCTGTGTAGGACTCTAAAGACTCGTCAATACGCCGGCAGTAGGTGATGATCATATCAAACACCTACAAGCTGCAAGCGGTCAGCTAAATGTAACAGCCACCCGGGTATTGAGCGACCAGAAGATCAACAAGCAAGCCTGTGCATACTCCTACGAATCCAATTAATAAACACTACCATACAGTCCGGTCTCTTCGTCTGATATGTTGCATATATAGTCTAGGGGTGGTAAAACGTCAGACCCCAATAACCGATAAGTCGTGTCGATGTGAGGCTCATAACGGGTCGAGAAACTACTGATAACTCTTACCAATAAATCTCCATATCAGCCCTGGTCAGGGACTTCCAGTTATAGCCAATCGAACATAGCGCAACATCAACTCCCAATACCGGGAGAGACGAAACCCCTCCTATCGCTCATTGCCTCTATGTGATTCGGGGCTGTACCCAAAAGTCGCCGTTTTGCACGCCCTCTTGGACGTGGTAAGGTGGAAATCAAAGCACCGTGGGAATCACACAAGACACTATGAAGATCTCGGGTCTACAGACTAACCTGTACCAATGTCACCGGAGAACTGCTATCTGACGATAGGTATAATACCATCTAAGAGTTCTCGGCGGGTCCGTTCAATGTACCCAGTCTCCACTAAGCAACCATATACCATCTTTGATGTCACACACCAATGGATATGGGATCATCCATCGCCCATCATATGGATCAAGATGCGTATAAGCTAGTCTACTCTGGAGTATCGATGACCTATCTCGATACACCCTCGACTAGGAACAGTTATAGGATGTACTCATTGACTACCCTGGCCCCACTAGTATGATCTCATCATAATCCCAATAGTCAAGTACATATCCTAAGGGCTTTATCAACATGTGAGAGCAAGACAGTAAACTAATACAAGTCAACATGTTAAGACAAAGTGAAACCAGATAGTATACTATCATGTCGAGCAAGAAAGTCCTCTCTATATATATCCAAGCATCCATTATAATATAAATCATATGTACAACAATGGCCTCTAGGGCATATACATAACTAACAATCTCCCACTTATACTAAGGCCAGCTGTTGTAGTATCTCATACCCAACAATCCGAATAGTCTCTCAAAATGTATCTGGGGTATGGCCTTCATGAGTGGATCTGCAGTGTTGTCCTTCATATCAACTCTCCTGACCTCAATCTCCTGGCGATCAACTATCTCCCGGATCAGGTGATACCGCCTCAGAATATGCTTGGATCTCTGATGGGACCTGGGTTCCTTAGCCGAAGCCACAGCTCCATTGTTATCACAATATAGAGGTATTAGATGCTCAATGGACGGAACCACGCCAAGTTCAGTGACGAACTTCTTCATCCAGACAGCCTCTTTGGCAGCATCGTTTGCAGCGATGTATTCAGCCTCCATCGTCGAGTCTGCCACGGTTTCCTGTTTGGAACTTTTCCAACAAATCGCCCTTCCATTTAAGGTAAAGACAAATCCCGAGTGCGGCTTAGAGTCGTCCTTATCACTCTGGAAGCTCGAATCGGTAAAGGACACCATCTGGAGTTCTCCGTTACCATACACCAAGAGATGGCTATCTTCTTTGGGATAGCCACTTCAGGTGTCATGGGCTTCTTGGCAGGCCCATCGGAGTTCAGGCTCGGTCTGGCGAAGACCGAGGAGTTGGAGCTGGACGACCCGTTGAGAGGGGCCGTGGTAGTAGCAAGTCGATCGAAGACTGACTTCTTGAGAGCTTCTGGTGTTGGTACAGGGGTGTTGAAGCTCATCGGTGGGAGCATGGTCCTGAAAAACAACCCGGTGGTGGCCTGAGTCACCTGGTCCACCGGCATTGTGAACAGCGAAGCCGCTTGAGGCCCGTAAGCTACACCTCCAGGTGATGCGGAGCATAGGTTGCAGTTGCAGTTGGAACATCTTATACAAGTGGACGCCATTGATTCTTTCCTCTCTGTACCGAGCAAAATGCCAAATCTTAGTACCTCAAAACCCAAGGGCAACCATTAGCAAACCGCGATTCGTTCGCGAACACGACACACGAAGTGTGGAGTGGAAAGAGGAAAAGGTCCCACCGGGCGTGCCAGAATCTGTTCCCCTCCGAAAGACGCGGCGAACGTCTTGCCTGAATTTCAGGGCAGATGCTAATTGGTGCTATCCATCCACCTCTCCGAAGATTCCAAGTTGATTTATGATACCGTGTATCGAAGGTTTAAACGAATGCAGCCGATGTAGCAGACTCCGTCAGATTCCCCCTCGCATGAGGGGTTTTTGACTGTGGGGACGCTCTTCCCTGCAGGCGCAAGCCCCTGCAATTAATTACGCTACCGCTTCGCGGTAACAACTTTCTCCTTCTCCATATGGTCACTTCGTGTCGTGTGTGTTTGTTTTATTTGTGGTTACCCGTGGATTGTATACGGACACTAAGTTATGTCGTCGCCCGTAAGGCGTGGACTAGTCCAAATCCGTATCTTCTTAGATTTGGGTTTGGGGGTTTGGGTTTAAGGATACGTTAGTCTCATTTGAGACTAAGATCAACTTAAACGTTTGTTAAGGATACGTTAGCCTAATTTTAGACTAAGATCAACTTAATAGGATCGTTTAGATCCAGCAAGAGAGCAATTGGGCTCTATTGTTTAGTTTAGTGACATTGCGGTCGAAAATTAGTTTAAGGACATTACGGTCCATTGTTAGTTTAAGGACATCTCGGTCTATTGTTAGTTTTAAGACATCGCGGTCAAGATTAAGGACATCATAGTCCGTGGATTTAAGGACTCTACAGTCCAATGTTAGTTTAAATACATCACGGTCAAGGTTAAGGACATCATAGTCCGTGGATTTAAGGACTCCACAGTCCGGTGTTAGTTTAAAGACATCACAGTCAAGGTTAAGGACATCATAGTCCGTGGATTTAAGGACTCCACAGTCCAGTATTAGTTTAAAGACATCACGGTCGAGGTTAAGGACATCATAGTCCGTGGATTTAAGGACCCCACAGTTCGTGAAATGTATGGTTGTCGGGACCCGTCACCTTTTTGAAGACGTTGAGGATTACAACGACAAATATCAAAGGAGTGAAGAGATGTACGCTTGAACCAAGGTGGATTAAATGATCTGTAGCCCAGTTTGGAACTAAGACCAATTAATTATATTATGAGCACAATAGCTCAGTTAAGTCTGAACTGAGGACTTATGGCCAATTTGGGCTAAGTCCAATCAAGTTAAAATGTTTAACATTCATTTTGGGTTGTTAAGCATTTGTTTGGGCTTGGCCCTTTTAACAATGCGGAGCATTGATTTAAATTTTGACAATGTTTGTCTTTTATTGAGTGATAAGCATTCATCATAGCTCTGGGGCTTATCCAAAGAACAATTTATGTTCTGCCCAAGCGCACATAAAAGTATATAGCGCGCTTGGCACTAGCGCCAGTCGATGAGCGCAGTGCGCTATGGTTAAAGCGCTAATGCGCTTGGCGCTTTGCGCCAGATGTTAAGCGCTCATGCGTTTAGCGCTTTACGCTAAGTGAAGAGCGTAGATGCGCTTAGAGCTTTACGCTAAATGAAGAGTGCTGATGCGCTATATTTGAAGCGTTGAGGCCCTTGGTGCTGGTGCCATATAATGAGCGCGAAGCGCTTTTAGTAATGTAGCGCACACATGAGGAACACGTGGTGCGCTTAGCGCTGAGCGCTAGCCAATGAGCGCAGTGCGCTGTTGTTTGAAGTGTTTTGGCACTGCAGCGCTTTGCGCTAGATGAAGAGCACTAAGGCACTTTTAAATTAGGAGCGCTAAAGCTCTTCTTAGATTAACTTTGCACTCTGAAGATTATCTTCTTTGATAAGAGACTTTGTCTCAAGATTCCAAGAACAAAGTTCTTAACTTATAGGAGATACTTCAATCTCTTTTTGATGAAAGGCTTTGCCTTTATGGATTTGTGATCCTAAGAGAATTGAATAATTCTCATCCCCTCTTTATAATGAGATGTTCATGATCTCAGAAAGACAATTTGTCTTATAAATCTATGATCTGTGAAGTAAGTACTTCTTTATTTTATGATAAGATCTTTTTGATCTCTTTATAAAAGACCTTGGCCTTTGTAGATCTATGATCTTTTAAGAAGAGAATTCTTCTCTTTAATTATGAGATGATTTCATCTCTTTGTTCATCACCATTCTTTTTACCTTGAAGAAAAATCTTCTTTTGCCGAGAGCTATTTCTTCTTCTTGAGATTTTCTCAAAGTTTAGGGGGGGTTCCTCCTTTTTAGACTTGAAGTCTTGGGTCCTTTATATAGGGGAAGCTGATTTGTTGAATCAGTTAAAGAGATTTATTCTCCAATTGATTTAGGAATTTCCCCACCGTTGGATCCTTGATCCAAGGGCTTCTGATTTACAGAAGATAATTTTCTTGTTTTAACAAGATTGAGAAATCTTTCCTTCTTTACAGAATTTGTTCTATATTTTAGTGATTTTTAATCACCATTGGATCATTGATCCAACGGTATTCCAAATTCAGGGCACAATCTTTTCTGTTTGGAAAGATTCAACAGAATTTTATTCTTGTTAACTGATGATTTAATCATATCCGTTGGATATTTGATCCAACGGTAAGGAACATTTAGTTCCAGCGGTAGCGCTTATGCGCTTTGCCCATGGTGCGCTAATTGGAGCGCAGCGCTCTTAGCGCTAGCGCACACGTACTTTGCACGGGGTGCACTAGTTGTAGCGAAACGCTTTTATAAAAGAGCATCTTTAATTCAAATTTTGAATTCTGAACAAAGCTTTGCTCTAATTGGGGAAACATATCTATCTTTAGCCCATGCAATAAATTGCATATGTGGGATCATGATTCGGTATCTAATGCCCAGGACGTAGAGTGAACTGAGAAACAGTTCTCGGTAACTAACACACCTGAAGAAGATACATCAATATGCTTATTCTGCGTTTGGGTGGCGTGAGAATCCAGATATTCTCATATTCCCTGCTCGGACTTATAACAATTATAAGTGGGAGCGGGACCAACGTTCCCCTGCTCAGTATAACAAGCGGGTTCAGTCAATACATTCATATTATTATCTTGATTAAGGCCTGACATGGTCGCTACCTGGAGAGAGAGAGAAGAAAACACTTTAGCGTGCGCTCTTACAAGATTAGATTGGTTATTATCTTATCTAATCAGGATGGCTCCCACTGTTTTAATCAAATCTTCTTTCAAACCCTAAAAGGTAAGATTAGCCGCGATTAATTACACCTTACAAGTTCATCAATCTTTCAGCCAGATCACTTTTGGTACTTTGAGAGAGGTTCCCCGTACTTTCGCACGGACCTAATTAGAATAAACCTTGTTTTCCCAGAGGCATAACCCCGTTAACACCTTTCTAGACACCTACTTGATCGGCTAATTGTCCTGTGTAAAATTGTCCCAGGAGTAACTCTTACTCGCAGTGGGTATCGGAATCCATCTATCTCATAGAAGGTATGCAGTCTCATTACAAATTTCAACATTTGAAATTCCCGATAATACTTTTACCCCTAACCCCCTATGACATTGACAAAGGCCAACAAACCATAGGAAGCTAGTCAAGTTCAACCCCTCATATCTTGATTGAAATAAACCCACCCGCACGTCCCTTGACAAAGGCCAACAAGGTCGTACGACTACCCTAATCCAATCGCATTACATGCTTAAGCAGATAAGTACTAGTCAGCTACTACACACTACGCCTTGACAAAGGCCAACAAACGCAGCATGAATACTAAATAGTATTTATCTGAAATAACGGAGGGCTACGCAGGTTTTTCTGAAAACCATGAGCGTAATGAACTTGATATCGTTTGTAGAAACAAGTGATTTTGAAAAGGAGTGTTTTTGAGTATTTTCTAGTTTCGATAAAGAGGTCACTCCCGGTGAAGGAATCTCGGCTCTTTCCTTATCGAATAAGGTGCAGGATATTTCACAAATACCGCGGTGCAAAGCAAGAACTATAGAAGCAATCAAAAACTAAACCGTGAGTTTGTAGCATCTGCCAGTTTTGCTAAAGATGTCACTCCCGGTGAAGAGATCTCGGCTCTTTCCTCATCGAATAAGGTGCAGGGTATATCACATATACCACTATGCAAAGCAAAAACTGTAGCCTCCATTTTTGAAAATTTGATTCTACAACATCTTTCAGGTTTCTTTTCTTTTATTAATCTCATTAATAAATCCCATCATTTAAGCTTCCTAAGCATCACAGAAGAAACGAAAGCAGTAATATTTATATATCAACATATATATATATAGTATAAGCATTCGTCTCGGGCAGTAATAAGATCTCGTCACAGAACATAGCAGCAGAAGTCAACATATGAAATATTGGATATACTAGGACGTCCGTGTTTTATTTTGAGCCTATATAAAACACGGATTCCACAGTCGCGATGAATAGCCAAACCCACATATCTAGACCCCTACGAGAGCGGCAAGTAACCCTGCCAATTCTAGGGTTAGGAGTCCCGGTCTCGACTCCTCGAGATGGCCTCCCACTGGACCCTAGAACCTGGTTACTTGTGCTCTCCGTCTTGGGTCTATCCTAATGCGGAAAAGTAAATAATATATAATAGTGACATTATCCTCAATCCGGAAGTGCCCCAATAAAAGAATATTACATACAAATGAATTTTATATGAATGAAAATAAAAACCATCATCTCACATAAAACCCCCGGCTATTCAAAACACGATGATCCAATATAACATATCACAGCAACACATAACAACACATGTCATCAACGTAAGTAAATATACCTATCACAATTGTCGTCGATCTATAGCGACGAAAACGGCATATACCATATATTACACTTACGGTCGCAGAAAAGAAAATGTAAAACTACAATATTTGGAATCCACAATCTCTTTAGACATCGTAAACCCGAAATATCATATATTACGGATTTCATGCCTAACTAAATGAATTCCACATATTGTATCACAACACAAATATCTAGACGAAGTTACACAATTCGATCGATTCAACGAATTCCCAAAATACCCCAGTGAGCTCAACACTTGAGCAAAAAATAAAAATTCCCAGAAGCATGCCCTATCACCTACGGACAGTTGCTAAAATGCCCGTCCCAAGCCTCCACAGTGGCGTCGCGGAACCGCCGCCAAAACCAAGTTTTGGCCGCAGTTGCGTAGTCACTATAGCGAGTTAGGGACTCGTTCTTCAGGTGGGTCCATGAAATTCCCTGCATGATTTTTTGAGTATTTTTAATATGAAAAATTTAAACTTTTGAAAAAATTTCTAGAGAAGAGGTCTCGTTTGGGTTTTCGGAGTTCGATCGGACTTTAAACTTCGTCTAGACAACGCCTAATGCTCTAGCTTGGCTCTGATACCACTGTAGGGTTGCGTAACACTACCATAAGGTTTATGAAGGCATCACACATGCCATATTGAAAAATTTTGGGGTGCTATGAAACCCTAACCAAGATCTTCACTAGAAAATTAGGGTTAACTTTGCATGTAAACGACTTTACATATAAGATAGAGGGATTACAACCTTTATGGTCCGTTCCTTCATTTCATAAGCTCCGATTGGTAGTCCCTTAGCCGCGATCCATGAACTCCCGGACTCTAGAGAGGCTGCACAAGTCGAATGATCCATGCTTGCATGAAGACTTCGAAATCCAAGATGATCTACTTCGAGGAAACACGAACTCAAGCTATGACTTCACTAATTATGAATTAGTGAAGCTAACACACTAATCTATATGGCTAGTATAGAAGAGGATGATGAAGTAGGAATTTTGCTCACTTTATTATTTAATTTCCCACTATTTTCTTCTTGATATCAAAAGTTAGAAAGCAAAATGAGAATGAGGAGGAAGAAGAAGAATGAATGAGATTGAGATTAGAAATGCAACCATGGGTCAAGTATATCATCTTTAACCATTGTAGAGAGTTAACTATGGCTATGTGTCATGGTTGGGTTAGAAATATCTAGGGCAAAACAAAAAGGGTGGACTTGATCATTGGTAATCTACAAGCTTCATGAAGCTTCATCCATGACTCATTTCCACAATTTGAATTACTTAGATATTTAAACCCAAACATTATATATAGCATGGTATAATTCTCATACATACATGTTGCATGTATAACCTAGCATGCTACAATATTATATATCACATATATAATATTTATGTAATAAAAGAAAACAATACAATAAACATATATCATATATATGTTAAATGTATCACAAGTGAGAATAATAAATATATAAGTGAGACATAATATATATATATATATTATATTTAATCGAATCAACACTTGATCCGATAACCCGACTATATCATATATAACCGGCCGATATCACATATCGCGATAATCGAATACGGTATCACTTACACGTATCAATCTCGATCCCGCACATATCACATACGTGCTCCTACTCCGTTTCGTCTGAGCCAGGAAACCTCTCTGTAGGACTCTAAGAACTCGTCAATACGCCGGCAGTAGGTGATGATCATATCAAACACCTACAAGCTGCAAGCGGTCAGCAAACGTAACAGCCACCCGGGTATTGAGCGACTGGAAGATCAACAAGTAAGCCTGTACATACTCCTACGAATCCAATCAGTAAACACTACTGTACACTCAGGTATCTTCGTCTGATATGTTGCATATATAGTCTAGGGGTGGTAAAACGTCAGACCCCAATAACCGATAAGTCGTGTCGATGTGAGGCTCATAACGGGTCGAGAAACTACTGATAACTCTTACCAGTAAATCTCCATATTACCCCTGGCCAGGGACTTCCAGTTATAGCCAATCGAACACAACGCAACATCAACTCCCAATACCGGGAGAGAAGAAACCCCTCCTATCGCTTATTGCCTCTATGTGATTCGGGGCTGTACCTAAAAGCCACCGTTTTACACGCCCTCTTGGGCGTGGTAAGGTGGAAATCAAAGCACAGTAGGAATCACACAAGACTCTATGACGATCTCGGGTCTACAGACTAACCTGTACCAATGTCACCGGAGAACTGCTATCTGACGATAGATATAATACCATTTAGGAGTTCTCAGAGATTCCGTTCAGTGTACCCAGTCTCCACTGAGCACCCGTATACCATCTTTAATGTCACACACCAATGAATATGGGATCATCCATCGCCCATCATATGGGTCAAGATGCGTATACGCTAGTCTACTCTGGAGTATCGATACCCTATCTCGATACACCTTCGACTAGGAACAGTTATAGGATGTACTCGTTGACTACCCTGGCCCCACTAGTATGATCTCATCATAATCCCAGTAGTCAAGTACATATCCTAAGGGCTTTATCAACATGTGAGAGCAAGACAGTAAACTAATACAAGTCAACATGTTAAGACAAAGTGAAACCAGATAGTATACTATCATGTCGAGCAAGAAAGTCCTCTCTATATATATCCAAGCATCCATTATAATATAAATCATATGTACAACAATGGCCTCTAGGGCATATACATAACTAACAATCTCCCACTTATACTAAGGCCAGCTGTTGTAGTATCTCATACCCAACAACCCGAAGAGTCTCTCAAAATTTATCTGGGGTATGGCCTTCGTGAGTGGATCCGCAGTGTTGTCCTTCGTATCAACTCTCCTGGCCTCGATCTCCCGGCGATCAACTATCTCCCGGATCAGGTGATACCGCCTCAGAATATGCCTGGATCTCTGATGGGACCTGGGTTCCTTGGCCGAAGCCACAGCTCCATTGTTATCATAATACAGAGGTATTGGATGCTCAATGGACGGAACCACGCCAAGTTCAGTGACGAACTTCTTCATCCAGACAGCCTCTTTGGCAGCATCGTTTGCAGCGATGTATTCAGCCTCCATCGTCGAGTCTGCTACGGTTTCCTGTTTGGAACTTTTCTAACAAATCACCCCTCCATTTAGGATAAAGACAAATCCCAAGTGCGACTTAAAGTCGTCCTTATCACTCTGGAAGCTCGAATCGGTAAAGGACTTCACCTGGAGTTCTCCGTTACCATACACCAAGAACATCTCCTTAGTCCTTCTCAAGTACTTGAGAATGTTCTTCACAGCTGTCCAGTGATCCTCTCCTGGATCTGCTTGATACCTACTCACTACACTTAGTGAGTATGCTACATCAGGTCTGGTACATAGCATCGCGTACATGATAGAGCCTATTGCCGAAGCATAGGGTATCCTTTGCATGTGAGCTCTCTCCAAATCAGTCTTAGGAGACATCTCTTTGGAGAGAGTGGGTCCAGAGATCGTGGGTAAGTTCTCACGCTTGGATTCTTCCATACTAAACCTCTTTAGTATGGTGTCAATGTACCTGGATTGGGACAATCCCAGTATCCGTCTAGATTTATCTCTATAGATCTTAATCCCCAGAATGCAGGAGGCATCACCTAAATCTTTCATTGAGAATCTTTGTGATAAGAAGAGTTTGACCGAGTGCAGCATAGAAACATCATTTCCTATCAAGAGTATGTCATCCACGTACAATATGAGGAAGAGAACCTTACTCTTTTCCACCTTCTTATATATACAAGGTTCATCTATGTTTTTTATGAAGTCAAACTCTTTGACTACAACATCAAAACAGATGTTCCAACTCCGCGATACCTGCTTTAACCCGTAGATGGATTTAAGCAGCTTGCAAACCTTTCCGCTGCTCCCACTGTCTACGAAGCCCTCTGGCTGAGTCATGTGCACGCACTCCTCTAAATCACCATTTAGAAAGGCGGTCTTAACATCCATTTGCCAGATTTCATAGTCATGGTATGCAGCAATGGCAAGTAAGATCCGGATGAACTTAAGCATAGCCACTGGAGAAAAGGTTTCGTCATAATCCACACCTGGTCGTTGACGAAAACCCCTTGCAATAAGTCTAACTTTAAAAGTCTCAACTTTTCCATCTAAACCAAGTTTCTTCTTAAAGATCCATTTGTCCTAATGGGTTTTACCCTTTCAGGAGCAACTTCCAAAGTCCATACTTTGTTGGTGTATATGGATTCCATCTCATATCGCATTGCATCCAGCCATTTCACAGAGTCCCCACTCGTGATGGCCTGCTCGAAGCTAACTGGGTCATCATCTTCCATGATGCAATCCTCGCTCCCACCGTCTATGAGAAAACCGTAGTATCTCTCAGGTGGATGAGGAACCCTACTAGATCGGCGGAGAGGATGGGGTTCGTTGGGAACTACTGAATCATCTGGTTCCATTAAATCTTCAGTTATGGTTTGTGGTGCTGGAACTTCTTCCAGCTCTACCGCTTCACCACTAATTTCTTTTACAATAAATTCCTTTTCTAAAAAGGTGGCATGTCGAGAAACAATCACCTTTTGTTCCTCGCCATGGTAGAAAAGATATCCATGTGAATGTTTAGGATATCCCACAAACTTACAAAGAACTGACCGTGCCTCGAGTTTATCCGGATTTTGTGTTTTAACATAGGCCGAACAACCCCATATCTTAACACGTTTAAGACATGGTCTCTTCCCACTCCATATCTCATATGGTATGGTAGGTACAGATTTAGACGGAACTTGATTCAATAGGTATGCTGGTGTCTCAAGCGCATGACCCCAAAAGAAAATAGGTAACTCAGCAGTACTCATCATAGAGCGCACCATATCTAATAGGATGCGATTCCTCCGCTTTGATACACCGTTGTGCTGTGGTGTTTAGGGAGGAGTAAGCTGAGAGAGAATCCCATTCTCTTTTAGATAATCCATGAACTCTTTGCTCAAGTATTCTCCTCCTCGATCAGATCGAAGGATCTTAATACTTTTGCCCGTTTGGTTCTCTACTTCGTGCTTATATTCCCTGAATTTCTCAAAAGCTTTAGACTTGTGTTTCAACAGGAACACATGTCCGTATCTTGAGAGATCATCAGTGAATGTAATGAAGTATGAAGAACCATTCCTAGCATGTGTAGACATGGGACCGCATACATCACTATGTATCAGTCCTGAGAGTTCCGTAACTCTTTCTCCGTGTCCACTAAACGGAGTTTTGGTCATTTTGCCTTTGAGACATGACTGGCAAGTGTCATAAGATGAAAATTCGAACGGATTCAAATATCCATCTTTATGTAATTTAGCTAGTCGTGTCGCATTGATATGATCTAGTCTATAATGCCACAAGAAGGATTCGTTTATTTCTGAACTATTGCTCTTGTGTGTGTTCTGTATATTAAGAACTGTGTTTTGATTTAGAACGTATATGCCATTATGTAACAAGCCTGATCCAATCAACTTTTGATTTAGGAAGATGTTCATAACATTATCTTGTATTACAAAATAATATCCTTCTTTACTTAATAAAGAAACTGATATAATGTTGCATATCATGTTCGGTATATAATAGCATTCGTTCAGAATCAATGTATTACCACTTGGTAATACAAGGTGATATTCGCCAACTGCTTTGGCTGGAACATTTACACCATTCCCTACTCTTACGGAATGATCACCCATTCCCAGTTCTCTACCTTGTTCCCCTCCGAAAGACGCGGCGGAGACGCGGCGAACGTCTTGTCTGAATTTTGGGGCAGATGCTAATTGGTGTTATCCGTCCACCTCTTCGAAGATGCCAAGTTGATTTATGACACCGTGTATCGAAGGTTTAAACGAATGCGGCCGATATAGCAGACTTCGTCAGATTCCCCCTCGCATGAGAGGTTTTTGATTGTGGGGACGCTCTTCCCTGCAGGCGTAAGCCCCTGCAGATAATTACGCTACCGCATCGCAGTAACAACTTTCTCCTTCTCCATATGGTCACTTTGTGTCGTGTGTGTTTGTTTTGTTTGTGGTTGCCCGTGGATTGTATACGGAGACTAAGTTATGTCGTCGTCCGTAGGGCGTGGACTAGTCCAAATCCGTATCTTCTTAGATTTGAGTTTGGGGGTTTAGGTTTAAGGATACGTTATTCTCATTTGAGACTAAGATCAACTTAAACGTTTGTTAAGGATACGTAAGCCTAATTTTAGACTAAGATCAATTTGGATCGTTTAGATCCAGCAAGAGAGCAATTGGGCTCTATTGTTTAGTTTAGTGACATTGCGGTCGATAATTAGTTTAAGGACATTACGGTCCATTGTTAGTTTAAGGACATCTCGGTCCATTGTTAGTTTTAAGATATCGCGGTCAAGGTTAAGGACATCATAGTCCGTGGATTTAAGGACTCCACAGTCCAATGTTAGTTTAAAGACATCACGGTCGAGGTTAAGGACATCATAGTCCATGGATTTAAGGACTCCACAGTCCGGTGTTAGTTTAAAGACATCACGGTCAAGATTAAGGACATCATAGTTCGTGGATTTAAGGACTCCACAATCTAGTGTTAGTTTAAAGACATCACGGTCGAGGTTAAGGACATCATAGTTCGTGAATTTATGGAACCCACAGTCCGTGAAATGTATGGTTGTCGGGACCTGTCACCTCTTTGAAGACATTGAGGAATTACAACAACAAATATCAAAGAAGTGAAGAGATGTACCCTTGAACCAAGGTGGATTAAATGATCTGTAACCCAGTTTGGAACTAAAACCAATTAATTATATTATGAGCACAATAGCTCAGTTAAGTCTGAACTGAGGACTTATGGCCAATTTGGGCTAAGTCCAATCAAGTTAAAATGTTTAACATTCATTTTGGGCTGTTAAGCATTTGTTTGGGCTTGGCCCTTTTAACAATGCGGAGCATTGATTTAAATTTTGACAATGTTTGTCTTTTATTGAGTGCTAAGCATTCATCATAGCTCTGGGGCTTATCCAAAGAACAATTTATATTCTGCCCAAGCGCACATAAAAGTATATAGCGCGCTTGGCACTAGCGCCATTCGATGAACGCAGTGCGCTATGGTTAAAGCACTAATGTGCTTGGCGCTTTGCGCCAGATGTTAAGCGCTGATGCGTTTAGCGCTTTGCGCTAAGTGAAGAGCGCAGATGCGCTTAGCGCTTTGCGCTAAATGAAGAGTGCTGATGCGCTATAATTGAAGCGTTGAGGCGCTTGGTGCTGGTGCCATATAATGAGCGCGAAGCGCTTTTAGTAATGTAGTGCACAGGTGAGGAGCACGTGGTGCGCTTAGCGCTGAGCGCTAGCCAATGAGCGCAGTGCGCTGTTGTTTGAAGTGCTATGGCACTGCAGCGCTTTGCGCTAGATGAAGAGCACTAAGGCACTTTTAAATTAGGAGCGCTAAGGCTCTTCTTAGGTTAACTTTGCGCTCTGAAGATTATTTTCTTTGATAAGAGACTTTGTCTCAAGATTTCAAGAACAAAGTTCTTAACTTATAGGAGTTACTTCAATCTCTTTTTGATGAAAGGCTTTGCCTTTATGGATTTGTGATCCTAAGAAAATTGAATAATTCTCCCCCCCCCCTTTATAATGAGATGTTCATGATCTCAGAAAGACAATTTGTCTTATAGATCTATGATCTGTGAAGTAAGTACATCTTTATTTTATGATAAGATCTTTTTGATCTCTTTATAAAAGACCTTGGTCTTTGTAGATCTATGATCTTTTAAGAAGAGAATTCTTCTCTTTAATTATGAGATGATTTCATCTCTTTTTTCATCACCATTCTTTTTACCTTGAAGAAAAATCTTCTTTTGCCGAGAGCTATTTCTTCTTCTTGAGATTTTCTCAAAGTTTATGGATGGGTTCCTCCTTTTTAGACTTGAAGTCTTGGGTCCTTTATATAGGGGAAGCTGATTTGTTGAATCAGTTAAAGAGATTTATTCTCCAATTGATTTGGGAATTTCCCCACCGTTGGATCCTTGATCCAAGGGCTTCTGATTTACAGAAGATAATCTTCTTGTTTTAACAAGATTGAGAAATCTTTCCTTCTTTACAGAATTTGTTCTATATTTTAGTGATTTTTAATCACCATTGGATCATTGATCCAACGGTATTCCAAATTCAGGGCACAATATTTTCTGTTTAGAAAGATTCAACAGAATTTTATTCTTGTTAACTGATAATTTAATCATATCCGTTGGATATTTGATCCAACGGTAGGGAACATTTAGTTTCAGCGCTAGCGCTTATGCGCTCTTGTTGGAGATAATGCCCTCAGAGTCAATTATTGGATCACAGGCACGTGATTGCGATGATTGAGGGAGGACCTATCCCGGTAAGACAGTCTTACTCGAGATGATAGTATGCTATCTGGTTTACCTTTATCATCGAGTACTGCTTTAGGTGACCTGACAGGTCGCTATTGCACGTTGATAGAGCCCATAGGATTCTTGCTTGGCTGCCAGCAGTATGAGGGCGATCATATAAGTGAGAGCTGGAGTCTATAAGCACATCCTTAAAAGGTCTCTAGTCGTGGGAGTTTCGAGACAGGGCATCGATTCTCCAGAGTAGACTAGTGTATACAGTCGAGACCCCGACGAGGGGCGGTGGCCGGTCTCACAGGCCACTGGTGTCAGTTGGTTCACCTAAGATGTATACAGGTGCTCATTGGGTTATGAGTACACCGGACAGGACTCGCCGGGAACATGCTAGTTGGTCTTATACCTGACGTCAGATAGCAGTTCCCAGGTGACATGTGTACAGGTTAGTTCATCGACCTGGGGATCGTCATTTGTCTCGTGTGAGTTCCCACTGTGCTTTGATTACTACCCTACCACGGCTCAAAGGAGTCGTGCAAACAGGTTTTAGTTGGGTACAGTCCCGAGCCACATGGAGGCAGTGAGCGGATCTTCAGGGGTTCGTCTCTCCCGGTATTGGGGGTGAGGTCGCGCTGTGTCTAGGAGAGCCATTACATGAAGTCCTTGGCCAAGGCAGGAGATTTACTGGTGGGTATTCCAGTAGTATCTCAGGGTGTTCTGGGCAACACTCCGACACGACTTGTACCGCTTTTGGGGGTCTGACTTTTACCAACCCCCTAGGCCCGACATGCGATGCTCATAGACGAACGGACCGGACTGTACGGATATTGTCACTGACAGGCTCAGTAGGGTGTCAGGATGAGTTCGCTCATCGACGTCCCTTTTAGTCAATAGCTGGTGGCCCGTTACGTATTGGCTTATACCTCTGACGTGCTAGTGGTTAAATCCACAGCCATAGTATTGACGAGTCTTTAGAGTCCACCACACTTTCAGTTACTCAAGCTTTCGGGCGAAACGCTGTAGAGGCCGTATGGAGATATGGCAAGGTCCGATCAGATACGTGCGGTATTGCACGGATCAGGATCGGACGGTTTGTACTAGAGGCCGTATGGAGATATGGCAGGGTCCGATCAGATACGTGCGGTATTGCACGGATCAGGATCGGACGGTTTGTACTAGAGGCCGTATAGTTATATGGCAGGGTTCGATCAGATTCGTGCGGTATTGCACGGATCAGGATCGGACGAACCTTACTAGCCGGCTTTGGTTTAAGCCGGATCCTAGTTTAGTACAGTGTAGATTTTGTCTCTTTGCATTTGTATCCGGACGGAATACAGATGCGGGTGTGTATGCACAGTATCGGGGTTTTCCTGTAATTTATTACGGGACCAGTTTTCTGGAGTTGCCAGTTTGCATTCCGTTCCGGCCGGTTTTCCTTTGTTCTTTCCCGGCCGGACTTTTCCGATGGAGGGGGTTATTTGCAAGTTTGCAAATAACATTTTGTGGAGGGTTTATTTGTGAGATGAGAGATTATGATAGCATCTTTGATTCCCTCCATCACTTGCATTAAATGAGATTAGAAAGGATATGGGTTTGATGTTCTTTTGTGATGATAATGTTTGTTAATGGTCATCTTTTCTTCTCTCCTACACTCACCTCCCTTCATGCTAGATATCCATTCCCTCCACCATTCTAAATGGCCGGCCACAATTTTGAGGGAGTGAGGGAGAGAGTTTCATTTTGTGAGCTTGTGGCATTTTATCTTCATCTCAATTTCCTTGCATGAAAAATGAAAGCACCATTTTTCTTGACCTCATTCCTCCATCTACAAAGGCAACAAAATTCCAAATGAGACACAACCCTACACATTCTACAGCAAACCTTGGGCACGTCGACTTGCCAGCTTCGTGCCCGAGTTGCCTCGGTATTGAGGTGGGAGCCCGTAAAAGATGCAGACGATGTGGTGCCCTTCCGGCAAGGATGCGACGACCGGGGTTTTCCGCGGGAGATCGGGACGATGACGAGAAGACCGGAGGACTCGGATCACTCGGTATATCTCTTCCCTATCTTGTTAGTTAGCTAGGACAAGTTTAATGGCCCGATCCGGGGTTTAGTGCGCGGTGGTGCCGGTTTGCTAAGTTCGCAAAATTAAAGTTTATCACCGTTTCCGCATTTGGCCGTCGGATTGACGGCCGGGGCGCCGCCGTGCACTTACAGTGGTATCAGAGCCAGGTTATTAACTTCGTCTAGCTTCGTTTGATGTGTTTTGCATTTCCGATCGACCAAAATTCCAAAACTTGCATTTTTGTTCACATCAGTTTTCTGTTGAAATTTTTTGGTCTCGAAAATTTTTTCAGGTTGTAAAATATTGATGTACTGGAAATTCTAAGACTACTGGGAAAATTCGACACAGTCAGTCGATGATTGAAGCGCGGAACCGCGGCCAAACCCCCCCTTGGGCCGCGGTTCCGCCGCATATTGGTGTCCTCACTGTGTCCAATTTCTCCAGTGGGCTTCTGGGCTAATTTTAGGGGTTTTGGAATATTAATATTGGGCCCAGATTTTCTGTGAGTGCTACAGTATTTCTTGGGGGCCCACTTGTTAATTTTTGATCGATCGGATATTTTAAACACATTATTTCACAGTATTTACATTATATCTGCGACCGTGAATGTCACTCGATCGGTAAATCCTGTCTAACTGTTATAGCACGGTTAGACGGATTTGCGAACGTGACTTTCACGTTGATGTTCTGTGTTTTTCCTGTGATGTTGCGGATCGGTCGTGGGGGATAGCCTGGATGCAATGCTAGTACAGTTTTGTTGTATTATGTACATTTGATATTGCGGGGCGAGCGTCCGACATGTGGACTGCCGTCACTGCCTGTTTGTATTATTCTTTTGGGGCACGACCAGGTTGCAGTCGATGTACCCGGTGTATGTATATTTTACTTTCTGTACTAGGATTGCCCCGCGGTGGGGTGCACGGATAGCCGGGTTCTGGAGGGCAACAAGCCCGCATCTCAGGGCATTGGGACGGAGGGGGCTTCGCTCTAGAATTGGCAGGCTATTCGCCGCACTCGTAGGGGGTACAGGTTGACCCAGGAGGGGTGCCCAAGTTACCGGATTCCGTGAAGTGCTGGGTGGTCCATTCACGGTGCTGAAGGGGGCTGCCTCGCTTCAGGTTTTGGCGGGTAACTTGCCGCGCCCGTAGGGGTCTAGGATTTCATTGCACAGGCTATCCACACGACCAGGGGAACGTCGGGTTTCAGCAGTGGCTCTGTGAAACCCGGGGATCCCAAATATCTGTATTGTTCTGTGATGCTGTACATTTCTGTGATGTTGCATTTCTTATCACGCCTTGAGCGAATACTATATATTGGTATATATATTAGTAGATGTTGTATATGTTTTTCATCCGCGCTAGTCCAGTCCCCGCTCTGCCGTTAGTTAGCTAACCTAACGGGTGATGACGGGACCCAGTGGCGAATGCGGATGGCATATACGTACGTCAGTATATTTTCGTTCTTTGTGGTGTGATCAATTGATGGGACTGCGTTGATTCGGATCAATGCAAGTTAAACAAACCTATTCTGATGTTGTTGGAACACTTTTCAAAAAGCTGTTATTGCAAGGACGTTCACTTTTGTTTTGCATCGTGGTATTCATTTGGAATATCCTGCTCCTCAGTCGACGAGGCAAGGGCCGAGATCCCTTCACCGGGAGTGACCCCTTGGACAGAAGTTTGCGTCAGGACACTAACTTCACTATAGCCGATTACTTTTGCTTTGCATCGTGGTATTCATTTGGAATATCCTGCACCCCATTCTACGGGGAAAGAGCCGAGATCCTTTCACCGAGAGTAACCTCTTTAGTAAAGGTTTTCGTCACTATATTTTCTAAAAAGCTATCCGTTCCTTCAACGATATCAAGTTCATTACGTTAAAGGTTTTCGCCAGAAACCATTCGTAGCCCTCCATCATTTCAGTTAAATATTCGGTAGTATTCAAGCTATGTATTTTGACCTCACGCCAAGGCATAGTGTTTGGTAGTTGCCGGGTATTTATCTGTTGCATAGATAGATGCGTTGGTTTGGGACAGTCGTACTACTATTTTGGCCTACGTCAAGGGTATGTACGGATGGGTTCAAATTAACCTGGACAATGATGGGTAGAACTTAACATGTGACTTATGATATTTTGACCTCACGCCAAGGTCATAAGAGCATGGGGTAAAAATCACATCGGGAGTTTCAAAAGAACTGAAACTTGCCAGATATGCGCATACCTTCTGGAGTGTTATAGCGTGAGCGGATTCCGTCACGTTATCATGCGATGATAGTTGGATCCCGATTCCCACTGATGAGTTAGTTTACTCCTCGGGTGACCCCGACTAATTCTTCTTTCAGGTTTGGAGGAGAATTTGAGGTACAGTGGGAGGTTTCCAGATTAGATAAATTGGTAACCATTCTGATCTTGGTTAGAGTGTACGCTGAGTGTTTCTTTTCTCTCTCTCTCTGGCAGCGACCATTGACCCGACCCAAGACTATGACTCAGTGACCAAGTTGACCGAACCTTCTTAACACTGGCTTTTGGATTGTCAGAGTTGCAGACCTCATTGCCACTCTTACTTTTACCCTTTTCTCCAGGACACCCCGTATTACTGCGAACGTCCACTTCCATTGGACAAAGCCATCGTATGGTTAGATACGAACTCGAAGGCATTCGAGGATGGTTTCCGGTTCTGGAGAAAACGGATAGGATTATTCAGTTGTCTTTTCCCTTTTACCTTCTCTCAAGTTGTGAGTACTCCTTGGTTTAGGAGATAGTACACCTATTATGCAAATTGGATAGTCTTCTTCCAAACCTTAGGCTGGTGCCGACCGGTAGGGAATGAAGAAAACCAATTAGCCTAAACGGTGTGCAGAAGGTATTAAGATTAAGACAAAGCAAGGGATTAGTAAGAGGGCAAAGTAAATTGCGACTGCTGTTCACGACCAAACCAAGTATTCCTTCGCCAATCCTAAATCATCTTTGTATTTCTCCAGGACACTCCGTATCACTACGAAGATCCACAGTTTATTGGATACTCCATCATATGGTTATATACGAACTCGGAAGGAACTTGTTCCAGTTCGGGGATGGATTCTGGTCCAGGAGAAATAGGAATAAGGTTTATTCGGTTGTCTTTTATCTTCACCTTCTCTCGCATTGCGAGTGCTCCTAGGACTAGGACAGTACACCCATTATGCTTATTGGATAGTCTTCTTCCAAACCATAGGCTGGTGCCGAACGGTATGGAAGGAAGAAAACCAATTGGCCTAAAGGGGTGTGCAGAAGGTAATGACTAAAGACATATAAAGGGATTTGGAGAGGTGGCAAAGAATTATACGGTTATAGTTGTGAATCTGGATAATGGTAGAGGCATTACTAGGAATACCAGGATACCCCATCGAAATATTTCAATGTTTCAGTTCAACTGTGTACTGTTAAAAGAAAACTGATTTCCCGATTGGACACTTGCTCCAGGGTATGTATTTACCAGGTTTGATTCTCACATCTGTATGGTTTTACAGATGATGAGTGGGAGTAAGTTATTGGGAATAGGGTGATCATCCTCATTATATCGGGATTCGTTGTAATCGGTGATATTTGAGGAGATCATCTGGGCTGTTTGCCGGTCGGCAAATATTTGGTTTTGAATATCCGCTGTTGTGCACCAATTTCAAATTGATATATCTGTACGTCTATTTTCATAGAGTGAGATATACCTTTTGATATTATGTCGATGACATTTACCTGTATCAGTGGATGGTTAGGTAAGGAGCATTAAACAGCGGTGTAATTCTTCTTGACCATAAGTACAGTTTTCAACCCACGACACACAGTGAAAGAGTTGTTAAACTCAGCGGACTTATACAGAGTATTGTATGTTGTCCAGTGTCCATTAGGACAGAGGGGTTGGTCCTCATACTATATTCCGTTTACTTTTAACTTCTCTAGTTCTTAGACATGTGTTTCGTAGAAACACAGGGTCTGAGTTTTGAGGAGTTATAGGTATTTGAATAGAGTAGAGAACCAGGTGTAGCAAGTATCGGGATTCTTCAAAATGATCGAAGATATAGATACTTGTGTATGGTATTCAGTTGATAGTAATGATAAAGAGAAATTGCTTCTCTTTCAGGTTACTCATAATTGGAAGCGTTCCTAAGTTGAGTAACACTGATCGGCCTCCTTCCATTTAGTTGACATGCACTGGAGATAGCTGCATGATTTGAATCTGGTTCAATTAAATCAGTGCCTCTGGTTCTATATTGGATATAGTACAGTTCATATCTTAACATTGTTAAGGTACGGCGAGTTGTCCGGCTTATGATTAAAACCAGACTCTGGATAACTCAAGGCACGTTTCTGTAATGGCTGTTTGTGGGTTGACCCAGGCTATGACGAGGGTTGACTTTCTACCATAAGAAAGATCAATAGTGATATTGTTCTTAACTCGCCACAGTTTTAATAAAAATGGATTTTTTCAAAAACAGTAGTGGGAGTATGGTAGAACTGGAAGTGATTCCAGAACCGCAAACGATTACTGAAGATTTGATAAGGAACCTAAAGATTCAATCTGATTTGACATTCCATTGGCCACTCTGCAGATACGGTGGGTAACTTCAGGCACCCGAGAGGTACTCCGGTAGCCTCAAGGACGGTGACAGGGAAGTTCTTGTTTACCCACACTTGCCATTGCTGTTGTTCCAGACTGTGAGACCCGGCAGGAGGATGAGTATAGCGTCGTTCTAAACTTGTTTTAGAAGTGTACGTCTATATGACTCTGCCAGAGGGTTGTCATAGTCAGTGGGAGCAGCGGAAGCATTGGTGGACAGGTAGCTTATGTCTACTTATAGACTAAAGCAGATGTAGCGGAAGTAGATCATCTATTTCTGATGTGACAGTCATAGGTTTGACATCATCAGAATAGGGGATGGATCTGTTAAGAAGGTAGTAGGGTGTGATGTCATGGTATTTGGATGACATACACAGAGTAGGAAAGGATATTCCTATACTACGGTCGGTTATACTTTGGTCGTTACACAGTGGTTTCTCCACATGGGACTTGGACTTTATATCAAACATACTGGTTACTAGATCTATGGTTTTAGATCTAGATTTGGGTGGTTTCCCAATCTGGGTACTTAGACAGCATTCTAAGAGTATTTAGAATAGACGACTCCTGGCACGGTACTGTACCTGCAGGTGATGGAGTCACCCTCTCTAAAGGTGTCTTATAGACTAAACTAAAGAGGGATGTGCATGATTGGCAGATCACTTGCTTCGGCAATTGAGTCAATCATGAGATGTCAAGTACCACACCAGATGTTGTTCTTGCAGTAGATTCAATAAGTTGATATTGATCCAATCCTGGAGAAACAGTCGGAAGCAGTTTTAGAACATAAGTGGATGTTCTAGTGATATGATAACGACAGCCCTATTCGGGAGACAGTTATCATTCCGGGCTTCCAAGGTGACCTGGACGACAAGGAGGTTGTCAAAGTTATAGTTTTCCCTCTGACGAGGGGCAGTATTTTGGACAGGTGATCCAGGAAGATACTGAGGGAGGCATGGCGCAGGATACTGATTAAGTTCAGTTGTCGATACAGTCTAAGAAGTTTGGATTTGGAGTTCATTTATGAGCTCGGTCCCATCAGACATCCAGACATTCTAAGACAGGTATTGCTCATTTCGGGAGATGGCTTTCTCCGCGAACTTAAGATATAGACAGACATAGAAAGAAACATCTAGGCGGATCCACTCACTGAGGCTATTCCTCGATCGCAAGAGTTTCGCAAACAGGCTTTGTGAGACTGACTAGTAGAGGAGTTGGGTGTTCGGTATCACACGGGCTGTGAGTATGCGACATTGCAATAATTAGCCTTGAGTGCTAGTGGGAGATTGTTGGAGATAATGCCCTCAGAGTCAATTATTGGATCACAGGCACGTGATTGCGATGATTGAGGGAGGACCTATCCCGGTAAGACAGTCTTACTCGAGATGATAGTATGCTATCTGGTTTACCTTTATCATCGTGTACTGCTTTAGGTGACCTGACAGGTCGCTATTGCACGTTGATAGAGCCCCTAGGATTCTTGCTTGGCTGCCAGCAGTATGAGGGCGATCATATAAGTGAGAGCTGGAATCTATAAGCACATCCTTAAAAGGTCCCTAGTCGTGGGAGTTTCGAGACAGGGCATCGATTCTCCAGAGTAGACTAGTGTATACAGTCGAGACCCCGACGAGGGGCGGTGGCCGGTCTCACAGGCCACTGGTGTCAGTTGGTTCACCTAAGATGTATACAGGTGCTCATTGGGTTATGAGTACACCGGACAGGACTCGCCGGGAACATGCTAGTTGGTCTTATACCTGACGTCAGATAGCAGTTCCCAGGTGACATGTGTACAGGTTAGTTCATCGACCTGGGGATCGTCATTTGTCTCGTGTGAGTTCCCACTGTGCTTTGATTACTACCCTACCACGGCTCAAAGGAGTCGTGCAAACAGGTTTTAGTTGGGTACAGTCCCGAGCCACATGGAGGCAGTGAGCGGATCTTCAGGGGTTCGTCTCTCCCGGTATTGGGGGTGAGGTCGCGCTGTGTCTAGGAGAGCCATTACACGAAGTCCTTGGCCAAGGCAGGAGATTTACTGGTGGGTATTCCAGTAGTATCTCAGGGTGTTCTGGGCTACACTCCGACACGACTTGTACCGCTTTTGGGGGTCTGACTTTTACCAACCCCTAGGCCCGACATGCGATGCTCATAGACGAACGGACCGGACTGTACGGATATTGTCACTGACAGGCTCAGTAGGGTGTCAGGATGAGTTCGCTCATCGACGTCCCTTTTAGTCAATAGCTGGTGGCCCGTTACGTATTGGCTTATACCTCTGACGTGCTAGTGGTTAAATCCACAGCCATAGTATTGACGAGTCTTTAGAGTCCACCACACTTTCAGTTACTCAAGCTTTCGGGCGAAACGCTGTAGAGGCCGTATGGAGATATGGCAGGGTCCGATCAGATACGTGCGGTATTGCACGGATCAGGATCGGACGGTTTGTACTAGAGGCCGTATGGAGATATGGCAGGGTCCGATCAGATACGTGCGGTATTGCACGGATCAGGATCGGACGGTTTGTACTAGAGGCCATATAGTTATATGGCAGGGTTCGATCAGATTCGTGCAGTATTGCACGGATCAGGATCGGACGAACCTTACTAGGCGGCTTTGGTTTAAGCCGGATCCTAGTTTAGTACAGTGTAGATTTTGTCTCTTTGCATTTGTATCCGGACGGAATACAGATGCGGGTGTGTATGCACAGTATCGGGGTTTTCCTGTAATTTATTACGGGACCAGTTTTCTGGAGTTGCCAGGTTGCATTCCGTTCCGGCCGGTTTTCCTTTGTTCTTTCCCGGCCGGACTTTTCCGATGGAGGGGGTTATTTGCAAGTTTGCAAATAACATTTTGTGGAGGGTTTATTTGTGAGATGAGAGATTATGATAGCATCTTTGATTCCCTCCATCACTTGCATTAAATGAGATTAGAAAGGGTATGGGTTTGATGTTCTTTTGTGATGATAATGTTTGTTAATGGTCATCTTTTCTTCTCTCCTACACTCACCTCCCTTCATGCTAGATATCCATTCCCTCCACCATTCTAAATGGCCGGCCACAATTTTGAGGGAGTGAGGGAGAGAGTTTCATTTTGTGAGCTTGTGGCATTTTATCTTCATCTCAATTTCCTTGCATGAAAAATGAAAGCACCATTTTTCTTGACCCCATTCCTCCATCTACAAAGGCAACAAAATCCCAAATGAGACACAACCCTACACATTCTACAGCAAACCTTGGGCACGTCGACTTGCCAGCTTCGTGCCCGAGTTGCCTCGGTATTGAGGTGGGAGCCCGTAAAAGATGCAGATGATGTGGTGCCCTTCCGGCAAGGATGCGACGACCGGGGTTTTCCGCGGGAGATCGGGACGATGACGAGAAGACCGGAGGACTCGGATCACTCGGTATATCTCTTCCCTATCTTGTTAGTTAGCTAGGACAAGTTTAATAGCCCGATCCGGGGTTTAGTGCGCGGTGGTGCCGGTTTGCTAAGTTCGCAAAATTAAAGTTTATCACCGTTTCCACATTTGGCCGTCGGATTGACGGCCGGGGCGCCGCCGTGCACTTACAGCTCTGCCCATGGTGCACTTTGCCTATGGTGCGCTAATTGGAGCGCAGCGCTCTTAGCGCTAGCGCACACGTGCTTTACACGGGGTGCGCTAGTTGTAGCGAAGAGTTTTTATAAAAGCCCAGCTTTAATTCAAATTTTGAATTTTGAACCGAGCTTTGCTCTAATTGGGGAAACAAATGCCCCCCTACCGTTGCACTCACGGGGCCCACACGTGGGTGCAGCGGTGGCAACATCTTGACTTTTGGATCACCCAAGGAACTGAAACGGCGCTTAGTGCCTATAAATAGGACCCTTGGCCCTTGAGATGACTTCTGTTCATCTTCAATCCTTCTTGAAAATTTATTTTCTTCTTCAGAGCGCGGCTCTTCTTCTTAAGAATTTTTAAGGACAGAACTTTGTCGGATTAGGTAAAAGATTAAATCTTTTTGAGACACTTTTAGGGTTTCACCCATTAACAGAGCTTTGCTCTTCATAGATCTTTGATCTAAAGAAAATCCTTTTTAGGGTTTTATTAATAGAGCTTTGCTCTCTTGGAATCATAGATCTAAAAGGATCTTGCTTATGATTTCTTAATCCATTAATGGAGCTTTGCTCCTTTCAGATCATATAGAATAACTCTTAAGAGTTTGTTCATGGATCTTGAAGATCAAATTGAAATTTTATTTTTGATAGATTATTCCATCATCTTTTCAGAGCAAGGCTCTTCTTGAGGAATTTTATTCCTTCATCATTAGACTTTGACAGATGTCTGTCTAGTGAAGAGTGCTGCTCTCAATGGGAGTTTTACTCCTCTGCCCGAGGGATTTCTCATTTAATGAGAATCTCTTGAGGATTTCCTTATTTAATGTCAGCCTCATCCAATGATGAGGCTGTTTTATTAATGATGAACTGTCATCTAGATTTCGTGGGTCCCCTTTGGTCCCTTTTAATTGCATTGCAGTGCGGTACGGATTTATAGTACCTTGTAACAGAATTTAATTTATAGCATTGGTAGCTGAAAAATTCGTTCTTTTCTGCGCAGGCATTATGTCTTCCGACACCTCCTTCCCATTCATTCGTTCAGAAGGCGGATTTCCTGAAGCACCCGTTGACCGAGAAGTTTTCGCGCTAATAAAAGACTATGACCCGGATGTTGGAGATAGTGCCCTCAGAGTCAATTATTGGATCACAGGCACGTGATTGCAATGATTGAGGGAGGACCTATCCCGGTAGGACAGTCTTACTCAAGATGATAGTATGCTATCTGGTTTATCTTTATCATCGTGTACTGTTTTAGGTGACCTTACGAGTCGCTATTACACGTTGATAGAGCCCCTAGGATTCTTGCTTGACTACCAGCAGTATGAGAGCGATCATATACGTGAGAGCTGGAGTCTATAAGCACATCCTTAAAAGGTCTCTAGTCGTGGGAGTTTCGAGACAGGGCATCGATTCTCCAGAGTAGACTAGTGTATACAGTCGAGACCCCGACGAGGGACGGTGGCTGGTCTCACAAGCCACTGGTGTCAGTTGGTTCACCTAAGATGTATACAGGTGCTCATTGGGTTATGAGTACACCGGACAGGACTCGCTGGGAACCTGCTAGTTGGGATTATACCAGACGTCAGATAGCAGTTCCCTGGTGACATGTGTACAGGTTAGTTCATCGACCTGAGATCGCCATTTGTCTCGTGTGAGTTCCCACTGTGCTTTGATTACTACCCTACCACGCTCAAAGGAGACGTGCAAACAGGTTTTAATTGGGTACAGTCCCGAGCCACATGGAGGCAGTGAGCGGATCTGCAGGGGTTCGTCTCTCCCGGTATTGGGGATGAGGTCGCGCTGTGTCTAGGAGAGCCAGTACATGAAAAGTCCTTGGCCAAGGCAGGAGATTTGCTGGTAGGTATTCCAGTAGTATCTCAGGGTGTTCTGGGCTACACTCCGACACGACTTGTACCGCTTTTGGGGGTTTGACTTTTACCAACCCCCTAGGCCCGCCATACGATGCTCATAGACGAACGGACCGGACTGTACGGATATTGTCACTGACAGGCTCAGTAGGGTGTCAGGATGAGTTCGCTCATCGACGTCCCTTTTGGTCAATACCTGGTAGCCCGTTATGTATTGGCTGATACCTTTGATGTGCTAGTGGTTAAATCCACAGCCATGGTATTGACGAGTCTTTAGAGTCCACCACACACAGTTACTCAGGTTTCGGGCGAAACGTTGTAGAGGCCGTATGGAGATATGGCAAGGTTCGATCAGATACGTGCGGTATTGCACGGATCGTGATCGGACGGTTTTTACTAGCCGGTTTTGGCTTAAGCCGGATCCTAGTATTAGACAATGTAGATTTTGTCTCTTTGCATTTGTGTTCAGTGGGAATACAAATGCGGGCATGTATATGCAGTAGCGGGGTTTTCCTGTAATTTATTACGGGATCAGTTTTCTGAAGTTGCCAGTTTGCATTCCGTTTCGGCCGGTTTTCCTTTGTTCCTTCGCGGCCGGACTTTATGATGGAGGGGGTTATTTGCAAGTTTGCAAATAACATTTGTGGAGGGGTTTTCTTGCATTATGTGGCTTCTTGTCATTATGAGATTCTTTTCTTGTCCATTCCATTGTTTTTGTTTTGATGGTTGGTGAAAGGATTGATAAGTGAGATGAGTGTGACTTTTATCTTGATTTTTATCTTTTCTTTTCTCCTTTTGGATATTCATTCTTTTTCCTCATTATGGTTGAAGAGGGGCCGGCCACACTAGAGGGAGGAAGGGGGTTCATTTGTGTGAGAGAGAGATTCATTCATCTCATATTTTTATTCTATGCTTGCTACCAAAAATCACACACCTCTCACCAAAGATTATCTCTTCACCTCCATCCATACAAGGCATCTTCAAACCCCAAAAGAGACAACCTACTACACTACATCTACAGCAAATCTTGGATGCGTCGGCTAGCCAACTTCGCGCCTGAGTTGTCTCGGTCCAGAGGTGGGAGCCCGTAAAAGAAATCGGCTACGTGGTGCCCTTTCCGACGAGGAGGTGACGGACGGAGATTCCGCGGGAGATTGGAGTGGAGACGAAGACCGAAGGACACGGATCGCTTGGTATATCTCTTCACCCATCTTTTAGTTTGCTAGTAGCTAGGTTAATGGCCCGATCCGGGATAAAAGTGTGTGGTGGTGCCGGTTTGCTAGTTTGCAAAGTTTTTCGTTTCCGCATTTCCGGCGTCGGATCGACGGCCGGGGCGCCGCCGTGCACTTGCACCAGAGCATAAGAGTCTTCATCTATGGGGTAAATGGTATGATCAAATTATCATGGGCCAACGGAGCTTTTCCTGTGCGACACCCTCGGAGCCTATTTCAGCGATTGCTTATGCAAATGCGCCTCCGATAAATTACACTGTGGATGAGGTCAACTGGACTTCAGAAGGTCTCCTTCGGTCTTCTATTTCCGCAATACCCGTGCAGCCGCCGGTGGCTTTGGACATCCTAGGGCGACGCATATGTCAGGACGAATCACGCCCCTGGGGACAGCCGTACAATGTAGGACTAACTCCCCGTCACCCAGCCGGGTATTTGCAGTGGGCCCGGTATATTCTATCGGCGAGGAAGCCACGGTTTATAAAGCTCGGATTGTATCCCGCCGTTTATGCCTCTTTGTTTCAATATTCCACACCCCCTACATGGTGGGTCAGGGCATTTCTGGAAAAGTGGAACATCCCAACCCACACCTTCCTTCTATCAGATCGAGAAGTCTCCATTTCTTTGGAGGAGTTTGCAGAGGTCTCGGGTTTACCCGTTAGGGGGGAACATTATGAGGAATTGCTTCCCCCGGATGAGTATGTTTTCCCTACCAAATTAGTGGTAATAGGTCTTACTCCCGAGAATGCTATTCAACACAAATTTCCTGGCTTAATAAAGGTGTTGAATATGTACGAGAACCTCTCTCTTGCATCCGAAGGTCGTGGAGTTAGTTTTACGGCTTTTATCGCTAATTTTCTTCGCCCGGAAATATTGAAAGAAGAAGTCGAGAAATTCGCCAGTCTTGACGACCCCTTCGGCTTAGGTTTAGGTAATCTGCCAACAGTGGAGGCGGATTAGAAGAGCTTCTTTCTACCTGATACCCCGGTCATCTCTTTTGCAGAACTGGCGGCTCCTGGGATCGACGAAGAAGCGTTCTTTTTAGGGTTCCTCGGGCTGTGGCTGAGTTGGTTCGTGCTTCCCATGCACCCTCGCCGTATGAAGCCGTCCGTCTTCTATCCTGCGCATCGGATGGTTGCTGGGAATCAAGTGGCTGTGGGGATTGCTGGGTTAGCCCATATGTATCACGGCCTCAGCTTGGCGGCTGATACCACTGAGCCAGGGGTGCAGTCGGTAAACTTCCCGATGCATTATTTCACGTCATGGCTCGAGTTACACGTGCTAGGTGTCTTTGGCATCCACAAGAGGCCGGGTTTTTATGACAGGTGCAGGTTCCCTCGGATCATGCGACTGGTTGGCGCTTCTTTTGTGACTCCGACGCAACGAGAAGCTAGAGGCTTGCTTCTTCGCCCGTGCATGGTTGGGGCTGGCATGTCTTTTACTGATAAAGTTCTGACCGTCGGCCAAGAGTCGAGGAAGATGGTGCTGCCACTGCAGGACATATTTAAAGATGGGGCCTCTGTGTTGAAAGCTTGGGAGATCCTTCATTTATACTCCATCAGACCGGCTTTCTTAGTGCTCAGGCAAAATGATGCGGCGTTATTCATGAGATACAATCCGCACCGTTTCGCCCAGCAGCTAAGTTACAATCAGGACGTCCCACTTGAAGCCTTCTTGGCCGAACCTGCTACTACCGAAGAAGGAATGCGGAGCGCACTGCATCATTTTATGCGCTTGAACACAGGGTCCAACTTCTTTATCAGGGAACCGAGTTGCGTCCCAAAGGCTCTTAATGCGTACGTGGCGTGGTATCAGCATTCAATGGGCGCCGTCATCAGGGAAGAGAAGCGATTGTTGCTCGATCGCAAGGGTGCAGTGCCGGCTGGTGATCGAAATGTTCCTCTGAAGCGACGGAACATTGTCCATCCTCCCCAGAGAGAGGTCACTGTAGTTGAGCCTCTACACGTGTTAAGCCCTACGCGTGGGTTGCCCCTACCCAGCGTTCCTGAAAAAGAGGTGGCTGCCGCGTCCCCCGAGTCGGACATAGGAAAAGAAATTGGGACTCGTCTACCAAACGCAAACTCGTGTTATCGGCCACCGGCGCCCGTCCTCAGAAGAAAAGGAAACAAGTACTTTCTTTGGACACCATATTAGGCTCGACGCCTCTTGATCCGTCTAGCGAAGGCTTGAGCGAATATGGGACCAATGAGGGATTATTCGGGACGCTTGATGATACCGATTTGGAGGCTGCCATCGAAGCTTCCAAACAGTCAGCCATCCTTGAAAAAGAACTGGCTGCCCTTGCGCAGTCAGGTATACTTTACCCTTATCTCTCCGTTGTTCATTCTTTCTATCATGCTTTGACTGACGCTTGCTATTTTAACAGGTACCTCTACAGAAGAAGCTATTGCCGCTTCGCTTAAAACCTTTGGAGAGGAGGAAAGGCTTCACGTCTCATTGCCAACAGATGCTTCGCTTGAACGACCGATGATGGATACCGTATCGGTTCCGGATGTAAAACCCAGCTCTGATGATAATATCCCCTTGGTGAAGGTCCTGAAGAAGTCTTCTCTCTTTGTCAAAACCGAGAAGCAGCCCAAAAAACAGACGGCAAGGGGAAAGAAGCGATCTTCTAGAGCCATTAGCTCTGGGCCAAAACGGGGGAAGAAGACCGTTGCTAGTCCACCAGACGACGGTCTTCTTTTTCCTGGTTCATCTGCCGAGGAAGCTGCACAACTGGCTGAGCCTATAAAACGTTCTCAAGACGAGTCAGAGAACGTAAGAATTCCGAAAAAGCCCAACCCAGCCGTCATTTTTTATGAAGACCCTTCGTGGATCCGGCGACGATTCATCGGCCCTTTGGAGGAATGGGGCGAAGGGCCCTTAAACAGGCTGCTTCGGAGGACGCTGCGGATGTGCTTTCATTGTGGACTGGCGGCTACGAGTCTACCCTTGAACCTCGGTGAGCGCACCTCCTTGAGAAGGATTTTCGGCTTGAGTGAGCCATACAGAAAGCTTCCTTGCGCATCAGTATGTTCCGGTATTTCTTTGTAATACTTCATATTGTCTACACTTGTATATATGTATTCTTATCCTTGTGTGAACTGAGAGACTTCGGTGATGGGGGAGATTCCCACGGGTTTACTGACCGTAGAGCCTGCAGATACCCCTAGTGAAACACTGCTCAGTGTGGAGGGGGCTGATGAAACTGTCCCTCCTGCGATGGAGCTTCCCTTGGTGATTCCTGCTCCCTAGGTGATTGCTCCTTCGGAAGAGGCATCTTCATTGGCCGCGGTTTCAATGGATATCCCTGGGGACAACCCGGAGACTGCGGGACAGGTAATCAAGGCCACCATCCTTCTATTGGAGCCCGTAGCGATGGTCACTGCTCCTCCACTGGAAGTTACCATACCAGTTCACCTCCCCGATGATGTGTCTGGGGGCACGGAGGAGGCCGCCGAAGCTGCTATCCCTCCAACCCAAAGTGGGAGGAGCATCGAAGGTATTGTTCCATCTTTTATTTTAACGATCTCTTCATTATTTGAACTTTTCTGTCTTTTCAGAGCTACGGGAATTGGCGGCGTCCATCGCTGGCCTGTCTCCCAGGAAGTCTTTCCAGCGTCTGCTGGAACTGGTTGCTCCACAGGAGATATCCTCTCAGCGCATCATTCTATCTACCGGACAAGGTTAGCATTGCTCGCTCCTTTCTCGATATTGTTACTTCTTTATGTAACAATGTTCATGTCTTCTGTAGTTCTAGAGGCTGATGATGAGGTTGAGGTCCTCGATGGGCCCGGAGATCTTCCAGACTCTTCTCGTATAAGCGTGGGTAAGTAAAGTTTCGACGCCTTTGCATCTGTTCTCTGTTTGCAACCTTCGCTGATCATTTATCAATCTTTAACAGCTCTGCCTACTTTTACCGCGTTGGAGACTCGCATTCTCATGTCGTCTGGCCCTTATGCGCTGCGTGCATCCGAACGTATGGCCAAGTCAAGCCTTCACTCTTTGTTAGAGTTAATCGAAGACCTTCGTGTTGGTATCTCGCTCACAGCCAAAGAATTTGCCGCTGAAGCCAACGGTTCTCTCCCCTTTCTTGCCACTTATTACAGTGAAGCATTTGTGCAAGTTTGGGTCGAATTCTGTCGTCGAATGGAGGCTTGCTTGCATAGTCTTGAATGCGCACGCCTTCCTTCGGAGGTGGTGGCTGCGAAGACAAGTTTGCAGGAGTTGATTAAGCAGTACGCCGCTAATACGCTTTCTTGTGAAAAGAGGCTCCGCCGAAAGTTCTCAGAGAGGAAGCTGGTTTCAACCGCGCTAGGGGAGCTTCAAGCCGAACTTACATCTAAGACCACCCGCGCATATAAACTTTGGCAAGAGCTTCAAGCCGTAATCAAGGACGTGGTGGCTGTTGATAAAGCTGTTATCTTCACCCGGACGATAGTTGATGCTCATAAAGCTACTGAGCATGAACTTGAAGGCCGGCTTGCCTCGCATCAGGCCCAACAGTTGGAAGCGGAGACCCGTCTCGCAACCATAACCAATTTTGAAGCTGAGACCCAAGAAAGGAAGGATGAACTGATGAACCTTTTGAATCATCCGCCAGCTTGAAGAATTGTATATTTTTTATTCTTCTTTTGTACATACTCCTGAATGAGAGTATTTTTGGTTCTTTCATAAATTGTACTTTGTATTCATTTGGATTCATGAATAAAAGGCATATTTTTCTTCATGATGGTGTGTCCCTTTTAGTAAGTACATTTTATGGATAATCTATTTTGATTTCCTTGTAGGACAGCGATGGCTTAGGAGTCAGGTTAAGATCTGCTTCCTAAGGCTTTTCAATTTTATGAGCCGTGAGGGTCTCATAAAGAATTTTCTCCCTACAGGTCGAGAGGATCCCGTAGGTGTATTTTCTCCTTAAGAATCGTGAGGATTCCTAAGTGTGTTTTCTCTTGAAAGTCGTAAGGATCTCACAAGCGAATTTACTCCCTTACGAGTCGTGAGGACCTGCAAGTGATGGGTGAAATTGCCCTTATCCGCATTTCACAGAATCAAGGGTTGCTCTGGATACTTCTCACGGGTTTACTGCCGTGTTCTGCGAGGACCAGGCTCCGCTCTGGATGCTTTCCAGGATACCGTAGTTTAAAGACATCGCGGTCGAGGTTAAGGACATCATAGCCCATGGATTTAAGGACTCCACAGTCCGTTGTTAGTTTTAATACATCACGGTCGAGGTTAAGGATATCATAGTCCATGAGTTTAAAGACCTCACAGTCCAATGTTAGTTTAAAGACATTGCGGTCGAGGCTAAGGACATCATAGTCCATGAGTTTAAGGACCTCACAGTCCGATGTTAGTTTAAAGACATCATGGTCGAGGTTAAGGACATCATAGTCCGTGAGTTTAAAGACCTCACAGTCCAATGTTAGTTTTAAGACATCACGGTCGAGGTTAAGGACATCATAGTCCATTAGTTTAAGGACCTCACAGTCCAATGTTAGTTTTAAGACATCACGGTCGAGGTTAAGGACATCATAGTCCATGAGTTTAAGGACCTCACAGTCCAATTTTTGCTCTGGATGCTTCCCACGGGTTCACTGCCGTGTTCGGCGAAGACCAGGCTCCGCTCTGAATGCTTCACACGGGTTCACTGCCATGCTCTGCGAGGACCAGGATCTGCTCTGGACGTTTTCCACGGGGTCAGAAGTGACATAATCCGCGTTCCACGTAGCCAGGAATTTTGTTCTGGATGCTTCCCACGGGTTCACTGCTGTGTTCGGCGAGGACCAGGCTCCACTCTAGATTCTTCACACGGGGTCATTACCGTGCTCTGCGAGGGCCAGGATCCGCTCTGGACGTTTTCCACAGGGTCAGAAGTGACATAATCCGCATTCCACGTAGCCAGGAATTTTGCTCTAGATGCTTCCCACGGGTTCACTGCCGTGTTCGGCGAGGACCAGGCTCCGCTCTGGATGCTTCACACGGGTTCATTGCCGTGCTCTGCGAGGACCAGGATCCGCTCTGGACGTTTTTCACGGGGTCAGGAGTGACATAATCCGCGTTCCACGTAGCCAGGAATTTTGCTCTGGATGCTTCCCACGGGTTCACTGCCGTGTTCGGCTAGGACCAGGCTCCGCTCTGGATGCTTCATACGGGGTCAGAGTTGACATAATCCGCGTTCCACGTAGCCAGGAAGGGTTGACTTTATCCGCATTTCATGGAGTCGGAGTTTGACTCTCGGTCATCTGTACACCGCCGAGTCATGGAACTGGGAGTTGCCGCTGTTCCGCTTTCCTTAATGTTGTGTCCGTTGTAATAAGACGAATGTTGAGATGATCTCTAGGCTGTCTACGAATCATTGAGATTTGGCCTCTCCTTCTGATGAAGCTTGGGAAGGAAGGGTGTGATTCCTTCTTTGTTTGTGCCCCTGGATTGTATACAGGGATTGACATGATATCACCTGTAGGGCATAAATTTCATTCATTCATTTTTTTTATTTCTTTCCACGATACTCTATCATTTCAGCTTTATATCGCGAAGGTCGCGATTGCCCAATCATTTCGGCTATTTTTCGCGGTGCCCAATCATTTCGGCTATTTTTTATTTTTATTCGCTGGCTTTTATTATGAGTTGCCCAATCATTTCGGCTATTTTGCATGCATATATTTTTACTTGCTAATTTTGTCTGCAAGTTTCCCCATCATTTCGGCTATTTCGTATGCATGTGTGGCTTGCCAACTTTTGTTGCAAGCTTGGATTTGGACACCGATTTCGGCATCAGCACCGCTACAACTGGGATATTACCAGGAGCGAATCATCATTTGCCTATGTCGATGTCGAACAAAGGTGGCTTAGCGATCAGGGTTAAGATCCTGTCGACTAAGGTTTTTGACTTCATGAGCCGTAAAGGTCTCACAAAGGTATTTCTCACTGCGAGTCGTGAGGATCTCGTAGGCGCGTTTTCTCCTTAGGAGTCGTAAGGACTCCTAAGTGTATGTTCTCCTGTAAGTCGTAAGTATCTTATAAGAGGGTTTTCTCCTTATGAATCGAGAGGACTTACAAGGGTTGTTCACCATATAGACATATCCCTAGTCACGTATGGGACTTCATTAGGGAAATGTTTATTCACGCCCGTGGATTGTATACAAGGGTTAGCATTGAGCCTCTTGTAGGGCAGTATCGGAGGTTTTGGGGGCTGCTTAAGAACAGGTTTAGGTCCCTGTAGCTTAAGACTTTCAAATCTTATGAGCCATGAGGATCCCATAAGAGAGTTCTCCTTACGAGTCGTGAGGACCTCGCAAGTGTGTTTCTCCTTAGGAATCATGGGGATCCCTAAGTGTGTTGCTCCCTTGTGAGTCATAAGGATCTCACACAGGTGGTTTTTCCTTACAAAGTCGAGAGGACCTTGCAAGTGTCTTTTAACGAGATCGCGCCCTTTCGGGTTTTCACAAAACTCGCCGGCAGCCCTGCTGTTTTTACTCACGGAGCCCTTTCGGGTTTTCATCCGTGCCCATTTTGCTTATGGACATACCGTTTTATTTTTCTTTTCTTTTTTCTTCTTTCTCTCTCTCTCTCTTTTTCTAACGAGGTTGCGCCCTTTCTGGTTTTCACAAAACTCGCCGGTAGCCCTGCTGTTTTTACTCACGGAGCCCTCTCGGGTTTTCATCCGTGCCCATTTTGCTTATGGACATACCGTTTTCTTTTATCTTTTTTTTTATTCTTCTTTTTTTGTATCAGCTATGGGACGCTGCAATCAATCGTAGTTTATCGACGTCTCGGTCAACAGCTAGTTTTAGGACATAGTGGTCCATCGTTAGTTTAGGGACTTTTCGGTCCGTCGTTAGTTTAAGGACGTTTCAGTCCGTCGCAAAGGAAGCTGGTTACTACTTATAGAGTTTGGGCTTAGGAAGATAGCGAGCAAACACAGTCGTCGTCGTCTATCATTGACCTAGGCCGTGACTCGTTAGGCGTAGTATTTCTTCAGGAAGCGACCGTTTATCGGCCTGAAGGGCCTTTCACCATGCATGTCCATGAGTAGGTAGGCTCCACCCTGGTAAACTTTGTCTATGATATACGGGCCTTCATAGTTTGGTTCGAATTTCCCCCGCTTGGCGCGATTAGGGATCATAGGTCTTTTAACCACTAGCACGAGTTCGCCTTGGCGTAATGTTCTCGGCCTAGTCAATCTCTCGTATGATTGCGTCATCTTTGCTTTATAAGCTTCCAGATTTTGTTGCGCTATGAGCCGGGTTTCGTCAAGGGCGTCGAGCTCCTCAAGCCGAAGGTGAGCATTCTCTTCGTCCGTCAGCTCGTAATGAATTGCCCTTCGTAGAGAGTGTAGCTCTGTCTCGAAGGGGAGTACCGCTTCTGTACCGAATACCAATGCGTACGGCGTTGTGTTCGTGGCCGTTTTGAATGTAGTCCGGTACGCCCAGAGAGCTTCATGCAGTCTCTCGTGCCATCCTTCTTATTCCGGGACACCGTCTTTTTCACGATCTTCGTCAATATCTTGTTAAAAGCCTCAGCCAGACCGTTAGCTCGAGAATTATAGACTGAGGAGTATCTCCAGTCTATGTTATGCTGTTGTGTGAAGCGGCTGATCTTGTGGCTTCTGTAGGCTGGTCCGTTATCGGAGATAATCCATCGCGGAGTGCCAAACCGATAAATGACGTGTGTCTTGAAGAAATGGAGGATATTCTCCGTCTTCACCTCCCTCAGCGGTACTGCTTCTGCCCATTTGGATAAGTAATCAGTTATCGCCAAAATGAATCGATGTCCTCTGGACGATGTTGGTTCGATAGGGCCGATTATGTCAGTTCCCCACATTTCGAACGGCCAGCTAGCCACCGTTGGGTGTAGTGGATTTGGATGCTGATGGATGAACTCCCCATGGATCTGGCATGAGTGGCATTGCTTCACATACCTAAGGCAGTCCTGGATCATCGTGGGCCAATAATAACCCATCCGTTTGATCTTCAACTTCATCTTTAGCCCGGCTTGGTGAGAACCGCAGAGTCCGTCATAAGTTTCTTGGACGACTCTTCTTGCTTCTTCAGGTCCCAAGCATCTCAGCCATAAAGAATCAAATGACCTCTTGTACAGAGTGTCGTTGACGAAGGCGAAAGATAGGGCTCGCTTCATGAGCTGATGTTTTGAGGACGCATCCTCGGGCATTCGACGGGATTTGAAGTAATCTATAAAGACTTCTCTCCACTCTTCAACCTTTTCCTGGTCTTTTACTTGTAAAGTCGTTTGCTCGGTCATTCCCTTTTCCTCGGACGTCTTTGGAAATATTTCTGCCGGTGCAAGAACCCGACGTTTTTGCACAACGATCCTCACATCATCGAGGTTCTCATCGGCCAGTTATTTAGCGAGCTTGGCTAATGCATCCGCTTTGCTATTTTCCGCACGCGGTATGCTTTCCAAGGTGTAGGAAGGAATTTGGGTCAACAGTTGTTGTACTTTCTCGCCGTACTTCACCAACTCATGCTTGCACATTTGATAGTCGTCGTTTACTTGACTAACGACCAATTGGGAGTCTCCATATATGAGGAGGTTTTCAATTCCCATGTCGATGGCGATCTCGAGACCTGCTATCAAGGCTTCATACTCGGCTTCGTTGTTCGTCCTCGGCTCTGTTAAGGAGAAGGCAAAACGCATTATCCTTCCTTGTGGAGTTATGAAGATGAGGCCCACCCCTGATTTGATTATGGGGGTGCTTGGCTTGCGCTTCTTCATGGAAGACGCTCCATCAAAATAAAGTTCCCATCGGGTGCCATTACCGTCGATCGGGTCAAACGTGTGTTCATCCGGCAATTCACAGTTCAAGGGAGAGTCGGCAGGTATCGGATGCTCAGCGAGGAAGTCGGCGATGGCCTGGCCTTTCACTGCCTTAAGAGGCTGATAGGTTATTGAGAACTCCATCAAGAGCAGGGCCCATTTAGCGAGTTACCCCGTCAATATGGCCTTTGACATCAAATATTTGAGAGGATCCACCTTCGATATGAGACGGACTTCATGCGCCAACGCATAATGCCTGAGCTTCGTTATCGTGAAGATCAATGCCAGGCAGTGTTTTTCGATGGGAGAATAATTGCTTTCTGCCCCCAGTAGAATTTGACTCAAATAGTATAGGGCTCTCTCCTTCCCTTGGTCATTCTCCTGTGCCCATAATGCGCCTAAGGAACCTTCAAGGGCGTTTGTATACAGAATGAGAGGTTTTCCCTTGACCGGAGCGGCCAGTACTGGCGGATTCTGCAGGTATTGCTTGATTTCATCCAGCGCGCTTTGGCATTTGTGATCCCAGACGAAAGGGGTTCCTTTCTTCATTAGGTGGATGTAAGGACGGCATTTGCCCGAAAGATTGGCTATAAATCGCCGGATGTACGCGAGCTTTCCTTGGAGAGACCGCAATTGCTTGAGAGTTCTTGGTGGAGGCATTTCCATGATCGTTTGATCTTTGACGGGTCTATTTCGATGCCTCGGTGTCTGGCGACGAATCCCAGGAATTTGCCCGAGGAAACTCCGAACGCGCATTTGAGAGGGTTCATCTTCAAGTTGTATTGCCGGAGGCGCTGAAATACGATCCTCAGGTGCTCGAGATGTTCCTCGTATGATTTGCTTTTAACCACGAGGTCGTCGATGTAGCATTCGACGATTTCATGTATGAGGTCATTGAAGATCTTCGTCATGGCCCTCTGATAGGTGGCACCGGCGTTCTTTAGACCGAAGGGCATCACCTTGTAGCAGAATATACCCAAAGGGGTCCGGAAAGCGGTGTGCTTCTGGTCCTCGGGATGCATCTTTATCTGATTGTATCCTGACGAGCCATCCATGAAGGAGAAGACTTCGTGAGTGGATGTACTATCTATCATCAACTCGGTGACCGGTACTCGAAAGTCATCTTTCGGGCAGGCTTTATTGAGATCCCGAAAGTCCACGCATATGCGTACTGTCCCATTTTTCTTCATCACTGGGACGATATTGGCGATCCAGTCAGGATACTGAACTTCTTAGATGAAGCCAGAGTCGATCAACTTCTTGACCTCGGCGTTGATGCTCATCTCAAGCTCGAGCCGCATTCTTCTTGGTGCTTGCTTGATTGGCTTGACGTCTGGGGATATGGCCAGTTTGTGGACAGCAATCTCTGGATCTAGTCCTGGCATCTCGGAATAATTCCATGCGAAGCAATCTTTATGCTGCATGAGCACGTCCTTTAGTATAGCCACCCTTTCTTCAAACAGCAATTCGCTGACGAACGTCGGCCGCGGGTCACTTTCCGTCCCCAAATCAATTTTCTTGAGCTCATCTGCAGTGGTATGTATTCCATCTTCCAGCTCTTTCGGCGCCGGTGGAAACTCTGAGATCACCTCGTAATCATTATTTTCGAAGCACCAGGGGAGATTATCCATACCGTTGGGGTCTTCTTCTGATAACGTTATCACGTGACAGGTACGAGCTCGCTTCCAAGACTGATGTGGATCTGGTTCTTCCCTCATGGATTTGGGCTCATGTTTCTGCGGCGGGGTTACCCTCCAGCTGCTGGATAGAACAAACCTGCCCTGTCGATATTGATCTTCGATCCAGTTCTTGAAGGTGAAATAGTCTTCGAGAGGATGTCCTATTGCCCTATGATAGGAGCAATAGTCCGGATGAGAGACTTCGCCTGCTTGCTCGGGGTGCTTGGACTCCGGGAGTATAATCAATTGATGTCTTATGGTGAGATCGAGTATCTTCCGTGTTTTGTTCTGAGGAAAAGAGTATGCTCAACTCATCTTCTTTATAAGAGACGAATCTGGATTACTCGATTCCCGATCGCGTGGCTTCTTGGTCCCGCTTTGTTGCTCTCGAACGTATTTCCCGTTCTTTGGTTTGCTTCTGCCTCTGCGTCGGGCCTTTCGTACAACGGGTCGACAGGGAGAGGTATTTTCATCTTTCGCAGCCTGTTGAAGAAGGCATTGCGTCATGGCTTTCTCGTAGATGGCCATTTCGCGATTGTGGTCGTCTCGAACCTTTTGACCTGCTTCCCTTTTAAGCTTGTCCATTTGTTCTTCGAACGACGGACTGGGTATTTTTACGTCGGGAGCTCTTTTTGGTTCAGGATTAGCATTTTCCCAAAAAGCATCTCCCTCTTCATCAAAGTCATGTATGACGTAGCAGTCGCGGAGTAGCTCCCGTTTCTTGGATTGAACATACCCAAGTCCGGTCGTTTCCATTCTTCCGTTGGGCAATTTCCGCTGAGTTCCAGGGACGTTCAAGATCCTGTTATAGAATCGAGCTTGTCGAGTGGTTTGTTTGAAGGGTACCCCTTGATGCTTCAATAGCCTTTTCAAGCCTTCCGTGTAATATCTAGGCAGATAGATAGGCTCGAGCCTGTCGAGCGTAGAATCGGCGCCGTGCCAGATTTCTTTCTCCACTTTAGTTTCCCCTGATCGGTAGAATATGATTGCCTTTTCACCTTCTCGCCTGGGAGGGACATAGAACGTCTGCAGCTCTTCCACACTGTAGGTATCAAGCGCGTCTAGTTCTTTATGATGCTTGGGCGGAACCATAGCAACTTGCAAACTTTGCTCTTCATCAGCGATGGTTTGTATTGAAGGCTGAGCAGAGAATATAGCATGGACCTCATCTTCCGAGTCGCTGCCAAAGATAAGCATAGGAGCGGAGGGTCCCGGCTTGTTGTACTGGGATGGCCCTGAATAAACTATCTCTTCTTCCTCCTCGGTATCACTCTCGAAGACCGGAATGGTAGGGATAGCTTTGTTCTCCAGTTTGTGACATCTCTCCGTGTCTTCGAAATCTGGCAAGAAGTATTTTGCATCTTCGTATTTCCGAACTTCGTTTACAGAGAATGGGTTCAGCTCTCCCGTCATAGCGTACTCGAGACCATCCTTGAAATACTTCATACATTGGAGTTGTGTAGAAGGGATGATGTTGTACTCGTGTAACCAGGGACGACCGAGCAAAGCATTGTAGCATGTCTTGGCGTCAATGACGTGGAACTTGATATCAGTGATGAGCAACTTAAAGCGTAACGTCAGTATCATGGACCCAAGCGTCCGTGATGGCTGAGAGTCGAACCCGGAGATGGTGATCTTATCCCGAGCGAGGTGTTGAACGCTCATGCAGATTTCCTTCAATGCTCTCACGTTGAGGAGGTTAACGGAAGACCCATTGTCGACCAGGATTTTACCTATCTTGATGTCATGACAGTATCCAGAGACATATAGGGGACGGTTATGCTCGCATGTCCCAAGGAGGAGATCTTCATCGCCGAAGGTGATATCGGCTGTGTGTACTTCTTCCAGCTCGTCCTTCATCTTTTCTTCGGCGAGGAAAGCTTAGAATTGCTCGGGTTCTTGTAATGCCTTGATTAAAGAATCCCTCGCCTCTTTGGATAGCAGAAGGGCATCGAGAATACTGAGCTGCGAGGGTATCTTCCTCAAGTGTGCGAGAACATTGTAGTCCACCTTACTCTTCCTCGGCGGGTCCTTGGCTGTCAACTTCTCGACGGCTTGGTCATCAAGGATGATATCCTCATGGACCTTTTCTTTCCCCTTATCTTTTCTATTTGACCCACTATTCGAGGGCCCAAGATTCTTTTCGGGTAGCGTACGATTGCGTAGCTGAATGTTTTCACAGGCCTTCGGTTCTTCCTCTTTTCCCAGAGTAGACTCTTTAAAGAGAGGGCCAAGATCCATTTCCTCGTCAGAGTCTCTCCCGAAGGTGGGAACTTGCGATCCCCCGGCGTTAATCACGCGACAATTGTCGGTGGTTCTTTTATGATCCTCTGTCGTACTTCTTTGCTCCCGATGAGTTTTGCGTTTCATCCGCTTAAAATGTTGCCGGTGAGCCACATACCCCTGCCACCATCTTTTAAAAGCGTTGCACTCCTCAGTAGGGTGCGCAATCTTTCGATGATATAGGCAGTAGTCAGGATGCATCTCTGCTTTACCGAGAGTGTTTCCTTCGGAGGGTGGTAGCTTTATTCACATTGATATGGCTTTAGCAAACCTCTTCCTCGTCTTGAGCTTGTTTTTATTCACGACGGATGTCTCTTGATTTGGAAGGAGTGTCTCGACTCTTTCATCCAGTCGCCGGCGTTTGGCCTTTTCAAATATGGCCATCTCACGCTCCCGATCAGCTTTACTCTTCAGGAGAGCTTTGTTTAGGAATGCGTCGATCATTTCGTCTGACGGGCCTGGAAGTTCCGGTTCAGGACCTGCCCCCAGTCTCTTGGTACAAGGAGCTTCTTCATCATCTATCGATGAGTGAGAGATCACATGGAAACTTGCTACATAATCTTCAGATTCTTCTGACGAGTCTTCTCCATCATCTTCGTCCTCAAGGACGTGGCCGAGGAACTCTTGGAGCGTGATGGGAGTCCGTGCCTTCTAATTATACTCTTCCAGCGCGTCAATCTGTTTTTGCAGGTTCGTGCGTGCGTCACCAGGCTTCACGGGCTTCTTGGATTTCTTCTTCTTCTTTGAAGATTTTGACGGCTGGGTGTGAACGCTTTGGCTGTCACCACCAATTTTTAGAGCTAGGCACGGCTTCAGCATTCCTTCGATGATCTAGGGTTCTAGAGGATTCTTCCACCTAATCTCCGGGCATGTCTGGAGATCATTCAGCATTCTTTTGGTTTTGGCCGAAAGAACCACCTCCCATGGAGCTTCTTCAACAAAAGAACACGTTGCCCCCGGTGTATCCGTCTTCTTAGGAGTGTGCGGCTGTGGTGGGTTTACTTTCCACTTCTCCAACAGCGCAAACTTACCTTGTAGGTATTGATCCTCGATCCATCCCTTAAAGACGAATCAATCTTCGATTGGATGGCTTACCGTTTGGTGGTAAGGGCATAATTGGGATTATTCACTTCGCCGGGTTGCGACGGTCACCTTGGATTCGGCAAATTGATAAGCCTGTTGCGCATCGCCAGCTCGAATAGTCTCTTCATTTTATCCCATGGAAACGAGTAAGGACGCTTCATCTTCTCATTATAATAGCGTCGTCTCTCTTCTAGTTGATCCGCTAGTCTTAGAGCACTGGGCTGCTGTTGGGTATTTGTAACGAAGGTCGCCTTCCCCTTACCTTTTTCGTTCCACGGCCCCGGCTTCGGAGGAGACGGTCTATGACCCATTTGATCCATCTGGGCTAGCTTGTCGATTAAAGCCTGAAACGTAGTCGGTTTGAAGAACATCATGAACTGTGAAATAGTTGCATGAGGGTCTAGGGTGCCCACGAACATGCCCACCGCTGGTTCTTCTTCGATGCGCTGTTCGCACTTCGACCACAAATTCCGCCATCGGATTGCGTACTGAACCCACGTCTCTCCCAGCTTCACCCTGGAATTGATTAATGCCGTTATTGGGGTGCGTTCACTAGCGCCTGCGAATCGCTGGGTAAACAACAACTCCATTTCCGCAAAAGTCTTGACGGAGTCATTCGGGAGTTCGGAGTACCATTCGAAGGCTGTCTCCGATAAGCTGCCGACAAATTGGCGGAGCAAAAGTTTATCATCGCCACCAGTATTGCCACAGAGGTCCCTGAACTGAGCGACATGTTGATGGGGATTGCCTGTCCCCTTGTACACATGGAATTTCGGGATCGTGTAGCCCGGCGGGTACTTTATCTGATCATACCAACCTGGATACGGTCGCCCAGTTCTAACAATTTGCCCAGCCGTTTCATTCGCCTGGTGAACTCGTATCTGCTGAGTGATATAATCGTCCAGGATGGCCTTGGAAATTGTCTCTTCCTTGGCTGTTGATAAAGCCGGCAGAGGGTTTGATGTTTCTCCTCTATCATCTTCAATTATCACTGGAGGATCTTCGGCTGGAGGGTACAGCTGGATCATCATGCCCATCATATCCTGGAATAGAAGGGTCATTTGCTTTATATTGGCCGCTTGTTCCGCAGCCTCTTTGTCCTTCTTTTTGAGCATTCTCCGAAGGAATTCAGCATCAGTCTCGTGTTCGTGACGTTGTTCCGATGATGCCTCCGGGCTTTCTTTTGGCCCGGTAAGTGCGGCCATTGCAGTCAGCATCTCTTGAAGCTTCTGCTGTTGTTGTTCCTGAGCCCTTGTTATTGATCGGGTGAGCGGTCGGTGGCCCGTCGAAGTGCGGCTTTCCTCTTTTCCAGAAGCCATGTAAACAGTATGTACCACCATGCCCCCAGACTTAGGGCGTTTGGGCTTGGTGTTTTTGTGGTCTGCCACGTTTACATGGGCTTTCTCTGGCCTCCTTTTCTTTTGAGTAGTCGACGTGGAGGGGGCCGTTGTAGCGGGTACCCAAGTGGTTGTTGTCTTTTGCGGCTTACTGGGACGGTTTTCTTCCTGTCGGACCTTCAGCTTTTTCTGCCGGCGGGGATAGTCTTGATCAATCACCGACTCTCGGACTTGTCGCCATATTTTGTAAACTTTAGAAGACAGTCGTTGAGGGGACTGTTCCGGCTTCATTTCTATGACGGTCTCGACCAGCGGCGGAGATCTTTTTAGTATAGCGGTAGGCGAATTCCTGCGCACCTTATTCAGCAGCTTAAAGTTGTTCCCGGTTGGAACAGCAGCATTAATTTCCACCGTTGGAGCCGGTGGAGTTAGCCCAGAGGGGGAGTTGCCCTCAGCCTTCCTTACTCGGTGCCAGTGGCGACGTCGAGCGTGTCGAGCTGACGGTGTTGGTTCGGCGATGGGGATGGCTTTGTCTTGCCCCCTGTCCAGATGAGGCGCCGCTGGTGCCAGCCTCTTGAAGACTGACGTCTTTTGAGTAGTGGTATCCAATCTGTCAAAGACAGACCTTCAAGCAGGAACGGGAGCCGGAATAGTCAGTCTTGTAAAGATCGACTCTCTGGCAGGAGAAGCCGCCCTGACGACTTCAGGAGCAAAGATGGCTATCTTCTTTGGGATGGCCACTTCAGGTGTCATGGGCTTCTTGGAAGGCCCATCGGAGTTCAGGCTCAGTCTGGCGAAGACCGAGGAGTTGGAGCTGGACGACCCGTTGAGAGGGGCCGTGGTAGTAGCAAGTAGATCGAAGACCGACTTCTTGGGAGCTTCTGGTGTTGGTACAGGGGTGTTGAAGCTCATCGGTGGGAGCATGGTCCCGAAAAACAATCCGGTGGTGGCCTGAGTCACCTGGTCCACCGGCATTGTGAATAGGGAAGCCGCTTGAGGCCCGTAAACTACACCTCCAGATGAGGCGGAGCGTAGGTTGCAGCTGCAGTTGGAACATCTTGTACAAGTGGACGCCATTGATTCTTTGCTTTCTGTACCGAGCAAAACGCCAAATCTTAGTACCTCGAAACCCAAGGGCAACCATTATCAAACCGCGATTCGTTCGCGAACACGACACACGAAATGTGGAGTGGAAAGAGGAAAAGGTCCGACCGGGCATGCCAGAATCTGTTCCCCTCCGAAAGACGCGGCGAACGTCTTGCCTGAATTTCAGGGCAGATGCTAATTGGTGCTATCCGTCCACCTCTCCGAAGATGCCAAGTTGATTTATGACACCGTGTATCGAAGGTTTAAACGAATGCGGCCGATGTAGCAGACTTCGTCAGATTCCCCCTCGCATGAGGGGTTTTTGATTGTGGGGATGCTCTTCCCTGCAGGCGTAAGCCCCTGCAGATAATTACGCTACCGCATCGCGGTAACAACTTTCTCCTTCTCCATATGGTCACTTCGTGTCGTGTGTGTTTGTTTTGTTTGTAGTTGCCCATGGATTGTATACGAAGACTAAGTTATGTCGTCACCCGTAGAGCGTGGACTAGTCCAAATCCGTATCTTCTTAGATTTGGGTTTGGGGGATTGGGTTTAAGGATACGTTAGTCTCATTTGAGACTAAGATCAACTTAAACGTTTGTTAAGGATACGTTAACCTAATTTTAAACTAAGATCAACTTAACGGGATCGTTTAGATCCAGCAAGAGAGCAATTGGGCTCTATTGTTTTGTTTAGTGACATTGCGGTCGAAAATTAGTTTAAGGACATTACGGTCCATTGTTAGTTTAAGGACATCTCGGTCCATTGTTAGTTTTAAGACATCGCGGTCAAGGTTAAGGACATCATAGTCTGTGGATTTAAGGACTCCACAGTCCAATGTTAGTTTAAAGACAACACGGTCGAGGTTAAGGACATCATAGTCCATGGATTTAAGGACTCCACAGTCCGGTTTTAGTTTAAAGACATCACGGTCGAGGTTAAAGACATCATAGTCCATAGATTTAAGGACTCCACAGTCCGGTGTTAGTTTAAAGACATCACGGTCGAGGTTAAGGACATCATAGTCTATGGATTTAAGGACCCCACAGTCCGTGAAATGTATGGTTGTCGGGACCTGTCACCTCTTTGAAGACGTTGAGGAATTACAACGACAAATATCAAAGGAGTGAAGAGATGTACCCTTGAACCAAGGTGGATTAAATGATCTGTAGCCCAGTTTGGAACTAAGACCAATTAATTATATTATGAGCACAATAGCTCAGATAAGTCTGAACAGAGGACTTATGGCCAATTTGGGCTAAGTCCAATCAAGTTAAAATGTTTAACATTCGTTTTGGGCTGTTAAGCATTTGTTTGGGCTTGGCCCTTTTAACAATGCGGAGCATTGATTTAAATTTTGACAATGTTTGTCTTTTATTGAGTGCTAAGCATTCATCATAGCTCTGGGGCTTATCCAAAGAACAATTTATATTCTGCCCAAGCGCACATAAAAGTATATAGCGCGCTTGGCACTAGCGCCAGTCGATGAGCGCAGTGCGCTATGGTTAAAGCGCTAATGCGCTTGGCGCTTTGCGCCAGATGTTAAACGCTGATGCGTTTAGCGCTTTGCGCTAAGTGAAGAGCGCAGATGTGCTTAGCGCTTTGCGCTAAATGAAGAGTGTTGATGCGCTATAATTGAAGCGTTGAGGCGCTTCGTGCTAGTGCCATATAATGAGCGTGAAGCGCTTTTAGTAATGTAGCGCACACGTGAGGAGCACGTGGTGCGCTTAGCGCTGAGCGCTATCCAATGAGCGCAATGCGCTGTTGTTTGAAGTGCTATGGCACTGCAGCGCTTTGCGCTAGATGAAGAGCACTAAGGCACTTTTAAATTAGGAGCGCTAAAGCTCTTCTTAGGTTAACTTTGCACTCTGAAGATTATCTTCTTTGATAAGAGACTCTGTCTCAAGATTCCAAGAACAAAGTTCTTAACTTATAGGAGATAGTTCAATCTCTTTTTGATGAAAGGCTTTGCCGTTATGGATCTGTGATCCTAAGAGAATTGAATAATTCTCCCCCCCCCCCCCTTTATAATGAGATGTTCATGATCTCAGAAAGACAATTTGTCTTATAGATCTATGATCTGTGAAGTAAGTACTTCTTTATTTTATGATAAGATCTTTTTGATCTCTTTATAAAAGACCTTGGTCTTTGTAGATCTATGATCTTTTAATAAGAGAATTCTTCTCTTTAATTATGAGATGATTTCATCTCTTTGTTCATCACCATTCTTTTTACCTTGAAGAAAAATCTTCTTTTGCCGAGAGCTATTTCTTCTTCTTGAGATTTTCTCAAAGTTTATGGAGTGGTTCCTCCTTTTTAGACTTGAAGTCTTGGGTCCTTTATATAGGGGAAGCTGATTTGTTGAATCAGTTAAAGAGATTTATTCTCCAATTATTTGGGAATTTCCCCACCGTTGGATCCTTAATCCAAGGGCTTCTGATTTACAGAAGATAATCTTCTTGTTTTAACAAGATTGAGAAATCTTTCCTTCTTTACAGAATTTGTTCTGTATTTTAGTGATTTTTAATCACCATTGGATCATTGATCCAACGGTATTCCAAATTCAGGGCACAATCTTTTCTGTTTGGAAAGATTCAATAGAATTGTATTCTTGTTAACTGATGATTTAATCATATCCGTTGGATATTTGATCCAACAGTAAGGAACATTTAGTTCCAGCGCTAGCGCTTATGCGCTCTGCCCATGGTGCGCTAATTGGAGCGCAGCGCTCTTAGCGCTAGCGCACACGTGCTTTGCACGGGGTGCGCTAGTTGTAGCGAAACGCTTTTATAAAAGAGCAGCTTTAATTCAAATTTTGAATTCTGAACAGAGCTTTGCTCTTATTGGGGAAACATACCTTTCTTTAGCCCATGCAATATATTGCATATGTGGGATCATGATCCGGTATCTAATGCCCATGACGTAGAGTGAACTGAGAAACAGTTCTCGGTAACTAACACACTTGAAGAAGATACATCAACATGCTTATTCTGCGTTTGGGTGGCGTGAGAATCCAGATATTCTCCTATTCCCTGCTCGGACTTATAACAATTATAAGTGGGAGCGGGACCAACGTTCCCCTGCTCAGTATAACAAGCGGGTTAGTCAATACATCCATATTATTATCTTGATTAAGGCCTGACATGGTCGCTACCTGGAGAGAGAGAGAAGAAAACACTTTAGCGTGCGCTCTTACAAGATTAGATTGGTTATTATCTTATCTAATCAGGATGGCTCCCACTGTTTTAATCAAATCTTCTTTCAAACCCTAAAAGGTAAGATTAGCCGGGATTAATTACACCTTACAAGTTCGTCAATCTTTCAGCCAGATCAGTGTTGGTACTTTAAGAGAGGTTCCCCGTGCTTTCGCACGGACCTAATTAGAATAAACCTCGTTTTCCTAGAGGCATAACCCCGTTAACACCTTTCTAGACACCTACTTGATCGGCTAATTGTCCTGTGTAAAATTTTCCCAGGAGTAACTCTTACTCGCAGTGGGTATCGGAATCTATCTATTTCATAGAAGGTATGCAATCTCATTATGAATTTCAACATTTGAAATTCCCGATAATACTTTTACCCATAACCCCCTATGACCTTGACAAAGGCCAACAAACCATAGGAAGCTAGTCAAGTTTAACCCGTCATATCTTGATTGAAATAAACCCACCCGCACGTTCCTTGACAAAGGCCAACAAGGTCATACGACTACCCTAATCCAATCGCATCACATGCTTAAGCAGATAAGTACTAGTCAGCTACCACACACTACGCCTTGACAAAGGCCAACAAACGCAGCACGAATACTAAATAGTCTTTATCTGAAATGACGGAGGGCTACGCAGGTTTTTCTGAAAACCATGAGCGTAATGAACTTGATATCGTTTGTAGAAACAAGTGATTTTGAAAAGGAGTGTTTTTGAGTATTTTCTAGTTTCACTAAAGAGATCACTCCCGGTGAAGGGATCTCGGCTCTTTCCTTATCGAATAAGGTGCAGGATATTTCACAAATACCGCGGTGCAAAGCAAGAACTATAGAAGCAATCAAAAACTAAACCGTGAGTTTGTAGCATCTGCCAGTTTTGCTAAAGATGTCACTCCCGGTGAAGAGATCTCGGCTCTTTCCTCATCGAATAAAGTGCAGGGTATATCACATATACAACTATGCAAAGCAAAATCTGTAGCCACCCTTTTTGAAAATTTGATTCTACAACATCTTTCAGGTTTCTTTTCTTTTATTAATCTCATTAATAAATCCCATCATTTAAGCTTCCTAAGCATCACAGAAGAAACGAAAGCAGTAATATTTATATATCAACATATATATATAGTATAAGCATTCGTCTCAGGCAGTAATATGATCTCGTCACAGAACATTGCAGCAGAAGTCAACATATGAAATATTGGATATACTAGGACGTCCGTGTTTTATTTTGAGCCTATATAAAACACGGATTCCACAGTCGCGATGAATAGCCAAACCCACATCCCTAGACCCCTACGAGAGCGGCATGTAACCCTGCCAATTCTAGGGTTAGGAGACCCGGTCTCGACTCCTCGAGATGGCCTCCCACTGGACCCTAGAACCCGGTTACTTGTGCTCTCCGTCTTGGGTCTATCCTAATGCGGAAAAGTAAATAATATATAATGGTGACATTATCCTCAACCCGGAAGTGCCCCAATAAAAGAATATTATATACAAATGAATTTTACATGAATGAAAATAAAAACCCTCATCTCACATAAAACCTCCGGCTATTCAAAACACGACGATCCAATATAACATACCACAGCAACACATAACAACATATGTCATCAACGTAAGTAAATATGCCTATCACAATTGTCGTCGATCTATAGCGACGAAAACGGCATATACCACATATTACACTTACGGTCGCAGAAAAGAAAATGTAAAACTACAATATTTGGAATCCACAATCTCTTTAGACATCGTAAACCCGAAATATCATATATTACGGATTTCATGCCTAACTAAATGAATTCCACATATTGTATCACAACACAGATATCTAGACGAAGTTACACAATTCGATCGATTCAACGAATTCCCAAAATACCCCAGTGAGCTCAACACTTGAGCAGAAAATAAAAATTCCCAGAAGCATGCCCTATCACCTATGGACCGTCGCTGAAATGCCCGTCCCAAGCCTCCACAGTAGCGCCGCGGAACTGCCGCTAAAACCAAGTTTTGGCCGCGGTTGTGCGGTCACTGTAGCGAGTTAAAGACTCGTTCTTCAGGTGGGTCCATAAAATTCCCTGCATGATTTTCTGAGTATTTTTAATATGAAAAATTTGAACTTTTGAAAAAATTTCCAGAGAAGAGGTCTCGTTTGGGTTTTCGGAGTTCGATCGGACTTTAAACTTCGTCTAGACAACGCCTAATGCTCTAGCTTGGCTCTGATACCACTGTAGGGTTGCGTAATACCACCATAAGGTTTAGGAAGGCATCACACATACCATATTGAAAATTTTTGGGGTGCTATGAAACCCTAACCAAGATCTTAACTAGAGAATTAGGGTTAACTTTGCATGTAAACAACTTTACATCTAAGATAGAGGGATTACAGCCTTTGTGGTCAGTTCCTTCATTTCATAAGCTCCGATTGGTAGTCCCTTCGCCGCGATCCATGAACTCCTGGACTCTAGAGAGGCTGCACAAGTCGAATGATCCATGCTTACTTGAAGACTTCGAAATCCAAGATGATCTACTTCGAGAAAACACGAACTCAGGGTATGACTTCACTAATTATGAATTAATGAAGCTAACACACTAATCTATATGGCTAGTATAGAAGAGGATGATGAAGTAGGAATTTTGCTTACTTTATTATTTAATTTCTCACTATTTTCTTCTTGATCTCAAAAGCTAGAAAGCAAAATGAGAATGAGGAGGAAGAAGAAGAATGAATGAGATTGAGGTTAGAAATACAACCATGGGTCAAGTATATCATCCTTAACCATTGTAGAGAGTTAACCATGGCTATGTGTCATGGTTGGGTTAGAAATATCTTGGGCAAAACAAAAAGGGTGGACTTGATCAATGGTAATCTACAAACTTCATGAAGCTTCATCCATGACTCATTTTCACAATTTGAATTACTTAGATATTTAAACCCAAACATTATATATAGTATGGTATAATTCTCATACATACATGTTGCATGTATAACCTAGCATGCTACAATATTATATATCACATATATAATATTTATGTAACAAAAGAAAACAATACAATAAACATATATCACATATATGTTAAATGTATCACAAGTGAGAATAATAAATATATAAGTGAGACATAATATATATATATATATATATATATATATTATTTAATCGAATCAACACTTGATCCGATAACCCGACTATATCATATATAACCGGCCGATATCACATATCGGGAGAATCGAATACGGTATCACATACACGTATCAATCTCGATCCCACACATTTCACATACGTGCTCCTACTCTGTTTCGCCTGAGTCAGGAAACCTCTGTGTAGGACTCTAAAAACTCGTCAATACGCCGGCAGTAGGTGATGATCATATCAAACACCTACAAGCTGCAAGCGGTCAGCTAAACGTAACAGCCACCCGGATATTGAGCGACCAGAAGATCAACAAGCAAGCCTATACATACTCCTGTGAATCCAATCAGTAAACAATACCGTACAGTCCGGTCTCTTCGTCTGATATGTTGCATATACAGTCTAGGGGTGGTAAAACGTCAGACCCTAATAACCGATAAGTCGTGTCGATGTGAGGCTCATAACGGGTCGAGAAACTACTGAAAACTCTTACCAATAAATCTCCATATCAGCCCTGGCCAGGGACTTCCAGTTATAGCCAATCGAACACAGCGCAATATCAACTCCCAATACCGGGAGAGACGAAACCCCTCCTATCGCTCATTGCCTCCATGTTATTCGGGACTGTACCCAAAAGCCACCATTTTGCACGCCCTCTTGGACGTGGTAAGGTGGAAATCAAAGCATAATGGGAATCACACAAGACTCTATGACGATCTCGGGTCTACAGACTAACATGCACCAGTGTCACCGGAGAACTGCTATCTAACGATAGGTATAATACCATCTAGGAGTTCTCGGCGAGTCCGTTCAGTGTACCCAGTCTCCACTGAGCACCCGTATACCATCTTTGATGTCACACACCAATGGATGTGGGATCATCCATCGCCCATCATATGGGTCAAGATGCGTATACGTTAGTCTACTCTGGAGTATCGATGCCCTATCTCGATACACCCTCGACTAGGAACGGTTATAGGATGTACTCGTTGACTACTCTGGCCCCACTAGTATGATCTCATCGTAATCCCAGTAGTCAAATACATATCTTAAGGGCTTTATCAACATGTGAGAGCAAGACAGTAAACTAATACAAGTTAACATGTTAAGACAAAGTGAAACCAGATAGTATACTATCATATCGAGCAAGAAAATCATTTATATATATATATATATATATATATATATATCCAAGCATCCATTATAATATACATCATATGTACAACAATGGCCTCTAGGGCATATACATAACTAACAATATCCTCATATATATACAGGCATATGTTTTCATGATGTTTCGAGTGACGGTGTGGGACACTCGAGTTCCATGATATTGTTTGTGTCGTTGATGAACACGTAGATGATATCCAAATGCATACAGGCATATGATGTCGGATGTTGATTTATATATGTCATTGCATTGACTCGATTGTTGACATATATGTGTACATGGTCACCCTAGATATAATAGTATTACCTTCAGGATATAGTGACCTAGGAAATCGTTGTTTTATTCGATTTCTACTTGCTGATATTTTCTACTCACGAGTTGGCAACTTACCCCCGTTGTACCACAGTTCTTACAGGTTTGACCGCTTGGGATTAGTTGCGGTATCGCTGGCACACAGTTTCATTCAGGGTGTTTTTCTTTGGTAGGTGGGATACATGTTGGATCGTGCACACTCTCGTATTTTATATTCCATTCTATCTAGATAAACTTCATCAAATCAAATCTGAAACTAGAAATTGTATATTGGTAGACCTAGTCAGACTTGGGTATTGTGTGAGACTTAGAGCGATGGGTTTATATTCGTTTCTTGAGTTTTGATGTCTTACTTATTTATTGTTCTTTCTAGGTCGATCTTCGCCGTTGGACGTCGTATATATGTTGTTGCGTGGTTGTGATTCCGCCAGTTGGCGAAGAGCTAGCTCCCGCTTGGGGATGTCTATATATTGTTCTGTATATGGTTTTGGATCAAAATATATAAGGGAGATACTGCCCAAAAATTTTAAAGACGAAACATGTTTTCAACTGTAGTATAATCTACTTGCATTTTCATGTTTCATTATCTATGCATTTAGAGAAAAACATGATTCATTATACTTTTATTTCAAAACTGCACCCCTACTATTTTCCGCAAAAATGTTTAGATTTTCTGGGCTTTGACTTACTTGATTTATGTTGCGCATTTAGACGTTGCGTAATTTAAGTGTCGGTCACGTGCTAAATACGGGTTTTGACACTAGGTTCCGTGATTTTGATGTGTCGTTGATGGACACACGTGGTTGATATCCTCATACATACAGGCATATGTTTTCATGATGATTCGAGTGTCGATATTGGACACTCAGGTTCGATGATATTGTTTGTGTCGTTGATGGACATGTGGATGATATCCACATGTATGCAGACATATGAGTTCAGATGTTTATTTATATATGTCATTTGCATTGATTCGATTGTTGACATGTATACATACATGGTCACCCTAGATATCATAGTATTATCTTCTTGATATAGTGACCTAGGAAATCGTTGTTTTATTCGATTTTCTACCTACTGATATTTTTCTACTCACGAGTTGGCAACTCACCTCCGTTGTGCCACAGTTCTTGCAGGTTTGGCCGCTTTAGATCAGTAGCAGTATCGCTGGCACACAGCTTCATCCAGGGTGTTTTTCTTTGGTAGGTGAGACACATATTGGATCGTGCCCACTCTCGAACTTTTATATTCTGTTGTATCTAGATAAACTCTATCAATCAGAAACTAGAATTTGTATATTAATAGACTAGAAAACTTGAGTTGCGAGACTTAGAGCGATGGGTGTATGTTCGCTTCTTTGAGGTTTTTTGATGTCTTGCTTTATTCTTCTTTCTGTGTTAATTTTCGCTGTTGGGCGTCGTATATATCTCTTGCTTACTTACGTGGTTGTGTTTCCGCCGATTGGCGAGGAGCCAGCTTCCTCTTGGGGATGCCTATATATATTGCTTGTATGTGATTTTTGGATCAAAATATACAAGAGATATGCTGCCCAAAATTTTAAAGACGAAAAATATTTTCAACTATAGTATAATCCACTTATATTTTCATGTTTCATTACCTATGCATTTAAAAAAAACTTGATTTCATTATATCTTTATTTCAAAACCGTATCTCCACTATTTTCCGCAAAAAGGTTTAGATTTCTGGGTTTCGGCTTACTTGAGTTACGTTACGCTTTTAGACGTTGCGTGATTTAAGTGCCGGTCACGAGCTAAATTCCGGATCGTCTCACACTCACACACACACACACACACACACACACATATATATATATATATATATATATACACTTCTTCTCGGCCTTGAGAATTCACCAACTAAAAAAAGGAAGGAGAAGCTAATGAATTTTGAGGTCAGATTCTCATATTGAAGTAGATGATTAGAATGATAGAGAGAAAGTGAGAGAGAGAGAGAGAGAGGAGAGAGGCCGGATTGACAGGGCCAGGGGAGGAAGGGATCGAGGAGGAGAAGGGGAGAGAGAGAGAGAGAGAGAGAGAGGGCTAGTATGGGTTTTCTTTACCCGGTAGAGTAGACCACGTGCTGCTCTCGGGCTCTTCATATTGGAAGACCAAGTGGGCGGCAACCGGTTGAACCGGTTGAATATAAATTGGACGGTGGAAATTTAGTCTGTACATTACTTCGAAATTCGTGACAAGGCACTGAAGATGAAGCTGGACTCAGCGCAAAATAAACCAAAAAAGGTAGCTACAAATGCAGGAGAAAAATGAAGCAGGGATGAAGACATACATGGCCCCTACTTTAAGACTTTGACCACCAACCAAAACCGTTTTTGTGGGTCCCACACGCATTAGTGTGGTAGGTGGGGTCCACTCCCTACGCGAGCTACCCGCCGGACCTCAGACTTCTCCATGTGATCCCCGGTCAGGGCACGGTCAGGATGATGACCTCCTCACGTCATCATCTATCTATTTAAAATATAAATCACAAGTTCCAAAAAAAGTTCCAGAATATTACAGAACTGTTATTTTTTACTATCCATCTTAATTACGAAACTGTCATTTTCTACTGTTCACCTTAACTACGAATCTGTCACTCAAAACATTATTCAAAATCATGAAATTTATTTAAAATATAAATCATGAGTTCCAAAAATGTATATACACTAGAAAATTGTGAGGAGGGATTTTAGAAAATCTATTTAAAATAAAAAGGGTATTTACCCTTTTTTATTTGTATTATTAATTGCAATTAAATATGATTTTGATTGATTTGTTATAGATACAAATATTAATATTATAACAAGGTTTAAATTTAAAATCATAAAATCCAGATGAGAGATTGATATATTATTTAGTGAGAATTTTTTTTTGTTTATATTATTAATTACAATTAAATCTGATTTTGATTGATTGTTATAGATACAAATATTAATATTATAACAAAATTTAAATTTAATATTATGAAACCTACAAACCTGCCAAAAATTCTCCAAAATTCCTATATTATTTAGTTAGAATTTTTTTGTTTGTATTACTAATTCCAATTAAATCTGATTTTGATTGATTTGTAATGGATACAAATATTAATATTATAATAAGATTTAAATTTAAAATCCTGAAATCTACGAATCTGCCAAAAATATTTCAAAATTCCTATATTATTTAGCTAGGATTTTTTTGTTTGTATTATTAATTGTAATTAAATCTGATTTTGATTGATTTGTTATGAATACAAATATTAATATTATACTAAGATTTAAATTCAAAATCATGAAATCTAAAAATATGCCAAAAATATTCCAAAATTCCTATGATTTTGAATAATGAAATATTAGACATACGAGAGATGAAAGATTGGTATATTATTTAGTTAAGATTTTTTTATTTAAAATATAAATTCTGAGTTCCAAAAATATATATATACGAGAAAATTGTGGAGAAATTTTAGGAAATTTATTTAAAATATAATGGGTATATTTTTTGTTTGTATTATTAATTGTAATTAAATATTATTTTGATTGATTTGTTATGGATACAAATATTAATATTATAATAAGATTTAAATTTAAAATCATGAAATCTGTGAATCTGCCAAAAATATTCCAAAATTTCTATAATTTTGAATAATGAAATATTAGATATACGAGAGATAAGAGATTGGTATATTATTTAGTTAGGATTTTTTGTTTGTATTATTAATTGTAATTAAATCTGATTTTGATTGATTTGTTTAGGATACAAATACAAATATTAATATTATAAAAAAATTTAAATTTAAAATTTCCAAAATTCTTATATTATTTAGTTAGGATTTTTTGTTTGTGTTACTAATTGTAATTAAATCTGATTTTGATTGATTTGTTATGGATACAAGTATTAATATTATAATAAAATTTAAATTTAAAATTATGAAATCTACGGATCTGCCAAAAATGTTCCAAAATTCCTATGGTTTTGAATAATGAAAAATTAGATATACGAGAGATGAAAAATTGGTATATTATTCAGTTCGGAATTTTTTGTTTGTATTATTTCCTGATAAGATGTATATACCCTTGACTGCTTAATATCCGGTTTAACTATTTGGATTGTATATAATATTATATAGTTTAATATATTTCATATTTATAACTTAGCGCATGGATAAATAAGGTATAGAGTTATAATCATAGCTGAGAATTGTAGTGATACTATTAATATCGTTTTAATAGACCGTGAGATTAGGAGAATAGTAGGGTATAATGCAAATGCTGGCTCTGATAAACAAGCTTTTTATTTATTTAACTCCATTTCTAAAATATTTGGTAGCCGACGATATCTAAGCAGTTGTCTATGATGTCTACACCGTTTCTTACGATATTTAAATAGTTTGTATGAATTGGTTAGATATATAAGGCTACTATATATATACTGCCGGAAAAATTTCCGAGGTTTTGACTACCACTTCGAGGCCGGGGGTTTTTGACAGCGAAAAAATGGTTGGGGTGTTTTTGACAATTCACCCAAATAATAATCTTTAATAATCTTTTTGGATGCAAATCTTGTGGCTATGCACTTAATTTGTTCTCATTTTGGCTGCTTCTATTTAGGTGCATGCATGTTCAAATTGTTTATTTACTCCCTACAATTGGGTCATTCCTTTCAATTTACACGTGTGGCTTGAATCAAATATTTTATTCTTCTTTTTGGGTAAGGTCCGATCAGGAGAAAATCAGCCTTTATCTATATATTTTGCATTTTATATTCCTTAAATACCTATGAACTTCTATTTGTTAGCCAATGTTTCATTTGGGGCATGTTTGGTTGGGGGATTCATAAAATTGGATTCCCAAATCTAATAGAAAAAAACTGGATTTAGTTAAGTTTTGTTTGGTTTGTACCAAACTTAAAAGATTATGATCAAAAAAGTTTTCAATCCTTTCTTTGGTTGCATAAAATTGATATGAATTTCAAAACTTGGATTTGGAGGTAACATTAAAGTTGTGAAAATATCTTTTGTTACCTCCAAATAAGACAAAATATTCGATTTTCAAAGCATTTAAATGGTGAGCATATCAATTTTTTATTCAAAAAAGCTTTGGTGGAGAGAGTTTCCCCCAAATCCTTGATTTTTTTTCTTTTTTTTTTATCATGAATCATGTTTTTGCTTATGTGACAACAAATCTTGCCCAATCCAAATCCATCAAACAAAAAACTATCAAATCCATGTGGATTTGGTCTCCAAAACTCACAAATCCTATCCAAATCCCTCGACCAAACAGCCTACGGTTTGTAATTGAAGTACTTTCATCGATGCGTATATATAAAGTAAATAAAACAAAATAATTGATTTTTGTGAGTGGGGTTTCATGCAATTTAGCCTTTTGATATCATTAACTAACATGTTATCATGTATGAAGATATTGTAAGTAAATCAGACATGAAGATTTTACTATAATTTATGGTTAATATCTCATTGCTCAAGTATGCAAATCTACCTTACACGAACATAGGCCAGCACTTCAGTAGATACATTTTTGCTTCAATTTTCAATGTATTTATTGAGTTTGTTAGATCTAAAATCCTGGACCTAATATAACAAATTTGCTCAGACCATGCAAAAACAAGATATTGATTTGTCTCTAGCTATACACCAGCCTGCATTAAATATCAGAGCTTAGAATGAAAATTGCATTAATAATAACCACAACAAATATTGCACCATAATATTTTAAAAATTACTGTCTGATTAACCACACAGAGCATATATCACATGATGAAAACATATGAATTTTGAGCTCTCTTCATTTTCTTGCAACTACACACAACTCATACTATATATAAAAAAGCTACCAAATACTCTAGCACGGCAGGAAACTACCAAAAACTCTTATAATTACAATAAACTATCTTGCTTTCAAAGTTTAGTGGCGCTTTATTGGAAATATTGCTGACGTGGCACCTTTTGGAAAAGCATAACTTATGGTAGTTTTTGAAAGTTCTGTGGTAGATTTTTTTGTAGTTTTTGAAAATATTATGATAGTTTCTCCTAGTTTTGAAAGTATTTGATGGTTTCTCATGGCTGAACAAAAGCATTTAGTATTTTTTTTAAAAATTAAGCCTATAAACAACGATGCATTCATTGCAGCAAACCAAGCAGCCCCTAAGATAAATTTTGCATTGATACATCATAAGAGAAGCCGAAGGAGGCCAATAACTGAAATTTTGGACTAAAGATAAAATAGAAGTGTAACAGTGAGGAAACAAATTTGAGGGGAAAAAACCCAACACGCTTTTTATAAGTCATAACAATTTTTTTTAATCTGAATATCTTTATTACAACCCTGCCTATTACATGGGGAAAAAAAATAGGCACTAATAGTTTTTAGTTCAGCATTAAAATACAAATGTAGAATTATAAACAGATAATTTATTTTCTTTCCAAACAAGCCAATACAACATCCTCTTATTACTACACATGCTGGATCCCTAGGAACTAGACCTGCTGCTACATAAGGTCATACTGCACAAAGTTATATAATGACTAGAACATGATATAAGCAACGAACTGAACTTTCGATATTAAACTGATGGATACAAGGAGCTATGGGGTAGTAGGTGGCCTTTCTGTTCTAACTAATAGAAAATGAGCATGGGCCTCGGAAGATTGGTGTACGTTTTCACTGACTTCAACGGTGTCCTAATTTGGTAGGAGGTTAAGTCCTCGGAAGGATGGAGCTGGCGAGCTCTTCGTTTATCTTCACAGGAAGTGGTGGCATCTGCTTCATTACTGCTGGTGTGTCATTCATGCTGCAAAATAAAATAAAATAAAATATTATTAGGCTTGCAAAAATAAGCTGCATAAGAAACCGGGAGTAAAGAGCTTATAATTGATCATATAAACTGTTGGTAACCATTTTATCCACGAGCTTACGTTGAAGGTGGTAAACCAACAATTATTTTATGAAAAATGCTTTTTCTACGAACGCGATAGAATCCATGTAGACTGCAGGTTTCCCATTGGATAGAAAGTGATTGAAAGTGGGGAATGATATCCATTTCAGAGGTAATCACTCTCTACCATGTTGGCACGAAATGTATTACTCTTATTTTATGGTATCTAACATGAAAGACACCAAATGTCATTTTACACTTGGAAGATAACGCACATGAACATTATTTTTTTTTTGGGGTGTTGCTCGTGGGATTTGAACCATTCTTACATAAAAGCTTACCAACAATTATATTATATTATACCATCCAACATGAAGTATGCTAGACTTGAAACAATGAGCAAAATGCAAGGCTGTGTAGCGATATAGGCATCAAAGCGAATATATATAAAATACCTCACATATATGATACAATTACAGTATGTAGATGATATTGGAAGAAATAGAATGTTCAAATGATCTTTGGTAATTTGTGAGTAGTTTTTCCAAGCATCTCATCTAGAAGTAGATTGAATTGCCAAAGAATGAAATTTGACTGTGTTCCCCTCCGAATGACGGCGCGACGTAGAAACGTCTTGTCTGAGATTCGGAGCAGATGCTATTTGGTTTTATCCGTCCACCTCTCTGAAAATGCCAAGTTGATTTATGGCACCGTGTATCGAAGGTTTAGACGGATGCGGCCAATATAGCAGATTTCGTCAGATTCCTCCTCGTTCGAGGGGTTTTTGATTGTGGAGACGCTCTTCCCTGCAGGCGCAAGCCCCTGCAGTTAATTACGCTACCGTATCGCGGTAACAATTTTCTCTTTCTCCAGCTGGTCACTTCGTGTCGTGGGTGTTTGTTTTGTTTGTGATTTGGTTGCCCGTGGATTGTATACGGAGACTAAGTTATGTTGTCGCCCGTAGGGCGTGGACTAGTCCAAATCCGTGTCTTTCTTAGATTTGGGTTTGGGGTTTGGGTTTAAGAATACGTTAGCCTCATTTGAGACTAAGATCAACTTAAACGTTAGTTAAGGATACGTTAGTCTAATTTGAGACTAAAATCAACTTAACAGGATCGTTTAGATCCGACAAAAGAGCATCTGGACTCTATTGTTCTAGTTTAGGGACATAGTGGTCCATTGCCAGTTTAGGGACATGGTGGTCCATTAAATGTATGGCCGTCGGGACCCGTCACCTCTCTGACGACGTTGAAAGATTACAACGACAGATATCAGAGGAGTTCAGAGATGTACCCTTGAACCAAAGTTGGTTGGAAGATCTATAGTCCAGTTTGGGACTAGAGTCTGTTTGAAGATTTTGGTTTAAGAACACGTTAGCCATATTTGAGGCTAAGATCAACTTAAACGTTTGTTAAGGATACGTCAGTCTAATTTGAGACTAAGATCAACTTAACGGGATCGTTTAGATCCGACAAAAGAGCATTTGGGCTCTATTGTTCCAGTTTAGGGACATAGGGATCCATCATTCCCATTTTAGGGACGAATACTGGTTTAAGGACGCATTAGTCCATGAGTTTAAGGACCCCACAGTCCGTATCGATGTGTGGTTGTCGGGACCCGTCACCTCTCTGACGACGTTGAAAGATTACAACGACAAATATCAGAGGAGTTCAGAGATGTACCGTTGAACCAATGAGTTGGTTGAAAGAGCAAATGTGCTTAGTTCAAGATGATTTGAGGACTTATGGCCAGTTTGGGCTAAGTCCAATTATGTTTGAAATATTGGCCCTTTGGGCCATTAGACATTTGTCTGGGTTCAGCCCCTCATCATTCAGCAGTGCTAAACAGAGGTTTGGGGGCTCTGACAACATTTTGTCTTTGATTTCCTCAATTTTGAGATTCATTTGAAGGAGGGACTTTTGCTTCTGGAAAATTAGCCAATTTGGCTAAAAGTAGTGTTAAACACTAGAGAACAACAGTGTTAAACACTGGAGGTAGAACTCTCAAATTAGTGTTAAACACTGGAAATATAATCTTCAATTTAGTGTTAAACACTAGAAAACAATCAGTGTTAAACACTGGAAATATAATCCCCAAATTAGTGTTAAACACTAAAAAAAGAGGGGTCACGTGTGGACACGTGGGGCACCTAAAGGTGAGGCCAGATCTCCTTTACCTCGTTCTGCAATTAAGTGTTGAACACTTTATTATTATTTTTATTTTGAGCATCACGTGTTGACACGTGATGAGGATTTATGCGCTGACTGTTAAAGCGTTTGCCAAGGGGTCACGTGGTAACACGTGAGGGCGCCCAAAGCCTTCATTTCCTTTGCTTTTTCTTTCTGCGTCTTGGGAGTCACGTGGGAGCGCGTGAGACATTGCCTCAAAGCTTCTTTCTTCAGGGATCTTTTCAAGGGTCACGTGGGAACACGTGACTTTAATTCTTTTCATGCACAGAGATCTCTTAAGTCTCTTTATTTTTAAGAATTGAATTCTTTGTAAGGTTAAACCCTGATTATGATTTTGGAGGAATTAAATTCCTATTGTGCAAGAATTAAATTCTTAAGTAGAGTTAAACCCCAATTTCTTTTTAGAGGAATTAAATTCCCATATATGTAAAAGAATTAAATTCTTATATAGGGTGAAACCCTAATTCTGTCCATCTTGAAGGAATTAAATTCCTGTGAGTTTGGGAGAATTAAATTCTTATGTAGGGTTAAACCCTAATTTTGTTTTGGGAGAATTAAATTCTCTAAACTCAATTCTCACTCTAAGTTTTGGATCTGCATGGCAGGATCTCAACCCGATGAGAATTAAATTCTCATCTTATGGGGAGATGTGCTCTATGCAAATCTTCAACCAGAAGAAAAACTAAATTCTTGTAGAAGCGAAAACTCTTAAGTTTTAAGAATTAAATTCTCTGTTTGAAGTTTTGATCCCCTTTCTTTTCTCACCTAGGTTTTTTCTTTGTTGAGAATTAAATTCTCCTTTCTCTGTTCTTCTCTCTCCAAGGTACATTCTCTTCTCTTCTTGGCTCCTATTTATAGGAGAAAGAAAAGAATCAATTTGTTTTGTGAATCTTTCATTGAAAGATTTTAATTGATTTCATGATTAATATGATTCTTTAGATCATTCAGTGAATTTTTATTCACCGTTGGATTTTAAATCCAAAGATATTCTGTTTGTTATTTCTGGTGAGATTTTCAGGAAAATCTTTCCTTGTCTAAAATCTTTCCATAAATTGGTGATTTTTAATCACCCTTGGATCTTTAATCCAACGGTCCCCATAATTCCTTTCCATTTGGAAAGATTTAGAAGCTTTTAGAATTTTAATTCTATTAACTGTGAGGCTTTCGGAGACAGTCACGTGCTGACACGTGACCCCCAATTGAGTCCTTTTCTCAGCGTTTATTTACGCTTCAGTTTTAACCATCACGTGTCAACACGTGACCATTGGTCACGTGTGAGCACGTGATACCTCATTAAGGTATTTCCTTTAGCCATTTGTTTTTATTTATGTTTTAACCATCACGTGTCAACACGTGACCATTGGTCACGTGTGAGCACGTGACCCCCAATTGGATCCTTCTTCAGCCGTTTGTTTTTTATTTCTGTTTTAATTATCACGTGTCAACATGTGACCATTGGTCGCGTGTGAGCACCTGACACCTCATTGAGGTAATTCCTGATTTTTAATCAAGAAACAGTGCATAGCATATTTGCTCATAACTTTTGATCCCGGATGAATTATGAAGCCCATAATATATCAAATCGAAGAGTTTTTCGATATGCTTCCAATACCATCAGAATTTAATAGTTCCTCTTTCGGGAGTTTATCAAAATACAGGCCGGAAGATACTGGTTCGCATTTTCTTAAGCGTATCGCTGCCATTTGATATCTTGGACTCTTCTGTGCAGAAATTTTTGGCGGGAACAGACTGACTTTTCAGATGCTAGGAATCGCATTTTTGCAAGCCTCCCAGCTCACTTCAAAATTAACTCACTTATTAAAATGTTATTATCGAGCGATTTTGAGCTTCGAGCTTCTAGAGTGAATCGGAGCCATAAACTACAATTTCTTACCGAGTTCTGCTATTTCTGACCAAACTTCAAGCTACCCAGCATTCCCTCATAAGTACATTCAAACTCCATGAATTCATGTAGTAAGAATCATGGGACTGTAAAGTCCATTTCATCACATATGATTACTTGCGATTGAGATGCTTGATGCCATTAAATTCTTTTTCTTGCTGCTTGATTTCATATATTTGGAATCTCAATCATGTTACTTGAATCGCGTAATAATATGCAACCTCAGGATTTCACATGTTTCATATGTGAAATACGTAGTGTTGTCAATGCGCAAGACGCGGTACGAGGCGTAAAGGGTCTAATGTGCCTCAAGCGCAAGACGCACGCCTAAGACGCGTGCCCGACTGTGTGAGGTGCACAAGTTTGTAATGAGATAAGAACTACATAAAATTCCCACTAAAATATTTAACTTTCGACTCAAAAATCAATAACATAAAAGGAAGGAGAAGAAGAGAAGAAACTACACCTAATTTTATGTTTTGAGATGCTCTAGTCGAGAAGAGAGCTATAACTCGAGAAGAAAAGTAAAACGTAAGAAGATAGAGAGGCCTAGCCGCTGCTGAAGAACTCAAGGAGCCGCCGGCGAGCCAACGATGAAAACCCGAAAACCCTAGCAGACGACGAACTTGCAAATGGGGGAAAACCCAGCTCTTTTGGGGGTGCTCTCAAGTTGATCCCAGATTACTGTTGCCCAACAGCCACTTTGGGTTCGGGTTTGTTAAAAAAAACACTAGCCAAACGCATTCGACCCGTTTACCTCAAACGAGCCACTTAGAACGAGACACGTGTCTAATGTAAGGTGCAAGGCGCACATGAGGCGCGTGCTGGAGCGCCTAAGCACGCGCTTCACCATTGCACAGCGCATCGAAGCTTCGAGAGGCACACTTCAGCACCCGGCTACGCCTTTCACCTAAGGCGCAACGCAACGCCTTTAGCGTCTTTGACAGTACTGGAAATACAAATTAAATAGACAACAAGAGGATCGTGGTTTTCCAATTATTGGTAACGAAAGCAGACCCCATGAAAGTTGACGGATGGCCATAAAGGAGAAAAATTAAAAGAGTTGGTAGTATGATATCTCACTTGTCATGGGAGCAATCACGCGTTCAAGAGAGATAGCCAAAATGTTTAAACGGTTTTTCTCCAATCTAAGAAAACTGGCAGGAGTTTTCTACCATATTCGATGAGTTGATAAGAAAATAAGTGTTTCGCGTGTGCTTGCTAAAATGATTACTTCATTTACATGATTGCACATGACACAAGTGATGGAATGTTAAGAACTATATGACACACGATGAACATGTGCCCAAACAACGAATTTCCATCCAAATAAACAAACATAAGTATCTGAAATGTAAACATAGAGAATCCTTCATCACTTATAAGCTGTGATTTTGAGAGAGAAATTAAACTTTCATGATTCACTATCACGGAAAAACAGAGAATAGCCAGCAGAAAATAAAGCTGAAATCAATGTTCATAAACTGTGATTTTGAGAGAGAAATTAAACTTTCACGATTCACTGCCACGGAAGAACAGAGAATAACCAGCAGAAAATAAAGCAGATATCAATGCTCAAGTATGTCGACGCCGTACTATTTTCGAATGTTCGATCAAAGGGTACTTGAATAGATGCTTTGCATAATTAATATTGAGAAACAATAAAAGGTAAAGTACATACTCGTTCAAGATCTTAAACAAGCTGTTCCGTGCCTGACATAATAGCGTGATGTTCTCCTGTACCTGAAGAAAATAAAAATCAACATCGAATAAACCACGTGCCTTGTGTCAGCATGCATATTTCTACTGTGCCAGCTATGAATATTCACAGATAAGGATTCGCGTCACGATCAATCACTTTTGTGCAAACAAAACCTTTTTCGCTACAAGGAATTCATACTTTTGATTAGTTTGCTAGAATTAGCAAACAAATGTGGGTTTGGCTTATGTTATGCATTAGAGATTAATATGACTATCTATAGCAGAACTTCATCTTACATCTTCATCTTAACTTTTCTGAATTAGAAAGCTTGTTCCTTGGTTGCATAATCTGGAGATACATATCCGGTATAAGTAGTTCTACCTGTAAGTTTGACAAGTTTCCAGATACTTTCTTGAATATTTGATCATTATTCTCAAGGAGCTGTCCTGTTAAACCACCAATTTCTGTAAGGACGAACAATGAACTAATTAGTTATCTTGCATATAGTTAAAAAGGCAGAATCTTAGCCATACCGATACCAATTTAACAAAACAGGATAGCTAAATTGGGTAGTTAACTTCAAAAAAATCACGATGGACATTTCTCGATATGGATGTTTATCGATTTAAACTTCTCCACACACACACACACACACACACACACAATATAGACTCTATATCAACACGGTCATGGACCAAGAGAAGCGCTATCAATGATTTTGATCAAAATGACGAAATGCAAAATGCATGATTGTGCCTAGAACCCTACTAAAGGGATTGTAAGTAGCATGGTCTCAAATATCGGTTTCGCTGATGATACCTTAGGTATCGGTATCATCCATATTAGATCAGGGTATCATATTTTTGGTATAAAAGTCTTAGGTGCTACCCACTCCTTTTTTAAAGCTAGGGGGTAAAAGTTGAAATCCAACTTTGTAAGCAATACATGTGTTTTCCCATACTTGTGTGGTGATTGTCATGCCAATTTTTGTTATCATTATCAGCTTCAATTGATTCTTTACGTTTATCTAATTTTAACGCCTTTTGATTCTATTATACAAAACTTTCTATGCTACTGTTTTTGTTGGTTATCATTTTTAACTTTAAAATGTACATAAGTTTTATATTTGCTTATTATTTTTTAGGGTAAATTGTCAAAAAACCAAACACTTTTTATGTCATCAAAAAAAACCCGGCCTCCAAACAATAGTCAAAAAACCCATGGAAATTTTTCCTGCAGTATCTACATTGTAGCCTGTTATATCTAACTAATTCATACAATCTATTTAAATATCGCAGATAGCGGTTAAGATATCACAAGTAACTGTTTAGATATCGCTGGCTACTGCTTAGATATCACAGGAAACTAGATACAGCAACAACTACTAGATATCTCAGGTAAGGGATTTCTTGATAACGTAAAACTTTTCTAGGATTTTGACTAACATTTTGAGACCGAGGGGTTTTGACTAACATTTTGAAAAAAGTGCTTGGGGTTTTTTGACAATTTACCCTATTTTGCTATTTATGGATTTAGAATGCTTGTATAGTGTTTTGGTCAAATGGATGTATGATAATTCATGTACATGGAATTTATCTTATCAATTGTTCTTCTAAGAAATCAAATGGCACATATAGTCAATTAACAAGGCAATCAATTACAGCATATAAACTTAAATAAATTTAATCAAGTATAAGTAAAAAAATTGTTGACCATTTGATATTGGTCAAGTCCATTGTTACCTAAAAAGCAGAATGTAATGGTACAAGGAACAAAAACAGGAAAGCGGTACACTAATAGGTGTCGAATAATGTATGAATGTACAAAATGGGTGAACATCTTTGCAACATTGAAGTGGAACGAGGCATAATTGGGGCATGCTTCTTTGGAACATTGAAGTGGGAAAGAATACGATATTTGATGAAACAAATAGATGCTTTTCAAAGACTAACGGATCATTACTAGCTATTTTTAAATATTTCAACATCTATGTCACTATTATGCAATGAGAATACATTCATGCTTTTATTATTGGTTGTAAAATAGCTATTAAAGAAATTAAAGAGCTATATTTTAAATTAATATTTGAATGCAAAATATATACATCTGCTGCATTGACATTGTCATTTGTAACGCAAGTTTTATAGCCTTGAAACTAGTTTCATGTTTCCGATCGATAATCCCATGACAAAAAACTTAGCAGGTAGCTAGTTTTGGTAACTCAAGTCTAAGACCAATATCTAATAAGCAATGCTTCTTTCATGTGGTAGAATCTACATATACTACCAGACCCCTAATTGGATACAAGATGGGATAGAGGGTCCACTTAACTATGTAGTGATATCTTATCACTCTTTACCCAATGAGAAACCCATTAGCCAACATGGATTCTACATGATAACTGGAAATGTATTTTTCATATCTTAACCTGAACATTACCTAAGAAACTTATACACCCTCAAAATCAAACAAGTTCTAGTATGTTCTCTTTCTTTTATTCTATTTTGTCCTTATAATTGTTCCTTTTTTTTCTTTTTTGCATCTTGTTTTTTTGGGGCAACAGCCCGTAAGCATTTTGGGGGAGAGTTGGGCCATAGATGCAATGAAAGTTTCTTCACATAATTGGTAGAAAATCCTCTTTACCACTGCAAGTGAGGGGTTTCGAACCCAAAACCTCCCACCAAATGGGAAGTGTCATTACCACTCGAGTAAAGGCTTTTTGGATTTTTTCTATCTTGTTTCGTTAAGATATTTTAATGGAACACCGGGAATTTTTACCATTTATCTTAAAAAATAGAAAGCTTATATACCTTGTGAATCTAAGTGCACCAATCTATCAATCTATTTGTAATATAGCATAAAGCTAGGAGCTAATAGGACAAAAGGAACCATTTTTTGTTATTCCATATTTTCCCTTAACAATTTCTCTTGTCTCACATATGCAAATGAAGTCATCTAGCTTCTCCAATAAATTTGAGGGCATTTTGGTTTCTCTTATTGGATTTGCACATGGCCTCCCATTAGAAATATAATCATGAAAATGGTAAAATGTTCTACATATCTTTCTTACAATCCTTATTTAGGTAATGATAACAATTAAATTGAGGAAAATGTAGTATAAATTTTACCCGTATTGAGAAAATATGGATGTAAAAAATACCCTTAACTATCAAGATTTTTAACTTATATCTTTTAAATACCTTACACTATTTTTGCAAGTAAATTTATTGCAGTAAAATTCTTTTAATATTAGCAATCAAGGCGTTTTATTGTAATTAAAATAATTTAAGGAATTTTAGTAAACAAAAAAGATAGTTAATGGTATTTTATTGTAATTTACCCACGCATTAATGACATCATATATTTCTATGTTGTTGGTTACATGGTAAATTAATTGACTTTAATATTTTTAACTATATGTCTATGTATGATCTTGCACGTAACGCGCAGAGTTATCCGCTAGTTCTCGTATATTTTGAACTTTTTCCCATCAAGGTTTGTAAACTCTATATTTTTTAAGAACATTAATTATTCTACTATATAATCTAAGGGCAAAAGTATCCAAATCATATAAAAAATGATGTATCCATAATTTAGCAGATGAAGATCAACATCGACGGTGCCAATTATCAAACATTGATGTGATTGGTTATTACTTAGTTATGCTCCAAGAGTAAAATAGTTAGTATGGTGTGTGTTCTCAAATGTATGGTATCTATTAATGTGAGTGGGTGTTGAGTGTAATGAGAGTGATGTATTTCTGTAATTCGCCCACTGTCATAATGCATACCATAATTATTCTGGTAAGTTTTCATTTAAATAAGGTTAAATGACACTTTTATACACAATGTTTTATTAATATAGCACTTAGGTACTAAAGTTTTAAATATAGCGCTTTGATACCTACAGTCCTAGGAGGTATCTTGTTTTTGGGCCTTAAGTGGGCGAGGTTTCTTGCATTTAAGCCAATAGTTTATCCATCCGAAATTTATTAGTAATTTTTTTTAAAAAATATTTCTAGTAGGACACCGAGTTCCGAAGCTACAAAATTAACTCATGCAATGATTTTAATATATAAACATATGGTATTTTTCACTTATCCTTTGTTGGCACCACAGTTCCTTGAGCATCTATATGTCATTGGCCTTCTTCGTCAACTTGTCAATATCTTGCTACATTCTTTTTATGATATTATATGGAAAAACGAACTTACAACATAATGGAAAGAGAAAGGCATAACTATGATCCTTGAAAATGAGATTAACACAAATGTGAAGCTTTTGATGTAGATTGTATAATGTTTTAAAGGGTAATTGCAATATTTAATTCGGTATAGTTGTTTAGTTAGGGTTTTCAAGTTAAGACAATGTTAAATATACTTTGGTAGTTTATCTAGTAAATTAAGATACGATACTTTTTAATAATGATATCCCAAGCATTGAATTTTTTTACCACGTTAAATTTCAATAAAGTGAAGTGGTCGATATAGAATATTATTTGGTAAAACTATAGAAAACTAGTTGAATGGAGAATATGAGGCAAGAAATGGAGAATGGGGTGTAGCTATTATAAAGAAAAAAGAAAAAATTTCAAAAGTGCTAAAAGTAGATCACATGATTGGCCATGTGACCTACTTAAACCTAAAATTATCGGCCCGGTTGGCAATTAGGTAATAGAGTAATGGTTTGGGGTTATCAGGTAATTTTACACCACAGGGGGTGTGACAATACCCCAAAGCACATGGTGGTTTTGGATAAATAAAGGTAAATTTAAATAATACTTTTTGAAAAAGAGGGGAAAAAAGAGCTTACGACATTATGGAAAGAGAAAGGCAAGAGAACGATGATCTTGAAAATAAGATTCAAGCAAAGTAAAGCTTTTGATGTAGATTGTTTAACGTTTTAAATAGTAATAGCAATATTTTATTTAGTATAATTGTTTACTTAGGATTAACAAAAAAATTCAAGTTAAAACAAGATTAAATATACTTTGGCAATTAGTCTAGCTAATTGAGGTAATATAGATTATGCAAAATCCTAAGCGTTGAATTTGGTTACCATGTTAGGTTTCAATTAAGTGAAGTGGTCTATATAGATTGTTATTTGGTCAAATCATAGAAAACTAGTTGAATGGAGAATATGATGCACAAAATGAAGAAGAGTGTGGTGGCAACTATTATAAAAAATAAGGAAAATTTCAAGAGGAAGTGCCAAAAGTATCACATGATTGGCTACGTTACCTACTAAACCTACAACAATCAGCTGGGTTGATACTTGGGCAACAGAGAAAGTTCGGGGTTATGAGGTAATTTTACCCCCAAATGACAGGGTGCTTTTGGATATATAAGTGTAAATTCAAATAATACCAACACTAATACAAAAGTCTATACTTCTGTCAAAAGCTACGAGCAAAGTTTTCAAATCATGATATGAATCGTAAATCATTTTTGCTTCTGTAATGTATTGTATATCGTATCGTATATCATAAGATATGATAATTGTGTGATAACTAAGCAATTAAGCATATAACTATATATATTACAATTATATGATTAAATTAGCAATATGGAATGGTATATTAAATGAATTATAAAAAAAGTTTGGCATATCCCTAGTCATGCAACCGACACAATATATGTAAAGTGCAAATAGAAAAATACATGAAACAACAAAAGTCATATGAACAATCATTGCTCATAAGTTAATTAGATAATGCAGCAAAATGGTACTATGGTCGAAAAGTGTAACCCATATGATATAGGCATAAGTTTCATAAGTAACAACATTTTCTAAGTAAATTCACACATCACAAACTAAAAACTTCCAAAAATAACCAAAAAAAACTACTATTCAATCAATCGTCTCCAGTCGATTCATCGCCTGTCATCATTGTCGATGAGGATGTCATCTTCCTTTCATATTTTATGAACTCTTTCTCACTTCCACTATCTTCCTTCCTTTTCCTTTGCAACATTTCTTTTCCGGAATAGCATTCAAATTTCGATCCTATCAAATATTGGATAAAAACTACTAAGAATTTATTTAAATTATTAACAAATTAACTAGTAAATATACTATTGTCATACCTCATTTCGTGATTTTCTTATTATTTGGTCCTCCTTCATCAACTTCAAAACATTTATGAACTATCCAAGAAGTGTCTCCCAGTAAGCAAGGATCTTCTTTCTTCATAATCTATCCATCATTGGAGTCTTATCCGATAAACAAATCGGATCATTTGCCTCTCGTTTTGTTCACTTTACTTTTGTCACATTTCTAGTTGCGAATTGTACTTGACATAAACCAAAACATTAGGTCTTAGTTGTTCTAATTTCTAGCATATTTCTTCTTTGTTAGTGCATGTGAAGACAATGAGAGAGGTTCTGAAATCATGCGTCTTGCGGCTTAGATTAGTTAGAGTTTTAGAGATGAGATGTATTATATTTTTAAGGTCTTTAGATCCGATCCGGGAGATCCAAGCCCCGACCCAATAATACCTTAAATATTGTATCGTTCATACCGTATATCGTATCAGAATGATACATATCGTAGGATATGTATCGTATATCGTAAGATATGATGGATTTTCTGATACAAAAGGCCAGAAACCTTTCATGTCGTATTATATCGTAAGATATATATCGTATATCGTAAGATATTAACAACTAGGGCTACGACGCTAACATAAAAAGTGAACAAGTAAACGATATTGAATTTAACTATTACAAAGCTTCATCAGCCCAACAAGTGTCTAATAATAAACACAGGTAGAAGTATGAGACAGCCAGGTCATCTGAAGCAATTTCCCTACAGGAATAGACTCTACATTGTAAAGACTTAAGATATAAGACCTCTAAATGATAGTTGGATAGGATATAAAAAAATTACAAAAATAACAAAAGTAAGATAATAGACAAACCTTTGTACGAGATGTCGTCATCATTGTCAACAGGAAGCATTGGTAGAGAATATGGAGGAATACTTGGCCGTGCTGCTAAATGGGTAGATGGTTTTGCTGAAGAATCTGAAGCCCGCTCCTGAGAAAGATAATGTCCAATTGAATTAATTATGTAGACCTTTAGTGGGCCTGCAGAAAGCACTTTTACAGAATAGAACATGGAGTATGTGTAGCAGGATTTATTTTATTAAACCTGACAACACAATCAGCAGTGTGCCCAAGCATACTCCCTTTGTTAAATCTTATAATGCAATTTGAAAGAGCTCAGATACTAGGAATCATAAAATAATAAGAAACAAAACATGCGAATTTTCTCCCCTCAAAATCCTGTTTGTATATTCCAAAGAATGCAATGTAGTGATGAGTTGGTGATGAATGGAACAGGAAAGTGAGAAAGGATTGTTGGGTTATATATAGGACAAAAAGAGAAAGCGTCCCAACCCTTATTGTTTTACAGAATACACATTTAAATTAATAAAGAAAGTCAAAAACATGAAACATCCTTTAAAAACATCCCTACTAAAATTTAATTGTGCATACATGTAAAAGCACAAAAATTCCAGAAAACCACGACAAAACTCCAAAAATGTGCCTACTCTCTCTCTCTCTCTCTCTCTCTCTCTCTCTCTCTGTGTGTGTGTGTGTGTGTGTGTGTGTGTGTTTTCTTTCTTTTGTTTTGGGGGAGGGGGGATCATGCCTAATTCATTTTAGCATAGAAATCTGTGTATTCTAAAGCCTGGGATATATTAAAGAAACCGTTCCGCACATTTCTGCATGAATTTTGTGCTCAATTTAACTTCACACTATATGCGGATTGCAGAGTAACAGTAAGAAACCCTCTGCATGTATTTTGTTCTCAATGTGACTTCATCACTATATGTGGATTGCAGCATTACAGTAACAGAAACATGAGCGTGTTCAATTTTCAAGAATTAACAGATCATGTGCCCAAAAACATGCTCGAGTTATCTGGTAGATCCTCTCCCTATCTCCCCTTTCATTTAACTCCCATGATCATAAAGAAAAAAAATATGGAAACCCACTAGTAAAGAATGAAGAGTATAGGGAAACAAATAAATCTCTAGTATAAAAGTGGAAATTAAGAGATGATTGTTTAGAAACGCTGGATATAAATGATGTCTTGTTTTATTTTTTAGATTTTATCTTGCAATCACAAATCGGCCAGAGTTATGTTAGATCATTTATTAAATAATACTAGGACAAACCTTGAAGATTGCCAAAAAAATGTGTGAAATCAAGTTACTTAAAGTATCTATTTGTTTCCTCGAATTGTGCATATCAAGTTGATCATAATTCTCTATTTCTTTCCTCTGATAGTACAATTTAGCAACTTCAAAATCAAAGACCTGAGATCTTCACTAGGTATTTTGTTGCTTAAGACTGTTTACCAATATATCTTGAAAGTAACTACCAGTACCAAGATATCTTGAAGAAAATTTGCGAGTATTAGCTAAGGAAAAAAAATGTAAGTGCAAGTATGAAGCAGAAAAGAATACTTCCTTGTGACAGCTAGCACTGTAAGCAGAACTTGCGGAATGCTTAGAAAGTAAAATCTCTCCTTTAAAATCTTATACTCTAATTTGAACACAAATCAGCATGTAAAAATTAGTAAATTCTCACCTTTTTATCTTTATTTTTCCTTGACAGGTTATGATCCTCTTTCCTTCTCTTGGCACTTTCCTTTTTCTGTTAAAACGAAGGGAGAAATTGAGTTTGTTTCATTGTGGGGGCATCATTTCAAAAGTTTTGAGGATCTAAGCATGCAAGGGAACCTGTTGAGAACACTGTATATAAATTGCAAAATTAATAGAGGGCATTCTGAACAAGTAGAACAAGTATCTTCCTTGTTCTATCAAGATGGGTTGGTTATGCAAACAAACTTCTTTCCCTCATCTAAGAAGTGAAGGAGTTTATCTCAAAGTATTAATGAATATCCATGATAATAGTCACAGAACCATTCTACCAAGCATTTCAACTACTCATGCTGGTTTACTGCAAAAGAGAATCCCAAAATGGAGCAAACCACATTTAATTGTACAAAAAGGAGCACGCAAGAGAGCTTTCAGTTGGCTTTGAGGCCAAAGTTACTGACAAGAGGTTTTAAAGCAATCCAAGGCCAAAACCATTAATTCTCAGTTCATCATCTACTACTGGTAGAGGTTATTCCTATACACCATGAAACAATCACTCATCTCAAAATCTAAACTGATTTTGATAGAAACATATAATTAACAGGAGTTGAAGCAATCTCCCGCAGCAGTTTACCAGCAATATAACATTTTAACATTTTAGATAACATGTAATTAATAACCCAATCGAGTTTGCAATTTGTTCGCTCAAATAGTTCTAATATTGAAAAGCAGAAACATACCCAGAGATTGTGAATATATTGCAAATATATCAGCTAGGTCTTGAAGATGAGTAGATTTATCAGTCTTCTACCCATTTCTAACACGACCAAAAATATATTGCACCCATTTCCAACAAGACCAAAAATATATTGCACCCATTTCCACCATAAGGTAAATAATCATTATCACACTTGGAACAACCCTAAGAGTCCAGAAATGGATAATATTTTTTTACTTCGTTGGTTCTGATCTTTGTTGCACAATTTCGCTGTCGAGAACAAGTATTCCTATCAGATTCAGATTCATATTGGTAGCATATCGGCTTCCAGATTCATCAAGTATACTAGTGAAAGCTTTCTTCGCTCATCCTAACAAACAGATTGTATTCTAGATGTATCAAACAAATATAAAATGCTAAGACCAACAAAATATGCAAGGCCGATAATCTATGCATCAACAGTAAAAATTAATTTGTATGTTTAGACTGCAGTTGCTAAAATGATAAATTTTGTTATTGTGTGTGTGAAAATTAAAAAAGTGTAATTTTCACACACAAATACAGTTTCCTATCGACTTCCAGATTCATCAAGGATAAGTGTGTTTTTAGCACATTCTAAAATTTATATTCGTATTTACCAACAATCTATGTATCAATGCTAACCAATTATTTGTATGTTTAGATTGCAGTTGCAGAAACGATGTGTTTTGTTATTTTGTGTGTGCACGCGAGCGCGTGTGTGTGTGAACAACAAAAACTATTGTATACTAACGGATGATATCACAGTCTTTGAAAAATTTCAAATCCGTTAATCCCTGTTTATGTTCTAATATCTAAGACCATAGAAACCATGAATATACATTATAATTGACTCATAATCTCATTCTTCTAGGTGTTATTATCAAAATGAAGAATTATGAACCCTCTACTTAATTTCACAAGTAACAAAATTGTGAGCAAGAATATATCCACTTATATGCCCAGAAGTTGATCAAGATTAACAAGTGCCATAGACAAAGGTGATGAGTAGCTCAATTTTGATTCTCAAAGTGTGACAATCATTAAGCGAATAGAGGTATGAGTGCAACCTCCCTAGTTGTCAAACTTACGTTCATCCATTTGACCCGCAGGGCTACATCTCTCACTGTCTTCCCTTGCAATAGCAAGGCAATTTTTGCATAGAGAAGTGGAGGTTTCTCAGATGAATACCTGAAAATATAGCATAATGACAAATTGCATGCATTATAAAAAAATGTTCATATAAAAGTGGACATCAGGAAATAGTTGAAATATGAACCAGGAAACATCACTATATACATATTTGTTAAATCAGCATGTTTATGCTTATTATCTCCTTAAGCATTATTTATTCAAGAACAAAGTAAAAATGTTCATATAAAAGTGGGTACAAAGTAATAGTTGAAATATGAACCATAGAACTAAACCGGGAACCATCACTATATCATATTTGTTCAATCAGCGCGTTTATGCCTATTATCTTCTTAGGTCATCACACTCAGCTATAGTTGGCTATTAAAATGTCCTCCGTCAACTAGTCACCATGCTCAAGAGTTTTGAAACTAAACCATTTACAAATTATTAATTCAGGTATTGTTCAATCAGCATACTTCATGTGTTTCTCCCTTCATCAATTAAGGGAAAACTTTGAATATATTGGCAAAGATTGAAATTTATATAGTTCAAAATGACATGTGGTATTTTAAAAAGCGGCCGCTTAAGCGGCTGAGCGCTCTCCGCCGCTCCACATTTTACCGCTTAGGCGGGGTGACATTCTCACCCACTAATCGGATAACTATATTATATTTCTTATTGCTTGGAGTGCACTTGCAACTTATAAGTTTATGGGTGTGGTTTTAGTATTTTTATTATCCCAATCTCTATATTGATGTTTACATCCTTATATAGTCTTATAGTGAGTAAATGTGTATTGCATTTGGTGTGATAATACACTTATATTTACCATAGATCCCCAATTCTTTTCACGTTGTTTTCTTTTTCTCTCCCACCGAGACGTGGAAAAAGAGTTTTGGAGACTTTGACTTTTCCTTGAAGACTTCGACTTCGAGTCGAACACTTCGATTTCGACTTCGACTTCAACTTGGAGGATTCAACTTCAAGCAAGTAAAGTTTTTGACTTAGAGATTTCAACATCACGCTGGGAGGAGATTACATTTTAGCTCCCAAGCAAGGGATCGAGCAGTTAGGGTTTCAGGTTTTGATTTTGATTTCAAAGATTGGGTTTTTGAGTAGCTTTGGTCTCGAGCTTCAAGCATCTTCGTTTTTGAATTTTCAATTTTGACTTTTGAGCAGTATCTGTTTTGACTTCAAAACTCGACTCAAGAAGGGCTCAGGTATTTAAAAATAGTTAAAACTCCAATTAGAATTAATGTTTAACAAACAATTTACAAGAAATACAACAAAATAAGACACTGATGAATTCTGAGCGGCCGCTTAAGCGGCTAGGCACTCCAGCCGCTCCGTTTTTTCCCCCACTTCTAAAACACCATCCCCCCCCACTTCTAAACCACCGATGACATGCTAACAGGCATAAAGCAAACAAGATAAATGTCGTGGAAGTGAAGATGTTGAAAGTAACTCACATAAACTGCACAGCAAATATTCCTATAGATATCAGCTAATGAAGAATATCACTAATTCATATTTTTCTTAAGTTGCGGTATCAAGAACTACAAAAAATAAATTATATCATGGAAACACAATTAAATGCAAGCAAGACCAACGATGCTATGAATGTCATTGTGTCAAAACATGGGAACGGATAAATGAAAGAATTCATATATAACAATGGTATTCACTATGGAAATAACAAATCATGAGAAAATTTGATGCGCCTATAAGCTAATGTAATGTCTGCATAACAATTATTCATGCATACTTCATTTTACCAAAGATATCAGTATATCACTGTAATATTTAGAGCAAATAAGGATTAAATTGCATATAATACACTTCATCTATAAATACTTACAACCTTCAACTGGATTATGAGCACTAGCATTAGAAGTCCCTTGAATTAGTTATCTGAGTTATCAAGTTTTCCTCCAGTATCTTAGAGGCGTTCAGTTCTGATAATCAAAGGTTTTAAGTGCTGGATGAGGTGTAGATGAAGCTAGTTATGTGCATTTAATCACAAATAATAGTACATGATTACAAACGCAACAGAGTAAAGTATCAATATACACCATATACCAGATGCTACAAGGCCAAGAAAACCAAAACAGAAGGCTATAAAATGGATACAATCCATAACAAAAAAATCCTAACAAGAGGAAATTTCTATTTCATAGAATAAAATACCATGCATGAATAAACAATTACCAAAATATAAAAACTCTCAACATCTATTCAAATTCCCTAAAAGTTAATAAAAAATCGACAAAAAGTACCACTTGCTAAGACCTGCAAGAACAGCTTGTTCTTCAGCAAATTAGCCCATAAGAAAATACCACTCCACAAAAATTTTACCAAATCATCAAAACCATCTTTAATCTCGCAATAAATCTCCACTAATAGAAATTTTCAATTTTAAAATAATTCAAAATGGTAGACATAAATTAACAATTACCCATTTCAAAACACCCAATATCCATTCAAATCCCCCTAAAATCTAATAAAAAATTACTCATTTGCTAAGAACCTCTTCCAAAATTGCTTGTTCTCCAGAGAATTAGGTCATCAAAAGATTGCCACTCCACAAAATTAATCAACAATTACCCATTTCATAACTCCCGATGCCCATTCAAAATTTTAAATCCCAACAAAAAAACCAACTCACTTGCTAAGACCATCTTCCAAAATCGATTGCTCATCAGCAGACCACTCAAAAGACAGACCCGGGTCGTGCTTCAACGCCTGCAACGTCGCCGAATTCGCCGGCGCCGTTCCATTGCTAGGGCTCACCGTGGGCCCTCCGCCGCCTTTCGTCCCTTCTTGATTCGAAGATGGATTCGAATTCGCTACCATCTCATCAAAATTCGAGAACCCAAGGTCTTCGATTCTTCGAATCTAGGGCCTTTTTCGCGCCAAGACAAAAAAAAAGGAGCGTGAAGGAACGAAGGAGGAAAGGGGGCAGAGAAAAGGAAAAAAAATCTCCTTTTTAGAGAAATGAAGCTACGGTTTTGTGCAGAGTTGGGAAGAAAAGATGAAAAAAATTTCACCTCGTGGCGTTTTCGTTTTGGGGAGAAGAAAGGAACTGGCGATAGGTTTTTTTTTTCCTTTTAAATTTCGTTTTTGAATTTTAGTTTTCTCTGTTTGGATGTTCCCGAGGGCTGTTTGGTTGCAAAATTACGAAATTTAGATTCCCAAATAGTTTGGTTGAAAATTTTCGGTAATTTATTGTTTGGTTGGCATTGGATTATTAGTATTGGATTTGTAGATCCTTATAATCTTTGTTTGTTTGTGTAGGGTTCCTAGGCACTCTAGTGAGGTCTCACAAGGCATCAACCATGCCAATTTCAAATTTTACGGGTGCCGAGAAACCCTAATACGGATCGTTGACTAGAGATTAGGCGAAACTAGCTACTAGTTAACTACTTTAACTAAACGAACGGAAATACAACCTTTGTAGATCCGGTCCTCCACCTCCATAGCTCCGCAATGAAGTCTCCTCGCTGTCCAGATGGAATTCCGGGCTCTAGCGTCGGCTTCATCGGATAAATGGACGGGTAAGGTCGTCGACTTCGTGCCGAAGATGATCTACGTCGAGGCATCACAAGATCAAGCTCCCACTTCACCAAGTCATGAAACTTGTGAAGAAAACACCCTATACTACTTGGCAAGAGGTAGAGGATGAAGAAATAGGAAGTGGGTTCACTTTAGAATTGGATTTCTCACACTTTTGCTCAAATCACCATTGATGAAGCAAGCTTTTCTTCTTGTGAAGAAGAAGAAGAAGAAGATAATGATATGATAAGAATAATCAAAATAGAAAAGAAAAATCAATTCTTATCATATTCAAACCATGGTTTAGCGCAGAGATTTAACTAAGGTTAGATGGAGTGGTTAGGGTTAAGCATGAGACAAAATGGTCACTTAGTCAAAGCTTCATGAAGCTTCATGATGCAAACAAAGAAAGCCACCATTTTCTCTTTATGCCATTTATATTCCAAAAGGAATAAATAAATAAATAAATAAATAAATAAGAAAAGAAAACCCTAACCATTCATATAACCATGGTTTAATCTTTACACAAACCCAAGTAAACACGTATCATCAAACATGATATAATCAAGTGCACAAAAGTATATCACATATACAACTTGTGAACTTCAAGTGAGAAAATCCATTTAAAGTGAACCAATACTAGTTAATGCAAAGTAATATATCAAATATATAATTATGCATTAAATCATTAAATCAACACTTGATTCAATGATCCGGTCATGTCGCACACAACCGACTAGTATACAATGTATCGATTTATCGAATCAATCCTTGATTCGATAACTAGGTTATATCGCATACAACCATTCGACACATTCATCGCTAGAATGAAATACGGTATCACATACACGCATTATTCTCGGTCCCGCACATATCTCATATGCGCTCCTATTTCGTTTCGCTTGAGCCAGGAAACCTCTGTGTAGGACTCTAAAGACTCGTCAATACGCCGGCAGCAGGTGATGATCATATCAAACACCCACAAGCCGCAAGCGGTCTGCTAAACGTAACGGCCACCCGGGTATTGAGCGATCAGAAGATCGACGAGCAAGCCCGCTCATACTCTTGTGAATCCAACCAGTAACACTTACCGTACAGTCCGGTCTGTTCGTCTGATATGTCGCATATCTCGCCTAGGGATGGTAAACGTCAGACCCCAATAGCTCGATAAGTCGTGTCGATATGAGGTCTATAACAGTTCGAGAAACTACTGGTAACACTTACCAGTAAATCTCAGCAACCCTGGCCAGGGATTTCCGGTTATAGCCAATCGAACACAGCGCAACATCAACTCCCTATACCGGAAGAGACGAATCCCCTCCTATCGCTCATTGCCTCCATGTGATTCGGGACTGTACCCAAAAACCACCGTTTTGCACGCCCTCTTGGACGTGGTAAGATGGAAATCAAAGCACAGTGGGAATCACACAAGACTCTATGACGATCTCGGGTCAACAGACTACTCTGTACCAGTGTCACCAGAGAACTGCCATCTGACGTAAGGTATAATACCATCTGGGAGTTCTCGGCGAGTCCGTCCAGTGTACCCAGTCTCCACTGAGCCCCCGTATATCATCTCTGATGTCAAACACCAATGGATATGGGATCATCCATCGCCAATCTGTATAGGTCGAGATGGTATACGCTAGTCTACTCTGGTATATCGATGCCCCGTCTCGATACACCCGCGACTAGGGACCTTGAAGGATGTACTTATGGACTACCATGTCCCCACTAGTATGATCCGCATCATAGTCCAGGTAGTCAAGCACACATCCTAAGGGCTTTACCAGCATGTAACAGAGAGACAAACAGTATACACGTTAAGATAAAGAGTAACCAGATAGCATACTATCATGTCGTGCGAGAAAGTCCTCCCTATATATGTCCAAGCATCCACTACAATATACATCCTATGTATAGTAATGGCCTCTAGGGAATACATATAACTAACAATCTCCCACTTGCACTAGGGCCATCTGATAGCAGTGGTTGTAGTATCTCATACTCAACCATCCCATAAAAGTCTCTCTCTGGGAAAAGGCCTTTGTGAGTGGATCCGCCGTGTTGTCCTCTGAGTCTACTCTCCTAACCTTGATCACCCTGGAGATCAACCATCTCCATGATCAGGTGATACTGCCTTAGATTATGTCTGGATCACTGATGGGACCTGCGTTCCTTGGCATAAGTCACAACTCCATTGTCACACAATGGAAGGAACATAGTTCATCTCATGAACCAATATACACCCAAACAGCCTCTTTGGTAGCATCTTAAGTAGCGATGTATCTTGCCTTTATCGTCTAGTATGCCACGGTATCTATAGTTTGGAACTCTTCCAACATACCGTCCCTTTATTGAGGGTAAAGACAAAGCCCGTGACTGACATTCAGTCGTCCTTATCACCCTGGAACACTTCCAGTGATTCTCCCTAGGATCGATTGATACCATCTCACTACAACCAGTGAGTATCCTGACATCCAGTTACTTCTATCTCATAGATTAATACTCAGGATTTAGTAGGTATCACTTTGATCCTATGTGGAGAATCATTGTGATAAGCGGAGATTGATCGAGCGTAGCATAGAAAACTCCTTCCCTATCATGAGTATGTCATCCACGTACTCTACGAGGATCGTCACAATACTCCCTACTACCTTTTTGTTTATACAAGGTTCATCTACCATTTTGATGATGTCAAACTCTTTGACTACTTCATCAAAATAGACGTTCCAACTCCGCGATGCCTGCTTTATCCTATAAAACATCTTGCACACGTTTCCGCTGCTCCCACTGTCTACGAGGCCCTCTGGCTGTGTACTTATAGACGCACTCTTCTAAAACATCATTTAGAAAAGCAGTCATGACACCCAATCGCCAGATAACGTAGTCATGGTATGTAGCCGTGGCAAGTAGGATCTGGATGGACTTAAGCATAGCTCCTTAGAAAAGGTTTCATCATTATCCACGCCTGGTCGATGACGAAAACCTTTAACAAGTCTAGCTTTGAAAGTCTCAACCTTTCCATCTACACCAAGTAATCTTCTCAAGATATACTTGCTCCTGATGGGAATTTAACCCTTCAGATATTGCAACCAAAGTCCATACTTTGTTGGTGTATAAGGATTCCATCTCAGATCGCTAAGCATCCAGCCATTCTTATAGAGTCTTACCCCTGATGGCCAGCTCGAAACTAGTTGGGTCATCATCTCATGATGCAATCCTTGCTCCCACTGTCATAGAGAAACCGAAGTATCTCTCAGGCGGGTGAGGAACCCTACCAGATCGGCGGAGAGGCTGAGGTTCGTTGGTAAATATTGAATCCTTTGGTTCTTTCAAATCATCAGCTGCAGTTTGTATAGCTGGAACCTTTCCAGTTCTACATTACAGACCTTGCCTCGAGCTTGTCCGGATTTTGCTTTTAGACATAGGCCGGACAACCCCAAATCTTAACCAACTTAAGATATGGGCTCTTCCCTTTCCATATCACATATGAAGTGGTAGGCAGCTGATTTGATCAGAACCCTATTCAATAGGTATGCATCTTCTCAAGTGCATAACTCCCAAAAGGAAAATAGGTAACTCAGTAGTACTCATCATAGAGCACACCTTATCATATAGGGTGTGATCGCTCCGCCCCGATATACCATCGTGCTATGGTGTATACGGAGGAGTAATGCTGAGAGAGAATCTCATTCTCCTTTAGAATAATCCAGTTATTCCGTGCTCAAGTATTCTTCTCCTCGATCTCATCAAAGGACATAATACTTATACCCTTGTTTTGGTTTTCTACTTCTAAATCATATTCTGTGAATATCTCAAAAGGTTCCGACTTGTGTTTCAACAGGAACATATGTCTGAATCTTGAGAGATTATCAGAGAATGTAACGAAGTACAAAGAACCGGTCCTGGCATATGTAGACAGGGGACCTTTCATACATCAACATGTATCATCCCAAGAGTTCATTAACTCTTTCTCTGTTTCCAATAAACAGAGCTGGTGTCATTATATCTCTGTGACATGACTGGCAAGTTTCACAAGATGTAGATTCAAACTGATTTAAATATGCATCTTCATGTAACTTCAGCTAGTCGGGTCGCATTGATATGACCTAGTCTACAAAGCCTCAAGAAGGATTCGTTCATTTCTGAACTCTTCCTCTTTTGTGTGTTCCGTATACTAAGAACTGTTAGTTTGATTTAGAACGTCAATACTTTTAGATAACGTGCCTGAACCGATCAACTTTTGATATAGGAAATGTTCAAAATATTATCCAACAATACAAAATTTTATCATTTCTTTAATAATAAAGAGACAGATATGATTTTGTATATCAGGTTCGGTATCTAATAGTATTTGTTCAGAATCAATGTATTGTAATACAGGGTGACAGTGACCAACAGACTTGGCTGCAACATTTGCCCCGTTTTCTGTCTCATGAAACTTATCACCCGTTCTCAGTTTTCTACCCTTTTGTAGCCCAATGTAACAGATTACATATCTGGGATCCTGATCCAGTATCATATACCCATGATTCGGAGGATACTGAGAAACAGTTCTTTGTAATGAACACACCCGAAGATGATGCATCAGCATGCACTCTCTTCTTTTGGGCGGCACGGGAATTCTGGTATTCCCCAATTTCCTGCTCTGTTTTATAACAATTATAAGTTGGAGCGGGACCAACGTTCCCCAGCTCAGTATAACAAGCGGGTTCGGTCAATAATCCGTATTATTATCTTGATTAAGGCGTGATATGGTCGCTACCAGGAGAGAGAGAGAAGAAAACACTCAGCGTGCGCTCTTGCAAGATCAGATTGGTTATTATTTTATCTAATCAGGATGGCTCCCACTGTTTTTATCAAATCTTCCTTCAAACCCTAAAAGGAAAGACCAGCCGGGATTAATTACACACTACAAGTTCGCCAATCTTTCAGCAAGGCCAGTGTCGGTACTTTGAGGGAGGTCCCTCGTGCTTTCGCACGAACCTAATTAATGTAAACCTCGTTTTCCCAGAGGCTTAACCTCGTTGACACCTTTCTAGACACCTACTTAATCGGCTAATTGTAATGTGTAAAACTCTCCCAGGAGTAACTCTTACTCGCAGTGGGTATCGGGATCCAACTATCTCATAGAAGGTATGCAATCTCATTGCAAATTTCAACACTTGAAATTCCCGATAATATTTTGCCCCTAACCTCCTATGACCTTGACACAGGCCAACAAACCATAGGATGCTAGTCAAGTTCAACCCGTCATTTCCTGATTGAATTAAACCCACCCGCACGGCCCTTGACAAAGGCCAACAAGGTCGCACGACTACCCTAACTCAATCTGCATCATATGCATAAGCAGATAAGCACCAGTCAGCTACCGCACACTACGCCTTGACAAAGGCCAACAAACGTAGCACGAATACTAACTACTACTTATCTGAAATGACGGAGGGCTACGAAAGGTTTTTCTGAAAACCTATTGCGTAATGAACTTGATATCGTTGTAGGATCGAATGAATTTTGAAATGGAGTGTTTTTTAGGCTTTTCTAGTTTTGCTAAAGGAGTCACTCCCGGTGAAGGGATCGTCGGTCCTTTCCTCGTCGAATGATGTGCGGGATATATCATATATATCACTGTGCAAAGCAAAAACTCTTAAAAGCAATCAAAAGACAAACCGAGTGTATAGCATCTGCCAATTATTGCTAAAGGAGTCACTCCCGGTGAAGGGATCTCGGTCCTTTCCTCATCGAATAAGGTGCAGGATATATCATATATACCGCTGTGCAAAGTAAGAACTGTAGCTACCTGTTTTATTTTGAAATTCGATTCTACAACATCTTAGGTTTCTTTTATTTCATTAATCACATTAATGAAGTCCCATCATTTAAATTACCTAAACATCACAGATAAATACGACGTACACTTATGCCATCCGCATTCGCCTCGATGTCCCCTCGTGCACCGTTAGGTTAGGTAACTAACGGCAGAGCGGAGCAGGGCTAGCGCGGGTGTAAAACATAAGTAACGCCTATATAATATATCATATATACTATATACCGTATCTATCACAGAACATCACATGATCACATCACAGATATCGCAGCAGAAAAAAACATATGAAATATTGGATATACTAGGACGTCCGTGTTTTCAATACGAGCCAGTATAAAACACGGATTCCACGGTCGCGATGAATAGCCAAACCCACACCCCTAGACCCCTACGAGAGCGGCAAGCAACCCTACCAATTCTAGAGTTAGGAGACCCGGACTCGACTCCTCGAGTTGGTCTCCCACTGGACTCCAGAACCCGGTTACTTGTGCTCCCCTCCTTGGGTCTATCCTAGTGCGGAAAAGTAAATAATATACAAAGGGTAACATCTTCCGCAACCTGGAAGTGCCCCAATAAAAGAATATTACATACAAGTTTTTACATGAATGAAAATGAAAAACACTCATCTCACATAAAACCCCCCGGCTATTCAATCACGACGATCCAATATAACATATCCAGCAACACATAACATCACATGTCATCAACGTAAGTAAATATGCGCATCCCAATTGTCGTTGACTTATAGCAACGAAACCGGCGATACCACATATTACACTTACGGTCACAGAAAAGAAAGTGTAAAACTACAACAGTTGGAATCCGCAACCTACATAGACATCGCATGCCTAATCAAATGAATTCCTTAGACATCACATGCCTAACAATTATAAACCCCGCATTTTAGTCTCAAAATCGAAAACTCTTTTCAATATCAAGTCGGACAATTCAACAAGATTCCCGACATCCTGATCGAATACTCGTCGCAAACTTTAGTAGGCGGCCGCACCCCCGATACCGTCGACGAAGTGCACTAAGGCGGAACACCGCTGCCGCGAGCACCCGAACGGATGCTTTCGGCGACGGGGTTCTCCTACAGTCACTTGGTCGGGGCTATGGGGCGAGGCTGTCTATAAAGTTTACCCGGCGAGTATCCGCGTACGCTACGTGATTGCGACGGACTTTTGATCATATCAAAATTCCGTGGCAACCGATCAAGTGAGACTAAACTGCTATGTTTATAATATTCATTCAGTTATCTCATAACTATTTGTGAATTCCAATTATTGTATCCCATTCCAGATAATTAGAAAATGTTAAACTTTCCGATCGAACATTCGAACACCCAAGTTTTCCGAAACAGATCAACACATGAAACAAGTTTAAAAACATCCAGTTCATGCCTCAGTACCAACGGTCCAGCCGTAGAAGGGTCAAGCCAACGCCTCACATGTGGCACGCCGTACTGCCCCAAACCCGAAGGTTCAAAGGGCAGTTCAAGACGGTCACATAATCGAGTTAAGATTTGTTGTCTTCTAGAGGGACCATCGCGTTACTTGCACTACTTAGAACGTCTTTAAACCACGGAAAGATCCAACACTTGGAAATTTCCCGACAGGGGAAAAGGTGGGTATTTATATCCGGTCGAACTTTTTAACATATTCAAAAATCATCCGGAAAGCCACATAGACAAAATCTGATACTCCGATCGAAACGCCGAATCCCTAAAACAACCCCAGAAAATTCAACTCTTGAATAAATATTAAAAATTCCCAGAAAAACCAGCACCTGAAAACATGAATTACTGTGCAAAATTCATAAATTGATGTGACAAAATGGCCGCGGAACCGCCGCACAAGCCATGCTTGTGCCGCGGTTCCGCCGCTCTTTAGTTGAATCATGGGTCCCATTTTGTACAGTAATTCTTATAATTCTCTGCTGAGTTTTCTGCATATTTTTAATTTGGAAAAAACCCAGTTTTAAAAAAATGTACAGAGAGTCGTTTTCGGGTTAGGGTTTTGGTTCGATCGGACTTCAAACTCCGTCTACGCTTCGCCTAAGGCTCTAACTAGTCTCTGATACCACTGTAGGGTTCCTAGGCACTCTAGTGAGGTCTCACAAGGCATCAACCATACCAATTTCAAATTTTACGGGTGCCGAGAAACCCTAATACGGATCGTTGACTAGAGATTAGACGAAACTAGCTACTAGTTAACTACTTTAACTAAACGAACGGAAATACAACCTTTGTAGATCCGGTCCTCCACCTCCATAGCTCCGCAATGAAGTCTCCTCGCTGTCCAAATGGAATCCCGGGCTCTAGCGTCGGCTTCATCGGAGAAATGGGCGGGCAAGGTCGTCGGCTTCGTGCCGAAGATGATCTACGTCGAGGCATCACAAGATCAAGCTCCCACTTCACCAAGTCATGAAACTTGTGAAGAAAACACCCTATACTACTTGGTAAGAGGTAGCGGATGAAGAAATAGGAAGTGGGTTCAGTTTAGAATTGGATTTCTCACACTTTTGCTCAAATCACCATTGATGAAGCAAGCTTTTCTTCTTGTGAAGAAGAAGAAGAAGATAATGATATGATAAGAATAATCAAAATAGAAAAGAAAAATCAATTCTTATCATATTCAAACCATGGTTTAGTGTAGAGATTTAACTAAGGTTAGATGGAGTGGTTAGGGTTAAGCATGAGACAAAATGGTCACTTAGTCAAAGCTTTATGAAGCTTCATGATGCAAACAAAGAAAGCCACCATTTTCTCTTTATGCCATTTATATTCCAAAAGGAATAAATAAATAAATAAATAAATGAATAAGAAAAGAAAACCCTAACCATTCATATAACCATGGTTTAATCTTTACACAAACCCAAGTAAACATGTATCATCAAACATGATACAATCAAGTGCACAAAAGTATATCACATATACAACTTGTGAACTTCAAGTGAGAAAATCCATTTAAAGTGAACCAATACTAGTTAATGCAAAGTAATATATCAAATATATAATTATGCATTAAATCATTAAATCAACACTTGATTCAATGATCCGGTCATGTCGCACACAACCGACTAGTATACAATGTATCGATTTATCGAATCAATCCTTGATTCGATAACTAGGTTATATCGCATACAACCATTCGACACATTCATCGCGAGAATGAAATACGGTATCACATACACGCATTATTCTCGGTCCCGCACATATCTCATATGCGCTCCTATTTCGTTTCGCTTGAGCCAGGAAACCTCTGTGTAGGACTCTAAAGACTCGTCAATACGCCGGCAGCAGGTGATGATCATATCAAACACCCACAAGCCGCAAGCGGTCTGCTAAACGTAACGGCTGTTAGTGTATATGCCCTAGAGGCCATTACTGTATCATACTAGTTTGTATATTACTTAATGGATGCTTGGGATATTCACCTTGTATATACAATCTTGCTCAAAATAGTAGTATGCTACTTGGTTTGTTTCTACTTCAATGTGTACATGTGTTTATTTTTGTATATCGCCTATACACATTAGTAGAGCCCTTAGGATCTTTGCTTGATTACCAGCGATGTGATGGCCGTCAAACTAGTGGGGCTGGGTAATCTATAAGCACATCCTTATGCAGGTCCCTGGTCGCAGGACTATCGAGACAGGGCATCGATACTCCGGAGTAGACCAGCGCATGCGCTTCTCATCCCAGTGTGGGAGACGGTCTGTCCCACAGCCGTCAGTACGTCGTACTTGAGATAGTATGCGGGTGCTCGTTAGGTTACGGGTACACTGGACAGGACTCGTCGGGAACTGACTAGTTGGTATTATACCTATCGTCAGTTATCAGTTCCCAGGTGACATGAGTACAGCTTAGTCCGCTGACTTGACACTGTCACTTCGCCTCGGGTGTGTTCCCACTGTACTTTGATCACTACCCTACCACGGCTCAAAGGAGTCGTGCAAACAGGTGGTGGTTGGGTGCAGTCCCGAAGCACTTGGAGGCAGTGACGGTTAGACAGGATTCGTCTCTCCCGGTATTGGGGGTTGACATCACGCTGTGTCTAGGAGAGCCATTACACGAGTAGTCCCTGGCCAGGGCAAACGAGATATACTGGTAGGTTTCAAGTGTTATCTCAGGGTGTTTTGGGCTTCGCTCCGGCACGACTTGTACCGCTATTGGGGGACTGACGTTTACCGCCCCCTAGGCCCGCCATGCGATGTATCAGACGAACAGACCGGACTGTACGGAGAATGTCACACTCAGGCTCAGTAGGAGTTCAGATGGGTTTCGCCTCGTCGGTCTTCTTGTCGGCATTACCTGGGGACCGTTACGCACAGCTAGTGCCGCTTGCGGTCTGTGGTTAAACCCACTGCCAGCGTAGTGTCGAGTCTTTAGAGTCCCACACAGAAAGCTTTTCGCCTTTAGGCAAAAGAGTAGAGGTCGCATGGTATTGCGACAGGTCGCATGGTTTTGCGACAGGGTTCGGTCACATCCGTGCACTTGTGCACGTACAGTGTCCGGACAGTTTACACTAGCGGGCTTTGGTTTAAGCCAGATCCTAGTGTACCTTATGGGATTGGATTTATCCAGTTTGCATTCGTGTTCCTCGGAACGCGGATGCGGGTGTGTATGCACAGTTGACAGGGAGGCAGAGGCTGCGGATTCTCATTAGGGTTGTTGACAGTTGACCGTTGACTATTTGACTTTATGCTCAACCCTAATGAGAATATGATATGTGATTAACTATTATATTAATTAAGTATTATGGTGATATGGTTGTTGACTTGTTGACTTTGTTGACTTGTTGACTTTTGTTGACTTGTTGACCGGTTGACTAGGCTTGACTAGTTGACCATCATGATAACCATGGTTATCATTTCATGCCAAAGACTTTTACTTGCTTGCTCATTTGAGTAAAATGAGTGCATGACATGATAAGGTTATGGTTGCTTCAAACCATCACATAAGACTTTTTTGATATGATGAGTTATGATCACTTTGGATTATGAGAGGGTGAAAGACAAAAGAGTTGCTCATTCTTTCTTGCTCACTCTCTCTCTTGTTCTTGAGCTCTCCTCTTGCTCTCATCCTCAACCTCTTGCTCCCTCTCTTGATCTATGGTTCTCTTGTCTCATGAGTTGAGAATCAAGAACCATAGATAAAATCCCATTCTATTTCTTCTCTACTCATTCTAGTTCACTAGGTTTAGCAAACCAAGTGAACTAGTTTCTTCAAAGAACGAAGAAGGAGCTAAAGGTTGGAGCTTTCAAGTGGATCTATCTTCGGCGTACGGAGACAACGAGAAGGAGCCATCGAACCACCATCGGAGCTTGAAGACGAAGGAGTTCGAGTTTAGGTATAACCATCTCCATCCGAGTAGCTAACTCTCTTTAGCTAAGTATGCTAGTTTTAGTTTAGGTAAAGATCCCGACTTTGCTTAGTCCATGTTGCCCCTTGCGCTAAAAATTTGTTTTTTATACCGTTTCCGCCTCCCCGTAAGAACCGGGGGTCGCAACGTGGACTTACAGTGGTATCAGAGCCTAACTAAACTTAAACTAGCTTGGTAGTGAAGTGTAACGAAGTTCGGAACCGGAAAAATCCAAAAACCAAACTTTTACAAAATCTGAGTTTCTGTTGAAATTTTTTCTGGTCAAAATGAAAAACTTTATACTCCTAAATTCGGCTCAGGGTTTTGTGTGAACACCCATGAAACACGATCCACTGTTTCGTTCAAACCGCCGCGCTTCCGCCGCACGAGGTAGGCATGTGCCGCGGAAGCGCCGCGGTTTGTCGTCTTCTCTGCATCGTTTTTCGTGCAGTGTGTGTCTGTGTTGGTTTTGGGATTTTTGAAATATATTATATGTGCCCAGATTTTCCAGAAAAGAAATTTCCTTTTGGGGTCCTATAATTCCGTATTTTTTCCGAACTTCACTGCACTTTGACTATGATGGTTATATCTGTGATGTTTGCATGTATTGAACGTCGGCTAATCGCTATAAGTCGATTGGTCGGGGTTATACATGATCTGTGTTTGATGCTGGAATGTGTATATAAATATGTTGGATTGTCGCGGGTGAATAGCCGGGGGTTGTGAGACGAGAGTTTTCTTTTCTTTCAATTCATGTAAATTTGTAAATTGATGTAATAATTATTTGTATGGCCGCACAACCGGGTCGGGGTTGTAGCCGTCATTGTATAATTTCTTTTTACTGTTTTTGCTCCTAGGATAGACCCATGGAGGGGTGCACAAACTACCGGGTATGCCGAAGTGTCGAGTGGCCTACTCATGGAGATGAGGGAGGTTGCTACGCTTCGGGTACTTGGCGGGTAGTTTGCCGCACCCGTAGGGGTCTTGGGTGGGGTTTTGGCTATTCACCGCGACCGTGTAATCTGTTTTTGTTACAGGCTCGTACAAATTACAGATTCCTAGTATATCCAATATATTTATCTGTGATCTGAAATGTTTATCATTGCAGTATATCTATATATGATATTATTTAGGCGTTGCTTATGTTTTACAGACGCGCTAGCCCAGCCCCCGCTCTGTCGTTAGTTAAGTAACCTAACGGGTAATGACGGGGCCCCGTGGCGAATGCGAATGGCATAAGCGTACGTCATATTTTGGTTGTTTTCTGCAATGGTAGGATTAAATGATGGGACGCATTAAAAGAACTAATGCAAGAATATCACGCATTAAAAGAACTAATGCAAGATAATAAACCAAGTTAAAGTCGTTGGAACACTTTCGAAAAACCACTCGGTTCTTTTCAAAAACAACTTTTAAATGCGGAGCTTGAGCCACTCCTTTTAAAAGCTATCTCGTTCCATCGACCATATCAAGTTCACTACGTTCACGGTTTTGCCAAAACCATCCGTAGCCCTCCGTCGTTTCACATGAATAGTCAATAGTATTCAAGCTGTGTATGTTGGCCAAAGTCAAGGCACAGTGATTGGTAGCTATTGGGTGTTCATGTGTAGCATAGATAGATGCGTTGGTTTGGGACAGTCGTACTGCCATTTTGGCCAAAGTCAAGGGTAGGTACGGATGGATCCAAATTAACCTGGATAATGACGGGTAGAACTTGACATGTGACTTATGATATTTTGGCCAAAGTCAAGGTCATAAGAGCATGGGGCAAAAATCCACATCGGGAGTTTCATAAGTACTGAAACTTGCTAGATTTGCATACCATTTGGAGTGTGATGATTCTGGTAGGATTCCTTCAGTTTCGTCACGCGATGATATTTGGATCCCGATCCTACTGTGAGTATATGCTACTCCTCGGGAAATTTCACACTTAACGATCAATGCTATAAACCTAGTAGGTGCCTAGAAAGGTGTTAGCGGGGCTACGCCCCCAGGGAAAAGAGGTTCTTTAATTAAGGAACTTCGCGAAAGCGTTGGAAAACCTCCCTCGAATTACCGACACCGGCCTGGCTGAACGGTTAAGCAAGTATTGTACGGTGGGATTGATCCTGACTAATTCTTCCTTTATGGTTTGAGGAGGGATTCGAGAAACAGTGGGAGCCATCCTGTTTAGACAAACTAAAAACCACTCTAAACTTGCAAGAGCATCATGCTGAGTGTTTCTTCTTCTCTCTTCTAATTGCAGCGACCAATCAACATGACTGGACTTAAGTTACTCCTAGATAAAAACAAACTGACAGGGCCAAACTACAAAGATTGGCTCAGGAATGTCAAGATAGCAATCACTTATGACAAGCTGGGGTATCTTCTTACCACCAAAGCTCCCCCTGTCCCTGGTCCAACTTCCAGTGTCGCGGATAAGGAAATCCTCAAGACTTGGGAGATTGATAGCGCGAAGGCCAAGTGCCTCCTGCTTGCCTCGATGGACAACGAACATCAGAGGAGGCATGAGAATATGGACATGGAGTCCATATTGCTCCATACAAAAGAACTGTATGGAGAGCAATCACGTATCGCAAGATACGAAGCGTCGAAAAAGTTATTTTCGACAAGAATGGCCGTCGGATCATCAGTAGCCGAGCACGTGCTAAAGATGATCGGCTTCATTGAGGAGCTCGCTGACCTAGGGATCACATTGGAGAGTGAGCTATATACGGATATAGTTCTCCAGTCCCTTCCTTCCACTTACGCCCAGTTTATACTGAACTTCAACTTACAAGAAAAAGAGGTTGAACTTTCAGAGCTCCTCAACATGCTGAGGAGCGCAGAGGGCACCCTACAGAAAGGTAGGGATACATCCACTTTGTTTGTAGGAGGATCATCTTCTTCTAGGTCCAAGGCGAAAGCCAAGGGAAAGAAGAAGAAGGCCCCCGCCAAACCAAGGGGCGGTGTTAGTAAAGTGGATACGAAGGGAAAAGGTAAAGCAACAAAGATAGCGGGGAAGCTTGTGGATAAGGAAGAATGCTTCTATTGTCATAAGAAAGGACACTGGAAGAATGATTGCAGGGCCTGGAAGGCCAGAACACAGGAATTGAAGCAGGTTGCAGCTTCAGCTTCAGGTGTGTATGTTATTGAAAACTGTCTTTCAATAAACTCTACTTCCTGGGTATTGGATACCGGATCAGGATCTCATATCTGTAATTCTTTGCAGGCGTTGAGAAACCGTAGGGTTTTGAAGGCAGGTGACATGACCCTCAGAGTTGCAAACGGAGCTAGCATGGATGCTAAAGCCGTGGGGGACTATCACCTGGGAATGTCAGATGGACATGTTTTGGTTTTGCGTAATTGCTTTTTTGTACCCAACGCAACTTGTAATATCATTTCTGTATCTTTAGTTTCTAAAGAAGGTTATGAATTTGCGTTTGTAAGTAATGTTGTAAACATTCACCTTAATCAAGTTTTGATTGGGTCAGGTACATTGAGTAATGGTATATACGTGTTAAACCAACCACAGATTTTCAACGTCCAGAATACACACAAAAGAAAGTCTCCAGAAATAAATCAGACTTTCTTATGGCATTGTAGATTGGGTCACATCAATGAGAGAAGGTTGACTAAGTTACATGCAGAAGGATATTTGAATGCGTTCGAATATCAATCGTATGCCACTTGTCAATCTTGTCTCAAAGGAAAGATGACAAAGACTCCATTTACTGGACAAGGAGTAAGAGCGAGCGAGCTCTTAGGACTCGTACACAGTGACGTGTGCGGTCCAATGTCTACACATGCCCGAAGCGGACATTCTTACTTCATTACTTTTACGGATGACTTCTCAAGGTACGGCTATGTCTTCTTAATGAAACATAAGTCCGAGGCTTTTGGAAAATTCTAGGAGTATAAGAATGAAGTAGAGAAACAGACCGGCAAAAGTATTAAGATTCTAAGATCAGATCGAGGTGGAGAATACTTAAGTGCCGAGTTCCTGGACTGTTTAAAAGAGAACGGAATTCTCTCTCAGCTTACTCCTCCATACACCCCGCAACATAACGGTGTATCGGAGAGACGGAACCGCACCCTATTGGATATGGTGCGGTCCATGATGAGTAACGCTGAGTTACCGCGATCATTCTGGGGGTATGCGCTAGAATCAGCTGCATACCTTTTGAACCGAGTTCCGACTAAGACTGTGCCTACCACCCCATATGAAATGTGGAGTGGGAAGAAACCCTATCTTCAATATCTGAAGATCTGGGGATGTCCAGCTTTTGTCAGAAAGCAGCATGCGGACAAACTCGAGGCACGCTCAGTACTGTGCAAGTTTGTGGGATACCCAAAGAACACCAGGGGGTATCTTTTCTACTACGCAGAGGAACAAAAAGTCCTTGTTTCTCGTAATGCCCACTTCCTAGAACACCAGTTCTTGGAAAAGGAAAATAGTGGGAGCGCAGTGGAACTGGAAGAAATTCCAGAACCACAGACTATTACTGAAAGGTTAGTGGAACCAGAGGGTTCAACAGAACAGGACATTCCTGCGCCGCTCCGCAGAAGTAGTAGGCAGTCTCATCCGCCCGAGAGATACTGCGGTTTTCTCATAGACGGGGATAGAGAGGATTGCATCATAGATTATGATGAGCCTACTAGCTTCCAGCAGGCCGTTCAGAGCGTTGACTCAGTGAAATGGCTGGATGCAATGCGGACCGAAATGGAGTCCATGTACACCAACAAGGTATGGACGTTGGACATTGCTCCAGACGGGGTAAAACCCGTAGGATGCAAGTGGATCTTCAAAAGGAAGATTGGTGTAGATGGACAAGTTGAGACCTATAAAGCTAGGCTGGTAGCAAAGGGTTTTCGTCAAAGACCTGGCCTGGACTACGACGAAACCTTTTCTCCAGTAGCCATGCTGAAATCCATTCGGATCCTTCTTGCCATTGCTGCCTTCCACGATTATGAGATCTGGCAAATGGACGTAAAGACAGCTTTTCTAAATGGAAATTTAGAGGAGTGTGTCTATATGGACCAGCCAGAGGGTTTCATTCAGAGTGGGAGCAGCGGAAAGGTGTGCAAGTTGCTTAAGTCCATCTATGGACTAAAGCAGGCGTCGCGGAGTTGGAGCATCTCCTTTGATGAGACGGTCAAAGAATTTGGCTTTATCAAAAATCCAGATGAACCATGCATCTATAGTAGATTTGTAGCGAGAACTGTAGTATTCCTCGTTTTATACGTGGATGACATTCTCTTAATAGGAAATGACATTCCTATGCTACAATCTGTCAAGGGGTTCTTGTCACACAGGTTCTCCATGAAAGACCTGGGTGATGCCTCATACATTCTGGGTATCCGGATCTACCGTGACAGATCCAAGAGGATATTAGGACTTTCACAGTCCAGGTACATCGACACCATACTGAAGAGGTTCAGTATGGAAGATTCCAAGCGCGGTAACCTACCGGCTTGTCACGGGATCACCCTCTCTAAAGAGATGTCTCCCAAGACTGATTTGGAGAGGGATCGCATGTCTATTATACCCTACGCTTCTGCGGTAGGCTCTATAATGTATGCGATGTTGTGTACCAGACCGGATGTAGCTTATGCACTGAGTGTGGTAAGCCGGTATCAGTCTAACCCTGGGGAGAAACACTGGATAGCGGTAAAGAACATTCTCAAGTACCTGAGAAGGACTAAGGAGATGTTCTTGGTGTATGGCGGAAAAGACCTCCAGATCGAGGCCTTTGCTGACTCCAGCTTCCAGAGTGACAAGGATGATTCCAAGTCCATGTCGGGTTTTGTCTTTACCCTCAATGGAGGGGCGGTGTGTTGGAAGAGTTCCAAATAGGAAACCGTTGCAGACTCGACGATGGAAGCGGAATACATCGCTGCATCTGATGCCGCAAAAGAAGCTGTCTGGATGAGGAAGTTCTTGAAAGAACTTCAGGTGGTTCCGTCCATTGTTGATCCAATACCTCTGTATTGCGACAACAACGGGGCTATAGCTTTAGCGAAGGAACCAAGGTCCCATCAGAAATCCAGGCACATCTTGAGGCGGTATCACCTGATCAGGGAGATCGTGGATCTCCAGGAGATCGAGGTTCGGAGAGTCGCTTCAGAAGACAACACTGCAGATCCATTCACCAAGGCCTTGCCCCAGACTCAGTTCGAGCGGCTGATCGAGATGATAGGTCTTCGATACGCCAGTACATGGCCTTAGTGCAAGTGGGAGATTGTTAGTGTATATGCCCTAGAGGCCATTACTGTATCATACTAGTTTGTATATTACTTAATGGATGCTTGGGATATTCACCTTGTATATACAATCTTGCTCAAAATAGTAGTATGCTACTTGGTTTGTTTCTACTTCAATGTGTACATGTGTTTATTTTTGTATATCGCCTATACACATTAGTAGAGCCCTTAGGATCTTTGCTTGATTACCAGCGATGTGATGGCCGTCACACTAGTGGGGCTGGGTAATCTATAAGCACATCCTTATGCAGGTCCCTGGTCGCAGGACTATCGAGACAGGGCATCGATACTCCGGAGTAGACCAGCGCATGCGCTTCTCATCCCAGTGTGGGAGACGGTCTGTCCCACAGCCGTCAGTACGTCGTACTTGAGATAGTATGCGGGTGCTCGTTAGGTTACGGGTACACTGGACAGGACTCGTCGGGAACTGACTAGTTGGTATTATACCTATCGTCAGTTATCAGTTCCCAGGTGACATGAGTACAACTTAGTCCGCTGACTTGACACTGTCACTTCGCCTCGGGTGTGTTCCCACTGTACTTTGATCACTACCCTACCACGGCTCAAAGGAGTCGTGCAAACAGGTGGTGGTTGGGTGCAGTCCCGAAGCACTTGGAGGCAGTGACGGTTAGACAGGATTCGTCTCTCCCGGTATTGGGGGTTGACATCGCGCTGTGTCTAGGAGAGCCATTACACGAGTAGTCCCTGGCCAGGGCAAACGAGATATACTGGTAGGTTTCCAGTGTTATCTCAGGGTGTTTTGGGCTTCGCTCCGGCACGACTTGTACCGCTATTGGGGGACTGACGTTTACCGCCCCCTAGGCCCGCCATGCGATGTATCAGACGAACAGACCGGACTGTACGGAGAATGTCACACTCAGGCTCAGTAGGAGTTCAGATGGGTTTCGCCTCGTCGGTCTTCTTGTCGGCATTACCTGGGGACCGTTACGCACAGCTAGTGCCGCTTGCGGTCTGTGGTTAAACCCACTGCCAGCGTAGTGTCGAGTCTTCAGAGTCCCACACAGAAAGCTTTTCGCCTTTAGGCAAAAGAGTAGAGGTCGCATGGTATTGCGACAGGTCGCATGGTTTTGCGACAGGGTTCGGTCACATCCGTGCACTTGTGCACGTACAGTGTCCGGACAGTTTACACTAGCGGGCTTTGGTTTAAGCCAGATCCTAGTGTACCTTATGGGATTGGATTTATCCAGTTTGCATTCGTGTTCCTCGGAACGCGGATGCGGGTGTGTATGCACAGTTGACAGGGAGGCAGAGGCTGCGGATTCTCATTAGGGTTATTGACAGTTGACCGTTGACTATTTGACTTTATGCTCAACCCTAATGAGAATATGATATGTGATTAACTATTATATTAATTAAGTATTATGGTGATATGGTTGTTGACTTGTTGACTTTGTTGACTTGTTGACTTTTGTTGACTTGTTGACCGGTTGACTAGGCTTGACTAGTTGACCATCATGATAACCATGGTTATCATTTCATGCCAAAGACTTTTACTTGCTTGCTCATTTGAGTAAAATGAGTGCATGACATGATAAGGTTATGGTTGCTTCAAACCATCACATAAGACTTTTTTGATATGATGAGTTATGATCACTTTGGATTATGAGAGGGTGAAAGACAAAAGAGTTGCTCATTCTTTCTTGCTCACTCTCTCTCTTGTTCTTGAGCTCTCCTCTTGCTCTCATCCTCAACCTCTTGCTCCCTCTCTTGATCTATGGTTCTCTTGTCTCATGAGTTGAGAATCAAGAACCATAGATAAAATCCCATTCTATTTCTTCTCTACTCATTCTAGTTCACTAGGTTTAGCAAACCAAGTGAACTAGTTTCTTCAAAGAACGAAGAAGGAGCTAAAGGTTGGAGCTTTCAAGTGGATCTATCTTCGGCGTACGGAGACAACGAGAAGGAGCCATCGAACCACCATCGGAGCTTGAAGACGAAGGAGTTCGAGTTTAGGTATAACCATCTCCATCCGAGTAGCTAACTCTCTTTAGCTAAGTATGCTAGTTTTAGTTTAGGTAAAGATCCCGACTTTGCTTAGTCCATGTTGCCCCTTGCGCTAAAAATTTGTTTTTTATACCGTTTCCGCCTCCCCGTAAGAACCGGGGGTCGCAACGTGGACTTACAACGGCCACCCGGGTATTGAGCGATCAGAAGATCGACGAGCACGCCCGCTCATACTCTTGTGAATCCAACCAGTAACACTTACCGTACAGTCCGGTCAGTTTGTCTGATATGTCGCATATCTCGCCTAGGGATGGTAAACGTCAGACCCCAATAGCTCGATAATTCGTGTCGATATGAGGTCTATAACAGTTCGAGAAACTACTGGTAACACTTACCAGTAAATCTCAGCAACCCTGGCCAGGGATTTCCGGTTATAGCCAATCGAACACAGCGCAACATCAACTCCCTATACCGGGAGAGACGAATCCCCTCATATCGCTCATTGCCTCCATGTGATTCGGGACTGTACGCAAAAACCACCGTTTTGCACGCCCTCTTGGACGTGGTAAGATGGAAATCAAAGTATAGTGGGAATCACACAAGACTCTATGACGATCTCGGGTCAACAGACTACACTGTACCAGTGTCACCAGAGAACTGCCATCTGACGTAAGGTATAATACCATCTGGGAGTTCTCGGCGAGTCCGTCCAGTGTACCCAGTCTCCACTGAGCACCCGTATATCATCTCTGATGTCAAACACCAATGGATATGGGATCATCCATCGCCCATCTGTATAGGTCGAGATGGTATACGCTAGTCTACTCTTGTATATCGATGCCCCGTCTCGATACACCCACGACTAGGGACCTTGAAGGATGTACTTATGGACTACCATGTCCCCACTAGTATGATCCGCATCATAGTCCAGGTAGTCAAGCACACATCCTAAGGGCTTTACCAACATGTAACAGAGAGACAAACAGTATACACGTTAAGGTAAAGAGTAACCAGATAGCATACTATCATGTCGAGCGAGAAAGTCCTCCCTATATATGTCCAAGCATCCACTACAATATAAATCCTATGTATAGTAATGGCCTCTAGGGCATACATATAACTAACAGTTTGGTGAAAAGAAAATAGGATTTGAATTTGAGAATTTTAGAGAGAGATAAACAGAGAGAGGATTATTAAATAAATAAAGTACCGGGTCACATCTAAAAGTACAATGAATAAGCCTAAATCCTTGCAAATTCTCCAAAATTTTTTGGATTCAAGGATCCTTGTTTTGTGGTGGGCCCCCATAAAAAAACAAAGGAATCCTATAAATCCAAATTTCACAACCAAACACAAAATTATGGAATCCTTTCAAATTTTTGGATTCCACAATCCAATTTTTTCATAATCCTACGACCAAACGGCCCTAAGGGGCCCGTTTGGTTGCAAGATTAGGATAGGATTTGGCGCTATTTGGATTCTTGAATCCAAAAAAGAGTTTGGAATCTGGAATTCTTTGTTTGGGAGTAGGATTTTGGTTGTTTTTGGATTTGCTTGTATTTTTGTGAGGGGCCCACCATTTTTTTTTATTCTTGAATCCAGAAAAAAAACTATGGATTCTATGGATTTGGCATCGTTCACGTGAGTCTCACGTACTTTATATTATTAAAAAAATCCCCCTCTCTTTATCTCTCTATAATGCTCAAATCCAAATCCACTTATTTTTTCCCAACCAAATAAGAATTACAATGATCTACAAATCCAATACTAGAAATTCAATACCAACCAAACACAAAATTAGCCAATCCAGATTTTTTCAATTGTACTATTTAGGAATCCAAATTTCAAAATCCTCCAACCAAACAGCCCCTGATTGGTTTGGATTAGATTAGGAACTTGTGCCGTTTCCCTTTTTTTCCTTCTTTTTTTTTCATTTTCCTTTGGGTAAATTGTCAAGAAAACCTCGGACAACTTTACCACTATCAAAAATCCATGACCCAAAAAATCTCATGAGCCCCCGTCCCCGCAAGCTCATTCTTCCACTGTCGAAACCCTCATGGGTGCAATATCTATATAGTTTCCTATAATATCTAGTTGATAGGTATAATTTATTGCACATTTTTATAACCATTTCTATCTCACTTTATATGTATTTAATGCTGCTCGAGATATTTTTTATGAATAAATGCATGAAACAAGGCTTAATTGCAAAGGACGGAAAAATGAGTAAGTGCGTGCCCAAAGAATTTAGCGGGCAACTTTTCCACTATCAAAAAACCGTTGCCCAAAGAATCTCATCAACCCCCTCTCCCCAAGCTCATTCTCCCGCTGTCGAAACCCCTATGGATGCAATATCTGCATGGTTTCCTGTAATATCTAGTTGATAAGTATAATTTATTGCACATTTTTATAACCATATTTATCTCACTTTTTATGTATTTAATGTTGCTCGAGATATCTTTTATGAATAAATGCATGAAACAGGGCTTAATTGCAAAAGGACAGAAAAATGAGTAAGTGCGTGCCCAAAGAATTTAGCGGACAACTTTTCCGCTATCAAAAAACCGTGGCCCAAAGAATCTCATCAGCCCCCTCTCCCAAAGCTCATTCTCCCGCTGTCGAAACCCCCATGGGTGCAATATATATATATGGTTTCCTGTAATATCTAATTGATAGGTATAATTTATTGCACATTTTTATAACCATATTTATCTCATATTTTATGCATTTAATGCTGCTCGAGATATATTTTTTGAATAAATGCATGAAACATGGCTTAATCGCAAAAGGACAGAAAAAGGAGTAAGTACATGCTTTTCGGACTACTAAACTAGTCAAATCAAGTATTGGGAGCACACGCGCACGAGACGGAGTTCAAAAAGGAGCTTAAACAAAAGACCTAACCCTTGCCAAGTCGTGACATGAAGCCAAACTGAAGTGGATCAAATTTGGGCGCATAAATGCAGTCGGGGTTGGAGCAAACTGGTCAGGTTTTGGTCTGTGGATTTACATTCATATTCTAATTAGGGTTAAGCCTTGTAACCCGAGAGAAGCCCTATATATCTCTCTATATAATTATTTCTAAGGTTATTTTATCTTGGCCTCCTTTTTCTTTTTAAGGTTTTTCTAGGTTATTTGTAGAAAGAGATCAAATAATTTTTACTAAGTTTTTATTTTTATTTTAATGCCTTTTAAATTATTGCTTTGATTTCTCTTCTATTATGCAAACATAATTTTAACGTATACCTGGGCTGACGAGCCTAGGTTTATCATGAATTGATCTTTATTGCTTGTGTTTTCTCTATGTGTTAATAAAGATCTGGTTATGTTAATTTAATCTTAAGAAAGTCCCTACTGATAAACTAGGGTAGAATTTATGATTGACAAATATATATTTAATCTTAAAGAAATTAGATGATAAGTTGATTAACATAGACCGAGTTTGATCCATTTAGTTTGTAGGTTAATACTTACTGATCGATAAACTTAGGTATATCTCTACGATAATAAGTATGAGATCCGTTTAGGAAAGATTTAGACTAAGTTAATGCTAGATTAAATAAAACTATATCCTAGAATAATTGTAGAGATTGCTTGTTACATAGAGTAAATCGAAAATCGTATAAATTATGCTTCCTAGGGTTTGATAGTTTATTACAATGTCACGTCCCAAAATAGGGACGTGGCCGGCCGGTCGCAATCCCTTTCTCTCAGCGAACTGCAAGATTTAACTTTCAAGTACCAGAACATAAAGGCCACGTCTCCAAGAATGCATAATGATTAAGCTTTACTTTATATATATCATTAAAAGATGGTTTACATAAACATGATCGAGTCTAACACCTTAAAGATGTCTCCATCGTACAATTCCCCGATCTATATAGGGTTCAAAATATGATAAGACACTAATTTTACAATAAAAATGCGCCAACTACTACTAGATATGCCGAGGAGGCCAAAAGTCCAAGCATCCATCTATCAGTCCTCATAAGATCTTCAAGCAAATCTGGACCATGGCTTGTGATGTCTCAATCAGAAAAATGTCTAAATATGTGGAATTAGCCACGCGCTCAACAAGTAAATGAATCATACCTTAATACTTGTTCACGCCAGAATATTGCATTTAATACCGTCCATTCTTCTGCTTGTTTGTATATAGGTAGGTGTTTTTGATCCGTGTTTGCTACATGATTACAGATTCCAGGTTCTCAGTCCAGAATAACTCAAATCACGCACAATCTCCACAGTTATAACAAAGTTCAGAACAACTGACAAAACAGATAAAATTCGGGTTCCGGTCATCCACATCTGTTTGTCTGGTGCTATCTACCAATTCAAGAGATAAGACGAATACAGCAGTCATTAGTGTCTCCGACAAGCATAGAGCATGAGGGAGCACAAGAAACAAGGTGCAACGCGAAGCTCGAGGGAGATCAGGGCCAAAAGTCAAAAGGAGTTGCCATTTTGGACCATTAAAAATCTGAGAATATTTTGGAACCATTGTTTCCTGATTTAAAATCAGGAAAGTTTACGGAGGAGGCATCACGTGCTAGCACGTGACCAGCAGTCACGTGTTGGCACGTGACAATTAAAAAGCAGCGGCAAAGGCAGATTCAGCTCCTTGATTAAATCAAAGGAAAGGCTCCAGAAAGGGTTACGTGCTCACACGTGACCAAGGGTCACGTGTTGGCACGTGACGGCTGAACAGCGGCTAGGAGACAAAGCGCAGAAAGCAGAAGAAAGCTCGTTCCAAGGAGTCACGTGCCTACACGTGACCAGGGGTCACGTGGCCACACTTGACCGGCTTTCAAAGCCTATCTATTTAACAGAATTAAATTCTGAATAGCATTCAAATCTTTCCAAAGGAGAATGATTATTTGGAACCGATTGGATTAAAAATTTAAAGGTGATTAAATATCACCTATCTATGGAAAAATCTTGAACTTGGAAAGATTTCCCCTTAAAATCTAACCGAAATAACAAAGGAATATCTTTGGATTCAAAATCCAATGGTGAATAAAATTCACCTAATAATCCAAAGGTCCAAATGAATGATGAATGCAAATCAAATCTCTAACGAATACAAATCAAATTTCTCAATGAATGATTCACTAAAACTAATTGATTCTGCTCCTTCTCCTATAAATAGGAGCCAGAAGGGGAGAGACAAAAGGAGAGACAGAGATCTATATACAGAGACATAGAGAGAAAAAGAAATAGAGCCTTGAGACTTCAGAAGAATTTGATCTTCTGCAAAAGAAAACCTAGGTAAGAAAGGGAAGGCTTTTAAAAGAGAGAATTTAATTCTCAAAAGAGTTTAACTCTTATATTAAAAAGAAGAACTTAGTTCTCTCTTTAGTGGAGGATCTGCAAAGTGCACATCTCCCCATGAATTGAGAATTTAATTCTCATTGGGTTGAGATCCTGCCACGCAGATCCAAAACATAGGGAGGGAATGGAAGTTTGAGAATTTAATTCTCATAGAACTATAGGAATTTAATTCCTCTAAAATAAAATTAGGGTTTAACCCTATGTTATAGGAATTTAATTCCTTCAAATGAACAGAAACAGGGTTTAACCCTAGTTAAGGAACTCAAATCTGTCAAAATAACAGGAATTTAATTCCCTTAGAAGAACCTAATTCCTCACATGCATGGGAATTCAATTCTTACAGAAGACAAGTTAGAGTTCAACTCTATCTAAGAATATAATCCTTCAGAAGAAAACAGGAATTTAATTTCTCTAAAAGTTTATTGCTAGGGTTTAACCCCATGAAGAATTTAATTCTTAAAAAAAAAAGATAAACACATCTTCAAACAGGCAAAGAAATAGGGTCACGTGCTACCACGTGACCCCTGAAAAGATCCATAGAGAAGGGTTTTAAGGCAACGCCTCACGTGCCCCACGTGACCCCTGGCAGAAGCTCTAAAAGACGAACACTTAAATGCCCATCACGTGACGGCACGTGATGCTCCAAAGTACTCAATACTCTCGGCAGAACAAATAAAGAGAGAGAGGGCGCTCTCACGTGCTACCACGTGACCCCTCTTGCCTTAGTGTTTAACACTAAATTGAAACCTCTGTATCCAGTGTTTAACACTGATTTGCTTTAGTGTTTAACACTAATTGAAAAAAACTTTCTTTGCAGTGTTTAACACTAAATTTCTTAGTGTTTAACACTAAATTAAATTTCTGTTACCAGTGTTTAATACTGATTAACATTAATTTGGAATCTCTCTTTCCAGTGTTTAACACTGATTTGCTTTAGTGTTTAAACACTAACTTGAAACCTCTCTGGCCAGTGCTTAACACTGACCTGCTTTAGTGTTTAACACTAATTTGAAAGCCTTGTTGCTAGTATGTAACACTGATTATCTTTTAGCGTTTAACATCAGTTTGTCAATCTCATTCCCAGTGTTCAACACTGTTGGTCTCTAGTGTTTAACACTAGCTTCAGCCCAATTGGCTAAGTTCTAGAGGCAAAGCCTCTCCTTCAATGGACCAACAGAAAGCCAATATTCCAAACATGATTGGACTTAGCCCAAGATGGCCATAAGTCTTCAATCCAAACTTAACTGGGCCAATGGGCTCATAACATAATTGATTGGTCTTGGTCCCAAATTGGGCCAAAGACTATTTAATCTACCTTGGTTCAAGGGTACATCTCTTCACTCCTTTCATACTTGGCGTTGTAATTCCTCAACGTCTTCAAAAAGGTGACGGGTCCCGATGACCACACATTGATACGGACTGTGGGGTCCTTAAATCCATGAACTATGACGTCTTTAACCTTGACCGGGATGTCTTAAAACTAACATCGGACTGTGGGGTCCTTAAACCTACGGACTATGACGTCCTTAACCTTGACCGGAATGTCTTAAAATTAACAACGGACTATGACGTCCTTAACCTTGACCGTGATGTCTTAAAACTAATATCGGACTGTGGAGTCCTTAAATCCACGGACTATGACGTCCTTAACCTTAACCGCAACGTCTTAAAACTAACATTGGACCGTAATGTCCTTAAACTATCCATGGACCGTAATGTCCTTAAACTACCTATTGACCGCAATGTCACTAAACTAAACAACAGGGCCTCCCCTTAAATCGCTTTCTTGTTGGATCTAAACGATCCCGTTAAGTTGATCTTAGTCTAAATTTAGACTAACGTATCCTTAACAAACGTTTAAGTTGATCTTAGTCTCAAATGAGGCTAACGTATCCTTAAACCCAACCCCCAAACCCAAATCTAAGATAATACGGATTTGAACTAGTCCACGCCCTACGGGCGACGACATAACTCAGTCTCCGTATACAATCCACGGGCAACCAAACACAAAATAAATACACACGACACGAAGTGAAATTTCTGGAGAAGGAGAAAGTGGTTACCGCAATGCGGTAGCGTAATTAACTGCAAGGGCTTGCGCCTGTAGGGAAGAGCGTCCCCACAATCAAAAACCCCTCATGCGAGGGGGAATCTGACGAAGTCTGCTACATCGGACGCATTAGTTTAAACCTTCGATACATGGTGCCATAAATCAACTTGGCATCTTCGGAGAGGTAGACGGATAGCACTATATAGCATCTGCCCCAAATCTCAGGCAAGACGTCATGTTTCGGCCGCCATTCGGAGGGGAACAGATTCTGGCACGCCCGGTGGGACCTTTTCCTCTTTCCACTCCACACTTCGTGTGTATTGTTCGCGAACCAAACACGGTTCGCTAAGGGTTGCCCTTGGGTTTCAAGGTACTAAGATTTGGCGTTTTGCTTATTGCAGAAAGCAAAGAATCAATGGCTTCCACTTATGCGAAATGCTCCGACTGCAACTGCAACCAACGCTCCGCCTCGCCAGGAGGTATAGCCTACAGGCCCCAAGCTGCTTCGCTGTTCACAATGCCCGTGGAACAGGTCACTCAAGCCACCACAGGATTGTTTTTCGGGACCATGCTCCCGCCAATGAGCTTCACTGCTCCTGTGCTAACGCCGGAAGTTCCCAAGAAGTCGGTCTTCGATCGGCTTACACCTACCGCGGCCCCTCTCAACCGGTCGCCCAATGCCAGTGCCTCGGTCTTCTCCAGATTGGGCCAGAGCTCCTGTGGACCCACGATGGGGCCTACAATCCCAGAGAAGGCTGCTCCGAAGAAAGTAACCAGTCCTGCTCCTGAAGTCGTCAAGGCGGCTTCCCCTGCCAAAAAGTCGGTCTTTACAAGATTGACGGCTCCAACTCCCGCTCCTGCTACCCAAAGGACATCGGTCTTTGACAGGCTGACATCAGCAGCGACCCCTCATCTACACAGGGGCAAGATGAGACTATCGCCCTCACCAAGCCGGTTCCATCAGCACGACACGCTCGACGTCGTTACCGGCGCCAAGTGAGGAAGGCCGGAAGCAACTCCCCTCCTGGGCTAACTCCTCCAGCCCCGATGGCAGAAGTTAATGCTGTTGTTCCAACTGGGAACAGCTTTGAGATGCTAAATAAGGTGCGTAGGAATTCTCCTACCGCGGTGCTAAAGAGGTCTCCCCCTCTGCTGAAAAAGGCTGTAGAAGTAAAGCCAGAACAGCCCCAATCTCCTCAACGGCTGTTCTCTCAAATCTATAAAGTCTGGCGGCAGACCCGAGACTCGGTGATCGATCCAAATTTCTCCCACCAGCACAAGAAGTTGAAAATCCAACAGGAAGTCAGTCACCAGGCTAAGCCGCGAAAAGCTGTCTGGGTGCCCACTTCAACGGCCCCCTCAACTTCTACTGCTCATAAAAAGAAGAGGCCAGAGAAGGTCCCCGGGCCTGCAACGAAAGCTAAAAGCGCTGAGCCCAGACGCCCTAAGGCTGGGGGCAGGATGGTCCATACTGTATACGTAGCATCGGGAAAGGAAGATAGCCGTGCGTCCACAGGTCATAGACCGCTTACACGGTCGGTCACCAAGGCTCAGGAGCAACAGCAAAAGCTCCAGGAAATGATGATTGCAATGGCCGCGCTTACTGGACCGAAAGAAAGCCCCGAGGCGTCCTCGGATCATCAACAAGAATAGGAAACCGACACCGAGTTTCTCCGGAGGATACTGGAAATGAAAGATAAAGAGGCTGCGGAACAAGCGGCCAATATAAAGCAAATAGCTCACTTATTCCAGGACATGGTGGGAATGATGATCCAACAAGACCCACCTGCTGAGGATCCTCCAATCGTCTTTGAAGACGACAGGGGAGAAACGTCAAATCCACCACCGGCTCTCTCAACGGCCAAAGAGGAGACAGTCTTTAAGGCTGACTTGGACGACTATATAGCCCAGCAGATTTGGGTTCATCATGCGACTGAGGCAGCAGGCCAAGTCGTAAAAACGAGGCGACCATATCCAAGCTGGTACGACCAAATCAAATATCCGCCGGGTTATACAATACCAAAATTCCACATGTATAAGGGGACCGCCAATCCCCACCAACATGTAGCCCAGTTCAGGGCCCTTTGCGGTAACACCGGCGGTGACGATAAATTGTTGCTTCGCCAGTTCGTGGGCAGCTTATCAGAAACATCGTTCGAATGGTATTCGGAACTCCCGAACGATTCTATCAAGACGTTCGCTGAAATGGAGTTGCTATTCACTCAGCGATTCGCAAGCGCCAGCGAACGCACTCCGATAACAGTATTAATTAATGCCAGAGTGAAACCAGGCGAAACGTGGGTCCAGTACGCTATACGATGGCGAAACTTGTGGTCGAAATGCGAACAACGCATTGAGGAAGCGCCCGCGGTGGGCATGTTCGTGGGAACCCTAGACCCTCATGCCACTATCTCCCAGTTTATGATGTTCTTTAAGCCGACCACGTTTCAGGCTTTGATCGACAAGTTGACCCAGATGGACCGGATGGGTCACAGACCGTCTCTCCCGAAGCCAGAGCCTCGGAGTGACAAGGGTAAAGGGAAGGTAACCTTCGTCGCGAATGCTCAGCAGCAACCTAGTGCCTCAAAGCTGGCGGATCAGTTGGAAGAAAGACGGCGGTATTATAATGAGAAGATGAAGCGTCCCTACTCGTTCCCACGGGACAAGACAAAACGGTTATTCGAGCTGGCAGTACGCAACAGACTTATAAACTTGCCAAATCCAAGACGACCGCCACAACCCAATGAGGTGAATAACCCCAATTATTGCCCTTACCATCAAACAGTAAGCCACCCGATTAAGGATTGTTTCGTCTTCAAAGGATGGATTGAGGATCAATACCTCCAGGGAAAGTTTGCACTGTCCGAAAAGTGGAAGGTGAACCCGTCACAGCCGCATACTCCTAAGAAAGCAGACACACCGGGGGAAACCTGTTCTTTCATTGAGGAAGCTCCATGGGAAGTCATGCTATCAGCTAAAACCAGAAGGATGCTGAGTGATCTTCATGCATGCCCAGCAGTCGAATGGTGTAAGTCCGCGGCGGTGCCCCGGCCGTCGATCCGACACCGGAATGCGGAAACGAAAAACTTTGCAAACTAGCAAACCGGCACCACCGCGCACTTTTATCCCGGATCGGGCCATTAACCTAACTACAAGCAAACTAGAAAAGAGTAGAGAAGCTATACCAAGCGATCCGTGTCCTTCGGTCTTCGTCTCCACTCCGATCTCCCGCGGAATCTCCGTCCATCACGTCCTCGTCGGAAAGGCACCACGTAGCCGGGTTCGTTTACGGGCTCCCACCTCTGGACCGAGGCAACTCGGGGGCGAAGTTGGCTAGCCGACACGTCCAAGGGATGTTGTAGACAAGTGTAGAATGGTTGTCTCTTTTGGGGTTTGAAGATGCCTTGTATGGATGGAGGTGGAGAAAATTGACTTAGGAAAAATGGTGATATTTCTTGCAAGCCAAAATGAGATGATCAATATATTCTCACACAATGAAACCTCTCTCCTCTCCCTCACCAAAGTGGCCGGCCCCTCCTTATCATGGTGGTGAGAAAAGAATGAATAATCAAGAGAAGAATAAGAATAAGAATAATAAGAAAAAGGTCACACCCACTTCTCATCTCATCACATCCAAATCCAATCTCAAAAAGCAAAGGAAAAAACCAATAAAGAATCTCATCATGAGAGAACAATCATGAAGCCACAAAGTGCAAGAAAGCCCTCCACAATAAGTTATGTGCAAACTTGCAAATAACCCCCTCTATCTAAAAGTCCGGCCGTGAAGGAACAAAGGAAAACAGGCCGGAACGGAATGCAAACTGGCAAGTTCAGAAAACTGATCCCGTAATAAATTACAGGAAAACCCCACTACTGCATATACATGCCCGCATTTGTATTCCCACTGAACACAAATGCAAAGAGACAAAACTACACTGTCAAATACTAGGCTCCGGCTTAAACCAAAGCCGGCTAGTAAAAACCGTCCGATCACGATCCGTGCAATACCGCACGTATCTGATCGAACCCTGCCATATCTCCATACGGCCTCTACAGCGTTTCGCCCGAAACCTGAGTAACTGAGTGTGGTGGACTCTAAAGACTCGTCAATACTATGGCTGTGGATTTAACCACTAGCACGTCAGAGGTATCAGCCATACGTGACGGGCCACCAGCTATTGACCAAAAGGGACGTCGATGAGCGAACTCATCCTGACACCCTACTGAGCCTGTCAGTGACAATATCCGTACAGTCCGGTCTGTTCGTCTATGAGCATCGCATGGCGGGCCTAGGGGGTTGGTAAAAGTCAGACCCCCAATAGCGGTACAAGTCGTGTCGGAGTGTAGCCCAGAACACCCTGAGATACTACTGGAATACCTACCAGCAAATCTCCTGCCTTGACCAAGGACTTTTCATGTACTGGCTCTCCTAGACACAGCGCGACCTCACCCCCAATACCGGGAGAGACGAACCCCTGCAGATACGCTCACTGCCTCCATATGGCTCGGGACTGTACCCAACTAAAACCTGTTTGCACGACTCCTTTGAGCCGTGGTAGGGTAGTAATCAAAGCACAGTGGGAACTCACACGAGACAAATGACGATCTCAGGTCGATGAACTAACCTGTACACATGTCACCGGGGAACTGCTATCTGACGTCAGGTATAATACCAACTAGCAGGTTCCCGGCGAGTCCTGTCCGGTGTACTCATAATCCAATGAGCACCTGTATACATCTTAGGTGAACCAAATGACACTAGTGGCTTGTGAGACCGGCCACCGTCCCTCGTCGGGGTCTCGACTGTATACACTAGTCTACTCTGGAGAATCGATGCCCTGTCTCGAAACTCCCACGACTAGGGACCTTTTAAGGATGTACTTATAGACTCCAGCTCTCACGTATATGATCGCCCTCATACTGCTGGTAGTCAAGCAAGAATCCTAGGGGCTCTATCAACGTGTAATAGCGACTCGTAAGGTCACCTAAAGCAGTACACGATGATAAAGATAAACCAGATAGCATACTATCATCTCGAGTAAGACTGTCCTACCGGCATAGCTCCTCCTCAATCATTGCAATCACGTGCCTGTGATCCAATAATTGACTCTGAGGGCACTATGTCCAACAATCTCCCACTTGCACTCAAGGCTAATTGTAACACCCGAGCCCAATAATACTATTTCTGGTTCTAGTTGAGTGTTATACACTGCTCATTTCAATTATCCTGATTGTTTGGTGTTTATTGCTAAATTTTAACCGGTTAAGTCATTTTGGCACATAACAAATTTTAACACCTAAAATGAAATTAAAAGTATCCATGTTGGCCTACTCGTCGCCACTAGTCGCGTGGTAGCGTCCGCGTGTCGAGATTCCGTCCCGTTCGGTGAAACGGGCAAGTTTGGACGACTACGTGCGCGTGCAAGTGTCCGACTTGGGGGCATGCATTTTAATCATTAAACACCTCTTTTCAAAATTTGGAACTCGCTTAAAATCCTATAATTTGAATTTGAAACATTTGGACGCAACCCGGGCGCGATTTGGAAATGTTTCATTTAGCGCCGAAAATGCCCATTTATTTAAATATATTAAACTATATATATTTTCTGTTACCTTAGATTTAACGTTCAAATCTTTTCTTAAAATCTTATTTTAAATTTCTTTTGTGTGGCAGCCAATCACGAGGGGGGGTTTCACCCTCGTGGGCCCCAATCTCTCTCTCCGTCTCTCTCTTATTCTCTCAATCTCTCTCTAATCTCTAACTGCCTCACCCTCTCTCTCTTCTCTGTCTCTCTCTCTCTCCTCCTTTAAATCTTCTCTCTCTCTCTTCATCAAATCTCTCTCTCCCTCTATAATTATTTTCCTCACGTCCTCAACTCGAGAAAACCCAACGCGAACCTCACCGAACCCTAACCCTAGCCCCTCGTGCCTCGCCGTCGACCTCCCTGCGACCTCGCCGTCGCCGACCTCGCCTCCACGGCCTGACCGCACACCCCTACCTCCTTCCTCCCTCCTTCCCGAGCCTCCAAACCCAACCCCGACGCCACCACCAGCACCCAGTGCCCGTCGCCGCCGCCTCCCATCGCCGACGACGCGAAGGCCTTCCCCCCTTCATCCTCGTCCCGACCTCGTCGTTTCCTTCCTTCTCCCCTCGCCGGACCACCACCAGAACCGAGCCCGACCCTAGCACCAATCCCCGGGTCGCCGGAAAACCTGCCGACGATCCTCGCCGTCGTCACCAGAGCCACCTCCGACCACCTCCTCTTCCCTGCGACCAGAACCCGGCCTTTACCTCCCCTCATCGCACAGCACCACCCTTTCCAACGAGCCCAGAAGCTGTCCAGCCTTCGCTGCCATTGCCACTGCTTCGCCGGCGTCCCATCGCCGTCGAACCCGTCACGGTTGCCACCTTTGCCATCCCTGTAAGCATCTCTTGACTTTCCTTTTTAGGTTAGACCCCCTCGCTGGTCCTTGTTCACGTTTATCGTATGGTTGCTAACTTGTCGTCGTTTTGACTTTTGCCGGATTCCGACCGTGCCGTCGTTTGGACCCGACGCTCCAGCGAAGTACCCTGGTCCGTGTGGTCCCGCTGTTCGCTGTTGGGACTCGATCCGTAGTCCGTGCACCCGTCTCGTGTTTTCCGCCGACTTTGCATCCGTGCTTTCCAGTTTGCGAAACCGTCGAGGCAAGTATCCGAATACTTGCTTTAACATGCTAGCACACAAGATCAAGTCTTGCTTTAAACTTAATCATCACACTATTTATTATAACTTAGAATTTACAAAGTCTAGCCGTGCTATACTGTTGAATATCATATTATATAATGCAACAACTTAATGATGGTAATATCGATATTATATTATAACTTAGAATTGACGGTCATAATTATCCGTAACATTAAATCAGTATAGTAGTTTCTTGTAATTAATCGGTCTGCTATCAATCCACACTTTAACTAACTAAACCAAGTAGATCGTCCTCGCTTCATTTGTTAAATCACCCATGAGACAATTATTATGCTTTAGTTTAAATTCATGTAGCTTCATTACGTATGTTGTTGATATCGTTTCACTTTGTGACTATTGCACCCCAAGGGTGCTTGAACCTGTTAATAAGAGAATACAAAGCATCACTGTGTTTACATGGAATAATATTGTTATTTACTGTTCCTGCTGTTGTTCCTTATTCGTTACTATACCTGCTATAAGCGTACATTTGATTGCATTACAAATTGACCCGATCTTGATACACCTGACACATGTACTGATACCCGGACATGACACCCTATACATACTGACTCAACCTATTGGACTACAACCTGACTTATTACATGATCTCATGCCTGATGCCAATAAACCTGACTTGGGGTCCTCATGGACCATTCCTGCTGTCTATCCAGACATACCTGTTTTTTTACCTGATTCTGGGTTGACATTAATCCTGGACTACTGAATACCTGACCTGACATACATAACTTGGGGGTATGCGGAAATCAAAGATGAAACCGACTTGTAACTCAACAGTTCGATACTTGTTCTGATCAGTCTTACGGGCTTGGCCTGCCCCGGAGTGATGATGCTGACATCACTCATCCATCCTACTACCTATTACTGCTTAGCGGCACGTCTCGGATTCAGCCCCGAGAACCTTGACCGTGGTCCCGGGCACGCACGGGATACTATTGAGTTACATCGACGATTCATCAATTGATTTCAAAGACTATAGAGTAGAAACCTGATAGGACAGTTTAATTTACCACTGCACATTACCCTGCACTGTTATTTCATAGTACTGCTTTATTCATGTTCATCCCTGCATTGCTTATTACCATGTTTATATTATATTACTGGTTGACATGACGCGCTGACGTCTGGGTTTTGCATGGCCCAGATTCTTTACCACTGTCGTTGACTGAGCAGGAGTACTTCAGCCAGCAGGCTGATTTGTGAGTTCTACAGTGGTTAGTTCATTTATTGCATTTTATTTCCAGGTGCGATCCCGCATTATGGGACGTACCTTTCTATCATTGTATTGGATCATTTGCTTCCGCATTTATTTTTCATTGACTCGTATCATTATGGATTTGGACATGTGTTAGATAGTTTATTTATCTTGTTTTTGATATCTCTACAGCCGTAATGTGACTGTGGATGGATACTTCCTACCCACAGGTAGCATGGTTGGCTATGTCACGTGCCCAATCTCTCGTACTCTGGGAAGCGGGGCGTGACACTAATTATTGCGATGTCGCATACTCACAGCCCGTGTGATACCGAACACCCAACTCCTCTACTAGTCAGTCTCACAAAGCTCGTTTGCGAAACTATTGCGTTCGAGAAATAGCCTCTGTGAGTGGATCCGCTGTGATGTTTCTTTCTATGTCTCTCTATATCCCATGTTCGCGGAAAAAGCCATCTCCCGAAATGAGCAATACCTGTCTTAGAATGTATGGATGTCTGATGGGACCTAGCTCATAAATTAACTCCAAATCCAAACTTCTTAGACTGTATCGTCAACTGAACTTAATCAGTATCCTGCGCCATCCTTCCCTCAGTATCCACCTGGACCACCTGTCCAAAATACTGCCCCTTGTCAGAGGGAAAACTATAACTCTGACAGCCACTCTATCATCCAGGTCACCTTGGAAGCCTGGAATGATAACCGTCTCCTAAAGGAGGCTGTCGTTATCATATCCCTAGAACATGCACTTATGTTCTAAATCTGCTTCCTAACGTTTCTCCAGGATTAGATTAACATCAACTTATTACATCTACTGCAAGAACAACATCTGGTGTGGTACTTGACATCTCATGATTGACTCAATTGCCTAAGCAAGTGATCTGCCAATCATGCACATTCCTCTCTACTTTAGTCTGTAAGACACCTTTAGAGAGGGTGACTCCATCACCTGTAGGTACACTACCGTGCCAGGAGTCGTCCATTCTAAATACTCATAGAATGCTGTCTAAGTACCCAGATTGGGAAATTGCCCAAATCTAGATCTAAAACCATAGATCTAGTAACCAGAATGTACGATATAAGATCCAAGTCCTATGTGGAGAAACCACTGTGTGACAACCAAAGTTTAACCGACCGTAGTATAGGAATATCACTTCCTACTCTGTGTATGTCATCAAATACCAGGACATCACACCCTACTACCTTCTTAACAGATCCATCCCCTATTCTAATAAAGTCAAACCTATGACTGTCACATCAGAAATAGATGATCTATCTCCGCTATATCTGCTTTAGTCTATAAATAGACACAAGCTACTTGTCCACCAATGCTTCCGCTGCTCCCACTGACTACGACAACCCTCTGGAAAAGTCATATAGACGTACACTTCTAAAGCTAGTTTAGAACGACGCTATACTCATCCTCCTGCCGGGTCTCACAGTCTGGAACAACAACAATGGCAAGTCTGGGTAAACAAGAACCTCCCTGCCACCGTCCCTGAGCATACCGAAGTACCTCTCGGGTGCCTGAGGTTACCCACCATATCTGCGGAGTGGCCAATAGAATGTCAAACCAGATTGAATCTTTAGGTTCTTATCAAATCTTCAGTAATCGTTTGCGGTTCTGGAATCACTTCCAGTTCTACCATACTCCCACTACTGTTTTCTGAAAAAAAATCCATTTTTATTAAAACTGTGGCGAGTCAAGAACAATATCACTATTGATCTTCCAGATGGTAGAAAGTCAACCCTCGTCATAGCCCGGGTCAACCCACAAACAGCCACTACTGAAACGTGTCTTGAGTCATCCAGACTCTGGTTTTAAGCATAAGCTGGACAACTCCCCGTATCTTAACAATGTCAAGATATGAACTGTTCTATATCCAATATAGAAACAGAGGCACTGATTTAATTGAACCAGATTCAAATCATGCAGCTGTCTCCAGTGCATGTCAACTAAATGGAAGAGAGGCCGATCAGCGTTACTCAACTTAGGAGTACTTCCAATTATGAGTAATCTGAAAGAGAAGCAAGTTCTCTTAAACATTACTATCACCTGAATACCATACACAAGTATCTACGTCTTCGATCACCTTGAAGAATCCCGATACTTGCAATATCTGGTTCTCTACTTTATTCTTATACCAATAACTTCTCAAAACTCAGACCCTGTGTTTCTACGAAACACCTGTCTAAGAACTAGAGAAGTCACAAGTAAACAAAATATAGTATGAGGACCAACCCCTCTGTCCTAATGGACACTGGACAATATACAATACTCTGTACAAGTCCCCTGAGTCTAATAACTCATTCACTATGTGTCGTAGTTTGAAAACTGTACTTATGGTTAAGAAGACTTACACCGCTGTTCAATACTCCTTACCTAACCATCCACTGATATAGGTAAATGTCATAGACATAATTTCAAAAGGTATATCTCACTCTATAAAAATAGACGTACAGATATATCAATTTGAAATTGGTGCATAACAACGGATATTCAAAACCAAATATTTGCCGTCTGGCAAACAACCCAGGTGACTTTCTCAAATATCACCGATTACAACGAATCCCAATATAATGAGGATGATCACCCAATTCCCAACAACTTACTCCCACTCATCATCTGTAAAACCATACAGATGTGAGAATCAAACCTGGTAAATACATACCCTGGAGCAAGTGTCTAATTGGGAAATCGGTTTTCTTTTAACAGTACACAGTGAAACTGAAACATTGAAATGTTTCGATGGGGTATCCTGGTATTCCTAGTAATGTCTCTTCCAATATCCAGATTCACAACTGTAACCGTATAATTCTTTGCCACCTCTCCAAATCCCTTTATATGTCTTTAGTTATTACCTTCTGTACACCCCTTTAGGCCAAATGGTTTTCTTCCTTCCCTACCGTTCGGCACCAGCCTATGGTTTGGAAGAAGACTATCCAATAAGCATAATGGGTGTACTGTCCTAATCCTAGGAGCACTCGCAATGCGAGAGAAGGTGAAGATAAAGGACAACCGAAAAAACCTTATTTCTATTTCTCCTGAACCAGGATCCATCCCCGAACTGGAACAAGTTCCTTTCGAGTTCGTATATAACCATACGATGGATTATCCAATAAACTTGGGATCTTCGTAGTGATACGGAGTGTCCTGGAGAAATACAAAGGTGATTTAGGATTGGCGAAGAAATACTTGGTTTGGTCGTGAATAGCAGTCGCAATTTACTTTGCCCTCTTACTAATCCCTTTATTTGTCTTAACTTAATACCTTCTGTACACCATCATTATGCTAATTGGTTTTCTTCATTCCCCACCGTTCGGCACCAGCCTAAGGTTTGGAAGAAGACTATCCAATTTGCGTAATAGGTGTACTATCTCCTAAACCAAGGAGTACTCGCAACCTGAGAGAAGGTAAAAGGAAAAGACAACTGAATAGTCCTATTCGTTTTCTCCAGAACCAGAAACCATCCTCGAATTCCTTCGAGTTCGTATATAACCATACGATGGTGTTGTCCAATGGAAGTGGACGTTCATAGTAATACGGGGTGTCCCGGAGAAAAGGGTAAAAGTAGGAGTGGTAATGAGGTTTGCAACTCTGACAATCCAAAATCCAGTGTTAAGAAGGTTCGGTCAACTTGGTCACTGAGTCATAGTCTAGGGTCGGGTCAATGGTCGCTGCCAAAGAGAGAGAGAAAAGAAATACTCAGCGTGCACTCTAACCTAGATCAGAATGGTTATCACTTTATCTAATCTGGAAACCTCCCACTGTACCGTCAAATTCTCCTCCAAACCTGAAAGAAGAATTAGTCGGGATCACCCGAGGAGTAAACCAACTCATCAGTGGGAATCGGGATCCAACTATCACTGCATGATAATATGACGGAATCCGCTCACGTTATCACACTCCAGAAGGTATGCGCATATCTGGCAAGTTTCAGTTTCTTTTGAAACTCCCGATGTGGATTTTTGCCCCATGCTCTTATGACCTTGACGAAGGCCAACATATCATAAGTCACATATCAAGTTCTACCCGTCATTGTCCAGGTTAATTTGAACCCACCCGTACATACCCTTGACGAAGGCTAAAATAGTAGTACGACTGTCCAAAACCAACGCATCTATCTATGCTGCAGAAAAGTAACAAATAGCTACCATACACTATGCCTTGACGAATGCCAACATACATAGCATGAATACTAAGTGCTGCCGTTCTGAAATGACGAAGGGCTACGAATGGTTTCTGGCGAAAACCTTTAATGTAATGAACTTGATATCGTTGAAGGAACCGGATAGCTTTTAAAAATATAGTGACGAAAACCTTTGCTAAAGAGGTCACTCCCGGTGAAGGGATCTCGACTCTTTCCCCGTAGAATGAGGTGCAGGATATTCCAACTGAATACCACGATGCAAAGCAAAAGTAATCGGCTATAGTGAAGTTATTGCCCTGACGCAAACTTCTGTCCAAGGGGTCACTCCCGGTGAAGGGATCTCGGCCCTTGCCTCGTCGACTGAGGAGCAGGATATTCCAACTGAATACCACTGTGCAAAACAAAAGAGAACGCCCTTGCAATAACAGCTTTTTGAAAAATGTTCCAACAACATCAGAATAGGTTTGTTTATCTTGCATTGATCCGAATCAACGCAGTCCCATCAATTGATCACACCAATAAATAACGAAAATAATGACGTACGTATATGCCATCCGCATTCGCCACTGGGTCCCGTCATCACTCGTTAGGTTAGCTAACTAACGACAGAGCGGGGACTGGACTAGCGCGGATGCAAAACATATACAACATCTACTAGTATATATATAATATATAATTTTCGCTCAAGGCGTGATAAAAATGCAGCATCACAGAAATGTAACCAGCATCACAGAACAATACAGATATCTGGGATCTCCGGGTTTCATAGAGTCGCTACTGAAACCCGACGTTCCCCTGGTCGTGTGGATAGCCTGTGCAATGAAAATCCTAGACCCCTACGGGCGCGGCAAGTTACCCGCCAAAACCTGAAGCGAGGCAGCCCCCTTCAGCAACGTGAATGGACCACCCAGCACTTCACGGAATCCGGTAACTTGGGCACCCCTCCTGGGTCAACCTGTACCCCCTATGAGTGCGGCGAATAGCCCGCTAATTCTAGAGTAAAGCCCCTTCCGTCTCAACGCTATGAGATGCGGGCTCGTTGCCCTTTAGAACCCGGCTTTCCGTGCACCCCTCCGCGGGGTAATCCTAGTACAGAAAGTAAAATATACATACAACGGGTACATCGACCGCAACCTGGTCGTGCCCCAAAAGAATAATACAAACAGGCAGTGACGGCAGTCAACATGTCGGACGCTCGTCCCGCAATATCAAATGTACATATAAAACAAAACTGTACTAATACTGCAACCAGGCTATCCCCACGACCGATCTGCAACATCACAGCACAACACAGAACATCAACGTGAATGTCACGTTCGCAAATCCGTCTAAAAGGGCTATAGCAGATAGACTGGATTTACCGATCGAGTGACATTCACGGTCGCAGATATAATGTAAATACTGTGAACTAGCATGTTTAAAATATCCGATCGAACAAATTTTATCAAGTGGGCCCCAAGCAGTACCGTAGCACTTACAGAAAATTTTGGGCCCAAAAATAATATCCCAAAACCCCTATTTCCAACTCAGAAGCAATCTGCAAAATTTTGGTCAAGTGATCAATCAAAAGCGCGGCGGAACTGCGGCCCAAGCATGGGTTTGGCCGCGGTTCCGCGGTGTAATGGTGAGATCTCGCGACCAAATTTTCACAGATTGCTTATATTTCCATGCACAGTATTCTGCAACAACCTGAAAAATTTTTGGAGCAGAAAAAAATTTCGACAGAAAACACATGCACTGAAAATACGGTTTTTGGGGATTTTTGTTCGATCGAGTTCTAAACATATTAGAGCAAGCTAGGCATGGTTAATGGCGTGGCTCTGATACCAATGTAAGTCCGCGGCGGCGCCCCGGCCGTCGATCCGACGCCGGAATGCGGAAACGAAAAACTTTGCAAACTAGCAAACCGGCACCACCGCGCACTTTTAACCCGGATCGGGCCATTAACCTAACTACAAGCAAACTAGAAAAGAGTAGAGAACCTATACCAAGCGATCCGTGTCCTTCGGTCTTCGTCTCCGCTCCGATCTCCCGCGGAATCTCCGTCCATCACGTCCTCGTCGGAAAGGCACCACGTAGCCGGGTTCGTTTACGGGCTCCCACCTCTGGACCGAGGCAACTCGGGCGCGAAGTTGGCTAGCCGACGCGTCCAAGGGATGCTGTAGACAAGTGTAGAATGGTTGTCTCTTTTGGGGTTTGAAGATGCCTTGTATGGATGGAGGTGGAGAAAATTGACTTAGGAAAAATGGTGATATTTCTTGCAAGCCAAAATGAGATGATCAATATATTCTCACACAATGAAACCTCTCTCCTCTCCCTCACCAAAGTGGCCGGCCCCTCCTTATCATGGTGGTGAGAAAAGAATGAATAATCAAGAGAAGAATAAGAATAAGAATAATAAGAAAAAGGTCACACCCACTTCTCATCTCATCACATCCAAATCCAATCTCAAAAAGCAAAGGAAAAAACCAATAAAGAATCTCATCATGAGAGAACAATCATGAAGCCACAAAGTGCAAGAAAGTCCTCCACAATAAGTTATGTGCAAACTTGCAAATAACCCCCTCTATCTAAAAGTCCGGCCGTGAAGGAACAAAGGAAAACCGGCCGGAACGGAATGCAAACTGGCAAGTTCAGAAAACTGATCCCGTAATAAATTACAGGAAAACCCCACTACTGCATATACATGCCCGCATTTGTATTCCCACTGAACACAAATGCAAAGAGACAAAACTACACTGTCAAATACTAGGATCCGGCTTAAACCAAAGCCGGCTAGTAAAAACCGTCCGATAACGATCCGTGCAATACCGCACGTATCTGATCAAACCCTGCCATATCTCCATACGGCCTCTACAGCGTTTCGCCCGAAACCTGAGTAACTGAGTGTGGTGGACTCTAAAGACTCGTCAATACTATGGCTGTGGATTTAACCACTAGCACGTCAGAGGTATCAGCCATACGTGACGGGCCACCAGCTATTGACCAAAAGGGACGTCGATGAGCGAACTCATCCTGACACCCTACTGAGCCTGTCAGTGACAATATCCGTACAGTCCGGTCCGTTCGTCTATGAGCATCGCATGGCGGGCCTAGGGGGTTGGTAAAAGTCAGACCCCCAATAGCGGTACAAGTCGTGTCGGAGTGTAGCCCAGAACACCCTGAGATACTACTGGAATACCTACCAGCAAATCTCCTGCCATGGCCAAGGACTTTTCATGTACTGGCTCTCCTAGACACAGCGCGACCTTACCCCCAATACGGGAGAGACGAACCCCTGCAGATACGCTCACTGCCTCCATGTGGCTCGGGACTATACCCAACTAAAACCTGTTTGCACGACTCCTTTGAGCCGTGGTAGGGTAGTAATCAAAGCACAGTGGGAACTCACACGAGACAAATGACGATCTCAGGTCGATGAACTAACCTGTACACATGTCACCAGGGAACTGCTATCTGACGTCAGGTATAATACCAACTAGCAGGTTCCCGGCGAGTCCTGTCCGGTGTACTCATAACCCAATGAGCACCTGTATACATCTTAGGTGAACCAACTGACACCAGTGGCTTGTGAGACCGGCCACCGCCTCTCGTCGGGGTCTCGACTGTATACACTAGTCTACTCTGGAGAATCGATGCCCTGTCTCGAAACTCCCACGACTAGGGACCTTTTAAGGATGTGCTTATAGACTCCAGCTCTCACGTATATGATCGCCCTCATACTGCTGGTAGTCAAGCAAGAATCCTAGGGGCTCTATCAACGTGTAATAGCGACTTGTAAGGTCACCTAAAGCAGTACACGATGATAAAGATAAACCAGATAGCATATTATCATCTCGAGTAAGACTGTCCTACCGGCATAGGTCCTCCTCAATCATTGCAATCACGTGCCTGTGATCCAATAATTGACTCTGAGGGCATTATATCCAACAAATGGAAGAATCCGCTTGAACCTCAAATCATCAAAGGGATGCTGAAGCCGCGTCCAACTACGAAGAGCGGTGGTGATGGCCCAGGTACTCACACCCAACCATCAAAATCTTCGAAGAAAAAGAAGAAGAAATCTAAGAAGCCCGTGAAGCCTGGAGACAAGTGCATGGATTTACAGAAACAGATTGACGCGCTAGAGGAGTACAATCAAAAGGCGCGGACTCCCGTCACGCTACAAGAGTTCCTCAACCACGTCTTTCAGGAGGAAGATGATGGAGAGAGCTCATCGGATGAATCCGAGGGATATGTGGCGAGTTGTCATGTGATTTCCCACTCGGAAGATGAGAAAACTCCTGGTACTGAGAAACTGGGGGCACAGCCTGAGCCAGAACTTGTATGGCCAACAGATGAAATGATCGACGCCTTTCTAGACGAGATTTGTTTGAAGAGTAAAGCCGATTAGAAGCGTGAGATGGCTGCATCTGAAGGAGCCAAGCGCAGGCGACTAAACGAAAGAATCGAAGCACTCCCGCCAGATCAAAAGACATCCGATCCGAATAAAAGCAAGTACAAGACGAGGAAGAGGTTCGCCAAAGCCATGTCAGTGGGGATGAAGCTACCACCCTCGGAAGAGAACGCGTTCGATGGGGGCGGAGTGGCACCCTAATTATTGTTCATATCATCGGAAAATTTCACACCCTACAGAGGAGTGCGACGCTTTTAGGATATGGTGGCAGGGATATGTTGCTCACCAGCAACATTTTAAGCGCATGAAACACAGAACTCGTCGGGAGCAAAGAGGTACAACTGACAGGCACAAAAGAACTACCGGCAGCTGTTACATAGTCGATGCCGGAGGATCACAAGTTCTCACCTTTGGGAGCGACTCTGATGAGGAAGTGGCTTTGGGCCCTCTCTTTAAAGAGTCCGTCTTAGGGAAAGAGGAAGAACCGGAGGCCTGCGAGAACATTCAGCTGCGCAATCGCACGCTCCCGAAAAAGAATCTCGGGCTCGCAAATAGAAAAGATAAGGGAAAGGAGAAGGTCACTGGAGATATCGCCTTAGATGACCAAGTCATGAAAGAGCTGACTTCCAAGGACCCTCCCAGGAAGGGTAAAATGGACTACAACATCCTAGCGCACCTAAGGAAGCTACCTTCTCAGCTCAGCATTCTCGATGCCCTCCTATTATCAAAAGAAGCGCGAGATTCATTAATCAAGGCGTTATAAGAACCCGAGCAGTTCCAAGCCTTCCTCGCCGCAGAAAGGATGAAGGATGAACTGGAAGAAGTGCACACGGCCGACATCACTTTCGGTGACGAAGACCTTCTCCTCGGGACGTGCGACCACAACCATCCCCTATATGTCTCTGGATACTACCATGATATCAAGATAGGCAAGATCCTCGTGGATAATGGATCCTCCGTCAATCTCCTTAATGTTCGGGTGTTGAAGGAAATCTGCATGAGCGTGCAGCACCTCACTCGTGACAAAATTACCATCTCCGGTTTCGACTCCCAGTCATCACGGACTCTCGGATCTGTGATATTAACACTACGCTTCAGGCTGCTTGTCATGGACATCAAGTTTCACGTCATTGACGCCAAGACCTGCTACAACGCCTTGCTCGGTCGCCCTTGGCTACACGAGTACAACATCATCCCTTCTATACAGCATCAGTGTATGAAGTACTTTAAGGATGGTTTCGAGTATACCGTAACAGGTGAGCTGAATCCATTTTCCGTGAATGAAGTCCGCAAGTACGAAGATGCAAAGTGCTTTTTGCCAGATTTCGAGGATACAGAAAGGTGTCGCAAGCCGGAGGACAAAGCCGCCGCCACCATCCCTGTTTTCGGGAGCGATACCGAAGAAGAAGAAGAGATAGTTTACGCTGGGCCGTCCCAACGCAACAACCCGGGACCGTCCACCCCTATATTGATCTTCGGAAGTGACTCGGAAGATGAGATTAATACCGTGTTCTCCAGTCGTCCGTCAATACAAGCATCTCCTGGCGATGATCAGAGTTTGCAAATCACCATGGTGCTGCGGGAGCACTACAAAGACCTCGACATACTTTAAGCTTACAATGTGCAGGACCTGCAGACGTTTTACGTCCCTCCCAGGCGAAAGGGTGAGAAGGTGATCCTATTCTATCGATCCTCGGAAATGAGAGTAGAGAAAGAGATCTGGCATGGCGCGGATTCTACACTCGACAGGCTCCAACCCATCCGTTTACCCAGATATTACACAAACGGACTAAAGAGACTATTGAAGCGCCAAGGGGTACCCTTAAAACAGACTGTTCGACAAGCTCGATTCTACAACAGGATTTGGGATGTCCCTGGAACTCAGCGCAAATTGCCCAACGGGAGAATGGAAACACTTGGGCTGGGATATGTGAGATCCGAGAAACGGGAGCGAGTCCACGGTAGCTACGCCGTATATAACTTCGATGAGGAGGAAGCCCTGTCCCGCAATGCCAACCCCTCATCAAAACCAGATCCCGCAGGCGAAGTGCCGAGTCCGCCATTTGAAGAACGAATGGACAAGCTTATCAGGAAAGCGGATCAAAAAGCTCGGGAAGACCACAACCGCGAGATGGCCATCTACGAGAAGGCCAGGATGCAACGTCTGTTTCAACAGGCTGCAAGAGACAAAGATGCTCCTCCCTGTCAACCCATTGTACAAAAAGCCCAACGCAGAGGCAGAAGTAAGTCAAGAAGCGGAAAGAGGAGCCGACAACAACGATGCAGGATTAGAGAGTCATGTGATCGGGTATTGCGCGGCCCGGATTTGTCCCTCATAAAGAAGATGAGTCGAGCGTATTCCTTCCCCCGAGACAAGACGAAGAAGTTACTCGAGCTCGCTATAAAACATCAAATGATCACACTTCCGAAGTCTAAGCATCATGAGCAAGCTAACGAAGTTTCTCATCCGGGCTATGTTAGTTATATGTATGCCCTAGAGGCCATTACTATACATAGGATGTATATTGTAGTGGATGCTTGGACATATATAGGGATGACTTTCTTGCTCGATATGATAGTATGCTATCTGGTTACTCTTTACCTTAACGTGTACACTGATTGTCTCTCTGTTACATGTTGGTAAAGCCCTTAGGATGTGTACTTGACTACCTGGACTATGATGCGGATCATACTAGTGGGGACATGGTAGTTCATAAGTACATCCTTCAAAGTCCCTAGTCGTGGGTGTATCGAGACAGGGCATCGATATACCAGAGTAGACTAGCGTGTAGCTTCTCGACCCATACAGATGGGCAATGGATGATCCCATATCCATTGGTGTTTGACATCAGAGATGAAATACGGGTGCTCAGTGGAGACTGGGTACACTGGACGGACTCGCCGAGAACTCCCAGATGGTATTATACCTTACGTCAAATGGCAGTTCTCTGGTGACACTGGTACAGGTTAGTCTGTAGACCCGAGATCGTCATAAAGTCTTGTGTGATTCCCACTGTGCTTTGATTTCCATCATACCACGTCCAAGAGGGCATGCAAAAAGGTGGCTTTTGGGTACAGTCCCGAATCACATGGAGGCAAGGAGCGATAGGAGGGGTTTCGTCTCTCCCGGTATAGGGAGTTGATGTTGCGCAGTGCTCGATTGGCTATAACAGGAAGTCCTTGGCCAAGGCTGTTTTAGGGATTTACTGGTAAGTGTTACCAGTAGTTTCTCGACCCATTATGAGCCTCATATCGACACGACTTATCGAGTTATTGGGGTCTGACGTTTACCACTCCTAGACGAGATATGCGACATATCGGACGAACAGACCGGACCGTACGGCAGTGTTACTCGTTGGATTCATTGGAGTTTGAGTGGGCTTGCTCGTTAATCTTCTGATCGCTCAATACCCGGTTGGCCGTTACGTTTAGCAGACCGCTTGCGGCTTGTGGGTGTTTGATATGATCATCGCCTGCTGCCGGCGTATTGACGAGTCTTTAGAGTCCTACACAGGGGTTTCCTGGTTCAAACGAAACGAAATAGGAGCGCATATGAGATATGTGCGGGACTGAGAATAATACCAGTATGTGATACTGTATTCTATTCTCGCGATTTGTGACATTGATCGGTTGTATGCGATATAGCCGGGTTATCGGATCAAGTGTTGATTCGATAAGTTGTTACTATTGATATTAGCCGGTTATATACGATATGACCGGATCGTTAAATCAAGTGTTGATTTAATAATTTAATGTATAATTATATATTTGATATATTACTTTACATTAACTAGTATTGGTTCACTTAAGATTGATTTTCTCACTTGAATGTGCACATTGTTTATATGTGATATATGCAAGTGTACATGTATGTATCATGCTTGATGATACACACAAGATGGGTGTATGAGACTTATACTAAGATTAGGGTTAATATTAGGGTTATTGGATTATCTTAAGATTTAACAAATGAGTTAAACTTAGTCAAAGTTGTCAAGCTTGAAGAAACTTGGAGAAACTTTGACAAAGTCCACTCTTTTGTCAATTCTCTTGATATTTCTTTAACCTAACCCTTAAACCTCATAACTTAGTTAATTCTCTACATGAGTTAAGCATGAGGGCTTAACTCAACCATGGTGCCATTATTTGTTTGATAAGTTTTCATTTGGATATAATTTCTTTTCTTCTACTTCATCTTCATCAAGCTTGATAAAGCTTACTAGCTCCAATGGCATCATGAGAAAAAGAGTGAGCAATCCAATTCTAAAGTGAACCCACTTCCTATTTCTTCATCCTCTACCATATGTCATGTAGTATAGGGTGTTCTCTTCACAAATTTTTCGACTAAGTGAAGGAATAGCTTGAGTTTGAGTCTCCCCGACGTAGATCATCTTCGGCCTCGAAGTCAATGACCTATCCCGATCATTTCTCCGACGAAACCATCGCTAGAGTCCAGGATCCGATGATTGAATTAGAGGGACGTCAACATGGAGCTAAAGAAATGGTGGAGCGGATCTACAAAGGTTGTAATCCCTTTCACTTAGCAATAAAGTCGTTTACTTGCTTGCTTTTCGCCTTAACTTCTAGTTAACGATCTATATTAGGGTTTCTCGGCACCGGAAAATTTTTGTTTGGCATGGTTGATGCCTTGTGGAACCTCATTATCGTGCCTAGGAACCCTACAGTGGTATCAGAGCCTAGCTAGAGCCTTAGGCGATGCGTAGACGATGTTAGAAATCCGTTCGAATCCGAAACCCTAAAAGAATACCACTCTCTGGACTTTTTTTGAAAAAGTGGATTTTTCCATATTAAAAATATCCAAAAAATTCAGCAGAGTTTTACAAGAATTACTGTACAAAACGGGACCCCTAAGTCGTCTAAAGAGCCGCGGAACCGCGGCCCCACCCTGGCTTGGGCGGCGGTTCCGCGGCCAAATTGATGAATCTTTCCACGTGGCTTGCACAGTAATTTCTATATTTAAGTGCTGTATTTTCTGGGAATTTTTAACTTACACTCCACTGTTGAGTTTTCTGGGGTTGTTTTGGGGATTCGATTATTCGATCGGATTGTCTAATTTTGTCTATGTGTTTTCCGGATAATTTTTGAATATGTTAAAAAGTTCGACCGGATATAAATACCCACTTTTTCCCCTGTCGGGAAATTTCCAAGTGTTGGATCTTTCCGTGGTTTAATAACGTTCTAAGTAGTGCAAGTAACGCGATGGACCCTCTAGAAGACAACAAACCTTAACTCGATTATGTGACCGTCTTGAACTGCCCTTTGAACCTTCGGGTTTGGGGCAGTACGGCGTGCCACATGTGAGGCGTTGGCTTGACCCTTCTACGGCTGGACCGTTGGTACCGAGGCATGAACTGGATGTTTTTAAACTTGTTTCATGTGTTGATCTGTTTCGGGAAAACTTGGGTGTTTGATTGTTCGATCGGAAAGTTTAACATTTTCTATTTATCTGGAATGGGATACAATACTTGGAATCCACAAGCAGTTATGAGATAACTGATTTGAATGTTATAAACATAGCACTTTAGTCTCACTTGATCGGTTGCCACGGAATTTTGATGCGATCAAAAGTCCGTTGCAATCACGTAGCGTACGCGGATACTCGCCGGTAAACTTAATAGACAACCACGCCCCATAACCCCAACCAAGTGACTGTAGGAGAACCCCGTCGCCGAAAGCATCCGTTCGGGTGCTCGTGGCAGCGGTGTTCCACCTTGGTGCACTTTGTCGACGGCGTCGGGGGTGCGGCCGCCTACTAAAGTTTACGACGAGCATTCGATCAGGATGTCGGGAATCTTGTTGAATTGCCCGACTTGATATTGAAAAGTGTTTTCGATAATGAGACTAAAATGCGGGGTTTATAATTGTTAGGCATGTGATGTCTAAGGAATTCATTTGATTAGGCATGCGATGTCTATGCAGGTTGCGGATTCCAACTGTTGTAGTTTTACACTTTCTTTTCTGTGACCGTAAGTGTAATATGTGATATCGCCGGTTTTGTTGCTATATGTCAACGACAATTGGGATGCGCACATTTACTTACGTTGATGACATGTGATGTTATGTGTTGCTGGATATGTTATATTGGATCGTCGCGTTTTGAATAGCCGGGGTTTTATGTGAGATGAGAGTTTTTATTTTCATTCATGTAAAATTTATTGTATGTAATATTCTTTTATTGGGGCACTTCCAGGTAGCGGAAGATGTCACCCATTGTATATTATTTACTTTTCCGCACTAGGATAGACCCAAGGAGGAGGGCACAAGTAACTGGGTTCTGGAGTCCAGTGGGAGACCAACTCGAGGAGTCGAGTCCGGGTCTCCTAACTCTAGAATTGGTAGGGTTTCTTGCCGCTCTCGTAGGGGTCTAGGGGTGTGGGTTTGGCTATTCATCGCGACCGTGGAATCCGTGTTTTATACTGGCTCGTATTGAAAACACGGACGTCCTAGTATATCCAATATTTCATATGTTTCTTCTGCTGCGATATCTGTGATGTGATCATTTGATGTTCTGTGATAAATGCTGTATATAGTATATATGATATATTATATAGACATTACTTATGTTTTGCACTCGCGCTAGCCCTGCCCCGCTCTGTCGTTAGTTACCTAACCTAACGGTGCACGAGGGGACATCGAGGTGAATGCGGATGGCATAAGTGTACGTCGTATTTATCTGTGATATTTAGGTACTTAAATGATGGGACTTCATTAATATGATTAATGAAAGAAAAGAAACCTAAAGATGTTGTGGAATCGAATTTTCAAAAACAGGTAGCTACAGTTCTTGCTTTGCATCGCAGTGTTCCTTGTAGAACATCCTGCACCTTATTCGATAAGGAAAGGACCGAGATCCCTTCACCGGGAGTGACTCCTTTAGCAATAACTGGCAGATGCTACAACCCTCGGTTTGTCTTTTGATTGCTTCTATAGTTTTTGCTTTGCACAGCGATGTATATGATATATCCAGCACCTCATTCGACGAGGAAAGGGCCGACGATCCCTTCAACGGGAGTGACCCTTTTAGCAAAACTAGAAAAGTCTCAAAAACACTCCATTTTAAAATCATTTGATTCTACAACGATATCGAGTTCATTACGCAATATGTTTTCAGAAAAACCTGTCGTAGCCCTCCGTCATTTCAGATATGTACTGGTTAGTATTCGTGCTGCGTTTGTTGACCTCTGTCAAGGCGTAGTGCGCGGTAGCTGATTAGTGCTTATCTGTATAAGCATATGATGTGATTGATTTAGGGTAGTCGTGCGACCTTGTTGACCTCTGTCAAGGGTCGTGCGGGTGGGTTTACTTCAATCAGGAAATGACGGGTTGAACTTGACTAGCAGCCTATGGTTTGTTGACCTCTGTCAAGGTCATAGGACGCTAGGGGCAAAATATTATTGGGAATTTCAAGTGTTGAAATTTGCAATGAGATTGCATACCTTCTATGAGATAGTTGGATCCCGATACCCGCTGCGAGTAAGAGTTACTCCTGGGAGAGTTTTACACATTACAATTGGTCGATCAAGTAGGTGTCTAGAAAGGTGTCAACGGGGTTACACCTCTGGGAAAACGAGGTTTACTGTAATTAGGTTCGTGCGAAAGCACGGGGGACCTCCCTCAAAGTACCGACACTGGCCTGGCTGAAAGATTGGTGAACTTGTAGCGTGTAATTAATCCCGGCTAGTCTTTCCTTTTAGGGTTTGAAGGAAGATTTGATAAAAACAGTGGGAGCCATCCTGATTAGATAAAATATATAACCATTCTGATCTTGCAAGAGCATACGCTGAGTGTTTTCTTCTCTCTCTCTCCAGGTAGCGACCATGTCACGCCTTAATCAAGATAATAAAACGGATATATTGACTGAACCCGCTTGTTATACTGAGCTGGGGAACGTTGGTCCCGCTCCAACTTATAATGTTATAAGACAGAGCAAGAAATTGGGGAATACCAGATTTCCCGTGCCGCCCAAACGAAGAAAGTGCATGTTGATGCATCATCTTCAGGTGTGTTCATTGCAGAGAACTGTTTCTCAGTATCCTTTACGTCCTGGGTATATGATATCGGATCAGGATCCCGCATATGTAATTTGTTACATGGGCTACAGAAAGGTAAAGAACTGAGAACGGGTGATAAGTTTCATGAGACAGAAAACGGTGCAAGTGTTACAGCCAGGTCTGTTGGTCACTGTCACCCTGTATTACCAGAATACATTGATTCTGAACAAATATTATTAGATACCGAACCTGATATACAAAATCATATCAATCTCTTTATTTAGATAAAGAAGGATATAATTTTGTATTGTTGGATAATGTTTTGAACATTTCCTATATCAAAAGTTGATCGGTTCAGGCACGTTATCTAAAAGCATTAACGTTCTAAATCAAACTACAGTTCTTAGTATACGGAATACACACAAGAGGAAGAGTTCAGAAATGAACGGATCCTTCTTGAGGTATTGTAGACTAGGTCATATCAATGCGACCCGACTAGCTTAAGTTACATTGAAGATGCATATTTAAATCAGTTTGAATTTACATCTTATGAAACTGGCCAGTCATGTCACAGAGATAAGATGACCATAGCTCTGTTTATTGGAAACAGAGAAAGAGTTAGTGAACTCTTGGGATTGATACATGCTGATGTATGAAGGTCCCCTGTCTACACATGCCAAGACCGGTTCTTTGTACTTCATTACATTCTCTGATAATCTCTCAAGATTTAGACATATGTTCCTGTTGAAACACAAGTCCGAAATTTTTGAGATATTCATAGAATATAAGTTAGAAGTAGAGAACCAAAATACGGGTAAAAGTATTATGTCCTTTGATGTGATCAAGGAGGAGAATACTTGAGCATAGAATTCCTGGATTATTCTAAAGGAGAATGAGATTCTCTCTCAGCATTACTCCTCCGTATACACCATAGCACGATGGTATATCGGGACGGAGCAATAACACCCTATGTGATATGGTGTGCTCTATGATGAGTACTACTGAGTTTCCTATTTCTTTTTGGGAGTTATGCACTTGAGAAGTTGCAGACCTATTGAATAGGGTTCCGATCAAATCAGATGCCTACCATTTCATATGAGATATGGAAAGGGAAGAGCCCATCTCTTAAGTCAGTTAAGATTTGGGATTGTCTGGACTATGTCTAAAAGCAAAATCCGGACAAGCTCGAGGCAAGGTCTGTTATGTAGATCTGGAAAGGTTCCAGCTATACAAACTAAAGCAGATAATTTGGTAGAACCAACGGATTCAATAGCAACCAACGAACCTCAGCCTCTCCGCCGATCTAGTAGGGTTCCTCACCCACCTGAGAGATACTTCGGTTTCTCTATGACAGTGGGAGCGAGAATTGCATCATGAGATGATGACCCAACTAGTTTCGAGCTGGCCATCAGGAGTGGGACTCTGTAAGAATGGCTGGATGCTTATCGATCTGAGATGGAATCCTTATACACCAACAAAGTATGGACTTTGGTTGCTTTATCTGAAAGGTTAAATCCCCATCAGGAGCAAGTATATCTTGAGAAGATTACTTGGTGTACATGGAAAAGTTGAGACTTTCAAAGCTAGACTTGTTTAAGGTTTGCATCATTGACCAGGTTTGGATTATGATGAAACCTTTTTTCTAAGTAGCTATGCTTAAGTCCATCCAGATCCTACTTGCTACGGCTACATACCATGACTACGATATCTGACGGTTGGGTGTCTTGATGCTTTTCTAAATGATGATTAGGAAGAAAGCGTCTATAAGTACACAGCCAGAGAGCTTCGTAGACAGTGGGAGCAGCGGAAACGTATGCAAGATGTTTTATGTGATAAAGCAGGCATCGCGGAGTTGGAACATCTGTTTTGATGAGTTAGTCAAAGAGTTTGACATCATCAAAATGGTAGATGAACCTTGTATATACGAAAAGGAAGTAGGGAGTATGGTGGTGATACTCGTAGAGTACGTGGATGGCATACTCATGATAGGGAAGGAGTTTCCTATGCTACGCTCAATCAATCTCCGCTTATCACAAGCATTCTCTATATAGGATCAAAGTGATACCTACTAAATCCTGAGTTTTGGATCTATGAGATAGATCTAATTGGATATTAGGATACTCACTAATTGTAGTGAGATGGTATCAATTGATCCTGGGGAGAATCACTGGAAAGGTTCCAGGGTGATAAGAACGACTGAATGTCAGTCACAGGCATTGTCTTTACCCTCAGCTCAGGGACGGTATGTTGGAAGAGTTCCAAGCTAGATACCGTGGCATACTAGACGATAAAGGCTGGATACATCGCTACTTAAGATGCTACCAAAGAGGAAGTCTGGGTATATATTAGTTCATGAGATGAACTTCGTTCCTCCCATTGTGTGACAATGGAGTTGTGGCTTATGCCTAGGAACGCCCGTCCCATCAGCGATCCAGACATATTCTTAGGCAGTATCACCTGATCATGGAGATGGTTGATCTCCAGAGGATCGAGGTTAGGAGAGTAGACTCAGAGGACAACACGACGGATCCACTCACAAAAGCCTTTTCCCAGAGAGAGACTTTTATGGGATGGTTGAGTATGAGATACTACAACCACTGCTATCAGATGGCCCTAGTGCAACTGGGAGATTGTTAGTTATATGTATGCCCTGGAGGCCATTACTATACATAGGATGTATATTGTAGTGGATGCTTGGACATATATAGGGATGACTTTCTTGCTCGATATGATAGTATGCTATCTGGTTACTCTTTACCTTAACGTGTACACTGATTGTCTCTCTGTTACATGTTGGTAAAGCCCTTAGGATGTGTACTTGACTACCTGGACTATGATGCGGATCATACTAGTGGGGACATGGTAGTCCATAAGTACATCCTTCAAAGTCCCTAGTCGTGGGTGTATCGAGACAGGGCATCGATATACCAGAGTAGACTAGCGTGTAACTTCTCGACCCATACAGATGGGCGATGGATGATCCCATATCCATTGGTGTTTGACATCAGAGATGATATATGGGTGCTCAGTGGAGACTGGGTACACTGGACGGACTCGCCGAGAACTCCCAGATGGTATTATACCTTACGTCAGATGGCAGTTCTCTGGTGACACTGGTACAGGTTAGTCTGTAGACCCGAGATCGTCATAGAGTCTTGTGTGATTCCCACTGTGCTTTGATTTCCATCATACCACGTCCAAGAGGGCGTGCAAAAAGGTGGCTTTTGGGTACAGTCCCGAATCACATGGAGGCAATGAGTGATAGGAGCGGTTTCGTCTCTCCCGGTATAGGGAGTTGATGTTGCGCAGTGCTCGATTGGCTATAACAGGAAGTCCTTGGCCAAGGCTGTTTTAGGGATTTATTGGTAAGTGTTACCAGTAGTTTCTCGACCCATTATGAGCCTCATATCGACACGACTTATCGAGTTATTGGGGTCTGACGTTTACCACCCCTAGACGAGATATGCGACATATCAGACGAACAGACCGGACCGTACGGTAGTGTTACTCGTTGGATTCACTGGAGTTTGAGCGGGCTTGCTCGTTGATCTTCTGATCGCTCAATACCCGGGTGGCCGTTCCGTTTAGCAGACCGCTTGCGGCTTGTGGGTGTTTGATATGATCATCGCCTGCTGCCGGCGTATTGACGAGTCTTTAGAGTCCTACAGAGGGGTTTCCTGGCTCAAGCGAAACGAAATAGGAGCGCATATGAGATATGTGCGGGACCGAGAATAATACCAGTATGTGATACTGTATTCTATTCTCGCGATTTGTGACATTGATCGGTTGTATGCGATATAGCCGGGTTATCGGATCAAGTGTTGATTCGATAAGTTGTTACTATTGATATTAGCCGGTTATATACGATATGACCGGATTGTTAAATCAAGTGTTAATTTAATGATTTAATGTATAATTATATATTTGATATATTACTTTACATTAACTAGTATTGGTTCACTTAAGATTGATTTTCTCACTTGAATGTGCACATTGTTTATATGTGATATATGCAAGTGTACATGTATGTATCATGCTTGATGATACACACAAGATGGGTGTATGAGACTTATACTAAGATTAGGGTTAATATTAGGGTTATTGGATTATCTTAAGATTTAACAAATGAGTTAAACTTAGTCAAAGTTGTCAAGCTTGAAGAAGCTTGGAGAAATTTTGACAAAGTCCACTCTTTTGTCAATTCTCTTGATATTTCTTTAACCTAACCCTTAAACCTCATACCTTAGTTAATTCTCTACATGAGTTAAGCATGAGGGCTTAACTCAACCATGGTGCCATTATTTGTTTGATAAGTTTTCATTTGGATATAATTTCTTTTCTTCTACTTCATCTTCATCAAGCTTGATAAAGCTTGCTAGCTCCAATGGCATCATGAGAAAAAGAGTGAGAAATCCAATTCTAAAGTGAACCCACTTCCTATTTCTTCATCCTCTACCACTTGCCATGTAGTATAGGGTGTTCTCTTCACAAAGTTTTCGACTAAGTGAAGGAATAGCTTGAGTTTGAGTCTCCCCGACGTAGATCATCTTCGGCCTCGAAGTCAATGACCTAGCCCGATCATTTCTCCGACGAAACCATCGCTAGAGTCCAGGATCCGATGATCGCAGTGGAGGGACATCAACACGGAGCTAAAGAAATGGTGGAGCGGATCTACAAAGGTTGTAATCCTTTTCACTTAGCAATAAAGTCGTTTACTTGGTTGCTTTTCGCCTTAACTTCTAGTTAACGATCTATATTAGGGTTTCTCGGCACCGGAAAATTTTTGTTTGGCATGGTTGATGCCTTATGGAACCTCATTAGCATGCCTAGGAACCCTACAGGGTATTGCTCTTATCACCGAGCCATAGGACACCCTATCGAAGACCGCTTCACCTTCAAGAACTGGGTCGAAGACCAGTACCAGCAAGGCAGATTTGCTTTATCCAGCAGCTGGAGGGTAACGCCGCCACAAAAGCATGAACGCACAGCCGCAAGAGCAGAACCAGATCCACATCAATTTTAGAAGCAGATTCGCACCTGTCACATGATTACAATATTAAAAGAAGAGCCCGAGGACATAGATGAGCTCCCTTGGTGCTTCGAAAACAACGACAATGAGGTAATCTCAGAATTTCCACCAGCTCCGAAAGAACTGGAAGATGGCATACATACTACTGCAGATAACCTCAAGAGGATTGAGTTGGGATCGGCAGACGATCCGCGACCGACATTCGTCAGCGAGTTGCTATCTGAAGAAAGGGTGGCTGCGTTAAAGGACGTGCTTCTACAGCATAGAGATTGCTTCGCGTGGAACTATTCCGAGATGCCGGGATTAGATCCAGAGATTGCCGTGCATAAATTAGCGATATCCCCGGATGTCAAGCCAGTCAAGCAGGCGCCGAGAAGGATGCGGCTCGAGCTTGAGATGAGCGTCAACGCCGAAGTCAAGAAGCTGATCGATTCTGGATTTATCCAAGAAGTCCAATATCCTGACTGGATCGCCAACATCGTCCCGGTAATGAAGAAAAATGGGACGGTGCGCATATGCGTGGACTTCAGGGATCTCAATAAAGCCTGCCCGAAGGACGATTTCCCAGTACCGGTAACCGAGCTGATGATAGATAACACGTCCACTCATGAGGTTTTCTCTTTCTTGGACGGTTCATCAGGGTACAATTAGATAAAGATGCATCCCGAAGACCAGAAGCACACTGCTTTCCGGACTCCTTTGGGTATATTCTGCTACAAAGTCATGCCCTTCGGATTAAAAAATGCCGGTGCCACCTATCAGAGGGCCATGACAAAGATCTTTGATGATCTCATACATGAAATCGTCGAGTGCTATATCGACGACCTCGTAGTAAAAAGCATGTCATATGAAGAGCATTTAGAGCATCTGAAGACCGTATTTCAATGCCTTTGGCAATATAATTTGAAGATGAATCCCCTCAAATGCGCGTTCGGAGTCTCCTCGGGTAAATTCCTGGGATTCATCATCCAACACCGAGGTATCAAAATAGATCCATCTAAGATCAAGGCGATCATGGAAATACCACCGCCAAGGACTCTCAAACAGCTGTGGTCTCTCCAAGGGAAGCTCGCGTACATCCGGCGATTTATCGCCAACCTGTCAGGCAAGTGCCGTCCTTACAGTCACCTGATGAAGAAGGGAACTCCGTTCGTCTGGGACCAAAAATGCCAGAGCGCACTAGATGAAATCAAGCAATACCTGCAGAACCCGCCGGTGCTGGCTGCTCCGGTTAAAGGAAAGCCCCTTATCTTATATACAACAGCCCTCGAAGGGTCCTTAGGCGCATTATGGGCTCAAGAAAACGACCAAGGGAAGGAGAGAGCGCTCTACTATTTAAGCCGAGTTCTTCTGGGGGCAGAAAGCAATTACTCCCCTATCGAAAAACACTGCCTGGCGTTAATCTTTGCGATAACAAAACTTCGGCACTATGCATTGGCACATGAAGTCCGTCTTATATCAAAGGTGGACCCCTTAAAATATCTAATGTCAAAGGCCATATTGACAGCGAGACTCGCTAAATGGGCCCTGCTCCTGATGGAGTTTTCAATAACCTATCAGCCTCTTAAGGCAGTGAAAGGCCAAGCCATCGCCGACTTCCTTGCTGAGCATCCAGTACCTGCCGGTTCTCCTCTGAATTGCGATTTGCCAGACGAACATGCGTTTGCTGCGATCAACGGTGGTAATACCCGATGGGAGCTTTATTTCGATGGAGCGTCTTCCGTGAAGAAGCGCAAACAAAGTACCCCTATATTCAAATCAGGAGTAGGACTCATCTTTGTAACTCCACAAGGAGGGATGATGCACTTCGCTTTCTCCTTAACAGAACCGAGGACGAACAATGAAGCCGAATACGAAGCTTTGATAGCAGGCCTCGAGATCGCCATCAGCATGGGAATTGAAAACCTCCTCATATACGGGGATTCTCAACTAGTCGTTAGTCAAGTAAACGGTGACTACCAAACGTGCAAACCGGAGTTGGTGAAATATGGTAAAAAGATGCGACAACTGTTGACCCAAATTCCCTCCTATACTCTGGAAAGTATACCACGCGCGGAAAACAGCAAAGCAGACGCGTTGGCCAAGCTCGCTAAAGAACTGGCTGACGAGAACCTTGATGACGTTAAAATCGTGGTGCAAAGCCGTCGGGTGCTTGCCTCAGCAGAAATATCTCCGGAATCATCCGAAAAGAAGGGAGTGACTGAGCAGACGATCCTACAAATAAAAGACCGTGAGAAGGCTGAGGACTGGAAGGAGGTCTTCATAGACTACTTTAAGTCCCACCGAATGCCCGAAGAAGCGACCTCAAGACATCAGCTCATGAAACGAGCTCTGTCTTTCGCCTTCGTCAACGATATTCTGTATAAAAGGTCGTTCGATTCTTTATGGTTGAGATGCCTGGGACCTGTCGAAGCGAAAAGGGTCGTTCAGGAAGTTCACGACGGACTCTGCGGTTCTCACCAAGCAGGCCCGAAGATGAAATTGAAGATCAAACGAATGGGTTATTATTGGCCCACGATGATCCAGGACTGCCTCGAGTATGCGAAGCAATGCCACTTGTGCCAGATTCATGGGGACTTTATCCACAACATCCAAATCCACTACATCCAACGGTGTCTAGCTGGCCATTCGAAATGTGGGGAACTGACATAATCGGCCCCATCGAACCAGCGTCATCCAGGGGACATCGTTTTATCCTGGCAACGACTGATTACTTCTCTAAATGGGCGGAAGCAGTACCGTTAAGGGAAGTGAAGGCAGAAAATATTCTTCATTTCTTTAAGATGCACGTCATTTATCGGTTTGGAACTCCGCGGCGGATTATTTCTGATAACGGGCCAGCCTACAGAAGTCACAAGATCAACCGCTTTGCGCAACAGCATAATATAGACTGGAGGTATTCCTCGGTTTATAATCCGCGAGCTAACGGTCTAGCCAAGGCCTTCAACAAGACCTTGACGAAAATCATAAAGAAAACGGTGTCCCGAAATAAGAAGGACGGGCACGAGAAACTGCAGGAGGCTTTCTGGGCATACCGAACTACGTTCAAAACGGCCACGAACACAACGCCGTACGCATTGGTATTTGGTACAGAAGCAGTACTCCCCCTCGAGATAGAGTTACCCTCTCTACGAGTGGCGGTCCACTACGAGCTGACGGCGAAGAAAATGCTCACCTCCGGCTTGAGGAGCTTGATGCCCTTGATGAGACCCGGCTCATAGCATAACAAAATCTGGAGGCTTACAAAGCAAAGATGACGCGCTCATACGAAAGATTGACCAGGCCGAGGACGTTCCGCCAAGACGAACTTGTGCTAATTGTCAGAAGATCTATGATCCCCAATCGCGCCAAGCGGGGAAAATTCGAGCTAAACTATGAAGGCCCGTACATCATAGACAAGGTCTACCAGGGTGGAGCTTATCTACTCATGTATATGCACGGTGAAAGGCCTTTCAGGCCAGTGAACGGCCGCTTCCTGAAGAAATACTACGCTTAACGGGTCAAGGTTTAGGTCAATGATAGATGACGACGATTACGTCCGCTCGCTATCTTCCTAAGCCCGAACTCTAGGTAGTAACCAGCATCCTTAAACTAACAACGGACCGAAACGTCCTTAAACTAACAGCGGACCGAAACGTCCTTAAACTAACATCGGACCGAAACGTCCTTAAACTAATATCGCACCGAAACGTCCTTAAACTAAAAATGGACCACTATGTCCTAAAACTAGCCGTTGACTGAGACGTCGATAAACTACGGTAGATTGCAATACCTCAAAGCCGATATATAAAAATAAAAATAATAATAATAAAATAAAAAATAAAAAATGGTATGTCCGTACGCAAAAGGGGCACGGATGAAAACCCGAAAGGGCTCCGTGAGTAAAAACAGCAGGGCTACCGGCGAGTGTTTGTGAAAACCCGAAAGGGCGCAACCTCGTTAAAAGACACTTACAGGGCCCTCACGACCTTGTAAGGAGAAACCACCCGCGTGAGATCTTTACGACTCACAAGGGAGCAGCACACTTAGGAGTCCTCACGATTCCTAAGGAGAAATTACACTTGCGAGATCCTCACGACTCGTAAGGAGAACTCTCTTACGGGACCCTCACGGCTCATAAAATTTGAAAGCCTTAAGTTACAGAGACCTGAACCTGTGCTTAAGCAATCCCCACAACCTTCGATATTGCCCTACAGGCGGCTCAATACTGACCCTTGTATACAATCCACGGGCGTGAATAAACATTTCCCCAACCAAGTCCCATCCGTGGCTAGGGATATGTTCATATGGCAAACAACCCCTGTAAGTCCTCTCGACTTATAAGGAGAAAACCTTTTTGTAAGATCCTTACGACTTGCAAGAGGACACACACTTAGGAGTCCTCACGATTCCCAAGGAGAAAACACACCTATAAGATCCCTACGACTTGTAGGGAGAAATACCTTTGTGAGACTCTTACGGCTCATGAAGTCAAAAGCCTTAGTCGACAGGATCCTTAACCCTGTTTGCTAAGCCATCTTTGTTCAACATCGACAGAGGCAAATGATGATTCGCTCCTGGCAACGTCCCAGTTGTAGCGATGCTGATGCCGAAATCGGTGTCTAAAATCCAAGCTTGCAGCGAAAAGGCTAGCGAGCCACACATGCATACGAAATAGCCGAAATGATGGGGCAACTTGCAATAAAAAGCAGCAAGTAAGAATGTATGCATGAAAAATAGCCGAAATGATGGGGCAACTCGCAATAAAAAGCAGCGAGTAGAAAATAAAATAAATAGACGAAATGATTGGGCACCGCGAAAAATTGCCGAAATGATGGGGCAATCGCGACCTTCGCGATATAAAAGCTGAAATGATAGAGCATCGCGGAAAAAGAAATAAAAATGAAATTCATGCCCTACAGGCGATGTTCCATCACACCCTGTATACAATTCAAGGGCGTAAACAAAGAAGTGATCATACTTCCCCCCAGATTTCATCAAAGAAAGAAGCTAAATCTCGACGGGCCGCAAGCGACCTAGAGATCATCCCAACACTCGTCTCGTAACGACAGACACAACTTCAAACAAAGCGGAGCAGCGGCAACCCCTAGTTCCATGGCTCGGCGATATACACATCACCAACAGTCAAACCTCCATTCTGTGAAATACAGATACAATCAACAAAATTCCTGGTTACGTGGAACGCGGATAACGTCACTCTTTGATCCCGTGGAAAATGTCCAGAGCGGATCCTGGTCCTCGCAGAGCACGGCAGTGAACCCGTGTGAAGCATCCAGAGCGGAGCCTAGTTCTCGCCGAACACGGCAGTGAACCCGTGTGAAGCATCTAGTGCAAAATTCCTGGTTACGTGGAATGCGGATAACGTCACTCTGTGACCCCATGGAAAACGTCCAGAGCGGATCCTGGTCCTCGCAGAGCACGGCAGTGAACCCGTGTGAAGCATCCAGAGTGGAGCCTAGTTCTCGCCGAACACGGCAGTGAACCCGTGTGAAGCATCTAGTGCAAAATTCCTGGTTACGTGGAACGCGGATAACGTCACTCTTTGACCCGCGGAAAACATCCAGAGTGGATCCTGGTCCTCGCAGAGCACGGCAGTGAACCCGTGTGAAGCATCCAGAGCGGAGCCTAGTCCTCGCCGAACACGGCAGTGAACCCGTGTGAAGTATCTAGTGCAAAATTCATGGTTACATGGAACGTGGATAACGTCACTCTTTGACCCCATGGAAAACGTCCAGAGCAGATCCTGGTCCTCGCAGAGCACGGCAGTGAACCCGTGTGAAGCATCTAGTGCAAAATTCCTGGTTACATGGAACGCGGATAACGTCACTCTTTGACCCCGTGGAAAATGTCCAGAGCGGATCCTGGTCCTCGCAGAGCACGGCAGTGAACCCGTGTGAAGCATCCAGAGCGGAGCCTAGTCCTCGTCGAACATGGCAGTGAACCCGTGTGAAGCATCTAGTGCAAAATTCCTAGTTACGTGGAACGCGGATAACGTCACTCTTTGACCCGCGGAAAACATCCAGAGCGGATCCTGGTCCTCGCAGAGCACGGCAGTGAACCCATGTGAAGCATCCAGAGCGGAGCCTAGTCCTCGCCGAGCACGGCAGTGAACCCGTGTGAAGCATCTAGTGCAAAATTCCTGGCTACGTGAAACGCGGATAACGTCACTCTTTGACCCCGCGGAAAACGCCCAGAGCGGAGCCTGGTCCTCGGCAAGCACGGCAGTGAACCCGTGTGAAGCATCCAGAGCAAACACCGGATTGTGGAGTCCTTAAAATCCACGGACTATGATGTCCTTAACCTCGACCGTAATGTCTTAAAACTAACGATCAACCACCCTGAGTCTATATTGATTCCACCTTAGTTTAGGGGTACATCTCTTCACTGCTTTGATACCTGGCATTGTAATTCCTCAATGTCTTCGAAGAGGTGACGGGTCCCCGCAACCACATATCGGACTGTGGAGTCCTTAAATCCACGGACTATGAGGTCCTTAATCTTGACCGTGATGTCTTAAAACTAACATCGGACTGTGGAGTCCTTAAATCCACGGACTATGAGGTCCTTAACCTTGACCGTAATGTCTTAAAACTAACATCGGACTGTGGAGTCCTTCAATATACGGACTATGAGGTCCTTAACCTTGACCGTGATGTCTTAAAACTAACATCGGACTGTGGAGTCCTTAAATCCACGGACTATGAGGTCCTTAGCCTTGACCGCGATGTCTTTAAACTACGACACCCTGGAAACTATCCCAAACCAACCCCTGACCCCACGTAACACGGATAAGGGTGACCACATCCAGCACTTGCAGGTCCTCACGACCTGTAAGGAAGAAAAACTCTCTTGTGAGATCCTTACGACTCTTAAGGGAAACCCGCTTAAGAATCCTCACGATTCTTAAGAAGAACTTACACCTATGGGATCCTCTCGACCCATGGGGAGAAAAACTCTTTATGAGACCCTCGTGGCTCATAAAGTGTAAAAGTCTTAGGAAGCAGATCTTAACCCTGAATCCTAAGCCATCGCTGCCCTGCAAAGAGATCAAGATAGACTATCCGCAGAATACATTCAATAAAAGAGACACACCATTGAAAAGAAAAATGTATCTTTTATTCATAAACTAAAATGGATACAAAGTACAATTCCTGAAAGAACAAAAAGAAAATACTCTCATCTATGAGTATATACAAAAAAGGAAGGAAAAGATACAAATGTTTCAAGCCGGTGGGCGATTTAGCAGCTTGGTCAGCTCATCCTGCTTTTGTTGGGCCACGGCCTCATGATTTAAGATCGCCAAAAGACGGGCCTCCGCCTGAGCCTGCTGGGCCTGATACGAAGCGAGCCGGCCTTCAAGCTCTTTCTCGATGGCCTTATGAGCCTCGACCTTCTCACGAGTGAACATGGCAGCTTTATCAAGAGTCACCACCTCCCTGATAGACTCTTGAAGCACCCGCCAGAGTTCATACGCTTTGTTGGCCTTGGCAGTAAGACTCGCCTGAAGCTCGCTTAGCGCTTTAGAAGCCAGCTCCCTCTCCGAGAATTTACGGCCGAGCCTCTTCTCGCTCGATGTCATGTTTGCCGTGCACCGCTCTATCAGCCCCCGCAAGTCCGCCTTTGCAGCCATGACCTCCGAGGAAAGACGGGAACATTCAAGTGCGTGCAAGTAAGCCTCCACCTGCCGACAGAACTCCACCCAGACTCGTACCACCTCTTCACTATGGTAGGTGGCAAGAAAAGGAAGAGAAACGTTAGCCTCGGCAGCAAATGCTTCAGCTGTGGTTGCACTGCCAGCACGAAGCTCCTCGATCAAAGACGACAGGGAGACAAGGCTTAATTGGGCCAAGCGTTCTGAAGCTCGCAAAGCATAAGGGCCGGCGGCATGACGACACGCGATTCCAACGCTATTGGAGCTGGCAAGGCTATTCAGAGTTGAAAAATATTAGTAAGACTCTTAAACAAAGGAACAAGTGAGGCTATACCGGAATGTCACTTACCTACGGTCATGCAAGTAGGAGCTGAGGGTTCCCCTGGCCCTTCGAGAACCTCGACCTCATCATCGACCTCCAAAACTGTAGAGAACATCAATGTCAATACGTAAAATAACAACGATGCTATGAGAAGTGATGAACAACACTCACCTTGTCCAGATGAGAGGACGATGCGTTGAGGAGATATCGCCTGCGGAGCGGCCAGTTCCAAAAGACGCTGGAAGGATTGCTGAGGAGACAGATCGACAATGGAGGCCGCCAGTCCACGCAATTCTGAAAAGACAAAAGAGTTCAGGTAACAGAAAGATTACTAGCTCAAAACGTGGAAGGTTACCTTCAACACTCCTCCCATTCTGAGCTCGGGGGATAGCAGCTTCAACGGCCTCTGTCGTGACCTCAGGCTCCAACAAAGGGAAGGTAGTCTCGACTGCCTCCATCTCAACCTCTAGGCCGCCTTCGGGTAGAGTCGTTGGGACAGCGACCACTGAGGGAACCTCTCCCAAAGGAGCGAGTACCCTGGAATCAAGAGCCGCCACCGGAGGTTCTATTGCGAGAGGAATGGCATTGTCGGCCCCATCCGCATCGAGTAAGGCTGCATCGGGGATGTCAACGGGCTCTAGCTGCAGCAAGCCAGTGGGGATCTCTCCCATCTGTTGGATATATGTATGCCCTAGAGGCCATTATGTGATAGTGGATGTATCTATACATGTATATATATTCAGTTTGCATTCTTGCTCGACATGATAGTATGCTATCTGGTTCTTCTTTATCTGACATGTTTATTTGATCATGCTTCTATTCATTCATACATGCTGATAAAGCCCTAAGGATATCGGCTTGACTACTCTGATTATGATGGAGATCATACTAGTGGGACATCTGTAGTCTATAAGCATATCCTGGAAAGTCCCTAGTCGTAGGTATATCGAGATGGGGCATCGATATACCAGAGTAGACTAGCGTATATGATACTAGACCCATACGATGGGCGATGGATGTTCCCACATTCATCGATGTTTGACATCAAGATCATATACGGGTGCTCAGTGGTGACTGGGTACACTGGACGGACTCACCGAGAACTCCTATATGGAATTATATCTATCGTCGGATAGCAGTTCTCAGGTGACACTGGTACAGGTTAGTCTGTAGACCCGAGATCGTCATGGAGTCTTGTGTGTTCTCCCACTGTACTTTGATTGCCACCCTACCACGGCTCTACTGAGTCGTGCAAACAGGTGGCCGTTGGGTACAGTCCCGAGACACACGAAGACGATGAGCGATAGGAGGGGTTTCGTCTCTCCCGGTATTGGGAGTTGATGCTGTGCTGTGCCCGACTGGTTATAACAGCAAGTCCCTGGCCAGGGCTGCTGAGATTTGCTGATAAGTGTTATCAGTAGTTTCTCGATCTGTTATAGACCATTCACCGGCACGACTTATTGAGTTATTGGGGTCGACGTGACCATCCCTAGGCTCGATATGCAGCATATCTGACGAAGAGACCGGACTGTATGGTAGTGTTGCCGGATGGCTCGACGGGAGTTGTAGCAGGTTCGCTTGTTGTCTTCTGATCGCTCAATACCCGGGTGGCCGTTACGTTTAGCTGACCGCTTGCGGCTTGAGGGTACATGATATGATCATCACCCTCTGCCGGCGTATTGACGAGTCTTAGAGTCCCACAAAGGAGTTACCCAGTCCAGGCGAAACGTTGTGGTGCGCGTATGCGATATGCGCATGCACCCGATTGATATGTGCGTATATGATACCGAACATTGATCGGGTGAACTACTTTTGGTGGGGTCATATGAGATATGACCGGATTGATAAATCAAGTGTTGATTTATCATTTAACCATTAGTTTTCTCACTTAAAACCTTTTCTTGGATGATGGATGTGTGCATGCATGTGTGCTTTTCTTTCTTTCTTTCATGCTAGTTTCATGCACATGTGGATGTGCATACATGCACACATACATACACTCATCCATCATGGTTGTTAGCATATGGAAATGGTGGCAATATAAGACTCACACCATGGATTATATTATGGATTATTATTTGATTTTGGATTTAAAAGAAAATGAAAAAGGAAAGGATAATCTTTCATGCTTCTACATTCTTCCTTTGACCTAACCATGCTCAACTACCACTAACCTAAGGTTATCCTTCTCTTTATCATTCCAAACCAAAGTTAAATAATGTCTCCATCACTTTAACCATGGTTCATAGCATGAAGGAATAAAATATATATTGATATATTTCTTTTTCTTCACTAGAGTTAATCTTTTATCTCTTGTTAAAAAATTGCCACCATCTTCTTCCTCTAGCTCCTTTGCTCTCTTGATTTTCCTAGTGAGCAAATACCACTCAAAGATAGGTTTTTGAAGTGAGAAACCTAACCACAACCTCATTCTACACAAGCTTAGCCGCTTTGTTTAGAGTGTTCTCTTCGGTTTGTCGGAGTTGCGAGCTTGGACGGATATCTCCGTGGTGGATCGTCGTGGATACAAGGGGACATCAAAAGGACCTTCGTTCAACACCTTAGAGACCAAGGAGTCCAGCGAAAGGGAGCTACAAAGGTTGTAGTCTCGAAACCCTAGATTAGTTCGCCTTTTATTTCGTAACCCTAATTTTCTAGGATCGATCCATTTGCATGTTAGCTTAGCACCATAAAAATTAAAACTTTGGGTCATGTGATGCTTCAAAACTCTTCATAGGGTGCTATACTAACCTTACACCATCGCCGAAGACTCTGCACAAGTCGCACAAAATAAGGATACATATATACAAGCATAAGCAATCTGAAGAACTGCAAAGAGATATAAGAACATACCAATGCGCAGGGAAGCCTTCAGTATGGCTTCTTCAAGCTGATGCTCCTTCTCAAGGAGGCGCGCTCGCCGAGGTTCGAGGGTAGACTCATGGCCGCCGGTCCACAGGGAAAGCGCGTCCGCAGCATCCTCCGAAGCGGCCTGTTTCAGGGCCTTTTCTCCCCATTCCTCCAAAGGGCCAATGAACCGCCGCCGAATCCATGAAGGGCCTTCATAAAAGATTATGGCAGGATAGGGCTTCTTCGGAACCCTGACGTTTTGGGACTCATCTTGGGAACGTCTTATAGCCTCAGCCAATTGTGCAGCCTCCTCGGCAGCCGAACCCAGGAAAAGAATACCAGCGTCCGACTCTTGCACGACCAACGACTCATCTGGAAGTATGGGCTCCGACTCCGTTAAAGAATCAAGTAGGTTGGTGGCCACCCTCTTCCGCCTCTTAGATCCAGAACCGGCCGCCGAAGATGACCGTTTCTTTCCTCGCGGAGCTTTGGTGCGGCGGCGACCCACATCGCCTTCAACACCATCATCCTTATTACCCTCGCTTGGTGCCACAACCGAGGATGACACCGCCATTGTCGATGCCACGGGAGGCAATGCTGCCGCAGGCGGTGGTGCTGCTACTGGGGCCCGTCTACCCCGCGATCGGGTACCTAGAGGCATACCAGCTGTTGGAGTAAGGTCTACCCCTGACTCCCCCGGAATGAGCGCGGTGCCAATCTCCCTCAGAGGGAAGCGGACCGGAGCCCTCGGTCGCAGCTTAGCTCCCGGAACCTGAGGAGGGGCATCATGACCAAGAAGCACCCTTCTTTCCTCAAGAATAATCGGGCTGACTCGATGGAGATACCAACCCATGAACGATCCCACGCACCGGGGCGTATGCTCAGCTTCAGGGATCATAAAGTGGGAGCCAGTGTTTAACCTCACGAAATGATGTGCGGCATCGCGAACGGCATCAAGTGAAGGGACCGGCGCAACTATGAAAGCCTCAAAGGGAACGCCCTGGTCGTATCCAAGCTGTCGGGTGAATCGATGCGGGTTGTACCGCATGAAAAGAGCTGCACTGTCCTGGCGAAACACCAAGTAGCCCGGTCTAATTGTATACAAGTGCGCGGCCTCCCGGGGCTTCAAAGAAGGTACGTTGTCTTTTGACTGGTCCCAGAGTTGTTGAACTGGACCTGAGGGAGTAGACAAGACCCGATCATTAAAAACCAGCCCGCCAGCCGCGGCGTGAGGAGAAATCAGCACCCGAATAGCCCCGAATTAAGTCGGGTCGGCGGCAGAAGCATCCACCAATCGCATAAGTCGCGGGAAGGGATAGGCGTCGTAAAACGTGGGCCTCTGATGCATAGCGAAAGCCCCCAGCACATGCATTTCGACCCAGGACGTGAAATAAAGAAGCGAAAAGTTTACTACATCCACGCTGGGAGTAGAGGAATTAGCTGCGGCGCCCAACCCATGATAAAGGTGCGCCAAGGCCGGGATGCCGATGGCCAACCGTGTGCCCTCAGCGATACAATAAGCCGGGTAGATAACCGAAGCTCTCATAAAGCGACGATGCATGGGGATGACAAACCAACTGAGCCAGACACTAACAAACCCCACGAAGAACGTCTCTTCATCTATGCTGGGAGCAGCAATGGATTCAAAAGACGTCGGTGATATAATAGGGATGTAGTACTGTGGTAGATCCGATTCAGTGGTCGGCAGCTTCTTCGGACCAAACCCAAAGGGGTCTCTAATGTTGGCGAACTTCGAGCTGTCTTTGACAAGACGTCCTCGCGAAGGAAACGAGCAATGAAGCTCTTGAAAGTAACACCCTGCTCTTCGGATTCGGTGAACAATCGGTCGAAGATACCTAGCGCCTTGATCAAACTGGGACGCTTGTGGCGGACGGCATTCTCAGCAGACAGGCCGTCAACCGGAGCGGGCTCGGGCTCAAAGATGTACTCGTCAGAGGGCATCAACTCCTCATACAGACCACCCCTGATTGGCAACCCCGAGATGTCATAGAATTCTGCCAGAGAGATCGAGACCTCGCGGTCCCCTAAAAGGAAAGTGTTGGTGGGGAGGTTCCACTGGTTCAAGAACGCCTTAACCCACCAGACATGCAGGGATTGGTAGTGAAAGAGCGACGCATATATCGCCTGGTAAAGCCCTACTTTCTGTAGCCGCGCGCGATGGGCGGACAGGATGTAACGAGCCCAGAGAAGGTACCCTGTAGGGTGTCGAAGAGTGAGCCCTATCTTGTAGATTTGTCCCCATGGTTGGGCCTCACCCTGGCAAATACCCCGCCCCAAGATATCTACAGCCGGGATCGGATGGTTCGGGATACCGGTCGTCGAAGGCTCGAGCCTCCCCGTTGGAGTCCAATTTGGCATCTCCACGGCAAAAGCCGTCCTCGGAGGATCCATCGGCGAAAATGGGAAAGTGGGCTCTGTCGGCACTTCACAGAGGAAACTCCGGCGACCCCGGATAATATGGCTGTACCAAGTTCCCCATAGAAGCAAGTTGGTGCAGTTCGGGTTATGAGCCCGGATCATCGCCATCGCTTCCTCGTCAGATGGCGATTGAGGAAAAGCGGCCTCCGAGCGAGTGAAGGGGAAGCACGAAACAAAAGCCATTGCACCTGAGATCGAATAAAAGAAAACTGTCAAAGGCAAAGCAGCAATATATATACATGCATAAGCATGAAGACAGTTGAAGAAAGCGATAGCAGACTTTTTTATGGGACCATTGGCTACAAAACACATGGGCCCCACAGAATCAGGATGACGGCTCATTAATAATGAGACAAGCAGTTGTAATAAGACAAAGGGGATATCCTCATTAAATAGGAAGTGGGTTTCAAGTGGCCCTGCACATCCCCTAGAAGACAAATCTACCTTGGACTCTACAACAAATCAAACGAGATCAAGGGAATTAAATTCCCACAGAAGACATCATTGCAAACTTCTGCTTCATTAATTACAGAAGGATAACCTAGGGCAAAGAGACCCTAAGAAGCCTCCATGTGAAGAAACCGAGTTCTTCATAGGAATTAAATTCCTTATTAAGAAAAGGGGAATTAAATTCCCAGAAACTTTTTTGGGATGGAATTAAATTCCATAAATTTTAACCGCCACCATTATCTCCCTAAAGATCATATGAACCCTAAAAAGATCTACTGTTGAAGGATAAATGGTTTCATACTTTGGTTGAAAAACTTGAGAAAAAATGGGTTCATATTCAAAAAGGGTAAAAACCCTTGTTTTGGATTTAAAATCTAGAGGAATGTGAGAGTTCATCGTTCATTCAAGAGGATTACCTAAAGAAAAGAGTCTTTGTGAGCAGAGTTAAACTCTGAAAATGTTTTAAGGCAGAGAACTAAGCTCTGGAAGAAGAGAATTAAATTCTCAGAAAAAGTTTGCAAGGAGGAAGATAAGCAAAAGTGGAGGCGCTTCTGAAATGACCCCTATATTTATAGGATGTGATGGAAACGCTTCATCTACCCGAGGCCCTAGAGGAATCCAACGGTCACAAGAGTGACAGCGTTGCACTCACGTGCAGACACGTGAGAACAACGCTGTGGGGGCATTTGTTTCCTGATTTAAAATCAGGAAAGTTTACGGAGGAGGCATCACGTGCTAGCACGTGACCAGCAGTCACGTGTTAGCACGTGACAATTAAAAAGCAGCGGCAAAGGCAGATTCAGCTCCTTGATTAAATCAAAGGAAAGGCTCCAGAAAGGGTCACGTGCTCACACGTGACCAGGGGTCACGTGTTGGCACGTGACGGCTGAACAGCGGCTAGGAGACAAAGCGCAGAAAGCAGAAGAAAGCCCGTTCCAAGGGGTCACGTGCCTACACATGACCAGGGGTCACGTGGCCAAGCCTATCTATTTAACAGAATTAAATTCTGAACAGCATTCAAATCTTTCCAAAGGAGAATGATTATTTGGAACCGATTGGATTAAAGATTTAAAGGTGATTAAATATCACCTATCTATGGAAAAATCTTGAACTTGGAAAGATTTCCCCTTAAAATCAAACCGAAATAATAAAGGAATATCTTTGGATTCAAAATCCAATGGTGAATAAAATTCACCTAATAATCCAAAGGTCCAAATGAATGATGAATGCAAATCAAATCTCTAACGAATACAAATCAAATCCCTCAATGAATGATTCACTAAAACTAATTGATTCTGCTCCTTCTCCTATAAATAGGAGCCAGAAAGGGGAGATACAAAAGGAGAGACAGAGATCTATATACAGAGACATAGAGAGAAAAAGAAATAGAGCCTTGAGACTTCAGAAGAATTTGATCTTCTGCAAAAGAAAACCCTAGGTAAGAAAGGGAAGGCTTTTAAAAGAGAGAATTTAATTCTCAAAAGAGTTTAACTCTTATATTAAAAAGAAGAACTTAGTTCTCTCTTTAGTGGAGGATCTGCAAAGTGCACATCTCCCCATGAATTGAGAATTTAATTCTCATTGGGTTGAGATCCTGCCACGCAGATCCAAAGCATAGGGAGGGAATGGAAGTTTGAGTATTTAATTCTCATAGAACTATAGGAATTTAATTCCTCTAAAATAAAATTAGGGTTTAACCCTATGTTATAGGAATTTAATTCCTTCAAATGAACAGAAACAGGGTTTAACCCTAGTTAAGGAACTCAAATCTGTCAAAATAACATGAATTTAATTCCCTTAGAAGAACCTAATTCCTCACATGCATGGGAATTCAATTCTTACAGAAGAAAAGTTAGAGTTCAACTCTATCTAAGAATATAATTCTTCAGAAGAAAACAGGAATTTAATTCCTCTAAAAGTTTATTGCTAGGGTTTAACCCCATGAAGAATTTAATTCTTAAAAAAAAAAGATAAACACATCTTCAAACAGGCAAAGAAACAGGGTCACGTGCTACCACGTGGCCCCTGAAAAGATCCATAGAGAAGGGTTTTGAGGCAACGCCTCGCGTGCCCCACGTGACCCCTGGCAGAAGCTCTAACAGACGAACACTTAAATGCCCATCACGTGACGGCACGTGATGCTCCAAAGTACTCAATACTCTCGGCAAAACAAATAAAGAGAGAGAGGGCGCTCTCACGTGCTACCACGTGACCCCTCTTGCCTTAGTGTTTAACACTAAATTGAAACCTCTGAATCCAGTGTTTAACACTGATTTGCTTTAGTGTTTAACACTAATTGAAAAAAACTTTCTTTGCAGTGTTTAACACTAAATTTCTTAGTGTTTAACACTAAATTAAATTTCTGTTACCAGTGTTTAATACTGATTAACATTAATTTGGAATCTCTCTTTCCAGTGTTTAACACTGATTTGCTTTAGTGTTTAAACACTAACTTGAAACCTCTCTGGCCAGTGCTTAACACTGACCTGCTTTAGTGTTTAACACTAATTTGAAAGCCTTGTTGCTAGTATGTAACACTGATTATCTTTTGGCGTTTAACATCAGTTTGTCAATCTCATTCCCAGTGTTCAACACTGTTGGTCTCTAGTGTTTAACACTAGCTTCAGTCCAATTAGCTAAGTTCTAGAGACAAAGCCTCTCCTTCAATGGACCAACAGAAAGCCAATATTCCAAACATGATTGGACTTAGCCCAAGATGGCCATAAGTCCTCAATCCAAACTTAACTGGGCCAATGGGCTCATAACATAATTGATTGGTCTTGGTCCCAAATTGGGCCAAAGACTATTTAATCTACCTTGGTTCAAGGGTACATCTCTTCACTCCTTTGATACTTGGCGTTGTAATTCCTCAACGTCTTCAAAGAGGTGACGGGTCCCGATGACCACACATTGATACGGACTGTGGGGTCCTTAAATCCATGGACTATGACGTCCTTAACCTTGACCGGGATATCTTAAAACTAACATCGGACTGTGGGGTCCTTAAACCTACGGACTATGACGTCCTTAACCTTGACCGGAATGTCTTAAAACTAACAACAGACTATGACGTCCTTAACCTTGACCGTGATGTCTTAAAACTAATATCGGACTGTGGAGTCCTTAAATCCACGGACTATGACGTCCTTAACCTTGACCGCAACGTCTTAAAACTAACATTGGACCGTAATGTCCTTAAACTATCCATGGACCGTAATGTCCTTAAACTACGTATTGACCTCAATGTCACTAAACTAAACAACAGGGCCTCCCCTTAAATCGCTCTCTTGTTGGATCTAAACGATCCCGTTAAGTTGATCTTAGTCTAAATTTAGACTAACGTATCCTTAACAAACATTTAAGTTGATTTTAGTCTCAAATGAGGCTAACGTATCCTTAAACCCAACCTCCAAACCCAAATCTAAGATAATACGGATTTGGACTAGTCTACGCCCTACGGGCGACGACATAACTCAGTCTCCGTATACAATCCACGGGTAACCAAACACAAAATAAACACACACTACACGAAGTGAAATTTCTGGAGAAGGAGAAAGTGGTTACCGCAATGCGGTAGCGTAATTAACTGCAGGGGCTTGCGCCTGCAGGGAAGAGCGTCCCCACAATCAAAAACCCCTCAAGCGAGGGGGAATCTGAGGAAGTCTGCTACATCGGACGCATTCGTTTAAACCTTCGATACATGGTGCCATAAATCAACTTGGCAGCTTCGGAGAGGTAGACGGATAGCACCATATAGCATCTGTCCCGAATCTCAGGAAGACGTCATGTCTTGGCCGCCATTCGGAGGGGAATAACCATTTTACAATTTTGAACCTATCAAATAGTAGAACAAAGCAACACAAAGAAGTATAGAAAAAACGGCGCACAAACTCTTCCAAACGACCGCGGAAGCGCGGATAAACATGGGGTTATGTGGTGGAACCGCGGCCATGACGTGGCATCTTACGACCATTTTTCTGGAATGTTTTTGTAATTGTACATGGACTTAGAATATGGCCCTAGGTTTCACTCCTCTGTCTATATATACTCCAGATTTGAGCCAACTATGATGCTCTTTCCTTTTCTTAGATTAGTGTAGTTTAGTGTATTGTTCTTCTTCATCATCATCCATTCTCCATTAAAATTGTAGTGAGAGATTTTTGAATGGAAAATTAATGAAGATGGGTTTTTTATATCTTGTATCTTTAATTTCTTGCATTGTATTTTAATTCTTAGCTTAACTTTTATTACTTGTTTGTTAAAATAGTTGTTGGTTTTTTTGTTCTTCTTCTTCTTCTCTTCTAATCCGTATTTTCAACCAATGATACTCAATGGAGTCCCTTACTTAGGTGAGGGCCTAAGTAGTTAGCTTTTTATCTTTTGTAAACCTTTCCTTTCTTTCTTCTCCTCTTCTTGTTTTATTTTTATCATATGTGAATAATTTACTCACTTGTTGGGGCTAAGAAAGGTGGTATTATGGATGGAAAAATCCCTTATGCTTCTCTTTGCCAAAAAAATTGAAGTGAACCTAGACCAAACAAATACAACCCCCTCTCTTAGGCGCGCTATAAGTGACATATAGCCGCGACCTAAGTCGAGAATTCCTTTAGGCACACTACAACGTTACATATAGTTGTGACCTAATTGGAGACTTGGTTGTGAGTGTTTGGCCTAGGGTTGGAAATAAGAACATTGAACGGACGGATAAGGAGCACTAGGAATGTATTTAGTGTTAGAAAATTTGCTTAAACTCGCAAATCTCTTTCGTATGTCCTCCTAATCCCCACTACTTCTGATTATCCCGACTTCATTTCAAGAATGGCAAAAGACAAGCACAAGACTAATTCTAACACTACTAATCAACCATAATCCTAACAAGTTCTTTTGAACATAAAATACAAACACTTAGGATAGAGTTGACAAACATATACATTTTCACTTAACTCGTCTAAAACAAGAATGAAAATACGACTCATCTCCCAGTGGACGACTCGTACTCAACCAGCTAGCTACCAAGCGATACTGACTTGATTGCGGTAAGTAGAACAAATAGAACAAGTATAACGCATAACATATTACGGGTTTTTCTGTCCAATCAAATGGCGTCGTTGCCGGGAAGACGGTACGTATTTCTTTCTTTTTATTCGGGTTAATTTTTGTATATAAAAACTAAAAAAAACCATAAAAATCCATCTTGTTATTCTTTGATTCATTTTGTGCGAGTGTGCAGGATAGGGAAAAGAGCAAGTTCGGTGCCAAAGACGTGGGAAGTTTGGCCCATATCTCGCGGTTACACCGCGACGGATCAAGGTGAAACCGTGCCAAAATCTGGAGCAATTACAGTGATCATATCAAAATACAGAGGCTACAAAATAGAAGACTAAAACCAGAGAAGTGCACCCAAGAAAATTGGAGCCCCAACTCAACAATTTGACCGCGGTTCCATGGCCATTAAAGAGAATTTGACCGCGGTTCCGTGGCCAAAATTTGGCTTCGGTGTCCCAATTTTTTTGTTAGTCCTTCTTTTATCAAGAAACCCCCTCTGAGCTCCAATAGATTGCATTTTATACAGTATTACGCAAACTCTCTCTCCCTCTTTCCAATAAGTTATTTTGTGCAAGATTTTTTGCGCCACCGCCAAATATTTTTTTTGTTGATTTTGTTTGTTTATCACTTTGCATACAATAATACGGATATTAAAGGGCTATAACACCAATTCAGACTGGTTAGAGATTTCATCACCCTTCCTAAGACCCTACAAATCACAAAAAGCATACGCATTAGCTTGAGTTAATAAAAAATATCTAGACCAAATCTATAAGGACTTGTCGCGCTCATTTAGGATAAGTGAAAGTTGCGGAGCATCGGTCGTTTATCTAAACTTGACTTTGTGGTGCCTAGGTTAGAAAAGTGAGGAGGTAATTTTAAAAGACTCGTCTCACGGTGATTCGTGAGCGGAACCCTCTTTACCTCACTTGTGCTTACCTGGCCACAATTGGCAGTGAAGAGGCAATTCGAGGGTTATCCTGCAACTTGTCGCTTGGAAATCTAGGAGCGGTCTGGACTTTGAAAACTCTAGCTCTAGTTGTTGTTTATGCATATTGTGATTGTGATTGCGATTGTGCTTGTTTAAAATTTAGTCCCATAATTATGTATATTTCAAAAAACCAAACAAAAATTTCAAACATCCAAATAAAAATAAAAAATTTATAAAAATTTTCCCACCTTCCACCCTCTCTACTTTTCACTCCTATCATGGGTACCCCTAACCGACAACTCTTGCTGAACTTTGGTATCCCCAACCAGATATTTCATCATACGGTTTTTGCTTTGGTCGAACGTCAAACGATCCATCCATGCCCAAAATTTTTTTGCAAGATCGGATAGACGCCTCTAAAAACAATACTTGGACACCACAATCCACTTCGTATCAATTGTTTCAACCTCTCACGCCTTCTTACGTTGATAACCGATTGATCGTGCTTTTGCGTGTGCGTTTTAAAATCAAAGAATTTACCGCAATCAAGACGGTGTCGCTTGGTAGCTAGCCGGTTGAGTACGGGTCGGTCCACAGGGAAATCGTGTTATCTTTTAGAGTTCTTACGAGTTAAGTCCAAAAGAAATGGTGGTTTTGATTTTTATAAAAACTAAGATTGAATTCAATTCGATTTAAAACCTTGCTAGGGTTAGGATTAGGTTAGTTCGGAAAGATAATTCTACTCACTGCTTCCTTTACCCTAATTAAGAACATAGGTGTTAGGGTAATAATTAACAAAGGGGATTGGCACGACTAGGAAGAAACAGAGTTTCTTCCTTTTGGTCCTTATCCGTCCTTTCTTAACTCTTAGCCCTAAGCTCTATCTAAATCAACCACAACCGGTCTAACTAGGGAATCACCGCTATCTCGTAGGATAGGATGCCGTAGTGAGCGGTGGGTGTTTGATTTACATAGAGTCCTAATTTAAAATATTAAACGGGCAAGAAAGGAGTGAGAGATTTCCATATCTCAAACCTACCCAATCCTAACCCTAACAAATAAGAAACTACTCACTCATTAGGGATGTTATGATGAAGTTCATTTTTATAATTTTCTTTTAATAACCTAATTAACCTGCGGATAATAAAAGACAGATACTAAATTGCAGAAATAAAAGACGAAATGAAAATTGCAAGATAAAAACTTACTTTATTGACACCTCTTGACGATTACAATGGAATTGAAAATTTAAATCTAGAATTAAAAAGAGGCATGCCCTAAAAGAGGCTGTAGGCTTTCCTATTTATAGATAGGAAAAACCCTAGGGTTTACATCTGATCCAAATATGAAATTACAAGACTACCCTAAGAAAGCCGGGTCAAAACACCGACACTACTGATAAAATACACCGACACGTGCACTGCACGGCCGCGGAACCGCGGCGGAATGCTATGTTTGGCCGCGGATCCGCGACCGTTTGGTGGGCTCTTGGGCTTAATTCTTCTGTGATGCTTCAAGTTGCTTTTTCCTTCTGTGTTCTTCACTTGGTTTCTCAGAATCTTTTCTACTTTCTTCCAGATTTCCAACAGTGCAGAATTTGTGGACTTTTACCGTTAGCTTCGCGTTGAAATCTTGAATCTTGTGCTGCCCTTGTATTTTGTGCAATCGAACTGTTCATTGATTTTCGTTTGTTCCTTAAACCGGTAGGTGGTTTCTTGCAGATTCATCTATTTGTTGGTCGTAGTTTCACATTTGTAGCGTCTTTTCCTGAATTTCACTGTATTATTCTGAGAACCTGTAACCTGCAACTATTTTGCAGACATGGATCAAAAGCACCTATTTATTTGCAATATGATTAAGAATGGGGAATATAATAATGCAAAATTCTGATATGAACAAATACCCCTAAACTTATCTTTTGCTCGTCCCGAGCAAAACTAATTTTATTCTCGAAAAATCCTAGCCTCACTTTCGCAGGGAATCGCGATTGCACCGAGCTCGTGCAACAAGCCGTTAAACCTCTAGGTGTCCCTAGTAGGAGGAGTGTTGTCTCCTGAAGGTTTTCAGCGGATACTACCCATAAAATCCGATCAATTTGGCCTATTGACTTTCATTCTTCAATTAGGTGTTCTAGCAAGAAATTCTATTATCTTAAACTTTAGAAATCATCAACCCGTATTTTTCACGCTTTCTTATCATTTAACTTAAGATCGTATATATTCTGCAAATTTATTCAGCTTTCAGCATCTTTTGAATTTTCCTTCTTAGGTTTCGTCTCAACTTAGGAATTTTTAGCATTTCTACTGAAGGTATAAGCCCTATCTTTCATTCCTATCTCTCATCCAAACCCCAATCATATACCCCTACATGTGTGTATGTATCACCCCTACACTTAGAAATTCAATTCAAGCTATCATACTCTTGTCCATCGTCCAAAGTACTTTTAGTTGGTGAATTTTAGATGAAATTGCCCACACATCTTTCATGCGACCGTTAATACTTCTTGAGGTACCAACGACCGATTACAAAATTTGTTCGCGCATTAAGGCGTAATTCCTCGTCTTGTAATACCTAAGGCTTTTAGCAGTGACTCCCAAACCAGTTGGTCTAAGGCACTAGGTGATAAAGCACCCTCGCTATATATTTTTTTATTTTACGCAGCCTTAAGTAATTACAAAACCAGTCTTCATTTTTTATATCTCTTTATTCACACTTATTCTTTTATTTAATTTTTTTTATACTAAGGATTTTAGACAAGAGCAATTCAAGGTATTCTCTACTATCCCAAGTTTCAAGGTGCGTGTATGTGTCAGTTGTAGGGTATATATTTCCAGAATTTTAGACTAAAGGTTCGGAATTATTTTTCAGACTTACATTTTAATAAAAATTTCAATACTCTTCCCTTATTTTGACTCAGCCCAAGAACTGAACTCAAAATTTGCCTATTTCTAAATAAACTATAAGGACATATATTTTCTACTGTTAAACTTTAAGAAAGGTTATTTTTAGGGTTTTTAATTTACTAAGTTTAGGATCTAGTTTTTCCTAGCTAGTGAACCGCCTTGTCAAACTTAAGTCAAATATGGCCAATTTGAATTTTTTTTTATCTTTTTAGTTTTTTCAAATTTTTATTTGATTTTTATTTTATATATATATATATTTTTTATTTTCATGTTTTTCATTTTTTATATTTTTTAAAAAATGCAATGCGGAATTAAATATGCAAAGAAAGAAAAAAGAAAAAAATATGTACAAAAATTAAAATATGCAATGCAATGATAACTATTTACAAACCACCTCCTCCCCCAAACTTACCAAAAGCAGTGCCCTCACTGCTCAGGACCTCGCCGTCCCCTTGAACGTGAACAGGAACGCTCCTCTCGTGCCAGCAGTATAGATACGCCGTGCTCTATCTCTGTCACTCGGCGATCCAAATTGGTCACCATCCCCACCAAATTATCAATCCCCCTAATGGCTCTTCTAAGAAGACGTGCATGTTCTACGGGGGTAAGCTCTTCCTCGCTCGCGGTCGAGCTGGAGCTGGGTGTTCTGGCGGGTACATGTTCGGCTGGTTCTCTTCACGACTATACATCAGTTAGGCGGGTATAGGAAGTGGATACGCCCTCAATGAGAGGCCTAATGGGTATACCTCCATGTATGTAAAACTCAAATTCCTCCACAGAGAGGAAATAGCGACACAATTGTGTCACTAACATAGGGCATGGGTAATTTGCGGCCCTTTTGCCAGCACCAATTGAATTAAGCAAAACCGTGCATATGTCAAATCTAGGGTTCCTAGTCATTAAGGTGTGCACGATATGAAGAGATGGGGTGAAAAATGTTTTATTATGTGAACTCCCAAAAATGTTGTTTTTTGCCCAACGGCACACTGTTAACACGTTGGCGAAGAGAGTTCTAGCCTGTATGCCCTTCCTAGGTTCTCTCGAACAACTATTACCCATTAAGGGTAAGTAGTCTTCAAATTGAAGGGATTGGTCGTGAACAGATAATCTAGGAATTAAGGCGACTTCATGGATGAAGTCCCTGTCAATGATTATTTCTCTATCGCCCCAAAGTAATTTAATGAAACAATATTGTGCTAGGCAACCTTCCTCCATGCACTCGTAAAAACAAGTGACTAGATCTGGAAGAGCGTAGGCATTGGAATGATTGAAAATTAAAAAGTTCCACCCTCGCCGTGTGATCTCATCACCAAAATAACTCCCGTAAATTGTGTGTGCAAAGATTTGTGAAAAATCTCGTTCTAATTGCATGTTTGGTGCAATTCAGAAAGTTCACAGATTTATAAAAAAAAATTAACAGAGAGGGAGAGATGATGTAAACCTCCTCTGAAAAAATCAGAGGGAGAAGAGTCAGGGGCGCGGCGGAAGCGCGGCCAGATGCAGGCTATTGCGGCGGTTGGGCGGCGGCGTAGAGGGATCTCTCTGCAGAAGTTGGAGCGGCGGCTAAGGTTTTCTGAGAGGATTTTTAGGGTTTGGTAAAAACCGCAGAGGGGTCGGGTTCTATTTATAGGGGGTTGTTTTGGTTATTTGCAAAAAGGTCCTCTTAAAAAGAGAAATTTAATTGTAAATAATTTTTTTTATTTAAAACTGAAAATTTACAAAAATACCCCCAAAAATTTGATTTTTTTAAATTTTTTATTTCCAAATTTTTTTATTTTTTATTTTGTTTTTATAAATAATTACAAGTGATACATACCCCCAAACTTGTTTGAAACAGTGATTTGGCTAGATAATCAAAATTTAGGGGTAGACGGAGGAAGATCAGTAAATGTATATCGGCTTCTGCAAAAACAAGAGCTCCTCCGAAGGGTCCGCAGTGAGGAACGGTTTAAGTCTATGTCCGTTCACTTTAAATAGTGAACCGTCCTCCGGATTTTCTAGATCGACCGCACCGTGCGGATATACGGTACGTACCAAAAATGGCCCCTTCCATCGAGATCGGAGCTTTACGGGATGGAAGTGCAATCATGTGTCGTAAAGTAAAACTTGTTGACCAGATTTGAAAGTTTTGCGCAATAGGTGTTTATCGTGAAACACCTTTGTCCTGTTTTTCACAACAACAGCGTTCTTGTAAGCTTCATCCCGAAGCTCGCTTAATTCGTTCAATTGCAGCTTTCTATTGCTGCCCGCATCTCCTAGAGATAGATTCAACTCTTTTATCGCCCAAGATGCTCTATGCTCAATTTCAACTGGAAGGTGGCAAGCCTTTCCATAAACAAGCCTATATGGAGACATGCCAAGATCGGTCTTATAGGCAGTTCGGAGTGCCCAAAAGGCATCAATAAGTTTTGACGGCCAATCTTTACGGTTTTTCGAAACCGTTTTCTCCAATATCTGTTTAATTTGCCGATTTGAAATCTCGGCTTGCCCACAAGTTTGGGGATGATAGGGCGTTGACAGCTTGTGAGTAATGGAGTATTTCCGCATTAAGGACTCGAAAGTCCTATTACAAAAATGAGATCCATTATCGCTGATAATGGCTTGGGGATGCCCAAATCGAGAAAAATATTTTCTTTGAGAAATCTAACGACAACCTTGTTGTCATTAGTTCGGCTGGGCACAGCCTCGACCCATTTAGACACATAGTCAACAGCGAGAAGAATATACACGTTCCCAAAAGAATTGGGAAACGGTCCCATAAAATTTATCCCCCAAATATCAAAAATTTCAACAACCAAAATTGGTTGGAGCAGTATTTCGTTTCTCCGAGATATCCGGCCCAAGTGTTGGCACCGGGAGCATGTCTTGCAATAATCGTGTGCGTCTTTAAAAAGTTGTGGCCAGTAGAAGCCACACTGCAAGATCTTTTCTGCTGTCTTTTTAGGGCCAAAATGCCCGCCACACGCTTAATCGTGGCAAAAAGACAGCACGCTCTTAAACTCGTTGTCGGGGACACACCGACGAATGATTTGGTCGGAACAGTATTTGAAAAGATAAGGTTCATCCCAATAAAAATGTTTTACTTAGGATAGAAATCGGAGTCTGTCAAGATTCGACCAATCATTTGGTATAAGTCCGGTGGCCAAATAATTTATGATATCTGCGAACCAAGGTTCACATGATACGGTTAAGAGCTGCTCATCTGGGAAAACGTCTTTTATAGGAATTTGAAGTGTAGGTGAAGAAGGAAGGCGTGAAAGATGGTCGGCGACTACGTTTTCGCATCCTCTCTTATCTCTAATGACAAGATCGAACTCTTGTAGTAGGAGGATCCAACGTATAAGCCGAGATTTAGCGTCCTTCTTCGCGAAAAGATGGCGAAGAGCTGAGTGGTGAGTGTAAACGATGACTGGAGAGAAGATTAAATAGGGCATGAATTTTTCTAATGCAAACACAACAGCTAAGAATTCCTTCTCGGTTATTGTGTAATTTAATTGGGCCTCATTCAATGTTCGGCCAGCGTAATAAATTACATGCGACATCTTATTAATGTGCTATCCAAGGACATCACCAATGGCAAAATCAGATGCATCACACATAATTTCAAATGGATGCGTTCAGTCAGGAGACGAAAGAATGGGAGCGGAAGTAAGTGAGTTTTTCAAAGACTCGAACGCTTTCATACAGCTCGAGTCGAAATCAAATGTGGTGTCCTTGGCCAACAAAAAAGTCAAGGGTCTAGCAATCTTGCTAAAATCCTTGATGAACCGTCTATAGAAACCGGCATGGCTAAGGAAGGCTCGAATGTTTTTGATGCATTTGGGAGGAGGAAGATTAGAAATGACTTCAATCTTAGCTTTATCTACCTTAATACCATTTTGCGAGATAATATGTCTTAAGACAATACCTTCTCGCACTATAAAGTGGCATTTCTCCCAATTTAAAGTGAGGTTCTTATCCCTACATCGGGTAAGAACTATGTCTAAATGTAGCAAACACTCATCAAAGGAGTCGCCGAAAATGGAGAAATCATCCATGAAAATCTCCAAGAATTTTTCCACCATGTTTGAAAAAATGCCCATTATACACCGCTGGAAGGTAGCGGGTGTATTGCATAACCCAAAGGGCATGCGGCGGTAAGCAAACGTACCGAATGGACAAGTAAATGTGGTCTTGTCTTGGTCCTTTTTGGCGATGGGAACTTGATTATAGCCGGAGTAGCCATCCAAAAAGCAATAAAATTCATGCCCAGCCAATCGTTCTAGCATTTGGTCAATGAAAGGTAATGGAAAGTGGTCTTTCCGTGCGCGGCATTGAGTTTTCTGTAATCGATGCATACTCGCCACCCAGTTTGGGTGCGAATGGGTATTAACTCATTTGCCTCATTAGCTATGACCGTCATTCCCGATTTCTTTGGGACAACATAAATGGGGCTAACCCACTGGCTATCAGAGATAGGGTAAATGATACCACTATCAAGACATTTTACAATCTCCTTTTTAACAGCCTCCTTCATGATAGGGTTGAGGCGTCGCTGTGGATCCCTGGCTGGCTAGGCATCATCCAACATATGAATATGATGTTCAATAATGAGGGGACTAATCCCCTTGATGTCCGCCATAGTCCAGCCAAAAGCTTGCCGATTGCTTTGTAAGACTGTTAATAGGGCTTTCTCTTGCTCGAGGGCTAGAGAAGCCAAGATGATAACAGGAAGGGTCTCATTCTCACCTAAGTAGGCGTATTTAAAGTGAGACGGCAATAGCTTGAGTTCTATTGTTGGAGGCGAAACAATTGAAGGTAAAATTGGTGAAACTGTCTCAAACTTGAAGGATTCCAATAAAGGTTCAAAGTGAGTGTAAGCAACCGAGTCAGATGGTTCAGTTAACTCATCCGAAAATTCGAAGGATTCGAACTTGGGTGGTGATTCGTCAAAATCGTTCAAGAAAGTGAAACACTCGTAATCATTATCAGGTGTGTAAGCTGTGTCAGATTCAAGGAGGAATGCACTAGTGGCGTCAAAATTGTTGTGATCGAACAGAAATTTTTCGAGCTCACAATCCTCCTAAGTGATCTCTTGGATCGAACATATCAAGTATATTAGCATTAGGTTCGGCGGGCTGATTCCCCAACTTAAAAATGTTGAGTTCAATTGTCATATTTCCAAAAGATAGATTTATCGAACCATTTCGACAATTGATCACCGCATTAGAAGTCACAAGGAATGGTCGACCGAGTATCACTGGAATTTGACTCTGGGGGTTAGCTACAGGCTGTGTGTCCATAACAATAAAATCAACGAGGAATATGAAGTCCCCTACTTTAATCAACACATCCTCTAACTCACCCCTAGGATGGGTGATGGATCAGTCGGCCATTTGAAGAGTACAATGTGTTGGTTTCAGCTCTCCAACGCCTAATTGCTCATATATTGAATAAGGAAGCAAATTAACATTGGCACCAAGATTTAAAAGTGCGCAGTTGATGTTCTTATCCCCAATAGTTATTGAAATAGTAAGACAGCCAGGGTCCTTTCGTTTTTGAGGTAAAGGTTGGGTAAGAGCATCACTTACTGCACTAGCCAAGAAAACTTTCTTGGGTACCTGTGATTTCCTCTTCTTGGTGCATATGTCCTTCAAAATTTTAGCGTAAGACGGGACTTGTTGGATTGCATCCAAAAGAGGTATGTTTATGCTAACCTGTTTAAATAACTCCACAATCTTCTCCATTTGTAGAGTTGGTTTATTGGATCTCAACCTATTTGGAAATGGAATATTTTGAAAATTTGTTGAGTCCAATATTTGTGGAGTAGATTGCGGAGTTGGAACGGATCCCAGTGTTGGTGTTTTCGTGGAGTGAGATGTGGGTCCGTTCGGATTAGTAGAAGAATTAGAGCCTTGTGAAGAATGGAGAACAAGCTTTAAAGACGAAGAAGATGAAGAAGAAGAAGCGGCGGCCGGGGTGTCATCATTAATGCCCACATTATTGTGCAACACTCTTCCAGATCTCAACGTAGTCACAACACTCACATTATGATTTTGTTGTTCATGAGCAACATGTGCATTTTGTGTGTGACCGGGATTTGGCAATGGTTGAGATGGAAGCTTTCCCTTTTCTTGCTCGCTTAACGCAGCATTCTGTTGTGCAATTTGAGCTTCAATTGTTTTGATGTTTGATCATGTGAAGCAGTGTGTTGCACCAAAGACTGAATGGAAGACTGGATATTGATGGAGGATTGAGTTGATTGTTTTAAAAATGCATCCAGACTTCGTTCTAGCGAAGAAACCTTATCGTTATTTGGCTGAACAAAATTGTTTTGAGGAAAATAGTTGTTTGGTGTAAAATTGTTCGTTTGATTTTGGTAAGGTTGTGGTTGAAAAGGTTGCTGATATTGAGTTTGTTGAGGAGCTTGTTGTTGAGGAGGCCTCTGGAAATTGTTATTCCCTTGGAATTGTTGTTGATTTTGATTCCAGGCAAAATTTGGGTGGCTCCTCCAACCAGGATTATAAGTTGAAGAGTATGGATCATTTCTTTTTCTTTGCTGAAAGGCAGCATTGACTTGATCCTGTCCTTGAGTAGGTGGATTGTAAGGATACTCTTCAGTAAGATGTGATGGATCCAAACAACAAGCGCATATAGTGCGAGTGGGTAAAGCAAGAGCAGGAGAAGGCGATGAGAATTTGCTCTCAATTGCCTCTAGTTTTTTCGTGAGTGCAGCCATTTCGGCCTTCATTGCAATCGACATATCAAGTTGATGTATGCCTGCCCTAGACTGATCTGATGAAGTAGATGAAGTAGTTTGTCTAGTGCTTTCCCACTGAAGTGTTTGTTCAGCAAGATCGTCGAGAAATTGCCAAGCTTCCTCGCTCGATTTAGTTAGGAAGCGACCTTGACAAATGGTTTCCAGCAATTGCTTAGTTGCTGGGTTCAGTCCTTCGTATAAAATTTGGCAAAGTTGCCATCTCTCGATACCGTGGTGAGGGCACTGAACAAGAAGGTACTTAAATCGTTCGAAACATTTCCAAAAAGGTTCGGAAGGAAGCTGGGAAAATTGGTTAATTTCAGTTCGAATTCTCACGGTCTTGTGATGTGGGTAAAACTTTTTAAGAAAAGCCTTAACAAACTCTTCCCGATTTTTTATGGAATGCGATACTGTACTATATAGCCACTTTTCAGCTAGGTCACATAAAGTGAAAGGAATGACACGTAGCCTTATAACATCATCGGACAGTTGGGTGGTCTTCATCATTGCACAAACATTCTGGAATTTGTTTATGATGATATAGGCATCTTCGGATTCCAGCCCGTGAAATTTGGGCAACATATTGATGAAGTGGGGCTTAATTTCGAAGTTATCCCCATTAGCCGGTGGAAGTGAAAGACAAGTAGGAAGTGCGGTGCGGGTTGGATAGAAAAGATCCTGGAGCGCGATTCGTTGGGGCGCTTCAACAGACAGTAAAGGGTTGTTAGGATCGAATCCTGACATCTCTTTAGAAGACGATGAATTTGAAGATGAAGGTAAAGAAGTGGAGGGAATTTCGACTTCGGAGTCGAACGCGTCGTCAGTAAGGACTAACGAGACACGGACTAAACGGACGCTAGTATCCCTAGTCAAACCGGACATACACTAACGAGGTGTAGTGTAGTCAAAATGTAGAAAGTGGAGGTAAGAAAACGTCAATGGAGAAAATGTGGGTGAAAGTTGGGTGCAATGGATTTCTAGCGACAAATGGCAAGTTTTTGTAAAATTTTGTTTTATGGTTTTATTTTATAAAGAGTTTTGCAAAAGATTTTATACGGAATACGACACACTTTCAAACAGTCACAATATAAGCATGCACAATCAAGCCTAGAGCTAGGGTCTCCTAAGTCAACTAGACTGCTCCTAACTGGTCCAAAGGGCAGATTGTGAGATGTCCCTCAAATCGCCTCTTCACCGCCAATTGTGACCAGGTAAGCACAAGTTAAGAAAGGAGGGATCCGCTCACGAATCACCGTGAGACAGGCCTTTTAAAATTATCTTTCCCACTTGTCTAGCCTAGACACCACAAAGTCAGGTTTAGATAAACGACCGATTACCTACAACCTTCCTTTGTCCTAATGAGCGCGACAGTCCTTATTGGCTGAGTCTAAATATTTTTTAATTAACTCGAGGGTTGATGCATATGCTTTTTGTGATTTTTGGGGTCCTAGGAAGGGTAATGAAATCCCCACCCAATTTGGATTGGTGTTATAGCCCCTTAAAAGTCCGTTTTAAAAATGCAAATTAGTAAACACACAAAATCTAAAACACCTGCCAAATTTTTTTTCTTTTTATTTGCGGCGCAAAGAATCCTGCACAAAATTGATTTATTGAAGAGGGAGAAGAAGTTTTGCGCAAAGAATACCTGCAGAAAAATTTTTCAGTGGAGATCAGGGGGTTACAGAGAAGACAAAAAATACTCACAGAGAATTTAAACTGTTGACGTTAGCACACCGTCGCGGATCCGCGGTCAAATGTCTCTTCCCGCCGCGGTTCCGCGGTGTATTTGTTGGTTCAGATCCCAAAAAAATTGTTCTGTCCTGTTTTGATTCTCTTCTGTCTGTTCAGATTTTCTGTTTCTGGATTTGTTTACCGAGCTTGCTCCAGATCTGAATCAGTCCGTCTTCCTTTCTTGCGCAATTCACACAAAACCCTTCAAAAAATAACAAGTTGATATATATTTTTTTCAATTTTAATTAACCCGAAATTACAAAAAGAAATAACTATCGTTTCCCCGGCAACGGCGCCATTTGTAATGACCCCAAAATCTTTATACATTTGTATTATCCCTCTTCAATAATATACCGTATTTATTTGTACTTGGTATTTTCCTTTTTCTATTAAATTTATTATTATTTTATTTCTCAATCTATTATGTATTTTTTCTAGGTACAATTTCTTTTTCTTATATTTAAGTTTTTAATTTCTCATTCTTATTTTTCCTTTCATAAATATTTAACCCAAATCCAATATTCTTATTCTCTACAGCCCATCTAAAAAGCCCATTTTCTTTTTAAGCAACATCATATATTTAATTCTAATTAAATATATGCATGAATAACCTTATAGCTCATTGGTTAAGTCCTTGCATTGTTATTCCATAAGTCACATGTTCAAATCCCCATTCTTGCAATTATGTTTTATCATTTTTTATTCTTCTCATAACCTACAAATGAGACCTTTCATTTCCGAAATGAATGGTGACCTTTCATTTCTCTTTTAATTCTCATGTTGAATGCATATATTATTATACATAATTCACCATTACACCATCTTTATTGTTCTCCTCTATCTTTTCCTTCCTCACATTTTTCTATCTCTCACTTCTTCCTCTTCACCTAAAGTCCAAGAAGAAGAACATGAAGAAGTATTCAAGAAGGTCTCGCTACTAACGCGAGGCTATCGGCGGATAGACAAACCCGGTGACAATACCGGCTTGTGCATGTAAGTCCCTTCTCTCTCTCTCCCTCCCTCCATCTCTTTATTCTTCTCTTTTCATATCTCGTGAACCCGTTTTTATCCATATCGTAATCCTTAAGAGAAAAATAAACATAAACATATACATATATATAAGTCTAGATACATATGGTTATATATGGTTTAATAATACCTTATTGCATCTTGTTCAAATTAAAGTGTTTTCAATTCTTTGTTCATGACTATAAATGTTTATTATGAGTAGTGAGAACATAGATTTCATGCCACAATATATTTACGATATCTCATGGAATCGGTTTGGTTATTAAAAGAAAAGATGAAGCTTGCGTGAAAATTCTAGTTAATCTTTTTGCCGATTTTAGTATACATATCAATACCTTTAGTTTTAAAATAATTTTTATAAATTAATTTTTAACTCTGTAAATTTCTGGAAATTTACATATGATAGAATATATTATTTTGTACACGCTCTAAAAACTTTTAGATCGATCCGCGTAACGGTTTAGGAATTACATCGTATTTATTCACTGATCGTAAAACAGAAAACTGCAGTTATCGGTCAACTTCTAGGACATATAACTTGGTATACCGGTATCCAAATTGAGCAAACTCAGGTGTTTTTGATATCTATATCGAATGATCTAGATTTTCTTAGTTTTATAGTTTTACTGAAAACTCATCTAAGATAAAGAAAACTGCGTTACAATATTAAGTGACGGATCTGGACAGAATCTGTTCCGATTCGCACACTGTTTTTAAATTGGACATAACTCGAACACCCGATGTCCGTTTGTGACAAAATTTAGATGTGTAGATGCACCATTGATAGAACTATAATTTTCTGTATATTATATTACTTAGGAATGCATGAAACAACCTGATATAGGCTTTGCAATAGAATATATAGTTGCTGTCCAGAAATCTGAATTTCTGTTTTAAACGCTGATATTAAAATGATCATAACTAAAGCTTCAGAAATCCAAATCATGTGAATCTTGGTGTTTTCGATAAGTACATCTAAATACCTACAATTTTCTAATAATTTTCGTAACCTGAAACCTGAAACAAATTAACTCAAACTGCGTTTTAAAAATATGTGACGGTGCCGAATAGATTCTGATCTGTTTTGCGCGACGATACGAAAACATATATATCTCTCAAACCGGTAGTCATATTTAGGTAAAACTGGAACTCACGCATGCAAAACATTTAGAGCCATATTTCTGTTTATATTTCGCATTCGTTCAACTTGATTAATTAGTCGTACATAATATTTCTTTACAGCATTGTTTATGGTAGTTACTCGAATAATATACTTGACTCATTTCATGCTATTCGAACATGTATACATATTTATCTTGATCATTAAATTGTTGTATGTACTTAAAGACGATAATTAAATACTTGAGTTATATTTTGAAAACTATACAAAAATATTTTTACATAAAACCCCCTCAAGTTTATAAATTACCCTAAGGACCCTAACAATTATAAGACCACGATTCATAATTCTGATTGTCTGACTCGGGTTTGAGTCTGATTAATTTGACTTGAATATGATTCAAGTCAACCTATAATCTACAAGATTCCAATTCAAAATAAACACATGAATCCATGAATACAATTATCAATTTATACAATTTGGCTGAACCGAACCATGGATATATTCCTTTTACATGATTCCCAGTATTCCATTTACATGACTCTACGGTTATAACCGTTTCCTGATATCATGGTTTCGGACAGTCGGTTAATCAATCTTACAATCAATACAATTTTACAAGATAACAATACAAACAAGACATCGCGGGGTTTAAGGGGTAGATTGGTACGGAAGGTGTTAAAGGTGGCACGAGGTGGTCAGATTAAGACACCTAACATGAATACTGTTGCTGTTGTACCGTGGCATAACGGTTCCTTGTACTCTCCATTTGCCCTGATCTCTAGCATATAGAGATCCCCCTCGTATACACTGGCATCCTTCTGTACCAAGCTACAAACAACGGCGTTAAACAATATTCCATAATATTCAACAACATAATACTTTAGAAAATACTGCTACTCTGCCATTCTCATTCTTCTTTTCTTTGGGACTTACCGAGCGACCTGTTCGCTGACGACATTCTATTTCTTTCTTCTTTGAATGTCGTCAGGTGCGTTGGACCAAGTTGAGACCGAGCCCACAAGTGAAGATTTGGAGCAGTTCCAAGAATACCCAGAGCTCTAGATAATTGTACTTTGTTTCTTTCCAGTATTTCCTTTTATTATTATGCCACTGTTTAGGCATTGCTTTTCCATTCTAGTTGCATTTTCATTTCATGCATTGTACAAAGAATGATATTAATAAAAGTTGCTGTTATTTCAATATCATTTGTCTCTTGTGATTATTTTATATTGCTTAGTTACGCTTAGCGTATGTACTTCTGAGTACATACGTAGCGGGCCTCGTCACGTCCACTTCGCCGTACACTGGGAAGCGGGGCGTGACAGGTTTTGTTGGTGGCCCATGCAGGTCAGAGCTGTGTGAATCCCTGTCATGCAGTTCTGGTCTGCGTGAACAACCTAAGCAATATAACACAAGATGCAGCAACTAAAACATTCTTTACAATCATGTTCCTTGAATCTTACCATTTCATATTCCTTGAATCTTATCATTTCATATCCGTTGAATCTATCCTAACTCTATTCTTTCACTCACAATCACCAAATTGTTTTGAAACTGTTACACTTTCCTTTTACAAATTTCGAGGACGAAATTTTTTTAAGGAGGGTAGAATGTAATGACCCCAAAATCTTTATACATTTGTATTATCCCTCTTCAATAATATACCGTATTTATTTGTACTTGGTATTTTCCTTTTTCTATTAAATTTATTATTATTTTATTTCTCAATCTATTATGTATTTTTTCTAGGTACAATTTCTTTTTCTTATATTTAAGTTTTTAATTTCTCATTCTTATTTTTCCTTTCATAAATATTTAACCCAAATCCAATATTCTTATTCTCTACAGCCCATCTAAAAAGCCCATTTTCTTTTTAAGCAACATCATATATTTAATTCTAATTAAATATATGCATGAATAAACTTATAGCTCATTGGTTAAGTCCTTGCATTGTTATTCCATAAGTCACATGTTCAAATCCCCATTCTTGCAATTATGTTTTATCATTTTTTATTCTTCTCATAACCTACAAATGAGACCTTTCATTTCCGAAATGAATGGTGACCTTTCATTTCTCTTTTAATTCTCATGTTGAATGCATATATTATTATACATAATTCACCATTACACCATCTTTATTGTTCTCCTCTATCTTTTCCTTCCTCACATTTTTCTATCTCTCACTTCTTCCTCTTCACCTAAAGTCCAAGAAGAAGAACATGAAGAAGTATTCAAGAAGGTCTCGCTACTAACGCGAGGCTATCGGCGGATAGACAAACCCGGTGACAATACCGGCTTGTGCATGTAAGTCCCTTCTCTCTCTCTCCCTCCCTCCATCTCTTTATTCTTCTCTTTTCATATCTCGTGAACCCGTTTTTATCCATATCGTAATCCTTAAGAGAAAAATAAACATAAACATATACATATATATAAGTCTAGATACATATGGTTATATATGGTTTAATAATACCTTATTGCATCTTGTTCAAATTAAAGTGTTTTCAATTCTTTGTTCATGACTATAAATGTTTATTATGAGTAGTGAGAACATAGATTTCATGCCACAATATATTTACGATATCTCATGGAATCGGTTTGGTTATTAAAAGAAAAGATGAAGCTTGCGTGAAAATTCTAGTTAATCTTTTTGCCGATTTTAGTATACATATCAATACCTTTAGTTTTAAAATAATTTTTATAAATTAATTTTTAACTCTGAAAATTTCTGGAAATTTACATATGATAGAATATATTATTTTGTACACGCTCTAAAAAATTTTAGATCGATCCGCGTAACGGTTTAGGAATTACATCGTATTTATTCACTGATCGTAAAACAGAAAACTGCAGTTATCGGTCAACTTCTAGGACATATAACTTGGTATACCGGTATCCAAATTGAGCAAACTCAGGTGTTTTTGATATCTATATCGAATGATCTAGATTTTCTTAGTTTTATAGTTTTACTGAAAACTCATCTAAGATAAAGAAAACTGCGTTACAATATTAAGTGACGGATCTGGACAGAATCTGTTCCGATTCGCACACTGTTTTTAAATTGGACATAACTCGAACACCCGATGTCCGTTTGTGACAAAATTTAGATGTGTAGATGCACCATTGATAGAACTATAATTTTCTGTATATTATATTACTTAGGAATGCATGAAACAACCTGATATAGGCTTTGCAATAGAATATATAGTTGCTGTCCAGAAATCTGAATTTCTGTTTTAAACGCTGATATTAAAATGATCATAACTAAAGCTTCAGAAATCCAAATCATGTGAATCTTGGTGTTTTCGATAAGTACATCTAAATACCTACAATTTTCTAATAATTTTCGTAACCTGAAACCTGAAACAAATTAACTCAAACTGCGTTTTAAAAATATGTGACGGTGCCGAATAGATTCTGATCTGTTTTGCGCGACGATACGAAAACATATATATCTCTCAAACCGGTAGTCATATTTAGGTAAAACTGGAACTCACGCATGCAAAACATTTAGAGCCATATTTCTGTTTATATTTCGCATTCGTTCAACTTGATTAATTAGTCGTACATAATATTTCTTTACAGCATTGTTTATGGTAGTTACTCGAATAATATACTTGACTCATTTCATGCTATTCGAACATGTATACATATTTATCTTGATCATTAAATTGTTGTATGTACTTAAAGACGATAATTAAATACTTGAGTTATATTTTGAAAACTATACAAAAATATTTTTACATAAAACCCCCTCAAGTTTATAAATTACCCTAAGGACCCTAACAATTATAAGACCACGATTCATAATTCTGATTGTCTGACTCGGGTTTGAGTCTGATTAATTTGACTTGAATATGATTCAAGTCAACCTATAATCTACAAGATTCCAATTCAAAATAAACACATGAATCCATGAATACAATTATCAATTTATACAATTTGGCTGAACCGAACCATGGATATATTCCTTTTACATGATTCCCAGTATTCCATTTACATGACTCTACGGTTATAACCGTTTCCTGATATTATGGTTTCGGACAGTCGGTTAATCAATCTTATAATCAATACAATTTTACAAGATAACAATACAAACAAGACATCGCGGGGTTTAAGGGGTAGATTGGTACGGAAGGTGTTAAAGGTGGCACGAGGTGGTCAGATTAAGACACCTAACATGAATACTGTTGCTGTTGTACCGTGGCATAACGGTTCCTTGTACTCTCCATTTGCCCTGATCTCTAGCATATAGAGATCCCCCTCGTATACACTGGCATCCTTCTGTACCAAGCTACAAACAACGGCGTTAAACAATATTCCATAATATTCAACAACATAATACTTTAGAAAATACTGCTACTCTGCCATTCTCATTCTTCTTTTCTTTGGGACTTACCGAGCGATCTGTTCGCTGACGACATTCTATTTCTTTCTTCTTTGAATGTCGTCAGGTGCGTTGGACCAAGTTGAGACCGAGCCCACAAGTGAAGATTTGGAGCAGTTCCAAGAAGACCCAGAGCTCTAGATAATTGTACTTTGTTTCTTTCCAGTATTTCCTTTTATTATTATGCCACTGTTTAGGCATTGCTTTTCCATTCTAGTTGCATTTTCATTTCATGCATTGTACAAAGAATGATATTAATAAAAGTTGCTGTTATTTCAATATCATTTGTCTCTTGTGATTATTTTATATTGCTTAGTTACGCTTAGCGTATGTACTTCTGAGTACATACGTAGCGGGCCTCGTCACGTCCACTTCGCCGTACACTGGGAAGCGGGGCGTGACACCATTTGATTGATCGTGCTTTTGCATGTGCGTTTTAAAATCAAAGAATATACCGCAATCAAGACGGTGTCGCTTGGTAGCTAGCCGGTTGAGTACGGGTCGGTCCACAGGGAAATCGTGTTATCTCTTAGAGTTCTTACGAGTTAAGTCCAAAAGAAATGGTGGTTTTGATTTTTATAAAAACTAAGATTGAATTCAATTCGATTTAAAACCTTGCTAGGGTTAGGATTAGGTTAGTTCGGAAAGATAATTCTACTCACTGCTTCCTTTTCCCTAATTAAGAACATAGGTGTTAGGGTAATAATTAACAAAGGGGATTGGCACGACTAGAAAGAAACGGAGTTTCTTCCTTTTGGTCATTGTCCGTCCTTTCTTAACTCTTAGCCCTAATCTCTATCTAAATCAACCACAACCGGTCTAACTAGAGAATCACCGCTATCTCGTAGGATAGGGTGCCGTAGTGAGCGGTGGGTGTTTGATTTACATAGAGTCCTAATTTAAAATATTAAACGGGCAAGAAAGGAGTGAGAGATTTCCATCTCTCAAATCTACCCAATCCTAATCCTAACAAGTAAGGAACTACTCACTCATTATGGATGTTATGATGAAGTTCATTTTTATAATTTTCTTTTAATAACCTAATTAACTTGCGGATAATAAAAGACAGATACTAAATTGCAGAAATAAAAGACGAAATGAAAATTACAAGATAAAAACTTACTTTATTGACACCTCTTGACGATTACAATGGAATTGAAAATTTAAATCTAGAATTAAAAAGAGGCATGCCCCACAAGAGATTGTAGGCTTTCCTATTTATAGATAGGAAAAACCCTAGGGTTTACATCTGATCCAAATCTGAAATTACAAGACTACCCTAAGAAAGCCGGGTCAAAGCACCGACACCACCGACAAAATGCACCAACCGGTGCACTGCACGGCCGCGGAACCGCGGCGGAATGCCATTTTTGGCCATGGATCCGCGGCCGTTTGGTGGGCTCTTGGGCTCAATTCTTCTGTGATACTTCAAGTTGCTTTTTCTTTCTGTGTTCTTCACTTGGTTTCTCAGAATCTTTTCTACTTTCTTCCAGATTTCCAACAGTGCAGAATTTGTGGACTTCTACCATTAACTTCGCATTGAAGTCTTGAATCTTGAGCCGCCCTTGTATTTTGTGCAATCGAACTGTTCATTGATCTTCGTTTGTTCCTTAAACTGGTAGGCGGTATCTTGAAAATTCATTTATTTGTTGGTCGTAGTTTCACATTTGTAGCGTCTTTTCCTGAATTTCACTGTATTGTTCTAAGAACCTGTAACCTGCAACTATTTAGTATACATGGATCAAAAACACCTATTTAGCAGACATGGATCAAAAGCACCTATTTATTTGCAAAATGATTAAGAATGGGGAATATAATAATGCAAAATTCTGATATGAACAATAACTCTTTTGAGAGTCACGTGTCGACTCTGAAACCCGTGTCCATTGCTGACAAAATTGAACAATCCCGATCTTTCACTCCTTTCACTAAGGCTGAGCATGGGTCGGTTCGGTTCGGTTTTTTGCCAAATTTTTTGAACCAAACAAAACCTATTATATTAATGAACCGAACCGAACCGAAAATTAACGCAAACCGAATTTGAACCGAACCAAACCGATTCGGTTCGGTCCGATCAGTTTTTCGGTTCGGCCCAAATAGTTTTTGGGCTTTTAATAAACCCGACAGGTAATAATTAAATTGAATATATCATAACAAATTAATAAAAAGAAAAGGCCTTAAATCAATCTATCATATATCATATCAACATAAAATATAAATCACCTTTAACATCAATATATGATGACATAAACGAGAAGAAAAATACTTGAATTCAATATTCTACATGATATAACCATACCAAATATAAATTCAATACATCATACATTTTAAACTTAATAATCCAGTAGCTAATTAAAAATCTTTAAAGGCATCATTGTCTCACTAATGCTAATTTCTTCTCTCATTTTGCAGGCTCGGTCCGCTCGGAGTCAAAAGACCTTATTTTCATTCATGCCTGGATGCAAAACAAAAAAAAATTAAGATTCACAGTTGTAATAAAATTCAAATTCAAGAGTATCGAATAGAACTCAATACATTACATCAATAAATTCGATTTGACTGAACCAAAGCAGGCTTCTAAAGATGTCTAACAAATGACAACACAATACACAATCACCTTAAAACTTCTAGTTGTTGATATGCGAAAAACGAAGAAAATTTGAGATACAATTCTAGATATCATGACTAAAACTTCGCACCTTTTTTTGCCTAAAAAGCTTTCTAAAATTTTGTAATGAAATGAAATGAAATAACATGATTTATGAGGACTGCAAAATATGAGGACTGCAAAACTTTCTAAAATTTTGTAATGAAATGAAATGAAATAACACAATACACAATCACCTTTTTTTGCCACAAAATATGAGGACTGCAAAACTAATAATAATAAATGAAATGAAATAACATGATTTATGATTTTAGGCATGGAGTCATATGCAGCAACCGTTTTGCCACCCATGCACCACAAAGATATAGCTTGCAACGATAACGGTGTTCCAAAAGAGAAACAAAAGTATCCAACACTGAGCATACAAAGAAACTAGCTGAATCCAGACACCAGAAAGTTGCAGGTACCATAGTATAATTTTCTAAAATTTTTGCTGTAGATTTTGGAAAATTTTGCTGCATCAGGAAATACAATTCCGCAATAATCATATGCAACACGATAGCTAGTTAATTTTCAACAACAAAATATTCAGGTAAATCGAAGCAAATAGGAAAACTGCAATGCACAATATAACAATATTGCAAAAATGAAACTTGGTGGATTACGGCCTGTATATATATATATATATATATATATATATATTGAAAGTTTAGAATCCAACCTTGGGGGAAGGCAAGATGTGGCCACACTGAGAGTATTGACGCGTCCTCTCATGCAAATAACTCAGCTGTCTCCTAACCCCTACAAGCATCTTATATGTCAATAAAATTGAACTAAGAGAATGGTCATATTGCATTCACAAACCGTAGTGAGTCTTGAGAAACTTATCTTGGCGGATTCAGCTGGAACCCCAGCAATCAACAATTCAAAGATCAGTCATAGTCAACAGATAATTTGTCAAATCCTGAAATATAAAAAAGAATTAAATTTTAATATGACATAAAAAAAACAATATATATTATGAAATGCTATAAAATATAAAGACTTGAAGCTTTAATTTCTAAATTCTTACCAACTTCTAATGTCTCTAGATGTTCCAAATCCTCCTCGATATTCATTTTCTTTTTCGAGCCCATCACAGCCCGAAGCCAATCTTCCGTGCATATAAGAGTTTGCACAATTCGTGGAGTCAATGAGCTTTGAAATGTATCAAGAACTCATTCGCTTGTGCTAAATGTAGACTCCGAAGCTAACCGTAGAGATAGGAACGGCTAACACGTCGCGAGCCATTCTTGAAAGAAAAGGAAATCTTGAACGTGCATTTTTCCAATAATTCAATACATCATATTTTGGAGTATCTCTTTCAAGCGATGCACTTAAATATTTCTCCAATTCCGATTTTGAATCACCAACTTTTCTTGCTGCTTTCATCCTTTCATAACGAGATCTCAAATCTTCTCCTTCTATTTCAACATTTGGATTCGTAGCACCACTAGATTGAGATATGCCATCATTTTCTTTTGATATTCATTGAACAAAGCAAATAACGCATTTTTCACCATTTGAATTTTATCAACATAATTGTTATTTGAATATAAATCTTGGATAGCAAACTCTATATAACCCATTTTTTCTCGAGGGTCAAGAATAACCGCGATGTAAATCAAGAAGTCCATTTTTCCCAATTCCCCCAATATTTATCATATTTCTCCTTCATTTTCTTTGCCATCATGCTCAACTCAATGTCATTACTTGCTTGATGCTTGATCAAATCACTTGTAACAACAGAAATTTTGGGGAAAAATCCATTACTTGTAACATAGGAAGAACCTGACACGAAATTGGTAAGTTCAAAAAAACTTCTTAGAAATATGCACAATCTTCTAGCATTTTGCCAATCATTCTCCATAGGAATTCCATCCCCATTCTCAAGTTCACTAATATAAAAACGGTCTTGACTAGAAAACGTATCAAAAGCATTTTCATATTATTGGGCGGCATTTAACATCAAGTATGTTGAGTTCTATCGAGTGCAAACATCCAAAACTAATCCCTTTTCGTACTTCAAATTTTCAATTTCTACACATTGTTTGAAATTTTTAAATCTCATAGGAGATTGCCTAACATATCGCACGGCCCCACGGATACGGGCTACCGATTTTCCCGACTCCTTAATGCCATCGCTAACAACTAAATTGAGAATGTGTGCAATACAACACATATGAAGAAATTTCCCACCAAGCAAGCAACCACCCCAATTATTAATCCTTTTTTTTTAAATAATTAACCATCACATCATTCGAACTTGCATTATCGACGGTAATGGTGAAGACATTTTCAATACCCCAATCTAGTAAACACTTCTCAACCGCCCTACCAAGATCTTCACCCCTATGACTATCAATAGGGCAAAAGTTTAATATCTTTTTTCTTAAGATCCAATTATCGTCAATCCAATGTGCCGTAAGACACATATAATTAATGCGTTGGATTGATGACCATGTATCGATGGTGAGACACACCCTTTGGTCTCGCAGCATTAATTTTAATTTGTTTCTCTCTTCCAAATATATCCCAAAGATATCTCTTTGAATTGTGAAACGAGATGGAATAAAAAAAGAAGGGCAAGCGATGGGCATAAAGTGCTTGAACCCTATACCATCCACCAATTTAAAAGGAAGCTCATCAATAATAATGAAATATGAAAGATCTTTTCTTACCGCGGCTTGATCAAAAGCCCATGTGCAAACAGATGCAATCTGCCCACCTTCACCAAGTTTAAGAGACAGTTGAGCTTGCATTGTATCTCTAAAATGAGGGTTAAATCGGCACTTTTTCATATGTGTAAGTAATGCTTTTGTGCCATTTCTCATTTTATTACAATGATACTGTTTAGGACAGTAATTGTACTTTGCCATATCAGGATTATCTTTCAACGGCGTGAAATGATCCCAAGCTCTAGACCTGTTCTTCGTTTTTGGTAAAGAAGAGGATGCGGCTGATTGCTTTGTGCCTTCATTCGGTGGATCAGCTTGAATTGTCTACAAAATTTAGAGATTGTGTATGTTAAATATTCATTCATTAATTATTTGAATCATTTAATCAAATACACTTAAATAACATATTATTAACACATTAAACCAAATTTTCAACAAGCATTTTAAAAATTTAACTCAAATTAGCAAGTAAATTTCAACAAATTAAATAAATACTTCACAAAAGGTGAATGATCTAACATGAAAAGGGCTGTTGTCATAGAAATCTGATCAATTCCAAGGGCTGTTGTCATTGAAATCTAATCAATTTCATTTCACCCAAATAAAAAAAATAGAAACAAACCTCATCGTTCACAATAATAGGCGCAATCTCTAGATTTGGTCCATTAGGATTTGAAGGCTGTGAAGTTGAAATACTCATGCCACTGATTTTGACGAAAAGCGAGATCCGAGACTGAGAAGCAAGAAATGAGATCGAGAGCGACAGCCGACGCCCGACAGGGGAGAGGAGGGAGTCGAGAGCGCGAGCCAGGGAGTCGAGAGCGCGAGCGACTAACAATACAAGAAACAAGAGAAACTATATCATTTACGTCTTTTCCTTATTCATGTCTCTATCTATGCAAGTATGCAACAAACACAGTAAATATTTGATGTCATTGACAGTTTCTTTAGGCTCTTTGTATTTAAATTGGAGCAAGAAATTGCATCTCCTAAAAGTATAATTATGTTTGCTGCAGTAACCAATTTTGAAGAAGCCTTCACATCAAACTACTTATAAATTATATATACACCATTATGAATTAACAAATTTAGTCTACTTTTTTAAGCTGCATTTTAACCCGCTGCAAGAAGAAAAGGCTCTTGGATTTTCCTGATAGCAGTATGTTTGGACTTTGGATATTAGTAAGTATTCTTTCCTTTTTCCATCGTGCATGCATTTATGAACAAGGTTTGTCGAAAGCGTCGAAGCAGATCATGTGTTGATGCTTTCGAGGCCCGAACTTTGTGGGCTCTGGACTTGAGTTAAGAATTATCACATTTCTCAAAAATATTCTCAAACGCAGCTAAAAACAAATAGTGAATTAATCTAAAATATAAAAGGCTACATACATGTCTTTAAAATCGTAAAACTATATTTATAACAAATCTGAATGATTTATCTGTACCAGCTAACAAAAATGGCTCATAGCCAGAATACCCATCCAAAGTTGGAATCTTACACTGCAATAACAATGCACAAGCAGTAACTACTTTGGTAGACACAAACTAGAAGGTAGTTAGGAATTCATGTTCTTGATGAGATACAAACTAGAAGCTGTTCATGCTCGTCTCCTCAAACTCAACAACCAAATCATCACCCAAACTTTCTTTCTCCACAACAAACTCTTAAACCTCTCCCTCAAACTCGCACACCAACTGTTTGATATAATGCCTCAAAGAGACACAGACTCCTACAAGTCACACCATCCATTAATATCATCGACAAACATGCTATAAGAGGAAATTGAGATCACAAAAGAGAAATTAAACGCAGGTTCACATCTAGATCTTCCAAGACCCAATTTTTCCAGCATAATTCATTTTTTCCCGTTATCGACATTCTAACATTTGCTATGATAGAAGATACCTTGCATTTAGTTCACAGTGATTTCAAGAGAAATCACACTCCAAGCAGGGGCTAATCAATTGCAAAATGATCAACACAAAGCGATCAGATCCATCAAATACTTACACCATTCAATCAATTCGATCAATTACTATAAAAAACAAGTGAAAAGACGGAAGAAAAAATTGAAAAGATCATATCTTTATAGGGTTAGGGTTTTGAGAGGACTGGCCTTGAGAGCCCTGAGTCGACTGAGCGAGCGACTGAGCGAGGGAGGCGACTAGCCGAGCGAGGGAGGCGACTGAGTGAGCGAGATCGGGAGCGAGGTCGCCGAGGGAGCCGACTAGCCGAGCGACTGAGCAAGGGAGGCAACTAGCTGAGCGACTGAGCGAGATCGGGAGCGAGGTTGTGAGCGCCGAGCGAGGGAGCGAGCGAGGAAGCGAGCGAGAGAGCCGTCGAGCCGACTAGCCGTCGTAACCGAGGTCGCGAGGTCGAGACTCGAGAGAGAGAGGGAGAAGGAGCACTGAGAAAAGGGAAAAGGTAAAAAGAACAAGAGAGAGAGGGAGCAGTAAGCGGCGCTCTGAGAAAAGGAAGAGAAGGGAAAAGGGAAATGGAAAAAAAGAACTTGGGTTTCTCAAAAGAGAGTATATATTACCTTGGTTCGGTTCGGGTCAGTTCTCGGTTCGGTTTTGCCAATAACCGAAACCGAACCGAAAATCGAGATTTGCCAATATTTTAAACCGAAACCGAACCGAAGAACCGAACCGAACAGAGAAAATCAGTTTTTTTAATTCGGTTCGATCGGTTTTCCGGTTCGGTTGGTTTTTTTGCTCACCCCTACCTTTCACCACTCCAAATTCGTTAGGACAACAATTCCAATCACCTTCTTATCAAGATGTTGATCCTTCTACGCATCCTTTCAATTTCTATCAATCCTTCCCGAATTTTACACCTTCTCTAGACATTTCTTCTGAACATCCATTTAGGAGTTTCACGTATCAAAATGAATATGATTCTTTTACTGAAACCCCTTCACAACTCATGTCTAGTCTTGAACAATCTTTAAAAGAATTTTGGATGGCTTCGTGCCGATAGATGGAGAATTTGAATGCGTCCATGGCCGCCCTCATACAACCTAATGAACCAGCAGCTAGTTTCCAACTAGCTCAACATTTTACAATGTATGATGAGGCAATCAGAAAATTTGATGATTTGAGTAGTGAAAGTGAACAATCCACCCTTCAGAATCAAATCCACCTGTTGGGGTAAAAATTTACACCCCGGTTGACCGAGTCAAAGTCAAGGTCAACCCCCAAGCTAGGTGGGCCCAAGCCCGGGTCAAGTGGGCCCATGCCCAGATCGAGTCCGAAACATGAAGCGGCCGACCCTCCCCATGCTAAATATAAATCATGTCATAAATAATTTTTATGTAATTTTTTATGCATGAATGTAAACAAAATGGGCATAAAGCCAATATTTTGTAAGCCCATGGCTTATGTGCAAAAATGAAATGGCACATGAGCCATGGGATGGCAAAATGCCATTTTGTGAAGCCCAAGGGGCTATGTGTAAAATGTATGGCCTATAAAGGCTAAGATAATGAAAATATCTCAACAACTTTTTCTCTCTCTAAAAAAGTTTCCAGATCTGAGATCTATTCTTCTTCTTCAAGGTTCCAAAACCTTCTTCTTTCTCTTGAATTAAATCAAGAGTTTTACTCTTCTTTTTATAAAACAAATTAGTTTTTCACCACAAAATCCACAAAAGGGAACTTGGATCTGTCATCAGATCTTAAAAAGGAAAGATTTTGAGATTTCACATCTCTTGATCTTCAAGATCCAGCAAGCAACAGGAGGAAGAAGAATAACCACTTCCATTAAACCCAGAACACATTCAGGAGCCCGACTCCTCTCTGATTTCTCTTTGAGAAATCTTTTTTCAGGCTAAAAGCCTCTTGTCCTCTCCAGCGCGCAGCGCAAGTGCGCAAAGCGCCCGCGTGCCGACACGTGGCGCGCGCGCTTGCGTACCTGCGCGCTTGCGCAAGTGCGCAAAGCGCCAGCGTGCCGACACGTGGCGCGCGCGCTAGCTTGCGCACCTGCGCGCAACGCGCATTGCGCAAAGCGCCCGCGTGCCGACACGTGGCGCGCGCGCGCGCTTGCGCACCTGCGCGCAACGCTCTTGCGCAAAGCGCCCACGTGCCGACACGTGGCGCGCGCGCGCTTGCGCACCTGTGCGCAGCGCTCATGCGCAAAGCGCCCACGTGCCGACACGTGGCGCGCTTGCGCCTGAGCGCACAGCACCTAAGCGCACAGCGCCCAAGGTGCTGCCCCACGCATCCTTTGGATGCCTTTTCCCCTTTATTTATATATATATGTATATATATACATTTGTATACAAATGTACACATACACATACTCCGCAATATTCTCCCCCTCCAAAAAATTTTCGGGCCGGGGCGCTGCCCCGAACCCCGCAAGGGGGCTGCTAGCCCCCTTGACCTCCAGCCCGCTATCCGGGTAGCGGGACCCCCGTAAAAACTCTGCGTGGCTTCCGATATATCCAAAAATCTCTTTCAAAACAGAACACACGCACACCGCACATTGGGTTCGCATGACCAGTTTAACCCGTTAATCGGAGGTTCCCTCGCCCCAAAGGCGGGGGGTAATTAACGGCAGTTTAGTCCGCGGCTGCCGGAGATTCGGATCCCCACAATCATTAAACCCCGGCCTACCCTAGGCAGGGGGAATCTGTAGTACGCCTGACAAGCGCGCGCGTATTCCCATCTCAATGGGGTGACGAAAAACACCCTACACCACCCATTATCAATTGAATTCCACAACTCCAATTTCAAAAAATCTATCCAGTACACCAAATGATTCACCGATTGAGCATAGCACGTTTGATGAGCCGTGCGACTATGTAGTGTTTGATTTACCTGATTGTGAAGGGTCCATTTCAAGTGAAACTACAACCACTCTCTTTGATCTCTACACCTCCACTCTAGAACCACAACTGATTGAAAAACATGCTTCTGATGAGGTGTCTGAGAAATTTAACTTTCACTTGATTGAGAATATCGACGCTGGGGATAACTTGGATGATGGACCCACAATTTTGGATGGGTTTTTCTCACCAATTCATCATTTCCTTTCAAATCCGTGTAGGTATCATCCCGTACCGTTAACTGTTTTTCCCAAACCCCATATGCGTCTGGATATTGTTAATAATGAATGCATGGATGAGCTGAATTTTGAGGATATCATTAAGGATGAACCGGTTTTATTGGATGAGTCAGATTTTCCATTTCATCATGTCCCTTCCATCGACTGTGCATACTCTCCTTAACGTTTAACCGATACCATTTCTCAATCACTTCCCTCCTTCCTTTCCATTGTTTCCACTTCGCAAGACATCGTATCACCTTCATTTCTTATGTCTGGTTCACCCAGATCGGTCGGCCTATGTTTTCTTGCGAATCTTGAAAGGTTTTACCCCATTTCTCAACGCGTTGATAGATTAGTACAATCCATTTTTACACTTCAGTCATTATCGACTGTACTAATTTATTCAATCTGTTTTCAACCTCAAGTTCGTATTCCATTTCTTTCTCCCCTTCATTCGTTTTCTCATTTACCGAGACTGTATACCGCTTCCATCCACACACGGTCTCGTATATTCTTCATTTCTTTTCTCTACACGTTCTTTCTCCAACCATTGCATCATCACGATAAAATTTTTGAATGGTTAGTGTTAACTTTCAGTCTGTGTAAGGCCTTATATAGATTGAAGATGTTCTCCCCCTTAACTTTGAACTTCAATGCGTAAACAGTGGAAACACTGTTTCACTTAAGTTTGGGGGGACTTTTTTGTGTGTATATATTTTGTTTGATTTTTCTCTTAAAGAAAAGAAAAATGGGAGGACCAGCAATTTTGACCCTCTAGGTGTAGCATGATAGTGAGGACACTGCCGAGTTTAAATTTGGGGGTGTGCTCGGTAAACTTTCTATCTTTGCATTCATATGTATATTTTTGCATTTGCATACTTATTTTTAAAACCCCATAAAAACTGAAAAAATTTCCAAAACATAAAAACTTTATCGTCAAGCTAGCTAGTAGGGTAACTTAGATTTTATTCCGAAAACTTAGCTTGATATGTTAAAAATAACTAAATCCTAGAATTAGGAATTGAAAACCCTAAAAATAACCTTTCTTGAGTTTAACCATAGTAAATATAGGTCATTGCAGTTTTTTAGAAATAAGTAATCTTGACTTCAGTTCTTAAGTTAAGTCGAGATGAAAGGAAAGTATTGAAAACTTTATTGAAGGATAAGTCTGAAAAATAGTTGCTATTCTTGAGTCCAAGTTCAGAAAGTATATCCCTACAAACTGCACTTACACGCACCTTAAAACTTGGGATAGTAGAGAATACCTAGAAATACTCTTGCCTGAAAGCCCAATATGAAAAAGGTATTTAAAGCTAACCACCAAAAGAGTATCATTGAAAAATATATCCGGTCTTGAAAAGAAGAAAAAGAAAAAGAAAAAGAAAAAAGAGAAATATATTACAAGACCTGGAAAGTGCTATTTATGCTTTAATAAGCTCACACATTCAGTAATCGGCTGATTAGTGCCTCAGGAAGTAGTAGTAGTCGCATGAAAGGTGTGTGAGCAAATTCGTCCATCATTAATGAAAAGAAGTAGTACTAGGTATTAGGGTAAGGGTACTATAGCTTGAACTGAATTTTTGAGTGTAGGGGTGAAATTTACACACACATAGGGGTATACGATCGATGTTTGGAGGAAAAAGAGGGATAAAGAATAAGTCTCCTGTTTTCCGTAAAGATAATAAAAATTCCGGATTGGAGACTGCGCTTTAGAAGTAAAACTCAAGAGATACTGGTGTCTTTCTAAACTGTCAAAACGTATACGATCTTAGGTTGAATAAATAGGAGGTGTGAAAAATAAGAGATGGATATTTCTAATTTAGGATGATAGAGTTTCTACTTAGATGCTAAACCGTAGGATTAGAATCAAGGTTAACTTATGAAACTAGCTTGACGGGATTTTGTGGATAGTATCCGATGAAAACCCTCAGAAGACAACACCCCTCTTACTAGGGACACCTAAAGGTTTAATGGCTTGTTGCACACTCTAAGTGCAACCATGATGCCTACGAAAGTAAACTTAGCACTTTTTGAAAATAAATGGATTTGCTCGGGATGAGCAAAAGATAAGTTTAGGGGTATTTGTTCACACCATAATATTGCATTTAATACCGCCCATTCTTCTGCTCGTTTGTATATAGGTAAGTGTTTTTGATCCGTGTTTACTACATGATTACAGGTTACAGGTTCTCAGTCCAGGATAATGCAAATCATACACAATCTCCACAGTTATGACAAAGTTTAGAACAACTGCCAAAATCAGATAAAATCCGGGTTCCGGTCATCCACATATGTCTGGTGCTGTCTACCAGTTCAAGAGACAAGACAAATACAGCGGTCATTCGTGTCTCGGACAAGCACAGAGCATGAGGGAGGCAGCACAAGAAATAAGGTGCAACGCGGAGCTCGAGAGAGATCAAGGCCAAAAGTCAAAAGAGTTGTCATTTTGGACCATTAAAAATCTGAGAATATTTTGGAACCATTTTACAATTTTGAACCTGTCAAACAGAAGAACAAAGCAAAACAAAGAAGCACAGAAAAAACGGCGCACAAACTCTTCTAAACAATCGCGGAAGCGCGGCTAAACACGGGGATATGCGGCGGAACCGCGGCCATGACATGGCATCTCGCGACCATTTTTCTGGGGTGTTTTTGTAATTGTACATGGGCTCAGAATATGGCCTTAGGGTTTCACTTCTCTGTCTATATACACTCCAGATTTGAGCCAACCATGATGCCTTTTCTTTTCCTTAGATTAGTGTAGTTTAGTGTATTGTTCTTCTTCTTCATCTATTCTCCATTAAAATTAAAGTGAGAGCATTTTGAGTGGAAAATTAATGAAGATGAGGGTTTTTTTATATCTTGTATCTTTAATTTCTTGCATTGTATTTTTAATTCTTAGCTTAACTTTTATTACTTATTTGTTAAAGTAGTTGTTGGTTTTATTGTTCTTCTTCTCTTCTAACCCATATTTTCAAGCCATGATACTCAATGGAGTCTCTTGCTTAGGTGAGTGCCTAAGTAGTTAGCTTGTTATCTTTTGTAAACCGTATTTTTCCTTTCATTCTTCTCCTCTTCTTGTTTTATTTTCTTCATCATGTGAATAATTTACTCACTTGTTAGAGCTAAGGAAGGTGGTAGGAGGGATGGAAAAATCTCTTGTGTTTTTCTTCGCCAAACAATTTGAAGTGAACCTAGACCAAACAAACACAACCCCCTCCCACAGATACGCTATAACTGACATATACTGTCACGCCCCACTTCCCAGTGTACGGCGAAGGGGACGCGACGAGGTCCGCAACGTATATACTCAGAAGTACATACGCTAAGCGTATCTAAGCAATATAAAATAAATATACAAGAGACAAGAAATAAAAAGAACAACAACTTTTATTTATTAACATTCTTTTGTACAATACATGAAAATAAAATGACGCCTAAACAGTGGCATAACAGGAAATGAAAAATACAGAAAGGAAAAGTGTACAATGAAACTAAAGTGCAGGGTCTTTGGCAAACTGCTCCAAGTCTTCTTGAGATGGCTCGATCTCCGCCGGGTCCAAACCACCTGACGACATTCAAAGAAGAAAGAAATAGAATGTCGTCAGTGAACAGGTCGCTCGGTAAGTCCCAAAGATAAGGGAGAAATAGACAGAGAGTAAGAGAGAGAGAGTAGCTTTTAATGTTATATTATAATATTGTAATGTTGTATTAACGCTGTTGTTTGTACCCTGGTACAGAAGATGCCAGTGTATACGAGGGGAGTCCCACTTACACCGGGGACTTTGGTAACCTGTAGTACAAGGCTCCGTCGATAATACCACGGAACAACGGCATGAATGTAATTACGTCTTAAGTGACCACTTCGTGCCACCTTTAACATATTCCGTACCAGTCTACCCCTTAAACCCCGCGATGTCTTGTTTGTATTGTTATCTTATAAATTGTATTGATTGTAAGATTGATTGACTGACGAAACCATGATATCAGTAAGCGGTTGTAACCACAGAGTCATGTAAATGGAATACTGAGAATCATGTAAAAGGAATATATATCCATGGTTCGGTTCAGTCAGGTTGTATAAATTGATAATTGTATTCATGGATTCATGTATTCATATTGAATTGGAATATTGTAGATTATAGATTGACTTGAATCATATTCAAGTCGGATTAATTAGACTCTGTAGGGTTCCTAGGCACTCTTGTGAAGGTTCAAAAGGCATCAAACATGCCCGGATAAAAAATTAGACGTGCCGAACAACCCAAAGCAGGGATCTTTGCTAGATTATTAGGGTTTAACATGCAAGATGATAACTTTTATCTAAGTGTGAGGGATTACAACCTTTGTAGTCCGCTCCTTCACTTCACAAGCTCCGAGTAGAAGTCCCTTTGCCGCGATCCACGATCTCCCGGACTCATGAGAGGCTCCACGACTCGAACGATCCATGCTAGCTCGAAGTATTCCAAATCTCCGATGATCTACCTCGAAGTTGCAAAGACTCAAGCTTTCTCACTCAAAAGAGATGAACACACTAATCCCATGGGCTAGATGAGATGAGGATGAGAGAGTAGTAATTTTGCTTTCTTTTTATATCATTTTCTCATATTTATTCATTACTTAAGGATTTTCTAGCAAGCTTTTCAAGAGAGAAGAAGATGATAATGGAAAATCAATAATCATATTAATCCTTTTGTGATGAATAGAAAGAAGACTATATGATTGATTTGTTAACCATGGTCAAGGATGAATGGCTAGGATTTAGTAGAGAAATAACTAGAGTTAGGATTTGGTTGGGTTAAGAATGTGTCATCCTAAAATATCTTAAGAATGACAAAAGAAAAAGCTTCTAGAAGGTGCATGGAGCTACTAACCCTAATCAAACCCTAACCTCAATTAATCATCCTTAAACATGTTTAACAATTAATCATATCATGTCACAATAATATATATCACATATATATTATATATTTGCAACAAAAGAAAATAATACAATTAACATATATCGCATATATATCAATGTATCATCCAGTGAGAAAATGAAATAATAAAGCGAGCCAATATTAGATAATGTAATAATATATCATATATATTATTATACACTAAATCATCGAATCAACACTTGATCCGACGATCCGGCTATATCGAATATTACCGACTACTATATCATGTACCGATTCATCGAATCAACACTTGATCCGATGACCCGGTTCATATCTAAATATCGCAAGAATATAATACGGTATCCCATATCGCATTATCCTCGTTCCTGCACATATCACCTATGTGCCTCTACTCCGTTTCGCCTGAGCCAAGAAACCTCTGTGTAGGACTCTAAAGAATCGTCAATACGCCGGTAGCAGGTGATGATCATATCAAACACCCACAAGCTGCAAGCGGTCAGCTAAACGTAACAGCCATCCAGGTATTGAGCGATCAGAAGATCAACAAGCTAGCCTGTGCGTTCTCCTGTGAATCCAATCAGTAACACTCCCGTACAGTCCGGTCTGTTCGTCTGATATGTCGCATATCAAGTCTAGGGGTGGTATACGTCAGACCCCAGTAACCGATAAGTCGTGTCGATGTGTGGCTCATAACGGATCGAGAAACTACTAGTAACACTTACCAGTAAATCTCTATATCAGCCCTGGCCAGGGACTTCCAGTTATAGCCAATCGAACACAGCACAACATCAACTCCCTATACCGGGAGAGACGAATCCCCTCCTATCGCTCATTGCCTCCATGTGATTCGGGACTGTACCCAAAAGCCACCGTTTTGCACGCCCTCTTGGACGTGGTAAGGTGGAAATCAAAGCACAGTGGGAATCACACAAGACTCTATGACGATCTCGGGTCTACAGACTACCCTGTACCAGTGTCACCGGAGAACTGCCATCTGACGTGTGGTATATCACCATCTGGGAGTTCTCGGCGAGTCCGTCCAGTGTACCCAGTCTCCACTGAGCACCCGTACACCATCTCTGATGTTAAACACCGATGGATATGGGATCATCCATCACCCATCATATAGGTCAAGATGCGTATACGCTAGTCTACTCTGGTGTATCGATGCCCTGTCTCGATATACCCTCGACTAGGAACAGTTATAGGATGTACTCATCGACTACCGCGGCCCCACTAGTATGATCTCATCATAGTCCCAGTAGTCGAGTACAGATCCTAAGGGCTTTATCAACATGTGAGAGTAAAACAGTAAACCAATACAAGTCAACATGTTAAGATAAAGTGAAACCAAATAGCATACTATCATGACGAGCAAGAAAGTCATCTCTATATATATCCAAGCATCCATTATAATATACATCATATGTACAACAATGGCCTCTAGGGCATATACATAACTAACAGACTCAAACCCGAGTCAGACAATCAGATCGAAGTGAATCGAGGTCTTATAATTGCTAGGGTCCTTAGGGTAATTTATAAAACTTGAGGGGGTTTTATGTAAAAAATAATTTTGTATGGTTTTCAAAATACAACTCAAATATTTAATTATCGTATTTATGTACAAATAACAATTTAATGATCAAGATAAATATGTATACATGTTCGAATAGTATGAAATGAGTCAAGTATATTATACGAGTAACTACCAAAAACAATGTTATAAAGAAATATTATGTACGGCTAATTAATCAAGTCGAACGAATGCGGAACATAAACAAAAATATGGCTCTATGTGTTTTGCATCCGTGAGTTCCAGTTTCACCCAAATACGACTATCGGTTTGAGAGATATATATGTTTTCGTATCGTTGCGCAAAACAGATCAGAATCTGTTCAGCACCGTCACATATTTTTAAAACACAGTTTGAGTTAATTTGCATCAAGTATTAGATTACGAAAATTATTAGAAAATTTTAGGTATTTTGAAGTACTTATCCAAAACACCAAGGTTTAAACGATTTGGATTTTTGAAGCTCTACTTATGATCATTTTAATATCAGCGTTTAAAACAGAAATTCAGATTTCTGGACAGCAACTATATATTGTATTGCAAAGCCTACATCGGAGTGTTTCATGCATTTATAAGTAATAAAGTATAAATAAAATTATATCTCTATCAATTGTGTATCTACACATCTAAATTTTTTCACGAACGGATATCGGGTGTTTGAGTTATGTCTAATTTAAAAACAGTGTGCGAATCAGGACAGATTCTGTCCAGATTCGTCGCTTATTGTTGTAACACAGTTTTCTATATATTACGTCGATTTTCAGTAAAAATATAAAACTAAGAAAATATATATTATTCGATGTATATATGTAAAACACTTGAGTTTTCTCAATTTGGATATCGTTATACCAAGTTATGTGTCTTAGAAGTTGACCGATAACTGCAGTTTTCTATTTTACGAACGGTGAATAAAAACGATATAATTCATAAACCGTTTGGTGATTCGATCTAAAATTTTTACAGCATGTACAAAATAATATACTCCATCATATGTAAATTTCCTTAAATTTTCAGAAGTAAAAATTAATTTCTAAAAATTATTTTAAAGTTAAAGGTATTGATGTGTATACTAAAATCGGCAAAAAGATTAACTAGTATTTTTATGCAAGCTTCATCCTTTCTTTTAATAACAAAACCGATTCCATGAGATATCGTAGATATATTGTGGCATGAAATCTATGTTCTCACAACTTGTAATAAACATTCATAATCATGAACAAAGAATTCAAAACACTTAGATTTGAAGAAGAAGCAATAAGATATTTATTAAACCATATAGAACCATATATATCTAGATTTATATATGTATATGTTTATCTTTATCTTCTTTTATGGATTACGATATGAAAAGAATAGCGGGTTTACGAGATATGACAAAAGGAGAATAAAGATATGGAGAGGGAGAGAGAGAAATGACTTACATGCACAAGCCGGTATTGTCACCGAGCTTGTCTATCCGCCGATAATCTCGCGTTACTAGCGAGACCTTCTTGAAGACTTCTTCATGTTCTTCTTCTTAGACTATAGGTGAAGAGGGAGAAGTGGGGGATAGAAAAATATAAGGAAAATATAGAGGAGGACAATAAAGATGGTGTAATGGTGAATTATGTATAATAATATATGCATTCAACATGAGAGTTAAAAGAGAAATGAAAGGTCACCATTGATTTTGGAAATGAAAGGTCACCATTCATTTTGGAAATGAAAGATCTCATTTGTAGGTTATGAGAAGAATAAAAAATGATAAAAAAAAAAGTAATTGCAAGAATGGGGATTTGAACATGTGACTTATGGAATAACAATGCAAAGACTTAACCAATGAGCTACAAGGTTGTTCATGCACATATTTAATTAGAATTAAATATATGCTGTTGCTTAAAAAGAAAGTGGGCTTTTCATATGGGCTGTAGAGAATAAGAATAATGGATTTGAGTTAAATATTTATGAAAAGAAAAATAAGAATGAGAAGTTAAAAAACTTAAATATAAGAAAAAGAAATTGTACCTAGAAAAATATACATAATAGATTGAGAAATAAAATAGTAATAAATTTAGGAGATAACGGAAAATACCAAGTACAAATAAATACGGCATATTATTGAAGAGGGATAATACAAATGTATAAAGATTTTAGGGTCATTACATATACCCACAACCTAAGTCGAGAATTTCTTTAGGCGCACTACAACGTGACATGTAGTGTGACCTAATTGGAGATTTGGTTGTGAGTGTTTGACCTAGGGTTGGAAATAAGAGCATGGAACGGACGGACAAGTGGCAATAGAAATGGATTTAGCATTGGAAAACTTGTTTAATCTCACAGATCCCATTTCTATGTTCTCTTAATCCCCGCTATTTCCGATTATCCCGACTTCATTTCAAGAATGGTAAAAGACAAGCACAAGACTAATCCTAACTATACTAACCAACCCTAACCCTAACAAGTTCTTTTGAACATAAAATACAAACACTTAGGATAGAGTTGAACAAACATATACATTTTCACTTAACTCGTCTAAAACAAGAACGAAAATACGAACCATCTCCCAGTGGACGACTCGTACTCAACCAGCTAGCTACCAAGCGACACCGACTTGATTGCAGTAAGTGGAACAAATAGAACAAGTAGAACGCATAATAATGACAGAGAAAATATCGTTAACAAATCCAAAAAGGGAATGCAAGATCCATAATTGAAATATATACGATGAAGAAAAAGAACCTTAAGAAATGTTATAAGGTACGGGCTCCCACTTACTCACCAATGGATGGATTGACTTACCGCGTTCCGCCTACAACGGCAAAAGTAGCATAAAATCCTTGAGGCTGACAACGGCAGTCTATAGCGGTATATCTACGGGGCGCTGGCACAGCTAAAACGCACCCGTAACAATATAAACTACTTAAATTTCTAGGCGTACACCTCTAGCAGAACGGTTATAATATCAAGGGATAATCATACATAACCGACAAAATGATACACAAGAGCATAACGATCCTAATATAATAATCCATAAGATAATTCGATGAAGGATTATCACAATTATCCAATTCGCATAACATGCGACTGTAACGACCGTGTACTCTAAATACGTAATAAAAGTATCATATAATTTTTCTCGAGGGCAAAACAATTATTTTACTGCTTCTATTGGTAGAAAACGCTTAAAAAAATATTTTTTCATGATTAAAATGAATTAATATGATTTCAAAGAATTTTTGGGAATTTTTAAGAATTTAAATGGAATTTTTATCGAAGGGAAAAGTTTTTTAAAAAACCGACAAAGGGAGTTATTTTGGACCAAATTTAGTTGCAAATGGAAGAAAACATCAAAATATATTTTCTATAATTTCCCCCAATTTTTCTAATATTTTTAGCTATTTTTAAATAATTTTAAAATGCCAAAAACTAATTTTAAAACATTTTAATTATAAAAAACGAATTTTTTTTTTTTGAGCGGAAACGATTCTGGACCGTCGGATCAAACAATCAATGGCCTAGATCTTCCAGCCGGTAAAATAAGAAAAGAAAAACAAAAAAAGAAAATCAAAATTGCCTTTGATCTGAGTCGTTGGATCAACGATCCAACGGCCCAGAACAACCCTCGCCAGTAAGCAGGGGCCCGTGCTAGCTCATGAAGATTAATGTGACGGGGGTTGCTGGATCAGGTATGCGGACAGGCGGATCTGGTCGGCTCATAGGGACGCGGCTCCTGTAGCCGGGGTGAAAATAATAGGGATTTTTTTATCCTATAAATCCCTATAAATACCCCTGAGCTTGTAAAAATCCCAGAAAAAAATATGCTTGACAAAAAATCCCAAAAAATTTCTAAATCTTGTTTTTTGAGTCGTATACACACTGGTTCCAGTCCCAAGGGTATATAATTCTTGGCTTCAAAATATATCTGTTCTCGTACAACCCGACGCTCACCGACTTTCATTTTCCTAACTCGTTTCAGATAGGATCTCTCGACCTCTGTTATCTTCATTATGATAATATCTACCTTTGAAAAAAATTCTAGGACCTAACCATAAGTTTTTAACTCGATTATCTATTTTACGGGTTATGATGATTAAAAACGATATTAAACCCTAATTAAATAATGAACTTTTAGCAGTTATCCTTCACGATAAAATCACGGGGTAATGGAAAACCCCCATTTCATGCTTGGACATATGAAACTAAGTCGTCAAGTGACTATCATAATCAGGACAACTTTTACGTGAATAAATGTAATTATTCTGCGGTATTAAATAAAGGTTATCGATAATTTTTCCCTAATTATTAAACCATGAAAAAGTCGTAGTAAATTTTTATATTTTGGTTATTTTAAATGAAATTGATGGTAAACTTGAAAAACCATATTTTCATTTAAATCGATATTGCACAAAAATACCATCAACTCCTAAGTATTTATATTTTCATTATAACACTACGAACTTTGGAAAAATAGTATTTTCTTAAAATGCCCTAAACTTTTCTAAGTGATATTTTTATTAAAATACCGCGAACCTTTCTGAATCATAATTTTTACTAAAATACCATGAACTTTGGTAGACTAATTATTTTATTAAAATACTATAACCATGATAATAAAAGATAATTTTCTTTAATATACCATATAAATATCATACTCTTTTATTAGGAGATATTTTTATTAAAATATCATAATCTTTATTAAAAGATAATTTCCCTAAAATACCATGGTTCGTTTATAAACGAACATTTTCACTAAAATATCATGGCTTCCACATAAATCATATTTACGATAAAATAACATAGTCCATTATAAATTAAGGTTTCTATAAAATACTATATTTACTTTGCAAACTATAATGGAACGAGACATACCCAACGGCCGTGGAAGTCCATATCGACTGAGATATCATCTACTTGAATTCAAACTTTAGATACACTACACAACATGACCTACGAAACGGTTAGGGTTAGAATGCGCGAACTTAGGTATAGAATACTATTACAAATGAAGATCCCTACAGGCAGGGTGAACAGTCCAATATACAAACGACTGCTAACCCGATATTCAGGCAAATGATATGATACAATCCTATATACGGACGACTACTAATCCGATATTCGGGCAAATGATATTCCATGTCTATATGATATACGCACTACATCTAATTCGTAAAACCTTCACACTGAATAAAACGGGGCTTGGTAGTTTGATTAGGCAAGGTATTATACGGACTTGGATTCCCCTATTACTCGATTAGATCCGGGAAAGTGGAAGAATACATTTCACTTTCCCCAACTGTTGTTCCGCGGTGCAACGGAATAATCTCGAGAACCTGGTACTCTTGTTTAACAAACTAAACGAACATATTACCTGTAGTTACCTTACACAGTATACCATACTTTACCTGATGCCTACAAAACATACATCATACCTCTATACATATATGACATCATACATTACACACACTTATTCTCTTTACCATTACTTCATGTTGAGAAAATCCTATCCAAGTGTAACTCGCCGACGAATTTCCTTTTTCCTTCTTTATCCCTGGAACGTCCGTTAGATGAGAACGGGATTTAGGTTGAAGATGAAGGAGTGGAGCTTATCGAAGAAGACTACGCGAAGCTCACGATCAGTTATTAGGATTAGTTATCTTCCTTTCAGTTGCCCACTTGTTTAGGGCTTTACTTACTTTCCATCAATGTAATAAGACTATTTAGACTTTCCGTTTCAACACTTTAGGATGTAATAAATTCTAGTTAATGAAAATAAATGCTTATGCTTTTATTTTTCTATTTTGATACATAGCCTGCATGTTATTTATACATTTAACGTAACTGTATCGAGAAAGACCACTCTCGACACAGTTAGGTTACAGACCTTGGCACGTCACCGTTTCCGTATTTTTGGGAAGCGGGGTGTGATAGCGATAATTCATAAAGAGCATGTGATGTATAATAATCAACATGTAATAACAACATGAAATTGATTTTGATTAGTATTGCGATATAACGACGAATAAGGTATAAAATGAATGAATCATAAGTTTCAAAGCATGATACATCCACTTACCAAACTTTGAAATTAAACATACATCACTTTAGACTTCAACTTTATTTTTCTTTGCAAATGATTCTAAAAATGGAGAAGAAATTTTGAGAAGAGGGAAAGTTAGAAATTAAAAGTTTAAGATTTGTATATATAGTGTAGAAAAAGGAGGAGGTGTCACTTTAGGAATTAAGTAAGTGTAGGGTTCCTAGGCACTCTAGTGAGGTCTCCAAATCCATCAACCATGGCAATTTCAAAAAATATGGTGCCTACAAACCCTAAACAACGGATCGTATACTAGAAGTCTAGGCGAACAATGAACTAGTTAACAATTAACTAAGAGAATACGGAAATACAACCTTTGTAGATCCGGTCCTCCACCTCCACGGCTCCGCAACAAGGTCGTCTCCGCTGTCCAAATCAAATCCGGGCTCTAGAGTCGGCTTCGTCGGAGAATGGGCAAGCTAGGTCGTCGATGTCCATGCCGAAGATGATCTACGTCGAAGCATCGCAAGATCAAGCTCTCACTTCACCAAGTCATGAAACTTGTGAAGAAAACACACTCTACTACTTGGCAAGAGGTAGAGGATGAAGAAATAAGAAGTGGGTATACTTTAGAATCGGATTTCTCACTCATTTCCATCACTTGCCATTGATGGGGCAAGCTTTCTTCACTTGAAGAAATGGAGGAAGAAGAAGAATGTTATGATAAGTCTTTTATTAAAAATAAAAAAAAAACAATACTTATCATACTTTTAACTCTAGTTAAGTGTAGAGAATTAACTTAGGTTAGTTAAATTGGTTAGGGTTAAGAATATGATAAGAATGAAGACTTAGTCAAAGTTTCAAGAAACTTCAACTAAATCCAAAATAAGCCACCATTTATCTTTCTTTTCCTTATTCCAAAAAAGAATAAATAAGAAAGATAAATGAATAAATAAAAATCAAAACCCTAACCCATTCATTACCATGGTTCATTCTTTACACTTAACCAAGTTTGGCATGCATCATCAAACATGATACAAGCAAGTGCACAAAATCATATCGCATATGCAATGCGCACACCCGAGTGAGAAAATCCATTTTAAAGTGAACCAATACTAGTTAATGCAAAGTAATATATCAAATATATAATTATACATTAAATCATTAAATCAACACTTGATTCAATGATCCGGTCATGCGCACATAACCGACTGGTATCATTAGTAACATCTTATCGAATCAACACTTGATCCGATAACCCGGCTATATCGCATATAACCGATCAATGTCACATCGCGAGAATCGAATACAGTATCACATACTCGTATTATTCTCGGTCCCGCACATATCTCATATGCGCTCCTATTTCGTTTCACTTGAGCCAGGAAACCTCTGTGTAGGACTCTAAAGACTCGTCAATACGCCGGCAGCGGATGATGATCATATCAAACACCCACAAGCCGCAAGCGGTCTGCTAAACGTAACGGCCACCCGGGTATTGAGCGATCTGAAGATCGACGAGCAAGCCCGCTCACACTCCAGTGAATCCGACCAGTAACACTACCGTACAGTCCGGTCTCTTCGTCTGATATGTCGCATATCAAGTCTAGGGGTGGTAAACGTCAGACCCCAATAACTCAATAAGTCGTGTCGATATGAGGTCTATAACTGTTCGAGAAACTACTGGTAACACTTACCAGTAAATCTCAGCAACCCTGGCCAGGGATTTCCTGTTATAGCCAATCGAACACAGCGCAACATCAACCCCCTATACCGGGAGAGACGAATCCCCTCCTATCGCTCATTGCCTCCATGTGACTCGGGACTGTACCCAAAAACCACCGTTTTGCACGCCCTCTTGGACGTGGTAAGATGGAAATCAAAGCACAGTGGGAACCACACAAGACTCTATGACGATCTCGGGTCAACAGACTACTCTGTACCAGTGTCACCAGAGAACTGCCATCTGACGTGAGGTATAATACCATCTGGGAGTTCTCGGCGAGTCCGTCCAGTGTACCCAGTCTCTACTGAGCACCCGTATATCATCTCTGATGTCAAACACCGATGGATATGGGATCATCCATCGCCCATCTGTATGGGTCGAGAAGGTACACGCTAGTCTACTCTGGTATATCGATGCCCCGTCTCGATACACCCTCGACTAGGGACTTTGAAGGATGTACTTATGGACTACCATGTCCCCACTAGTATGATCCGCATCATAGTCCAGGCAGTCAAGCACACATCCTAAGGGCTTTACCAACATGTAATAGAGAGACAATCAGTATACACGTTAAGGTAAAGTTCAACCAGATAGCATACTATCATGTCGAGCAAGAAAGTCCTCCCTATATATGTCCCAGCATCCACTACAATATACATCCTATGTACAGTAATGGCCTCTAGGGCATACATATAACTAACAATCTCCCACTTGCACTAGGGCCATCTGTAGCTGTGGTTTGAAGTATCTCATACTCAACCATCCCATAAAAGTCTCTCTCTGGGAACAGGCCTTTGTGAGTGGATCCGCTGTGTTGTCCTCTGAGTCTACTCTCCTAACCTCGATCTCCCTGGAGATCAATCATCTCCATGATCAGGTGATACTGCCATAGAATATGTCTGGATCACTGATGGGACGGACGTTCCTTGGCATAAGCCACAACTCCATTGTCACACAATGGGAGGAACATAGTTCATCTCATGAACCATTATACACCCAAACAGCCTCTTTGGTAGCATCTTAAGTAGCGATGTATCCTGCCTTTATCGTCTAGTATGTCACGGTATTTAGCTTGGAACTCTTCCAACATACCGTCCCTTTACTGAGGGTAAAGACAATGCCTGCGACTGACATTCAGTCGTCCTTATCACCCTGGAACTCTTCCAGTGATTCTCCCCAGGATCATGTGATACCATCTCACTTCGACAAGTGAGAATCCTAACATCCATTTAGATCTATCTCATAGATCCAAAATCCAGGAGTTAGTAGGTATCATTTTAATCCTATATGGAGAATCATTGTGATAAGCGGAGATTGATCGAGCGTAGCATAAGAAACTTTTTTCTTATCAAGAGTATGTCATCCACGTACTCTACGAGGATCGTCACCATACTCCCTACTACCTTCTTGTTTATACAAGGTTCATCTACCATTTTGATGATGTCAACTTCTTTGACTAATCCATCAAAACAGATGTTCCAACTCCGCGATGCCTGCTTTATCCTATAAAGCATCTTGCACACGTTTCCGCTGCTCCCACTGTGTACGAAGCTCTCTGGCTGTGTACTTATAGACGCTCTCTTCTAAATCATCATTTAGAAAAGCAGTCAAGACACCCAACCACCAGATATCGCAGTCATGGTATGTAGCCGTGGCAAGTAGGATCTGGATGGACTTAAGCATAGTACTTGAAAAGGTTTCATCATGATCCACGCCTGGTCGATGACGAAAAGCTTTAACAAGTCTAGCTTTGAAAGTCTTAACTTTTCCATCTACACCAAGTAATCTTCTCAAGATATACTTGCTCCTGATGGGGATTTAACCCTTCAGATATTGCAACCAAAGTCCATACTTTGTTGGTGTACATGGATTCCATCTCAGATAACTAAGCATCCAGCCATTCTTACAGAGTCTTACTCCTGATGGCCAGCTCGAAACTAGTTGGGTCATCATCTCATGATGTAATCCTCGCTCCCACTGTCATAGAGAAACCGAAGTATCTCTCAGGTGGGTGAGGAACCCTACTAGATCGGCGGAGAGGCTGAGGTTCGTTGGTATCTACTGAATCCTTTGGTTCTATCAAATCATGTGCTATAGTTTGTATAGCTGGAACCTTTCCAGTTCTACATTACAGACCTTGCCTCGAGCTTGTCCGGATTTTGCTTTTAGACATAGGCCGGACAACCCCAAATCTTAACTGACTTAAGACATGGGCTCTTCCCATACCATATCATATATGAAGTGGTAGGCAACTGATTTGATTCGAACCCTATTCAATAGGTATGCAGCTTCTCAAGCGCATAACTCCTTAAAGGAAATAGGTGACTCAGTAATACTCATCATAGAGCACACCATATCATATAGGGTGTGATTGCTCCGCCCCGATATACCATCGTGTCATGGTGTATACGGAGGAGTAATGCTGAGAGAGAATCTCATTCTCCTTTAGAATAGTCCAGTATTTCCGTGCTCAAGTATTCTCCTCCTTGATCTCATCAAAGGACATAATACTTATACCCGTATTTTGGTTCTCTACTTCTCACTTATATTCTGTGAATATCTCAAAAGGTTCGGACTTGCGTTTCAACAGGAACATATGTCTGAATCTAAAGAGATCATCAGAGAACGTAATGAAGTATAAAGAACCGGTCCTGGCATGTGTAGACTGGGGACCTACATACATCATCATGTATCATCCCAAGAGTTCACTAACTCTTTCTCTGTTTCCAGTAAACGGAGCTATGGTCATCTTATCTTTGTGACATGACTGGCGAGTTTCACAAGATGTAAATTCAAACTAATTTAAATATGCATCTTTATGTAACTCTAGCTAGTCGGGTCACATTGATCTGACCTAGTCTACAATGCCTCAAGAAGAATCCGTTCATTTCTGAACTCTTACTCTTGTGTGTGATCCGTATACTAAGAACTGTAGTTTGATTTAGAACATTAATGCTTTTAGATAACGTGCCTGATCCGATCAACTTTTGATATAGGAAATGTTCAAAACATTATCCAACTATACAAAATTTTATCATTTCTTTACTAATAAAGAGATTGATATGATTTTGTATATCAGGTTCGGTATCTAACAACATTCGTTCAGAATCAATGTATTGGTAATACAGGGTGATAGTGACCAACAGACTTGGCTGCAACACTTGCCCCGTTTTCTGCCTCATGAAACTTATCACCCGTTCTCAGTTCTCTACCTATCTGTAGCCCTATGTAACAGATTACATATCTGGGATCCTGATCTGGTATCACATACCTAGGACGTAGAGAATACAGAGAAACAGTTCTTTGTAACGAACACACCCGAAGATGATGCCTCAGCATGCACTCTCTTCGTTTGGGCGGCACGGGAATTCTGGTAATCCCCAATTTCCTGCTCTGTCTTATAACAATTATAAGTTGGAGCGGGACCAACGTTCCCCAGCTCTGTATAACAAGCGGGTTCGGTCAATAATCCATTTTATTATCTTGATTAAGGCGTGATATGGTCGCTACCAGGAGAGAGAGAGAAGAAAACACTCAGCGTGCGCTCTGTCAAGAATAGATTGGTTATTATTTTATCTAATCAGGATGGCTCCCACTGCTTTTTATCAAATCTTCCTTCAAACCCTAAAAGGAAAGACTAGCCGGGATTAATTACACACTACAAGTTCGCCAATCTTTCAGCCAGGCCAGTGTCGGTACTTTGAGGGAGGTCCCCCGTGCTTTCGCACGAACCTAATTAATGTAAACCTCGTTTTCCCAGAGGCGTAACCCCATTGACACCTTTCTAGACACCTACTTGATCGGCTAATTGTAATGTATAAAACTCTCCCAGGAGTAACTCTTACTCGCAGCGGGTATCGGGATCCAACTATCTCATAGGAGGTATGCAATCTCATTGCAAATTTCAACACTTGAAATTCCCGATAATATTTTGCCCCATGCGATCTATGACCTTGACTGAGTCAACAAACCATAGACCGCAAGTAAAGTTCAACCCGTCATTTCTCGATTGAATTAAACCCACCCGCACGACCCTTGACTGAGTCAACAAGGCCGCACGACTACCCTAATCCAATCGCATCATATGCTTTGCAGATAAGTAATAATCAGCTACCGCACACTACGCCTTGACTGAGTCAACAAACGCAGCACGAATACTAACTATTACCTATCTGAAATGACGGAGGGCTACGACAGGTTTTTAAGAAAACCTTTTGCGTAATGAACTTTATATCGTTGTAGAATCAAATGATTTTGAAAATGGAGTGCTTTTGAGGCTTTTGTAGTTTTGCTAAAGGTGTCACTCCCGGTGAAGGGATCGTCGGTCCTTTCCTCGTCGAATGAGGTGCGGGATATATCATATATATCACTGTGCAAAGCAGAACACTTAAAAGCAATCAAAAGACAAACCGAGGGCGTAGCATCGACCAGTTATTGCTAAAGGAGTCACTCCCGGTGAAGGGATCTCGGTCCTTTCCTCATCGAATAAGGTGCAGGATATATCACATATACCGCTGTGCAAAGCAAGAACTGTAGCTACCTGTTTTATTTTGAAATTCGATTCTACAACATCTTAGGTTTCTTTTATTTCATTAATCACATTAATGAAGTCCCATCATTTAAGTACCTAAACATCACAGATAGATATGACGTACACTTATGCCATCCGCATTCGCCTCGATGTCCCCTCGTGCACCGTTAGGTTAGGTAACTAACGGCAGAGCGGGGCAGGGCTAGCGCGGGTGTAAAACATAAGTAACGTCTATACAATATATCATATATACTATATATAGTATCAATCACAGAACATCACATGATCACATCACAGATATCGCAGCAGAAGAATCATATGAAATATTGGATATACTAGGACGTCCGTGTTTTCAATACGAGCCAGTATAAAACACGGATTCCACGGTCATGATGAATAGCCAAACCCACACCCCTAGACCCCTACGAGAGCGGCAAGCAACCCTACCAATTCTAGAGTTAGGAGACCCGGACTCGACTCCTCGAGTTGGTCTCCCACTGGACTCCAGAACCCGGTTACTTATGCTCCCCTCCTTGGGTCTATCCTAGTGCGGAAAAGTAAATAATATACAACAGGTGACAACTCCCGCAACCTGGAAGCGCCCCAATAAAAGAATATTACATACAAGTTTTTACATGAATGAAAAAGAAAAACACTCATCTCACATAAAAACCCCCGGCTATTCAAACACGACGATCCAATATAACATATCCAGCAACACATAACATCACATGTCATCAACGTAAGTAAATATGCGCATCCCAATTGTCGTTGACGTATAGCAACGAAACCGGCGATATCACATATTACACTTACGGTCACAGAAAAGAAAGTGTAAAACTACAACAGTTGGAATCCGCAATCTGCATAGACATCGCATGCCTAATCAAATGAATTACTTAGACATCACATGCCTAACAATTATAAACCCCGCATTTTAGTCTCAAAATCGAAAACTCTTTTCAATACCAAGTCGGGCAATTCAACAAGATTCCCGACATCCTGATCGAATGCTCGTCGCAAACTTCAGTAGACGGCCGCACCCCCGATACCGTCGACGAAGTGCACCAAGGCGGAACACCGCTACCGCGAGCACCCGAACGGATGCTTTCGGCGACGGGGTTCTCCTACAGTCACTTGGTCGGGGCTATGGAGTGAAGCTGTCTATTAAGTTTACCCGGCGAGTATCCGCGTACACTACGTGATTGCGACGGACTTTTGATCACATCAAAATTCCGTGGCAACCGATCAAGTGAGACTAAACCGCTAGATTTATAACATTCATTCAGTTATCACATAACTACTTGTGAATTCCAATTATTGTATCCCATTCCAGATAAACAGAAAATGTTAAACTTTTCGATCGAACAATCGAACACCCAAGTTTTCCCGATACAAATCAACACATGAAACTAGTCTAACAACATTCAGTTCGTACCTCAGTACCAACGGTCCAGCCGTAGAAGGGTCAAGCCAACGCCTCACATGTGGCACGCCGTACTGCCCCAAACCCGAAGGTTCAAAGGGCAGTTCAAGACGGTCACATAATCGAGTTAAGGTTTGTGTCTTCTAGAGGGACCATCGCGTTACTTGCACTACTTAGAACGTCGTTAAACTACGGAAAAATCCAACACTTGGAAATTTCCAGACAGGGGAAAAGTTGGGTATTTATATCCGGTCAAACTTTTTAACATATTCTAAAATTTATCCAGAAAGCCACACAGACAAAATTTGATACCCCGATCGAAATACCGAATCCTCAAAACAACTGCAGAAAAATCAACTCTTGAAAAAATATCAAAAATACCCAGGAAAACCAGCACAGCACAATATGAATTACTGTAGAAATTTGGATGCGAAAAACGACAAATTGGCCGCTCTTCCGCCGCACGAGCCATGCTCGTGCCGCGGAAGCGCGGCGCACTGTTTGAATTACTGAACCGAATTTTACAGTTTCTCATAGAATTGCCTGCTGATTTTTTTGAATATTTTTAATGTTGAAAAATCCCAGATTTTAAAAATTGGACAGAGAGCATGTTTGTTTTGGACTTTCGGGTTCGATCGGACTTCAATTTCCGTCTGGACTTCGCCTAAGGCTCTAGCTAGGCTCTGATACCACTGTAGGGTTCCTAGGCACTCTAGTGAGGTCTCCAAATCCATCACGCATGGCAATTTCAAAAAATATGGTGCCTACAAACCCTAAACAACGGATCGTATACTAGAAGTCTAGGCGAACAATGAACTAGTTAACAATTAACTAAGAGAATACGGAAATACAACCTTTGTAGATCCGGTCCTCCACCTCCACGGCTCCGCAACAAGGTCGTCTCCGCTGTCCAAATCAAATCCGGGCTCTAGAGTCGGCTTCGTCGGAGAATGGGCAAGCTAGGTCGTCGATGTCCATGCCGAAGATGATCTACGTCGAAGCATCACAAGATCAAGCTCTCACTTCACCAAGTCATGAAACTTGTGAAGAAAACACACTCTACTACTTGGCAAGAGGTAGAGGATGAAGAAATAGGAAGTGGGTAGACTTTAGAATCGGATTTCTCACTCATTTCCATCACTTGCCATTGATGGGGCAAGCTTTCTTCACTTGAAGAAATGGAGGAAGAAGAAGAATGTTATGATAAGTCTTTTATTAAAAATAAAACAAAAACAATACTTATCATACTTTTAACTCTAGTTAAGTGTAGAGAATTAACTTAGGTTAGTTAAATTGGTTAGGGTTAAGAATATGATAAGAATGAAGACTTAGTCAAAGTTTCAAGAAACTTCAACTAAATCCAAAATAAGCCACCATTTATCTTTCTTTTCCTTATTCCAAAAAAGAATAAATAAGAAAGATAAATGAATAAATAAAAATCAAAACCCTAACCCATTCATTACCATGGTTCATTCTTTACACTTAACCAAGTTTGGCATGCATCATCAAACATGATACAAGCAAGTGCACAAAATCATATCGCATATGCAATGCGCACACCCGAGTGAGAAAATCCATTTTAAAGTGAACCAATACTAGTTAATGCAAAGTAATATATCAAATATATAATTATACATTAAATCATTAAATCAACACTTGATTCAATGATCCGGTCATGCGCACATAACCGACTGGTATCATTAGTAACATCTTATCGAATCAACACTTGATCCGATAACCCGGCTATATCGCATATAACCGATCAATGTCACATCGCGAGAATCGAATACAGTATCACATACTCGTATTATTCTCGGTCCCGCACATATCTCATATGCGCTCCTATTTCGTTTCGCTTGAGCCAGGAAACCTCTGTGTAGGACTCTAAAGACTCGTCAATACGCCGGCAGCGGATGATGATCATATCAAACACCCACAAGCCGCAAGCGGTCTGCTAAACGTAACGGCCACCCGGGTATTGAGCGATCTGAAGATCGACGAGCAAGCCCGCTCACACTCCAGTGAATCCGACCAGTAACACTACCGTACAGTCCGGTCTCTTCGTCTGATATGTCGCATATCAAGTCTAGGGGTGGTAAACGTCAGACCCCAATAACTCAATAAGTCGTGTCGATATGAGGTCTATAACTGTTCGAGAAACTACTGGTAACACTTACCAGTAAATCTCAGCAACCCTGGCCAGGGATTTCCTGTTATAGCCAATCGAACACAGCGCAACATCAACCCCCTATACCGGGAGAGACGAATCCCCTCCTATCGCTCATTGCCTCCATGTGACTCGGGACTGTACCCAAAAACCACCGTTTTGCACGCCCTCTTGGACGTGGTAAGATGGAAATCAAAGCACAGTGGGAACCACACAAGACTCTATGACGATCTCGGGTCAACAGACTACTCTGTACCAGTGTCACCAGAGAACTGCCATCTGACGTGAGGTATAATACCATCTGGGAGTTCTCGGCGAGTCCGTCCAGTGTACCCAGTCTCTACTGAGCACCCGTATATCATCTCTGATGTCAAACACCGATGGATATGGGATCATCCATCGCCCATCTGTATGGGTCGAGAAGGTACACGCTAGTCTACTCTGGTATATCGATGCCCCGTCTCGATACACCCTCGACTAGGGACTTTGAAGGATGTACTTATGGACTACCATGTCCCCACTAGTATGATCCGCATCATAGTCCAGGCAGTCAAGCACACATCCTAAGGGCTTTACCAACATGTAATAGAGAGACAATCAGTATACACGTTAAGGTAAAGTTCAACCAGATAGCATACTATCATGTCGAGCAAGAAAGTCATCCCTATATATGTCCCAGCATCCACTACAATATACATCCTATGTACAGTAATGGCCTCTAGGGCATACATATAACTAACAGTAAGTATGTTAAGCACACACCTTACTGATCTAACTATTAGTAGGAGGTGGCAATTAAAGAGAAGTAAGCATTTTAAATATACACCTACTAATCTAACTATTAATAGGAAGGAGAAATCCTCCACAACTCATAAAAGCTTGAGGTGTATTCTCATATCAACCTACACTAACTCAAAATAGATAAGATGTAAATCTCTACAAAAAAATAAAGTAATTAAGCTATATGTGTGTGTTGAGTGGCACCACATTATACCCCTAAAAAAAATCGTCCTCAAAACAGAGTTGATTAACATAGACTAGATTTGATCTATTTAGTTTCTAAGTTAATACTTGCTAATCGATAAACTTAGGTAGATCTCTACGATAACAAGTATGAGATTTATTTAGAAGAAGATTTAGACTAGGTTAATGCTAGACTAAAAAGAACTATATCCTTGAATAATTGTAAAGATTGATTATTACATAGAGTAAATCGAATATCGTATAAATTTAGCTTCCTAGGATTTGATAGTTTATTACAATGAATGAATATTTTATGCTTACAACCATAGATTTATAAGAGCTATAGGATGGTAAAATTGAGAGAACATAAGTAGTTTGATTGATTCATGATTAAATCTAGGGGATTCTATACTTTCTTTTCTTTAATTTATTTTCTAAACGTCTTAATTCAATTTGCTTATTTTTAATTATTTAGTAATAATTGAAATCTATAATATTTCTTTTAATTCACCTAAATTTAGTAGATTATCATCTTCTCTGTGGATTCGACCTGCTTTTGTACACGCGCTACAACGTTACCGTGCACTTGCGAATATATAATTACAACTACTTAAATAACCTATCAAGTTTTTGCGCTGTTGCCGGTGAAGACGGTTTAAATCTAATTAAGTTTTTCGAGTTAATTTCTTTGTCTTTAATTTTTATTTTTAGTTCTATTTTACTCTTTTTTTTATGATATCTAAACAGGAGATCTGAAGATACAGAAGGCTTTCTTGAGAAGACAGTGAGCCACCAAAATAATTTGGAGGCAGAACTCAAAAATTTGGCCGCATTTTTCCTTGTACGGCCGCACTTTTGCGCTCTGATCGAGGCAGATTTTGGTGAAATTTTTCTGGGTCTCTCTTAGTTTTTTAAATTACATTCTGTCTTTTAAAATAATTTTTGAATTTTTTTAAATTTTAAAATAACATTTATGAAATTATTATTATTTTTATGAAACAAAATTTTAAATTTTAAAAAATACATGATTAAATATGGGTGACGAACATGAGAAACCAAGGTTATATGATTTATATTAATCCATCATTTTAATCTTGCATTAGAACAAATATATATAAGCACGCTTTTAAATCACTTGACACATACATAACCGTCGATAATGCTTGGTTAGATGCTATTATGCAAAGGATAGAGCCTTCAGAAGTTGACAATTGGTGTTCTCAGTAATCCATTTTTTCAATCTCTTTGCACTAACTGTCAAGATCCCTCTCATTCTTACGAGTAGTGTCCATTTGTTGATTAGAGAAGCCAACAAAATTATTGTTGGAATCAAGGCATATATTCAGAAGTTTCTAACTCCAATTTAAGCCAACAATTCCAACCACACCTTTACCATGATGTTGGTATTCCATCCAATCCAGTTCAAACCGACCCCACAATAACTTCTTCAAATTTCATAGACCAACAATTCTCATCATACCCATATAGCGTCCTTATGATCAAATCAAATCCTACCCAATTTTCATACATTCTTTAGACATTGATGATGAACATGAAATAATGAGTTCCATGTTGCAAACCACCCCCGAATTTAAAACTTTCATTGAAACTCCTTTATAAACCACGTCTGACTTAGAAAAATGGTTGGCAGATTTGACATCCACTATAGCTGTATTCATGCAAATGTCTGAACAAACGCCACTAATGGAACGAATTTTGACCCTACAGAAGGAAAGAAAGCAAAAAACCCCTCCGAGTCAGCCTGACCCCAAACCTCGATATTTCGAAATACCAATTTGGCCGCCAACGAGTAATGACGATACAATCGATGAGATGTTCGAGGTCGAGAAGTTTGACTTGACTGACTGTTGCGAGAAATTTTTTAGGAGGGTACTTATGATTTTGATGGGTGGGGCTTGAACAAAATATTTGAGAAAGATCTTGATGAGGAACACACAACGGCGGATAAATTTTAAAAGAAGCTCTTAGATAGATAAGCCACAACTGTGGAGGAAATGAGCCCATCCACGAATTAATTTGAGGAGGAGAAAATAGAATTGTGAGACGAGAGATGTGAAAAAATATTTAAAAAAGGGTCCACGATCATAATAGAAGAAGTGTCCAAGGATGAGGTGGTTAACTTTGATGAAGGTTATTTTGATCAAAGTTTTGAGAAAATTTTTAAGGCTGAACTCAACCTTATGGATGAGTTAAACTCATCAAATCATCAAGTGAAAAATGTAAATTAGGAACATCCTCTTGAGTTATTAACAGATGAACCAACCCTCAAATACTTCTTGTTATCACTGAAGCCAATCCTATTGAAGAGTAAGAAGAAGTTGTACCATCAACTCTTATAACTGGATCTTTGATTTGTATCTCGTATGTTCATCTTGAGAACTTCGATCCATTTAGTCAATACATTAACAAGTTAGTGCAGTTGCATTAATCTTTTAGACTTCAATCATTTATAACCGCACTAGTTTATTCGGTGAAGCTAGAATCATAATTTTGTTCACCCACACATAAACACCACATTAATTTTGTGTATATCAAATTTAGGGTGTTAATTGATGCTTATTGTTACAATTTATTTTACTACTCCTGTATGATCATAAATAAAATTTTTAAGTGGTTAATATTGACGTTTGGATTAGCCAAAGCGCTAAGTAAATTTAATTTCTTTTTCTTTTTCTTCTTTTATTTTTTTAGGGTTTTAGTTATAAAAAACATAATAAAAAAATCTTTATATCTCTACTCACTTATTTAAACACTTTTATTTGACTCCAAAACCTAACATAAAAACAAGAAATAAATTACAGGGCATGCGGTACAAAGCAGAGAGTAGAGTTATATTATCAGACCGCATATCAGCTGCAGGCCATAACCAGTTAGCGGCCTGATGAAGGCAGAATCTCCCAAATTTTTTGTCACTGTAAGTTTGTTTTTGATTAATTTTTTTTATCAATCTTAATGGGTTTATCTCTATCTAATTTAATTTCACAACATTATTTTATAGTTGTGTTTAGCATTGAACATTGTAGTGACTGTTCTTTATTAATTTGTGAGTAGAATTAAGGAGTCGAGTGAGAAATTTGTTGGATATAGGCGTCCTCAAGTCAATTATTGTAATTGAAGTAAGACCTATACGAGAGAGAAATATTACTTGAGATGATAGTACGCTATGTGGTTTGTCTTTATCTTACATGTGATGCGTTTTATTCACTATCACATATCGTTTAAACATGAGATAAAGCCTTAGGATTTTGCTTGACTACCAGGACGATGATAGAGATCATACTAGTGGGGCCTGGTAGTCGATAAGCACATCCTCAAATGTCCATAGTCGTAAGAATATCGAAACTGGGCATCGGTACTCCAGTTTAGACTAGTGTGTACGTTTCCTGACTTGGTTGGAGTGCGATAGCTGATCCTACAGCTATTGGTGTTTGACATAGAGGATTGTATATGGATGCTCATTGGATGAGTTACACTGGACAGACTCACCGAGAACTCCTAGTTGGTAATATACCAATGCCAGGTAGCAATTCTCTTGTGACATGGATACAGGGTAGTCCCTAGAACTTGAGATCGCCATAGTGCTCATGTATGTTCCCACTATACTTAGACTTTTTCCCTACCACGGATCAAAGGAGTTGTGTAAATAGATTTTTGTTGGGTGTAGTCCTGAAGCACATGGAGGTAGTGAGCGGTCGAAGGGATTCGTCTCTCCCAGTATAGGGAGTTGATACCGTGCTATGCAAGACATGACTACAACCACAAGTCGATAGCCATCGCAGTGGAGATAAACTGATAAGTGTTATCAGTTGTATCTCCGGTTGGTTATGAGTCCTCTGTCGCACGACTTATCGAGTTATTGGGGTCTGACAGATTCAAAACCCTAGACCTAATATGCGATACTCTTAGACGAAGAGACCGCACTGTACAGTAATATCACTAATAGACTTTGCAGGGTTCAGATGAGCTTACTTGTTGACCTTCTTTCGTTCAATACCTGGGTAGCCGTTTCATGCAGCTAGTACCGCTGACGTGGTTGTGGGCTATGGATATGATCCTAACCTACTGCCAGCATATTGTCGAGTCTTTAGAGTCCTACACAGAGGTTTCCCAGCATATGCGAAATGATGTAGGACACGTATAGGGATACGTGCAGGAATTCGATTAAACGCGTGTATTTGATACACGTATTTTAATCAGGTGTTTATTGATATTAGCCGGTATATATATGATATAGCCGGATTATTAAATCAAGTGTTGATTTAATAATTAAATGTATATTTATATATTGATATATTAACTAATATCATACTCACTTAATTATTTTCTTCTTTTTGTTAATATATTTATATTTGATATAAATATTGTGTCATGTATGATGATACATTGGAGATGAGTGTATGAGAATTATATGAAAAATGAGAAAACTTTTAAAAAGGAATGAGTCATGTTTAATGGATGGTTGTAGAATTCATGAGAGGTTTTCTTTGGTGACTCATTTTTTTTGAACCTTATCTCTTTTTCATACTAGCTCATCTCCTCCATGCTTCTTCATCCTCTTGATTTTTCTTCAAGTGAGGAATGGAAAAGAAAAGAGAAAAATTAAGTGAGCTAATTATTCTACATTTCCTACTAATCATTCTTAGTAAGTTTAATTAGTGGGTTGCTTCATTTTGATGAGATAAATATGAAGCTAAAACATGTGTTGGTGTTATCTTAAGGTGGATCATTTTCGGCGAGGAGATCATCGATCAAGTTTGTTCCGGGCTTCGTGGAAACTGGCTAGAGTCAAAGGAGAGGTGTCTAACGCGATGCAAAGGTTGTAGTCCGCTAAACTCTTATTTTTACCTTACTAGTTTAGTGACAAGTTTAGTAGTTTGGTTTGATTCTTGATTTGGGTTTGCTAAACCTCTTTAGATTTTTTAAATTACTGTTTCCGCCACGTTTTAAACCTTACTAGAGGTGCCTAGCAACCCAATAGTGGTATCAGATCCATACCAAAAACCTACAACTTGTTTTGGTGATATTGGAATTCATGAAACCCAAAATTTTTTAAAACCAGTTTTAAATATTTGCATGAAAAGCCCTCATTTTTTCTTGTACTGGAGCTACCGGATTCTTGGTTCAGACCAAGAGTTTAGAGTAGGCTCACGATAACCCAAACTCGCCCAATTTGAGCTTGATTCGGCCCCGATTCAGGGCCAAACCGAGGTCGATTCAGCCCCGCATCGGGGGCTGAATCAGCCACTGGATCAGCCCCGATTTAGGGCTATTCTAGGGCTGATTCAGCCTTGATGCGGGGCTGATCCCGCCCCTGATTCGGCCCTGTTTCGGGGACGAATCAAGACTCATATAGTGTGAGGTTTTATGGGGTTATCGGGATTCGATTTCTCGCAAAAATGTGGGGATTTTCGTTGCTGGGTTGAACTTGAAATTCAGTTTTTGGAATTTCAAGTTAGCGATCTCGCGATATATGAATTGTAATGTCATGGTTTGAATCGACTAAGTCAAAATGTTTGATTTAGTCGGCTTGAACACAGATACAATAAGGATATACGTTGGTAAATGTCGCCTAATTACTATATGATCAATTAGACGAGGTTGCGCATTTTCTATCGTGATTGTTGTTGATATATGTTGATATATAGTATTGTTGGAATGTGTTGGATTGTCGCAAAATGAATAGCCCCCGTGCGGAAGTGTGATATTGTAATAAGTGTTATTTTCATTCATGCTTGTAGCCATCTTGTATATTCATTTGTTCGAGACGAGCTCCAACTTGTGGCTGTCGTTTCTGTTATATGTATATTCTTTGTTTCGGGACTTAGCGATTCACATGTGGTCGTAGTCACCATTTGATGTATTATTGTTTGTCGGGACAAGATCAGGTTGCGATCGTTGTCGCCATTGTACTAATACAGGTTTAGGATTGCTCCGTGGAGAAGTGCAGGGGGCGACCGGGTTCTAGATTGCAGCGGGTGTTCATCTCAAGGAGTTGGGATCGGGTCACTCAAGTCTAGAATTAGCGGGTTGCTTGCCGCACTTGTAGGGGGTATAGGATAGATCCACGGAGAAGTGCTCAAGTCACCGGATTTGAGAAAGTGTCGGGTGGCCCCTTCATGATGATGTTAGGTTTCCTCGTTTCTTAGGTTTCCTGGTAGCTTGCCGCACTCATAGGGGTCTGCTTTTGGCTGCTCACGGGCTGTTCACGTGACCGGGGAATGTCGCATTTCGTTTGTGGCTCAAATGAAAAGCGAGATTCCTAGGTGATCCGACCATTCTTATTCTGTGATGTTCATTACTTGCTTGTGCTATATTTACCTGCATGTGATGATATTTATCATTTAGATGTTATGATGATTATCTTCCTGCGATATTTTATATGATGATATATTGATATATGTGATATATGTGATATATTGGATACACACACACACACACACACACACAACACACATACATTTTGCACTCACGCTAGCCCTTCCCCCGCTCTGCCGTAAGTTAAGCAACCTTACGGTGCAAACCCGGGGCCCCAGGACGAATGCGGATGGCGTATATGTGCATTATATTTTTCTTTTCATATCATGCTTTATCTGTAATAGTGTAAGGAGATGCTTGGGATTGCATTGATTCAGATTAATGCAAAGATAATAAACCTAAAACACGTTGTAGCAACCAAAATTAGATATTGTGGTGTTATAGTCGAATCTTTTGCTTTGTATCGAGATATTCGGTTAGGAATATGCTGCACCTCATTCTACGAGGAAAGAGTCCAGATTCCTTCACAAGGAGTGACCTCTTTGGCAAAAAATTATGTTACTATAAATTTGCATATTGTATAGCCGTAGTCTTTTGCTAAGCATCGAGGTATTCAGCTAGGAATATCCTGCACCTCATTCCATGAGGTAAGAGCCCTGATCCCTTCACGGGGAATCCGCACTTAAGTAATAGTCTATGTAACTATAAATTTGCAAAACCATGCGGTTCCTTCAATGATATCAAGTTCTTTACTTTAAAGGTTTTCTTAAAAACCAGCCGTAGCCCTCTGTCATTTCAAGAAGTAGAGTACTTAGTATTCCTGTTGCGTTTGTTGACTATAGTTAAGGCGTAGTGTACGGTAACTAAGTGATATCTTCCTGGTTGCATATGATGTGACTGGTTAGGACAGTCGTACGACCTTGTTGACCATAATTAAGGGTCGTGTGAGTGGGTCTAAAACGGTCACAAAATAACGGGTTGAATTTGACTAGCGACTTATGATTTGTTGACCATAGTTAAGGTCATAAGCCGTTAGGGATAAAAACCGATATCAGGAGTTTCAAGTGGTGAAACTTGCGATGAGATTGCATACCTTCTATGGTGTGGGGGTAACTTGTTGACCCCGTCAAGATTACCACTCCATGATAGTTTGGATCCTGATTCTCACTGTGAGTAATAGTTACTCTCGGAATATAATCCCGGCAAATTCTCTTTTTAGGGTTTGAAGGAGGATTCAACGGAACAGTAGGAGCTATCCTGATTAGATAAATATACCAATCTAATCTTGATAGAGTGCGCGACGAGTGTTTCTTTTCTCTCTCTCTCTCTTTCTGGCAGCGACCTACGACCGAACTTAAACTAAAAACACATAAACCAAGTTAACCGAACCTTTTTACAATCAGCAACTTTGGAATATTTCACGACATAGTCGCATATGTCCTTACCCCTCCTACTTTCCCTTTTGCTTCCTCCAGAACTCTGTATCCGATACAGAGATCCATATTACTTGGAAGGCCATCGTATAGTTAGATACAAACTCGAAGAAATTGTTTCGGTCAAGGATGGCCGCAGGTTCTGGAGAAAGTGAATTGTATATGATACAATTCATTTGTCTCTTCTCTTCACCTTATCTCAAGTTTAAGAGCTCTTTAAATAAGGAGAATATACCAGTTACGCTTGTTGGATAGTCTTCTTCTAATCTCGATGCTGGAGCTGAAAGGAAGGGTAAGAAGAAAACCAACCAGTATATGTTCGGTATACATAAGGTAAGAAAGATAAATATCCAAAAGGGGTCGAAGTGAGCGGAAAGGAAAATGCAACTACTGTTATGATCCTGGGAAATGAAAGAGGCATTACTTGGAATACCCGGCCACCTTTTGAAACATTTTAATATTTCATGTTTTCTATGTGATTGTTATCAAAAACTGTTTTCCAATTAATTCTGAATCCTGGGTATATAGATACCGGATTAACATCATACATCTGTAAGTTATTATAGATACTGAGAAGGATTAGATTATTAGAAAGGTGATTTGATCCTCAATGTCAGATGTCGGAGCAATTGTTGCTATTGGGGAAATCACCTGGTTTTACTTTTGGCAAACTTTTGGTTTTGAATATCCGTTATTATGCACAAACTTTTAAAAACCGATATATCCGTCTCTTTATTTGATATAGTGGGATATAAATTTTCAAAAATTATGTTATGAACATTTGCTTTTATCATTAGATGATTGGGTAAGGTGCATTGAATAACGGAATATATATCCTTAACCAAAATACAGCTTTCAAATTATAACATACAGAGTATAAGTTAGTGAACTCATAGGACCTATACATAATGATGTATGTTGTCCAATATCCGCACGGACAAGGGATTGATACTCATACTTCATTCCGTTTTACTATGAGTTCTCTGGTTTTAAACGCGCATTCTTGTTGAAATGCAAAGTCCAAAGATTTTGAGAAGTTCATAAGATATAGGAATAAAATAGAGAGCCAATTGTTGGAAGTATCATGATTCTTCGAAGTATTCGAAGATGTGGATACTTATGCTAGGTATTCCATAGTAATATAATCGAGAATTTGATTCTCTCTCAGATTGCTCATCCATGGGTGTGCTCTATAATAAGTAATGTTGAATCACTTTTTTCGATTAAGGGGTGCACTAGAAATAGATGCATATCAATTGATACTGGTTCTACCTAAATTTGTGCCTCAGATTCTATATTTGATATAGAATGGGCCATTATCTTAAGATTATTAAGATGTTGAGTTGTCCAGCTTATGCTTAAAACCAGAATTCGGATTAACTCAAGGAACGTTTCAGTAATGGTATTTTGTGGGTAATCCCGGGCATTGATGAGGGTTTAACTTTCTACCATTTTCGGGATCAAAAGTTGTTTTGTTATCGACATGCCACCTTTTTAGAAAAGGAATTTCTTGCAAAAGAAATTAGTGGGAATATGGCAGAACTGGAAGTGATTCCAGAACCGCAAACGGTTACTGAAGATTTAGTTGAAACTGAAAATTCAATTGACAATGAAAAACCTTAGCCTACTCCGCAAATTTAGTAGGTGACCTAAGCCACCTGAGAGGTACTACGGTTTCCTCGTTAACGGTGACAAGGAGGCTTGCATCATGTGTGATGGCTCTACTAATTATCAGCAGGCCATGAGAAGTAGCAACTTTTGGCTAATGGCTGGATTCCTAGATATCCTAGTTGGACTACATGCACTACAACAAAGTGTGGACTTTGTTGGGTACTCCTGAAGGGGTAAAATCCATAAGAAGTAAGTAGATCTTACAAGATCAGTGAAAATGAAAAGGTATTGACCTAATAAGGCTAGACTTGTAGCAAAAGGTTTTTATCAAATACCCGTTGTGGATTGTGATGAAACTATTACTTCAGTGCCTGTGCTGAAGTCCATACAGATATAACTTGCTACTGTTGTTTTTTCATGACTGTGATATGTGGTAGATGGATGACTATAACGTTTTGCTAAATTGGATTTAAAAGCGTGCGTGTATATGACTCTGCCAGAGAGATATCTTAGTCAGTGGGAACAGCGGTAAGCGTGCAAGTTGCTTAAGTCTATCTTTAGACTAAACTAGGCATAGCGGAAATGGATCATCTGTTTTGATGTCACGGTCAAAGTGTTTGATTTCATCAAATTGAGAGATGAACCTGGTATTTGTAAGAAGGTAGTAGGGAGTGTTGTCAAATTCCTCATATAGTATGTGGATGACATACACATGATAGGAAGTGATGTTCCTATGCTGCAAATCGTTAAAACAATGGTGATTACAAGTGTTTCTCCATATAGGATATGGATATCATTCCAATCTTGAAGAAACATGGGGTAGTAGTGAAGGGCATTTGATGTTCTTGAAATATGGTAATGGCAGCCTCCTGAGAGAGGTGGTTACCAATTCTAGATTTGTTGGAGATAGTGCCCTCAGAGTCAATTATTAGGTCACAAGTACGTGATTGTAATGATTGAGGGAGGACCTATCCCGGTAGGACAGTCTTACTCGAGATGATAGTATGCTATCTGGTTTACCTTTATCATCGTGTACTGCTTTAGGTGACATGACACGTCGCTATTACACGTTGATAGAGCCCCTAGGATTCTTGCTTGACCACCAGCAGTATGAGGGCGATCATATAAGTGGGAGCTGGGGGTCTATAAGCTTATCCTTAAAAGGTCCCTAGTCGTGTGAGTTTCGAGACCGGGCATCGATACTCCATTAGTAGACTAGTGTATACAGTCGAGACCCCGACGAGGGGCGGTGGCCGGTCTCACAAGCCACTGGTGTCAGTTGGATCACCTAAGATGTATACAGGTGCTCATTGGGTTATGAGTACACCGGACAGGACTCGCCGGGAACATGCTAGTTGGTCATATACCAGACGTCAGATGGCAGTTCCCTGGTGACATGTGTGCAGGTTAGTTCATCGACCTGGGGATCGTCATTTGTCTCGTGTGAGTTCCCACTGTACTTTGATTACTACCCTACCACGGCTCAAAGGAGTCGTGCAAACAGGTTTTAGTTGGGTACAGTCCCGAGCCACATGGAGGCAGTGAGCGTATCTTCAGGGGTTCGTCTCTCCCGGTATTGGGGGTGAGGTCGTGCTGTGTCTAGGAGAGCCATTACACAAAGTCCTTGGCCAAGGCAAGGAGATTTACTGGTAGGTATTCCAGTAGTATCTCAGGGTGTTCTGGGCTACACTCCGACACGACTTGTACCGCTTTTGGGGGTCTGACTTTTACCAACCCCTTAGGCCCGCCATGCGATACTCATAGACGAACGGACCGGACTGCACGGATATTGTCACTGACAGGCTCAGTAGGGTGTCAGGATGAGTTTACTCATCGACGTCCCTTTTGGTCAATAGCTGGTGGCCCGTCACGTATTGGCTTATACCTCTGACGTGCTAGTGGTTAAATCCACAGCCATAGTATTGACGAGTCTTTAGAGTCCACCACACTTCCAGTTACTCAAGCTTTAGGGCGAAACGCTGTAGAGGCCGTATGGAGATATGGCAGGGTCCGATCAGATACGTGCGGTATTGCACGGATCAAGATCGGACGGTTTGTACTAGTGGCCGTATGGTTATATGGCAGGGTTCGATCAGATACGTGCGGTATTGCACGGATCAGGATCGAACGGATATTACTAGCCGGCTTTGGTTTAAGCCGGTCCTAGTTTAGTACAGTGTAGATTTTGTCTCATTGCATTTGTATCCGGACGGAATACAGATGCGGGTGTGTATGCACAGTATGGGGGTTTTCCTGTAATTTATTACGGGACCAGTTTTCTGGAGTTGCCAGTTTGCTTTCCGTTCCGGCCGGTTTTCCTTTGTTCTTTCCCGGCCGGACTTTTCTGATGGAGGGGGTTATTTGCAGTTTTGCAAATAACACTTTGGTGGAGGTTTTATTTGTAAGATGATTTATTATGAAAGCATCTTTTCTTTTCAACCATCACTTGATTTGTATTAATGAGATTAGAAAGGATTTGAGGTTGATAAGAAAGATTGTTATGATGATGTTTAGGATATAGTCACCTTTCTACTTTTCCTACACTCACCTTCCTTCTATGGTTATGCTTCATATTCATTCCTCCACCTTATTCTTCTTACTTGATGAAAAATGGAAGAAAGAAAGAGAGAAGAAAAAGAAAGAAGAAAAAGAGAGAAGAAGGAGAGAGCTTCATCTTGATCTTTGAGAGAGTAGCATTCTTGATCTCTTTTCATACTTAGAAAAATGCAAGCACCATTTTTCTTACCTTGTTTCCTCCATCATCCACAAATGGCAACCAACCCCAAAGTGAGACTATAATTCTACACTACACTTCCTACAGCATATCTTGAGCATGTCGAGTTGCCGGCTTCATGCGCGAGTTGCCTCGGTATTGAGGTGGGAGCCCGTAAAAGTACCCGGCTTCGTAGTGCCCTTTCCGACGAGGAGGAGATGGACGGAGATCCCGCGAGGAGATCGGAGTGGAGATGAAGACCGGAGGACTTGGATCGTATGGTATACTTCTCTACCCCCCCCTCTAGATAGCTTAGACTAGTTTAATGGTCCGATCCGGTTTTAGTGCGCGGTGGTGCCGTTTTGCCAAGTCCGCAAAAATTTAAAGTTTATCACCGTTTCCGCGTTTGGCCGTCGGATTGACGGCCGGGGCGCCGCCGTGCACTTACAGTGGTATCAGAGCCTCGCCATTAACTTAGTCTAGCTTTGTGTAATGTGTTTCTATCTCCGATTGATCAAAAAGTTCCGAAAACCCAATATCACTCACATTAGTTTTCTGTCAAAATTTTTTAGTCTCAGAAAATTTTTCAGGTTGTATAAAATTGTTGTACTCAAAATTCTAAGACATCTGAGAAAATTCGACAACTTCAGTCGACTACCTGAGCGCGGAAGCGCGGCCAAACCCCCCCTTGGGCCGCGCTTCCGCCGCACTCTGGAGTCTTCACAGTGTCAAATTTTTTCAGTGGGCTTGTGGGCTTATTTCAGGGGTTCTGGGATATTAAATTTGGGCCCAGGTTTTCTGTGACTGCTACAGTATTGGTTGAGGGCCCACTTGTTAATGTTTGATCAATCGGAAAATTTTAAACACATTTTTCACAGTATTTACATTATATCTGCGACCGTGAATGTCACTCGATCGGTAAATCCGGTCTAACTGCTATAGCCCGGTTAGACGGATTTGCGAACGTGACTTTCACGTTGATGTTCTATGTTTATGCTGTGATGTTGCGGATCGGTCGTGGGGGATAGCCTGGGTGCAATGCTAGTACTGTGCTGTCGTATTATGTACATTTGATATTGCGGGGCGAGCGTCCGACATGTGGACTGCCGTCACTGCCTGTTTGTATTATTCTTTTGGGGCACGACCTGGTTGCGGTCGATGTACCCGGTGTATGTATATTTTACTTTCTGTACTAGGATTACCCCACGGAGGGGTGAACGGATAGCCGGGTTCTGGAGGGCAACAAGCCCGCATCTCATGGCATTGAGACGGAGGGGGCTTCACTCTAGAATTGGCGGGCTATTCGCCGCACTCGTAGGGGGTACAGGTTGACCCAGGAGGGGTGCCCAAGTTACCGGATTCCGTGAAGTGCTGGGTGGTCCATTCACGGTGCTGAAGGGGGCTGCCTCGCTTCAGGTTTTGGCGGGTAACTTGCCGCGCCCGTAGGGGTCTAGGATTTCATTGCACAGGCTATCCACACGACCAGGGGAACGTCGGGTTTCAGTAGTGGCTCTGTGAAACCCGGGGATCCCAGATATCTGTATTGTTCTGTGATGCTGTACATTTCTGTGATGTTGCATTTCTTTTCACGCCTTGAGCGAAATATAATATATTGGTATATATATTAGTAGATGTTGTATATGTTTTTCACCCGCGCTAGTCCAGTCCCCGCTCTGTCGTTAGTAAGCTAACCTAACGAGTGATGACGGGACCCAGTGGCGAATGCGGATGGCATATACGTACGTCAGTATATTTTCGTTCTTTGTGGTGTGATTAATTGATGGGACTGCGTTGATTCGGATCAATGCAAGTTAAAACAAACCTAATCTGATGTTGTTGGAACACTTTTCAAAAAGCTGTTATTGCAAGGACGTTCATTTTTGTTTTGCATCGTGGTATTCATTTGGAATATCCTGCTCCTCAGTCGACGAGGCAAGGGCCGAGATCCCTTCACCGGGAGTGACCCCTTGGACAGAAGTTTGCGTCAGGGCATTAACTTCACTATAGCCGATTACTTTTGCTTTGCATCGCGATATTCATTTGGAATATCCTGCACCCCATTCTACGGGGAAAGAGCCGAGATCCCTTCACCGGGAGTGACCTCTTTAGCAACGGTTTTCGTCACTATATTTTCAAAAAGCTATCCGTTCCTTCAACGATATCAAGTTCATTACGTTAAAGGTTTTCGCCAGAAACCATTCGTAGCCCTCCGTCGTTTCAGACGGGTAGCACGTAGTATTCATGCTATGTTTGTTGACCTTCGTCAAGGCATAGTGTATGGTAGCTGCTTGTTACCTTTCTGCTGCATAGATAGATGCGTTGGTTTGGGACAGTCGTATAGCCTTGTTGACCTTCGTCAAGGGCTTGTACGGGTGGATTCAGATTAACCCTGGATAATGACGGGTAGAACTTGACATGTGACTTATGATTTGTTGACCTTCGTCAAGGTCATAAGAGCATGGGGCAGAAATCACATCGGGAGTTTCAAAAGTACTGAAACTTGCCAGATATGCGCATACCTTCTGGAGTGTGATACCGTGAGCGGATTCCGTCACGTTGTCATGCGATGAGAGTTGGATCCCGATTCCCACTGATGAGTTGGTATACTCCTCGGGTGACCCCGACTAATTCTTCTTTCAGGTTTGGAGGAGAATTTGAGGTACAGTGGGAGGATTCCTGATTAGAAAAAGTGATAACCATTCTGATCTAGGTTAGAGTGCACGCTGAGTGTTTCTTTTCTCTCTCTCTCTCTGGCAGCGACCATTGACCCGACCCTAGACTTTGACTCAGTGACCAACTTGACCGAACTTTCTTAACACTGGTTTTTGGATTGTCAGAGTTGCAGACCTCATTGCCACTCCTACTTTTACCCTTTTCTCCGGGACACCCCGTATTGTTACGAACGTCCACTTCCATTGGACAAAACCATCGTATGGTTAGATACGAACTCGAAGGAATTCGAGGATGGTTTCCGGTTCTGGAGAAAACGGATAGGATTATTCAGTTGTCTTTTCCTTTTACCTTCTCTCAAGTTGTGAGTACTCCTTGGTTTAGGAGATAGTACACCTATTACGCAAATTGGATAGTCTTCTTCCAAACCTTAGGCTGGTGCCGACCGGTAGGGGATGATGAAAACCAATTAGCATAACGATGGTGTGCAGAAGGTATTAAGTTCAGACAAAATAAAGGGATCAGTAAGAGGGCAAAGTAAATTGCAACAGATATTCACGACCAAACCAAATATTTCGTTACCACTCCCACATCACCTTTGTATTTCTCCAGGACACTCCGTATCACTACGAAGTTCCCATTTTATTGGATAATCCATCGTATGGTTATATACGAACTCGAAAGGAACTTGTTCCAGTTCGGGGATGGATCCTGGTTCAGGAGAAATAGGAATAAAGTACATTCAGATGTCTTTTATCTTCACCTTCTCTCGCGTTGCGAGTGCTCCTAGGAGTAGGACAGTACACCCTTTATGCTTTTTGGATAGTCTTCTTCCAAACCATAGGCTGGTGCCGAACGGTAGGGAAGGAAGAAAACCAATTGGCCTAAAGGGGTGTACAGAAGGTAAAGACTAAAGACATATGAAGGGATATGGAGAGGTGGCAAAGAATTATACGGTTATAGTTGTGAATCTGGATGATGGAAGAGGCATTACTAGGAATACCAGGATACCCCATCGAAACATTTCAATGTTTCAGTTCAACTGTGTACTGTTAATGAAAACTGATTTCCCGATTAGACACTTGCTCCAGGGTATGTATTTACCAGGTTTGATTCTCACATCTGTTTGGTTTTACAGATGATGAGTGGGAGTAGGTTATTGGGAATTGGGTGATCATCCTCATTATATCGGGATTCGTTGTAATCGGTGATATTTGAGGAGATCACCTGGGCTGTTTGCCGGTCGGCAAATATTTGGTTTTGAATATCCGCTGTTGTCACGCCCCGCTTCCCAGAATACGGAATACGAGGTATGACTAGGCCAGCCATGCTCCTACGGTCAAGGGATCGTCCCGCCGTAGTTACACTTCGGCTTCTAGCACTACATGGTAATCAGTAATAAAGCACAGTATTGAAGGAATCACATCACTAATTTATTACATTAAAATTTCATTGTTCACAGAGTACAGATAATAAAAACAATAACTAACCCAGTTCAATCTCACAATCTCTTTTATGGAAAGAAGTAAACGAAGTAGGTACACCAACTATATCTCCGTGAACTCGAAGGATAAATCCGTCTCCGGTGCCGTTCCTCGCGCGGAATCTGAGCATGCATACTCAGGTCGTCAGAGCGACACAAATAATAATATTATTATAAGCAGATGAAACAGGTAAATGAGGTATTACTGGTATGAGAATAATGCAAGTAAACACTATATCACAGTGTGATGCAGAATATGTTATGTGTCCCTATCGGTCTCTAAGTCATGTTTGAAATCACATAGTGGAAGGAGGATCATGTTTAACAGGAGTCTCGTACATACCCGAGACCACGGCCCACACGCCCGGGACATAACCCTGTCAGCCGGATCGCCAGATCCTGTCCTACACGAATAAGTATCACAGTTCGAATGATCATCCTCTAAACACGGTCCCGCTAAATAAGATACTCTTTCCACTTTGATTTCCCCTTTTTCCCCAGGTTACACTATTTAAGATATTGATCTATTTGTGTACGAGTATACCAATGTCACGGTTTCATCACTGTCCACTATATCAATCACTGTCCACTGTACCAATCACTATCACGATTATTCACTTTCCATTGGTGTACTCGTCACTCCTAAATCAACACCTATCACGCACGATAATGCAATGTCCACACGCACTAACACTGTGTAAATGACAAGGGTATCATATATGTATTGTATGCTACCAATAAACACGGTATGTTATGAATTAGCATGCACGTCATGAATTTAAGTAAATTGCACAAATTAATATATTACAAATTCAGCAGAAATGATGTAGGTAAGATATATAGAACAATCAGTCAGTAATTCATCAAAATTTGTTTCAGTCCAATCGGAGTTTCGGTTTTCAAGATATAACTGTTTCAGTTTAAGTGTTCACGGCTGGAATTTCAATGTCAGAGCTGAACTTCTGTTTCGCAACACGAATTGCACCCAGTTGGGCTCAAATTTTAGCGATGACACAGTTAGATGAAATCTAGGGTTTTCGATAAAGTATTCAACGCAACAGACGGATCCTCAATCGCATCTGTACGCTGAAAGTTATATACAGTTTAATCCCAAATGTCATTCCAGAAAGTGTTCTGGACAGCTTTATGTTCTGCTCTTTTAAAATAAGTTTAAAATAACAAACTGCGATGAATCGGAATGAAACCACTTGTTTTCTTTCACTAACAGGTACATCTTATAACTACTGAAAGTTCCGTATCATGCGATTTCAGGAAACACGGGGACGCAGGACTTTAGACAGAACGCACTAATCAGAAACGCTCTGGACTGCAGTCCAGAGTCGTGTTCCAATCCACTTATCTTCATGGTTCCAGAACAGAAAACATTAAAATTCTACATAGGGTTAAAGTTCATCGAGTTGGCTTCGATTTAAGCCCTCGAACGCATCTTTCCAATATGTGTATGATTTATAGTGATTTTATGCATTTTCAGTTACGAGAGAATTCCAGTTTTAAACAACATGTTTGGGGGTATCGATTTTTGTTACAAACGATCGTGTTTTCCAGCGAATTTCTCACACATCATACATCATTAAAAGGGCCAACAGAAGGTATAGGTTGCCGTCAATTTAGACAAATATTTCTATTAGTAACCAACATCGAGCACTTAGGTTTTAACATGTATAGGAAATCGGTAAGTTGTAAACTACATTATCTAGGTGGGTAACCCTATTATTATAGCATGAAGCAAGTAAATACTTGCCTGAAGAATGCCTCGGGGTCGTACGGCAACAGCGTCGTCGCGAACGCGCGGTACACGCCACGTATCGAATTCCCGCGAGCCTCGATCTTGATGTGGATCTCGCGTCGGGTTGTCCGGAGTCCTTTGCGCAGCCACTAGACGTTGATGGATGTTTGACGATCCACTGCGAGTGTATTGGGGTTGCCGACGGTCGACGGCGTCGCTCCGGCGGCGTGTACAGTGCACACACAGTGAGGACAAGTTAGAAATTTGGGTTTTTTTGGAGTTTTTTGGAGAGATGGAGAGATGTGGGGGTCGGGTCTGGAGAGGTGAGGGTGATGTTGAGGGTGTGGATGTTGTGGGGAGGTCGGCGATGTGGTGGGGAGTTCGCCGGCGTCGAGGGTATAGGTGATGCCTCGAGCTCGGCCGAAATGGTAGTGTGCAGGGGATAATTGAGAGGGCTCGGTTAGAAGAATGGTGAAGTCGTGGAGGGGGGCGCTGGTGGAAGAGGAGTGGTTGAAGGTTGCCGAGGGATTGTCGTCGTCGTCGTCGGAGGTGGAGGTCGCAGTGGGTTACGGGAGATTTGTGGCTCGGTGAAAGTTGAGGAGAGAGGTGAGGAATTTGTTTTGTGATGGAGTTGGTGAGTAAGAGAGATGAGGGCGACGAGATTGACCACGTGGGGGCAACGGCAGGGCGATGGCGTGGGCGACGGCGGAGGAGGCGTGTCGCGCGCGCGCGTTACGGGGGTGTAGCCGTTGAGAGAAATTTCAAATGGAAGAAGAACAGTGGAGGGTTGGGGGAGTGGGCTTGGTTAATGGGAGCGGGCCGCAATAAAAGAATAATTCCCTAAAAATTTTCGTGGGCTTCAGACCGAAGCGGGCCGGTTAAAAAAAAAAATAAAAACAATTAATTCCCAAGGAGTGGGCTGGTGGGCAGCGGGCCGGGGCTGAATTTTTAAAGGGTTTATTAAAAAACAAGAGTGGGCTGAGTGAGGGAATGGGCTAAATAAACTTAGGGTTTTAAATAATTGGTTAGAATTTTATTGATAAAATTATGGTTTCGATTTATTCTGGCTTTAATTTAAATCCTGGGTTTAGGCTTTTTAGGGTTAAGGAAAAATATAAACTTTGGGATTCAAGCAACCACCTTCAACAGAATAATTACGAGGCAAGGTTAAACTCAGGAATTTGGAAAATACCGGGAAAATTCTTGTAGATGGAGAACGGGGATTTACATCATACCCCCCTTAACAAAAATTTTGTCCTCGAAATTTAACAAAGATACAAGAGTACAAAGTACTAAACAAAAAGATGTGGATAACGATCACGGATGTCTTCCTCCCGCTCCCAGGTGGATTCTCCTGGGGAACGACCGCCCCAAGACACTCGGACTAACGGAATGACCTTATTCTTCATCACTTTCTCTCTGCGGTCGAGAATGGTAGTAGGCTGCTCCTCGTATGACAGATCGGTCCCCAAAACTAACTCTGAATGGTCCAGAACATGGTTCTCATCTCGAACGTAACGCCGCAACTGTGACACGTGAAAGGTATTGTGCACACCAGCTAGCGATGGAGGCAAGGCCAATCGATAGGCCACCTCTCCTACTCGCTCTAGCACCTCAAAAGGTCCGATAAAGCGGGGACTAAGTTTTCCCCGACTTCCGAACCTGATAACTCCACGAGTAGGGGAAATCTTCAAGAACACATGATCTCCGACTTCGAACTCAAGTGCCCTTCTGCTGGTATCTGCCCAACTCTTTTGTCGATCCTGAGCCGTCTTAATACGCTGCCTGATCATTTGGACTTTGTCAACTGTTTGAACAATGAGTTCGGGGCCCAGTAATCTTCGTTCTCCCACATCATCCCAACATACTGGGGATCGACACTTCCGCCCATATAGCGCTTCAAAAGGAGCCATCTTAATACTAGCCTGATAACTATTGTTGTAAGAAAACTCGACTAGGTGCAGATGGTCCTCCCAGGAACCTTGAAAGTCCAACATACAGGCTCTCAACATATCCTCGAGCGTCTGAATTGTACGCTCGGATTGTCCATCCGTCTGTGGGTGATAAGCTGTGCTGAATTTGAGGCGGGTTCCCAAACTCTCCTGTAAGCTCTTCCAAAAGTGTGACAAGAATCTCGTGTCCCGATCTGACACAATGCTGACTGGAACACCGTGAAGTCGTACAATCTCCTGCATATATCTTTCTGCCAGTGATTCTGTCGACTGTCCCACTCGGAAGGGTAGAAAGTGTGCAGCTTTTGTGAGGCGATCGACGATAACCCAAATAGCGTTATTGCCTCTAGGGCTCCGTGGTAAGGCCGTCACAAAATCCATAGTAATGTGCTCCCACTTCCATTCAGGTACCGGCAATGGTTGTAACAATCCTGCTGTCCTCTGATGTTCCGCCTTCACCTGTTGACATACTAAGCATCTGGATACGAACCTCGCAATCTCCCGCTTCATTCCGTTCCACCAAAAGTGCTGCTTTAGGTCCTGATACATTTTCGTACCTCCTGGATGCACAGAATAAGCTGAACTGTGTGCTTCAGTCAAAACTTCTTCTCGTACATCACCTTTAGGTACGCAGAGTCTGCTACCGAATCTCAGAGAGCCATCTTCATGTATAATCAAATCCGTTCTCAATCCAGCTTCCACTTGCTCTCTGAACTTTTGTAATCGAGGATCATCCGCTTGTGCAATCTTGATGCGATCCACCAAGGAAGATTGCACCTGTAGTTGCCAAAATTGACTGAGTGCGTTCGGAGTAATGACCTCAAGTTCAAGTCTCTGGAAATCTTCAATAATACTCCTCTGATCGGTCAACACCATGACCGCTGGTTTGCGACTGAGTGCGTCTGGTACAACATTGACCTTCCCCGGGTGGTACTGAAGGTCCAAGTCATAATCTGCCATTAGCTCTAGCCATCGGCGCTGCCTCATGTTCAGTTCCTTCTGAGTGAAAACATACTTCAAACTTTTGTGATCGGTGTATACCTCCACTTTTTCTCCTAATAGATAGTGCCTCCAAATCTTCAACGCAAAGACTACCGCAGCTAACTCCAAGTCATGTGTAGGGTAGTTCTTCTCGTGGTTTCTCAATTGTCGAGAGGCGTAAGCAACCACTCGGCCGTGCTGCATCAAAACACAGCCTAAACCCTTCCCTGAGGCATCACTGTGTATCACCAAACCACCGGAATTATCTGGTACTGTAAGTATAGGTGCTGTGGTTAACTTCTGCTTCAGAGTGTCGAATGCCTGAGTGCACTCTTCTGTCCATGTAAACGGCACGTCCTTCCGTGTCAGCCGTGTCAATGGTTCTGCGATTCTTGAGAAATCTTGGACGAATCTCCGATAATAGCCTGCTAATCCCAGAAAGCTCCTGATCTCTGCTACCGATTTCGGCGTCGGCCAATCTCTGACAGATTCTATCTTTGTCGGGTCCACCGAGATGCCTTCGCCCGAAACGATATGTCCCAAAAACTGTACCTTGTCGAGCCAGAACTCACACTTGCTTAGCTTCGCATACAGCTTCTCTTCCCGAAGAATTTGTAGAACTGTGCGCAAGTGTTCAGCGTGCTCTTCCCGAGTCTTCGAGTAGACAAGTATGTCGTCAATAAACACAACGACAAACGTGTCCAAGTACTTTGCGAACACCCTGTTCATCAAGTCCATGAATATAGCTGGGGCGTTGGTAACGCCGAACGGCATCACAAGAAACTCGTAATGTCCGTATCGGGTCCTGAAAGCCGTCTTGCATACATCCTCGGCTGCTACTCTGATTTGATGATATCCAGAACGGAGATCCAACTTCGAGAAAACCTTGGCTCCACTTAGCTGATCGAATAGGTCATCGATACGCGGGATTGGGTACTTGTTCTTTATTGTGACCTTGTTCAGCTCCCGGTAATCTATGCACATTCGCAACGATCCATCCTTTTTCTTCACCAATAGAACTGGTGCACCCCACGGTGAAGCGCTTGGCCGAATAAATCCCTTCTCCAATAATTCTTCAACCTGTTTCTTCAATTCCGCCAACTCCACTGGTGCCATTCTGTATGGGGCCCTGGATACTGGGGCTGTACCTGGGATCAAATCGATCGAGAACTCCAAGATTCGAGGGGGTGGTAGACCTGGTAGATCTTCAGGAAATACGTCTAGAAAGTCCCGAACAATTTCTGGGGCTGGGCTCTTATCAATCTCCATAGCTGTCAGTTCCTTAGGCTTTGCTCTGTATTTAGCTGGTTCCAAAGATTCGCTTCCGCCCTCAAAAATAAACTCCGGGTGATTGGGAATGCGGAAGATCACCTTCCTTGCATGACAGTCGATAACTGCATGGAAAGTGCTCATCCAATCCATCCCGAGAATTGCGTCGTAACTGCCTGTCCCAATTAGGAGGAAATTCGCATAGAATTCCCTGCCACACACTACAACCGGGCATAATCTACATTCCCGACTAGATATAATAATGCCATTACCCGTATGAATTTCCCATCCCTTGGTTAGTGGTTCATATGGTATTGAGTGTGTATTGGTGAAATGCTCAGACAAGAAACAATGCGATGCTCCCGAATCAAATAGTACTCTAGCTAGCAATGAATGTACAAGTAGAGTACCTGTGACTACGTCTCCTGATGCCTCTGCCTGCTCGGCGGTCAAGGTGAAAGCCCGTCCCTGACCGCGACCTGTAAATGGCTGTCTCTGTTCCTGCGGCCTCTGCTGTGACGGTCCAGAACCTCTCTGTATTTCTGCTCGCTCAGGACAACTGTCAATCCTGTGCTGACTGGAACCGCAAATCAAACACTGTCCCTTAGCACGGCGACAGTCCTTCTGGGTATGCCCTCCTCTACCGCAATAGCCGCAAGTTACGCCCTTTCTCTGGGGGCGATGCTGTGGTACAAACGGGCGCTTCATCTGAGTTGTCCCTGCTCTGTGAACCGGTATGGCTCCTCGAGAAGGCACGTGGGTACGTGCTGGAACGACTGGGGGTCTCCTGAACTTGTTAATCAATTGCTCCTGAACTCTCGCTGCGTTGAGTACCTGTGCGAAAGTCTGTAGATCTAACGATGCGATCAGCTGCTGCAACTCAAAATCTAACCCCTGAAGGAAACGCCTAGCCCTGGTGACTTCTGATTTGACCATGTATGGAGCAAAGCGGCTCAGACGGTTGAACTCTGCCGCATAAACGTCCACTGGGCGTCCATTCTGCTTCAGAAGAATAAACTTTTCCTCCATTTCTGCCTTGGCTGTGGGAGGAAAATAGTGATCTAAGAAGCACTCCTTAAACTTGTCCCATTCAATCGGCTCTTCAAGTCTGCTTTCTTCTACCGACCACCATGTACGAGCCTCGTCTTCTAATTGTATCTTTATCACCTTCACTCTGTCTTCCTCTGGAACCCTGGCGGCTGCCAATAAATTCTCCATGTTTACCAGCCATTGCTCAGCTTCAAGTGGTTCAGCTAGCCCTGTAAACGCAGCTGGGTGTAACCGTCGGAAGTCTGACACAGTACCAGCCCTAGCCTGATAAGCTGGTGGAGTAGCGCCCTCGGGGGCGGTAATAAGTGCGGAGGGTCCTCCTGCAGCGGTAATCGCTCTGAGTCCCTCAGTAAGCAAATCTGTCTTCCTCTCCTGAGCTTCCGCGAGAGTGGTCAGTGCACTGAGTATTCTTTCCGTGCGGTCCTGAGAGCTGGAGTCCGAGGAGGGGTCGTTCGGGGACGTCATATCACTGGAAGATTCAAAAGAATAGGTTCAGATCCAAGGATAGAAATCAAGAATAGTGAAACAAGAATAACGTAATATCGCCTAGTGAATGTTATCCCTTGATGCTAAACACAGTCTCTGATACCAACTAAACCATGTCACGCCCCGCTTCCCAGAATACGGAATACGAGGTATGACTAGGCCAGCCATGCTCCTACGGTCAAGGGATCGTCCCGCCGTAGTTACACTTCGGCTTCTAGCACTACATGGTAATCAGTAATAAAGCACAGTATTGAAGGAATCACATCACTAATTTATTACATTAAAATTTCATTGTTCACAGAGTACAGATAATAAAAACAATAACTAACCCAGTTCAATCTCACAATCTCTTTTATGGAAAGAAGTAAACGAAGTAGGTACACCAACTATATCTCCGTGAACTCGAAGGATAAATCCGTCTCCGGTGCCGTTCCTCGCGCGGAATCTGAGCATGCATACTCAGGTCGTCAGAGCGACACAAATAATAATATTATTATAAGCAGATGAAACAGGTAAATGAGGTATTACTGGTATGAGAATAATGCAAGTAAACACTATATCACAGTGTGATGCAGAATATGTTATGTGTCCCTATCGGTCTCTAAGTCATGTTTGAAATCACATAGTGGAAGGAGGATCATGTTTAACAGGAGTCTCGTACATACCCGAGACCACGGCCCACACGCCCGGGACATAACCCTGTCAGCCGGATCGCCAGATCCTGTCCTACACGAATAAGTATCACAGTTCGAATGATCATCCTCTAAACACGGTCCCGCTAAATAAGATACTCTTTCCACTTTGATTTCCCCTTTTTCCCCAGGTTACACTATTTAAGATATTGATCTATTTGTGTACGAGTATACCAATGTCACGGTTTCATCACTGTCCACTATATCAATCACTGTCCACTGTACCAATCACTATCACGATTATTCACTTTCCATTGGTGTACTCGTCACTCCTAAATCAACACCTATCACGCACGATAATGCAATGTCCACACGCACTAACACTGTGTAAATGACAAGGGTATCATATATGTATTGTATGCTACCAATAAACACGGTATGTTATGAATTAGCATGCACGTCATGAATTTAAGTAAATTGCACAAATTAATATATTACAAATTCAGCAGAAATGATGTAGGTAAGATATATAGAACAATCAGTCAGTAATTCATCAAAATTTGTTTCAGTCCAATCGGAGTTTCGGTTTTCAAGATATAACTGTTTCAGTTTAAGTGTTCACGGCTGGAATTTCAATGTCAGAGCTGAACTTCTGTTTCGCAACACGAATTGCACCCAGTTGGGCTCAAATTTTAGCGATGACACAGTTAGATGAAATCTAGGGTTTTCGATAAAGTATTCAACGCAACAGACGGATCCTCAATCGCATCTGTACGCTGAAAGTTATATACAGTTTAATCCCAAATGTCATTCCAGAAAGTGTTCTGGACAGCTTTATGTTCTGCTCTTTTAAAATAAGTTTAAAATAACAAACTGCGATGAATCGGAATGAAACCACTTGTTTTCTTTCACTAACAGGTACATCTTATAACTACTGAAAGTTCCGTATCATGCGATTTCAGGAAACACGGGGACGCAGGACTTTAGACAGAACGCACTAATCAGAAACGCTCTGGACTGCAGTCCAGAGTCGTGTTCCAATCCACTTATCTTCATGGTTCCAGAACAGAAAACATTAAAATTCTACATAGGGTTAAAGTTCATCGAGTTGGCTTCGATTTAAGCCCTCGAACGCATCTTTCCAATATGTGTATGATTTATAGTGATTTTATGCATTTTCAGTTACGAGAGAATTCCAGTTTTAAACAACATGTTTGGGGGTATCGATTTTTGTTACAAACGATCGTGTTTTCCAGCGAATTTCTCACACATCATACATCATTAAAAGGGCCAACAGAAGGTATAGGTTGCCGTCAATTTAGACAAATATTTCTATTAGTAACCAACATCGAGCACTTAGGTTTTAACATGTATAGGAAATCGGTAAGTTGTAAACTACATTATCTAGGTGGGTAACCCTATTATTATAGCATGAAGCAAGTAAATACTTGCCTGAAGAATGCCTCGGGGTCGTACGGCAACAGCGTCGTCGCGAACGCGCGGTACACGCCACGTATCGAATTCCCGCGAGCCTCGATCTTGATGTGGATCTCGCGTCGGGTTGTCCGGAGTCCTTTGCGCAGCCACTAGACGTTGATGGATGTTTGACGATCCACTGCGAGTGTATTGGGGTTGCCGACGGTCGACGGCGTCGCTCCGGCGGCGTGTACAGTGCACACACAGTGAGGACAAGTTAGAAATTTGGGTTTTTTTGGAGTTTTTTGGAGAGATGGAGAGATGTGGGGGTCGGGTCTGGAGAGGTGAGGGTGATGTTGAGGGTGTGGATGTTGTGGGGAGGTCGGCGATGTGGTGGGGAGTTCGCCGGCGTCGAGGGTATAGGTGATGCCTCGAGCTCGGCCGAAATGGTAGTGTGCAGGGGATAATTGAGAGGGCTCGGTTAGAAGAATGGTGAAGTCGTGGAGGGGGGCGCTGGTGGAAGAGGAGTGGTTGAAGGTTGCCGAGGGATTGTCGTCGTCGTCGTCGGAGGTGGAGGTCGCAGTGGGTTACGGGAGATTTGTGGCTCGGTGAAAGTTGAGGAGAGAGGTGAGGAATTTGTTTTGTGATGGAGTTGGTGAGTAAGAGAGATGAGGGCGACGAGATTGACCACGTGGGGGCAACGGCAGGGCGATGGCGTGGGCGACGGCGGAGGAGGCGTGTCGCGCGCGCGCGCGTTACGGGGGTGTAGCCGTTGAGAGAAATTTCAAATGGAAGAAGAACAGTGGAGGGTTGGGGGAGTGGGCTTGGTTAATGGGAGCGGGCCGCAATAAAAGAATAATTCCCTAAAAATTTTCGTGGGCTTCAGACCGAAGCGGGCCGGTTAAAAAAAAAAATAAAAACAATTAATTCCCAAGGAGTGGGCTGGTGGGCAGCGGGCCGGGGCTGAATTTTTAAAGGGTTTATTAAAAAACAAGAGTGGGCTGAGTGAGGGAATGGGCTAAATAAACTTAGGGTTTTAAATAATTGGTTAGAATTTTATTGATAAAATTATGGTTTCGATTTATTCTGGCTTTAATTTAAATCCTGGGTTTAGGCTTTTTAGGGTTAAGGAAAAATATAAACTTTGGGATTCAAGCAACCACCTTCAACAGAATAATTACGAGGCAAGGTTAAACTCAGGAATTTGGAAAATACCGGGAAAATTCTTGTAGATGGAGAACGGGGATTTACAGCTGTTGTGCACCAATTTCAAATTGATATATCTGTACGTCTATTTTCATAGAGTGAGATATACCTTTTGATATTATGTCGATGACATTTACCTATATCAGTGGATGGTTAGGTAAGGAGCATTAAACAGCGGTGTAATTCTTCTTAACCATAAGTACAGTTTTCAATCTACGACACACAGTGAAAGAGTTATTAGACTCAGTGGACTTATGCAGAGGATTGTATGTTGTCCAGGGTCCATCAGGACAGAGGGGTTGGTCCTCGTACTACATTCAGTTTACTTATGACTTCTCTAGTTTTTAGACAAGTGTTTCGTGGAAACACAGGGTCCGAATTTGGAGAAGTTATTGGTATTTGAATAGAGTGGAGAACCAGGTGTCACAAGTATCGGGATTCTTCAAAGTGATCGAAGATGTAGATACTTGTGTATGGTGTTCAGTTGATAGTAATGATTTAGAGAAATTGCTTCTCTTTCAGGTTACTCATAATTGGAAGTATTCCTAAGTTGAGTAACGCTGATCGGCCTCCTTCCATTTAGTTGACATGCACTGGGGATAGCTGCATGATTTGAATCTGGTTCAATTAAATCTGTGCCTCTGTTTCTATATTGGATATAGTACAGTTCATATCTTAACATTGTTAAGGTACGGGGAGTTGTCTGGCTTATGCTTAAAACCAGACACTGGACAACTCAAGGCACATTTCTGTAATGGCTGTTTGTGGGTTGACCCAGGCTATGACGCGGGTTGATTTTCTACCATCTGGATGAACAATAGCAATATTGTTCTAGACTCGCCACAGTTTTATTAAAAATGGATTTTTCAGAAAACAGTAGTGGGAGTATGGTAGAACTGGAAGTGATTCCAGAACCACAAACGATTACTGAAGATTTGATAAGGAACCTAAAGATTCAATCTGGATTGACATTCCATTGGCCACTCCGCAGATAAGGTGGGTAACTTCAGGCACTAGAGAGGTACTACGGTAGCCTCAAGGACGGTGACAGGGAAGTTCTTGTTTACCCACAATTACCATTGCTGTTGTTCCAGGCTGTGAGACCCGGCGGGAGGATGAGTATAGCGTCGTTCTGAACTCGCTTCAGAAGTGTACGTGTATATGACTCTGCCAGAGGGTTGTCGTAGTCAGTGGGAGCAGCGGAAGCATTGGTGGACAGGTAGCTTATGTCTATTTATAGACTAGAGCAGATGTAGCGGAGATAGATCATCTATTTCTGACGTGACAGTCATGGGTTTGACTTCATCAGAATAAGGGATGGATCTGTTGAGAAGGTGGTAGGGTGTGATATCCTGGTATTTGGATGATATACACAGAGTAGGAAAAGAAACTCCTACACTACGATCGGTTATACTTTGGTCGTCACACAGTTGTTTCTCCACAAAGGAAATGGATTTTATATCAGACATACTGGTTACTAGATCTATGGTTTTAGATCTAGATTTGGGTGGTTTCCCAATCAGGGTACTTGACAGCATTCTAAGAGTATTTAGGATGGACGACTCCTGGCACGGTAGTGTACCTGCAGGTAATGGAGTCACCCTCTCCAAAGGTGTCTTACAGACTAAAGGGGAGAGGGACGGGCATGATTGGCGGATCACTTGCTCAGGCAATTGAGTCAATCGTGAGATATCAAGTACCACACCAGATGTTGTTCTTGCACTAGATGCAATAAGTTGACATTAATCCAATCCTGGAGAAACAGTCGGAGGCAGTTTTAGAACATAAGTGGATGTTCTAGGGATATGGTAACGACAGCCTCATTTAGGAGACAGTTATCATTCCAGGCTTCCAAGGTGACATGGACGACAAGGAGGTTGTCAAAGTTATAGTTTTCCTTCTGATGAGGGGCAGTATTTTGGACAGGTGATCCAAGGCAATACTGAGGGTGGCATGGCACAGGATACTGATTAAGTTCAGTTGACGATACAGTCTAAGAAGTTTGGATTTGGAGTTCATTTATGAGCTATGTCCCATCAGACATCCAGACACATTCTAAGACAGGTGTTGCTCATTTCGGGAGATGGCTTTCTCCGCGAACTTGAGATATAGAGAGACATAGAAAGAAACAACTAAGCGGTTCCACTCACTGAGGCTATTCCTCGAACGCAATAGTTCCGCAAACGAGCTTTGTGAGACTGACTAGTAGAGGAGTTGGATGTTCGGTATCACACGGGCTGTGAGTATGCGACATCGCAATAATTAGCTTTGAGTGCAAGTGGGAGATTGTTGGAGATAGTGCCCTCAGAGTCAATTATTAGGTCACAGGTACGTGATTGTAATGATTGAGGGAGGACCTATCCCGGTAGGACAGTCTTACTCGAGATGATAGTATGCTATCTGGTTTACCTTTATCATCGTGTACTGCTTTAGGTGACATGACACGTCGCTATTACACGTTGATAGAGCCCCTAGGATTCTTGCTTGACCACCAGCAGTATGAGGGCGATCATATAAGTGGGAGCTGGGGGTCTATAAGCTTATCCTTAAAAGGTCCCTAGTCGTGGGAGTTTCGAGACCGGGCATCGATACTCCATTAGTAGACTAGTGTATACAGTCGAGACCCCGACGAGGGGCGGTGGCCGGTCTCACAAGCCACTGGTGTCAGTTGGATCACCTAAGATGTATACAGGTGCTCATTGGGTTATGAGTACACCGGACAGGACTCGCCGGGAACATGCTAGTTGGTCATATACCAGACGTCAGATGGCAGTTCCCTGGTGACATGTGTGCAGGTTAGTTCATCGACCTGGGGATCGTCATTTGTCTCGTGTGAGTTCCCACTGTACTTTGATTACTACCCTACCACGGCTCAAAGGAGTCGTGCAAACAGGTTTTAGTTGGGTACAGTCCCGAGCCACATGGAGGCAGTGAGCGTATCTTCAGGGGTTCGTCTCTCCCGGTATTGGGGGTGAGGTCGTGCTGTGTCTAGGAGAGCCATTACACAAAGTCCTTGGCCAAGGCAAGGAGATTTACTGGTAGGTATTCCAGTAGTATCTCAGGGTGTTCTGGGCTACACTCCGACACGACTTGTACCGCTTTTGGGGGTCTGACTTTTACCAACCCCCTAGGCCCGCCATGCGATACTCATAGACGAACGGACCGGACTGCACGGATATTGTCACTGACAGGCTCAGTAGGGTGTCAGGATGAGTTTACTCATCGACGTCCCTTTTGGTCAATAGCTGGTGGCCCGTCACGTATTGGCTTATACCTCTGACGTGCTAGTGGTTAAATCCACAGCCATAGTATTGACGAGTCTTTAGAGTCCACCACACTTCCAGTTACTCAAGCTTTCGGGCGAAACGCTGTAGAGGCCGTATGGAGATATGGCAGGGTCCGATCAGATACGTGCGGTATTGCACGGATCAGGATCGGACGGTTTGTACTAGTGGCCGTATGGTTATATGGCAGGGTTCGATCAGATACGTGCGGTATTGCACGGATCAGGATCGAACGGATATTACTAGCCGGCTTTGGTTTAAGCCGGTCCTAGTTTAGTACAGTGTAGATTTTGTCTCATTGCATTTGTATCCGGACGGAATACAGATGCGGGTGTGTATGCACAGTATGGGGGTTTTCCTGTAATTTATTACGGGACCAGTTTTCTGGAGTTGCCAGTTTGCTTTCCGTTCCGGCCGGTTTTCCTTTGTTCTTTCCCGGCCGGACTTTTCTGATGGAGGGGGTTATTTGCAGTTTTGCAAATAACACTTTGGTGGAGGTTTTATTTGTAAGATGATTTATTATGAAAGCATCTTTTCTTTTCAACCATCACTTGATTTGTATTAATGAGATTAGAAAGGATTTGAGGTTGATAAGAAAGATTGTTATGATGATGTTTAGGATATAGTCACCTTTCTACTTTTCCTACACTCACCTTCCTTCTATGGTTATGCTTCATATTCATTCCTCCACCTTATTCTTCTTACTTGATGAAAAATGGAAGAAAGAAAGAGAGAAGAAAAAGAGAGAAGAAAAAGAGAGAAGAAGGAGAGAGCTTCATCTTGATCTTTGAGAGAGTAGCATTCTTGATCTCTTTTCATACTTAGAAAAATGCAAGCACCATTTTTCTTACCTTGTTTCCTCCATCATCCACAAATGGCAACCAACCCCAAAGTGAGACTATAATTCTACACTACACTTCCTACAGCATATCTTGAGCATGTCGAGTTGCCGGCTTCATGCGCGAGTTGCCTCGGTATTGAGGTGGGAGCCCGTAAAAGTACCCGGCTTCGTGGTGCCCTTTCCGACGAGGAGGAGATGGACGGAGATCCCGCGAGGAGATCGGAGTGGAGATGAAGACCGGAGGACTTGGATCGTATGGTATACTTCTCTACCCCCCCTCTAGATAGCTTAGACTAGTTTAATGGTCCGATCCGGTTTTAGTGCGCGGTGGTGCCGTTTTGCCAAGTCCGCAAAAATTTAAAGTTTATCACCGTTTCCGCGTTTGGCCGTCGGATTGACGGCCGGGGCGCCGCCGTGCACTTACAAGATTCCCATAAGAGACAGAGCTTCTGTCGCGAGTTATAAGTTTACCCTCTTTTGAGGAGCAATATATTGGAAAGAGTTCCAAGTGGGATACCGAGGTAGTCGTGGCGCTAAATACTGATTGTGAATCAGCAAAAGATACTGCCTGAGAATTCACTGGATAAAATTGTTCATTTATGAACATGAACCCATCGTCTGTCCAAGCAAATTCTAAGGCAGGTATCGCTTAGTTCGGAAGATATTTAATCTCCGTGAAATTGAGATTCAGAGAGAAACAGAAAAAAGCATTGTGTTGGGTCCACTCATTGAGGTTAGTTCTCGAACGCAGTTTGCGAAACTGCTAGTACAGAAATTGGGTATGCGATACCGCAATAATTGGCCTTAAGTGCAAGTGGGAGATTATTAGATATAGGTTCCCTCAAGTCAATTATTGTAATTGAAGGATGACCTATACAAGAGAGCAATATAACTCGAGATGATAGTATGCTATCTGGTTTGTCTTTATCTTACATGTGATGTGTTTTATTCACTATCACGTATCGTTTAGACATGAGATAAATCCCTAGGATTTTTCTTGACTACCAGGACGATGATGGAGATTATACTACTGGGGTCTGGGTAGTCGATAAGCACATCCTTAAATATCCCTAGTTATAAGAGTATCGAGATTGGGCATTGGTACTCTAGTTTAGACTAGTGTATACGTTTCCTGACCCGGTTGGAGGGCGATAACCGATCCTACAGCTATTGGTGTTTGACATCGAGAATTGTATATGGGTGCTCATTGGATGAGTTACACTGGACGGACTCACCGAGAACTCCTAGTTGGCAATATACCAATGTCAGGTAGCAGTTCTCTTATGACATAGGTACAGGGTAGTCCCTAAGACCTGAGATCACCATAGTGTTTCATGTGTGTTCTCACTATACTTAGACTTCTTCCCTACCACGGCTTAAAGGAGTCGTGCAAACAGGTTTTTGTTGGGTATAGTCCCGAAACGTGTAGAAGTAGTGAGCGGTCGATGGGATTCATCTCTCCCGGTATAGGGAGTTGATGCCGTGCTATGCAAGACATGACTACAACCACAAGTTGATAGCCATCGCAGTGGAGATAAACTGATAAGTGTTATCAGTTGTATCTCCGGTTGGTTATGAGTCCTCTGTCGCACGACTTATCGAGTTATTGGGGTCTGACAGATTCAAAACCCTGGACTTGATATGCGATACACTTAGACGAAGGAACCAGACTGTACGGTAATGTCACTGATAGACTTTGCAGGGTTCAGATGAGCTTGCTTGTTGACCTTCTTTTGTTCAATACTTGGGTAGTCGTTACGTGCAGGTAGTACTGCTGACATACTTGTAGGCTATGGATATGATCCTATCCTACTGCCAGCGTATTGTCGAGTCTTTAGGGTCCCACACAGAGGTTTCCCAGCACATGCGAAATGATGTAGGACACGTATAGGGATACGTGCTGGAATTCGATTAAACACGTGTATTTGATACACGTGTATTTGATACACGTATTTTAATCGGGCGTTTATTGATATTAGCCGGTATATATATGATATAGCCGAATTATTAAATCAAGTGTTGGTTTAATAATTAAATGTATATTTATATATTGATATGTTTATATATTAACTAATATCATGCTCACTTAATTATTTTCTTCTCTTTGTTACTATATTTATATTTGATATAGTGTCATGTATGATGATACATTGGAGATGGGTATATGAGAATTATATGGAAAATGAGAACACTTTTACAAAGGATTAGTCATGTTTAATGGATGGTTGTAGAATTCATAAGAGGTTTTCTTTGGTGACTCATTTTTTTTGAACCTTATCTCTTTTTCATACTAGTTCATCTCCTCCATGCTTCTTCATCCTCTTGTTTTTTCTTCAAGTGAGGAATGAAAAAGAAAAGAGAAAAATTAAGTGAGCTAATTATTCTACATTTCCTACTAATCATTCTTAGCAAGTTTAATCAGTGGGTTGCTTCATTTTGATGAGATCAATTTGAAGCTAAAACTTGTGTTGGAGTTATCTCAAGGTGAATCATCTTCGGCGAGGAGATCATCGAGCAAGTTTGTTCTAGGCTTCGTGGAGACTAGCCGGAGTCCAAGGAAAGGTGGCTAACGTGCCACAAAGGTTGTCGTACGCTAAGCGCTTATTTTTACCTTACTAGTTTAGTGACAAGTTTAGTAGTTTTGTTTGATTCTTGGTTTTGGTTTGCTAAAGCTCTCTAGATTTTTTAAATTACTGCTTCCGCCGCACTTTAAACTCTACTAGAGGTGCCCAGCAACCCAACAAGGTTGACATTGAGAACGTTGTCGAAAATAAGTGTGGAGGTGGTTTTGCACAGTTTTCATTTTATTTTTATTTTTCATTTTTCATTTTCATTTACTTCTTTTTAGGTTATCTTTGTCATTTTTATTTATTTTAAGGTTCTTTTTATTAAAAAAACAAAAAACGTTTTTGAATCAAGCTAGTGAATAAGTGATCTTGAATTTGAAATTTGACAGTTATCTGAGATGAAGGAAACATATTGAATTTTAAGATGTAACTGAAATCTGAAAAATAACCCCATCTTGAATTTAAATATAGTGAATATATATCTTTCTATTCATACGCACGTATCTTCGATCTTGAGATGTAAAGGATAATTAGAAATGTCTTTGTTGAAATATCGTAAAAAAATATAATAATAATTGAATACGTTTAGTTTTGTGGTGGCCTAGGATACTCAAGTAATCAAGCCTTTAGGGTGTTTTCTCACTTAGTGCCCTCAAGCCATCTGGTTAGGAAGTCACCGGCTGAAAGCTCGCTACACGGGTGTCCTAGATAGCTTAGCAAAACTAGACATTCACAATAAATAATAAAAATCACACACTGAGTAATCGGTTGGTTGGTTCCTCATGAAACATTAATGGTCACACAGAAAGGTGTTTTGTGTGTGTTTGTGTATTAAAAAAATTAAAAAATATACACGGAGATATGAAACGGGGACATGATAATTTAAATTGAAATCTCAAGACCAAAAGATACATTACACAAATATGTAGGGGTATAGGATCTATGGTTAAATGAAAAAGGGGCGTGAAGAATGTGATCAAGTTCTATTGAAAGAGTATAGAATTTCTAGATTTGAAATGATACTCGAGGACAGGAATTCTTGAAAATTTAGGAACTATTGAGATTCTACCTTTTCTTTGTTTTTATTTCTTTCTTTTCTTTGTTTTTATTTATGTTTCTATTCTTTTAATTTTTATTTTTATTTTATTTGTCCTTTTCTGTTCTATTTTAGGGATTTTGTAGTTAATATCCGCTGAAAACCCTCACGAGATAACACTCGCCCACTAGGGTAACTTACAGGTTTAAAGGCTTGTTACATGTGCTAAGTGCAATCGCAACGCCTGTGAAAAGGATCTAGGAAGTTTTTATTTTTCTTAGCATTTTAGATTTTAGTTTTTAGATTTTAGTTTTGCTCGAGGACTAGAAAAAGGTAAGTATGGGGGTATTTGATTAGTGTAATTTATTGCACATTTTTATAACAATATTTATCTCACTTTTTATATATTTAATGTAGCTCGAGTTATCTTTTATGAATAAATACAGGAAACATGGCTTGATTGCGAAAAGACGGGAAAAGGGGTGAGTACGTGCTTTTCGGACAACTAAACAAGTCAAATCAAGTATTGGGAGCACACGGGCACGAGACAGAGTTCAAAAAGGAGCTTAAACAAAATACCTAACCCTAACCAAGTCATGACATGAAGCCAGACTAGATTGGATCAAATTTGGACGCATAAATGCGGTCGGGTTTTGGTCTGTGGATTTATATTCGTATTCTAATTAGGGTTAAGCCTTGTAACCCAAGAGAAGCCCTATATATCTCTGTATAATTATTTCTTGGGTTATCTCCTCTTGGCCTCCTTTTTCTATCTAGGGTTTTCCTAAGTTATTTATAGAAGGAGATCAAATAATTCTTAGTAATTTTTATTTTTATTTTAATTCTTTTTAAATTATTGCTTTGATTTCTCTTTTATTATGCATAACTAGTTTTAATATATACATGGGCTGATGAATCTAGGTTTATCATGAATTGATCTTTATTGCCTGTGTTTTCTCTATGTGCTAATACAGAGCTTTGTGTTAATTTAATCTTAAAAAAATCCATGCCGATAAACTAGGGTAGAATTTATGATTGACAGCCATATATTTATCTTAAGGAAAGTAAAAGATAAGTTGATTAACATAGTGTAACGACCCTAAAATCTATGTGTAGTTGTATTTTTCCCTCTTTAATAAAATAACGTTTTCCTTTCGAAAGCTGGGATATATTTATTTATCGTTGTATCGGTGCAAGAGTAAACTTGTATCTCACTGGTTAAGTCATTACGCTGCTATCATATAGGTCAGGTGTTCAAGACCTAGTAACCCTTTTTCCTTTTGCTTCTTTTGAACTTTTTCAAGACCATGTTTTCACGTGCGAAGTACACAAATCCCCTAAACCTAATATATCAAAAACTAGACGTTTTGAAACATACGAGGTGGCACGAACCAGGGGGTTGAGGCTTGAGCCTAAAGCAAGAGCCAAGACTGTCCCTGTCGGCACATAGGCCGTCCTTGACAGCAATTTGGGGCCCGCTCGTGCTCAGTTTATGAGCACAAGCTTTCTTGGGTGAGGGTGTTTGGTTTTTTAATTCCAAAACGTCCAATTCATTGCAGAATGGTATGAAAACCCCTAGCTCTTAATTCCCACCTTAAAACCCCTATTAAATATCCTTTATTTCTTTCTTCTCTTTTAATGCTTCTTTCCTCTCCATTTTCACCGTGAAAATTCAGAGGAGAATTCCTAATCAAATCATCCATATTCATCCTAAGAGCTATAGGACTCCCAGCATCATCAGAGTGCTTTCCGTTCATGAGAATTCGAGACAAGGCGAACCGAACATTGTATCATTCACAACTTCGTAAGTATCACCTCTTTTTTAGTTTCATTTCTCTAAATATTTCCATGGAGAATACTCTTAGGGATTAAATATTTCTTTATGTTTTGGTTTCTTTGAGCCTAGGGCACCGAGTTTTGACTTCAGCGCTAAAACCAAATCGGCGATACGATTGCTATACCATATCGCAAATCGAGTAAGTCCCTCTTTTGCTTTCCTCGTGTTGAATTCCCTTCCCATGTCGTCATCACATCGATACTTGTTATACTCGGTTAATCCCATGTTCAAATAATATCCATAAAATAAAATGTTAGTGGTTGTTATAATAAGTTTTGTCTCCACGGGGTTGCGAACATGTTAAGACGTAAGATTTATTCTTTTTACATACTCAAGATCATTGTTGATATTGGTTGTAAATGTATGAGAGGGCATGAGTCAATTCACAAGGTACTTTCATGACATTTAGAATACGATCGATATATAAAAAGGGTTTTTATTTCATTTAAAGTCCTAAAGCAACTTGTGGTTGTCTCCGCGTATGTCTTCTGAAAAATTCGTATGGTTGCTTCATATACATTAGCTTCCATTATTTTTTTGCTGCAAATAAAAGGATCACACTCTATTCCGTATTTTTTAATATTAAGATTTAAACCGCATTTCTAACAGAACCTCTTTTGAAAACCGACTCTTTTAGACATTAATGTGTTTTCGAAACATATTTATAATTAAATTCTTATGATCTGGTATTTGATCAGTCAAATTTATTGCACATTTGTATGGACGTTTTCCCTACTATTATTAACTAATAAAAGCTGTTAATTGTAAATAAAGAGCATATATTTGTTTATTTGTAAAAACATTATTATCATATGTTTCTTCATTTATAATTAATATAATTAGGGAAAATATATGCATATCATATTTAAATGAAATATCCATTATTAAATTATGCGTATCATATCAAATATTCCTAATCAATATTCTTAAAATATCATATCATATAAATGGTTGGAATAATATCTCAAAAGTAACAAATGCTACTAACAATTTGATTTGAGATATTATGCAGGTATTATTTAAGATTAGCTCAGGCCGGAAATCTAAGTAAGAGATCCACATCAAATCAAAGTATCAAACCGAATCTGCCAAATCTAAGAAGCAAATCGAAGAATCTAGCAACGGCAGAGACTGAGAGCAATATTTTCAGAATCTTTGTATCAAGAGGATCACCAAATATCGAGAGAAGAAGCCACAAAAAAATTAGATGCGCAAGCCCACCAGAAGGCGACGGATTCACGGTCAAACTTGGGTAGGGGCGGTGGTTCCGCGGTCTGGTAGTGGCCGTAAGATCTGGATTTTTAGGGGCATGATCGTAACTTCACACTCTTCAATATGACATCCAGGGTTTCTAACTCCAGAGACTATATAAAGGACCGAGAGATGTCTATCAAAAACCATTCATAATTCAATATTCCAAATTCAAAATTTCAATTCAAGAGAGAGAGATCTACAAGCAAAACTAGGGTTCTTGTAATCTACTTTTTTTAAGGAGAAATTTTGTAATGCAATAGTGGATCAATAAAGGTAGTTCTTTGCTTTAATTCTTTTCGCATTTACTTTCCGCATCACTTTTCTGCATTACTTTTCCTTATTACTTTTCCGCATTACTTTCTGCAATTTTAAATTTTAATTATGTGTTCATTCATCTTCCACCTCTCTTTTAAATCGCTAATAACCATGAGCGAGTAATTTCTTGCTTGCTAGGGTTTGTAAGATAGGGTAGAATAACGGATGAAAAATCATTTAATTTCTTTTGATATTTTAATTTTTATAAAGTTTAGCAAAATAAATGTTAACTCTCTTATCGGGCGCGCTATCAATTAATGATAGTCACGACCACGATTTGAGATTCGTTAATACTTGTTTTGTTAAGGGCTAGAGATAATAGAGATCAATGGAAGGACAAGAGATAGTAGTGGGAAACCCTAGTTCCCTCCAAGAACCCTAATCCATATTTATCGCCATCTCTCTAGTACAAAACAATTAAAAGATAAAAAGAATTATATTTTTTACTTCATCTATTAACTACTAAGTCCAATAAACCCTACAATCCTTTCCATTATAAACTTTTCTAACCTTCGTAGTTTAAAATGACAACATTCCCTCCTCTTTTTTATCAACTCGTATAAAGTAAGAAAAGAAGTTCACCGTTTCTCTGTGGACGATCCATACTCATTAGCGGCTAGCTATTGCAACACCGTTATTGATTGCGGTTATTTACAACATACATAGACGCACCTTTTCACGATCAATCAAATGGTGCCGTTGCCGGGAAAACGGTCGTAATTATTTTTCTTGTTATTCGGGTTGATTTCTTATAAAAACCAGAAATATAAAATAAAAGAGAACCAAAACCGCATTTTATGTTTTTAATGATTATTGTGCGAGTTTTGCAAGAGAATCTGGAGTAATTGGAGCAAGCTAACAAAAGTTCAGAGACTTTCAATTTGGACTAGAGGAGTAGTGGTGTGCCCTGAAGAAGTTTGAAGGGAAGACCACTTCAAACGGTAACGGAATCGCGGCCTTTGCGTGACTTTGGCAGTGGAAGCCAACTTGGGGAATTGTAAACTTTTCTGGTATTCTCCTATCGTCTTCCTCTCTCCTCTAAAATTCCAATAAACTGTTTTTACCTGCAGGATTCTTTGCAAACAGAGCCGCTAAAAAAATCTTTTTGCGTGTTTTGATTTCGGGTTGTTTTGCATACTTAAACTGGATATTAAGGGGCAATAAACCTAAACTCAGATTATGTGGGGATTTCATCACCCTTCCTAGGCCCCACAAATCACAAATGAGCATACTATCACCCTACATTAATAAAAAATATCTAGACCAAGCCTTTAAGGACATTCATGCTCAATTAGGACAAAGGAGGGTCGTGGGTAATCTATTGCTTATCTGCATTTCTCTTGTGGTGTCTAGGCAAGTGTGACTAAGGAAAGTGGTTACTTAATTTTGCCTACTATTTCGATGATTCATATAGCGGATATCTCCCACTTACCTGGCACTTACTTAACCGCAATATTGATAAGGAGGTGATAGAGAATTTATCCTACATCTTGTCCTTTGGAAGTCTAGGAGCGGTCTAGTGACTTGACCTAGGTGACCCTAGCTCTAGAGATTGATTGCGCATTTTGTGATTGGTTAAGTCAAGTCTCACGTCTGGCATTTTTTTCAAAACAAGCCCCTTTAAAAATCATTCTCACACGTATCACATGCTGCCACGTGCACTAAACCGGCCTAGTGCATGATTGGCTGGACATGCGATTCTAGTGCTCGTCTAGTCTGCGTTTTTGCTGTCGACTTCGAAGTCGATACTTCTAATCTTCTATATCTTCTCCACCTACTATATCTTCCGAGATGGACGGATCTCTATCGGGTTTTAACAACACTACCTTGCCACCACCCGCGGGTGCGCAAATTCAGAATCCACTACGTATCGCTCTTCAAGACCGATGTTACCCCGTACGCGGACCCCTTCCTACGCGTCTGTCTCTTCCACCAGCCAATGGGGATGATTTCGAAATCAAACCCTACTTCATCAACTTGTTGCCTAAATTTCACGGGTTTGAATCTGAAAATGAATACGTTTTTATAACCGAATTCGAAAATGTATGTGCAATGATGAACACCACCCAACTTTCAGAGGATGCTCTGTGATTACGTCTTCTCCCGTTTACCTTGTGCGATCTCGCATAGAAATGGCTGTATAGCACTGCCTCACATTCTATCGCTAAATGGGATGAATTTTTTAAAGCATTCATAAGAAATTTTATCCTAATCACAAGACTGCCCGTATTCGGAGCGAGATTAACCAGTTTGCCCAACTTCCCAACGAACCCTTTTGGAAATACTTTGAACGGTTTAAAGATCTCCTTGTCCAATGCCCTCATCACGGAATTGACAGATGGCAACGTTGCCAAATTATGTATGAGGGTATCAATCCAGCTACAAAACAAATGCTAGAAACCATTTGTCAATGTCATTTCATGTCAAAAGACGACGACGAAGCATGGCAATTTCTGGAAGATCTCTCCGATCAAACATTACAGTGGGAGAGCATAAGACCAACAACATCATCTTCATATAGGGTAGGTATCCATTAGCTCGACACTTCTATCGCAATAAAAGCTGAAATGGCTGCGATGCAAAAGAAACTCGAAGCTATGGAGAGTAAGTTCTCTTCAACCTCTTTAAACCAAGTTACGCTTCCCAAAACTGTGTGTGGTTGCTGTTTTGACTCATCACATTTAACGGAAGAATACCCTTGGAATACTCCGTATCAAGGTCAAGAATAAACTAATGCCGCTTTTCAGCAATGACCTAGAAATGATCATTATTCATCCATATATAATCAGGGATGGAGGAATCATCCTAATTTTGCTTGGAACCAAAACAAAACTCAAACTCAAAATCAGTTCCCAAGCCAAAATAACTATCAAAGGCTTCCTCCAAAGCAACAATAGCCACTACAACAAATTCAGCAGCCCTTTCAACCACAACCTTTCTAAAACTCGGCCAACAACTTTGCCCGTTATAATAATTCTTTCCAACCACAGACTAATATTCCAACGGCCGGTACTGATAAAATTTCTGCACTCGAAAGAAACTTAGAAACGTTTATTAAACAATCCGCACAAATGTCGGCTAATTTAACGTCTTCTATCCAAACGCTAGTGCAACACACTACTTCCCACGGTGAAAACATAAAATCTATTGAAGCACAAATTGCACAGTTAAATGCCGCGATGAGTGAGAGAGAGAAAGGGAAACTTTCATCTCAACCTCTACCAAATCCGGCCACTCACAAATCGCTAACATCATCCTGAACTAATAAAATCATAACGTGAGTGCCGTAACTACGTTGAGATCGGAAAGAGTGCTGAATAACCATGTTGGTGAACAAGTTGATGATGTCGATGATACCTCGTTTACTACTTCTTCTTCTATTTCGTCTAATCCAGCATCTTCTTCCGAGCCCATTCTCCGTTCTTCACTGGGCTCGAACTCTCGGTCCACTTCCTTGAATGAACTACCATCTCAGACCACTCCAAATCCAATTTTGGGATCCATTCCATCCCCACAAACTTCTCCTCAAGTGTTGGACCCAACCCCTGTTAATAAAGCTCCTTTTCCAAACCAGTTGAGGCCTAACAAATTAAGTCCGCAAATGGAGAAGATTGTGAAAATGTTTAAGAAAGTTAATATTAATATTCCTCTCTTAGATTCTATCCAACAAGTTCCATCCTATGTGAAAATTCTTAAGGACTCGTGCACTAAGAAAAGGAAAAATCAAGTGCCTAAAAAGGTTTTCTTAGCAAGCAATGTGAGCGATGCTCTTACCCAATATTTGCCCAAGAAACATAAGAACCCCGGTTGTCCTACAATTTCTATAACTATTGGGGGTAAAAACATCAATCACGCTCTACTAGATCTAGGTGCTAATGTTAACTTGCTCCTGTATTCTATTTATGAGCAATTAGGCATAGGAGAGTTGAAACCTATGCACTGCACTCTCCAGATGGCCGATCGATCTATCACCCACCCTAGGGGTGAGATAGAGGACGTGTTGATCAAACTAGGGGAATTTATATTCCCTGTGGACTTTATAGTTTTAGATACACAACCTGTGGCAAACCCACAGAACCAAATCCCGGTGATTCTTGGTCGACCTTTCCTAGCAACTTCCAATGCGGTAATCAATTGTCGTAACCGTTCCATGAACCTATCATTTAGGAAGATGACAATTGAACTTAACATTTTTAAGGTAGGAAGTCAACCCTCCAAACCTTCTGCTCATATGATTGATATATGTTCCGCCAACGAGATAGCTTTCGACAGTTGCGAATTTGAGGAGCTTCATGATAATGTTCTCGACGCCACTAGTGCGTTATTGTTTGATCCAGCTATTTATTATACGAGTAGGGACCCTTTTGTCGACAAGGCTACCCCCGAGTCTAAATCCTTTGACTTGTCGAATGAGTTAGTCGAGCTATCCGAGTCAATATCTTACGTTAGCTGTGAACCTCTTATGGAGTTCAAGTATCATTATGTTACCCTACCTTCTATCGTCTCTCCGCCGACACTTGATCTCAAGCCGTTGCCATCTCATCTTAAATATGCATATTTAAGAGAGAATGAGTCTTTGCTCGTTATCATATCAGCTTCTCTAGTTTTAGAACAAGAGAGAGCTCTTCTGTTTGTCTTGAGATCGAATCGGCAAACTTTCGGTTGGACAATTGCGGACATCAAAGGGATTGGTCTCTTGATTGTTGAACATCATATACATTTGATGGATGAAGCCAAACGAGCCTGTGACCCACAAAGACGGTTGAATCCCGTCATGAAAGAGGCGGTGAAGAAAGAAATCGTCAAATACTTAGATAATGGTATAATTTACCCAATATCTGATAGCCAATGGGCAAGTCCTATTCACATGGTCCCTAAAAAGTCTGGCATCAGGGTCATAACTAATGAGACTAATGAGTTGATTCAAATACACACCCAAACTGAATGGCGGGTATGTATTGATTATAGAAAACTCAATGCCGCGACGAGAAAAGATCACTTCCCTCTACCCTTCATTGACCAGACGTTGGAACGTTTATCCGGGCACGAGTACTACTGTTTTTTGGACGGATACTCCGGCTATAACCAGATTCCCATCGCCGAAAAGGATCAAGATAAGACAACTTTTACTTGTCCTTTCGGTACCTTCGCTTATAGACCATGCCCTTTTGGTTATGCAATGCCCTCGCTAAATTTCAGCGATGTATGATGGGGATATTCTCGGACATGATCAAGAATTTTCTGGAGATATTTATGGACGATTTCTCTATATTTGGGGACTCCTTTAAGGAATGCTTACGTCATCTTGACGCTGTTTTTATCCGCTGTAAGGATAAGAATTTAATTTTGAATTGGGAAAAATGTCATTTCATGGTTCAAGAAGGTATTGTCTTAGGGCATATCATTTCACGAAAAAGTATTGAGGTAGACAAAGCTAAAATAGATGTCATTTCAAACCTTCCTCCTCCTAAATGCGTCAAAAATATACGATCCTTTCTTAGTCATGCCAGATTTTATAGACGATTCATTAAGGATTTTAGCAAAATTGTTAGACCCTTAACTTTTCTCTTAGCCAAGAATACACTTGGATTGTGTGGCTGCTTTTGAATCGCTTAAACATTCCCTCACAACAGCCCCCGTTCTATCATCTCCGGACTGGAATCACCCTTTTAAGCTTATGTGTGATGCATCCGATTTTGCTATTGGTGCAGTCTTAGGACATCACATTGATAAGATACCACATGTGATTTATTATGCGTGTAGGACCTTGAACAATGCCTAAATGAATTATACAACCACCGAGAAAGAACTTTTGGCAGTTGTATTTGCATTAAAAAAATTCAGGCCGTACTTAATTGGCTCTCCAGTTGTAGTTTACACCAATCATTCTACTCTAAGACATCTTTTATCGAAGAAGGATGCTAAGTCTAGGCTAATACGTTGGATCCTTTTGCTATAAGAATTTGATCTTGTAATACGAGATAAAAGTGGATGTGAAAATGTCGTAGCTGACCATCTTTCACGACTTTCTTCTTCAGCAATGTTGACCTTGTCAATAAATGATTCCTTTCCAGACGAACAACTCTTGACCATATCTTGCGAACCTTAGTTCGCTGATATTATGAATTATCTAGCAACGGGACTTCTACCCAGCGAATGGTCAAATCAAGACAATCACATATTTTTATCCCAGGTAAAACACTTTTAACGGGACGAACCTTGTTTAACTATTATCCCGATCAGATCATTCGCTGATGTGTCCCTAATAATGAGTTCAAGAGTGCATTGTCCTTCTGCCATGACCAAGCATGTGGAGGTTACTTTGGTCTAAGAAAAACGGCGAAGAAAGTTTTGCAATGTGGATTTTATTGACCAACGTTATTTAAAGATGCATATAATTATTGCAAAATTTGTTCTCGGTGTCAACACATAGGTCGGATTTCATGGAGAAACGAGATGCCGCTCCAACCAATCTTGGTTGTTGAGATATTTGATGTATGGGGAATTGATTTTATGGTTCCGTTTCCCAGCTCTTTTGGGAACTTATACATTTTATTAGCGGTTGATTATGTCTCTAAATGGGTGGAAGCAATATCGTGCCATACTAATGACAACAAAGTTGTTGTTAAGTTTCTTAAAGAAAAATTCTTTTCTCGGCTCGGGCACCCGTGCGCTATCATTAGCGACAATGGGACACATTTCTGTAATCGGACTTTCGAGACTTTGATGCAGAAATATTCAATCAACCACAAGATTTCTACGCCCTATCATCCCCAAACGAGCGGGTAAGTGGAGATCTCCAATAGAAAGATCAAACAAATTTTGGAGAAAACGGTTTCTAAGAACCGTAAAGATTGGTCCACCAAATTGACGGATGCTCTTTGGGCATTTCGTCTCGCATATAAGACCGATATTGGCATGTCTCCATACCGACCGGTGTTTGGGAAGGCTTGCTACCTCCCTGTTGAGATTGAATATAAAGCAACGTGGGCTATTAAAAAGCTTAATTTTGATTTTGATCAAGCCGGCAGCTATAGGAAGCTGCAATTAAATGAGCTAAACGAACTCCGTGATGAAGCCTATGATAATGTGGTAATAGAAAACAACCGGACAAAGGTGTTCCACGACAAAAATCTTTTGAGAAAAACTTTCACACCGGGACAACAAATCCTTCTTTACGATTTCCGTCTCTATCTTCATCTAGATAAGCTAAAATCTCGTTGGAAAAGACCTTTTATGGTGCGGTATATGTATCTGCACGGTGCAATGAATGTAGAAAATGTTAAAAACGGTTTTATTTTTAAAGTAAATGGGCATAGATTAAAACCGTACTTTTCCGCTGATCCATCGGAGGAGGTCCTGTTCCTACAGGAGCCACTTTACCACGATTAATTTTCTTTCGCCTCACCTCCATGTTTTGGTAACACTGTTTCATCTAAGAATGGAGGCGTGTAATAAAAAATATAACTAAATATCTGTGCGTGTCAAAAAACAAGTTTGGGGGTGGTTTTTCATTTAACTATCTTTTGCCTCTATTATTCTCCTCCTAAGTCTACAGGTTTATGCGCTCGAAAAACAACATCAGTGGGGACACTTCTGCAAATAGGTTTGGAGGGAGGTATGTATTCACTGACATATCATTTGGCACTATGCATTATATATGATTTTTTTTATAAAAGTTAGAAAGTGAAAAATACATATGAAAGAGAGAGAGATATTTAAAAAATGCAAGAAAATTAGATGTTTTAAAACAAAGCTAGTAATACGTAGTCATGAGCTGCTGTCCTAAGGGTTAGTAAGATGAAGAAATTACTAGTCTGAGGATAAAAATAAGTCTGAAAAAAATAATCCCTATTCTTGAGTCCAAACTCCTGAATGTTGATACCCTACTATATGCACTTGCACACATCTCGAAATTTGGGATAATAGAGAATACCTTGAAACACTCTTGTCTAGAGACCTTATTATGAAAGAAAAAAAATATAAATTAAAACACAAAATATAAATGGTGCAAAAAAAAAAATGAACACTGGTTTTGTAATTACTTAAGGCAGCATAAAAAAAATATAGCGAGGGTGCCTTATCACCTAGTGCCTTAGACTAACTGGTTTGGGAGTCACTGCTAAGCCTTAAGTGTTGCAAAACTAGGATATTGCTTATTACGCCTTAATAAATGAGTACATTCGGTAATCGGTTGGTTAGTATCTGTAAGTCTACACCAGCGCCCCGGCCATCATTTCGAGGCCAAATGCGGAACAAAAACTTTTTATGAACTGGCGCTAACGTAAACTTAAAACTCGGATCGTTCCATTAACCGTAAACTAGAATACTGTAAACTGGGGTTTTAGAGATTATACCGATCGATCTGTGTCCTTTGGTCTTTAAGCTCTGTCCCTAGCTTGTTACGGTTGTGCCGACGAAGCTCACTCCCCGATCTCGCTCGATCTACGGTCTCCTCCTCACCGAAAGTTGCGCCACATCATCGAATCTTTATACGGGCTCCCGCCTCTAAACCGAGGCAACTCGGACACGAAGTTTGCTAGCCGACGTGTCCAAGGTTGAAGTAGAGTAAGTGTAGAATGCTTTGTCTCGAGTCACCTAACGAATCGGGTGAGGGTTAATCGAAGTTGCCATGGAGAATGAGATCAAGTGAGCAATGGAATGAGCTTTGGAATTTTGGTGCTATGTGAAATGAATCCTTCATCCACACCAAAATGGGGCTGCCCAAAAATGGCTCGAATAAAAAAAAAGTGAGTGATGGGGGTGAGCACAAGGATAGAAGGAGAGTGACCGTAGGCAAAAAAATCTATGAACAAATATCCAAGCTCAAAACAAAACAACAATAATGCACAAATGAATGAGTCATGCTCATCTAGAAAGCACAAGAGGTTGCTGGAATGTGCTGGGTAACGAGTCACCACAAAAAACCCCCTCACTTATCAAAAGCCACACTTACAAATAGCCCCCCCTCTATGCAAAAATTAGCCATGAAGGATAGAACGAAAAATGGCCAAAATGGAATGCAAACTGGCAACTTCAAAAAGCGATCCCGTAATAAATTACAGGATAACCCCGCAACTGTATATACATACCCGCATTTGTATTCCGACCAAATACAAATGCAATGAGACAAAATCTACACAGTATAATACTAGGATCCGGTTTAAACCAAAGCCCACTAGTATTATCCGTCCGAACCATGACACGTGCACAAGTGCACGCGTATGTTCGAACCCTGCCTAAAACCATACGGCCTCTACAATGTTTCGCCCGAACTGGGAAACTTTCTGTAGGGGACTCTAAAGACTCGTCAATACTCTGGCAGTGGGTTTAACCACAAGCCGCCAGTGGTACTAGCTGTACGTAACGGCTGCCCATGTACTGAGCAAAAGGGAAGCCGATGAGGGAACTCATCCTGGAACCCTACTGAGCCTATGTGTGACAATATCCGTATAGTCTGGTCCGTTCGTCTATGAGTATCGCATATCGGGCCTAGGGAGCTGGTAAACGCCAGACCCCCAAAAGCGGTATAAGTCGTGTCGGAGTGTAGCCCAAAACACCTGAGATACTACTGGATTACCTACCAGTAAATCTCGCTTGCCATGGCCATGGACTTCGTGTAATGGCTCTTCTAAACACAGCACGATCTCACCCCCAATGTTGGGAGAGACGAATCCCCTGCCGATCAGCTCACTGCCTCCATGTGGCTCGGGACTGTACCCAACTAAAACCTGTTTGCACGACTCCTTTGAGCCGTGGTAGGGTAATAATCAAAGCACAGTGGGAACTCACACGAGATAAATGATGATCTCAGGTCGATAGACTAACCTGTACACATGTCACCTGGGAATTGCTATCTGACGACAGGTTTCAAAAACCAACTAGCATGTTCCCGGCGAGTCCTGTCCGGTGTACTCATAACCCAATGAGCACCTGTATACATCTTAGGTGAACCAACTAACACCAATGGCTTATGAGACCGGCCATCGCCCTTCGTCGGGGTCTCGACTGTATACACTAGTCTACTCCGGAATATCGATGCCCTATCTCGAAACTCCCGCGACTAGGGACCACTTTTAAGCATGTGCTTATAGACTACCCAACTCTCACGTATATGATCGCCATCATACTGTTGGTAGTCAAGCAAGAATCCTATGGGCCCTATCAACGTGCAATAATGATATATATAATGTCACCTAAAGCAGTACACGATGATAAAGATAAACCAGATAGCATACTATCATCTCGAGTAAGACTGTCCTACCGGTATAGGTCATCCCTCAATCATTGCAATCACGTGCCCGCGATCCAATAATTGACTTTGAGGGCACTATATCCAACAATCTCCCACTTGCACTTAAGGCTAATTATTGTGATGTTGCATACTCACAGCCCGTGTGACACCGAACACCCAACTCCTCTACTGATCAGTCTCACAAAGCTTGTTTGTAAAACTATTGTGTTCGAGAAAATAGCCTCAGTGAGTGGACCTGCTCTGATGTTTCTTTCTATGTCTCTCTAAATCTCAAGTTCGTGGAGAAAGCCATCTCCCGAAATGAGCAATACCTGTCTTATAATATGTCTGGATATCTGATGAGACCTGGTTCACGAATGAACTCTAAATCCAAACTTCTTAGACTGTATCGTCAACTGAACTTAATCAGTATCCTGTGCCATGCCTCCCTCAGTATCTGCTTGGACCACCTGTCCAAACTACTGCCCCTCGTTGGAGGGAAAACTATTACTCTGACAGTCACTCTGTCATCCTGGTCACCTTGAAAGCCTGGAATGATAACTGTCTCCCGAAAAAGGCTACCGTTATCAAATTCCTAGAACATCCACTTATGTTCTAAAACTCCCTCCGAACGTTTCTCCAGGATTGGATCAATATCAGCTCATTACATCTAGCGCAAAAAACAACATCTGGTGTGGTACTTAACATCTCATGATCAACTCAATTGCCTAAGCAAGTGATCTGCTAATCATGCACATCCCTCTCCCCTTTAGTCTGTAATACACCTTTAGAGAGGGTGACTCCATCACCTGCTGGTACACCACCATGCCAGGAGTCGTCCATTCTAAATACTTTTAGAATGCTGTCTAAGTACCCAGATTGGGAAACTACCCAAATCTAGATCTAAAACCATAGATCTAGTAATTAGAATGTCTGATATAATATCCATACCCTATATGGAGAAACCACTGTGTGACAACCACAGTATAACCGATCGTAGTATAGGAATTTTACTTCCTACTCTGTGTATGTCGTCCAAATACCAGGACATCACACCTTACTACTTTCTTAACAGATCCATCCCCTATTCTGATGAAGTCAAAGCCTATGACTGTCACATCAAAAATAGATGATCTATCTCCGCTGTATCTGCTTTAGTCTATAAATAGACATAAGCTACTTGTCCATTATGCTTCCGCTGCTCCCACTGACCACAACAACCCTCTGGCAGAATAATATACACGTGCACTTCTAAAACTAGTTTAGAACGACGCTATACTTATCCTCCTGCCGGCTCTCATAGTCTAGAACAGCAGTAATGGCAAGTCTGGGTAACCAAGAACCTCCCTGTCACCGTCCTTGAGGCTACCGGAGTACCTCTCGGGTGTCTGAGGTTACCCACCATATCTGCGGAGTGGCTAATGGAATGTTAATCCTGATGAATCTTTAGGTCCTATTAAATTTTCCGCAATCGTTTGCGGTTCTGGAATCTCTTCCAGTTCTACCATACCCCCACTACTGTTTTTTGAAAAAATCCATTTTACTAAAACTGTGGCGAGTCAAGAACAATATCACCATTAATCTTCCAGATGGTAGAAAGTCAACCCTCGTCAAAGCTAGGGTCAACCCACAAACAGCCATTACAGAAACGTATCTTGAGTTATCCAGAGTCTGGTTTTAAGCATAAGACGGACAACTCCATATACCTTAACATCGTTAAGATATGATCCATTCTATATATAATATAGAAACAGAGGCACTGATTTAATTGGAACCGATTCAAATCATGCAGCTGTCTCCAGTGCATGTCAACTAAATGGAGAGAGGCAGATCAGCATTACTCAACTTAGGAGTTCATCCAATTATGAGTAACCTGAAAGAGAAGTAAGTTCTCTAAAACATTACTATCAACTGAATACATACATAAGTATCTACATCTTCGATCACCTTGAAGAATCCCGATACTTGCTACACCTAGTTCTCTACTTTATTCTTATACCTATAACTTTTCAAACCTGGACCTTGTATTTCTACGAAACACGTGTCTAAAACTAGAGAAGTCATAAGTAAACAGAATATAGTATGAGGACCCACCCCTTTGTCCTAATGGACACTGGACAATATACAATACTTTGTATAAGTCCCCTGAGTTTAATAACTCAAACCCTGTGCGTCGTAGGTTGAAAACTGTACCCAGGCGATTTCCTCAAATATCACCAATTACAATGAATTCCGATATAATGAGGATGATCACCTAATTCCCAATTACTTACTCCCACTCATCATCTGTAAAACCATACAGATGTGAGAATCATGCCTGGTAAATACAAACCCTGGAGCAAGGACTTATTGAGAAATCAGTTTTCTATTAACAATACACAGTGAAACTGAAACATGAATATGTTTCTAAGGGGTATCTGGGTATTCCTAGTAATGCCTCTTCCATTATCTAGATTCATGACTACAACCGTTTATTTCTTTGCCATCTCTCCAAATCCCTTTATTTGTCTTTAGTCGTTACCTTCTGTACACCATCGTTAGGCTTAATGGTTTTCTTCTTTCCTTACCGTTCGGCACCATCTATGGTTTGGAAGAAGACTATCCAATAAGCATAATAGGTGTACTCTCCTAATCCTAGGAGTACTCGCAACTTGAGAGAAGGTGATGATAAAAGACAACTGAATAAACCTTATTCTATTTCTCTTGAACCAGAATCCATCCCCGAACTGGAACAAGTTCCATCGAGTTCGTATATAACTATACGATGGATTATCCAAATAACTATGGATCTTCGTAGTGATACAGGGTGTTCTGGAGAAATACAAAGATGAAATACTTGGTTTAGTCGTGAATAGCAGTCGCAATTTACATTGCCCTCATTCTAATCCCTTTATTTGTCTTTACTTATTACCTTCTATACACCACCGTTAGGCTAATTGGTTTTCTTCATTCCCTACCTTTCGGCACCTGCCTATGGTTTGGAAGAAGACTATCCAATAAGCATAATAGGTGTACCCTCTCCTAATCCTAGGAGCCCTCATAACCTGAGAGAAGGTAAAAGGAAAAGACAACTGAATAGTCCTATTCAATCTCTTCAGAACCAGAATCCATCCTAGAATCTGGAACAATTTCCTTCGAGTTCGTATATAACCATACGATGGATTTATCTAATAGAAGTGGATGTTCGTAGTAATACGGGGTGTTCTGGAGAAATGCAAAGGGTAAAAGAAGGAGTGGCAATGATGTATGCAACTCAAACAATCCAAAAGCCAGTGTTTTAAGAAAGTTCGGTTAACTTGGTCACTGAGTCATAGTCTAGGGTCGGGCCATGGTCGCTACCAAAGAGAGAGAGAAAAGAAACACTTTGCGTGCACTCTATCCTAGATCAGAATGGTTATCACTTTATCTAATTAGGAAACCTCCCACTGTATCCTCAAATTCTCCTCCAAACCTGAAAGAAGAATTAGTCGGGATCACCCGAGGAGTAAACCAACTCATCAGTGAGAATCGGGATCCAACTATCATCGCATGATAACGTGATGGAATCCACTCACGTTATCACACTCCAGAAGGTATGCGCATGCCCGGCAAGTTTCAGTTTCTTTAGAAACTCCCGATGTGATTTTTACCCCATGCTCTTATGACTTTGACGAAGGCCAGCATATCATAAGTCACATGTCAAGTTCTACCCGTCATTATCCAGGTTAATTTGAACCCATTCGTATATACCCTTGACGAAGGCTAAAATGGTAGTACGACTGTCCCAAACCAACGCATCTATCTATGCAACAGAAAAGTAATAAATAGCTACCATACACTATGCCTTGACGAAGGCCAACATACATAGCATGAATACTAAATGCTACCCGTCTGAAATGACGGAGGGCTACGAATGGTTTTTGGCGAAAAACCTTTAATGTAATGAACTTGATATCGTTGAAGGAACCAGATAGCTTTTACAAAAATATAGTGGCGAAAACCTTTGCTAAAGAGGTCACTCCCGTGAAGGGATCTCGGCACTTTCCCCATAGAATGAGGTGTAGGATATTCCAACTGAATACCGCGATGCAAAGCAAAAAGTAATCGACTATAGTGAAGTTATTACCCTGATGCAAATTTCTGCCCAAGGGGTCACTCCCGGTGAAGGGATCTCGGCCCTTGCCTCGTCGAATGAGGTGCTGGATATTCACAACCGAATACCGCTATGCAAAACAAAAGAGAACGTCCTTGTAATAACAACTTTTTGAAAAATGTTCCAACAACATCTGCATAGGTCTGTTTTCTTTGCATTGATCTGAATCAATGCAGTCCCATCATTTAATCACACTAATAAAGAACGAAAATATGATGTACGTATATGCCATCTGCATTCGTCTCTGGGTCCCGTCATCACCCGTTAGGTTACTTAACTAACGACAGAGCGGGGACAGGACTAGCGCGGGTGTAAAACATATACAACATCTACCAGTATATATATCAATATACAATAATCGCTCAAGGTGTGATAAATGCAACATCACAGAAAACTAATAAGCATCACAGAACAATACAGATAAGCTGGGAGCCCCGGGTTTCATAGAGCCACAAATGAAACCCGACGTTCCCCTGTCGTGTGGATAGCCTGTACAATGGAAACCTAGACCCCTACGAGTGCGGCAAGTCACCCGCCAAAACCAGAAGCGAGGCATCCCCCTTCAGCATCGTGAATGGACCACCCAGCACTTCACGGAATCCGATAACTTGAGCACCCCAGCTTGGGTCAACCTGCACCCCCTACGAGTGCGGCGAATAGCCTGCCAATCCTAGAGTGAGGTCCCCACCCTCTCAAAGCCATGAGATGCGGACCCATTTCCTTCCAGAACCCGGTTATCCGTGCACTCCACCGCTGGGTAATCCTAGTACAGAAAAGAAAATATATACAACGGGTACATCGATCTCAGCCCGGTCATGCCCCAAAAGAATAATATACAAACAGGCAGTGACGGCAGTCCACATGTTGGATGCTCGCCCCGCGATATCAAATGTACAAATATATCCAAACCGCACTACCATTGCAGCCAGGCTATCTACCACGACAAATCCGCAATATCATAGCACAACACAGAACATCAATGTGAATGTCACGTTCGCAAACCCGTCTAAAAGAGCTATAGCAATTAGACAAGATTTACCGCTCGAATGACATTCACGGTCACAGATAGTAATGTAAAGCACTGCAAAACATAAACAATGTTAGAAAATATCGACTCCGAAATAACCCCCGAATAGCCCAAACAACCTGATAAACCCATATCCAAATTGGGCTAAATAAACAATACCATAGAACCAATTCTCCAGAGACCAGAGCAACACCCAAAACACCAACACCAAAGGCAAATACTGGGCCGGCCTGGCCGGATCTGAGGCTATGGGGATTGGCCAAAAACCGATGGCTTGGGTCTGGGTTTGGGGTGTGTTCTTGTGGTCTCCTGAGTATTATTTTGCACATGTTTAAAAAAATTTTCTGGACCATTTTAAAACAACAGAGAACAGGATTCTAGTAGCATCGTTTAGGTTTGTTCCGGTTTCGATACTTTAACATTGTCTAAATCAACTAGTTAATGGTTAATAGTTTGGCAATGATACCATGTAAGTCTACGCCAGCGTCCCGGCCGTCTTTCCGAGGCCAAATGCGGAACAAAACCTTATTATGAACTGGCGCTAACGTAAACTTAAAACTCGGATCGTTCCATTAACTGTAAACTAGAATACTGTAAACCGGGGTTTTAGAGATTATACTGATCGATCCGTGTCCTTCGGTCTTTAAGCTCTATCCCTAGCTTGTTGCGGTTGCGTCGACGAAGCTCGCTCCCCGATCTCGCTCGATCTACGGTCTCCTACTCGCCGAAAGTTGCGCCATGTCATCGAATCTTTATACGAGCTCCCGCCGTTGAACCAAGGCAACTCGGATACGAAATTTGCTAGCCGACGTGTCCAAGCTTGAAGTAGAGTAAGTGTAGAATGCTTTGTCTCGAGTCACCCAACGAATCGGGTGAGGGTTAATCGAAGTTGCTACGGAGAATGAGATCAAGTGAGCAATGGAATGAGCTTTGGAATTTTGGTGCTATGTGAAATGAATCCCTCATCCACACCAAAATGGGGCTGCCCAAAAATGGCTCGGCCCAAAAAAAAAACAGTGAGTGATGGGGGTGAGCACAAGGATAGAAGGAGAGTGACCTTATGGAAAAAATCTATGAACAAATATCCAAGCTCAAAACAAAACAACAATAATGCATAAATGAATGAGTCATGCTCATCTAGAAAGCACAAGAGGTTGCTGGAATGTGCTGGGTAACGAGGCACCACAAAAAAACCCCTCACTTATCAAAAGCCACATTTACAAATAGCCCCCCCATGCAAAGAACAGCCATGAAGGATAGAACGAAAAATGGCAAAAATGGAATGCAAACTGGCAACTTCAAAAAGCGATCCCGTAATAAATTACAGGATAACCCCGCAACTGTATATACATACCCGCATTTGTATTCCGACCGAATACAAATGCAATGAGACAAAATCTACACAGTATAATACTAGGATCCGGCTTAAACCAAATCCCACTATTATTATCCGTCCGAACCATGACACGTGCAGAAGTGCACGCGTATGTTCGAACCCTGCCATAAAACCATACGGCCTCTACAACGTTTCGCCCAAACTGGGAAACTTTCTGTGGGGGACTCTAAAGACTCGTCAATACTCTGGCAGTGGGTTTAACCACAAGCCGTCAGTGGTACTAGCTGTACGTAACGGCTGCCCATGTACTGAGCAAAAGGGAACCCGATGTGTGAACTCATCCTGGAACCCTACTGATCTTATGTGTGACAATATCCGTACAGTCTGGTCCGTTCATTTATGAGTATCGCATATCGGGCCTAGGGAGCTGGTAAACGCCAGACCCCCAAAAGCGGTATAAGTCATGTCGGAGTGTAGCCCAAAACACCTGAGATACTAATGGGATACCTACCAGTAAATCTCGCTTGCTATGGCCATGGACTTCGTGTAATGGCTCTCCTAAACACAGCGCGATCTCACACCCAACGTTGGGAGAGACGAATCCCCTGCCGATCCGCTCACTGCCTCCATGTGGCTCGGGACTGTATCCAACTAAAACCTGTTTGTACGACTCTTTTGAGCCGTGGTAAGGTAATAATCAAAGCATAGTGGGAACTCACACGAGACAAATGACGATCTCAGGTCGATAGACTAACCTGTACACATGTCACCTGGGAATTGCTATCTGACGACAGGTTTCAAAAACCAGCTAGTATTTTCCCGGCGAGTCCTGTCCGGTGTACTCATAACCCAATGAGCACCTGTATACATCTTAGGCGAACCAACTAACACCAATGGATTGTGAGACCGGCCATCGCCCCTCGCCGGGGTCTCGACTGTATACACTAGTCTACTCCGGAGTATTGATGCCCTATCTCGAAACTCCCGTGACTAGGGACCACTTTTAAGGATGTGCTTATAGACTACCCAACTCTCACGTATATGATCGCCATCATACTGTTGGTAGTCAAGCAAGAATCCCATGGGCTCTATCAACGTGCAATAGTGATATATATAATGTCACCTAAAGCAGTACACGATGATAAAGATAAACCAGATAGCATACTATCATCTCGAGTAAGACCGTCCTACCGGTATAGGTCCTCCCTCAATCATTCCAATCATGTGCCCGCGATCCAATAATTGACTTTGAGGGAACTATATCCAACAATCTCCTACTTGCACTTAAGGCTAATTATTGCGATGTCGCATACTCACAGCCCGTGTGATACCGAACACCCAACTCCTCTACCGATCAGTCTCACAAAGCTTGTTTGTAAAACTATTGTGTTCGAGAAAATAGCCTCAGTGAGTGGACCCGCTCTGATGTTTCTTTCTATGTCTCTCTAAATCTCAAGTTCGCGGAGAAACCCATCTCCCGAAATGAGCAATACCTGTCTTAGAATATGTCTGGATATCTGATGGGACCTGGTTCATGAATGAACTCCAAATCCAAACTTCTTAGACTGTATCATCAATTGAACTTAATCAGTATCCTGTGCCATGCTTCCCTTAGTATCCGCTTGGACCACCTGTCCAAACTACTGCCCCTCGTTGGAGGGAAAACTATTACCCTGATAGTCACTCTGTTATCCTGGTCACCTTGGAAGCCTGGAATGATAACCGTCTCCCGAAAAAGGCTACTGTTATCAAATCCCTAGAACATCCACTTATGTTCTAAAACTCCCTCCGAACGTTTCTCCACGATTGGATCAATATCAACTCATTGCATCTAGCGCAAAAAACAACATCTGGTGTGGTACTTGACATCTCATGATCAACTCAATTGCCTAAGCAAGTGATCTGCCAATCATGCACATCCCTCTCCCCTTTAGTCTGTAAGACACTTTTAGAGAGGGTGACTCCATCACCTGCTGGTACACCACCATGCCAGGAGGCGTCCATTCTAAATACTTTTAGAATGCTGTCTAAGTACCCAGATTGGAAAACTACCCAAATCTAGATCTAAAACCATAGATCTAGTAATCAGAATGTCTGATATAATATCCATATCCTATGTGGAGAAACCACTGCGTGATAACCACAGTATAACCGATCGTAGTATAGGAATTTTACTTCTTTCTCTGTGTATGTCGTCTAAATACCAGGACATCACACCCTACTACTTTCTTAACAGATCCATCCCCTATTCTAATGAAGTCAAAGCCCATGACTGTTACATCAAAAATAGATGATCTATCTCCGCTATATCTGCTTTAGTCTATAAATAGACATAAACTACTTGTCCACTATGCTGGGTAAAGACGATGTTTTATTGAGGGATGATGTGATTTCTGACATCTTTTCAAAACCATTAAGATAGGGCTCATGACAACTTAAAAGCTTGTGCAGTTTGAAACTCTTATTTCACGTTTTTCTTTTATATGTTCCTTATCGAGCATGTAATTTTCATCTTTTTTCTTTTATTTTGGAATTTTGTGGGTGTAATCCGCTGAAATTGCTCAGGAGACAACACTCTTCCTACTAGGGACACCTAGAGATTTAACGGCTTGTTGCACGAGCTAAGTGCAATCGTGTTGCCTATGAAAGTGTGCTAGGTTTTTCTTTTTCTTTTGATAATAAAATAGTTTGCTAGGGATGATCAAAGATAAGTTTGGAGGTATTTGATCGGTCAAACTTATTGCATATTTGTATGGACATTTCCCCCACTATTATTAGCTAATAAAAGGTGTTAATTGTAAATAAAGAACATATGTGGGTTTATTTGTAAAAAAATTATTATCATATGTTTATTCATTTACAATTAATATAATTAGGGAAAATATATGCATATCATATTTGAATGAAATATCCATTATTAAATTATGCATATCATATCAAATATTTCTAATCAATATTCTCAAGATATCATATCATATAAATGGTTGGAATAATATCTCAAAAATAACAAATGCCACTAACAATTTGATTTGAGATATTGTGCAGGTATTATTTACGATTAGCTCAGGCCGAAAATCTAAGTAGGAGATCCATATAAAATCAAAGTATCAAACCGAATCTGCCAAATCTTAGGAGCAAATTGAAGAATTTAGCAACGGCAGAGACTATGAGAAATATTTTCAGAATGTTTGTATCAAGAGGATCTCCAAATATCGAAAGAAGAAGCCACGAAAAAATTGGATGCACAAGCCCACCAGAAGGCGATAGATCTGCAGTCAAACATGGGTAGGGGCGGCGGTTCCGCGGTTTAGTAGTGGCCGTAGGATCTGGATTTTTAGGGGCATGATCGTAACTTCACACTCTTCAATATGACATCTAGGGTTTCTAATTCCAGAGATTATATAAAGGACCGAGAGCTGTCTATCAAAAACCATTCATAATTCAATATTCCAAATTCAAAATTTCATTTCAAGAGAGAGAGATTTACGAGCAAAATGAGGGTTCTTGTAATCTACTTTTTTTAAGGAGAAATTTTGTAATGCAACAGTGAATCAATAAAGGTAGTTCTTTGTTTTAATTCTTTCCGTATTTACTTTCCGCATTACTTTTCTGCATTATTTCTCCGTATTACTTTTCTGCATTACTTTCCGCATTACTTTTCTGCATTACTTTTTGCACTTTTAAATTTTAATTATGTGTTTATTCATCTTCCACATCTCTTTTAAATCGCTAATAACCATCAGCGAGTAATTTCTTGCTTGTTAGGGTTTATAGGATAGGGTAGAATAATGGATGAAATATCGTTTAACTTCTTTTGATGTGTTAATTTTTATAAATTTTAGCAAAATAAATGTTAACCCTCTTATCGGGCGCGCTATTAATTAATGACAGTCACGACCACGATTTGAGATTAATACTTGTTTTGTTAAGAGATAGAGATAAATAGAGATCAATGGAAGGACAAGGGGCAGTAGTGAGAAACCCTAGTTTCCTCCAAGAACCTTAATCCACATTCATCGCTATTTCTCTAGTATTAAATAATTAAAAGATAAAAGAATTATATTTTTTACTTCATTCATTAACTACTAAGTTCTATAAACCTTACAAGCCTTTTCATTATAAACTTTTCTAACCTTAGTAGTTTAAAATGACAACAATCCATCCTCTCTTTTATCAACTCGTCTAAAGCAAGAAAAGAAGTTCACTGTTTCTCTGTGGACGACCCGTACTCAATAGCGGCTAGCTATTGCGACACTGTTATTGATTGTGGTTATTTATAACATACATAGACACACATTTTCATGATCAATCAGTATTCTAATAAAATTAAGTAGAGTAATACATAGTTTTTTTACACGCGCTATGAACGTTTTAGATCGAACCAAACCACGATTTATGTTTTATGTCACTTTTAGTCACTGTTTTCGTTAAATCTGAAAACTGTTTTTTAAAGCCCTCATCAAAAAAAATTCATAGCTCTATTTTTAAAGACCCAAATTGAGTAGAATCAAATTGTTTTGACAACTAGATAGAAAAATTTATCTTTTCTTAATTCAACCTGACTTCTAAAAACCGACGGAAATAATTTATTTCTGCATTTTAAAATTATGTGTCGAATCTAGATAGATTATGTCCAGATCTGCGCACTGTTATTCAAAACGTCATAGCTAATTCTATAGAACTCAGATTGCGATGAGCCTTAGATGTACGGATGCCAATTTGACAACCCTACAACTTTCATGTAGAAACCTAGACTCAAAAATGCATATATCGATACGATATATGCTTTGCAAGTTACCATTGTTGGGTAAAAATTACACCCCACGGCCGAAATCAAAAAGTCAAAAAAAATTATAGTCAAGGCCCAAAAAATGGACCCGGGCCTATGCTTGAACCCAAGTCAAGTGGGCCCAAGCCCGAACCCAAGACAAGTGGGTCCAAGCCCGAACCCAAGACAAGCATGGGGGTCGGCCCCATGACAAAAAATGAATTAAAATGTAGTAAGTATATATAATATGTAATAAGTAGGAATAATGTAAGAAAAACAGACAAAAAGCCAATTTTGTAAAGCCCAAGGACTTAAGTGCAAATGTGTAAGGGTATTTAAACCCACCATATGATGAAATGAACAAGTTTTTCCTTTCCCATAAAATTTGCTAAGGTTTTGAGCCTCTATCAAGAAAGAGGCAAGGCTTTTTCTTCATCAAGAAAACTCACAAAAGGGAGTTCTTTTCTTCTCTAAAATCTCAAATAAAACTAATCTAAAACCGAAAACAAGAGAAAATGCATTCCCTTTCTTCATCTAATCAAAGGAAAAGCGAAGAAGGAGATCTCTTGGGGTGAAAGCCCATATCTTTCACCCTAAGCAAATACTATGAATGAAGGAACTCGGTGAAACCCATTGGTTTCACCCTTCAAGCATATAGGATCGATGACTTTGGGGTGAAAGCTCATGGCTTTCACCCCCATGAACTCTCTCAGAACCAGACCTCCCATGAGATCCATGGGAACATGGGTCATAAACCATGTTTGTAACGTCCGTGTTTTGTCTATACTTTGTTGGGGTAGAAAACAATAACCCGTTGACTGAGTCAAAGTCAAAGTCAACCCCAAACTAAGCGGGCCCAAGCCTAAGCCAAGCGGCCCTGAGCCTAAGTCAAGCCTAAGCATGGAAGGAGCTAGCTCCATAACAAGAAGAATGAAACAATAAATTAGTTTAAAGTAATTTTTATAAGTAAATGTATGGAAAATGGGCAAAAAGCCAAAATTTTGTAAACCCCATAGTTTATGTGCAAAAAGAAATAACCACATGAGGCATGGGGATGCACAAGTGCCATTTGAAAAAGAACAAGGGGCTATATGTAAAGTGTGTAGACTATAAAAGACAAACATGATGAGGAAATCAATAACAACTTTCATTCTCTCAATTTTTCTAGGGTTTTGCGCCTCCTTTTCCTTCCTCAAGGTTTTAAACTTTCTTTTCTTCTTTTTTAAAATTAAATCAAGAGCTTAAGCTCTCATTTTTCAAAACAAATTAGATTTCCACCACGAAACCTATTGAGAGGAACACAAACATTCCATCAAATCTACGAAAGGAAGGATTGTTTGTCTACCTTCTTCTTCCTCCTCAAGATCCAATTTGAAAGAGGAAAAGGAAGGAAAACCCATCTCTAAAACCCCATTTTTTTATAAGATTCGAGGCTTGGAGAAGGGAAAAGGACTCCTTTCCATCACCCAAGATTCAAAATCTGGAGATTCGAAGATCAAGATAGCTTTTTGGACCAGATCAGGAGAATGGTGGGGGTGCCCCCATTGAGGGGAGACCCCTTTGGGTGCTTCCCTTGGGAAACCCCCCTGGAACATAAGTTCCGAAATCCTGGCATAGGCACCAAAGCGCCAGCACCAAACCCCCTTGGAACTTAAGTTTCAGAATCTTAGAGCTGAACTTAAGTTCCGAAATCCTAGCGCAGACACCAAAATGCCAGTTAAGTTCCAGAATCTCAGCGTAGGCGTCAAAGCGCCAGCGCTAAACCCTGGAACTTAAGTTCCGAAATTATGGCACGGGCGCCAAAGCGCAAGTGCCAAAACCACTAGAACTTAAGTTCCAAAACCTTGGTGCGGGCGTCAAAGCGCCAGCGCCAAACCCCCAGGCTCTTAAGTTTCAAAACCTTGGCGCAAGCGCCAGTGCTAAACTCCTCGCATACGCCAATACCTCTTAGGCGCTTGCACCCATCCCCTTCAGGTGCTTCCCCCTCGAGTGCATGCACCAGACCTTCGTTTGCATCAGAGCAAGTTCCCTGCGCTTTTTCCCTTTTTCGGGAGCTCCCAACACACCCAAAACGCTCCTCCCGTTAGAAAAAATTTCTAACGGGGCACTGCCCCGCACCCACAAGGGAGATGCTAGCCCCTTAACCCCAGCCCTCTATCCGGGTAGCGGGACCCCGTAAACTCTACGAAGCCCCTGATATACCCAAAGCGCCTTCAATACACAACATACGCATACCACATGTTGAGTTCGCATGGCCCGTTCGACCCATTAATCAGAGCTTCTTTCACTTCTAAAAGCATGGAGTAATTAACGGCAGTTTTGTTCGTGGCTGCCGGAGATTTAGATCCCCACAATCAATAAACCCCAGCCTAATCTAGGCAGAGAGAATCTGTATATGTCTGACAAGCGCGCGTATTCCTATCTCAATAGGGTGACGAAAAACACTCTATATACTTTAATAATGGCTTTATATAATTTTTATTCGTATCTTTGTGTTCTTTTAATGGAAAAGTTTGGAAAAATTTAATTTTGAGTTTAAATATAATTAATATAATTTTTTAGAGAATAAAAGAATTTAAATATGATTTTTAGTATTTTCGAAGATTTATTTTAGTAAGTGGATTTCAGAAAAAGACTTATTTTTGAGGTGAAAGTTGTTGAAAATGATAAAATATTTATTTAGAATTTTTCTAGAAATACTTGTAATTTTGAGATAATTAAAAGTATTTTAATTAATTTTTAAGAAATGGATTTTTAAAACAGTTTTTAGAAAAATAAATTAGCTTTTAAAAAAATAAAATAACAAAAAAAATTTAAACCCAAAACATTTTTTAGATCGAGATCATGAGGCCTGGCCCAACAGGCCCGACCCGGCCCGTCTTGTGCTGGCGCAAGCAATACGTAGGCATGTAGGCCTTGCGTGCTTGCTTGTGCAAGCACGAGCCCTCACGTCGGCGACTCGAGCCTACGTGAGGAATTCATGATCGTTCGATCACGAGATCAACGGTCTAGAACGAGTGGCGACGATAGTGTGCGCGTATGGGGGCATGGGTCAGCCCAATTTCCGACTCGGTTATGGATTTTGAAGCCCTACAAATACCATCCCATTCATTCTCGTTTTTCTCAAAAATCCCTCGGTCAAAAATTCTGAAAAAAATATGTGGTTCTTCGTTTCAATGACACCGTCGTTGTGGTGCTATCCGATCGTTTGGGAAAAATCCGAAAGACCTAGGATGTAGAAGATCATACATGAGTGACTCAGCAGATTTAGTACGACGCTATTCATGTTTCCGTATGAGGCGACGTTCCGACACCATTTCCCTTATCTCTTCTATTTCTTCTTCAAAAAATTCACCGAAAATTCCTGTGGCTTCAATACTCGATCCTATACGTAACAGTGCCAGTCTCGTCCTCATAAAAAATCTGAGGAGAGAGAAAATTCTAGGAGAAGACGCACTTCGATCCTTTATCGATACCCCGATCAAAAGGTAGGTTCTGTCTCTTTCCCCTCGATCTCAGTGTCTCTTCTATGCATGCTTATCTGTCCTAATATTATTGTACTCTCCAACTCTTAAATCAGTCATCACTTGCTTAGCTCGTAATTCTAGTTAATACCAGAAAAACCAAAGGACCTGAATACTCCGATAATTAATGTTGGCTTACTCCTATACTAAAATATTTATACACTTGGATCGGGATAATGAACTATCTCGACCCTTTTTTAATATTGAACCTTTTGATGTAAATACACCATTATGCGGCCCAATTGTATATTAATATATTTTTTGAAAACCGAAGTGTTTCCGAAATTGTAAATAAACTTTTTGTCGCTAAAATTACCCTATATTATCATTGCACATATTTTCATTAATACCCTAAAAATTTTGAATGTCATATTTTCACATAAATACCCTATGGTTTCAAAAACCTGTATTTTACTTTAATGCCCTCAAGTTCCAAATCCCTTATTTCAAATAAATACCCTGAAGTTTCAGAAACTTGTTATCTCTTGAGCCTCGGGGAGCTGTAGATAAGACATCACTAAAATACCTTGAACTTATTAAAATCTAAGTTTAATAACAATACCCTACACTTGAATATTTTATGTAAAATGCTCCATGGTTATGAGGCAATCATCCTGCAAAAGGATACAAATGCTGACCGCCCATATACAGTGGTTTCCAACATGGAAATGTTTTCTAAAGTATTAATTTCAAATAAATATCATGAACTTTCCTAAACAACTGTTATATTAAAACTACCTCTAACTTTGAAAACAGAACTTTTAACGTTAAACCCTCTCGATCTAAGATGGTACTAAGTTCTTTTGGATATTGCATCTCCCGCAACTCTCTATGAGGCCTCCTTTGTGGATGGTACAAATTATCACACACCACGAGCATAGCGGGGTTGATAGTGACGCCCTCATAGGTGTTGGGTCACGGCAGCGTCCCGGCCATCGAAACGCGGCCAAAATACGGAACAAAAATTTCTAAAACCGGCGCTACCGTTACCTGAATCCCGGATCGACCTTAAACCCTAAACTAGCAAACTAACTAAGAGTTAGAATCATTATACCGAGTTGATCTGTGTCTTTCGGTCTTCATTCCAAGCTCCTAGCGGCTCCTTGATGTGGTTTGGTTGCCGGTCTTCCTTCGTCTCCGATGATCCACCCGACGGAAACAACGCAAGCTCCAACCTCGACAAACGAGGTAACCGACGCTTCAAAGTCGCTAGCGATGGAGAGTGGGGGTGTATGAAAGTATCACTACAATTTTCTCTCTTTTCTTGTGCTCAAGAGAGCAATCATAGAAGAAGAATGGAGTGAGGAAAACTATGGCATGAAGAACAAAAGAAAATGGCTAAGCCTTTTTTTGATGAATGAGAGAGTGGGAGTGATTAATGTCATTAGCCCCAAAAGAAAAGAACCCCCATGCCTACAATAATGTGGCCGACCCCCCTCTCTCTCAATCACAAAAAAATATCATTTCCTTTTCAAATTAAACAATTAAAACAATAAACAATGCCAACCATACTTTGAATCCATGTTCATGCCATGCTTGTGCCACCTCGCACCCTCCACCTCATTTGTTAAACAAATGAATTTCCATAAATGGAAATTCATACAAATGAGGTGGCACTTTCTAGAAGCTATTCCGTATAAAATACGGAATACTTCCCAGTACATGTATCAAAATACATATACGCGTATTCGTACAAAAATACGAATAGCCAAGAGAGAAAATGAATAGTGAACAATAATTCTAGAATACATATATATAAATAAATATGTAAATTATTAAATCAAAACCTGATTTAATAAACTGGCTTAATCCTAAGCCGCTAGTATTATCAACCGTCCGATTAAAGTCTGCGCAGCAGGTGTACATATTTAATCGGACACCCGTATGTACCAATATACGACAAGTACACCATATCGCCTGAGCCGTGAAAACCCCTCTGTGTGGGACTCTAAAGACTTGTCAATACGCTGGTAGTGGGTTTAACCACAAGCACGTCAGCGGAACTAGATGTACGTAACGGCTACTCAGGTATTGAGCGAAAGGAAGGCCGACGAGCAAACTCATCCTGAACCCCTACTGAGCCTGACAGTGACAATATCCGTACAGTCCGGTCTGTTCGTCTAAGAGTATCGCATATGGAGTCTAAGGGGGTGGATAAAGTCAGACCCCTAACAACACGACATTTAGTGTCGGTATGAAACCCCATCACCACCTGAGAAACTATCGATCCTGGATCGATAATTCTCGTCCACCGTGGCCACGGATTTATGGTGATGGCCATCCATACACAACACGACATCAACCCCCAATACCGGGAGAGACGAATCCCCGACGATCCGATCACTGCCTCCATGTGGCTCGGGACTGTACCCAACTAAAACCTGTTTGCACGACTCCTTTGAGCCGTGGTAGGGTAGTAATCAAAGCACAGTGGGAACTCACACGAGACAAATAACGATCTCAGGTCGAAAGACTAACCTGTACACATGTCACCTGGGAACTGCTATCTGGCAATAGGTATAATACCAACTAGCAGGTTCCCGGCGAGTCCGTCCAGTGTACTCATAACCTAATGAGCACTTGCATACTATCTTAGGTGAACAGACTAACACCAATGGCTTGTGAGACCTGGCCACCGCCCCTCGTCGGGGTCTCGATCAGTATACACTAGTCTACACTGGAGTATCGATGCCTTGTCTCGATACTCCTACGACTAGGGACATTTAAGGATGTGCTTATAGACCCCAGCTCCCACATATATGATCGCCATCATAATGCTGGCAGTCAAGCAAGAATCCTAAGGGCTCTATCAACATGTACATGATGATAAAGACAAACCAGATAGCATACTATCATCTTGAGTAAGACTGTTTTATTGGTATAGGTCCTGCCTCAATCATCATAATCACAAGTCCGCGACTATGATAATTGCCTTGAGGGCACTATAGCTAACAATAGGAAAACCAATCAACAAAAGACTCTAAGTAACCCATAATCTCTATAATATTAGCATAACTATTATGAAAATTGTGTAATCTTAAATGAAACATCACAGTTCCTCATGTGACAATAAATACAACACGAATATTTTTTTCTAAAATATAAATACAATAAAATACCATGACCTTTAATAAAAGATATTTACATTAAAATACTATGGTTTATGATAAAAGTCCAATCACTTGAACAACACTATACTGGACATAACTTATGACAATGAGTACGGATTGGGTTAGACGCCCGAACCTAGGTACGGAATACTTAAAGAAGATCCCGTTATTATGGGAGACCTGTTTTAGATGATCCCGATATACAGGTGACCTGATTGTGAGAAGACCCCGATATTACGGATGACCTGATTTAAAAGATACCGTTATTGCGGGTAGCCTATGCAACTGTTGAATTTCCATTCCTAGATGAACTACGCGTTGACACTAATCCATAACTATTAAATACAATAGAATGATCATTCCAACCGGGTACTCGTGTGACCTGTGCAACCGTTGAAATTCCATGCTTAGATGAACTATGCGCTAACACTAATCCATAACTATTGAATACAACGGAATGATCATTCCAACCGGATACTCGTGTATAATCAAACTGAAACAATTACCAAACTTAGTAGATACCTATTGAGGTTCACTTACATGACATAATACACTTGGATAAACTTGCATGCCATAACGCTACACCGTTTATCATAACTTATTCTTACCCAAAATGCGTGAACCTTATAAAACCGAATTAAATCAAGCCAATCTACTGTTGATAGTTACTAAACGACACTTCACATATATACTTGCGGCATGACCTACTTTTGTCCTTTTGCACATAATCCCTTTGAGAATACTACTCAAGTTTAACTCGCTGACGGACTTCCTTTCCTTTTATATTTCCTGGGACATCCATTAGATGAAGACGAAGCACGTGTTGGAGACGCAGAAGTGGAACCCACTGAAGATGGCCGCACGGAGTTGTCGACCAGATATTAGAATTAGTTTACTTTCCTTTTCTTATACACCCATCTGTTTAGGGCTTGCTTTATTTTCCTTATTTCATTGATGTATTATAACCTTGCTGTTGATCTTAGCTTATAATAAATGTTGGTTAATAAAATAAAAGTTTCTTTAATTACCTTGCTTTTGTGTACTTCTGCATTACTTTATGCTTAGCGTAACTATATCGGGAAGAGTTTACTTCTCGGTACAGTCATGTTGCGGGTCCCATCGCGTTTTTGCTCTAATATTTTAGAAAGCGGGATGTGACAATGTTCCTCATCAAATCATGAACATGGGATACACCCGTGTTCAATTTCAGGATCCCCTTCAAGGGATCCCCCCTCTCAAAGGGGTTCCTTTGTTTCGGAACCCCCCATAGGGGTTCCCGCTTTCGAAACCCCCTCAAAGGGGTTCCTTTGTTTCGGAACACCCCAAGGGGGTTCCCTCTTCGGAGATCCCACAAAGGGGCACCTGATTTCGGGACCCCTAAAAGGGAGGCTCCCGACTTTGGGACCCCCAAATGGGAGGATCCTAATTTCGGGACCCCTCCAAAGGATCTCCTGACTTTTGGACCCTCAAATAAGAGGCTCCCAACTTCGGGATCCCCCCAAAGGAGTCTTCTGACTTCGGGACTCCCTCCCACCACTTTGGGACCCCCCTCTCAGGGGTCCCACCACTTCAGGACCCCCCTCAAAGGGGTCCCCTTGCCTTGGGATCCCCCCTTAAAGAGGTCCCCCTCTTAATCTCTTACTTTCTCTCTACTCCTCAACTTCTCGGAGCTCTCCGACACACTCAAAACACTTCTTCCCTTCAAAAAAATTTCTAACGGGGTATTGTCCTGCACCCCGTAAGGGGTCTGCTAGCCCTTTGATCCATAGCCCAGTGATCGGGAAGCGGGACCCTCGCAAACTTTGCGAGGCCCCTAATACATTCAAAAAGGCCTAAACATCGTGTTCTAAACACAAATGCACACATTTTCACATTGAGTTCGCATGATCCACATGACCTGTTAATCGGAGGTTCTAAAGGTAATTAATGGCAGTTTTGTCCGTGGCTGCCAGAGATTAGAATCCCCATAATTAATAAACCCCTGCCTATCCATGGCAGGGGGAATCTGTACAACGCCTAACACGCAAGCACATTCATCTCAACAAGGTGACGAAAAACACTCCATAGATTCTATCACGCCCGGTAGGACCTATCTCTCCTCCCGTATCTCAGGTCAAGCAATCAAGCGAACTCAGCCAAGACATACATTGTTGTCTGTACAGAACCATGCTCCATCATTCAGATCATTGAATCTCAACAATAATCAACAATGGTGGCATTTTGAATGCTTGTTAGTCGTAAGAAACGGATGACGACCAGGGTCCGCTCGTCGTTCTTCGCTTCTACCTTGTGTTTGGATGCCAACAATGAACCGCTTCACATACCTACTTCATAAGTTCACGTCCTAAAATGACATTAAAATAAAGTTTCTTAAATTTTCAAGTTATGTCCAAAATGAATTTAAACTAATGTATGTCAAATTTGTGGGAAAACAAGCTCAGCTTCTGATGCGACCCCCATCGCATACACAATCTAGATAACTAGCAGAGAGACTTCTCCACCAAATCACATGCAGCAGAGGGCAGGAAATAGAGTCCAATTCGGGTCCATCATATTCTTTTCAATCTCTATCAACGCTCCAGCCACGGAGACTCCAATAAGCTAAATCAATAGACCAGCCTCAAGGTAAAAAGGTCGAACATCATAATCGCAAGGGTGCCCGAACCAAAGCACAAATTAGCTTTTGAAAGGCTTTTTATCTCCCCATCTGGAGGCAAAGAAGTTAACTCATATGGGCAACAAAACGTCTTAGTCCATCCCAAGCGGGGCTTCTAACGACCACAAATGCAAGTGTCTTCTCTAGACTGTCTATCAGTCATCCTAAAACGGTCGCCAAGAAAGCAAATTCCTGCCAAGCCCTCAAGCCGGAAAAGTTGAGACAAAAGAGGCTCAGATACAGAGCCAAGAAAAGGGTAAGGGCTCCTGCTCACTTGGAATTCATGAGGTTCTAAGAACATGGTTATCCCGTGACGAAATCTAAGTCTACCGTGAAAATCAACAACTCTTTCGAACCGTTAAAATTGGAGCAAAAGAATGCTATGACTGCGAAGATCAAGAAGACTTCAATTCAAAGAGTTCTGCAAAGAGGCATGTCTAAGCTCTATAATCAAAAGCATAGCATGGTCTCATCAAAGGTATACCGAGCTCCACTCGTCGTGCAAAATCAAAAGAAATAACTCAAACAGAGGGTACCAACTATATCCAAAACCCCGGTCGGACCGACTGATCTCAGCGCTTGTCCCTTCCTGAAAGGAGCGGACTATAGCAATGGTCTAAAAGCCCAACAAATATCTCTATCAATAATGTAGCAATGGACGGATACACAATCCACACAGTCTATATGGTGGGACCCGAAAGAAAAAGTCCTCCTATGCTTCACAACCATGATAAAGATATGGTTGTCGCTGCCCAATTCTGGATTGGTTTAGAAGACTCTACTCGAGAATCTGGACAAAAAGAACCCACAATTCCTAAATATTCAGACGCTGGTGATAGCTCGGTCTCCGTCTGCAAAAATATAGAACGAGAAATGTTCCTAGATATTCAGAAGTAGCTTCATGACAGAGACAATGAGTTGACCAAGGTATATTCTGAAACCGACGATTTGATGAATGTCGTGGCGAACCTCATAACCCAAGTCATTTGGATGCAGTCGCAACAAACTCAAGACTCTACCTACGAACCAGGGTCTGAGATCTCGAATTGGCCAACAACCATTCTGTCCAGCTCGAAGGCGAGAGATTGTCATGAAAGTCAACCGCCTCCAGCCTCCAGGGAAGTTTTGACGCTTGATGGTGTCAAATTGACACAAGAAAAAATCATAGGCAAATCATCGGTAGCAGAAGCTGAAGTATATAAAGGTTGCACCAATAAAGGAAGGCCATACCCTGCTGAAAACGATCTTGTAGAATATCCCCATGGTTATATCATCCTTAAGTTCCGAAAGTTCAATGGGATGAGGAATGCCGATCAACATATTGCCTACTTCAAGGCGTCATGTGGAAACATAAAGAGTAATTGTAACACCCTGTATCTAGAAATACCAATAAAATGTGTATTTGAACGTATCCATTTGATTCTATGTTCTCTAACGTGTTAAGTACAATATCTGATATGATATCAGCCAAATATCAGCCCTGAGCCGGCTCAAAAGTTCCAGAGACAGCTCAGGAGTCTATCACAATGTCTATTTCTTCTCTGGCTACATGGGACAACTCTTGACTATCTTGAACTGGCTCATGAGTCTATAGAATTATCTTTTTTCTTCTGTTGGTGAGAGACGACTCATGATGACATTGAACCGGATCAACCCCTTCTTGAGATAGCTCAAGTCTTTTATGAGACAGCTTAAAGCATGGACATGATAGCTATTTTAATCTCTGTCTCTGTGAGACGGCTCAACAATAGATTGAGCCGGCTCAACTTAAATTTGATCGATCCCTGAGATCTCGCAATGATATTTTCTCTCATAACCAACCCAGTCTATATATAAACCCTCTCCTAAACACATTGAAACCCTAATCTAAACCCTAGCAGCCGCTCTTCTTTTATCCTATCTCATCCCTATTCTCCTCTCGTGCCCCCAGCCATCAAGAAACCTATCGAAGAACCAAAACACACTTCTACATCATTTCCATCATCTAGCAAGTTGAAATCTCTCAAGCACCCAAGAACCCATCACCGAATTCACCCTCTGCCATCGAAGTTGCCTTCACCATCGTCGTCATCATTTTTGATCACCATCACCAGCATCATCATCTTCTTCCTCTCGATCTCGGCTAAAACAACTGAGCGCGAGACCCATTGACCGGAGCATACAATTTTGAGATCGGAGCCGCCGTCGTTTTCTTACGAATTCCCGTCATCAGGCAAGTACTCTTGCTCTCTTGATTAGCCGATGCAACATCGACTAATTCCTCAATAGATTCATTAGTTTAAAAGAAAGGTAAAGAATAGAAATAATCAATTCATGACATTGTTAACATGAGAACCATGCTTGATGTATACCTAATTGAAATCCTAAGGATTCTAGCACACCTATTAATCAACTATTAAAGAAATCATGCATATCTTGTGTTTGATTTAATTATTGGATAGTGATGTTTGAATGATTCTTGTGTTAGGAATATGTATGCCCTAGATGCCATTATTGATGAAATAGTGGATGCTTGGACATATATATTGAGGACTTTCTTGCTCGACATGATAGTATGCTATTAGGTTACCTTTATCTTAACATGTAGACTGGTATTTATACTGTCCGTCTCTTACATGTTGATAAAGCCCTTAGGATATGTACTTGACTACCAGGACTATGATGAGATCATACTAGTAGGGCCAGGGTGGTCCAAAAGTACATCCTTTAATCAGTTCCTATTCAAGGGAATATCGAGACTAGGGAATTGATATTCTAGAGTAGACTAGTGTATACGTTTCTTGTCCCTTAGAGGACGATGGTTGATCCCACAACCATTGGTGTGTGACATCAAAGATTGTACACAAGTGCTCATTGGAGAATGGGTATACCGAACAGGACTCCCCGAGGACTCCTATGTGGTAGTATACCTATCGTCAGATAGCAGTTCTCTGGTGACACTGGTACAGGTTAGTCTGTAGACCCGAGATCGTCATAGAGCCTTGTGCTGCTCCCACCGTGCTTTGATTTCCTCCCTACCACGCTCAAAGGAGACGTGCAAACAGGTGGATTTTAGGTACAGTCCCGAGTCGCATGGAGGCAATGAGCGATAGAAGGGGTTTCGTCTCTCCCGGTATTGGGGGTTGATGTTGCCCTATGCTCGATTGGCTATAACTGGAAGTCCCTGGCCAGGGCCGCTGCCGAGATTTACTAATAAGAGTTATCAGTAGTTTCTCGAACCGTTATAGGCCAGACATCGACATGACTTATCACGTTACTGGGGACTGACGTTTACCACCCCTAGACATGATATGCGACATATCAGATGAAGAGACTGGACTGTACGGTAGTGTTACTGATAGGCTTCATGGAGACTATGGACGAGCTTGCTTGTTGATCTTCATATCGCTCAATACCCGGGTAGCCGTTACGTCCAGCTAGTACCGCTGATGGCTTGTGGGTGACTGATATGATCATCACCTACTGCTGGCGTATTGACGAGTCTTTAGAGTCCCACACAGAAGTTCCCTGGTTTAAGTGAAAAGAAGTAGGACACATATGTGATATGTGTGTGGGCCTGATTAAATACGTGTATGTGATACCGTATTGTAATCTGGCAGTTATCTGTTATCGGTTCGGTTATATGTGATATAACTAGATTGTCGAATCAAGTGTTGATTTGATAATGTGATATTCAGATAAATGATATTAGTCGGTCATATGTGATATAACCGGGTTATTAAATCAAGTGTTGATTTAATAATGTGATATATATTATATTTGATATAATTATATCTTAACTAATATCATTAGCCCACTAAATATTTTCTTATATGTATTAAATATATATATGAAGCATGACATGTTTTCTATTTTTGAGAAAAATAGAAATGAGGTGGAAAATGAGAGCATGGTTGCAAGCATGGGATTTATATTTATTTATTCATCTTGACTCACTATTAAAGCATGGTTGCAATTTTATATTGCAAAATTCCATACTTGAATTAGTGGGGGTCAAGAGTTGCCATTCGTTCTAAGCTCATTCAAAACACTTAGCCATTTTCTTGAGTTGCTCCCATGATTGCTTTCTAGCTTCTTCTTCTTCCTCAATTGCTATAGTTCAAACTTCAACCCTCACATGTGATGTGAACCATGAAGCTTGAACACAAACTTGTGAGCTTTAAATATCCCCTACTTCATCATCCTATACTTGACTAGCGATCGGGTATAGCGTGTTCACTACGCTAAAGAGTTTAGTGTAGAGGTAGCTTGAGTTAGAGGGACTTCGCGTGGATCATCTTCGGCACGAAGGTCATCGGAGGAAGCCCGTCCAAAGCCTCAACTGGAGCCTAGTGGAGTCGTGGGACTACTACACGGAGCATGTGAAGTGAAGGAATCGATCTACGAGGGTATAGACATCTTTCACTTCTTTAGTTTTTCTCGATATCAAACACTAAACCCTAATCAACTAGCTAACTTTCTAGTTTAGTCTAGCCTAGCACCGTAAAAATTTGAATTTGGCATGCTTGATGCCACTTGGGCCCTTTGGCGGTGCTAGGGTAGATTTTCATGGTATCAGAGCCTAAGTTAGAAGATTAGACGATGTAATTAGAATCACGAAACCGAAACAACTCCGAAACTGTGCCTTGAAACCCTGTTCTCTGTCGATTTTAAAATGATATGAGAAATTTTTTTAAGCAACCGTAGAATATTGTATGTGATACAATAAGAACACTGAGAAAATTCGAGACCATTTCACCGGTTTTGACCCGGTGAAATAGCCAAAATTCCGGCTTGGCCGGTCCCCCATGCTCAAATTGGTATCGTATTTTTAGGTGTTCTTGCTGCTAAGATTTTGGGGTTTTAGGTATTGTTTGATTAGCCCAGTTTGCATATGATGTTAACAGTTCTATTGGGGCTAATACGGAGTGTTTCGTAGTCGTAATTGTTACGTCGTTTTGGGTTTTAGTTTGATATGGATGGAGTAGTTAGAATCCACATTTAATTGGTTTTGTGAAAACTAGTTAGTGTTTATAAATTTAGTGTTTTAGTCTCGGAAGATAGATTGCCACGAAGTTTCGATTCGGATCGAAACTCCGTCCCAATCACGTATCGTACGTGAATACTCGCCGAATAACTTTACTAGATAGCCTCGTCCCATTGCCCCAACCAAGTGACTGTAGGAGAACCCCGTTGCCAATAGCACCCACTCGGGTGCTCGCGGCCACGGTGTTCCGCCTAAGTGCACTTGGTCGATGGCATCGGGGGTGCGGCCATCTACTATAGTTTCCGACGTGTATTCGATCGGGTAATCGGGAATCTTGTTGAATTACCTGACTAAAATATTGAAAAGAGTTTTTGATATGAGACTAAAATGCGGGGTTTAAAGAGTTAGGCACGAAATCCGGAATATGAGATATTCCGGGTTTATGATGTCTAAGGATATGCGGATTTTAATTATTGCAGTTTACATTTCTTTTCTGCGACCGTAAGTGTAATACGTGGGGTATCCCAAATCTCGTTGCTATATTTCAACGGAATTTGGAATACGCGTATTTACTTACGTTGATGATATGTGATATCATGTGTTGCTGGTGATATGTTTTATTGGATCGCCGTGATTGAATAGCCGGGGTTTTTATGTGAGATGAGAGTTTTTTATATTTTCATTCATGTATAATTTGTATGTAATATTCTTTTATTGGGTCACTTCCGGGTTGAGGATGATGTCACCACTGTTGTATATTATTTACTTTTCCGCATTAGGATAAACCCAATGTGGGGAGCATAAGTAACCGGGTTCTAGGGTCCAATAGGAGACCATCTCAAGGAGTTGAGATCGGGTCTTCTAACTCTAGAATTGGTAGAGTTACTTGCTGCTCTCGTAGGGGTCTATGGGATGTGGGTTTGGCTATTCATCACGACCGTGAAATCCGTGTTTTACATTACTGCCTAAATTTAAAACACGGAAATCCTAGTATATCCAATATTTCATATGTTTCTTCTGCTGCTTGATTCTGTGATGTTGATCATATAACTATGTGAGACGAATGTACTATTATATATATGATATATAATAAACGTTGCTTATGTTTTACATCCGCACTAGTCCAGCCCCCGCTGTGCCGGTAGTTAAGTAACCTAACGGTGCATGATGGGGCCCATTGGCGAATGCAGATGGCATAAGCGTACGTTCTATTTTCATTTCACTTTTCTGTAATATTTAGGAAATATTAAATGATGGGACTTCATTAATGAGATTAATGAAAAGAAAGAAACCTAAAGATATTGTAGAATCAAATTTTCATAAAGGGTAGCTCTAGTTTTTGCTTTGCATAGTGGTTGGTATTTCTTGATGAATATCCAGCACCTTATTCGATGAGGAAAGAGCCGAGATCCCTTCACCGGGAGTGATCTCTTTAGCGAAACTAGCAAATACTACAACCCACTCGGTTTTTTCTTTTGATAGCTTCTCTAGTTCTTGCTTTGCATAGTGGTATTCCTGAATATCCAGCACCTCATTCGATGAGGAAAGAGCCGAGATCCCTTCACCGGGAGTGACCTCTTTAGCGAAGCTAGCAAAAACCTAAAATACACTCCTTTTCTAAATCTCTAGATTCTACAACGATATCAAGTTCATTACGCTCATGGTTTTCTTTAAAACCTGCATAGCCCTCCGTTATTTCAGATAAGTACTATTTAGTATTCGTGCTGCGTTTGTTGGCCTTTGTCAAGGCGTAGTGTGCGGTAGCTGATTAGTGCTTATCTGCAACCATATGATGCGATTGGATTAGGGTAGTCGTGCGACCTTGTTGGCCTTTGTCAAGGGTCGTGCGGGTGGGTTTAATTCAATTAGGAAGTGACGGGTTGAACTTGACTAACGTCCTATGGTTTGTTAGCCTTTGTCAAGGTCATAGGACGTTAGGGGTAAAAACATTATCGAGAATTTCAAGTGTTGAAATTTGCAATGAGATTGCATACCTTTTATATGATAGTTGGATCTCGATACCCACTGCGACTAAGAGTTACTCCTGGGAGAGTTTTTCACTTTACAATTAGTTAATCCAGTAGGTGTCTAGAAAGGTGTCAATAGGGTTATGCCTCTAGGGAAACAAGATTTATTTTAATTAGGTCCGTATGAAAGCATGGGGAACCTCCCTCGAAGTACCGATACCTGCCTGGCCGAACGATTGGCGAACCTGTAGGGTGTAACTAATCTTGGCTAATCTTACCTTTTAGGGTTTGAAGGAAGATTTGATAAAAACAGTGGGAGCCATCCTGATTAGATAAAATAACCAATCTAATCTTGCAAAGAGCGCACGCAAAGTGATTATCCTTCTCTCTCTCCTGGTAGCGACCAATGACATGCCTTAATCAAGATAATAATATGGATGTATTGACCGAACCTACTTATTATACTGGGCTAGGTTCCTCTCTATCTTATGATTGTCATAAGTCTAAGTAAGGAATAGGGGAATATTCGGATTTGCACGCCACCCAAACGAAGAATAAGCATGTTGATACATTGTCTTTGGGTGTGTTCGTTACCAAGAACTGTTTCTCAGTTTACTCTACGTCCTGGGTATGGGATACCGGATCAGGATCCCACACATGTAATTTGTTACATGGGCTATAGACAGGTGGAGAACAGGGAAAAGGTGATATGTCTCTAGTAGTAGAGAATAGAGCAATTGTTGCAGCCAAAACAGTTGGCAGATATCACCTGGTGTTACCAACTGGTAATACATTGATTCTTAGCGACTGTTATTTCGTAACAATAATATTGTGAATATTTTCCTAAATCAAGTGGGTAAGGTATGTTGTATAACAGTATACACGTTCTGAATTAAACCACAGTTCCAAACATACATAACACACACAAGAGGAACAGTTCAGAAATGAACGAATTCTTCTTGAGGCATTATAGACTAGGCCATGTCGATGAGACAAGACTAGCTAAAGTTCCATAAGGATGCATATTTGATTCCGTTCGAATTTACATCTTATGAAACTTTCCAATCATGTCTCAAAGGCTAGATGACCAAATCTTCATTTACTGGAAACGGAGAAAGAGCTATTGAACTCTAGGACAGATACATGATGATGTATGTGGTCCTATGTCTACACATGCCAGGGATGGATCCGCGTACATTATTACATTCACCGATGTTCTCTCAAGATACGGACATGTGTTCTTGTTGAAACATAAAACTGAATCTTTTGAGAATTTCAAGGAATATAAGTACGAAGTTGAGAACCAGATGGGTAAAGGTATTCAAATCCTTCGATTTGATCAGGGAGAAGAATACTGGAGCATGGAATTTCGAGTCTATTTAAAAGAGAATGAGATTCTCTCAGAGCTTACTCCTCCGTATATACCACAGCACAACGGTATATCGGGATGGAGGAATCGCACCCTATGGGATATGGTGCGCTCTATGATGAGTACTGCTGAGTTGCCTATTTCCTTTCAGGGACATACACTTGAGAAGCTGCATACCTATTGAATAGAGTTCCAATCAAATCAGTTGCCTACTACTCCATATGAGATATGGAATGGGAAGAGACCATCTTTTAAACGAGTTAAGATATGGGGTTGTCCGGCCTATGTTGAAAAGCAAAATCCGGACAAGCTCGAGGCAAGGTCAGTTCTGTGCAAGTTTGTAGGATATCCCAGCCATTCGCGAGGGTATATCTTCTACCACACCGAGGAACAAAAGATGTTTTGTTTCTCGACATGCCACCTTTTTAGAAAAGAAATTTCTTGTCAAAGAAATTAGTGGTAATGAGGTAGAACTGGAATTAGTTCCAGCAAACACAAACTATAGCTGACGATTTGTTGGAACCGGAGGATTCAATAGTCCCTGACAAACCGAAGCCACTCCACAGATCTAGTAGGGTTCCTCATCCACTTGAGAGATACTACGGTTTTCTCATAAACTGTGGGAGCGAGGATTGCATCACTGAGTTGATGACCCAACTAGTTTCGAGCAGGCCATTACAAGTGGAGACTATGTGAAATGGCTGGATGCAATGCGATCTGAGATGGAATCCATGTACACTAGCAAAGTGTTGACTTTGCATGTTGCTCCTGAAAGGGTAAAACCCATCAGGAACAAGAAGATTTTTGAGAAAGATAATTTGGTGTAGATGGAAAAGTTAAGACTTTCAAAGCTATGCTTAAGTCCATCAGGATCCTACTTGCCATTGCTGCATACCATGACTACGAAATCTGGCAGACTGCACATCAAAACCACTTTTCTAAATGGTGATTTAGAAGAGAGCATGTATATGACACTGCTGGAGGGCTTCGTAGACAGTGGGAGCAGCGGAAGCATGTGCAAGCTTCTTTAATCCATCTACGGGTTAAAGCAGGCATCACGGAGATGGAACATCTATTTTAATGAAGCTGTCAAAGAGTTTGACTTCATCAAAGAGGTAGATGAACCATATATAAATAAGAAGGTTGTACAGAGTATGGTTGTCTTCCTCGTATTGTACGCGGATGACATACTCTTGATAGGAAATGGTGTTCCTATGCTACACTTGGTCAAGCACCTCTTATCACACAGGTTCTCCATGAAAGATCTAACCGATGTCTCCTACATCCTGGGGATATAGATCTATAGAGATAGATCTAAATGGATTTAGGATTGTCCCAATCCAGGTACATAGACACCATGCTAAAGGGGTTTAGTATGGATGATTCTAAGCGTGGTAATGTACCCGCTTGTTCAGGAATCACTCTCTCCAAAGAGATGTCTCTCGAGACTGATTTGGAGAGGGCTCGCATATAAGGGATACCCTATGCTTTGGCAGATGGGTCAATCATGTATGCGATGTTATGTACCAGACCAGATGTAGCTTACTCATTAGGTGAAGTGAATAAGTAACGAAAAGATCTTTAGGAAAACCATTGGACAGCCGAAGAACATTCTTAAGTGCTTGAGAAGGACTAAAGAGATGTTCTTGGTGTATGGTAACGGTGAGCTCCAGATGGAGTCCTTTACCAATTCGAGCATTCAGAGTGATAAGGACGACTGAAAGTCAGTCTCGAGTTTTGTCTTCACCCTCAATGGAGGGATGGTATGTTGGAAGGGTTCCAAGCTATATACCATAGCAGACTCGTTGATAGAGGCTAATTACATCGCTACCAACGATGCTGCCAAAGAGGTTGTCTGGATGAATACAGTTCATGAGATGAACTAGGTTCCTACCATTGGGCATCCAATACCTGTGTATTGTGATGACAATGGAGCTGTGGTTTTGGCCTAGGAATCCCGGTCCAGTCAGCGGTCTAGACATATTCTTTGACAGTATCACCTGATCAGGGAGATAGTTGATCTCCGGAAGATCGAGGTCAAGAGAGTTGACACAGAGGATAACACAGCGAATCCACTCACCGAGGCCATCCCCCAGATGCTATTCGAGAGACTTTTGGGACGTTGGGTATGGGATACTACAACAACCGGCTTTAGTGAAAGTGAGAGATTGTTAGGAATATGTATGCCTTAGAGGCCATTATTGATGAAATAGTGGATGCTTGGACATATATATTGAGGACTTTCTTTCTCGACATGATAGTATGCTATCAGGTTACCTTTATCTTAACATGTAGACTGGTATTTATACTGTCCGTCTCTTACATGTTGATAAAGCCCTTAAGATATGTACTTGACTACCAGGACTATGATGAGATCATACTAGTGGGGCTAGTGTAACATTTCAGAAAATATAAAATATTATTTTTGGAATTTAATATTAAAATAATATATTTCCCGAAAACTGCCCGATTTGCGAAATTGGGGTTTTCGAAAAAGGGTATAAATATATACCAATAATTGTTAAATAAATGGAAATTAAAATGATTTATTCATTTAATAATATATTTATAGAATTTGGCATTTTTAAAATTTATTATATGCAGTTTTGATAAAAACACGATTAGTGCACTGCTAATCGCGATTAAGTCAAATCCGTGTTTCTACAGCTTTTCATGGCTAGTGTAACATGACATGTTACATGTTATTTCATGGTGTTGTTTTATTTGGGTTATGGTTTATTGGTGGAGAGAAAAGAAAAAGAAAAAGAAAAGTCAAAAAGGGGACATAATGATTAGGGTAGGTTTACTTTTGGAGAGAGAGAGAGTGAGAAAAATAGTGAGAGAGAGGGGGGCTGCTGCCATCTCCATTTCCCCCATCTTTTTTTCCCTATTCATCTTTCTCAAGTCATTTCCCTCCACTTAGAATCCCTAGATCCATCTCCAATTAATCCCCAAAACCCTAAACCCTTTTTACAAAAGTTAATCCCCTCTTCACCCTCTATGCATTGGACCAAGCAAATTTCGATTTTGGTGACTTTGGTCGAGCTAGGGTTTTCTTGGGTTGCCATGGGAGGTATATCTCTTTCTATGTTAGTTTAGTTTGAATTCCAAGCATTTCGGTTTAAATTAGAACTTGTTTAGCGATGTATGAAATTACTAGTGAAGGTTTGAGGGTTGTTTGAAATTGGGTGATACCTAGTGGCTGTTAACTAGACTTGGGTGCTGTTTAATGACCTGGACCAGAGCTTAGAAATCCAAAACATTGAATTTAGAAACCTCGACATCGGATAAATGTGTGGATTGTGAGGGTATTTTGGAATCTGGGATGACCCGAGACCACTAAAAATAATTTTGCAAACACAGTGACACATGCAGGCACCCAGGAAGCTACCACAGAGACCCGAGCCCAAACCCACTCTTCCAGGCCGTAGATTTATTACATTTGGCCGCAAATTGCGGCCAAGTAGGGGTGTTTTTGGGTGATTTTTGGACCATAGCCTCCTTATCAGATATCTAGAGCAACCCCATATGCAAAATTGGCTAGTTTGACCTGAGTCAAAATCTGGGAGCACTTTGGTGTGTTTTAGGCTATGTTTTCCGTATTTTGAAATGCAATTTCTTGACATTTGGATTTGTGTTTGGTTGTTGGATGTTTGTACATCGACAACAAGGGTTGTATGATTGTTTTTGCAGGTGTAGGCCATAGGTTCTAACCTGTGAGCGCACCGTGCGCCGTATCGGTTTTCCGGATTCGATTTTAATACGCGTTGCGATTGTTTATTATTGTAGGTACCTTCGCATGGATTCCGAGGTGGCGGAGCGTGGCGTCATGGATTTCGGCAAGCGAAGACCAGGTGAGTGGATCTATATCCACGGGGGAAGTCGGGTGGATGGCGTATAGCACCCCCGCAAAGGATTGATGGAAAACTGATTTTTTTAGAATATGGTTAAGGAAACCTAGATTAGGAAACTAGGGTTAGAATGACGATAGCTATGAAACCATATTAGAAACTAGAGGATAGTTAGAAGTGATATGTTACTTGTTCATATCAGATTTTTGCATTTTCATACCGCCCAATTTTTATCACATTGCATATCCGTAGATACTCTTGAGCCGTGTTTGCTAGTCAATTGCAGGATACAGGTTCTCGGTTCCAAAACGATGAAATTCATGGAAAACACGAAAAAATCCGGGTTCTTGCCGACCACAGATAAAACACGGTCTCCGTCCCTCATCCGTATGTTGCCAGATACCAGTAGGAAGACAAAATGTCAAATCTATGCACAAGGCTCAATGGTGGCACAAGATCCAAGAGATCTACGCGGAGCTCGAGGCAATCATGACAAAATCTTGACAAAAAGTCCACCTTTCCCTCAACAGAAATTCTGGAAAATTCGTGAAGCAATTATGGGAAAATACATATATCAGAAGGATGCTCACATCAAACCAGGGTCCCACCAAAAAGATCCAGACCCAACTCATCTAAACGGCCGCGGAAGCGCGGCCAAAGGGTGGTTTTGGCCGCTCTTCCGCGGCCATCTTGGCGCCAAATGTGCAGGTTTTTGGGGGGTAGGTTGGTCTTTTCCTGTATGTTCTGTTGGTTGCCCTAGGGTTTCATGTTTTGGCCTATAAATAGCCCAGAAGTTTGTGAAGGAAAGGGGGTCCATAATCTTGTATTTTTCTTTGCTAGGTTTTAGTGCATGTTCTTCTTCCTCTTCTCACCTCTTCTCCATTAAACTTGTAAGTGAGCTTTTGAGTGAAGAGTGATGAATAAAGAAGACCATTTTTATTATCATGCTTGTCTCTTTCTTTACTTGTTATAATTGTTGTAATTTTAATTGTTAAGTAGTTGTTGTTATTTCCTTGTTGTTTGTTTCTTCTCTCTTTTTCTTTATCCTTTCATACGACAATGATACTTACGCTTGATCCTCGCCAAGGTGAGGTCGCAAACAGTTAGTCGTATTCTTCTCTTTCTTTCTATCTTCCTCTTTTGTGTTGTTTTATTTTTCCGTATTATGAAGTGTGAGTAGCTCTATACTTGTTAGGGTAGGATAAGGGAAGTTTGAGAGAAGGAAATCTCTCTCACTCTTTCCTTGCCCAACAACTTAAATCAACTCCCGTTAACCCAACCACAATCCGCTCCTTACGGCACCCTATCCTACATGATAGCGGTGATTCCGTAGTGAGACCGGTTGTGGTTGAATTAACCGGAGGTTATGGATAAGAGCCAAGAACGGACGGACAAGCACCAAAAGGAAGGACTATGCGTTGGAAAGCCTAGCTTATACTCGCAAGTTCCTTCCTAGTCGTGCTAATCCCCGTTGTTGCCGATTACCGTAACACCGATATTAAGTGGGGCAACGAAAGATGTGGAGACTCCTAACTCAAACTAACCTAGTCCTAACCCTAACAAGCTCTCTTTAAATATCAACTCAACACTTAGATAACTACAAACAAAATCTGAACAACCGGACTTAACTCGTCGAAAAACACATAGAAAAAGATTCCCATCTCCCTGCGGACGACCCGTACTCAACCGGCTAGCTACGTGCGAAACCGTCTTGATTGCGGTATTTAGAACTAAACTTGACACGCTCGTATCCTAACAATCAAATGGCGCCGTTGCCGGGGAGACGGTAGTCTATTTCTAAGTGAAATTTCGGGTTAATTTGTGAATATAAAAACAACCAAAAACCAAAAAAATATATACTTTGTAAAAGAAACCATCTTGTTATTTTTGATTAGTTTTTGTGCAAGTGTGCAGGAAATACGAAGCTCAAGATCGACGCCAAAGACGTTGGAAATACGGAGTTCAAGTACAGTGCCAAAGACGTGGGAAGATAGACCCACATTTTCGCGGCTACACCGCGACGGACAAAACGAAGCATCCGGTTTACTGTACAAATCTGGAGCAAATACAGTGAGCAAATCAAGATTCAGTATATCCAGACAAGCAGAGGACACCCAACAGAGAACACCAAATTTTTCCAGAGCACCAAAGCCTCAGGACTGCCGCGCAAGCGCGGCAATTACATGCATTTGGCCGCGCAAGCGCGGCCATATTTTGGCTTCAGGGCCCCATTTTTCTCTGGTGAGTCTCTCTGCCTCTCTCCACTCCTCTAAGCTCCACTGAATTGTGTTTTCTGCAGCCTTCTTTGCGCAAATTCTTCTCCCCCTTCCAATAAACTGTTCTTGTGCAGGATTCTTTGCGCCGCAAATAAAAATTGTTTGCTGTTGATATTGTTACTGTTTTGCATTCTTTAATACGGACTTAAGGGGCTTGAAACCAATCCAGATTGGGTGGGGATTTCATCACCCTTCCCAGGACCCCGGAAATCACTAAAGCATATGCATTGTCCATTGTAATTAAAAAATACTAGACTTTAGCCCTAAGGACTTCGCGCTCATTAGGAGAAGATAAACCTTGTTTAGAACCTTGCTTAACCGTATATTGTTTACGGGGTGTCTAGGAAAGTGTTAAAGGCGCAACCGCCGAAAGAGAAAGGGTTATTTAATTAAGGAACTTCGCGAAAGCGTTGGACAACCTCCCCTTATCTCTGCACTTACCTGGCCTCGTGATCAGTGTATTTTTAAGCCCGTTTCTCGACATTGTTTAACTTCGACAATCAAGTTCAGGAGCAGGTCTAGTAGACCTAGGTTACCCTAGATCTAGGTGTGATTGTGCATATCTTATTTGTGATTGCTTAAGCCGTATTCCCGTACATACTTCTGTAAATCTTTTTCTAAAAAAAAAAAAAAAGAAAAAAATCAAAAACTTTTATAAAAACTTGCCCTTTTGTCGCCAAATCCATTTTCACCCAACACCCTTCGCCTTTCTTCATTGACGTTTTCTTACCCTCACCTTCTCCGCTTTGACTATACTAAACTCGTTTAGTGTATGTCCGCTTGGACTCGGGACACTAGCGCCCGTCTAGTCCGCGTTACGTTAGTCGCGACCGACTACGCGATCGACTCCGAAGTCGATACTCCGTCCACTCCTCTTTCTCCCCTTCCTTTGCCGGCCAACTCCGACGTTGACCGGAATTCTGTTCATACACCTTCACCTTCACCAACCTTTTCTTCCGCGATGTCGGGATTTATTCCAAACATCTCGTTGACCACCCCTGGATTGGCTCCACCTCCTATGGAGACCAATCTCCCACCACCTCCGCCTGTTGTAGCGCCGCAGCGAATTGCGCTCCAGGGTCGTTTCTACCCTACCCGTTCTGCACTTCCAACCTGCCTTTCTCTTCCTCCGGCCAATGGGGACAACTTTGAAATTAAGCCCCATTTCATCAACATGCTTCCACGTTTTCATGGGCTTGAATCTGAAGATGCCTATATCTTCATTAACAAATTTCAAAACGTCTGTGCCATGATGAAAACAACCCAGCTGTCGGACGATGCTATACGTCTACGGGTCATTCCGTTCACTTTATGCGATCTCGCAGAAAAATGGCTGTATAGCACTGCTTCCCACTCAATTACCAGCTGGGACGAGTTTGTTAAAGCGTTTCTGAAAAAATTCTACCCAAATCATAAGACCGCAAGAATTCGAAATGAGATCAACCAATTCTCCCAGCTTCCTTCTGAACCCTTTTGGAAGTGCTTTGACCGATACAAAGACCTTCTTGTTCAGTGTCCTCACCACGGTATAGAGAAATGGCAACTCTGCCAAACCTTATACGAGGCACTGAACCCAGCAACGAAGCAGTTGCTGGAAACCATCTGTCAGGGCCACTTCCTATCCAAATCTGACGAGGAAGCGTGGCAGTTCTTTGACGATCTTGCGGAGCAAACGCTACAGTGGGAGAGCACCAGACCGACTCCTTCTTCTTCTTCTACCTCCACTTCTACCGGTCAGTCTAGGGTAGGAATTCACCAGCTTGATGTCTCTATTGCGATGAGAGCTGAAATGGCTGCAATAACAAAAAAGCTTGAAGCAATAGAGAGCAAATTTTCTTCTCCTACTCCTGCCCCTGTTCTCCCCCTTCGTACCATCTGCGCTTGTTGTTCCGATCCGTCCCACTTGACTGAAGAGTGTCCTTACAATCCACCCTCGCAAGGACAGGATCAGGTTAATGCATTCCAGCAAAGACCGAGGAATGATCCATACTCTTCCACCTTCAATCCCGGTTGGAGGAACCACCCCAATTTCGCCTGGAATCAGAATCAGAATCAATTCCAGGGCAACAATTTCCAAAGGGCCCCTCCACCGCAACAACAAGCGCAACAACAAACTCAGTATCAGCAGCCCTTCCAACCCCAGCCTTACCAAAACCAGACGAACAACTTTGCACCGAACAATTCCTTTCCACCAAACAACTTTGTTCCGTCGAACAATGATAAGGTTTCCTCGCTCGAGCGAAGTCTGGATGCGTTTGTTAAACAATCGACTCAATCCACCGCCAACATCCAGTCTTCAATCCAATCTTTAGTGCAACACACCGCCGCACACGGGCAGAGCATCAAGACCATCGAGGCCCAGATTGCACAGCTGAACGCGGCCTTGAGCGAGCGAGAGAAGGGGAAGCTCCCGTCCCAGCCACTTCCAAATCCCGGCCACCCACATAATGCACATGTTGCTCTTGAACAACAAAACCATAATGTGAGTGCCGTGACCACACTGAGATCAGGGAGGGTGCTGCAAAACAACATTGGCAAGCAAATCAACGATGACACCCCGGCCGCTTCTTCTTCTTCTTCTCCTGCTTCTTCTTCTTCGTCTTCCGAGCCTATTCTCCTTTCTTCACAAGGCTCTCCTTCCTCTTCTTCTCTAAACGGACCCGCTTCTCACTCCATGAAAACACCTATTCTGGGATCCGTTCCAACTCCAAAATCTCCTCCTCCAGCATTAGACTCAACCAATTTTCAAAATGTTCCATTTCCAAACCGGTTGAGATCTAACAAACAAAATCCACAAATGGAGAAGATTTTGGAGTTATTCAAGCAAGTTAACATTAACATTCCTCTTTTAGATGCTGTCCAACAAGTCCCTTCTTACGCGAAAATCTTAAAGGACTTGTGCACGAAAAAGAGGAAGTCTCAGGTACCCAAGAAAGTTTTCTTGGCTAGTGCTGTGAGTGATGCCCTTACCCAATCTTTACCACAAAAACGGAAGGACCCTGGCTGTCCTACTATTTCAATTACTATTGGGGATAAGAACATCAACCGCGCACTATTAGATCTTGGTGCCAGTGTTAACTTGCTTCCGTATTCAGTATACGAGCAATTAGGCGTCGGAGAGCTGAAACCCACACACTGCACTCTCCAGATGGCCGACCGATCGATCACCCATCCTAAGGGTGAGCTAGAGGATGTGTTAATCAAAGTCGGGGATTTCATATTCCCCGTCGACTTCATTGTCTTAGATACACAGCCTGTAGCTAACCCCCGGAATCAAATTCCGGTGATACTCGGTCGCCCATTTCTCGCAACCTCAAATGCTGTGATCAATTGTCGCAATGGTTCAATGAACCTCTCTTTTGGAAATATGACAATTGAACTCAACATTTTTAGGTTGGGGAATCAGCCCGCCGAACCTAATGCTCATATACTGGATGTTTGCTCGATCCAGGAGATCACCCCCGAAGAGTGTGAATTCGAGGAGTTTTTGTTTGAATACGATAATCTTGACGCCACTAGTGCGTGTCTCTTCGAACCTGCTGCTGTTTCTGCGCCCGATAACGACTACGAGTGTTTCACGTTCACGAACGATCTTAGCCGCGCACAACCCGAGTTTGAATCTTTCGACTTTTCGGATGAGTTACCTGAACCATCCGACTCGGTTGCCTACACTCGTTTTGAACCTTTGCTGGAGTCCTTTGAGTTCGAGACCTTTGCACCAGTCTTGCCTTCCATCATTTCACCTCCAACGCTCGAACTCAAGCCGTTGCCGTCTCACCTTAAGTATGCTTACTTAGGTGAGAACGAGACCCTTCCTGTCATCATCTCGGCTTCTCTAGCTCCCGAGCAAGAGAAAGCCCTTCTCGCGGTCTTGCACAGCAACAGGCAAGCTTTTGGCTGGTCCATGGCGGACATCAAGGGGATTAGTCCCCTCATCGTTGAGCATCACATTCATCTGATGGATGATGCCAAACCAGCCCGGGATCCACAAAGACGTCTTAATCCAGTCATGAAGGAGGCTGTGAAGAAGGAGATCGTCAAATGTCTAGATAGTGGTATCATTTACCCTATCTCTGATAGCCAGTGGGTTAGCCCCATTCACGTTGTCCCCAAGAAGTCGGGCATCACGGTCATAACCAACGAAGCGAATGAGTTAATCCCTACTCGCACCCAAACCGGGTGGCGAGTTTGCATTGATTACAGAAAACTCAACGCTGCAACGCGGAAAGACCACTTTCCGCTACCTTTTATTGACCAGATGCTCGAACGATTGGCCGGACATGAGTACTATTGCTTTCTTGATGGCTACTCTGGCTACAATCAAATTCCCATCGCCGAAAAAGACCAGGACAAGACCACTTTCACTTGTCCTTTCGGCACGTTTGCATATCGACGCATGCCCTTTGGGTTATGCAATGCGCCCGCTACCTTCCAGCGGTGTATGATGGGGATTTTCTCAGACATGGTGGAGAAATTTCTGGAGATTTTCATGGATGACTTCTCCATTTTCGGCGATTCTTTTGACGAGTGTCTGCTGCATCTCGACGCTGTCCTTACCAGATGTAAGGACAAGAATCTCACTTTGAACTGGGAGAAATGCCACTTCATGGTGCGTGAAGGTATTGTCTTAGGACATATCATCTCGCAAAATGGCATAGAGGTTGACAAAGCAAAGATTGAGGTCATTTCCAATCTGCCTCCTCCCCGATGCGTCAGAGATATCCGAGCCTTCCTTGGCCATGCCGGTTTTTATAGACGGTTTATCAAGGACTTTAGCAAGATTGCTAGGCCCTTGACGCTTTTGCTGGCCAAGGACACACCTTTCACCTTCGACTCGAGCTGTGTGACTGCATTCGAGTCACTGAAACTCTCACTCACTTCTGCTCCCGTTCTCTCTTCTCCTGACTGGACGCACCCATTCGAGATTATGTGCGATGCATCCGACTTTGCCATCGGTGCTGTCCTTGGACAGCACATCAACAAGATGCCGCATGTAATCTATTACGCAAGCCGAACCCTGAACGACGCACAACTTAATTATACAACAACTGAGAAGGAATTCTTAGCTGTTGTATTTGCCTTAGAAAAGTTCAGGCCCTACCTCATCGGCTCTCCAGTCATTGTCTACACTGACCACTCAGCTCTGCGCCATCTTTTTGCGAAGAAAGATGCCAAATCTCGGTTGATCCGTTGGATCCTCTTGCTTCAAGAGTTTGACCTTGTCATTAAGGACAAACGAGGATGTGAAAACGTGGTTGCCGACCATCTCTCGCGACTTCCTTCTTCGCCTTCGCTTCCAATTCCGATAAACGACGTTTTCCCGGATGAACAACTCTTGACAGTATCTTGCGAACCCTGGTTCGCAGATATTGTGAACTATTTGGCCACGGGATTGCTACCGACCAAATGGTCGAGTCAGGACAGACTTCGCTTCTTATCCCAAGTAAAACATTTTTACTGGGACGAACCCTACTTGTTCAAGTACTGTCCCGACCAGATTATTCGTCGGTGTGTCCCTGATGAGGAATTCAAGAGTGTGCTGTCATTTTGCCACGACCAAGCATGTGGCGGGCATTTTGGGCCCAGAAAGACAGCTGAGAAGATCTTGCAATGTGGTTTCTACTGGCCACAACTTTTCAAAGACGCTCACGACTATTGCAAGACTTGCTCCCGGTGCCAACACATGGGCCGGATATCCCGGAGGAATGAGATGCCGCTCCAACCGATCTTGGTTGTGGAGATTTTCGATGTTTGGGGGATAGACTTCATGGGGCCGTTTCCCAGCTCTTTTGGGAACTTGTACATTCTTCTAGCTGTTGATTACGTCTCTAAATGGGTCGAGGCTGTGCCCAGCCGAACTAACGACAACAAGGTTGTCGTTAGGTTCCTTAAAGAAAACATTTTCTCACGGTTTGGGCACCCCCGAGCGATCATTAGCGACAATGGAAGTCATTTCTGCAATAGGACTTTCGAGGCCTTGATGCGGAAATACTCCATTAATCATAAGCTTTCTACGCCCTACCACCCCCAAACCTGCGGGCAGGCCGAAGTTTCAAATCGGCAGATCAAGCAGATACTGGAGAAAACGGTTTCCAAGAACCGTAAGGATTGGTCTTTGAAACTCATTGATGCCCTTTGGGCATTTAGAACCGCTTATAAGACCGACCTTGGCATGTCTCCCTATCGGCTTGTGTACGGAAAAGCCTGCCACCTTCCTGTCGAAATCGAGCATCGCGCGTTTTGGGCGATAAAGGAGCTGAATCTGTCTCTGGAGGACGCGGGCAGCCATCGGAAGCTGCAGCTGAACGAACTGAGCGAGCTTAGGGATGAGGCTTACGACAATGCGGTTGTCGTTAAGAATCGAACGAAGGTGTTTCATGATAAACACCTTGTGCGCAAAACCTTCGTACCTGGTCAGCAGGTACTTCTTTACGACACCCGACTTCACTTCCATCCTGGAAAGCTCCGATCTCGCTGGAAAGGGCCGTATTTTGTGCGGACTGTGTATCCGCAGGGCGCTGTGGATTTGGAAAATCCAAAGGACGGTTCACTCTTCAAAGTGAACGGACACCGATGCAAACCGTACCTTAGCGCCGAACCAACAGAGGAGCTCCTGTTCTTACAGGAGCCGGTTTACCTTGCTTGATCTTCCTCTGCCTACCTCCAAACTTCGGTTATCCAGCCAAGAACAGTGGACACTGTTCCAAATAAGTTTGGGGGTATGTACAAACCATTTTGTTTATATTCTTGTATATTCTTTTTCTTTTCTTTCAAAACAAAAACAAATAAAAATTGTGTATCGCTAACCAACAATTTTGAACCTTCAAACTACTCTCTTCATGCAATGACAGTGAGGACACTGTCCAGTTTAAGTTTGGGGGTACACTCGGTACGCATTTCTTACCTTCGCATTCATATGTATATTTTGCATCTGCATATTAAAATCCATAAAATCCATAAAAATTTGAAAATTTTCCAAAAATATAAAAACTTTTTTGTCAAGTTAGCTTGTGGAAGAACTCTGATTCAACATTCGACGGTTTTTGTTTGATAAAATAGGAATAACTAGATCTTATGTTTGGATTTTGAAAACCTGAAAGATAACTCTCCTTTGAAGTTAACTATAGCTGATATACGTCTTTACATCACACTACACGTGTCGTGAGTTTTGGGAATTAGATGACAAGTCTTTCATGTTCAAACTTTTAAACAGATAAATGATTTTCTGAGAATCAAATAGGTTTGTTCTGAAATAAGTAATGACAAGAATAGTTTATGAAGTAAAGCGAATATGAAGGAATGTTATTGATGCCGTAATAGGAGCTAAGTCTGAAAAATAACCCATCTAAAACTTGATTGGAATGATTACACACCAAACCCACTAGACACGTCTTTTATCCAAAAAAATATTTGAACTGCCGGTTATATCTCCGTTCGTATTAAATCATCTGATTTTCACGCCAAACTGTCTTTTGTTTTTGGACCTAGGTAACTTGAGTAATTAAGTCCGCTGGGGTGTTTCTACACCTAATGCCCTAAAACTAACTGGTTTGGGTGCATTGGCCCAAAGCTCGCTAAGAAGCCTAGAAAGTCTAGTTTAAAACAAAGTCAAGCAAGTGTTCTCTCCGAGTTAAAATTCCTAACGGTTCTTCGTGTGAGAATAATCTTGATAAAAGACAGGCTTTTAAAAAAAAATTTTTAACGGAGATAAGAAGGTTTTACTCTTTGATAAAGACTATTGCACGTTCACAGTGGTGTGTATGAAATGAAAACAAGAAAAAGGTGGAGTGAAAAATACGACTTAGTTTCCTGTTAAGGAAGATAGAAATTCTAAAGTTGAAACCTTACTGCAAAACGAAACTTGAAAAATGCTTAACTCATTATAAAACTTATGTGATCCTTTTAAAATTGTTATCTGGGCTTTATTGTGCGACATGATGACTCTAATCGATCCTTTTGGAACTTAACGACACTATCCGCACTGCACGTAAAGACATATAAAATCTGTAGTTAAACAAGATGTGAGGTGTGAAAAATAAAGGTTCGATAGTCTAGACTAAGGATTATAGAATTGTTATTTTCTAAAACAAAACTTTAGGGTTTGAAACTTAGTCATTTTTACAAACCAACTTGACCGGATTTTGTGGGTAGTATCCGCTGAAAACCCTCAGGAGACAACACTCCTCCTACTAGGGACACCTAGAGGTTTAACGGCTTGTTGCACATGCTCAGTGCAATCGCGTTCCCTGCGAAAGTGAGGTTAGGAAATTTTTTGTGAATAAATGGACTTTGCTCGGGACGAGCAAATGATAAGTTTGGGGGTATTTGTTCATATCAGATTTTTGCATTTTCATACCGCCCAATTTTTATCACATTGCATATCCGTAGATACTCTTGAGCCGTGTTTGCTAGTCAATTGCAGGATACAGGTTCTCGGTTCCAAAACGATGAAATTCATGGAAAACACGAAAAAATCCGGGTTCTTGCCGACCACAGATAAAACACGGTCTCCGTCCCTCATCCGTATGTTGCCAGATACCAGTAGGAAGACAAAATGTCAAATCTATGCACAAGGCTCAATGGTGGCACAAGATCCAAGAGATCTACGCGGAGCTCGAGGCAATCATGACAAAATCTTGACAAAAAGTCCACCTTTCCCTCAACAGAAATTCTGGAAAATTCGTGAAGCAATTATGGGAAAATACATATATCAGAAGGATGCTCACATCAAACCAGGGTCCCACCAAAAAGATCCAGACCCAACTCATCTAAACGGCCGCGGAAGCGCGGCCAAAGGGTGGTTTTGGCCGCTCTTCCGCGGCCATCTTGGCGCCAAATGTGCAGGTTTTTGGGGGGTAGGTTGGTCTTTTCCTGTATGTTCTGTTGGTTGCCCTAGGGTTTCATGTTTTGGCCTATAAATAGCCCAGAAGTTTGTGAAGGAAAGGGGGTCCATAATCTTGTATTTTTCTTTGCTAGGTTTTAGTGCATGTTCTTCTTCCTCTTCTCACCTCTTCTCCATTAAACTTGTAAGTGAGCTTTTGAGTGAAGAGTGATGAATAAAGAAGACCATTTTTATTATCATGCTTGTCTCTTTCTTTACTTGTTATAATTGTTGTAATTTTAATTGTTAAGTAGTTGTTGTTATTTCCTTGTTGTTTGTTTCTTCTCTCTTTTTCTTTATCCTTTCATACGACAATGATACTTACGCTTGATCCTCGCCAAGGTGAGGTCGCAAACAGTTAGTCGTATTCTTCTCTTTCTTTCTATCTTCCTCTTTTGTGTTGTTTTATTTTTCCGTATTATGAAGTGTGAGTAGCTCTATACTTGTTAGGGTAGGATAAGGGAAGTTTGAGAGAAGGAAATCTCTCTCACTCTTTCCTTGCCCAACAACTTAAATCAACTCCCGTTAACCCAACCACAATCCGCTCCTTACGGCACCCTATCCTACATGATAGCGGTGATTCCGTAGTGAGACCGGTTGTGGTTGAATTAACCGGAGGTTATGGATAAGAGCCAAGAACGGACGGACAAGCACCAAAAGGAAGGACTATGCGTTGGAAAGCCTAGCTTATACTCGCAAGTTCCTTCCTAGTCGTGCTAATCCCCGTTGTTGCCGATTACCGTAACACCGATATTAAGTGGGGCAACGAAAGATGTGGAGACTCCTAACTCAAACTAACCTAGTCCTAACCCTAACAAGCTCTCTTTAAATATCAACTCAACACTTAGATAACTACAAACAAAATCTGAACAACCGGACTTAACTCGTCGAAAAACACATAGAAAAAGATTCCCATCTCCCTGCGGACGACCCGTACTCAACCGGCTAGCTACGTGCGAAACCGTCTTGATTGCGGTATTTAGAACTAAACTTGACACGCTCGTATCCTAACAATCATTACTACTATCATAGGATGACGTTTAGCGATATTGTCGTTTAGGGTACTGTAGGACTAGATAGTCGATGTAGATGCGTCATCCGAACCATACCTTTTTCTAAACCGAAGAATCGTTTGTATATTTTAAATATATACCTTGAGGGATGTTACGGATTTTTAAATGATATCTTTTTCCTAAAGACGCCGTAACCCTTTTTTTTAAAACTATGATTCGCTGCTTTAAAAATCTGATTGTATGGCTCGGGTGTGTTTGTTAGATTAGATACTTATACTTAGTAGAGATAGAATGTTATGTAAATTCGATTAGATGTGTGATATAAATGCGATGAAGGAATATAGGACGGATATGATAATATGATGATATGATGGTATACGGACGCGAGTCGATCTAGATGATTTATACCCTGCCGGTCCCCTGATATGAGATTATTGCGGATGTGACCTGGGACATAGGTATATATATATATATATATATATATATATATATATATATATATAGAATGCTGTGAATCATGGATGATAGGCCGTATGTGATTTTAGGCCATACCCTCATTTGTCGTATAGGATGTTAGGATCCCTATTAGCTTAATACCGTCGTACGATGATTTTTCATGCGTGATGTGTTGACTTGATGATTGATCCATACTTTTGACTAGAGGTTGTCGTACGATGGATTATACCGTACGCGATATTGTTAGGCTGGATGCCGATTGATAGATTCCCCGACTCGGTCATGTTAGATACGTATACCCGTCAGCATTTGCATATGATTTACCTTATGCTGCATTCATTTTATTTCCATCGCATTGCTTATACCTGTGCTAGTACACTTGCACCATTATCGATGATGCGTATGTTGCACGTATACAAATTTGCCGCCTCACACACTTCATCATCGATAATTGCCATGTCACTACACAGTAGGTTTGCTGCATCATGACATACACATTGTATATCCACATTGGTGCACATATACATTGATATATTCATACTTGCGCACATACACATTGTATATCCACATTGGTGCATATATACATTGATATATTCATACTTGCGCACATACACATTGTATATCCACATTGGTGCACATATACATTGATATAAACATACTTGCGCATATACACATTGTATATCAACATTGGTACAATATACATTGATATATTCATACTTGTGCACATACACATTGTATATCCACATTGGTGCACATATACATTGATATATTCATACTTGTGCACATACATATTGTATATCCACATTGGTGCACATATACATTGATATATTCATACTTGCGCATATACACATTGTATATCAACATTGGTGCACATATACATTGATATATTCATACTTGTGCACATACACATTGTATATCCACATTGGTGCACATATACATTGATATATTCATACTTGCGTACATACACATTGTATATCTACATTGGTGCACATATACATTGATATATTCATGCTTGCGCACATACACATTGTATATCCACATTGGTGCACTTATACATTGATATATTCATATTTGCGCGCATACACATTGTATATCCACATTGGTGCATATATACATTGATATATCCATACTTGCGCATATACACATTTGTATATCCATATTGGTACACACATACATTGGTACATCTATACTTGTGCATATACATATTGTACCTACATAGATCACTGGTTTTATTGGGAGATTAGGAACCGCAGGATATATTTTAAAAACTGGAGTCATTTAAAAGAGCGGTTTTCCCTTAATATGTCATATCACTGTTCCATGTTGCATGATATATTGATATGCTTACATTTTTGTTATATATCGCATACATCATGCTTTACGCTTTTACGCATTGAGATATGCTGTTTTCATGAGATTTCTGGATTTGAGAACCGTGACTATTTCAAAAGAAAGCATGTACTGTTTTAAAAACCCGGTTTCTCTTGATATGATATTTCAGTGCGTCCACCATGTGTTTTCTCGGTTCTGAGAGTGGCATGTGAAACTCGATTCGAAGAGTGGTAGGCACCGTCTGCGGGTACATGGTGGAGCTGGTGAGGTACCCCGAGGCAAGAAGACTCGTATATGTTAGACGGTGAGCCCGGCAGGGGAGCACTACCTACTGGTGATAGTATTTAGACTCGGCGGTTATCCGAAGGATACCGACCGGAGTAGCGAGATGGATATGAGGGCCGACCAGGGTGTGCGGCGCCTGAGGGCCGATCTTAGGATGCTGCGCCTGAGATATATGAGGATTTACGTGTCGATGCTGGACACGGTTTTCATGACGTTTCGAGTGTCGATGCTGGACACTCAGGTTCCATGATTTTGAGGTGTCGCGAGGGACGCATGTTGATTTATATCCTCACATTTTCATGCATATGCTTTTATGATATTTACATGCATGATGTTGTTGTGTCAGTGGTTGACATGGGGACGAGATCCACATGCATACATACATTGATTATATGAGTGGACGAGATCCACATGCATACATACATTGATTATATGGGTGGACGCGATCTACATGCATATATGTATTGATTATTACTGTTGGATGTTATCCCCATGCATTTAGGTATTGACTATCTTGTTGGCATATATACAGACCCGGTCACCCTAGATATCATAGTATTATCTTTATGATATAGTTGACCTAGGAGTCGTTGTTTATTCGATTTCTATCTGTTGATATTTTTCTACTCACGAGTTGGCAACTCACCCCCGTTGTGCCACAGTTCTTGCAGGTTGACCGCTTGGATCAGTAGCAGCTTCGCTGGCACACAGTTGCATTCGGGTGTTTTGCATTGGTAGGTTGGACATTTTTATCGTACCCACTCTTGTATCTATATTCATATTGTATCTAGTTAACTCCATCAATCAAAAGTTGTAAATTGTATAAGTAATGAGACTTAGTGAGACTTGTAGTTGCGAGATTTGAGCGATGGGTTTTATATTCACTTTTGGGGGTTATGACTTGCTCATTTCTTTATCTTTTTGTGGTGAACTTCACCGTTGGGCGTCGTATACTTATTTATGCTGTATTGCATGGTTGTGATCCGCCGTTTGGCGAAGAGATAGCTCCCGGTTGGGGATGCCATTATTCTTATTATGTATTTGTGGTTTTGGATCAAAATATACAAAGGAGGTGCTGCCAAAATTTTTTAAAAGACGAAACATGTTTTGAAACTAGTAAATTTTACTTGCATCATTCATGTTTCTTTTCTATGCATTAAGAAAACTTGATTTCATTATACCTTTATTTCAATACCTTACCTCCTTTATTTTTCTTAAAAGGTTTAGATTTCTGGATTTCAGCTTACTTGAATTCCGTTACGCCTTTAGACGTTGCGTGATTCAAGTGCTGGTCACGAGCTAATATTTCGGGTCATGACAGCCAGGGTGGTCCAAAAGTACTTCTTTTAATCAGTTCCTAGTCGAGGGAATATCGAGGCTAGGGCATCGATATTCCAGAGTAGATTAGTGTGTACGTTTCTTGTCCCTTAGAGGACTATGGTTGATCCCACAACCATTGGTGTGTGACATCAAAGATTGTACACAGGTACTTATTGGAGAATGGGTACACCGAATAGGACTCGCCGAGGACTCCTATGTGGTAGTATACCTATCGTCAGATAGCAGTTCTCTGGTGACACTGGTACAGGTTAGTCTGTAGACCCGAGATCGTCATAGAGTCTTGTGCGGCTTCCACTGTGCTTTGATTTCCTCCCTACCACGCTCAAAGGAGACGTGCAAACAAGTGGATTTTTGGTACAGTCCCGAGTCGCATGGACGCAACGAGCGATAGAAGGGGTTTCGTTTCTCCCGGTATTGGGGGTTGATGTTGCGCTATGCTCAATTGGTTATAACTGGAAGTTCCTGGCCAGGGCTGCTGCTGAGATTTACTAATAAGAGTTATCAGTAATTTCTCAAACCGTTATAAGCCAGACATCGACATGACTTATCACGTTACTGGGGACTGACGTTTACCACCCCTAGACATGATATGCGACATATCAGACGAAGAGACTGGACTGTACGGTAGTGTTACTGATAGGCTTCATGAAGACTATGGACGAGCTTGCTTGTTGATCTTCATATCGCTCAATACCCGGGTAGCCGTTACGTCCATCTAGTACCGCTGAGGGCTTGTGGGTGATTGATATGATCACCACCTACTGCTGGCGTATTGACGAGTCTTTAGAGTCCCACACAGAAGTTTCCTGGTTCAAGCGAAACGAAGTAGGACACATATGCGATATGTGTGTGGGCCTGATTAAATACGTGTATGTGATACCATATTGTAATCTGGCAGTTATCTGTTATCGGTTCGGTTATATGTGATATAACTAGATTATCGAATCAAGTGTTGATTTGATAATGCGATATTCAGATAAATGATATTAGTCGGTCATATGTGATATAACCGGGTTATTAAATCAAGTATTGATTTAATAATATGATATATATTATATTTGATATAATTATATTTTAACTAATATCATTAGCTCACTAAATATTTTCTTATATGTATTAAATATATATATATATTTATATATAAATATATATATATGAAGCATGACATGTTTTCTATTTTTGAGAAAAATAGAAATGAGCTGGAAAATGAGAGCATGGTTGCAAGCATGAGATTTATATTTATTTATTCATCTTGACTCACTATTCAAGCATGGTTGCAATTTTATATTGCAAAATTCCATGCTTGAATAAGTGGGGGTCAAGAGTTGCCATTCATTCTAAGCTCATTCAAAACACTTAGCCATTTTCTTGAGTTGCTCCTATGGTTGCTCTCTAGCTTCTTCTTCTTCCTCAATTGCTATAGTTCAAATTTCAACCCTCACATATGATGTGAACCATGATGCTTCAACACAAACTTGTGAGCTTTAAACATCCCCTGCTTCACCATCCTACACTTGACTAGCGATCGAGTGTACCGTGTTTACTACACTAAAGAGTTTAGTGTAGAGGTAGCTTGAGTTGGAGGGACTTCGTGTGGATCATCTTCGGCACGAAGGTCGTCGGAGGAAACTCGTCCAAACGCTCAAGTGGAGCCTAGTGGAGTCGCGGGACTACTACACGGAGCATGTGAAGTGAAGGACTCGATCTACGAGGGTATAGCCATCTTTCACTTCTTTAGTTTTTCTCGATATCAAACACTAAACCCTAATCAACTAGCTAACGATCTTGTTTAGTCTAGCCTAGCGCCGTAAAAATTTAAATTTGACATGCTTGATACCACTTGGGCCCCTTGGCGGTGCCAGGATAGACTTTCATCATGCACGTTCTCGCTATAGATATTGTGCAACCATGTTATATATGATATTATTGACTTGTACGGAAACACATGCATTAGGTTTAAATCTCGTTAAAATTGATTTATGAAATATTCTTGAGCTATCGTTATTACTACAATCCTGTGCATTGATTAACATTGACATGCACAAGACCCCTTTTGGCATGTTTTATGTATATTCGAGATTATTATGGACTGACATGTATTAAAATACCTTGGCATGCCATGCCTATTCATGATTACAATTTATTTACATTAAAATGCAATCACCGATTGGAATACTGAATTACATGCCATTATTTGTGTTTACATGTTTCTACTCAGTTATATTGTTGTGACTGTTCGTGATTCGTGTCCAGAACCTGTCTAGTCAACATTCATGTTTTATAGTGCATCGTTGCAAAGGTACTGGGCTAAAACGGTAAAGTGAATGTGCTGCTATGGTACTGGGCTAAAACGGTAAAGTGAGTTGCTTACTCATTGATTCGTGCCGTGTTACCCTGCCTCTGGACATTACCCTTGTAGTGACATTTAGGACTTGTTATGATACATATTCTTATTGTTTCTATATCCATACTTGTATATGTTAGTAGGCCTTGAGCACTCTACCATGAATTTAGCACAATTAAATTAGGGTTTTCAAAAAATGTAGAGAGTTCAAGAAACTACAACAAAGGATCATTGCTAAAGAATTAAACATTGCAACAATAACCATAGGAGTTTCATACAAAGTAGATAGCACACAACCTTTAAAGCATCATCATATGCTCCAATTTGTGTTGGACTCTAGCAAGTCTCCTAGGATATATGCACAAGCTTGATTAAGACCTCCTTCCATCAAAGATGATCCACTTAAGGAAACCCTAGCTAGCTCCATCTCCACTTTAATCTCCTTGAGTTTAGTGAAGAAATTAATACCCAAAGCTTGCTAGGAATGGAGTACTAGGATGTAGTGTAGTCACTTTTATTTTTGTCTCACCAAAACTAATTCCTTTTTAATTCTCTTATGATTAATAAGTGGAGGAGGAAGAAGAACTAAGTTCTAAAGAGAATAGAAAAATAATTCCTAACCATTTTAACAAAATGATTACAATTATTTAACATAACTAATTTCAATCTCAACTATAGATTCTCATCTCTTTTACAAGTGTCCATACACTTTTCTCCCCTCCACTTGTCCACTTGTAGAGAGCGGCAAAGGATGTTCTACACCTAAGGCGTAACATAAGCTAAAGAGAATAAAATGGAAAAGGAAAAAAACAATATATAAATAATTATATGTTACATAACATATAATATGTGTGTGTGTAATTTCCATATGTATTATAAATACATGTATGAGACATAAATAATAGTGACAATATACTAGCAAATACATACATATATATATATAATATATGCAATTAATATATTAAATCAACACAAGATTTAATATCCGTCTTTATAAAAAAAACTGGCCAGTATATACTCATGTCCGATTACCGTCAGTGTATCTCTACACTAGTTTTAATCGAACCCGGTACATATCCAATACGCACATCTATATCATATCGCTAAAGTCAGAAAAACATCAGTGTGGGACTCTAAAGACTCGACAATACGCTGGCAGTGGGTTTAACCACAAGCACGTCAGCGGCACTAGCTGTACGTAATGGCTACCCAGGTATTTAGTGAAAGGAAGGTTGAAAAGCAATCTCATCCAAACCCCTACCGAGCCTATAAGAGACGGTCTCCGTACAGTCCGGTCTGTTCGTCAAAGAGTATCGCATACTGGATCTAGGAGGTGAAAAAGGTCAGACCCCTAATAACCCGATAAGTTATGTCAGTGTCAAGTTCATCACCCACTGAGAAACTACTAATCTACAATAAGTAAATCTTATCCGCTCTGGCCAGAGACTTATGGTGATAGCCGACCAAACAATCCGCTCACTGCCTCCATGTGGCTCGGGACTGTACCCAATTAAAACCTGTTTGCACAACTCAGTAGAGCCGTAGTAGGGTAGTAATCAAAGCATAATGGGAACTCACACGAGACAAATGACGATCTCAGGTCAACAGACTAACCTGTACTCATGTCACCAGAGAACTACTACCCGACAATAGATATAATACTATCTAGCATGTTCCCGGCGAGTCCGTCCAGTATAACACATAACCCAATGAGCACCTGTATACAATCTTTGGGGACTGACTGACACCAATGGCAGTGAGACCGGCCATCGCCCTTCGTCGGGATCAAGAAACGTATACACTAGTCTAGTTTGGAATATCGATGCCCAGTCTCGATACTCCCATGACTAAAATCATTTAAGGATCGCCATCATAACCCTAGTAGTCATGCAAGAATCCTATGGTTCTATCAACATGTAATAGTGATACACAATACCACATAATACATATACATAATGATAAAGACAAACTAGATATCATACTATCATCTCGAGTAAGACTGTTCTACCCATATAGGTCCTCCTTCAATTATTATAATCGTCTGTATGCAATTACAATAATTGCCTTGAGAGCACTATAGCCAACAATCTTCCACTTGCACTTAAGGCTAATTATTATGGTATCACATACCTACATCCCGTGTGCTACCGAATACCCAACTTTTCTACTAATCAGTTTCGCAAACCATGTTTGTGAAACATTCGTGTTTGAGAAATAGCCTCAGTGAGTGGACCCGCTCTAATATTTCTATCTTTATCTCTCTATATCTCAACTTCGCGGAGAACGACTATCTCCTGAAATGAGTGATACCTGCCTAAGAATTTGTCTGGATATCTGATGGGACCAAGTTCATAAATGAACACCTTTATCCAACAAACTTCTTAGACTATATCTTCCACTGAATTTAATCAGTATCCTATGCCATGCCTATCTTAGAATCCACTTGGATCCTAGTCTAACATGCTGCCCCTAAGAAAAGGGTAAACTTATAACTCTGACAACCACTCTGTCATTCAGGTCACCTTGGAAGCGTGAAACGATAACCGCCACCTGGACGAGGCTGTTGTTACCACATACCAAGAATATTCTCTTATGTTCGTAACTGCTTCCTGTTGGATATGTATGCCCTAGAGGCCATTATTGTATATGTATATATAGCAGATGCTTAGACATATGTATGCACAGGACAATCTTGCTGACATGATAGTATACTATTTGGTTTGTCTCTATCTTAACATGTGTATATATTTTACTTGTTATTGCGTATCATTAATACATGTTGATAAAGCTCATAGAATCATTGCTTGACTACCAGTATTATGATGGCGATCATATATATGGGGACTGGGTAGTCCATAAGCACGTCCTTAAATGTCCTTAGTCGTAAGAGTATCGAGACTGGGTATCGATATACCGGAGTAGACTGGTGTATACGTTTCTAGACCCTGACGAGGGGCGATGGTTGGTACCACAACCATTGGTCTTTCGCACCTAAGATCGTATACAGGTGCTCACTGGGGGATGAGTACACTGGACGGACTCGCCGAGAACATTTAGATGGGTCTATACTTATCGTCAGATAGCAGTTCTCAGGTGACATGAGTACAGGTTAGTCTTCAGACCTGAGATCGTCATTTGTCTCATATGAGTTTCCACCGTACTTAGATTACTACCCTACCACGGCTCTACTAAGTCGTGCAAACAGGTTTTAGTTGGGTATAGTCCCGAGCTACATGGAGGCAGTGAGCGATTGTTGGGGATTCGTCTCTTCCGGTATAGGGAGTCGATATCACACTGTGTTCGGTTGGCCAACACTATGAGACCTTGGCCAAGGCAGTTGGGATTTACTGATGGTTAGATCAGTAGTTTCCTAAATTGGTCCTGAGCCACATCGACACGAATTATCGGGTTATTAGGGTCTGGCGTTTACTACCCCTAGACCCGGAATGCGATACTCTTAGACGAAAAGACTGAACAGTACGGAGATTGTCACAGATAAGCTCAGTAGGGGTTCGGATGAGTTTGCTCGTCGGCCTTCCTTTTCGACAGCTACCCGGGTAGCCGTTACGTACAGCTGGTTCCGCTGACGTGCTTATGGTTATGAATTTATCCAGTAACCCACTGCCGGCGTACTGTCGAGTTTTTAGAGTCCTACACAGAGGGTTTTCTTGGTTCAGGCGAAATGATGTAGTAGCCGTATTTTGATACGTGCAGGGTTTCGATCGAATGATTGTACCGGATACTCGGACTTTCAATCAGACAGTTGATAATACCAGCCTGCTTAGGATTAAGTCGGATTATCGAATTAAGTATTAATTTAATAATTTACATATATGTTTCGATATGTATATTCTAGTATTATGTTCTTTGTGTTATTCTATCTTTTTGGGTATTCGTATTTTGATACAAATATGGGTATGCATATATGGTAGAGTGTATTTCGTATTTATACGGAAAACATTCTATAAGGAGGACACCTCATTTTCTTGGTTTTTCTTTTCTAGAAATTACAAATGAGGTGGAGGGATGAGGTGGCAAGAGAATGGTGTTAAGCATGGTTGAATAGGGTAGACAAATGAATTTATAATTCATTTGTCTACACTATTCAAGTATGGTTGGTTCTTTATATTGCAAATATCATTTGACAAAACCATGCTTGCTTGATTATTGTTGTGAGATTTTTTCCATTTTCACCATTCTCTTTCTCTCTCCTTTTCTTGAGCTCCTCCTTCATCTTCCTCCCTACCCTCTCATGAGTTGATAAACAAGGCTGGAAGAGAGATTGAAAATTACTAGAACAACTCACTACATCACTAGACTCTCTAGATTAGCAATCTAGAGCCTTTAGTTGCTCCACTAGATTTTTAGTGTGGAGCTAGAGTTATGAACCACATCCCTCGGGTGGATCATCGTCAACAGAGGAAGACAGGCGGTCAAGCTCGATCAAGGAGACCTCAATGAGCTAAGGAAGAGGGTAGAAGACCGAAAGACACGGATCTTTTGGTATAACCCTCTTTACAGAGTAGTTAGAACTCTTCTGGTTTACTAGTTTAAAATTTGGTTAGATTCTAGGTAGTTGTTTCTAGCGCTTAATTTTTTTAAAAGGCAAATTTTTTCATTCTGCAATGGTCGCGGTTAGCGGCTAGGGCGCTAGGAACCCCAACATGGTATCAGAGCCACCCAAACATTATAAACTAGCAGTATACGATGCTTTAGTTTCAAAACCGAAAAATTCTGATTTTCAATACCCGCTTTCTGTTCAAAAATTTTTTGGTCTCTGAAATTTTTTTAAACAAGTGCAGAGGCTTACTCTTGATATGATTATGACACACGATGAAAACGAAGAGATTCCACCATAAAAAAACCACCAGTTTTTCCCAAAACCCTGTTTCTGGTGGTTTACTGTTCACCTTTGGTCCACGTTTTCATCTAGTGTCTTGGGTTTTGGAAATTGGGAATTTTGGTCTTGTTTGATTTGCCCCAGATTTCGCTTAGTGTTGTCTTTGCGTTGGGGCAACTTGGAAAGTTTTCAAACTCGAAATTTTTGCATCATTGATTTCTATAATGTTGTGTATGTGTTTTCAAACATCGTCTAATTACTGTATGTCATTTAGACAGGATTGCACATACTTACTTTTGCTGCTGTGATGTTTATCTCTGTGATGATTTATTCGGAGTGTCATGTTGGATAGCCCCTAGTGCAATATTTGTTGTAAAGTTTATTCATTTGTATATTCATTATTGCGGGGCGAGCATCCGACATATAGACTGCCATTTCTGCCAGTTTGTATATTCTTTTATTGGGACACAGCCGGGTTAAGGTTGATGTCACTATTGTATATATATTTCTTTTCTGTACTAGGATTACCCCACGACGGAGTACTCGAGTAGTCGGGTTCTAAAGGGCAACGGGCATCCATCTCATGGCATTGAGACCGGGGGGCCTTACTCTAGAATTGGCGGGCTATTCGCCGTACTCATAGGGGTAATAGGATGACCCACGGAGGGGAGCTCAAGTTATCGGATTCCGTGAAGTGCTGGATGGCCTATTCATTTCGTTGATTGGGGTTGCCTCACTTCCGAGATTGGTGGGTAACTTGCCGCGCTCGTACAGGTCTTGGTTTTACATTGCACAGGCTATCCACACGACCGAGGAAAGTTGAGTTTCATTTGCGGCTCAAATGAAACCCAGGGCTCCTAGATTATCTACTATTCTATTTTGCTTATCGCTTTTCTGTGATGTTGCTTATATCATGCCTGGGACAAATGGTTACACACACACACACACTAGTAGATGTTATATATGTTTTGCATCCGCGCTAGTCCAGCCCTCCCTCTGCCGTTAGTTAAGTAACCTAACGGTGCATGACAGGGCCCCGTGCCAAATGCGGATGGTATATACGTACATTGTATTTTCGTTCTTTTCTGGTGTGATAGGAATTAATTGATGGGACCGCATTAATTTTGATTAATGCAAGGAAAAATAAACCTAAAAGATGTCGGAACAAATTTTGAAAAACTATAGTTGTATTCTTTTGCTTTGCATAGTGGTATTCATTTAGGAATATCCAGCACCTCATTCGAGGAGGCAAGAGCCTAGATCCCTTCACGGGGAGTGACCTCTTAAGCAAAAGTTTATGTTACTATAGATTACTTGGTTTTCTTCAAAACCACTAGTTTTCAAAAGCGGATACTAAACCACTCCTTTTCAAAACTGTTGGGTTCCTTCAACAATATCAAGTTCATTACGTTAAAGGTTTTTCGCTAAAAACCAGTCGTTGCCCTCCGTTATTTCCTACGAGTAATACTTAGTATTCGTGCTGCGTTTGTTGGCTCAGTCAAGGCGTAGTGTACGGTAGCTAAGTAGTACTTGTTTGTATCTTACGATGCGATTGGTTAGGACAGTCGTATGACCTTGTTAGCTCAGTCAAGGGCTCGTACGGGTGGGTTTAATGCAATCAAGATAATAATGGGTTGAACTTGACTAGGGTTGAACTTGACTAGGATCTTTTTATTTGTTTGCTCAGTCAAGATCACTATGATCCTAGGGGCAAAAACCACATCGAGAGTTTCAAATATGCAGAAAACTTGCTAGTGTTGCATACCTTCTGGAGTGTGGTGACTAGAGTGGCTTCTATCTAGGTTATCACACAATGATAGTTGGATCCCGATCCCACGGATGAGTATGATTACTCTTGGGAGATATTTTTCACTTCACAATTAGCTCACCTATTTGGTGTCTAGAAAGGTGTTCTCGGGGCTACGCTTCTGTGAAAACGAGGTTTATTCTAATTAGGTCCATGTGAGAGCACGGGGAACCTCTCTCGGAGTACCAACACCGACCTAGCTGAACGGTTAGCGAACTTGTAAGGTGTTAATGATCCCGACTAGTTTTTATTTAAGGCTTGAAGAAGAATTCGAGGAAACAGTGGGAGCCATCATGTTTAGATAAAATAATAACTAATCTAAACTTGCAAGAGTGCATGCTGAGTGTTTCTTTTCTCTCTCTCCAAGTAGCAACCAATTCACGCCTTAATCAAGATAATAAAATGTATGACGTGACTGGCCCAGATTCTTATTCAGGGCTGGGGAACATCGGTTCGACTCTAACTTTGACAACTGTCATGAGTATGAGCAAATGAAAGAGAATTACATGAATTCCTTGATGACCCCGGTGAAGAAGAAGCATATCATTGCGTCTCTTTCAGGTGTTCTTGTTATTGAGAACTGTTTTTCGGTCAGTCCTACTTTCTGAGTACTAGATACAGGATTAGGATCTTATATCTGTAATTTATTATAGGGACTGAGAAAAAGTAGGATGGTTGGACCTGGTGATATGTCCCTCAGAGTAGGGAACGGAGTACAAGTTGATACTGCTGCCGTTGGTGAATATCACCTAGTATTGCAAAGCGACAATATTATGATTTTGAACAACTGCTACTATGTACCTTCCATGCTTTGCAACATCATATCAGTTTCTTTATTTGATAAAGATGGATATAACTTAGTTCTAGATAGAAATATCATGAACATTTACTTTAATCAGGTATTGGTTGCAGAAGGTACACTGTGTAATGGTATCTATGTTCTTAATCAAAACACAGTTCTTAATATACAAAACTCATGCAAGAAGAAGAGTTTAGATACGAATGAAACCTACTTATGGAATTATAGACTTGGTTATATCAGTAAGAAAAGACTAAGTAAGTTGCATAAGGATGGATATCTGAATCCGTTCGAATTTTCATCCTATGAAATTTTTCAGTCTTGTCTCAAAGGGAAGATGACTAAATTTCCGTTCACCGGACACGGAGAAGAGTGACAAAGCTCTTGGGACTCATACACAGTGATGTGTGTGATCTAATGTTTATACATGCAAGGGGTGGGTTCTCATACTTCATTACATTCACTGATTATCTCTCTAGGTTCGAATATGTATTTCTCATGAAACACAAATCTAAAGCTTCTGAGAAATTCAAAGAATATAAAAGCGAAGTAGAAAATCAGACTCGAAAAAGTATTAAAATCATTCGATCTGATTGAGGAGGTGAATACTTAAGCACGGAATTCCTAGAGTACCTAAAAGAGAATGGAATTCTCTTTCAGCTTACTCCTTCGTATACACCACATCACAACGGTGTATCGGAGCGGAGGAATCGTACCCTAATGGATATGATTCGCTCCATGATGAGCAATACTGAGTTGCTTCTTTCATTCTGGAGACATGCACTTCAGATAGCAGCATATCTATTGAATGATGTTCCATCCAAATTCATGCCTAAGACACCATTTGAAATATGGAATGGAAAAATACCGTATCTTAAACATATTAAGATATGAGGTTTTCCGGCCTATGTTAAAAAACAGAGTCCAGACAAATTAGAGGCACGATCAGTTATGTGTAAATTTATAAGATATCCAAATTATTGGCCAGGATATCTGTTTTACTACTCCAAGGAACAGAAGGTGTTTGTTGCTCGCTACGCCGTCTTTTTAGAGAAGGAATTTTTTGCAAAAGAAATTAGCAGGACCACAGTAGAACTGAAAGAAATTCAGGAACCACAAACTGAAACTGAAGATTTGATAGAACCAGAGGATTCAATAGTCCCGGACGAATCTCAGCCACTTCAGTAGGATTTCTTATCCGCCCGAGAGATACTACGGTTTTCTCATTGACGGGGATCGAGAAGATTGCATCTTGGAAGAAGATGATTCTACTAGTTTCAATCATGCCATTACCAGTAGGGACTCTGATATATGGCTGGATGTTATGCGATCCGAAATAGAGTCCATGTACACTAATAAAGTTTGGACCTTGTATATTGCTCCTCCTAGGGTAAAACCGTTGGATATAGTGTCCTCAAGTTAATTATTGTAATTGCAGGCACGCGATTGTGGTGATTGAGGGAGGACCTATACGGGTAGAACAGTCTTACTCAAAATGATAGTATGCTATCTGGTTTGTCTCTATCATCATGTACATGAATTATGTGGTATTACAGATCACTATTACATATTGATAGAGCCTATAGGATTCTTTCTTGACTACCAGCATTATGATGGCGATCATATACGTGGGAGCTGGGTGGTCTATAAGCATATCCTTAAATGTCCCTAGTCAAGGGAGTATAAAGACCGGGCATCGATACTCCGGAGTATACTAGTGTATACTTTTCGAGACCCCGATGAGGGGCGGTGGCCGGTCTCACAAACTATTGGTGTCAGTTAGTCACCTAAGATAGCATACATGTGCTCATTGGGTTGTGAGTTACACTAGACGGATTCACCGGGAACATGCTAGATGGTATTATACCTATTGTCAGATAGCAGTTCTTAGGTGACATGAGTACAGGTTAGTCTGTCGATCTGAGACCGTCATTTATCTCGTGTGAGTTCCCACTGTACTTTGATTACTACCCTACCATGGCTCAAAGGAGTCATGTAAACAGGTTTTAGTTGGGTACAGTCCCAAGCCACATGGAGGCAGTGAGCGGATCTTCGGGGATTCGTCTCTCCCGGTATTGGGGGTTGATGTCGCGCTGTGCACGGGTGGCCATCGCCAGAAATTCTTAGTCAAGGTGGACGAGAATTACCGATTTGGATCGATAGATTCTAAGTGGGTTATGGGCTTCACACCGACACGTAATATCGTGTTATTAGGGGTCTGACTTTATCCACCCCCTAGACCCGATATGCGATACTCTTAGACGAATAGACCGGACTGTATGGAGATTGTCACAGACAGGCTCAGTAGGGGTTCGGATGAGTTCGCTCGTCGGCCTTCCTTTCGCTTAATACCCGTGTAGCCGTTACGTACAGCTAGTGCCGCTGACGTGCTTGTGGTTAAACCCACTGCCAGCGTATTGACGAGTCTTTAGAGTCCCACATAGAGGGTTTCCCTGGTTCAGGCGAAATGATATAGTAGCCGTTTTTTGATACGTGCAGGGCTTCGATCGAATGATCGTACTAATTACCCGAACTTTCGATCAGACGGTTGATAATACTAGCCGGCTCGGGTTTGAGCCGGATTATTAAATCAGGTACTGATTTAATAATTTATGTATATGTAAATCGATATGTATATTCTAGTATTATGTTCTTTGTGTAATTCTATCTCTTTGGGTATTCGTATTTTGGAATGAATACGGGTATGTATATACAGTAGAGTGTAATCCATATTTATACGGAAAACATTCTAGAAGGTGGACACCTCATTTTGGTTTATCCATTTATTAAATTAAATGGAAATGAGGTGTAAAGGTAAAGAAGAGAGAATGGAGAGAACCATGCTTGAATAGAGTTGACAAATGAATTGTTAATTCATTTGTGCAAACTATTCAAGTATGGTTGATATATTATATTTGAAAATTGAGTTTTACAAAACCATGCTTGATGTTTTCTCTCTTTAGAGTTTTCTCACTTTAGTTTTTCATTTGAGCTTTTGAATGGTTGGACTCTCACCATTTTTCTTTCTCTCTCTTCACTACCTTTCTTGAGCTCCTCTTCCTTCTTCTTCATCTTCTACCTTACCATCTCATTTGTTGAGAATCAAGGGTAGAAGAGAGATAGATACACACTTAGAGCAACTCACTACATCCTTAGGTACTCTAGATTAGCAATCTAGAGTCCATAATTTCTTCATTAGATTCTTAGTGTGGAGCTAGAGCCATAAGCTACATCCCTCGGGTGGATCATCTTCGACGGAGGAGGACCGGTGGCCAAGCTCGATTGAAGAGACCTTAAAGAGCCAAAGAAGAGGGTAGAAGACCGAAGGACACGAATCATTCAGTATAACACTTCTATCTTTTGTAGCTAGTTTTAGATTTATGGTTCGATTCTAGGACGGGTTTTTTAGCGGTAAAATCTTTGAACACCATTTTTGTTCCGCATCGACCACGGTAAATGGCCAGGGCACTAGAAACTCCCAACAAAAACCCGTTGGATGCAAATGGATCTTCAGAAAAAAGATTGGTGTAGATGGAAAGGTGGAAACCTATAAGGCTAAACTTGTTGCAAAAGGTTTTCGTCAAAGACCCGGTGTAGACTATGACGAAACCTTTTCTCCAGTAGCTATACTGAAATTCATTCGGATCCTACTTGCCATTGCTGTCTTCCATAACTATGAAATCTGGCAGATGGACGTAAACCGGCTTTTCTAAACGGAAGTTTGGAAGAGTGCGTTTATATGGATCGGCCGAAGGGATTCATAGACAATAGGAGCAGCGGGAAGGTGTGCAAGTTGCTTAAATCCATTTATGGATTAAAGCAAGCATCGTAGAGCTAGAACATCTGTTTTGATGAGACAGTCAAGGAATTTGACTTCATCAAAAACGAGGATGAGCCTTGTATATATAAGAAAATTATAGGAAGAACTGTCGTATTCCTGGTCTTGTATGTGGACGGCATTCTCTTGATAGGAAATGGCATTCCTATGCTACAATCGGTCAAGCTGTTCTTGTCACAAAGGTTCTCCATGAAAGACCTAGATGATGCCTCGTATATTCTGGGGATTAAGATCTACATAGATAGATCTAAAAGATTGTTGGGAATTTCACAGTCCAAGTACATAGAGGCCATACTACAGAGATTTAGTATGGAAGATTCCAAGCGAGGTAATATACCTGCATTGCACGGAATCACTCTCTCCAAAGAGATGTCTCTCAAGACTGATGAGGAGAGGGTTCGCATGAGTATTATACCCTACGCTTCGACGGTAGGATCTATAATGTATGCGATACTATATACCAGACCTGATGTAGCTTATGTAGGGTTGCTAGGCACGCGCACAAGGGTCTACGAGGCATCAACCATGCCCGATTAAAAATTTAGCCGTGCCGAACAATCCGAATACGGATCTTTAAACTAGGGTTTAGGCGAAAAGTAGCATGCTAAACACTTTAACACTAAGTAAGAGGGATTACAACCTTTATAGATCCGGTCCTTCACTTCATAAGCTCCGTGTTGAGGTCCCTTCGCTGCGAACGTCTTGCTCCCGACTCTCGAGAGGCTCCACGAAGAGAAAGGTGCAGTTTTGCTTCCGATCTTCGATACAAAGATGATCTACCTTGAAGTTTCGTTAACACAAGCTAACACTCACTTAAATTGAGTGAACACTCTCATGTAGAGGGCAAGGGAAGATGAGGATGATGAAGTAGGATTTTTGCTCTCTTTATTTATCTTTTTCTCATATTTATTCATCACTTGAAAAAATCTAGCAAGCTTTTTCATGAAAGAATGAAGGAGGAAGAAGATGAATAATGATTGAATCCATTTGTGATGAACAATGATAGACTTTGATAAGGTTAGAAATGCAACCATGGTTCAAGTAACCATTGTAGAGAATTAATTAGGGTTAGGGTTGAGTTAAAGATGAGTCATGCAAAAATATCTTTTCCAAAACAAAAAGAAAACCTTCTAGAAACATCTAGAAATGCTTAACCCTAATCAAACCCTAACCATGTTTAAACTCCACTAAACTTGTTGCATTAATAATCATATCATGTTACAATATTATATATCACATATATAATATTTATCATAACAAAATAAAATAATACAATTAACATATATCGCATATATATCAATGTATTACCCGAGTGAGAAAAAGAATCTTTTAGTGAGCTAATATTAATTAATGCAATTTAATATATCAAATATATTATTATACATTAAATTATCGAATCAACACTTGATCCGACAATCCGGCTATATCGCATATAACCGACTAATATTTATCCATACCGATTCATCGAATCAACACTTGATCCGATGACCCGGCTGATATCAAATATTGCGAGAATACAATACGATATCACATACCGCATTATCCTCGGTCCCGTACATATCACATATGTGCTCCTACTCCGTTTTTCCTGAGCCAAGAAACCTCTGTGTAGGACTCTAAAGAATCGTCAATACGCCGGCAGTAGGTAATGATCATATCAAACACCCACAAGCTGTAAGCGGTCAGCTAAACGTAACAGCTACCCAGGTATTGAGCGCTCAGAAGATCAACAAGCAAGCCTGTACATTTTCCTGTGAATCCAAACAGTAACACTCCCGTACAGTCCGGTCTCGTCGTCTGATATGTTGCATATCTTGCCTACGGGTGGTAAACGTCAGACCCCAGTAGCTCGATAAGTCGTGTCGATAAGAGGTCTATAACAGTTCGAGAAACTACTGATAACACTTATCAGTAAGTCTCAGCAACCCTGGCCAGGGATTTCCGGTTATAGCCAATCGAACATAGCACAACATCTACTCCCTATACCGGGAGAGACGAATCCCCTCCTATCGCTCATTGCCTCCATGTGATTCGGGACTGTACCCAAAAGCCACCTTTTTGCACGCCCTCTTAGATGTGGTATGATGGAAATCAAAGCACAGTGGGAATCACACAAGACTCTATGACGATCTCGGGTCAACAGACTACTCTGTACCAGTGTCACCGGAGAACTGCCATCTGACGTGAGGTATAATACCATCTGGGAGTTCTCGGCGAGTCCGTCCAGTGTACCCGGTCTCCACTGAGCACCCGTACACCATCCTTGATGTCAAACACCGATGGATATGGGATCATCCATCGCCCATCATATGGATCAAGATGCGTATACGCTAGTCTACTCTGGTGCATCGATGCCCTATCTCTATACACCCTCGACTATGAACAGTTATAGGATGTACTCGTCGACTACCGTGGCCCCACTAGTATGATCTCATCATAGTCCCAGTAGTCGAGTACATATCCTAAGGGCTTTATCAACATGTAATATAGAGACAATCAGAGTACATGTTAAGATAAAGTATAACCAGATAGCATACTATCATGTCGAGCAAGAAAGTCCTCCCTATATATGTCCTAGCATCCACTACAATATACATCGTATGTACAGTAATGGCCTCTAGGGCATACATATAACTAACAATCTCCCACTTACACTAGGGCCATCTGTTGTGGTATCACATACCCAACAATTAGCTGCGGTTGAAGTATCTCATACTCAACCATCCCATAAAAGTCTCTACTGGGAAAAAGGCCTTTGTGAGTGGATCCGCGCTGTCGTCCTCTGTGTCTACTCTCCTAACCTCGATCTCCCTGGAGATCAACCATCTCCATGATCAGGTGATACTGCCTAAGAATTATATCTGGATTTCTGATGGGACGGTAGTTCCTTGGCTAAAGCCACAACTCCATTGTCACACAATGCTAGGAACGAAGTTCATCTCATGAACTTATATCTATCCAGACAGCCTCTTTGGTAGCATCCTTGGTAACGATGTATCTTGCCTTTAATCTTCTAGTAAGTCACGGTATCTAGCTTGGAACTCTTCCAACATACCATCCCTCCACTGAGGGTAAAAACAATGCCTGCGACTGACATTCAATCGTCCTTATCACCCAGGAACCTTTCCAGTAATTCTCCCCAGGATCGATTGATGCCATCTCACTACATCTAGTGAGTATCCTAACATCCAATTACATCTATCTCATAGATGAAAACACAGGATTTAGGAGGTATCACTTTGATCCTATATGGAGAATCCTTGTGATAAGCGGAGATTGACCGAGCGTAGCATAGGAAATTCCTTCCCTATCAAAAGTATGTCATCCACGTACTCTACGAGGATCACCACCATACTCTCTACTACCTTTTTGTACATACAAGGTTCATCTACCATTTTGATGAAGTCAAACTCTTTGACTACCACATCAAAACAGATGTTCCAACTCCGCGATGCCTGTTTTATCACATAAAACATCTTGCGCACGTTTCCGCTGCTCCCACTGTCTACGAAGTCCTCTGGCTGTGTACTTATAGATGCTCTCTTCCAAAACATGATTCAGAAAAGCAGTCATGACACCTAACCACCAGATATCGTAGTCATGGTATGTAGCCGTGGCAAGTAGGATCTGGATGGACTTAAGCACAGATCTTTAGAAAAGGTTTCATCTTGATCCATACCTGGTCAATGATGCAAACTTTTAACAAGTCTAGCTTTGAAAGTCTCAACCTTTCCATGTACACCAAGTAATCTTCTCAAGATATACTTGCTCCTGATGGGGATTTAACCCTTCAGATATAGCAACCAAAGTCCATACTTTGTTGGTGTATAAGGATTCCATCTCAGATCGCTAAGCATCCAACCATTCTTACAGAGTCCCACTCCTGATGGCCAGCTCAAAACTAGTTGGGTCATCATCTCATGATGCAATCCTCGCTCCCACTGTCATAGAGAAACCGAAGTATCTCTCAGGTGGATGAGGAACCCTACTAGATCGGCGGAGAGGCTGAAGTTCGTTGGAAACTATTGAATCCACATTCAATAGGTATGCAGCTTCTCAAGTGCATTACTCCTAAAAGGAAATAGGAAACTCAGTAGTACTCATCATAGAGCACACCATATCACATATGGTGCTATTGCTCTGCCCGATATACCATCGTGCTATGGTGTATACGGAGGAGTAATGCTGAGAGAGAATCTTATTCTCCTTTAGAATTAGTCCAGGATTTCCGTGCTCAAGTATTCTCCTCCTTGATCTCATCAAAGGACATAATACTTATACCCGTATTTTGGTTCTCTACTTCTAACTTATATTCTGTGAATATCTCAAAAGTTTCGGACTTGTGTTTCATCAGGAACATATGTCTGAATCTTGAGAGATAATCAGAGAATGTAATGAAGTAAAAAGAACCGGTCTTGGCATGTGTAGACAGGAGATTTTTCATACATCAGCATGTATCAATCCCAAGAGTTTACCAACTCTTTCTCTGTTTCCAATAAACAGAGCTATGGTCATCTAATCTTTGTGACATGACTGGAAAGTTTCATAAGATGTAAATTTAAACTAATTTAAATATGCATCTTTATGTAACTTCATCCAGTCGGGTCACATTGATATGACCTAGTCTACAATGTCTCAAGAAGGATTCGTTCATTTCTGAACTCTTCCTCTTGTGTGTGTTCTGTATACTAAGAACTGTAGTTTGATTTAGAACGTCAATGCTTTTAGATAACGTACCTGAACCGATCAACTCTTGATATAGGAAATGTTCAAAACATTATCCAACAATATAAAATTATATCATTTCTTTACTAATAAAAAGACTGATATGATTTTGTATATCAGGTTCGGTATCTAATAACATTTGTTCAGAATCAATGTATTTTAGTAATACAGGGTGATAGTGACCAACAGACTTGACTGCAACACTTGCATCGTTTTCTATCTCATGAAACTTATCACCCGTTCTCAGTTCTCTACCTTTCTGTAGCCCATGTAACAAATTACATATGCGGGATCCTGATTCGGTATCAGATACCCAGGACGTAAAGGATACTGAGAAACAGTTCTCTGTAATGAACACACCCGAAGAGGATGCATCATCATGCACTTTCTTCGTTTGGGCGGCACGGGAATTCTGGTAATCCCCAATTTCCTGCTCTGTCTTATAACAATTATAAGTTGGAGCGGGACCAACGTTCCCCAGCTCAAGATAACAAGCAGGTTCGGTCAATAATCCGTATTATTATCTTGATTAAGGCGTGATATGGTCGCTACCTGGAGAGAGAGAGAAGAAAACACTCAGCATGCGCTCTTGCAAGATTAGATTGGTTATTTAATATATCTAATCAGGATGTCTCCCACTGTTTTAATCATATCTTCCTTCAAACCCTAAAATGAAAGACTAGCCGGGATTAATTACACGCTACAAGTTCGCCAATCTTTCAGCCAGGCCAGTGTCGGTACTTTGAGGGAGGTTCCCCGTGCTTTCGCACGAACCTAATTAATGTAAACTTCGTTTTCCCAGAGGCGTAACCCCGTTGACACCTTTCTAGACACCTACTTGATCGGCTAATTGTAATGTGTAAAACTCTCCCAGGAGTAACTCTTACTCGCAGCGGGTATCGGGATCTAACTATCTCATAGAAGGTATGCAATCTTATTGCAAATTTCAACACTTGAAATTCCCAATAATATTTTACCCCTAGCACTTATGACCTTAACTAAGGTCAACATATCATAAGCACTAGTCAAGTTCTACCCGTCATTTCATGATTAATCAGACCCACCCTATATGACCCTCAACTATGGTCGACATAATCACATGAATGTCCTAACTAATCGCATCATATGCAGTGTAGGAAGACATCACTTAGCTACCGTACACTACGCCTCAACTAAAGTCGACATACGCAGCACGAATACTAAGTACTCTACTTCCTAAAATGACAGAGGGCTACGACGGGTTTTTTAGAAAACCCTTTGCGTAATGAACTTGATATCGTTGTAGAATCAAATGATTTTAAAATGGAGTGTTTTTGAGGCTTTTCTAGTTTTGCTAAAGGGGTCACTCCCGGTGAAGGGATCGTCGGCCCTTTCCTCGTCGAATGAGGTGCGGGATATATCATATATATCACTGTGCAAAGCAGAAACTATAGAAGCAATCAAAAGACAATCCGAGAGTTGTAGCATCTGCCAGTTATTGCTAAAGGAGTCACTCCCGGTGAAGGGATCTCGGTCCTTTCCTTATCGAATAAGGTGCAGGATGTTCTACAAGGAACACCGCGATGCAAAGCAAGAACTGTAGCTACCTGTTTTTTGAAAATTCGATTCCACAACATCTTAGATTTCTTTTATTTCATTAATCATATTAATGAAGTCCCATTTTATTATACTTCACAAGCATCAGATATGAAACGAAATCAACAATATAATATATATATCTCATATAATATAAACATTCGTCTCAGGCAGTAATATGATCTCATCACAGAACATTGCAGCAGAAGAACATATATGAAATATTGGATATACTAGGACGTCCGTGTTTTCAATACGAGCCTGTATAAAACACGGATTCCACGGTCGCGATGAATAGCCAAACCCACATCCCTAGACCCCTACGAGAGCGGCAAGTAACACTGCCAATTCTAGGGTTAGGAGACCCGGTCTCGACTCCTCGAGATGGCCTCCCACTGGACCCTAGAACTCGGTTACTTGTGCTCCCCGCCTTGGGTCTACCTAATGTGGAAAAGTAAATAATATACAACGGCGGTGACATCTTCCGCAACCTGGAAGTGCCCCAATAAAAGAATATTACATACAAATGAAATTTACATGAATGAAAATGAAAAACTCTCATCTCACATAAAACCCCCGGCTATTCAATCACGACGATCCAATATAACATATCACAGCAACACATAATATCTCATATCATCAACGTAAGTAAGTATGCATACACCGATTGTCGTCGACGTATAGCAACGACAATCGGCAATACCACTACATACTACACTTACGGTCACAGAAAAGAAAATGTAAAACTACAACAGTTGGAATCCGCAACCTCTTTAGACATCGCATGCCTAACCAAATGAATTCTTTAGACATCGCATGCCTAATAATTATAAACCCCGCATTTTAGTCTCATTATCGAAAACTCTTTTCAATATCAAGTCGGGCAATTCAACAAGATTCTCGATATCTTGATCGAATGCTCGTCGCAAACTTTAGTAGATGGCCGCACCCCCGACGCCGTCGACGAAGTGCACCAAGGCGGAACACCGCTACCGCGAGCACCCAAACGGATGCTTTCGGCGACGGGGTTCTCCTACAGTCACTTGGTCGGGGCTAAGGGGTGTAGCTGTCTATTAAGTTTATCCGGCGAGTATCCGCGTACGCTACGTGATTGCGACAGACTTTTGATCACATCAAAATTCCGTGGCAACCGATCAAGTGAGACTAAACTGCTATGTTTACAATATTCAAATCAGTTATCTCATAACTTTGTGTGGATTCCAAATATTGTATCCCATTCCGGATAACTAGAAAATGTTAAACTTTCCGATCGAACATTCAAACACCCAAGATTTCCCCAATGTATCTCAACACTTGAAATTAGTTTAAAAACATCCATCACATGCCACAGTACCAATGGTCCAGCCGTAGAAGGGTCAAGCCAACGCCTCACATGTGGCACGCCGTACTGCCCCAAACCCTAAGGTTCAAAAGGCAGTTCAAGACGGTCACATAATCGAGTTAAGGTTTGTTGTCTTCTAGAGGGTCCACCGCGTTACTTGCACGACTTAGGACGTTCTTAAACATAAGGAAAAATCCAACTTTTGAAAAATTTTCCGACAGGGGAAAAAGTGAGTTATCGATATCCGCCCGAACTTTTTAACAGTTTCTAAAATTATCCGGACAAAATAAACAAAGTTAAATTATCCGATCGAATCAACGATTCCCCAATACAACCCTTGAAAAATCAACACTTGAGTGGAATTAAAATATTCACAGAAAAAATTGCCAAGAAAGGACCTAAGAATAAATAAGTGAAATTTCAGGGACTAAGTCGAAATTTTGGCCGCGGAACCGCCGCAAAACCATGGGTTTCGACGCGGTTCCGACGCCATTTAGTCGACTTAGGGGACCGTACTTCACAGTAATTCTTAGTTTTTCCTGCTTGTTTTTCTGAGCATTTTTAATTCAGAAAAAATCAACTTTTTGAAAAATGTACAGAGAGGGTTCCGTGTCGGGGTTTCGGCGTTCGATCGGACTTTAAACTTCGTCTAAACTTCGCCTAAAGCTCTAGCTTGGCTCTGATACCACTGTAGGGTTGCTAGGCACGCGTACAAGGGTCTACGAGGCATCAACCATGCCCGATTAAAAATTTAGCCGTGCCGAACAATCCGAATACGGATCTTTAAACTAGGGTTTAGGCGAAAAGTAGCATGCTAAACACTTTAACACTAAGTAAGAGGGATTACAACCTTTATAGATCCGGTCCTTCACTTCATAAGCTCCGTGTTGAGGTCCCTTCGCTGCGAACGTCTTGCTCCCGACTCTCGAGAGGCTCCACGAAGAGAAAGGTGCAGTTTTGCTTCCGATCTTCGATACAAAGATGATCTACCTTGAAGTTTCGTTAACACAAGCTAACACTCACTTAAATTGAGTGAACACTCTTATCTAGAGGGCAAGGGAAGATGAGGATGATGAAGTAGGATTTTTGCTCTCTTTATTTATCTTTTTCTCATATTTATTCATCACTTGAAAAAATCTAGCAAGCTTTTTCATGAAAGAATGAAGGAGGAAGAAGATGAATAATGATTGAATCCATTTGTGATGAACAATGATAGACTTTGATAAGGTTAGAAATGCAACCATGGTTCAAGTAACCATTGTAGAGAATTAACTAGGGTTAGGGTTTAGGGTTGAGTTAAAGACGAGTTATGCAAAAATATCTTTTCCAAAACAAAAAGAAAACCTTCTAGAAACATCTAGAAATGCTTAACCCTAATCAAACCCTAACCATGTTTAAACTCCACTAAACTTGTTGCATTAATAATCATATCATGTTACAATATTATATATCACATATATAATATTTATCGTAACAAAATAAAATAATACAATTAACATATATCGCATATATATCAATGTATTACCCGAGTGAGAAAAAGAATCTTTTAGTGAGCTAATATTAATTAATGCAATTTAATATATCAAATATATTATTATACATTAAATTATCGAATCAACACTTGATCCGACAATCCGGCTATATCGCATATAACCGACTAATATTTATCCGTACCGATTCATCGAATCAACACTTGATCCGATGACCCGGCTGATATCAAATATTGCGAGAATACAATACGATATCACATACCGCATTATCCTCGGTCCCGCACATATCACATATGTGCTCCTACTCCGTTTTGCCTGAGCCAAGAAACCTCTGTGTAGGACTCTAAAGAATCGTCAATACGCCGGCAGTAGGTGATGATCATATCAAACACCCACAAGCTGCAAGCGGTCAGCTAAACGTAACAGCTACCCAGGTATTGAGCGCTCAGAAGATCAACAAGCAAGCCTGTACATTCTCCTGTGAATCCAAACAGTAACACTCCCGTACAGTCCGGTCTCGTCGTCTGATATGTTGCATATCTTGCCTACGGGTGGTAAACGTCAGACCCCAGTAGCTCGATAAGTCGTGTCGATAAGAGGTCTATAACAGTTCGAGAAACTACTGATAACAATTATCAGTAAGTCTCAGCAACCCTGGCCAGGGATTTCCGGTTATAGCCAATCGAACATAGCACAACATCTACTCCCTATACCGGGAGAGACGAATCCCCTCCTATCGCTCATTGCCTCCATATGATTCGGGACTGTACCCAAAAGCCACCTTTTTGCACGCCCTCTTAGATGTGGTATGATGGAAATCAAAGCACAGTGGGAATCACACAAGACTCTATGACGATCTCGGGTCAACAGACTACTCTGTACCAGTGTCACCGGAGAACTGCCATCTGACGTGAGGTATAATACCATCTGGGAGTTCTCGGCGAGTCCGTCCAGTGTACCCAGTCTCCACTGAGCACCCGTACACCATCCTTGATGTCAAACACCGATGGATATGGGATCATCCATCGCCAATCATATGGGTCAAGATGCGTATACGCTAGTCTACTCTGGTGCATCGATGCCCTATCTCGATACACCCTCGACTAGGAACAGTTATAGGATGTACTCGTCGACTACCGTGGCCCCACTAGTATGATCTCATCATAGTCCCAGTAGTCGAGTACATATCCTAAGGGCTTTATCAACATGTAATATAGAGACAATCAGAGTACATGTTAAGATAAAGTATAACCAGATAGCATACTATCATGTCGAGCAAGAAAGTCCTCCCTATATATGTCCTAGCATCCACTACAATATACATCGTATGTACAGTAATGGCCTCTAGGGCATACATATAACTAACAGCTTACGCACTTAGCGTGGTGAGCCAGTATCAGTCGAACCCAGGAGAGAACCACTGGACAGTAGTGAAGAACACTCTTAAGTACCTGAGAAGGACTAAAGATCTGTTCTTGGTGTACGGTAACAGGGACTTCCAGATGGAGTCCTTTACCGAATCGAGCTTTCAGAGTGATAAGGATGACAACAATTCTGTCTCAGATTTTGTGTTTACCCTTAACACATGGACAGTCTGTTTGAAGACCTCCAAACAGGACACGTATTTTTATTCGGACGGATAATACTAGCGGGCTTAGGATTAAGCCGCATTCTAGTATTATAATATTAGATTATTTTTTATCTCTTGGTATTCGTATTTTTTGCAGTACGAATACGGGTATGGGAATGTATATATGGTGAGAGCGTTCTTGTAATTTTCACTTGAGTGTTTCTAGAAGAAAACACCTCATTTATGTTATATCTATTTATTGAAAATAAATAATGAGGTGGAGAGATGAGGTGTTTCAAAGCATGGTATGAAGCATGGCTATTTCTTTTCTTTATTCATTTGTCATCACTACTCTAGCATGGCTACTATATTTTATTGAAAATGAAATGCTTGATAGTTTTGAGCTTAGCCATTCTTTACTTCATTCTACACTTGACATTCTCTCTCCTCCTTTGCTCTCTTCTTCTTTCTCAAACCCTATCACTCTCATGAGTTGAGAAACCTTGGGTAATTGAGATAAACTAATCCAATTAATATTCTCTACATCATCTAAGCTATCTAAATTAGCAAACTAGGTACTTTAGTTACCTCACTTTTGAGGTTAGAGCTTGAACCATAAACTTTCGGGTGGATCGTTTTTGACATGAGGAGGCCGACGACCAAGCTCGATCCGTACCAACGAGGATCTTAAGAAGAGGATAAGAAGACCCGAAGGACTTGAACATAAAGGTATAAATCACTTCATAGTAGAGTAGAATCTTTGTAAGTTTTGTTAGCTAGAGCTTATGGTAGATCTTGAAAGTTTAGTCGATATTGCTTGCTATAAAATTGTTTTTTGTAAATGCCGCATCTCTACAAATTCTGTGGAGTGTGCGGTATCGACTTACAAAAGAAACACTCAGTGTGCACTCTAACAAGATTAAATTGGTTAATTACTTCATCTAATTAGGATAGCTCCTACTATTTTCTCAAATTCTCCTTCAAACCTTAAAAGGAGAACTAGTCGGGATAACCCGAATAGTAATGCCTACTCATCAGTGGAAATCGGGACCCAACTATCATCGCGTGATAACTTGACAGAAGCTACTCAAGCCACCACACTCCAGAAGGTATGCGTGCCTGACAAGTTTCCTTTATATTTGAAACTCCTGATGAGATTTTTGCCCTTAGGACCCAAGTGACTTTGACTAAAAATCAAAAGGTCAAAAGGTTCTAGTCAAGTTTTACCTATCATTATCTTAACTGCATTAGACCCATCCGCATGACACCTGACTAAAGATCAAAACTATCGTACGACTGTCCTAACCAATCTCATAACTATGTAACAGAAAAGCACCACGGAGCTATCGAACACTACGCCTTAATTAAAGATCGAAATATATAGCATGAATACTAAACACTACTAATCTAAAATGACAGAGGGCTACGGCTGGTTTTTGACGAAAAACTTTTAACGTGATGAATTTGATATCGTTGAAGGAATTGAGTAGTTTTGAAAATGAGTGGTTTAGTCTCCACATCTAAAATGAGTGGTTTTAAAGAAAACTGAGTAATTTATAGTCACGTAAACTTTTGCTTAAGAGTGAAATCCCCGTGTAAGGATCATGGCTCTTTCCTTGTCGAATGAGATGCTGGGTATTCCTAATCGAATACCGCTATGCAAAGAAAAAGGAAACGCCTATAGTTTTTGAAATTTGGTTCCCGCAACAACAATTTAGGTTTTTTTTTCTTGCATTAAACATATAATACAGTCCCATCAACTAATCCTATCACACTAGAAGAAACGAAAATACAACGCACATATATGCCATCAGCATTTACCACAGGATCCCGGGTCTTCACCATAAGGTTACTTAACTTATGGCAGGACGGGGAAAGGACTAGCGCGGATGCAAAACATATACAGCGTCTAATATATATAATATATATCCATTCGTCTCAGGCATGATAACAATAACAAAGTAGCAGAATCAAACACAATTAAATAGGTGGTATACTAGGAATTCCGTGTTTCATTTTAGCCATGAATGAAACATGGATTCTACGGTCGTGTGACTAGACATAACCCTAGCCCCTAAACCCCTACGAGCACGGTAAGTAGACCCGCCAATTCTATAATTAAGTGACTTTATCTTGACACCTTTAGATGGACACCCGTTGGATTCTAGAACCCGCTACTTGAGCACTCCTCTTGGGTTTATCCTAGGTACAAGAGGTGAAGCAAATATATAATACATAGGGGACACAACCTCAACTCGAAAGTGGCCCTCAAATGAATAAATATACAACCCGCAGCGACGGCAGTTCACAAGTCTTACACTTGCCCCGCAATATAAATATACATGAATTATAAAACTCTCATCTCACAAACCCCCGGCTATTCATCACGACGACCGCAACTATTCCAATCCAAACAACCATCACAGAACATCAATGCGAGTATCAATTTCGTAACCCCTTCTAATTAATACCTATAGCAATTAGACGATATTTTACCAAACGTTATGATACTCAAGCACACGTAACTAATAGAATCCATATCCGCTAGGAATTAAAACCGGATTATTCGAATAATCCAAACAAACATGCCCGACAACAAAAACCAACCTAAAATCCCACTTTGAATTCTCGAAACGGAATCCGAACTTCACGAAAAACGACCGGGATATCAGAAATAATGCCCGGGGAATCCCCGAAGGTCCGTAGGGGGGTGAGGGGGTGCCCCAACCCTGAGGACATCGAAATGGTGATCTCTGGGGAGACACCATACCCAAGAGAACACATTGGGGTGCTCTCGGGTGTAGGGCCCCCCCCGGCCACCACTTAGTGGCCGAGGGGTGGGCCCTCCCCCAAACCCCCTAAGGATCCCCCGGGGTAAACAACGACCCCCCGTCGGAGTATTGATTTAGACCAAAACTCCGCGGTGATCGGAAACAAAGCACAGAAGTGGGGTTTTCTTGGTTTTTCCAACACTAGTTTTCAATAAACAAGTTTATATGGATTCTAAAATTACCAAAACAAGTTTAATTTTTTAGTTTGGCTCTGGTATTATGTTAGTAGGCCTTGGGCACTCTACCATGAATTTAGCACAATTAAATTAGGGTTTTCAAAAAATGTAAAGAGCTTAAGAAACTACAACAAAGGATCATTACTAAATAATTAAACATTGTAACAATAACCATAGGAGTTTCATACAAAGTAGAGAGTACACAACCTATGAAGTATCTTCATATGCTCCAATTTGTGTTGGACTCTAGCTAGGCTCTCAGGATGTGTGCACAAGCTTGGTGAAGACCCTTCTCCATCAAAGATGATCTACTTGAGGAAACCCTATCTAGCTCCATCTCTACTTTTATCTCCATGAGTTTAGTGAAGAAACTAATACCCAAAGCTTGCTAGGAATGGAGTACTAAGATGTAGTGTAGTCACTTTTATTTTTGCCTCACCAAACTATTTCCTTTTTAATTCTCTTATGATTTATAAGTGAACGAAGAGGAAGAACTAAGTTCAAAAGAGAAGAGAGCGTAAAAAACTTATGAAATATAATCCTTAACCATTTTAACAAAATGGTTACAATTATTTAACATAACTAATTTCAATCTCAACCATTGATTCTCATCTCTTTTACAAGTGTCCATACACTTCTCTCCCCTCCACTTGTCCACTTGTAGAAAGTGGCAAAGGATGGGCTACACCTAAGGTATAACATAAGCTAAAGAGAATAAAATAGAAAAGGGAAAAACAATATATAAATAATTATATGTTACATAACATATATATATATATAATATGTAATTAATCTATTAAATCAACACAAGATTTAATTTCCGTCTCTCTTTAAAATTCCGGCTAGTATATACTCATGTCCGATTACCGTCAATGTATCTTTACATTAGTTTTAATCGAACTCCAGAACGTATCCAATACGCACATCTACATCATATCGCTAGAGTCGGAAAAACCTCTATATGGGACTATAAAGACACGACAATACGCTGGCAGTGGGTTTAACCACAAGCACGTCAGTGGCACTAGCTGTACATAATGGCTATCCAGGTATTGAGTGAAAAGAAGGTAGACGTGCAAGCTCGTCCAAACCCCTACTGAGCCTATAAGAGACAGTCTCCGTACAGTCTAGTCTGTTCGTCAAAGAGAATTGCATACTGGATCTAGGGGGTGGAAAATGTCAGACCCTTAATAACCCGATAAGTCGTGTCAGTGTCAAGCTCATCACCTACCGAGAAACTACTAATCTACAGTCAGTAAATCTCATCCGCTCTGGCCAGAGACTTTTGGTGATAGCCGACTGAACATAGCATGACATCTACCCCCAATACCGAGAGAGACGAATCCTCAACAATCCGCTCACTGCCTCCATATGGTTCGAGACTGTACCCAACTAAAATCTGTTTGCACAACTCAGTAGAGCCATGATAAGGTAGTAATCAAAGCACAGTGGGAACTCACACAAGACAAATGACGATCTTAGGTCGACAGACTTACCTTTACTCATATCACCATAGAACTGCTACCTGACGATTGGTATAATACCATCAAGCATGTTCCCGGCGAGTCCGTCCAGTATAACTCATAACCTAATGAGCACTTGTATACAATCTTTGGTGACTTACTGACACCAATGGATGTGAGACCGGCCATCGCCCCTCGTCGGGGTCAAGAAACATATACACGAGTCTACTCTGGATTATCAATGCCCGGTCTCGATACTCCCATGACCAGGGACATTTAAAGATTTGCTTATGGACTACCCAGGCCTCACCTGTATGATCACCATCATAACCCTAGTAGTCAAGCAAGAATCATATGGGCTCTATCAACATATAATAGTGATACACAGTACCATATAATACATGTACATGATGATAAAAACAAAGTAGATAGCATACTAACATCTCGAGTAAGTCTGTTCTACCCATATAGGCCCTCTCTCAATTATCATAATCGTCTGTCTGCAATTACAATAATTGTCTTGAGGGCACTATAGCCAACAGTATGTGCACGCGGGTATTTCACGACACCCATACATTCATGCTATCATACACACATATACACCTTTATGTTGAGTACTTTTTGGATGTTTTGACACCCTTAGGATTTGCCGCCTTAGAGTTAGAGACAGATGCATTAGCAGAGCAGGATTAGAGCTAGTTGAGGGGCTAGCTGAGGAGCATTAGTTTAGTGTATGTTTATTTTTCCTTTATCTATTTCAGTTCGCTTTTAGTATGTGAGCCCCTCATGGGACGTAGGATTTACGTACTTCTTTTTTGGATCGGTATTCCTTATTCAACTCTATTGTTATTTGGATCTTTTGTTATTGAATCTATTGTTTTATGGATCCATCTTTGTACTCTTGATATTTTATGTAGTATTTTATTATTAGTATCATCTCTGTGGTATATTGTTATATATATCTTGGATATTGTCATTACAGGTATAGTTTAGAAGCTTTAATGTGACTATGGAAGGATGATTTCTTACCGTAGATAACGTGGTTGGCCGAGTTACTCTCTTTATTCCCATATACTGAGAAGCGGGGCGTGCCAGTAATGATGCGTGCTTCTCACACTGTTCATTAAAAGTTTGACCGACTTTGCTTTTCGCTGGTACATAAGCATACTAAACAACTCGGTCAAGACATTTGCTCAAATGGAATCGCTATTCAAACAAAGATTCATGAGTGTCAGTGACAGAATCGCTATTGTTGACCTCGTGAAGAGTAAATAGAACAATAATGAAAGCATTGCTGATCATGTCAACCGAAAGCATAATCCTCACACCAAATGCGAACAATCGTTAGAACACGGGCAAACTGTCAGCCTTATTAGGGGAAATATCGATAACTGGATGACCCCCTCTTTATGCACGGCGGATTTCAAAACTCTTCAGGACCTAACTGAAAGGATCCAGTCAGCGGGACCCTCGTAAACTCTGCGAGGCCGCCGAGAAGTTCAAAAGGGCTTAACCATCATGTTCCAAACACAAACGTACACATTTTCATATTGAGTTCGCATGATCTGTATGCCCTATTAATCGGAAGTTCCCCTGCCTCATAGCGAGGGGTAATTAATTGCAACTTTGTCCACGTTTCTCGAAGATTAGAATCCTCATAATCAATAAACCTCCGCCTATCCTAGGCAGGTAGAATTTGTACAATGCTTGACATGCAAGCGCATCCATCTCAACAGGGTGAAAAAACACTCTACAACCCCCTCATTGTTGTCCCAGAAAATAAAATCTGTTTTATACCCTTAGATTAAAATAATCACAATTATAGTTTTAGAGATCCAAATCATGTAAACTCGAAGTTGTTTTGGTAACTAGATTGAGAGACCTACCTTTTTCTAGTTAAGATCTTTTCCTGAAAACACCTCAAAAATATTGTAATTTGTGTTTCTAACACTTGCTTTGGTGCTGGACAGATTCCGTCCTGCTCTGCGCAACGATACCAAAACATAATTACCTCCTAAACCAGTAACTGGATTTAGATGAGACTTGAACCCATGTCTGCATAACATCTAAGACTACATTTCTCGTGTTTATCCTAAGTTCATATGAATTGTTTATCTACTGCTCTCAAGTACTTCTTTGTGCTACTGTTTCTGGTTTGTGCCTTATGGATGCTTCAATTTCGTATCGTTTCATGTATATCTTATGTAGTCCGACTCCCTCATTGTTATAGTTACATGAATCATATGGTTAGATATATGGCATGCTTGATACGAATCTAACTCGAACCGTGAATACGTATATACATGAATACTTGAACCGTGAATACATAAAATGTGAACTTGACATGAACTTGAAATACTCCAACGTATTCATGGATTCATGTAGGGCTTGTGTCAAAATCTGTAACTTAACATACGATAACACGGGAAAAGGGGTAGTTTGGTAATGAATGTATTTCGTGTTACAAGAGTCCACTAAAATTCACTAACTATTCATGAATCTCGTGTGTCGTTGTTCCGTGGGTTTGACGGAGCTTAACTATACGTGCTATTGGTTCATGAGTTTGACGGACTACTCTTGTTAAACGTATACTTTCACTACTAGAACTACAATAAAACACATAACTGTAGAATTGCCATGCTTATATAATTTCCTTTGCTTGATTGCCATAACATGTTGTTCACTTCATTATACTATTTCATACTTGCTTATATGCTTGTCGTTATATTACTTTTATAATCATACTTTAACCGGGGACTTACTGAGCGTAAGATCGCTGACAGAGATTCCATTTGATTCTTTTTTTCTTTTGAAATGTTCGTCACGTGTCTTAGGGTAAGGAAAGGAAATAAGAAGAGAGATTGAGCTGACAGAGGAGGATTATTCTCAACTGTCATCGCAGGCCGATTTATAGACGCCGCCAGTCCTTATATTTGTATGCCTACTTGTTAAGGAATTTATTTTATTTCATATTCCAGTTGTATCGGATATTTGACTTTGCATCGACTCTTGTTTATTGTTGGAATTGAATGCAATAGTTGTAGTTGGATTTATTCTTTTACTAAATTCTTGTTATATTATCTATTGTCGTCTATGACGCTTAACGTATTCATTTCAAGAAAGACCTTTCTCTGTATAAATACATCGCAGGCCCAGTCATGTACTTGCTACCGTCTTTTGGGAAGTAGGGAGAGACACATAGACAAGGTTTTATCTATTTAGTTTGTAGGTTAATACTTACTAGTCGATAAACTTAGGTAGATCTCTATGATGACAAGTGTGAGATCTATTTAGGGGAAGATCTAGACTAGGTTAATGCTAGAATAAATAGAACTATTGTTAGGAATATGTATGCCCTAGAGACCATTATTGTACATGTGATATATATTAGAATGGATGCTTGGATATACATACATACATATATATATATATATATATATATATATATATATATATATATATGACTTCCTTGCTCGACATGATAGTATGCTATCTGGTTACTCTTTATCTTAACATGTTGACTGGTATTCTTTACTGTCTTACTCTCACATGTTGATAAAACCCTTAGGATATGTACTTGACTGCCAGGATTATGATGAGATCATACTAGTGGGGCCAGGGTGGTCCAAAAGTACATCCTTTAATCAGTTCCTACTCGAGGGAATATTGAGACTAGGGCATCGATATTCCAGAATAGATTAGTGTGTACGTTTCTTATCCCTTAGAGGACGATGGTTGATCCCACAACCATTGGTGTGTGACATCAAAGATTGTACACAGGTGCTCATTGGAGAATGGGTACACCGAACAGGACTCGTCGAGGACTCCTAGTTGGTAGTATACCTATCGTCAGATAGAAGTCTTCTGGTGACACTGGTACAGGTTAGTCTGTAGACCCGAGATCGTCATAGAGTCTTGTGTGGCTCCCACTGTGCTTTGATTTCCTCCCTACCACGGCTCAATGGAGCATGCAAACAGGTGGATTTTGGGTACAGTCCCGAGTCACATGGAGGCAATGAGCGATAGGAGGGGTTTCGTCTCTCCCGATTGGGGGTTAATGTTGCGCTATACTCGATTGGATATAACTGGAAGTCCCTGGCCAGGGCTGCTGCCAAGATTTACTGATAAGTGTTATCAGTAGTTTCTCGAACCGTTATAGGCCAGACATCGGCATGACTTATCATGTTACTGGGGTCTAACGTTTACCACCCATAGACATGATATGCGACATATCAGACGAAGAGACCGAACTGTACGGTAGTGTTACTGATAGGCTTCATAGAGATTATGGACGAGCTTGCTTGTTGATCTTCATATCGCTCAATACTCGGATAGTCGTTAGGTCCAGCTAGTACCGTTGATGGCTTGTAGGTGACTGATGTGATCATCACCTACTGCTGGCGTATTGACGAGTCTTTAGAGTCCCACACAGAAGTTTTCTGGTTCGAATGAAACGAAGTAGGACACATATGTGATATGTGTGTAGGCCTGATTAAATACGAGTATGTGATACCGTATTGTAATCTGGCAGTTATCTGTTATCGGTTATGTTATATGTGATATAACCAGATTATTGAATCAAGTGTTGTTTTGAGAATGTGATAAACAGATAAATGATATTGGTCGGTCATATGTAATATAACCGGATTATTAGATCAAGTGTTAATTTAATAATATGATATATATTATATGTGATATAATTATATCTTAACTAATATCATTAGCTCACTAATTGCTTTATTAAATATATATATATATATATATATATATATATATATATATTATATGAAGCATGGCATATGTTTTTCTATTTTTAGAAAATATAAAATAAGGTGTAAATGTGGAGATATTTGTGGAATGGGCAAAGCATGGGTTTTATTATTAGTATATTACTCTTGACTCATTATTAAAGCATGGTTGTAATTTCTTATTGCAATTTAATTTGGACACTGTTTTTATCTGCAGTTTTTGCGCGATCAAAACGGCGGATTTCTAACGTCACTACAAGCTACCCTAATGTTCTAGCTTGGCTCTGATACCATGAAAGTCAGGCAGTCACCCTATCCAATGGGGTCGCCATGGCACCTACAGGTCCCTGGTACAGCTACTAGGCATTGGATGTCGACCTATGGGGGGTTCTCACTATGTGACAGTGTGGTGAAGCATAGGCTCTTATCCTCAGGGTGTCCCGAGATCGGAAGGTGTTCCGGCGAGTTGTATTCCTCACGAGGGGCATGCGTAAAAAGTAGCTGCTGAGGGACCTGTAGGTGCCACGGCGACCCCATGTATAGTCTTACTTAACACCTAATAAAATTAAAATTTGCCATGCTTGATGCTACTAAAAACTCATGGTGGTGCTAGAATCGACTTTCATGGTATCAGAGCCAAGCTAGAATATTAGGGTAGCTTGTAGCGACGTTAGAAATCCGCCGTTTTTGTCGCGCAAAAACTGCCAATAAAAACAGTTTCCAAAATGATGTTTTGAGTTGTTTTCATACCCCGCGGGCTTACGGTTTGAACCGAGAAGCCGCGGGGTGGAGCGTGCGCACCCCTAGGACACCCCGGGAGGGACCAGAGGCCGGACCCACACTCCAAGACCACCATAAGGTGACCTTAGGAGTGGGTGACCCGAGAGCACCCCAATTGGGTGCTTTTGGGTCTGCCTTCCCCTAGGGCCCACCTTCCCCTAGGGCCCACTTTGAAGTGGCCCCCGAGGGTGGGTACCATCCCGAGGCCTCCTATTAAATAGTTAATTTTGGGATCTTTGCCTCCGCGAAGATTCGGGCGGGTTTCGAGTTCGTTTCGACTCCCGGATTGGCTTAAAACGATCGGTTTTGGAACTTTAGCTCACTGGATTTTTCATGTCTTGGAAAAATTGGTTTAGTTTGCTAATTGCGTGCGGAATTCTAATGTCACGGTTACTTTATAAGCTTTGTGATGTGTGATACAATTATTAGAATCCGGATTAATTAGTTTTATGAAAACTAGTTAGTATATTATAAACCTAGCCATTTAGTCTCAATTGATCGATTGCCACGAAGTTTTGATTCAGATCAAAACTCCGTCGCAATTGCGTATTGTACGCGATCACTAAGTCGAGAATCTTGTTGAATTATCCGACAGACTATTGAAAAGAGTTTTCAATTTAAGACTAAAATGCAAGTTTTATAAGTTAAGCATGAAATCTGGAATATGAGATATTCCGGGTTTATGATGTCTAAGGATATTGCGGATTCTAATTATTGTAGTTTTCTGTTTTCTTTTCTGCGACCGTAAGTGTAATACGCGAGGTATCCCAAATCTCGTTGCTATATGTCAACGGAATTTAGGATACGCGTATTTACTTACGTTGATGATATGTGATATCATGTGTTGCTGGAGATATGTTTTATTGGATCGTCGTGATTGAATAGCCGGGGGTTTTATATGAGATGAGAATTTTTCAATTTTCATTCATGTAAAATTTGTAAGTAATATTCTTTTATTGGGGCACATCCGGATTGAGGATGATGTCACCACTGATGTATATCATTTACTTTTCCGCATTAGGATAGACCCAAGGCGGGGAGCACAAGTAACCGGGTTCTAGAGTCCAGTGGGAGACTATCTCAAGGAGTTGAGACTGGATCTCCTAACTCTAGAATTGTCAGGGTTACTTGCCGCTCTCGTAGGGGTCTAGAGATGTGGGTTTGGTTATTCATCACGACCGTGGAATCCGTGTTTTATATTATTGGCTAAATTTAAAACACGGACATCCTAGTATATCCAATATTTCATATGTTGCTTCTGCTGCTTGATTCTGTGATGTTGATCATATAACTGCGTGAGACGAATGTAACATTATATATATGATATATGTAGGGTTTTCTAGCATGACAGCAAGGTTTCGGGAGGCATCGTCCATGCCATTTTCAAAAAATTGTCATGCTAAGCAACTCTAGACTAAGAATCTTTAACTAGAGATTTAGACAAAAGCTAATGTAAACTACTTTTACATCAAGAGAACAAGAAAACAACCTTTGTAGACGATCCTTCTCTTCACTTGCTCCGTGTATTAGTCCTGCGAATCCACTAGGTTTCTCTTGAGACTTTGAACAGGCTTACTCCGATGACCTTCGTGCCGAAGATGATCCACGCGAAGTCCCTCCAATTCAAGCTAGCTTTTACACTAAACACTTTAGCGTAAGAAACACGCTACACTTGATCGCTAGTCAAATGTAGGATGGTGAAGTAGGGGATGTAAAGAGCTTACAAGTTTGTGTTTAAGTTTCATGATTCACATCATATGTGAGGGTTGAAGATTGAACCATGACAAGAGGAGGAAGAAGAAGCTAGAGAGCAACCATGGGAGAAACTCAACAAAAATGGCTAAGTGTTGAGAATGAGCAAGAATCAATGCCAAGTCTTGACCCCTCACACATTCAAGTATGGAATTATGCAATATAAAATTGCAACCATGCTTGAATAGTGAGTCAAGATGAATAAACTAAAGTTAATCCCATGCTTGCAACCATGCTTCCACTTTCCACCTCATTTCTAATTTCACAAAATAGAAATTTAAATGCCATGCTTCATTATTATATATATATATCATATATATTAATATATACATAATGAAGAATAATTAGTGAGCTAATGATATTAGTTAAGATATAATTATATCACATATAATATATATCACATTATTAAATCAACACTTGATCTAATAATCCGGTTATATCATATATGACCGACTAATATCATTTATCTATATATCACATTATCGAATCAATACTTGCTTCGACAATCTGGTTATATCACATATAACCGAACCGATAACAGATGACTGCCAGATTATAATACGGTATCACATACTCGTATTCAATCAGGCCCACACATATATCATATATGTGGCCTACTTCGTTTCGCTTGAACCAGGGAACTTCTGTGTGGGACTCTAAAGACTCGTCAATACGCCAGCAGTAGATGATGATCACATTAGTCACCTACAAGCCGTCAGCGGTACTAGCTGGACGTAACGGCTACCCGGGTATTGAGAGATATGAAGATCAACAAGCAAGCATGTCCATAGTCTCCATGAAGCCTATCAGTAACACTACAGTACAGTCCGGTCTCTTCGTTTGATATGTCGCATATCATGTTTAGGGGTGGAAATCGTCAGACCCCAGTAACGTGATAAGTCATGCCGATGTCTGGCCTATAACGGTTCGAGAAACTACTGATAACACTTATCAGTAAATCTCGGCAGTAGCCCTGGCCAGGGACTTCCAGTTATAGCCAATCGAGCATAGTGCAACATCAACCCCCAATACCGAGAGAGGCGAAACCCTTCCTTTCGCTCATTGCTTCCATGTGACTCGGGACTGTACCCAAAATCCACCTGTTTGCACAACTCCTCTTGAGCGTGGTAGGGAGGAAATCAGCACAGTGGGAGCCATACAAGACTCTATGACGATCTCGGGTCTACAGACTAACCTGTACTAGTGTCACCAGAGAACTGCTATCCGACGATAGGTATACTACCACATAGGAGTCATCGGCGAGTCCTGTTCAGTGTACCCAGTCTCCATTGAGCACCCGTATACCATTTCTGATGTCAAACACCAATGGATGTGGGATCATCCATCGCGCATCATATGGGTCAAGAAGCGTATACGCTAGTCTACTCTGGAATATCGATGCCCTGTCTTGATATTCCCTCGACTAGGAACAATTAAAAGATGTACTTGTGAACTACCCTGGCTCTACTAGTATGATCTCCATCATATTCCTGGTGGTCAAGTACATATCCTAAGGGCTTTATCAACATGTGAGAGCAAAATAGTATAAATACCAGTCTATATGTTAAGATAAAGGTAACCAGATAGCATACTATCATGTCAAGCAAGAAAGTCCTCTCTATATATGTCCAAGCATCCACTATAATATACATCATATGTACAATAATGGCCTCTAGGGCATACATATAACTAACAATCTCTCACTTGCACTAAGGCCAGTTGTTGTAGTATATCATACCCAACGTCCCAAAAGTCTCTCGAATAGCATCTGGGGAATTGCCTTGGTGAGTGGATCCGCTGTGTTATCCTCTGTGTCAACTCTCCTGACCTCGATCTCCCGGAGATCAACAATCTCCCTGATCAGGTGATACTGTCTAAGAATGTGTCTGGATCGCTGATGGGACCAGGGTTCCTAGGCCAAAGCCACAGCTCCATTGTCATCCCAATACACAGGTATTGGATGCCCAATGGTAGGAACCAAGTTCATCATACGAACCTTATTCATCCAGACAAATTCTTTGGTAGCATCGTTGGTAGCGATATAATTGGCCTTTATCGTCTAATATGTCACGGTATCTAGCTTGGAACTTGATTGATCTAAAAAACTATCTATAACCGCAATCAAGAACGGCGTCACTTGGTAGCTAGCCGGTGAGTACGGATCGGTCCACAGGGATGTTGTGAATTTCCTAATCGCTCAAACGAGTTAATTCCGAACGGTGTGAATGGATTAATTAAATCTAAAAACTAAATTAATCTAAGGCAATTGAATTAAAGATCTAACTATCTAACTAGGGTAAGGAATTAAATTTATACTAGGGCAGAGAATGAAAAATTACCCAGGGCAAGAATTGAAATTAATTACTTACTTTACAGATGGCTCTCTCCAAACATCAACACAAGACTTGTCAGATCTAAATTTCTGAAATGAAAAGAGGCATCGATGCTCTCTAAAAGAAATCTAAATTTTATTGATAAAAAGAGGCACAGGGAGGCATAGCCTTTACAATGATTTAGAGTTCCTATTTATAGAGGATAGGAAACCCTAGGTTACAATTGATTCGCACGTCTACATTTACCAAAATATCCTTAGGAAGACGTAGTCAAAGTAGACTCCAAGCTTTGGTAAAATTTTATGTCTCTGTCTCTTTAAAAGGAAGTATTGGGCCTTGAAATTTCCTTTGTTGGCTTTTCTGTCTTTGGGCTTCCTTATTATTTGGTTCTTTTATTAAAATAGCTTCTATGTTTCTTCCAGATCTCCAGTGAATAATTGCGGTGGACTTTTAACCGTTCGCTTTGTAATCTTGGACCTTGCATTGCCTTGTACTTTGTGAATTTTATCTTTGATGTAGGCTTGATCAAGAGTCTTCTGTTTGTTGGTCAAAGTCTCACTTTTACGTCGTCTTTTATTGTTTTCACTGTTTTAGATCCAAGAACCTGTAACCTATAATATGTAGCAGACATGCGTCAAAAGCACCTGTTTATTTATAAAACGAATAAGAATGGGGAATATAATAATGCAATATTATGGTGTGAACAAATACCCCCAAACTTATCTTTTGCTCGTCCTCGAGCAAACTTAGTTTTATTCTCGACAAAACCTAACTGCACTTTCGCAGGGAAACGCGATTGCACTGAGCTCGTGCAACAAGACGTTAAACCTCTAGGTGTCCCTAGTAGGAGGAGTGTTGTCTCCTGAGGGTTTTCAGCGGATACTAACCACAAAATCCTATCAATTCGGCTTTTCCGACTTTTGTTCTCCAATTAGGTTTTCTAACAAGGAATTCTATTATCGTCGACTCATAAATTATCCACCCATATTCTTCACACTTCATCATTATCTAATTTAAGATTATACATGTTTTGCAGGCCTACTTAGCTTTCGGCATCTCCTAAGTTTTCCTTCTAGGGTTCCATCTCCACTTAGGAATTTTTATCAACTTTACTAAAGATACAAGTTCTATTCTTCATTCCTTTCTCTCATCTAAACTCCAATCACATATCCCTATGTGTGTGTAAATATCACCCCTACATTTGGAAATTCAAATTAAGCAATCATACTCTTGTCCGTTGTCCAAAGCACTTATAAATTGGTGAATTTTTAATTGAATTTTGCTTGCACATCCTTCATGCGACCGTTAATACTTCTTGAGGTACCAACGACCGATTATAAGATGTGTTTGCACTTTAAAGCCTAATTCCTAGTCTTGCAACACCCAAGGCTTTTAGCAGTGACTCCCAAACCAGTTGGTCTAAGGCAATAGGTGAAGAAGCACCCTCGCTAAATATTTTTCTATTTTTGCAGCCTTAAGTAATCACAAAAACCCGTGTTCATTTTTTTCTTTATTCACACTTGTATTTTTTCATTTTCTTCGTACTAAGGACTTTAGACAAGAGCATTTCAAGGCCTCTTCTACTATTCCAAGTTTCAAGGTGCGTGATTGTGCAATTTGTAGGGTATACATTTTCAGAATCTAGACTTAAGCTAGGAATTATTTTTCAAACTTATACTCTAATAAAAATATCAATACTTTTCCTTTGTTTCAACTTAGCCCAAGAAGTGAACTCAAAATTTGCCTATTTCTAAATAAACTACAAAGACATATACTTTCTACCGTTAAACTTTAAGAAAGGTTATTTTTAGGGTTTTTAATTTACTAAGTCTAGATCTAGTTGTTCCTAGCTAGTTAACCTATTTGTCAAACTCAAGTCAAATACGGCCAAAATTGAATACATTAATTTTTATAATTTTTGAAAATTTTCAATTTTTATGGGTTTTAAAATAAGTATGCAAATGCAAAAATATACATATGAATGCGAAGGAAGAAGACGTACCGAGCATACCCCCAAACTCAAACTTGACAGTGTCCTCACTGTCACGCTACATCAAGAGGGTCAAAATGCCGGCACTCCCCTGTTTATTTATTTGCAAATTTTTTTTAAATATTTTCTAATGTTTTGAATTTTTTTTATTTTTTTATAGAAAACAAAAAAATATATGTACATATATACAACAAGGTTCCCCCCAAACTTAAGCTTGGCCTTACATAAGCCAAAGGTTAGCACCAACCATTCAAAGATCTTATCGTGGTAATGGTAGGGTTGGTGAAAGAATGGGATGTAAAGGGAAGAAATGAGAAGCACACGAGACCGAATGGGAAGAAGGGTGGAATATAGTCTCGGTGGAGGAGAAGAAGGGCGGAAAAAAGAAAGAAGGGGCGCGCGATCTTGAGGGTGTAAATCGAGTGAATAAATTAGCGCAATTTGTGATGATCGATGTGTTAAAAGCGATTGTGCTAACCTATCAACCCGTCGAGAAATGGGGTCAAATCCCTCAAGATTCGCAAGAAAGCATGGGTACGCCGAACTTGGTATTGGAGATGAAAGTGTAACGGTCTCTTGTACGGTCGGAACGGTAGGAAGGACGAAAGGGAGTGAATTAGGGATAGTCTCATTCTCACCGTAGTAAACTGTCTCGAACTTGAAAGATTCCATCAATGGTTCGAAATGACTGTAAGCAACCGAGTCTGATGGTTCAACTAACTCATCTGAAAATTCAAAGGACTCAAACTCGGGCGGTGAGACATCAACATCGTCTAAAAAAGTGAAACACTCGTCTGTGAGAACTGTGTCAGATTCAAAGGAAAATTTTTCAAGCTCACAGTCTTCAAGCGTGATATTAGGCATGGTCGGAACGATGGAAAGTAGGGAGGGTGATTTAGTTAACGGTTCAAGAGGATGAATTGGAAAATTCGACACATCAAACAAGAATGGTTCAACCTCAATATTATCCTCAATACTCTCCTCAATACTATCCTCATAATTCTCCTCAATATTTAACTCATCCATGCTATTATCATCAAAATCAAGACGCATATGAAGTTCGGGAGAAACATCTAATGACTCGGGATGATGAGTTGGACATAAAATTTCAATCAAATCGACGGGTTCATCATCCAAAATATTCCCGGCGTTTATATCCTCAATCAAGTGAAAATCAATTTTTTCTGACACCTCATCAAAAACATGGATGTTTATCAATTTAGGTTCTAGATTGGAGGTGTAAAGATCGAAAGGATTAAGTGTGGTTTCACTCGAAAGAGGTTCTTCACAATCTGGCAAATCAAGCACTACAAAGTCACACAACTCGTTATTTTGGACACAAGTTTGAAAATTGGAGTTGTTGGATTCAATTGGGTATGGGTAGGTTTGATTTGGAAATCCTCTCACATTCTCACTCTGTCCAACCGCCTCCTCATACATTGGAAAATTTGGAGCTAGTTGGAAACTAGCTGCCGGTTCACTAGGTTGCATAAGGGCGGCAATGGACGTATCCACATTCCTAACCATTTTGTTTGTTGCTGAAATAGAAGCTTCCAACGACTGTTCCAAACTAGACATGGGTTGTGACGGGGTTTCGGTAAAAGATTCAAAATTGTTTGGATACGTGAAACTCCCAAATGGCTGTGTAGAAATAGTGTCTAGCGAAGGTGGGAAGTCGGGTAGGACTGGTAGGAAGTGGATGGTTGGAAAGGAGTAGGATCAATATGTGGATAAAAAGGTGAATGGATTTGTTGATCCTTAGAACTGGATGTGTGGAGAGGGGTGAAAGATCGGCTACGAGATTGAGCAATATACTCAGCAATGGACATCGGTTTAGGAGTTACAGCAGGACTCGAAAAAGTGGTATCAATGTACGAAGGTGGTAAAGGTGGACATGGTTGACACAAAGTGGGTTGCAACGTCGAACTGTTTCTCCTAGATGCTTCTATTTGATCTTTTAAAGAAATTTTGGGCACGGAGGGATCTTCCTTAAATCGACTGAAACAATTGACGTACGAGGCAAAGTTAGGTTCGGGATACCAAAGTTCAGCAAGAGATTTATGATGTGGGGTACCCATGATAGAAGAAAGAGAAGAGAAAGAAGGTAGGTGGTGCAAGGATTTCTTAGCGGCAAACTTTGCAAGTTTTTATAAAAGACTTTTCTTTTTTCCTTTTTTTTATTTGTTTGGAATTTTTTGCAAAAAAAGATTTTCGATAAAAGGCTAAGACACACTTTCGATCAACCAAAAATGCACAATCAGACCTAGATCTAGGGTCACTTAGGTCAGCTAGACAGCTCCTAACTGTTCCAAAGGGCTAGAAATAGGACCTCAAACCGCCTCTTCACCGCCAATTGCGGCCAGGTAAGTGCCAGGTAAGTGGGAGGCTCCCCGCTACAAGTAGCGGTCCTAATTAAGTAACCACTTGCCTTAGACACACTTGCCTAGACTCCGCAAAGTCATGTTAGGATTAACGGCCGATTCCTATAACTAGTCCTCTGTCCTATTGAGCTCGAAATCCTTAGGGCTGAGTGTAGTATTTTTTAATTAAAGATTGGTCAATGCAAATGCCTTATGTGATTTCTGGGGTCCTGGGAAGGGTGATGAAATCCCCACCCAATCTAAATTGGTCAAAAGCCTCTTAAAGTCAGTTTTAAAGATATGCAAAACAGAAAAATCACTTGCAATCAAATCTTTTTATTTTATGCGCGGCGCAAAGAATCCTGCACAAGATTGTTATTTGGAAGGGGAAATATTTTTTTAAGCGCAAAGAATCCTGCAGGAGATTTTTCAGAGGAGATATCAGAGATTTGCAGAGGAGGATATCAGAAGACTTACAGTTTTTTTTTATGAACCGCAGAGGACGTTTGGGGATCTGATCCGCTGAGATGACCGCGGAATCGCCGCCCGAAGCCACCAACGGCCGCGGATCCGCCGCAAGGCGATGACGCCAGCAGGCAAATTTTTTTTTTGGGACCAGATCACCGCGATTCTTCTTGTTGACTCGTTCCTCTAAATTTCTTCTGTTGTTTATTGTGATATTCCTCTGTTTGTTCGGATTTGATATTTGCTGTTTTGATCTCTGTAGATTTCCAGATCCGAATTTGTTCGTAGATCCTGCAAAATTCACACAAAAACACCCTTCCCAAAAATAACAAATGATATATTTTTACATTTTTTTGATTTTTCAGGTTTTTATGAATTTTTTAAATTTTGATTAACCCGAAATTGCAAAAAGGAAATAACACGTCATTCCCGGCAACGGCGCTATTTGATTGATCTCAAAAACTATCTATAACCGCAATCAAGAACGGCGTCACTTGGTAGCTAGCCGGTGAGTACGGGTCGGTCCACAGGGATGTTGTGAATTTCCTAATCGCTCAAACGAGTTAAGTCCGAATGGTGTGAATGGATTAATTAAATCTATAAACTAAATTAATCTAGGGCAATTGAATTAAAGATCTAACTATCTAACTAGGGCAAGGAATTAAATTTATACTAGGGCAGAGAATGAAAAATTACCTAGAGCAAGAATTGAAATTAATTACTTACTTTACAGATGGCTCTCTCTAAACATCAACACAAGACTTGTCAGATCTGAATTTCTGAAATGAAAAGAGGCATCGATGCTCTCCAAAAGAAATCTAAATTTTATTGATAAAAAGAGGCACAGGGAGGCATAGCCTTTACAATGATTTAGAGTTCCTATTTATAGAGAATAGGAAACCCTAGGTTACAATTGATTCGCACGTCTACATTTACCAAAATATCCTTAGGAAGACCTAGTCAAAGTAGACTCCGAGCATTGGTAAAATTTTATGTCTCTGTCTCTTTAAAAGGAAGTATTGGGCCTTGAAATTTCCTTTGTTGGCTTTTCTGTCTTTGGGCTTCCTTAATATTTGGTTCTTTTATTAAAATAGCTTCTATGTTTCTTCCAGATCTCCAGTGAATAATTGCGGTGGACTTTTAACCGTTCGCTTTGTAATCTTGGACCTTGCATTGCCTTGTACTTTGTGAATTTTATCTTTGATGTAGGCTTGATCAAGAGTCTTCTGTTTGTTGGTCAAAATCTCACTTTTACGTCGTCTTTTATTGTTTTCACTGTTTTAGATCCAAGAACCTGTAACCTGTAATATGTAGTAGACATGCGTCAAAAGCACCTGTTTATTTATAAAACGAATAAGAATGGGGAATATAATAATGCAATATTATGGTGTGAACAGAACTCTTCCAACATATCGTCCCTCCACTGAGGGTAAAGACAATGCCTGTGACTGACTTTCAGTCGACCTTATCACTCTGGAAGCTCGAACCAAGAACATTCTTTTAGTGCTTCTTAAGTACTTAAGAACGTCCTCCACAGCTGTCCAGTGATTCTGCCAAGATCCGATTGATTCCTGATCACTACTCCTAGTGAGTCAGCTATATCTAGTCTGGTACATAACATCGCATACATGATAGAGCCTACCGCCGAAGTATAGGGTATCTCTTGCACGCGAGCTCTCTTCAAATCAGTCTCCGAAGACTTCGTTTTGGAGAGAGTGATCCCTGAGTAAGTGGGCGAACCACTACGCTTAGAATCCTCCATACTAAACCTCTTTAGTATGGTGTTAATGTACCTGAATTTTGGGACACTCCCAACATCCACTTAGATCTATCACCATAGTTCATAATGCACAAGATGTAGTAGGTATCATCCAGATTTTCTATGGAGAATTCTCGTGATAAGAGGAGCTTGACCGAGTGTAGCATAGGAAACCATTTCATATCAAGAGTATGTCATCTATATACAATACATGGAAGACAACCTTACTCTCTACAACCTTCTTGTATATACAAGGTTTATCTACCATTTTGATGAAGTCAAACTCTTTGACTGTCACATCAAAACAGATGTTCCATCTCCGCGATGCTTGCATTGATCCTGATGGACTTAAGCATAACTTTGAAAGTCTTAACTTTTCCATTTACACAAAGAATCTTCTCAAGATCCATTTGCTCCCAATGAGTTTTACCCCTTCAGGTGCAACATGCAAAGTCATACTTTGTTAGTGTACATGGATTCCATTTTTGATCGTATAGCATCCAACCTTTTCATAGAGTCCCCACTTGTGATGGCCTGCCTGAACCTAGTCGGGCCATCATCTACCATGATGTAATCCTTGCTCCCACTATCACCGAGAAGACCGTAGTATCTCTCAAGTGTATGAGGAACCCTACCAGATGACCGGAGAGGCTGAGGTTCATTGGGGACTATTGAATCCTTTGGTTTTACCAAATCATCAGCTGTTGGTTTTTCAAGCTGGAACAACTTCCAGTTCTACCTCATGTCCATAAATTTCTTCACAAGTAATTCCTTTTCTAAAAAGGTGGCATGCTGAGAAACAAAACACCCTTTTCTCCTCAGTTGGGTAGAAGATATACCCTCGCAAACGTTTGGGATATCCTAACAAACTTACAGAACTGACCTTGCCTCGAGCTTGTCTGGATTCTGCTTTTCAACATAGGCCGGACAACCCCATATCTTAACTCGTTTAAAATATGGTCTCTTTCCATACCATATCTCATATGTAGTGGTAGGCACTGATTTGGATGGAACCCCATTCAATAGGTATGCAACTTCTCAAGTGCATAACACCAAAAGAAACAGGTAACTCAGCAATACTCATCATAGAGCGCGCCATATCTCATAGGGTGCGATACCTCCGTCCTGATACACCGTTGTGCTGTGGTGTATTCGAAGGAGTAAGCTGAGAAAGAATCCTATTCTCCTTTTAGAAATTCCAGGAACTCCATGCGCAAGTATTCTCCTCCTTGATCACATCAAAGGACTTAATACTTCTACCTATCTGGTTCTTAATCTTCAAGCTTATATTCCTTGAATTTCTCAAATGTTTCAGACTTGTGTTTCATCAGGAACATATGTCTGAATCCTGAGAGAAGATCAGTGAATATAATGAAGTACGAAAGACCAACCTTGGAATTTGTAGACATAGGACCGTATACATCATCATGTATCCGTCTCAAGAGTTCAATAACTCTTTCTCTGTTTCCAGTAAACGGAGTATTGGTCATTTTACCTTTGAGACAAGATCGACAAGTATCATAAGATGAAAATTTGAACAGATTCTCATATTCATCCTTATGTAACTTAGTTAGTCGTGTCGCATTGATATGATCTAGTCTACAATGGCACAAGAAGGATTCGTTCATTTCTGAACTACTCCTCTTGTGTGTCTTCTATATACTTTGAACTGTGGTTTGATTTAGAACTTATATGCTATTACATAACGTGCCTGATCCAATCAACTCTTGATTAAGGAAAATGTTCACAACATTATCCGCCAATACAGAATTATATCCTTCTTTAACTTAATAAAGAAACTGATGTAATGTTGTATATCAGGTTCGGTATATAATAACATTAGTTCAGAATCAATGTATTTGGTAATACAAGGTGATATCTGCCAATTTATTTGGCTGCAACACTTGCACCATTCTCTAACACTTAGAGATATATCACCCTTTCCCAGTTTTCTGCCTTTCTGTAGCCCATGTAACATTTTACATATGTGGAATCCTGATCCGGTATCACATACCCAGGACGTAGAGTGTACTGAGAAACAGTTCTCTGTAACTAACACACCTGAAGAAAATGCATCAACATGCTTATTCTTCGTCGGGGTGGCGTGGTAATCCGAATATTCTCCTATTTCCTGCTCGGACTTATAACACTTATAAGTTAGAGTAGAACCAACATTTCCCTGCTCAGTATAACAAGCGGGTTCGGTCAATACATCCATATTATTATCTTGATTAAGGCGTGACATTGGTCGCTACTAGGAGAGAGAGAAGGATAATCACTTTGCGTGCTCTCTTTGCAAGATTAGATTGGTTGTTATCTTATCTAATCAGGATGGCTCCCACTGTTTTTATCAAATCTTCCTTCAAACCCTAAAAAGTAAGACTAGCCGGGATTAATTACACCTTACAAGTTCGCCAATCTTTCAGCCAGGCCAGTGCCGGTACTTTGAGGGAGGTTCCCTGTGCTTTCGCACGGACCTAATTAAAATAAATCTCATTTTCCCAGAGGCATAACCCCGTTAACACCTTTCTAGACACCTACTTGATCGGCTAATTTGTGATGTGTAAAATTCTCCCAGGAGTAACTCTTACTCGCAGTGGGTATCGGAATCCAACTATCTCATAGAAGGTATGCAATCTCATTGCAAATTTCAACACTTGAAATTCCCGATAATACTTTTACCCCTCGCTTCCTATAACCTTGACGGAGGTCAACAAACCATAGGCCGTTAGTCAAGTTCAACCCGTTCATTTCTTGATTGAATTAAACCCACCCGCACGACCCTTGACGGAGGTCAACAAGGCCATACGACTATCCTAATCTAATCGCATCATATGCGGCAGATAAGTACTAATCAGCTACTGCACACTACGCCTTGAGGGAGGTCAACAAACGCAGCACGAATACTAAATAGTACCTATCTGAAATGACGGAGGGTTACGACAGGTTTTTCAGAAAACCATGAGCGTAATGAACTTGATATCGTTGTAGAAACAAGTGATTTTTGAAAAAGAAGTGTTTTTGAGGCTTTTACTAGTTTCGCTAAAGAGGTCACTCCCGGTGAAGGGATCTCGGCTCTTTCCTTATCGAATAAGGTGCAGGATATTTCATAAATACCACGATGCAAAGCAAGAACTATAGAAGCAATCAAAAACTAAACCGAGTAAGTTATAGCATCTGCTAGTTTCGCTAAAGAGGTCACTCCCGGTGAAGGGATCTCGACTCTTTGCTTATCGAATAAGGTGCTGGATTTTCTACAAGGAATACCGCTATGCAAAGTAAAAACTAGAGCTACCCATTTTGAAAATTTGGTTCTACAACATCTTTAGGTTTCTTTTTTTTCATTAATCTCATTAATGAAGTCCCATCAATTATGCTTCCTAAGCATCTCGGAAGAAACAAAAATACAACGTACGCTTATGCTATCCGCATTTGCCACAGTGTCCCGTTATGCACCGTTAGGTTACTTAACTAACGGCATAGCGGGGCGGGACTAGCATGGGTGCAAAACATAAGCAACGTTTATTATATATCATATATACAATAATAAAGTATTCGTCTCACGCATATAAAGTGATCACATCATAGAATATCAGCAGTCGAAGATAACATATGAAATATTGGATATACTAGGAATTCCGTATTTTAATTTAAGCCAGTATAAAACACGGATTCCACGGTCGCGATAAATAGCCAAACCCACATCCCTAGACCCCTACGAGAGCGGCAAGCAACCCTACCAATACTAGAGTTAGGAGACCCGGACTCGACTCCTCGAGATGGTCTCCTACTGGACTCTAAAACCCGGTTACTTGTGCTCCCCTCCTTAGGTCTATCCTAATCCGGAAAAGTAAATAATATACAACAATGGTGACATCATCCTCAACCCGGAAGTTCCCCAATAAAAGAATATTACATACAATGAATTTTACATGAATGAAAATAAAAACTATCATCTCACATAAAAACCCCGGCTATTCAAAACACGACGATCCAATATAACATATCCAAGCAACACATAATATCACATGTCATCAAATAGCTAGACGATGTTAAACATTTCGATCGAACCAACAAACACCTAAATTTTCCCGAAAAGCTCAACACTTGAGCGCAGTTTAAAAATACTCAGAACATGCCGTAGTACCTATGGACCAACCGTAGAAAGGCCAACCCTTGCCTCACTTATGGCACCGCGGAACTACCGCAAACCCGAGAGTTTGGCGGCGGTTCTTATGGTCATAGAATCGAGTTAGGGTTTCATTCTTCTAGAGGGTCCATCGAATCACTTGCATGATATTTGAGTGTTCTTTAACTATGAAAAAATCCAACACTTTGAAAAATTTTCAGCGAGGGTTAAAGTGGGTATTTGATATCCGTTCGAACTTTTTAACACCGTCTAAATATCCCGAAATATAGTTAGAATTACGACTATGAAACACTCCAAATTGCCTCTGTAGAAAATTAACATCTCATGCAATTTAAAAAAAACAAACAACACCTGAAACACCAAAACCCAGAAACAAGAACACTGAAAAAATACGAAGCCCAGAAGACAAAATTGGGCCGGCCTGCTCGGTTTTTGGGGGTATCTCGCAGGGTCAAATCCGGTGGATTGGGTTCGTATTTGCTCAGTGTTCATGTTACATCTCATATAACATTCTGCAGTTGTTTAAAAAAAAATTCGACGACTTTAAAAATTGACAGAAACTGGGTTGTTAGGGTTTCAAGTTTCGGAGCAGTTTCGGTTTCGTAATATAACAAACATTGTCTAAATGTTTAGCTTGGCTTTGATACCACTGTAGCGTTTCCTAGCACGACAGCAAGGTTTCGGGAGGCATTGTCCATGCCATTTTCAAAAAATTGTCATGCTAAGCAACTCTAGACTAAAAATCTTTAACTAGAGATTTAGACAAAAGCTAATGTAAACTACTTTTACATCAAGAGAACAAGAATACAACCTTTGTAGACGGTCCTTCTCTTCACTTGCTCCGTGTAGTAGTCCCGCGACTCCACTAGGCTTCTCTCGAGACTTTGAACAGGCTTCCTCCGATGACCTTCGTGCTGAACATGATCCACGCGATGTCCCTCCAATTCAAGCTAGCTTTTACACTAAACACTTTAGCGTAAGAAACACGCTACGCTTGATCACTAGTCAAGTGTAGGATGGTGAAGTAGGGGATGTAAAGAGCTCACAAGTTTGTGTTTAAGCTTCATGATTCACATCACATGTGAGGGTTGAAGCTTGAACCATGACAAGAGGAGGAAGAAGAAGCTAGAGAGCAACCATGGGAGAAACTCAACAAAAATGGCTAAGTGTTAAGAATGAGCAAGAATCAATGCCAAGTCTTGACCCCTCACACATTCAAGCATGGAATTATGCAATATAAAATTGCAACCATGCTTGAATAGTGAGTCAAGATGAATAAACTAAAGTTAATCCCATGCTTGCAACCATGCTTCCACTTTCCACCTCATTTCTAATTTCACAAAATAGAAATTTAAATGCCATGCTTCATTATTATATATATATATATATCATATATATTAATATATACATAATGAAGAATAATTAGTGAGCTAATGATATTAGTTAAGATATAATTATATCACATATAATATATATCACATTATTAAATCAACACTTGATCTAATAATCCGGTTATATCATATATGACCGACTAATATCATTTATCTGTATATCACATTATCAAATCAATACTTGATTCGACAATCTGGTTATATTACATATAACCGAACCGATAACAGATGACTGCCAGATTACAATACGGTATCACATACTCGTATTCAATCAGGCCCACACACATATCACATATGTGTCCTAGTTCGTTTCGCTTGAACCAGGGAACTTCTGTATGGGACTCTAAAGACTCGTCAATATGCCAGCAGTAGGTGATGATCACATCAGTCACCTACAAGCCGTCAGCGGTACTAGCTGGATGTAACGGCTACCCGGGTATTGAGTGATATGAAGATCAACAAGCAAGCATGTCCATAGTCTCCATGAAGCCTATCAGTAACACTACAGTATAGTCCGGTCTCTTCGTTTGATATGTCGCATATCATGTTTAGGGGTGGAAATCGTCAGACCCCAGTAACGTGATAAGTCATGCCGATGTCTGGCCTATAACGGTTCGAGAAACTACTGATAACACTTATCAGTAAATCTCGGCAGCAGCCCTGGCCAGGGGCTTCCAGTTATAGCCAATCGAGCATAGCGCAACATCAACCCCCAATACCGAGAGAGACGAAACCCTTCCTTTCGCTCATTGCCTCCATGTGACTCGGGACTGTACCCAAAATCCACCTATTTGCACAACTCCTATTGAGCGTGGTAGGGAGGAAATCAAAGCACAGTGGGAGCTATACAAGACTCTATGACGATATCGGGTCTACCGACTAACCTGTACCAGTGTCACCAGAGAACTGTTATCTGACGATAGGTATACTACCACATAGGAGTCATCGGCGAGTCCTGTTCAGTGTACCCAGTCTCCACTGAGCACCCTATACCATCTCTGATGTTAAACACCAATGGATGTGGGATCATCCATCACCCATCATATGGGTCAAGAAGCGTATGCGCTAGTCTACTCTAGAATATCGATGGACAATCTCGATATTACCTCGAATAGGAACAATTAAAGGATGTACTTGTGAACTACCCTGGCCCCACTAGTATGATCTCCATCATAGTCCTGGTAGTCAAGTACATATCCTGAGGGCTTTATCAACATGTGAGATCAAGACAATATAAATACCAGTCTACATTTTAAGATAAAGGTAACCAGATAGCATACTATTATGTCGAGTAAGAAAGTCCTCTCTATATATGTCCAAGTATCCACTATAATATACATCATATGTACAATAATGGCCTCTAGGGCATACATATAATTAACAATATATAATAAACGTTGCTTATGTTTTGCACCCATGTTAGTCCAGCCCCCGCTTTGCCGGTAGTTAAGTAACCTAACGGTGCATGACGGGGCCCCGTGGCGAATGTGGATGGCACAATCGTACGTTCTATTTTCGTTTCATTTTTCTATAATGTTTAGAAAACATTAATTGATGGGACTTCATTAATTAGATTAATGAAAAGAAAGAAACCAAAAGATGTTGTAGAATCAAATTTTCAAAAATGGTAGCTCTAGTTCTTACTTTGCATAGTGATATTCCTTGATGAATATCCAGCACTTCATTCGATGAGGAAAGAGCCGAGATCGCTTCACCGGGAGTGACCTCTTTAGCGAACCTAGCAAATTCTATAACTCACTCGGTTTTGTATTTTGATTGCTTCTCTATGTAGGGTTTACCTTGCACCTCATCATAGTTTGGGTTGCATCAAACATGCTATAATTATAAATTTTGGGGTGCAAAGTAAACCTAGCTAGGATCAAACTAGAAATTAAGGTAGCAAAACATAGTATCACATACTAAAAGAGAGTTTAACACTAAGAGATAAGAAATACAACCTTTGTAGATCTCTTCTTTGTGACTCCTTGGATCAATTCGGTGTTTGGACGGGTCCACTTGAGTCTTTCGTTGTCCACGACGATCCACCGCGGAGTACCTTGGCTTAAGCTCCTTGCATCACTAGAACAAGGTAGAAGTTATGCAAACAACCCAAACTAGTGGGCTAAACTAGTGTAGATTGGTGATGTGGGTTTGGATCTCACTTAAAAATCTTTTCTTTTTATCTCTTTGACTCACTTTTGAAGAGGTAGTAAGCTTTTAGGAAGAAGAAGAAGGAGAAGGCTAAGCAAGCTCAAGATAATTGTTATGACAAAAATAAAAAGAATAATGAATATATGAGAGAGACCCACTCACTCATAACCATGGTTCTAAAATATCTAGATATTTTGTTATTGGGTTAAAGAATAAGTGTAGAGATTAAACCAAGGTTTAAGTGTAGAGATTAAACCATGGTTTAAGTCATGGTCAACCAAGGAAGTGTGTAGATGTAACTCCTTAGAATTCGATTAGTGTTAATTAAGCGATAATGCGGGTTTTTAAGGAAAAGTTTACCAAATTGGTTTTCTCACATTTTATAATAATTAATTAATATTTTATTATTATTTGTTATGGCTTGCACACACTTGTGCATGTTAATGTGGAGGTTAGTTAGTATTAATCTTGTTAAGTGGCCATGACACCTTAAGCTAATCCATGCCTTGATTTAACCTTGCCTTAGATATTTTGTGAGATAGATATTTCCTTGTTTTGGCTTGAGGGAGGTGGTTAGGTGAGTCATAGAGGCATTAATGTAGCATTGATGAGGAGAGGGAGAGAGTAAGTGTAAGGTTTAAGCTCACCCTATACCCACCCTCTCATCATTATATCCCTCACTCTCTCATTCCTATCTCTTCTCAATTATTTCTTCATCTCCTCTAACCTCAAACTGAAACCCTCATTATCTCTTCAGAAATCCTTGTAAAACTTCATTAAACACCATGAAAACACTTCACATGTCTTGATTTAGCCACTAAGTTGCCTTGGAGCTTGGAAAGATTAGATTTTTGAGCAAGGGTGGCTAGGTAATGACCTCTAACTGATAATTAGGTGTTTATATTGTTGTGTTTCCTTGTAGTTGTGATTTAGAACACTAACGGGAAAGTTTTATGCACATATCATATTTTTAATGTCATATTGGAGTCCCTGTGATCTGCTATGACTTGGAATTTTTACTGAAAATCTAGCAATGCAGTAGTGTTGTACCAGTGACCTTGAGTGTACACCTGAAGCACGAACCGAACCTGGGCAGTTTTGGCCGGCGACAATGAGAGGAAATCCAGCAACCTCGGCTTTTTAGTGGAGTTGGGGATTGGGTTTTGTAGGGTAGCTGTCTGCAGTTGTTTAGAGGTGTTTGATACTATTTGATTTTTAGGTTTTGATAGTATACAAAATCTGGGATAACTTTGCTATAATCAAGTGTTTTGATTACGCGTGTTACGTTATCCGACACGGTTCGTGATCTTGTGTAGCTGCTACACTTGGGTTGGATTCGGAGTGTCGCTACACACTTTAGCCACTAGAAGAACACTTGAGAGTTGGTTTGGAGTTGGTACGTCAGTCAAATGTAGTTTGTACGTGATATTGGTCGATTTCTGAGATTTTCACTTGCTATGTTTTGTGTAAATAGGATCGTAGGCGGGGACTTTGAACGCTGCGAAGAAAGGGAAGCTGGTGACTGGATTTACCTAGTTCGAGATTTTCGGTGAGTAGATTTAACATCTACGGGGAATTCACCCGTATGGTGTTAAGCGTCAGGGCTAGATATGATATGATATTAGCCACATGTTTATATGCACATATAAAGATGGTGCATGAACTTCATTGCATATTATACTTGTTGTGCTGAACTTGTACCCATTGGACACTGCACTATTATTGACAGTTCATATTGTACGAGCACTAATTGTATGCTACACACACACTGTCAGTAATTGCCATGACACGCACAACACATATATATGTGATATGGTATTGATTTGTGACATTGATGTATTGATTCTTGTGCGGTTGTGCATATGAAATATATTTTTGCATGCATACCTACATGCTTACGCATATACCTTGCTATAGCTACATGTACATCATGCATACATACTTACATGTATACCCACATATCTTGCTATAGCTACATATTCACCTTTATATGATTTTGTGTTGGATTTTGGGAAAATTGGGAACCGCATGATATATTTAATAACTTGAAGCATTTAAATAGCGGATTTACCCTTGATATGCTCATATTACTGTTCTATGTTACATACATCATATTACATGGATTTACGTGTTGAGATATAGATTTCATGTGATTTTCTGAATTTGAGAACCGTGGGAATATTTCAAGAAATGTGTATTGTCTTGAAAACCCGGTTTCTCTTGATATGTTATTTCAGTGCGTCCACCATGAGTTTCTCGGTTCTGAGACTTGTGTTAGATACCCGATTCGTTCTGCCGGAGTCCGAGGGCCGATCCGGGAAGACGGAGCACATGATATGAGTATTTACGTGTCGATGTTGGACACTAGTTTTTATGATGTTTTCGAGTGTCGATGTTGGACACTCAGGTTCCATGAGACTTACAGGATATGAGGGTCGATCTGAGGATGCGGTGCCTGAGGATTTTGGGATTTGGGGTGTCGTTGATAGACACCAGGGTTTTTCCATACTGATAATTTGTGCATGAGGTTTATTTATTTATCCCACACTCAGGATTTATTTGATATGCATTTGATTCATGTAGATGTAGTACCCTGGTGGTATACCTTGATCATGATTGTTGCATATCCATATTGCCATACTTATGCCATCAGATTACATGTGATAGATTATCGCTGTTCATGCATACTTGCGATTACAGTATGATGTTATTTACTATTCACGAGTTGGCAACTCACCCCCATTGTGCCACAGTGTTTTGCAGATCTGATTCTTAGAGTAGTCACGGCAGGGCGCCTTATTATCTCTAATTTTGCGGATACCGCTACGGTTGGCTGTGAGGCCTTTTGCTATAGATAGGTTTGTGGTTATCCGATAATGTACATTATATACCCCTTGTATCTAGTACTCTCCATCTACTACTTTCATGTATTGTCTTAGAGACGAGTTGTGAGGATCGATATTGTATATTCTTGTGACTTTGGTTGTCGTGCTCGTGTGAGCCGGCCTCTGTTTTATGTTGATTATCTCATTTTTCGCTACGGCGTCGTATATCTGTTGTGGTGGTTGTTTCCGCCTTGGGGCGAGATTTGCTCCCATTTGGGGATGCTTTACTTATGTCTTATATTTGTACCCATTTCGGGGCTAGTTTTTACAAAGGAGGTGCTGCCGAATTTTTTATGAAAACAAACTTAAGCTTTAAGTTTTTGCTTGAGATTTTAAAAGTGTTCTATCCTTTACTTCTTGTACTGGCTTAGATTGCTGGGTTTTGGCTTACTTAAATTGCGTTACGCCTGTTGACGTTACGTAGTCTAAGTGCCGGTCATGTGCCTAACTTGGGTCATGACAAAGTTGGTATCAGAGCGCTATGTTTTAGCTTTCGGAGTGTAGCATGACCTTGGTATGATGGAGTAGGTAGCTTAAGCAGAGTGACATAGTGTGCGTATGTTCTGCGACATACTTACGACACGGTACTCCGTCTAAGAGACCTTAGGACTTATTGCTTGAAATTCCTTCCGTGATTATATACATCCTTGTGATTCGATTTCTATGTCCTTATCGAATCCTGTTTCCTTTTCCAGCCTTTATGCCACCAAAGACTATAAGGGCATAGAGAGTAGCCGCGAGAGCCGAGGTCAGAGTTGACTTGTTTGAGACAAGGACTGACCCGGGCAGTACGCCCATTGTATAGGAGCAGATTGATACACCTTCGATGGACCGTATTACTAGGCTTGAGGCCGATATGCAGGATATGCGCCAGATGATGGGGACGTTGGTTGAGGCCAGTCGAGCGAAGAGATAAGAGGTTGTTCCACCTGTTGCGGGGACCACGATGGTGCCTACTGTTCAGGCAGTTGTACCTGCAGCTACAGAGGTGATCACCGTATCGTTATCTGAGTTCATGAGGCTGAAGCCTTCGGTTTTCATTGGCACCGATGCAGCTGAGGATCCGCAGTCATTTATCGATTGGATGGCCAGGATATGTCGTTCGCTGAGGTGCTCCGACGCGAGATGGGTAGAGTTCGCGAGTTTTCGTCTGGAGGGTCTGGCCCAGAAGTGGTGCGAGTCTTTGGAGAAGGGCAGAGCCACAGGTCTTTCTCCTATGACCTGGGCTGAGTTTGTGATGGTGTTTCTTGCCCGTTTTCTTCCGCAGAGCGTTAGGGATGCTCGAGCGTGCAGTTTCGAGTCGTTACGCTAGACTCCGGGGATGACGGTGGCTGAGTACAATGTGCATTTTATCGAGCTGTCTGTGTATGCTCCGTATTTGGTAGCAACTGAGGAGATGAGGGTCAAAAGGTTTGTTCGAGTCCTGCTTACCCAGTTGTTCCTCGCTATCAGTGTACAATATTGTGACACGTATGCAGCAGCGGTGGATGCAGCCCTATTGGTTGAGGAGAGTCTTTCTGAGACGTCGGTTGTTCCGGAACCGAAGAGGGTTCGTATTGGTGTATCAGCACGGAGGCAGACGTTTAGACGCTGTGACAGATTCCGTTCAGGTATTGGAGGTAGTGGAGGCTCGGGACGGGGCCCGTTATTTAGCTCTTATCCCCAGGAGGGTCAGCAGTTTTCATCTGGATGTTTCCGGTGTGGGAGTTTGTATCATCAGGTTCGAGATTGTACTGAGACACTTGAGGGCGAGGCAGCTGTACCGCAGGTTACCTTGCCACCTTCTCCACCTCATAGAGCATTGCCTCTTATGCCAGTTGTTGTTCCGCGTCAGACCCATGCTCAGAGGGGTCGTGGTCGCGGCATTCTTATTCCATGGGGACGGGGTGGCAGAGGCGGAGGTCAGCCAGTCGCCGGTAGAGGGCAGGCTCGGGTGTTTGCCTTGACTCATCAGGACGCGCAGGCCTCCAATGCAGTGGTTTCAGGTACTCTTTCTGTATGTTCTTTTGATGCACATGTTTTGTTTGATCCGGGATCTACGCACTCGTATGTTTCTACACACTTAGTGCCGAGGTTGGGCCGAGAGTCGTGTTTGCTAGATCGGTCGCTTGTTGTGATTACTCCTGTTGGTGATTCTTTTGTTGTGCGACATGTATTTCAGTCGTGTGCCATTTGTATTGGAGATAGATATTCATCCGTCGATTTGATCCTTCTAAATATGTTGGACTTCGAAGTTCTCCTTGGCATGGACTGGTTAGCTGCTTGCTATGCATCTATGGACTGCCTTGAGAATACAGTCAGTTTTAGTTTTCCGGGCGAGTCTGTTCGGGTTGTGCAGGGGGACCGTGGTGCCGCCCCTCACAGTTTGATTTCTGTCCTTTGCGCTAGTCGGCTTTTGAGGAGAGGATGTCGGGGATTCTTGGCTTTCATTTGAGATACTGGAGCTACAGTGGAGTCGTTGGACCGGGTTCCTATCATGCAAGAGTTTCCCGATGTTTTTCCCGATGAGTTACCTGGTTTGCCGCCAGAGCGCGATATTGAGTTTTGTATTGATCTGATTTCCGGCGCGGGGCCTATTTTTATACCGCCTTACCGGATGGCCCCGGCGGAGCTTAGAGAGCTTAAAGATCAATTGCAAGAATTGCTTGATAGGGGACTTGTGCGTCCGAGCGTTTCTCCTTGGGGAGCTTTTTTTCTGTTCGTCAAGAAGAAGGACGGCAGTTTGAGGTTGTGTATTGATTATCGTCAATTGAACCGACTTACGGTGCGGAATAGGTATCCTTTACCTCGCATTGACGATTTGTTTGATCAGCTCTAGGGTGCAAAACATTTTTCTAAGGTTGATTTGCGTTCGGGTTTTCATCAGTTGCGGGTTCGGGATGATGACATTCCGAAAACTGCTTTTCGTACACGCTACGGGCATTATGAGTTTTTGTTGATGTCGTTCGGACTCACCAATGCCCCAGCAGCGTTCATGGATCTGATGAACCGGATTTTCAGGCCGTTCCTCGACCAGTTTATTATTGTGTTTATTGATGACATTCTGATCTACTCTAGAAGTCGGGAGGAGCATGAGCAGCACTTGAGGATTGCCTTGCAGACATTGAGAGAGCACCAGCTGTATGCTAAATTCTCAAAGTGCGCATTTTGTCTTGATAGAGTTGACTTCCTGGGTCATGTGGTGATGGGAGACGGTATTCATGTGGACACGAGGAAGATCGAGGCTGTACAGTTTTGGCCCAGACCTGTATCTATGATAGAGGTCCGCAGCTTTTTAGGCTTAGCTAGTTATGTCATGACCCGAAAAGTACGGAACATGACCGGCACTTAAATTACGAAACATCTCGAGGCGTACGTAATCTAAGTAAGTCAAAACCCAGAAATCAAAACCGAGTAAAGCAATAGAGTGAAGGAAAACTAATTTAAAGCAAGAAGTTTAACAACATAAGCCGAAGTATGTATTTTTAAAATCTTAAGTCTTTTCTGAAAATTTTGGCAGAGTTTCCTTTGTAAAAACTGACCCCAAACGGGTACAAAACCTGATAAAGCATGTATAATGAATAAAGGCATCCCCAAGCGGGAGCTAGCTCTTCGTCAATCGACGGCCACAACCACGCAAGAAATATAATTTACAACGCCGAAGGGCGATGATCAAAACTCAAAAAGAAACTCAAAACATCAGAAAAAACATAATAATACAACGCACGACTCTAAGATCGAAAGAATAAACACTGGTATTCTATCTCTATCAAATATACAAGTCTGGTTGATGGAGTTTTACTAGATAAACTGAAATAACAATATACAATGGTGGTCCTGATACAATGAACCAACCTACCAAGAAAATCACCCTGAATGAAATGATGTGCCAACAAGCTGCCAAGAAAAACCTGTACATCCAACCTGTAAGAAAAATTTGGCACAACGGGGGTGAGTTGCCAACTCGTGAGTAGAAGATATCTACGAGTAGAAATCGCATGCATGACGCTATCCTAGGTCATATCAAGTAATATCCTCAAATAATATCCTGATCTATCTACATATAAGTGCAATACCACGTGCTTGTGTCAGTGCCTCAGATAGCTACCTATCAGATATATGATGTATGAATGTATGATGAATAAAACAGAATACATCATGAATGAAACCACTGTTTTCTTTATTTAATGAGATTTCTATATGTATATCAATCGAGTATCATCAATGAAATCAACAAAGAAATCAGTGTCAAGTATCGACACAAAACATAAATCTCAGTATCTCAATATCAAATCTCAATATCTTTGTATCTCAAATCTCAATATCTCAATCTCAATATCTCAAATCTCAATATCGAGGGCTCCGTCAGTCCGGATCGACCCATATCATCAAATCACACGACCACGGACGGTATCCTCCGGCTATCTGCCGTGCCAGGTAAAATCACCGGTAGGTAGTCTGCCCCTGCCAGGCTCATCGTCTACAACTCGAACTTATTGCCCCGGGGTACCTTATCGGGCCCACCATGTACCCGAGACGGTTCATCCTCTCCTCGCAACGGGTCTCAAAAACCAACAACAATCATGAAAACTCATGGTGGACGACTCATACATCACGAGAAAACCGCAACTTGCATTTTAAAAAGAGAGAAAGAGAAGTTTATATATTCTTGTGGTTTTCCCCCAAATCCAGAAATCTCAAGAAGGATCCGAAATCATCAAAATCATGATATCAATAAACGGTGAATACCGGCATAAATCTCCATAATACTGCATGACCAATGAATATATGAATGCATCTGATATCATGCAAGGAATGCAATAGTTAAACTAGCATATGAAAGCTATAACATATTGCAACTACCAGCTAGCAAGCTATGTCGATGAATAGTATTCTCTAAAGTGTACGTGACATGGCAATTACCGATGATGATGTATGTGATCCGACAAGCAGGTGTACGTGGAACATACGCATCATCGGCAATGGTGCTGGTGTCCTAACCGCATGGTTTCACAATCACTAAGTACGCAATAACATGTAATGAGGCGATAACAGTATAATAAAAGCAAATGATTAGTAAATGCAACAATAATATGCGGAGCATGAATAATAACGTAACAATAAGGAATCTACCTTACTATACATGTGTGATACTGTCTTGCCATTTGAAATAGTGCGAATCATGGTGTTTTGAAAATAAGGGCTACGGTGTTTTTACGAAAAGGTACGTCTTTTGAAATATCCGTAGTATCCCTGGGTATCTCTTTAAAATTTTCACGATTCGTTAGTTTTGGAAATAGGTATGACTCGGGTCCAGTCTAACATCTACTAGGTAAACTACAGGTCTAACTAACAACCAATCGAAAGGGGTATGGAAACTACCTAAATCTGAGTCGATATATATATACATATATATAATAGTCGGTGATCCCGCCTCAAAAATACCACGTACGATACAATATATCATATGACATCCTCGAGTCAAGAGTGCGGATCTATCATCAATTGTAGCTCGTACGGTAAATCCATCGTACAGCATCCCAATCTGGGTACGGGTCAATATCACATTTATCTCATTATTCATCTGGTATCTTTATCATCATGAATCGTGAACTGGGGGTACTGATCTAAGTCTAGTACAATATTGATACCATCTACATATAAATGTAAGCATGTGTGCAAATACACATCGCCCAATCAATCCGCTCATATCACGTCATATCTCCTAATACGAACCAATCACATCACCGATCTCATGGCACCATGCTCAAACTCACCGACTCATCTCCAAATACCATATACTATCCTCATCATCCATACATATGAATACGAATATATATATGTCCCCAATACGCACAAGGAAGTAAATGTATGCGAGTGCGTGTATGTGCGTGCATGCAAATCCTTACTCTAGGGTTTTGCGACTAAGAAATCCACTAAACCACTTTCCTCAAATCTCGCTAAAACTAATCCATGATCTCCTAAATGCTTGCTTGCTAAGTATCCATATCTTGCAATCACACATAAACGTATATCTATACCATATCACATCATTTCTTACGAATTTGCGGGGGTGCTATACGCCATCCACCCGACTTCCCCCGTATATATGAATCTACTCACCTGAGCTTCGCTTGCCGATGCTGACGTCGCCTCGCGCTTGATTGTCGTCTCGAAGTCTATATGGGGATACCTACATGTCAAAATGAATCGTATCACATTAAAATCCAATTTGAAATTGAAACGGCATACGAAAACCAAATCGGCACGCGTATCACACATAGGTCCAAACCTATAGCCTACGCATGCAAGAATAGCCAAACCAACCATCGATGTCGATGTACAAACGTCAAACCATCGAGTTAAAACCAAATTACAAAAATCCAGAATTTAAAATACGTAAAACAAAACCCCGAATCAAAACATCAACTCATGAAACTTGCTCCAGATTTTGTCTAAGGTAAAAAAAGGTAAGCAAACAATACTGGGGTTATGTATAGGGGTCCTATGAACTACAGACGCAACCTGGGCACCAAACTCACCCAGGTGGCCGGTCCCTGACCCCTCAATTCCAGCGAGACCGGTTTTCCCATGGTGAAACGGCCTCGTATTCACAGGGTGGTCTCCTATGGTCTTAAATTGATCACTGGAGTTGTTTATTTTTCTCGCAAAATTCCCAGGTCATCCCAGATTTCCCTGCACACCCTAATAGTTCACAAACCGACATGAAAGTTCTGTTTTTCCGTATTTTGGGTCTCAGGTTATCTTTGGTCCAGGTATTTAGCACTAAGGTGGTTTGTAATCACTACTAAGCCTCAATTACACAATCACAACTCAAGAATCCCTCAAACCCTAACTTAAGATTTTCAAAGTTCACAAAACTTCACTAAATCGGTTTTAAACTTGAATAGAGGCTAAAGCAATTGAAATGCTACACTTAATGTGAAAGAATACCTCATTTGACACTCATGAATCCCGCCTAGATCATCAAAATCCTTTTTTTCTTGGTTCCCTATGCTTGTTGTGAGCTTGTGCACATTTTTTGTGAAGTGGGTGTATGGTTTTTGTGTATTTTTAGGTATGAAGTGAGGTGTTTGAGGAGGGGGAAAAAGGAGTGCTGCAATGGATGAAGGAGGAGAGGGGAAAGGTGAATGAAATGAGTGAAGAAGAATAAGCCAAGTCTAAGGTTTGACCCCTCACCCTCACTCTCTCCAAGCATGGCCTCTACATCATTATGTCCCCTCTCTCTCCTCAAGTCATCATTATACCTTTTTCTTTTCTTTTCTTTTCTAAAGTCAACAACCATGCATGCTAAAAATGAAGAAGAGACCATGATAAAAATGTAACAAGTGTTAAAATGACTTGATGCATGACATGTGCACAAAACACGCTTAATGCGCGATTGGCGATATTTAATCGCGATTAGCGTAAAAATGGAATATAATAAATCATAAAAATTCATAATTTGCCTAAATAATTTAAAACACCCTTATTTCAGTAATTTCTATAATTTTCCTAATTTTCCCCAAATTTATCGGTATTTAATTATACCGCACCATTAAAATATTCATTATATTTATTATTTAATTATAAAAATTCCCAAAAATAATATTTTATTTTTCTGAATTCTTACAGGTTATTACCGCTGCTTCGTGCAGGATTTCTCGAGTATCGCTGCACCGCTGAACGGACTGGCCTGGAAGGGGGTTCCTTTTTTTTGGACTGATGCATGCGAGCAGAGTTTTCAGCAGTTGAAGATTCGGTTGACGACTGCACCAATTCTATCTTTGCCTTCTAGATCGGGTGGTTTTATCGTTTACTGTGATGCTTCTCGAGTGGGGCTCGGTTGTGTACTGATGCAGTATGATAGAGTGATTGCTTATGCTTCTAGGCAGCTGAAGAAGCACGAGCAGAATTACCCCACTCACGATCTTGAGATGGCCGCGGTGGTCTTTGCACTGAAAATTTTGAGACACTACTTGTACGGGGAGTCGTGTCAGATTTTCACGGACCACAAGTGCTTGAAGTACATCTTCCAGCAGCGGGACCTGAATCTGAGATAGCGCCATTGGATGGAGCTTGTAAAGGATTATGATTGTGAGATCCTTTATCATCCGGGCAAGGCAAATGTGGTAGCTGATGCTTTGAGTCATAGGCCCGGGGGTAGCTTGTCCCGGTTGAGCGCAGTTCAGAGACAGTGTTCTGCAGATTGGCAGATCTTGTGCGATGGTAGAATACAGTTTGAGTTCACTTCCACTAGGGGACAGCTTGCTCATGTCCACGCCTGTCCACTTCTACTTGATCGTATCCGTGAGGCGCAGCCCAGTGATACCCGTTTGTCTGAGATTCTTGAGCTTGTTCGGTAGAGTACAGATTCGGAGTTCATGATTGATGACCAGGGTGTGCTATGTTTCAGGACTCGCTTATGTGTACCGGATACCGATGGGTTGAGACGCGAGATCCTAGAGCAGGCACATCAGTCAACCTTTAGCGTTCATCCAGGTTCCACTAAGATGTACCGTGACTTGAGAGACATTTACTGGTGGGAAGGGATGAAGCGCGATATTTCTGACTTCGTTTCGAGGTGCCTCGTCAGCAAGTCAAGGCTGAGCATCGGAGACCGGCTGGAGAGTTGCAGCCTTTACCGGTTCCTGAGTGGAAATGGGAGCAGATTTCCATGGACTTTGTTATGGGTCTACCCAGGGCCGGTCGGGGGTATGACTCCATTTGGGTGATTGTTGACCGGTTGACGAAAGCGGCCCACTTCCTTCCAGTGAAGACCACTTTTGGTTATGCTCAGTATGCGCAGTTGTATATAGATGAGATTGTGCGTTTGCACGGCGTTTCCACATGAATCGTATCCGACAGAGGCACCCAGTTTACTAGCCGTCTTTAGTAGAAGCTTCAGGAAGCTTTGGGTACCCGGTTGAGTTTTAGCACCGCTTTCCATCCGCAGACCGATGGTCAGTCAGAGCGGACTATACAGACTCTGGAGGATATGCTTCGTGCATGTGTGCTTGATTTTGGTGGCAGTTGGTATCGTCACTTGCCGTTGATTGAGTTCTCCTACAACAACAGCTTTCAGGAGACTATTCAGATGGCACCTTTTGAGGCTTTGTATGGTAGGAAGTGTCGATCGGCAGTCTGTTGGACCGAACTCAGCGAGAGTAGGGTTTTAGGACCCCAGCTAGTTCAGGAGACTACGGAGAAGATCCAGCTGATTCAGGACAGGATGAGAGCAGCCCAGTGCAGACAGAAGTCTTATGCCAACCATCGTCATCGCAGACTTGAGTTCGCAGTGGGGGATCATGTACTCCTGCGGATTTCTCCGATGAAGAGCGTTATGAGATTTGGGAAAAAGGGGAAGCTCAGTCCCAGATTTGTAGGTCCTTTCGAGATCCTTGAGCGAGTTGGTACCGTTGCCTATCGTTGAGCACTCCCACCAAGTTTTACGGATGTTCACCCTATATTCCATGTGTTGATGCTTCGTAGATACCTTCATGATCCTTCTCACATGATTCAGCACCAGACCATTCAGATTGAGCGCGATCTTACGTTCACCGAGCAGTCGGTAGTTATATTGGATCGGCAGGTGATGAAACTTCGATCAAAGGTCTTGCAATCTGTGAAGTTTCTTTGGTGTAGCCCAACTGGTGAGGAGATCACTTGGGAGGCCGAGAGCGAGATGCGGAAGAAATTCCCTCATCTCTTCGAAGGTACTCACAGTAAGAATTTTAAATTCGGGGACGAATTTTTTTAAGGGAGGAGATTGTAACACCTTAGAATGCGATTAGTGTTAATTAAGCGATAATACGGGGTTTTAAGGAAAAGTTTGCCAAATTGGTTTCCTCACATTTTATAACAATTAATTAATATTTTATTATTATTTGTTATGGCTTGCACACACTTGTGTATGTTAATGTGGAGGTTAGTTAGTGTTAATCTTGTTAAGTGGCCATGACACCTTAAGCTAATCCATGCCTTGATTTAACCTTGCCTTAGATATTTTTTGAAAGATATATTTCCTTGTATTGGCTTGAGGGAGATGTCTAGGTGAGTCATGGAGGCATTAATGTAGCATTGATGAGGAGAGGGAGAGAGTAAGTGTAAGGTTTTGTTAGTGTATATGCCATAGAGGCCATTACTGTATCATACTAGTTTGTATATTACTTAATGGAAGCTTGGGATATTCACCATTGTATATACAATCTTGCTCAAAATAGTAGTATGCTACTTGGTTTGTTTCTACTTCAATGTGTGTACGTGTGTTTCTTTTAAAATATCGCCTATACACATTAGTAGAGCCCTTAGGATCTTTGCTTGATTACCGGCGTTGTGATGGCAATCACACTCGTGGGGGCTGGGTAATCCACAAGCATATCCTTATGCAGGTCCCTAGTCGTAGGACTATCGAGACAGGGCATCGATACTCCGGAGTAGACTAGCGTACGCGCTTCTCATCCCAGCAGGGGAGACGGTCTGTCCCACAGCCGTCAGTACGTCGTACTTGAGATAGTATGCGGGTGCTCGTTAGGTTACGAGTACACTGGACAGGACTCGTCGGGAACTGTTGGTTGGTATTATACCTATCGTCAGTTAACAGTTCCCAGGTGACATGAGTACAGCTTAGTCCGCTGACTTGACACTGTCACTTCGCCTCGAGTATGTTCCCACTGTTTTTTGATTACTACCCTACCACGGCTCTACTGAGTCGTGCAAACAGGTAGTAGTTGGGTGCAGTCCCGAAGCACTTGGAGGCAGTGACGGTTAGACAGGATTCGTCTCTCCCGGTATTGGGAGTTGATATCGCGCTGTGTCTAGGAGAGCCATTACACATAGTCGTCCCTGGCCAGGGCAAGCGAGATTTGCTGGTAGTGTTACCAGTAGTTTCTCAGGGTGTTTTGGGTTATACTCCGACACGACTTGTACCACTATTAGGGGACTGACGTTTGCCACCACCTAGGCCCGCCATGTGATACTCTTAGATGAACAGACCGGACTGTACGGAGATTGTTATATACAGGCTCAGTAGGGGTTCGGATGGGTTCACCTCATCAGTCTTCTTATCGGTATCTACCTGGGGACCGTTACGTACAGCTAGTGCCGCTTGCAGTCTGTGGTTAACCCCACTGCCAGCGTAGTGTCGAGTTTTTAGAGTCCCACACAGAGGGTTATTCTCCTTTGGGCAAAACTGAGTAGAGGTCGCATGGTTTTGCGACGGGGTTCGTTCACATCTGCACACTTGTGCACGTTTGGTGTTCGGACAGTTATTACTAGCGGGCTTTGGTTTAAGCCAGATCCTAGTATATGTTTTGGGATTGGTTTTATCTCATTGTATTCATGTTCCTCGGAACACGGATGCGGGTGTGTATGCACAATTGACTGAGACAGAGGCAGAGGATTCTCATTAGGGTTATGGTACGGGTGCGTATGCACAGTTGACTGTTGTTTTTTTCCAAACCTTAATAAGAATAGGAAATATGATTAATAATATTAGTTAACAATTATTGTGCCATGGTTGAATTGAATTCTTGACTTTTGTTGACTTGTTGACTTTGTTGACTCGTTGACCAAAGTGGACTTGTTGACCATCATCATTTGTTTTCAAAGATGCTTCTTATTCTTTGCAAAAGCATTTAATGAATGAAATGATAATGGTCATTCATCAACTCACCATCACAAATTGTTAATTATTATTATTATTATCATTTTCTAAAATATGAGAGCATGGTTGTAAAAATTGATTCATTCTCACTTGCATCTTCTCTCTCATCCTTTGCTCTCCTTCTTCCTCTTGCTCAAGGCAAAATCTCTCATGAGTTGAGAACCATTTACCTTGGAGATAAAACACCAAAACTACTCTCTATTCATCCTAAGGTTGAAGGTCTAGCAAACCTAACACTTTAGTTACCTCAAGCTTGAGGTAGGAGCTCAAATTCGAGGCCCTCGGGTGGATCTATCTTCGGCAAAGAGGAGACGATGAGGAGGAGCCATTCAAGCTACTACAAGGAGCTAGCAAGAAGGAGAACAACAAGAAGAGAAGGAGTTCAAAACTAGGTATAACCCCCTAACCGAGTAGCTAAAACTCGTAGTTGTTGCTAGTGTGTTGTTTAGCAAAGATCTGGGTTTTCTAGCCCATGTTACCAATACCCTAAAAATTGTTTTTCACCATTTCCGCAACCCCGAAAGATCCGGGAGAGATAACATGGACCTAACAGTGGTATCAGAGCCTAGCCAAACACATACTAGCATGTTAGCAAAGTATCTAGAATTTCGATCGGACAAAAAACCGCAAAACACACAGAAAAAGCTAACTTTCTGCCGATTTTTAGATCTGTTCAAAAAATAATAAATCACATACTAAAAATCGGCTCAGGCTTTTTAATGAACAGGCAAGAAAAACGATCCAGCGAACCGACCAACTCACCGCGGTTCCGCGGCCGAGTTGACTCGGCCGTGGATCATTTCTCCTGCAGTTTTCTTCTGGAGGTATTTTGTGATTTTTGAGATGGTTTGTTTCTGCCCAGAATTTCCAGAGAACAAGTTTGTTTTTGGGGTGGTTACAAATCCGTATTTTGATCAAATTTCTGTAAACTTTGGCTAATGGGTTATATCTGTAATGTGATATATGTATTGAACGTCTGCTAATCGCTATACGTCGATTAGTGGGGGTTATATATATCTGTGATCTGTAATGTTGATGGTTTGGGTATATGAATTCGTTGGATCGTCGCGGATGAATAGCCGGGGGTGTTATGAGATGAGAGTTTTTGTAAATCCCCGTTTCCTTTCTAAATGAATTTTCATATTTTCTGAGTTCTAGAGATTACCTTATTCTGGTCCTCGTATATTTTTTTCTATTTTGGTTGTTAGGCTTAATAATTATATTTTCCAAACCCTCAAAGCCTAAACCCAGGATTTAAATTAAAGCCAGAATAAATTGAAACCAAACTTTATCAGTAAAACCCTAAGTTTTATTCAGCCACCTATGATTCATTTTAAAGGAAAATTTTTAGCCCAGCCCTCACAAATCCCTTAGCCCACACACTATTTTAAATAAATTCCCTATAATTTTTCCCTGGCCCGTTCCCTTTTATTATTTTTCAGCCCGCTGCCCACCAGCCCACATCCCATCATTAAATAAATTTTTAACCAAATTTTTGAAGCCGGCCCGCTTCTCTTCTGAAGCCCACGAAGCTTTAAAGGAAAATAAATTCTTTTAACAAGCCCAATCTCTTTTCCCAGCCTCCTCTTCAAGACCCGACCCACACTCCCTGTTCATCTCCCTCTTCAAAATTTCCAACGGCTACCTCCCAAAATCTCGCGCGCGACCCCTTTTCCTCGCCGTGCCCCATGCCCACGCCCCCGTTCCGGCCGTTACGACTGCAATGCACGACCCCCTCGTCTCCATTATCTTCTTCGCCCGAGTCTTCTCCTTTTCTTTTAGAATCCCTCATCTCTCCCCCACAGGAAACCCACCGAGCACAAAAATTTTCCCCACCTTGCCGCCGGCGACGACCCTCGACAGCCCCTCAGCAACCCTCAAATCACCCCTCTACCAACCCTCTCCCTTCACGACACCACCTCCACCAACTCGAATCACACCTGCTCACCCACCCCTCTGCACACAAACACCACTACCGAACTCGGCCACCTTACGCCCCTCGACGCCGGCGAACTCCCCACTACATCGCCGATCTCCCTACGATCCCCCTCAGCATCATCACCATCACCGTAATCCACTAACCCACTGCCTAAACCTCTCCTCCTCTTCAAAATCTCAAAAACCCATTTTTAACTTTTTCCCTCTCACCGTGAAACTGCACTGTACACATAGCCGGAGCGCCGCCGACCGACGCCGACCCCAGCACACCCCGGGAGACCCACAGAGCACCATTCTAGACTTCCAGCAAGCACAAAGACGACTCCGGGAACTCCGACGTAAAATCCGTGTTCGATCGAGGCTCGCGCGAACTTGTTCCGCGGCGTACAACGCGCGTTCGTGACGATGTTGCTGCCTTGCGACCCCGAGACGTCTCCAGGTAAGTATTTACTTGCTTCATGCTATAATAATAGTGTTACCCATCTAGATTATGTAGTTTACAACTTACCGATTTCCTATACGTGTCATGACCTAAGTGCTCGATGTTAGTTAACTATGGAAATAATTGTCTAATTTGACGGAAATCGATATTTTATGTTGGCCCTTATAATGATGAATATCTTGTGTGAAATTCGTTGGAAAATTCGATTGTTTGTAACAAAAATCGATACCCTCAAACATGTCGTCAAAACTAGAATTCTCTCGTAACTGAAAACGAATAAAAACACCATAAATCATACACATATTGGAAAGATGCGTTCGAGGGCTTAAATCGAAGCCGACTCGACGGAATTTAACCCTATGTAGAATTTTAATGTTTTCTGTTTTGTAACCATGAAGATATTTGGATCGGAACACGACTCTGGACTGCAGTCCAGAGCGTTTCTGATTAGTGTGTTCTGTCTAAAGTCCTGCGTCCCCGTGTTTCCTGAAATCGCATGATACGGAACTTTACAGTAGTTATAAGATATTCCTGTTAGTGAAAGAAAACAAGTGGTTTCATTCCGATTCATCGCCGTTTGTCATTTTAAACCATATTTAAAAGGGCAGAACGTAAAGCTGTTCAGAACAATTTCTGAAATGACATATTGAGACTAAACTGTGTAAAACTTTCAACGTACAGATACGATTGAGGATCCGTCTGTTGCGTTGAATACTTTATCGAAAACCCTAAATTTCATTTAACTGTGACATCGCTAAATTCTGATCCCAACTGGGTGCAATTCGTGTCGCGAAACAGATGATCAGTTCTGAAATTGAAATTCCAGCCGTGGGCACTTAAACTGAAACAGTTATATCTTGGAAACCGAAACTCCCATTGAACTGAAACAAATTTTGATAAATTACTGACTGATTGTTCTATATATCTTACCTACATCATTTTTGCTGAATTCGTAACATATTTATTTGTACAATTTATTTTAGTTCGTGACATGCATGTTAATTCATAACACACCGAGCTTATTGGTAGCATACAATACATATATCATACCCTTGTCATTTACACAGTGTTAGTGCGTGTGGACATTGCATTATCGTGCGTGATAGATGTTGGTCTAGGAGTGACGAGTACACCAATGGAAAGTGAACATTCGTGACAGTGATTGATACAGTGGATTGTGATGAAACCGTGCCATTGGTATACTCGTACACAACTAGATCAATGTCATAAATAGTGTAACCTGGGGAAAAAGGGGAAATCAAAGTGGAAAGAGTATCGTATTTAGCGGGACCGTGTTTAGAGGATGATCATTCGAACCGTGATACTTATACGTGTAGGACAGGATCTAGCGATCCAGCTGACAGGGTTATGTCCCGGGCATGTGGGCCGTTGTCTCGGGTATGTACGAGACTCCTGTTAAACATGATCCTCCTTCCACTATGTGATTTCAAACATGATCTAGAGACCGATAGGGATACATAACATAATCTGCATCATATTGTGATATAGTGATTACTTGCATTGTTCTTACACCAGTATTACTTCATATACTTGTTTCACCTCATTATAATAATTTTGTTATTGTGTCGCTCTGACGACCTGAGTATGCATGCTCAGATTCCGCGGGAGGACCAGCACAGGAGGCGGATCTACCCTTCGAGTTCACAGAGATTTAGACCAGTGTACCTTCTATTTTTCTGCTTTCCCTTAAAAGTGATCGTAAGTTTGATTTTGGTTAGTAATTGTTCTTGTTATCTGTAATTTGTGAACAATTGAATATTAATGTAATAAATTAGTGATGTGATTCCTTTACCACTGCGCTTTATTTACTGATTACCATGCAATGCTAGAAGCCGAAGTGTGACTACGGCGGGATGATTCCTTGACCGTAGGAGCATGGCTGGCCTAGTCATCCCTCGTTTTCCGTATTTTGGGAAGCGGGGCGTGACATGGTTTAGTTGGTATCAGAGCCTGTGTTTAGTATCAAGGGATAACATTAACTATGCTGTATTACGTTATTCTTGTTTCACTACTCTTGATTTCTATCCTTGAATCTGAACTTATTCTTTTGAATCTTCCAGTGATATGATGTCCCCGAACGACCCCTCCTCGGACTCCAGCTCTCAGGACCGCATAGAAAGAATACTCAGTGCACTGACCACTCTCGCGGCAGCTCAGGAGAGGAAGACAGATTTGCTTACTGAGGGACTCAGGGCGATTACCGCCGCAGGAGGACCCTCCGCACTTATTACCGCCCCCGAGGGCGCTACTCCACCATCTTATCAGGCTAGGGCTGGTACTGTGTCAGACTTCCGACGGTTACACCCAGCTGCGTTCACGGGGCTGGCTGAACCCCTTGAAGCTGAACAATGGCTAGTAAACATGGAAAATTTATTGACAGCCGCCAGGGTTCCAGAGGAAGACAGAGTGGATGTGATAAAGATACAATTAGAAGACGAGGCCCGTACATGGTGGTCGGTAGAAGAAAGCAGACTTGAAGGGCCGATCGAATGGAGCAAGTTTAAGGAGTGCTTCTTAGATCATTATTTTCCTCCCACAGCCAAGGCAGAGATGGAGGAAAAGTTTATTCTTCTAAAGCAGAATGGACGCCCAGTGGACGTTTATGCGGCAGAGTTCAACCGTCTGAGCCGTTTTGCTCCATACATGGTAAAATCAGAAGTCACCAGGGCCAGACGTTTCCTTCAGGGGTTAGATTTTGAGTTGCAGCAGCTGATTGCATCGTTGGATCTACAGACTTTCGCACAGGTACTCAACACGGCGAGAGTTCAGGAGCAATTGATTAACAAGTTCAGAAGACCCCCAGTCGTTCCAGCGCGTACCCACGCGCCATCCCAAGGAGCTATACCGGTTCACAGAGCAGGGACGACGCAAATGAAGCGCCCGTTTGTACCACAGCATCGCCCCCAGAGACAGGGCGTAACTTGCGGCTATTGCGGTAGAGGAGGACATACTCAGAAGGACTGTCGCCGTGCCAAGGGACAGTGCCTGATTTGCGGTTCCAGTCAACACAGGATTAACAGTTGTCCTGAGCGAGCAGAAATACAGGGAGGTTCTGGACCGTCACAGCAGAGGCCGCAGGAACAGAGACAACCATTTACAGGTCGCGGTCAGGGACGGGCTTTCACCTTGACCGCAGAGCAAGCAGAAGCGTCAGGAGATGTGGTTACAGGTACTCTACTCGTACATTCCTTGCCAGCTAGAGTACTTTTTGATTCAGGAGCATCGCATTGTTTCTTGTCTGAGCATTTCACAAATACACACTCAATACCACATGAACCACTAACCAAGGGATGGGAAATTCATACGGGTAATGGCATTATTATCTCTAGTCGAGAATGTAGATTATGCCCGGTTGTAGTGTGTGGCAGGGAATTCTATGCGAATTTCCTCCTAATTGGGACAGGCAGTTACGACGCAATTCTCGGGATGGATTGGATGAGCACTTTCTATGCAGTTATCGATTGTCGTGCAAGGAAGGTGATCTTCCGTATCCCTAATCACCCGGAGTTCATTTTCGAGGGTGGAAGCGAATCTTTGGAGCCAGCTAAGTATAGAGCCAAGCCCAAGGAACTGACAGCTATGGAGGTTGATAAGAGCCCAGCCCCAGAAATTGTTCGGGACTTTCTAGACGTATTTCCTGAAGATCTACCAGGTCTACCACCTCCTCGAATTTTGGAGTTCTCAATCGATTTGATTCCAGGTACAGCCCCAGTATCCAGGGCCCCATACAGAATGGCACCGGTTGAGTTGGCGGAATTGAAGAAGCAGGTTGAAGAACTGTTGGAGAAGGGATTTATTCGGCCAAGCGCTTCACCGTGGGGTGCACCAGTTCTATTGGTAAAGAAGAAGGATGGATCGTTGCGAATGTGTATAGATTACCGGGAGCTGAACAAGGTTACCATAAAGAACAAGTACCCAATACCGCGCATTGACGACCTATTTGATCAACTAAGTGGAGCCAAGGTTTTCTCGAAGTTGGACCTCCGTTCTGGGTATCATCAAATCAGGGTAGCAGCCGAGGATGTGTGCAAGACGGCTTTCAGGACCCGATACGGACATTACGAGTTCCTTGTGATGCCGTTCGGTGTTACCAACGCCCCAGTAATATTCATGGACTTGATGAACAGGGTGTTCGCAAAATATTTGGACACGTTTGTCGTTGTGTTTATCGACGACATACTGGTCTACTCGAAGACTCAGGAGGAGCATGCTGAACATTTGCGCACGGTTCTACAAATTCTTCGGGAAGAGAAGCTGTATGCGAAGCTGAGCAAGTGTGAATTTTGGCTCGACAAGGTACAGTTTTTGGGACATATTGTTTCGGGCGAAGGCATCTCGGTGGACCCGGCAAAGATAGAATCTGTCAGAGATTGGCCGACGCCGAAGTCAGTAGCAGAGATCAGGAGTTTTCTGGGATTGGCAGGTTATTATCGGAGATTCGTCCAAGAATTCTCAAGAATCGCGGAACCATTGACGCGGCTGACACGGAAGGACGTGTCGTTTACATGGACAGAGGAGTGCACTCAGGCATTCGACACACTAAAACAGAGACTAACTACGGCGCCTATTCTTACTGTACCAGATAATTCGGGTGGTTTGGTGATACACAGTGATGCCTCAGGGAAGGGTTTAGGCTGTGTTTTGATGCAGCACGGCCGAGTGGTTGCTTATGCCTCTCGACAACTGAGAAACCACGAGAAGAACTACCCCACGCATGACTTGGAGTTAGCCGCGGTAGTCTTTGCATTGAAGATTTGGAGGCACTATCTATTGGGTGAGAAAGTGGAGGTTTACACGGATCATAAAAGTTTGAAGTATGTTTTCACCCAGAAGGAACTAAATATGAGGCAGCGCCGATGGCTAGAGCTGATGGCAGATTATGACTTGGACCTTCAATATTACCCGGGGAAGGTCAATGTTGTACCAGATGCGCTTAGTCGCAAACCAGCGATTATGATGTTGACTGATCAGAGAAGTATTATTGAGGACTTTCAGAGGCTTGAACTTGAAGTCATTACGCCGAACGCACTCAGTCAACTTTGGCAGCTACAGGTGCAATCTTCTCTGGTGGATCGCATCAAGATAGCACAAGCGAATGATCCCCGATTGCAAAAATTCAGAGAGCAAGTGGAAGCTGGATTGAGAACGGATTTGATTATACATGAAGATGGCTCTATGAGATTCGGTAGCAGACTCTGCGTACCTAAAGGTGATGTACGAGAAGAAGTGTTGGCTGAAGCACACAGTTCAGCTTATTCTGTGCATCCAGGAGGTACAAAAATGTATCAGGACCTAAAGCAGCACTTTTGGTGGAACGGAATGAAGCGGGAAATTGCGAGGTTCGTATCCAGATGCTTGATATGTCAGCAGGTGAAGGCGGAACATCAGAGAACAGCAGGATTATTACAACCATTGCCGATACCTGAATGGAAGTGGGAGCACATTACTATGGATTTTGTGACGGCCTTACCACGGAGCCCTAGAGGCAATAACACTATTTGGGTTATCGTCGATCGCCTCACAAAAGCTGCACACTTTCTACCTTTCCGAGTGGGACAATCGATAGAATCACTGGCAGAAAGATATATGCAGGAGATTGTGCGACTTCACGGTGTTCCAGTCAGCATTGTGTCAGACCGGGACACGAGATTCTTGTCACACTTTTGGAAGAGCTTACAGGAGAGTTTGGGAAACCGCCTTAAATTCAGCACAGCTTATCACCCACAGACAGATGGACAATCCGAGCGTACAATTCAGACGCTCGAGGATATGTTGAGAGCCTGTATGTTGGACTTTCAGGGTTCCTGGGAGGACCATCTGCACCTAGTCGAGTTTTCTTACAACAATAGTTATCAGGCTAGTATTCAGATGGCTCCTTTTGAAGCGCTATATGGGCGTAAGTGTCGATCCCCAGTATGTTGGGATGATGTGGGAGAACGAAGATTACTGGGCCCCGAACTCATTGTTCAAACAGTTGACAAGGTCCAAATGATCAGGCAGCGTATTAAGACGGCTCAGGATCGACAGAAGAGTTAGGCAGACACCAGCAGAAGGGCACTTGAGTTCGAAGTTGGAGATCATGTATTCTTGAAGATTTCCCCTACACGTGGAGTTATCAGATTCGGAAGTCGGGGAAAACTTAGTCCCCGTTTTATCGGACCTTTTGAGGTACTAGAGCGAGTAGGAGAGGTGGCCTATCGACTGGCCTTGCCTCCATCGCTAGCTGGTGTGCACAATACCTTCCACGTGTCACAGTTGCGGCGTTATGTCCGGGATGAGAGTCATGTCCTGGACCATTTAGGGCTAGTTTTGGGTACTGACTTATCGTACGAGGAGCAACCTACCACCATTCTCGACCGCAGAGAGAAAGTGCTGAAGAATAAGGTCATTCCGTTAGTCCGAGTGTCTTGGGGCGGTCGTTCCCCAGGAGAATCCACCTGGGAACGGGAGGAAGATATCCGTGATCGCTATCCACATCTCTTTGTTTAGTACTTTTGTTTCTTTGTATCCTTGTTAAATTTCGAGGACGAATTTTTTTTAAGGGGGGTATGATGTAAATCCCCGTTTCCTTTCTAAATGAATTTTCATATTTTCTGAGTTCTAGAGATTACCTTATTCTGGTCCTCGTATATTTTTTTCTATTTTGGTTGTTAGGCTTAATAATTATATTTTCCAAACCCTCAAAGCCTAAACCCAGGATTTAAATTAAAGCCAGAATAAATCGAAACCAAACTTTATCAGTAAAACCCTAAGTTTTATTCAGCCACCTATGATTCATTTTAAAGGAAAATTTTTAGCCCAGCCCTCACAAATCCCTTAGCCCACACACTATTTTAAATAAATTCCCTATAATTTTTCCCTGGCCCGTTCCCTTTTATTATTTTTCAGCCCGCTGCCCACCAGCCCACATCCCATCTTTAAATAAATTTTTAACCAAATTTTTGAAGCCGGCCCGCTTCTCTTCTGAAGCCCACGAAGCTTTAAAGGAAAATAAATTCTTTTAACAAGCCCAATCTCTTTTCCCAGCCTCCTCTTCAAGACCCGACCCACACTCCCTGTTCATCTCCCTCTTCAAAATTTCCAACGGCTACCTCCCAAAATCTCGCGCGCGACCCCTTTTCCTCGCCGTGCCCCACGCCCACGCCCCCGTTCCGGCCGTTACGACTGCAACGCACGACCCCCTCGTCTCCATTATCTTCTTCGCCCGAGTCTTCTCCTTTTCTTTTAGAATCCCTCATCTCTCCCCCACAGGAAACCCACCGAGCACAAAAATTTTCCCCACCTTGCCACCGGCGACGACCCTCGACAGCCCCTCAGCAACCCTCAAATCACCCCTCTACCAACCCTCTCCCTTCACGACACCACCTCCACCAACTCGAATCACACTTGCTCACCCACCCCTCTGCACACAAACACCACTACCGAACTCGGCCACCTTACGCCCCTCGACGCCGGCGAACTCCCCACTACATCACCGATCTCCCTACGATCCCCCTCAGCATCATCACCATCACCGTAATCCACTAACCCACTGCCTAAACCTCTCCTCCTCTTCAAAATCTCAAAAACCCATTTTTAACTTTTTCCCTCTCACCGTGAAACTGCACTGTACACATAGCCGGAGCGCCGCCGACCGACGCCGACCCCAGCACACCCCGGGAGACCCACAGAGCACCATTCTAGACTTCCAGCAAGCACAAAGACGACTCCGGGAACTCCGACGTAAAATCCGTGTTCGATCGAGGCTCGCGCGAACTTGTTCCGCGGCGTACAACGCGCGTTCGTGACGACGTTGCTGCCTTGCGACCCCGAGACGTCTCCAGGCAAGTATTTACTTGCTTCATGCTATAATAATAGTGTTACCCATCTAGATTATGTAGTTTACAACTTACCGATTTCCTATACGTGTCATGACCTAAGTGCTCGATGTTAGTTAACTATGGAAATAATTGTCTAATTTGACGGAAATCGATATTTTATGTTGGCCCTTATAATGATGAATATCTTGTGTGAAATTCGTTGGAAAATTCGATTGTTTGTAACAAAAATCGATACCCTCAAACATGTCGTCAAAACTAGAATTCTCTCGTAACTGAAAACGAATAAAAACACCATAAATCATACACATATTGGAAAGATGCGTTCGAGGGCTTAAATCGAAGCCGACTCGACGGAATTTAACCCTATGTAGAATTTTAATGTTTTCTGTTTTGTAACCAGGAAGATATTTGGATCGGAACACGACTCTGGACTGCAGTCCAGAGCGTTTCTGATTAGTGTGTTCTGTCTAAAGTCCTGCGTCCCCGTGTTTCCTGAAATCGCATGATACGGAAATTTACAGTAGTTATAAGATATTCCTGTTAGTGAAAGAAAACAAGTGGTTTCATTCCGATTCATCGCCGTTTGTCATTTTAAACCATATTTAAAAGGGCAGAACGTAAAGCTTTTCAGAACAATTTCTGAAATGACATATTGAGACTAAACTGTGTAAAACTTTCAACGTACAGATACGATTGAGGATCCGTCTATTGCGTTGAATACTTTATCGAAAACCCTAAATTTCATTTAACTGTGACATCGCTAAATTCTGAGCCCAACTGGGTGCAATTCGTGTCACGAAACAGATGATCAGTTCTGAAATTGAAATTCCAGCCGTGGGCACTTAAACTGAAACAGTTATATCTTGGAAACCGAAACTCCGATTGAACTGAAACAAATTTTGATGAATTACTGACTGATTGTTCTATATATCTTACCTACATCATTTTTGCTGAATTCGTAACATATTTATTTGTACAATTTATTTTAGTTCGTGACATGCATGTTAATTCATAACACACCGAGCTTATTGGTAGCATACAATACATAAATCATACCCTTGTCATTTACACAGTGTTAGTGCGTGTGGACATTGCATTATCGTGCGTGATAGATATTGGTCTAGGAGTGACGAGTACACCAATGGAAAGTGAACATTCGTGACAGTGATTGATACAGTGGATTGTGATGAAACCGTGCCATTGGTATACTCGTACACAACTAGATCAATGTCATAAATAGTGTAACCTGGGGAAAAAGGGGAAATCAAAGTGGAAAGAGTATCGTATTTAGCGGGACCGTGTTTAGAGGATGATCATTCGAACCGTGATACTTATACGTGTAGGACAGGATCTAGCGATCCGGCTGACAGGGTTATGTCCCGGGCATGTGGGCCGTTGTCTCGGGTATGTACGAGACTCCTGTTAAACATGATCCTCCTTCCACTATGTGATTTCAAACATGACCTAGAGACCGATAGGGACACATAACATAATCTGCATCATATTGTGATATAGTGATTACTTGCATTGTTCTTACACCAGTATTACTTCATATACTTGTTTCACCTCATTATAATAATTTTGTTATTGTGTCGCTCTGACGACCTGAGTATGCATGCTCAGATTCCGCGGGAGGACCAGCACAGGAGGCGGATCTACCCTTCGAGTTCACAGAGATTTAGACCAGTGTACCTTCTATTTTTCTGCTTTCCCTTAAAAGTGATCGTAAGTTTGATTTTGGTTAGTAATTGTTCTTGTTATCTGTAATTTGTGAACAATGGAATATTAATGTAATAAATTAGTGATGTGATTCCTTTACCACTGCGCTTTATTTACTGATTACCATGCAATGCTAGAAGCCAAAGTGTGACTACGGCGGGATGATTCCTTGACCGTAGGAGCATGGCTGGCCTAGTCATCCCTCGTTTTCCGTATTTTGGGAAGCGGGGCGTGACAGTTTTTTCTTTATCTTTCAATTCATGTAATATGTAAATTGATGTAATATTATTTGTATGGCCGCACATCCGGGATGAGGTTGTAGCCGCTATTGTATAATTTCTTTTTACTGTTTTTGCTCCTAGGATAGACCCAAGGTGGGGTGCACAAACTACCGGGTATCTCGAAGTGCCGAGTGGCCTACTCACGTTGTTGAGGGAGGTTGCTTCGCTTCGGGTACTTGGCGGGTAGTTTGCCGCACCCGTAGGGGTCTAGAATGGGGTATTTGGCTATTCATCGCGACCGTGTAATCTGTCTTTCGTTGCAGGCTCGAACGAAATGCCGATTCCTAGTATATCCAAAGTGTTCATCTGTGATCTGGAATGGCTATCATTGCATCTGACGAATGTGTATATATCTATATATGATATCTATTTAGGCGTTGCTTATGTTTTGCATCCGCGCTAGTCCAGCCCCTGCTCTGTCGTTAGTTAAGTAACCTAACGGGTGATGACGGGACCCCGTGGCGAATGCGGATGGCATAAGCGTACGTCATATTTTCGTTGTTTTCTGCAATGGTAGGATTAAATGATGGGACGCATTAAATTAATGCAAGAAAATAAACCTAAAAGACGTTGTTGGAACAATTTTCGAAAAGCTGTTATTGCAAGGACGTTCACTTTTGTTTTGCATAGAGGTATTCGGTTATGAATGCCCAGCACCTCATTCGACAAGGCAAGGGCCGAGATCCCTTCATCGGGAGTGACCCCTTGGACAAAAGTTTGCGTCAGGGTAATAACTTCACTATAGTCGATTATTCTTGCTTTGCATCGAGGTATTCAGTTTAGAATATCCTGCACCTCATTCGACGAGGAAAGAGCCGAGATCCCTTCACAGGGAGTGACCTCTTTAGCAAAAGTTTTCGCCACTATATTTTCAAAAGGGTATCACGTTCCTTCAACGATATCAAGTTCATTACGTTAACGGGTTTTCGCCAAAAACCCAGCCGTAGCCTTTCGTCATTTCTTATAAGTTATACTTAGTATTCGTGCTGCATTTGTTGACTGTGTCAAGGCGCGGTGAACGGTAGCTGAGTATTTCTTATCTGCTGGATACAATGTGATTGGTTAGAACAGTCGTGTAACCTTGTTGACTGTGTCAAGGGTTATGCGGATGGGTTTAATGCAATCAAGATAATGACGGGTTGAACTTGACTAGGACTCTTTGATTTGTTCACTGTGTCAAGGTCACTTGGGTCCCAGGGGCAAAAATCCACATCGGGAGTTTCTAAAGAAACTGAAACTTGCAGATTTAGCATAGCTTCTGGAGTGTGGTGACTATAGTGGATTCCATCTAGGTCATCGCACAATGATAGTTGGATCCCGATCCCACTGATGAGTTGGATTACTCTCGGGAGATTTTTTCACTTAACAATCAATGCTATAAACCAAATAGGTGTCTAGAACGGTGTTAGCGGGGCTACGCCTCCAGGGAAAAGAGGTTATTTAATTAAGGAACTTCGCGAAAGCGTTGGAAAACCTCCCTCAAAGTACCAACACCAGCCTGGCTGAAAGGTTAAGCAAGTATTGTGACGTGCGATTAATCCTGACTAGTTCTTCTTTTAGGGTTTGAAGAAGAATTTGAGGAAACAGTGGGAGCCATCCTGGTTAGATAAATCAATAAACTAATCTAATCTTACAAGAGTGCACGCTGAGTGTTTCTTTTCTCTCTCTCCAGGTAGCAACCATTTCACGCCCTAATCAAGATAATAAAATGTATCGCTTGACCGATCCGAATTCTTATTCGGGGATGGGGAACGTTGGTTCGGCTCTAACTTGTGACAACAGTCATAAGTTTGAGCAAGGGAAAGAGGATTGTATGGATTCCAAGGATACCCAGTTAAAGAAGAAGCATGGTTTTGCATCTACTTCAGGTGTTCTTGTAATTGAGAACTGCTTTACGGTCAGCCCTACCTCCTGGGTACTTGATACCGGATCAGGATCTCATATCTGTAATTTATTGCAGGGACTGAGAAAAAGTAGGAAAGTTGCACCTGGTGATATGTCGCTCAGAGTAGCCAACGGAGCACAAGTTAATGCTGTAGCCGTCGGTGAATATCACCTTATGTTGCCAAATGGCAATACTATGATTTTGAACGATTGCTACTATGTACCTTCCATGGTTTGCAACATCATATCAGTTTCTTTACTCGATAAAGATGGATATAACTTTGTTCTTGATGGAAATATCATGAACATTTACCTTCATAGGGTACTGGTTGCAGAAGGTACACTGTGTAATGGTATCTACGTTCTAAATCAGAATACAGTTCTCAATGTACAAAACACACGCAAGAGGAAGAATTCAGATACGAATGAATCCTACTTGTGGCATTGTAGACTTAGTCATATCGGAGAGAAAAGACTACGTAAGTTGCATAAAGATGGACTCTTGAATACGTTCGAGTTTTCATCTTATGAAACTTGTCAGTCTTGTCTCAAAGGGAAGATGATCAAATCTCCGTTCACCGGACATGGAGAAAGAGCAACAGAGCTCTTGGGACTCATACATAGTGATGTATGTGGTCCAATGTCTATACATGCAAGGGGTGGGTTCTCGTACTTCATCACATTCACTGATGATCTCTCTAGATTCGGATATGTGTATCTTATGAAACACAAATCTGAAACTTTTGAGAAATTCAAGGAATTCAGAAACGAAGTAGAGAACCAGACTGGCAAAAGTATCAAGATCCTCCGGTCTGATAGAGGAGGGGAGTACTTAAGCACGGAATTCCTAGATTACTTAAAAGAGAATGGTATTCTCTCTCAGCTTACTCCTCCTTATACGCCACAGCACAACGGTGTATCGGAGCGGAGGAATCGTACCCTATTGGATATGGTTCGCTCCATGATGAGTAGTGCCGAATTGCCTCTTTCATTCTGGGGATATGCACTTCAAACAACAGCGCATCTATTGAATCAAGTTCCATCCAAATCCATGCCTAAGACTCCGTATGAAATATGGAGTGGTAAGAGTTTGTATCTTAAACGTATTAAGATTTGGGGTTGCCCAGCTTATGTCAAAAAGCAGAACCCAGACAAACTTGAGGCACGGGCAGTTTTGTGTAAGTTTGTGGGATACCCAAAAGATTCTAGTGGGTATCTATTCTACCATGCAGAGGAACAGAAGATAATTGTTTCAAGAAATGCCACATTTTTAGAAAAAGAATTTCTTGTTAAAAATATTAGTGGCAGCACGGTAGAACTGGACGAAATTCCAGAAACACAAACTTTAACTAAAGATTTGGTGGAACCGCTAGATTCAGTTACACCCAACGAACCTCAGCCACTCCGCAGATCTGGTAGGATTTCTCATCCGTCCGAGAGATACTACGGTTTTCTCATAGACGGGGATCGAGAGGATTGCATCTTGGAAGAAGATGACCCTACCAGTTTCAGGCATGCCATTATCAGTAGGGACTCTGATAAGTGGAAGGAAGCAATGCAATCCGAAATGGAGTCTATGTACGCCAATAAAGTGTGGACCTTGGATATTGCTCCACCTGGGGTAAAACCCGTTGGATGCAAATGGATCTACAAAAGGAAACTTGGTGTAGATGGGTAGGTGGAAACCTATAAAGCTAGACTCGTTGCAAAAGGTTTTCGTCAAAGACCTGGTTTGGACTATGACGAAACTTTTTCTCCGATGGCTATGCTCAAATCCATTAGGATCCTACTTGCCATTGCTGCTTTCCATGACTATGAAATCTGGCAGATGGACGTTAAAACGGCTTTTCTAAACGGTTGTTTAGAAGAGTGCGTTTACATGGATCAGCCAGAAGGTTTCATAGACAATGGGAGCAGCGGGAAGGTGTGCAAGTTGCTTAAATCCATTTATGGATTAAAGCAGGCATCACGGAGCTGGAACATCTATTTTGATGAGACAATCAAGGAATTTGATTTCATCAAGAACGAAGATGAACCTTGTGTCTATAAGAAGATTGTAGGACGAACTGTTGTGTTCCTAGTCTTGTACGTGGACAACATTCTTTTGATAGGAAATGACATTCCTATGCTACAATCAGTCAAGCTATTTTTGTCACAACGGTTCTCCATGAAGGACCTGGGTGATGGCTCGTACATTCTGGGGATCAAGATCTACAGAGATAGATCCAAGAGACTACTGGGACTTTCGCAGTCCAGGTACATAGAGACCGTACTAAAGAGATTTAGTATGGAGGATTCCAAGAGCGGTAACATACCCGCATTGCATGGAATTACCCTCTCCAAGAAGATGTCTCCTAAGACTGACGAGGAGAGGGTTCGCATGAGCACTATACCCTACGCTTCGGCAGTAGGATCTATAATGTATGCGATGCTATGTACAAGACCAGATGTAGCTTACGCGCTGAGCGTGGTGAGCCGGTATCAGTCAGACCCAGGTGAAGACCACTGGACAGCAGTAAAGAACATTCTCAAGTACCTGAGAAGGACTAAGGAGATGTTCCTGGTTTACGGTAATGGAGACCTCAGGGTCGAGTCCTTTACCGATTCAAGCTTCCAGAGTGACAAAGATGACAGCAAGTCTATCTCGGGTTTTGTGTTTACCCTCAACGGAGGGGCGGTGTGTTGGAGGAGTTCCAAACAGGATACCGTCCCAGACTCGACGATGGAGGCTGAATACATTGCTGCAAGCGATGCCGCAAAAGAGGCAGTCTGGATGAAGAAGTTCATTAGTGAACTTCAGGTGGTTCCGTCCATTGTTGACCCAATACCTTTGTATTGCGATAACAATGGGGCTATAGCTTTAGCGAAGGAACCAAGGTCCCATGAGAAATCCAGACACATCTTAAGGCGGTATCACCTGATCAGGGAGATTATTGATCGCCAGGAGATCGAGGTACGGAGAGTGGACACAAAAGACAATACGGCAGATCCATTCACGAAGGCCTTGCCCCAGACTCAGTTCGAGCGGCTGATCGAGATGATATGTCTTCGATACGCCAGTACATGGCCTTAGTGCAAGTGGGAGATTGTTAGTGTATATGCCCTAGAGGCCATTACTGTATCATACTAGTTTGTATATTACTTAATGGAAGCTTGGGATATTCACCATTGTATATACAATCTTGCTCAAAATAGTAGTATGCTACTTGGTTTGTTTCTACTTCAATGTGTGTACGTGTGTTTCTTTTAAAATATCGCCTATACACATTAGTAGAGCCCTTAGGATCTTTGCTTGATTACCGACGTTGTGATGGCGATCACACTCGTGGGGGCTGGGTAATCCACAAGCACATCCTTATGCAGGTCCCTAGTCGTAGGACTATCGAGACAGGGCATCGATACTCCGGAGTAGACTAGCGTATGCGCTTCTCATCCCAGCAGGGGAGACGGTCTGTCCCATAGCCGTCAGTACGTCGTACTTGAGATAGTATGCGGGTCCTCATTAGGTTACGAGTACACTAGACAGGACTCGTCGGGAACTGTTGGTTGGTATTATACCTATCGTCAGTTAACAGTTCCCAGGTGACATGAGTACAGCTTAGTCCGCTGACTTGACACTGTCACTTCGCCTCGAGTGTGTTCCTACTGTTCTTTGATTACTACCCTACCACGGCTCTACTGAGTCGTGCAAACAGGTAGTAGTTGGGTGCAGTCCCGAATCACTTGGAGGCAGTGATGGTTACACAGGATTCGTCTCTCCCGGTATTAGGAGTTGATATCGCGCTGTGTCTAGGAGAGCCATTACACATAGTCGTTCCTGGTCAGGGCAAGCGAGATTTGCTGGTAGTGTTACCAGTAGTTTCTCAGGGTGTTTTGGGCTATACTCCGACACGACTTGTACCGCTATTAGGGGACTGACGTTTGCCACCCCTAGGCCCGTCATGCGATACTCTTAAACGAACAGACCGGACTATACGGAGATTGTCACATACATGCTCAGTAGGAGTTCTGATGGGTTCACCTCATCAGTCTTCTTATCGGCATCTACCTAGGGACCGTTACGTACAGCTAGTGCCGCTTGCGGTCTGTGGTTAACCCCACTGCCAGCGTAGTGTCGAGTCTTTAGAGTCCCACACAGAGGGTTACTCTCCTTTGGGCAAAACTGAGTAGAGGTCGCATGGTTTTGCGACGGGGTTCGTTCACATCCGCGAACTTGTGCACGTTTGGTGTCCGGACAGTTGTTACTAGCGGGCTTTGGCTTAAGCCAGATCCTAGTATATGTTTTGGGATTGGTTTTATCTCATTGTATTCGTGTTCCTCGGAACACGGATGTGGGTGTGTATGCACAGTTGACTGAGACAGAGGCAGAGGATTCTCATTAGGGTTATGGTACGGGTGCGTATGCACAGTTGACTGTTATCTTTTTCCAAACCCTAATAAGAATAGGAAATATGATTATTAATATTAGTTAATAATTATTGTGCCATGGTTGAGTTGAATTCTTGACTTTTGTTGACTTATTGACTTTGTTGACCGGTTGACCAAAGTGGACTTGTTGACCATCATCATTTGTTTTCAAAGATGCTTCTTATTCTTTGCAAAAGTATTTAATGAATGAAATGATAATGGTCATTCATCAACTCACCATCACAAATTGTTACTTATTATTATTATTATTATCATTTTCTAAAATATGAGAGCATGGTTGTAAAAATTGATTCATTCTCACTTGCATCTTCTCTCTCATCCTTTGCTCTCCTTCTTCCTCTAGCTCAAGGAAAAATCTCTCATAAGTTGAGAACCATTTACCTTGGAGATAAAACACCAAAACTACTCTCTACTCATCCTAAGATTGAAGGTCTAGCAAACCTACCACTTTAGTTACCTCAAGCTTGAGGTAGGAGCTCAAATTCGAGGCCCTCGGGTGGATCTATCTTCGGCAAAGAGGAGACGACGAGGAGGAGCCATTCAAGCTACTACAAGGAGCTAGCAAGAAGGAGAAAAACAAGAAGAGAAGGAGTTCAAGACTAGGTATAACCCCCTAACCGAGTAGCTAAAGATCGTAGTTGTTGCTAGTGTGTTGTTTAGCAAAGATCCGGGTTTTCTAGTCCATGTTACCAAAACCCTAAAAATTGTTTTTCACCGTTTCCGCAACCCCGAAAGAACCGGGAGAGGTAACGTGGACCTAACAGGTTTAAGTTCACTCTACACTCACCCTCTCATCATTATTTCCCCCACTCTCTCATTCCTATCTCTTCTCAATTATTTCTTCATCTCCTCTAACCTCAAACTGAAACCCTCACTATTTCTTCACAAATCCTTGCAAAACTTCATTAAACACCATTAAAATACTTCACATGTCTTGATTTAGCCACTAAGTTGCCTTGGAGCTTGGAAAGATTGGATTTTTGAGCAAGGGTGGCTAGGTAATGACCTCTAACTAATAATTAGGTGTTTATATTGTTGTGTTGCCTTGTAGTTGTGATTTAGAACATTAAAGGTATAGTTTCGTGCACATATCGTATTTTTAGTGTCATATTGGAGTCTCTGGGATCTGCTATGACCTGGAATTTTTACTGTAAAATCTAGTAATGTAGTAGTGTTGTACCAGTGACCTTGAGTGTACACCTGAAGCACGAACCGAACCTGGGCGGTTTTGGCCGGCGACAATGAGGGAAATCCGGCGACCTCAGCTTTTCAGTGGAGTTGGGGCTTGGGTTTTGTAGGGTAGCTATCTGCAGTTGTTTAGAGGTGTTTGGTATTATTTGATTTTTAGGTTTTGAGAGTATGCAAAATCTGGGATCACTTTGCTATAATCTAGTGTTTTGATTATGCGTGTTACGTTATCCGACACGGTTCGTGATCTTGTGTAGCTGCTGCACTTGGGTTGGACTCGGGGTGTCGCCATACACGTTAGCCACTAGACGAACACTTAAGAGTTGGTTTGGAGTTGGTGCGTCGGTCAAACATAGTTTGTACGTGATATTGGTCGATTTTTGAGATTTTCACTTGTTATGTTTTGTGTAAATAGGATCGCAGGCGGGGACTTCGAACGCTGCGAAGAAAAGGAAGCAGGTGACTGGATTTACTTAGTTCAAATTGTCGGTGAGTAGATTTAACATCCACAGGGAATTCGCCCGTATGGCGTTAAGCGTCAGGGCTAGATATGATATGATCTTAGCCATATGTTTATATGCACATATAGAGATGGTGCATAAACTTCATTGCATATTATACTTGTTGTGCCTGGACTTGTACCCATTGGACACTGCACTATTATTGACAGTTCATGTTGCACGGGCACTAATTGTATGCTAAATACACACTGTCAGTAATTGCCATGACACGCACAATACATATACATGTGATATGGTATTGATTTGTGATATTGAGGCATTGATTCTTGTGCGGTTGCGCATATAAAATATAGTTTTGCATGCATACCTACATGCTTACACATATACCTTGCTATAGCTACATGTATATCATGCATACATACTTACATGTATACCCACATACCTTGCTTTAGCTACATGTTCACCTTTATATGATGTTGCGTTGGATTTTGGGAAAATTGGGAACCACATGATATATTTAATAACTTGATACATTTAAATAGCGGATTTTCCCTTGATATGCTCATATTACTGTTCTATGTTGCATACATCATATTACATGGATTTACACGTTGAGATATGGAATTCATGTATTGACTTAGAGACGAGTTGTAAGGATCGATGTTGTATATTCTTGTGACTTTGGTTGTCGTGCTCGTGTGAGCCAGCCTTTGTTTTATGTTGATTATCTCATTTCTTCGCTACAGCGTCGTATATCTGTTGTGGTGGTTGTTTCCGCCTTGGGGCGAGATTTGCTCCCGTTTGGGGATGCTTTACTTATATCTTATATTTGTACCTGTTTCGGGGCTAACTTTTACAAAGGAGAAGCTGCCGAAATTTTTATAAAAACAAACTTAAGCTTTAAGTTTTTGCTTGAGATTTTAAAAGTGTTCTATCCTTTACTTCTTGTACTGGTTTAGATTGCTGGGTTTCGGCTTACTTAAATTGCGTTACGCCTGTTGACGTTACGTAGTCTAAGTGTCGGTCATGTGCCTAACTTGGGTCGTGACAGTAGAAACAAAGCAACCATGATTTAATCATAATTAATTCTTTAATCAATAATCAAAATAAATAAATATCCCAACCATGTGAGTCTTGCATAGCCAACTCCAATGTATCATCACCATGACACATGTATGCATTCATGTGTGCATTCAGATCAACATATATGCATACATACATTCATGCATACAACAAATAAATAAAGAAAAGGTTATAAGTGAAATGACTAACGGTCATTAATATTAAATTAACAATTGATTTAATATACCGGTCATATCACATACGACCCGACCAAAAGAAAACGCCAGATTATAATGCGGTATCATATACACGCATTTAATCAGGCACCCGTGCATATCACCATATGCACCCCACATCGTTTCGCCTGAGCTAGGTAACCCCTTTGTGGGACTTTTAGACTCGTCAATACCCCGGCAGTAGGTGATGATTATATCAAACACCCACAAGCCGCAAACGGTCAGCTAAACGTAACGGCCACCCGGGTATTGAGCAAGCAGAAGAAAAACAAGCGAACCTGTCAAATCTCCTGTCGAGCCAACCAGAAACACTTACCGTACATTCCGGTCTCTTCGTCAGATATGCTGCATATCGAGTCTAGGGATGGCATCGTCGACCCCAATAACTCAATAAGTCATGCCGATGTATGGTCTATAATAGATCGAGAAACTACTGATAACTCTTATCAGTAAATCTCATCAGCCCTGGCCAGGAACTTGCTGATATAGCCAATCGAGCACAACGCAACATCAACCCCCAATACCGAGAGAGACGAAACCCCTCCTATCGCTCATTGCCTCCATGTGTCTCGGGATTGTACCCAAAAGCCACCCATTTTCACGACTCAGTAGAGCCATGGTATGGTGGAAATCAAAGCACAGTGGGAGAACACACAAGACTCCATGACGATCTCGGGTCTACAGACTAACCTATACCAGTGTCACCTGAGAACTGCTATCCGACAGATATAATACCATATAGAAGTTCTCGGTGAGTCCGTCTAGTGTACCCAGTCTCCAATGAGCACCTGCATACAATCTTGATGTCAAACATCAATGGATATGGGATTATCTATCGCCCATCACATGGGTCAAGAATCGTATACGCTAGTCTACTCTGGAATATCGATGCCCTTTCCCGATACATCCACGACTAGGGACATTACTGGATATGCTTATATACTACACATGTCCCACTAGTATGATCTCCATCATAATCACAGTAGTCAAGCAAATATCCTCAGGGCTTTATCAACATGTACCAAATGAATAAAAGCATGATCAGGTGAACATGTCAGATAATGAGTAACCGGATAGCATACTATCATGTCGAGCAAGAATGTCCTCTAAATATATATACATGTATAAATACATACACTATCAAATAATGGCCTCTAGGGCATATATATATCCAACAATCTCCCACTTGCACTAAGGCCAATTATTGGCGTATCTCATACCCAACATCTCAAAAAGTCTCTTATGCTGTGGCTGAGGGAAGGCCTTGGTGAGTAGATCCGCGGTATTATTCTTTGTATCTACTCTCCGAATCTCGATCTCGCGGCGATCAACTATCTCCCAGATCAGATGAAATTGCCTCAGGATGTGTCTGGATCGCTGATGGGACCTTGGCTCCTTGGCTAACGCCATAGCCCCATTATTGTCACAATACAATGGTATTGGATCAATAATGGTTGGAACTACTCCTAGCTCCGAGACGAACTTCCTCATCCAAACGGCGTCCTTGGCGGCATCATTTGCAGCAATGTACCCAGCTTCCATCGTAGAGTCTGCAACGGTATCCTATTTGGAACTCTTCCAACACACCGCCCCTCCAATGAGGGTAAATACAAACCCAGAGATAAATTTGCTGTCGTCCTTATCACTCTGGAAGCTCGAATCAGTAAAGGCCTCCATTTGGAGATCTCCATTACCATACACCAAGAACAATTCTTTAGTCCTTCGCAAGTACTTAAGAATGTTCTTCACAGCCGTCCGCCGTCCAGTGATTCTCTCGTGGGTTGGATTGATACCTGCTTACTACACCTAGTGCATAAGCTACATCAGGGTATGTACACAACATCGCATACATTATAGATCCTATGGCCGAAGCGTAGGGAATAATGCTTATGCGAGCTCTCTCTTCATCAGTCTTTGGGCAAAAGTCCTTGGAGAGAATGACTCTATGGCAAGCGGGTAAGGCACCCCGCTTGGAGTCTTCCATGCTAAACCTCTTTAGGATGGTGTTGATGTACCTAGTTTGGGACAATCCCAATAACCTTTTGGATCTATCCCTATAGATCCTGATGCCCAATATGTACGTGGCATCACCCAGGTCCTTCATGGAGAACCTTTTTGATAAGAATGATTTGACCGACTGTAGCATATGAACATCATTTCCTATCAGAAGAATGCTATCCACGTACAATGCGAGGAATGCGACAGTTCTCCCTACAGTCTTCTTATAAATACAAGGTTCATCTAGACTTTTGATGAAATCAAACTCTTTGATAACATCATCAAAACAGATGTTCCAACTCCGTGATGCCGCTTTAATCCATAAATGGATTTAAGCAATCTACATGCTTTCCCACTACTCCCACTGTCAACGAAGCCCTCTGGCTGATCCATAAAAATGCATTCTTCTAAATCACCATTTAGAATTGCAGTTTTAACGTCCATCTGCCAGATTTCATAGTCGTAGTGAGCAGCAATAGCTAGTAGGATCCTAATGGATTTAAGCATGGTTACGGGAGAAAAAGTTTCGTCATAGTCCAGACCCGGTCTTTGATGAAATCTTTTCGCAACAAGTCTTGCCTTATAGGTCCCCACCTGCCCATCTACACCAATCTTTCTTTTAAAGATCTATTTGCACCCTACGGGTTTTACCCCAGGGGGTACAACGTCCAAAGTCCATACTTTGTTGGTGTACATAGACTCAATTTCTGATCTCATGGCATCCAGCCACTTCACTGAGTCACCACTCGTGATAGCTTGCTGAAAACTAGTAAGATCATCATCCTCCATGATGCAATCTTCTCTATCACCATCAATGAGGAAACCGTAGTACCTCTCTGGTGGACGAGAAGTCCTACTAGATCTATGGAGTGGCTGAGGTTTATCAGTTTCTGTTGCAACAATAGGCTCAACCAAGTCGTCATTTGTAACTTGTGTCTCTAGAACCTTTTGTAGGTCTACCACTTTGCCATCTGTATCATTTGTAAAAAATTCTTTTTCTAAAAATATGGCATACTGAGAAACAAACACCTTTTGTTCCTCCTTGTGATAGAAAAGATATCCATAAGAATTCTTTGGATATCCCACAAACTTACACATGACTGGTCGTGTCTCGAGTTTGTCCGGATTCTGCTTTTTGACATAGGCCGAAAACCCCCAAATCTTAACTCGTTTAAGAGATGGTCTCTTCCCATACCATATCTCATATGGTGTGGTAGACACAGTTTTGGTTGGAACCCTGTTCAATAGAAACGCTGCGTCTCCAATGCATACCCCCAAAATGAGACAGGTAACTCAGCATCACTCATCATGGAATGGACCATATCTAATAGGGTCCGATTCCGTCGTTCTGACACAATATTGTGCTATGGTGTGTAAAGAGAAGTGAGCTGAGAGAATCCCATTTTCTTTTAGAAAGTCTGCAAACTTTGTACTGAGATACTCCCCACCTTGATCCGATCGAAGTATTTTGATACTCAATCCGGTTTGTTTTTCTACTTTAAGCTTGTACTCAGTGAATTTCTCGAAAGCTTCAGACTTATGCTTCAATAAAAACACATGACCGAATCTTGAGAAATCATCAGTAAAAGTTATGAAGTAAGAAAAACCGCCTCTAACCTGTGTAGACATTGGCCCACATACATCACTATGTATGAGGTCTAAGAGCTCAGTAGCTCTTTCTCCGTGTCCTGTAAACGGAGTTTTGGTCATTTTATCCTTGATACAAGACTGACATGTCACATAAAATTTATATTCAAAAGGATTCAAATATCCATCTTTATATAACTTGTTTAGTCTTGTTTCGTTAATATGACAAGTCTACAGTGCCAAAGAAAAGCCTCATTTATTTCTGAAAGTTTTCTTTTGTTAGTGTGTTGTATGCTGAAAACTGTGTGTTGATTTAGGATGTATATCCCGTTATTGAGTGCACCATACCTAACCAACATTTGATTCAGGTTAATGTTCATAACATTATTCTGTAATACAAAATGATATCCTTCATTGTCTAATAAAGAAACGGATATTATATTACAAAGCATACTAGGTACATAATAACATGGGTTCAAAACCAATATACACTCTGATGGCAACCTATGTGATACTCTCCTACTGAAACTGCATGTATATTGGAACCATTTCTAACCCGGAGAGTATGGTCACCTGTCTTCAAAACTCTGCTATTTCTCAGCCCCTGCATAGAATTGCATATGTTAGAACCTGAACCGGTATCTAATACCCAGGAAGTAGAGTTTATAGAAAAACAGTTTTTTGTCACAAACACACCTGAAGCGGAAGCATCACCATGCTTCTTCTTCTTGAGATCCAGAAACTCAACACAGTTGCGCTTCCAGTGTCCCAATTTGTGGTAGTGATAACATTCCCCTTTCCCCGATTCCCCAGCCTTGGACTTGTCTTTCCCCTTACCCTTTTTAACTCCACCTCTAGGTTTGGTGGGTTTCTTCTTCATCTTTCCCTTGGCCTTGGCTTTTGGGCGAGAAGAGGAAGATGGCCCAGCAATCAAAACGGGAGTCTTCACTGACTTGAGTGTGCTCTCTGCACTCCTCAACATATTGAGGAGTTCAGGTAGCGACTTCTCCATGTTGTGCATGTTGAAGTTTACTACAAATTGAGCAAAGACAGGGGGAGAGACTGTAGAATAATATCAATATATTGTTCATTCTCCATTGTCTATCCGAGGTCCTCAAGCTCTTCAATAAGAGCTATCATCTTCAAGACGTAGTCACCTACTGGTGTGCCAGGAGCCATCCACATCTGAAACAGCTTTCTAGACGCTTTGTGTCGTAGGACACGAGATTGCTCCCCATATAACTCTTTTGTATGGAGAAAGATGGATTGAACATCCATCTACTCGTCCTGCTTTTGATGTGTGTTATCCATCGATGAAAGCATGAGGCATTTGGCCGTGGTACAGTCAGCGTCCCATGTCTTGCAGATTTCCTTATCCGCAACTGAAAATTTAGGGCCTGGGATGGGCGGGGCTGGGGCTGTGAGGACATATGATACCTTATCATAAGTTAGGGCAATGTTAATATTCCTCAGCCAGTCTTTATAATTGGTCCTATTCAATTTATTTTTCTCTAGTAGAAACTTAAGTCCTGTCATTGGTATCTGCCATTAAGAGAGAGAAAAGAATACACTCAGCGAAAACTCTTGCAAAGATCAGATTGGTTATTATCTTATCTAATCGATGTCTCCCACTGCTTTTATCAAATTTTTCCTTCAAACCTTAAGAGGAAAACTAGCCAGGATTAATTACATTCTACAACTTCGCTAACCGTTTAGCCAGGCCAGTGTCGGTACTTGAGGGAGGTTTTCCATGCTTTTGCACGAACCTAATTAAAATAAACCTCATTTTCCCATAGGCGTAGCCCCGTAGACACCTTTCTAGAAACCTAATGAGTTAGCTAATTATAAAGTGTAAAACTCTGCTGGGAGCAACTCTTGCTCATAGTGGGATCGGGATCCAACCATCATATGGAAGGTATGCAATCTCATTGCAAATTTTAACTCTTGAAAATCCCGATATAGTTTTTACCCCTAGTACTCATGACCTTAACTATGGTCAACAAATCATAAGCACTAGTCAAGCTCTACCCGTCATTTCTCGATTAATTAGACCCAGTTATATGACCCTTAATTATGGTCAACAAAGTCATATAATTGTCCCAAGTAATCGCATCATATACTGTGTAGGAAGACATCGCTTAGCTACCGTACACTACGCCTTAACTATAGTCAACAAACGTAGCACGAATACTAAGTACTCTACTTCCTAAAATGACAGAGGGTTGCGGATGGTTTTTAAGAAAACCTTTAACGTTTTGAACTTGATATCGTTGTAGAATCAAATGGTTTTTCAAAAGGAGTGGCTTAAGCTCCGCAATTTTGAAATGTAGCTTTTTCGTAAAAAAAACCGAGTGGGTTTCAAATTCGATTCTACAACATCTTTTAGGTTTATTTTTCTTTACATTAATCATATTAATGTAGTCCCATCATTTAAGTCCTTAAGCCATCACAGAAAAGAAACGAAAATAGAACGTACGCTTATGCCATTCGCATTCGCCACAGTGTCTCGTTATGCACCGTTAGGTTACTTAACAAAGGGCATAGCGGGGCGGGACTAACGCGGATGTAAAACATAAGCAACGCTTATTATATATCATATATATAATAATACCATTCGTCTCATCATATAAAGTGATCTCATCACAGAATATTAACAGCAGAAGCACATAAATGAATATATAGGATATACTAGGAATTCCGTATTTTGTATTTAGCCAACGATAGAAAATATGGGTTCCACGGTCGTGATGAATAGCCAATCCCACACCCTAGACCCCTACGAGAGCGGCAAGTGACCCCACCAATTCTAGAGCTAGGAGACCCGGTCTCGACTCCTCGAAATGGCCTCCCACTGGACTCTAGAACCCAGTCACTTGTGCTCCCCACCTTGGGTCTATCTTAATGCGGAAAAGTAAATAATATACATCAACGGTAACATCATCCTCAACCCGGATGTGCCCCAAATAAAGAATATTACATACAATTAAATTTTACATGAATGAAAAATAAAAACTCTCATCTCATATAAAACCCCCCGGCCATTCAATCACGACGATCCTATATATCATATCACAGCAACACATAACATCACATGTCATCAACGTAAGCAAGTATGCGTACCCCAATTGTCGTTGATATATAGCAACGAAACCGGCGATACACCACATACTACACTTATGGTCGTAGAAAAGAGAGTAAAAAGCTACAATAATTGGAATTCGCAACAACCATAGACATCATATGCCTAACTATAATAAATCCCACATTGTAGTCTCAATACCGAAAACACTTTCCAATATCAAGTTGGGTAATTCGACAAAATTCCTGACAACCTAATCGAATTCTCGTCGGAAACTTTAGTAGATGGCCGCACCCCCGATACCGCCGATGAAGTGTACTTAGGAGGAAGACTGCGGCCGCGAGCACCCGGACGAATGCTTTTGGCAACGAGGTTCTCCTATAGTCACTTGGTCGGGGCTATGGGGCGTGGCTGTCTAACAATGTTATCCGGCGAGTATCCGCGTACGTGATATGATTGCGACGGACTTTTGATCCATATCAAAATTCCGTGGCAACCAATGAATTGAGACTAAATTGCTAGATTTATATAAATACCAATCAGTTTTCACAAATCTGATTGTTGTGGATTCTAAATATTGTAACATAATCATGGAAAACTAGACGACGTTAAATAATTCGATCGAATCAACGAATTCCCGAAATTCCCAGAGAGCTCAACACTTGAGCTGTGTTAGAAATACCCAGAGACATACCCCAGTACCTATGGACCAGCAGTTGAAGGGTCGTCCCTTGCCTCCATAGTGGCGCCGCGGAACCGCCGCCAAAACCATGTTTTGGCCGCAGTTCCGGGGCCACTAAAGCGAGTTAGGGACTCGTTCTTCAGGTGGGTCTATAAAATAACCTGCATGATTTTCTGAGAATTTTTAACATGGAAAAATCCAAACTTTTTGAAAATTTCCAGAGAGCTGGTAGTTACGGTTATTCGGAGTTCGTTTCGGACTTTTAACTTCGTCTAGGCTACACTTAATAATCTAACTTGGCTCTGATACCACTGTAGGGTTTACCTTGCACCTCATCATGGTTTGGGTTGCATTAAACATGCTAAAATTATAAATTTTGGGGTGCAAAGTAAACCTAGCTAGGATCAAACTAGAAATTAAGGTAGCAAAATATAGTATCACATACTAAAAGAGAGTTTAATACTAAGAGATGAGAAATACAACCTTTGTAGATCTCTCCTTTGTGACTCCTTGGATCAATTCGGTGTTTGGACGGGTCATCTTGAGTCCTTCGTTGTCCATGACGATCCACCGCGGAGTACCTTGGCTCAAGCTCCTTGCATCACTAGAACAAGGTCGAAGTGATGCAAACAACCCAAACTAGTGGGCTAAACTAGTGTAGATTGGTGATGTGGGTTTGGATCTCACTTAAATATCTTTTCTTTTTATCTCCTTGACTCACTTTTGAAGAGGTAGTAAGCTTTTAGGAAGAAGAAGAAGTAGAAGGCTAAGCAAGCTCAAGATAATTGTTATGCCAAAAATAAAAAGAATAATAAATATATGAGAGAGACCCACTCACTCATAACCATGGTTCTAAAATATCTAGATATTTTGTTATTGGGTTAAAGAATAAGTGTAGAGATTAAACCATGGTTTAAGTGTAGAGATTAAACCATGGTTTAAGTCATGGTCAACCAAGGAAGTGTGTACAAACAAAGCAACCATGATTTAATCCCAATTAATTCTTTAATCAATAATAAAATAAATAAATATCCAAACCATGTGAGTCTTGCATAGCCAACTCCAATGTATCATCACCATGACACATGTATGCATGCATGTGTGCATTCACATCAATATATATGCATACATACATTCATGCATACAACAAATAAATAAAGAAAAGGTTATAAGTGAAATGACTAATGGTCATTAATATTAAATCAACAATTGATTTAATATACCGGTCATATCACATACGACCCGACCAAAAGAAAACGCCAGATTATAATGCAGTATCATATACACGCATTTAATCAGGCACCCGCGCATATCACCATATGCATCCCACATCGTTTCGCCTGAGCTAGGTAACCCCTTTGTGGGACTCTAAAACTCGTCAATACGCCGGCAGTAGGTGATGATCATATCAAACACCCATAAGCCGCAAGCGGTCAGCTAAACATAACGGCCACCCGGGTATTGAGCGAGCAGATAAAAAACAAGCGAACTTGTTAAAACTCCTGTCGAGCCAACCGGCAACACTTACCGTACAGTCCGGTCTCTTCGTCAGATATGCTGCATATCGAGTCTAGGGATGACATCATCGACCCTAATAACTCAATAAGTCATGCCGATGTTTGGCCTATAACAGATCGAGAAACTACTGATAACTCTTATCAGTAAATCTCATCAGCCCTGGCCAGGGACTTGCTGAGTTAACGTGCAAAACGGTGGCTTTTGGGTATAGTCCCGAGTCACATGGAGGCAATGAGCGATAGGGGGTTTCGTCTCTCCCGGTATTGGGGGTTGATATTACGCTATGCTCGATTGGCTATAACAGGAAGTCCCTGGCCAGGGCTGCTTCAGAGATATACTGGTAAGTGTTATCAGTAGTTTCTCGACCCGTTATGAGCCTCATATCGACACGACTTATCGAGTTACCGGGGTCTGACGTTTACCACCCCTAGACGGGATATGCGACATATCAGACGAAGAGACCGGACTGTACGATAGTGTTACTGATTGGATTCGCAGGAGTGTGAGAAGGCTTGCTTGTTGATCTTCTTATCGCTCAATACCTGGGTGGCCGTTACATTTAGCAGAACGCTTGCGGCTTGTGGGTGTTTGATATGATCATCACCTACTGCCAGCGTATTGACGAGTCTTTAGAGTCCTACACAGAGGTTTCCTGGCTCAAGCGAAAAGGAGTAGGAGCACATATGTGATATGTGCGGGACCGAGATTGATACGATATGAGATTTAATGACGGGTTGAACTTGACTAGGATCCTTTGATATGTTGGCTCAGTCAAGGTCACTTGGGTCCTAGGGGTAAAAACACACATCGGGAGTTTCTAAAGAAACTGAAACTTGCCAGGAATGCGCATACCTTCTGGAGTGTGATAATGTGATGAGGTATGCAACTCAGACATAACCTATACCAGTGTCACCTGAGAACTGCTATCCGACGATAGATATAATACCATATAGGAGTTCTCGGTGAGTCCGTCCAGTGTACCCAGTCTCCACTGAGCACCCGCATACAATCTTGATGTCAAACATCAATAGATATAGATCATCCATCGCCCATCACATGGGTCAAGAATTGTATACGCTATTCTACTCTGGAATATCGATGCCCAGTCTCAATACACCCACGATTAGGGACATTACAGGATATGCTTATAAACTACACATGTCCCACTAGTATGATCTCCATCATAATCACAGTAGTCATGCAAATATCCTCAGGGCTTTATCAACATGTACCAAATGAATAAAAGCATGATAATGTGTACATGTCAGATAAAGAGTAACCAGATAGCATACTATCATGTCGAGCAAGAATGTCCTCTGAATATATATACATGTATAAATACATACACTATCAAATAATGGCCTCTAGGGCATATATATATATATCCAACACTCTAGTTCTTGCTTTGCATAGTGGTATTCCTGAATATCCTGCACCTCATTCGATAAGGAAAAGCCGAGATCCCTTCACCGGGAGTGACCTCTTTAGCGAAGCTAGAAAAGCCTAAAAACACTCCTTTTCAAAATCATTAGACTCTACAACGATATCAAGTTCATTACGCTCATGGTTTTCTTAAAAACCTGCGTAGCCCTCCATCATTTCAGATAAGTATTATTTAGTATTCGTGCTACGTTTGTTGACCAGCGTCAAGGCGTAGTGTGCAGTAGCTGATTAGTACTTATCTGCTGCATGAGATGCGATTGGATTAAGGTAGTCGTACGACTTTGTTGGCCAGCGTCAAGGGTCGTGCAGGTGGATTTAATTCAATCAAGAAATGAACAGGTTGAACTTAACTAGCGGCCTATGATTTATTGGCCAGCGTCAAGGTCATAGGAAGCTAGGGGTAAAAACCGTTGTCGGGAATTTCAAGTGTTGAAATTTGCAATGAGATTACATACCTTCTATATGATGGTTGGATCCCGATACCCACTGTGAGTAAGAGTTACTCCTGGGAGAGTTTTGCACTTTACAATTAGCCGATCAAGTAGGAGTCTAGAAAGGTTTCAATGGGGCCTTACCTCTGGGAAAACGAGGTTTATTTTAATTAGGTCCACGCGAAAGTACGGGGAACTTCTCTCAAAGTACCGACACTGGCCTGGACGAACGATTAGCGAACTTGTAGATTGTAATTAATCCTGGCTAATCTTACCTTTTATGGTTTGAAGAAAGATTTGATAAAAACAGTGGGAGCCATCCTAATTAGATAAGATAAATAACCAATCTAATCTTGCAAAGAGCGCATGCTAACGCGTTTCCTTCTCTCTCCAGGCAGCAACCAATGTCACGCCTTAATCAAGATAATAATATGGATGTATTGACCGAACCCACTTATTATACTGAGCTGGGGAACATTGGTTCCTTAGGAATAGAGGAATATCAGGATTCCCGTGCCACCCGTACGAAGAAACAGCATGTTGATGCATCTTCTTCGGATGTGTTCGTTATCGAGAACTATTTCTCAGTTTGTTCTACGTCCTGAGTATTGGATACCGGATCCGGATCCCATGTATGTAATTTGTTACATGGGCTAAAGAAAGATAGAGAACTGGGAAAGGGTGATGAATCCCTAACAGTAGGGAATGGTGCAATTGTTGCAGCCAAAACAGTTGGCGATTATCACCTTGTATTACCAACTGGTAATACATTGATTCTGAACGACTGTTACTACGTACCAAAGATGATGTGCAATATTATATCGGTTTCTTTGCTAACTAAAGAAGGATATAATCTCATATTAGAGGATAATGTTATGAACATTTTCTAGAATCAAGTGTTGATTGCATCTGGTATATTATGTAATGGAATATACGTTCTTAATCAAAGTACAGTTCTTAACATACAGAACACAAACAAGAGAATACGTTCAGAAATGAACGAAGCCTTCTTGTGGCACTATAGACTAGGTCATATCAATGCGAAAAGACTGGCTAAGTTGCATAAAGATGGATATTTGAATCCGTTCGAATTTTCATCTTATGAAACTTGTCAGTCATGTCTCAAAGGCAAGATGACCAAAATTCCGTTTATTGGACACATAGAAAGAGCTTTGGAATTCTTAGGACTGATACATAGTGATGTATGCGGTTCTATGTCTACACATGTCATGAATGGTTTTTCATACTTTATTACATTCACCGATGATCTCTCAAGGTTCGGACACGTGTTCTTATTGAAACATAAGTCTGAAGCTTTTGAGAAATTCAAGGAATATAAGTGCAAAGTTGAAAACCAGACGGGCAAAAGTATTAAAATCCTACGATCTGATCGGGGAGGTGAATACTTGAGCGGAGAATTCCAAGACTATTTAAAAGAGAATGGGATTCTCTCTCAGCTTACTCCTCCGTATACACTACAACACAACGGTGTATCGGAGTGGAGAAATCGCACCCTATTAGATATAGTGCACTCTATGATGAGTACTGTTAAGTTACCTATTCCTTTTGGGGTTATGCGCTTGAGACTGCCATATACTTATTGAATATGGTTCCCACCAAATCTGTACCTACCACTCCATATAAGATATGGAAAGGTAAGAGACCATGTCTTAATGTGGTTAAGATATGGGGTTGTCCGGCCTATGTGAAAACGCAAAATCCAGACAAGCTCAAGGCAAGGTCAGTATTGTGCAAATTTGTAGGATATCCCAAGAATTCGCGAGGGTATATCTTCTACCACTTAGAAGAACAAAAGGTGTTTGTTTCTCGACATGCCACCTTTTTTGAAAAGGAATTTCTTGTTAAAGAAATTAGTGGCAATGAGGTAGAACTGGAAGAAGTTCCCGCAGCACAAACTACAACTGATGATTTGGTGGAACCAGAGGATCCAATAGTGCCCAACGAACCCCAACCACTCCGCAGATCTAGTAGGGTTCCTCATCCACCAAAGAGATACTACGGTTTTCTCGTAGACGGTGGGAGCGAGAATTGCATCATGGAAGATGATGACCCTACTAGTTTCGAGCAGGCCATCATAAGTGGAGATTCTATAAAAATGGCTGGATGCTATGCGATCCGAGATGGAATCCATGTACACCAACAAAGTATGGACTTTGGATATTGCTCCTGAAGGGGTAAAACCCATTGGGAGCAAGTGGATCTTCAAAAAGAAGATTGATGTAGATGGAAAAGTTGAGACTTTCAAAGCTAGACTTGTGGAAAAAGGTTTTCGTCAACGACCTGGCGTCGACTATGATGAAACCTTTTCTCATGTCGCTATGCTTAAGTCCATCAGGATCCTACTTGCCATTGCTGCATACCATGACTACGAAATCTGGCAGATGGACGTTAAGACCGCTTTTCTAAATGGTGATTTAGAAGAGAGCGTGTACATGACACGGTCAGAGGGCTTCGTAGACAGTGGGAGCAGCGGAAAGGTGTGCAAGCTGCTTAAATCCATCTACGGATTAAAGCAGGCATCGCGGAGCTGGAACATCTGTTTTGACAAAGCTATCAAAGAGTTTTACTTCGTCAAAAATATAGACGAACCTTGTATATACAAGAAGGTTGTAGAGAGTAAGGTGGTCTTCCTCGTATTGTACGCGGATGGCACACTCTTAATAGGAAACGATATTTCTATGCTACACTCGGTCAAGCTCTTCTTATCACTCAAGTTCTCCATGAATGATCTTGGTGATGCCTTCTACATCCTGAGGATAAAGATCTATAGAGATTGATCTAAACGGATTTTAGGATTGTCCCAATCCAGGTACATTGATACCATACTAAAGAGGTTTAGTATGGAAGATTCCAAGTGAGGTAATTTACCCGCTTATTCAGGAATCGCTCTCTCCAAAGAGATGTCTCCCAAGACTGATTTGGAGAGGGCTCGCATGCAAGGGATACCCTATGCTTAGGCTGTAGGCTCTATCATGTATGTGATGTTATGTACCAGACTGGATGTATCTTACTCACTAGGTGTATTGAGCATGTATCAATCAGATCCTGGGCAAAACCACTGGACAGCTGTGAAGAACATTCTTAAGTACTTGAGAAGGACTAAAGAAATGTTCATGGTGTATGGTAACGGTGTACTCCAGGTGGAGTCCTTTACCGATTCGAGCTTCTAGAGTGATAAGGATGACAGTAATTCGGTCTCGGGTTTTGTCTTTACCCTCAACGGAGGGGCGGTATTTTGGAAGAGTTCCAAGCAAGACACCACAGCAGACTCGACGATGGAGGCTGAATACATCGCTGCTAACGATGCTGCCAAAGAGGCTGTCTGGATGAAGAAGTTCATTGCTGAGCTTGGTGTGGTTCCACCATTGAGCATCCAATACCTGTGTATTGTGATAACAATGGAGTTGTGGATTTAGCCAAGGAACCAAGGTCCCATCAGAGATCCAAACATATTCGGAGGTGGTATCATCTGATCAGAGAGATAGTAGATCGCTGGGAGATCGAGGTCAGGAGAGTTGACAAGAAGGATAACGTAGCGGATCCACTCACGAAGGCCCTCCCCCAGATACACTTTGAGAGACTTTTTGGGATTTGGGTATGAGATACTACAACACATGGCCTTAATGCAAGTGGGAGATTGTTAGGAATATGTATGCCCTAGAGGCCATTATTGTACATGTGATGTATATTATAATGGATACTTGGATATAAATATAGAGGACTTTCTTGCTCGATATGATAGTATGCTATCTGGTTATTCTTTATCTTAACATGTTGACTGGTATTCTTTACTGTCTTGCTCTTACATGTTGATAAAGCCCTTAGGATATGTACTTGACTGCCAGGATTATGATGGGATCATACTAGTGGGGCCAGGGTGGTCCAAAAGTACATCCTTTAATCAGTTCCTAATCATGGGAATATCGAGAATAGGGTATCGATATTCCAGAGTAGACTAGTGTGTACGTTTCTTGTCCCTTAGAGGGTGATGGTTGATCTCACAACTATTGGTGTGTGACATCAAATATTGTACACATATGCTCATTGGAGAATGGGTACACCGAACAGGACTTGTCGATGACTTCTAGTTGGTAGTATACCTATCATCAGATAGAAGTCCTCTAGTGACACTAGTACAGGTTAGTCTGTAGACCTGAGATCGTCATAGAGTCTTGTGTGGCTCCCACTGTGCTTTGATTTCCTCCCTACCATGGCTCAAAGAAGTCGTGCAAACAGGTGGATTTTGGGTTGTTGGGATTCCTCGGCACCCTACTAGGTTTTCAATGCATCTACCATGCCAATTTCAAAAATTCATGGGTGCTAAAGAACCCTAACCCAGGATCTAGCAAAAGTAAATAGACAATCAAAACATGTAATCAAACATTACAAGTAGTGAACAAGGAGTACAACTTTTGTAGACCGGTCCTTCACTTATAAAGCTCCGTGTCGCTGCAAGTGGAGATCTCCCGAACTCTAGTATGGATTCCCTTGGAGAAATAAACAACCTTGCTCGAAGTCTTTGAGGCCGAAGATGATCTACGTCGAGGAGACTCAAACCCAAGCTACCTCTTCACTTGGTGATGAACTTTGTGAAAAGAACACCCTAAACTAAATGGTAAGTAGTAGAGGATGATGAAGTAGGAAGTGGGCTCACTTTAGATTTATTTTTCTCACAATATTTCATCACTTCTTCAAAACCTAGAAAGCTTTGGAGATGAAGAAGAAGATGAAGCAAATGAAGAATGAATGAATGTTATGAGTAATCATGGGTGAGTTAGTATCATATACTAACCATTGTAGAGACATAACCCTAGTTTAAGATAATGGTTTGGTTAATAAATATTTTAAGTGAGACAAAATTAGTGGACAAAGTCAAACAATCTACAAGCTTCCACTTATGACAATTATCCATCTAATTTTGAATTACATAAAATAAATAATAACCTAAATATCATCTTAAGTATGGTGTTAGTCTCATACACCCATGACTCATGTATCATCTAGCATGATACAAAATCATGTGCACAAATATATATCACATATATATTTAATGCACACTCAAGTGAGAAAAAGCAATCTTGAGTGAGCAAATACCAGTTAATGTAAATTAAGATATCAAATATATAATTATACATTAGATTATCAAATCAACACTTGGTTTAATAATCCGGCCATATCACATATAACCGACTAATATCATGTGTATCATTTTATCGAATCAACACTTGATTCGATAACCCGGCTATATCGCATATAACCGACCGATGACATAAATCGCGAGAATAGAATATGGTATCACATACACGTATTAATCTCGGTCCCGCACATATCACATATGTGCTCCTACTCCGTTTCGCTTGAGCCAGGAAACCTCTGTGTATGACTCTAAAGACTCGTCAATACGCTGGCAGTAGGTAATGATCATATCAAACACCACAAGCCGCAAGAGGCCTGCTAAACGTAACGGCCACCCGGATATTGAGCGATCAGAAGATCAACAAGCAAGCCTGCTCATACTCCTGCGATTCCAATGAGTAACACTACCGTACAGTCCGGTCTCTTCGTCTGATATGTCGCATATCTCGCCTAGGGGTGGTAAACGTTAGACCCCAATAGCTTGATAAGTCATGCCGATGTAAGGTCCATAACGAGTCGAGAAACTACTGATAATACTTACCAGTAAATCTCATCTACCCTAACCAGGGATTTCAGTTATGGCCAATTGAGCATAGCGCAACATCAACCCCCAATACTGGGAGAGACGAATCCCTTCCGATCGTTCATTGCTTCCATGTGACTCGGGACTGTACCCAAAAACCACCTGTTTGCATGACTCAGTAGAGCCGTGGTAGGGTGAAAATCAAAGCACAGTGGGAGACACAAGAATCTATGACGAACTCGGGTCGACAGACTAACCTGTACCAGTGTCACCAGAGAACTGCTATCTGACGTGAGGTATAATACCATCTAGGAGTTCTCGGCGAGTCCATTCAGTGTACCCAGTCTCCACTGAGCACCCGTATACCATCTCTGATGTCAAATACCAATGGATATGGGATCATCCATCGCCCATCACATGGGTCGAGAAGATATACGCTAGTCTACTCTGGAATATCAATATCCCGTCTCGATATTCCTACGACTAGGAACATTGAAGGATGAACTCAAGGACTACCCAGGCCCTACTAGTATGATCTGCATCATAATCCTGGAAGCCAAGCACACATCCTAAGGGCTTTATCAACATGTAACAGAGAGACAGTAGGTGTACATGTTAAGATAAAGAGCAACCAGATAGCATACTATAATGTCGAGCAAGAAAGTCCTCCCTATATATGTCCAAGCATCTACTATAATATACATCTCATGTACAATAATGGCCTCTAGGGCATACATACAACTAACAATCTCCCACTATCACTAAGGCCAGTTGTAGTATAGTATACCCAACGTCCTATAAAATTCTCTCGCAGGAATGGCCTTAGTGAGTGAATCCGCCGTGTTGACCTCTGAGTCTACTCTCCTAACCTCGATCTCTTGGAAATCAACCATCTCCATGATCAGGTGATACTGCCTTAGAATATGTCTGGGTCACTGATTGATCATCTTTTGTGTTTAAGTAAAATGTTTCACAACCAAAGAAATTTATACCGCAATCAATTAACGGTGTCGATGTAGCGCGTTAATGAATACGGATCGTCCGCTGAGATGCGAGTACTTGTTCGATCTTGCTTTAGATGAGTCGAATTGAAAATATAAAAGAAAATTCAAGAAAGTTGATTCAAGATTTGTGAGATTTGATATTAAGAAATATAAAGAAATAGATCAAGAATCAAGAATCAAGAAGATGTCCAAATCAATTTAGTTATCAAGATTTAGAAGAATAGCATGTAGGATTCAATCAAATTAGTAGTAGTGATGAATCTAGGGATGACTGATCTTATCTATTGATAATTTGTAGCTAGATCGATGATAATGAATAAAGATTAGGGATCTATTAAAAAACTAGGGTTTCTCCTTCTTTATCCCTTGTCTTTTCATTGATCATCATTTGGATCTAGCCTTTAGCAAAGAGAACCATCAATTGTTTAATCCCTACTTGGAACGAAATAATCAAGAATGTGATCTCGGTCCAAATTAGGTCATTGATGATTTTTTTTCCTAAAGTTCACAAATCTCATAAGATTTAAGATTAGTAAAAGGATCTTATCATCACTAGATCTACCGATTCTCTCGAATCCTCCACAAGCGGAGATTTCACTCACACATCATGAAAATTAATGAATCAAGAATCAAGAAGTTTCATAATGCAAGAATGTAAAGAAAGAAAGAATTGCAATTATCACTTTTATTTAAATCTCCTTCAAATTACACAACTCCTCAATTCGAGGTACAAGATTAAACTCTCGATCGCTCCTTTGAAGAGGTGAATTTGTCGTTGATCTTTGCGTGGCTCAATCGCCGTGAGTCGCGGATCATCGTGGATCTCTTGCTCGGATGATGATCAGCGTTGCAATAAAGGATCGTTGATTGTTTGCTTGATTTGCTTCTCAACGGATCTTGATTTTTGATCTCAAGTTGTGTCACTCAACTTGAATTTGAATTTTGAATTATGGCTCCAATTGTGTAACTAACTCACCACTAATTGAACCAATTAATGAACAACCTCAACCCTAGATCAAGATCTCCTTTTATAAATTCAAATTCAAATTTCCCTCCAAAAGCTAGGTTGTTAGAGAGAACCTTCTAGAATAAGGTTATTGGAGAGAGCCTTCTAGAATAAGGTTGTTACAAGGAGCCTTCTAGAAGAATGTTGTTATGCAAAGCCTTCCAGAAGAAGCCACGTGGTAATTGTAGGAGATAGTGCCCTCAGAGTCAATTATTAGGTCACAGGTACGTGATTGTAATGATTGAGGGAGGACCTATCCCGGTAGGACAGTCTTACTCGAGATGATAGTATGCTATCTGGTTTACCTTTATCATCGTGTACTGCTTTAGGTGACCTGACACGTCGCTATTACACGTTGATAGAGTCCCTAGGATTGTTGCTTGACCACCAGCAGTATGAGGGCGATCATATAAGTGGGAGCTGGGGTCTATAAGCTTATCCTTAAAAGGTCCCTAGTCGTGGGAGTTTCGAGACTGGGCATCGATACTCCATTAGTAGACTAGTGTATACAGTCGAGACCCCGACGAGGGGCGGTGGCCGGTCTCACAAGCCACTGGTGTCAGTTGGATCACCTAAGATGTATACAGGTGCTCATTGGGTTATGAGTACACCGGACAGGACTCGCCGGGAACATGCTAGTTGGTCATATACCAGACGTCAGATGGCAGTTCCCTGGTGACATGTGTGCAGGTTAGTTCATCGACCTGGGGATCGTCATTTGTCTCGTGTGAGTTCCCACTGTACTTTGATTACTACCCTACCACGGCTCAAAGGAGTCGTGCAAACAGGTTTTAGTTGGGTACAGTCCCGAGCCACATGGAGGCAGTGAGCGTATCTTCAGGGGTTCGTCTCTCCCGGTATTGGGGGTGAGGTCGTGCTGTGTCTAGGAGAGCCATTACACAAAGTCCTTGGCCAAGACAAGGAGATTTATTGGTAGGTATTCCAGTAGTATCTCAGGGTGTTCTGGGCTACACTCCGACACGACTTGTACCGCTTTTGGGGGTCTGACTTTTACCAACCCCCTAGGCCCGCCATGCGATACTCATAGACGAACGGACCGGACTGTACGGATATTGTCACTGACAGGCTCAGTAGGGTTGTCAGGCTGAGTTCACTCACAGACGTCCCTTTTAGTCAATACTTGGTAGCCCGTTACGTATTGGCTTATACCTCTGACGTGCTAGTGGTTAAATCCACAACCGAGGTGTTGACGAGTCTTTAGAGTCCCCCATATTCAGTTACTCAGCTTTCGGGCGAAAGGTTGTAGAGGCCGTATGGAGATATGGCAAGGTCCGATCAGATACGTGCGGTATTGCACGGATCAGGATCGGACAGTTTGTACTATAGGCCGTATGGTAATATGGCAGGGTTCGATCAGATACGTGCGGTATTGCACGGATCAGGATCGAACAGATATTACTAGTCGGCTTTGGTTTAAACCAGATCCTAGTATAGTACAGTGTAGATTTTGTCTCATTGCATTTGTATTTCGGTCGAAATACAGATGCGGGTGTGTATGCACAGTATCGGGGTTTTCCTGTAATTTATTACGGGACCAGTCTTCTGGAGTTGCCAGTTTGCTTTCCGTTTCGGCCAATTTCCTTTGTTCCGTTCATTGGCCGAAGATTGGTGGAGGAGGGCTTATTTGCATTGTTGCAAATAGGCATTTGTGGAGGGGGGTCTTTGCATTTTGTTGTATCATGATAGCACCATCCTTTGACTTGTTTTCTTCATGATGGCTTGACTTCATAACCTCATCATGGCTTGACTTTTGTATGATGATGGAGGGACATGATGGTTGTTGATGATTTGGTAGTTGGAGTGAGGTTATTTACTTGCAATCATTTCTTGATATCATGAGCTTTTCTCTCTCCCTTGCTTTATGGTTGTGATTGATTAATCCTTGGCTCTCTCCTCACTCACACTCTCTCCCCATTCACAAAGAGGGCCGGCCACTATTGAAAAGGGGATGATTGATTTTGGTGTGGAAAATTTTTGGTTCTCTTGATGCTCCAAAAATCACACAAGAAGACTCCCCAAAATTCCAAGTTCTTTTCCCTCCACCAATGGCAATTCCTACAACCCCAAAAGAGACTTCTACACTATACATTCTACAGTGAATCTTGGGCACGTCGAGTAGCCGGCTTCGTGCCCGAGTTGCCTCGGCATTGAGGTGGGAGCCCGTAAACAAAGTAGGCGATGTGGTGCACTTCCGGCGATGAGGAGGAGACAGGATTTTCCGCAGGAGATCGGGATCATGACGAGAAGACCGGAGGACTTGGATCGTCGGTATATCTCTATTCCCTTTCTTGTAGATAGCTAGGACTAGTTAATGGTTCGATCCGGGTAGTAGTGCGCGGTGGTGCCGGTTTGCTAAGTTCGCAAAAATTTAAGTTATTCACCGTTTCCGCATTTGGCCGTCGGATTGACGGCCGGGGCGCCGCCGTGCACTTACAGTGGTATCAGAGCCTCCCCATTAACTTAGTCTAGCTTTGTGTAATGTGTTTTTCAGTTCCGATCGATCGAAATGTTCAAAAACCCGTATTTGCCCTCATCAGTTTTCTGTTGAAACTTTTTGGTCCCCAAAAATTTTTCAGGTTGTATAAAAGCACTGTACAGGAAGACTTAAGACTTCTGGAAAAATCCGACACCATCATCCTCTGGTTGGAGCGCGGAACCGCGGCCAAAACCTACTTGTGGCCGCGGTTCCGCCGCAGAGTAGAGGAGTCAGTGGGCCGGATCTTTTCAGTGGGCCTCTGGGATTATTTTTGGGGTTTTTGAACATTAAAATTGGGCCCATATTTTCTGTAACTGCTACAGTTTTGTTTTGGGGCCCACTTGTTAATATTCGATCGGTCGGATATTTTAAACACATTTTTCACAGTATTTACATTATATCTGCGACCGTGAATGTCACTTGATCGGTAAATCCGGTCTAACTGCTATAGCCCGGTTAGACGGATTTGCGAACGTGACTTTCACGTTGATGTTTTGTTTTTGCTGTGATGTTGCGGATCGGTCGTGGGGGATAGCCTGGATGCAATGCTAGTACAGTTTTGTTGTATTATGTACATTTGATATTGCGGGGCGAGCGTCCGACATGTGGACTGCCGTCACTGCCTGTTTGTATTATTCTTTTGGGACACGACCTGGTTGCGGTCGATGTACCCGTTGTATGTATATTTTACTTTCTGTACTAGGATTGCCCCGCGGAGGGGTGCACGGATAGCCGGGTTCTGGAGGGAAACAAGCCCGCATCTCATGGCATTGAGACGGAGGGGGCTTCACTCTAGGATTGGCGGGCTATTCGCCGCACTCGTAGGGGGTACAGGTTGACCCAGGAGGGGTGCCCAAGTTACCGGATTCCGTGAAGTGCTGGGTGGTCCATTCACGGCGCTGAAGGGGGCTGCCTCGCTTCAGGTTTTGGCGGGTGACTTGCCGCGCCCGTAGGGGTCTAGGTTTTCATTGCACAGGCTATCCGCATGACCAGGGGAACGTCGGTTTTCAGCGGCTCTGTGAAACCCGGGGATCCCAGATATCTGTATTGTTTCTGTGATGCTGTTCATTCTCTGTGATGTTGCATTTTATTCACGCCTTGAGCGAATATAATATATTGGTATATATATTAGTAGATGTTGTATATGTTTTACATCCGCGCTAGTCCAGTCCCCGCTCTGTCGTTAGTTAGCTAACCTAACGGGTAATGACGGGACCCAGTGGCGAATGCGGATGGCATATACGTACATCAGTATATTTTCGTTCTTTTTGGTGTGATCAATTGATGGGACTGCGTTGATTCGGATCAATGCAAGTTAAAAACAAACCTAATCTGATGTTGTTGGAACACTTTTTCAAAAAGCTGTTATTGCAAGGACGTTCACTTTTGTTTTGCATCGTGGTATTCAGTTGGAATATCCTGCTCCTCAGTCGACGAGGCAAGGGCCGAGATCCCTTCACCGGGAGTGACCCCTTGGACAAAAGTTTGCGTCAGGGCATTAACTTCACTATAGCCGATTACTTTTGCTTTGCACCTTGGTATTCAGTTGAAATATCCTGCACCCCATTCTACGGGGAAAGAGCCGAGATCCCTTCACCGGGAGTGACCTCTTTAGCGGAAGTTGTTGTCACTATATTTCTAAAAAGCTATCTGTTCCTTCGACGATATCAAGTTCATTACGTTAAAGGTTTTCGCCAGAAACCATTCGTAGCCCTCCGTCGTTTCAGACGGGTAGCACGTAGTATTCATGCTATGTTTGTTGACCTTCGTCAAGGCATAGTGTATGGTAGCTGCTTGTTACCTTTCTGCTGCATAGATAGATGCGTTGGTTTGGGACAGTCGTATAGCCTTGTTGACCTTCGTCAAGGGCTTGTACAGGTGGATTCAAATTAACCTGGATAATGACGGGTAGAACTTGACATGTGACTTATGATTTGTTGACCTTCGCCAAGGTCATAAGAGCATGGGGCAGAAATTTCATCGGGAGTTTCAAAAGAACTGAAACTTGCCAGATATGCGCATACCATCTGGAGTATGATGATGTGAGCGGATTCCGTCACGTTATCATGCGATGATAGTTGGATCCCGATTCCCACTGATGAGTTAGTTTACTCCTCGGGTAACCCCGACTAGTTCTTCTTTTAGGTTTGGAGGAGAATTTGAGGTACAGTGGGAGGTTTCCAGATTAGATAAATTGGTGACCATTCTGATCTAGGTTAGAGTGCACGCTGAGTGTTTTCTTTTCTCTCTCTCTTTGGCAGCGACCATTGACCCGACCCTAAGACTTTGACTCAGTGACCAAGTTGACCGAACCTTCTTAAACACTGGCTTTTGGATTGTCAGAGTTGCAAACCTCATTGCCACTCCTACTTTTACCCTTTTCTCCAGGACACCCCGTATTACTACGAACGTCCACTTCCATTGGACAAAACCGTCGTATGGTTAGATACGAACTCGAAGGAATTTATTCGAGGATGGTTTCAGGTTCTGGAGAAAACGGATAGGATTGTTCAGTTGTCTTTTCCTTTTACCCTCTCTCAGGTTACGAGTACTCCTTGGTTTAGGGGTAGTACACCTATTACGCAAATTGGATTGTCTTCTTCCAAACCTTAGGCTGGTGCCGACCGGTGGGGAATGAAGAAAACCAATTAGCATAACGATGGTGTGCAGAAGGTATTAAGTTAAGACAAAGCAAGGGATTAGTAAGAGGGCAAAGTAAATTGCAACAGATATTCACGACCAAACCAGGTATTTCGTTACCACTCCCACATCACCTTTGTATTTCTCCAGGACACTCCGTATCACTACGAAGATCCACAGTTTATTTGGATACTCCATCGTATGGTTATATACGAACTCGAAAGGAACTTGTTCCAGTTCGGGGATGGATTCTGGTTCAGGAGAAATAGGAATAAGGTTTATTCGGTTGTCTTTTATCTTCACCCTCTCTCATTGCGAGTGTTCCTAGGATTGGGACAGTACACCCATTATGCTTATTGGATAGTCTTCTTCCAAACCATAGGCTGGTGCCGAACGGTAGGGAAGGAAGAAAACCATTTGGCCTAAAGGGGTGTACAGAAGGTAATGACTAAAGACATATAAAGGGATTTGGAGAGGTGGCAAAGAATTACACGGTTACAGTTGTGAATCTGGATAATGGAAGATGCATTACTAGGAATACCAGGATACCCCATCGAAACATTTCAATGTTTCAGTTTCACTGTGTAATATTAAAAGAAAACTGATTTCCCGATTAGATACTTACTCCAGGGTATGTATTTACCAGGTTTGATTCTCACATCTGTATGGTTTTACAGATGATGAGTGGGAGTAGGTTATTGGGAATTGGGTGATCATCCTCATTATATCGGGATTCGTTGTAATCGGTGATATTTGAGGAAATCACCTGGGCTGTTTGCCGGTCGGCAAATATTTGGTTTTGAATATCCGCTGTTATGCACCAATTTCAAATCGATATATCTGTACGTCTATTTTCATAGAGTGAGATATACCTTTTTGAAATTATGTCTATGACATTTACCTATATCAGTGGATGGTTAGGTAAGGAGCATTGAACTGCGGTGTAATTCTTCTTAACCATAAGTACAGTTTTCAACCTACGACACACAGTGAATGAGTTTTCAGACTCAAGGGACTTATACAGAGTATTGTATGATGTCCAGGGTCCATCAGGACAGAGGGGTTGGTCCTCATACTATATTCGGTTTACTTATGACTTCTCTAGTTTTTAGACAGGTGTTTCGTGGAAACACAGGGTCCGAATTTGGAGAAGTTATAGGTATTTGAATAGAGTAGAGAACCAGGTACAGCAAGTATCGGGATTCTTCAAAGTGATCGAAGATGTAGATACTTGTATATGGTATTCAGTTGATAGTAGTGATTAAGAGAAATTGCTTCTCTTTCAGGTTGCTCATAATTGGAAGCATTCCTAAGTTGAGTAGCGCTGATCGGCCTTCTTCCATTTAGTTGACATGCACTGAAGACAGCTGCATGATTTGAATCTGGTTCAAATAAATCAGTGCCTCTGATTTTATATTGGATATAGAACAGTTCATATCTTAACGATGTTAAGGTACGGGGAGTTGTCCGGATTATGCTTAAAACCAGACTCTGGATAACTCAAGGCACGTTTTCTGTAATGGCTGTTTGTGGGTTGACCCAGGCTATGACGAGGGTTGACTTTCTACCATCTGGATGAACAATAGCGATATTGTTCTAGACTCGCCACAGTTTTATTAAAAATGGATTTTTTTCAGAAAACAGTAGTGGGAGTATGGTAGAACTGGAAGTAATTCCAGAACCACAAACGATTACTGAAGATTTGATAAGGAACCTAAAGATTCAATCTGGATTGACATTCCATTGGCCACTCCGCAGATAAGGTGGGTAACTTCAGGCACCCGAGAGGCACTACGGTAGCCTCAAGGACGGTGACAGGAAAGTTCTTGTTTACCCACAATTGCCATTGCTGTTGTTCCAGGTTATGAGACCCGGCGAGAGGATGAGTATAGCGTCGTTCTAAACCAGTTTTAGAAGTGTACGTCTATATGACTCTGCCAGAGGGTTGTCGTAGTCAGTGGGAGCAGCGGAAGCATTGGTGGACAGGTTGCTTGTGTCTATTTATAGACTAGAGCAGATGTAGCGGAGATAGATCATCTATTTCTGATGTGACAGTCATGGGTTTGACTTCATCAGAATAGGGGATGGATCTGTTGAGAAGGTAGTAGGGTGTGATATCCTGGTATTTGGATGATATACACAGAGTAGGAAAGGAAACTCCTACACTACGATCGGTTATACTTTGGTCGTCACACAGTGATTTCTCCACAAAGGAAATGGATTTTATATCTGACATACTGGTTACTGGATCTATGGTTTTAGATCTAGATTTGGGTGGTTTCCCAATCAGGGTACTTGACAGCATTCTAAGAGTATTTAGGATAGACGACTCCTGGCACGGTAGTGTACCTGCAGGTAATGGAGTCACCCTCTCCAAAGGTGTCTTACAGACTAAAGGGGAGAGGGACGTGCATGATTGGCAGATCACTTGCTCAGGCAATTGAGTCAATCGTGAGATGTCAAGTACCACACCAGATGTTGTTCTTGCACTAGATGCAATAAGTTGACATTAATCCAATCCTGGAGAAACAGTCGGAAGCAGTTTTAGAACATAAGTGGATGTTCTAGGGATATGATAACGACAGCCTCATTCAGGAGACAGTTATCATTCCAGGCTTCCAAGGTGACCTGGACGACAAGGAGGTTGTCAGAGTTATAGTTTTCCCTCTGACGAGGGGCAATATTTTGGGCAGGTGATCCAAGGCAATACTGAGGGAGGCATGGCGCAGGATACTGATTAAGTTCAGTTGACGATACAGTCTAAGAAGTTTGGATTTGGAGTTCATTTATGAGCTATGTCCCATCAGACATCCAGACACATTCTAAGACACGTATTGCTCATTTCGGGAGATGGCTTTCTCCGCGAACTTGAGATATATAGAGACATAGAAAGAAACAACTAAGCGGATCCACTCACTGAGGCTATTCCTCGAACGCAATAGTTCCGCAAACGAGCTTTGTGAGACTGACTAGTAGAGGAGTTGGATGTGCGGTATCACATGGGCTGTGAGTATGCGACATCGCAATAATTAGCCTTGAGTGCAAGTGGGAGATTGTAGGAGATAGTGCCCTCAGAGTCAATTATTAGGTCACAGGTACGTGATTGTAATGATTGAGGGAGGACCTATCCCGGTAGGACAGTCTTACTCGAGATGATAGTATGCTATCTGGTTTACCTTTATCATCGTGTACTGCTTTAGGTGACCTGACACGTCGCTATTACACGTTGATAGAGCCCCTAGGATTCTTGCTTGACCACCAGCAGTATGAGGGCGATCATATAAGTGGGAGCTGGGGTCTATAAGCTTATCCTTAAAAGGTCCCTAGTCGTGGGAGTTTCGAGACTGGGCATCGATACTCCATTAGTAGACTAGTGTATACAGTCGAGACCCCAACGAGGGGCGGTGGCCGGTCTCACAAGCCACTGGTGTCAGTTGGATCACCTAAGATGTATACAGGTGCTCATTGGGTTATGAGTACACCGGACAGGACTCGCCGGGAACATGCTAGTTGGTCATATACCAGACGTCAGATGGCAGTTCCCGGGTGACATGTGTGCAGGTTAGTTCATCGACCTGGGGATCGTCATTTGTCTCGTGTGAGTTCCCACTGTACTTTGATTACTACCCTACCACGGCTCAAAGGAGTCGTGCAAACAGGTTTTAGTTGGGTACAGTCCCGAGCCACATGGAGGCAGTGAGCGTATCTTCAGGGGTTCGTCTCTCCCGGTATTGGGGGTGAGGTCGTGCTATGTCTAGGAGAGCCATTACACAAAGTCCTTGGCCAAGGCAAGGAGATTTACTGGTAGGTATTCCAGTAGTATCTCAGGGTGTTCTGGGCTACACTCCGACACGACTTGTACCGCTTTTGGGGGTCTGAATTTTACCAACCCCTAAGGCCCGCCATGCGATACTCATAGACGAACGGACCGGACTGTACGGATATTGTCACTGACAGGCTCAGTAGGGTTGTCAGGCTGAGTTCACTCACAGACGTCCCTTTTAGTCAATACTTGGTAGCCCGTTACGTATTGGCTTATACCTCTGACGTGCTAGTGGTTAAATCCACAACCGAGGTGTTGACGAGTCTTTAGAGTGCCCCACATTCAGTTACTCAGCTTTCGGGCGAAAGGTTGTAGAGGCCGTATGGAGATATGGTAAGGTCCGATCAGATACGTGCGGTATTGCACGGATCAGGATCGGACAGTTTGTACTATAGGCCGTATGGTAATATGGCAGGGTTCGATCAGATACGTGCGGTATTGCACGGATCAGGATCGAACAGATATTACTAGCCGGCTTTGGTTTAAGCCGGATCCTAGTATAGTACAGTGTAGATTTTGTCTCATTGCATTTGTATTTCGGTCGAAATACAGATGCGGGTGTGTATGCACAGTATCGGGGTTTTCCTGTAATTTATTACGGGACCAGTCTTCTGGAGTTGCCAGTTTGCTTTCCGTTTCGGCCAATTTCCTTTGTTCCGTTCATTGGCCGAAGATTGGTGGAGGAGGGCTTATTTGCATTGTTGCAAATAGGCATTTGTGGAGGGGGGTCTTTGCATTTTGTTGTATCATGATAGCACCATCCTTTGACTTGTTTTCTTCATGATGGCTTGACTTCATAACCTCATCATGGCTTGACTTTTGTATGATGATGGAGGGACATGATGGTTGTTGATGATTTGGTAGTTGGAGTGAGGTTATTTACTTGCAATCATTTCTTGATATCATGAGCTTTTCTCTCTCCCTTGCTTTATGGTTGTGATTGATTAATCCTTGGCTCTCTCCTCACTCACACTCTCTCCCCATTCACAAAGAGGGCCGGCCACTATTGAAAAGGGGATGATTGATTTTGGTGTGGAAAATTTTTGGTTCTCTTGATGCTCCAAAAATCACACAAGAAGACTCCCCAAAATTCCAAGTTCTTTTCCCTCCACCAATGGCAATTCCTACAACCCCAAAAGAGACTTCTACACTATACATTCTACAGCGAATCTTGGGCACGTCGAGTAGCCGGCTTCGTGCCCGAGTTGCCTCGGCATTGAGGTGGGAGCCCGTAAACAAAGTAGGCGATGTGGTGCACTTCCGGCGATGAGGAGGAGACAGGATTTTCCGCAGGAGATCGGGACCATGACGAGAAGACCGGAGGACTTGGATCGTCGGTATATCTCTATTCCCTTTCTTGTAGATAGCTAGGACTAGTTAATGGTTCGATCCGGGTAGTAGTGCGCGGTGGTGCCGGTTTGCTAAGTTCGCAAAAATTTAAGTTATTCACCGTTTCCGCATTTGGCCGTCGGATTGACGGCCGGGGCGCCGCCGTGCACTTACAGTAATTTAGCGTCTTGAGGAAGCAAGGTTGTTGAGACGAACCTTCTGGAGATTTCTTGTTCTCTGATGCCCTGACTCGGCCGCGGATTCGCGGCAACTCGGCCAATTCGGCCGTGGTTCCGCGGCCATATGAATGTATCTCTGCATTATATTTCTGGCTTATCTTGGTGTTTGTATTTGAGTCTTCATGTGACATCTGGAATCTTATAATTATTTCTTGGCTGCCGCCAGATTTTAAGTCTTTGACTTGATGCGTTTTATCGGCACTTTTGCGATTTCGTTTCTTTGACCTGAAGAATTTTCTGCACACAATCTCGATAAAAAGTGTTGAGATATACAATATCATGCGTAAAATATTTACACACAATTTCCTTCAAATTGCTGGTTATAATGTACAACACATGGTAATTGGTATTTTCCTAGACGATTCTGTAATATGTGTCATATTTATAACAAACACCCTTAGATGATTAGAATAATGAGGAAATTTATGTGTTACAAAATGCATTATTTTCGACTGAACAAATTCTCCCAAACTTAATTTTGATCATCTCGAGCAAACATCTTTTATTCAGGTGAAGGAGAAAAGAAAAACTAACTAGCACACTTTCATAGGCAAACACAATTGTACTGAGCATGTGCAACAAGCCTTTAAACCTCTAGGTGTCCCTAGTAGGAGGAGTGTTGTCTCCTAAGAGTTTTCAGCGGATTGCACCCACAAAATCCTATAATAAAAGGAAGACTGTGAAAGTTACATATAAAGATAAGAATTATAAAAGAAAGACTTTAAAAATTAGAGTTTCCAACTACACTAGCTTTTCGGTTGTCATGAGTCCTATCTTAATAGTCATGAAAAGATGTTGGAAATCACATCATCCCTCAATAAAACACCGTCTTTATTCTTCATTCCTTCTTTTCTTCCAAACACTGATCATATACCCCTACGTGTGTGTAGAGAACATCCCTACACTCGGAGAATTCAATTCAAGTTATCATACTCTTGTCCATCTACCTCAGTATTTTTTAAATAGTGAATATTTAGATAGATTTGCTCACACATTTTTCATGCTACCGTTAATACTTCTTGAGGTACTAACCGACCGATTACTCATGTGCTTGCTTATTAGGTGTATTTAGTATTTTCCTCGTCTTGCAACACCTAAGGCTTAGCAGCGACTCCCAAACCAGTTGGTCTAAGGCACTAGGTGATGAAGCACCCTCGCAATATTTTTTCTATGCTGACTTAGTGATTACAAAACCAATGTTCATTTTTCTACACCATTTTATATTTTATTTTCCATTTTTTTTATTTCCTTCATACTTTTGGCTTTTAGACAAGAGCATTTCAAGGTATCCTCTACTATCCCGAGTTTCAAGACGTGTGTAAGTGCGTATAGTAAGGTATCAACATTCAAATGTTTGGCTTTCAGAATAGGAACTATTTTTCAGACTTATTTTTATCCTCAGATTAGTGACTTCCTTCATCTTACTGACCCTTGGGACAACGGCTCATAACTACTTATTACTAGTTCGTTTAAGAAAACTTCTAGCTTTCTTGGTTTTCTTAAACTTTTCCAATCTTTTAGATGTAATTTTTCACTTTCTAATCTTTCATTATTTTATTTATGTACAAAATATTTTTTATATATTTTTTATGCTTATGCAAAGTATGATGCAAAGTGATGCGTAAATAAGTACAAACCTCCCCCAAACTTGTTTAGAACAGTGTCCTCACTGTTGTCATATGTTGAATCTCAAAAACCTGTAGGCTTGGGAGGAAAATTTATTAACGGGGTACAAGAATATATGAAAGTGAAAATCCTCCCCCAAACTTATTTTTGGCTCACCATTTTTTGAGGACAACTTTTTATTTTCAAGAGCCAAAAATATACCCCCCCAAACTTGAGTTAAACAATGTTAATCTTTTAAAATCACAAGAGGAGGTCAAAGTTATTGGTCAATACCAAACTTTGCAAAGACCGAAAGTCAACACCAACCATTCAAAAATTTTATCGGTGTATTGCACCGGTTGGTGGAAGAACATGTTATATGGAGCCAGGAAAAAGTGGGGAAAAGATAAGTGGTGTAATAGAATGTGTTTGCGTCTCGTTTTGGAGAGACGACACAGGGATTGTGATGATGGATTACTCGCATTCTCATGATTGTCAGGAAGAAGGGGTGGAGGTTCAATTTCTTTTTGGAGTCAATTCATCTCAACACCGTGTTTGCTAAAAATGCGAGCTCATCGGCAAAAATATCCTCAAAGCTTTCATCGATACCCCGAAGAATAATCTCATCAGAAAGAGTGGGGTGATCTTCAGACTTTATCAAAGGTTCAAAATCAGCGTTAGATGTTGATCCGGACAACTCAATGGAAGAGTCCGTATGTGTATAATACATAGATGGGTCAAACAACAACATATGAAAAGAGTCTTGATCAGTATCATGAAGCTGATCAAATTCGTTGTTGTCGACATCCATTAATTCGACAGAACATGCATGAGCAGAAGGTTCGGAGGGTACACTTCCCAACTTGTAAATGTTAAGCTCAATTGACATCTTCCCGAAGGATAGAGTCATAGAGCCGTTACGACAGTTGATTATAGCATTGGAAGTGGCCAAAAAAAGTCGACCGAGAATCACCGGAATTTGGTTCCGTGGGTTCGCTACAGGCTGTGTATCTATAACAATAAAGTCTACAAGGAATATAAATTCTCCGACTTTTATCAACACATCCTCAAGCTCACCCCTAGGTTTGGTGATTGATCGGTCGGCTATCTGGAGAGTTGTGTTCGAGGGCTTTAACTCTCCGATACCTAATTGCTCATAGACTGAATAAGGAAGAAGGTTAACACTTGCGCCAAGGTCAAGTAAAGCACGGTTAATATTTTTACCCCCAATAGAAATAGAAATTGTAGGACAGCCAGGGTCCTTACGTTTCCTTGGTAATTGTTAGGGAAAAGTTATGTTTACAGTACTCGACATAAACACCTTTTTTGGCACTTGAGTCTTCCTCTTCCTAGTGCACAAGTCCTTGAGAATTTTCGCATAAGCTGGGACTTGTTGTATAGCATCTAGGAGAGGGATATTGATGTTAACCTGTTAAAAGATTTCAGTGATCTTCTCCATTTGCGGACTTGGTCTGTTTCCCCTCAACCTATTAGGATAAGGAGCTTTAGCAATAATAGCGGGGTCCAACATTGGAGAAGATCGTGTGGGTAGGAAAGATCCCAGAATAGGAGTGGGGATCATCTTTGGTGGACTAGAAGAAGTGTGCTGAGGGTTCGAGCCTTGGGGAAAACGGAGAATTGGCCCGGAAGAAGGCGGTGGGGTAGACGAACTGGGGTCAGAAGTAGAAGTAGAAGTGGAAGGAAAAGTCTCAGCCGGGGCATCAATGATCAACTCATCATTATCAATTTGTTCACCTACATGATTGTCTAGAACTCTTCCAGATCTCAACGTGGTAATAGCACTCACATCATTATAATGCGAGGGTCCAGGATCAGGTGGGGGTTGAGATGGAAGTTTCCTTTTCTCTCTAGCACTCATTGCTGCAGTCAGTTGTGCAATTTGTGCTTCTATCAATTTGATACTCTCACCGTGAGAGATAGTGTTTTGTACTAACGTTTGGATAGAAGACATTAAAATGTCATTCGTTCGCATGGACTGTGCAATGAACATGTCGAGTGCAGAAGGTGTAGCAATACCGGCAGAAGATAGATCAAAGTTGTTGGCCGGGTTTTGAAAATTTTGTTGTTGAAAGGGGCGCTGACTCAGTTGTGGTGGTTGCTGTTGTTGTGGAGGAACCATTTGAAATTCATTCTGGATTGGAACCATGTTTTGAGTATGGTGTTGGTTCCAAGCAAAATCTGGATAATTCCTCCACCCTTAATTATCTGTGGAAGAAGAAGGATCGTTTCTAGGTTGTTACTAAAATGCAGCATTAGTGTGACCTTGAAACGGAGAATTAAACGACATTCTTCCATCAAATGTGATGGATCAGAACGGCATCCACAAACGGTTTTGGGGGGTGTGTATTGGTTTAGGGAGGCTGAAGAGATTCTGTTTTCAATAGCGTCTAGTTTCCTTTGTATTGCAGCTATTTCGGCTCTCACTGTGACGGAAACATCGAGCTGATTGATATCTTCCCTAGACAGTGGTTGACTAACACTTTCCCATTGTAAATTATTTTGAGCAAGATCTTCTAGGTATTTCCAAACTTCACCATCATCTTTAGACAGGAATTGACATTAACACATGGTTTCAAGCATTTGTTTTATCGTGAGATCAACACCCTCATAGATAATTCGACACAGATCCCATCTAGGGATTCCGTGATGAGAACATTGGATAAGAAGATCCTTGAACCGTTCAAAGCATTTCCCAAATGGTTCATTGGGAAGTTGGGTAAATTTGAAGATTTCGCTCTGAACACGGCTGGTCTTATGATTGGGATAAAATTTCTTAAGGAATGCTGCAACGAATTCGTCCCATGTTGAAATAGAATGTGCGGGTGTGTTATAAAGCCATTTCTCGGCTAAATCGCACAAAGTGAACGGGAGAAGACGTAAACGCATAGCATCCACAGAAAGCTATGAAGTATCCATCATAGAACATACGTTTTCGAATTTGGTGATAAAAACGTATGCGTCTTCAGACTCGAGCCCGTGAAATTTGGGTAAAAGATTGATGAAATGAGATTTAATTTCAAAATTATCCCCATTGGCTGGTGGAATGGAAAGACAGGTGGGAAGGGGAACACGTGTAGGATAGCATCACTCTTGGAGAGAAATGCGCGGAGGATTCTGCGCACCTGCGGGCGGTGGCAGAGTGGTGTTAAAGTTTGATGGAAATCCGTCCATCGCGGTCATGGTGGGTGGTGGGAAAGAAAATGTAGAAATATTGACTTCTGGGCCGATAGGAGAAACGCGGACAAGACGGGCACTAGAATCCCGTGTCCAGCCTAGCTTGCACTAATAGGTTTAGCATAAGTGGCAGCGTAAGTGATAATTAGGGGAAAGTTGGTTTGGTGTTTGTTTTAAAAAATACGGGTTTTGAAAAAATCAAATCATAAAAAATGCACACACCACCCTAAATCTAATGGTCACCTAGGTCAAGTCACTAGACCGCTCCTAGACTTCCAGAAGACAAATCGCAGGATAAATCCTCTACTGCCTCTTTATTCCTTCTGTGGCCAGGTAAGTAGGAGGTTCTCCGCTACATAAGTAGCGAGCCTAATTAAGTAACCATTTGCCTTAGACACACTTGCCTTAGACACCACAAAAGAAATACGGATAAACAGTAGATTACCCACAACCTCCTTCTGTTCTAAGTGAGCGCGATGGTCCTTAGAGTCATGTCTAGATATTTTTTAGTTAATGAAGGTGATGTGGATGCAAGTTTTATGATTTTTGGGGCTTAGGAAGGGTAATGAAATCCCTACCTAATTTGAATTTGGTATTTGCCCCTTAATTTCCGTATTAAAATATGCTCAAACAACCAATTTCAAGAACGCAACAAATTTTATTTTCAAGCGCTGCAAATTTTTGCAAAGAATCCTACAGAAAAGCTGTTATTGGACAAGATCAGAGAGAAGAGGAGAGAACAGAGAATATACCACAGAAGTTTGGAACACTAAAACGCCTAAACGGCGGCGGAACCGCCGCAAAAACACACTATTAGCCGCGGATCCGCGGTTCTCTGGGGGAATTAGGGTTTCAAACTTTTCCTATAGATTCTTGTACTCCTCTGGACTTTGTAGATCTTCTCTGAATCTTGATCTCACTGCTAAAATGATTCCAGATTCCCTCGGAAAAAATTCAAACACTAAACGTTAAGCACTTGAAGCGATTCTTGAATTAAAATTTGATGGAATAATAATTTTTCAACTCAAATAACAAGAACGAACAAAATAGCACGCATCCCCGGCAACGGCGCCATTTGATTGATCATCTTTTGTGTGTAAGTAAAATGTTTCACAACCAAAGAAATTTATACTGCAATCAATTAACGGTGTCCATGTAGAGCGTTAATGAATACAGATCATCCACTGAGATGCGAGTACTTGTTCGATCTTGCTTTAGATAAGTCGAATTGAAAATATAAAAGAAAATTCAAGAAAGTTGATTCAAGATTTGTGAAATTTGATTTTAAGAAACATAAAGAAATAGATCAAGAATCAAGAAGATGTCCAAATCAATTTAGTTATCAAGATTTAGAAGAATAGCTTATAGCATTCGATCAAATTAGTAGTAGTGATGAATCTAGAGATGACTAATCTTATCTATTGATAATTTATAGCTAGATCGATGATAATGAATGAAGATTTGGGATCTATTGAAGAAACTAGGGTTTCTCTTTCTCCATCCCTTGTCTTTTCATTGATCATCATTCAGATCTAGCCGTTAGCAAAGAGAATTATCAATCGTTTAATCCCTAATTTGCAACGAAATAATCAAGAATGTGATCTCGCTCCAAATTAGTTCATTGATGATTCTTGTTTCTAAAGTTCACAAATCTTATAAGACTTAAGATTAGTAAAAAGATCTTATCATCACTAGATCTACCGATTCTCTCGAATCCTCCACAAGCGGAGATTTCACTCACACATCATGAAAATTAATGAATCAAGAATCAAGAAGTTTCATAATGCAAGAATGTAAAGAAAGCAAGAATTGAAATTATCACCTTTATTTAAATCTTCTTCAAATTACACAACTCCTCAATTCAAGGTACAAAATTAAACTCTCGATCGCTCCTTTGAAGAGAAGAATTTGTCGTCGATCTTTGCGTGGCTCGATCGCCGTGAGTCACGGATTGTCATGGATCTCTTGCTCGGATGATGATCGGCGTTGCAATAAAGGATCGTTGATTGCTTGCTTGATTTGCTTCTCAATGGATCTTAATTTTGGATCTCAAGTTGTTTCACTCAACTTGAATTTGAATTTTGAATTGTGGCTCCAATTGTGTAACTAACTCACCACTAATTGAACCAATTAATGAACAATCCAACCCTAGATCTAGATCTCCTTTTATAAATTCAAATTCAAATTTGCCTCCAAAATATAGGTTGTTAGAAAGAACCTTCTAGAATAAGGTTGTTGGAGAGAGCCTTCTAGAATAAGCTTGTTACAAGGAGCCTTCTAGAAGAAGGTTGTTATGCAGAGCCTTCAAGAAGAAGCCACATGGTAATTTAGCGCCTTGAGGAAGCAAGGGTGTTGAGATGAACCTTCTGGAGATTTCTTGTTCTCTGATGCCCTGACTAGGCCGCGGATCCGCGGCAACTCGGCTAATTCGGTTGCGGTTCCGCGGCCATATGAATGTATCTATGCATCATATTTCTGGCTTATCTTGGTGTTTGTATTTGAGTCTTCATATGACATCTGGAATCTTATAATTCTTTCTTGGATGCTGCCAAATTTTAAGTCTTTGACTTGATGCGTTTTATCGGCACTTTTGCAATTCCGGTTCTTTGACCTGAAGAATTTTCTGAACACAATCTCGATAAATAGTGTTGAGATATATAATATCATGCGTGAAATATTTACACACAATTTCCTTCATAATGCCGGTTATAATGTACAACACATGGTAATTGGTATTTTCCCAGATGATTCTGTAATATGTGTCATATTTATAACAAACACCCTTAGATGATTAGAATAATGGGGAAATTGATGTGTTACAAAATGCATTATTTTCGATTGAACAGTCATTGATGGGACCGGGGTTCCTAGGCCAAAGCCATACCTCCATTGTCACACAATGGTGGGAACCTAGTTCATCTCATGAACAAATATACACCCAGACTGCCTCTTTGGTAGTATCTTTTATAGCGATGTATCTAGCCTTTATCGTCTAGTCTGCCTCGGTATCTAGCTTGGAACTCTTCCAACATACCGACCCTCCACTGAGGGTAAAGAAAGTGTCTGTGACTGACTTTCAGTCGTCCTTATCACCTTGGAAGCTATCCAGTAACTCTCCCCAGGATCGATGATACCATCTCACTACACCTAGTGAGAATCCTATCATCCACTCTGATCTATCTCATATATCCAAAACCTAGGATTTAGGAGGTATCACCTTAATCCTATATGGAGAATCAATGTGATAAGAGGAGATTGACCGAGTGTTGCATAGGAAACTCCTTTCCTATCAAGAGTATGTTATCCATATACCATACGAGGAAGACCACCTTACTCTCTACTCCTTTTATATATACAAGGTTCTGTTGGCTATAATGCCTTCAAGGCAATTATCGTAGTCACAGGCACGTGATTGTGATGATTGAGGAAGGGCCTATACCGATAAAACAGTCTTACCCGAGATGATAGTATGCTATCTGGTTTGTCTTTATCATCATGTATATGTTGATAGAGCCCATAGAATTCTTGCTTGACTACCAGCAGTATGATGGCGATCATATATGTGGGAGCTGGGGTCTATAAGCACATCCTTAAAGTGTCCCTAGTCGTTGGAGTTTCGAGACAGGGCATCGATACTCCAGAGTAGACTAGTGTATATAGTCGAGACCCCGATGAGGGGCGGTGGCCGGTCTCACAAGCTATTGGTGTCAGTTGGTTCACCTAAGATGTATACAGGTGCTCATTGGGTTATGAGTACACCGGACAGGACTCGCCGGGAACATGCTAGTTGGTATTATACATATCGTCCGATAGCAGTTCTCAGGTGACATGTGTACAGGTTAGTCTATCGACCTGAGATCGTCATTTGTCTCATGTGAGTTCCCACTGTGCTTTGATTACTTCCCTACCACGGCTCAAAGGAGTCGTGCAAACAGGTTTTAGTTGGGTACAATCCCGAGCCACATGGAGGCAGTGAGCGGATCGTCGGGGATTCGTCTCTCCCGGTATTGGGGGTGAGATCGCACTGTGTTTAGGAGAGCCATTACACAAAATCCCTGGCCAGGGTAATCGAGATTTACTGGAAGGTATTCCAGTAGTATCTCAGGGTGTTCTGGGCTGCTCTCTGACAAGACTTATACAGCTATTGGGGGTCTGACGTTTACCAGCCCCCTAGGCCTTATATGCGATACTCTTAAACGAACGGACCGGACTGTACGGATATTATCACTGTTAGGCTCAGTAGGGTTTCTGGATGAGTTCGCTCGTCAGCTCCCCTTCCTTCAATACATAGGCAACCGTTACGTACAGTTTGTACCTCTGACGTACTAGTGGTTATACCCGGTGCCAGCGTGTTGATGAGTCATTAGAGTCTCCCACAGACATTTTCCTAAGTTTGGGCGAAACGTTGTAGAAGCCGTATGGTTTTATGGCAGGGTTCGGAAAATGCACGTGCGTTTTCGCACGTGTCATATTTCGGGCAGATAATACTGGTGGGTTTTGGTTTAAGCCGGATCCGAGTATTATACTGTGTAGATATAATATTTTTGTCTCAGTTGCATTTGTATTCGGTCGTAATACAAATACGGGTATATTTATACTGTTACGGGGTTATCCGGAAATTCTTTTCGGGATCGCTTTTGGAAGTTGCCAGTTTCCAGTTTTCTATCGGTCGTATTAAACATTCGGTTTAATGCGGATTTATCTTTTCGTCACTTGGGTGAGTCATGTGTTTGGAAGCTTCTAGATGGTGACTAGGATGATGAGGTGTCTTGTGAGTCATTAGTGCATTAATTGTGCAATTAATGTTTTGATGACTAGGGTTTTTTGATTCAATGTTTGCATTTAATGTTTAAGCTTGGTGTTATGATGAATCATTCATATCATTCATTCTTTTGGTCACCTCTCTAGCTCCTACACTCACCTCCCTTGCTTCATATTGTGGCCGGCCCCCTCTTGCAAAGATGAGAGATTCATTTTGATTAAAAAGATTATGGTTTTGGCTTCATGGAAATTAAATTGCTCATTTCTCAATTCGATCGATCCAAAAGGCAACTTCATTACCCGTTCATCCATAGCTTTGGATGTAACGAAACAAAGTGTTCTACTCATTCTCTACATCAATCTTGGTCATCTCTTTTAGCAAACTTGATGTCCGAGTTGCCTCGGTTCAGAGGCAGGAGCCCGTTTAAAGATCCGTCGACGTGGTGCCACCTGGATGAGAAGACTGGAAATCGAGGAGATCGGAGCAGCCGCAAGAAAGCGTGGGATGATGGTTGAAGACCGAAGGACTCGGATCGTTCGGTATAACATTTCTACCCACTTTGTAGTTTGTTAGTTTAGCTTTAATGGCAGATCCGAGTTATAGTATATGATAGCGCCAGTTGTAAAAGTTTTTGTTCCGCATTTTAGCATCTGTTAGACGGCCGGGGCGCTACCGTAGACTTACAGGTTCATCTTCCATTTTGATGAAGTCAAACACTTTGACTACCACATCAAAACAGATGTTCCAACTTCGCGATACCTGCTTTAACGTATAAAGAAACTTGCACATGTTTCCGCTGCTCCTACTGTCTACGAAGCCCTCTGGCTGTGTACTTATAGACGCTCTCTTCTAAATCAGTATTCAGAAAAAGCAGTCATGACACCCAACCGCCAGATATCGCATTCATGGTATGTAGCAATGGCAAGCGGGATCCGGATGGACTTAAGCATAGCCATAAGAAAAGGTTTCATCATAATCCATGCCTGGTCGATGACGAGAACCTTTTGCAACAAGTCTAGCTTTGAAAGTCTCAACTTTTCCATCTACACCAAGTAATCTTCTCAAGATATACTTGCTCCTGATGGGGATTTAACCCTTCAGATATAGCAACCAAAGTCCATACTTTGTTGGTGTATGTAAATTCCATCTCAGATCGCTTAGCATCCAGCCATTCTTACAGAGTCCCAACTCATGATGGCCTGCTCGAAACTAGTTGGGTCATCATCTCCATGATGCAATCCTCGCTCCCACTGTCATCAAGGAAACCATAGTATCTCTCAGGCGGATGAGGAACCCTACCAGATCGGCGGAGAGGCTGAGCTTCGTTGGGAACTATTGAATCTTTCGGTTATACCAAATCATCAGCTGTAGTTTGTATAGCTAGAACCCCTTCTAGTTCTACCTCATGACCACAAATTTATTTCCAAAATAAATTCCTTTTCCTAAAAAGGTGGCATACCGAGAAATAAAACACCTTTTGTTTCTCGGTGCGGTAGAAGATATTCCCTTGCGAATGCTTTGGGATATCCAACAAACTTCCACAGAACTGACCTTACCTCGAGCTTGTCCGGATTTTGCTTTTAGACATAGGACGGACAACTCCAAATCTTAACTTGCTTAAGAGATGGGCTCTTTCCATACCATATCATATATAGAGTGGTAGGCACTGATTTGATTAGAACCCAATTCAATAGGTATGCTGCTTCTTCAAGCATATAACCCAAAAGGAAACAGGCAACTCAGCAGTACTCATCATAGAGTGCACCATATCTAATAGGGTATAATTGTTCCGCCCCGATACACCGTTGTGCTGTGGTGTATTCGGAGGAGCAATGTTGAGAGAGAATCTCATTCTCCTTTAGAAATAGTCCAGGAATTCCGTGCTAAGGTGTTCTCCTCCCTGATCTTATCAAAGAATATAATACTTATACCTGTTTTGGTTCTCTATTTCGGATTTATATTCATTGAATTTCTCAAAAGCTACAGGCTTGTGTTTAAACAAGGAACACATGTCTGAATCCTGAGAGATCATCAGCGAATATAACGAAGTACAAAGAACCAGTCCTGGCATATGTAGATATGGGACCACATACATCATCTTGTATCAGTCCCAAGAGTTCACTAACCCTTTTTCTGTTTCAAGTAAACGAAGCTATGGTCATCTTATCTTTGTGACATGACTGGCAAGTTTTATAAGATGTAAATTCAAACTGATTTAAATATGCATCTGAATGTAACTTAGCTAGTCGGGTCGCATTGATATGACCTAGTCTACAATGCCATAAGTAGGATTCATTCATTTCTGAACTCTTCCTCTTGTGTGTGTTCTGTACATTAAGAACTGTGGTTTGATTTAGAACGTATATGGTATTAGATAACGTGCCTGAACTGATCAACTTTTGATATAGGAAATGTTTAAAACATTATCCAACAATACAGAATTATATCCTTCTTTAGTAAATAAAGAGACTGATATAATGTTGCATATCAGGTTCGGTATCTAATAACATTCGTTCAGAATCAATGTATTACCATTTGGTAATACAAGGTGATAACTGCCAACATCTTCTCTGCAACAATTGCATCGTTCTCTATACTTAAAGACATATCACCCATTCCCAGTTCTCCACCTTTCTGTAGCCTATATAACAGATTACATATACAGGATTCTGATCCGGTATCAAATACTCAGGACATAGAGGATACTAAGAAACGGTTCTCTGTAACGAACACACCCGAAGAAGATGCATCTATCATGCACTTTCTTCGTTTGGGCGGCATGAGAATCCTGGTATTCCCCTATTTCCTGCTCGGTCTTAAAATAATTAAAAGTTGGAGCGGGACCAACGTTCCCCGGCTCAGTATAACAAGCGGGTTCGGTCAATACATTCATATTATTATCTTGATTAAGGCATGACATGGTCGCTACTTGGAGAGAGAGAGAGAGAGAGAGAAGAAAACACTCTGCATGCGCTCTTGCAAGATTAGATTGGTTATATATTTTATCTAATCAGGATGGCTCCCACTGTTTTTATCAAATTTTCCTTCAAACCTTAAAAAGAAAGTCTAGCCGGGATTAATTACACCCTAATAGTTCGCCAATCTTTCAGCCAGGCCAGTACCGGTACTTTGAGGGAGGTTCCCCGTGATTTCGTATGGACCTAATTAAAATAAAACTCATTTTTCCAGGGGCGTAACCCCGTTGACACCTTTCTAGACACCTACTTGATCGGCTAATTGTAAAGTGCAAAACTCTCCCATGAGTAACAATTACTTGTAGTGGGTATCAGGATCCATCTATCCCATAGAAGGTATGCAATCTCATTGCAAATTTCAACACTTGAAACTCCCGATAATGGTTTTTACCCCTAGTACTTATGACCTTAACTATGGTCAACATATCATAAGCACTAGTCAAGTTCTACCCGTCATTTTATGATTAATTATACCCACTCACATGACCCTCAACTATGGTCGACATAATCACATGAATGTCCTAACTAATCGCATCATATGCTGTGTAGGAAGACATCACTTAGCTACCGTACACTACGCCTCAACTATGGTCGACATACGCATCACGAATACTAAGTACTCTACTTCCTAAAATGACGGAGGGTTGCGGATGGTTTTTAAGAAAACCTTTAACGCTTTGAACTTGATCTCATTGCAGAATCAAATAGTTTTAAAAGGAGTGGCTTAAGCTCCGCTTTTTGAAACTTTGTTTTTCGTAAAAAGCCGAGTGGGTTTCAAATTCGATTCTACAATATCTTTAGGTTTATTTTCTTTCATTAATCTCATTAATGAATGTCCCATCATTTAAGTTACCAAAGCATCATAGATAAATTCAACGTACGCTTATGCCATCCGCATTCGCCACGAAGTCCCGTCGTGCACCGTTAGGTTAGGTAACTAACGGCAGAGCGGGGCAGGGCTAGCGTGGGTGAAAAACATAAGCAACATCTATAATATATCATATATATTATAATGTATCCATCTCAAAATATAAAGGGATCACATCACAGAATATCAGCAGCAGAAGACAACGTATGAAATATTGGATATATTAGGATTTTCGGGTTTTAATTTAAGCGTGTATAAAACACGGATTCCACGGTCGTGATGAATAGCCAAAACCCACATCCCAAGACTCCTATGAGAGCGGCAAGCAACCCTACCAATTCTTGAGTTAGGGGACCTGGACTTGACTCTTCGAGATGGCCTCCCACTGGACTCTAGAACCCGGTTACTTATGCTCCCCTCCTTGGGTCTATCCTAATGTGGAAAAGTAAATAACATAAATCAACGGTGACATCTTCCTCAACCGGAAAGTGCCCCAATAAAAGAATATTACATACAAGTTTTTACATGAATGAAAATGAAAAACTCTCATCTCACATAAAAAAAACCCGGCTATTCAAACACGACAATCCAATATAACATATCACAGTAACACATAACATCACATGTCATCAACGCAAGTAAATATGCGTATCCCAATTTTCGTTGACGTATAGCAACAAAACCGGCGATACACCACATATTACACTTACGGTCGCAGAAAAGAAAGTGAAAACTACAACAGTTGGAATCCGCAACCTCCTTAGACATCATAAACCCGTAATATCACATATTCTGGATTTCATGCCTAACTGTATGAATTCCTTAGACATCGCATGCCTAACAATTATAAACCCCGTATTTTAGTCTCGATATTAAAAACACTTTTCAATAACAAGTCGGGCAATTCAACAAGATTCCCGACATCCCGATCGAATGCTCGTCGGAAATTTTAGTAGACGGCCGCACCCTCGATACCGACAACGAAGTGCACTTAGGAGGAACACCGCGGCCGCGAGCACCCGGACGGATGCTTTTGGCAACGGGGTTCTCCTACAGTCACTTGGTCGGGTTTATGGGGCGTGGCTATCTAGTAAGGTTACCCGGCGAGTATCCGCGTACGCTACGTGATTGCGACGGACTTTTGATCACATCAAAATCCCGTGGCAACCAATCAAATGAGAGTAAATTGCTAGATTTATAAAATTCAAATATTGTTGATTTCAAGTATTGTATCCCATCACAAATATCCGGACGACATTAAACTTTTCGATCGATTAATCAAATTCCCACAATTCCCCGAGAGCGCAACACTTGAGCACAATTTATAAATACCCAGAATCATGCCACAGCACCTATGGACCAGCCGTAGAAGGGCAAACCTAAGCCTCATTAATGGCACCGCGGAACTGCCCTAAACCCTAAGGTTCGAAAGTAGTTCCATGGTCATTATGTCGAGTTAAGGTTTCATTCTTCTAGAGGGTCCACAGAATCGCTTGCATGATTTTCCGAATACCTTAAACTTGGAAAAATAAGTTTTTGACATTCATTTGAACTTTTTAACTTCTCCTAGATAACATGTGAAAACCCAAAACCATGTTAAACTACAAATACGAAATGTTAGTTATATGTATGCCCTAGAGGCCATTACTATACATGAGATGTATATTGTAGTGGATGCTGGGATATATATAGGAGGACTTTCTTGCTCGACATGATAGTACACTATCTGGTTGCTCTTTATCTTAACATATACACTTATTGTCTCTCTGATTACATGTTGATAAAGCCCTTAAGATGTGTACTCGACTTCCAGGATTATGATACAGATCATACTAGTGGGGCCTGGGTAGTCCATGAGTACATCGTTCAATGTTCCTAGTCATGGGAATATCGAGACGGGGCATCGATATTCCAGAGTAAGCTAGCGTATATCTTCTCGACCCATGTGATGGGTGATGGATGATCCTATATCTATTAGTGTTTGACATCAGAGATGGTATACGGGTGCTCAGTGGAGACTGGGTATACTGAACGGACTCGCCGAGAACTCTCAGATGGTATTATACCTCACGTCAGATGGCAGTTCTCTGGTGACATTGGTACAGCTTAGTCTGTCGACCCGAGATCGTCATAGAGTCTTGTGTGTCTCCCACTGTGCTTTGATTTCCACCCTACCATGGCTCTACTGAGTCGTGCAAACAGGTGGTTTTTGGGTACAGTCCCGAGTCACATGGAGGCAATGAGCGATAGGAGGGGATTTGTCTCTCCCGGTATTGGGAGTTGATGTTGCGCTATGCTCGACTGGCCATAACAGGAAATCTATGGCCAGGGTTGCTGTGATTTACTGGTAAGTGTTATCAGTAGTTTTATGACTGTTATGGACCTTACATCGGCATGACTTATCAAGCTACTAGGCAAAAATTTAAATACGGTATGTTTGATGCCTTCCGGAACCTTTTGGTCATGCCAAAGAACCCTACAGTGGTATCAGAGCCTTGCTAGGGCATTAGGAGTCGTCTAGGTGAAGTTAAAAATCCGATCGAACCCCGAAAACCTACTTGATACCCCTCTCTGGAAATTTTTCAAAGAGTTGGATTTTTCCATATTAAAAATTCTCAAAAAATCATGCAGGTAATTCTATGGATCTTTGAGAAGTATGATTCCCTAACTCGATGAAGTCACCGCGGAACCGCGGCTATACCATGCATTTGGCGACGGTTCCGCGGCAGAACTTGTGAGTTATGAAATCGTACTTCAAGGGGTGATCCGTAGCTACTACATCATGCTTCTGGGAATTTTTAACATTACTCAAGTGTTGAGCTTTCTAGAATTTATTGGGAATTCGTTGATTCGGTCGGAATGCTTAACATCGTTTAGCCTTTTTCGGGTATTCACATGTTATCTAGGCGAAGTTAGAAAGCTCGAACGAATGTCAAAAACCTATTTTTCCAAGTTTAAGGTATTCGGAAAAATGTGCAAGTAATTCTGTGGACCCTCTAGAAGAAAGTAACCCTTACTCGACTTTTTTGGATCGCAGAACCCCGGTCATACCTTAAGGTTTGCCGTAGTTCCATGGCGACATGAGTGAGGCTTGGGTCTGCCCTTCTATGGTTGGTCCATAGGTGCTGTGACATGTACTGGGTATTATTAAACTGTGCTCAAGTGTTGAGCCATCTGGAAATTGTGGGACTTTGATGAATCGATCGAGAAGTTTAATGTCATCCGGATATTATGTGATGTGATACAATATGTAGAATTCATATAGTTAGGCTTGAAATCCGAAGTATGTAATACTTCGGGTTTATGATGTCTAAGGTTATCTTGGATTCCAAATGTTGTAGTTTTTCACCTTCTTTTCTGCGACCGTAAGTGTAATATGTAGAGTATCGCCGGTTTCGTTGCTATACGTCAACGATATTTGGGATACGCATATTTACTTACGTTGATGGCATGTGATGTTGTGTGTTGCTGGATATGTTGTATTGGATCGTCGTGTTTGAATAGTCGGGGGGTTTTATGTGAGATGGGAGTTTTTCATTTTCATTCATGTAAAATTCATTGTATGTAATATTCTTTTATTGGGGCACTTCCGGGTTGAGGAAGATGTCACCGTTGATATATATTATTTACTTTTCCGCATTAGGATAGACCCAAGGAAGGGAGCACAAGCAACAGGGTTCTAGAGTCCAGTGGGAGACCATCTCGAGGAGTCGAGTCCGGGTCTCCTAATTCTAGAATTGGTAAGATTGCTTGTCGCTTTCATAGGGGTCTAGGGATGTAGGTTTGGCTATTCGTCATGACCGTGGAATCCGTGTTTTATACAGGCTCAAAATAAAACACGGACATCCTAGTATATCCAATATTTCATATGTTGTTTTCTGCTGCGTTATCTGTGATGTGATCATTTGATATGTTGAGATAAATACTATATATGATATATATGATATTTTATAGATGTTGCTTATGTTTTACACCCGCGCTATCCCTGCCTCACTCTGCCGTTAGTTACCTAACCTAACGGTGCACGACGGGACTTCGTGGCGAATGCAGATGGCATAAGCGTACGTTGTATTTATCTATGATGCTTAAGTAACTTAAATGATGGGACATTCATTAATAAGATTAATGAAAGAAAATAAACCTAAAAGATGTTGTGGAATCAAATTTCAAAAATAAGGTAGCTCTAGTTGTTGCTTTGCATAGTGGTATTCCTTGTAGAGTATCCAGCACCTCATTCGAAGAGGAAAGAGCCGAGATCCCTTGACCGGGAGTGACCTCTTTAGCAATAACTGGCAGATGCTACAACCCTCGGTTTTGTCTTTTGACTGCTTTTCTAGTTCTTACTTTGCATAGTGGTATTGTGAATATCCTGCACCTCACTCGACGAGGAAAGAGTCGAGATCTCTTCACCGGGAGTGACCACTTTAGCGAAACTAGCAAAAGGCTAAAAAACACTCCATTTTAAATCATTTGATTCTGCAACGAGATTAAGTTCAAAGCGTTAAAGGTTTTCTTAAAAACCATCCGCAACCCTCCGTCATTTTAGGAAGTAGAGTACTTAGTATTCGTACTGCGTTTGTCGACCATAGCCAAGGCGTAGTGTGCGGTAGCTTAGTGATGTCTTCCTACACAGTATATGATGCGATTAATTAGGACAGTCATATGACTTTATTGACCTTAGCCAAGGGTCATGTGGGTGGGTCTAATTAATCACGAAATGATGGGTAGAACTTGACTAGTGCTTATGATTTGTTGACCATAGCCAATCATAAGTGCTAGGGGTAAAAACCATTATCGGGAGTTTCAAGTGTTGAAATTTGCAATGAGATTGCATACCTTCTATGAGATAGTTGGATCCCGATACCCACTGCGAGTAATTGTTACTCCTGGGAGAGTTTTGCACTTTACAATTAGTCGATCAAGTAGGTATTTAGAAAGGTGTCAACGGGGTTACGCCCCTGGGAAAACGAGGTTTATTTTAATTAGGTCCGTGCGAAAGCATGGGGTACCTCCCTCAAAGTATCAGCACCGGCCTGGCTGAAAGATTGGCGAACTTGTAGTGTGTAATTAATCTCGGCTAGTCTTTCCTTTTAGGGTTTGAAGGAAGATTTGATAAAAACAGTGGGAGCCATCCTGATAAAATATATAACCAATCTAATCTTGCAAGAGTGCATGCAGAGTTTTTTCCTCTCTCTCTCTCTAGATAGCGATCATATCATTCCTTAATCAAGATAATAAATGGATGTATTGACCGAACCTGCTTGTTATACTGAGCCGGGGACGTTGGTCCTGCTCCATTTTATAATTGTTATAAGACCGAGCAGGAATTAGGGGAATACCAGATTCCCATGCTGCCCAAATGAAGAAAGTGCATGCTAATGCATCTATTTCGGGTGTGTTCATTACAAAGAACTGTTTCTCGGTATCATCTACGTCCTGGGTATGTGATACCGGATCAGGATCCCGCATATGTAATCTGTTATATGGGCTACAGATAGGTAGAGAACTGAGAACGGGTGATAAGTTTCAAGAGTTGAAAACGGTTCAATTGTTGCAGCCAAGGTGTTGGCAGTTATCACTTTGTATTACCAAATACATTGATTCTGAATAAATGTTATTAGATACTGAATCTGATATACAACATCATATCAGTCTCTTTATTTACTAAAGAAGGATATAATTTTGTATTGTTGGATAATGTTTTGAACATTTACTATATCAAGAGTTGATCGGTTCAAGCACGTTATCTAAAAGCATATACATTCTAAATCAAATCACAGTTCTTAACGTACAGAACACACACAAGAGGAAGAGTTCAGAAATGAACAAATCCTTCTTGAGGAATTGTAGACTAGGTCATATCAATGCGACACGACTAGCTAAGTTACATTTAGATGCATATTTAAATCAGTTTGAATTTGCATCTTATGAAACTTGCCAGTCATGTCACAAAGATAAGATGACCATAGCTCCGTTTGTAAGAAACAGAGAAAGAGTTAGTGAACTCTTGGGACTGATACATGATGATGTATGATGGTCCCCTGTCTACAAATGCCAGGACTGGTTCTTTATACTTTCTTATATTCACTGATGATCTCTCAAGATTCAGACACATGTTCCTGTTGAAACACATGTCTGAAGATTTTGAGAACTTCAATGAATATAAGATAGAAGTAGAGAACCAATACAGGTATAAGTATTATGTCCTTTGATGTGATCAGGGAGGAGAATACTTGTGCATGGAATTCCTGGACTATTCTAAAGAAGAATAAGATTCTCTCTCAGCATTACTCCTCTGTATACACCACAGCATAACGGTGTATCAGGGGTGGAGCAATCGCACCCTATTTGATATGGTGCGCTCTATAATCAGTACTACTGAGTTACCTGTTTCCTTTTGGGAGTTATGCACTTGAGTAGCTACATACCTATTGAATTCGGTTCCAATCAAATCAGTGCCTACCACTTCATATGAGATATGGTTTGGGAAGAGCCCATCTCTTAAGCAAGTTAAGATTTGGCTTGTCTGGCCTATGTCTAAATGCAAAATCTGGACATGCTCGAGGCAAAGTCAGTTCTGTAGAACTGAAAGTAGTTCCAGCTATACAAACTACAGCTGATGATTTGGTAGAACCGTAGGATTCAATAGTTCCCGACAAATCTCAGCCTCTCCGCATATCTGGTAGGGTGCCTCATCCGCCTGAGAGATACTTCGGTTTCTCGATGACAGTGGGAGCGAGGATTGCATCATGAGATGATGACCCAACTAGTTTTCGAGCAGGCCATCAAGAGTAGCGACTCTGTAAGAATGGCTAGATGCTTAGCGATCTGAGATGGAATCCATGTATACCAACAAAGTATGGACTTTGGTTGCTATATCTGAAGGGTTAAATCCCCATCAGAAGTAAGTATATCTTGAGAAGATTTCTTGGTGTAAATGGAAAAGTTAAGACTTTCAAAGCTAGACTTGTTGCAAAAGGTTCTCGTCATTGACCAAGCATGGATAATGATAAAACCTTTTTCTCCAATAGCTATGCTTAAGTCCGTCCGGATCCTACTTGCCATTGCTACATACCATGATTATGATATCTAGTGATTGGGTATCATGACTGCTTTTCTGAATACTGATTTAGAAGAGAGCGTCTATAAGTACACAGCCAGAGGGCTTCGTAAACAGTGGGAGCAGCGGAAACGTGTGCAAGTTGCCTTAAAAGTTAAAGCAGGTATTGCGGAGTTGGAACATCTGTTTTGATGTGGTAGTCAAAGTGTTTGACTTCATCAAAATGGTAGATGAACCTTGTATATACAAAAAGGTAGTAGAGAGTATGGTGGTATTTCTCGTATTTCATGTGGATGACATACTCTTGATAGGAAAAGAGTTTCCTATGCTGCGCACGGTCAATCTTCTCTTATCACAAGGATTCTCCATATAGGATCAAGGTAATACCTCCTAAATCCTGGGTTTTGGATCTATGAGATAGATCTAAATGAATGATTAGGATTCTCACTAGGTGTAGTGAGATGGTATCAATCGATCCTGGAGAGAATCACTGGATAGTTTCCAGGGTGGTAAGGACGACTGAATGTCAGTCACAGGCATTGTCTTTACCCTCAGTGGAGGGGCGGTATGTTGGAAGAGTTCCAATCTAGATACCGTGGCAGACTAGACGATAGAGGCTGGTGACATCGCTATCAAAGATACTACCAAAGAGGCAGTTTGGGCGTATATTAGTTCATGAGATGAACTAGGTTCCTACCATTGTGTGACAATGGAGGTGAGGCTTTGGCACAGGAACCACGGTCCCATCAGTGACCCAGACATATTCCAAGGCAGTATCACCTGATCATGGAGATAGTTGATCTCCACGGAGATCGAGGTTAGGAGAGTAGACTCAGAGGACAACACGGAGGATCCACTCACAAAGGCCTTTTTCCCAGAGAGAGACTTTTATGGGATGGTTGAGTATGAGATACTGCAACCATTGCTATAGATGGCCCTAGTGCAAGTGGGAGATTATTAGTTATATGTATGCCCTAGAGGCCATTACTGTACATGAGATGTATATTGTAGTGGATGCTGGGACATATATAGGGAGGACTTTCTTGCTCGACATGATAGTACGCTATCTGGTTGCTCTTTATCTTAACATGTACACTTATTGTCTCTCTGATTACATGTTGATAAAGCCCTTAGGATGTGTACTCGACTTCCAGGATTATGATGCAGATCATACTAGTTGGACATGGGTAGTCTATCAGTACATCGTTCAATGTTCCTAGTCGTGGGAATATCGAGACGGGGCATCGATATTCCAGAGTAGGCTAGCGTATATCTTCTCGACCCATGTGATGGGCGATGGATGATCCTATATCCATTGGTGTTTGACATCAAAGATGGTATACGGGTGCTCAGTGGAGACTGGGTACACTGAATGGACTCGCCGAGAACTCCCAGATGGTATTATACCTCACGTCAGATGACAGTTGTCTGGTGACACTGGTACAGCTTAGTCTGTCGACCCGAGATCGTCATAGAGTCTTGTGTGTCTCCCACTGTGCTTTGATTTTCACCCTACCACGGCTCTACTGAGTCTTGCAAACAGGTGGTTTTTGGGTACAGTCCCGAGTCACATGGAGGCAATGAGTGATAGGAGGGGATTCGTCTCTCCCGGTATTGGGGTTGATGTTGCGCTATGCTCGACTGTCCATAACTGGAAATCCCTGGACAGGGTTGCTGTGATTTACTGGTAAGTGTTATCAGTAGTTTCACGACCGTTATGGACCTTACATCGGCATGACTTATCAAGCTACTGGGGTCTGACGTTTACCACCCCTAGGCAAGATTTGCGACATATCAGACGAACAGACCGGACTGTGCGGTAAGTGTTACTGATCGAATTCACAGGAGTGTGAGCAGGCTTGCTCGTTGATCTTCTGATCGCTCAATACCCGGGTGGCCGTTACGTTTAGCAGACCGCTTGCGCTTGTGGGTGACTGATATGATCACCACTTACTGCCGGCGTATTGACGAGTCTTTAGAGTCCTACACAGAGGTTTCCTGGCTTAAGCGAAATGGAGTAGGAGCACATATGTGATATGTGCGGGACCGAGAATAATACGAGTATGTGATACCATATTCAATTCTCGCGATTTGTATCATTGGTCGGTTATATGCGATATAGCCGGATTACCGGATCAAGTGTTGATTCAATATATTGATACACTAGATATTAGTCGGTTATATGCAATATGACCGGATCATCAAATCAAGTGTTGATTTAATGATTTAATGTATAATTATATATATTTAATATATTACTTTACATTAACTAGTATTGGTTCACTTAAGATAACTTTTTCTCACTTGATGTGCATAATGTATATATGATATATGTTTGTGTACATGATTGTATCATGCTTGATGATACATGCAAACATGGGTGTGTGTGTGACATACACCATGATAATTATAATTTAGGTTTTTATTTATCTTAATTATTCAAAATGGCGGCTTCTTTTGTCATGGCTCAAAGCTTCATGAAGCTTAAAGCATCTTTGACAAAGTCCACTCATTTTGTCTCAATTAAGATATTTCTTAACCAAACCATTATAATTAGCCATGGTTATGTCTCTACAATAGTTAGTGGATAAAACTAACTCACCCATGGTTGCAAATGAGAATTCACTTCACTTCATTTGTTCTTCTTCTTCTTCATCATCCAAAAGAAAAAAGGTTGCTAGATTTTTTCTAAGTGAAGAAGTAAAGTGAGAAACCAAAATCTAAAGTGAACCCATTTCCTATTTCATCATTCTCTACTACTTGCCATTTAGTTTAGGGTGTTCTCTTCACAAAGTTCCTGACCTAGTGAAGAGGGAGCTTGAGTTTGAGTCTCCTCAACGTAAATCATCTTCGGCCTCGAAGACTACGAGCAATCTTGTTCATTTCTCCGGAGAATTCCATACTAGAGTCCGGGAGCTCGATGATCACAGTGAAGGGACGTCAACACGGAGCTTTAGAAGTGAAGGACCGGATCTACAAATGTTGTATTTCCTTGTTCACTTTCTATGTAAAGTAGTTTACATTTTTGCTTTACTCCTAAAACTCTTGTTAGATCCTAGGTTGGGTTGTTTGGCATGCTAGAAAAATTTAAATATGGCATGTTTGATGCCTCCCGGAACATTGTGGTCGTGCAAAAGAACCCTACACGAAACACTCCGAATTAGCCTCTTAACAAATTAACATCACATGAAATTTTTGGACTAAACAAAAAATACCTGAAACACTAAACCCCAGTGCCTGGAACACACAAAAAATTTGAGGCCCAAATACCCTGATGGGGCCGAGCTGGCCGGTTTTAGTGGGGAAGTGGCCGGCCAAATTTCTACAGAATGGGCTCAAATTTCATATGTGTTCATGTCATATCTCATACAACATTCTGCACTTGTTTAAAACAATTTTAGAGGTCATTTTAAAATCGACAGAAACCAGGTTTCGATGTTTCAAGTTTCGGAGTAATTTCGGTTTTGTAATCTAACAAACATCGTCTAATAATCTAGCCTGGCTCTGATACCACTGTTGGGATTCCTCAGCACCCTACTGTGTTTTCAATGCATCTACTATGCCAATTTCAAAAATCCATGGATGCTAAAGAACCCTAACCTAGGATCTAGCCAGAGTAAATAGACAATCAAAACATGTAATCAAACATTACAAGTAGTGAACAAGGAGTACAATCTTTGTAGACCGGTCCTTCACTTCTAAAGCTCGTACAACCTTTGTAGACCGGTCCTTCACTTCTAAAGCTCTGTGTCGCTGCAAGTGGAGATCTCCCGAACTCTAGAATGAGCTCCCTTGGAGAAATGAACAACCTTGCTCGAAGTCTTCGTGGCCAAAAATGATCTACGTCGAGGAGACTCAAACCCAAGCTATCTCTTCACTTGGTGATGAACTTTGTGAAGAGAACACCCTAAACTAAATGGCAAGTAGTAGAGGATGATGAAGTAGGAAGCGGGCTCACTTTAGATTTATTTTTCTCACAATATTTCATTACTTCTTCAAAACCTAGAAAGCTTTGGAGATGAAGAAGAAGATGAAGCAAATGAAGAATGAATGAATGTTATCAGTAACCATGGGTGAGTTAGTATCATATACTAACTATTGTAGAGACATAACCCTAGTTTAAGATAATGGTTTGGCTAATAAATATCTTAAGTGAGACAAAATTTGAGGACAAAGTCAAACAATCTACAAGCTTCCACTTATGACAATTATCCATCTAATTTTGAATTACATAAAATAAATAATAACCTAAACATCATCTTAAGTATGGTGTTAATCTCATACACCCATGACTCATGTATCATCTAGCATGATACAAAATCATGTGTACAAATATATATCACATATATATTTAATGCACACTCAAGTGAGAAAAAGCAATCTTGAGTGAGCAAATACTAGTTAATGTAAATTAATATATCAAATATATAATTATACATTAGATTATCAAATCAACACTTGATTTAATAATCCAGCTATATCACATATAACCGACTAATATCATGTGTATCATTTTATCGAATCAACACATGATTCGATAACCCGGCTATATCGCATATAATCGACCGATGACATAAATCGCGAGAATAGAATACGGTATCACATACACGTATTAATCTCGGTCCCGCACATATCACATATGTGCTCCTACTCCGTTTCGCTTGAGCCAGGAAACCTCTGTGTATGACTCTAAAGATTCGTCAATATGCCGGCAGTAGGTGATAATCATATCAGACACCTACAAGCCGCAAAATGCCTGCTAAATGTAACGGCCACCCGGGTATTGAGCGATCAGAAGATCAACAAGAATGCATGCTCATACTCCTGCGAATCCAATCAGTAACACTACCGTACAGTCCGATCTCTTCGTCTGATATGTCGCATATCTCGCCTAGGGATGGTAAACGTTAGACCCCAATATCTTGATAAGTCATGCCGATGTAAGGTCAATAACGGGTCGAGAAACTACTGATAATACTTACCAGTAAATCTCATCTACCCTAGCTAGGGATTTCAGTTATGGCCAATCGAGCATAGCGCAACATCAACCCCCAATACCGGGAGAGACGAATCCCCTCCTATCGCTCATTGCCTCCATATGACTCGGGAATGTACCAAAAAACCACCTGTTTGCATGCCTCAGTAGAGCCGTGGAAGGGTGGAAATCAAAGCACAGTGGGAGACACACAAGAATCTATGACGATCTCGGGTCGACAGACTAACCTGTACCAGCGTCACCAGAGAACTGCTATCTGACATGAGCTATAATACCATCTAGGAGTTCTCGGCGAGTCCGTTCAGTGTACCCAGTCTCCACTGGGCACCCGTATACCATCTCTGATGTCAAACACCAATAGATATGGGATCATCCATCGCTCATCATATGGGTCGAGAAGATATACGCTAGTCTACTCTGGAATATCGATGCCCCGTCTCGATATTCCCACGACTAGGAACATTGAAGGATGAACTCATGGACTACCCAGGCCCCACTAGTATGATCTGCATCATAATCCTGGAAGTCAAGTACACATCCTAAGGGCTTTATCAACATGTAACAGAGAGACCATAGGTGTACATGTTAAGATAAAGAGCAACCAGATAGCATACTATCATGTCGAGCAAGAAAGTCCTCCTTATATATGTCCAAGCATCCACTATTATATACATCTCATGTACAATAATGGCCTCTAGGGCATACACACAACTAACAATCTCCCACTTGCACTAAGGCCAGTTGTTGTAGTATAGCATACCCAACGTTCGATAAAAGTCACTCGCAGGAAAGGCCTCAGTGAGTGAATCCGCCGTGTTGTCCTCTGAGTCTACTCTCCAAACCTCGAACTCTTGGAGGTCAACTATCTCCATGATCAGGTGATACTGCCTTAGAATATGTCTGGGTCACTGATGGGACTGGGGTTTCTAGGCCAAAGCCACACCTGCATTGTCACACAATGGTGGGAACCTAGTTCATCTCATGAACAAATATACACCCAGACTATCTCTTTGGTAGTATCTTTGATAGCGATGTATCCAGTCTTTATTGTCTAGTCTGCCTCGGTATCTAGCTTGGAACTCTTCCAACATACCGTCCTTCCACTGAGGGTAAAGACAGTGCCTGTGACTGACTTTCAGTTGTCCTTACCACCTTGGAAGCTATCCAGGGACTCTCCCCAGGATCGATTGATACCATCTCACTACACCTAGTGAGAATCCTATCATCCACTCTGATCTATCTTATATATCCAAAACCCAGGATTTATGAGGTATCACCTTGATCCTATATGGAGAATCAATGTGATAAGAGGAGATTGACCGAGTGTAGCATAGGAAACTCCTTTCCTATCAAGAGTATGTCGTCCACGTATAATACGAGGAAGACCACCTTACTCTCTACTCCTTTTGTATAAACAAGGTTCATCTTCCGTTTTGATGAAGTCAAACACTTTGACTACCACATCAAAACAGATGTTCCAACTCCGTGATACCTGCGTTAACGTATAAAGTAACTTGCACACGTTTCTGCTACTCCTACTGTCTACGAAGCCCTCTGGCTGTGTACTTATAGACGCTCTCTTCTAAATCAATATTCAGAAAAAGCAGTCATGACACCCAACCGCCAGATATCGCAGTCATGGTTTGTAGCAATGGCAAGCAGGATCCGGATGGACTTAAGCATAGCCATAAGAAAAGGTTTCATCATAATCCATGCATGTTCGATGACGAAAACCTTTTGCAACAAGTCTAGCTTTGAAAGTCTCAACTTTTTCATCTACACCAAGTAATCTTCTTAAGATATACTTGCTCCTGATGGGGATTTAACCCTTCAGATATAGCAACCAAAGTCCATACTTTGTTGGTGTATCTAGATTCCATCTCAGATCGCTTAGCATCCAACCATTCTTACATAGTCCCCACTCATGATGGCCTGCTCGAAACTAGTTGGGTCATCATCTCCATGATGCAATCCTCGCTCCCACTGTCATCAAGGAAACCGTAGTATCTTTCAGGCAGATGAGGAACCCTACCAGATCGGCGGAGAGGCTGAGCTTCGTTGGGAACTATTGAATCTTTCGGTTTTACCAAATCATCAGTTGTTGTTTGTATAGCTAGAACTCCTTCTAGTTCTACCTCATGACCATAAATTTCTTTCCTAAATAAATTCCTTTTCCTAAAAAGGTGGCATGCCGAGAAATAAAACACCTTTTGTTTCTCGGTGTGGTAAAAGATATTCCCTTGCGAATGCTTTGGTATATCCAACAAACTTCCACAGAACTGACCTTGCCTCGAGCTTGTCCGGATTTTGCTTTTAGATATAGGCCGGACAACCCCAAATCTTAACTTGCTTAAGAGATGGGCTCTTTCCATACCATATCATATATGGAGTGGTAGGCACTGATTTGATTAGAACCCAATTCAATAGGTATGCTGCTTCTTCAAGCGTATAACCCAAAAGGAAACAGGCAACTCAGCAGTGCTCATCATAGAGCGCACCATATCTAATAGGGTACTATTACTCTGCCCCGATACACCGTTATGCTGTGGCGTATTCGCAGGAGCAATGCTGAGAGAGAATCTCATTCTCCTTTTGAAATAGTCCAGGAATTCCGTGCTAAGGTGTTCTCCTCCCTGGTCTTATAAAAGGATATAATACTTATACCTATTTTGGTTCTCTATTTCGGATTTATATTCATTGAATTTCTTAGAAGCTACAGGCTTGTGTTTCAACAAGGAACATATGTCTGAATCCTGACAGATCATCAGCGAATATAACGAAGTACAAAGAACCAGTCCTGGCATATGTAGACATGGGACCACATACATCATTTTGTATCAGTCCCAATAGTTCACTAACCCTTTTTTTATTTCAAGTAAACGGAGCTATGGTCATCTTATCTTTGTGACATGACTGGCAAGTTTTACAAGATGTAAATTCAAACTGATTTAAATATGCATCTTAATGTAACTTAGCTAGTCGGGTCGCATTGATATGACCTAGTCTACAATGCCATAAGTAGGATTCATTAATTTCTGAACTCTTCCCCTTGTGTGTGTTCTGTACATTAAGAACTGTGGTTTGATTTAGAACGTATATGCTATTAGATAACATGCCTGAACTGATCAACTTTTGATATAGGAAATGTTCAAAACATTATCCAACAATACAAAATTATATCCTTCTTTAGTAAATAAAGAGACTGATATAATGTTGCATATCAGGTTCGGTATCTAATAACATTCGTTCAGAATCAATGTATTACCATTTGGTAATACAAAGTGATAACTGACAACACCTTGGCTGCAACAATTGCACCGTTCTCTATACTTAAAGACATATCACCCATTCCCAGTTCTCCACCTTTCTGTAGCCTATGTAACAGATCACATATGCGGGATCCTGATCCAGTATCAAATACCCAGGACATAGATGATACTAAGAAACAGTTCTCTGTAATGAACACACCCGAAGAAGATGCATCTATCATGCATTTTCTTCGTCTAGGCGGCATGGGAATCCTGGTATTCCCCTATTTCCTGCTCGGTCTTATAACATCTATAAGTTGGAGCGGGACCAACGTTCCCCAGCTCAGTATAACAAGCGGGTTCGGTCAACACATCCATATTATTATCTTGATTAAGGCGTGACATGGTCGCTACCTGGAGAGAGAGAGAGAGAAGAGAACACTCTGCATGCGCTCTTGCAAGATTAGATTGGTTATATATTTTATCTAATCAGGATGGCTCCCACTGTTTTTATCAAATCTTCCTTCAAACCTTAAAAGGAAAGACTAGCCGGGATTAATTACACCCTACAAGTTCGCCAATCTTTCAGCCAGGCCAGTGCCGGTACTTTGAGGGAGGTTCCCCGTGCTTTCGCACTGACCTAATTAAAATAAACCTCGTTTTTCCAGGGGCGTAACCTCGTTGACACCTTTCTAGATACCTACTTGATCGGCTAATTGTAAAGTGCAAAACTCTTCCGGGAGTAACAATTACTCGCAGTGGGTATCAGGATCCAAGTATCCCATAGACGGTATGCAATCTCATTGCAAATTTCAACACTTGAAACTCCCGATAATGGTTTTTACCCCTAGTACTTATGACCTTAACTATGGTCAACATATCATAAGCACTAGTCAAGTTCTACCCGTCATTTCATGATTAATTAGACCCATTCATATGACCCTCAACTATGGTCGACATAATCACATGAATGTCCTAACTAATTGTATCATATGCTGTGTAGGAAGACATCACTTAGATACCGTACACTACGCCTCAACTATGGTCGACATACGCATCACGAATACTAAGTACTCTACTTCCTAAAATGACAGAGGGTTGCGGATGGTTTTTAAGAAAACCATTAACGCTTTGAACTTGATCTTATTGCAGAATCAAATAGTTTTAAAAGGAGTGGCTTAAGCTTCCCTTTTTGAAACTTTGCTTTTTCGTAAAAAGCCGAGTGGGTTTCAAATTCGATTCTACAATATCTTTAGGTTTATTTTCTTTCATTAATCTCATTAATGAATGTCCCATCATTTAAGTTACCTAAGCATCACAGATAAATACAACGTACGCTTATGCCATCTGCATTAGCCACGATGTCCCGTCGTGCACCGTTAGGTTAGGTAACTAACGGCAGAGCGGGGCAGGGCTAGCGTGGGTGAAAAAATATGCAACATCTATAATATATCATATATATTATAATGTATCCATCTCAAAATATAAAGTGATCACATCACAGAATATCAGCAGCAGAAGACAACATATGAAATATTAGGTATACTAGGATATCCGGGTTTTAATTTAAGCCTGTATAAAACACGGATTCCACGGTCATGATGAATAGCCAAAACCCATATCCTAAGACCCCTACGAGAGCGGCAAGCAACCCAACCAATTCTAGAGTTAGGAGACCTGGACTCGACTCTTCGAGATGGCCTCCCACTGGACTCTAGAACCCGGTTACTTGTGCTCCCCTCCTTGGGTCTATCCTAATGCGGAAAAGTAAATAGTATACATCAACGGTGACATCTTCCTCAACCCGAAAGTGCCCCAATAAAAGAATATCACATACAAGTTTTTACATGAATGAAAATGAAAAACTCTCATCTCACATAAAAAAAAACCCGGCTATTCAAACACGACGATCCAATATAACATATCACAGCAACACATAATATCACATGTCATCAACGTAAGTAAATATGTGTATCCCAATTGCCGTTGATGTATAGCAACAAAACCGGCGATACACGACAAATTACACTTACGGTCGCAGAAAAGAAAGTGAAAACTACAACAGTTTGAATCCGCAACCTCTTTAGACATTATAAACTCGTAATATCACATATTCCGGATTTCATGCCTAACTGTATGAATTCCTTAGACATCGCATGCTTAACAATTATAAACCCCGCATTTTAGTCTCGATATTGAAAACACTTTTTAATAACAAGTTGGGCAATTCAACAAGATTCCTGACATCCCGATCGAATGCTCGTCGGAAACTTTAGTAGACGGCCGCACCCTCGATAACTACGAAGAAGTGCACTTAGGCGGAACACCGCGGCTGCGAGCACCCGGACGAATGCTTTTAGCAACGGGGTTCTCCTACAGTCACTTGGTCGGGGCTATGAGACGTGGCTATCTAGTAAGTTTACCCGGCGAGTATCTGCGTACGCTACGTGATTGTGACGGACTTTTGATCATATTAAAATCCTGTGGCAACCGATCAAATGAGACTAAATTTCTAGATTTATAAAATTCAAATATTGTTGATTCCAAGTATTGTATCCCATCACAAATATCCGGACGACGTTAAACTTTTTGATCGATTAATCAAATTCCCACAATTTCCCGAGAGCTCAACACATGAGCACAGTTTATAAATACCCAGAATCATGCCACAGCACCTATGGACCAGCCGTAGAAGGGCAAACCCAGGCCTCATTAATGGCACCGCGGAACTGCCCCAAACTCTAAGGTTCGAAAGTGGTTCCATGGTCATTATGTCGAGTTTGGGTTTCATTCTTCTAGAGGGTCCACAGAATCACTTGCATGATTTTCCGAATACCTTAAACTTGGAAAAATAGGTTTTTGATATTTGTTCGAACTTTTTAACTTCGCCTAGATAACATGTGAAAACCCGAAACCATGATAAACTACGAATACGAAACACTCCGAATTAGCCCCTTAACAAATTAACATCACATGAAATTTTTGGACTAAACAAACAATACCGGAAACACCAAGCCCCAGTGCCTGGAACACACAAAAAATTTGAGGCTAAAATACCCTGATGGGGCCGAGCTGTCCGGTTTTAGTGGGGAAGTGGCCGGCCAAATTTCTACAGAATGGGCTCAAATTTCATGTGTTCATGTCATATCTCATACAACATTCTGCACTTGTTTAAAAAAATTTTAGAGGTCATTTTAAAATCGACAGAAACCAGGTATCGATGTTTCAAGTTTCGGAGTAATTTCGGTTTCATAATCTAATAAACATCGTCTAATACTCTAGCCCAGCTCTGATACCACTATTGGGATTCTTCAGCACCCTACTGGGTTTTCAATGCATACCATGCCAATTTCAAAAATTCATGGGTGCTAAAGAACCCTAACCTAAGATGTAGCTAGAGTAAATAGACAATCAAAACATGTAATCAAACATTACAAGTTGTGAACAAGGAGTGCAACCTTTGTAGACCGGTCCTTCACTTCTAAAGCTCCATGTAGAAGTCCCTTCGCTACAAGTGGAGATCTCCCGAACTCTAGTATGAGTTCCGTTGGAGAAATGAACAACCTTGCTCGAAGACTTCGAGGCCGAAGATGATCTACATCGAGCAGACTCAAACCCAAGCCACCTCTTCACTTGGTGATGAACTTTGTGAAGAGAACACCCTAAACTAAATGGCAAGTAGTAGAGGATGATGAAGTAGGAAGTGGGCTCACTTTAGATTTATTTTTCTCACAATATTTCATCACTTCTTCAAAACCTAGAAAGCTTTGGAGATGAAGAAGAAGATGAAGCAAATGAAGAATGAATGAATGTTATGAGTAACCATGGGTGAGTTAGTATCATATACTAACCATTGTAGAGACAAAACCCTAGTTTAAGATAATGGTTTGGTTAATAAATATCTTAAGTGAGACAAAATTAGTGGACAAAGTCAAACAATCTACAAGCTTCCACTTATGACAATTATTCATCTAATTTTGAATTACATAAAATAAATAATAACATAAACATCATCTTAAGTATGGTGTTAGTCTCATACACCCATGACTCATATATCATCTAGCATGATACAAAATCATGTGCACAAATATATATCATATATATATTTAATGCACACTAAAGTAAGAAAAAGAAATCTTGAGTGAGCAAATACTAGTTAATGTAAATTAATATATCAAATATATAATTATACATTAGATTATCAAATGAACACTTGATTTAATAATCCGGCTATATCACATATAACCGACTAATATCATGTGTATCATTTTATCGAATCAACACATGATTCGATAACCCGGCTATATCGCATATAACCGACCGATGACACAAATCGCGAGAATAGAATACGGTATCACATACATGTATTAATCTCAGTCCCGCACATATCATATATGTACTCCTACTCCATTTCGCTTGAGCCAGGAAACCTCTGTGTAGGAATCTAAAGATTCGTCAATACACCGGCAGTAGATGATGATCATATCAAACACCCACAAGCTGCAAGAGGCCTGCTAAACGTAACGGCCATCCGGGTATTGAGCGATCAGAAGATCAACAAGCAAGCCTGCTCATACTCCTGCGAATCTAATCTGTAACACTACCGTACAGTCTGGTCTCTTCGTCTGATATGTCGCATGTTTCGCCTAGGGTGGTAAACGTCAGACCCTAATAACTTGATAAGTCATGCCGATATAAGGTCCATAACGGGTCGAGAAACTACTGATAATACTTACCAGTAAATTTCATCTACCCTAGCCAGAGATTTCAGTTATGGCCAATCGAGCATAGCGCAACATCAACCCCCAATACCGGGAGAGACGAATCCCCTCCTATCGTTCATTGCCTCCATGTGACTCGGGTCTGTCCCCAAAAACCACCTGTTTGCACGACTCAGTAGAGCCATGGTAGGGTGGAAATCAAAGCACAGTGGGAGACACACAAGACTCTATGACGATCTCGGGTCGACAGACTAACTTGTACTAGCGTCACCAGAGAACTGCTATCTGACGTGAGGTATAATACCATCTAGGAGTTCTCGGTGAGTCTGTTCAGTGTACCCAAACTCCACTGAGCACCCGTATACCATCTCTGATGTCAAACACCAATGGATATGGGATCATCCATCGCCCATCACATGGGTCGAGAAGATATACGCTAGGCTACTCTGGAATATCGATGCCCCGTCTCGATATTCCCACGACTAGGAACATTGAAGGATGAACTCATGGACTACCCAGGCCCCACTATTATGATCTGCATCATAATCCTGGAAGTCAAGTACATATCCTAAGGGCTTTATCAACATGTAACAGAGAGACCGTAGGTGTAGATGTTAAGATAAAGAGCAACCAGATAGCGTACTATCATGTCGAGCAAGAAAGACCTCCCTATATATGTCCAAGCATCCACTATAATATACATCTCATGTACAATAATGGCCTCTAGGGCATACATACAACTAACAGGGTATAGTCCCGAGTCACATGGAGGTAATGAGCGATAGGAGGGGTTTCGTCTCTCCCAGTATTGAGGGTTGATGTTGCGCTATACTCGATTGGTTATTACTGGAAGTCCCTGGCCAGGGCTGCTGCCGAGATTTACTGATTAGTGTTATCAGTAGTTTCTCGAACCGTTATAGGCCAGACATCGGCATGACTTATCACGTTACTGGGGTCTGACATTTACCACCCCTAGACATGATATGCGACATATCAGACGAAGAGACCGGACTGTACGGTAGTGTTACTGATAGGATTCATGGAGAGTATGGACGAGCTTGCTTGTTGATCTTCATATCGCTCAATACCCGGGTAGCCGTTACGTCCAGCTAGTACTGCTGACGGCTTGTAGGTGACTGATGTGATCATCACCTACTGCTGGCGTATTGACGAGTCTTTAGAGTCCCATACAGAAGTTTCCTGATTCGAGCAAAACGAAGTAGGACACATAAGTGATATGTGTGTTGGCCTGATTAAATACGAGTATGCGATACCGTATTGTAATCTGGCTGTTATCTGTTATCGGTTAGGTTATATGTGATATAACAAGATTATCGAAGCGAGTGTTGTTTTGATAATGTAATAAACTGATAAATGATATTGGTCGGTCATATGTGATATAACCGGATTATTAGATCAAGTGTTGATTTAATAATATGATATATATTATATGTGATATAATTTATCTTAACTAATATCATTAGCTCACTAATTGCTTTATTAAAGTATATATATATTAATGTATATTATATATATATATATATATATATATTATATGAAGCATGGCACATGTTTTTCTATTTTTAGAAAATATAAAATGAGGTGTAAATTGTGGAGATATTTGTGGAATGGGCAAGGCATGGGTTTTATTATTAGTATATTACTCTTGACTCGCTATTCAAGCATGGTTGCAATTTCTTATTGCAATTTAATTCCATGCTTGAATAAGTGAGGAAAGAAAGAGCCATTTGAGTTTACTCTCATCATTTTTCATTCTTCATGCCTTAGCCATTTTCATGAGCCCTTACTCTCTCTTACTCTCTACAATTTTCTTCACGTCACTTCCAAGTTCAAACCCTCACATGTGATGTGAATCATTGAACTTGTGAAAACCCTAGTGAGCAAAATAAACTCTTACTTCACCATCTCATATTAGATTAGCAATTTGATGTGAAGTGTTGCCTTCACTAATGAGATTAGTGAAGGGTTAGCTTGAGCTAGTGGACTTCGGGTGGATCGTCTTTGGCACGAAGATCATGAAGGAGGTTTTTTCATCTTGAAGAGGAGTCTAGCGGAGTCGCATGGACCACAACTCGGAGCTACAGAAAAGGACACGATACCAAGGGTATAAACTTCTTTCCTTTCTCTAGTAGTTCATATCATCATAGCAAAACCTAATATTCTAGCAAAAATCTTGTATAGTCTAACTTAGAACCTAATAAAAATTAAAATTTGGTATGCTTGATACTACTAAAACCTCATGGTGATGCTAGGGTCGACTTTCAACTATATCCTAAAATAATTGTAGAGATTGGTTGTTACATAGAGTAAATCAAAGATCGTATAAATTATACTTCCTAGGGTTGGATAGTTTATTACAGTGAACGAATATTTTATACTTACAACCATAAATCTATAAAAGCTATAGAATGGTAAAATTGAGAGAACATAAGTAATTTGATCGATTCATGACTAGATTTAGAGGATTCAATACCTAGGTATATTACTTTTCTTTAATTTATTTTTTAATAGTCTTAATTCAATTTCCTTTATTTAATTCTTTAATAATAATTTAAATTTATAATCTTTCTTTTAATTCGTCTAAATTTAGTTAGATTACCATCTTATTTGTGGATTTGACATGCTTTTGCACATGTGCTACAATGTTACCGTGCGCTTGTGGATATATAATTCGGACTACTTAAATAACCCATACTAGTTAACTTACATACATGTGTAGTTTCCCGCAATATGTATGCAACTAACTTACATATCTGTATGATTTCCTGCAATATATATATATATATATATATATATATATATATATATATATATATATAATTAATTAGATATTGCAGGAAACCATACAAATATTATAGTGGAGGGTTTTGACAACGGGAGAATGGACTAGGGCTGGGGGGTTACCGAGATTCTTTGGGCTAAGGGTTTTTTGACAGTGGGAAAGTTGGCCGGCAGGGCTTTGACAATTTACCATTTTTCTTTTCCTGGTCCTAGGAGAAACTTAATTCCAAATTTATATGTTAGTATAGAACCATTTGAAGGAATGCACGCAAATGTTGCAAGTTTGAGGCATGCAACTAACTCTGTTGATTGATGTGAAAAAGGCACCGCGAAAAATAGCCAAAATGATTGGGCAGTCGCGACTTTCGCGATATAAAAAGCTGAAATGATAGAGCATCGTGGAAAGAAATAAAAAAATGAAATGAAACTTTTGCCCTGCAGGCAAGTTCATACTGACCCCTGTATACAATCCATGGGCATAAACGAAAAGGGAATCACATGTCCCGAACAAACTCTGTCAAAAGGGAAAGTCAGTTCTTGATAGCAACATCTATATCCCAGAAGACCAACAACAGCGTTCTTCCTCCAGCAGGATGCAGACGGGACATCAACAAACGGAACCACGGCGAAGTCCCCTAGTTCCAAATCTCAACGGTTCACAGACAAACTAGAGCCTACCTCAGAGCCATGGCAGAGACCTTAGTTCCAAGTCTCGACGGTTACATCTACAGCCTAGAGATCAACAACAACGTTCTTCCTCCAGCAGGATGCAGAAGCGACATCAACAAACGGAACCACGGCGAAGTCCCCTAGTTCTAAATCTCAATGGTTCACAGACAAACTAGAGCCTACCTCGGAGCCATGACAGAGTCCTTAGTTCCAAGTCTCGACGGCTACATTTACCGCTTAGAGATCAACAACATCGTTCTTCCTCCAACAGAATGCAGATGCGACATCAAAATATAAAACCACGGCAAAGTCCCCTAGTTCCAAATCTCAACGGTTCACAGACAACCTAGAGCCTACCTCGGAGCCATTGCAGAGTCCCTAGTTCCAAGTCTCGACGGCTACATCTACAGGCTAGAGATCAACAACAGCGTTCTTCCTCCAGTAGGATGCAGACGCGACATCAACAGATGGAACTACAGCAAAGTCCCTAGTACTAAGACTCTACGGTTTACAGATAACCTAACGTCGGCAAATGACCCCGTCTCGGAAATACGTCATCCAATGACTCCGTCTCGGAAACAAGTCAACCGAATTCTAGGGAAATCAGTGTCCTTGGCAAAAACCTCGATTCAGGGAAATCAGCGTCCTTGACGAGAACCTCGATTCGCGTCGACCTGCAAGGAAATCAGCGTCTTTGCAGGAATTCATCGATTTGTCTCAACCTCCAGGGAAATCAGCGTCCTTGACAAGAACCTCGATTCGCGTCGACCCGCAAGGAAATCAGCGTCTTTGCAGGAATTCATCGATCCGTCTCAATCTCCAGGGAAATTAGTGTCCTTGGTAAAAACCTCGATTCAGGAAAATCAACATCCTTGACGAGAACCTCGATTCGCATCGACCCGCAAAGAAATCAACGTCTTTGCAGGAATTCATCGATTCATCTTAACCTCCAGGGAAATCAGTGTCCTTGGCAAAAACCTCGATTCAGGGAAATCAGCGTCCTTGACGAGAACCTCGATTCGTGTCGACTCGCAAGGAAATCAGCGTCTTTGTAGGAATTCATCGATTCGTCTCAACCTCCAGGGAAATTAGTGTCCTTGGAAAATACCACGATTTAGGGAAATTAGCATCCTTGACGAGAGCATCTCGATTCGCGTCAACCCACTCGATTCGTCTCAACTCTAGGGAAATCAGTGTCCTTGGCAAAAATCTCGATTCAGGGAAATCAACGTTCTTGACGAGAGCACCTCGATTCACGTCGACCCATAGAGAAATTAGTGTCTTTGCAGGAATACCTCGATTCGTCTCAACTCCGAGGAAATCAGCGTCCTTGGCCAAATCACGATTCAGGGAAATCAGCATCCTTGACGAGAGCAACTTGATTCGCGTCGACCCGCAGAGAAATCAGTGTCTTTGCAGGAATACCTCGATTCGTCTCAACTCCGAGGAAATCAGTGTCCTTGGCTAAATCTCGATTCAAGGAAATCAGCGTCCTTGACGAGAGCATCTTGATTCGCGTTGACCTGCAGAGAAATCAGTGTCTTTGCAGGAATACCTCGAATCGTCTCAACTCCGAGGAAATCAGCGTCCTTGGCAAAAACCTCGATTCAGGGAAATCAGCGTCCTTGACGAGAGCACCTCGATTCACGTCGACCCGCAGAGAAATCAGTGTCATTGCAGAAATACCTCGATTCGTTTCAACTCCGAGGAAATCAGTATCCTTGGAAAATACCTCGATTCAGGAAAATCAGCGTCCTTGACGAGAACATCTCGATTCGCGCCGACCCGCAGAGAAATCAGTGTCTCTGCAGGAATATGCAACATCAGCAAAGCGGAACCTCAACAGTTCCTGGTCCCATGACTCGGTGGTGCACGGACAACCTAGAGTCAACCCCGACAGCCAATTTCACCCCAATAACCATTCGATGAGCTGGGTAGAAGACAGACGGCCTCATACGACGAGGGTGCATCGGGGGTGCAAACCAGCTCAGCCATAACCCAAGAAACTCCAAAAAGAACGTTTTCTCATCAATTCCAGGGACTGCAACCTCCGCAAAAGAAACGACTGGGGTGTTAGGAAAGAAGAAACTCTTTTGATCTGCCTCCGCCGTTGGCAGGTTGTTTAAACCTAAGCCGAAAGGGTCGTCAAGCGTGGCGAATTTAGCAGCCTCCTTCGAAAGGACTTCCAGATGGAGAAAACGAGCGATGAAGTCCTCGAAATTAACCCCGCGGCTCCCAGATTCGAAGAAAAGGCCCTCATAAATATTCAACATTTTGATCAAACTAGGAAATTGGTGTTGAATGGCGTTCTCCAGGGTAAGGCCTGTCATCACTGGCTTAGCACCAAAAACGTATTCATCTGTAGGAAGCAGTTCCTCATAATGCTCCCCCATAACCGGTAAGCCAGAAACTTCTGCAAATTCCTCTAAGAAGATTGATACTTCTCGGTCCAGCGAAAGGAAAGTGTGGGTAGGAATACTCCACTGCTCCAGAAAGGCCTTAACCTACCAGCTGGGAAGCATAGGATACTGGAAGAGAAAAGCATAAATGGCAGGATACAACCCAAGCCTCAAAAACTGCGACTTCTTCGCTGACAGAATATAATGGGCTCATTGCAGATAGCCCGCTGGATGACGAGGAATTAGGCCAATCATATATGGTTGTCCCTACGGTCGTGCCTCGCCTTGACAAATACGTCGCCCCAGGGTATCCAAAGCCATTGGAGGCTGAACAGGTATCGAAGCCATAGCAGGTTGAAGAAGACCTCCCGAAGTCCAGTTGACTTCTTCCACGGTATAGTTCACCGGGGGTGGGTCGGTGTAATGGATCGCTATGATGGGCTCTGAGGGCACCGCGCATGAAAAGCTCTGCCGACCCTTAATAATGTGATTGTACCATGTCCCCCAGAGATGAAGATTCTTATGTTCTGGGTTATAATCTCTGATCAATGCTAAGACTTCCGGGTCCACAGGCGCTCCAGGGAATCCTCCCACTGAACGAACGAATGGGAAAAAACGGTCGAAAGACATGTCACCTGCGCGAAAAAGAGGATAAAAGTCAATTGTCAGTGGTGTAATTTAAATTTTGACACTTGGTACTTTAAAACTCGTACCACACTGCAATGCAGTAAACAGGGGACCAAAGGGGGGCCCATAAAATCTAGATGACAGTTCATCATTAATAAAACAGCCTCATCATTTGATGAGACTGTCATTAAATGAGGAAATCCTCAATTGATTCTCATTTAATGAGAAAACCCCTCGGGTTAAGGAGTAAATCTCCCTTTGAGAGTAGTGCTCTGTGACAGAGTGACACTTGTCAAACTCTAATCATGAAGGAATAAAAATTCCTCAAGGGCCTTGCTCTGGAAGAAAATGATGGAATAATCCATCAGAAAAAAATTGAAATCAATTTTTATACATGGATGAAAAATTCTGAGATCTTCAAGATCTATGAACAAACTCTAAAAGTTCTTTATGAGCAAAAGCTCTGTTCATGGGTTAATAAACCCTGAAAAAAGATCTCTTTAGATCTATGGTTTCAAGAGAGCAAAGCTTTGCTAATGAAATCCTCAAAGGGTTTTCTTTAGATCAAAGATCTATGAAGAGTAAGGCTCTGTTAATGGGTAAAACCCTAGATCGTTAAAAAAATTAATTTTTACTTAAATTTTAGCAGAGTTTTGACTCTTGAAATTTCTTAAAATGAAGAGCTATGCTCTGTGGGAGAATAAAAATTCTCAGAAAACAAGAAGAAGATGAATAGAAATCATCCTAAGGACCAAAGATCCTATTTATAAGCACTGGGTGCTGTTTCAACTTCTCAGTTGATCCGAAGGCGCGGATGCTGCCACCGTTACACTCACATGTGGGTCACGTGAGCGCAATGGTGAGGGGCATTTGTTTCCTCCAATCAGAACAAAACTCTATTTGAAATTTAAATTTTAAAGTGAAGCAACGCTTCAGATGCAGCGCCAAGTGCACTGCGCCCTAAGCAGCGCACCATGTGCAGAGCACGTGTGCGCTAGTGCTGGGTGCGCTGCGCTCTGAGCGGTGCACCACGTGTCAAACACGGGTGCGCCAGCGCAATGTGTGCTGCCCTTTAAGCAGCGTACCATGTGCAAAGCACGGGTGCGCTAGCGCTGGAACTAAAAGCTCCCCATCTTTAGATCAAAGATCTAATAATAATGATAAATCATTAATTAATCAGCAATAAATTCTGTTAAGGAAAGATTCCTCAAAATCTTTCCAAATAACAAGATTGTGCTCTATAAATCAGAGCACTGTTGGATCAATGATCCAATGGTGATTAAAAATCACCAAAACACAGAATAAATTCTGTATGGAAAGATTTAACAATCTTGTTAAAAACAAGAAGATTGCCTTCTGTAAAACAGAAGCCCTAGGATCAAAAATCCAATGGTGGGGAAATATCCCCAAATCAATCAGAGAAAGATCTCTTTAATTGATTCAACAAATCAGCTTGCCCCATATAAAGGCCCCAAGACTTCAAGTTTTAGACAGAGGAACCCCCATAAACTTTGAGAAAATCTCAGGAAGAAGAAGAAGCTCTCGGCAAAGAAGAAAATTCTTTTCAAGGTAAAAAAAGAATAGAAAGATGAAATCATCTCAATATAAAAAGAAGTATTTACTTCTTTCACAGGTCATAGATCTATAAGACAAATTGTCTTTCACAAAAGAGATTATGAACATCTCATTATAAAGGGGGGAGAATTATTCAATTCTCTTAGGATTACAGATCCATAAAGGCAAAGCCTTTCATCAAAAAGAGATTGAAAAATCTCCTATAAACGAAGAACTTTTGTTCTTAGAAACTTGAGACAAAGTCTCTTTTTAGATCACAAAATTGATCATATGTGCCTTTGCGCTCTAGAACTGCGCCTTTGCGCTTTTGAATTGCGCTTCTGCACTCTTAGACTGGCGCTCAGCGCCGAGCGCGACACGTGTCGCTTTGCGCTCTTGAAATAGTGCACTGCACTCTCTGGACTGGCGCTCAGCGCCAAATGCGCCACGTGTCAATCGCGCATGTACTTCTTAACAACTAGCGCCTTGCGCTTCTGAAATAGCGCACTGCGCTCATGGGCTGGCGCTCAACGCCAAGCGCACCACGTGTCACTCACGTGTGTACCACTAAACTGAAAGCGCAATGCGCTCATGAACTAGCGCTCTGCGCTCATAAATTGGCATCATGCGCTCATCTCTGGCGCCTAGCGCCGAGCGCAACACGTGTCCCTTACATGTGCGCTACATGGCAGAAGCGCACTGTGCTCTTTGACTGGCGCTAAGCGCACCATGTGTTGCACTGACAGAACATAAATTGTTCTTTAATAAGCCCAGAGCTATGATGAATGCTCAGCATTCAATAAAAGACAAAAACATTATCAGAATTCAAATCAATGCTCGGCATTATTAAAAGGGTCAAGCCCAAATAAAGGCTCAACAACCCAAAATAAAATGTTAAACATTTTAACCTGATTGTACTTAACCCAATATTGGCCATAAGTCCTCAATTCATATTAATTGAGCCCATCTGCTCATAAATATTTTAACAGACCTTGGCCCTAAATTGGACTACAGATCCTTCAACCAACTCACATCGGTTCTAGGGTACATCTCTGAACCCTTCTGATATATGTCGTTGTAATCCTTCAACGTCTTCAGAGAGGCGACGGGTCCCGACAACCATACATTTCATAGACTATGACATCTTTAAACTGGACTGTGGGGTCCTTAAACCCATGGACTATGATGTCCTTAACCTTGACTGTGAGATCTTTAAACTCATGGATTATGATGTCCTTAACCTCGACCGCAATGTCTTTAAACTAACATTGGACCGAGATGTCCTTAAACTAACATTGGATCACCATGTCCTTAAATTGGAAATCGACCGCAATGTCTCTAAACTAAACAATAGAGCCCAAATGCTCTCTTGTTGGATCTAAATGATCCCGTTGAGTAGATCTTAGTCTAAAAATTAGACTAACGTATCCTCAACAAACGTTTAAGTTGATCTTAGTCTCAAATGAGACTAACGTATCCTTAAACCCAACCCCAAACCTAAATCTAAGAAATTACGGATTTGGACTAATCCACGCCCTACGGCCGACAACATAAATTAGTCTCCGTATACAATCCACGGGCAACCAAAAACAAAACAAACACCCATGACACGAAGAGAACATCTGGAGAAGGAGAAAGTGGTTACCGCGATGCGGTAGCGTAATTAACTGCAGAGGCTTGCGCCTGCAGGGAAGAGCGTCCCCACAATCAAAAACCCCTCAAAGAGGGGGAATCTGACGAAGTCTGCTAAATCGGCCACATCCGTTTAAACCTTCGATATAAGGTGCGATAAATCAACTTGGCATCTTTGGAGAGGTGGACGGATAGTACCAATTAGCATCTGCCCCTAAATTCAGGCAAGACGAACCTACGCGGTTCCGTCTCTGTGTTTCGGCGGGGAACATTAACACTGGCACCAAGATCCAACAGTGCGCTGTTGATGTTCTTATCCCCAATAGTTATTGAAATAGTAGGACAGCCAGAGTCTTTTCGTTTTTGAGGTAAAGTTTGGGTAAGAGCATCACTCACGGCACTAGCTAAGAAAACCTTCTTTGGTACCTGAGATTTCCTCTTCTTAGTGCACAAGTCCTTCAAGATTTTTGCGTAGGAAGGGACTTGTTGGATTTCATCCAAGAGAGGAATATTAATGTTAACCTGTTTAAATAACTCCATAATCTTCTCCATTTGTGGATTTTGTTTATTGGACCTCAACCGGTTTGGAAATGGAACATTTTGAAAATTGGTTGAGTCCAATGTTTGTGGAGGAGATTGTGGAGTGGGAACGGACCCCATAACTGGTGTTTTCATGGAGTGAGAAGTGGGTCCGTTCGGAATAGCAGAAGAAGTAGAGCCTTTTGAAGAATGGAGAATAGGCTCAGAAGACGAAAAAGAAGAAGGAGAAGAAGAAGAAGCTGCGGCCGGGGTGTCATCATCTGTGCCAACGTTGTTGTGCAGCATCCTTCCAGATCTCAACGTAGTCACGGCACTCACATTATGGTTTTGTTGTTCAAGAGCAACATGTGCATTCTATGGGTAACCAGGATTTGGGAGTGGTTAAGATGGAAGCTTCCCTTTCTCACGCTCGCTTAAAGCCGCATTCAGTTGTGCAATCTGGGCTTCGATAGTTTTGATGGTTTGCCCATGTGCAGCAGTGTGTTGCACTAAAGACTGAATGGAAGACTGGATATTTTTGGAGGATTGAGTCGATTGCTTTAAAAACGCCTCCAGACTTCGTTCTAGCGAGGAAACCTTATCGTTATTTGGTGGAACAAAATTGTTTTGAGGAAAAGAATTGTTGGGTGCAAAATTGTTCGATGGATTTTGAAAAGGTTGGGGTTGGAAATGTTGCTGATATTGAGTTTGTTGAGGAGCTTGTTGTTGAGGAGGAGGCCCCTGGAAGTTGTTGTTGCCTTGGAATTGTTGTTGATTCTGATTCCAGGCGAAATTGGGGTGGTTCCTCTAACCAGGATTTTAAGTGGAAGAGTATGGATCATTTCTTTGTCATTGCCGAAATGCAGCATTGACTTAATCCTGTCCTTGAGCAGGTGGGTTGTAAGGACACTCTTCGGTCAAATGGAATGGGTCTGAATAACAAGCGCATATAGTAGGAGGAGGAAGAGCAGGGGCAGGAGAAGGCGATGAGAATTTGCTCTCAATTGCTTCTAGTTTTCGTATGATCGCTGCCATTTCAGCTTTCATTGCAATTGACATATCAAGTTGATGAACGCCTGCCCTAGATAGACCGGAAGAAGTAGACGAAGTGTTCAGTCTAGTGCTTTCCCACTGAAGCGTTTGTTAAGCAAGATCGTCGAGAAATAGCCAAGCTTCCTCGTCAGATTTGGATAGGAAGTGGCCTTGACAAATGGTTTCCAGGAACTGCTTAGTTGCTGGGTTCAGCCCTTCGTATAAAGTCCGGCAAAGTTGCCATCTCTCAATACCGTGATGAGGGCACTGAACAAGAAGGTCTTTGTATCGGTCAAAGCACTTCCAAAAAGGTTCGGCCGGAAGCTGGGAAAATTGGTTAATTTCGTTTCACATTCTCGCGGTCTTGTGATTTGGGTAAAACTTTTTAAGAAGCGGTTTAACAAACTCTTCCTAACTGTTTATGGAATGCGATGCGGTGCTATACAACCACTTTTCATCTAGGTCACATAGAGTGAAAGGAATGACTCGTAGCCGTATAAAATCATCGGATAGTTGGGTTGTCTTCATCATTGCACATACGTTCTGGAATTTGTTAATGAAGATATAGGCATCTTCGGATTCCAGTCCGTGAAATTTAGGCAACATGTTGATGAAGTGGGGATTAATTTCGAAATTATCCATATTTGCTGGCGGAAGTGAAAGACAGGTAGGAAGTGCGGAGCGGGTGGGATAGAAACGATCCTGGAGCGCGATTCACTGTGGCGCTTCAACAAGAGGTGGTTGCGGGTTATTCGCACCTAGTTGAGGTGGAATCAGTCCCGAGGTAGGTAAAGGGTTGTTAGGATTGAATCCTAACATCTCAGAAGAAGATGAAGATGAAGGTGAATGTGAAGATGTACGAACAGAATTCCGGTCAATGTCGGAATTGGTCGGCAAAGGTAAGGATGAAAGAGGTGTGGAGGGTGTTTCGACGTCGGAGTCGATCGCGTAGTCGGTGGCGACTAATGAAACACGAACTAAACGGGCACTAGTGTCCCGAGTCCAACCGGACATACACTAAAAGAATTTAGTATAGTCAAAGCGTAGAATGTGAGGGTAAGAAAACGTCAATGGGGAAATGTGGTTTTGTGTTGTTGGGTGAAATGGGATTCTAGCGACAAAAAAGGGCAAGTTTTTATAAAAGTTTTTGTTTTGTGTGTTTTTTTTAGAAAGAGTTTTTCAAAAATATGTGTACGGATCTACGGCACAACTTCAAACAGTCACAGTTTAAACATGCACAATCACACCTAGAGTTATGGTCTTCTAAGTCGTCTAGACTGCTCCTAACTGTTCCAAAGTGACAAGTTGTGAGATATCCCTCAAATCGTCTCTTCACTGCCAATTGTGGCCAGGCAAGCACAAATGAAGAAAGGAAGGTTCCGCTCACGAATCACCGTGAGACGGGCCTTTTAAAATTACCTTTCTCACTTGTCTAACCTAGGCACCACAAATTCTAGTTTAGATAAACGACTGAATGCCCACAACCCTCCTCTGTCCTAATGAGCGTGATAGTCCTTAATTGGCCGAGTCTAGATATTTTTTAATTAAACTCAAGGGTGATGCATATGCCTTTAGTGATTTCTGGGGACTTAGGAAGGGTAATGAAATCCCTATCTAATCTTAATTGGTGTTATAGCCCCTTAGATTCCGTATTAAATATGCAAAGCAGCAACACACCAAAATCTAAAACACTTGTTAAAAATATTTTTTTTATTTGCGGCACAAAGAATCCTGCACAAAACGATTTATTGGATAGGAGGAAAAAAAATTATGTGCAAAGAAGCTTGCAAGAAAATTATTTTAATAGAGTTCAGGGGGTAGGAGAGAAGAAAAAAGATACTCACAGAGAAAATGGGGTGCTGACGTCACCAGTTGACAGCGGTTCCGCGGTCAAACAAACGCTTCTGCCGCGGTTCCGCGGCGGATCAGTAAGTTTGGATTTTCAAAATTTTCTCTGTGCTGAGTTAGTTCTACTCTTTCTGTTTAGATCCCCTGTTTCTGGATTTGTTCACTGAGCTTGCTCCAGATCTGAATCAGTCCGTTTTCCTTTCCTGGACAATTTGCACAAAAACCAATCAAAAATAACAAGATGATTTTTTTTTATGTTTTCTAATTTTTTATATTTTTTATATTTTTAATTAACCCGAAATTACACAAAGAAAGAAACTACCGTCTCCCCGGCAACGGCGCCATTTGATTGTTTGGGATTTTTGTATGCGTGCTAAATTTTTAATTACCACAATCAAGACGGTGTCGCTTGGTAGCTAGCCGGTTGAGTACGGGTCGATCCACAGGGAGATGGAATCCTTTTTCTTTATTTTCTAACGAGTTAAATCTGGTAATTGGATAGGTTTTGTTTTAAGATCTATGAATGAGAATAAATTGATAAAAAGGTTGTTAGGGTTACGATTAGGTTAGTTCGAGATAGGGATCTTCTCACTTCCTTCAATGCCTTAGTTATGAATATAGGTGTTAGGGTAATCGGCAACAACGGGGATTAGCACGACTAGGAAGAAACTTACAAGTCTAAGCTAGGCTTTCCATGCTTAGTTTCTTCCTTTTGGTCCTTGTCCGTCCGTTCTTGGCTCTTAGCCCTAACCTCCGGTTAATTCAACCATAACCGGTCTAACTAGGGAATCATCGCTATCATGTAGGATAGGGTGCCGTAGTGAGCGGATTGTGGTTCAATAAAAAGGAGTCCGTATTTAAATTATTGGGCAAAGAAAGGAGTGAGAGAGATTCCCTTCTCTCAAACCTTCCTTCTCCTACCCTAACAAGTGAGGAATTACTCACCCATTAAAAGATTTAAAATAAAGATCAAGATAAAAAAATTGCAGATTAATTCTACCACTAGATTAACAATTAAAAATTGCCGGTATTTAAAATACGTTAAAAAGAATATGAGATAAATAAAAAGAACTTACTTTATTAATGACCTCTCAAAAACGCATTACAATGGAATTTAAATTTTAGATCTAGAAATTAAAAAGAGGCATGCCTAATTTGGCTTTGAGTTTTCCTATTTATAGATAGAAAAAACCCTATGTTACATTCTGATCTATACATGAATTTACAAAACTACCCTAAAAAAGCCGGGTCAAAGCACCCACACCCCACCAACACGTGCATAACGCGGCCGCGGAACCGCGGCAGAAGTGCCTGTTTGGCCGCGGTTCCGTGGCTATTTGGTGGATTCGTGGGCCCATTTCTTCAGGGTTTGTTCATGTTGCTTTTATCTTCTGTTTTCTTCACTTGGTTTCTCAGAATTTCTTCAATCTCCTTCCAGATTTCCAGCAGTGCAGAATGATGTGGACTTTTGGCTTGAGATCTGCGTTGAAGTCTTGGATCTTATGCTGCCCTTGTGCTTTATGCATTAAACTGTCTAATAATTTTCCATTTGTTCTTTGAACCGGTAGGCGGCATCATACGGATTCATCCGTTGTTGGTCGTAGTCTCACATTTGTAGCGTCTTTTCATGAATTTCACTGTAACGAGCCGAGAACCTGTAACATGCAACTATTTAGCAGACATGGATCAAAAGTACCTACTTATATGCAACGTGATTAAGAATGGGCGATATAAAAATGCAAAAATCTGATATGAACAATCCTCCCTATATATGTCTAAGCATCCACTATAATATACATCACATATACAGTAATGGCCTCTAGGGCATACATATAACTAACAATCTCCCACTTGCACTAAGGTCATTTATTGCAGTATCTCATACTCAACGTCCTATAGAAGTTTCTCTAGGGTAAGGTACCTTGATCCCTTGGAGATCAACCATCTCCCTGATCAGGTGATACTTGTCTCAGAATATGTCTGGATCGCTGATAGGACCGGTGTTCCTAGGCCAAAGCCACAACTCCATTGTTGTCACAATAACAGTTATTGGACGCTCAATGGTAGGAATCATGTTCATCTCATGAACAAGAAATGTCCAGACAGACTCTTTGGTAGCATCGTTGGTAGCGATGTATTCAGCCTTCATCGTCTAATATGCCACGGTATCTAGCTTGGAACTCTTCCAACATACCGTCCCTCTACTGAAGGTAAAGACAAAGCCTTTGACTGATTTTCAGTCGTCCTTATCACTCTGGAAGCTCGAACCAAGAACTTTCTTTTAGTGCTTCTCAAGTACTTAAGAATGTCCTCCACAGCTGTTTAGTGATTCTCCCAAGATCCGATTGATTCCTGATCACTATACCTAGTGATTTAGCTATATCTAGTCTGGTACATAACATCTCTTACATGATAGAGCCTACTGTCGAAGTATAGGGTATCCTTTGCACGCGAGCTCTCTCTAAATCAGTCTTGGAAGACATCTTTTTAGAGAGAGTGATCCATGAGTAAGTGGGCGAACCACCACGCATAGAATCTTCCATTCTAAACCCCTTTAGTATAGTGTTAATGTACCTGGATTTGGGACACTCCCAACATCTACTTAGATCTATCACCATAGATCATAATCCATAAGATGTAGTAGGTATCATCCAGATCTTTCTTGGAGAACCCTCGTGATAAGAGGAGATTGACCGATTGTAGCATAGAAAACCATTTCCTATCAAGAGTATGTCATCTACGTACAATACGTGGAAGACAACCTTACTCTCTACTACCTTCTTGTATATACAAGGTTCATCTACCTTTTTGATGAAGTCAAACTCTTTGACTGCCACATCAAAACAGATGTTCCAACTCCGCGTTGCACGCAGTGATCCTGATGGATTTAAGCATAGTTTTGAAAGTCTTAACTTTTCCATCTACACCAAGAATCTTCTCAAGATCCACTTGCTCCCGATGGTTTTTACCCCTTTAGGTGCAACATTCAAAGTCATACTTTGTTGGTGTACATGGATTCTATCTTTGATCGCATAGCATTCAGCCTTTTCACAGAGTCTCCACTCATGATGGCCTGCCTGAACCTGGTTGGGTCATCATCTACCATGATGCAATCCTCGCTCCTACCGTAACCGAGGAAACCGTAGTATCTCCCAGGTAGATGAGGAACCCCACCAGATTCGCGGAGAGGCTGAGGTTCGTTGGGGACTATTGAATCCTTTAGTTTCATCAAATCATCAGCTGTTAGTTTGTCCAGCTGGAACTCCTTCCAGTTCTACCTCATGACCACAAATTTCTTCATAAGAAATTCCTTTTCTAAAAAGATGGCATGAAGAGAAACAAAACACCTTTTGCTCCTCAATATGGTAGAAGATATACCCTCGCAAATGTTTGGGATATCCTAACAAACTTACAGAACTGACCTTGCCTTGAGCTTGTTCGGATTTTGCTTTACAACATAGGCCGGACAACCCATATCTTAACTCGTTTAAGATATGGTCTCTTCCCATTCCATATCTCATATGTAGTGGTAAGCATTGATTTGGATGGAACCCCATTCAATAGGTATGCAGTTTCTCAAGTGCATAACCCCAAAAGGAAACAGGTAACTTAGCAGTACTCATCATAGAGCGCACCTTATCTCATAGGGTGCGATATCTCCGCCCCGATACACCGTTGTACTGTGGTGTATGCGAAGGAGTAAGCTGAGAGAGAATCCTATTCTCTGTTTAGAAAATCCAAGAACTCCATGCCCAAGTATTCGCCTCCTCGATCTCATCGAAGGACTTTAATAATTTTACCCGTCTGGTTCTCAACTTCAAGCTTATATTCCTTGAATTTCTTAGAAACTTCAGACTTGTGTTTCAACCGGAACACATGTCCGAATCTTGAGAGATCGTCGATGAATGTAATGAAGTACAAAGAACCAACCCTGGCATTAGTAGACATAGGACTGTATACATCATCATGTATCAGTCCCAGAGTTCAGTAACTCTTTCTCTGTTTCCAGTAAATGGAGTATTGGTCATTTTAGCTTTGAGACAAGACTGGCAAATATCATAGGATGAAAATTCGAACAGATTCTCATATTCATCCTTATGTAACTTAGCTGGTCGTGTCGCATTGATATGACCTAGTCTACAATGCCATAAGAAGGATTCGTTCATTTCTGAACTACTCCTCTTGTGTGTGTTCTAGATACTTTGAACTGTGGTTTGATTTAGAACGTATATGCTATTATATAACATGCCTGATCCAATCAACTCTTGATTCAGGAAAATGTTCACAACATTATCCTCCAATACAGTATTATATCCTTCTTTAACTCATTAAAGAAACCGACGTAATGCTGTATATCAGGTTCGGTATGTAATAACATTCGTTCAGAATCAATGTATTAATACAAGGTGATATTTGCCAACTGATTTGGCTGCAACACTTGCACCATTCTCTACACTTAGAGACATATCACCCATTCCCAGTTCTCTACCTATCTATAGCCCATATAACATATTATATATGCGGGATCCTGATCCGGTATCACATACTCAGGACATAGAGGATACTGAAAAAACAGTACTCGGTAATGAACACACTCGAAGAAGATGCATCAACATGCACTTTTTTCGATTGGATGGCATGGGAATCCAGATATTCTCCTATTTCCTGCTCAGACTTATAACAATTATAAGAAAGAACGGAACCAACATTCCTCAGCACAGTATAATAAGCAGGTTCGGTCAATGCATCCATATTATTATCTTGATTAAGGCGTGACATGGTCGCTACCAGGAGAGAGAGAGAAGAAAACACTCTGCGTGTGCTCTTTCAAGACAGATTGGTTATTATTTTATCTAATCAGGATGGCTCCCACTTTTTTATCAAATCTTTCTTCAAACCCTAAAAGGCAAGACTAGCCGGGATTAATTACACCCTACAAGTTCGCCAATCTTTCGACCAGGCCAGTGTTGGTACTTTAAGGGAGGTTCCCCGTGCTTTCGCACGGACCTAATTAAAATAAACCTCATTTTCCCAGGGGCGTAACCCCGTTAACACCTTTCTAGACACCTACTTGATCGGCTAATTGTAATGTACAAAACTCTCCCAGGAGTAACTCTTACTCGCGGTGGGAATCGGGATCTAACTATGTCATAGAAGGTATGCAATCTCTTTGCAAATTTCAACACTTGAAATTCCCGATAATCTTCTGCCCCTAGCGTCCTATGACCTTGACGAAATCCAACAAACTATAGTCCGCTAGTCAAGTTCAACCCATACATTTCATGTTTGAATTAAACCTACCCGCATGACCCTTGACGAAAGCCAACAAAGTCGTACGACTACCCTAATCCAATCACATCATATGCTTAAACAAATAAGTACTAATCTGCTACCGCACACTACGCCTTGACGAAAGCCAACAAACGTAGCACGAATACTAAATACTACTTATCTGAAATGGCGGAGGGCTACGACAGATTTTTAAGAAAACCCTTTGCATAATGAACTTGATATCGTTGTAGAATCGAGTCAATTTTAAAAGGAGTGTTTTTAGGCTTTTACTAGTTTTGCTAAAGAGGTCACTCCTGGTGAAGGGATCTCAGCTCTTTCCTTATCGAATGAGGTGTTGGATATTTCATAAATACCACTATGCAAAGCATGAACTAAAAAAGCAATCAAAAGACAAAACCGAGTGGGTTGTAGCATCTGCCAGTTTCGCTAAAGAGGTCACTCTCAGTGAGAGATCTCGGCTCTTTCCTTATCGAATAAGGTGCTAGATATTCTACAAGGAATACCGCTAAGCAAGAACTAGAGCTACCATTTTTTAAAACGAGATTCTACAACATCTTTAGGTTTCTTTTATTTCATTAATCTCATTAATGAAGTCCCATTAATTATGCTTCCTAAGCATCTCAGAAGAAACGAAAGCAAAAATATTTATTATATATCATATATATAATATAAGCATTCATCTCAGAATATCAAGTGATCACATCACAGAATATCAGCAGCAAAAGAACACATATGAAATATTGGATATACTAAAAATTCTGTGTTTTAATTAAGCTAGTAAAAACGCGAATTCCACGGTCGTGATGAATAGCCAAACCCACATCCCTAGACCCCTACGAGAGCGGCAAGCAACCCTACCAATTCTAGAGTTAGGAGACCCGATCTCAACTTCTCGAGATGGTCTCCAACTGGACCCTAGAACCCGGTTACTTGTGCTCTCCTCCTTGGGTCTAACCTAATGCGGAAAAGTAAATAATATACATCAATGGTGACATTATCCTCAACCCGGAAGTGTCCCGATAAAAGAATATTATATACAAGCTTTTACATGAATGAAAATGAAAAACTCTCATCTCACATAAAAACCCCGGCTATTCAAAACACGACGATCCAATATAACATATCACAGCAACACATAACATCACATATCATCAACGTAAGTAAATATGCTTATCCCAATTGTCATTGACATATAGCACCGAAACCGGTGATACACCACATATTACACTTACGGTCTCAGGAAAAAAAAGTGAAAAACTACAACAATTGAAATCCACAATAATTTGTTATGTGATAACTAGTTTGAATTTTATAAATCTAGCAATTTAGTCTCATTTGATCGGTTGCCACGGGATTTTGTAACGGTTCGAGAAACTACTGATAACACTTACCAGTAGATCTCAGCAACCCTGGTCAGGGATTTCTTGTTATGGCCAATCGAGCATAGCACAACATCAACCCCCAATACCGGGAGAGACGAATCCCCTCCTATTGCTCAGTGCCTCCATATGACTCGGGACTGTACCCAAAAACCACCGTTTTGCACGATCTCTTGAACATGGTAAGGTGGAAATCAAAGCACAGTGGGAATCACACAAGACTCTATGACGATCTCGGGTCGACAGACTAACCTGTACTAGTGTCACCAGAGAACTGCTATCTGACGATAGGTATAATACCATCTAGGAGTTCTCGGCGAGTCCTTTCAGTGTACCCAGTCTCCACTTAGCACCCGTATACCATCTCTAATGTTAAACACCAATGGATATGGGATCATCTATCACCCATCATATAGGTCGAGAAGCTTATACGCTAGTCTACTCTGGAGTATCGATGCGCTGTCTCGATACTCCTACGACTAGGTTCATTTGAAGGATGTACTTACCGACTACCATTTCCCTACTAGTATGATCTGCATCATAATCCTAGTAGTCAAGTACTCATCCTAAGGGCTTTACAACATGTAATAGAGAGACTATAAGTGTACATGTTAAGATAAAGAGCAACCAGATAGTATACTATCATGTCGAGCAAGAAAGTCCTCCCTATATATGTCCAAGCATCCACTACAATATATATCACATGTACAGTAATAGCCTCTAGGGAATACATATAACTAACAGAAACTAATGCACCCATCCTTGCCATACTCAATAGACCCGGAAGTTTTGACATCTACTACGATGTTTTCGGGGAAGAGGCTTTGTGGTGCGATGTCATGACCCGAAATAGCACGTGACTGGCCCTTGAAATCATATGAAGTCTATAGGACCTCATCTAATTCAAGTAAGCCAAAAGCCCAGAAATCTAAAACCATTTTAAGGAGTAAATAAAGAAAACTAGTTTTTAAGAAGTAAAGAAAACATGTTTTAAAAGCAAGGTTTTTAAATAAGTAAGCCGAATATACATTTTTAAAATCTCTAGTCTTTTCTGAAAATTTCGGCAGAGTTTCCTTTGTAAACACTGGCCCCGAACGGGGTACAACAAGAATAATATATATATAATGATAAAAGGCATCCCCAAGCGGGAGCTAGCTCTTCGTCAATCGACGGTTACAACCACGCAAGCAATATAATATACAACGCCGAAGGGCGAGGATCAAAACTCAAAAGGAAACTCAAAATCAGCATGAAAACCATAATACTACAACGCGCGACTCTAAGGTCGAAATAATACACAACTGATTTTCTAAGTCTGAAACAATATACAAGTTTGGTTGATGGAATTACTAGATACAACTGATTGAAATAAATACAAGGGTGGTCACGATGCGAGTGAACCCACCTACCAAAGAAATCACCCAGAAAGGAAGCAGTGTGCAAGAAAAGCCGCAATGAAACCTGTACGGCAAAACCTGCAAGAACTGTGGCACAACGGGGGTGAGTTGCCAACTCGTGAGCAGAAAACATCATAGAGGAGAAATCGTATGTATGACTCAATCCTAGGTCAATACGATCAGTAATATATAAATCCTCAATATGATAAACTCTGAAGAATGATAAGGTGGCAGGGGTAAACATCTATACATAAGTATAGTACCAAGTGCTCGTGTCAGTGCCTCAGGTAGCAACATATCATAACTATGAGGTATGATCAATGTAATCAATGTCAACTATATCAGGAAGTCTATGAGTATGTGGATATCATCCAACTATGTGATCAATGTCATCAATGTCGACTATATGTATATGGATATCATCCAACTATGTGATCAATGTCATCAATGTCAACTATATGTATATGGATCTCGTCCAATTATGTGATCAATGACATAAAGCATCATGCATGTAAATATCATAAAGCATATGCATGGAAGTATGAAGATATAAAACAACATGTGTCCCTCGCGACATATCAAAATCATGGAACCTGAGTGTCTAGTATCGACACTCAAAAACATCATGAAATCCGTGCCCAGCATCGGCACGTAAATCCTCATATATCAGGCTCCGTCAGTCCGGATCGGCCCACGGGCTCCGTCTGTCCGGATCGGCCCATATCATCTCTCGACTCCGGTCGGTATCCTCCGGATATCCGCCGAGCCCAAATACTATCACCGGTAGGTAGTTGTCTTACTGCCAGGCTCACCGTCTGCAACACAGCGATTCGTTCTCGCCCCGGGGTACCATACCGGGTCCACCATGTACCCGCAATTGGCCTCATCCGCCTCCTCAAATCGGGTTTCACATATCGCTCTCAGAACCGAGAAAACACATGGTGGACGCACTGAAATATCATATCAAGGGTAACCGGGTTTTTAAAACAATACATACTCTCTTTTGAAATACCCATGGTTCCCAAATCCAGAAATATCATGGAAACAACATATCTCAATGCGTATAATCATAAAGCATGATTTATGCGACATATAAAAGAAATGTAAGCATATCAGTATATCATGCAACATGGAATACTAATATGCACATATTGAGGGAAACCGCTCTTTTAAAATGAATACAGTTTTAAAATATATCTTGCGGTTCCCAAATGTATGAATCAAGCCAGAATCATCTATGTATGTGCAAATATGTATGTATGCAAGTATATCATGCAAGGGGTCATATCCTGATGCACTAATCCTACTGTGTAGTGACATGGCAATTATCGATGATGAAGTGTGTGAGCCGGCAAGCAGGTATACGTAGAACATACGCATCATCGATAATGGTGCTGGTGTCCTGACAGCATGGTTTTAATATAACAATAGACACATTTACACATGCAATGCGATGCGAATAGCAAGAATATGCAGAAATCGACTAATAACCACAACAGTGAAGAATCTACATCAATATAAAAATGTCATACAGTTTTGCCATTTGAAATAAAATGAATCGAGGCTTTTAGTAAAATAAGGGCTACAGTATTTTTAAGAAAAGGTGCGTCTTTTGAAAATATCCGTAGAATCCTTTTGCCTGTCTTTAAAATACTCACGATTCGTTAGTTTTGAAATAGGTATGACTCGGGTCTAGTCTAACATCTACTACGCAAACTATAGATCTAACTAACAAGCTATTCGAAAGGGGTATGGAAACCACCTAAATCTGAGTCGATATATATATATAAATGTAATAGTTGGTGATCCCGCCTCAATAATGTCACACCCGATACAATATACAATATGACATCCTCAAGTCAAGAGTGCGGATCTATCATCAATAAAGCTCGTACGGTAAATCATCGTACGGCGTCCCAAATCTGGGTACGGGTCAATATCACATTCATCTCATCAATTATCCGGTATCCTTATCATCATATCTCATGATATGGGTACTGATCTAAGTCTAGTACAAACCGATAGCATCTATATAGATATATGTGCGTGTATGAAAACACGCCTAAAGGCCCGCTAAAATCTCATGTCGTATCCCAAATACGAACCACATCATATCACTGATCTCATGACACTATGCCTAATCTCATCGACTCATCTCCAAATATCATCCACTATCATCATCATCCAGGTATAAGTATAACCAGTAAGCATTTGTATGCGTATGGGTGTAAACCTATTCTAGGGTTCGCAACTAGGAAACTATACTAGTTTACTTCTAAACCCTAACCTAACCATAATACACCTAATCACATCTAGAATATCCATACCACGCATAAAGCTATAATATATAGTATATGTATAGTATACTAAATATCGAACTGCGGGGGTGCTATACGCCATCCACCCGACTTCCCCCGTAGATATAATCTACTCGTCTGATTTTCGTTTGCCGATGCCGACGTCGCCACCATCTTCTTCATCTCGAATCATCGTAGGGGTACCTACATATCACACGCATCGTATCGCATTAAAACCAAATCGAAACCAAAACGACATGCGTAACTCTCATAGGTCAAAACCTATGGTCTACTCCCGCAAATCAACCCGATATCACTCGAGATAGACGTACAAACGTCACGTGATCGAGATAACGCACAAATACAAAAATCCAGAAATCAAAATACGGAAAACCATAACTCAAATCAAAGCAGCAACTAGAGAAAGTGGTCCCAGATTTCTACTCAGGCCAAAACAAGGCAAGAAAACAACACTGGGGTGATATATAGTGTAAATATGACCTGCTGAAGCAACCTGGGCACCTAATTTATCAGGGGGCGGCCACATGCCCCAAAATTCCGGCTAGGCTGGTTTTGCTAGGGAGTTAGGGTTTCGTTCTGGTAGGGTGGCCTCGTGGTGGTCCATCTCGGCTACTGGTACTGTTTACTTTTCTAGTATTGGTCCCGGATCACTCCAGATTTCCCTGCACGCTTTAAACACTCACAAACCGACATAGACTGTTTTTGTTTTGGGTTTCAGGTTTGGTATTGTGTTGGATCTGGGCTCTTAGCACCAAGGGGGTTTAAGGGTCACCACTAAGGCTTAATTACACTAACACAACTCAAATTAACCCTAACCCTCTCTAGGGTTATCCAAAGTCCACTAAACTTCGCCAGAACGATATTAAACTTGAAATGTGGCTTAAGCATGTGAAACACTACACTAATTGTGAAAGGATTACCTCATTTAGCACCCATGAATCCTCTACAGCGCCAAAATCAAATTTTTCATGGTCCATGGTGTAGCTTGTGAGCTTGTGCACAACTTTTGTGAAGTGGGAATGGGGTTTTGAGGTGCTTTGAAGCTTGAGTGAAGAGGAGAAGAAGAAGAAGAAGAAGAAGGAGAAGGGGAAAGGGAAGGCTGTTGCTGGAGCTCTTGGGAGGGAGTGAGGGAAAGAGAGAGTGTGTGTGTGTGTGCAAGGTCAAGCACCATGCCTCCTAACTACCCCCCATACCTCTTGACTTTCCTTTCTTTTCTTTTCATTTTCCTTTCTTTTCATTTTCCTTTCTTTTCTTCTCTCTAATATTGGAATAGGAAACCCAAAAGAAACCATGGTAGAAAGATGCGCAAGTGTGAAAAAGACTTTGTGCATACTAAGTGCACAAAACACGCTTAATCCGCGATTAGCGATTTTTAATCGCGATTAGCACTAAAACAGCGTATAATTAATCATAAAAACTTAAAATTTGTATAATTCACATAAAACACCTTCTTTTAATAATTTCCAAAGTTATCAAAAATTTTCCCCAATTTATCGGTATTTAATTATACCGCCTTATTAAAATATTCAATATAATAATATTTAATTATAAAAATTCCCCAAATAATATTTTATTTTTTGAAATGTTACATGCGATGTATCAGCACGGTAATGTAATACATATGCGTCAAGATAACTAAAGACTCGTGAACGCAACTATTCTATCTCGATCTAGAACTGACAATTGTGATGTTCATCTTGAAGATATAGAGACACTACCGTAAAGAGGACGTGTGAACACGGATAGTGGAAGCATATGAAGAAGATTGAGAGGGGTCAAGTTTTATATGGGAGAAGTGGCAATCTACTGGGACAATCCTGAAGATTGAAAACTTGTGGGATTGAGATGATTGTAGAAACAATGGAAATAGTGATACAATACAGGAAGCACAGAAAGCTCAGTCTGTGACTCATCGACCGTTTAACATCCCGGAAAGAGATGGTGGGGTTGCGTATAGCCTAGTTTTGCTACTTTCTTCGGAGGGCGTGCTTAATGCTTTTATATCTCCCAGTTAAAAAGGTATGTCGGCGACCCTAGTCACATTTTTTATCACTCCGAAATCACAGTAAGGGCCGGCGTAACCTACGAGCAGCAACCGGTCGGGACACTAAAAGAATGAGACCTTGAGGGACAAGACGATCCAGCTGGTTAGAGTTATGTGAAGGAAGAACTCCTAAGCAAACATACGCGGAAACGAGGAAACGAGACGAGAGAGCGATACCCATATTATTTTTACCACGATAATCCTTTCTTGGTAAATTTTTTCCTTAGCTACTACGTTCTGAAATTTCGAGGACGAAATTATTTTAAGGAGGGTAGATTGTAATGACCGTATTTTCTAATACCTAATAAAAGGTCTTTTATTTAGTACCAAGTATTTATTTGCGTATTTATTTGATGGAAAAAATATTTTATTTTAATGATTTTATTTTTAAAACCGATGTGAGTAATTTTTAAAGCATTTAAATATAATTAAAGGAATTTTCTAAAAGCTATTTATATTTTTCTAGGCTTAGAATGTTTTAATGAAATTTTATAATACATTAAAATAAATTACATATTTTTATTATCAATTAAAATAATTATTTCGTAATTAAAATATTTTCAAGGATAAAATAGATTTTTAAATAATTATAATAACTAACAGATATCCTAGATATGTGAATATTATTTAGTTTTAGCCAAAATTATTTTTAAACTGAAGATAAAAATAAAATATATTTTCTGAAATTTTTCTTATATTTTTCCAGTATTTTTCAATATTTTTAACAAAATTTTAAAAGCAAATTCGATTTGTTTAAAAACAGTTTTAGGTTTAAAATTTAAAAGAAATATATATGGCGCCTACGAGGGTGGGAACTACGCGCTTGCCCTGCAAGCGTGTGGCCCAATCCTCGCGGCCACGTGGCCGGTAGCGGCGGCTCGTAGGCCGTTGGATTTAGATCCAACGGCCATGATTTGGTGGCGGTAGCAGCGAATCATCAGGTGATGATTGGGAATGATTGGGGCGTGGATTTTTGGGGATTTGACCAGATTTTTTGGATTTTATTGTTGGGAGAAAGTCTCTATAAATAGAGACCTTCAAACAATATTTTCTCACACCACAGAACTCCGAAAATTCTGGAAAAAAAAATTCAGACCTTCGTATCGATGACGCCGACGCTGTGGTTCCACCCAATCATCGAGGAAATCCGAGCGCGAAGTTAATGAGAGTAGTACAAGTCTACGCTTTCGACCCATCGACATCCAACTCAAAACAAAAGGTAGGATCCGCCTCTCACTACTTATCTGTCACCTTCTTTCTTTTAGTGGTCTTACTTTCATGTTCTAATCTCCAACCTTATTTTAAAATGACGTTAAAATAAATTCTGTATGCCTTTTGTGATACCTCCTAAGTATAGATTTGATACATGCTTGAAATGGAATAAATAAATCATCCTTATATACGTAAATATTGCACCATCGTTCTACATGGAAAATGATATGCTTGATGTTATAACCCATGGGGTACCAATCCACCCTTTATGTACACACACTTACCTATAATACCAATAAGATCTCGAAATAGGTTACTTCCATAAAATACCCTCATTTTATTCAAATGTTGTATCTAATTAAAATACCCATATGATATAACATGATTTGAAAAAAATGCTTTAGTCACACTAAAACGATATACTTTTACTTGTGCTCTTATCCACCAATTACCTTAGCTTTGTTAAACTCGCTTTACCTTTTGAAAAGGGATAATACTAATCTAAATAATTATGCTATGGTTTTCAACTTAACCTCCATTCACTTAGAGAGAATATTTTTATATTAATTTTTCTTAGCCTATTAAATAAGGTTTAATAAGATACCCTAATAGGGTAATATTTTACATGAAACACCCCGTGGTTACTAGACAATCGTCCCTGAAAAAGACATAAATCCTGTCATCCATGTGCAGCGGTTGTCAACGCGGAATTGTTCTTGTAGATACCACCTTTAATAAAATACCCTAATTTTATAAGATAATGTTTTACGTAAATACCTCATGGTTGATAGGCAATCGTCCCTAAAAAGGACACAAATCCTGCCGCCCATGTACAGCAGTTGCCAACACGAACGTATTTCTAAAATGTTGCCCCTAATAAAATACCATGGGTTTTATAAAATTATTAATTACAATAAAATACCTTAATCCATCTTAAAAGGATATAACTTCATTTAAATATCTTGATCTTTGCTAAAAGGCTATTTTCAAATAAAAAACCATAATCCTTTTAAATGATATTTTCCAAAAAGAATACCTAAAACTTTATTAAAAGATAATTTCAAATAAATACCATAATCTTTTATTAAAAAGACATTTTCTTTAAAATACCATAGGTTTTCCCAAAATTATAATTACTCTAATAATATCATGGTTTCTTATAAACAATAAATACTATTAAATACCATGATCTTTTTAACTAAGGGTTTTATAAAATATTATGATACACCTTACAGACTTTAAAAGGTAACAAGATAAAATGAGTGGTTGTAAAAGGCTATATTAAATGAGATCAATTATTTAAATACAAGTTACAACATGCATGACACATGATACGGTTAGGGTTAGAATGCACGAATCTAGGTATGGAATAATTATAAATGAAAATCCCTGCAGGCAGGGTGAACAGTCCAATGTGTGGACGACTACTAACCCGGTCTTCGGGCGAATAGTAACTCGATATTCGGACGAATAGTAACCCGATATTCGGGCGAATACTAACCCGATATTCAGGCGAATACTAACCCGGTCTCCGGGCGAATACTAGCCCGATATACGGCTGAATACTAACCCTACTTTGAGGCAATCCTACCCGAGTGTAACTCGCTAACGGACTTTCCTGTTCTCTTCTCTATCTCTGTAATGTCCGTTAGATGAGAACGAATATTATGACGAGGATCGAGGTGTGCAGCCAACTAATGAAGATTATGCGGACTTGACGACGGAAGATTAGCTAGTTTTATTTTTGTTCGTTGCCCACATGTTTAGAGCTTTTGCTTCTTCTTTGATGTAATTAAACTATTTAGTTTATTTTACTCTTTCTTTTGGGATGTAATAAAGTTTGGTTAATGGAAATAAATGCCTTCCGCTTTTATTATTTTGTTTTGGTACATATCCTGCATGTTATAGATATTCATATGCTTAACATGACTGTATTGAATAGATCACCTTCAATACAGTTAGGTTGCGGACCATGCCACGTCACTCTTCACCTTCTTTTGGGAAGCGGGGCATGACAGATAGCTTTTCAAGACCATTAAGATAGGGCTCATAACAACTAAAAAGCTAGTGTAGTTTGAAACTCTTATTTTCAAGTTTTTCTTTTATATGTTCTTATCTTTGCATGTAATTTTCATTTTCTTTTCTTTTCTTTTTAAATTTTTGGGATTTTGGGGGTGTAATCCGCTGAAAACTCTCAGGAGACAACACCCCTCCTACTAGCGACATCTAAAGGTTTAACGGCTTGTTGTACGAGCTAAGTGCAATTGTATTGCTTACGAAAGTGTGCTAGGTTTTTCTTTTTCTTTTAAAGATAAAATAGTTTGCTCGGGACGATCAAAAGATAAGTTTGGAGGTATTTGATCGGTCATATTTATTGTACATTTTTACGGTCATTTTCTTTATTATTAATTACTAAGCGGCGTTATTTATAATTTAAGAACATATGTAGGTTTATGTGTAAAATGATTTTGTCATATATTTCTTAACTTATAATTAATATAATTGGGTGTAATATATGCATATCATATTTAAATAAAATATTCATGTGATTCTTAATCATTATTATTAAGATGTGCATATCATATCATATCAAATATCCTTGAATTTCTTAAGCATTAAGTAACTTACTTGTGAATGAATTGTTGGAATATTATCTCAAATAAAATAAACGCTACTAATGATTTGATTGAGATATTGTGCAGGTATTAAAATAACAAATCAGTTCAAGGCTAAAAACATGAGTAAGAGATCCAAATCAAATCAAATTAGCAAACCAAATTTGCCAAATTTAGGAGCAAATTGAAGATTCTCGCAACTACAAAAATAAAACAATATTTTCAGGATTTTATTGTCGAAAAGATCTCCTAAAATCGAGAGAAGAAAAAGGAAAAAATCTGAAGACGCAATCTCACCATAAGGCGACGGTTCCACGGTCAATTAGCGGCCGTTCGATGTGAAATTTCAGGGCATGATAGTCTTTTCACATATATCGAGATGACGTCTAGGGTTTTAAGTTTCAGAGCCTATATAAAGGACCGAGCAGCAATCTAAGGTTATCAATCTATGGTTTTTAGTTTTTATAGCACTTTTAGCCAATTAAATTCTGTAATGCAACTTTTTCTTAATAAAAGGTAGAGTAATTTTTATTTCTTGTCTCTTTACTTTTCTGCAATTTATTTCTTCGCATTTAATTTTAGTAGTTAAATTGAATTGTTTTTCTTAATGAATTTCATCTTCTTCCTTCTTCTCATTGACTTTCTATTAACTCGTCTAAAATAAGAAAAGTAATTCACCATTTCTCTGTGGACGACCCGTACTCACTATCGGCTAGCTATTGCGACATCGTTATTGATTGCGGTAATTAGGACACACAAGAGCTCAATTTTTCACATCAATCAAATGAATTGTTGGTCGGATTTTGGAATGATTGCGGTTGAAAGGGCTGCTGAATTTGTTGTGGTGGTTGTTGTTGCTGTGGAGGAAGCCTTTGGTGGTTATTTTGACTTTAGAACTGATTTGGATTTTGATTTTGAGTTTGGCTTTGGTTCCAAGAAAAATTAGGATGATTCCTCCATTCCTGGTTATATGTGGATGAATAAGGATCGTTTCTAGATCGTTGCTGAAAAGCAGCATTAGTTTGTTCTTGACCTTGAAACGGAGGATTCAAAGGACATTCTTCAGTTAAATGTGATGAGTCAAAACTAGGGTTTGTAGTTTAGTTTTTCAGCAATCAAATTCTGTAATCCAATTGTTTATTTAATAAAAGGTAGTTTTTTTAATCTTGTCTCGTTACTTTCCGCATTTTTTTCTGCATTAACTTTCCGCACTTTTATTTTTTTGTTATTTCTTATGGGTTCATTAATCTTCTATCTTTCCTCGTTTACTTCGTTTATCTCAATGAGCGAGTAAATTCTCGCTTGTTAGGATTTGTAGAATAGGGTAGTATAATGGATGGAAAAAATCGCTTAACTTCTTTTGAAATTTTAATTTTTATAAACTTTAGCAAAGGGAGTCTTAACCTTCTTATTCGGACGTGCTATCAATCCATGATAGTTACGACCACGATTAAGGATTCTTTAATACTCGTTTTGTTGAGAGCTTGAGATAAATAGGGGTCAATGGAAGGACAAGGGCCAGTAGAGAGAAACCCTAATTCCTCCAAGAACCCTAATCCACATTCATCGCTATTTCTCTAGTATTAAATAATTAAAAGATAAAAATAATTATTTTTAGAACTCCATCCATTAACTACTCAATCTGATAAACCCTACAAGCTCTTCTCTTATAAAATTTTCAAATCTCATTAGTATAAAACGATAAAAATCCCACCTTTTTTTTATTAACTCGTCTAAAACAAGATAAGTAATTCATCATTTCCCTATGGACGATCTATACTCACTATCGGCTAGCTATTGCGACACCGTTATTGATTGCGGTAATTAGGACATACAAAGACTAAATAATTTCGGCTATTTTTTCTTTTTACTCGCTACTTTTTATTGCGAGTTGCCCAATCATTTCGGCTGTTGATTTGTCAAAGAATTTAGTAACTGCAATCAAGAATGGGGTCGCTTGGTAGCTAGCCGGTGAGTACGGGTCGGTCCACAGGGATTTTGTGAATTTCCTAATTGCTCTTAAGAGTTAATTTCGAACGGTGTGAACGGATTGATTAAATCTAAAAACTAAGTTAATCTAGATCTAAATCTTGCTAGGGTTAGGTTTAGGTTAAGTTTGGAAAGTCAATAAATCTCACCGTTTTCTATACCCATATTAAGATCTATTAGGAGTTATGGTAATTGTTAATGAAGGGGATTAGAACCATTTGGGAAGATGTTTCTTCCTCTAAGTTCTTGTCTTTCCTTTATCAATCCTTACCCTAACCTCCATGGAAAACACGCTCAACCGGGCCTTTATACTACGGTATCACCGCTACCTTGTGGAATAGGGTGCCGTAGGGAGCGGTGTATGCATGTATGCATGGAGTCCTATTGATTATATGAGATGGGCAAGAAAGGGATGAGAGATCTCATCTCTCAAAAGCCTTCCCCAAAACTAACCCTAGCAAGCGAGGAGATTACTCGCTCATTAGGGAATTGAAGAACATGCTATCTATCTATCTAGGACAAGGAATTAAAGATCTAAACTAGGGCAATTAAATAAAACTACTTACTTTATAGATGGCTCTCTCCAAACATTTACACAGGGTTGTCAGATCTGAATAGATGATATGAAAAGAGGCATCAATGTTTTCCAAAAGAAATCTGAATTTTATTAATGAAAGTAGGCATGACCTACTACAAGTATTTGGGTCTCTATTTATAGGACATAGAAAACCCTAGGTTTATAATCGCCGCATGCGTGCTTTTACAAAAATACCCCTAGGAAGACTAGTCAGTGCCGCCTCATTTTTTGGTAAATTTTTTCTCCACTACGGGCTTCACACGGCCGCGGAACCGCGGCCGCAGGCCAGGTTTGGCCGCGGTTCCGCGGCCAAATGATGAGCTTGGATTCTTCAACTTCTTGTGCTGGTTCTGGGTGTCTTTGACTTCCTATTTCTTTGTCTGGTTCTTCAGAATGTTTTCCATTTCTCTTCCAGATCTTCACAGTGAATGATGTAGTGGACTTTTACCTTTGGCTTCGTGTCGAAGTTTTTAACCTTGCTCTGCCTTGTACTTTGTGAACTGATTTTCGTGTAGGCTTGATCAAGATCCTTCTATTTGTTGGTCGTAGTCTCACTTTTGCATCGTCTTTTACCTTTTTCACTGTTTTTGTTCCAAGAACCTGTAACCTGTAACTATGTAGCAGACATGGGTCAAAAGCACCTGTTTATTTATAAAATGCATAAGAATGGGGAATATAATAATGCAATACTATGATATGAACAAATACCCCCAAACTTATCTTTTGCTTATCCTCGAGCAAACCTAGTTTTATTCTCGACAAAATCCTAACCTCACTTTCGCAGGGAATCGCGATTGCACTGAGCTCGTGCAATAAGCCGTTAAACCTCTAGGTGTCCCTAGTAGGAGGAGTGTTGTCTCCTGAGGGTTTTCAGCGGATACTACCCATAAAATCCTATCAATTTGGCTTATCGACTTTTATTCTCCAATTAGGTTTTCTAACAAGAAATTCTATTATCATCGACTCGTAAATTATCCACCCATATTCTTCACGCTTCTTTATTATTTAACTTAAAATTATATATGTTCTTGTGAATTTACTTAGCTTTTGGCATCTCTTAAGTTTTCCTTCTAGGGTTCCATCTCCACTTAGGAATTTTTATCATCTCTATTAAAGATACAAGTCCTATTCTTCATTTCTATCTCTTATCTAAACCCCAATCACATACCCCTACGTGTGTGTATAAATCACCCCTACACTTGAAAATTCAAATCAAGCTATCATACTCTTGTCCGTTGTCCAAAGCACTTCTTAATTGGTGAATTTTTAGATGAAACTGCTCACACATCCTTCATGCGATCGTTAATACTTCTTGAGGTACCAACAACCGATTACAAGATGTGTTTGCACATTAAAGCGTAATTCCTAGTCTTGCAATACCTAAGGCTTTAGCAGTGACTCCCAAACCGGTTGGTCTAAGGCACTAGGTGATGAAGCACCCTCGCTAAATATTTTTTCATTAATGCAGCCTTAAGTAATTACAAAAATCAGTGTTCATTTTTTTTATCTCTTTATTCACACTTGTATTTTCTTCGTACTAGGGGCTTTAGACAAGAGCATTTCAAGGTCTCCTATACTATTCCAAGTTTCAAGGTGCGTGTTTGTGCAATTTGTAGGGTATATATTTTCAGAAATTAGACTTAAGCTTAGAGATTATTTTTCAAACTTATACTTTAATAAAAACATCAATACTCTTCACTTGTTTTAACTTAGCCCAAGAAGTGAACTCGAAATTTGCCTATTTCTAAATAAACTACAAAGATATATACTTTCTACCATTAAATTTTAAGAAATGTTATCTTTAGGGTTTTTAATTTACTAAGTCTAGGATCTAGTTGTTCCTAGCTAGCTAACCTTTTTGTCAAACTCAAGTCAATTATGGCCAAAATTGAATACTTTAATTTTTATAATTTTTAAAATTTTCATTTTTTTATGGGTTTTAAAATAAGTATGCAAATGCAAAAAATATACACATGAATGCGAAGGAAGAAGGCTTACCGAGCATACCCCCAAACTTAAACTTGACAGTGTCCTCATTGTCATGCTACACCAAGAGGGTCAAAATGTCGGCACTCCCCTGTTTATTTATTTATAAATTTTTTTTATTGTTAAAAGAAAAACAAAATATATATACAACAAGGTTCCCCCCAAACTTAAGTGAAACAGTGTTTCTACTGTTTAAGCGTTAAAGTTCAGAGTTAGGGAGGAGAAAAATCAAACTATACAAGGCCTTACACAGACCAAAAGTTAGCACCAACTATTCAAAAATTCTATCGTGATAATGGTGGGGTTGGTGAAAGAATGGAGTGGAAAGAAAAGAAATGAAAAGCACACGAGACCGTGTGGAGATAAAAACAGTATACGGTTTCGGTGGAGGAGAATGGCGGAGGGAAAAAGGAAATGGTAGTGGTTTTACTTCTTCGAGTGGAGGTTGATTAATCACAAAATCCGTATCGTGTAAGAATGCGAGTTCGTCGGCGAAAATATCTTCGAAACTTTCGTCGAAGGTCCAATTGAAAATTATCGAACTTAAAAGATCGGATTGTGATTCATCAACACTCGGTATCATTAAAGGAAGATTAGAAGAACCAAAGAAAGTGGGAATACGAATTTGAGGTTGGGGATGGAGCGTATAAATTAGCACAATTTGTAATGACCGATGTGTAGAAAGTGATTGTGCTAATCTATCAACCCGTGGAAAAATGAGATTAAATCCCTCAAGATTCGTGAGCAAACATGGGTACGTCGAACTTGGTATTAGAGATGAAAGCGTAACGGTCTCTTACAAGGTCGGAACGAGGACGGAGGGAAGTGAGTGAGGAAGGGTATCGGTTAAAGAGGGTGTACACAATCAGTGAAAGGGACATGATGAATTGGGAAATCCGACTCATTAAACAAAACTGGTTCATCCTCAATAATTTCCTCAATATTCTCCTCAAAATTTAGCTTATCCATGCCATCATCATGTAAATCAAGACGCATATGAAGTTCGGGAGAAACATTTAATGACTCGGGATGATGAATTGGACATAAAAATTTAATCAAATCTACGGGTTCATCATCCAAAATATTCCCGGCGTCTATATCCTCAATCAAGTGAAAATCAATTTTTTCTGACACCTCATCAACAGCATGGATATTTATCAATTCAGGTTCTAGATTGGAGGTATAAAGATCGAAAGGATTAAGTGTGGTTTCACTCGAAAGGGATTCTTCACAATCTGGCAAATCAAGCACTACAAAGTCACACAACTTGTTAAATGTTTTATTTTCAACTTGTGAATCATTTGGGACAATCGATGGAAAACCGGAGTTGTGGGCTTCAATTGGGTATGGGTAGGTTTGATTTGGAAATGTGTAGAACTCACTCTCTCTTCTCAAATTCTCACTCTGTCCAACCGCCTCCTCATATATTGGAATTTTTGGAGCTAATTGGAAACTAGCTACCGGTTCACTAGGTTGCATAAGAGTGGCCATGGACGCATCCACATTCCTCATCATTTTATTTGTTGCTAAAATATATGTTTCCAACGACTGTTCCGAACTAGACATGGGTTGTGAAGGGGTTTCGGTAAAAGATTCGAAATTGTTTGGATACGTGAAACTCCCAAATGGCTGTGGAGAAGCAATGTCTAGGGAAGGTGGGAAAGTCGGGTAGGACTGGTAGGAATTGGATGGTTGGACAGGAGTAGGATCAACATTTGGATAAGAAGGTGAATGGACTTGTTGATCCCTATGACTGGATGTATGGAGAGGAGTGAAAGATCGGCTACGAGATTGTGCAATGTGTTCAGCAATAGACATGGGTTTAGGAGTTACAACAGGACTCGAAAAATGGTATCAACGTATGAAGGTGGTGAAGGTTGACATGGTTGATACAAAGTGGATTGCAACGTCGAACTGTTTCTCCTAGACGCTTCTATTTGATCTTTCAAAGAAATTTTGGGCATGGAGGGATCGTCCTTAAATCGACCGAAACAATTCACGTACGAAGCAAAGTAAGGTTCAGGATACCAAAGTTCGGCAAGAGATTTATGAGGTGGGGTACCCATGATGTAAGAAGGGAGAAGAAAAAGAATGTGGGTGCACGGATTTCTTAGCGACAAAATTTGCAAGTCTTTTTAAAAAATTTCCTTTTTCTTTTTCTCTTTATTTGGAACTTTTTGCCAAAAAAAATTTCGATAAAGGGCTTAAACACACTTTCAATCAACCAAAAATACACAATCAGGCCTAGATCTAGGGTCACCTAGGTCAGCTAGACAACTCCTAACTGTTCCAAAGGGCTAGAAATAGGACCTCAAACCGCCTCTTCACCGCCAATTGCGACCAGGTAAGTGCCAGGTGAGTGGGAGGCTCTCCACTACAAGTAGTGGCCCTAATTAAGTAACCACTCGCCTTAGGCACACTTGCCTAGATACTGCAAAGTCAAGTTAGGATCAACGGCCGATGCCTACGACTAGTCCTCTGTCCTATTGAGCGCGACGTCCTTAGGGCTGAGTCTAGTATTTTTTAATTAATTGATGGTTAATGCATTTGCCTTATGTAATTTCTGGGGTCCTGGGAAAGGTGATGAAATCCCCACCCAATCTGGATTGGTTTCAAGCCCCTTAAAGTCCGATTAAAAATATGCAAAACAGTAACAACCACTTGCAATCAAATTTTTTATTTTAAGCGCGGCGCAAAGAATCCTGCACAAGATTTGTTATTGGAAGGGGGAAGATTTTAAGCGCAAAGAATTCTGCAGGAGATTTGACAAAAGATATATCAGGATTTATAGAGGAGAAAGAGGGAAGCTTACTGAGCCCTTTATTTTCTGTTGACGTCACCTTACCGCGGCGCTTCTGCGGCCAGAGCGAGGTAAATGCGGCGGATCCGTAGTGGACAAGACGGCACGGTTCCCGAGAAATTTTTGCAGAAGGCGACGTCACCTAGCCGCCGCGGATGTGCGGTCAGAGCGTGGTTTCGGCGGCGGAATCGTGGTGGGTTGCTCGGTTCACTTCTCCAGATTTTTTTCTGTTGCTTTGTTGTTGAAATCCTCTGCTGTTCAGATCTGCCTTTTTCTGTTTTGATCTCTGGATTATTCCAGATCCGAATTCGATTGTCGATCCTGCAAAATTCAAACAACAATACCCTTCAAAAAATACAAAGATGATAAATTTTTATATTTTTTTAATTTTTCAGTTTTTATGATTTTTTTCAATTTAGATTAACCCGAAATCGCAAAAAGAAAATAACACGCCATCCTCGGCAACGACGCCATTTGATTTGTCAAAGAATTTAGTAACCGCAATCAAGAACGATGTCGCTTGGTAGGTAGCCGGTGAGTACGGGCCGGTCCACAGGGATTTTGTGAATTTCCTAATTGCTCTTACGAGTTAATTCCGAACGGTGCGAACGGATTGATTAAATCTAAAAACTAAGTTAATCTAGATCTAAATCTTGTTAGGGTTAGGTTTAGGTTATGTTTGGAAAGATAATAAATCTCACCGCTTTCTATACCCATATTAAGATCTATTAGGAGTTATGGTAATTATTAATGAAGGGGATTAGAACCATTCGGGAAGATGTTTCTTCCTCTAGGTTCTTGTTCTTCCTTTATCAATCCTTACCCTAACCTCCATGGAAAACACGCTCAACCGGGCCTTTATACTACGGTATCACCGCTACCTCGTAGGATAGGGTGCCGTAGGGAACGGTGTGTGCATGTATGCATGGAGTCCTATTGATTATATGAGATGGGCAAAAAAGGGAAGAGAGATCTCATCTCTCAAAAGCCTTCCCCAAAGCTAACCCTAACAAGCGAGGAGACTACTCGCTCATTAGGGAATTGAAGAACATGCTATCTATCTATCTAGAGCAAGGAATTAAAGATCTAAACTAGGGCAATTAAATAAAACTACTTACTTTACAGATGGCTCTCTCCAAACATTTACACAGGGTTGTCAGATCTGAATAGATAATATGAAAAGAGGCATCGATGCTCTCCAAAAGAAATCTGAATTTTATTAATGAAAAAAGGCATGACCTAATACAAGTATTTGGGTCTCTATTTATAGGACATAGAAAACCCTAGGTTTACAATCGCCGCATGCGTGCTTTTACAAAAATACCCCTAGGAAGACTAGTCAGCGCCGCCTCATTTTTTGGTAAAATTTTTCTCCACTCCGGGCTTCACACGGCCGCAGAACGGCAGCCGCAGGCCAGGTTTGGCCGTGGTTCCGCGGCCAAATGATGAGCTTGGATTCTTCAACTTCTTGTGCTGGTTCTGGGTGTCTTTGACTTCCTATTTCTTTGTCTGGTTCTTCAGAATGTTTCCATTTCTCTTCCAGATCTTCACAGTGAGTGATGTAGTGGACTTTTACCTTTTGCTTCGTGTCGAAGTTTTTAACCTTGCTCTGCCTTGTACTTTGTGAATTGATCTTCGTGTAGGCTTGATCAAGATCCTTCTATTTGTTGGTCGTAGTCTCACTTTTGCATCGTCTTTTATCTTTTTCACTGTTTTTGTTCCAAGAACCTGTAACCTGTAACTATGTAGTAGACATAAGTCAAAAGCACCTGTTTATTTGTAAAATGCATAAGAATGGGGAATATAATAATGCAATACTATGATATGAACAGCTGTTTTTGTATGCATATATTTTACTTGCTGATTTTGTTGCAAGTTGCCCCATCATTTCGGCTATTTCATATGCATTTTTTTTGGCTCGTCGACTTTTTGCCACGAGTATGGAACCTGGAATCTGGTGCCAATCTTAGCATCAGCATCGTAGCGACTGGAATATTGCCTTGAGCGAATCATCATTTTCCTTGAAAGGACTTGGAATTTGATACCGTTTTAGGCATTAGCATCGCTACCACTGGGACATTGCCAGGAGCGAATCATCATTTGCCTCTGTCGATATCGAACAAAGGTGGCTTAGCAAACAGGGTTAGGATCCTGTTAACTAAGGCTTTTGACTTTACGAGCCGTTAGGGTCTCATAAAGGTATTTCTCCCTACAAGTCGTGAGGATCTCGTAGGTGCGTTTTCTCTTTAAGAATCGTGAGGAGTCTTAAGTGTATGGTCTCTTATAAGTCGTAAGGATCTTACAAGAGTGTTTTCTCCTTATAAGTCGAGAGGAATTACAAGGGTCATTCACCGTGTGAGCATATCCCTAGTCACGGGTGGAACTTTGTTAGGGAAATGTTTATTCGTGCCCGTGGATTGTACACAAGGGTCAATATTGAACCGCTTGTAGGGCAAAATCGGGGAGTATGACTGCTTAAGAACAGGTTCAGATCCCTGTAGCTTAAGGCTTTTGAATCTTATGAGCCGTGAGGGTCTCATAAGAGGGTTCTCCTTACGAGTCGTGAGGATCTCGCAAGTGTAATTTCTTCTTAGGAATCGTGGGAATTCCTAAGTGTGTTTCTCCTTTGTGAGTCGTAATGATCTCATGCAGATGGTTTCTCCTTACAGGGTGAAGAGGACCTTGCAAGTGTCTTTTAACGAGCTTGTGCCCTTTCAGGTTTTCACAAACTCGCTGATAGTCCTGCTGTTTTTACTCACGGAGTCCTTTCGGGTTTTCATCCGTGCCCATTTTGCTCATGGACGTACCATTTTTTTTACCACGTTAGCCCAAGGATGCTGCGGGTTTGTAGTAGTTTAAAGACGTTTGGGTCAATTGCAAGTTTTAGGACATTGCGGTCCATCGTTAGTTTAAGGACATTTCAGTCCGTAGTTGCCATATTTGAGGCGAATTTCTAGTTTACAGACTTTTCGGTCTATGGGGCTTTCTCTATGAATGAGCACGATGCCCCCAGCATGTCCACCTTGTTCGGAGCATGCGGTTGTGGCGGGTTCATCTTCCAGTTTTCGGATAGCGCGAGTCAACCCAATTTTTGAAGACATAGCAGTCTTCGATCGGATGGCCCAATACTCGGTGGTAGGGGCAATAATTAGGATTGTTGACGTCGTTCGGTCGCGTTGGGTGTCTCAACTCCGGTAGAGTGATGAGCCCATTGCGCACTGCCAGTTCAAACAATTTGCTTGTTTTATCCCGGGGAAACGAGTAAGGACGTCTCAACTTCTCATCGAGGAATTGCCGCTTGTTGCTTTGGCGAACAACCGGTCTTGGGCTACTTGGTTGTTGTTGAGCATTGGCGACGAAAGTTGCTTTCGCTTTCCCTTTTTCATTCCGTGGCTCCGTCTTTGAAGAGGAAGGCTTGTGGCCCATCTAGTCCATTTGGGCCAACTTATCAATCAAAGCCTGGAAAGTGGTCAGCTTGAAGAACATCATGAATTGGGATATGGTCGCCTGCGGATCGAGGGTTCCCATAAACATGCCCACTGCAGGAGCCTCTTCTATGCGTTGTTCGCATTTCGACCATAGGTTCCGCCACCGTATCGCATACTGAACCCATGTTTCACCGGGCTTCACCCTGGCATTGATCAATGTCATGATTGGGGTGCGTTCACTAGCACTCACGAAATGCTGGGTGAATAGCAGCTCCATCTCTGCAAATGTCTTGACAGAGTTGTTCGGGAGTTCAGAGTACCATTCGAACGCTGTTTCCGACAAGCTGCCGACGAACTGGCGAAGTAGCAGTTTCTCGTCACCTCCAGTGTTGCCATATAGAGCCCTAAACCGGGCGACATGCTGGTGGGGATTGCATGTCCCTTTGTATACATGAAATTTGGGGATCGTATATCCCGGCGGGTACTTTATTTGGTCGTACCAACTTAGATAGGGTCATCCAGTTTTAACAACTTGGCCGGCTGCTTCATTCGCTTGATGAGCTCGTATTTGCTGGGCTATGTAGTCGTCCAGAGCGGCCTTGGAGATGGTCTCCTCCTTGGCTGCTGAAAGAGCCGGAGGAGGGTTCGATGTCTCCCCTCTGTCGTCGTCAATGATAATCGGAGGGTCTTCAGCTGGAGGTTCCGGCTGTAACATCATCCCAGCCATGTCTTGGAACAAAAGAGTCATTCGTTTTATGTTGGCCGCCTGTTCCGTGGCCACTTTTTCTCTCCTCTCGAGCATTCTTCGGAGGAATTCAGCATCAGTTTCCTGTTCCTGACGCTGCTCTGAGGTCTCTGGACTTTCTTTCGGCCCAGTGAGTGCGGCCATTGCAGTCAGCATCTCCTGAAGTTTCTGCTGCTGTTACTCCTGAGCTTTCGTTATCGATCGGGTAAGCGGTCGATGACCCGTAGAAGCATGGCTTTCCTCTTTTCCGGAAGCCATATAAACGGTATGGACCATCATGCCCCCAGACTTGGGGCGTTCGGGTTCAGTGCCCTTACGATTCATCGCGGACACGGGGATTTTCTCCGGCCTCCTCCTTTTGTGGGCGGTCGAAGTTGAGGGGGCCGTTGCAGCGGGCATCCAAGTAGATGGCACCTTCTGTGGCTCAACAGGGTGGTCCTCTTCTCGCCGAAATTTTATCTTTTTCTGTCGGCAGGAGTAGTCTTGATCAACCACGGAGTCTTAGACCTGTCGCCAAACTTTATGAATTTTAGAGGACAGCCGCTGAGAGGGCTGTTCTGGCTTCACCTTTGTAGCGCTCTCCATAGGTGGAGGGGATCTTTTTAGCACGGCCTTCGAAGAGTTCTTGCATACCCTCCTCAGTGGTTCAAAACTGTTCCCAGTTGGAACAGCAGCATCAATTTCCACCGTTGGAGCCGACGGAGTCAATCCAGAAGAAGAGCTGCCCCCAGCCTTCCTTACTCGGCGCCAGTGGCGGCGTCGAGCGTGTCGAGCCGACGGTACTGGCTCAGCTGTGGGGGTGGCTTCATCATGCCCCCTGTCTTGGTCAGAAATTTCGTTGTCAGGCTATTGAAGACTGATGTCCGCTGAGCGGGGATGGCCGACCTATCGAAGGCAGACTTCCGAGCAGAGGAAGCAGCCTTGATGATTTCGCCTGGAACAGGAGCTGAAACAGTAAGTCTTGTGAAGACCGACCCTTTGGTAGGAGAAGCCGCTTTGACGACTTCGGGAGCAGGAATTGCTATCTGATTGATCTGTCTTTTATGTGTAGTTTAACCGCAATCAGAACGGTGTCGCGTGTAGCTAAACCGAGATGAGTACGGGTCGTCCTCAGGGAAATGTTGAACCTTTTATTCTTACTTTAAATGTGTTGAAAAAGAGAGGAGGGATAAAGAATATTGAAGAATGGTTATAAGATCTAGATCTACGTTAAACACTGATGCAAAATATAGATCTAGATTAACTACGGAGATAAGTTTATATGAAAAGGGGGCTTGTAGGGTTCATTAGGATTTAGTAGTTATGGATGATTAATTAAAGATTACCCTTTTATCCTTTAATAGATTTAAAACTAGAATGACAGTGATGCATGTAGATTAGGGTTTCTGGAGGGAAAAGGGTTCCCATTCTTAACCCCTATGTCGACATGGAACTCCGTTCATGTCTAGCCTTTACCAAAACAATCATTAATCTAATCTCTAATCGCGGTCAAGACTAATAATAAATTGGTAGCGCGTCCGAATAGGATGTTAATGATTCTTTTGGTAAAGTTTATAAACTTTATAGAACGTAAAAAGAGTTTAAGGATCTTCATCATCCATTAATCTACCATAATCCTACGAAGCCTAACAAGCGGAGAATTACTCGCACATGTTGGGATAAGAAGAGATGGAGAGAGAAATCATATTAAAAACTACAAAGAGATAGAATAAGAAAACAACTACCTTTATTAATCAACAAAATTCATTTACACTTTGTTTCCTTAGAAAATGATCACAAATACTAGTTTGCTTCTCGATCTCTTCTAAGGAGGTAGATGAACCGTTGATGATCAGCCTGGATGCGTGAGCCGTCTTGGACTTCGTGATCGCGTCGACTTGATGATTTTTTTAAGAGGCTCTCGGTCCTTATTTATAGTCCCAGAGTCAGAACCCTAATTTCCTAATATGGAAACCAGTGGTTAAGATCCTAATAGAGAAATCTCAACATCCCAATCTTCTAAACCGCGGCGGATCCACGGCCAATAGGTGGGTTTGGTCGCGGATCCGCGGCCTTATAGGTGGATCACAGGATTTGCTCTTCTGGAACTCTATCTTTATGACACGTGGTGATCTTTTTAATCTCTGGAAACTGAAAATCTTCTCTTCGTTACTGCCAGCCTTGATTTCTTTAGATTACTTTCTTAATTAGGCAGGTTTGTTTTACCAACTTTGATTTCCTTGATTTCAGCCCTGCAAATTCTGCACAATAACTCTACAAATAATATTTAGTAGAGTTTGTTATATTGAGATATTAACTTACCCATTAAGAATTGGTCAGAGTTATTTAATAAGGTAAGCATATTTAAATGGGCCAAATGTTACATGGATATTATATGCTTACATTTTCCTACCAAATGTTAATTATAATATATAAACACATGAAAATAGTATTTTTACAGATAAACCCTCACATGTATCAGATATTATAATAAACACCTTTTATTATATAGAAATAGTAGGAAAAATGTTATATTAAATGTACAGTTTTATCAACTGAACAAATACCCACAAACTTATCTTTGATCGTCCCGAGCAAACTAGTTTATTCAAGAGAAAGAGAAAAAGGAAAGGGGAAAACTAAGCACACTTTCGTAGGCAACACGATTGCACTGAGCACGTGCAACAAGCCGTTAAACCTCTAGGTGTCCCTAGTAGGTGGAGTGTTGTCTCCTGAGGGTTTTCAGCAGATTACACCCACAAAATCCTATAATAAAAGAGAGATGGTGAAATTTACATATAAAGATAAGAACCATAAAAGAAATACTTTGAAAATTTAGAGTTTCCAACTACACTAGCTTTTCAGTTGTCATGAGCCCTATCTTAATAGTCATGAAAAAATGTTAGAAATCACATCATCACTCAATAAAACATCGTCTTTATTCTTCATTCCTACCTTTCATCCAAACATCGATCATATACCCCTACGTGTGTGTATAGAACATCCCTACACTCGAAGAATTCAATTCAAGCTATCATACTCTTGTCCATCTACTTCAGTACTTTTTACTTTGATGAATATTTGGTTGGATTTGCTTGCACATTTTTCATGCGACCGTTAATACTTCTTGAGGTACTAACCGACCGATTACTCATATACTTGCTGATTTAGTATTTTCCTCGTCTTGCACCACCTAAGGCTTAGCAGTGACTCCCAGACCAGTTGGTCTAAGGCACTAGGTGATGAAGCACCATCGCTATATTTTTTTATTGCTGCCTTGGTGATAACAAAACCAGTGTGTTCATTTTTATCCACCATTTTATCTTTTATTCATTTTTTTTACTTCCTTCATACTTTGGCTTTTAGACAAGAGCATTTCAAGGTATCCTCTACTATCCCGAGTTTCAAGACGTGTGTAAGTGCGTATAGTAGAGTATCAACATTCAAATGTTTGGCTTCCAGAATAGGAATTATTTTTCAGATTTATTTTTATCCTCAGATTAGTGACTTCTTTCATCTTACTAAACCTTGGGACAACAGCTCATAACTACTTATTACTAGTTCGTTTAAGAAAACTTCCAATTTTCTTAGTTTTCTTGAACTATTCCTATCTTTTAAATATAATTTTTCACTTTCTATTCTTTTGTTATATAAAAAAAATTTGAATGCCCAGTGTCAAAGATAATTCAGTGAATACAAACCTCCCCCCAAACCTATTTTCAGCAGTGTCCTCACTGATGTTGTCTTTTGAGAGCATGGACATGTATACTTGGGGAGAGACAAAAGGGGTAAAATAATAGTTAAATGAAAACTACCCCCAAACTTGTTCTTTGGCACGCACAGATATCTAGTTAAGTTCATTTTCACCCACCTCCATTCTTAAAATAAGAAAATGTTACCAAAACATGGAGGTGAGGCGGAGGAAATTCAGTTCTGATAAAGCGGCTCCTGTAAGAACAGGAGCTCCTCCGCTGGGTCAGCAGAGAAATACGGTTTTAATCTATGCCCATTTATTTTAAAAATTGAACCGTTTTTCAAATTTTCAACTTCTACTGCCCCGTGCGGGTGTACATACCGCACCACAAAAGGTCCTTTCCAACGAGATTTAAGCTTACCCGGATGAAGATGGAGACGGGAATCGTAAAGAAGGACTTGTTGCCCCAATGTGAAGGTTTTTCTAAAAAGGTTTTTATCATGGAACACTTTAGCCCTGTTCTTTACTATCACCACATTATCGTAAGCTTCATCGCGGAGTTCGCTTAGCTCATTCAATTGCAGCTTCCGATAGCTGCTCGCGTGATCAAGATCGAAATTAAGCTCCTTAATAGCCCACATTGCTTTATGTTCGATCTCGACAGGAAGGTGGCAGGCCTTCCCAAACACAAGGCGGTATGGAGACATACGAAGATCGGTCTTATAAGCGGTGCGAAATGCCCAAAGAGCATCCGTCAATTTGGTTGACCAATCATTACGTTTTTTAGAAACCGTCTTCTCCAAAATTTGTTTGATCTGCCTATTTGAGATCTCAGCCTGCCCGCTTGTTTGGGGATGATAGGGTGTAGAAAGTTTGTGAGTGATTGAATATTTCCGCATCAAGGCCTCGAAAGACCGATTACAGAAATGTGTCCCGTTGTCTCTAATTATAGCGCGAGGGTGTCCGAATCGCGAAAAGATATTTTCTTTAAGGAACGTAATGACAACTTTGTTGTCATTAGTGAGACACGGTATTGCTTCCACCCATTTCGAGACATAATCAACCGCTAACAAGATATATAAATTCCCAAAAAAATTGGGAAAAGGGCCAATAAAATCAATACCCCAAACATCGAATATTTCCACAACCAATATAGGTTGGAGCGACATCTCGTTTCTTTGTGAAATCCGACCCAAATGCTGACATCGCGGACAAGATTTGCAATGTTCATATGCATCTTTAAATAATGTTGGCCAATAAAAGCCACATTGCAAAACTTTCTCCGCCGTTTTTCGAGGACCAAAATGACCGCCGCATGCCTGATCATGACAAAATGATAACACACTCTTGAATTCATCGTTAGGGACACACCTGCGAATGATTTGATCAGAACAATACTTAAACAGATAAGGTTCATCCCAGTAAAAGTATTTTACTTGGGATAGAAATCGAAGTTTGTCTTGTTTCGACCAATCGCTAGGAATAAGTCCAAGATAGTTCACAATATCCACGAACCAAGGTTCGTAGGATACAGTCAAGAGCTGTTCGTCAGGAAATGAGTCATTTATCGGCACGGTCAAAGTTGGTGAAGAAGTGATGCATGAAAGATGGTCGGCTACAACGTTTTCACATCCACTCTTGTCTCGGATGACAAGATCAAATTCTTGTAACAATAAGATCCAACGTATTAGCCTGGCCTTCACATCCTTCTTCGTTAAAAGATGTCGTAGGGTGGAGTGATCAGTGTAAACCACTATTGGCGAGCCAATCAAGTAGGGCCTGAATTTCTCTAATGCAAATACAACTGCCAAGAGTTCTTTCTCGGTAGTTGTGTAATTTATTTGTGCATCATTCAAGGTCTTACTTGCATAGTAAATTACATGTGGTATCTTATCAATGTGCTGTCCTAAGATAGCACCAATAGGAAAATCTGATGCATCACACATAAGCTCGAACGGGTGGTTCCAATCCGGAGATAATAGAACGGGGGCTGTAGTGAGCAATCCTTTAAGCGATTCAAAAGCAGCCTCACAATCCGAATCGAAGTGAAATGTAGTATCCTTGGCCAATAGAAGGGTTAAGGGTCTAGCAATTTTGCTAAAGTACTTAATAAATCTCCTATAAAATCCTGCATAACCAGGGAAGGATCGTATATCTTTGACGCATTTGGGACGAGGGAAGTTATGGATGACATCAATTTTAGCTCTGTCAACCTCAATGCCTTTTCGTGAAATTATATGTCCAAGGACAATACCTTCTTGGACCATAAAATGACATTTTTCCCAATACAAAATTAAGTTCTTATCCTTACAGCGGGTAAGAACCGCGTCAAGATTACGAAGGCAGTCCTCAAAGGAGTCCCCAAAAATGAAGAAATCGTCCATAAAAATTTCCAGAAAATTCTCCACCATATCTGAGAATATCCCCATCATACACCGCTGAAATGTAGCGGTAGGTTGCATAACCCAAAGGGCATGCGTCTATAAGCAAATGTACCGAAAGGACAAGTAAATGTGGTTTTATCTTGATCCTTTTCGACGATGGGGACCTAGTTATAGCTAGAGTATCCGTCCATGAAGTAATAGTATTCATGTCCAGCTAATCGTTCTAACATGTGGTCAATGAAAGGTAGAGGGAAGTGATCTTTCCTCGTCGTGGCATTGAGTTTCTGTAATCAATACATACGCACCACCCAATTTGGGTGCGTGTTTGGATTAACTCATTAGCCTCATTAGTTATGACCATGATACCAGACTTTTTAGAGACTACGTCAATTGGACTTGCCTATTGGCTATCAGATATAGGGTAAATTATACCACTATCAAGGCACTTGATGATTTCTTTCTTTACCACCTCCTTCATAACGGGATTTAACCGCATTTTTGGGTCTCGGGTTGGTTTGGTTTCATCCATCAGATGTATATAATGTTCAACAATTAAGGGACTAATCCCTTTGATGTCAGCCATTGTCCAACCAAATGCTTGCCGATTCGATCTCAACACTGCCAAAAGTGCGTTCTCTTGCTCTAAGGCTAGAGAAGCGGATATAATCACTAGCAAAGTCTCATTCTCACCTAAATATGCATATTTAAGATGAGAAGGTAGTGGTTTGAGATCAAGAATTGGCCGAGAGACAATAGAAGGTGGGGTAAGGGGATGATATTCGAACTCCCTAAGAGGTTCAAAACTTGCATAGGATATTGACTCGGAAAGTGCTACTGACTTTTGTGACGAGTCAACAGATTCAAACTCAGGGACGGACTCATTGAACATATCCTCACTATGAAGTAGTGCAAGATCAAACGATGTCTCATTAGTGTTGTCGAGATTGTCAAAGCAAAGTTCCTTATCCATGCAGCTTTCGGGAGCTATCTCGTGGATGGAACAAACATCCAGCAAATGAGCAGAAGGTTCGATGGTTGACTTCCTAGCTTGTAAATATTAAGCTCAATTGTCATCTTCCCGAAGGATAAGTTCATAGAACCGTTATGACAATTAATTACAGCGTTAGAAGTTGCTAGGAAGGGTCGACCGAGTATCACCGGGATTTGATTGCGTAGGTTTGCCACAAGCTGTGTATCTAAAACAATAAAGTCCACAGGGAATATGAATTCCCCGACTTTAATTAACACATCCTCTAGTTCACCCCGAGATTTGGTGATTGATTGGTCTGCCATCTGGAGAGTACAATGGGCAGGTTTCAACTCTCCAATCCCTAACTGCTCGTATACTGAATAAGGAAGCAAGTTAACACTAGCGCCAAAGTCGAGTAAAGCACGATTAATATTTTTACCCCCAATAGAAATAGAGATGGTAGGACACCCAGGGTCCTTACGTTTCTTTGGTATTTGCTGGGTAAAAGCTGTGCTAACATTACTCGTCTTGAAAACCTTCTTAGGCACTTGAGTTTTTCTTTTCCTAGTGCACAAGTCTTTAAGAATTCTTGCATAAGATGGGACTTGTTGAATAGCATCTAGGAGAGGAATATTTACAATAACTTGCTTAAACATTTCCACAATCTTCTCCATTTGTGGGTTAGGTCTGTTGGCCTTTAATCTATTTGGAAATGGAGCTTGATCAATAAGTTTTGGGTCCAACATTTGTGGAGAAGATTGTGGGGACGGATTCGATCCCAAAATTGGAGTGGGAATCGTCTTAGATAGATTGGGCGAAGTGTTCGAGCCTTGGGGAAAACGGAGAATAGGCTCGGATGAAGGTGGAAGACTAGATGAATTAGGGGAAGAAGAAGAAGCTGGGGTATCATTGGTGTCACTAACATCATCAAATTTCTCACCCACTCGGTTATTGAACACTTCTCCCAATCTCAACATAGTAACGACATTCACATTATGATTTTGTGAGTGGCCAAGAATCGGTAGGGGTTGAGATGGGAGTTTCCCTTTCTCTCTCGCACTCATTGCAGCGTTCAACTGTGCAATTTGGTTTTCTATTGATTTAATACTCTCACCGTGGGAGGCGGAGTCTTTCTTTATGGAATCAATAGAAGACTTCATATCAGCCGATATTTGAATGGAATGTTTCATAAACAAATCTAAAGTTTGTGCGAGTGAAGAGTTATCAGTACCGGCCAGTTGCGGTGCGGAAGTGTTGGCCGGATTTTGAAAATTTTATGACTGAAAGGGGTGCTGACTTTGCGGTTGTGGTTGCTGTGGAGGAGGTCTTTGATAATTGCTTTGGAACTGGTTTTGATTTTGGGATTGGTTTTGGTTCCAAGCAAAGTTAGGATGATTCCTCCATCCTTGATTGTACGTGGAAGAATAAGGATCGTTTCTAGGTCGCTGCTGAAAAGCAGCATTAGTTTGCTCATGACCTTGAAACGATGCATTCATAGGACATTCTTCTGTCAAGTGTGAAGGATCTGAACAGCAACCACACACGGTTTTTGGAAGCGTAACCTGGTTTAGGGAGACTGATGAGAATTTGTTCTCAATAGCATCGAGTTTCTTCTGCATCGCTGCCATTTCGGCTTTTACTGCGATGGAAACATCGAGCTGATGAATACCTCCCCTAGATGAAGGTGGTCTTACGCTTTCCCACTGCAAAGTGTTTTCAGCGAGATCTTCCAGATATTTCCAAGCTTCACCATCGTTTTTGGACATGAAATTGCATTGACACATTGTTTCAAGCATCTGCTTTGTCGCTAGATTAATGCCCTCATATATAATTCGGCACAAATCCCATCTTTGTATTCCATGATGAGGACATTAGATAAGCAGATCCTTGAAACGTTCAAAGCACTTTCAAAATGGTTCATTGGAAAGCTGGGTGAACTGGTTGATCTCGCTCCTAATATGGGCGGTCTTATGGTTTGGGTAAAACTTCTTAAGAAATGCTATTATGAATTCATCCCAATTAGTGATAGAGTGTGCGGCAGTATTATAAAGCCATTTTTCTGCCAAGTCGCACAGAGTGAATGGGAGAAGACGCAAGCGCATAGCATCCACAGTCAGTTGTGAAGTACCCATCATTGCGCATACGTTTTCGAATTTAGTGATGAAAACGTACGCGTCTTCAGACTCAAGCCCATGAAATTTGGGCAACCGATTGATGTGGTGGGGTTTAATTTCAAAATTATCCCCGTTAGCTGGTGGAATAGATAGACAAGTGGGAAGTGGACCACGGATAGGATAGCATCTCTCTTGGAGAGAAATGCATGGTGGATTCTGCGCACCTACAGGCGGTGGCAGCGTGGCATTATAATTTGATGGAGTACCGTCCATCTCGGTCGATGTGGTGTGTGGTGGGGGAAAAGAAGATGAAGAAGCACCGACTTCGAAGTCGATAGCAGGAACGCGGACAAGACGGGCACTAGAATCCCGTGTCCAGCCAAGCATGCACTAAGTGGGTTTAGCGCAAGTGGCAGCGTGTGTGTGATTTAAAATTGGTCTGTTTTGAAAAGGTGGGACTTTAGACAAATCACACAAAAATGCACAAACAACCCTAGAACTAAGGTTACCTAGGTCCAGTCTCTAGACCGCTCCTAGACTTCCAAAGGACAAGCCGCAGGATCAATCATCTACCACCTCTTTACTACTCTTGTGGCCAGGTAAGTGCCAGGTAAGTGGGAGGTATCCACTACGTAAGTAGTGGGCCTAATTAAGTAACCACTTGCCTAGACACCACAAAAGTAATGCGGATAAGCGATAGATTACCCACGACCTTCCTCTGTCCTTATTGAGCGCGACAGTCCATAGAGTCTTGTCTAAATATTTTTTAAATTAATGTAGGGTTGATGCAGATGCTCAGTTTATGATTTGTGGGGCTTAGGAAGGGTGATAAAATCCCCACCTAATCTGGATTTGGTCTTTGCCCCTTAAAGTCCGTATTAAAATATGCAAAACAAACCAATTACAAAACTTTGCAAAAAGATTTTTAAGCGGGGATATTTTGCAAAGAATCCTGCAGAAAGTTATTTTATTGGATTTCAGAGGTGAGAGAAAGAGTTGAGAAACTTACCAGAGAAGTTTGGAACCCTAATTCTCCTATTCAGCCGCGCTTCCGCCGCGAATGTGGCTTATTTGCCGCGGTTCCGCTGCCGACGTGGAGATCAGGTAATGAATTTTTCTACGTGGCCTCCTGTACTCCTCTGGATCTTGATGAATGTCTCTGTCTCTCTGTAACTCCAGATCCCCTCGCAAAAATCACACAATAATTGTTAAATATACAATTTGCGGTTTTATTTAATTTATGATATAGATCGAATAAGAATTCAACACAAATAGTAAGAATAAAAAAATTACGCACGTATCCCCGGCAACGGCGCCATTTGATTGATCTATCTTTTATGTGTAGTTTAACCGCAATCAGAACGGTGTCGCGTGTAGCTAAACCGAGATGGGTACGGGTCGTCCTCAGGAAAACTTTGAACCTTTTATTCTTACTTTAGATGTGTTGAAAAAGAGAGGAGGGATAAAGAATATTGAAGAATGGTTGTAGGATCTAGATCTACGTTAAACATTGATGCAAAATATAGATCTAGATTAACTACAGAGGTAAGTTTATATGAAAAGGGGGCTTGTAGGGTTCTTTAGGATTTAGTAGTTATGGATGATTAATTAAAGATTACCCTTTTTATCCTTTAATAGATTTAAAACTAGAATGACAGTGATGCATGTAGATTAGGGTTTCTGGAGGGAAAAAGGTTCCCACTCTTAACCCCTATGTCGACATGGAACTCCGTTCATGTCTAGCCTTTACCAAAACAATCATTAATCTAATCTCTAATCGCGGTCAAGACTAATAATAAATTGGTAGCGCGCCCGAATAGGATGTTAATGATTCTTTTGGTAAAGTTTATAAACTTTATAGGACGTAAAAAGAGTTTAAGGATCTTCACCATCCATTAATCTACCATAATCCTAGGAAGCCTAACAAGCGGAGAATTACTCGCGCATGTTGGGATAAGAAGAGATGGAGAGAGAAATCATATTAAAAACTACAAAGAGATAGAATAAGAAAACAACTACCTTTATTAATCAACAAAATTCATTTACACTTTGTTTCCTTAGAAAATGATCACAAATACTAGTTTGCTTCTCGATCTCTTCTAAGGAGGTAGATGAACCGTTGATGATCAGCCTGGATGCGTGAGCCGTCTTGGACTTCGTGATCGCGTCGACTTGATGATTTTTTTAAGAGGCTCTCGGTCCTTATTTATAGTCCCAGAGTCAGAACCATAATTTCCTAATATGGAAACCAGTGGTTAAGATCCTAACAGAGAAATCTCAACATCCCAATCTTCTAAACCGCGACGGATCCACGGCCAATAGGTGGGTTTGGTCGCGGATCCGCGGCCTTATAGGTGGATCACAGGATTTGCTCTTCTGGAACTCTATCTTTATGACACGTGGTGATCTTTTTAATCTCTGGAAACTGAAAATCTTCTCTTCGTTACTGCCAGCCTTGATTTCTTTAGATTACTTTCTTAATTAGGCAGGTTTGTTTTACCAACTTTGATTTCCTTGATTTCAGCCCTGCAAATTCTGCACAATAACTCTACAAATAATATTTAGTAGAGTTTGTTATATTGAGATATTAACTTACCCATTAAGAATTGGTCAGAGTTATTTAATAAGGTAAGCATTTTAAATGGGCCAAATGTTATATGGATATTATATGCTTACATTTTCCTATCAAATATTAATTATAATATATAAACACATGAAAATAGTATTTTTACAGATAAACCCTCACATGTATCATATATTATAACAAACACCTTTTATTATATAGAAATAGTAGGAAAAATGTCATATTAAATGTGCAGTTTTATCAACTGAACACTATCCTTTTCGGGATAACCCTTTCTGATATTGTAGGCTTCTTCATGGGCCCACATGAGTTCTGGCCCAACCTGTCAAAAACTGAGGCGCTTGGTTTGGGCGACCCGCTGAGAGGGGCCGCGGTAGTGATAAGCCGATAAAAGACGGACTTCTTCGGGGCTTCTTGCAACGACAGAGGGGCATTGAAGCTCATTGGTGGGAGTATGGTCCCAATGAACAGCCCAGTGGTGGCCTGATTTACCTGCTCCACTGGCATCTTGAAAAGGGAGGTCGCTTGAGGCCCGTAGGTCACTCCTCCGGCGAGGATGGAGTGGGAGTTGTTGCAATGAGTGCAGTTTGAAGCCATTAATCTTCTGTTTTCTGCACGGAGTAAGACACCAAATTTTAGCACCTCGAATCCAGAGGCCGCCATAGCAAACCGCGATTCGTTCGCGAAACACAACACACGAAGTGTGGAGTGGAAAGAGGAAAAGGTCCCACCGGGCGTGCCAGAATTTGTTCCCCGCCGAAACACAGAGACACAACCGCGTAGGTTCGTCTTGCCTGAATTTGGGGGCAGATGCTAATTGGTGCTATCTGTCCACCTCTCCGAAGATACCAAGTTGATTTATGGCACCGTATATCGAAGGTTTAAATGGATGCCGCCGATGTAGCAGACTTCGTCAGATTCCCCCTCGTTGAGGGGTTTTTGATTGTGGGGACGCTCTTCCCTGCAGGCGAAAGCCCCTGCAGTTAATTACGCTACCGCATCGCGGTAATCACTTTCTCCTTCTCTAGATGGTCACTTCGTGTCATGGGTGTTTGTTTTATTTTTGGTTGCCCATGGATTGTATACGGAGACTAATTTATGTTGTCGCCCGTAGGGCATGGATTAGTCCAAATCCGTATTTTCTTAGATTTGGGTTTGGGGTTGGGTTTAAGGATACGTTAGTCACATTTGAGACTAAGATCAACTTAAACGTTTGTTGAGGATACATTAGTCTAATTTTTAGACTAAGATCTACTCAACGGGATCATTTAGATCCAACAAGAGAGCATTTGGGCTCTATTATTTAGTTTAGGGACATTGCGGTCGATTGCCAATTTAAGAACATGGTGGTCCAATGTTAGTTTAAGGACATCTCGGTCCAATGTTAGTTTAAAGATATTACGGTCGAGGTTAAGGACATCATAGTCCGTGAGTTTAAAGACCTCACAGTCATGGTTAAGGACATCATAGTCCGTGGGTTTAAGGACCCCACAGTCCAGTTTAAAGACGTCATAGTCTATGAAATGTATAGTTGTCGGGACCCGTCGCCTCTCTGAAGACGTTGAAGGATTACAACGACATATATCAGAAGGGTTCAGAGATGTACCCTAGAACCGATGTGAGTTGGTTGAAGGATCTGTAGTCTAATTTAGGGCCAAGATCTGTTAAAATATTTATGAGCAGATGGGCTCAATTAATATGAATTGAGGACTTATAGCCAATATTAGGCTAAGTCCAATCAGGTTAAAATATTTAACATTTTATTTTGGGCTGTTGAGCCATTATTGAGGCTTGACCCTTTTAACAATGCTGAGTATTGATTTGAATTCTGACAATGTTTTTGTCTTTTATTGAATGCTGAGAATTCATCATAGCTCTGGGCTTATTAAAAAACAATTTATGTTCTGTCAGCGCAACACATGGTGCACTTGGCGCTTTGCGCTAGTCACAGAGCACAGTGCGTTTCTGCCAAGTAGCGCACATGTAAAGGACACGTGTCGCGCTCGGCGCTAGGCGCCAGAGATGAGCGCATGATGCCAATTTATGAGCGAAGAGCGCTAGTTCATAAGCGCATTACGCTTTCAGTTTAGTAGCGCACACATGAGTGACATGTGGTGCACTTGGCTCTGAGCGCCAGCCCATGAGCGCAGTACGCTATTTCAGAAGCGCAAGGCGCTAGTTGTTAAGCAGTACATGCGCGATTGACACGTGGCGCATTTGGCACTGAGCGCCAGTCCAGATAGCGCGGTGTGCTATTTCAAGAGCACAAAGCGACACGTGTCGCGCTCGGCGCTGAGCGCCAGTCTAAGAGCGCAATTCAAGAGCGCAAAGGCGCAGTTCTTGTTAGTTATATGTATGCCCTAGAGGCCATTACTGTACATTGGATGTATATTGTAGTGGATGCTGGGACATATATAGGGAGGACTTTCTTGCTCGACATGATAGTATGCTATCTGGTTACTCTTTACCTTAACGTGTACACTGATTGTCTCTCTGTTACATGTTGGTAAAGCCCTTAGGATGTGTACTTGACTATCTGGACTATGATGCGGATCATACTAGTGGGGACATGGTAGTCCATAAGTACATCCTTCAAAGTCCCTAGTCGTGGGTGTATCGAGACGGGGCATCGATATGCCAGAGTAGACTAGCGTATACCTTCTCGACCCATACAGATGGGCGATGGATGATCCCATATCCATTGGTGTTTGACATCAGAGATGATATACGGGTGCTTAGTGGAGACTGGGTACACTGGACGGACTCGCCGAGAACTCCCGGATGGTATTATACCTTACGTCAGATGGCAGTTCTCTGGTGACACTGGTACAGAGTAGTCTGTTGACCCGAGATCGTCATAGAGTCTTGTGTGGTTCCCACTGTGCTTTGATTTCCACCTTACCACGTCCAAGAGGGCGTGCAAAACGGTGGTTTTTGGGTACAGTCCCGAATCACATAGAGGCAATGAGCGATAGGAGGGGATTCGTCTCTCCCGGTATAGGGGGTTGATGTTGCGCTGTGTTCGATTGGCTATAACAGGAAATCCCTGGCCAGGGTTGCTGAGATTTACTGGTAAGTGTTACCAGTAGTATCTCGAATTGTTATAGACCTCATATCGACACGACTTATCGAGCTATTGGGGTCTGACGTTTACCACCCCTAGGCGAGATATGCGACATATCAGACGGACAGACCGGACTGTACGGTAAGTGTTACTGGTTGGATTCACAGGAGTGTGAGCGGGCTTGCTCGTCGATCTTCTGATCGCTCAATACCCGGGTGGCCGTTACGTTTAGCAGACCGCTTGCGGCTTGTGGATGTTTGATATGATCATCATCCGCTGCCGGCGTATTGACGAGTCTTTAGAGTCCTACACAGAGGTTTCCTGGCTCAAGCGAAACGAAATAGGAGCGCATATGAGATATGTGCGGGACCGAGAGTAATGCGTGTATGTGATACCGTATTACATTCTCGCGATAAATGTATCGATTAGGTTATATGCGATATACCCTAATTATCGAATCAAGGATTGATTCAATAAACCGGTACATAGGATACTAGTCGGTTATATACGATATGACCGGATCGTTAAATCAAGTGTTGATTTAATGATTTAATGCATAATTATATATTTGATATATTACTTTGCATTAACTAGTATCGGTTCACTTTAAATGGATTTTCTCGCTCGGATATGCGCATTGCATATGCGATATGATTTTGTGCACTTGCTTGTATCATGTTTGATGATGCATGCAAACTTGGGTTTGTGTAAAGATTGAACCATGGTTTTATGAGTGGTTAGGGTTTATTATTTTCTTATTCATTTATTTTATTTAGTTATTCATTTGGAAAAAGAAAAAGAGTGAGAAAATGGTGGCTTTTCTTTGTTTGTAAATGAAGCTTCATGAAGCTTTCATTAAGTCACCATTTTGTCTCATGTTAAAACCTAACCACTCCACTTAACTATAGTTCTCTCTCTACACTTAACCATGGTAAGAGTTATGATAAGAAATTAATTAAAATAGAAAAGAAAATCCATTCTTATCATAACTCTTCTTCTTCTTCTTCATTTCTTCATGGAAGAAAGCTTGCTCCATTAATGGCAAGTGATGATAAAGAGTGAGAAATCCAATTCTAAAGTGAACCCACTTCCTATTTCTTCATCCTCTACCTCTTGCCAAGTAGTATAGGGTGTTTCCTTCACAAGTTTTCATGGCTTGGTGAAGGTGGAGCTTGATCTAGCGATGCCTCGACGTAGATCATCTTCGGCATGGACATCGACGACCTAGCTCGCCATTTCTCCGACGAAGCCGACGCTGGAGCTCGGGAATTCATTTGGACAGCGAGGGGACTTCGTTGCGGAGCTATGGAGGTGGAGCACCGAATCTACAAAGGTTGTATTTCCTTTTAAACTTTAGTTAAATTGTTAACTAGTTTGCTTTGTCGCCTAGACATCTAGCCAACGATCCGTATTAGGGTTTCTCGGCACCGTTAAATTTTGAAATTGGCATGGTTGATGCCTTGTGAGACCTCATTAGGATGCCTAGGAACCCTACAGTGGTATCAGAGCTACTAGACATTGGATGTCGACCTATGGGGGGTTCTCACTGTGTGACAGTGTGGCGAAGCATAGTCTCTTACCCACAGGGTGTCCCGAGACCGGAAGGTGTTCCGGCGGGTTGTAGTCCTCGCGAGGGGGCATGCGTAAAAAGTAGCTGCTGAGGGACCCGTTGGTGCCACGGCGACCCCATTGGATGGGGTTGCTGCCTGACCTACAGTGGTATCAGAGACTAGCTAGAGCCTTAGGCGAAGTCTAGACGGAGTTTGAAGTCCGAACGAACCCGAAACCCTAACCCGATAATGCTCTCTGGACTTTTTCGAAATTTGTGGTTTTTTGTCAATTAAAAATGCTTAAAAAATTAAGCAATGAAATCTAAGAATTACGGTGCAAAAAGTTTCCCATGAACAGTACTTTGTACGGCGGAACCGCGGCAGAAGCCTAGCTTCTGGGGCGGTTCCGCGGCTCTTTGGTGACGTCAGCCCTAAGTGTTTGCACAGTAATTCCTGATTAATTATTCTGAGTTTTCTGGGAATTTTTAAATTGGCTCTTAAGTTGAGTGTTCTGGGGTTAAATTGGGAAACGATGTTTCGATCGGATTATCGAACCTTGTCTAAGTGTTTTTCCGGATAATTTTTGAATATGTTAAAAAAAAGTCCGACCGGATATAAATACCCAAGTTTTCCCCTGCCGGAAAAATTCCAAGTGTTGGATTTTTCTGTGGTTTAAAGACGTTCTGAGTAGTGCAAGTAACGCGATGGTCCCTCTAGAAGACAACAAACCTTAACTCGATTATGTGACCGTCTTGAACTGCCCTTTGAACCTTCGGGTTTGGGGCAGTACGGCGTGCCACATGTGAGGCGTTGGCTTGACCCTTCTACGGCTGGACCGTTGGTACTGAGGCATGAAGTGAATGTCTTTGAACTTATTTCATGAGTTGATTTGTATAAGGAAAACTTGGATGTTTGATTGTTCGATCGAAAAGTTTAACATTTTCTATTTATCCGGAATGGGATACAATAATTGGAATTCACAAGAAGTTATGAGATAACTGAATGAATGTTATAAACATAGCACTTTAGTCTCACTTGATCGGTTGCCACGGAATTTTGATGAGATCAAAAGTCCGTCGCAATCACGTAGCGTACGCGGATACTCGCCGGGTAAACTTAATAGACAGCCTCACTCCATAGCCCCAACCAAGTGACTGTAGGAGAACCCCATCGCCGAAAGCATCCGTTCGGGTGCTCGCGGTAGCGGTGTTCCGCCTTGGTGCACTTCGTCGACGGTATCGAGGGTGCAGCCGTCTACTAAAGTTTGCGACGAGCATTCGATCAGGATGTCGGGAATCTTGTTGAATTACCCGACTTGATATTGAAAAGAGTTTTCGATTTTGAGACTAAAATGCGGGGTTTATAATTGTTAGGCATGCGATGTCTAAGGAATTCATTTGATTAGGCATGCGATGTCTAAAGAGGTTGCGGATTCCAACTGTTGTAGTTTTACACTTTCTTTTCTGTGACCGTAAGTGTAATATGTGATATCGCCGGTTTCGTTGCTATATGTCAACGACAATTGGGATGCGCATATTTACTTACGTTGATGACATGTGATGTTATGTGTTGCTGGATATGTTATATTGGATCGTCGTGTTTGAATAGCCGGGGGTTTTTATGTGAGATGGGTGTTTTTTCATTTTCATTCATGTAAAAACTTGTATGTAATATTCTTTTATTGGGGCACTTCCAGGTTGCGGAAGATGTCACCGTTTGTATATTATTTACTTTTCCGCACTAGGATAGACCCAAGGAGGGGAGCACAAGTAACCGGGTTCTGGAGTCCAGTGGGAGACCAACTCGAGGAGTCGAGTCCGGGTCTCCTAACTCTAGAATTGGTAGGGTTGCTTGCCGCTCTCGTAGGGGTCTAGGGGTGTGGGTTTGGCTATTCATCGCGACCGTGGAATCCGTGTTTTATACTGGCTCGTATTGAAAACACGGACGTCCTAGTATATCCAATATTTCATATGATTCTTCTGCTGCGATATCTGTGATGTGATCATGTGATGTTCTATGATAGATACTGTATATAGTATATATGATATATTATATAGACGTTACTTATGTTTTACACCCGTGCTAGCCCTGCCCCGCTCTGCCGTTAGTTACCTAACCTAACGGTGCACGAGGGGACATCGAGGCGAATGCGGATGGCATAAGTGTACGTCGTATTTATCTGTGATGTTTAGTTACTTAAATGATGGGACTTCATTAATGTGATTAATGAAAGAAAAGAAACCTAAGATGTTGTAGAATCGAATTTCAAAATAAAAAAAATGGTAGCTACAGTTCTTGCTTTGCATAGCGGTATATGTGATATATCCTGCACCTTATTCGATGAGGAAAGGACCGAGATCCCTTCACCGGGAGTGACTCCTTTAGCAATAACTGGCAGATGCTACATACTCGGTTCGTCTTTTGATTGCTTTTAAGAGTTTTTGCTTTGCACAGTGATATATATGATATATCCCGCACCTCATTCGACGAGGAAAGGACCGACGATCCCTTCACCGGGAGTGACTCCTTTAGCAAAACTAGAAAAGCCTCAAAAGCACTCCATTTTAAAATCATTTGATTCTGCAACGATATCAAGTTCATTACGCAATAGGTTTTCAGAAAAACCTGTCGTAGCCCTCCGTCATTTCAGATAAATCCTGTTTAGTATTCGTGCTGCGTTTGTTGACCTTGTCAAGGCGCAGTGTGCGGTAGCTAACCAGTATTTATCTGCTTATGCATATGATGCAGATTGGGTTAGGGTAGTCGTGCGGCCTTGTTGACCTTGTCAAGGGTCGTGCGGGTGGGTTTGATTCAATCAAGAAATGACGGGTTGAACTTGACTTGCGGTCTATGGTTTGTTGACCTTGTCAAGGTCATAGATCGTTCGGGGCAAAATATTATCGGGAATTTCAAGTGTTGAAATTTGCAATGAGATTGCATACCTTTTATGAGATAGTTGGATCCCGATCCCCGCTGCGAGTAATTGTTACTCCTGGGAGAGTTTTATACATTACAATTAGCCGATCAAGTAGGTGTCTAGAAAGGTGTTAACGAGGTTACGCCTCTGGGAAAACGAGGTTTACATTAATTAGGTTCGTGCGAAAGCACGGGGGACCTCCCTCAAAGTACCGACACTGGCCTGGCTGAAAGATTGGCGAACTTGTAGTGTGTAATTAATCCCGGCTAGTCTTTCCTTTTAGGGTTTGAAGGAAGATTTGATAAAAAGCAGTGGGAGCCATCCTGATTAGATAAAATAATAACCAATATATTCTTGCAAGAGCGCACGCTGAGTGTTTTCTTCTCTCTCTCTCCAGGTAGCGACCATATCACGCCTTAATCAAGATAATAATACGGAAGAATTGACCGAACCCATTTGTTATACTGAGCTGGGGAACGTTGGTCCCGCTCCAACTTATAATTGTTATAAGACAGAGCAGGAAATAGGGGATTACCAGAATTCCCGTGCCGCCCAAACGAAGAAAGTGCATGCTGATGCATCATCTTCGGGTGTGTTCATTACAAGAACTGTTTCTCAGTATCCTTTACGTCCTGGGTAAGTGATACCAGATCAGGATCCCAGATATGTAATCTGTTACATAAGGCTACAGGTAGGTAGAGAACTGAGAACGAGTGATAAGTTTCATGAGGCAGAAAACGGGGCAAGTGTTGCAGCCAAGTCTGTTGGTCACTGTCACCCTGTATTCCAAATACATTGATTCTGAACGAATGTTATTAGATACCGAACCTGATATACAAAATCATATCAGTCTCTTTATTAGTAAAGAAAGGATATAATTTTGTATTGTTGGATAATGTTTTGAACATTTCCTATATCAAAAGTTGATCGGTTCAGGCACGTTATCTAAAAGCATTGATGTTCTAAATCAAACTACAGTTCTTAGTATATGGAACACACACAAGAGGAAGAGTTCAGAAATGAACAAATTCTTCTTGAGGCATTGTAGACTAGGTCATATCAATACGATCCGACTGGCTGAAGTTACATTTTAGATGCATATTTAAATAAGTTTGAATTTACATCTTATGAAACTTGCCAGTCATGTCACAAAGATAAAATGACCATAGCTCCGTTTATTGGAAACAGAGAAAGAGTTAAGTAAACTCTTGGGATGATACATGTTGATGTATGTAGGTCCCCTGTCTACACATACCAATACTGGTTCTTTGTACTTCATTACATTCTCTGATGATCTTTCGAGATTCAGACCTATGTTCCTGTTGAAACACAAGTCCGAACCTTTTGAGATATTCACGGAATATAAGTTAGAAGTAGAGAACCAAATGAGGGTATAAGTATTATGTCCTTTGATGTGATCAAGGAGGAGAATACTTGAGCACGGAATTCCTGGACTTTTCTAAAGGAGAATGAGATTCTCTCTCAGCATTACTCCTCCGTATACACCATAGCACGATGGTATATCGGGGCGGAGCAATAACATCCTATATCATAAGGTGTGCTCTATGATGAGTACTACTGAGTTACCTATTTCCTTTTGGGAGTTATGCACTTGAGAAGCTGCATACCTATTGAATAGGGTTCGAATCAAATCTATGCCTACCGCTTCATATGTGATATGGAAAGGGAAGAGCCCATCTCTTAAGTCAGTTAAGATTTGGGGTTGTCCGGCCTATGTCTAAAAGCAAAATCCGGACAAGCTCGAGGCAAGGTCTGTTATGTATCACTGGAAATGTTCCAGCTATACAAATTGCAGCTGATGATTTGAAAGAACCAAAGCATTCAATAGTTACCAACGAACCTCAGCCTCTCCGCCGATCTAGTAGGGTTCCTCACCCACCTGAAAGATACTTCGGTTTCTCGATGACAGTGGGAGCGAGGATTACATCATGAGATGATGACCCAACTAGCTTCGAGCTGGCCATCAGGAGTAAGACTCTGTAAGAATGGCTGGATGCTTAGCGATCTGAGATGGAATCCATGTACACCAACAAAGTATGGACTTTGGTTGCTATATCTGAAGGGTTAAATCCCCATCAGGAGCAAGTATATCTTGAGAAGATTACTTGGTGTATATGGAAAAGTTGAGACTTTCAAAGCTAGACTTGTTAAAGCTTTTTGTCATCGACCAGGCGTGGATAATGATGAAACCTTTTCAAGTGGCTATGCTTAAGTCCATCCAGATCCTACTTGCCACGGCTACATACCATGACTACGATATCTGGCGGTTGGGTGTCATGACTGCTTTTCTAAATGATGTTTTAGAAGAGAGAGTCTATAAGTACACAGCCAGAGGGCTTCGTAGACAGTGGGAGCAGCGGAAACGTGTACAAGCTGCTTTATAGGATAAAGCAGGTATCGCGGAGTTGGAACATTTGTTTTGATGAAGTAGTCAAACAGTTTGACATCATCAAAATGGTAGATGAACCTTGTATATACAAAAAGGGTAGTAGGGAGTATAGTGACGATACTCGTAGAGTACGTGGATGACATGCTCTTGATAGGGAAGGAGTTTCCTATGCTACGCTCGGTCAATCTCCGCTTATCACAATGATTCTCCATATAGGATCAAAGTGATACCTCCTAAATCCTGGGTTTTGGATCTATGAGATAGATCTAAATGGATGTTAGGATTCTCACTAGTTGTAGTGAGAAGATATCAATCGACCCTGGGGAGAATCACTGGAATGGTTCCAGGGTGATAAAGACGACTGAATGTCAGTCACAGGCATTGTCTTTACCCTCAGTGGAGGGACGGTATGTTGGAAGAGTTCCAAGCTAGATACCGTGGCATACTAGACGATTAAGGCTGGATACATCGCTACTTAAGATGCTACTAAAGAGGCAGTCTGGATGTATATTTGTTCATGAAATGAACTTAGTTCCTCCCATTGTGTGACAATAGAGTTGTGGCTTATGCCAAGGAACGTCCGTCCCATCAGTGATCCAGACAGATTCTAAGGCAGTATCACCTGATCATGGAGATGTTTGATCTCAAAGGGATCGAGGTTAGGAGAGTAGACTCAGAGGACAACACGGCGGATCCACTCACGAAAGCCTATTCCCAGAGAGAGATTTTTATGGGATGGTTGAGTATGAGATACTGCAACCACTGCTACAGATGGCCCTAGTGCAAGTGGGAGATTATTAGTTATATGTATGCCCTAGAGGCCATTACTGTACATTGGATGTATATTGTAGTGGATGCTGGGACATATATAGGGAGGACTTTCTTGCTCGACATGATAGTATGCTATCTGGTTACTCTTTACCTTAACGTGTACACTGATTGTCTCTCTGTTACATGTTGGTAAAGCCCTTAGGATGTGTACTTGACTATCTGGACTATGATGCGGATCATACTAGTGGGGACATGGTAGTCCATAAGTACATCCTTCAAAGTCCCTAGTCGTGGGTGTATCGAGACGGGGCATCGATATGCCAGAGTAGACTAGCGTATACCTTCTCGACCCATACAGATGGGCGATGGATGATCCCATATCCATTGGTGTTTGACATCAGAGATGATATACGGGTGCTTAGTGGAGACTGGGTACACTGGACGGACTCGCCGAGAACTCCCAGATGGTATTATACCTTACGTCAGATGGCAGTTCTCTGGTGACACTGGTACAGAGTAGTCTGTTGACCCGAGATCGTCATAGAGTCTTGTGTGGTTCCCACTGTGCTTTGATTTCCACCTTACCACGTCCAAGAGGGCATGCAAAACGGTGGTTTTTGGGTACAGTCCCGAATCACATGGAGGCAATGAGCGATAGGAGGGGATTCGTCTCTCCCGGTATAGGGGGTTGATGTTGCGCTGTGTTCGATTGGCTATAACAGGAAATCCCTGGCCAGGGTTGCTGAGATTTACTGGTAAGTGTTACCAGTAGTATCTCGAATTGTTATAGACCTCATATCGACACGACTTATCGAGCTATTGGGGTCTGACGTTTACCACCCCTAGGCGAGATATGCGACATATCAGACGGACAGACCGGACTGTACGGTAAGTGTTACTGGTTGGATTCACAGGAGTGTGAGCGGGCTTGCTCGTCGATCTTCTGATCGCTCAATACCCGGGTGGCCGTTACGTTTAGCAGACCGCTTGCGGCTTGTGGATGTTTGATATGATCATCATCCGCTGCCGGCGTATTGACGAGTCTTTAGAGTCCTACACAGAGGTTTCCTGGCTCAAGCGAAACGAAATAGGAGCGCATATGAGATATGTGCGGGACCGAGAGTAATGCGTGTATGTGATACCGTATTACATTCTCGCGATAAATGTATCGATTAGGTTATATGCGATATACCCTAATTATCGAATCAAGGATTGATTCAATAAACCGGTACATAGGATACTAGTCGGTTATATACGATATGACCGGATCGTTAAATCAAGTGTTGATTTAATGATTTAATGCATAACTATATATTTGATATATTACTTTGCATTAACTAGTATCGGTTCACTTTAAATGGATTTTCTCGCTCGGATGTGCGCATTGCATATGCGATATGATTTTGTGCACTTGCTTGTATCATGTTTGATGATGCATGCAAACTTGGGTTTGTGTAAAGATTGAACCATGGTTTTATGAGTGGTTAGGGTTTATTATTTTCTTATTCATTTATTTTATTTAGTTATTCATTTGGAAAAAGAAAAAGAGTGAGAAAATGGTGGCTTTTCTTTGTTTGCAAATGAAGCTTCATGAAGCTTTCATTAAGTCACCATTTTGTCTCATGTTAAAACCTAACCACTCCACTTAACTATAGTTCTCTCTCTACACTTAACCATGGTAAGAGTTCTAGAACGCAAAGGCGCATATGATCAATTTTGTGATCTAAAAAGAGACTTTGTCTCAAGATTCTAAGAACAAAAGTTCTTCATTTATAGGAGATATTCCAATCTCTTTTTGATGAAAGGTTTTGTCTTTATGGATCTGTGATTCTAAGAGAATTGAATAATTCTACCCCCTTTATAATGAGATGTTCATAATCTCTTTTGTGAAAAACAATTTGTCTTATAGATCTATGATCTGTGAAAGAAGTAAATACTTCTTTTTTTATTGAGATGATTTCATCTTTCTATTTTTTTTACCTTGAAAAGAATTGTTTTCTTTGCCGAGAGCTTCTTCTTCTTCCTGAGAGTTTCTCAAAGTTTATGGGGGGATTCCTCTGTCTAAGACTTGAAGTCTTGGGGCCTTTATATAGGGCAAGCTGATTTGTTGAATCAGTTAAAGAGATCTTTCTCTGATTGATTTGGGGATGTTTCCCTACCATTAGATCTTTTGATCCTAGGGCTTCTGTTTTACAGAAGGCAATCTTTTTATTTTTAACAAGATTGGTAAATCTTTCCATACAGAATTTATTCTGTGTTTTGGTGATTTTTAATCACCATTGGATCATTGATTCAACGGTGCTCTGATTTACAGAGCACAATCTTGTTATTTAGAAAGATTTTGCGGAATCTTTCCTTAACAGAATTTAATTCTGATTAATTAATGATTTATCATTATTATTAGATCTTTGATCTAAAGATGGGGAGCTTTTAGTTCCAGCGCTAGCGCACCCGTGCTTTGCACGTGGTGCGCTGCTTAAAGGGCAGCGCACATTGCGCTAGCGCACCCGTGTTTGACACGTGGTGCGCCTCTCAGAGCGCAGCGCACTTAGCGCTAGCGCATCCGTGTTTACACACGGTGCGCTGCTTAAAGCGCAGCGCACCCAGCGCTAGCGTACACGTGCTTTGCACGTGGTGCGCTGCTTAGGGCGCAGCACACTTGGCGCTGCATCTGAAGCGTTGCTTCACTTTGAAATTTAAATTTCAAACAGAGCTTTGCTCTGATTGGGGGAAACAGTTAACCTACTTCCTTATTCGGTATATGAACAATTGGGTGTAGGAGAGCTGAAACCCACAGACTGTACTCTCCAAATGGCAGACCGATCTATCACCCACCTTAGGAGTGAGCTAGAGGATGTATTAATAAAGGTTGGGGACTTCATATTCCCCGTTGATTTTATTATTTTAGACACACAATCTGTAGCTAACCCCCGGAATCAAATTCCGGTGATACTCGGTCGTCCATTTCTTGCAACCTCTAATGCTGTGATCAATTGTCGAAATGGTTCGATGAACCTATCCTTTGGAAACATGAAAATTGAACTCAACATTTTTAAGTTAGGGAATCAGCCCTCCGAACCTAATGCTCATATACTAGATATTTGTTCGATCCAAGAGATCACCCCGGAGGACTGTGAATTAGAGAAATTTTTGTTTGATCACAGTAATCTTAACGCCACTAGTGCGTTCCTCCTTGAACCTGATACTGCTTTTACTCCTGATAATGACTACGAGTGTTTCACTTTCTCGAACGAATTTGACCAGTCACCACCCGAGTTTGAATCCTTTGAATTTTTGGATGAGTTAGCTGAACCATCCAACTCGGTTGCTTACACTCGTTTTGAACCTCTGCTGGAATCCTTTGAGTTTGAGACATTTTCGCCGATCTTACCTTCAATCGTTTCACCTCCAACGCTTGAACTCAAGCTGTTGCCGTTTCACCTTAAATACGCTTACTTAGGTGAAAATGAGACCCTCTCTATTATCATCTCGGCTACTCTAGCTCCAGAGCAAGAGAAAGCCCTTCTGACGGTCTTGCAGAGCAATCGGTAAGATTTTGGCTGGACTATGGCGGACATCAAGGGGATTAGTCCCTTGATCGTTGAACATCATATTCAGCCAGAGAAGATCGTAAGATGTCTAGATAGTATTATTATTTACATAGATGACTCAACCCAGTCATGAAGGAGGCTGTAAAAAAGGAGATCATAAAATGTCTAGATAGTGGTATCATTTACCCTATCTCTGATAGCCAGTGGGTTAGCCCCATTCACGTTGTCCCCAAGAAGTCGGGCATAACGGTCATAACCAATGAGGCGAACGAGTTAATTCCTACTCGCACCCAAACTGGGTGGCGAGTATGCATCGATTATAAGAAACTCAACGCCGGGACGCGGAAAGACCACTTTCCATTACCTTTCATTGACCAAATGCTTGAATGGTTGGCTGGGCATGAATACTACTGCTTTTTGGATGGCTACTCCGGCTATAACCAGATTCCTATCACCGAAAAGGTCCAAGACAAAACAACGTTCACCTGTCCTTTCGGCACGTTTGCATACCATCGCATGCCCTTTGGGTTATGCAATGCACCCGCTACATTCCAGCGGTGTATGATGGGAATTTTCTCCGACGTGGTGGAAAAATTCTTGGAGATCTTCATGGATGATTTCTCCATTTTCGGCGATTCCTTTGATGAGTGTTTGCTACATCTCGACGCTGTCCTTACCCGGTATAAGGATAAGAACCTTACTTTAAATTGGAAGAAATGCCACTTCATGGTGCATGAAGGTATTATCTTAGGACATATTATCTCGCAAAATGGCATTGAGGTAGATAAAGCGAAGATTGAAATCATTTCCAATCTCCCTCCTCCTAAATGCGTCCAAGACATTCGAGCCTTCCTTGGCCATGTTGGTTTCTATAGACGGTTCATCAAAGACTTTAGCAAAATTGCTTGGCCCTTGACTCTTCTGCTGGCCAAGGACACCACATTCGATTTTGACTCAAGCTGTATGCATGCGTTCGAGTCATTAAAAAGCTCACTTACTTCTGCTCCCGTTCTTTCTTCTCCTGACTGGGCGCATACATTTGAGATTATGTGCGATGCATCTGGTTTTGCCATTGGTGGTGTCCTTGGACAGCACATCGATAAGATGCCGCATGTAATCTATTATGCTAGCCGAACCATGAACGATGCACAACTGAATTACACAATAACTGAGAAGGAATTCTTGGCTGTTGTGTTTGCCTTAGAAAAGTTCAGGCCTTACTTGATCGGCTCTCCAGTCATCGTATACACTGACCATTCAGCTCTTCGCCATCTTTTTGCGAAGAAGGACGCTAAATCTCGGCTGATATGTTGGATCCTCTTACTTCAAGAGTTTGACCTTGTCATCAAAGACAAAAGAGGATGTGAAAACGTAGTCGCCAACCATATTTCACGCCTCCTTTCTTCGCCGACGCTTCAATTTCCAATAAACGACGTTTTTCCGGATGAACAGCTCTTGACAGTATCATGCGAACCTTGGTTCGCAGATATTGTGAACTATTTGGCCACCGGATTACTGCCGAATGAATGGTCAAATCAGGACATACTCCGATTCTTATCTCAGGTAAAACACTTTTACTGGGACGAACCTTATCTATTTAAATACTGTCCCGACCAGATTATTCGTCGGTGTGTGCCTAACAATGAATTCAAGAGCGTGCTATCGTTTTGCCACGATCAAGCGTGTGGCGGGCATTTTGGCCCCAGAAAGACAGCCGAGAAGATCTTGCAGTGTGGATTCTACTGGCCACAACTCTTTAAAGACGCACATGATTACTGCAGGACTTGCTCCCGGTGCCAACATTTGGGCCGAATATCCAGGAGAAACGAGATGCCACTCCAACCAATATTGATTATGGAGATTTTCGATGTTTGGGGGATTGATTTTATGGGATCGTTTCCCAATTCCTTTGGGAACTTGTATATTCTTCTCGCTGTTGATTACGTCTCTAAGTGGGTCGAGGCTGTACCCAGTCAGACTAACGACAACAAGGTTGTCGTTAAATTCCTTAAGGAAAACATCGTTTCCCGGTTTGGACACCCTCGAGAAACAGTAGCGACAATGGAACTCATTTCTGTAATAGGACTTTCGAGTCCCTGATGCGAAAATATTCCATTAATCATAAGCTATCCATGCCCTATCATCCCCAAACAAGTGGGTAAGCCGAAATTTCAAATCGGCAAATCAAACAGATTTTAGAGAAGACAGTTTCTATGAACCGTAAGGATTGGTCTTTAAAACTTACTGATGCCCTTTGGGCATTTCGAACTGCTTATAAGACCGACCTTGGCATGTCTCCTTATCGGCTTGTTTACGAAAAGTCTTGCCATCTTCCAGTGGAAATAGAGCATCGCGCATTTTGGGCGATAAAGGAGCTGAATCTATCTCTCAAAGATGCAGGCAGCCATCGGAAGCTGCAGTTAAACGAATTGAACGAGCTTCGGGATGAAGCTTACGAAAACGCGGTTGTCGTCAAAACCCGAATGAAGGTGTTTCATGATAAACACCTTATGCGCAAAACATTCATACCTGGTCAACAGGTATTGCTTTACGACACCCGGCTACATTTCCATCCCGGCAAGCTCAGATCCCGCTGGAAAGGGTCATTTTTTGTACGTACTATATATCCGCACGGTGCGGTCGATTTAGAAAATCCTGAGGACGGTTCATTCTTCAAAGTGAACGGACATAGGTTAAAACCGTTCCTCACAGCCGACCCTTCGGAGGAGCTCCTAATATTGCAGGAGCCGATTTACACAGACTGATCTTCGTCCGCCTACCCCCAAATTTCAGTTAGCCAGCCATAAACAGTGGAAACACCATTTCAAATAAGTTTGGGGGCATGTATGTACCATTTTCCCACTTGTAATTTTTCATAATAAAATAAAATAAAATAAATAATAAAATATATATATATAATAAAAAAATCAGGGATATTTTTGTAAATATTCAGTTACATTAAATAAATATAAAATAAAAAACAAAAATATTTTTACAAAATAAATTCCTCTTTTTAAGGAGGGCTATTTGAAAATAACCAATCACTCCCTATAAAAACACCCCGACCCCATATCTACATTTACAGAGCCTCCTCCTAACCCTAACGCAAAACCCTAGCCGTCGCCAAAGTTTCCACAGCAGATCCCTCCAAATAGCCCCCCAAGCGCCGCCGATACCCCTTTCCTACCGCGCAACCACCGCCGCTTGTTGTCTTCGCCCTCTGAAATTTTCAGAGGAGGTTTGCGTCTTTGAACTCCACTCTATGAAATTTTTTTCTACAATTTAATTCAATGGCACCTACACTTCAGTTTGAAAAGGATTTTTCCCAAATGTCTGCTCACACGGTTTATGGTAGTTACTTCGGTGATGAAATCCGAAGGCGCGGATGGAACTTTCTCTTATTTAACCATCCGAACTCCTTCGCGCTTTCGGATCTTGTCACCCGTTTTTATGAGTGTATGGAGGAGGGTTGTCTTGCACAACACGGGTACATTAGGTTATTGTGGGGGGTAGGGAAATTTTAATTGATAGGGACTTCATCCACGAAGTCACCTTAATACCACGACTCTCGATCCACGACCAACCCCTCAATTTTGAAGACTACCTACCCTAAATGGGAAACGACTGCTGTAGGGAGCTACGAAAAGGAATCCAAGCACGAACACTTTTTGCGAATGTCGTAACTGTGTGCCATTGGGCACAAAATAATATTTTTGGAAGTTCGCACAATACAATATTTTTCACACCATCCCTACATATAGCGCACACATTGATGACACGAAACCCTAGCTACGATATGTGCACTGTTTTACTTCACTCGATTGGCGCCGGAAAATGGGTGGCCAATTACCCATGCCCTATGTTGGTGACACAACTGTGTCGCCATTTCCTCCCTGTTGAGAAATTTGAATTTTATATGCATGGTGGAATTCCAATTCGACCCCTTCTTGAGGGTGTCTCCACGTCCTATACACAATTACATGATTTATGGTCGCGCACCGAGCCGGCCGAGGACGTGATGGCCAAGACCTCTAGCTCCATCTCGACCACGAGCGATGAAGAGCTTACCCCCGCGGCGCAAGCGCGCTTACTTTGAAGAACCCATAGGGAGATAGAAAGATTGATATGGATGATGACCAACCTTGATCAGCGAGTGACGGGTTTGGAGCAGGGCATGAGCACCCTGCTGGCAAGAGAGGAACGTTCCCGATCACGATCAAGGGGACGGGGGGGTGAGACTAGTGAGGCCGCGTCTAGTAGACGCCACAGTGAGCAGTGAAGACACTGCTATTAATAAGTTTGGGGGTGAGGGTATTGTAAATAGTTATCTTCGCATTGCATCTGCATATTTTTATTTTTGTACATATTTGTTTCCATTTTTTTTCTTTGCATATTTAATTCCGCATTGCATCTTTATAAAATATATATATATATATAATAAAATATATATATATATAATTGAAAATTTTTAAAAATTATAAAAATTAAAATTTTCAATTTTGGCCATATTTGACTAATGTTCAACATGACAGTTGAATAGTTAGGAAAAACTAAACCCTAAACTTAGTAAATTAAAAACCCTAAAAATAACATTTCTTGAAGTTTAACTGTAGAAAATATACGTCCTTATAGTTTATTCAGAAATAGGCAAATTTTGAGTTCAACTCTTGGGCTAAGTCAAAACAAGGGAAGGGTATTGAAATCTCTATTTGAAGTATAAGTCTGAAAAATAATTCTGAACCTTAAGTCCAAATTCTGAAAATATATACCCTACAACTCGCACATACACGCACCTTGAAACTTGGGATAGCAGAGGATACCTTGAAATGCTCTTGTCTAAAATCCTTAGTATGAAGGAAAATAAAATAAAAAGTGTAAGTGGTGAATAAAGAGATATAAAAAAATGAACACTGGTTTTGTAATTGCTTAAGGCAGCATAAATAAATAAAAAATTTAGCGAGGGTGCTTTATCACCTAGTGCCTTAAACCAACTGGTTTGGGAGTCACTGCTAAGCCTTAGGTGTTACAAAACGAGGAATTACGCCTAAATGCGCAAGCACATTTTGTAATCGGTCATTTAGTACCTCAAGAAGTATTAATGATCGCATGAAGGATGTGTGAGCAATTTCATTCACCAATAAAAAAAATATAATATTTTGAAAGATAGACAAGAGTATGATAGCTTGAATTGAATTTCCAAGTGTAGGGGTGACAATATCACACACGTAGGGGTATATGATTGAAGTTTGGAGGAGAGATAGGAATAAAAGATAGAGCTTATATCTTCAGTAGAGACGATAAAAATTCCTGAGTTAAGATTGCAACTTAGAAGGAAAACTCAGGAGATGCTGAAAGCTTTATAAACTGGCAAAACGTATATGATCTTAAGTTAAATGAAAAGGAAGCGTGAAAAATATGGATTGATGATTTCTAAGTTGAAGATAATAGAATTTCTTGCTAGAATACTGAATTGAAGAATTAGAGTCAACGACCAAATTGGTCAGATTTTGTGGGTAGTATCCGCTGAAAACCCTCAGAAGACAACATTCCTCCTACTAGGGACACCTAGAGGTTTAACGGCTTGTTGCACGAGCTCGGTGCAATCGCGTTCCCTGCGAAAATGAGGTTAGGAATTTTTTAGAATAAAATTGGCTTTGCTCGGGACGAGCAAAAGATAAGTTTGGGGGTATTTGTTCATATCAGATTTTTGCATTTTTATATCGCCCATTCTTAATCACATTGCATATAAGTAAGTACTTTTGATCCATGTCTGCTAAATAGTTGCAGGTTACCGGTTCTCAGCTCGTTACAGTGAAATTCATGAAAAGTCGCTACAAATGTGAGAGTACGACCAACAACAGATGAATCCGTATCATGCCGCCTACCAGTTCATGGAACAAATGGAAAATCATTAGACAGTTCAATGCACAAAGCACAAGGGCAGCACAAGATCCAAGACTTCAACGCGGAGCTCAAGGCAAAAGTCCACATCATTCTGCACTGTTGGAAATCTGGAAGGTGATTGAAGAGATTCTGAGAAACCAAGTGAAGAAAACAGAAGATAAAAGCAACATGAAGAAACCCTGAAGAAATGGGCCCACGAATCCACCAAATGGCCGCAGAACCGCGGCCAAACAGGCACTTCTGCCGCGGTTCCGCGGCCGCGTTATGCACGTGTTGGTGGGGTGTCGGTGCTTTGACCCGACTTTCTTAGGGTAGTTTTGTAAATTCATGTATGGATCAGAATGTAACATAGGGTTTTTTCTATCTATAAATAAGAAAACTCAAAGCCAAATTAGGCATGCCTCTTTTTAATTTCTAGATCTAAAATTTAAATTCCATTGTAATGCGTTTTTGAGAGGTCATCAATAAAGTAAGTTCTTTTTATTTATCTCACATTCTTTTTATCGTATTTTAAATACCTGCAATTTTTAATTGTTAATCTAATGGTAGAATTAATCTGCAATTTCTTATCTTGATCTTTATTTTAAATCTTTTAATGGGTGAGTAATTCCTCACTTGTTAGGGAAGGAGAAGGAAGGTTTGAGAGAAGGAAATCTCTTTCACTCCTTTCTTTGCCCAATAATTTTAAATACGGACTCCTTTTTATTGAACCACAATCCACTCATTATGACACCCTATCCTATATGATAGCGGTGATTCTTTAGTTAGACCGGTTGTGGTTGAATTAACCGGAGGTTAGGGCTAAGAGCCAAGAATGGATGGACAAGGACCAAAAGGAAGAAACTAAGCATAGAAAGCCTAGCTTAGACTTGTAAGTTTCTTCCTAATCGTGCTAATCCCCGTTGTTGCAGATTACCCTAACACCTATATTTATAACTAAGGTATTGAAGGAAGTGAGAAGATCCCTATCTCGAACCAACCTAATCCTAACCCTAGCAAGCTTTTTATCAATTTATTCTCATTCATAAATCTTAAAACAAAACCTATTCAATTACCGGATTTAACTCGTTAGAATATAAAGAAAAAGGATTCCATCTCCCGGTGGATCGACCCGTACTCAACCGGCTAGCTACCAAGTGACACCGTCTTGATTGCGGTAATTAAAAATTTAGCACGCATACAAAAATCCCAAACAATCAAGGACTTTCTTGCTCTACATGATAGTATGCTATCTAGTTGCTCTTTATCTTAACATGTACACTTATAGTCTCTCTATTACATGTTTATAAAGCCCTTAGAATGAGTACTTGACTACCAGGATTATGATGCAGATCATACTAGTGGGACAATGGTAGTCAGTAAGTACATCCTTCAAATGTTCATAGTCGTGGGAGTATCGAGACAGGGCATCGATACTCCAGAGTAGACTAGCGTATGCGCTTCTTGACCCATATGATGGGCGATGGATAATCCCACATCCATTGGTGTTTGACATCAGAGAAGGTATAAGGGTGCTCAGTGGAGACTGGGTATACTGAACGGACTTGCCGAGAACTCCTAGATGGTATTATACCTATTGTCAGATAGCAGTTCTCTGGTGACACTGGTACAGGTTAGTCTGTCGATCCGAGATCGTCATAGAGTCTTATGTGATTCCCACTGTGCTTTGATTTCCACCATACCGCGTTCAAGAGATCGTGCAAAAAGGTAGTTTTTGGGTACAGTCCCGAGTCACATGGAGGCAATGAGCGATAGGAGGGGATTCGTCTCTCCCGGTATTGTGGGTTGATATTGCGCTATGCTTGATTGGCCATAACAGGAAATCCCTGGTGAGGGTTGCTGAGATCTACTGGTAAGTGTTATCAGTAGTTTCTCGAACCGTTATGAGCCTCATATCGGCATGACTTATCAGTCTATTGGGGTTTGACGTTTACCACCCCCAGGCTGTGATATGCGATATCTGACGAAGAGACCGGACTGTACGGTAGTGTTACTGTTAGTTATATGTATGCCCTAGAGGCCATTACTGTACATAGGATGTATATTGTAGTGGATGCTGGGACATATATAGGGAGGACTTTCTTGCTCGACATGATAGTATGCTATCTGGTTACCCTTTACCTTAACGTGTATGCTGATTGTCTCTCTGTTACATGTTGGTAAAGCCCTTAGGATGTGTGCTTGACTACCTGGACTATGATGCGGATCATACTAGTGGGGACATGGTAGTCCATAAGTACATCCTTCAAAGTCCCTAGTCGAGGGTGTATCGAGACGGGGCATCGATATACCAGAGTAGACTAGCGTGTACCTTCTCGACCCATACAGATGGGCGATGGATGATCCCATATCCATCGGTGTTTGACATCAGAGGAGATATACGGGTGCTCAGTAGAGACTGGGTACACTGGACGGACTCGCCGAGAACTCCCAGATGGTATTATACCTCACGTCAGATGGCAGTTCTCTGGTGACACTGGTACAGAGTAGTCTGTTGACCCGAGATCGTCATAGAGTCTTGTGTGGTTCCCACTGTGCTTTGATTTCCATCTTACCACGTCCAAGAGGGCGTGCAAAACGGTGGTTTTTGGGTACAGTCCCGAGTCACATGGAGGCAATGAGCGATAGGAGGGGATTCGTCTCTCCCGGTATATGGGGGTTGATGTTGCGCTGTGTTCGATTGGCTATAACAGGAAATCCCTGGCCAGGGTTGCTGAGATTTACTGGTAAGTGTTACCAGTAGTTTCTCGAACAGTTATAGACCTCATATCGACACGACTTATCGAGCTATTGGGGTCTGACGTTTACCACCCCTAGGCGGGATATGCGACATATCAGACGATCAGACCGGACTGTACGGTAGTGTTACTGGTCGGATTCACTGGAGTGTGAGCGGGCTTGCTCGTCGATCTTCAGATCGCTCAATACCCGGGTGGCCGTTACGTTTAGCAGACCGCTTGCGGCTTGTGGGTGTTTGATATGATCATCGCCTGCTGCCGGCGTATTGACGAGTCTTTAGAGTCCTACACAGAGGTTTCCTGGCTCAAGCAAAACGAAATAGGAGCGCATATGAGATATGTGCGGGACCGAGAATAATGCGTGTATGTGATACCGTATTTCATTCTCGCGATGAATGTATCGATTAGGTTATATGCGATATACCCTAGTTATCGAATCAAGGGTTGATTCGATAAACCGATGCATTGCATACTAGTCGGTTATATACGATATGACCGGATCGTTAAATCAAGTGTTGATTTAATAATTTAATGCATAATTATATATTTGATATATTAGTTTGCATTAACTAGTATCGGTTCACTTTAAAATGGATTTTCTCACTCGGGTGTGCGCATTGCATATGCGATATGATTTGTGCACTTGCTTGTATCATATTTGATGGTACATGCATGTTTGTGTGTAGGTTTAGTCTAAACCTTAGTTAAGTAAATGGTTAAGGTTATGTTTAAATATTTTAATCATTTATTAATTTATTTATTGCATTTTGGCAAAAGGAAAAATGGTTGCTTTATTTTGTTTCTATCTTGAAGTTTCATGAAGGATTGAAAAGTCAACCATTTTTGTTTCATGCCTAACCTAACCATTCACCTAACTAGGGTTTGCTCTCTACACATAACCATGGTTATGTTATGATAAAGATTGGATTATTCTTTTCTTTTTGATTAACTTATCATATCATTTTCCTTCTTCTTCTTCCTTGCTTCAAGTGAAGAAGCTTGAGGTCATCAATGGTGGATTGATGATTTGAGTGAGAAATCCAATTCTAAAGTCTACCCACTTCCTATTTCTTCATCCTCTACCTCTTGCCAAGTAGTAGAGTGTGTTTACTTCACAAGTTTCATGACTTGGTGAAGTTGTGAGCTTGATCTTGCGATGCTTCGACGTAGATCATCTTCGGCATGGACATCGACGACCTAGCTTGCCCATTCTCCGACGAAGCCGACTCTAGAGCCCAGATTTGATTTGGACAGCGGAGACGACCTCGTTGCGGAGCCGTGGAGGTGGAGGACCGGATCTACAAAGGTTGTATTTTCGTATTCTCATTAGTTAAGTGTTAACTAGTTCATTGTTCGCCTAGACATCTAGTTATCGATCCGTAGTTTAGGGTTTGTAGGCACCATAATTTTTGAAATTGCCATGGTTGATGGCTTAGGAGACCTCACTAGCGTGCCTAGGAACCCTACAGTGGTATCAGAGCCTAGCTAGAGCCTTAGGCGAAGTCCAGACGGAAATTGAAGTCCGAACGAACCCGAAACCCCGAACCAATATTGCTCTCTGTCCTTTTTTCAAAAACAGGGATTTTTCAGTATTAAAAATATCCAGAAAAACATGCAGGAAAATATAAGAGTAACTGTGCAATTCGTAGCCCTAACTCAATTAAAGCGCCGCGCTTCCGCGGCACGAGCATGGCTCGTGCGGCGGAAGCGCGGCCTGTTTGTCGTTTTCTGAGGTCGAGTTTGCACAGTACCTCCTAATTTCCAGTGTTGGTCTTCCTGGGTATTTTTAATATTTTTTTTCAAGAGTTGAATTTTTCTGAGTTGATTTGGGAATTCGGTGTTTCGATCGGGGTATCAAATTTTGTCTGTGTGGCTTTCCGGATAAATTTTAGAATATGTTAAAAAGTTCGACCGGATATAAATACCCAATTTTTCCCCTGTCGGGAAATTTCCAAGTGTTGGATTTTCCATAAGTTTAACGACGTTCTAAGTAGTGCAAGTAACGCGATGGACCCTCTAGAAGACACAAACCTTAACTCGATTATGTGACCGTCTTGAACTGCCCTTTGAACCTTCGGGTTTGGGGCAGTACGGCGTGCCACATGTGAGGCGTTGGCTTGACCCTTCTACGGCTGGACCGTTGGTACTGAGGCACGAACGGAATGTTGTTAGACTTGTTTCATGTGTTGATCTGTATCGGGAAAACTTGGGTGTTCGATTGTTCGATCGAAAAGTTTAGCATTTTCTATTTATCTGGAATGGGATACAATAATTGGAATTCACAATAGTTATGAGATAACTGAATGAATGTTATAAACATAGCAGTTTAGTCTCACTTGATCGGTTGCCACGAAATTTTGATGTGATCAAAAGTCCGCCGCAATCACGTAGCGTACGCGGATACTCGCCGGGTAAACTTAATAGACAGCCTCACTCCATAGCCCCGACCAAGTGACTGTAGGAGAACCCCGTCGCCGAAAGCATCCGTTCGGGTGCTCGCGGTAGCGGTGTTCCGCCTTGGTGCACTTCGTCGACGGTATTGGGGGTGCGGCCGCCTACTAAAGTTTGCGATGAGTATTCGATCAAAATGTCGGGAATCCTGTTGAATTGCCCGACTTGATATTGAAAAGTGTTTTCGATTTTGAGACTAAAATGCGGGGTTTATAATTGTTAGGCATGTGATGTCTACGAAATTCATTTGGTCAGGCATAAGATGTCTGAGAAGGTTGCGGATTCCAACTGTTGTAGTTTTACACTTTCTTTTCTGTGACCGTAAATGTAATATGTGATATCCCCGGTTTCGTTGCTATATGTCAACGACAATTGGGATGGACATATTTACTTACGTTGATGATATGTGATGTTATGTGTTGCTGGATATGTTATATTGGATCGTCGCGTTTGAATAACCGGGGGTTTTTATGTGAGATGAGTGTTTTTCATTTTCATTCATGTAAAAACTTGTATGTAATATTCTTTTATTGGGGCGCTTCCAGGTTGCGGGAGTTGTCACCTGTTGTATATTATTTACTTTTCCGCACTAGGATAGACCCAAGGAGGAGGGCACAAGTAACCGGGTTCTGGAGTCCAGTGGGAGACCAACTCGAGGAGTCGAGTCCGGGTCTCCTAACTCTAGAATTGGTAGAGTTGCTTGCCGCTCTCGTAGGGGTCTAGGGGTGTGGGTTTGGCTATTCATCACGACCGTGGAATCCGTGTTTTATACTGGCTCGTATTGAAAACACGGACATCCTAGTATATCCAATATTTCATATGTTTCTTCTGCTGCGATATCTGTGATGTGATCATGTGATGTTCTGTGATAGATATAGTATATAGTATATATGATATATTATATAGACGTTACTTATGTTTTACACCCGCGCTAGCCCTGCCCTGCTCTGTCGTTAGTTACCTAACCTAACGGTGCACGAGGGGACATCGAGGCGAATGCGGATGGCATAAGTGTACGTCATATCTATCTGTGATGTTTAGGTACATTAAATGATGGGACTTCATTAATGTGATTAATGAAAGTAAAAGAAACCTAAGATATTGTAGAATCGAATTTCAGAATAAAATAGGTAGCTACAGTTCTTGCTTTGCACAGCGGTATATGCGATATATCCTGCACCTTATTCGATGAGGAAAGGACCGAGATCCCTTCACCGGGAGTGACTCCTTTAGCAATAACTGGCAGATGCTACACACTCGGTTTGTCTTTTGATTGCTTTTAAGAGTTTTTGCTTTGCACAGTGATATATATGATATATCCCGCACCTCATTCGACGAGGAAAGGACCGACGATCCCTTCACCGGGAGTGACTCCTTTAGCAAAACTAGAAAAGCCTCAAAAGCACTCCATTTTAAAATTCATTCGATCCTACAACGATATCAAGTTCATTACGCAATAGGTTTTCATAAAAACCTGTCGTAGCCCTCCGTCATTTCAGATAAGTAGTAGTTAGTATTCGTGCTGCGTTTGTTGGCCTTTGTCAAGGCGCAGTGTGCGGTAGCTAACTGGTGCTTATCTGCTTAAGCATATGATGTGATTGATTTAGGGTAGTCGTGCGACCTTGTTGACCTCTGTCAAGGGTCGTGCGGGTAGGTTTACTTCAATCAGGAAATGACGGGTTGAACTTGACTAGCAGCCTATGGTTTGTTGACCTCTGTCAAGGTCATAGGACGCTAGGGGCAAAAATATTATCGGGAATTTCAAGTGTTGAAATTTGCAATGAGATTGCATACCTTCTATGAGATAGTTGGATCCCGATACCCGCTGCGAGTAAGAGTTACTCCTGGGAGAGTTTTATACATTACAATTAGCCGATCAAGTAGGTGTCTAGAAAGGTGTTAACGAGGTTACGCCTCTGGGAAAACGAGGTTTACATTAATTAGGTTCGTGCGAAAGCACGGGGGACCTCCCTCAAAGTACCGACACTGGCCTGGCTGAAAGATTGGCGAACTTGTAGTGTGTAATTAATCCCGGCTAGTCTTTCCTTTTAGGGTTTGAAGGAAGATTTGATAAAAAGCAGTGGGAGCCATCCTGATTAGATAAAATAATAACCAATCTATTCTTGACAGAGCGCACGCTGAGTGTTTTCTTCTCTCTCTCTCCAGGTAGCGACCATATCACGCCTTAATCAAGATAATAATACGGATTATTGACCGAACCCGCTTGTTATACTGAGCTGGGGAACGTTGGTCCCGCTCCAACTTATAATTGTTATAAGACAGAGCAGGAAATTAGGAAATACCAGATTTCCCGTGCCGCCCAAACGAAGAGAGTGCATGCTAATGCATCATCTTCGGGTGTGTTCGTTACAAAGAACTGTTTCTCTGTATCCTTTACGTCCTGCGTATGTGATACCAGATCAGGATCCCAGATATGTAATTTGTTACATAGGGCTACAGATACGTAGAGAACTGAGAACGGGTGATAAGTTTCATGAGGCAGAAAACGGGGCAAGAGTTGCAGCCAAGTCTGTCGGTCACTGTCACCCTGTATTACCGATACATTGATTCTGAACGAATGTTATTAGATACCGAACCTGATATACAAAATCATATCTGTCTCTTTATTAGTAAAGAAACGATATAATTTTGTATTGTTGGATAATGTTTTGAACATTTCCTATATCAAAAGTTGATCGGTTCAGGCACGTTATCTAAAAGCATTGATGTTCTAAATCAAACTACAGTTCTAAGTATACGGAACACACACAAGAGGAAGAGTTCAGAAATGAACAAATCCTTCTTGAGGCATTGTAGACTAGGTCAGATCAATGCGACCCGACTGACTAGAGTTACATAAAGATGCATATTTAAATTAGTTTGAACTTACATCTTGTGAAACTCGCCAGTCATGTCACAAAGATAAAATGACACTAGCTCTGTTTATTGGAAACAGAGAAAGAGTTAGTGAACTCTTGGGATGATACATGTTGATGTATGTAAGGTCCCCTGTCTACACATGCCAGGACTGGTTCTTTATACTTCATTACATTCTCTGATGATCTTTCGAGATTTAGACCTATGTTCCTGTTGAAACACAAGTCCGAACCTTTTGAGATATTCACAGAATATAAGCGAGAAGTAGAGAACCAGAATACGGGTATAAGTATTATGTCCTATGATGAGATCAAGGAGGAGAATACTTGAGCACAGAAATACTGGACTATTCTAAAGGGGAATGAGATTCTCTCTCAGCATTACTCCTCTGTACACACCATAGCACGATGGTATATCAGGGCGGAGCAATCACACCCTATATGATAAGGTGTGCTCTATGATGAGTACTACTGAGTTACCCGTTTCCTTTAGGGAGTTATGCACTTGAGAAGCTGCATACCTATTGAATAGGGTTCGAATCGAATCAGTTGCCTACCACTTCATATATGATATGGAAAGGGAAGAGCCCATGTCTTAAGCTAGTTAAGATTTGGGGTTGTCCGGCCTGTGTCTAAAAGCAAAATCCGGATAAGCTCGAGGCAAAGACTGTAATGTAGAACTGGAAATGTTCCAGCTATACGAACTACAGCAGATGATTTGATAGAACCAAAGGATTCAGTAGATTCCAACGAACCTCAGCCTCTCCGCCGATCTAATAGGGTTCCTCACCCACCTGAGAGATACTTCGGTTTCTCTATGACAGTGGGAGCGAGGAGTGCATCATGAGATGATGACCCAACTAGTTTCGAGCTGGCCATCAAGAGTGAGACTCTGTAAGAATGGCTGGATGCTTATCGATCTGAGATGGAATCCTTATACACCAACGAAGTATGGACTTTGGTTTCTATATCTGAAGGGTTAAATCCCCATCAGGAGCAAGTATATCTTGAGAAGATTACTTGGTGTAGATGGAAAAGTTGAGACTTTCAAAGCTAGAATTGTTAAAGGTTTTCGTCATCGACCAGGCGTGGATAATGATGAAACCTTTTCCAGTAGCTATGCTTAAGTCCATCCAGATCCTACTTGCCACGGCTACATACCATGACTACGATCTCTGGTAGTTGGGTGTCTTGACTGCTTTTCTAAATGATGATTTGGAAGAGAGCGTCTATAAGTACACAGCCAGAGGGCCTCGTAGACAGTGGGAGCAACGGAAACGTGTGCAAGATGCTTTATAGGATAAAGCAGGCATCGCGGAGTTGGAACATCTGTTTTGATGAATTAGTCAAAGAGTTTGACATCATCAAAATGGTAGATGAACCTTGAATATACAAAAAGGTAGTAAGGAGTATGGTGACGATCCTCGTAGAGTACGTGGATGACATACTCTTGATAGGGAAGGAGTTTCCTATGCTATGCTCGATCAATCTCCGCTTATCACTATGATTCTCCATATAGGATCAAGATGATACCTCCTAAATCCTGAGTTTTGGATCTATGAGATAGATTTAATTGGATGTTAGGATTCTCACTAGTTGTAGTGAGATGTATCAATCGATCCTAGGGAGAATCACTGGAAGTGTTCCAGGGTGATAAAGATGACTGAGTGTCAGTCACAGGCATTGTCTTTACCCTCAGTAAAGGGACGGTATGTTGGAAGAGTTCCAAGCTAGATACCGTGGCATACTAGACGATAAAGGCTGGATACATCGCTACTTAAGATGCTACCAAAGAGGCTGTTTGGGTGTATATTGGTTCATGAGATGAACTATGTTCCTCCCATTGTGTGACAATGGAGTTGTGGCTTATGCCAAGGAACGCCGGTCCCATCAGTGATCCAGACATATTCTAAGGCAGTATCACTTGATCATGGAGATGGTTGATCTCCAGGGTGATCGAGGTTTGGAGAGTAGACTCAGAGGACAACACAGCGGATCCACTCACAAAGGCCTGTTCCCAGAGAGAGACTTTCATGGGATGGTTGAGTATGAGATACTGCAACCACTGCTACAGATGGCCCTAGTGCAAGTGGGAGATTGTTAGTTATATGTATACCCTAGAGGCCATTACTGTACATAGGATGTATATTGTAGTGGATGCTGGGACATATATAGGGAGGACTTTCTTGCTCGACATGATAGTATGCTATCTGGTTACCCTTTACCTTAACGTGTATGCTGATTGTCTCTCTGTTACATGTTGGTAAAGCCCTTAGGATGTGTGCTTGACTACCTGGACTATGATGCGGATCATACTAGTGGGGACATGGTAGTCCATAAGTACATCCTTCAAAGTCCCTAGTCGAGGGTGTATCGAGACGGGGCATCGATATACCAGAGTAGACTAGCGTGTACCTTCTCGACCCATACAGATGGGCGATGGATGATCCCATATCCATCGGTGTTTGACATCAGAGGAGATATACGGGTGCTCAGTAGAGACTGGGTACACTGGACGGACTCGCCGAGAACTCCCAGATGGTATTATACCTCACGTCAGATGGCAGTTCTCTGGTGACACTGGTACAGAGTAGTCTGTTGACCCGAGATCGTCATAGAGTCTTGTGTGGTTCCCACTGTGCTTTGATTTCCATCTTACCACGTCCAAGAGGGCGTGCAAAACGGTGGTTTTTGGGTACAGTCCCGAGTCACATGGAGGCAATGAGCGATAGGAGGGGATTCGTCTCTCCCGGTATATGGGGGTTGATGTTGCGCTGTGTTCGATTGGCTATAACAGGAAATCCCTGACCAGGGTTGCTGAGATTTACTGGTAAGTGTTACCAGTAGTTTCTCGAACAGTTATAGACCTCATATCGACACGACTTATCGAGCTATTGGGGTCTGACGTTTACCACCCCTAGACGGGATATGCGACATATCAGACGATCAGACCGGACTGTACGGTAGTGTTACTGGTCGGATTCACTGGAGTGTGAGCGGGCTTGCTCGTCGATCTTCAGATCGCTCAATACCCGGGTGGCCGTTACGTTGAGCAGACCGCTTGCGGCTTGTGGGTGTTTGATATGATCATCGCCTGCTGCCGGCGTATTGACGAGTCTTTAGAGTCCTACACAGAGGTTTCCTGGCTCAAGCAAAACGAAATAGGAGCGCATATGAGATATGTGCGGGACCGAGAATAATGCGTGTATGTGATACCGTATTTCATTCTCGCGATGAATGTATCGATTAGGTTATATGCGATATACCCTAGTTATCGAATCAAGGGTTGATTCGATAAACCGATGCATTGCATACTAGTCGGTTATATACGATATGACCGGATCGTTAAATCAAGTGTTGATTTAATGATTTAATGCATAATTATATATTTGATATATTAGTTTGCATTAACTAGTCTCGGTTCACTTTAAAATGGATTTTCTCACTCGGGTGTGCGCATTGCATATGCGATATGATTTGTGCACTTGCTTGTATCATATTTGATGGTACATGCATGTTTGTGTGTAGGTTTAGTCTAAACCTTAGTTAAGTAAATGGTTAAGGTTATGTTTAAATATTTTAATCATTTATTAATTTATTTATTGCATTTTGGCAAAAGGAAAAATGGTTGCTTTATTTTGTTTCTATCTTGAAGTTTCATGAAGGATTGAAAAGTCAACCATTTTTGTTTCATGCCTAACCTAACCATTCACCTAACTAGGGTTTGCTCTCTACACATAACCATGGTTATGTTATGATAAAGATTGGATTATTCTTTTCTTTTTGATTAACTTATCATATCATTTTCCTTCTTCTTCTTCCTTGCTTCAAGTGAAGAAGCTTGAGGTCATCAATGGTGGATTGATGATTTGAGTGAGAAATCCAATTCTAAAGTCTACCCACTTCCTATTTCTTCATCCTCTACCTCTTGCCAAGTAGTAGAGTGTGTTTACTTCACAAGTTTCATGACTTGGTGAAGTTGTGAGCTTGATCTTGCGATGCTTCGACGTAGATCATCTTCGGCATGGACATCGACGACCTAGCTTGCCCATTCTCCGACGAAGCCGACTCTAGAGCCCGGATTTGATTTGGACAGCGGAGACGACCTCGTTGCGGAGCCGTGGAGGTGGAGGACCGGATCTACAAAGGTTGTATTTTCGTATTCTCATTAGTTAAGTGTTAACTAGTTCATTGTTCGCCTAGACATCTAGTTATCGATCCGTAGTTTAGGGTTTGTAGGCACCATAATTTTTGAAATTGCCATGGTTGATGGCTTGGGAGACCTCACTAGCGTGCCTAGGAACCCTACAGTTACTGATTGGATTCGCAGGAGTTTGAGCAGACTTGCTTGTTGATCTTCTGATCGGTCAATACCCGGGTTGCCGTTACATTTAGCAGACCGCTTGCGGCTTGTGGGTGTTTGATATGATCATCACCTACTGCCGGCGTATTGACTAGTCTTTAGAGTCATACACAGAGGTTTCCTGGTTCATGCGAAACGAAGTAGGAGCATATATATGATATGTGCGGGACCGAGATTAATTCGCGTATGTGATACCGTATTTTATTCTCGCGATATGTGATATCGGTCGGTTATATATGATATAGCCGGGTTATCGGATCAAGTGTTGATTCGATAAGATGTTACATTTGATATTAATCGGTTGTATATGATATAGCCGGATTATTAAATCAAGTGTTGATTTGATAATTTAATGTATAATTATATATTTGATATATTAACTTACATTAACTAATATTTGCTCACTAAACATTTCTTTTTCTCACTTGTGTGCATATAGTATATATGTGATATATATTAATGTACATTTTATTGTGGCATGCTTGATGCCACATGCTTCATGGGTGTATGGGACATACACCATGCTTGATATAATGAATGGTTTTATTTATTTAAAGTTAATCAAAATTAGATGGAAATTGGTTTAATGGTTGAAGCTTGGAGAAGCTTGTGGAACCATTTACCAAGTCCACTAATTTTATTTTACTTATAGATATTTATTAAGCTAACCATTATTGTTTAGCCATGGTTTATTTTCTACATGAGTTAGCGTATGACACTAACTCACCCATGGTTGATATTCTCACCTCATGAGTTTTCATTCTCATCTCTACTTCATCTTCTTCTTCCTCATGAGAAAGCTTTCTAGCTTTTCAAATGGTGAAGAAATATTGTGAGAAAAATAAATCTAAAGTGAGCCCAATTACTACTTCATCATCCTCTACTATATTAGCCATTTAGTTTAGGCTATTTGCTTTACTAATCTACCATTAGTGAAGAGGTGGCATGAGCTTGAGTCTCCTCGACGTAGATCATCTTCGGCCTCGAAGACTTCGAGCAAGCTTGTTCATTTTTTCATGTGAACCCTTACTAGAGTTCGGGTGTTCACTACATGGAGCGAAGGGACTACTACACGGAGCTTTAGAAGTGAAGGACTGGTCTACAAAGGTTGTATTCCTCATTCACTTAGGATGTAAAGTTGTTTGCATTGCTAGTTCATCTAAATCTCTAGTTAAGATTCTAGGGTTAGGGTTCTTTACTACGGCAAAAATTTGAATTCGGCATGGACGATGCCTCCCGAAACCTTGTTGCCACCCTAAGGAACCCAACAGTTACGACCTACCCTTCTTAGAGTAATTTCATATTTGAAATTTTCAAAGAAGTAGCTACTACTGAGCACGGAAATCAGTAACGTTGTCAAGAACCCTCTTTTACTACATGTGTCGCTCCCGGGAGTTGGTGTATCGCTTGATGCATGGAAAGTCTATGAATGGTCTAGATATAAAGAATCGAAAAGTGTAAAATCAGTAGTTGCTTCCGGATAGAAAAGTTTGGAAGTTGAAGGAAGGTCAGAGGTATATATAAACTAATAGAAAATGTATAATGGGACATGCAAGAAAACTTGAGAGATAGAAGTATAAGGGCAGCTGGTCGAACTATAGATCTAAGAAAAATTATGGTGAGTCTAACTAAGATTTGCATCGAAGGATAAATAAGTATGGTATCGAAAAGGAAGGCTGAAAAAGAAAAGGGTATCTTTGCTATCTTGCCCTGTGGCATCAGCCTTCTCAGCTGTCATGGTGAAGGTCTGGTATTTGGGTCCATTCCGCTACGCTTGCTGAAAAACACGCTCCTGTGATGGTAAGGGCGGTCCCTTTGGTGACGACTCTTGACTGGTTGGTTTAGTGGCAGTGAGTGGCCGGTTTTCCTATTGTGGTGCCCCATAGTTAGCCAGCTTATTGACGAGACCTAATTGTCTCCTTCTTTGAGTACAGTCCCTAATGGTATGATCCGAAGGCCTACAGACTATGCAGAGTTTGTTCAAAATGCGACAGTCTCTCATGTAGTGCCGGTTCTATCACAATGGTTGCATATAACGGCTAGTTTTCTTGAAATGGTTTTCCCTACTAGCCTCTTGAATTGCTACCCTCCGTTGAATTTGGAAGACGATTCTCCAGAAAATTGGCTTGTCAGTCGCTTAACACCTGACGAATGGTCATTCTTCCTTATGTGTTTCTATAGGTCTTCAAAGTTTCGCACTGCATCTAAGATTGCGTCACAAGTTGAAAGGGTAGCAGAAGACATAGAGGACTTCGTGGTCTAACCCTTGTCGGAACCTCTTAGCATATAGTTCTGGGGTTGCTACCAGATAATGTGCGAACCGACTTAACATTGCGAACTCTGAAGCGTACTCTTCTACGGGCTTATCTTACAAGCTCCATTGTTGAAGTTGTACAAATTCCCTTTCTATCTCTAGGTGTGCCACAGCTGGAAAGTACTGGGTATCAAAACGTTGTTTGAACGTTTCCTAGTCGATGGGCTCCTTCAATCTACTTTCCTCTGTCTCCCACCATATTCTGGAATTATCCGTAAGTTGCAGTTTAGCAATGTTTACCCGCGCATCCTTGGGAATTTGAGCGGCATCGAGATCATTGACGGTTCCCTTGAGCCATTCTTAAGCTTCCAAGGGGGTTTCCTTCTCTGAAAAGGTCTTATGGTGAAGTGATCTGAATTGTTTCACCCCTGCAGCACCTTGAAGAACGGGGGCTAGCGCCTTCCCTAAAACCTCCGCTTGTTGTTTCCTACTTTCTCGCAGCTCTTGATGAAGGGCAGCCGTCTGCTGGTGCTGCTGTTGTTCTAGTAGTCCTTGCATCATTTATAATATAGCTGCTTGTTGAGTAGCGGTTTCATTGATCCTATTTCCCCTTCTGTTGCGGTTATGGTGTCGTCCGACCATTGTGATATGAATTATAAGGGGGTCAGGTTACAAACAGACTGAGGGGTGAGACAAGATAGTAACTTGCATAAAAGAACAACAATTAATGCAAGAGAAAAACTAATAAAAAAGAAGGGCAAGAGACGCAAGAGAGATTTTGCTCGAAACTAAGATTTTATTTTTCAACTTCAATAAGGAGAGTACAACTGAAAAGGAAGGACATGTCCCTACTGCTATACATCGTTTTATTCAGCCAAAAAGAAGAAAAATAAATCTTATTAATCTCGATTATAGGAGTTCAACAGCTTGCGATAGGCTCTCGCACTAAGAGAAGGACGGCTATTCCCATACTATCTTGCGGGGACATCTGCCTGAGTTTTTTCAGCCTCGAGGTCCTCCTCACTCAAAGCTTCGTCCTTCGACTCATCCTTGGCAGGAGCCTCGTTCTCGAATTCCTCCTCTATAGGGTCTTCTTCTTCTACAGGAGCCTCCTCATCAAGATCATATTCCATAAAATTCTCTTCCGCCGCAGGAGCCTCTTTTTCTGGCCCCTCCTCTATATGCTCCTCTTCTATAGGATCTTCTTCTTCATCTTTGGAGTCATTATCCATCATAGGCTCCGGAGTTGCAGCATCGACTTCATCTTCCGAGTCACTGTCGGAAATAACTGTCTGGGGGTCTAATACTTCGTCATCCGAATATCCAAGCGTAGACTCAAAGCTAATGTCTCACATGTTGTCCTCATCCAGTAGATTGGCCATGACCTAAAAAGGAAGGCCATGGTCAGGATACAGAATGTCGAGGAAAGGATAAGGAACATGGAAAAATTATGAAATCGATATAAGTGGATGAGATTCACAAATATAATAAATCAGTTAACGGTTTCATTTTAGTACATTGAGAGGACCTGAATAGGCCACCATTAAAACATGTCACGTCCCGCTTCACAAAAGAAGGTGAAGGGTGACGTGGTATGGTCCATAACCTAACTATATTGAAGGTGGTTGTTTCCCCATATCAGAGCAAAACTCTGTTCAAAATTCAAATTTTGAAATGAAGCAATGCTTCAGAAGCAACGCCAAGTGCGCTGCGCCCTAAGTAGCGCACCACGTGCAAAGCACGTGTGCGCTAGCGTTTGGTGCGATGCGCTCTGAGCAGCGCACCGCATGCAAAGCATGTGTGCGCTAGCGCTAGGTGCATTGCGCTCTGAGCAGCGCACCGCGTGCAAAGCACGGATGCGCTAGCGCTAAATGCGCTGCCCTTTAAGCAACGCACCACGTGCAAAGCACGGGTGCGCTAGCTCTGGAACTAAAAGCTCCCCACCGTCAGATCAAAGATCTAATAATAATGATAAATCATTAATCAATCAGAATTAAATTTTGTTAAGGAACGATTTCTCAAATCTTTCCAAACAACAAGATTGTGATCTGTAAATCAGAGCATCGTTGGATCAATGATCCAATGGTGATTAAAAATCACCAAAACACGGAATAAATTCTGTATGGAAAGATTTACCAATCTTGTTAAAAATAAGAAGATTTCCTTATGTAAATCAGAAGCCTTTGGATCAAAGATCCAATGGTAGGGAAATCCCCAAATCAATTGGAGAGAAGATCTCCTTAACCGATTGAACAAATCAGCTTACCCTATATAAAGGCCCCAAGACTTCAAGTATCATATAGAGGAACCCCTTTCCCCCACACACAAACTTTGAGAAATCTCAGAAAGAAGAACCAATCTCTCGGTGGAAGAAGAAAATTTTCTTCAAGGTAAAAATAAAAGAGAGATGAAATCATCTCATATTAAAAAGAAGAATTCACCTTTTTTTTAAGATCATAGATCTACAAGACCAAGGTCTTTCATAACAGAGATTAAAGGATCTCATTATAAAATAAGAAGAAGAATTTACTTCTTTCATGGATCATAGATCTATAAGACAGATTGTCTTTTACAAAAGAGATCATGAACATCTCATTATAAAAGGGGGGAGAATAATTCAATTCTCTTAGGATCACAGATCCATAAAAGCAGAGCCTTTCATCAAAATAAGAGATTGAAACATCTCTTATGAAATAAGAACTTTTGTTCTTAGAATCTTGAGACAAAGTCTCTTATAAACGAGAATTTATTTCTCAGATCATAAAGCTGATCAGATAGCGCTTTGCGCTCATAAACTAGAGCTTTGCGCTCTTGGGCTAGCGCTCAGCGCCAAGCGCACCGCGTGCTCCTCACGTGTGCGCTACTCAGCAGAACCACAATGTACTCATGATCTGGCGCTCAGCGCCAAGCACGCCACGTGCTCCTCACGTGTGCGCTACTCAACAGAAGCGCAATGCGCTCATGATATGGCGCTCAGCGCCAAGCGCGCCACGTGATTCTCACATGTGTGCTACTCAGCAGAAGCGTGATGCGCTCAAAACTTTTCACCTTGTCGCGATAAAACTTCTGGGCGAAGAAAACGGGCGACGAAGTCCGCAAAGCTGAGTCCCCGGCTTCCAGATTCAAGAAATAGGCCTTCGTAGATATTCAACACCTTTATCAGACTTGGAAATTGGTGTTGAATGGCGTTCTCTCGGGTAAGACCCATTACCACTGATTTGGTGGCAAAAATATACTCATCCGGAGGAAGCAGCTCTTCATAATGCTCTCCCCTAACAGGTAAACCAGAGACCTCGGAAAATTCCTCTAAGGAAATGGAGACTTCTCGATCCAATAAGAGGAAGGTGTGGGTTGGAATGTTCCATTGCTCTAGAAACGCCTTGATCCACCATGTAGGAGGTGCAGAATACTGGAACAAGGAAGCGTATATCGCAGGGTACAATCCGAGCTTCAGCAGCTATGACTTCTTCGCTGATAAGATATATCGGGCCCACTGCAGGTATCCGGCCAGGTGACGGGGAGTTAGTCCTATGTTATATGGTTGTCCCCAAGGGCGCGATTCACCCTGGCATATGCGCCGCCCTAGAGTGTCCAAAGCTACCGGCGGCTGCACGAGTATTGCGGCCATAGAAGGCCGAAGGAGACCTTCTGAAGTCCAATTCACCTCCTCCACAGTATAGCTTATCGGGGGTGCATCTGCATAAGGGATCGCAGAGATAGGCTCCGAGGGTGTCGCACAAGAAAAGCTCCGGCGGCCGCTGATAATTTGATCGTACCATCTGCCCCATAAGTGAAGATTCTTGTGCTCCGGGTCATGGTCTTTGATCAGCGCAAAAACCTGTCGGTCTACGGGTGCTTCGGGGAACCCGCCTTCCGAGCGGATGAATGGGAAAGAGGTGTCGAAAGACATAGTGCCTGCACGGGAAAAGAACAAATTGTCAACCGCCAATGCTACAGTTTAAGCGCTGTCACTAGGTACTTTAAATCTGTACCACACTGCAATGCAGTAAAAAGGAGACCAAAAGGGGACCCACAAAATCTAGATGACAGTTCATCATTAATAAAACAGCCTCATCATTTGATGAGACTGTCAATTAATGAGGAAATCCTCAATTGATTCTCATTTAATGAGAACCCCTCGGGCTAAGGAGTAAATCTCCTCTTGAGAGCAGTGCTCTGTGACAGAGTGACATCTGTCAAACTCTAATGATGAAGGAATAAAAATTCCTGAAGAGCCTTGCTCTAAAGAAATGATGGAATAACCATCAGAAAAATTTAAAATAAAAATTTTTAATGGAATAAGATTCCATGATCTTTAAGATCCATGAGCAAACTCTTAAGAGTTCTTTATGAAAGATTAATAAATCTATGTAATTTGAAAAGAGCAAAGCTCCATTAATGGGTTAAGAATCCCTGAAAAGATCTCTTTAGATCTATGATTCCAAGAGAGCAAAGCTCTGTTAATGAAACCCTACAAAGGGTTTTCTTTAGATCAAAGATCTATGAAGAGTAAAGCTCTGTTAATGGGTGAAACCCTAAATTCTTAAATAATCCTTTAAAAGATTTAATCTTTACCTAAGTTTTGACAGAGTTCTGTCCTTAAAAGAAGTTCTTAAGACAAAGAGCTAGGCTCTGCATGAGAATAAAAATTCTCAGAAGGAAGAAGATGAATAGAAATCATCTCAAGGGCCGAGGGTCCTATTTATAGGTACTGAGATGCCATTTCAACTTCTAGCGCAACGGTGGGGGGGCATTTGTTTCCCCCAATCAAAGCAAAGCTCTGTTCAAAATTCAAATTTTGAAATGAAGCAACGCTTCAGAAGCAGCGCCAAGTGCGCTGCGCCCTAAGCAGCGCACTACGTGATAAGCACGTGTGTGCTAGCGCTAGGTGCGCTACGCCCTAACCAGCATACCATATGCAAAGCACATGTGCTCTAGAGCTAGGTGCGTTGCGCTCTGAGCAGCGCACCACGTGCAAAGCACCGATGCGCTAGCGCTAAATGCGCTGCCTCTTAAGCAGCGCACCACGTGCAAAGCACGGGTGCGCCAGCGCTGGAATTAAAAGCTCTCCACCGTCAGATCAAAGATCTAATAATAATGATAAATCATTAATCAATCAGAATTAAATTTTGTTAAAGAAGGATTTCTCAAATCTTTCCAAACAACAAGATTGTGATCTGTAAATCAGAGCACCGTTGGATCAATGATCCAATGGTGATTAAAAATCACTAAAACACAGAGTAAATTCTGTATGAAAAGATTTACCAATCTTGTTAAAAACAAGAAGATTGCCTTCTGTAAATCAGAAGCCTTTGGATCAAAAATCCAACGGTGGGGAAATCCCCAAATCAATTGGAGAGAAGATCTTCTTAACCGATTGAACAAATCAGCTTGCCCTATATAAAGGCCCCAAGACTTCAAGTCTCATACAGAGGAACCCCCCACAAACTTTGAGAAATCTCAGAAAGAAGATCTAAGCTCTCGGTGGAAGAAGAAGATTTTCTTCAAGGTAAAAATAAAAGAGAGATGAAATCATTTCTTATTAAAAAGAAGAATTCACCTTTTTTTTAAGATCATAGATCTACAAGACCAAGGTCTTTCATAACAGAGATTAAAGGATCTCATTATAAAATAAGAAGAAGAATTTACTTCTTTTCACAGATCATAGATCAAAAAGACAGATTGTCTTCTACAAAAGAGATCATGAATATCTCATTATAAAAGGGGGGAGAATAATTCAATTATCTTATGATCACAGATCCATAAAGGCAGAGCTTTTCATCAAAATAAGAGATTGAAACATCTCCTATGAAATAAGAACTTCTGTTCTTAGAATCTTGAAACAGATTCTCTTATAAACGAGAATTTATTTCTCAGATCATAAAGTTGATCAGATAGCACTTTGGGCTCATAAACTAGCGCTTTGCGCTCTTGGGCTGGCGCTCAGCGCCAAGCGCACCACGTGCTCCTCACGTGTGCGCTACTCAGTAGAAGCGCAATGCGCTCATAATCTGGAGCTCAGCGCCAAGCGCGCCACGTGCTCCTCATGTGTGCGCTACTCAGAAGAAGCGTGATGCGCTCATGATCTGGCGTTCAGCGCCAAGCGCGCCACGTGCTCCTCACACATGCGCTACTTAGCAGAAGCGCGATGCGCTCATGATTTGGCGCTCAGCGCCAAGCGCACCACGTGCTCCTCACGTGTGCGCTACTCAGCAGAAGAGCAATGCGCTCTTTGACTGGCGCAAAACGCCAAGCGCATCGCGTGCTCCTCACGTGTGCACTAAAGAGAATATAAATTGTTCTTTTAATAAGCCCAGAGCTATGATGAATGCTCAGCATTCAATAAAAGACAAAAACATTGTCAGATTCTAAACCAATGCTCAGCATTAATAAAAGAGATTGGGCCCAAATAAACATTCAACAGCCCAGAAAGAAATGTTAAACATTTTAATTGAATGGACTTAGCCCAAATTGGCCATAAGTCCTCAATTCAGATTAATTGAGCCCATATGCTCATAAATCCCAGATCTTAGTCCCAATTGGACTACAGATCTCCCAACCAACATTGGTTCAAGGGTACATCTCTTCACTCCTCTGATATTTGTCGTTGTAATTCTTTAACGTCTTCAAAGAGGTGACGGGTCCCGACAACCAAACATTTTATGGACTGTGGGGTCCTTAAACTCATGGGCTATGATGTCCTTAAACTTTATAGACTATGATGTCTTTAAACTGGACTGTGGGGTCCTTTAAGCCCATGGACTATGATGTCCTTAACCTCGGACTGTGGGGTCCTTTAAACCCATGGACTATGATGTCCTTAATCTCGGACTGTGGGATCCTTTAAACCCATGGACCGTAATGTCCTTAAACTAATCGACCGCAATGTCCCTAAACTAAACAATAAAGCCCAAATGCTCTTTTGTTGGATCTAAATGATCTCGTTGAGTAGATCTTAGTCTAAAATTAGACTAACGTATCATCAACAAACGTTTAAATTGGTCTTAGTCTCAAATGAGACTAACGCATCCTTAAACCCAATTCCAAACCCAAATCTAAGAAGATACGGATTTGGACTAATCCACGCCCACGGGCGACAACATAAATTAGTCTCCGTACACAATCCACGGGCAACCAAAAACAAAACAAACACACACGACACGAAGTGACCATCTGGAGAAGGAGAAAGTTGTTACCACGATGCGGTAGCGTAATTAACTGCAGGGGCTTGCGCCTGCAGGGAAGAGCATCCCCACAATCAAAAACCCCTCAAATGAGGGGGAATCTGACGAAGTCTGCTACAACGGCCGCATCTGTCTAAACCTCCGATACACGGTGCCATAAATCAACTTGGCATCTTCGGAGAGGTGGACGGATAGCACTAAATAGTATCTGCCCCCAGATTCAGGCAAGACGTCAGTCTTCCCGTTTTCCGGCGGGGAACAGTAGTCTATTCAATACAATTACGTTAAGCGTATGAATATCTATAACATGCAGGATATGTACCAAAACAAAATAAAAAAAGCAGAAGGCATTTATTTCCATTAACCAAACTTTATTACATCCAAAAAAAAGAGTAAAATAAACTAAATAGTTTAATTACATCAAAGAAGAAGCAAAAGCCCTAAACATGTAGGAAACGAACAAAAATAAAACTAGCCAATCTTCTGTCGTCAAGTCCGCATAATCTTCATTAGTTGGCTCCATACCTCGATCCTCGTCATAATATTCATTCTCATCTAACGAACATTCCGGAGATAGAGAAGAGAACAGGAAAGTCCGTCAGCGAGTTACACTTGGGTAGGATCGCCTCATAAGAAAATAATGATACTAAAACGAGCAAATGTATATAGGTATGATTGGTGTGTCCAGATATGATGTATATAGGTATAAAGGTATGAGGTGTATGAAAATAAGGTATGTTGCATGAGGTATATATGAATATGGGTATGTTGCATGATGTATATGTGAATAAGAGTATGTTTGTATGAGGTATATGTTAGGCAAGGTTTCGCATTAGTTTGTTAAACAAGGATCCGGATACTCGTGATTATTCCGCTGTGGCCACGGAACAACAATTGGGGAAGTGAAATGTACCGTTTCACTTCCCCGGATCATGATCAAGTAGTAGGGGAATCCGAGTTCCGAATCTCCGTGCCTATTCAAACTACCCATCACCGTTATTCAGTGTAAAGGTTTTGAAGAATTAGAGTTAGTGGGTATATCATCTAGGTATGGAATTTCCACATTGTATGTTATCCACATATTGGATTATTCGCCCTCAAAGTAGGGTTAGTATTCGCCTGTATATAGGGTTAGTATTCGCCCGGAGACCGGGTTAGTATCCGCCCGAATATCGAGTTAGTATTCGCCCGAAGACTAAGTTAGTAGTCGTCTACACATTGGACTGTTCACCCTGCCTGTAGGGATCTTCATTTATAAGTATTACATACCTAGGTTCGCGCATTCTAACCCTAACCGTATCATGTGTCATATATGTTGCAACTTGTATTTAAATAATTGATCTCATTTAATATGGCCTTCCATAACCACTCATTTTATCTTGTTACCTTTTAAAGTCTGTAAGGTGTATCATAATATTTTATAGAACCCTTAGTTAAAAAGATCATGGCATTTAATGGTAGTTATTGCTTATAAGAAACCATGATATTTTTAGAGTAATTATAATTTTGGGAAAACCCATGGTATTTTAAAGAAAATGTCTTTTTAATGAAATATTATGGTATTTATTTGAAATTATCTTTTAATAAAGTTTTAGGTATTCTTTTTGGAAAATATCATTTAAAAAGGTTATGGTTTTTTATTTGAAAATAGACTTTTAGTAAAGATCAAGGTATTTAAATGAAATTGTATTCTTTTAGGATGGTTAAGGTATTTTATTGTAATTAATAATTTTATAAAGCTATGGTTTTTTATTTGGGGGTAACATTTTAGAAATACGTTTGTGTTGGCAACCGCTGCACATGGGCGGCAGGATTTGTGTTCTTTTTAGGGACGATTGCCTATCAACCATGAAATATTTACGTAAAACATTATCCTATAAAATTAGGGTATTTTATTAAAGATGATATTGTACAAGAACAATTCCGCGTTGACAACCGCTGCACATGGGCGGCAGGATTTGTGTCCTTTTTAGGGACGATTGTCTAGTAACCACGGGGTGTTTCATGTAAAATATTATCCTATTAGGGTATTGTTCTCCGCCGGAAATAGAGACGAACCGGGATGGGTCGTCTTGCCTGAATCTGGGGGGAGATGCTATTTGGATTTATCCGTCCATCTCTCCGAAAATGCCAAGTTGATTTATGGCACCATATATCGGAGGTTTGGACAGATGCGACCGTTGTAGCAGACTTTATCAGATTCTCCCTCATCTTATGAGAGGTTTTTGATTGTGGAGACACTCTTCCTTGTAGGCGCAAGCCCCTGTAGTTAATTATGTTACCGCATTATGATAACCACTTTCTCCTGCTCCGGCAGTTCACTTTGTGCTGTGTGTGTTTTTGTTTGTTTTGGTTTTGGTTGCCCGTGGATTGTATACGGAGACTAATTTATGCCGTCGCCCGTAGGGCGTGGATTATTCCAAATCCGTATAATTTTATATTTGGATTTGGGTTGATTTAAGGATCGTTAATCTGGTTTGAGATTAAGATCAGTTTAAACATATGAGCATTTGAGCTCGATTATTTTAGTTCAAGAATATCGCGGTCCATTATCGCCATGTTTGAGGCGAAGTGTTAGTTTAAGGACATTTCGGTCCTTTATCGCCTTTTTGGAGGCGAATATTAGTTTAAGGACATTTCGGTCTAATATCGCCTATGTTTGAAGCGAAATGTTAATTTAAGGACGTTTTGGTCCTTTATCGCCATTTTGGAGGCGAATATTAGTTTAAGAACATTTCAGTCCATTATTCATCTTGCGCGCACGTGTATTTGTTACGTAACAAAGTGAATAATGGAGATATGGAATGTGCCCAATTTGGGGCATGATTCGATTTGAGACATGCACGACAATTAGGAAGTGCATCAGCAAAAGAATTTGTTGGTCATCGAGACCCGCCACCTCTCTGAAGACGTTGAGGAATTACAACGGCATGTATCAGAGATGTGGAGAGTGTACCCTTTTGAACCAAATCCCGTATTTAAGGGAAAAAGGGTTGTTGTGGACCTAAGAATCATTAGTCGTATTTGAGACTAAGATTACTTTAGGAGACAAAGGATGAATATCATTTTGGATATCATCAATGAGAGATCATTAGTCATTTTTTAGACTAAAATCGATTTGGGAAACCATGAGCCATATGAGCTCGATTGATTTTAAAATCAAAGAGGTTTAACCTCAGGAAACTTAGCCGATTTGGGCTGAGATATAATTACTCCACAGAGCTAAGCACTGAGACATACAGTGCTCACGTGCGTTTCACGTGGGCACCGGATTAGTGCTAAACACTAGAGTTCTGTGCCGCTTACGTGTGAAACACGTGAGGCCCACAAATATAGGGGGTTTCCCCTCTTTTACAGAAGTGCTAAGCACTTGATTAGACCCCTCGTGCAAAACACGTGGCTGCTTTCTTTTAGGACTGCTGCCTAACTGACAAAGGAGTTTTTCTTTCCTTTTTAGGCGTCCACATGAGAATCACGTGAGGTAGCTTTGACTTTTCTTTTGCTTGTTTCCCTCTTTTTTTAAGCACTCACGTGGGAAACATATAAGGTAATTTTATTCGTTCTTTTGTTCGTTTGAAGCACTCACGTGGGAAACACGTGAGGCTTCAGAATAGCACTAACGAGTCACCAAGCTATTCTTGTGTTTTTTTTAAAATATTGATCTCCTGTTAATGACATTTTTAGTCATTAATGATCATCAAGATTTCGATTTTGAGGATCTTGGATCATCATCATTTTTTTGAAGAACTAAGATCTTTATATAGGGTTAAACCCTAATTTTTAGAGGAATTAAATTCCCATATGCTCATGTTATTTCTTTTTCTTTTATGACATAGTTCTTTTCCCCTAAGTTTTGAATCCGCAGAACAGAATCTCCCCGATGAGAATTAAATTCTTAATTTGTGGGGAGATCTACTTCTGCAAATCTCAAACAGAAGAAGAACTAAGTTCTTATATGAAAGGTTAAACCCTTAGATAGGCAAAGAAGAGACACTGTGATCTCTGTGTATTTTTTTTACCCGGGGTTTCAATGAAGCAAGTCTTCTTCTTCTTTTGAGAATTAAATTCTCTTTCTTTTTCCAGAGCTCGCTGTATATATTTTTTTTTTTGCAGAAACTTGTAGTGAGTTCTCTCTCTCTATTTTTCTTCCTCCTCCCCTTTTTGTCATCTCGTTGCTCCTATTTATAGGAGAAAGAAAGGAATCAATTTGTTGAGAAAATCTCTCATTGAGAGATCATTATTGATTTTATAATCAATCAAAATGATCTTTTGGATTAATCGGTGAATTTTTTGTTAGTGTATATGCCCTAGGGGCCATTATTGTATCATACTAGGTTGTATATTACTTAATGGAAGCTTGGGATATTCACAGTTGTATATACAGTCTTGCTAAAAATGGTAGTATGCTACTTGGTTTGTGTCTACTTTAATATGTATTTATGTTTCTTGTAACGTATCACTTATACATATTAGTAGAGCCTATAGGTTCTTTGCTTGATTACCAGCGTTGTGATGGCAGTCACACTAGTAGGGGCTGGATAGTCTATAAGCAACATCCTATACATGTCCCTAGTCGTAGGATTATCGAGACATGGCATCGATACTCCAGAGTAGACTAGTGTGTACGCTTCTCATCCCAGTTGTGGAGATGGTCTGTCCCACAGCCATCAGTACATCATAGTGGAGATAGTATGCAGGTGCTCGTTAGGTTACGGGTACACCGGACATGACTCGCAGGGGAACTGTTGGTTGGTATTATACCCGTCGTCAGTTAACAGTTCCCAGGTGACATGAGTACAGCATACTCCGCAGAGTTGACACTGCTACTTCGCCTCGAGTGTGTCCCACTGTTCTTAGATTGCTACCCTACCACGGCTCAAAGGAGTCGTGCAAACAGGTAGCAGTTGGGTGCAGTCCCGAGCACTTAGAGGCAGTGGCGGTTAGACACGATTCGTCTCTCCCGGTATTGGGAGTTGGTATCGCACTGTGTCAGAGAGCCATTACGCAAAGTCCCTGGCCAGGGCAAGCGAGATTTACTGGTAGGTTCCAGTATTTTCTCAGGGTGTAATGAGCTATGCTCCAACACGACTTATACCGCTATTAGGGGACCGACGCTTGCCGCCCCCTAAGCTCGATATGCAATAGTCTTAGACGAACAGACCGGACTGTACGGAGATTGTCACATCTGGCTCAGTAGGAGTTCGTATGGGTTTCCTCATCGGCCTTCTTATCGACATCTACCTGGGGACCGTTACGTACAGCTAGTGCCGCTTGCGGTCTGTGGTTAAACCCACTGCCCGCGTAGTGTCGAGTCTTTAGAGTCACACACAGAGATTTTCCCTACTCCAGGCGAAACGATATAGAGGTCGTATGGTTTTACGACAAGGGTTCGGACGCATACGTGTTTAAACGCGCGTACGACGTTCGGACAGTTTTTACTAGCCGGCTTTGGTTTAAACCAGATTCTAGTATCGGGTTATTGGATTTATACAGTCTAAAGTTTTTCCGTGTTTTCACGGATAGGAGGGGCATTCTCGTAATTTGTCGGGAAGCTTCTAGAAGGATGATGACATGGAGGGTTGTTAGTTATATGTATGCCCTAGAGGCCATTACTGTACATAGGATGTATATTGTAGTGGATGCTTGGACATATATAGGGAAGACTTTCTTGCTCGACATGATAGTATGCTATCTGGTTGATCTTTACCTTAACGTGTACACTGATTGTCTCTCTGTTACATGTTAGTAAAGCCCTTAGGATGAGTACTTGACTACCTGGACTATGATGCGAATCATACTAGTGGGGACATGGTAGTCCATAAGTACATCCTTCAAAGTCCCTAGTCGTGGGTATATCGAGACGGGGCATCGATATACCAGAGTAGACTAGCGTATACCTTCTCGACCCATACAGATGGGCGATGGATGATCCCATATCCATTGGTGTTTGACATCAGAGATGATATACAGGTGCTCAGTGGAGACTGGGTACACTGGACGGACTCGCCGAGAACTCCCAGATGGTATTATACCTTACGTCAGATGGCAGTTCTCTGGTGACACTGGTACAGAGTAGTCTGTTGACCCGAGATCGTCATAGAGTCTTGTGTGGTTCTCACTGTGCTTTGATTTCCACCTTACCACGTCCAAGAGGACGTGCAAAACGGTGGTTTTTGGGTACAGTCCCGAATCACATGGAGGCAATGAGCGATAGGAGGGGATTCGTCTCTCCCGGTATAGGGAGTTGATGTTGCGCTGTGTTCGATTGGCTATAACCGGAAATCCCTGGCCAGGGTTGCTGAGATATACTGGTAAGTGTTATCAGTAGTTTCTCGAACTGTTATAGACCTCATATCGACACGACTTATCGAGCTATTGGGGTCTGACGTTTACCACCCCTAGGCGAGATATGCGACATATCAGACGATCAGACCGGACTGTACGGTAAGTGTTACTGGTTGGATTCACAGGAGTGTGAGCGGGCTTGCTCGTCGATCTTCTGATCGCTCAATACCCGGATGGCCGTTACGTTTAGCAGACCGCTTGCGGCTTGTGGGTGTTTGATATGATCATCACCTGCTGCCGGCGTATTGACGAGTCTTTAGAGTCCTACACAGAGGTTTCCTGGCTCAAGCGAAACGAAATAGGAGCGCATATGAGATATGTGCGGGACCGAGAATAATGCGTGTATGTGATACCGTATTCTATTCTCGCGATGAATGTATCGATTGGTTGTATGCGATATAACCTAGTTATCGAATCAAAGATTGATTCGATAAGCCGATACATTGGATATTAGTCGGTTATATGCGATATGACCGGATCGTTAAATCAAGTGTTGATTTAATGATTTAATGCATAATTATATATTTGATATATTACTTTGCATTAACTAGTATTGGTTCACTTAAATGGATTTTCTCACTCGGGTGTGCACATCGTACATGTGATATATTTTTGTGCACTTGATTGTATCATGTTTGATGATGCAAGATTGCTAGGGTTTGTGTAAAGAGTTAGACCTTGGTTAAGTAAATGGTTAGGGTTTTCATTTATTCATACATTTATCTTTTTATTTGGATTAAAAGAAAAGAGAAAAGAAAAACAAAAGGTTTCTTTCCTTCATGAAGCTTGTTGAAGCTTCTTGAAGCTTTGACCAAAGTAACCCTTTTGTCTTCATCTCATTAACCCTAACCATTCATTTAACCTTAGTCAATTCTCTACACATAACCATGGTTAGCTTATGATAAGAATTCATTTTCTTATCTATTTTATTATTCTTATCATAATATTCATCTTCTTCTTCTTCTTCTTCTTGAAGAAGAAAACCTAGTTTCCATCAATGGTGATTGATGAAAAAGAGTGAGAAATCCAATTCTAAAGTGAACCCACCTCCTATTTCTTCATCCTATACCTCTTGCCAAGTAGTATAGGGTGTTTCCTTCACAAGTTTTCATGGCTTGGTGAAGGTGGAGCTTGATCTTGTGATGTCTCGACGTAGATCATCTTCGGCATCGTCGTCGATGACCTAGCCCGCTTTTTCTCCGATGAAGCCGACGTTAGAGCCCGGGATCCGATGATCGCAGCGAGGAGACATCATCACGGAGCTATGGTGGCGGAGCACCGGATCTACAAAGGTTGTATTTCCGTTCACTCATTGTAAAGTAGTTTACTAGTTCTTGTTTCGCCTAAAATCTAGTTAACGATCCGTATTAGGGTTTCTCGGCACCCGTAAAATTTGAAATTGGCATGGTTGATGCCTTGTGAGACCTCCTTAGTGTGCCTAGGAACCCTACAGTGGTATCAGAGCCTAGCTAGAGCCTTAGGCGATGCCTAGACGACGTTTGAAACCCGATCGAACCGAAACCCTAATTCAAAACATGCTCTCTGGACTTTTTCTGAAAAAGTGGTTTTTTCCAAATTAAAAATGCTTAAAAAATTCAGCAGGAAATTCTAAGAATTACGGTGCAAAAATTACCTAATGATCTGTCTAAAGCGCGGCGGATCCGTGGCATTAGCCGCCTATTGCGGCGGTTCCGCGCCCATTTAGTCTCTTCAGTCAACCATTTTTGCACAGTAACTTCTTTATTTAAATGCTGAATTTTATGGGAATTTTTAAAATTTATTCAAGAGTTGAATTTTCTGGGGTGTATTGGGAATTCGTAGATTCGATCGGATTATCAGATTTTGTCTATGTGGCTTTCCGGATATATTGAATATGTTAAAAAGTTCGACCGGATATAAATACCCACCTTTTCACCTGTCGGGAAATTTCCAGGTGTTGGATTTTTCCGTGGTTTAAAGACGTTCTAAGTAGTGCAAGTAACGCGATGGACCCTCTAGAAGACAACAAACCTTAACTCGATTATGTGACCGTCTTGAACTGCCCTTTGAACCTTAGGGTTTGGGGCAGTATGGCGTGCCACATGTGAGGCGTTGGCTTGACCCTTCTACGGCTGGACCGTTGGTACTGAGGCACGAAGTGAATGTCTTTGAACTTATTTCATGAGTTGAGCTGTTTCGGGAAAACTTGGGTGTTCGACTGTTCGATCAGAAAGTTTAACATTTTCTGTTTATCTGGAATGTGATACAACAATTGGAATTCACAATAAGTTATGAGATAACTGAATGAATGATATAAACATAGCAGTTTAGTCTCACTTGATCGGTTGCCACGGAATTTTGATGTGATCAAAAGTCCGTCGCAATCACGTAGCGTACGCGGATACTCGCCGGGTAAACTTAATAGACAACCTCACTCCATAGCTCCGACCAAGTGACTGTAGGAGAACCCCGTCGCCGAAAGCATCCGTTCGGGTGCTCGCGGAAGCGGTGTTCCGCCTTGGTGCACTTCGTCGACGGCGTCGGGGGTGCGGCCGTCTACTAAAGTTTGCGACGAGCATTCGATCAGGATGTCGGAAATCTTGTTGAATTGCCCGACTTGATATTGAAAAGTGTTTTAGATAATGAGACTAAAATGCGGGGTTTATAATTGTTAGACATGTGATGTCTAAGGAATTCATTGGATTAGGCATGCGATGTCTATGCAGGTTGTGGATTCCAACTGTTGTAGTTTTACACTTTCTTTTCTGTGACCGTAAGTGTAATTTGTGATATCGCCGGTTTCGTTGCTATATGTCAACGACAATTGGGATGCGCATATTTACTTACGTTGATGACATGTGATGTTATGTGTTGCTGGATATATTATATTGGATCGTCGTGTTTGAATAGCCGGGGTTTTTTATGTGAGATGAGTGTTTTTCATTTTCATTCATGTAAAAACTTGTATGTAATATTCTTTTAATGGGGCACTTCCAGGTTGCGGAAGTTGTCACCCTTTGTATATTATTTACTTTTCCGCACTAGGATAGACCCAAGGAGGGGAGCATAAGTAACCGGGTTCTGGAGTCCAGTAGGAGACCAACTCGAGGAGTCGAGTCCGGGTCTCCTAACTCTAGAATTGGTAGGGTTGCTTGCCGCTCTCGTAGGGGTCTAGGGGTGTGGGTTTGGCTATTCATCACTGTCACGACCCAGAATTGGCCCGTGACGGCCCTAATACTACGCAACGCCCAAAGACGCAACGCAGTAAAAGAAAGCCAAACCCAGAAATCTAAACCATGAAAAATCCGGAAAAGATAATATAAGTTTTGAAACAATTGAAATCGCAACCCAAATTCTTTAAAAGTCTTACTTTCTTTCTTTAAAGTTTTAGCAGCACCCCCTTTTTGTAAAGACAAGTCAAGATGAATGCAACACAAAAATAATGACAGTAGAGAAAAAGCTGTATATAAAAGACATCAATCCACAATAATACACACTAACGTCCTCACCAAGTCTCTATGTCCACAGATACAATAGTAGATAGAGAGAGAGTACAATATACAACGAAGGTACAATATGAAATACAGATAACCGTCTAACCCACCTAAGCAAAATGGTACTGTGAGCTGATGCGGTATCTGTAGCAAAAGGTGGTAGCTGGATAGCTGAATAAAGGAATAGCCTGCCTCGACTACTCTGGGGAAAAACCTGAAACACCTGTGGCACAACGGGGGTGAGTTGCCAACTCGTGAATAGTATAAAACATATGCAGGTAATCGCAGGAATGCACGTACAGCATGAATCTAAGATATGCGATTACAATAATAATATGTCATGCAATGCTGAAATAAGGAGAGTACGCTAGCAGGTACAATCAATATATGAAGTAATGATGGCATGATAATAGTGTGCAATGACTATGCAATAGAGATATGAGAAAGCAATACGCAACCATCATAAGGGTACACTACAAGTACTACCAATATATGAATCTGTGCATAAAGTAGGTAAAAGTGAGGTATGAGGTGGAATATGTCATTTCCCACGGAAACCTGACGTCGTGGCAGGACCACAATCCAACAAGATACTCCCATCCCAAATCCTCAAACCAGCCCCCACATTGGGCACTCACATCATATAAGTCTCACATCTCCTCAATGTACAATATCGAGTAATCTCCTATATCCCGAATGTACAAATCACCAATCACATAGGTATATCCAATGTCCACTCCCAATGAATCACCTAGTATCCCAAGTCCAATCTCAAGTAAGTTTCTAGCATCCTAAAGATATATATATGTACAGAAATAAATATGATGGGGGCAATACACATATATTAGCGTCCCATTCCACTAATATTGGTGTAAGGGTATATATAACAACGGCTAAATCCCCTGTTATATATACAAAAAGGGGTTAAAGAAATATCATGAAACCGTGTGCCAAGCATCGACACAGAAATCCTCGTATATCGGGCTCCGTCAGTCCGGATCAGCCCACGGGGTCCGTCTGCGGTATCGGCCCTCGGCCCCGCCAGTACAGATCCTCCCGCATCCAACTCTCGACTCTGGCCAGTAGCCTCCGGACAACTGCCAGGTCCAAACAATCACCGGTAGGTACTCGCCCGCCTCCAGGCTCAATCGGCAAACCCATCGATCTTCTTGCCGAGGGGAACCATACCGGGCCCCACCATGTACTCTCATACGGCAACCACACCTCGTATGGAGTAGATAATCAGCACCGATAAAACTCATGGGGGACGCTCAAATATCATATCAAGGAAACCGGGTTGTTACATGTATGCATAATTTCATGAACTCCCGCGGTTCCCAAATCCCGAAAACATCATATAAAATCCAGATAAACAATGCATAAATCCAGGAATAAATGTATGCGATATATCTGAATGCGAGCAGGTAAACACAAGTATATAGCTGAACCAGATGTATGCGAAAACACGATAAGGTACAGCTAAGTAACATCAGTAAATGTGAATATGCAACAACAACTGAATGTGTATCTAACATACAGGTGTAGCAAAGTATAGGTATCTACCTATAGGAACTGATGTCGTATACCCCCCTGGGTATAAGTAACATATGTAGGAAATCCCTCCCGGTGTAGGTAAAATATGTAGGAGGTATACCTGTAGCTGTATCGCAAAGTGAAAATATACCTATCACTAAAGGTGTGATACACTATAGGTATACCGATAAGCTAGGTGTCAAGTGTGACAAGCAATGGTAGCTATAAGGGGTAGTGTGTGACATGGCAATTATTGACGGCGTGTGTGTAGCATGCAATCCGTGCTCGTGCAACATGAACCGTCAATAATGTGTGCAGTGTCCTACGGCTGCTAGTCACAGTAAATAACTATATCAAAGAATGCAGTAAATGCGCAATTCTACAATGACGTAGAATGTGCGATAGGAAATTGAATCCTAGCCCAGACGCATAACGCCATGCGGGCGATTCCCCTGTAGATGTTATATCTACTCACCTATACTCCACGCTAGGTGAATCCTACCATCTGCTCCCCCTGTAGCCGTGTCCGTAGTCCCTGCCTGCAAACCTGCAAATAAGATATGGAAATCACATATAAGCCAAATATCTCGCGAAACGCGATATCGAATCGAAACGAGAAACTCGCGTCGCGAACTAAACGCGCGTGTGCACGATACGCTGAATCGTGTGTGTACGCGTCTAAAACCATCGCGACACGCCGCGATACGCTGGATCACAGAACCCACTCACGTATCGCGCGTATCGTGCAAACACAACAAAACACAAAAGCGACATATAGTCCCAGATTTTCCTACAGGCAAGATATTACAAAACTAGACATGTCAAAGACCTAGAAAACACAGCAGGGAGCCCTACACCAAAACCCCAACACCTAAGCTCCCAACTGGGCCGCAAATTGCGGCCAAAAAGAAGAAATTGGCGGCCCGGGTTAGGAGTTAGGGGTTCGTCTTCTGGTGGTGTGATCTAAACCTAGGTATCATGCTCTAGTCTTCTCAATTTTATTCTGTAGGCATCGGGTCACCAGCAGATCACAAATATCCATTATATCGCTTAAAAACGACAATTTGCACAATACACAAACCCTATGGTAATTTAGTGAAATCCAGGGAATTTCTCAGTATGAGTGACCCTACTAACACTAGATTTACCTAAGGTAGCTAACACAATCATCAATTTGTCATCACAACTCACAATACACCAAAACTAGCACTAAATTAGCTATTTAGCACTAATCGACACAAAACCACACACCAATAAGCAAACTAGGGATTGGGTTCAGGAAGTATACCCAAAAGACCTCCAAGGAGCAGGTGAAGAAGGGAAAGGAGCTGCTGTTGCTTGCCTCTGCTGCTTCTACTGCTTGCTGTTGCTTCTGTTGTTGCTTCTGTTGTTGCTTCTGCTTCTTCTTCTGCTACTGCTTCTACTTCTGCTGCTGCTGCTATTGGAGATGATGATGATGATGCTGATGATGTTGTCATGGTTGTTGTTGTTGAGCTTCTGCAAGTGATGAGAGCTCCTGCTGCTCCTGCTGCTGCCCTTGCTATTGTTGTTGTTGTTGTTACTGCTGCTGCTGGGGCAGCTGCTGCTGCTGCTGAAGTGTGAGTGTGTGTGTGTGTGTTTGAGAGAGTGAGGGAATGAGAGATGGAAAATGAGAGGAGAATGAGAGCAAGCAACCAAGACCCCCCCTTCTCTTTCTCTTTCTCATTAAATGAGGCATGGGCAAAGCCATAATGCCCATGCTCTCTCTCTCTCTCTCTCTCTCTCTCTCTCTCTCTCTCAAAGTCAACCAAGCACAAAACAAAAATTCAAAATAAAACCCCTTTTTAAATTCATTTACATTTAAAAACCATCATGCTTAAAACCCACTATTAACAACCATAACTCTTAAACTAATCTTAAAACTAACTTAAGACAAATAGTTAGCTAACCATGATTGCTAATCATGTTTAACCCCAAAAACAACCCTAGTTATCATGCACAAGTGTGTATGTGCCTAATAAAATTCTAATAAAATACACAATAATTAGGATAAAATATTTAAAACTTAATTTGGTAAACTTTTTATTAAAAACCATATATTAAAATATAATTAGCTACAAAACACATTCTAAGGTGTTACAATCACGACCGTGGAATCCGTGTTTTATACTGGCTCGTATTGAAAACACGGACGTCCTAGTATATCCAATATTTCATATGATTCTTCTGCTGCGATATCTGTGATGTGATCATGTGATATGTTCTGTGATGGATACTATATATAGTATATATGATATATTATATAGACGTTACTTATGTTTTACACCCGCGCTAGCCCTGCCCCGCTCTGCCGTTAGTTACCTAACCTAACGGTGCACGAGGGGACATCAAGGCGAATGCGGATGGCATAAGTGTACGTCGTATTTATCTGTGATGTTTAGGTACTTAAATGATGGGACTTCATTAATGTGATTAATGAAATAAAAGAAACCTAAGATGTTGTAGAATCGAATTTCAAAATAAAACAGGTAGCTACAGTTCTTGCTTTGCACAGCGGTATATATGATATATCATGCACCTTATTCGATGAGGAAAGGACCGAGATCCCTTCACCGGGAGTGACTCCTTTAGCAATAACTGGCAGATGCTACACACTCGGTTTGTCTTTTGATTGTTTTTAAGAGTTTTTGCTTTGCACAGTGATATATATGATATATCCCGCACCTCATTCGACGAGGAAAGGGCCGACGATCCCTTCACCGGGAGTGACCCCTTTAGCAAAACTAGAAAAGCCTCAAAAACACTCCATTTCAAAATCATTTGATTCTACAACGATATCAAGTTCATTACGCAATAGGTTTTCAGAAAAACCTGTCGTAGCCCTCCGTCATTTCAGATAAGTCCTATTTAGTATTCGTGCTACGTTTGTTGACCTCCGTCAAGGCGTAGTGTGCGGTAGCTAACTAGTATTTATCTGCTTATGCATATGATGCAGACTGGATTAGGGTAGTCATGCGGCCTTATTGACCTCCGTCAAGGGTCGTGCGGGTGGGTTTAATTCGATCAAGAAATGACGGGTTGAACTTGACTAGTAGCCTATGGTTTGTTGACCTCCGTCAAGGTCATAGGGTGCTAGGGGCAAAACTATCGGGAATTTCAAGTGTTGAAATTTGCAATGAGATTGCATACCTTCTATGAGATAGTTGGATCCCGATACCCGCTGCAAGTAAGAGTTACTCCTGGGAGAGTTTTACACATTGCAACTAGCCGATCAAGTAGGTGTCTAGAAAGGTGTTAACGAGGTTACGCCTCTGGGAAAACGAGGTTTACATTAATTAGGTTCGTGCGAAAGCACGGGGGACCTCCCTCAAAGTACCGACACTGGCCTGGCTGAAAGATTGGCGAACTTGTAGTGTGTAATTAATCCCGGCTAGTCTTTCCTTTTAGGGTTTGAAGGAAGATTTAATAAAAAAAGTGGGAGCCATCCTGATTAGATAAAATAATAACCAATCTATTCTTGCAAGAGCGCACGCTGAGTGTTTTCTTCTCTCTTTCTCCAGGTAGCGACCATATCACGCCTTAATCAAGATAATAAAACGGATATATTGACCGAACCCGCTTGTTATACTGAGCTGGGGAACGTTGGTCCCGCTCCAACTTATAATTGTTATAAGACAGAGCAGGAAATTGGGGATTACAGAATTCCCGTGCCGCCAAAACGAAGAGAGTGCATGCTGATGCATCATCTTCGGGTGTGTTCATTACAAAGAACTGTTTCTCAGTATCCTCCGCATCCTGGGTATGTGATACCAGATCAGGATCCCAGATATGTAATCTGTTACATAGGGCTACAGCTAGGTAGAGAACTGAGAACGGGTGATAAGTTTCATGAGACAGAAAACGGGGCAAGTGTTGCAGCCAAGTCTGTTGGTCACTGTCACCCAGTATTCCAAATACATTGATTCTGAACGAATGTTATTAGATACCGTACCTGATATACAAAATCATATCAGTCTCTTTATTAGTAAAGAAATGATAAAATTTTGTATTGTTGGATAATGTTTTGAACATTTCCTATATCAAAAGTTGATCGGTTCAGGCACGTTATCTAAAAGCATTGATCTTCTAAATCAAACTACAGTTCTTTAGTATACGGAACACACACAAGAGGAATAGTTCAGAAATGAACGAATCCTTCTTGAGGCATTGTAGACTAGGTCATATCAATGCGACCCGACTGGCTGAAGTTACATTTTAGATGCATATTTAAATCAGTTTGAATTTACATCTTGTGAAACTTGCCAGTCATGTCACAGAGATAAGATGACCATAGCTCCGTTTACTGGAAATAGAGAAAGAGTTAGTGAACTCTTGGGATTGATACATGTTGATGTATGTAAAGTCCTATGTCTACATATGCCAGGACTGGTTCTTTGTACTTCATTACATTCTCTGATGATCTTTCGAGATTCAGACCTATGTTCCTGTTGAAACACAAGTCCGAACCTTTTGAGATATTCACAGAATATGATTTAGAAGTAGAGAACCAAAATACGGGTATAAGTATTATGTCCTTTGATGTGATCGAAGAGGAGAATACTTGAGCACGGAATTCTTGGACTATTCTAAAGGAGAACGAGATTCTCTCTCAGCATTACTCCTCCGTATACACCATAGCACGATGGTATATCGGGGTGGAGCAGTCACACCCTATATGATAAGGTGTGCTCTATGATGAGTACTACTGAGTTACCTATTTCCTTTTTGGGAGTTATGCACTTGAGAAGCTGCATACCTATTGAATAGGGTTCAAATCAAATCAGTTGCCTACCACTTCATATTTGATATGATAAGGGAAGAGCCCATCTCTTAAGTTAGTTAAGATTTAGGGTTGTCCAGCCTATGTCTGAAAAGCAAAAACCGGACAAGCTCGAGGCAAGGTCTGTAATGTAGAACTGGAAAGGTTCCAGCTATACAAACTACAGCAGATGATTTGATAAAACCAAAGGATTCAATAGTTACCAACGAACCTCAGCCTCTCCGCCGATCTAGTAGGGTTTCTCACCCACCTGAGAGATACTTCTGTTTCTCTATGACAGTGGGAGCGAGGATTGCATCATGAGATGATGACCCAACTAGTTTCGAGCTGGCTATCAGGAGTGGGACTCTGTAAGAATGGCTGGATGCTTAGTGATCTGAGATGGAATCCTTATACACCAACAAAGTATGGACTTTAGTTGCTATATCTGAAGGGTTAAATCCCCATCAGGAGCAAGTATATCTTGAGAAGATTACTTGGTGTAGATGGAAAAGTTGAGACTTTCAAAGCTAGACTTGTTAAAGCTTTTCGTCATCGACCAGGCGTGGATTATGATGAAACCTTTTCAAGTGGCTATGCTTAAGTCCATCCAGATCCTACTTGCCACGGCTACATACCATGACTACGATATCTGGCGGTTGGGTGTCATGACTGCTTTTCTAAATAATGTTTTAGAAGAGAGAGTCTATAAGTACACAGCCAGAGGGCTTCGTAGACAGTGGGAGCAGCGGAAACGTGTACAAGATGCTTTATAGGATAAAGCAGGTATCGCGGAGTTGGAACATCTGTTTTGATGTAGTAGTCAAAGAGTTTGATATCATCAAAATGGTAGATGAACCTTGTATATACAAAAAGGTAGTAGGGAGTATGGTGATGATCCTCGTAGAGTACGTGGATGACATACTCTTGATAGGGAAGGAGTTTCCTATGCTACACTCGGTCAATCTCCGCTTATCACAATGATTCTCCATATAGGATCAAAATGATACCTCCTAAATCCTGGATTTTGGATCTATGAGATAGATCTAATTGGATGTTAGGATTCTCACTAGTTGTAATGAGATGGTATCAATCGATCCTAGGGAGAATCACTGGAAGGGTTCCAGGGTGATAATGACGACTGAATGTCAGTCGCAGGCATTGTCCTTACCCTCAGTAAAGGGACGGTATGTTAGAAGAGTTCCAAGCTAGATACCGTGGCATACTAGACGATAAAGGCTGGATACATCGCTACTTAAGATGCTACCAAAGAGGCAGTCTGGATGTATATTAGTTCATGAGATGAACTTTGTTCCTCCCATTGTGTGACAATGGAGTTGTGGCTATGCCAAGGAACACCCGTCCCATCAGTGATCCAGACATATTCTGAGGCAGCATTACCTGATCATGGAGATGGTTGATCTCCAGGGTGATCGAGGTTAGGAGAGTAGAAGCAGAGGACAACACGGCGGATCCACTCACAAAGGCCTTTTCCCAGAGAGAGACTTTTATGGGATGGTTGAGTATGAGATACTGCAACCACTGCTATCAGATGGCCCTAGTGCAAGTGGGAGATTGTTAGTTATATGTATGCCCTAGAGGCCATTACTGTACATAGGATGTATATTGTAGTGGATGCTTGGACATATATAGGGAGGACTTTCTTGCTCGACATGATAGTATGCTATCTGGTTGATCTTTACCTTAACGTGTACACTGATTGTCTCTCTGTTACATGTTGGTAAAGCCCTTAGGATGAGTACTTGACTACCTGGACTATGATGCGGATCATACTAGTGGGGACATGGTAGTCCATAAGTACATCCTTCAAAGTCCCTAGTCGTGGGTATATCGAGACGGGGCATCGATATACCAAAGTAGACTAGCGTATACCTTCTCGACCCATACAGATGGGTGATGGATGATCCCATATCCATTGGTGTTTGACATCAGAGATGATATACGGGTGCTCAGTGGAGACTAGGTACACTGGACGGACTCGCCGAGAACTCCCAGATGGTATTATACCTTACGTCAGATGGCAGTTCTCTGGTGACACTGGTACAGAGTAGTCTGTTGACCCGAGATCGTCATAGAGTCTTGTGTGGTTCCCACTGTGCTTTGATTTCCACCTTACCACGTCCAAGAGGGCATGCAAAACGGTGGTTTTTGGGTACAGTCCCGAATCACATGGAGGCAACGAGCGATAGGAGGGGATTCGTCTCTCCCGGTATAGGGAGTTGATGTTGCGCTGTGTTCGATTGGCTATAACCGGAAATCCCTGGCCAGGGTTGCTGAGATATACTGGTAAGTGTTATCAGTAGTTTCTCGAACTGTTATAAACCTCATATCGACACGACTTATCGAGCTATTGGGGTCTGACGTTTACCACCCCTAGACGAGATATACGACATATCAGACGATCAGACCGGACTATACGGTAAGTGTTACTGGTTGGATTCACAGGAGTGTGAGCGGGCTTGCTCGTCGATCTTCTGATCGCTCAATACCCGGGTGGCCGTTACGTTTAGCAGACCGCTTGCGGCTTGTGGGTGTTTGATATGATCATCACCTGCTGCCGGCGTATTGACGAGTCTTTAGAGTCCTACACAGAGGTTTCCTGGCTCAAGCGAAACGAAATAGTAGCGCATATGAGATATGTGCGGGACCGAGAATAATGCGTGTATGTGATACCGTATTCTATTCTCGCGATGAATGTATCAATTGGTTGTATGCGATATAACCTAGTTATCGAATCAAAGATTGATTCGATAAGCCGATACATTGGATATTAGTCGGTTATATGCGATATGACCGGATCGTTAAATCAAGTGTTGATTTAATGATTTAATGCATAATTATATATTTGATATATTACTTTGCATTAACTAGTATTGGTTCACTTAAATAGATTTTCTCACTCGGGTGTGCACATCGTACATGTGATATATTTTTGTGCACTTGATTGTATCATGTTTGATGATGCAAGATTGCTAGGGTTTGTGTAAAGAGTTAGACCTTGGTTAAGTAAATGGTTAGGGTTTTCATTTATTCATACATTTATCTTTTTATTTGGATTAAAAGAAAAGAGAAAAGAAAAACAAAAGGTTTCTTTCCTTCATGAAGCTTGTTGAAGCTTCTTGAAGCTTTGACCAAAGTAACCCTTTTGTCTTCATCTCATTAACCCTAACCATTCATTTAACCTTAGTCAATTCTCTACACATAACCATGGTTAGCTTATGATAAGAATTCATTTTCTTATCTATTTTATTATTCTTATCATAATATTCATCTTCTTCTTCTTCTTCTTCTTGAAGAAGAAAACCTAGTTTCCATCAATGGTGATTGATGAAAAAGAGTGAGAAATCCAATTCTAAAGTGAACCCACCTCCTATTTCTTCATCCTCTACCTCTTGCCAAGTAGTATAGGGTGTTTCCTTCATAAGTTTTCATGGCTTGGTGAAGGTGGAGCTTGATCTTGTGATGCCTCGACGTAGATCATCTTCGGCATCGTCGTCGATGACCTAGCCCGCTTTTTCTCCGATGAAGCCGACGTTAGAGCCCGGGATCCAATGATCGCAGCGAGGAGACATCATCACGGAGCTATGGTGGCGGAGCACCGGATCTACAAAGGTTGTATTTCCGTTCACTCATTGTAAAGTAGTTTACTAGTTCTTGTTTCGCCTAAAATCTAGTTAACGATCCGTATTAGGGTTTCTCGGCACCCGTAAAATTTGAAATTGGCATGGTTGATGCCTTGTGAGACCTCCTTAGTGTGCCTAGGAACCCTACAAGGGTAAGGTGGCATTAGCATTTAATGGATTTGTGACTCACTTAGATGAATCATTCAAGTGAGTTAATGAAGCATTTTTTGCTTAATGACTCACTTGATGATTCATTGTATATATTTAATGAAGCATGATGATAATGCATTTTGATTTATTCATTTTGATTTTCTTATGCTTCATTATATATTAGAAGTAAGAAGCTTTTTCATTCATTCTCATCATCACCTTCTCTCTCCTCAAGCTCTCTCATTCTTGAAACCCTAACCCTAACCTCTCATGTGTTGAGATCAAGGGTTAGCTAGACTAATACATCCATAATCTCACTCTATATCCCCTAGGTAGCTTAGATTAGCACTTTGAGCAACCTAGTTATCTCAAGTTAGAGATCAAGCTTGGCGTAGGAGCTCTCGGGTGGATCGTCTTTGACTCGAGGAGGCCGTTGAGGTGCCGATGTTCCAAGGAGCCTACAAGGAGTGGAGGACAGAGATGAAGACCCGAAGGACAAGTAACGTGAGGTATAACTTCGAATCCGAGTAGTTAAACCTCTCGTAGTTTGCTAGTAACGGTTTAGACACGATTCATGCGCTCAAGTCCGTGTTACGAAGCTTTGATAATCGTTTTTCATATATTCCGCCTCCCCGCAAGTTCGTGGGGTGCGTGACATAGACTTACAGTGGTATCAGAGCCAACTAAACCGTTACTAGCTTGTTAACAACTAATTAGAAGTTCGATCGATGAAAAACGCGAAAACACACCCCGAACACCCTAACAGTTTCTGTAAATTTTAAACGTGTCGAAAAAATATTTGATATGCCTTAAAATTCACAGCAGGGAAATATAAGAATACTGGGAAAATACGAGATCCTAACACGGCAAGACGGCCGCGGATACGCGGCAAGATGGTGCTTTTGACCGCGGATCCGCGGCGGAGTCAACTCCGAGTTGACTCGGATTTTCACAGAAATTCATATTTTTTGGTTTTTTGTTTTCCTGTATATTCTGTTTCTACCCAGGTTACTTCAGTACAGGTTTTCTTTTGGGGTAGACACGGATAAAGGTAGTCGATCGATGTTCTAAATTAATTGCTAATTGGGTTTTTATCTATAATGTTTAATGTGTTCGTAAACCTCCCCTAACTGCTAGTATGTCGGTTGGCAGGGGGTTGCACATTTCTGAAATGTTTACTGTTTGTGTATATGGACTTGATTGGGATGTTGTGATGATTAGCCGGGGTTTGAGATGTGTTTTATATTCATTCATTCGATGTAAATGTAATATGATGTAATATTCATTTGCGGGGCGCATCCAAGTTGCGGTTGTAGCCACCGTTGTATTATTTCATTTTTTCTGTTTTTGCTCCTAGGATAGACCCAAGGTGGGGTGCACAAACTACCGGGTACGTTGAAGTGTTTAGTGGCCTACTCATGATGTTGAGGGAGACCGCTTCACTTCGGGTACTTGGCGGGTAGTTCGCCGTACCCGTAGGGGTCTAGGGTGGGGTAATGGCTATTCATCACAACTGTGTAGTCCGTCTTTTATTGCAGGCTCAAAGGAAATGCGGATTGCTAGTATATCCAATAAAGTTCATCAGTGATCTGGAATGCTTATTATTGCGTCTGACGAATGTACAATATCTATATATGATAGCTATTAGACGTCACTTATGTTTTACACCCGCGCTAGCCCAGCCCCCGCTCTATCGTTAGTTAAGTAACCTAACGGGTGATGACGGGACCCAGTGGCGAATGCGGATAGCATAAGTGGACGTGGTATTTTCGTTGTTTTCTGCAATGATAGGATAAATGATGGGACGCATTATTATAATGCAAAGAAAATAAACCAAAGTTATATCGTTGGAACAAATTTAAAAGAAACCACTCGGTTATTTTTAAAAAGATCAGAATTTTTTAATTGCGGAGCTTTAACCGCTCCTTTTTAAAAGTATCAGGTTCCTTCGATTATATCAAGTTCACTACGTTCATGGTTTTGCCAAAACCAGTCGTAGCCCTCCGTCATTTCAGTTAAATATTCAGTAGTATTCAAGCTATGTATTTTGACCTTCGCCAAGGCATAGTGATTGGTAGCTGCTGAATGTTTATCTGTAGCATAGATAGATGCGTTGGTTTGGGACAGTCGTACTACTATTTTGGCCTTCGTCAAGGGTATGTACGGGTGGGTTCAAATTAACCTGGATAATGACGGGTAGAACTTGACATGTGACTTATGATATGTTGGCCTTCGTCAAGGTCATAAGAGCATGGGGCAAAAATCCACATCGGGAGTTTCTAAAGAAACTGAAACTTGCTAGAGTTGCATACCATTTTGGAGTTTGATGAATGTTGGTAGGATTCCTTCAACATTTTTATATGATGATATTTTGGATCCTGATCCTACTGTGAGTATATACTACTTATCAAGAGATTTGTCACTTAACGATCAATACTATAAACCAAGTAGGTGCCTAGAAAGGTGTCAGCGGGGTTACGCCCCCAGAGAAAAGAGGTTATTTAATTAAGGAACTTCACGAAAGCGTTGGAAAACCTCCCTCGAAGTATCGACACTGGCCTGGCTGAACGGTTAAGCAAGTATTGTACGGTGAGAATAGTCCTGGCTAATTCTTCTTTTATGGTTTGAGGAAGGATTCGAGAAACAGTGGGAGCCATCCTGTTTAGATAAATTAAAAACCACTCTAAACTTGCAAGAGCATCATGCTAAAAGTGTTTTCTTCTCTCTCTCTTAATTGCAGCGACCTTGTGACCACGACTAGGTTACATCTAGATAACAAATTGACTGAATCTGACTTATATGACTGGCAAAGGTCTATCCAGATGTCCATTGCCTATGACAAGCTGGAATACCCTATTACTACTCAAGATCCCGCCGTCCCAGGTCCAGTTTCCACCGTCGCGGATATGGATATCCGCAGACAAGGGAAAAGGATAAAACGAAAGCCAAGTGCCTCGTGTCAGCTTCAGTTGATGGTCTATACCAGAAGTAGCATGAAAAGATGGACTTAGTTTCCATCTTTCTCCATAACAAAGATTTATATGGAGAGCAATCTCATATCGCAAGATATGAGACCTCGACCAAATTAAATCTAGTGAGGTTGGCCGTCGGGTCATCTGTAGGGGACAACGTCCTTACAGTGACTAGCTATATTGATGAGCTCCAGGACCTGGAGACCACGTTGGGAAACGAGTCAGATACTGACTTGATTCTACAGTCTCTGCCTTCTACCCTAGAGAAAATCAGGGAAGAAGAAGGAAAAAGAAGGGCAAATATTTCAGGACTGGATGTAGTAAAAGAGGGACATTCCTATTGTTATAAGAATGAACATTGGCAGAAGGATTGCAGGGCTAGCAAAGCCAGTAGCCAGGATTCGAAGCATGTTAAGGCTTCGGCTTCGGGTGTGTTTGTGATAGAGAACTGTATGTCAGTTAACCCTACTTCCTGGGTATTGGATACCGGGTCAGGATCTCACATCTGTAATTCATTACAGGCTCTGAGAAACCGTAGGGTTATCGGGATAGGTGATATGACCCTCACAGTTGCTAACGGAATGAGCATGAACGCTGAATCCTTAGGGGAATATCATCTTGGACTGACAACTGGGCAGATATTGATTCTGCGTAACTATTTTTATGTACCAGGTACAACTTGTAGTATCATATCTGTATCCTTACTTTCTAAAGAAGGATATGATTTTACTTTTATAAGCGATGTGGTCTACATCCACCTAAATCAAGTTCTGATTGGGTCTGGTACATTAGAAAACGGAATATACGTATTAAATCAAGCTCAGATTTTCAGTATCTAGAACGCACTTAAAAGAAAGTCTCCAGAATTAAATCAGGCTTTCTTATGGCATTGTAGACTGGGTCACATCAATGAGAGAAGGTTGACTAAGCTACATAAAGAAGGATATTTGGATCCGTTCGAATATCAAACATATGCAACTTGTCAATCCTGTCTCATGGGAAAGATGACAAAGACTCCGTTCACTGGACACGGAGAAAGAGCAAGCGAGCTCTTGGGACTCATACACAGTGACGTGTGTGGTCCAATTTCTACACATGCGCGAAGTGGTTATTCATACTTCATTACTTTCACAGATGATTTCTCTAGGTATGGACATGTCTTCCTGATGAAGCATAAATCCGAGGCCTTTGAGAAATTTCGGGAATACAAGAATGAAGTTGAAAAACAAACAGGAAAAAGTATCAAGACACTGAGATCTGATCGAGGTGGTGAATACTTGAGTGCCGAGTTTCTGGACTACTTAAAAGAGAATGGAATTCTCTCTCAGCTTACTCCTCCATACACACCACAACACAACGGTATATCGGAAAGGAGGAATCGAATCCTATTGGATATAGTTCGTTCCATGATGAGTAAGGCTGAGTTACCGCGATCTTTCTGGGGTTATGCACTAGAATCAGCTGCATATCTTTTGAACAAGGTTCCAACCAAGACTGTGCCTACCACACCATATCAGATATGGAGTGGAAAGAAACCCTGTCTTCAGTACCTGAAGGTATGGGGATGTCCAGCTTTTGTTAAAAAGCAGCATGCGAACAAGCTCGAGGCACGCTCAGTACTGTGTAAGTTTGTAGGATACCCAAAGAACTCCAGGGGGTATTTTTTCTATTACGCGGAGGAACAAAAGGTTTTTGTTTCTCGTAATGCCCATTTTCTAGAACATCAGTTTTTAGAAAAGGAATCAAGTGGGAGCGAAATAGAACTGGAAGAAATTCCAGAACCACAAACTACAACTGAAAGTATGGTAGAACCAGAGGTTTCAGAAGAAAGGGACATACCAACGCCTATCCGCAGAAGTAGTGGGCAGTCTCATCCGCCCGAGAGATACTATGGTTTTCTCATAGACAGGGATCGAGAAGATTGCATCATTAATGATGATGATCCTATTAGCTTCCAGCAAGCCATTCAGAGCGGTGACTCAGTAAAATGGCTGGATGCAATGCGGACCGAAATGGAGTCCATGTACACTAACAAAGTATGGACTTTGGACATTGCTCCAGATGGGGTAAAACCCGTAGGATGCAAATGGATCTTCAGAAAGAAGATTGGTGTAGATGGACAGGTTGAAACTTATAAGGCTAGACTTGTTGCAAAGGGTTTCCGTCAAAGACCTGGTTTGGACTATGACGAAACCTTTTCTCCAGTAGCTATGCTAAAATCCATTCGGGTCCTCCTTGTTATTGCTTCCTTCCACGATTATGAGATCTGGCAGATGGACGTAAAGACGGCTTTTTTAAATGGTAATTTGGAAGAGTGCGTCTATATGGATTAGCCAGAGGGATTCATTCAGAGTGGGAGCAGCGGTAAAGTATGCAAGTTGCTTAAGTCCATTTATGGACTAAAGCAAGCATCACGGAGTTGGAACATCTGTTTTGATAATGCTGTCGAAGAATTTGACTTTATCAAAAATCCAGATGAACCATGCATATACAGAAAGATTGTAGGGAGAGCTGTAGTATTCCTCGTATTATACGTGGATGACATTCTCCTAATAGGAAATGATATTCCTATGTTACAGTCAGTCAAAAGATTCTTGTCACAGAAATTCTCCATGAAAGACCTGGGTGATGCCACCTACATTATGGGGATCCAGATCTATCGTGATAGGTCAAAAAGGATGTTGGGACTTTCGCAGTCCAGGTATATAGACACCATATTAAAAAGATTCAGTATGGAAGATTTTAAGCGCGGTAACCTACCGGCTTGTCACGGAATCACCCTCTCCAAAGAGATGTCTCCCAAGACTGATTTGGAAAGGGATCGCATGTCAATTATACCATACGCTTCAGCAGTAGGCTCTATAATGTATGCGATGTTATGTACCAGACCAGATGTAGCATACGCATTGAGCGTTGTAAGCCGGTATCAGGCAAACCCAGGGGAGAATCACTGGATAGCAGTAAAGAACATTCTCAAGTACCTGAGGAGGACTAAGGAGATGTTCTTGGTGTATGGCGGAAAAGACCTCCAGATGGATGCCTTTGCCGACTCAGGCTTCCAGAGTGACAAGGATGACTCCAAGTCCATGTCGGGTTATGTCTTTACCCTCAATGGAGGGGCGGTCTGTTGGAAAAGTTCCAAGCAGGAGACCGTTGCTGACTCAACAATGGAAGCAGAGTACATAGCTGCTTGCGATACCGCAAAAGAAGCTGTCTGGATGAAGAAGTTCCTCACAGAACTTCAGGTGGTTCCTACCAATGTTGATCCAATACCTCTGTATTGTGACAACAACGGCGCTATAGCTTTAGCGAAGGAACCCAGATCCCATCAGAAGTCCAGACACATCTTAAGGTGGTATCACCTGATCAGGGAGATCATAGATCGCCGGGAGATCGAGGTGAAAAGAGTAGAGACGGAGAATAACATTGATGATCCATTCACAAAGGCCATTTCTCAGAAGCAGTTCGAGAGGCTATTCGAGATTACAGGTCTACGATATGCCAGCTTATGGCCCTAGTGCAAGTGGGAGAGTGTTTATACCCTAGGGGCCATTATTGTATCATACTAGGTTGTATATTAGTTAATGGAAGCTTGGGATATTCACAGTTGTATATACAGTCTTTCTAAAAATGGTAGTATGCTACTTGATTTGTGTCTACTTTAATATGTATATATGTTTCTTGTAACGTATCACTTATACATATTAGTAGAGCCCATAGGTTCTTTGCTTGATTACCAGCGTTGTGATGGCAGTCACACTAGTGAGGGCTGGGTAGTCTATAAGCAACATCCTATACATGTCCCTAGTCGTAGGATTATCGAGACAGGGCATCGATACTCCAGAGTAGACTAGTGTGTACGCTTCTCATCCCAGTTGTGGAGATGGTCTGTCCCACAGCCATCAGTACATCATACTGGAGATAGTATACAGGTGCTCGTTAGGTTACGGGTACACCGGACAGGACTCACAGGGGGACTGTTGGTTGGTATTATACCCGTCGTCGGTTAACAGTTCCCAGGTGACATGAGTACAGCATAGTCCGCAGACTTGACACTGTTACTTCGCCTCGAGTGTGTCCCACTGTTCTTAGATTGCTACCCTACCACGGCTCAAAGGAGTCGTGCAAACAGGTAGCAGTTGGGTGCAGTCCCGAGCACTTGGAGGCAGTGGCGGTTAGACAGGATTCGTCTCTCCCGGTATTGGGAGTTGGTATCGCACTATGTCAGAGAGCCATTACGCAAAGTCCCTGGCCAGGGCAAGCGAGATTTACTGGTAGGTTCCAGTATTTTCTCAAGGTGTAATGAGCTACGCTCCGACACGACTTATACCGCTATTAGGAGACTGACGCTTGCCGCCCCCTAAGCTCGATATGCTCTTAGACGAACAGACCGGACTGTACGGAGATTGTCACATCTGGCTCAGTAGGAGTTCGTATGGGTTTCCTCATCGGCCTTCTTATCGACATCTACCTGGGACCGTTACGTACAGCTAGTGCCGCTTGCGGTCTGTGGTTAAACCCACTGCCAGCGTAGTGTCGAGTCTTTAGAGTCCCACACAGAGATTTTCCCTGCTCCAGGCGAAACGATATAGAGGTCGTATGGTTTTACGACAAGGGTTCGGACGCATACGTGTTTAAACGCGCGTACGACGTTCGGACATTTTTTACTAGCCGGCTTTGGTTTAAGCCAGATTCTAGTATCGGGTTATTAGATTTATACAGTCTAAAGTTTTTCCGTGTTTTCACGGATAGGAGGGGCGTTCTCATAATTTGTCGGGAAGCTTCTAGAAGGATGATGACATGGAGGGTACGGTGGCATTAGCATTTAATGGATTTGTGACTCACTTAGATGAATCATTCAAATGAGTTAATGAAGCATTTATTGCTTAATGACTCACTTGATGATTCATTGTATATATTTAATGAAGCATGATGATAATGCATTTTGATTTATTCATTTTGATTTTCTTATGCTTCATTATATATTAGAAGTAAGAAGCTTTTTCATTCATTCTCATCATCACCTTCTCTCTCCTCAAGCTCTCTCATTCTTGAAACCCTAACCCTAACCTTTTATGTGTTGAGATCAAGGGTTAGCTAGACTAATACATCCATAACCTCACTCTATATCCCCTAAGTAGCTTAGATTAGCACTTTGAGCAACCTAGTTATCTCAAGTTAGAGATCAAGCTTGGCGTAGGAGCTCTCGGGTGGATCGTCTTTGACTCGAGGAGGCCGTTGAGGTGCCGATATTCTAAGGAGCCTAGAAAGAGTGGAGGACAGCGATGAAGACCCGAAGGACAAGTAACGTGAGGTATAACTTCAAATCCGAGTAGTTAAACCTCTCGTAGTTTGCTAGTAACGGTTTATACACGATTCATACGCTCAAGTCCGTGTTACGAAGCTTTGATAATCGTTTTTCATATATTCCGCCTCCCCGCAAGTTCGTGGGGTGCGTGACATGGACTTATATTTTATTCACCGTTGGATTTTTAATCCAAGTACTCTCTGTTTAACAGAAAAGATTTCTTGTTTATTTTACAAGATTAGGAAATATTTTCCTAAGATAGAATTTTATTCAATCATATAAATATATTGTTAGTTTAACAAGATTAGAATTTTATTTTATGTTATTAATATCTTGTTATTTTAACAAGATTAGAATTTTATTCTATCATATTAATATCTTGTTATTTTAACAAGATTAGGAAGATATTTTCCTAACATAGAATTTTATTTTATAATATGAATATCTTGTTAGAATTTTATTTTATCATATGAATATCTTGTTAGTTTAACTAGATCAGAATTTTATTCTATCATATGAATATCTTGTTAGTTTAACAAGATTAGGAATATATTTTCCTAAGATGGAATTTTATTCTATCAAATGATCGATGGGTGATTTTATAATCACCGTTGGATTTTTGATCCAAAGGTCATCTGTTTAACAGAGAAAATCTTTCTAGTTTGAGAAAGAACAGGAAAATATTTCCCACATAGAATTTAATTCTATCAGATAGTTTAATTGGTGATATTTTGTCACCATTGGATTTTAAATCCAAGATTCTCTGTTAGAAAAAGTTCTTTCCATATTAGAAAGATCAGGAAAAATATTTCCCAAATAGAATTTAATTCTATCATATGGGATCATTTTAAATTGGGACGCTCACATGCTTTGCATGTGAGCGCTGCCAAAGAATGCAGCAAAAGAACTCATGCGTTTAACACGTATCCCATAGTGTGGTTTTAGCCTGTTTATTTTCAGTGCTCATATGCTTTGCATACGAGCGCTCATGTGTTTAACACGTGAGGCCTGTTTGGCCATTAGTTATTTATGTTCAACGGTCATATGCCTTGCATATGAGCACTCACGTGTTTAACACGTGAGGCCAGTTTGAACCTTAGTTATTTATTTTCAGCGTTTATATGCTTTGCATATGAGCGCTCACGTGTTTAACAAGTGAGACCAGTTTGGCCTTTAAGTTTATTTTATTCAGTGCTCATATGCTTTGCATATGAGCGCTCACATGTTTAACACGTGAGACCAATTTGACCCTTAGTTATTTATTTTCAGCGCTTATATTCTTTGCATATAAGTGCCCACGTGTTTAACACGTGATGCCAAACTATGAGGATTATTTTCCTCTTCCCTTTTTTTTAAGCGAACAAATAGCTCTTTACCAAAAAATTTGGTGGGAACATGTATCTTATTAAATCTTAGTTAATAGGTTAAGAAAAATTAATATAAAAATATTCTCTCTAAGTGAAAGGGGGTTAAGTTGAAAACCATGGCATAATTATTTAGATTAGTATTACCTATTTTCAAAATGTAAAGGGATTTTAACAAATCTAAGGTAATTAGTAGATAAGAGCGCGGGTAAAAGTATATTGTTTTAGTGTGGCTAAAGTATTTTTTTCAAATCATCTTATATCATATGGGTGTTTTAATTAGATACAACATTTTAATAAAATGAGGGTATTTTGTGGAAGTAACATTTTTCGAGATCTTATTGGTATCATAGATAAGTGTGTGTACATAAAGGGTGGATTGGTACCCCATGGGTTATAACATCAAGTATATCATTTTCTATGTAGGACGATAGTGCAATATTTATGCATATAAGAATGATTTATTTATTCTATTTCAAGCATGTGTCAAATCTATATTTAGGAGGTATCACAAAAGGCTTACAGAATTATTTTTAACGTCATTTTAAAATAAGGTTGGAAATTAGAATATGAAACTAAGACCACTAAAGAAAAGAAGGTGACAGACAAGTAGTGAGAGGCGGATCCTACCTCTGTTTTGAGTTAGATGTCGATGAGTCGAAAGCGTAGACTTGTTCTACGATCTCAATAACTCCGCGCTCGGATTTCCTTGATGATTAGGTGGAACCACAGTGTTGGCGTCGGCGATATAAAGGTCTGGGTATTTTTTTCAGAATTTTCGGATTTCTGTAGTGTGAGAAAATAGAGTTTGAATGTCACTATTTATAGGGTCTTTCTTCCAACAATAAAATCCAAAAAATCCGGTCAAATCCTCCAAAATCCGCGCCCCAATCATTCTTATTCATCACCTCATGATTCACCGCCGCCGCCGAATCGTGGCCGTTGGATCTGAATCCAACGGCCCATGAGCCGCTGCCGCTGGCCACGTGGCCTCGAGGATTGGGCTCACACGCTTGCGGTGCAAGCGCGTGGTCCCCACCCTCATGGGCAGCCGCCTGTTGCCCTGGGCTATTGGATCTAAAATCCAACGGTCCAGGTTTATCACCCCTTATATATATATTCTTTTAAATTTTAAACCTAAAACGGGTTTTAAACAAATCGAATTTGTTTTTAAAAATTTGTTAAAAATATTGAAAAATACGGGAAAAATATGAGAAAAATTTCAGAAAATATATTTTATTGTTATCTTCAGTTTAAAAATAATTTTGGCTAAAACTAAATAATATTCACATATCTAGGATATCTGTTGGTTATTATAATTATTTAAAAATCTATTTTATCCTTGAAAATATTTTAATTATGAAATAATTATTTTAATTGATAATAAAAATATATAATTTATTTTAAGGTATTATAAAATTTCATTAAAACGTTTTAAGCCCAGAAAAATATAAATAGCTTTTAAAAAATTCCTTTAATTATATTTAAATACTTTAAAAATTACTCACATCTCTTTTAAAAATAAAATCATTAAAATAAAATATTTTTTCCATCAAGTAAATACGTAAATAAATACTTGGTACTAAATAAAAGACCTTTTATTGGGTATTAGAAAATACGATCGTTACAATGTCGGAAATCACATCTTCCCTTAATAAAATATCATCTTTAGTCTTCCTCCTTACCTTTCATCCAAACATCGATCATATACCCCTACGTGTGTGTAAAAGTCATCCCTACACTTGGAGAATTCAATTTAAGCTATCATACCCTTTGTCCATATTCCTTAGTACTTTTTAGTTGGTAATATTTTAGATGGATTTGCTCACACATTCTTCATGCGACCGTTAATACTTCTTGAGGCACTAGCCAACCGATTACCGAATGTGCTCACTTATTAAGGCATACTTAGCAATATCCTAATCTTGCGACAACTAAGGCTTAGCAGTGATCCCCAAACCGGTTGGTCTACGGCAATAGGTGATAAGGCACCCTCGTTATATTTTTTTATATGCTGCCTTAAGTAATTACAAAACCAGTGTTCATTTTTCTTTTAAATTTTATTTTATGTGTCATTTATATTTTATTGATATTTTTTTTATACTGGGGTTGTTAGGCAAGAGTATTTCAAGGTATCCTTTAGTATCCCAAGTTTCAAGATGTGTGCAAGTGCGTATAGTAGGGTATCAATATTCAGAAGTTTAGACTCAAAAATAGGGATTATTTTTCAGACTTATTTCTATCCGCAGACTAGTAACCTTTTCATCTTTACTAACCCTTGGGACAACAGCTCATGACCACGTATTACTAGCTTCGTTATAAAACATCTAATTTTCTTGCATTTCTTAAGTCTCTTCCTCTCTTTCATATGTATTTTTCACTTCCTAACTGTTAGTGTATATGCCGTAGAGGCCATTACTGTATCATACTAGTTTGTATATTACTTAATGGAAGCTTGGGATATTCACAGTTGTATAGACAGTCTTGCTCAAAATGGTAGTATGCTACTTGGTTTGTTTCTACTTTAATGTGTGCATGTGTTTCTTTTAGCATATCGCCTATACACATTAGTGGAGCCCTTAGGATTTTTGCTTGATTACCAGCGTTGTGATGGAAGTCACACTAGTGGGGGCTGGGTAATCTACAAGCATATCCTTATACAGGTCCCTAGTCGTAGGATTATCGAGACAGGACATCGATACTCCAGAGTAGACTAGTGTATACGCTTCTCATCCCATGAGGGGAGATGATCTGTCCCACAGCCATCAGTACGTCGTACTGCAGATAGTATGCAGGTGCTCGTTAGGTTACGAGTACAGTGGACAAGACTCGCTGGGAACTGTTGGTTGGTACTATGCCTATCGTCAGTTATCAGTTCCCGGTGACATGAGTACAGCTTAATCCGCTGACTTGACACTGTCACTTCACCTCGAGTGTGTTCCCACTGTTCTTAGATTGCTACCCTACCACGGCTCAAATAAGTCATGCAAACAGGTAGCAGTTTGTAAGTCCACGTTGCGACCCCCGGTTCTTACGGGGAGGCGGAAACGGTATAAAATCAAAATTTTAACGCAAGAGGCAACATGGACTAAGCTAGGTCGGGATCTTTACCTAAACTAAAACTAGCATACTAAGCTAAAGATATTTAGCTACTCGGATAGAGATGGTTATACCTAGCTTGTCTTGAACTCCTTCTCTTCAAGCTCCGGTGGTGATCCGATGGCTCCTTCTCGTCGTCTCCGTACGCCGAAGATAGATCCACTTGAAAGCTCCAACCTTTAGCTCCTTCTTCGGTCTTTGAAGAAACTAGTTCACTTGGTTTGCTAAACCTAGTGAACTAGAATGAGTAGAGAGGAAATAGAATGGGATTTTATCTATGGTTCTTGATTCTCAACTCATGAGACAAGAGAACCATAGATCAAGAGAGGGAGCAAGAGGTTGAGGGTGAGAGCAAGAGGAGAGCTCAAGAACAAGAGAGAGAATGAGCAAGAAAGAATGAGCAAGTATTTTGTCTCTCACCCTCTCATAATCCAAAGTGATCATAACTCATCATATCAAAAAAGTCTTATGTGATGGTTTGAAGCAACCATAACCTTATCATGTCATGCACTCATTTTACTCAAATGAACAAGCAAGTAAAAGTCTTTGGCATGAAATGATAACCATGGTTATCATGATGGTCAACTAGTCAAGCCTAGTCAACCGGTCAACAAGTCAACAAAAGTCAACAAGTCAACAAAGTCAACAAGTCAACAAAAGTCAACAACCATATCACCATAATACTTAATTAATATAATAGTTAATCACATATCATATTCTCATTAGGGTTGAGCATAAAGTCAAAAAGTCAACGGTCAACTGTCAACAACCCTAATGAGAATCCGCTGCCTCTGCCTCCCTGTCAACTGTGCATACACACCCGCATCCGCGTTCCGAGGAACACGAATGCAAACTGGATAAATCCAATCCCATAAGGTACACTAGGATCTGGCTTAAACCAAAGCCCGCTAGTGTAAACTGTCCGGACACTGTACGTGTACAAGTGCACGGATGTGACCGAACCCTGTCGCAAAACCATGCGACCTGTCGCAATACCATGCGACCTCTACTCTTTTGCCTAAAGGCGAAAAGCTTTCTGTGTGGGACTCTAAAGACTCGACACTACGCTGGCAGTGGGTTTAACCACAGACCGCAAGCGGCACTAGCTGTGCGTAACGGTCCCCAGGTAATGCCGACAAGAAGACCGACGAGGCGAAACCCATCTGAACTCCTACTGAGCCTGAGTGTGACATTCTCCGTACAGTCCGGTCTGTTCGTCTGATACATCGCATGGCGGGCCTAGGGGGCGGTAAACGTCAGTCCCCCAATAGCGGTACAAGTCGTGCCGGAGCGAAGCCCAAAACACCCTGAGATAACACTGGAAACCTACCAGTATATCTCGTTTGCCCTGGCCAGGGACTACTCGTGTAATGGCTCTCCTAGACACAGCGCGATGTCAACCCCCAATACCGGGAGAGACGAATCCTGTCTAACCGTCACTGCCTCCAAGTGCTTCGGGACTGCACCCAACCACCACCTGTTTGCACGACTCCTTTGAGCCGTGGTAGGGTAGTGATCAAAGTACAGTGGGAACACACCCGAGGCGAAGTGACAGTGTCAAGTCAGCGGACTAAGCTGTACTCATGTCACCTGGGAACTGATAACTGACGATAGGTATAATACCAACTAGTCAGTTCCCGACGAGTCCTGTCCAGTGTACCCGTAACCTAACGAGCACCCGCATACTATCTCAAGTACGACGTACTGACGGCTGTGGGACAGACCGTCTCCCACACTGGGATGAGAAGCGCATGCGCTGGTCTACTCCGGAGTATCGATGCCCTGTCTCGATAGTCCTGCGACCAGGGACCTGCATAAGGATGTGCTTATAGATTACCCAGCCCCACTAGTGTGACGGCCATCACATCGCTGGTAATCAAGCAAAGATCCTAAGGGCTCTACTAATGTGTATAGGCGATATACTAAAATAAACACATGTACACATTGAAGTAGAAACAAACCAAGTAGCATACTACTATTTTGAGCAAGATTGTATATACAAGGTGAATATCCCAAGCATCCATTAAGTAATATACAAACCAGTATGATACAGTAATGGCCTCTAGGGCATATACACTAACAATCTCCCACTTGCACTAAGGCCATGTACTGGCGTATCGAAGACCTATCATCTCGATCAGCCGCTCGAACTGAGTCTGGGGCAGGGCTTTGGTGAATGGATCAGCAGTGTTATCTTCTGAAGCGACTCTCCGAACCTCGATCTCCTGGCGATCTACGATCTCCCTGATCAGGTGATACCGCCTTAAGATGTGCCTGGATCTCTGATGGGACCTGGGTTCCTTCGCTAAAGCTATAGCCCCGTTGTTGTCGCAATACAGAGGTATTGGATCAACAATGGACGGAACCACCTGAAGTTCTTTCAAGAACTTCCTCATCCAGACAGCTTCTTTTGCGGCATCAGATGCAGCGATGTATTCCGCTTCCATCGTCGAGTCTGCAACGGTTTCCTGTTTGGAACTCTTCCAACACACCGCCCCTCCATTGAGGGTAAAGACAAAACCCGACATGGACTTGGAATCATCCTTGTCACTCTGGAAGCTGGAGTCAGCAAAGGCCTCGATCTGGAGGTCTTTTCCGCCATACACCAAGAACATCTCCTTAGTCCTTCTCAGGTACTTGAGAATGTTCTTTACCGCTATCCAGTGTTTCTCCCCAGGGTTAGACTGATACCGGCTTACTACACTCAGTGCATAAGCTACATCCGGTCTGGTACACAACATCGCATACATTATAGAGCCTACCGCAGAAGCGTAGGGTATAATAGACATGCGATCCCTCTCCAAATCAGTCTTGGGAGACATCTCTTTAGAGAGGGTGATCCCGTGACAAGCCGGTAGGTTACCGCGCTTGGAATCTTCCATACTGAACCTCTTCAGTATGGTGTCGATGTACCTGGACTGTGAAAGTCCTAGTATCCTCTTGGATCTGTCACGGTAGATCCGGATACCCAGAATGTATGAGGCATCACCCAGGTCTTTCATGGAGAACCTGTGTGACAAGAACCCCTTGACAGATTGTAGCATAGGAATGTCATTTCCTATTAAGAGAATGTCATCCACGTATAAAACGAGGAATACTACAGTTCTCGCTACAAATCTACTATAGATACATGGTTCATCTGGATTTTTGATAAAGCCAAATTCCTTGACCGTCTCATCAAAGCAGATGTTCCAACTCCGCGACGCCTGCTTTAGTCCATAGATGGACTTAAGAAACTTGCACACCTTTCCGCTGCTCCCACTCTGAATGAAACCTTCTGGTTGGTCCATATAGACACACTCCTCTAAATTTCCATTTAGAAAAGCTATCTTTACGTCCATTTGCCAGATCTCATAATCGTGGAAGGCAGCAATGGCAAGAAGGATCCGAATGGATTTCAGCATGGCTACTGGAGAAAAGGTTTCGTCGTAGTCCAAGCCAGGTCTTTGACGAAAACCCTTTGCTACCAGCCTAGCTTTATAGGTCTCAACCTGTCCATCTACACCAATCTTCCTTTTGAAGATCCACTTGCATCCTACGGGTTTTACCCCGTCTGGAGCAATGTCCAACGTCCATACCTTGTTGGTGTACATGGACTCCATTTCGGTCCGCATTGCATCCAGCCATTTCACTGAGTCAACGCTCTGAACGGCCTGCTGGAAGCTAGTAGGCTCATCATAATCTATGATGCAATCCTCTCTATCCCCGTCTATGAGAAAACCATAGTATCTCTCGGGCGGATGAGTCTGCCTACTACTCCTGCGGAGCGGCGTAGGAATGTCCTGTTCTGTTGAACCCTCTGGTTCCACTAAGCTTTCAGCAACAGTCTGTGGTTCTGGAACTTCTTCCAGTTCTATTGTGCTCCCACTTATCTGGTTTTCCAAAAACTCAGTTTCCAAGAAGTAGGCATGCCGAGAAACAAGGACTTTTTGTTCCTCTTCACAGTAGAAGAAATATCCTTTGGAATTCTTTGGATATCCCACAAACTTGCACTGTATTGAGCGTGCCTCGAGCTTGTCCGCATGCTGCTTTTTGACAAAAGCTGGACATCCCCATGTCTTAATATGCTTAAGATAGGGTCTCTTCCCACACCACATCTCATATGGTGTAGTAGGCACGGTCTTAGTAGGAACTCGGTTCAAAAGGTATGCGGCTGATTCTAGCGCATATCCCCAGAATGATCGCGGTAACTCAGCGTTACTCATCATGGACCGCACCATATCCAATAGGGTGCGGTTCCATCTCTCCGATACACCGTTATGTTGCGGGGTGTATGGAGGAGTAAGCTGAGAGAGAATTCCGTTCTCTTTTAAATAGTCCAGGAACTCGGCACTTAAGTATTCTCCACCTCGATCCGATCTTAGAATCTTAATACTTTTGCCGGTCTGTTTCTCTACTTCATTCTTATACTCCTGGAATTTTCCAAAGGCCTCGGACTTATGTTTCATCAAGAAGACATAACCGTACCTTGAGAAGTCATCCGTAAAAGTAATGAAGTAAGAATGTCCGCTTCGGGCATGTGTAGACATTGGACCGCACACGTCACTGTGTACGAGTCCCAAGAGCTCGCTCGCTCTTACTCCTTGTCCAGTAAACGGAGTCTTTGTCATCTTTCCTTTGAGACAAGATTGACAAGTGGCATACGATTGATATTCGAACGCATTCAAATATCCTTCTGTATGTAACTTAGTCAACCTTCTCTCATTGATGTGACCCAATCTACAATGCCATAAGAAAGTCTGATTCATTTCCGGAGACTTTCTTTTGTGTGTATTCTGGACGTTGAAAATCTGTGGTTGGTTTAACACGTATATACCATTACTCAATGTACCTGACCCAATCAAAACTTGATTAAGGTGAATGTTTACAACATTACTTACAAACGCAAATTCATAACCTTCTTTAGAAACTAAAGATACAGAAATGATATTACAAGTTGCGTTGGGTACAAAAAAGCAATTACGCAAAACCAAAACATGTCCATCTGACATTCCCAGGTGATAGTCCCCCACGGCTTTAGCATCCATGCTAGCTCCGTTCGCAACTTTGAGGGTCATGTCACCTGCCTTCAAAACACTACGGTTTCTCAACGCCTGCAAAGAATTACAGATATGAGATCCTGATCTGGTATCCAATACCCAGGAAGTAGAGTTTATTGAAAGACAGTTTTCAATAACATACACACCTGAAGCTGAAGCTGCAACCTGCTTCAATTCCTGTGTTCTGGCCTTCCAGGCCCTGCAATCATTCTTCCAGTGTCCTTTCTTATGACAATAGAAGCATTCTTCCTTATCCACAAGCTTCCCCGCTATCTTTGTTGCTTTTCCTTTTCCCTTCGTATCCACTTTACTAACACCGCCCCTTGGTTTGGCGGGGGCCTTCTTCTTCTTTCCCTTGGCTTTCGCCTTGGACCTAGAAGAAGATGATCCTCCTACAAACAAAGTGGATGTATCCCTACCTTTCTGTAGGGTGCCCTCTGCGCTCCTCAGCATGTTGAGGAGCTCTGATAGTTCAACCTCTTTTTCTTGTAGGTTGAAGTTCAGTATAAACTGGGCGTAAGTGGAAGGAAGGGACTGGAGAACTATATCCGTATATAGCTCACTCTCCAATGTGATCCCTAGGTCAGCGAGCTCCTCAATGAAGCCGATCATCTTTAGCACGTGCTCGGCTACTGATGATCCGACGGCCATTCTTGTCGAAAATAACTTTTTCGACGCTTCGTATCTTGCGATACGTGATTGCTCTCCATACAGTTCTTTTGTATGGAGCAATATGGACTCCATGTCCATATTCTCATGCCTTCTCTGATGTTCGTTGTCCATCGAGGCAAGCAGGAGGCATTTGGCCTTCGCGCTATCAATCTCCCAAGTCTTGCGGATTTCCTTATCCGCGACACTGGAAGTTGGACCAGGGACAGGGGGAGCTTTGGTGGTAAGAAGATACCCCAGCTTGTCATAAGTGATTGCTATCTTGACATTCCTGAGCCAATCTTTGTAGTTTGGCCCTGTCAGTTTGTTTTTATCTAGGAGTAACTTAAGTCCAGTCATGTTGATTGGTCGCTGCAATTAGGAGAGAGAAGAAGAAACACTCAGCATGATGCTCTTGCAAGTTTAGAGTGGTTTTTAGTTTGTCTAAACAGGATGGCTCCCACTGTTTCTCGAATCCCTCCTCAAACCATAAAGGAAGAATTAGTCAGGATCAATCCCACCGTACAATACTTGATTAACCGTTCAGCCAGGCCGGTGTCGGTACTTCGAGGGAGGTTTTCCAACGCTTTCGCGAAGTTCCTTAATTAAAGAACCTCTTTTCCCTGGGGGCATAGCCCCGCTAACACCTTTCTAGGCACCTACTAGGTTTATAGCATTGATCGTTAAGTGAGAAATTTCCCGAGGAGTAGCATATACTCACAGTAGGATCGGGATCCAAATATCATTGCGTGACGAAACTGAAGGAATCCTACCAGAATCATCACACTCCAAATGGTATGCAAATCTAGCAAGTTTCAGTACTTATGAAACTCCCGATGTGGATTTTTGCCCCATGCTCTTATGACCTTGACTTTGGCCAACAAATCATAAGTCACATGTCAAGTTCTGCCCGTCGTTCTCCAGGTTAATTTGAATCCACCCGCACCTACCCTTGACTTTGGCCAACAAGGCAGTACGACTGTTCCAAACCAACGCATCTATCTATGCTGCACATGAATACCCAATAGCTACCAATCACTGTGCCTTGACTTTGGCCAACAAACACAGCTTGAATACTATTGACTATTCATGTGAAACGACGGAGGGCTACGGATGGTTTTGGCAAAACCGTGAACGTAGTGAACTTGATTTGGTCGATGGAACGAGATAGCTTTTAAAAGGAGTGGCTCAAGCTCCGCATTTAAAAGTTGGTTTTGAAAAGAACCGAGTGGTTTTTCGAAAGTGTTCCAACGACTTTAACTTGGTTTATTATCTTGCATTAGTTCTTTTAATGCGTGATATTCTTGCATTAGTTCTTTTAATGCGTCCCATCATTTAATCCTACCATTGCAGAAAACAACCAAAATATGACGTACGCTTATGCCATTCGCATTCGCCACGGGGCCCCGTCATTACCCGTTAGGTTACTTAACTAACGACAGAGCGGGGGCTGGGCTAGCGCGTCTGTAAAACATAAGCAACGCCTAAATAATATCATATATAGATATACTGCAATGATAAACATTTCAGATCACAGATAAATACATTGGATATACTAGCAATCTGTAATTTGTACGAGCCTGTAACAAAAACAGATAACACGGTCGCGGTGAATAGCCAAAACCCCACCCAAGACCCCTACGGGTGCGGCAAACTACCCGCCAAGTACCCGAAGCGTAGCAACCTCCCTCATCTCCATGAGTAGGCCACTCGACACTTCGGCATACCCGGTAGTTTGTGCACCCCTCCATGGGTCTATCCTAGGAGCAAAAACAGTAAAAAGAAATTATACAATGACGGCTACAACCCCGACCCGGTTGTGCGGCCATACAAATAATTATTACATCAATTTACAAATTTACATGAATTGCAAGAAAAGAAAACTCTCGTCTCACAACCCCCGGCTATTCACCCGCGACAATCCAACATATTTATATACACATTCCAGCACATTACAGATCATGTATAACCCCGACCAATCGACTTATAGCGATTAGCCGACGTTCAATACATGCAAGCATTACAGATATAACCATCATAGTCAAAGTGCAGTGAAGTTCGGAAAAAATACGGAATTATAGGACCCCAAAAGGAAATTTCTTTTCTGGAAAATCTGGGCACATATAATACATTCCAAAAATCCCAAAACCAACACAGACACACACTGCACGAAAAACGATGCAGAGAAGACGACAAACCGCGGCGCTTCCGCGGCAAATGCCTACCTCATGCGGCGGAAGCGCGGCGGTTTGAACGAATTAGGGCAACGTTTTTCTTGGGTGTTCACACAAAACCCTGAGCCGAATTTAGGAGTATAAATTTTTTCAATTTGACGAGAAAAAATTTCAACAGAAACTCAGGTTTTGTAAAAGTTAGGTTTTTGGATTTTTTTTCGGTTCCGAACTTCGTTACACTTTACTACCAAGCTAGTTTAAGTTTAGTTAGGCTCTGATACCACTGTAAGTCCACGTTGCGACCCCCGGTTCTTACGGGGAGGCGGAAACGGTATAAAATCAAAATTTTAACGCAAGAGGCAACATGGACTAAGCTAGGTCGGGATCTTTACCTAAACTAAAACTAGCATACTAAGCTAAAGATATTTAGCTACTCGGATAGAGATGGTTATACCTAGCTTGTCTTGAACTCCTTCTCTTCAAGCTCCGGTGGTGATCCGATGGCTCCTTCTCGTCGTCTCCGTACGCCGAAGATAGATCCACTTGAAAGCTCCAACCTTTAGCTCCTTCTTCGGTCTTTGAAGAAACTAGTTCACTTGGTTTGCTAAACCTAGTGAACTAGAATGAGTAGAGAGGAAATAGAATGGGATTTTATCTATGGTTCTTGATTCTCAACTCATGAGACAAGAGAACCATAGATCAAGAGAGGGAGCAAGAGGTTGAGGGTGAGAGCAAGAGGAGAGCTCAAGAACAAGAGAGAGAATGAGCAAGAAAGAATGAGCAAGTATTTTGTCTCTCACCCTCTCATAATCCAAAGTGATCATAACTCATCATATCAAAAAAGTCTTATGTGATGGTTTGAAGCAACCATAACCTTATCATGTCATGCACTCATTTTACTCAAATGAACAAGCAAGTAAAAGTCTTTGGCATGAAATGATAACCATGGTTATCATGATGGTCAACTAGTCAAGCCTAGTCAACCGGTCAACAAGTCAACAAAAGTCAACAAGTCAACAAGTCAACAAAAGTCAACAACCATATCACCATAATACTTAATTAATATAATAGTTAATCACATATCATATTCTCATTAGGGTTGAGCATAAAGTCAAAAAGTCAACGGTCAACTGTCAACAACCCTAATGAGAATCCGCTGCCTCTGCCTTCCTGTCAACTGTGCATACACACCCGCATCCGCGTTCCGAGGAACACGAATGCAAACTGGATAAATCCAATCCCATAAGGTACACTAGGATCTGGCTTAAACCAAAGCCCGCTAGTGTAAACTGTCCGGACACTGTACGTGCACAAGTGCACGGATGTGACCGAACCCTGTCGCAAAACCATGCGACCTGTCGCAATACCATGCGACCTCTACTCTTTTGCCTAAAGGCGAAAAGCTTTCTGTGTGGGACTCTAAAGACTCGACACTACGCTGGCAGTGGGTTTAACCACAGACCGCAAGCGGCACTAGCTGTGCGTAACGGTCCCCAGGTAATGCCGACAAGAAGACCGACGAGGCGAAACCCATCTGAACTCCTACTGAGCCTGAGTGTGACATTCTCCGTACAGTCCGGTCTGTTCGTCTGATACATCGCATGGCGGGCCTAGGGGGCGGTAAACGTCAGTCCCCCAATAGCGGTACAAGTCGTGCCGGAGCGAAGCCCAAAACACCCTGAGATAACACTGGAAACCTACCAGTATATCTCGTTTGCCCTGGCCAGGGACTACTCGTGTAATGGCTCTCCTAGACACAGCGCGATGTCAACCCCCAATACCGGGAGAGACGAATCCTGTCTAACCGTCACTGCCTCCAAGTGCTTCGGGACTGCACCCAACCACCACCTGTTTGCACGACTCCTTTGAGCCGTGGTAGGGTAGTGATCAAAGTACAGTGGGAACACACCCGAGGCGAAGTGACAGTGTCAAGTCAGCGGACTAAGCTGTACTCATGTCACCTGGGAACTGATAACTGACGATAGGTATAATACCAACTAGTCAGTTCCCGACGAGTCCTGTCCAGTGTACCCGTAACCTAACGAGCACCCGCATACTATCTCAAGTACGACGTACTGACGGCTGTGGGACAGACCGTCTCCCACACTGGGATGAGAAGCGCATGCGCTGGTCTACTCCGGAGTATCGATGCCCTGTCTCGATAGTCCTGCGACCAGGGACCTGCATAAGGATGTGCTTATAGATTACCCAGCCCCACTAGTGTGACGGCCATCACATCGCTGGTAATCAAGCAAAGATCCTAAGGGCTCTACTAATGTGTATAGGCGATATACTAAAATAAACACATGTACACATTGAAGTAGAAACAAACCAAGTAGCATACTACTATTTTGAGCAAGATTGTATATACAAGGTGAATATCCCAAGCATCCATTAAGTAATATACAAACCAGTATGATACAGTAATGGCCTCTAGGGCATATACACTAACACAGTTGGGTGCAGTCCCGAAGCACTTGGAAGCAGTGACGGTTAGACAGGATTCGTCTCTCTCGGTATTGGGGGTTGATATCGCGCTGTGTCTAGGAGAGCCATTACACGAAGTCCCTGGCCAGGGCAAGCGAGATATACTGGTAGGTTTTCCAGTGTTATCTCAGGGTGTTCTGGGCTACACTCCGACACGACTTGTACCGCTATTAGGGGACTGACGTTTATCGCCCCCCTAAGCCCGCCATGCGATATTCTCAGACGAACAGACCGGACTGTACGGAGATTGTCACATTCAGGCTTAGTAGGAGTTCGGATGGGTTCGCCTCATCAGTCTTCTTATCGGCATCTACCTAGGGACCGTTACGTACAGCTAGTACCGCTTACGGCCTGTGGTTAAACCCACTGCTAGCGTAGTGTCGAGTCTTTAGAGTCCCACACAGAGGGTTATTCGCCTTTGGGCAAAACAGAGTAGAGGTCACATGGTTTTGCGACGGGGTTCGTTCACATCCGCGCACTTGTGCACGTTTGGTGTCCGGGAAGTTATTACTAGCGGGTTTTGGTTTAAGCCAGATCCTAGTATTTGTTTTGGGATTGGTTTTATCTCAGTGTATTCGTGTTTCTCAGAACATGGATGCGAGTGTGTATGCACAGTTGACAGAGGCAGAGGATTCTCATTAGGGTTGTTGACCGTTGATTTTTTCCAAACCCTAATGAGAATGAGAAATATAATTAATGGTATTAATTAAGGATAATTTTGCCATGGTTAGGGTTGTTGACCATTTGACTTTAGTTGACCGGTTGACCTATGTTGACATATTGACCATCATCATTTCACATGAAAGATACTTCTTGATTCTTGCAAAATTCATTTAATGTGAAATGATAATGGTCATTCCAAATGAACCATCACAATTTCTTTAATTATTATTGTTAATTCATAATTCTCTCATATGAGAGTATGGTTGTAAAAAGCTAGCTCATTCTTTCTTGCTCTTTCTCTCTCATATGTTTAGCTCATCCTCTTCCTCTCTCTCAAAGCTCTCATCTCTCATGTGTTGAGAACCATGAGCTCTTAAGATAAAACCATCAAAACTCCTCTCTACTCTTTCTAGGGTTCTAGGTTTAGCAAGCCAAGCACTTTAATTACCTCTAGGTTGAGGTAGGAGCTCAAGGTAGAGGCCTTCGGGTGGATCCTTCTTCGGTAAAGAGAAGACGACGAGGAGGAGCCGTTCAAACCACTCCAAGGAGCAAGAAGAGAAGGAGTTGAAGACCTAGGTATAACCTTCTAACCGAGTAGCTAAAGTTGTAGTTAGTTTGCTAGTGTTTGTTTAGCAAAGATCCTCCGTTTCTAGTCCATGTTACCTTGCGTCAAAAATCGTTTTTTTTTTTACCTATTCCGCCTCCCCGTAAGAACCGGGGTGGGTAACGTGGACTTACACTAACTTTTATTTTCAAAATCTTCTAGTTTTTTTTAAAATGTAGTACAAAATAATACGTGAATAAATACAAACCTCCACCAAACCTGTTTGCAGCAGTGTCCCTACTGATGCTGTTGTTCGAGCTCAAAAACCTATAGACTTGGGTGGAGAATGATAGGGTCAATAGTGAATGACAGTAAAACCCTCCCCCAAACTTGTCCTTGGCTCACAATTGTGCAAATATTTCCTTTCTTTCAAGAGCCATTTAAAAATATTTTTCTTCTTTCCCCTCAAACTTGAGTAAAAGAGTGTTTTCATTACTAAACATTGAAATTCAATATGAGAGGGGGGGAATATTATCGGTCTACACAAAACTTTATAAAGACCAAAATTTAAAACCAACCATTCAAATATTTTATTATAATAAGACCATGGTTGGTAGAAGAATGCGAAATGGATGTACATAAAGAATACTCGAGACTGTATATAAATGGAACTGATAGTAAGTCTCAAATGGAAAGAATGGAAATGAGAATGGTGATAGGAGATGATGTGAAGGGTAGACAAGAAGTGTATTCGAAAGGATTTGCGTCTCTGTTGATGGAGACGAAAAGGTGAGTGTGAATAAAAACGAGAATATGAAAGATAAGGAATGAGTGGAATAGTCGCATTCTCATATATGATAAGAAGAAGGGGTGGCGGTTCAACTTCTTCGGCCTCAAACAGAGGCGCATAAATTTCCGATGGAGGTGAAAGAAGATGAGAAGAAGAACCAAAGAAAGTGTGTAATGAAATCAGTAAACGAACTTGAGTAACGAGTATTGTTGATCTGATGTTGGAGATGAAGGCTGAATATCGTTTTGCATATTGGATAGGTTGGTGATAAGAATAGAATCGGTTAAATGTACATGAAGATATTCACATTCAATGGAAGGGACATGATGGGTCGGGAAATCCAACTCATCCAACATAACGAGTTTATCTTCAAAGATATTTTCAACACTGATCTCACTAGCACCTTCAGTCAAATCAAATGAATAGTTCTTTAAAAATTCATCAATTATATTATCCTCAATCGATGGATCACTAGGTTCACTTGATGGAATCGAAAGGTTTAAAATGTCAAGTTTAGTCGGATAAAGATCGGTTTGATTTGGAATGGTGTAAGGCTCTTTCACACTCATGATTGGAAAAATCAAACATGTTATTCTCGAGCACCTCATCAATTAGATTATTAAGCAGTTGATCATCAAATACATTCTGTTTGATTTCAGGATAGAAGGTGTTGAGATCAAAAGAATTGGTTTTGGGTTGACTATGAGGGATCCCTGGTTCTTTCTTACTACTCAAATCCAACTCTACTTCAACACTAAACATGGTTTATGAAGAAGTTTCAATGAAGGATTCTTTTTTAACCGTGGAACTTCCTAATTGATATTCAGAAGCACTGTCTAAATAAGGTGCAAAAGTTGAGTATGGTTGGAATGGGTTTAATCGTTGGCTATGGGCGAGTTCAATGTATTCCGTAATAGAAATGCGTTTACGAATTGCCACATTAGCTTCAAGAGAAGTATTAACATGAGAGAGTGTGAAACTTTGGTACTGTTGATAAGAGTTAGAATGGTGTTTCTAATTTTTATAAATAGAATTAAAATCAATATTGTGATATGAAGAAAATTGAGATTGGTTGAATTGTTAGCGAATGGCTTTTGCAATTTGCTGAGCAATGGTCATGGATGTAAAAGTTGTCATATTCGCCTCAAAAGGTGTATCAATATGTTCATATGGAAATGATTGTAATTGTTGTCCTAAGGGTTTTGGAGTAGTGAAAGGTATGAAACTTTGGCTATGGGCTTTCGCAATATGCTCAGTAATGGACATGGATTTAAAAGTTTCCTCACTTGCCTTAAAATAATTATCAACATAAGAAGATGTTGAATTTTGATACGGTTGATAGAAATTTGAGTGTGGTGTCCAACTGTTAGAGCCATCTATCCTATCCCTTAAAGAAATGGTGGGGTCGGAAGTTCTACCAAAGCAATAACGATATAAAGAAATATCTGGTTGTGTGTAGTTAATCTCTCCAAGAGTTGGTTGGTTTGGGTTACCCTTCATAAGAGAGAGAAAAGAATTTGAGATGAAGAGAAAAGATGGTGAAATGGTAATTTTTAAGCCTTTTTTGGATTTTTGAAATTGTTTTGCTTGGAAAGAGGGACTCGACTCAACCAATCACAAACATGCACAAACAATTCTTAGAGCTAGGATCACCTAGATCAAATCACTAGACCGCTCCTAGACTTCCAAAGGACAAGACGCGGGATAAATCCTCTATCATCTCTTTATCAATCTTGTAGCCGGATAAGTGCCAGATAAGTGGGAGGTATCCGCTATACAAATCACCGAAATAGCAGATCCAATTAAGTAAACCACTTGTCTTAGTCACACTTTCCTTAGACACCACAAGAAAAATACGGATAAGCAATTGATTATCCACGACCCTCCATTGTCCTAATTGAGCACGATTGTCCTTAGAAGCTTGGTCTAGCTATTTTTTATTAATGTAGGGTGATGTGTATTCTTGTTTGTAATTTTTGGGGCTTAGGAAGGGTAATGAACTCCCCATCTAATCTGAATTTGGGTTTCTTTCCCCTAATGTCCGTTTTAAATATGCAAAACAATTCAAAATCTAAAACACGCAAAAATATTTTTTATTTTATTTTTAGCGGCGATATTTGCAAAGAATTCTGCAGGTAGAAACGGTTTATTAGAGCTTCAGAGGAGAGAGGAAGAAGATAAAATGATACCAGAAAAATTTGGGGGCCTGAATCCACTATTTGGCCACGGTTCCGCCACTAAAATTGCTCTTCCGCCGCGGTTCCACTGTCTATTGGTGAAATCTCGTCTCCAAATTTTTGCACTGAACTCCACTACTCCTCTGCTCCTATTTGACGGTCTCCAAATCTCTGTTGGTTTGCTCCAAATGCTCCAGATTTCTTGCAAAACTCGCACAAGAATCGTTAAAAATACAAGATGCGGTTTTTTATTTTTATTTTAAAAAAAATTCTTTTTATTTTTATTTATTAAAAAAAATCAATCCGAATAACAAGAAAAATATTACTACCGTTTTCCTGGCAATGGCGCCATTTGATTGATGTGAAAAATTGAGTTTTTGTGTGTCCTAATTACCGCAATAGCTAGCTGATAGTAAGTACAGGTCGTCCACGGGAAAATAGTGAATTACTTTTCCTGTTTTAGACGAGTTAATAGAAAATCGATGAGAAGAAAGAAGAAGATGAAATTCATTAAGAAAAAAAATTCAATTTAACTACTAAAATTAAATGTGAAGAAATAAATTGCAGAAAATTAAAGAGACAAGAAATAAAAATTACTCTATCTTTTATTAAGAAAAAATTGCATTACAGAATTTAGTTGGTTAAAAGTGCGAAAAAAACTAAAACCCCTAGATTGATAACCCTAGATTGCTGCTCGGTCCTTTATATAGACTCTGGAACTTGAAACCCTAGACGTCATCTCGATATATGTGAAAAGACTATCATGCCCCTGAAATTTCATATCGAACGGCCGCTAATTGACCGCGGAACCGCCGCCTTATGCTTCATATGGCCGCTGAACCGCCGCCTTATGGTGAGATTGTGTCTCTGGATTTTTTCGTCTTTCTTCTCTCGATTTTAGGAGATCTTTTCGACAATAAAATTTTGAAAATATTATTTTATTTTTGTAGTTGCGAGAATCTTCAATTTGCTCCTAAATTTGGCAGATTTGGTTTGCTAACTTGATTTGATTTGGATCTCCTACTCATATTTGTAGTCTTGAACTGATTTGTTATTTTAATACCTGCACAATATCTCAAATCAAATCATTAGTAGTATTTATTTTATTTGAGATAATATTCTAACAATTCATTCACAAATAAGTTACTTAATGGTTAAGAAATTTAAGGATATTTGATATGATATGATATGTGCATCTTAATAATAATGATTAAGAATCACATGGATATTTTATTTAAATGTGATATGCATATATTATATCCAATTATATTAATTATAAGTTAAGAAACATATGACAATATTTTTACACATAAACCCACATATGTTCTTAAATTATAAATAACACTATTTAGTAATTAATAATAGAGAAAATGACCGTACAAATGTGCAATAAATATGACTGATCATCTGTCTATACAAAGGGAATGGGCCTCATATGGTCAATCCTTCCTTATAACTATAAAAAAAACTAGTATCTTGCATGTGCGATGCACATGTTCGAATAAAAAGTATGTTTAATTTTTTAATTTGAATTCAAAAAAATTAAAGTAGATTAAAACTTACAAGGTGGGAGTGATAATTTATTTTCAAAATGATTCACAATGATTCTAGTCATTATTTAAGATCAGTAGAGATGATTATATAGTTATAACTGATTCAGTTGATGATTGTATATATTAAAAATTTGTTAAAGAAAATTATATATTTAATTTTTTTACTGCTGATGTGGCGCTATTCGAGATTACGTTAGACCACGTTAGACCATCAAATTGAAATCAGTTTGGAGACCCTAAATTTTTGTGGTTATAATTGTACTAGTGTACTGCACATGCGATGCACGTTTATATATAATTTATATTGTAAAGAAGAAAATTAAGCAAAACATACGTCGGTCAAAATTAAGAAAATTAACCCATCTTCTAAAGTTAGTTTTAATTTATGGTCTAAATGTAGTTTTTATTAGTTAAATAGTTATTATATTAAATTAATTTTATATCTTTTGTGTGATTTTTTTCTCTCCTTTTTTAATTATAAGAACGACACATGTCACTCTGTCACTCAAAGGATGATTGTGTAAATTTTCATTTGAATAAATTATTATTTTTGTCTTTTTCGAAGGTGAGTTAGAGGTCTTGGGAGGTGAGTTATTTTTCTATTTTTTTTAAATTTTGAAAAAAAGAAGATAGAGAAACTTTTAATTTTTTGTTTTGTCTTTTTCTTTGAAATTGATGATGTTGAGGTTTGAGCAGTGAGGATTTTTCTCCTTTTTTCTAGAAAAAATGATAGAGGTGGACCTTTAACCAAAGGGTATTTGCATTACAAACACACACACTAGAACTTGTGCATGTGTGTTGCACGTGTCAAATGTAATATTTCATATTTGTGAGAATGAGTATATATGTATATTTGTAAATAATGAGGGTGTATGTGTAAATGTGCATTTCATATAAATGAGAATGGGTATAGGTGTAAATTTGTAAATATTGAGAGTTCATGTGTAAATTTATATTGCAAAGCATCATTTTTTTTGCCCTCGTCCTTGATGAGGTGGAGACCCTAAGAGAAGAGTATTTTTCTCATTTTTCTTTTAATTTAGAGAAAGGGGAGGGTGCACACCTCATCAAGAGGGGTATTTGCATTATGGAAAAAAAAAATATATATATATATATATAGAGAGAGAGAGAGAGAGAGAAAGAGGATAATAGAGGAAATGTGCCGTAGGAGAGAATTTCATATATATATATATATATATATATATATATATATATATATATATAGGGAGGATAATAATAGAGGAAATGTGCCGTAGGAGAGAATTTCCTCCAATGGCGATAAAAAAATACACCCTTCACAATCTTTTTCGACGATCGTCACCCATCATTATCATCATCTTTATCATGTAAGATGTGGATATACCAAATTTTATATGATTCCATCACTTTTTCACCGTTAATTTAGTGGGTGCAAAATTAATGGTTTACCGACAATACAACTTTTTACACTGCTAATTTAACGGTGAAAAAGTGGTGGAATTACATAAAATTTGGTGTATCTATATCTTACATGATAAAGATGATGATGATGGATGTCGATCGTCGGAAAAAATCGTGGAAGATATAAAAATTTAACGCCACCTAACGGAAAGGTCTCCTAGAACTTTTTTCTGACGATCGGCACATATCATCATCATCTTTATCATGTAAGATATGGATACACCGTGATTCTACAACTTTTTCACTGTTGAATTAGAAATGTAAAAAGTTCAATTGTCGGTAAACCGTTAATTTTGCACCCACTAAATTAACGATGAAAAAGTGATGGGATCATATGAAATTGGGTATATCCACATCTTACGTGATAAAGATGAAGATGATGGATGCTGATTTTTGAAAAAAATCATAGAGTGTATTTTTTCGAAGCCATAGGAGAAAAATCCCTTCTATACCACCTTTCCTTCATTATCCACATATATATTTATTTCATACTTGAGTTATATTTAGGCCTATTTACTAAAAACTCCAACAGATTTGGGTCATTTTAACAAAACTCTCATTATCTTTGGAACTATCAAGAAACTACCAAATTTAACGGTGCTACATCAGCACCGTCAACGCCATATCAGCGTCACATCAACTAAGTTGCCACGTCAGCATAAAAATTATAAAATCCCCAAAATACCCTTCTTTAACCCTAATCTAATTTCAAAAAAATAAAATAAATAAACAAATAAATAAAACCCACCCTCTTCTTTATTCCTCGTTGGTCATCGTCGCCGGCGCCTCCCCTTCCTCTTCCCTCTGTGACACGGGTGGAATCGCGTCAAGATGTTACCTTCCGTTGATCTGCTGATGGCGGCGATGGACGGCTAAGATTGGATCTGGAGGCAGGCTCCTGAAGCTTGTGGATCTTAATGGGTTTGAGGTTGTTGTTGCCGAGCTACCTGCAAGGAAGTCCCGGGGTGGTTGTACCACCGAGGACCTTCCGACGGTGAAGTTAGAGAGGAAATCCGAGCAGAGTAACGGCTTAATGGAGTAAAATGGCTTACTTGAACTGTCTGAAGAAAGGGTTTATATAGCGGTGGCAGCAGGCAGGCAGGCGTGAGAATCACGCCGGCCATTACGCTCCCGACATCACGCCCGCGTGATGAGCGGGATCTCCCATTAATGGTGAGACAAGCTCGTTAAAGGGGGATCGTGATAGCGTGGAACGTGGGATGTGGCCGGCGGATATCTCGCGCATGGCAAGATTCGCGGGATGGCGGTTGCGCCTGTAAGCGGTACCGTCGGTCGGTCGATGAGACCGAGGAAGATGACCTCGGCGGGAGAGCTCACGGACGAGCGGGAGGCCGAGGTATCTAGGCTCTGCGGTAGCCCAGAGACGAGCTGAGGGGGCCGAGGAGGCCAATTCTGTGACAGCTCGGAGGTAAGCTGTGGGTGGTCTGGAAGGCCAACGAAGGTCGGGAAACTCCTCGGGGCGGAGGATGGCTCGGAGGCGAGCCGGGAAGGCGAGGAAGCTCAGCCCGGAGGAGGGCTCGGAGGCGAGCCGGATGGACGAGGAAGCTCGGGCCTGTGATAGCTCGGAGTAGAACAAAGGGACAGTTGGCGTGGCTGCTGAAGTGCTCGGGGGGCAAGGAGTGGGGTGCAACCTCGGAGACGGGGTCCGAGGGAAGCCCCTACTATAGCACACTGGTTCCCCCTCCATGGCCCTCAGGGGCCTAACTGGCTGACGCATGTGGCACGTCATCCGCCATGTGTCATGATCTAAGGAATTACCATTATTGAGCATCATCATTAGCCCCCCACTCTCGTTCCGATCTATTTGCGGGTCGGGTCGAGGGTGGACTGCTTGGTTCTTTCTGTGCAGCTTGATGTTGGTAATTCCTCGTGGTGGATTGTTCGGGGACGACACGGCGTTCTTGTTGTCGCGTATCGAGTATGAGTCGAACGAAGCACAAGTGTGGGAAGGTCGGTATCCTCTCTTTGTCGGAGTTGAGGCGCTGATCGCGCGTTGAGTATGAGTTTATTCGGTGGGTCTTGGATCCGTGTCTTTGTAGAGTAGGAAGCTACCCGCTGGGGATGCGCCGAGTAGGAAGAAACTTGGCGGCCTCACGAAGAGGGCTTCAGATCCTCAGTGTCTGATGGGTAGGAGGCTGCCCGCTGGGGATGCGCCGGGCAGGAAGAAACTCGGCGGCCTCGCGAAGAGGGCTTTAGGTCCTCAGCGTCTGATGGGCAGGAGGTTGTCCACTGAGGATGCGCCGAGCAGGGCAGCTGCTCGGTGGCCTCGCGAAGAAGGCTTTGGATCCTCAGTGTCTGATGGGCAGGAGGCTGTCCGCTGAGGATGCGCCGAGCAGGGTAGCTGCTCGGTGGCCTCGTGAAGAGGGCTTTGGATCCTCAGCGTCTGATAGGCAGGAGGCTATCCGCTGGGGATGCGCTGAGCAGGGTAGCTGCTCGATGGCCTCTTAGCGAGGGCTTTGATCCTTGGCGTTGGTGGGTAGTGAACTACCAGTCATGGATGACCAAGCAGGGTAGCTGCTCGATTGCCCCTTGGTGAGGGCTTCGATCCTTAGCGCTAGAGGGGCCGTAAGAGGCCTGCTAAGGATGGACCGAACAGTGAAGCTGCTCAGTTGCCTCTTGGCAAGGGCTTTGATCCCTGGCGTTGTGGGGTAGGGAACTACCAGCCAGGGATAACCGAGCAAGGTAGCTGCTCGATTGCCCCTTTGGCAAGGGCTTCGATCCTTAGTGCTCCGTAAGAGGCCTGCTAAGGATGGACCGAGCAGTGAAACTGCTCAGTTTCCTCTTGGCGAGGGCTTTGATCCCTGGCGTTGTGTGGTAGGGAACTACCAGCCAGGGATAACCGAGCAAGGGCGGGCCTGGTTGCCTTTTGGTGAGGGCTTTGATCCTTAGCGCGGGAGGGGCCGTCAGAGGTCTACTAAGGACGGGCTGAGCAGGGTTACTGCCCGGTGCCTCTTGGCGAGGGATTTGATCCTTAACGCGGGCCGGGAAATGTTGCTGCCCGCTGCCTCTTGGCGAGGGCTTTGATCCCTGGTGTGGTGGGGTAGGGAGCTACCAGCCAGGGATAACCGATCAAGGGCGGGCCTGGTTGCCTCTTGCGAGGGCTTTTGATCCTTAGCGCGGGAGGGGCCGTAAGGGGCCTACTAAGGACGGGGTCGAGCAGGGTAGCTGCTCGGTGCCTCTTTGTGAGGGCTTTGATCCCTAGTGTGTTGGGGTAGGGAGCTACCAGCCAGAGATAACCAAGCAAGGGCGGGCCCGGTTGCCTCTTGCGAGGGCTTTTGATCCTTAAGGACGGGCCGGGCAGGGTTGTTGCCCGGTGCATCTTGGCGAGGGCTTTGATCCCTGGTGTGTTGGGGTAGGGAGCTACAAGCCAGGGATAACCGAGCAAGGGAAGGCCCGGTTGCTTCTTGCGAGGGTTTTTGATCCTTAGTGCGGGAGGGGCCGTAAGAGGCCTACTAAGGATGGGCCGAGCAGGGTTGCTACCCGGTACCTCTTGGCGAGGGCTTTGATCCTTAAGGATGGCCAGACAGGGTTGCTGCCCGGTGCTTTTTGGCGAGGGCTTTTGATCCCTGGCGTTGTGGGGTAGGGAACTACCAGCCAGGGATAGCCAAGCGGGGAAACCACTCGGCTGCCTCTTGGTGAGGGTTTTGATCCCTAGCATTGTGGGGTAGGAAACTACCAGCCAGGGATAGACGAGCGGGGAAGCTACTCGGCTGCCTCTTGGTGAGGGCTTTTGATCCCTGGCGTTGTAGGGTAGGGAACTACCAACAAGGGATAACCGAGCGGGGAAGCCACTCGGCTGCCTCTTGGTGAGGGCTTCGATCCCTTGCGCTGCGAGATAGGGAACTACCAGCTAGGGATAGCCGAGCAGGGTAGCCGCTCGGCTACCTCTTGATGAGGGCTTCGATCCCTGGCGCTGCGAGGTAGGGAACTACCAGCCAAGGATAGCCGAGCAGGGTAGCCGCTCGGCTGCCTCTTGGTGAGGGCTTTGTGTTAGTTGTATGTATGCCCTAGAGGCCAGTATTGTACAGATGATGTATATTATATTGGATGCTTGGACATATATAGAGATGACTTTCTTGCTCGACATGATAGTATGCTATCTGGTTGCCATTTATCTTAACATGTACACTAGTCTCTTTATACTGTCTTATAGTTACATGTTGGTAAAGCCCTTAGGATTTGTACTTGACTACCTAGACTATGATGCAGATCATACTAGTGGGAACATGGTAGTCCATAAGTACATCCTTCAAGGTCCCTAGTCGTGGGTATCTCGAGACGGGGCATCGATTTACCAGAGTAGACTAGCGTATACGCTTCTCGACCCATGTGATGGGCGATGGATGATCCCATATCCATTGGTGTTTGACATCAGAGATGGTATACGGGTGCTCAGTGGAAACTGGGTACACTGGACGGACTCGCCGAGAACTCCCAGATGGTATTATACCTCACGTCAGATGGCAGTTCTCAGGTGACACTTGTACAGGTTAGTCTGTAGACCCGAGATCGTCATAGAGTCTTGTGTGATTCCCACTGTGCTTTGATCTCCACCTTACCACGTCCATGAGGGCGTGCAAAACGGTGGTCTTTGGGTACAGTCCCGAATCACATGGAGGCAATGAGCGATAGGAGGGGTTTCGTCTCTCCCGGTATTGGGGGTTGATGTTGCGCAGTGCTCGATTGGCCGTAACAGGGAAGTCCCTGGCCAGGGCTGATCAGAGATTTGCTGGTAAGTGTTACCAGTAGTTTCTCGACCCGTTACGAGCCTCATATCAGCGCGACTTATCGGGTTATTGGGGTCTGACGTTTACCACCCCTAGACTTGATATGCGACGTATCTGATGAAGAGACTTGACTGTATGGTAAGTGTTACTGGTCGGATTCGCAGGAGTGTGAGCGGGCTAGCTCGTCGATCTTCTGATCGCTCAATACCCGGGTGGCCGTTACGTTTGGCAGACCGCTTGCGGCTTGTGGGTGCTTGATATGATCATCACCTGCTACCGGCGTATTGACGAGTCTTTAGAGTCCTACACAGAGGTTTCCTGGCTCAAGCGAAACGAAATAGGAGCGCATATGAGATATGTGCAGGACCGAGAATAATGCGTGTATGTGATACCGCATTTCATTCTCGCGATATATGTTTCGAATGGTTATATTCGATATGACCTAGTTATCGAATCATTGATTCGATAAATCGATGCATTGAATACTAGTCGGTTATGTGCGACATGACCGGATCATTGAATCAAGTGTTGATTTAATGATTTAATGTATAATTATATATTTGATATATTACTTTGCATTAACTAGTATTGGTTCACTTTAAACGGATTTTTCTCACTTGGATTGCACATTGTATATGTGATATACTTTTGTGCACTTTTTGTATCATGTTTGATGATACTTGATCATTAGTTAAGTTTATAGAATTAATCCATGGTTAATTGATAATTAGGGTTTTGCATACATATTTATTTATCCATTTATTTGTTTATTTATGTGGATAAATTCAAAATGAGAATGGTGGCTATATTTGTTTCTTGTATGAAGCTTCTTGAACCCTTGACTTTAGCAACCATTCTTATCCTCTTGCTTAACCCTAACCCACTCTTTGACCATGGTTAATTCTCTACACTTAACCCTAGTTCAAGATATGATAAGTAATTGATATTAGTTTTATTTTAAAAAAAAAGAAGAAGAACACTTATCATAATCTTTTCTTGAGCTCATCTTCTTCTTCTTCTTCAAGCTTGCTACTCCAATGGCAAGTTTAGATCTAGTGAGTTAAATCCAAATCTAAAGTGAACCCACCTCCTATTTCTTCACCCTCTACCTCTTGCCAAGTTGTTTTGGGTGTTTACTTCACAAGTTTCACAAGTTTGTGAAGTCGGAGCTTGAGTTTGTGCAACCTCGACGTAGATCGTCTTTGACACAAAACCGACGAGCTATTCCGCTTGCTTTCCCGATGAAGCCGATGATCGAGTCAAGGATTCATGATGGACAGCGAGGACATGACGTTGCGGAGCCGTGGAGGTGGATATCCGGATCTACAAAGGTTGTATATCCGTATCCTAGTAGTTAACAGTTAACTAGTTTTCTTTTTCGCCTAAACATCTAGTTAAAGATCCGTAGTCTAGGGTTTCTCGGCACTAAAAATTTTAATTTGGCATGTTCGATGCCTTGTGAGAACCCACTAGGGTGCCTAGGAACCTTTCACTGGTATCAGAGCCTAGCTAGAGCCTTAGGCCAAGTCCCGACGACGTTTGAAGTCCGAACGAACACGAAACCCACATACTTTAGAGCTCTCTGGACATTTTCATAAATCTGGGAATTTTTGATATTTAAAATGTCTAAAAAATTCAGCATAGAATTCTAAGCATTACTGTGTAAAACGATTCCATGTACTGTTCATTGTGCCGCGGAAGCGCGGCATAATCATGCTTTCTGCCGCCCTTCCGCGGCCACATGGTGACGTCATCCCATTTTTTTTTCACAGTAATACCTGATAAATTCTGGTGAGTTTTCTGGATATTTTTAAATTTATTTAAGGGATGAGTGCTCTGGAGTTATATTGGGAATCGATGAATTCGATCGGAAAATCAAACTTCGTCTAAGTGTTTTTCCAGATAATTGTAGAATATGTTAAAGAGTTCGACCGGATATAAATACCCAGGTTTTCCCCTGCCGGAATATCCAAGTGTTGGATTATTGTGTGGTTAAAAGACGTTCTGAGTAGTGCAAGTAACGCGATGGTCCCTCTAGAAGACACAAACCTTAACTCGATTATGTGACCGTCTTGAACTGCCCTTTGAACCTTCGGGTTTGGGGCAGTACGGCGTGCCACATGTGAGGCGTTGGCTTGACCCTTCTACGGCTGGACCGTTGGTACTGAGGTATGAAGTGAATGTCTTTGAACCTATTTCATGTGTTGATCGGTGTCGGGAAAACTTGGGTGTTCGAAAGTTCGATCGGAAAGTTTGATATATTCTATTTATCCCGAACTGGATACAATAATTGGAATTCACAAAAGGTTATGAGATAACTGGATGAATGTTATAGATCTAGCAGTTTAGTTTCACAAGATATCGAAAAGAGTTTTCGATGATGGGACTAAAATGCGGGATTTATAACTGTTAGGCATGTGATGTCTAAAGAGATTGCGGATTCCAATTGTTGTAGTTTTACACTTTCTTTTCTGTGACCGTAAGTCTAGTATGTTCATATCGCCGGTTTCGTTGCTATACGTCAACGACAATTGGGGTATGCATACTTACTTACGTTGATGACATGTGTTGTTATGTGTTGCTGGATATGTTATATTGGATCGTCGTATTTGAATAGCCGGGGGTTTTTATGTGAGATGAGTGTTTTTCATTTTCATTCATGTAAAAACTTGTATGTAATATTCTTTTATTCGGGGCACTTCCAGGATGCGGGAGTTGTCACCCTTTGTATATTATTTACTTTTCTGCACTAGGATAGACCCAAGGAGGGGAGCACAAGTAACCGGGTTCTGGGGTCCAGTGGGAGACCAACTCGAGGAGTCGAGTCCGGGTCTCCTAACCCTAGAATTGGCAGGGTTGCTTGCCGCTCTCGTAGGGGTCTAGGGGTGTGGGATTGGCTATTCATCACGACCATGGAATCCGTGTTTTATACTGGCTCGTATTGAAAACACGGACGTCCTAGTATATCCAATATTTCATATGTTTATTCTGCTGCGATATCTGTGATGTGATTCTGTGTTGGATATAGTATATAGTATATATGATATATTATATAGACGTTACTTATGTTTTACACCCGCGCTAGCCCTGCCCTGCTCTGTCGTTAGTTACCTAACCTAACGGTGCACGAGGGGACATCGAGGCGAATGTGGATGGCATAAGTGTACGTCATATCTATCTGTGATGTTTAGGTATTTAATGATGGGACTTCATTAATGTGATTAATGAAAGATAAGAAACCTAAGATGTTGTAGAATCAGATTTTAAAATAAAACAGGTAGCTACAGTTTTTGCTTTGCAAAGCGATATATATGATATATCCTGCACCTCATTCGACGAGGAAAGGACCGAGATCCCTTCACCGGGAGTGACTCCTTTAGCAATAACTGGCAGATGCTACATACTCGGTTTGCTTTTGACTGCTTTTGCGTTTTTGCTTTGCACAGCGATATATATGATATATCCCGCACCTCATTCGACGAGGAAAGGACCGAGATCCCTTCACCGGGAGTGACTCCTTTAGCAAAACTAGAAAAGCCTCAAAATCACTCCATTTCAAAACTTCATTTGATTCTACAACGATATCAAGTTCATTACGCTCATGGTTTTATGAAAACCTGCGTAGCCCTCCATCATTTCAGATATAGACTGTTTAGTATTCGTGCTGCGTTTGTTGGCCTTTGTCAAGGCGTAGTGTGCGGTAGCTGAATAGTGCTTATCTGTTTATGCATATGATGCAGATTGTTTCAGGGTAGTCGTACGACCTTGTTGGCCTTTGTCAAGGGTCGTGCGGGTGGGTTTGATTCAATCAAGAAATGACGGGTTGAACTTGACTAGCATCCTGTGATTTGTTGGCCTTTGTCAAGGTCATAGGACACTAGGGGCAAAATATTATCGGGAATTTCAAGTGTTGAAATTTGCAATGAGATTGCATACCTTCTATGAGATAGTTGGATCCCGATACCCGCTGCGAGTAAGAGTTACTCCTGGGAGAGTTTTACACATTACAATTAGCCGATCAAGTAGGTGACTAGAAAGGTGTTAACGAGGTTACGCCTCTGGGAAAACGAGGTTTACAGTAATTAGGTTCGTGCGAAAGCACGGGGGACCTCCCTCAAAGTACCGACACTGGCCTGGCTGAAAGATTGGCGAACTTGTAGTGTGTAATTAATCCCGGCTAGTCTTTCCTTTTAGGGTTTGGAGGAAGATTTGATAAAAAGCAGTGGGAGCCATCCTGATTAGATAAGATAATAACCAATCTGATCTTGCACGAGCATACGCTAAAGTGTTTTCTTCTCTCTCTCTCCAGGTAGCGACCATTTCATGCCTTAATAAAGATAATAAAATGGATGTATTGACCGAACCCGCATGTTATACTGTGCTGGGGAACGTTGGTTCCGTTCTTTCCTATAAGAGTTATAGGAATGAACAGGATATAGGGGAATACCAGGATTCCCATGCCACCCGAATGAAGAAAGTACATGACGATGCATTTTCTTCGGGTGTGTTCGTTACTGAGAACTGTTTCTCCATTTGCTCTACGTCCTGGGTATTGGATACCGGGTCAGGATCCCACATATGTAATCAGTTACATGGGCTTAGGAAAGGTAGAGAACTTGGAGAAGGTGATAAAGACATTAGAGTTGGAAATGGTGCAATTGTTGCAGCCAAGACTGTCGGGGAATATCACCTTGTATTACCAACTGGTAATACATTGGTTCTGAACGAATGCTATTACATGCCGAACCTGATATGCAACATTATATCGGTTTCTTTATTAAGTAAAGAGGGATATAATTTTGTATTACAGGACAATGTTATGAACATTTTCCATAACCAAAAGTTGGTTGGATCAGGCACGTTGTGCAATGGCATTTATGTTCTAAACCAATCAACAGTCCTGAGCATAACAAACACACACAAGAGGAAGAGTTCTGAACTCAACGAATCCTTCTTGTGGCATTGTAGACTGGGTCACATCAATGCGACACGACTAGCTAAGTTGCATAAAGATGGATATTTAAATCCGTTTGAATTTTCATCTTATGACACTTGCCAGTCATGTCTCAAAGGCAAGATGACCAAGACTCCGTTTACGGGACACGGAGAAAGAGTTACCGAACTCTTAGGACTAATACATAGTGATGTATGCGGTCCCATGTCTACACATGCCAGGGATGGTTCTTCGTACTTCATTACATTCACTGACGATCTCTCTAGATTCGGATATGTGTTCCTGATGAAACACAAATCAGAAGCTTTTGAGAAATTTAGAGAATATAAACAAGAAGTCGAGAACCAAACCGGAAAAAGTATTAAAATCCTTCGATCAGATCGGGGAGGTGAATACTTGAGCAATGAATTCCTGGACTTCCTAAAAGAGAATGGGATTCTCTCTCAGCTGACTCCTCCTTATACACCACAGCACAACGGTGTATCTGAACGGAGAAACCGCACCCTATTAGATATGGTGCGCTCAATGATGAGTACAGCTGAGTTACCTATTTCCTTCTGGGGTCATGCGCTGGAGACAGCAGCATACCTATTGAATCAAGTTCCATCTAAATCTGTACCTACCACACCATATGAGATATGGAGTGGGAAGAGACCATGTCTTAAACGAGTTAAGATATGGGGTTGCCCGGCCTATGTCAAAAGGCAAAATCCGGACAAACTCGAGGCACGGTCAGTTCTATGCAAGTTTGTGGGATATCCAAAACATTCACATGGATATCTTTTCTACCATACAGAGGAACAAAAAGTGTTTGTTTCTCGCCATGCCACCTTTTTGGAAAAGGAATTTCTTGCAAAAGAAATTAGTGGCGATGAGGTAGAACTGGAAGAAATTCCACCAACACAAACTCAAACTGAAGATTTAGTGGAACCAGAGGATTCAGTAGCTCCCGACGAACCCCAGCCTCTCCGCCGATCTAGTAGGGTTCCTCACCAACCTGAGAGATACTACGGTTTTCTCATTGATGGTGGCAGTGAGGATTGCATCATGGAGGATGATGACCCAACTAGCTTCGAGCAGGCCATCACGAGTGGGGACTCAGTGAAATGGCTGGATGCTATGCGGTCCGAGATGGATTCCATGTACACCAACAAAGTATGGACTTTGGAAGTTGCTCCTGAAGGGGTAAAACCCATTGGGAGCAAGTGGATCTTCAAGAAGAAACTTGGTGTAGATGGGAAAGTGGAGACTTTCAAAGCTAGACTTGTAGCAAAGGGTTTTCGTCAAAGACCAGGTGTGGACTATGACGAGACCTTTTCTCCAGTGGCTATGCTTAAATCCATCCGAATCATGCTTGCCATTGCTGCCTTTCATGACTACGAAATCTGGCAAATGGATGTTAAGACCGCCTTTCTAAATGGTGATTTAGAAGAGTGCGTGTACATGACTCAGCCAGAGGGCTTCGTAGACAGTGGGAGCAGCGGGAAGGTGTGCAAGCTGCTTAAATCCATTTATGGATTAAAGCAAGCATCGCGGAGTTGGAACATCTGCTTTGACGTCGTTATCAAAGAGTTTGATTTCGTCAAAAATCCAGATGAACCTTGTATCTACAAGAAGGTGGCAGAGAGTAAGGTTGTCTTCCTCGTATTGTACGTGGACGACATACTCTTGATAGGAAATGACATTCCTATGCTGCAATCGGTCAAGCTCTTCTTATCACAAAGATTCTCAATGAAAGATCTTGGTGATGCCTCCTGCATATTGGGGATCAGGATCTATAGAGATAGATCCAAACGGATTTTGGGATTGTCCCAATCCAGGTACATTGACACCATACTAAAGAGGTTTAGTATGGAAGAGTCCAAGCGTGGGAACATGCCCACGATCTCTGGAGTCACTCTCTCCAAAGAGATGTCTCCCAAGACTGATTTGGAGAGAGCTCGCATGCAAGGGATACCCTATGCTTCGGCAGTAGGCTCTATCATGTATGCGATGCTATGTACCAGACCCGATGTAGCATACTCACTAAGTGTAGTGAGCAGGTATCAAGCTGATCCTGGAGAGAGTCACTGGACAGCTGTGAAGAGCATTCTCAAGTACTTGCGAAGGACTAGAGATATGTTCTTGGTGTATGGTAACGGAGAACTCCAAGTGGAGTCCTTTACCGATTCGAGCTTCCAGAGTGATAAGGACGACTCTAAGTCGCAGTCGGGTTTTGTCTTTACCCTTTACGGAGGGGCGGTTAGCTGGAAGAGTTCCAAGCAGGAAACCGTGGCAGACTCGACGATGGAGGCTGAATACATCGCTGCCAACGATGCTGCCAAAGAGGCTGTCTGGATCAAGAAGTTCATTACTGAACTTGGAGTGGTTCCATCCATTGAGCATCCAATACCTTTGTATTGCGATAACAATGGAGCGGTGGCTTTGGCCAAGGAACCCAGGTCCCATCAGCGGTCCAGGCATATTCTGAGGCGGTATCACCTGATCCGGGAGATAGTTGATCGCCGGGAGATCGAGGTCAGGAGAGTTGACACGAAGAACAACACGGCGGATCCACTCACGAAGGCCATTCCCCAGATACAGTTTGAGAGACTCTTCGGGATGCTCGGTATGAGATACTACAGCAGCTGGCCCTAGTGCAAGTGGGAGATTGTTAGTTGTATGTATGCCCTAGAGGCCAGTATTGTACAGATGATGTATATTATATTGGATGCTTGGACATATATAGAGATGACTTTCTTGCTCGACATGATAGTATGCTATCTGGTTGCCATTTATCTTAACATGTACACTAGTCTCTTTATACTGTCTTATAGTTACATGTTGGTAAAGCCCTTAGGATTTGTACTTGACTACCTAGACTATGATGCAGATCATACTAGTGGGAACATGGTAGTCCATAAGTACATCCTTCAAGGTCCCTAGTCGTGGGTATCTCGAGACGGGGCATCGATTTACCAGAGTAGACTAGCGTATACGCTTCTCGACCCATGTGATGGGCGATGGATGATCCCATATCCATTGGTGTTTGACATCAGAGATGGTATACGGGTGCTCAGTGGAAACTGGGTACACTGGACGGACTCGCCGAGAACTCCCAGATGGTATTATACCTCACGTCAGATGGCAGTTCTCAGGTGACACTTGTACAGGTTAGTCTGTAGACCCGAGATCGTCATAGAGTCTTGTGTGATTCCCACTGTGCTTTGATCTCCACCTTACCACGTCCATGAGGGCGTGCAAAACGGTGGTCTTTGGGTACAGTCCCGAATCACATGGAGGCAATGAGCGATAGGAGGGGTTTCGTCTCTCCCGGTATTGGGGGTTGATGTTGCGCAGTGCTCGATTGGCCGTAACAGGGAAGTCCCTGGCCAGGGCTGATCAGAGATTTGCTGGTAAGTGTTACCAGTAGTTTCTCGACCCGTTACGAGCCTCATATCAGCGCGACTTATCGGGTTATTGGGGTCTGACGTTTACCACCCCTAGACTTGATATGCGACGTATCTGATGAAGAGACTTGACTGTATGGTAAGTGTTACTGGTCGGATTCGCAGGAGTGTGAGCGGGCTAGCTCGTCGATCTTCTGATCGCTCAATACCCGGGTGGCCGTTACGTTTGGCAGACCGCTTGCGGCTTGTGGGTGCTTGATATGATCATCACCTGCTACCGGCGTATTGACGAGTCTTTAGAGTCCTACACAGAGGTTTCCTGGCTCAAGCGAAACGAAATAGGAGCGCATATGAGATATGTGCAGGACCGAGAATAATGCGTGTATGTGATACCGCATTTCATTCTCGCGATATATGTTTCGAATGGTTATATTCGATATGACCTAGTTATCGAATCATTGATTCGATAAATCGATGCATTGAATACTAGTCGGTTATGTGCGACATGACCGGATCATTGAATCAAGTGTTGATTTAATGATTTAATGTATAATTATATATTTGATATATTACTTTGCATTAACTAGTATTGGTTCACTTTAAACGGATTTTTCTCACTTGGATTGCACATTGTATATGTGATATACTTTTGTGCACTTTTTGTATCATGTTTGATGATACTTGATCATTAGTTAAGTTTATAGAATTAATCCATGGTTAATTGATAATTAGGGTTTTGCATACATATTTATTTATCCATTTATTTGTTTATTTATGTGGATAAATTCAAAATGAGAATGGTGGCTATATTTGTTTCTTGTATGAAGCTTCTTGAACCCTTGACTTTAGCAACCATTCTTATCCTCTTGCTTAACCCTAACCCACTCTTTGACCATGGTTAATTCTCTACACTTAACCCTAGTTCAAGATATGATAAGTAATTGATATTAGTTTTATTTTAAAAAAAAAGAAGAAGAACACTTATCATAATCTTTTCTTGAGCTCATCTTCTTCTTCTTCTTCAAGCTTGCTACTCCAATGGCAAGTTTAGATCTAGTGAGTTAAATCCAAATCTAAAGTGAACCCACCTCCTATTTCTTCACCCTCTACCTCTTGCCAAGTTGTTTTGGGTGTTTACTTCACAAGTTTCACAAGTTTGTGAAGTCGGAGCTTGAGTTTGTGCAACCTCGACGTAGATCGTCTTTGACACAAAACCGACGAGCTATTCCGCTTGCTTTCCCGATGAAGCCGATGATCGAGTCAAGGATTCATGATGGACAGCGAGGACATGACGTTGCGGAGCCGTGGAGGTGGATATCCGGATCTACAAAGGTTGTATATCCGTATCCTAGTAGTTAACAGTTAACTAGTTTTCTTTTTCGCCTAAACATCTAGTTAAAGATCCGTAGTCTAGGGTTTCTCGGCACTAAAAATTTTAATTTGGCATGTTCGATGCCTTGTGAGAACCCACTAGGGTGCCTAGGAACCTTTCACTTTGATCCCTGACGTCGTAAGGTAGGGAACTACCAGCCAGGGATAGCTGAGCAGGGTAGCCGCTCGGCTGCCTCTTGGTGAGGGCTTTGATCCCTGGTGTCGTGGGGTAGGGAACTACCAACCAGGGATAGCCGAGCAGGGTAGCCGCTCGGCTGTCTCTTGGTAAGGGCTTTGATCCTTAGCGTTGGAAGGACCGTAAGAGGTCTGCTAAGAACGGACCGAGCAGTGAAGCTGCTCAGTGCCTCTTGGCGAGGGCTTTGATCCCTGGCATCGTGGGGTAGGGAACTACCAGCCAGGGATAGCCGAGCAGGGTATCCGCTCGGCTGCCTCTTGGTGGGGGCTTTGATCCCTGGCGTCGTGGGGTAGGGAACTACCAGCCAGGGATAGCCGAGCAGGGCAGCCACTCGGTCTTCTTCTTCTCTTCCCTGTCCCTTTTCTTCTGATCGGCTTGCTCTGTTCGGGGCAGGTTGGCGTTCACCTCGGACTCAAGCTGGATCTCACGTTCGGTCCAGACCTTTACCTCGGTCATGGCCTTAGGTTGCGCTAATGCAAAGGAGCGTAGCCACTCCTTGTGCCTAAGACCTGACCTGAGTGCCGTAATGAGTGCGTGACGTCAGGGTTGTCTTGGAAGCTCGTTCCTGCGGTGAATGCGTCCAGATGGTCTTTCGGGTCTGACTTTCCATCGAAGAGCGAAACCTTGAGGGGCTTGTTCCGGGAGGAGACATGGACGACGAGAAGCTTCTCGGTGAAAGGCTTTGTGAGCGAGTCGGCGGCGTATTTAGCCCCGTCGCTCGAGTGGCGACCTTCTCGATGCATGCCCTCGATCTTCTTTTCGAGGGCATCGAGCCGGCCATGGTAACCCGATGATTCGGCACATCCCGATCTTTGGCCCCTGCCGTTGGAGACTTGTGTTTGGCCGCGGCCTCGGTTCCTTTCAATGAGGTTTCTTAGGTCACCCGGCGAGGTAGTCTTTGAGCTGCCGTGACAAGTCCCGTCCACGCAACCCCATCGAGGGAGGAGGTGTTGGTCATGCCTGGGAGCAGACGAGCTGACCGACATCTTCTCGAGAGGGACAGGAGCGCGTAGGGGCTCGGGGCGAGGCACTCGGACAACAGACCTCGGTGTTGAACTGTGGGGCGCCCAGCGGGTCTCAGAACGTATTGGCCCGGGAGATCTGCAGCCATGGGAGGTAGCGAGGCGGTGGTCGGCAGTGCCGACGCAAGCGGAATCTTCTCTCCCCCTCTAGGGGTCCTGGTCCCGAAGCGGGGGAGCGGCAACCTGGGGATTTTGCCTCGCCGTTTGGACATGGATGAGCGCCTCTACGACGGACGCGAGTCGATCTATCTGGACGGCAACGGCGTTGATGGCGTTCGGCGGAGGAGGTTCGTCCGTGCCTCCGTTGAGGGGGAGGCGACGGCCAGTGCTTGGATCGTCATGATGATCGCTCACCATTGGATTGAGATCGGAAGATGAACTTTTGTTTTCGTGAAATCAAGGATTTCCCACAGACGGCGCCAGCTGACGCGGGTGGAATTACGTTAAGATGTTACCTTCCGTTGATCTGCTGACTGCGGTGATGGACGGCTGAGATTGAATCTGGAGGCAGGCTCCTGAAGCATGGATCTCAATGGGTTTGAGGTTGTTGTTGCTGAGCTACCTGCAAGGAAGTCCTGGAGTGGTTATACCACCGAGGACCCTCCGACGGTCAAGTTAGAGAGGAAATCCGAGCAGAGTAACGGCTTAGTGGAGTAAAAATGGCTTACTCGAACCGTCTGAAGAAAGGGTTTATATAGCGGTGGCAGCAGGCAGGGCAGGCGCGAGAATCACGCCGGCCGTTACGCTCCCGATGTCACGCCCGCGTGATGAGCGAGATCTCCCATTAATGGCAAGACAGGCTCGTTAATGGGGGATCGTAATGGCGTGGAACGTGGGATGTGGCCGGCGGATATCTCACGCATGGCGAAATTCACGGGATGGCGGTTACGCCTGTGAGTGGTGCCGTTGATCGTTCGATGAGACCGAGGAAGATGACCTCGGTGGGAGAGCTCGCGGACGAGCGGGAGGCCGAGGTATCTAGGCTTTGCGGTAGCCCGGAGACGAGCTGAGGGGGCTGAGGAGGCCAATTCCGTGACAGCTCGGAGGTAAGCTGTGGGTGGTCTGGAAGGCCACCGAAGGTCGGGAAACTCCTCGAGCCAGAGAATGGCTCGGAGGCGAGCCGGGAGGGTGAAGAAGCTCAGCCCGGAGGAGGGATCGAAGGCGAGCCGGATGGACGAGGAAGCTCGGGCCTGTGATAGCTCGGAGTAGAGTAAAGGGACACTTGGCGTGGCTGCTGAAGTGCTCGAGGGCAAGGAGTGGGGTGCAATCTCGGAGACGGGGTCCGAGAAAAGCCCCCACTGTAGCACACGGGTTCCCCCTCCGTGGCCTTCAGGGGCCTAACCGGCTGACGCATGTGACACGTCATCCGCCACGTGTCATGATCTAAGGAATTACTGTTATTGAGCATCATCACTCTGTGTCACCACCACCACCATCACCATCATCAGCACTATCCTCCTCTTATTCTTTTTCTTTAAAACCTACAAATCCCCGAACCGTCTCCGCCACCCTTCTCTCTTCGCCGCCATCGCCATCTTTCTCTTGTTCTTTTTCTTCCTCTTCAAGATCCCTAAATCCCCTTCCCGCCCCCGCCACCGCCACCTTTCTCCCTCCGGCATCACAATTTCAAGACCCCAATCCACCACCCTCCTCCTTCCTCCACCGCCGCAACCACCGACTCCCACCACCACCATCTTCTTCTTCTTCTCCATCATCATCATCATCATCTCATCATCCTCCTCATCAACATTTGGCTCCCTCCTCCTCCAGCGTCGGCGCTGGCACTGGTCCTCTTCCTTCGGCTCTTCCTCCGGCTCCCTTGAAGGGAGGAACGAATAATTTCCTTTTTCATGATTTATTAAATATTTAATGATTATTAAATTATTTAAAATGTAATTTATAATTAATTAATTATATTAAGAATTATGGTAAAATGGTCATTTGGCATGAACAATAATGTTGACCATCAAGTCATGGTACTTTCTTGATAGTCTCAAAAATAATGGAAATTTTGTTAAAATAATCCAAACTGTTGGGGGGTTTTCAAAAAAAGTAGTTGTCTTTCTAAAATAGGATTTGCAGCGAGCTAGTTGTCTTTCTTGCTTGCTTGCTTTTTAGTTCTTGCTTTATGCCCGAAAGTAGCCATTCCGAAAACGTCTATTAAAGGCTGCTAGCTTTTACCGGCTGGCAGGGAAGCATCATGAGAGAAGAAGAGGAAGGGATGGCCACGTGTCTAGCACTTTCCGGCCTTCACTAGATCTGAGTGAAAGATATCTTTTCTGACTTAACATTTCAATTATTTCCTCATTTGGTCCATATATTTTTTGTAAGCAAACTTTTCATTCTATGTGTATTGCTTGCACATATTCTTTGTGATTGCCCTTGCAAGAACTAGGAAAGATCAGACTCTTTTTTGGCGCACTTACAAGAACTACCCAAAATAGGTGAAAGTTAGTTCCCTCCTTGTTTGCATGAACACTCATCCAAGAAAAATACAACAATAAACAGAAGAAATGCATTAAGATAGTTTTTGAAAATTATCTTTCACAAGACACGAAGTAAAACTATTTCCAAATTTTTGTATTTAAAGAAAATTATCATAATAAAATATATAAATTTATTTTCAAAATGATCATACCACTTGGTTAGAATCAATTATCGAGTAAGTTTTAAATTTTATTTTTTCTAGAGTTAAACCAGCGAAAATCGATCCAACCTGAAAAGAGATGTAAGAAGATTTTTTAGAAAAGGAAATTGTTCATTCATAACCTTATCCATGCTCTTTCACTTGAGAAGAAATTTTTCTCTCTTCCTCTCTTGGTCAAAATTAAAACTTCTAATCATAATCATGATGCATTTGAATTAATCAAATAATAAATAATCTATCAATTATCGACATGGGTAGCTATAAAAAACACCTATCTAACGTTATTTAGTGCTACAAAACTGGATTAATTAATCAAATAACAATACAAAAAAATTCAAGATCTCAACCATCTAGAGGCCAAAAGATAACATATTTTGGCTTTTAGCTGCCTGTTCAGCAACCTTCAATTCTTCACGAAGAGTAGAATAATGTCAAATTTTCAGCATACTCAACTCAGATAATTAACATAAGTAATCTGATGCTTGCAACAGTAAATAACAATTGAGTGCTTTAGAATCAAAAGAAATTTAAATATTGATTTCTTTTTTATAATGATATTTCTGAGTCTATGCAATTACAGATTGCTTGTCCCTTCATTCTTCTTTCTCAACTCATTCCCATTCTGGAACAATTTTCAGCTTAAATTTCTTTTCCCAACTAAAAAATATTACAGTAGCAACTCATCGTTGATTTGTAATTTGCTCCAAGGATAGATGCTTTCATTTTCTTCCCAAAGCGTATAAGCTCGATATTTCCAAGTTTTCTCTGTACATGTTACTGAAAATATGAAGCTCTTGTAAGTGAAACTTATGAAAGAAGCATACATAAACCAACTTGAGAATACCTTGTGAAACTTAATGTCGCTTAAATGAGTAGAGGCTTAATCTAGTTTGCAAAGAAACAGATTGAACAAAGCAGTAGATGGTTGTTTAGAGGTTAATCTATCAAAATACATTCAACAAATGCGTGTGATACTATCACAAATAAATTAAGACACATGAAAACATGCTGCAAATCAGCTTCCGTAAAAATATTTATTTGCCACGGTAGGGATTCAAAAATTATTTCTAACATACTTGCAACAAGTAATGCTCTAAAATTTCAACCGATCCATTGTGTTTAGAACCACCCATACTAATAAGTAAAGTTCCACTTCAATATCAATGTTGTAAAACACGTATTCATTCTCTGTTTGGTCGGACAACGCATAACTCATAAACGAATGATACGCCGTATAAGTGGATTTTACACATACGCGCGCGCGCACATGTATACATATGCACGTGCGCACATGTGTATTACACACACATCTATGGGTTGGGGGGGGGTGGTTTCAAGTGGCCCTAAGATGACTAGCCCGTAGGGTGAAACCTAAGAAGTCATCCATTTTGTACTTCATAAATGCCTTTAGCTCAAGATGCATGGGCCTTTATTAATTACATTAGCATTTATTTATGAGATAGGGTCTCTCATGAAGTGCCACATAAACAACTCTTTACCCTAAGGTGTCGCCTTAGGAACATCTCTCTCTCTCTCTCTCTCTCTCTCTCTCTCTCGCTATATATATATATATTATATATATATATATATATATATATATATATATATATGCTATTTTACTCCATACGTGTTACTAAGTTAGTCACACCCTATGTAAAATACCACACTTCACGAACTCTTTTCCATGATTGGCTCCGTCCATCTTGAACTCCATCTAAAGTATGGATACATTAAGTTTCATATGATTTGGATTCCGTTTATACATTGATCTAAAATTTCAAAATGTTCTATTGTCGAAAAAACATTCATTTTGCAACAAACAGATGCATGTACAATAAGTTTTCAAATCACATGAAACTTGATGTACTTATACTTTTGATGATGGAGATCAAGATGGACGGAGCTGATGGTGGAAAAAAAAATTGTGAAGTGCGGCATTTTTATACAGGCTGTAACTTGGTTACACCTAAGGAGTAAAATAGCCTCTCCCACAAATGTGTGTGCGCGCGCATATCTCTATCTATATCATAGTATACAAGTGTAGACATGTGTACATGTGTGTGTGTGGATGAAGAGAGGAAACAAAATATGAAATGGCACTGCAGGCATTTCCCATATTGGCGGATGACATGGCAACACACCATCCATTGTTACATGTGCATGTTTGTCTTGCAACTACATGAATTAATTGCATTCGTATTAAAAAAAAGGTTTGAGTAATATGAATCCATGAATAGTGAATTGGTATGTATACCGCCATTGTAAAAATTTCTATAGTGCCACTGTATACTCCGCATCCTCACACACACGCGCACGTGCACTAAAAAAGTGAGAGCGATGCCAAGGTTTGCGTACAGGGTTTTGAAAAATGGATAGGTAATGTGCATCTTATTTGTTCCTAATTAAATGACCATTCGGAACATATTTCGTGCAGGTGCAATTGTGCGGTTGTTAATACTATTTGTTTCAGTGGCTAGTCGAAAACTTCTAAACGCTAATTAATTAGCCTGGTAAACCTTGTCTTACAACATTGTTTAACAAAAAGGATCCAAACCTTAGCTAATTACTAAAAACACCCCTTAAGCTTGGTAATTACTAAAACACCTCCCAAAATTTTAAAAATTCACTAACATCATTCCGAATTTCCTACTATCCAGAAAACATTTTTTTTTATAGAATATTCTTATAACTTCGTTAACATCTAATGGTAGTGACCATTTTACAATTATTTGTTGCTCCCAAAAATTTAAAAATTCACTAACATCATTCCGAAAAATCACTTTTTGATTTTTTTTTTGTTCCAAAATATTAGTCCTTTTACAAGTATCAAGAAACTTTTTTCATTACCAAGGCACTTTTACTATTTGATTTCCTAAATCAACCCTCAATAAATTCCTTACTTATCTTCATACTTATTCAAATACTAAGAAAGTAATGAACATTAATAGGGTTAAAGTGGGTTATTTGCATTCATACATAGATTTAAATTTTCTTAATGGATGTGTAAAAGCAAAAAGTGACATACCTATAGAAACGGAGGGAGTAATTAGTTTTCCGTCAACTTAGTTTTTCAAAATTAAGATAATGTTAAATTCAAAATTTTCTTCTTCATCCTCCCCCTTCTACCTGCTCTTCTTCTTTCTTTTTCTAGCTTATTAACATGGAAAGTTGATGAAGATGATGATAATGTCAATGAATATGATGAAGTATACGACAATTTGCGTGAAGGAGGGAGGTCCAGGCTCGATTAGGGTGAAGGAGAGGCGGAACTTGATTAGAGGCGAATGAGGGGGTGAGTCTCGATTAGGGCTGAAGCCTGAAGGAGAGAAAGTGATGAAGAAGGAAGCTCAATAGGTTGAGTAGGGAGGAGGGAAGTTGGGGTGAAGTGAAATATAAGAAAAGGGTGTTGGGTTAAGGTGAAGTAAGATAGAGCAGAAAATGAAGGAGAAGATGATGGAGGTCTTGGTTAGAGTTAAGGTTTGGTGTTGGGTTCGTTATGGAATAAGGGGGAGCGGCACAAGAAGAGGGTGGCGTCTCGACGGCGGAGTGGGTCAGGGAGGAGAGGCTACGGTTAGGGCTAGGTTTAGTTGATTAAGGATTTTAATTATTAACTATTTTGTTAAGCATTAAATATAAGAAAATTGATTTTTGATGGATGAAAACCGTTATAAGGGTGCTTTTAGTGAATTTTTAAAGTTTTAGGGGGTTTTAGTAATTATTCAAAGTTTAAGGAGGTGTTTTAGTACTTGACTATGTTTGGGGGACGTTTAGTAAAAACCATAATAAAAAGAATGTTTGGGTTGGACATTGGTTTCAGTTGTATATAAATTAATCCTTGTAGGATGTAGCAATAATGCTTTGGAAAAAACAAACTTTAAAAAAAAGGTTATTTTGCCAAAACCGCTATATGGTTTACTCAACTTGCTCAGAAATCCCCAAGTATAAAACAGATCACCAAAACCGCCAAATGTTATGTTCCATTAAACAACACCCCCTAACCATTTAAATCAACCAAAATACTTTTGAAATTATAAGCGGTTGATGTAGGAAAGAGAGGGCAATTTGGGGATAAAAAAGGTTATAAAGTGTACAAACTAACAGTAGGGAGAGGTTGTTTAACAGAACATAACATCGGGAGGTTTTTGTGTCGGGATTTAATCTTAGGAGGTTCTAGGAAAATCGGGTTTTGGTGAAATGAGCACAATTTTTTTTAAAATCCAATCAAAATCAAAATTAGCCATTGAAAAATCTCAAAAACATTCAGTTTGCCAACAACAAATAAATCAGTTTCAATTCCACAAAAATACAATAAATAAGACAACAAGGACAAGTTTTATTAAGCTTGCAAACTCTTAAAACACCAACTAATGGAGAGAAATAACACCAGGTTCACTGCATCAAACCGATTTAAATCAAACTTAATAAGAAAAATAATTTTGTAATACCTTGCAAGTAAGTAGACAAGGTGCAGATCTTTGATAGGCTACGGTAAATGATGCTCCGGCTCCAACTACTTGCGAAATACTGGAGCTTCTTGTAACCGCAAAATAAGCAAAGAAATATATCGTATCCTTGTGATCTCTGATCTAATGTTCCCACGTTTGGCTGCTTACTTTAACTGTACCCAACATCACCATTAAAGGATGTAGAAAAATGTCTGATTTGATGGTTCAAACTTCAAAGTTACAACTTTACCTTGTAGAAGTACTTCTTGCGTAACTTGATAGCCATACGTATGCACCGTTTCACGTTAATCTTCAGCTTATTATCATTAAACATCTGCAAGAGATTAAAGAGGGCACTCTCACATCACTTGAAAGGAATATACCAGGGACTTGAGAGTGTTCTAGCTCTCCTTAATTGTTCGAAATAATCAAACTCATGAATATTAATTCCTAAATAAAAATAAGAAATAGTAATGCTGATGTATATTTAATGGTTGATACTATACCCTTAGCAGCGCTGAATGTAGATAAAAGATTTACATAACAATATTAGTTTTTTTTTTGTGGCGGGGGGGGGGGGGGGGGGGGGGGGGTTTGGTTGCTGAATGTTTGCAGCTTAATCAAATTAATACAAAGAAGCTGACCAAATAAAGGAAAGCCCGCGAAGAACTATGTAGTGCGGGTTCGGATATAGATACGGGGTACGATACGGATTCGCAATTTTCCAAAAACTTAGGCTACGAAATACAATACGGATTCGCAATTTTCCAAAAACTAGGATACAGGATACGATTTAATATCGATTTTAAATTAACTAAATATGAATATATATATATATATATATATATATATATATATATATATATATATATTAAGGTATACATACCAATATATAATAATATAAATAAATAATGGCATTATATTAGATATTCCATACACTTTCAAACTTTTGAGTGCCTTAATTTTCGAGAAAGAGAAGATGCGTCAATTCGAGAGAGCTTAGTGAGACATTTACAGTCCAAGCGAATCCGAGAGTTTCGGACTCCGATACGCGATCGGTGATAACTTATGAGGCATATTCAAGTATCTGTGCTTTATAGAAGAAGAAAACGAAACATAAAGGCTTCTTGGACATTCATCACCGCTTATATCAACCAGAAGTTTAATCAAGATGGTTGTCAATTGAGTTAATGACTATTTTTAAGCTAGATATTTTTTTGGGGGGGGGGGGGGGGTGGGGGTGGGGGGGAGGGGAAGAGAAAAAGGGCTTGCCTTGATTACATCGTCAATAGAGTGAGTTTGCCTAATAATCTTTTGACGGTTGATGATAAGAATTGCAGCTACACAGAACACAGGCAATTCATCATCCCCATTTCTTGTTGATGCAGCAATTGGCTGATCATTTCTTGCCCAGAAATTAGCCTTTGTCAAGCCACAAAATGGGTGGTTCGACCCATTGCCATAAGGTGAACAAGAATCACTGTTGCTCTGTTCTCGCTTTGGGCTTTTGTATTTTCTTTTACCATTTTCACTTTTCTCTTCTCCTATTTCAGCAGTAGAATTTTCCCTTAGCCGAAGGACCAAGGGTTCTAGACAATTTTCCTCTAATTGCTGAGCTACAGCTTCATCAAAATCAGCTGCCCACATCATCTGGAGAATAAATCATCATTAAAATATAATAACAGCAAAAGTGAACAAAATGCATAAATAGTTCTTCAAATCATATTATAGTCTTGCAATTAAACATCTATCAATAAATATGCATTTGAAATATAAATTCAAAATTGGGTGTGTTAAAGTTAAAAAAGAGGAGAAAGAGAAGTTTTATTATGTGACCAAAAGTCTTTTTATATAGAGATTACAATTACTTGATACCCAAGCATTATGGTACAGCGTACCATAATAACAATATAGTCTAAACTATTCCAACACTCCCCCTCAAATTGGAGCATAGATATGCATAGCTTGGACAATAGATGAACAAATGCGGGTCCTGAAAGAGTTTTCGTCAAAATATCTGCAATCTGTGCATGAGTAGAAACATGATGGAGATTGACTTTCTTTTCAACAACTTTCTCCCGGATAAAGTAACGATCTACTTCAATATATTTTGTGCGTTTGCGAAACACTGGATTATCTGAAATATGAATTGCAGCTTTATGGTCACAAAACAAGAATGCTGGTGTTGTAGAACTAACACCGAAATCTTGATGCAATGTGGAGAGTCACGTCAATTCTGAAACGGCATGAGTCATAGCCTTATATTCAGCCTCGGTTGATGAGCGTGCAACATACTGCTTCTTGCTACGCCAAGTAACTAGGTTCCCCGTAAAGAAAACACAAAATCCACTCGTGGAGCGACATTCATCCACAAATCCGGCAAAATTGGCAACACCATAGGCTACAAAAGACAAATTAGAACATGGTTTATAGAGAAGACCTTGCCCATGTGCACGCTTCAAATAGCGGAGAATGCGCTCAACGCCCGAAGATAGGAAACTAAAGGCGCCTGCATAAACTGGCTCACTATACTGACCGCAAAGGATATGTCTGGACGAATAACATTGAGATATATCAGCTTCCCAACTAACCGTTGATACTGACCTGGATCGAAAAGTGGATGGTCATCAGGTGAGCTAATGCGACAGAGTTTTACTGTTGTATCCATAGGAGTATGAGCAGGACGACACCCAATAAATACTGCTTCTTTAAGAAGATCAAGAGCATACTTCCGCTGTGAGAGAAATAATGATCTCTTATTTCGACACCTCTATACCAAGAAAGTACCGTAGAGGACAAAGATCTTTAGTGTGAAAATATGAGGTCAAATGAGTTTTGACCTTAGATATACCTTCGGAATTATCTCCAGTGATGATTATATCAACATAAACAAGGAGAATAACCCATCCTTCTTTCCGTCTATGTGTAAAAAAAGATGGATCTGCCAGACTTCTTGTGAAATTTATCTTTTTAAAACCATATTGAATTTATCGAACCATACTCGAGGAGATTATTTTAGCTCATAGATTTTTTAAGATGGCATACAAGAGACTCCCTCACGCTCAAAACCAGGAAGTTGTTGCATATAAATCGTCTCGAAAAGATCGCAATTGAGGAAGATATTCTTGACGTCTAGCTGATGTAGAGGCCAATCGCGGGTAACCGCAAGAGAGATCAAGACAGGAACAGTTGTAAGTTTGGCCACTGGAGAAAAAATCTCAACATGGTCTACACTGTATTGCTGAGTATAGCCTTTGGCAACAAGACGAGCTTTCAAACGAAATACACCGCCATCAAGATTATGTTTGACAGCAAAGACCCACCGAGAACCAACCACCATTTTCTGTGAAGGAAGGCCGCTGATCAGATCCCAAGTGTGATTAGACCTCAGTGCCTGGATGAATCATAGCGTTCTAAATAGAGGCAAGTCGGAAAACAAAAAAGGAAGAGAAAAACTGACATAGAGCTGGAGTAGGACGATGATATGAAATAAATGAATCAAGAGGATGAGAAGTAGTGCATCTTCGTTTACCTTTACGAAGAGCAATTTGTAAGTCGTCGGATGAACCATCAGAAGGAGAAGTGAAGGTTCGGCAGCTTCTGGCTGTATACATAGGGGAGGAGCTTCAGTTTCTGCTATTGAATCTATCACTGCTTTCGGTCGATGCCTTTAGACATGCGTAATCGAAGGAGGATGAGGAACTTCGACAGTAGTAGATTCGGTTTGAATTGTTGGTCAGCTAGAGGTATAGGAAGTGGTGGGGGACGTGTGTACTTTCCGCTGGGAGTAAAAAGGCTGATCCTTAAGAAATATGACATCACGAGAAGCTACGACAGTAGATGTAGAAGGAAATAGACAAACGTAACCTTTTGGAGTCCTAAAAGAACCAACAAATATATATTTAACAGTCCTAGTATCCAATTTATCGCGAGTTAATCGGTCATTATAAACGTAGCAAACACATCCAAAATACTTTAGGAAGAAAGGGAAAAGGATCTTGGTCGGAAAATAAAATAAAGAACGGTGTTTAATTTTGAAGAATCGTGAAAGGCATGCGATTAATCAAAAAACATACAGGAAGGTAAAATTTCAAAAGCGTTTTGGGACATGTATGTTAAGCATGATAGAACAAGCAACGTCAAGCAAGTGGTGGTTTTTTTCTTTCAGCGATGCCATTTTGTTGTGGTGTGTATGAGCAAAAAGTTTGCTGAATAATTCCATAGGATTGGCAAAGAGTTTGACAAATATTACTCATGTATTCTTTTGCATTATAAGTTCTTAGAGTTTTAATAGACGTATTAAATTGATTAACCACTTCAGTAATAAATGTTTTAAAGACGAAATTCAAATCGATCACGTAAAAGAAACAACGATGTCATTCTAGAATGATCATCAATAAAAATAACAAAATATTTGTAGCCAAATATGCTAGTATGGTTATAAGAACCCCAAATATCATAATGGACTAACTCAAATATCGAAGAACCGCGTTTGTTAACTAAAGAAAAAGAACGAAAATGTTTCCTCAATATACATGACTCGCATGAAAAATCAGATAAAGAGATCGGGTGGCATAGTACGGAGCATAGGAAGAGGTGGATGTCCAAAACGTCGATACCAGCAAATGGTAGAAACAACAGCAAATGTGGAAGGTGGCACATCCAAGTAGTTCAAGCCATTAACTTTTTTGCCTCCACCAATCTGCTCCTTTGTCCGGTTGTCCTGGATCACAAATTTATTAGAAGAGAAAGGTATTGAACATTTGAAATCATTGATAAGGCGACAAACAGATAAAAGATTTGTACGAAGTGAAAGAACGAGAATATTTTTAAGCGATGAGAAAGATGTCACATCAATATTGGTACAACCATGATCAGAAAGGACATCCCTATTAGAAATGGAAATGAATTTATGTAAAGTGGAAAACATAGAGTTAGATGCAGTATGAGTCATATGGTCGAAAGCCCCGGAGTCGAGAACCCAAAGGGTTTGACTGAGATAGTAAAAAAATACCTGATGTGATTAAGTTGGTAGTAAAGATATGAGCGAAAATAAGTCGCAGGTGTTGTAAGTCTTCAGGAGAAATATGCGAGGATGATGTCGCCGGTTGGATCGTTGAGGATAAAGGAACCGTACTCCGTCGGACAGTAGAAGTCTGATCCGGATAGCCATGTTTCTCTCAGCAAAATTGATTTGTATGGTTAGTATCACCGCAATGAGAGCAAAAAAGGGAACCACGATCACGTTCGCGACCACATCCCCATGACCCCGAGTACCAATAGGAACACAACCACGACCATTGGGGAATCCTCGGCCACGGCCCGAAGCAACAAGGGCAGAAGATAGAGCCTCTACTGTAGAAGCGCACAGCAAGAATACTATTCAGGGTAGACGTACCGCGCTGAGAGAGGAGCGAACTCCATCCAAGTGAGGCTTCATCTTAGTCGAATAAAAAGTCCCAATAAAGGCATCACGCTGACCCTTAGCAACGGCCGGATCATAAGAGATGGGTTGATACATGTTCCATTCTTCAAGAAGCCCCCGGAACCTGGTCCCAAAGGCATGTAGATCATCATCTGTAGTAGCGGTAATGAGTTCATTGAAGATATCATAGAACCGCAGAAGGCTATTTTCCGACGAGTAAAGAGATTTGAGATGGAAACACATCTCCTTTGCGGTAGGGAAATACATAATAGCGCGATAACTGGGCTCCATCGAGTTTGTAAGCAAAATGCAGACTTTGTTGTCATTTTGAGACCAAGATGGATACTGCGAATCGGATGTTGGTGGAGTCTTCTGAAAAAGATGGTGATGAAGGCCAATGCTTTTAAAGACTCGTTCAATGGCGTGCGCCGATTCCAAAAAATTTTAGAGCTGGAGATTCAAAGTAGTTAGACGAAGATCCGTTTTGTAATCGGAAGCAGAAGGATCAATTCTTTTGTCCGTCATATTGAACGTCGCATGTAAAGAAACCAAGCAATAGAAAGTATAGATCTCATCACAATATCAATTCATCAAGATCTGCAGGGCCGAGAGATAAAGTGTTGGAGGGATCGAGGGATCTGCAGACGATCTGGAATTGCTGGAGGGAGTCGCTGGAGGGATCTGTAGTCGATCCGGCGAGGGCAGAGGCGACTCGATCCGGCGAGGGCAGAGGCGATCAGATCTGGCGAGGTGATCAACTCGAGGGCAGAGGCGATCGACTCGACTGGCGAGGGCAAAGGCCATCGACTCAATCTGGCGAGGCTGAGGCAACCGACTCGACTGGAGGTGGCGAGGGCAGCGGCAATCGAGGGTGTGGCGAGGGCTAAGGCGAGGGAGGATGACGAAGGCAGAAGCAAAGCAAGGGCAGAGGCGAAAGAGGAGGACAAAGGCAGAGGCGAAAGAAGAGGACGAGGGCAGAAGCGAGGCAAGGGCAGAGGGAGGAGGACGAGGTTTGAGATGAGGGTGGATTTTTTTAAGTTTTTAAGGGTTAGGGTTTAAGAGACCCCTCTGATACCATGTTAAAATTAAAAAAGAGAAAGAGAATTTATTATATGACTAAAAGCCTCTTTATATAGAGATTACAATCACTTGATGCCTAAGTATTATGGTACAGTGTACCCTAATAACAATTATAGTCTAAACTATTCTAACAGGATGCAAATATACGAATGTGCTTAGGGGTGCAATAGGGGTCGGGGTTGACCCAGTCCATACAAGGTTGACCCAAACACAACCCGATTAATAATTAGGTAGGGCCTACGAACCCGACCTTGTCTGTGTTGGGATGGAATGGATAGATCTGATTTGACCCGATTAATAGTTGTGTCGGGCCTAGTACAGTTTCACCCATTTTACCTTTTTAATAGAATTTAAAATTTAGCTCGAAAATCTTGAGTAAAATTATAACTATTAAATAATAGGAATAATTTCACTTAACTATCCTGAACTTTCAGCGTTTTCCTGTAAACTGCCCTTAACTTGTTTTATTACTCATAACTATCATGAACTTTCCCATATTTTTTCAGAAACCTCCCCGTTGTTAGTTCTCCTTTAAAGATAATTATTACATGCAAATCATGTACCTTTTTATGACGTGCATGCTCCCTACTAAAATAATTTCATGTATCTAAAAGGAATTTTAAAGTATTTAATCTCATGTACATAATTTGATGCGTTATTTATTTTTTATTATTTTCCTGAATTTGTACAGGTTCTTAAAGTTTATTGCATTTCTATCATGAAAGGGTATCATAGGCATTGTACAGTTAGAGCTAACATCGTTAGGGATTTAAGTGAAGTTCAAAAAGTTCATGGCTATTATAAGTACTAGTTATTTTGTATGTGCAATACACAGTTTGAAAATAAAATATAAATGATACTGTAAGAGAAATTATAATGTGTGAGAGCTAGTTTCAAAATAATAACCAGTAAAAGTTTCTTAATTTTAAAATGATACGATTAGTTTTGGAGAAAAAAATAGTTCCCACAGAAAGTGGAGGTGGTTTCTATCATTGAGAAATTAGTTATAAGGTTATTTTTTCCTTTTTTAACATGTGGTTTAATAATATTTTGAGATATACATGTGGCAAAATTTGGAGGCTCAATTTTAAGGAAAGTTTCTAACCCCTTCTTTGGCATTATAATAGTAGAGATAAAACAAGGTAAGGGCGGTTTACTAGAAAATACTGCAAGTTCACGGTAGTTTAATGAAATTTACCCTAAATAATATTACAAATATGGTAAAATGTGATGAACCTGGGCTTCGACAAGTGATAAGTTTAATTAGTGGGTTTCAGGTAAAACGGGGCTTATCGGGTTAGGATACATAATCCTAACCAACATGTCGGGTCGGGTTGATCCAATTATAAAATTTTTGGGTCCGGGTCGGGTTAAACCTGGTAATTTATAAAATTTTCGGGTCCGGGTCAGGTTAAAACTGGTAATTTTGGGTTTGGGTTGGGTTATCAGGTTTGACTATTTTTTACGTCCCTATGCACCATTCCCTTCTATAATTGAGCACAAATAATAATAAGCAGCTAGTCCATTATGCCTTTTAAGGATTTAAAACATTAACGGTATGAAGATAAGCTCATATTTCTTCGAGTCCACGAGGATTAACAATAACTAAAGGGGTTGGCTACGTCTATGAAAACACTTCAGGTAGTCTACCTGACTACCTGAGGAACACGTATATAGCGATGAAGCAACACGAGGCAATAAAAAACAACGAGGTTTCAACATTAATAAATCCAAAGAAGTCGAACTTAAAGACAATCGAAGCTAATAAAGATCATGATAAACTTAGAAACGGTCAATAGATTATGTAGCAGTCACTTTGGCAGGGAAACACTCCTGTGACTCCACATCTGTTTTAGCCAAAGAACACTCCACATATTGAAGCTTCTTCCAGGAACTTCACATAAGTGTATAAAAGTTTAAATATTCAGAATCTTCTCAAAGACATATAACAGTCATTAAAACGAACAAGAAAAGTAGAACCACATCTATCAAGATATGCAAGAAACAGAAATCCTAGGACTCTAGTTAAACCAATTCCACTTATGGCTGGGTGAAGATTGGTTGCATAGACACTTGAGACAGGTTGTTGTGCCCATGCTCGACACGTATTGGACACAGACTTGCACTTGCGCGACATGTATCAGGCATGCCGTATACATATCATGTGTACTATGCACGTTCTATGTCTTCCATATGTCTTTAGTATGTTATCGACAAATCATTATAAACTTATTAATCACTTATCAATTTATCTTTTGGATGTTATTGGTCTTAAATTTAAAGAGTGACTATTATTATAATGCGTCTATTTAAATGTTTTGCTTCTTAATTATACATGGGGCATAACTGAGCTGAGCTGGTTATGCCTGAGTAAATTAATATCCCCCCCCGACATGTGAGTGTGTTACAACCATGATCCACTCGATGGGATTTAGAAACAACTTCTATCAAGTTCTTAGCCATTAGAATTGCTTTAAGATTTGTGCCAATAATGATATCATGATTAAAATAAATGAGAGCTTTTCCTTATAATTGATTGCACAAATCCCAAAGTGAATCTAATGGTTAAAAAGTTGATAAATTCTATCGGTTGGAGTATAATTGCTCTGTGTGTAGGGGAGTCATCTATTGAAAACGGGTCCGCATTCTTTAAAAACGGGAACTCTCGATCTACGACATATTTTAACGATCTAATCTGTTCAAGCTGATCACTATACCTCAAATGTACGTGTATGAAAAATCAAAAAAAATTGAAGACCTTCAACGGGTGAAGTTTATATTGCTTAATCGAAAAACGTTCATTTTTGCACCCATCGATACATAGGTTAGAGATCTTCAAATCCTTTGATTTTTCATAAACATATGTTTGAGGGTACTCTCTCTATAGAATGCTCTATTGCAAACCGGTCCACGTTTTTAAAAAAACGGGAACTCTCAATCCATGCCATATCTGAAAGATCTAAACCGTTCAAGTTGATCGTCCTACCTCAAACATGTGTGAAAAATTCAAAGATTTGAAAGCCTCTAACATATGTGTCGAATGGGTGCAAAAATGAACGTCATTCGACGATGCAACATAAACGTCATCCGATGTATATGTTAAAGACCTTCAAATTCTTTAATTTTTCATACACATATGTTTGAAGGTTGAGCGATTAACTTGAACGGTTCAGATCTTTCAAATATGTCGTGTATCGAGAGTTCCAGTTTTTAAAAAACACGGACCGATTTGCAATAGATCACTCCCTTGTGTGTGTGTATGGCCGGTGCTCATTTTATAGCGTGGGGACAACTTTTCGAACACACAACCCCTGTGTAAAACTCCGATCCAAACCGGTCATCTTGATCGGCATGTTTTAGATAGCTCACCTATCAAATTTCACGAGATTTGGAGGCCTCTACACATCCATTTAGTGATTGTGTTTTTCACATACCGAATAATCGATAATTTTTTATTCCACCTAATAGAGGTGCTGGAAGTCACCGGACCTCGTGAAATTTGACACAAGCAATCTCAAACATATAGATCATAATGATCGGTTTGGATCAGTGTAAAACACGGAGGGTTGTGTTTGAAAAATAGACATCATTTTATAAAATGAGCACCATGTGTGTGTAGAGAGAGAGAGAGAGTTCAACTAGGATCCTATCGGAAGGATTTGGAAACAAATCATTCCCACTTTTTCCCCATTAGATTAACTTTGGAATTTTTGCATTCAATTATGTTATGTTTGGTAATAAATGAAAACTTTTATTCATAATTGTTAGCACACATCCCATAGTTAATCTAATGGTAAAAAAGTGGGAAGGATTTGTTTTGAAATCTTTGAGATAGGATCCTAGTCGAACTATATATATCGTGGTGTCCATGTATCCTATGTTTTAGGATTGTGCCATGTTCGTGTTCATGCAACCTTGGGACCACAAGAAGTCTAAGTAACCTCCAATGCCATAGATGTGGTAACAAATTTTAATAATTAAGACGACCCAAGGCCAAGATTTTAACCACTAATCTAATTGCATGGGGAATAACTTGGTAGCATATAAGTTTAAACTCTTATCCAGTTGTCCTTTACCAGTGGTTGGATATATGTATGAGATAATAGATTTTATTAATTAAGATGACGCAATATTGAACCTCTTAAAACTGCATGTTAAGAAACCTTATTTTCATAGAATTACCTATACAATATTGATTACAAGAGAGCTAAATTAATATTTGGCATGGTTAACCTGACTCCATATTGCCACCGACCTGGACACGGCTGGTTAAATATATCAATTTATGAAGCTTACAGAAACAAGCTTGCAAAGTAAAACCCGTTACCACAAACATAATGTGAATCATAGTTGTACCTCCCTCATTAATTTTTTTGCTTCAACTATTTCTAACACAAGAAATATGTACAAAACCCAACTTCCAACAGAGTGGTGTCTTGAAGAACATACCTCCCACATACTCAGAGCCTCGTTAAAGGACAGCTCCCTGCGAAAAAGCACCAGCAACATCCGAAAAGCAAAGTGCAGGCTCTCAGCATCAATAGCTGAAAGATGTTCAAACATTTCCGCATCTGTCAGTTCCACGATCTTCCACAATGCTTGCAACTGTTTCATCACTCCAGTTGGTCCTTCCATTTGGAAGTTTTCACGCTGGAAAGGCAAGAATAAGATTTCATAATACATGCCAGTAAAAAAAGGAAGAAAGCAAGGAAATGGGACAGATGTAGCACATCCCATAGACAAGGGATTACCATTCTCCATAGAAGCATCTCAAAGCACCAAAAGGCATCTGCATTATCCTCAAAAAGCACGACAAAAGGTGAAAGCAAGTCACTCATACCTATAAACAAACCTCCTTAAGTATGATTACCAAGGCTTCAAATGGCTAAAAGCAATCAAGACTGGATGATCATTAGCTTTATGAACAGATTCATCAAAAGAAAATCAAAAATAAGGGCAGACCTTGGCAATATCCAGTGCCAGGATCAACCCAGGCATAAACAGCAAGAATATCCGACATTCTTGCCATATTTTTTGCATCTCCATAAAATTCAAGGTGACTATCTGTTCTCACCACATCAACAACTGAAAAATAAAAATTGTATTTCAGAATTGTGGCTAAAGAATAAGATTAATCCAGCAATGAAAGAAGTAATCTTACAATTATCAAAAAATTGGAAGATAATTGAAATTACCAATTCGATGAAGCGTCCATAGCCATTCAGAAACTCTGTCTTCGCTGGCTATTAGTCCATTAGATACAGTGGAGTTCGTCATAGGTGTTTCAGGAGCATCCAATATTCTCAGTCCATTGACTGTTTCAGTATTGTACCTTGTCTCTTTTGAAGCAATGACATGATCCCGATCGTCTGAACTAAATATCTCGTTGTTACTGTTGTTGGCATGCAAACTATTGGAGAAACCATTTGATTCCATGATTAGATCCACATTGTTGTTGATTTGGAAACTATGCATGTGGTCATCATCATATTTAGGTGGATGGTCGAAAATAGACATTCTATCATCGTAATTCTCAACTTCATTTGCATCCCTATCTCCGTCCTGGAATAAATTTGTGACATGCAGAGGAGAAAAATTGAAAAAACTCTCAGTTCCATATTGAGATTCATTCATTACATTCTCTGGGGCTGAGGAGAAGCAATCATATGCCCTAGAAGAGGGCAAAAGATATGAAGAATCATAACCTGCACCCTCACTACTAGCCCTGACACTAACAAGTTCGATTTGATTGCTTGAGCACTTCCTTAAATGAGTATATGATGTATCTGTACAGCCATTATTTGAGTAAGTATATGCCCCTATTGTGTTATCAGTATCATGAGAAGGCTGTGAATTTTTGACTGCTGATTCTCTAGCGTCATCATCTTTAGATGAAGTCCTCATATCCATCACTTTTGACCCAACAGCATAGGCAAGAGTGCCAGTTCCAATACTTGAGTGCATACTTTGACATTGCCTGATCAAATCCTCATATCGTTCCCTGCATTCAAAATATTTACCTAGTCATGGATTCTCTAACTGTACGTCCCAATTAGTATGTTGAATTGGTTGGTTAGATTCAGATTCCCAAAGGACTGGGTTGGAGTTGGATTTTTCCTTTGTGTGTTTGTGTGTGTGGTGGACATGGGGGGACGGTGGGATATTGCGCAATAGTATGCAGTCAATAATATACAAGAAAAATACACATCAACTCCCATCAAGCTTCAACCAATCCTACAGCATGAGGGGGGAAGAAATGATCTACTCTTACGATCGTATAGAAGTTACAAATCTGAAAATACAACAATAGGTGACCACCAATACATTTCTAAGTAGTTCAATACATTAATAGTTCAAAAGAAGGGAAGGCTTGACAACCAGAAGATGATCAAAAGTAAACAAAGGTGGAAACTAATTGCAGCTTATTGTTTACAATTTTTTTAACTTTAACTTAATTTCTTCATCTTTGCAGGGAGATGGAAAGAAGAAACAGTGGAAGTGAAGATAAACACAAATAGATGAGGGGTGAACAATTCATTAAGGGGAATCAAATAGAATACCAAAAAAATGGACAACACACTTTATAGACACACTATCGTCAAGGTTACATCGACACGGATACGGGGATACGGATACAACACGATGCGCTACGGCGACACGGCAAAATCCTAAAATATAGGATACGGGGACACGGTTATATATATTGTCTTATACGGATAAATAAGATATCAAACATTATGACAACATTAAATAAGGCAAAATTAAGTCTTAACATAATATATGCTACTAACATACTAAAAACATGTTTATACGTATATGACAAGCATAGAACACACAATAATATACTATACATATATGACATATATACAACGTGTCCAATACTGTCATGCAAGTGTCTTGCAAGTGTCGGTGTCGGTGTCGGTGTCCAATACGTGTCGGACACGGATACGGCAACCCGAGGAAGTGTCTGTGCAACCTGGACTATCCTAAAGGAAGATGGTCACACTATTAAGAGTAATCACAAGAAGGCAGACAAAAAAGTAATAAACAGTTTCGCAAAGCTTAGTCAGCAAGGGAGCTCTCTCAAGTAATTTTTGAGATGATGAATTAAAGGTCTAACAATAATTATGACTCTCCCTATAAAGCCCTTGAAAAGCATTTCAGTATGATTTTCTAGTTCTTCTGTCTCTACATATTGAATATGAGCACTAGTTCCACATTTTCAACTACTTGTAACTGATAGCTAAAGGAACTTTTACAAAGGAAAGGGACCATAAATATCAACTGGTGTTTATTTAAAAGCAAGGTGTTCCAGAAAGAAGGTATATCAGAACATGTTCCTTATTTTAAGAGTTGTCACACACCATATACCATCCTATTTTGACAACCAAATGATCACAAAAACCAAATAGTCTATGTCATGGATCAGACAAGTCACACTAACACTATTAAAACTTATAATAAAATTTACACATGCACTAGAAGATCAGGATCACACATGCACACGCAGATGCACGTCCTAAATAGTGCTTAATAAGATGCAGAAGAATAGTTAAGAAGAAAAACCTCCGAGCCATCCTCAGTTGCTTCCGGTATTCTGCAGTACTACCAAGAGCATAACACCCAAGAAGAAATTCCCAGACTTCTGCCCGTATAGAAGGGTCCACACCCTGCTTACCCAGAAGAAAAAAGAAGAGCATGAAAAGCATTAGAATAGCTGCCATCGACTAATTAGTTATGTGTTAGTAAAGCTAAATTCACCATGTAAAAGTAAAATTTAAATGATATCACACTTCGGATGGAAAAAATTTCAATAGCTCAGTTTATTAGTAAAATTAACACATATCAGTCAAAATTACTTAACAAAAAAAAAGGTTACGACCAGTTGACCACTTAATTCCCACAGCTCCCTCTCTCCTATCAACTGCAAATTCCGAAACATTGCTCAGTAAGTTTGAGAGTGACACATGTATAAGAGAGTATTGAGGATTCACAGACCACAGTCCAATGGCCACTCAAAGAATAAACGCCTCCAATGCCTAGATGTGTTGGTTCTGGACCATTAACCATACATAAAGATTAAAGACAATGGTAGGTAAAGTCTTTTTGTTCTTTTTTTGGCCAAAGGCAAGGGCAATAAAAGCATAATTACAAAAAGAAAAATTAAATACAAGCAAACAAGTTCAAAGCTATTACAATTGAATAGCTCAAGATTCAACGTTCAAAAAGGTGGGTACCACATTCCAATTGCGAAAAATTGTTCGCTACCAAGATAGATCCATGACATCAAAGAACTTTGCCACTGTAATTGAAGTATTGGAGCACGGTTTAAAATCTTGACCGACCCTAATCCGAGATGGTCGATTCCAATCCAAAAAATGACCGTTCAAGTTCCGAAACCAATATTGTCTGATACCGAGTTATAGTGGGTTTACCATTTGATTAGTAAGGTTCTAGTATTAAGTTTATTCATGGGTTCATGGCTTAAATAATAGGTTATTGAATTTTGGTTTATTTGACATCATCGATTACTAAAATGTACATAAAAATATAATAGTTTTTTTACCAAATATTATAACAACCATTTTAAACATCATTAATTGGTACAGAATTTGTCAAAATTGTTTATAGTTGCCTTCTGAATATATTTAAAGAATTTTCTATTTTTAAATTTTTGTTTTGTCAAATAATATAAAATCCGATATTTCCGATCCGATGCACAGCCGAGATGGCCGATTGGATCCAAAAAGTAACCACCTGATACCGATACCAATTCCAAGATTCTAAACCTTGTATTGGAGACAACATCACGAAGAACAATCTCTTTAGTCCTACATCAAGACTTGAAGATTCAGTTCTATCATTCCTTCCCCATGTTGCAAACAACATAATGCTAATTAGTTTCGTACTTAGATTGGATGATATCTATGATGTTCAGAAGATAAAACGGTGGGTTATGAACCCCATTACGCGAAAATGAAGTTAGAATCACCCAAGTAGAGAATTGGCACCCAAAAATAAGGGGGTGTGGCTCTGATTCAAGTTTGCAAAGAATGCATGGTCCTCTAACACCAATACCTCGTCTAAAGTAAATCAAATGTTTATAGTTTTCAAGAATGGGTCGTCGTAGACAAAAGTAGTTCTTTGGGGGTAGTTTTGGGACACCGACAAAATTTAGCCCAAGAGTATGCCCAATTGAGGTTGTGGTAAAAGTGGATTTCACAGATTTTATAGTGAAATTCCACGGATGAGAATGTTTCCAAAGGCTAAGTCCCTAACAGCCTAAAGCAAGGTGCTCCAGCCTCCATAATCTTCATTGACGGTGACGGCAGCTTCTCAGCAAACCAGCAAGGACACCAGCCCTGATCAGTATAGTCCCACTCGTCCTTCAAAGTCTCACCTGCCTCTAGGCACATTCCTAATAAATCCAACAAGCATTCTAGACCTGACAACAACAAGACTGCGTAATTTTCTAAAAAGATACCGCAAGGGTTCAGGATATTTCACAATGGATAAAAGAAGGGCTCTGAAGAAACAAAGGTGTTTAAGTAATGTACAGATGATCCTTTCCCTCTGAAAAACAACGAACCTATCTCATCCAGCCAACACACTATTAAAAGGTATTAAGCCTTGTGCCATCTCATCAAACTCTAGAACCCTATGTGAATTGACAATGCATGTGCCAGAGAAAATTATGGCTTCATGGTAAATAAGTTTAAGTGAGCTACACCTCTAATTGGGAAAAGTAAGTGTTTTGTGAGAATGGGTAATCTTCCCAAGCGTGTACAAGAGGGGAAAAATTATATTTAAACAGGGGTAGTATACATAAAGTTGTACTACAAAGCTTCAGAGCATTGTATGGAAAACAATATAAAAGAAGTTAATGATGCATGAAGTACGCACTATTCAAACTCACAAGACCAAGAAAGAAGTCAAACTTACCCCTAACGTGATCAGTTTAAGTACTTTCTGAAAACCTAAAACCTTTCCATCGCTATCGAAGACTGCATGCCACCTTTCTGGTTTTAGCATTTTGCTTCGCTGAACAATAATAGAAAACAAAATAAAGGAAACATATAGAAATTTGCATGAAATAAGACAACCAGATTATAGTAACTCGTACTGTTACAAGTCATTGAATTAAGCGAAATACAAAATGGAACTTGATTTATTGAAATTTTGAGTAAGTTGAACAAACCATCAGTACTTTTAATTTCGTATTCTGTTATAGAGACCCCAGAGAGTGGGCCATATCTGTTTGACTGTTTGCAGGGTTATCTGAATAGGATACTATTACTATTTGCATGGTTGGATATTTTGATCACCGTTGTATCTAGGTTTAAAGCAGTGACAAGTAAAACATATATCTCACCAGATTCACATTTATTGCTGGATACACTTGCTATTGGAATCGTGATTCAACAAGATTCCATGACAATAAAATCTGCTGCAGTTTTCCAAAGGAAAATTGGTTCTTATTTATTAGTAACCATCCTGGTAGCGAAAATGTTCATCATGTAAGTTTAAGGTCGGCACTGATTTGCACAGAGGGTAGAATTGTCATGTTGTGCTCTTGGCCCAGCAAAGTACATCAATTCAACCATGTGTATATGATTTTCACTCTATACCACACAAATCTATATCTAAAGAGTAACACCCTTTGTATCATGTTCTGTATAAACATGTGGATTGCCGGGTGGATTACCGCCTGCTAGCTATTCTTACAAAGTTTGGTGTTCAAGACTTTTTCATGTAAGGATGTGATAATTATTCCATAGGAACCCATATCAGCATGAATTTTGACTTCTCTAATAACATATAGATTAAGGAATCAGTCCATAATTCAGAATATATTTCCATGAGGAATTTGTTAAACAGCACTCAAAATAATGCAGATTCATATGTTGTTTGATTGATTATAATATATTTCATAGCATACAAGATCTTTCAACTTAGATATATCAGTCAAAATACAAATAAGTTTTCAGTGTCATAGATCTATCAAAGAATAGCTAATATACGAGCAAAAATACCTAAGCTGCTGCAAAGTTTAATAGGCAGTCTAGAGCTCTATGTAGGCAGTCATAGGTTGTGCAGTTGCCTTTTGAGCATTTTGAACAATTATGGTACCGTATTAAACCAAGACAGATATTCTTTTTTATCACTCCTAGTAAATTGAAGTTGATAAAAATGAAGCTATAGCCAAGGTTTTTATTTAAAGTACGGAATTAAAAAGAATACACCTCCTTAAAAGGAAAAAAAATTGTTGGATTCTATGTTAGCATTGTATGTGCACAGAGGGGCGTGGGATTCTGTGTTTCTTCACAAAGCAGAAAAATGTATTAAGTTGACTTGCATGTGGATCTGACTTGGAAAATGGCTTATGATCACGAATTTAAGAGCCAAATGATATGCTTTTGGGTTTTGTTGCTGTTTATAACAGATAGTGAGTGAGGAAACTCTTTCACAAAGTTTCACTTTATTTTTTCACTCAAACACTACCCTCAAGTTTTCCTTTCCGAGTAACAAAAACCGACAAAAGTAGTTGCTACGTTTGGTTTGGTAAATTAAGATTCATGTTGTTGATAGATTGATTGATGTGGAGGATGATTGGATCATAATTCTGACCGAGATCAATGTATTTCGTAATCGTAATGACTGAGTTTAATTATCCGAAATATATATTAAGCACCTTCTTCTTAAAGTTATTTTCTGATCTAGGCTAATTTAAAGGATGCCCCCCAGATCTCTTGGATTATGGCCACCATATATCTTATCCATAGGTTTTGTCTCTAATTAAGAAGGAATCAGCGTCAACCTGATAGCCGAATGTAAAACCTTGCCCTTGTGATCCATGCTGGCTCTATTTTAATGGAAAGTTTATGGGTACAAAGATGAAATTATATTGACTGTTGATGGTTGATAGTAACACATTACATGGTATTTCCCTACTTGCAAGGAAATCAAAATAAGAAGTGTGGTCATGATGATGTTATAGCTCATTGATGCCACTACAATCATTATACTTGAGCAATAAAAGAGCCGGATTTGTCATCATGGCAGAAGTTGAGGTAGGGCCAAGTTTATAATCTAATTTACTTACGAATATGCCTCATTTATTATAAAGTTTAATATACTCATTTCTTCCTTAAATCCTTGTATGCTCTAATTACACACGAACTCACATCAAGAGAATAAAAATTAAAAAGATTTACAATACTAGGATTTGATGACATTAATTATCAAATGTCTTTCTATCTGCTGATCGGATGAGGTTACTTGCTCTCACCATTGGAGCTTCAATGGAGCTACACTCAAGGTTCTAACAAAGATATATCTGAACTATCTTTCTAATCCTTTCCGCAAAGTTTTTCTTTGCAACCCCTCCTATGCAACTCTTTTTCCACGAAACTTCATGCTTCATTTTCTTATTTCTTCTTAGTGTTACTCTCTTCTCCATTTAGTGATGAAGTTCTTAAAGACTCCCATTCAAGTTTTTTAGCATGCTATAATGCAATTTTTTTGCTCTTCTCAACAGCATATACATTTAGATGTCATCCATTAGCAAATAAATGTACGATATTGAATATTGTCTAAGCATTTTATACAAAAGCTAGTCCTTTTTACTTTTAACACTTTATTTTGCTCTTATTGCTCAACCGATACAAATACAGTTATTTTTATCAATATTGATGTGTGAAACTATTGTGGTATAGCTAGGATAACAACTTGGAACGCGTAGCGGTCAAAAATAGATAAGACCCTTTTGTGTTACGTCGGCTAACATCTAGCTATGCACTATTTAATCTTAGAATCTATCTAGCTACGTAACCCAAAATCCGGAAGTTCAATCCCTCAACAATAACAATATCTTTGGTTACATGTAAACTAGGTCGAACACAACCACAAGATACACACAAAAAATATACCACCCAATACACAAACCCTATTTACCTCTTTCCTAATTGCGTAAGATTTGAGGAGTTTATGCCATGGGATACTCTCCCTAATGGATCTAGTTTTTCCTCTTTGTAGGAATGCGTGTAGTCTTATTTGAGGATCTAGTTGCTTCCTCAATCTATTTTGAGCAGATACATACACGACCATAACCATTAGGATTGGCTCCAGAAATATGGATCCAGATATTATTCGGTACGACTATGATTTTTCAGATCCGGTCACACACACACATATATAACTTAATCAAAATTATCCAGATATGGATACAGCTATCCAAATATATGAAGTCGGATATAGTTACAGATATCTGCAGCAAAATATAAGAAAATAATTTTTTTAAGTTAAACAATGCCTATTTAAACGACAAGCATTCTCATTCCTTGTGTTAAGCGTTGCAAAGAATATTTTAACATATTATTACATCATGTTTATTTCAAAAAATGCAAAATAGGCTAGTAATTGTAAGTCAAATGCGGAACAAAAACTTTTTACAACTGGCGCTATCGCGTACTATAACCCGGATCTGCCATTAAAGCTAAACTAACAAATTACAAGGCGGGTAGAAATGTTATATCGAACGATCCGAGTCCTTCGGTCTTCGACCATCATCCCACACTTTGTTGCGGCTGCTCCGATCTTCTCGATCTCCAGTCTTGTCGTCCAGGTGGCACCACGTCGACGGATCTTTAAACGGGCTCCCGCCTCTGAACCGAGGCAACTCGATCGTCAAGTTTGCTAAAAGAGAGGACCAAGATTGATGTAGAGAATGAGTAGAACAGTTTGTCTCGTTACGTCCAAGGCTATGGACGAACGGTTAATGAAGTTGCCAATTAGAATCGGGTAAATGAAAATTGGGCTATGAAATTTCCATACACTCAATTATCATAATCTTTTCTCTCAAAACCAAATGAACAATCATCCTTTACAATGAAGGGCCGGCCACATATTTGTAGGAGGGAGGTGAGTGTAGGAGAGAGGGGGAGTGAGTGTAAGCAAAGCTTATGAAGAAAATATCTAAGCACAAACAAAAATGCATTAATGCAAATGGTGACTCATAAACCTTAGTCACCATTTCATTAAATGCTACCAATGAACAAAGAACACCTCACAAACCTTAGAAGCTTCCCCACACATCACCCTCATGACTCACCCAAGAGAAGAAAAGATAAATCCGCATTTAACCGAATGTCAAAATAGGCTGATAGAAAACTGGAAACTGGCAACTTCAAAAAGCGATCCTGAAACGAATTTCAGGATAACCTCATAACAGTATAAACATACCCGTATTTGTATTACGACCGAATACAAATGCATCTGAGGCAAAGATATTATATCTACACAGTATAATACTCGGATCCGGCTTAAACCAAAGCCGACCAGTATTATCTGCCCGAAAAATGACACGTGCGAAAACGCACGTGCATTTTCCAAAACCCTGCCATAAACCCATACGGCCTCTGCAACGTTTCGCCCGAGCTTGGGAAAGTGTCTGTGGGGGACTAATGACCCATCAACACACTGGCACTGGGTATAACCACTAGCACATCAGAGGTACCAGCTGTACGTAACGTTTGCCTATGTATTGATTGAAAGGGAAGCTGATAAGCGAACTCATCCATAAACCCTACTGAGCCTGACAGTGACAATGTATATACAGTCCGGTCCGTTCGTATATGAGTATCGCATATCTACCTAGGGGGCTGGTAACGTCAGACCCCCATTAGCAGTATAAGTCGTGTCAGAGAGTAGCCCAGAACACCCTGAGATACTTACTGGAGTACCTACCAGTAAATCTCCTGTCTCGGCCAAGGGCTTTGTGTAATGGCTCTTCTAGACACAGCGCGATCTCACCCCCAATACCGGGAGAGACGAATCCCCGACGATCCGCTCACTGCCTCCATGTGGTTCGAGACTGTACCCAACTAAAACATGTTTGCACAACTCCTTTGAGCATGGTAGGGTAGTAATCTAAGCACAGTGGAAACTCACACGAGACAAATGACGATCTCAGGTCGATGAACTAACATGTACACATGTCAACAGGAAACTGCTATCTGACGATATGTATAATACCAACTAGCATGTTCCCGGCGAGTCCTGTCCGGTGTACTCATAACCCAATGAACACATGTATACATCTTAAGTGAACCAACTGACACCAATGGCTTGTAAGACCGGCCATCGCCACTCGTCGGGGTCTCGACTGTATACACTAGTCTACTCTGGAGTATCGATGCCCTGTCTCGAAACTCCCACGACTAGGAACACTTTAAGGATGTGCTTACAGACCCCAGCTCCCACGTATATGATCGCCATCATACTGCTGGTAGTCAAGCAAGAATCCTATGGGCTCTATTATCATGCAATAACAAACTAAAGTATGTATATGATGATAAAGACAAACCAGATAGCAAACTATCATCTCGAGCAAGACTGTCATATCGGTATAGGTCATGCCTCAATCATTGCAATCACGTACCTACGATCCAATAATTGACTTTGAGGGCACTATCTCCAACAGTAATATGTCTAGTATATTTGTTTGCATATTTATTTATTAGAAACGTATTCCAATTCATATTTGAGATGCATCGATTGCATACATATTTCCGCTCCACATCCATATTTGTTTTATCCTAAATTTTTTTATATGCATATTGAAAGTCGTATCTGATATAGCATGAAATATCCCATTGGGCACTCAACATCGTATCCTTGCGTATAGAGGCCCAATGAAGGCCCATTAAGTAGATAAAGAGCCCAAGCCGTGAAGATCTCGGTGACAAATGCTTGGTACCCGACTGGGCTCAAGCACAAAATCCTAGATAACTAACCGAATCTTTCCCGATTAAATCACAGCCGCACATGAAGCCTATATAAACCCCTCTAACTTGATGACCAAGGTATGTACTAATCTCTCCACTCAAACCCCTGATCTCTCACTTCTTCAAGGCGGCTAACTTTATTATCGGAGGACCCCGGAGCCAATCCCCGGGAGTTCTTTGCATTGCAGGTCGAAGATCCAACGGCGTAGACTTTGCCACAATGATCCACTACGACAAATTCATTGGTGGGGCCAAGTTGCTCAGTATTTGTGCCGCATCAGTATCCTTACCTGTCTCCATAATATATGTTTTGTATTCGCAACCGTCACTTTAATATCTGATTTGTATCTGAAACCAATATCGTTAAATACAAATACGACTTATTATTAAAAAAACTACATTTGTATCCGTAGCGTCGCTACAAAACAATAGTGGATATCATATCTGTTCAGTATCCAATCCAGGTGCAACCCTTTCAAGACTTTTTCCGCAAAACATGGGTTATGAAGCAACATCGCAAGAAATTTTTGACAAAGTACCATTTTTTGACCAAACATCACCCTCTCTTATTTAGTGCCAGTTTCTAGTTGACAAAAGGGGTTCTCCATAATCCCAAACAAGTTAGCATCCTCCACCGTGAGAAGTACAAACTGAAGGCACAAACGAATCTAGCATGTCTTTGCAATCAATAATGAAACCAAAACACTAACGAACACTAGAGATCTAACTACAAGAAAAAAAGATAAAAATTGTACCCTTCTCGTTGAGTGATGAAGGCAAGGATCTCGCATCTCTTTCACAATCGAACTCACTCTCTGCAGATTCACAACCCCCGATCTCCCACACATCCATCGATTCTCATCGCCGTCAAAAGACATCACGATCCCTCTATCTCTCTCTTTCCTCTCACTACCTGATGACAACAAAACCACAACCTCAAATTCATTAAATGAGCACAAAACCCCTAGATTTCTATATCTCAGTCGGAGAAATGATCGGAACTACGAAAATCTAAAGGCATGAGCTTCAGCAGTCGAAGCGGAGAGAGAAATTTTGAAGAAATTTACCTGAGAACGGAATCAATTGAAGGATTTGGGGATTTATGGGAGCGATCATGGATCAGAATCGCCAGTAGAGGAGATTTTTGACGTTTCCCTCTTCGTTTGTGTCTCAGTTTCTTCAGTTTTTTTTCCCTAATGAGGAAGAAATGGAAAAGAGTGATATTAGCAATAGCAGGAGTTACAAGTAAAATAGAGATAAATTTGGATTGAAAAGTAAATTGCAGCATATAGGTTAAATTTTAGTAAATTCCCTCAAATATTACTTATTTATTCTTTACAAGCTTATCTTTTTCAGAGCTTCTTTTGGTGCATTTTTAATATAAAATATTGATTCATACGGATCAAATATTAGCCATTCGATCAAAAAAAAATTTGTTGAACCGGTAGAACCGATAACCCATTTTTCTTTTTCAAAATATCATGCTCACATCCGTACTATCGTCCTATCAATCAATCATGTGACCCTCTCCTTTAATCTGCTCTGGCCAAAAAAGTTCCATGAATTAAAAAGAAATATTTAGAAAAAAATCAAAACTCCATGTCTCCCAATCTTCTCAAACTCCATGGCTCCCAATCTTTAAATGTTATCCACAAATGTCAAATTTTAAAGTTACAATTTAAATTTTCTTCACCAGCGTTAATTAAACTATAGAATTAAGATATTTTCGTACTAATGCCTCGCTTAGAATAAATCACAATAATTACTAAAAGCGAAATAGATTTGGATCCTATTAAATATTTGTTTTGGAATTGTATTTATGCATATGGATAATATTTAAAAACTTCTATCTATTTTTATATTATATGATATAGATAGCTATATCTAGAATTAAAAGAATAGTAATAAAATTAATTTATATTGATAAAGCATATACTTAAAATAGCTAATTTTAGTTTAAGTCGGTAAAGATTGATAAAACTATATGGTTTTTGAGTTTGATTTGAATGATGAGGGTTTTTTCTATCAAAAATCATTACAACGGTGTAGTTTGAATCGTTAGTTTAAGAGTTTGATTTGTGTAGTTGAAGGCTATAGTTTAAAAAAATTTAGTTTATTGGGCACTAACATATCAATGAAGTAAAAATACAAAATCATGTGTTTTGTGGGGAAGGCTGGAAGGATATAGTTAAAGATAGAGAAAGAGAATATGTGAAAAGAAATAAAGACGCATATTGGAAAAACCGACACGTGTTATCTTGTGATTCGTTGGACCTACAAATGGCTTATCCTAGTTTATAACGTGAATTACGAAACCAAAGTTGGAGGCACCGAAGTATTTTCCATATATTTTTGGCATGTTTGCTTTTTGATACCTTCCGTTAACATACTGTCAGTATCACCAAAACACGTTCTCCTTTTCATTTAGGTCGTTCCGTTTTGATATTTTCTTTTTTCCCCCTGATTTTCTACAACTCAATATCTTTTCCAATATGAGATAAACAGCTCTAGCTATTTTCATGTTGTGACTATGCAAATATTATTGACCAACGAGAGGTAAATCCGTTAAGGATTTTTTAGCAGATGAATGGATGTTTTAGAGACTTTTGAGAATCAAGAGAAAGTTGAAATTTTATACAGTAAGGCTTATAAATTGATATTCTGAGAGCACAGTTTCTACCATGAAAATGGATAGATTTTTTTCATGATATAAAATAAGCAGGATATTCTATGAGAGATTTTATTTAGTATGGATACAATAGTAAATTCGCATGTGTTGAAAGTGTTTAATGTTTGAGCAACCAAACAAGCATGAAAGTGCAAACTTAGGTGGTTAAAGTTGGATGAATAATAAAGTATAATAGCCGTAACGATCCCTATCTGTGTTCTATATACTTTGTAATCGCACGTGGTACGCAGCTGGCAAAGTTGTTAAAGGGATCTTACCCCATCCCACCTCCCTCTCTTTGTCCGCACGCTTGGTACCCACGGCATTGACAGAAGAGAGTGGACTGTCTCTAGGAATAATCCTTTTCCTTCACTAAGAAGGCCGATAAGGGTAAGGCACATTCCTTCACTAAGAAGGCCGATAAGGGTAAGGCACATGAGCGGCGCGTAGGGTGTGCTCAGACCAATTGGGGCGATGAATGATTCCCATACGAACTCCTCGTTGGGTATGATCTGAGTCGGAGTCACAGGACAATGGAAATTTGGATATATGGTATGATCTTAGCTAGGATTTTGAGGTTTTAGGATGAGGGTCCACTAATTTTTTGGATTCTTGAATTAAAAAAAATATGGAGTACTATAGAGTTGACACTGTTCTCCTAGGGCCCACGTACTTTATGTTATTAAAAATTCCTCTCTCTTTAATTCTCAAATCCAAATCCCACTCGCTTTTTTCCAACCAAATAAGGATTAAAAGGATCTACAAATTCAACATTAGGAATCCAATACCAACCAAACACAAAATTAATTAACCCAGATTTTTTCAATTGTACTATTTGAAAATCCAAATTTCACAATCCAAACAGCCCCTAACTACCGAGGCTTCTTCAAACTTTTGACATGACACTTCAATAATATGTTTCTTAGTCTGTATGCTTTGTCAAAATTGAGAAAAGGTAATCATTCTCTGTGTTTTAGTGCCCATTCTTTGAGTTGTTGGTGCGCACGTATTTTTCTAAAATAGCAAATGCCTTTAGATGTAGCTATCGAGATTGAGATTGCTTTGAATATTTTGTATTCAAATCATGAGATAGGATTTTTCAGTAAAGTAGTTGGGACACGTAATATTTATAATGTTTCTCTGGCAAGTATTTTTTCAACTCTCCTGCTTTTGTTTTGTTTTTGTTATGGCGATTTAACTAGAGATATATAGATTCTGATTTAAGAAGGAAAAAATGTACCATGAGCAATAGCTCATTTGGTGTGGCACTTCCTCTGAAAAGAGTGTGGGGTTTGAATCCCAAAAAGAAAATGGCCATAAATTAATTTTCCGGGCAAACTTCTGGGTCTCTGGTGCGTGTGTATGTGTGTGTTATGTGCTTATATGTATGGATATGATGTGTACTTGGATGAGACTTATGTACCAGTTCAAAAATGAAGGAAAAAATATAGTTAAACAAGCTCAATTGTCTATTCAGTGGCAGCGGAATCACGGTCAAACGTGGCAATGGGCGGTGGTTCCGTGGTTCTTCAGTGGCCGTTGGATCTAAGATTTTGGAGGCATGATCGTAACTACACCTACTCCCATATGGCATTTAGGGTTTCTGGTTTCGAAAATATATAAAGGACCGAAAGCTGTGCATTCAAAAAATCATCCAATATATCATCTCATTGTCTATTCATCTACCTCCATAAAGAGAGAGATCTAGAGCAAAATTAGGGTTCTTGTAATCTACTTTCTAAGGAGAAAAGTTGTAATGCAACAGTTGATTAATAAAGCTAGTTTTTGTTTTAATTCTTTTTGCATATACTTTTTCCGAAATTACTTTACGCATTACTTTTCCGCATTAATTACATATTACCTTTCTACACTTTTAATTATAATTTCATTCATTTTCAACATCTCTATTACGCTACTAATCATGAGCGAGCAATTTCTTACTTGCTAGGGTTTGCAGGATAGAGGAGAATAATTGATGAAATGTCTTTTAAACTTTTTTTGACATTTTAATATTTATAAATTTTAGCAAATTAAAGATTAACCTTCTTATCGGGCGCGCTATCAATTAATGATAGTCACGACCATGATTTGAGATTAGTTAATATTTGTTTTTATTAAGGGTTTGAGATAAATAGAGATCAATGAAAGGACAAGGATCAGTAGTGAGAATCCTAATTCCCTCCAAGAACCCTAATCCACATTCATCACTATCTCTCTAGTTTTAAACTATTAAAAGATAAAAAAAAAGTGTCATTTCTAAACATTCATTCATTAACTACTAAGTCCTATGAACCCCATAAACCTTTTTATTATAAATTTTATATCCATCTTAAAATAAAACGACAACAATCCCTTCTTTCTGTTATCAACTCGTCTAAAGTAAAAAAAAATTCACGTTTCCCTGCGGATGACCCGTACTCATTACAGCTAGCTATTAACGATGCCGTTTTGATTGCGGTTATTTACAGTATATATACACTCCTACGAACGAACAATCAAATAGCGCCGTTACCGGGGAAACGGTCGTAATTTTTTTTCTTATTATTCAGGGTGATTTCTTATAAAAACCAGGAATATAAAAATAATAATAAAAAACCCCGCATTTTTAACGATTTTTGTGCTAGTTTTGCGAGAAATTTGGAGCACTTGGAGCGAACCATCAAAGATTCAGAGACTTTAAAATTGGACCACAGGAGCAGTTGAGTGCTTTGAAGAAGTTTGGAGGGAAGACCACTTCACACGGCGGCGGAATCGCGGCCAAAGTAGGCATTGGGCGGAGGAGCCGTGGCCCTATTGAAGAATTGAGCCCCCAATCTTCTATGGTATTCTCCTATTGTCTTCCTCTCTACTTTAAGACTCCAATAAATTGTTTTTACCTGCAGAATTCTTTGCAAATATCGCCGCTAAAAGTGTTTTTGCGTATTTTAGATTTTGATTTGTTTTGCATATCTAAAACGGACATTAAGGGGCAATAAACCCAAATTCAGATTAGGTAGGGATTTCATCACCTTTTCTATGCCCCACAAATCACAAACGAGCATACGCATAATCCTATATTAATAAAAAATATATAGACCAAGCTCCTAAGGACCGTCGTGCTCAATTAGGACAGAGAAAGGTCGTGGATAATCTATTGCTTATCCGTATTTCTCTTGTGGTGTCTAAGATATGTATGATTAAGGAAAGTGGTTATTTAATTAGGCCTGCTATTTCGGTGATTCATATAGCGGATATCTCCCACTTACCTGGCCGCAAGATTGATAAGAAGGTGGTAGAGAATTGATCCTACGTCTTATCCTTTGGAAGTCTAGAAGCGGTCTAGTAAATTGACCTAGGTGATCTTAGTTCTAGGTATTGTTTGTGCACGTTTGTCGAGTCTCTCTTTCAAAGAAAAACAATTTCCAAAATCCAAAAAAAAGAGCTTAAATTATTATCATTTCACTCTATTTTCTTTTCACTTTCTTATAATGGGTAATCCAAACAGACGAACTCTTACCGAGCTTTGCTACCAGAACCAGATATTTCTTATTTTCATAACTGCTTCGGTACGAATTCCGACTCTACCATGTCTTTAAGGGATAGGATAGAGCGCACGGAAAATAGCAGTTGGACACCTCACTCAAGGTCCTATCAACTGCATCGAAATTCAACATCTTCTTATGTTGATAATCCGTTTAAGGCTGGTGAGCGAACTTCTAAACGCATGTCCGTCGTTGAGTATATTGCGAAGGCTCGTAGCCAAACTTTCATACATTTCACTAATCCAAAACCGTTAGGATAACAATCACCATCATTTCCATATGAAATGTTGATACTTGTTTTGAGGCGAATATGGCATCTTTTACACCCATGACTATTGCTGAACAAATAGCAATTGCCAGTCGCCAACTAACCAATCAATCTCAATATTCTTCATATCACAATGTTTATCTTAATCCTGTTTATGAAACTTGGATAACCCTTCTAATTCTTATCAACAGTACCAAATTTTCACACGCTCTCATGTTGATACCTCTCTTCGGACTAATGTGGCAAATCATAAACGCATGTCGATTGCGGAACACATTGAACTCGCCCATAACCAACAATTAAAAGCATCTCAAATTGATACCTCTCTTCAGGCTAATGTGGCAAATCATAAACGCATGTCGATTGCGGAACACATGGAACTTGCCCGTAACCAACAATTAAAAGCATCTCATGTTGATACCTCTCTTCAGGCTAATGCGGTAAATTATAAACGCATGTCGATTGTGGAACACATTGAACTCGCCTGTAGCTAACAATTAAACACATTTCAACAATACTCAGTTTTTTTACCTTATCTAAACAGTGCTTCTGAAAATCAATTAGGAAGTTCCACCGTTCAAAGAGAATCCTTCATTCGAACTTTTTCACAAACCATGTGTAGTCTTGAAGCAAAGTTGGAATTGAGTAGTGAAAGAGAACGAGAGATCTATCAAAGTCAAACCAGAACCAATTCTTTTGATCTCGACACCTTCTATCCTGTATTCCAACCGGATGTATTTAATGATCAGCCGCTTCATAAGCTAAGTGATGATGTGCCTGAGAATAACATGTTTGACTTTTCTAATAGTGAGTGTGAAATAGAGCATTACACCATTCCAAATCAAACCGATACTTATTCGACTGCACTTGACATTTCAAACCTTCAAATTCCATCAAGTGAACCAAGTGATCTATTGAATGAGGATAGTATAGTTGATGAATTTTTAAAGACCTATTCGTTTGATTTGACCAAATGTGTTAATGAGAGCGGTAATGAGATTATCTTTGAAGATGAACCCGTTAAGTTAGATGAGTTGGATTCTCCGACCCATCATGTCCCTTTTATTGAATGTGAATATCTTTCTATGCATTTAACCGATCCTATTCTTACCACCAATCTATCCGATATGCAAAATGATAGTCAGCCTTATTCTCTCACATCTGGTTCAACAATGCTCGACACCCAAGTTTATTTACACATTTCATCACCCACTTTCTTTAATTCTTCAATCTTCTTTCAATTCCTCAATCTTCTTTCAATTCCATCGAGTTTTGATGAATCACACTCCGATATTTCGAGTTCTATGATTCTTGAAAAACCACTTGATTTAAACTCTTTTGAGAATAAGGTAGATGAGCTTTTCAAGTCTTCTACCTCTATAATTTCTGACAAATCAAGTGTGTTAAATTCTGGCGCTAAACAGATTGACATTGAAATGTTCAACCGTGCTAGTGAATCTGCTAACATAGATATCGATTTCTTTCTTTCCTATGAGATTATCACTCGGACCATCGATGAAAGTTTCAAAAATATTTTCGCCGAAGAAGTCATGTTCCTTAAAGACTTGGATCTTGTGATGAATCAACCTCCCCCGGAAGAAGTTGAACCGCCACCCATTCTTCTAATCACGTACGATACTGCAAATATTCCATCCATTCCTTATCTTTTAAATTCTTGTTTTTGTTGGGTTATGCTAGCTCCCTGGCCATCAAACCGTGGCCAATTGCGGAACAAAATTTTTATAAACTGGCACTAACACAACCCGCTATCCGGATCTACCATTAACCCTAATATAGCAAACTATATAAGAGGAGTTAGATGGGTTATACCGAATGAACTAAGTCCTTCGGTCTTCTACCACCTTCTTTAGCTCCTAGGGGTTGTAGATCGAATTTGGTTGCTGGTCTTCCTTCATCGAGATGATCCACCCGAGGGAAACGACACAGGCTCCAGCCTCGTCAAGCGAGGCAACCGACGCTCCAAGATTGCTGGCAATGGAGAGTGGAGGTGTAGGAATGTCTCGCCATATTTTTCTCTCATGATAAATTCTCAAATAAGCAACTCAAGAAGAAGAACGAGGAGGTGAGGAAATTAGTGGCGTGAGCAACCAAGGAAATGGCTAAGTCTCTCAAGAGAGAGTATGAATCAATGAAGCAAGTGATGAATGAATCACCAAGAGAATAATAATGGATGGCATGACATGTAAAGAATATGGCCAAGTCATTTGCAACCATGCAATCAAAATATCTCTTTCGTTTTCCAATAAAATAAACAAGAGCCATGCCTCTCTACATACGTCACCATGCTCATGCCAACTTACCCTCCACCTCATTTAGAAAAACAAATGATTTTCTAAAAAGAAAATCATCAAATGAGGTGTCCAACTTCTAGAAGTTATTCCATATAAATATGGAATACAACCTGGTATACGTATCGAAATATATATACGCGTATTCGTACAAAAATACGAATAGCCAAGAGAGAAAAAGAATAGTGAACAATAATACTAGAATACATATATAAAAATATATATATAAATTATTAAATCAAAACCTGATTTAATAATCCGGCTTAACCCTAAACCGCCAGTATTATCAACCATCCGATTAAAGTCTGTGTAGCCTGTACACATATTTAATCGGACACCTGTATGTACCAACATTCGTCATCTACACCATATCGCCTGAACCGTGAAAACCCTCTATGTCGGACTCTAAAGACCCGTGAATACGCTGGCAGTGGGTTTAACCACAAGCAGGTCAGCGGCACTAGCTGTACGTAACGACTACCCAGGTATTGAGCGAAAGGAAGGCCGATGAGTAAACTCATCCAAAACCCTACTGAGCCTATCCGTGACAATCTCCATATAGTCTAGTCTGCTCGTCTAAGAGAATCGCATATCGAGTCTACGGGGGTAGATAAAGTCAGACCCCTAATAACACGACATTTCGTGTCGGTATGAAACCCATCACCATCTGAGAAACTACTGATCCTAGATCAGTAATTCTCGACTATCTTGGACAAGGATTTCTAGTGATGGCCACCCGTGCACAACACGACATCAACCCCCAATACCGGGAAAGACGAATCCCCGACGATCCGCTTACTGCCTCCATATGGCTTGGGACTGTACCCAACTAAAACTTGTTTGCACGACTCTTTTGAGCCGTGGTAGGGTAGTAATCAAAGCACAGTGGGAACTCACATGAGACAAATGATGATCTCAGGTCGACAGACTAACCTGTACTCATGTCACCTAGGAACTGCAATCTGAAAATAGATATAATACCATCTAGTAGGTTCCCGACAAGTCCGTCCAGTGTACTCATAACCCAATGAGCACCTGTATACTATCTTAGGTGACTAACTGACACCAATGGCTTGTGAGACCGGCCACCGCCCCTTGTCGGGGTCTCGATAAGTATACACTAGTCTACTCCGGAGTATTGATGCCCAGTCTCGATACTCCCATGACTAGGGATATTTAAGGATGTGCTTATAGGCCACCTAGCTCCCACTTATATGACCACCATCATAATACTGGTAGTCGATCAAGAATCCTATGGGCTCTATCAACATGTAATAGTGATCTGTAATGCGAGCTAATGCTGTACATGATGATAAAGACAAACCAGATAGCATACTATCATCTCGAGTAAGACTGTTCTACCAGTATAGGTCCCCCCTCAATCATCACAATCGCGTGCATGCGATTCAATAATTGACTTGAGAGCACTATAGCCAATAATCTCCCACTTGCACTTATGGCTAATTATTGCGGTGTCGCATGCTCACAGCCCGTGTGACACCGAACACCCAACTTCTCTACTAATCAGTCTCGCAAAGCCCGTTTGCGAAACTATTGTGTTCGAGAAATAGCCTCAGCGAGTGGATCCACTCCATTGTTTCTATCTTTATCTTTATATATCTCAACTTCGTGGAGAAAGACTATTTCCCGAAATGAACAATACCTGTCTTAGAATTTGTCTGGATATCTGATGGAACCCAGTTCACAAATGAACTCTAATCCAATAAACTTCTTAGACTGTATCATCCACTGAATTTAATCAGTATCCTGTTCCATGGCTTCCTCAATATCCGCTTAGACCACCTGTCCAACATACTGCCCCTCAAAAGAGGGAAAACTATAACTCTGACAGCCACTCTGTTATCCAGGTCACCTTGGAAGCCTAAAATGATAACCACCTCCCGAAGGAGGCTGCCGTTACCATATACCAAGAATATCCACTTATGTTCATAACCGCTTCCCTCCATTTCTCCAGGATCGGATTAATATATATATATACTTATTGTAGCCAGTGCAAAAGCAATATCTGATGTGGTACCTGACATTTCATGATTAACTCAATTGCCTAAGCAAGTGATATGCTAATCATGCAGATCTCTCTCCTCATCAGTCTGAAAGACATTTCTTTAGAGAGGGTGACTCTATCACCTGCGGGTACACAACCACGCCAGGAGTCGTCCACTCTAAAACACTTTAGAATAATGTCAAGTACCCAAATTAGGACACTTTCCAAATCTAGATCTAAAACCATAGATCTAGTGACCAGAAACCCTGATATTTTATCCAGATCATGTATGGAGAAACACCTTATGACAACCACGGTATAACCGATCGTAGTATAGGAATATCACTTCCTATCAAGAGTATGTCATCCAAATACCACGACATCACTCCCTACTACCTTCTTATCAGGTCCATATGTTATTCTGATGAAGTCAAAGTCTATGACTGTCACATCAAAAATGGACGACCTATCTTTGCTATACCTGCTCTAGTCTATAAATAGATATAAGCTACTTGCCTACCATCCTTCCGCTGCTCTCATTAACTACAACAATCTTCTGGCAGAGTCATATACACGTGCACTTCTAAAGATAGTTTAAAACGACGTTATACTCATCCTCCTGCCAGATCTTATAGTCTAGAACAGCAGCATTGGCAAGTTTGGGTAAACAAGAACCTCCCTGTCACCGTCTCTGAGAAGACCGAAGTACCTCTTGGGTGCTTGAGGTTATCCATTGAATCTGTGGAGTGGCTAATTGGATCGTCGAAACCAATTGAATTTTTAGGTTCTACTAAATTTTTAGTAATCGTTTGTGATTCTGGAATTAATTCCAGTTCTACCATACTTCACTATTGTTTTCTGAAAAAAAAATACATTTTACTAAAACTGATGGCGAGTCAAGAATAATATAACTATTGATCTTTCATATAGTAGAATGTTAACCCTCGTCAAAGCCCGGGAGAACCCACAAACTGCCATTACTGAAACGTGCCTAGAGTTTGTCCAGATTCTGGTTTTAAGCATTAGCCGGACTATTTCATATACTTTAACATCGTTAAGATATGATCCATTCTATATCCATATAGAAACAAAGGCACTAATTTAGTTTGAACCAGATTCAAAATACATGCATCTGTTTCCGGTGCATATCAACTGAATGGAAGGAGGCCAAGTAGCATTACTCATCAAGAAATGCACCTACGTATGAGTAACCCGAATGAGAAGAAAGTTCTCAAAACTATTACTTACAACGGAATACCTAACACAAGTATCTACATCTTCGATCACCTTGAAGAATCCTGATACTTTGCAACAAATGATTCTCTACTTTATTCTTATACCTATATTTTCTCAAAATATGGACCTTGTATTTCAACGAAATACTTGTCTAAACCTAGAGAAGTCATGAGTAAACAGAATATAGTACGAGTACCAACCCTTTTGTTCTAACGGACATCGGACAATATACAATACTCTGTATAAGTCCACCGAGTTTAATAATTCAAATCATATGCGTCGTAGGTTGAAAACTGTGCTATGGTTAAGAAGAATTATACCATTGTTGAATGCTTTTTACCTAACCATCAACCGATATTGGTAAATGTCATAAACATAATTTCAAAAATTTATATCTCACTTTATAAAATAAACGTACAGATATATCAGTTTGAAATTGATGCATAATAATGGATATTCAAAACCAAATATTTGCCGTCAGGCAAAACCTGGGTGATTTCCTCAAATATCACCAATTACAAAGAATTCTGATATATAGAGGATCTAATCATCCAATTCCTAATATCTTACTCCCACTCACCATCTGTAACGCCATACAGATGTGAGAATCAAATCTGGTAAATACATACTCTGGAGTTAGAATCTAATTGTGAAAACAGTTTTCAATTAACACCGCACAGTAAAGAAAGAAGATGAGTTCTTCTTTCTTTTATCGCTTAGGAGCCGTGCGAGATGAAAGTCGTTTTCGACTTCCGGGCAGCGAGAAAAAATCGGAACGGCGAGGCAAGTGAACGAGAGGGTTTTCAGTCGAACGAGTGGAACGGCGCAAAGCCAGGTATTTCTGATTCATATTTATGAGATGATAAAATGAATCTGAAACATGAAAATGTTTTGAAGGGGTGGCCGGGTATTCCTAATAATGTCTCTTCCACTATCCAGATTCATGACAGTAGTCGTATATTTCCTTGCCCTCACTATGATCCCTTTATATATCTTTATTTATTACCTTCTGTATATCACACATAGGAAATGACGGAGGGCTACGACTGGTTTTTGGCGAAAAACCTTTAACGTAATGAACTTGATATCGTTGAAAGAACCGAGTGGTTTTATAAATATATAGTGGCGAAAACTTTTGCTAAAGAGGTCACTCCCTGTGAAGGGATCTCGGCTGTTTCCTCATCGAATGAGGTGCAGGATATTCCAGACTGAATACCACGATGCAAAGCAAAAGAATCGACTATAGTAAAGTTATTACGATGACGCAAACTTTTTCTCAGGAGGTCACTCCTGGTGAAGGGATCTTGGCTCTTGCCTTGTCGAATGAGGTGTTGGATATTCATAACCGAATACCACTGTGCAAAGCAAAAGGAAACGACTGTAATGTCTGTTTTCAAAAACTTGGTTCCAATAACATCATATAGGTTTGTTTTTCCTTGCATTGATCATAATCAACGCAGTCCCATCAATTAAACATATCACACCAGATAAAGGAACGAAAATATAATGTACGTATATACCATCCGCATTCGTCACTGGACCCCATCATCATCCGTTAGGTTACTTAACTAACGACAGAGTGGGGGCTGGACTAGTACGGGTGCAAAACATATACAACATCTACTAGTATATAAATATATATAACATTCGTCCCAGGTATAATATAAGCAACATCACAGAATCTCAGCAAGCAATACAGAGTGGTGGATAATCCTGGAGTCTCAGGTTTCACTTGAGCCGCAAATGAGACCCGACGTTCCCCTGTCGTGTGGATAGCCTGTGCAATGAAAACCTAGACCTCTACGAGTGCGGCAAGTTACCTGCCAATCCCAGAAGTAAGGCAAGCCCAATCAACAAAGTGAATGGGCCACCCAATACTCTACGGAATCCGATAACTTGAGCACTCCTCCTTGGGTCAAACTATACCCCCTACGAGTGCGGCGAATAGCCCACCAATTCTAGAGTGAGGCCCCCTCCGTCTCAAAGCCATGAGATGCGGGCCCGTTGCCCTCTAGAACCCTGCTATTCGTACACCCTACCGCGGGGAAATCCTAGTACAGAAAAGAAATATGTACAAGGGTGACATCGACCTCAACCCGGTCGTGCCCCAAACAAATAATATACAAACTGGCAGAGACGGCAGTCCACATGTTGGACGCTCGCCTCGCAATATCAAATGTACAAATGAAACTGAACTGTACTACCATTGCACCACTGGCTATCCACCACGACGATCCAATCCACAAACACAGCACAACACACAACATCAACGTAAATGTCATGTTCACAAACCCGTCTAAAAGAACATATAGCAGTTAGACGAGTTATACCGCTCTAATGAAATTCACGGTCGCAGATATATCACATGCACTGATAAACATGCACACTTAAAATTTCGATTGACTAAACTTTTCCTAATTGGCCCCAAATGCAAATCCAGCGTTCAAATAAATCTTGGCCAAAATCATGTATCACAAAAATCATATTTCCAAGAATTAGAGCCCCAGAAAAAATTTAGGGCATTGTAGCCCAAAAAGCACGGCGGTTCTGCAGCAAAATGTGCCATTTTGCTTAGGTTCCGCCGCGGAATTTTGGAGTTTGGTGCCCAAATTTTTTATTAGCTCTAGTTTTTCCTACATATATTTTTAATACAACCAGAAATTTTTTTGAACATATTTAAAAATCGATAACGGGCACAAGAACATGGAATCGTGATCCAGAAAAATTGGTCGATCGAGATTTTAACCTTGTGCAAACTAGCTAGTAGGGTTTATGGGGTGGTTCTGATACCATATTGGGTTATGCCAGCTCCCTGGCCATCAAACCGTGGTCGATTGTGGAACAAAATTTTTATAAACTGGCGCTAACACAACCCGCTACCTAGATCTACTATTAACCCTAATCTAGCAAACTATATAAGAGGAGTTAGATGTGTTATACCGAATGAACCAGGTCCTTCGATTTTCTACCACCTTCTTTAACTCCTAGGGGTTGCAGATCGAATTTGGTTGGCGGTCTTCCTTTATCGATGATGATCCACCTGAGGGAAACGACGCAGGCTCTAGCCTCGTCAAGCGAGACAACCGACGCTCCAAGGTTGCTAGCAATGGAGAGTGGAGGTGTATGAATGTCTCACTATAATTTTCTCTCATGATAAATGCTCAAATAAGCAACTCAAGACGAACAAGGAAGAGACGAGGAAACTAGTGGCATGAGCAACAAAAGAAATGACTAAGTCTCTCAAGAGAGAGTATGAATCAATGAAGCAAGTGATGAATGAATCACCAAGAGAATAATAATGGATGACATGGCATGTAAAGAATATGGCTAAGTCATTTGCAACCATGCAATCAAAATATCTCTTTCATTTTCCAATAAAATAAATAAGAGCCATGTCTCTCTATATGCCTCACCATGCTCATGCCAACTCACCCTCCACCTCATTTAGAAAAACAAATGATTTTCTAAAAAGAAAATCATCTAAATGAGGTGTCCAACTTCTAGAAGCTATTTGTATAAATACGGAATACAACCTGGTATACGTATCGAAATACATATACGCATATTCGTACAAAAATACGAATAGCCAAGAGAGAAAAAGAATAATGAACAATAATACTAGAATACATATATAAAAATTATTAAATCAAAACCTGATTTAATAATCCGGCTTAACCCTAAGCCGCTAGTATTATCAACAATCCGATTAAAGTCTGTGTAGCCTATACACATATTTAATCGGACACCTGTATGTACCAACATACGTCATCTACACCATATCGCCTGAACCGTGAAAACTCTCTGTATGGGACTCTAAAGACACGTCAATACGCTGGCAGTGGGTTTAACCACAGGCACGTCAGCGGCACTAGCTGTACGTAACGGCTACGCAGGTATTGAGCGAAATGAAGGCCGACGAGCAAACTCATCCAAGTCCCTACTGAGCCTGTCCGTGACAATCTCCACACAGTCCGGTCTGTTCGTCTAAGAGAATCGCATATCGAGTCTAGGGGGGTGGATAAAGTCAGACCCCTGATAACGCGACATTTCATGTCGGTATGAAACCCATCACCACCTGAGAAACTACTGATCCTAGATCAGTAATTATCGACTACCTTGGCTAAGGATTTCTGATGATAGCCACCCGTGCACAACGCGATATCAACCCCCAATACCGGGAGAGACGAATCCCCGACGAGCCGCTCACTGCCTCCATGTGGCTCGGGACTGTACCCAACTAAAACCTGTTTGCACGCCTCCTTTGAGCCGTGGTAGGGTAGTAATCAAAGTATAGTGGGAACTCACACGAGACAAATGACGATCTCAGGTCGACAGACTAACCTGTACTCATGTCACCTGGGAACTGCAATCTGACAATAGGTATAATACCATCTAGTAGGTTCCCGGCGAGTCCGTCCAGTGTACTCATAACCCAATGAGCACATGTATATTATCTTAGGTGACTAACTGACACCAATGGCTTGTGAGACCGGCCACCGCCCCTCGTCGGGGTCTCGATAAATATACACTAGTCTACTCCGTAGTATCGATACCCAGTCTCGATACTCTCACGACTAGGGACATTTGAGGATGTACTTATAGGCCACCTAGCTCCCACTTATATGATTGCCATCATAATGCTGGTAGTTAAGAAAGAATCCTATGGGCTCTATCAACATGTAATAGTGATCTGTAATGCCACCTAATATTGTACATGATGATAAAGACAAACCAGATAGTATACTATCATCTCGAGTAAGACTGTTCTACCGGTATAGGTCCTCCCTCAATCATCACAATCGCGTCCTTGCGATTCAATAATTAACTTGAGGGCACTATAGCCAAAATTTTTCGTTCACATCACTTTTCCGTCTCTATCAACCGAGACATAAAACCGTTCGATTACACCTCTCACATCTATCTGTAACATGATCTTCTACCAACCATGGTATTACCTTGATAAAATATTTGAATGGTTGGTGTTGACTTTTGGTCTTTATAAAGTTTCACGTAGACCGATAATATTTACCCCCTTTTATGTTAAAATTCAATGCTTAATAATGAAAACACTGTTTTACTCAAGTTTGGGAGGAGAAGAAAATTATTTTTTTGCTCTTGAAAGAATGGAAACTTTTACACGATTGTGAGCCAAGAACAAATTTGGGGGAAGATTTCACGGTTATTCACTCTTGACCCCTTCTTTTTACCATCTTATTGAATTATTCCTCCTAATCTTCAGGTCTTGAGCTTACAGGACAGTATCAGTGAGGACACTGCTGCAAACAAGTTTTAGGGGATGGTGTGTATGAATGGTTTGTATATATTTATGCATCATATGTTAATATTGCATTGCATAAATTATTTTTTATAAAAGTTACAAAGTGAAAATTACATATGAAAGAGGGGAAGAGATTTAAGAAAAGAAAGAAAATTAGATGTTTTAAAACAAAACTAATAATATGAAGTCATGAGCTGTTGTCCCAAGGGTTAGTAAGATGAAAGGAATCACTAATCCGCGGATAGAAATAAGTCTGAAAAATAGTCCCTATTCTTGAGTCCAAACTTCTGAACGTTGATACCCTACTATACGCACTTGCACACATCTTGAAATTTGGGATAATAGAGAATACTTTAAAATGCTCTTGTCTAAAAGTCTTAGTATGAAGGAGAAAATATAAATCAACAAAATATAAATGACACATAAATTATAAATGAAGAAAAATGAACACTGGTATTGTAATTACTTAAGGCATCATAAAAAAATTTAGCGAGGGTGCCTTATCACCTAGTGCCTTAGACCAACAGGTTTGGGAGCCACTGTTAAGTCTTAGGTGTTGCAAGACTGGGATATTGCTAATTACGCCTAAATGAGGGGGCACATTTGGTAATCGATTGGTTAGTACCTCAAGAAGTATTAACGGTCGCATGAAGAATGTGTGAGCAATTCCATCTAAAAACATTCACTGACTAAAAAGTACTAAGGAAGATGTACAAGGATATGATAGCTTGAATTGAATTATCTAAGTGAAGGGATGCTTTTTACACACACGTAGGGGTATATGATCGATATTTGCAAGTAAGGTAGGAAGGACGACTAAAGACGATATTTTATTGAGGGATATGTGATTTCTGATATCTTTTCATGACTATTAAGATAGGGCTTATGGCAACTTAAAAGCTAGTGTAGTTTGAAACTCTTCTTTTCAAGTTTTTCTTTTATATGTTCTTATCGTTACATGTAAATTTCATCTTCTTTCTTTTATTATGTGATTTTGTTGGTGTAATCTGTTGAAAACCCTCAGGAGACAACATTTCTCCTACTAAGGACATCTAGAGATTTAAAGGCTTGTTGCACGTGGTAAGTGCAATCGTGTTGCCTACGAAAGTGTGCTAGGTTTTTCTTTTTCTCTTTAATAAATAGTTTTTTCAGAACGATCAAAGATAAGTTTGGGGGTATTTAATCAGTCAAATATACTGCACATTTGTATGAACATTTTCTCTACTATTATTAACTACTAAAAGGTGTTAATTGTAAATAAAGAACATATATGGGTTTATTTGTAAAAACATTATTATCATATATTTCTTCATTTATAATTAATATAATTAGAGAAAATATATGCATATAATATTTAAATGAAATATTAGTAATTAAAATATGTATATCATATCAAATATTCCTAATCAATATTCTTAAGATATTATATCATATAAATGGTTGGAATAATATCTCAAAAATACCAAATGATATCAACAATTTAATTTGAGATATTATGCAGGTATTAGCTCAGATCTGAAATCCAAGTAAGAGATCCAAGTCAAATCGAGATATCGAAACTGAATATGCCAAATTTTAGAAATAAATCGAGAAATCTAGCAATGACAGAGACTAAGGGCAATATTTCCAGAATCTATATATCAATAGGATCTCCAAATATCGACACGAAAAGCCAGAAAAAATCTCAAGACCCAAACCCACCAAGTGGCGGCGGAACCGCAGTCAAACGTGGCAATGGGCGGCGGTTCCGCGGTCCTTCAGTGGCCGTTGGATCTAGGATTTTGGGGGCATGATCGTAACTACATCTACTCCTATATGGCATCCAGGGTTTCTGGTTTCAGAGAGTATATAAAGGACCGAGAGCTGTGCATTCAAAAAACCATCCAATATATCATTTCATTGTCTATTCATCTACCTCCATAAAGAAAGAGATCTATAGCAAAATTAGAGTTCTTGTAATCTACTGTCTAAGGAGAAAAGTTGTAATGCAATAATTGATTAATAAAACTAGTTTTTGTTTTAATTCTTTTTGCATTTACTTTTTCCGCAATTACTTTACACATTACTTTTCCGTATTAATTACGCATTACTTTTCTGCACTTTTAATTATGGTTTCATTCATCTTCAACCTCTCTATTACGCTACTAACCATGAGCGAGTAATTTCTTGCTTGTTAGGGTTTGTAGGATAGGGTAGAATAATTGATGAAATATCTTTTAAACTTCTTTTGACATTTTAATATTTATAAATTTTAGCAAATTAAAGGTTACCTTCTTATCGGGCGCGCTATAAATTAATGATAGTCACGACCACGATTTGAGATTGGTTAATACTTGTTTTTGTTAAGGGCTTGAGATAAATAGAGATCAATGAAAGGACAAGGGTCAGTAGTGGGAACCCTAATTCCCTCCAAGAATCCTAATCCACATTCATCACTATCTCTCTAGTTTTAAACTATTAAAAAATAAAAAGAGTCATTTCTAAATATTCATCAATCAACTACTAAGTCCTATGAACCCTACAAGTCTTTTTATTATAAATTTTATATCCGTCTTAAAATAGAACGACAACAACCCCTTCTCTCTGTTATCAACTTGTCAAAAACAAGAAAAGTTCACGTTTCCCTACGGACGACCCATACTCATCGCGGCTAACTATTAGCGACACCGTTTTGATTGCGATTATTTACAGCATATATACACACCTACGAATGATCAATCAGTATTCCGTTCACCCCATGGAATAAAGGATTTACGGATTCATGAGTTAGTAGTGTACTGTTTTGGCCCGGTATCACAGCAACACGAATTCATGAGATTCATGCGTTATTAAGGGGACTCTTGCGGAAAATTGGAACAACTCATCCCCCAAACAGCCCAAACCTCGTTTCTAAATTTATCAAGTTCACATGTGAATCGAATATGAGTCCACGGATACGTGTTGTTCAGTTTCATGTCAAGTCACGGATTTACAGGTTCTATATATACACGTATCACGAGGTTCGTGTTATGCCATGCCCCGCTTCCCAAAATACGGAATACGATGGCGACTAGGTCAGCCATACTCCTACGGTCAATGAATAGTTCTGCCGTAGCCGCACTTCGATTTCCAGCATTACATGGTAATCAGTAAAATGCAGCAAAAGTAAAGGAAATCACGATCACTACTTTATTACATTAATCAAAATGAGTTTTACGATACAAGGAGTTCAACAAAAAGATAAACTACTAACCAAAATAATACAGTCTTTTATTGAAAACAGAAGACGATAACACTAATATAGTGATCTAAATTTCCGCGATCTCGTAGGACAAGTCCTGATTCTGAGATGGATCCACCTCATCCTTTGAGCATGCATACTCAGGTCGTCAGAGCAACACGATATAGTAATATATAATTGTGTAGTAAAATAAACATGAACTAGCAGGCATGGAAAATAATGATAAGTATATGTGGAATAGCAGGCACATGTGAATAGTGTAGCATGTATGTCAAATCAGCAATCAATGCAATGTCTATGTCGCTAAATCTATCAGTCTCTAAGTCAATAAAAATCGATTAGTGGAAAAGAGACATCATGTTTAATGAGGGTCTCGTGCATGCCCGAGACTACGGTCCACTGTGCCGGGGACATAACCCTGCAGCCGGGCCATTAAGTCCACGACCTAATCAGTATATATATATGTACACACACACACATATATCACTGTTCTAATGATTATTCTCTAAAACACTATACCTCGCTAAATATAAGTTCAATTCCACCTCGATTTCCTCATTTCCCTAGATTTCAGTATAGATTCATGTATCGAACTAGTTGTATACAAGTACACATTACTATCGCCGTTCAATCACTTTCATTTTTCAATCACTTTCACTGTTCAATTACCTTCATAAGAAATTGACACAATCAATTGATACCATTATCACTCTAAAATGTGCTATAATCACTAGGGTGTCAATGCAAGCGGTCATTAAGCACTATGGGTAAAGTAATTAAGAAATATAATGAAAATGCAATAAAATATCCTAAGAATAAAATATGGGCAATCGGTGTTATTCAGGTTGGGAAAATTACGGTTATTCATACGTGCAGATTTAGGCAAAATAATATAAAAGGTGTAAATAGTAGAATCAATTATATAGACCAGAAAATTGGTTTCGTATCAATCAGGGTTCTAGTTAGAGAGATACGGTTGTTTCGATACGGATGTTCGCTGCTAGAATTTCAGTTTCTAAACTGAAAGTCCATCTTCGAACGTGTTTTTCTATAATTTACATATATATTTGGGCATCACTATAGTTGAATAATATTTAGGGTTATCAATTAGTATTCTAATGCAATCAACGGATCAGTAATATCCTATATAAACAGGGAGTTATAGTCAGGTTAAGTTCGATGTGTAAAATCTGTTACTGTAGAATTCAGCCGGACACATTGACATTATAAAATATTTTAAAAAACCATGCATGAAAACTCTAGTGAAACTGGTGGTGTAAGAAAGCTAACTCAATTTTCTATGCATTGATATAAGGCTCCGCGCATTTGCGCATTTGAACTGAGAGTTATAGCAGTTTAAAAATAGGGTTTAATAAAGATTACTGCTATGGACTGCAGTCCAAATATGTGATTCTCCTCAGTTTTATTTATAACAAATTATTAAAATTCAGTGTACAAAAATATATTACAATAGGTTATTCCGTTGGCTTCGATATGAGCCCTGGAACGCCACAATCTGATTTGTACATAATTAACTACGAATTTAACATGGTAAGGTACGCGATAAAATATAGATTTCGCATCGAATCTCAGGACGTCATTTTATGGGGTAAACGACTTTATTTTACAATCAAATTTAAACACGATGTTCATTATCATTACAGGATTTTATCGATCATGAGTTCCGCCATGTTAAGATGAGTTTTTGTCTTAGGGTTCGTATCGAGCACTTAGGGTAAACATTCGGTTATCGATCAAAATACACGTTTCCATTAACCGAACGAATTTAGATGTTATCTATATAACTTCTACGTGATACCAACATGGTGATAATCCCTAGTCGGGATCCATTCAATAAGACGACACTATGGTTCGTTACATAAATTCATCAATAATTTATGATCTAATTATATTTATATATATCTAGTTATAATAAATTTTCTTGGCTAACGTTTATAATAGCATGATAAACAAGTGAAGGTTTTCACTTGCCTGGCGACGATCAACGGCGAAGGCACAACAACAACACGACAACGATGATAGCACGATAGCTAAGGGTTTCGATCTCGGCTCAAGCTTGGGTTCAGCCTTAGGGCTTGGAGTGGTCGACGGCTAGGATTTCAGGCGATGGCTCAACAATGGGGAGCTCAGCTTGGAGCTGAAGGAAATGAGCTCAGGGCTTGAGCTCCGCTGGAGGTGGCGGCGACAATGGAGCTCTCAATGACGGCGACGATGACGATGAGGTTTGCAAGGGAAGCGATGGCGGCTCGGCGGTGAAGGTGACGATAGAGGGGTGACGATGGAGCTCAGGGGTGCTGGGCTGATGGTGGCGATGGTGAATACGTGGAGTAAGGGCTCGATGATGGTCGTCGGAGGCGGTGGTGAGGACGGTGGATGCAACGGCGGTGGAGACTCAACTTGGGCTTGATGAAGGGTAAAGATTGAGGTTCATAGGGACTTGGTGGTGTAGTGGTTGCTTGGAGCTGCGGCGGCGGCAGCGGCAGCAGGCGGCTTGTCGGCGGGGAGAAGATGTCGGCGGCGGTTGAAGGTGGTGTTGTGAGGTTGGAGGAGGCGGTAGCATTGCGATGTGGGTGATATTGGGTTTGAGGGATAGAGGAAGCGGCGAGCTCAGAGAGGAGGTTGATGATGGTGGAGGTTGATGGAGGTGGTCGCGGTGTAGCTCGTCGGAGATGGTGGTGGCCGACGGTGAGCTCGGTGGGGGTAGGGGACGAGGACAAGTCGGTTTGGATTCGGCGGTGTTAGGTTTGTTGAAAAGAGATGAGGAGAAGAAGAAGAAGGAATGAAAGAGAAGAAGAAGAATGAGAGGGGCTCTGTTGCATGGACTTTGTATTTGAGTAGGTATATATAGAGAGAGAGAAAGAGAGAGAGAAAGTGAAAGAGAGAGACGTCTGTGGTTTATTTTCTAAAAGGTTTTGAAATTGTTTTTTTCTTGAAAACATCTTAAATAATTACTTTTAATGACAATTAATAATCTTTAACACCCAAATTAATTATCATTAATGAAAATAATAAGGGAACGGAAAATAACTCCATTCAATTAATATGAAATTTTGGTTTGAATTTTTAAATAAAAGGTTTTGGATACATGGGTTGGGGTTTAGATAGATGGGGAAAAAGAAGTAGAAAAGAAGAGTAAAGAAAAGAAAGAGGGGAGTTGGGTGGGGAAAAGAATGGTGGGTACATCCGTACGAAGGTTTAAAGTAATATTATAGCATAGCTCATGGTAATAATGTAACACAATAAATTATATATGTAAAGATTAATTTTGAAATGAACATATGTAGTGTATATTATAGATATTAACAATAAGTAAACAGTAAAATTAACATTGGTATAATTATAGGGGGAAAGTTTTATATATATATATATATATATATATATATATAATTTTTACATGAAGATAGCAATAAGTTAAAGATGACTTGCTTCAGGCATTAATAGTAGAAAATATATAGTAAATAAATAGAATTAAGATTTATAGATATTAGTATATACAATAGGATAATCAATAAGATTAAAATTGTTAGTTAATAAAGTTAATAAAAAGTATCTAATTAATATAGAGTAGGATTGAGGATAATAGAATATTAATATAATTAATAAAAATATTTGGGAAAAATTTGGAAATGAAGTTTTATTAAAATAAAGAATATTTCAAACAGAAGACACTGGTAATTACATCATACCCACCTAAATAGAAAATTTCGTCTTCGAAATTTAAAGTAAACAGCAAGTTATAAAAGTAATGCAAGAAGCAACTAGAAAATCAAATATTAGTAAGTAAACTATATACACATAAATACAATGAAAAAAGGATAACAGTAATAAACATTAGTGAAGGAATGGCTGATAAGTCTTGAAGAACTAAAGCTACTTCATTAAAAATACAAATCAAGAAACTACAAAATAACTCGAGAATACTCAAAAGGTAAAAATATAGAAGGAAAATAAAACGAAAATAAGTGAGTCAGTAGTCAACCAGATAACAGCAAATAATGTGAAAAAATAAAGACTAAATTATATAAGCAGAATATGGAGAAAATAAAATACAACAGAAATAATGGTAACACTGAATTAGTGATGGTATAAGTATAAAATAAATAAAGAAGTGCTAGCATGCAGAATAACAGTAATTGTATTACAGTAAATAGAAAAATACTAAATTGAATGAAGTACATTTATAAGTAAATAAACGTAAATACCAAAATCTTGAAAGTGATTAGCATAGATAAGAATAAAAAGAATGAGAATACTATGTAGAAAAATCAAGATAAAACTTATATTAAAGAAAAACCCATACCGCTAGTAATTATAAATTTTGAGAGTTAAAAAAAACACTAATAGGCTAAGTGAATATGAATGATAACACTACAATAAATAATAAAACGTTAAAGAAAATATAGAGCAGTAATTAACTTGAAGTGATATTCTGTAGTTAAAAGTAGTGAAAATCAAACCAAGAAACATGAAGAATTGAACTACATATTTAAATGATGATAATATGAAAAACATTAATACGAGAAATTTACTAGAAAACAGAATTTACAGTGTAAATTTTGAATTATTGAAAATTTTGAAATAGTAAAGTATTTAAGCTAAGAAGTTAAACAAAAGAATTTAATAGCACGCAACGAGAAAAATCTAACTAAATACAAAATAGAGAAAAGGCTAAATTTAAGATAACAAACGTCACTAAATATAATTACGTTAATGAAAAATACTACTAGTAATGTACAATAGACTAACTAGAGCATGGATTTCGGGTATACAATTTCGAGGATTGATGTCATGAGTAAGCACTTAAATAGAAGAACTGTAAATATGAATTTGGGTGTCTAGAATAGTATAAGGATAGAGGATGAATAAATCAGATTTAAAAATTAGGGAAGGATATAAGTTAACAAGTAGAATAGGGCTTGACAATTTTAAATAAGGGCATACAGTAAGATACGATCTAATCGAAAAAGGGAGTCAAGACTGCGGTACTAAACCATAGTGTCAACTTGTTGGAGGTTAGGTTATTACAAGGTTCAAGGATGAGATACTAATAATAACTTGTAAGAATGAAAAGAAATTATTGTAAGAAGAAACAATCAATGCATCAAGCGGACTTTAAATGTATGGAATCAAGGAAAATTTGTGTGATCTAAAACTTTATTATTGATAAAATTCAACAGGGTACAACTAAAAGATAAACGTGGCCCTAAGGCTATACATTGCTCTTATTCAGCAAAAACGTCAATCGCGATTATAGAAGTTCAATATGTTACGATAAGCCCCCACGCTAAGTTAGAGACATCCATTCCTATAGTTCCTTGTAGGAACCGCTGCCCGAGGTTCTTAGCCTCGAGTTCTTTGTCACTCGAGACTTCGTCCTCCGACTCCTTCTCGGCTAGAGCCTCATTTTCGAACTCATCTCCTGTGGGGTTTTCTTCTCTTGGCCCTTCTTCTTTCGAGGAAGCTTCCTCTTTAGGATCCTCTTCTGGACCCTCTTGTGGATCCTCTTCCACGGGGTCTTTCTTAGGATTCTCCTCTTTAGGATCTTCTTCTGGATCCTCTTACGCTGGATTTTCCTTGGGATCCTTTTCTATTGGGTATTCCTCAGGATTCTCTTCTTCACTGTCAGAGTTATTGATCATATTGATTTCTGGAGCTGTGACTTCGATTCCCTCATCTTTGGAGTTGCTGTCGGCGAAAATAACCTGTAGGCCCTCGACCTCGTCATCTGAATTCACTAGTCATTAAAAAAAAACAGGACCGGGTATCCTCATCAAGAAACGGTGCTGCCTCAGGATTTTCCATGGTCTGAAAAGTAAAGGCCATGATCAGATAATGGAACACGAAAGAAAGTAATTGATCGATCGCGCGGAGCTGTTTACTCTATAATATGCGTTCTGCTCTGTCCTATTTGTTCTACTTACCGTAATCAAGACGGTGTCGCTTCGCAGCTAGCCGGTTGAGCACGGGTCATCCGCAGGGAGATGGTATGTATGTCCGTTCTTGTTTTAGACGAGTAAATTCAAGTATATATGTGTATGTTCAATTCTATCCTAAGTGTCGTATTTTATGTTCAAGTAAACTTGGTAGGGTTAAGATTGATTAGTAGAGTTAGGATTAGTCTTGTGCATTTCTTTTTCCATTCTTAAAATGATGTTGGGATAATAGAAAGCAGCGGGGATTAGGAGGACATAGGAATGGGATATGCGAGTTTAAGCAATCTTTCCAACGCTAAATCCATTCCTAGTGCCCCTTGTCCTTCCGCTACATGCACTTATTTCCAACCCTAGGCTAAGCACCCGCAACCATGTATCCAATTAAGTCACAACTACATGTCACGTTGTAGTGCGTCCAAAAGACTTCTCAACTTAGGTCGCGGCTAAATGTCACGTATAGCGCGCCTAAGTGAGAGGGTTGTGTTTGTTTGGTCTAGATTCGTTTTAGGATGTTTGGCGAAGAGAAGAACAAGAGATTTTTCCGTCCCTCATACTAACCTTCTTTAGCCCCTAACAAGTGTGGAATTATTCACACATTTAAAAGAAAAAGAAAACAAGAAAGAAGAAAAGAAAGAAAGGAAAATACAGTTTTACAAATGGTAGCAAGCTAACTATTTAGGTTCTTATCTAAGCAAGGGACTCTATAGAGTATCATGGCTTGAGAAAAATATGGATAAGAAGAAAAGAAAAAAAAGCAACAAATAACAACAACTATTTAACAACAACAAATAAAGTTACACTATGAATTAAAATTATAATACAAGGAATAAAAATACAAGATAAAAAACAACCATCATCTTCATTAAACCTCCACTCAAGAGCTCCCACTACACTTTTCAAGGAGAATAGATGAAGAAGAAGAAGAAGATACAACTAAACTACACTAATTCCTAACAAAGAAAAAGCATAGTACAATAGCTCAAAACTGGAGTATTTATAGGCACAGAGCTGAAACCCTAGGGCAAAATTCTTAACCCCTACAAAATTACAAAACTACCCCCAAAATACGATCCGACGAAGACTTGACTCGGCCGCGGAACCGCCGCATAAAGGGCCTATTGACCGTGGTTCTACGGTGGGTTTGAAGAATTGTTTTGTCGTTTTTTCTAGGCTTCTCCATGTTGCTTTCTTCTTTCGTTTTACAGGTCCCAAATTGCAACTTTCAAAATTTCTTCAGATTTTCAACAGTCCAAAATGGCTTCACTTTTAATTCATTCGACCTTTATCTCTCTCGAGCTCCACGCACCTCTTGATTTTTGTGCTGCCCCTCTCGTACTCTGTGCTTGACCAAGACATGAATGACTACTGTTTTTCGTCTTGTCTTTTGAATTGGTAAGCGGCACTGGATGGATGCGGATGACCGGAACCCGGATTTTATCTGTCTGTGACAGATGTTCTGGATTTTGGCATAATTATGGAGATTTGTATGATTTGCGTTATTTTGGATTAGAAACCTGTAACATGTAAATATGTAGCAAACACGGATTAAAAGCACCTGCTTATAAATAAATGAGCAGAAGTATGTGTGGTATTAAATGCAATGTTCTTGTGTGAACAAATACCACCAAACTTATCTTTTGCTCGTCCCGAGCAAAACTATTTATTTTCAAAAATTCCTAAGCTCACTTTCATAGGCATCACAGTTGCACTTAGAGTGTGCAACAAAACGTTAAACCTCTAGGTGTCCCTAGTAGGAGGAGTGTTGTCTTCTGTGGGTTTTCAGCGGATATTACCCACAAAATCCCGTCAAGCTAGTTTCATAAGTTAACTTCGATTCTATTCTTACAGTTTAGTATCTATGTTAGAAATTCTATCATCCTAAACTAGAAATAACCATCCTTTATTTTTCACGCCTCCTATTATTCAACCCAAGATCCTATATATTTTGACAGTTTAGAAAGATCTTAGTTTCTCTTGAGTTTTCTTTCTAAAGTGCAGTCTCCAATCCGGAATTTTTATTATCTTTATAGAAAACATAAGTCTTATTCTTTATCTCTATCTTTCCTCCAAACCTCGATTGTATACCCCCACGTGTGTGTAAATTTTTACCCCTATACTTAAGAATTCAATTCAAGCTGTAATACCTTTGTCCTAATATCTAATGCTACTTCTTTTTTATTAACGATGGACGGTTTTGCTCACACACCTTTCATGCGACTATTACTGCTTCCCGAGGCATTACCAGCTGATTACTGAATGTGTGATCTTAAAGCGTAAATAGCAGTTTTCAGGTCTTGTAATTTATTTTTTTCTTTTTCTTTCTTTTCAAGACCGGATATATTTTTCATTGATGCTATTTTGGTGATTAGCTTTAAATACTGTTTTTTCTTTCACACTAGGCTTTCAGGCAAGAGTATTTCCAGGTATTCTCTACTATCACAAGTTTTAAGGTGCGTGTAAGTGTAGTCTGTAGGGTATATACTTTTCATATTTGGACTCAAGAATATGAACTATTTTTCAGACTTATCTTTCAATAAAGCTTTCAATACATTCTCTTCATCTCGACTTAACTCAAAAACTGAACTCAACATTACTTACTTCTAAAAAAAACTACAAGGACGTATATTTACCAAGGTTAAACAGAATGATGGTTATTTTTAGGGTTTTCAACTTCTAAGCTTAGGATTTAGTTATTTCTAACGTATCAACTAAATTTTCGGAATAAAAATCTAATTTACCCAACTAGCTGACTTGATGACAAATTTTTTATATTTTTGAAATTTTTTTCAATTTTTTTTAAAAATAAGTATGCAAATGCAAAATATACACATGAATGCAAAAATAGAAAGCATACCGAGCATACCCCCAAACTTAAACTTGACAGCGCTCTCACTGTCATGCTACACCAACAGGGGCAAAATTGTTGGTGCTCTTCTCTTTTGTTTTTTTATTTTTATTTTATATATATATAAGAAAAGGCAAACACAAAATATATACACAAAAAGACCTCCCCAAACTTAAGTAAAACAGCGTTTTCACTATTTAAGCGTTAAAGTTCCGAGTTAGGGGGGAGAGAACAATTTCAATCTATACAAGGCCTTACACAGGCAAAAAATTAATACCAACCATTCAAAATTTTTATCGGGATATCTCAGTGGTTGGAGAAAGAACAGGTAGAGGAAAGAGAGGAAGAATACGCGAGACCGTCTGTGGATGGAAGCGGGATATGGTCTCGGTAGAGGAGATGAATAGCGGAGGGGAAAAAGAAATGGAATACGAACTTGAGGGTGGAAATGGAGTGAATAAATTAGTACAATTTGTAATAATCGATGTGAAAAAATGGATTGTACTAATCTATCAACATGTCGAGAAATGGAGTCAAACCTTTCAAGATTCGTAAGAAAATATGGGTCGACCGAATTTGGTAAACAAGACATAGGAAATGAAGGTGATACGGTGTCTTCCAAAGTGGGAATGATGGAAAGGATGGAAGGAAGTGATTGAGGAATGATATTGGTTAAACGTTCTGGAGGGTGGTCACAGTCAATGGAAGGGACATGATGAATTGGAAAATCCGACTTATCTAGTAAAACCGTTTCATCCTCAATGCTATCCTCAAAATTCTCCTCAAAATTCAGCTCATCCATGCATTCAGCATCAACAATGTCCAGACGCATATGGAGTTCGGGAAAAGCAATTAATGGTTCGGGATGATGCCCACACGGAAGTGAAAGGACCTGATAAATTGATGAGAAAAACTCATCCAAAATTCTGGGTTCATCAACCAAATTATTCCCAGCGTCGACATCCTCAATCAAGTGAAAGTCAAATTTCTCGGACACCTCATCAAAAGCATGGATTTCAATCAATTGTGGTTCTAGAGTGGATGTGTAAAGATCAACGGGATTGGTGTTGGTTTCACTTGAAATGGACCCTTCACAATCGGGCAAATCAAATACTATAAAGTCGCACAACTCATCAAACATTCTATCTTCACTTGGTGAACCATTTAGGACACTCGATAGACTTTCAAAACCGGAGTTGTGGAATTCAATTTGGAACGGGTAGGTTTGATTTGGAAGGGTATACTGCTCACTCTCACGACTCAAATTATCAAATTTTCCTATCGCCTCATCATATATTGGAAAATTCGGAGCTAGTTGGAAACTAGTTGCCGGTTCGTTAGGTTGTATGAGGGCGGCCATGGACGCATTCAAATCCATCATCTGTTGGCACGACGTTACCCGAAATTCTTCTAATGACTGTTCAAGACTAGACATGGGTTGTGAAGGGCTTGCAGTAAATGATTCAAACTCGTTTGGATACATGAAACTCCCAAATGGCTGTTCTGAAGAAATGTCTACAGAAGGTGTAAAAGTCGGGTAGGATTGATAGGAATCGAATGGTTGGACAAGATTAAGATCAACATTATGATAAGAAGATGATTGGAATTGTTGTCCTAATGAATTTGGAGTGGTGAAAGGAATGAAAGATCGGTTATGGGATTGTTCAATTCGGTCAACAATGGACATGGATTTTGGAGTCGCAACATGACTCTCAAAAGGGGTATCAACGTAAGAGGGTGGGAGAGGTTGAAACGGTTGATACGAAATGGATTGCGAAGTCCAATTGTTTATCCTAGACGCGTCTATCCGATCTCTCAATGAAATTTTGGACATGGATGGATCGTTCGAAGTTCGGCTAAAGCAAGAATCGTTTGAAGAAATGTCTGGTTGTGGGTACCAAAGTTCAGCAAGAGTTTGTCGTTTTAGGGTTACCCATGTTATGAAAAGAGTGGAAGGTAGGGAGGGTGGAATTTTTATAAATTTTTGAATTTTTTTTTGATTTTTTTTTATTTTAGAGTTTTTGAAATTGTTTGTTTGGTTTTTAGAAAAATACAGAATTATGGGACTAAACTTTACACACGTATAATCACAATCACAATATGCACAAACAACACCGAGAGCTAGAGTCTTCAAAGTTCAACTAGACCGCTCCTAGACTTCCAAGCGATAAATTGCAGGATAACCCTCGAATCGCCTCTTCACTGCCAATTGTATGTAAGTCAATGTCACGCACCCCGCAGGTTCGCGGGGAGGCGGAATATTTAAAAAACGATTTTCAAAGCTCACAACACCGACTTGAACTCTGGGATCTTGGCTAAACCCTAACTAGCTAAGCATGTAAGGAGGTTAACTATTCGGAAAGGAGTTTATACCTCACGATACAAGTTTTTCGGGTCTTCTTCGCTGTCCTCCTCGTCATCATAGGCTCCGAGGATCGTAACGGATCGATACTTCCTCGTCGGCTTTCTCGAGTCAAAGACGATTCACCCGAGAGTCTATAGTCTGAGCTCCTACCTCAAATACAAGGTAACTAGGGCACTTAGTTCGCTAAACTCGATAACCTAGGTGATGTAGAGAAAGAAGATATATTAGTTTGTCTCTTGGAACCCTAAGTTTCTCAACTCATGAGACATTAAGGGTTGAGAGAAAGAAGAAGGAGTGAGCTTGAGGAAAGTGAATGCGTTTTTGATAATAATAATGGAAATGGCTCTTGATAAGACTATAAGCTTGGCAAGAAAATATCTCACACAAAAATATCTAGTGCCACAAAATATCTCACAAAATATCTAAGTCAAACCAAGCCCCAAATAGTCAAACCAAGTAGCCATGCTTCAATTATTATTTCTAAAAATAATAATCCATTTCCTTCACCTCATAATTGTTTTAATCAAATAAATGATCAAAACCCTAATGAGGTGTCTCCTTCTAATAACAATCTTGAGTAATTACAAGAATGCCCCTCTCATCCGTATATACATAGCCGTATCCGTATTTCGAGAAACACTTTTACAATGAGATGAAAATAATCCATCAATATAATACTAGGATCCGGCTTAAACCAAAGTCCACTAGTAATATCCGCCCGAACATCATACGCGCACAAGTACACGTACGGGATCGAAGCCCTGTCGTAAAACCATACGGCCTCTACATCTTTCTCCCGGTGCAGGGAAACATTCTATATGGGACTCTAAACATTCGACAGTACGCTGGCAATGGGTTTAACCACAAGCCGCAAACGGTACTAGCTGCATGTAACGCTACCCAGGTATCTGTCGATAAGAAGGCCGATGAGAAAACTCATCCGAACTCCTACTGAGCCTGTATGTGACAATCTCCATACAGTCCGATCTGTTCGTCTAAGAGTATCGCATATCGGGCCTAGGGGGCGGTAATCGTAAGACCCCTAATAGCGCAATCAGTCATGTCGGAGTGTAGCCCAAAACACCCTGAGAAACTGCTGGAATACCTACCAGTAAATCTCGCTTGTCCAGGCTAGGGACTTTGTATAACGGCTTTTCGAACATAGCGCGATATCAACCCCCAATACCGGGAGAGATGAATCCTATCTAACCACCACCGCCTCCAAGTGCTTCGGGACTGTACCCAACTACTACCTGTTTGCACTACTCCTTTGAGCCGTGGTAGGGTAGTAATCAAAGTACAGTGGGAACACACTCGAGGCGAAGTAGTAGTGTCAAGTCGACAGACTAAGCTGTACTCATGTCATCTGGGAACTGCTACTCGACGATAGGTATAAGGTCCATAAGCAGTTCCCGACGAGTCTTGTCTAGTGTACTCATAACCCAATAAGCACCTGCATACTATCTCCAGTACGACGTACTAATGGCTGTGGGACAGACCATCTCCCTGCTGGGATGAGAAGCGTATACAATAGTCTACTCTGGAGTATCGATGCCCCGTCTTGATAATCCTATAACTATGGATCTGTATAAGGATCTGCTTATAGACTACCCAGCCCCCACTAGTGTGACTGCCATCACAACGCTGGTAATCAAGCAAAGATCCTAAGGGCTCTACCAATATGTATAAGTGATATGCTAAAAGAAACACATGCACATATTAAGGTAGAAACAAACCAAGTAGCATACTACCATTTTGAGCAAGACTATCAATACAACTGTGAATATCCCAAGCTTCTATTAAGTAATATACAAACCAATATGATACAATAATAGCCTCTAGGGCATATATCACTAATAATCTCCCACTTGCACTAAGGCCATGTATTGGCATATCGCAGACCCATCATCTCGATTAGCCTCTCAAACTGTGTTTGAGGGATGGCCTTTGTGAATGGATCTGCAGTGTTATTCTTCGTATCTACTCTCCTCACCTCGATCTCCCGGCGATCAACGATCTTCCTGATCAGGTGGTACCGCCTCAAGATGTGTCTGGACTTTTGATGGGACTTGGGTTCCTTCGCTAAGGATATAGCCCCGTTGTTTTCACAATACAGAGGTATTGGATCTACAATGGACGGAACCACCAGAAGTTCAGTTAAGAACTTCCTCATCCAGACTGCTTCCTTCGCGGCGTCACAAGCAGCTATGTACTCTGCTTCCATCGTCGAGTCAGCAACGGTGTCCTGCTTGGAGCTCTTCCAATAGACCGCCCCTCTATTGAGGGTAAAGACATAACCCGATATGGACTTGGAGTCATCCTTGTCACTCAGGAAGCTGGAGTCAGCAAAGACCTCGATCTGGAGGTCTTTTCCGCCATACACCAAGAACATCTCCTTAATCCTTCTCAGGTACTTGAGAATGTTTTTTACTGCTATCCAGTGCTTCTCCCCTGGGTTTGATTGATACCGGCTTACCACGCTTAGTGTGTAAGCAACATCTGTTCTGGTACATAACATCGCATATATTATAGAGCCTACCACAGAAGCGTAGGGTATAGATGTCAAGCGAGCCCTTTCTAAATCAGTCTTGGGAGACATCTCCTTAGAGAGGGTAATTCCGTGACAAGCCGGTAGATTACCGCGCTTTGAATCTTCCATACTAAATCTTTTCAGTATGGTGTCGATATACCTGGACTGCGAAAGTCCCAACATTCTCTTAGATCTATCACGATAGATCTGGATCCCCAGAATGTAGGATGCATCACCCAGGTCTTTCATGGAGAACCTCTGTGACAAGAATCCTTTGACTGATTGTAGCATAGGAATGTCATTTCCTATTAATAGAATGTCACTTATGTACAAGATGAGGATACCACAGTTCTCTCTACAATCTTACTATATATGCATAGTTCATCTGGATTTTTGCTAAAGTCAAATTCTTTGACTGTCTCATCAAAACAGATGTTCCAACTCCGCGATACCTACTTTAGTCCATAAATGGACTTAAGCAACTTGCACACTTTCCCGCTGCTCCTACTATGAATGAAACCCTCTGGCTGATCCATAGAGACGCACTCTACCAAATTTCCATTTAGAAAAGCCGTATTTACGTCCATCTGCCAGATCTCAGTCTTGGAAGGCAGCAATGGCAAGAAGAATCCGAATGGATTTGAGCATAGCCACTGGAGAAAAGGTTTCATCATAGTCCAAACTAGGTCTTTGACGAAAACCTTTTGCAACAAGTCTAGTCTTATAGATTTCAACCTGTTCATCTACACCAATCTTCTTTCTGAAGATCCATTTGCAGCCTACGGGTTTTACCCCTTCTTGAGCAATGTCCAAAGTCCATACTTTATTGGTGTACATGGACTCCATCTCGGCCCACATTGCATCCAGCCATTTTACTGAGTCGCCGCTCTGAATGGCTTGCTGGAAGCTAGTAGGCTCATCATTGTCAATGATGAAATCCTCAGGATCCATGTCTATAAGAAAACCGTAGTATCTCTCAGGCGGACGAGATTGCCTACTAGTTCTGCGGAGTGGCGCGGGGATGTCCGTTTCTTCTGAAACCTCTGGTTCTACCATACTTTCAGTAATAGCTTGTGGTTCTGGAATTTCTTCCAGTTCTATTGCACTCCCACTTTTCTGATTTTCTGAAAATTCAGATTCCAAGAAGTGGGCATGACGAGAAACAAAAACCTTTTGTTCCTCTGCGTAATAGAAAAAATACCCCCTGGAGTTCTTTGGGTATCCCACAAACTTACACAGCACTGAGCGTGCCTCGAGCTTGTCTGCATGCTGCTTTTTTACAAAAGCTGGACATCCTCATGTCTTAAGGACTTAAGATATGGTTTCTTCCCACTCCACATCTGATATGGTGTGATAGGCACAGTCTTGGTAGGCACCTTGTTCAAAAGACATGCAGCTGATTCTAGTGCATAACCCCAGAAGGATCGCGACAACTCAGCGTTACTCATCATAGAACGAACCATATCCAATAGGGTTCTATTCCGCCTTTCTGATACACCATTGTGTTGTGGTGTGTATGGAGGAGTAAGCTGAGAGAGAATTCCATTCTCTTTTAGGTAATCCAGGAACTCGACACTTAAGTATTCATCACCTCGATCAGATATCAGTGTCTTGATACTTTTGCCTGTATGTTTTTCCACTTCATTATTATATTCCCAGAATTTCTCAAAGGCCTCGGATTTATACTTCATCAAGAAGACATGTCTATACCTAGAGAAATCATCCGTAAAAGTAATGAAATAGGAATAACCACTTCGCGCATGTGTAGACATTGGACCACACACATCGCTGTGTATGAGTCCCAAGAGCTCGCTCGCTCTTACTCCGTGTCCAGTGAACGGAGTCTTTATCATCTTTCCCATGAGACAAGATTGATAAGTTGCATAAGACTAATTTTTGAACGGATCCAAATATCCCTATCACGCCCCGCTTCCCAGTGTACGGCGAAGTGGACGCGACGAGGCCCGCTACGTATATACTCAGAAGTACATACGCTAATCGTAACTAAGCAATATAAAGTAAATCACAAGAGACGAATAATATAGAAATAACAGCAACTTTTATTAATAACATTCTTTGTACAATGCATGAAAAGAAAATACAACTGGAATGAAAAGCAATGCCTAAACAGTGGCATAACAGAAAATGAAATAAACTGGAAAGAACAAGGTACAGTATCTAGAGCTCTGGATCTTCCTGGAACTGCTCCAAATCTTCACCGGTGGGCTCGATCTCAGCTTGGTCCAACGCACCTGACGACATTCAAAGAAGAAGGAAACAGAATGTCGTCAGCGAACAGATCGCTCGGTAAGTCCCAAAGAATAAGAAGAATGAGAATGACAGAGTAACAGTATTTTCTAAAGTATTATATTGTTGAATATTATGGAACATTGTGTAACGCTGTTGTTTGTAGCTTAGTACAGAAGGATGCCAGTGTATACGAGGGGGATCTCTATATGCTAGAGATCAGGGCAAAAGGAAAGTACAAGGAACCGTTATGCCACGGTACAACAACAATAGAATTCAGGTTAGGTGTCTTAATCTGACCACCTCGTGCCACCTTTAACACCTTCCGTACCAATCTATCCCTTAAACCCCGTAGTGTTTTAACAGTATTGTAGTATTGGAATATGTAAATTGACTGACCAAAACCATGATATCAGTAAGCATGTTGTAACTGTATAATCAGGTAAATGGAATATCAGGATAATGGATGAATATCCATGGTTTGATTCAGTCGAAAGAATATATTGTTAACTGGATTCAGGGTTTCATGTATTCAAGTTGTGTTGGAATACAAAAGAATATAGATTGACTTGAATCATATTCAAGTCAGAAATTAGTCAGACTCTAACCCGAGTCAGACTAAAAGAAAGATAAATTTGAAGTTCAATATTAGTTAGGGGCCTTATTGTAATTTGTGAAACTTGAGGAGGTTTTATGTAAAAAGTACTTTTGTATAGTTTTCAAAATACACCTCAAGTATTTAATAATCGTCTTTATTGTTATAATAAATGTGAATTTTATTTGTGTTATTCTAGTGAATATATCCTAATAAAAGTATTAATTGTTTTATCTGAAATTCATGGTATTTTAGTGTAACTTTTAATCTTGTAATTTTTTAGGAAAATGTGGAAATTTCATATTATAATAAAATAGGTGTTTAAAGGATAATTATATATATATTAACACATAAATAATTTTTAAATGAATATTTTGTTTTCAAAAATCTCATTTTCCTTAAATATCGTATTTTAAACCTTTCGAGACCGAATGCTCCTTGCGGAGGTCTGAATCTCGCACTACTAGCCTGTGGGTGCATGATGAACCGTACTATCCCTAACAGGTTCCCCAAAAGTGGGTTGTAGCGGCGCTTTGCTTAGGTTTAACAAATACTTTTCATTTAGGAAAACGGTTTTATAAATATAAGGTATTTATTTGCAAAAGAGTATAGTTTTCCGTATTTTAGTTGTTAGGGTTTCCTAAGCCAACTAGCCTATTTCTAAGGTCTAAACGATAAGTCATTAGAAGCCTCAAATCGCCTCTTCACCGCCAATTGTGGCCAGGTAAGTACAAGTGAGGAGGGAGGGATCCGCTCACGAATCGTGAGACGGGCATTTTAAAGTTACCCAAGCTCACTTGCCTAGCCTAGACACCACAAAGTAAGTTTAGATAAACGATCGATGTCCATGACCAATCGTGTTTTCATTTTATTAAAAGATTTTACTTAGATGTTTACAACTTAAAGCTTTCAATAAAGGTTATAAAGATTAGGGTATTTTAGTGAAAAGTCCTGTAATTTCGTATTCTGTATTTTTGATATTTATCAATTAGGGTTATATTGAGTGTGTGTAGGGGTAGGTCATTACCCCGTGACTTATATTAAGTTTTGGTGAAGTTTAAAGGTAAAACATGTTATGTTAAACTTAAAGGTATTATAGCGCAAGAATACGGTATTCGAAAACGTTATCATTTTATGTGTGACATTCCATTCAAATTGGTTTCTACAAGTTTAGTGATCAAGATAAACCTATTTAGGAGTGAGGTAATTAATTAGAACAAGAAAAATAAACTTTATGGTATTTTTATGAAAAGAATACGATATTGTAAAGAAGCTATCATTTCATGTGAGTAACTTTATTTAAATTGGTTTCTAGGTGATTAATAGTCATCATACATAAGTTTAGGTATTATGTATTAGGTGACAAGTGGAAATTTATAGAAAAACCGAATCGGAAATCGGTTTGTCCGATTTCCGTCAGGTTCCAAAAAGTCGTATTTTTACCTTAAAGAAAAGGGAGATAGAAGAGGTGGGACTTACGGTTTGGATAAGCTAAGGAAGCTAAGGGATGTGGTGGTTGTCGATTCGTCGAAAACGTCGCGAAGGTTCTGATCCGGTCGCCGGAATCCGTCGTCGATTTCGGCAGCGCTTCGCTTCTCGCTCTTCGTACCGAGTTCTCGAGAATTTGGGAGAGTAGACTTAGAATGGTGAGGTGAAATGGTAGAGGGTAGGGGTCTTTATATAGGGCTAGGTTAGGGTTAGGGTTAGGATAAAAAATATTAAAAGAAAATATAAAAAACATTAAAAATTCATTAAAAATCATTAAACCTAGAAGTAAAAGGGATTTATTGGCCAAATCAAAACTGATCCAGGTATAATAAGTGTGCAAGAGGGTTGACCAAGTCAAGAGCCAACTTTTCTCAGTTGGTGACTCGGCCGTCCGGCCAAGTCCGGCCGGCGGCGCCGGACCGAGTCGGCCGAGTCGCCGGCCGGCGGCGCCGAGTCGGGCCGAGTCAAGGGTCCAATGGCCGGGGGTTTTCCTGGGGAACAACTTGGTATTTTTACTTTTTGTTGTCCAGTACATATTTTGGGAGTTATGGCCTTTTTACCGTTGACTTCCAAAAAAAAATAAAACAAAATAAATACAAAAGTAATGTGGGGCATGGGATTTGAACTCCGGTGGCTTGGTTCAGCAGTGCAAGGTATTACCAATGAGCTACAAGCTTCTTCTTGTAATTATTGTAAGGAATTAGATACTTAAATTGTTTCCAGCAATATTAATACTTCAAGTATACACTATATTTAAAGCAAATTTTTGGTATACAAAATTGTAGTTGTTACAATCTACCCTTCTTACAAAAATTTCGTCCTCGAAATTTACAACTTTTATTTAAGGACTAGTTTACAAAAAGGTACGGATATCTTGCACGCATCTCATCCTCCCTTTCCCACGTGGATTCTCCTGGAGTGTCTTTCCTCCACATTACCCGGACCAAATTAATTTCTTTGTTCCGAAGTGTCTTCACTTTCCTGTCTAGGATCTCCACAGATTGTTGCTCACAAGACAAATCGGGCTGTATCGTGAGCTCGGAATGATCAAGTACAGGGCTGGGGTCACTCACATACCTTCTGAGTTGGGATATGTGGAACACGTTATGCACTCCTTCCAATGATGGTGGAAGCGCTAAACGGTATGCTACTTCTCCGACTCGTTCGAGTATGTCGAACGGTCCAATGTATCTCGGACTCAACTTTCCCCGTCTTCCAAATCTGATCACTCCGCGGTTCGGAGAGATTTTCAGAAATACATGATCTCCTGGCTGGAACTCCAAGTGTCGTCTCTTCACATCAGCCCAGTGTTTCTGTCTATCTTGGACTATGCGCATTCTTTCCCTGATAGTACGAACCACATCGACGGTCGCTACTATCATCTCTGGTCCAAGGAGTTCTCTATCTCCGATGTCGTCCCAACTTAATGGCGATCGACACTTCCTTCCATATAATGCTGCAAAAGGTGCCATTCCTATGCTTGCTTGGTAGCTGTTGTTGTATGCAAACTCCACAAGATGCAGGTGATCCTCCCACGATCCTTTGAAGTCGAGCATACATGCTCTGAGCATATCCTCCAAGATCTGAATAGTTCGTTCCGACTGACCATCTGTTTGTGGATGATAAGCCGTGCTGAAGTTCAGACTTGTTCCCAAGCTAGCTTGCAGACTTTGCCAAAATTGCGATCGGAACCTGGTGTCACGATCGGAGACAATGCAGACCGGTACTCCATGAAGTCTCACAATTTCCTCCATGTACTTCTTCGCTAATGTCTCCGTTGATTGGCCAAGTCGAAATGGAATGAAGTGAGCCGACTTTGTGAGTCGATCCACAATGACCCAAATCACATCGTTACCCTTTGTGCTGCGAGGAAGAGCAGTTACAAAGTCCATCGTGATGTGCTGCCACTTCCATTCTGCAATTGGTAACGGTTGAAGTAGTCCAGCTGTCCTGTGATGTTCAGCTTTTACCTGCTGACACACCAAACATTTTGCGACACTTCTGGCTACTTCACGCTTCATTCCATGCCACCAATAATTCTGACGTAGATCCTTATACATTTTGGTACCTCCAGGATGTACTGAATAGGGAGAGCTGTGAGCTTCTTTCATTAACTCTTCCCGAACAGGACCCTTTGGTACACACAATCTGCTGCCGTATCTCAAAGATCCGTCTTCATGAATGATGAAATCTGTTCTGAGTCCATTCTCCACTTGTTCTCTGATCTTTTGCAACTTAGTATCGCTGGCTTGAGCTGCCTTGATCTGGTTGACAATAGTTGATTGGACTTGTAGATTCATCAAATTTGAAACATCACCTGGCATGACTAGTTCAATCTCCATCTGATGTAGGTCCTGCTGAAGCTTCCACTGGGCGGTGAGATTTATTGCTAATGGTTGGCGACTAAGAGCATTAGGTACTATGTTCACCTTTCCTGGATGATATTGCAAGTTGATGTCAAAGTCCGCCATAAGTTCTAACCATCTTCTCTGCCGCATATTCAACTCCTTCTGAGTAAACACATATTTCAGACTCTTATGATCTGTGTAGATGTTCACTCGTTCACCAAGTAAGTAGTGGCGCCAAATCTTGAGAGCAAAAATAACGGTTGCCAACTCCAGATCATGCGTCGGATAATTGCGCTCATGAGTCTTCAGTTGTCTTGAAGCATAAGCCACAACTTTACCGTGCTGATGTAGAACACATCCTAATCCCTTACCGGATGCATCGCAATGCACTTCGAATCCTCCAGACTGATCCGGTATGACGAGAATAGATGCAGAGGTCAGTCTTGACTTGAGTTCTACGAAAGCTTGCTCGCATGCTTCTGACCACACAAATTCTTCATCTTTTCGTGTGAGCTTGGTCAGGGGGGTTGCTATCTTCGAAAAGCCTTCAATGAATCTTCTGTAATATCCAGCTAAACCCAAGAAACTCCGAATATCCTTCACTGATTTTGGCGTAGGCCATTCGCTGACTGCTGAAACTTTTGCTGGATCCACAGAAATTCCTTCTCCTGATACGATGTGTCTAAGGAAACCAACTTGTTTTAGCCAAAACTCGCACTTGCTGTATTTGGCATAAAGCTTATGTTGTCGAAGAGTTTCCAGGACAATTCGTAGGTGCTCCGCATGTTCTTTCCGATTCTTAGAATATACCAGGATGTCGTCGATGAAAATGACAACGAACCTGTCTAAATACTCCCGGAAGACTTGGTTCATAAGGTTCATGAAGATTGCTGGTGCATTGGTCACTCCAAATGGCATTACTAGAAATTCGTAATGTCCATAGCGAGTTCTGAAAGCTGTTTTGTGAATATTAGCTTCCTTGACCTTCACTTAATGATAACCTGAACGAAGATCAAGTTTAGAGAAGACACAAGATCCACTTAGCTGATCGAATAAATCGTCGATGCGTGGAAGTGGATATTTGTTCTTTATAGTAACTTCGTTCAAGGCCCTATAATTGATGCACATACATTCTGTATGAACCTTCCTTCTTTTTTACCAATAGTACAGGTGCTCCCCAACTTGAAGTGCTAGGACGAATCCATCTTTTCGCCAGTAATTCGTCCAACTGTGTTCGAACTTCCTTCAATCCTTCCGGACTTAGTCTATACGGTGCTTTGATTACTGGTTGTGCTCCTGGTACTAAGTCAATACTGAATTCAAGAGCTCGATCGGGAGGCAAACCTGATATATCGTCAGGGAATACATTGTCGAACTCTCGAACTACCTCCGGTCTTGATTGTTCCTCTGCCTGAGCTGCTGCAACTACTGCTTCCTTTGGCTTTGCTTTGTAAGTACTTGGCTCCAGGGTGCGATCTCCACTCTTGAAGTAGAAGACCGGATGATCTGGAATCTCAAATACTATCCTCCTTTGACGACAGTCGATGGTAGCATAAAAGGTTCCAAGCCAGTCCATTCCTAGAACCACATCGAAATTCGGTATATCCAGTACCTTGAAGTCAGCATAAAACTCTTGACTGCAGACGATGACTGGACACATGCTGTATCCCATAGTTGCCTTTAGAACACCATTTCCGGAACTGACGTTCCAGCTGGATACAAGCGGTGGGACTGGAATCGCATGGGTTCGGACAAACCGTTGCGACATAAAGCAGTGGGATGCTCCAGTATCAAACAGTGCAAGTGCAGGTAGTGAAGCTACTAGGATTGTACCTAAGGTATATGGGATAGGTTTTAGGTATAGGGAAAGTATGAAGGTAAACAAGACTAAAAGATAAGTTTGAGAAAGAAGATTTACCAGTGATGACTTGGCCAGTGGCCTCAGCTTCTTCCACAGACATCATGAAAGCCTGACGCTTCGGCACATTCCTCCTGGCCTGAGGAGCATTCCTCTGAACGTTCCTTTGAGCTTGATGGAACTGTCGAGGAGGTGGTGCAGCTTGTGGTCCCCTAGGTGGTGCAGGCAGTGCAAGTCTGGTAGCAGGTGCCTGAAGAGCTGGTCGCTGCTGATAAGTATTTGCTGACCTGGGTGCAGCAATAGAGTTCTGCCTTTGTGGACAAGATCCAATATCATGAGTGGCTGAACCGAAGACTAAGCAGAGGCGGTTGGCTCGACGGCAGTCCTTCATCATATGTCCAGTTCTCTTGCAGTAAGTGCAAAAGGCTGGGCTAGGACGATGAGTTGGTACTCCGGGTCGCCTTGGCACGAAAGGTGGTCTGGACGTGGCTCCACCTGCCATCTGGTTGGCAGGACGCTTGACTCCTGCAGACTGAGATCTGCCCCTCTCTTTTATCACTGCCTCATAACTGCGGGCAGCTTCTAGGGCTTCCTCATGAGTCAAAAACTTTCCTGTGGCTAGAGCAGCCATAATTTCTGTGTCCAAACCTTGCTGAAAACGACGGGCTCTGATCTCGTCCGTCGGTATCAGGTGTGCCGCGAATCTGTTTAAAGATTGTATTAGCTGTGTAGTATGTGATATTTAGAATTGAACTATTGCGACAGATCTTACCGGCTCAACATAGTGAACTCAGCATCGTATTCATCTACCGATTTCTCCCACATTAATCCTTGCTGTAGATGAATAAACTGCTGCTCCATAGCGAACCTGGCAGTCACAGGGAAGTATTTCGTGTCAAACTTCTAGCGAAATGTCTTCCATTCAATCGGCTGTGCCAGACGGGTTTCTTCCGCCTTCCACCAATTGCGAGCATTATCCGTGAGCTGTAGCTTCGCTACACGGACCCAAGCGTTATCTGGCACTTGAGCTGCTGCCAGATCGTCTTCGATGCTTTGTGCCCATTCTTCTGCTTCGAGAAGGCTTCCTTTACTAGAGAACTGCTTTAGGTGCAAAGCCCTGAATTGCTTTACTCCCGGTGCATCGTTATCAGGACGGCTCAATAGTTGTTGCTGTCCCTCGAGAAGACTGCGGATCGCATCAAATAGCATTGTTTGCTCAGTGGGTGGTGCCGGAACAACTGGTGTGACAGGGAGTGCTGGTGGGGTGTTGTTAACATTGGTGCTGGTGTTGTTCGGGGAATCCATAACCCTGAAGAAAAATTTGGATTAGGACAGATTCAAATACATGAAATGATAAGATTCAAGGAATAGAGATTTGCAAGTTTCAAAGAACATGAATTGTAAAGAATGTTTTAGTTGCTGGTTCTTGTGTTATATTGCTTAGGTTGTTCACGCAGACCAGAACTGCATGACAGGGATTCATACAGCTCTGACCTGCATGGGCCACCAACAAAACCTGTCACGCCCCGCTTCCCAGTGTACGGCGAGGTGGATGCGACGAGGCCCGCTACGTATATACTCAGAAGTACATACGCTAAGCGTAACTAAACAATATAAAGTAAATCACAAGAGACGAATAATATAGAAATAACAGCAACTTTTATTAATAACATTCTTTGTACAATGCATGAAAAGAAAATACAACTGGAATGAAAAGCAATGCCTAAACAGTGGCATAACAGAAAATGAAATAAACTGGAAAGAACAAGGTACAGTATCTAGTGCTCTGGATCTTCCTGGAACTGCTCCAAATCTTCACCGGTGGGCTCGATCTCAGCTTGGTCCAACGCACCTGACGGCATTCAAAGAAGAAGGAAACAGAATGTCGTCAGTGAACAGATCGCTCGGTAAGTCCCAAAGAATAAGAAGAATGAGAATGACAGAGTAACAGTATTTTCTAAAGTATTATATTGTTGAATATTATGGAACATTGTGTAACGCTGTTGTTTGTAGCTTGGTACAGAAGGATGCCAGAGTATACGAGGGGGATCTCTATATGCTAGAGATCAGGACAAAAGGAAAGTACAAGGAACCGTTATGCCACGGTACAACAGCAATAGGATTCAGGTTAGGTGTCTTAATCTGACCACCTCGTGCCACCTTTAACACCTTCCGTACCAATCTATCCCTTAAACCCCGTAGTGTTTTAACAATATTGTAGTATTGGAATATGTAAATTGACTGACCAAAACCATGATATCAGTAAGCATGTTGTAACTGTATAATCAGGTAAATGGAATATCAGGATAATGGATGAATATCCATGATTTGATTCAGTCGAAAGAATATATTGTTAACTGGATTCAGGGTTTCATGTATTCAAGTTGTGTTGGAATACAAAAGAATATAGATTGACTTGAATCATATTCAAGTCAGAAATTAGTCAGACTCTAACCCGAGTCAGACTAAAAGAAAGATAAATTTGAAGTTCAATATTAGTTAGGGGCCTTATTGTAATTTGTGAAACTTGAGGGGGTTTTATGTAAAAAGTACTTTTGTATAGTTTTCAAAATACACCTCAAGTATTTAATAATCATCTTTATTGTTATAATAAATATGAATTTTATTTGTGTTATTCTAGTGAATATATCCTAATAAAAGTATTAATTGTTTTATCTGAAATTCATGGTATTTTAGTGTAACTTTTAATCTTGTAATTTTTTAGGAAAATGTGGAAATTTCATATTATAATAAAATAGGTGTTTAAAGGATAATTATATATATATTAACACATGAATAATTTTTAAATGAATATTTTATTTTCAAAAATCTCATTTTCCTTAAATATCGTATTTTAAATCTTTCGAGACCGAATGCTCCTTGCGGAGGTCTGAATCTCGCACTACTAGCCTGCGGGTGCACGATGAACCGTACTATCCCTAACAGGTTCCCCAAAAGTGGGTTGTAGCGGCGCTTTGCTTAGGTTTAACAAATACTTTTCATTTAGGAAAACGGTTTTATAAATATAAGGTATTTATTTGCAAAAGAGTATAGTTTTCCGTATTTTAGTTGTTAGGGTTTCCAAAGCCAACTAGCCTATTTCTAAGGTCTAAACGATAAGTCATTAGAAGCCTCAAATCGCCTCTTCACCGCCAATTGTGGCCAGGTAAGTACAAGTGAGGAGGGAGGGATCCGCTCACGAATCGTGAGACGGGCCTTTTAAAGTTACCCAAGCTCACTTGCCTAGCCTAGACACCACAAAGTCAGTTTAGATAAACGATCGATGTCCATGACCAATCGTGTTTTCATTTTATTAAAAGATTTTACTTAGAAATGTTTACAACTTAAAGCTTTCAATAAAGGTTATAAAGATTAGGGTATTTTAGTGAAAAGTCCTGTAATTTCGTATTCTGTATTTTTGATATTTATCAATTAGGGTTATATTGAGTGTGTGTAGGGGTAGGTCATTACCCCGTGACTTATATTAAGTTTTGGTGAAGTTTAAAGGTAAAACATGCTATGTTAAACTTAAAGGTATTATAGCGCAAGAATACGGTATTCGAAAACGTTATCATTTTATGTGTGAAATTCCATTCAAATTGGTTTCTACAAGTTTAGTGATCAAGATAAACCTATTTAGGAGTGAGGTAATTAATTAGAACAAGAAAAATAAACTTTATGGTATTTTTATGAAAAGAATACGATATTATAAAGAAGCTATCATTTCATGTGAGTAACTTTATTTAAATTGGTTTCTAGGTAATTAATAGTCATCATACATAAGTTTAGGTATTATGTATTAGGTGACAAGTGGAAATTTATAGAAAAACCGAATCGGAAATCGGTTTGTCCGATTTCCGTCGGGTTCCAAAAAGTCGTATTTTTACCTTAAAGAAAAGGGAGATAGAAGAGGTGGGACTTACGGTTTGGACAAGCTAAGGAAGCTAAGGGATGTGGTGGTTGTCGATTCGTCGAAAACGTCGCGAAGGTTCTGATCCGGTCGCCGGAATCCGTCGTCGATTTCGGCAGCGCTTCGCTTCTCGCTCTTCGTACCGAGTTCTCGAGAATTTGGGAGAGTAGACTTAGAATGGTGAGGTGAAATGGTAGAGGGTAGGGGTCTTTATATAGGGCTAGGCTAGGGTTAGGGTTAGGATAAAAAATATTAAAAGAAAATATAAAAAACATTAAAAATTCATTAAAAATCATTAAACCTAGGAGTAAAAGGGATTTATTGGCCAAATCAAAACCGATCGAGGTATAATAAGTGTGCAAGAGGGTTGACCAAGTCAAGAGCCAACTTTTCTCAGTTGGTGACTCGGCCGTCCGACCAAGTCCGGCCGGCGGCGCCGGACCGAGTCGGCCGAGTCGCCTGCCGGCGGCGCCAAGTCGGGCCGAGTCAAGGGTCCAATGTCCGGGGGTTTTCCTGGGGAACAACTTGGTATTTTTACTTTTTGTTGTCCAGTACATATTTTGGGAGTTATGGCCTTTTTACCGTTGACTTCCAAAAAAAAATAAAACAAAATAAATACAAAAATAATGTGGGGCATGGGATTTGAACTCCGGTGGCTTGGTTCAGCAGTGCAAGGTATTACCAATGAGCTACAAGATTCTTCTTGTAATTATTGTAAGGAATTAGATACTTAAATTGTTTCCAGCAACATTAATACTTCAAGTATACACTATATTTAAAGCAAATTTTTGGTATACAAAATTGGAGTTGTTACAATCCCTTTCTATGTAACTTTGTTAACCATGTTTCATTGATGTGACCCAGTCTACAATGTCATAATAAAGTCTGATTTAATTCCGGAGACTTTCTTTTAAGTATGTTCTAGACACTGAAAACCTGAGCTTGATTTAATACGTATATACCGTTATCTAATATACCTAACCCAATCAAACCTTGATTTAGGTGGATGTGGATCACATCGCTTACAAATGTAAAATCATATCCTTCCTTAGAAAGTAAAGATACAGATATGATATTATAAGCTAGACTAGGTTCATACAAACAGTTACGTAGAATCAATATCTGCCCACTTGTCAATCCTAAGTGATATTCCCCTACGGATTCAGCGTCCACGCTCATTCCGTTAGCAACTCTGAGAGTTATATCACATACCTTGATAACTCTACGGTTTCTCAAAACCTGTAATGATTTACAAATATGAGATCCTGATCCGGTATTTAGTATCCAGGAAGTAGAGTTAATTGACATACAGTTTTCAATTACAAACACACCCGAAGTTGAAGCCACAAAATACTTCGGATCCTGAATTCTGGCTTTCAAAGCCCTTCATTCCTTCTGCCAATGCCCTTTCCCATGATAATAGGACCATCCCTCCTTCCTTACCGTCAGCCCCGAAACTTTTGCCCTTCCCTTTCCCTCTACCTTACTGACACGGCCTATCGACTTTGTGGAGGTCTTCCTCTTCTCACCTTTGGCATCTGCCTTGGATCCAGAAGAGGAAGTTTCCTCAATAAGCAGAGTGGGTGTCTCCCTGGTTTCCTCAGGGTGTAAGTAGAAGGTAGGGACTGTAAAATCAAGTCAACATATGACTGGTTCTCCAACGTGGTCTCTAGGTCCGTGAGCTCATCAATATAGCTAGTCATTGTAAGGACGTTGTCCTCTATAGATGACCTGATAGCCAACCTCGCTTGAAGCAATTCCTTCGAGTTCTCATATCTTGCGATATGATATTGCTCTCCATATATATTTTTGTTATGGAGGAAGATGGGAACTAAGTCCATCTTCTCATACTGCCTCTGGTTTTCACCTCCTACTGAGGCCAACATGAGGCACCTGGCATTCTCACTATCCTTTTCCCTTGTCTTACGGATATCAATATCCGCGACGGTGGAAACTGGACCTATGACGGTAGGGCTTGAGTAGTAATGAGGTGGTCCAGTTTGTCACAGGCAATGAACATCCGGACAAACCCTTGCCAGTCAAAATAGTCTGGCCCAGTCAATTTATTAGATAATTAGCACGGTTAACTGGTCGCTGCAATTAGGAGAAAGAGAAGAAACACTTTAGCATGATACTCTTGCAAGTTTAGATTGGTTTTTAGTTTATCTAAACATGATGGCTTCCACTATTTCTCGAATCCTTCCTCAAACCATAAAAGAAGAATTAGTCAGGATTAATCTCACCGTACAATACTTGCTTAACCTTTCAGCTAGGCTAATGTCGGTACTTTGAAGGAGGTTTTACGACGCTTTCGCGAAGTTTCTTAATTAAATAAACTCTTTTCCTTGGAGGCGTAGCCCCTCTAACAATGTTCTAGACACCTACTTAGTTTATAGTATTGATCGTTAAGTGAAAAAATCTCACGAGGAGTAGCATATACTCACAGTAGGATCGGGATCCAAATATCATTGTGTGATAATCCTGAAAGAGTCCTACCAACATTATCACACTCCAAATAGTATGCAGCATTAGCAAGTTTCCGTTTTCTTAGAAACTCCAGATGTGGATTTTTGCCCCATGCTCTTATGACCTTGACAAAGGCCAACAAATCATAAGTCACATGTCAAGTTCTACACATCATTGTCCAGGTTAATTTTGAAGGGTTATGCTAGCGTCCCGACCATCTTCCGTGGTCAAATGCGGAACAAAATTTTTACTGCAAGTAGAAACTTGGCGCTAGGATAACACAAAAACCGGATCTTTACCATAAACCTAGTTAGTACTAAATGAGTTCTATTTACTATGATAGAATGTGTACCTAAAGAAAGCAAGTCCTTCGGGTCTTCGATCCTCTCCTTAAGCTCCTCGATGGAAGTATGGATCGTGCTTGAACTCCGGCCTCCTTGTGTCAACGATGATCCACCCGAGAGTTCCAACCTTGAGTTAAACCTCCAAGTTGAGGTAATTAGAATACTTAGCTTGCTAATCTAAGTAGACTAAAGTGAGTAGAGTGTGATTTAGAGTGGTTTAGTCTCACTAACCTTTGATTATCAACACATGATACACTAGCGTTTGAGAGAGGAGAAGGAGAGAGCAAGCTTGAAGAAAGAGAAAGTATTTGTGATAATGATAATAAAAAATGAAATGGCTATCTTTTATATGACCTCAATCATGGCATGAAAATATCTTACCAAAATATCTAGGTCTAAAAACATCTCATCAAAATATCTAAGGTCAACAAGTCAAGCCAGGTGATCAGTCGAAAATATTGCATTTTTAACACATCAATTTCCCTACTATTTGCAATCATCTAAAGGTATTCGGTATGAATATAGCACATATTAACAATTTGTCTGTAAAATATCAAATAGCATGTGTTATACATTATAACCGGTATTTTGAGGGAAATTGAGTGTTTATTATTGCACGCATGATCTTTTATGAAGCAACACTTGTCTCGAGATTGTATGCAGGAAATTCTCCAGGTAAAAGAGCTGGAACTGCTAAAAGTGCTGATAAAATACGCCAAGTCCAAGACTTGAAATCTGGAAGTGAACAAGAAAGTATAAAAATATTCCAGATATCAGAAAAGTACCATAAAACCAACATAAGAATTACCATGGAGAAATAATGCAGCAAGTCCACTAAACGGTCGCGGATCCGCGGCCGAGTTGGCCGATCCGTCACGGATCCGTGGCCGCGTTGAGTCATTATCGGCAGAATACAATTTCGGGGGTCTCCTTTCAATAGCCAAGCTTCTTCAAAACACTTCAGTCCCTAGAGATCTCCAGAAGCTTCTCTTCTAACAGCCAAGCTTTTTGTGCAAGCTTAACAACTACCTAGCTTCCTATGCAAGCTTCATAACAACCAAGCTTCTCAAGCAAGCTAGCTAACTACCTTAATCTAGAACCTTCCTTCATAACTACCAAGCTTACAAAGGAAGCTAAACCTAGCTTAGCTTCTAAAGGAAGTTAGATCAAGCTTCTAGGGGAAGCTAAAGGAGAAGACTATAAAAAGGGGCCTAAGGGATCATTACAAAAGTTGTTCGGTAGTTGATTAGTTGTAGCAAGATCCAAATCAAAATCCACACAAATTGAGTGACACAATTTGATCCAAATCAAGATTCATCGAGTACCGATTCAAGCAAGCATTCAATGAGCCTTTTTGAAGTAACGCCGATCTTCATCCGAGCAAGTGATGCACGACGATCCGCAACTCAAGAAGACGATGCGAAACTAGTTCAATGATTTAGTTCCTCCTCAATTCTTGTAGTTTTTGAGTGAATTGTAATGAAACATCGAATAATAAAAGGTGAAAATTCTTGATCTTGCTTTTCTTTACATTTGAGCATTATGATGAGTTACCATTTCTTGATTGTTTTCTTTTTCATGATATTTGAGTGAAAACTCCGCTTGTGGAGGAATTGAGAAAATAGATAGATGATGATGATTAAATTCTTGAACGATTCTTAAGTCTTATGAGTTTTGTAAACTTTAGGAAATTGAATCATCGACAACCTAGTTTTGAGTGAGATGCTTTCTTGAATGTTTTCACTCTAAATTAAAGATCAACGATCGATGATTGAATTTCCTAGAGGCTAGAATTTGAATGATAATCAACGAAAGGACAAGAGATGATGATGGAGAAACCCTAGTTTCTTCAATAGATCCCTAATTCTAGTTGATCGTCATCGATCTAGCAACAAATCATCAATAGATAAGAATTTGTAATCATAATTCTTCATCATCACTATCGATTGGATCGATTCCTACAAGGCTCTTTACAAATCTTGATAATTCATTCGATTTGGATATCATCTTGAACTTTATTAATTCTTGATTTTAGATCTAGTTTCCGATGATTCTTGAAACTAAATTTCCTAAATCTTGAATCAATTTTCTTTTCTTTTTTAATTTTCAACTCAACTAAAATAAGATCGAGCAAATCACGCTTTCCCTGTGGACGATCCGCATTCACCAACGAACCTACAAAAGACACCGTTATTGATTGCGGTTTACAAATTTCTTTGGTTGTGATCTTTACACTTTTCTAAACACGACACAGAAATCGATGATCAATCAAATGGCGCCGTTGCCGGGGAATTATTGATAATTTGTTCGTTTTTGTAATTTGAGTTGGAAAAATTTATTATTCCATCAGTTTTTTAGATCAAAATTTGTAACAAGCGCTTACGATTTGTTGTGATTTGTTGCAAGGAGATCTGGAATCTGTGGAGCGAGAGGAAAAATTTTCAGAGTATCTCAAGGAGTTCAGTGAGTGAACAGGAGCATCTGCACGAATTTTTGTGCAGAGATCTCATCATAAGACCGCGCATCCGTGGCCAATTCAAGCATCTCGCGGCGGTTCCGCGGCCTGATCAAGGCTTCAGTGCACCAAACTTCTCAGGTCTGTTTCTGACTTTCTTATCTCTTCCCTGCTCTGCTCTATTAACCAACTTCTGCAGGATTCTTTGCAAAAATTTGCAGCGCCGCAAAAAGAAAAATTGTTGCGTGTTTGATCTTGGTTGTTTGCATTTTTAATATGGAAATTAAGGGGCAAAGACCAAATTCAGATTAGGTGGGGAGTTCATTACCCTTCCTAAGCCCCAAAAATCACAAAACTGCATCCGCATCACCCTTATTAAATAAAAAATATCTAGATATGACTCTAAGGACCGTCGCGCTCACTTAGAACAGAAGGAGGTCGTAGGTAATCTATTGCTTATCCGCGTTTCTTTTGTGGTGTCTAAGACAAGTGTGTCTAAGGCAAGTGGTTACTTAAATAGGCCCACTACTTATGTAGTGGAGAACCTCTCACTTACCTGGCACTTACCTGGCCACAGAAGGGGCAAAGAGGCAGTAGAGGGTTTATCTTGCGACTTGTCTTCTGGAAGTCTAGGAGCGGTCTTGAGACTTGAGCTAAGTGACCACTAGAATTAAGGTTGCTTGTGCATTGTTTGTGTGAATTTTTCAAAAATCCATATCCTTTTCAAACCAAACACCAAAACTCATCTTTTCCTTAATTATCACAACGTTGCTACTTGTGCTAAACCATTTAGTGCATGCTCAGCTGGACAGGGGATTCTAGTGCCCGTCTTGTCCGTGTTCCTTCTATCGACTCCGAAGTTAGTATTTCTACTTCTACTTTTTCTTTACCCTCCACCACAGCCACTTCGATGGACAATTCTCCATCGAACTTCTTTAACACTACTCTGCCACCGTCCGCAGGTGCGCAGAATCCACCCCGCATCTCTCTCCAAGAGAGATGCTATCCTATGCGAGGTCCTCTTTCGACCCGTCTAACCATTCCATCAGCCAATGGGGACAATTTTGAAATAAAACCCCAATAAATCAATTTTCGACCCAAATACCATGGTCTCGAGTCTGAAGACGCATATGTCTTTATTACCAAATTTGAAAATGTATGCGTTATGATGGGTACTTCACAGATTTCTGTGGATGCTATGCGTTTACGTCTTCTCCCATTTACCTTGTGTGATATAGCCAAGAAGTGGCTTTATAACACAGCCGCACATTCTATATCCTTAAGAAATTCTACCCCAATCATAAAACAACTCGAGTCCGTAGCGAAATAAATCAGTTTACCCAGCTTCCAAATGAATCATTCTCGAAGTGTTTTGAACGCTTCACGGATCTGTTAGTTTAATGTCCACATCACGGAATTCCTAGATGGGATCTGTGCAGAATCATATATGAGGGCATTGATCCTACAACAAAACAGAACCTTGAATCCATGTGTCAAAGCACTTTCATGACTAAAGATGATGGTGAAACCTGGAGATTCTTAGAAGATTTCGCTGAAAATCTTTGCAGTGGGAGAGTGTAAACCAGTCATCGTCTAGGGGTGGCATTCACTAAATTGATGTTTCCATAGGAGTTAGAACTGAAATGGCAGCAATGCAAAAGAAACTCGAAGGTATGGAACATAGATTTTTAGCAGCCTCCTTAAATCAGATGTCACTCCCCAAAACTGTCTGTGGATGCTGTTCTGATCTATATCATCTTACGGAAGAATGTCCTTTAAATTCTCCGTTTCAAGGTCAAGAGTATACCAATGCTGCTTTCCAACAAAGACCCAGAAACGACCCGTATTCTTCCACTTATAATCAGGGTTGGAGGAATCACCCTAACTTTGCTTGGAACCAACAACAACCTCAAAACACAGTTCCAAATCAAAATAATTTTCAAAGGGCTCCTCCACCACAACAGCAGCTATTTCAACCGACTCAGCACTCCTACCAATCATAAAACTTTCAAAATCCAGTCAACACACCTGCACCGTATAATCCTTTGCAGTTGATCGGTACTGATATTTCCTCTTCACTCGAACGAACTTTTGAAATGTACATGAAACAAATGTCGGCAGAATTTAGGTCTTCCCTCGATAAATTCCAGAAAATCTCTGACCTCCAAGCTGAGAGTTTAAAATCGATGGAAACTCAAATTGCCCAATTAAAAGCCGAAATGAGTGCTAGAGAAAAAGGGAAACTTCCATCTCAACCCCTACCAAATCCTGGGAATTACAATGTAAATGCCATCACAACGTTGAGATCAGGAAGAGTGCTGAATAATCACGTTGGGGAAGAGATTGACGATAATGAAAAATCTATCAATAATACCCCGGCTGACACTTTTCCTTCCATACCCACTTCTACTTCTACACCCACTTTATCTACCCCACCACCTTCTTGCGAGCCTATTCTTCGTTTTTCCCAAGGCTCGACACCTCAGCAAACCTCTTCTAGTCTACCAAAGATGATCCCCACTCCTATTCTGGGATCACTTCCACACACATCATCTTCTCCAATGTTGGACCCAGCTCTTAATGCTAAAGCTCCTTATCCGAATCGGTTAAGGGGAAACCAATCGAGTCCACATATGGAGAAGATCATGGAAATGTTTAAACAGGTTAACATCAACATCCCTCTTCTAGATGCTATTCAATAAGTCCCCGCTTATGCGAAAATTCTCAAAGACTTGTGCTCTAGGAAAAGGAAGACTTAAGTGCCCAAAAAGGTCTTCATGACTAATAATGTTAGCACTGCTTTTACCCCACAGTTGCCAAAGAAACGTAAGGACCCAGGATGTCCTACAATATCGATTTCTATTGGGGGTAAAAACATCAACCGTGCTCTACTTGACCTTGGCGCAAGTGTTAACCTGCTTCTATATTCTGTCTACGAGCAGTTAGGGATTGGAGAGTTAAAACCAGCTCATTGCACTCTTCAAATGGCAGACCGTTCAATCACCAAACCTAGGAGTGAACTGGAGGATGTGTTAATAAAAGTCGGGGAATTCATATTCCCTGTAGACTTTATTGTTCTCGATACACAACCTGTAGCAAACCCACAAAATCAAATTCCGGTGATTTTGGGTCGACCATTCCTTGCCACTTCCAATGCTGTCATTAACTTTCAAAACGGTTCAATGAACCTATCTTTTGGAAAAATGACAATTGAACTGAACATCTACAAAATTGGAAGTCAGCCATCTGAACCCTCTGCTCACATACTTGATGTCTGTTCTGTCCACGAGATTGCCCCCGAAAATTGCGAAGTTGATGAACTTTGCTTTGAAAATCTCGATGACACTAGCACATCAATGTTTGATCTTGCACATCTTAGTGAGGACACTCTTTCCACTTCTGAGTCTGACACTCTTGACTCATCACTTTCCGAGTCTGTATCTTTTGCAGGCTACGAGCTTCTTCTTGACTCTGAATATCATTCGATGACCCCACCTTCTATAGTTTCTCCGCCAGCATTAGATCTCAAACTTTTACCTTCTCATCTTAAATATGCATATTTAGGTGAGAATGAGTCTTTACCTGTGATCATATCCGCTTCTCTAGCCTCAGAGCAAGAGAATACGCTTTTGACGGTATTGAGATCTAATTGGCAGGCGTTTGGTTGGACTATGGCTGACATCAAAGGGATTAGTCCCTTGATTGTTGAACATCATATACATCTGATGGATGAAGCCAAGCCAACCCAAGAACCACAGAGACGGTTGAACCCCGTCATGAAGGATGCGGTGAAGAAACAAATCGTCAAATGCCTTAACAATGATATCATTTACCCAATCTTCGATAGCCAATGGGTAAGTCCAATTCATGTTGTCCCTAAGAAATCTGGCATCACAGTCATTACAAATGAGGCTAATGAGTTAATCCAGACACGTGCTCAAACTGGATGGCGTGTATGTATTGATTATAGGAAACTCAATGCCGCAACGAGGAAAGACCACTTTCCTCTACCTTTTATTAACCAGATGCTAGAATGCTTAGCTGGACGTGAATATTACTGCTTTATGGACGGATACTCTGGCTATAACCAGGTCCTTATTACCAAAAAGGATCAAGACAAAACCACATTTACTTGTCCTTTGGTACTTTTTCTTATAGACGCATGCCCTTTGGGTTATGCAATGCTCCTGCTACATTTCAGCGGTGTATGATGGGGATATTCTCGGACATGGTCGAGAATTTTCTGGAGATTTTCATGGACGATTTCTCGATATTCGGAGATTCTTTTGCTGACTGCCTATCTCATCTTGACGCAGTTCTTACTCGTTGTAAAGAGAAGAACTTAACCTTGAATTGGGAAAAATGCCATTTCATGGTCCAAGAGAGAATTGTGCTTGGACATGTTATTTCACGAAAAGGCATTGAGGTTGACAAAGCTAAAATAGATGTCATTCAAAACTTTTCTCATCCCAAATGCGTCAAGGATATACGATCTTTTCTTGGCCATGCAGGCTTTTACAGGAGATTCATTAAGGATTTTAGCAAAATTGCTAGACCTTTAACTCTTCTCTTGGCCAAGAACACAATCTTTCACTTTGACTTGGATTGTGAGGCAGCATTTGACTCACTCAAACACTCTCTCACTACAGCCCCTGTTCTATCATCTCCAGATTGGAACCACCCTTTTCAGCTTATGTGTGATGCATCAGACTTTGCAGTTGGTGCAGTCTTAGGACAGCATATTGAAAAGATGCTACACGTGATCTATTATGCAAGTAAGACCCTGAACGATGCTCAAATTAACTATACAACTACTGAAAAAGAACTTTTGGCAGTTGTATTTGCATTAGAAAAATTCAGGCCTTACTTGATTGGCTCATCTATTGTTGTGTACACTGACCACTCCGTCTTGAAACATCTTTTGGCGAAGAAGGATGCTAAAGGTAGACCAATACGTTGGATCCTTCTATTACAAGAATTTGATCTTATTATTAAAGATAAGAAAAGATGTGAAAACGTTGTAGCCGACCATTTATCGCGCATCTCTTCTTCACCTATGACCCTGCCGATCAATGATTCTTTTCCAGACGAACACCTCTTGAATGTATCCGACGAACCTTGGTTCAAGGATATTATGAATTATCTTGCCACGGGACTTATTCCCCGCGAATGGTCGAAACAGGACAAACATCGATTTCTATCCCAAGTAAAACATTTTTACTGGGATGAACCATATCTGTTTAAATATTGATTCGCCGATGTGTCCCTAATGATGAATTCAAGAGTGTTCTATCTTTTTGTCATGATCAGGCATGTGGGGGTCATTTCAGTCCTCGAAAGACGGCGGAGAAGGTTTTGCAATGCGGTTTTTATTGGCCGACTTTGTTCAAAGATGCATTTGATCATTGCAAAACCCGTGCACAGTGTCAATACACGGGTAGGATTTCCCGGAGAAATGAGATGCCACTTCAACCCATCTTAGTGGTTGAAATTTTTGACGTTTGGGGTATTGACTTTATGGGTCCTTTTCCCAACTTCTTTGGGAATATATACATATTGCTTGCGGTTGATTACGTCTCGAAATGGGTTGAGACTATTCCTTGTCGCACTAATGAAAAGAAGGTTATCATTAGGTTCTTAAAAGAAAACATCTTTTCGCGATTTGGACACCCACGTGCTATCATTAGCGATAACGGGATAGATTTCTGCAATCGGTCTTTCGAGACTTTGATGCGGAAATATGCAATTAACCACAAACTTTTCACACCCTATCATCCCCAAACGAGCGGGCAAGCTGAGATTTCAAACAGACAGATTAAACAAATTTTGGAGAAAACTGTTTCTAAAAATCGAAAAGATTGGTCAACCAAATTGATGGATGCTCTTTGGGCATTCCATACTGCATATAAAACCGATCTAAGTATGTCTCCTTACAGACTAGTGTTTGGAAAGGCTTATCACCTTCTTGTCGAGATTGAGCACAAAGCAATGTGGGCCATTAGAGAAATTAACTTTGACTTAAACCAAGCCTGCAACTTTCGGAAGCTGCAATTAAACGAGCTAAGCGAACTCCGCGATAAAGCTTACGATAATGCTGTAATTGTAAAGAATCGGACTAAGGTATTTCATGATAAAAACATTTTGAGAAAAACATTTACATCTGGTCAACAAGTCCTTCTTTATGATTCACGACTCCATCTTCATGCGGGTAAGCTAAAATCTCGGTGGAAAGGACCTTTTGTTGTGCGGTATGTATACCCGCACGGGGCAATTGAGCTTGAAAATGTTGAAAACGGTACATTTTTAAAAGTAAATGGACATAGATTAAAACCGTATTTTTCCACTGACCCCACGGAGGAGCTCCTGTTTTTACAGGAGCCGATTTATCTTGATTAAAATTCCTCTGTCTCATCTCCATGTCTTGTAAAATACTATATCATCTTTAGAATGGAGGTGAGTGAAAAGAATAAGTTTGGGGGAGGATTTTCATGATCATATTTATTGCCCCCATTAATATATTTCCTCCTAAGCTTACAGGTTTTTGTGATCTAACGGATGGCAACAGTGAGGACACTGTTGAAAACAAGTTTGGGGGAGGTTTGTGCTTATTTGCGCATCATTTGCATATCACTTTGCATAAGCACAAAGTATAAAAATTTAAAATTTTCAAAAGATAAAATTATTTAATATTTAACTTTATAATAAAAGATTAGTTAGTGAAAAATTACATCCAAAAGATTGGAAAAATTTAAGGAAACCAAGAAAATTAGAAGTTTGTGCTTATTTGCGCATCATTTGCATATCACTTTGCATACGCACAAAGCATAAAAATTTAAAAATTTCAAAAGATAAAAATATTTAATATTTAACTTTATAATAAAAGATTAGATAGTGAAAAATTACATCCAAAAGATTGGAAAAATTTAAGAAAACCAAGAAAATTAGAAGTTTTCTTAAACGAAACTAGTAATAAGTAGTTATGAGCCGTTGTCCCAACGGTTAGTAAGATGAAGGAAGTCACTAATCTGAGGATAAAAATAAGTCTGAAAAATAGTTCATATTCTGGAAGCCAAACATTTGAACGTTGATACCCTACTATACGCACTTACACACGTCTTGAAACTCGGGATAGTAGAGGATACCTTGAAATGCTCTTGTCTAAAAGCCAAAGTATGAAGGAAATAATAAATGAAGAAAATATAAAATGGTGAAGAAAAATGAACACTGGTTTTGTTATCACCAAGGCAGCAATAAAAAATATAGCGAGGGTGCTTCATCACCTAATACCTTAGACCAACTGGTTTGGGAGTCACTGCTAAGCCTTAGGTGGTGCAAGATGAGGAAAATACTAATACACCTAATAAGCAAGCACATCAGTAATCGGTCGGTTAGTACCTCAAGAAGTATTAACGGTCGCATGAAAAATGTGTGAGCAATCTCATCTAAATATTCATCGATTAAAAAGTACTGACGTAGATGGACAAGAGTATGATGGATTGAATTGAATTCTCCGAGTGTAGGGATATTCTTTACACACACGTAGGGGTATATGATCGATGTTTGGAAGAAAGATAGGAATGAAGAATAAAGACGATGTTTTATTGAGGGATGATGTGATTTCTAACATCATTTCATGACTATTAAGATAGGGCTCATGACAACCGAAAAGCTAGTATTAGTTGGAAACTCTAATTTTCAAAGTCTTTCTTTTATAATTCTTATCTTTATATTTAACTTTCACGGTCTTTCTTTTATTATTGGATTTTGTGGGTGCAATCCGCTGAAAACCCTCAGGAGACAATACTCCTCCTACTAGGGACACCTAGATATTTAAAGGCTTGTTGCACGTGCTCAGTGCAATCGTGTTGCCTACGAAAGTGTGCTAGTTAGTTTTTCTTTTTATTTATTTTCTCCTTCTCTTTCTAATAAAACAAGTTTGCTCGAGACGACCAAAATTAAGTTTGAGGGAATTTGATCAGTCGAAGATATTGCATTTTTAATACATCAATTTCCCTACTATTTGCAATCATCTAAAGGTGTTCGGAATGAATATATCACATATTAGCAATTTGTCTGTAAAATATCAAATAACATGTGTTATACATTATAACTGGCATTTTGAGGGAAATTGAGTGTTTATTATTGCACGCATGATCTTTTATGAAGCTACACTTGTCTCGAGATTGTATGCAGGAAATTCTCCAGGTAAAAGAGCCGGAACTGATAAAATACGCCGATAAAATACGCCAAGTCCAAGACTTGAAATCTGGCAGTGAACAAGAAAGTATAAAAATATTCCAGATATCAGAAAAGTGCCATAAAACCAACATAATAATTACCATGGAGAAATAATGCAGTAAGTCCACTAAACGGCCGCGGATCCGCGGCCGAGTTGGCCGATCCGCCGCGGATCCGCGGCCGCGTTGAATCATTATCGGCAGAATACTATTTCCGGGGTCTCCTTTCAATAGCCAAACTTCTTCAAAACACTTCAGTCCCTAGAGATTTCCAGAAGCTTCTTTTCTAACAGCTAAGCTTCTTGTGCAAGCTTAACAACTACCTAGCTTCCTATGCAAGCTTCATAACAACTAAGCTTCTCAAGCAAGCTAGCTAACTACCTTAATCTAGAACCTTCCTTCATAACTACCAAGCTTACAAGGGAAGCTAAACTGTCACGACCCGAAAGTACAGAACGTGACCGGCACTTAGATTACGAAGCGTCTAGAGGCGCCACGTAACCTAAGTAAGCCGAAGCCCAGAAATCTAAACCATAGAAGAAGAAGAAGAAGAAGAAGAAGAAGAAGAAAAAGAAAACAAGTTTAAAAGCATCAGCAATTTTCCCAAAAATTTCGGCAGAGTCTCCTCTGTAAAAACTGGCCCCCAAACGGGTACAACAAGTATAATATACATAAACAATAAAAAGTATCCCCAAACGGGAGCTAGCATCAACGCCAACAGGCGGAAACAACCACAGCAAGCACAATAATATACAACGCCAATAGGCGAGGCTCAAAACTCAAAAGAAAACAAAACCACCAGATCTGAATAACACATGTGCGACTCTAAGGTCGAAATAAACAACTGGTCCAATAAACTTATCAAGTAATACAAATATGGTTGATGGAGCTTACTAGATACAAATGAATGAATAAAAGTACAATGGTGATTCGGATACAAGGGAACCAACCTACCGTGCAAATCACCCTGAAGAAAAGATGTGCCAACAAGCTGCCACGGAAACCTGTACATCGAACCTGTAAAGAATTTGGCACAACGGGGGTGAGTTGCCAACTCGTGAGTAGAAGACATCTACGAAAAGAAAATCGAATGCACGACGCTATCCTAGGTCATAATAATACACTATAATATCCCATATACGTGTGGTGTATATATATACACCTATACCTAGTTTTATATATATACACACATATACGTATACGCCAAGTCAAGTTTTAGTGTGTGCGTGTATGTTTCTATCAGAAACCTACGAACCTTTCCCAAAGTATTCATCCTCAGGTATGGTTTTCCTAAATCAGTCTAGTCCCGCCTAGGGTCATTACTAGGGTCCTGCTCGGTAAGAATTTAAGGTCACATCGGGTTTCCTAATGTCACTAAGTACTATTCCTAATCTACGTTGTGGGGGTGCTAAACGCCATCCACCCGACTTCCCCCCGTAGATATACATCTACTCACCTGGTCCATGTCTGCCGAAGACAGTGTCGCCATCCTCCTCTTCATTGCCCGCAGTCTACGTGAGGGGTACCTAGACGCAAACATTTAAATAGCATCGTAAACTGAATCACATACAAAAGTCAAACGATACAAAGAACAAGCATAGGTTAAAACCTATGTCCCGTCCACGCAAAAGAACCAAATACCGCTCGATATCGGCGTACAAACTCCGATGGATCGAGATAACATCATCAAACAACTTGTAGTTTAAAAACACATTACTTATACCATAAAACACGATTAAATCCATCGAAACCCTAAAATCTATCAAACTGTCCAATTTCGCAAAAACCCGAAAATGCCAATATACCGTTTTTCATCAAAACTTGACATTTAAATGAAACTAATGGTCATAAAACTCATTAAATAGCATTACTAGACTATACAAACCATTACTATATTTTTATTACACAAATTTATATAAACTTGAAATTTCTAGTTTACAACATTTAACAATTTTCAACATTTTCCAAGCAAAATACCACAATTCCACCTCAAAACATGATTTTGCATAAATTAATGACTTAAACCACAATTTATGATGATAATGATATAATGAAACCAATATTATATTTTAAATCCCTTTTATTTAGAATTTTCCAAAATCTAGTTAATAAAATAATAGCATTTTATTACTATTTTCCAATTATCAATTGAATCTAGTGATCAAACTAAGTTTTTCTTCCCATTAACATGTTAATATACTCACTAAAACTACAATCTAATGATAGAAATCTTAATTGGAATTTTATATTACCCATAAACATATTTTATAAAAAACTAGTTAGCTAAAAAGTATAATTAAATCAATTTTAGGTTAACAATTTACAACATATCATCCCTATAAGAATTTCCACTTCTAAATATGTTAAACTAGTGATTATAACCCTCATTAATTAATAAAAATCACAACTTGATTTTTCAAACCCTAACTTGAATTTTAAAAGTAGTAAATAGAATTAATAGATTAAATCTAATTAAACTTTAAAAGAAATATCTAATAGAAATAAAATAAAAGAGAAGGATTTATACCTCCACAACCTCATGTCCAAACTTGAAAATGAGCCTCAAAAATACATGCTTTCCCACTCCAAATTCCATGTAAAGAAGAGTAGAGAATAAAGGGTATGAAAATATATATGATTTTGTGGAATTTTAATTGAATTTTTGATGTATTTTTGATGATTTTTGAATAAAAATGAGGTGGAAAATGGGGAGGGCTGCCATGGATGAGTTGTGGCCGGCCATGGGGAGGGAGAAAGAGAAGAGAGTGAAGAAAAGTGTGGAAGTTTCAAGAAAGAATCATCATTTAAAGTCTTTTCATGGTTTAATTAATTATTTATTTATTTATTTACTATAGCAACTCAAGAAAGCTCTAGAAATTAGGAAAAATTTGCAAATAATTTTTGCATGATACACACTAAATTCTAATATGCCATGGTTCATTTTTACAAATTAAAACCATTTAAATTTGTAATTTACACTAATTTAGTGTAAAAATAAAGCTTATGTTAATATTTAAAATAATTAATTTAGGAAATTTTTTTAATTAAACTAAAAATTTATAAGTGGCTAAATAAACACTATTTACTAGTAATTACATAATTAAATAGGTATTTTTGAATTTATAATGAAAAACAATCACGGTTTGGTTTTACGAAAAATACGTTTTACTTTACCGAAAATCCTAAAATTCACTTAAACACTTTTATTCATTTAATTATTTATTTAATTATTTTTAAAACGTTACAATCTTCCCCCCTTTAAGAAATTCGGTCCCCGAATTTAAATTAAAACTCCCCCTCCAAATACTAAAACATTTAGCAAAACACTCAAATCATCGGGGCTCCGAAATCATCAATACATAACAAAAATCAACTCCGTCAAGCATAACGAAATCATCGGAGTTATGGCGAGAATAAAATATCAAAACCCAATATGAAAACCAACATAATATACATCAATCTACAACTTATATATAGTGTGCATCATAGTGAAACTGTACAAGTATCTGGATAAGGAAATATACAAAAACCCTTTTTGAAAATTGCCGTGTGATGCACGTGTCACGGCATAAGTAGCGGACGTTTATTTTAAAAAAAAATAACTATATATATATATATATATATATCATTTATTTAATATACACGTCCCGCCTGGTTACAAAATCAATAATAATAATTAGGAAAACATACTGCTCAAACTAAAATCAATCCCAATCACATCAATAAAATGTCATGTGCATCCGGTGCGCACTGAAATCGAAACCAATTACAGATACCATGAATACCTACAAAACAAAACTAAGTGCAACAGGTGTGCACCAAAAATATCTGTCAAGTGCAACGGGCGTGCACGACACAATATCAGGTACATCTAATCTGCACAAAACCCCGATTTAGTGCATCTGGTGTGCACAAAATCGCATCAAGTGCGCCAAGTATGCGCAAGAATCCTGATCAGGTGCACATGGAGCACGAAAACATACATCGAATATCAAACTCGAATCACAGTACGAAAATGGATAAAAACTAGGTCGAACCATATATCAAAATCATGTGTAACCCATATGCACGAAATCAAATCAAAATCTCAAAATATATAAAACCAAATCAAGTGTACTGGGTGCGTACTAAACCACATCAATACAACTGATATATGAAACACAAATAGAATGAAGGTACACACATGAAATACCAATCGTAGAACAAAGTCCTCAAAATACCAAAATCCAATCAATGAAAATATGAAATTCAAATCACTAAATCACAATCGTAAACACTATCGTCAATGTGCGCCTCTTTCCTCTGATGTCGGCTGCTTTAAACTCGCCTCTTCGTAGCTATGCAGACTGCGCTACCAACGGCAACACTCATATCTAGAGTCTCCCATGTAATCGATCCCTTCACTTGATATCCGGACTACATTAAACTTTTCGATCGATCCATCAAAATCCCATAATTCCCCGAGAGCTCAACACTCAAGTACAGTTTAAAAATATCCGGTACATACCCCAGCATCGATGATCCAGCTGTAGAAGGGCAAACCCAAGCCTCACTAATGGCACAGCGGAACTGCCGTAAACCCTAAGGTTCAAGGGCGTTCTCGTGGTCATTATGTCGAGTTAGGGTTTCATTCTTCTAGAGGGTCCATCAAAATACCTGCATGTTCTTCCGAATACTTTAAACTTAGGAAAATGGTTTTCTGATAATCGTTCGAACCCTTTAACTTCATCCGGAAGGCATGTGAATACCCTTCGCCCGCACGCTAAGCAATGCTTCAATTCTCAAGAATAACCAATACTCTAATGGTTATCGCATTCGAGCCGCAGCTTCCTCTGCCTGTGCGCCCGTGGTAACAGAACCACCCTCCGACATCGACGAAGATAGATCAAGGAACGAATGAAATACGGTGCAAACAAATGTACATCCTAAGGCTCCTTAAGCAGAGTAGCGTATCGTAAGTATGCCGCGGACCATACCCACGGTACGTTACTCTACCTAACTCGCCTACTCCATCAACCAAGGGTCACCTAGACTTATACAAGGTTAAACCTAGCGCTCTGATACCAACTTTGTCACGACCCGAAAGTACAGAACGTGACCGGCACTTAGATTACGAAGCGTCTAGAGGCGCCACGTAACCTAAGTAAGCCGAAGCCCAGAAATCTAAACCATAGAAGAAGAAGAAGAAGAAGAAGAAGAAGAAGAAGAAAAAGAAAACAAGTTTAAAAGCATCAGCAATTTTCCCAAAAATTTCGGCAGAGTCTCCTCTGTAAAAACTGGCCCCCAAACGGGTACAACAAGTATAATATACATAAACAATAAAAAGTATCCCCAAACGGGAGCTAGCATCAACGCCAACAGGCGGAAACAACCACAGCAAGCACAATAATATACAACGCCAATAGGCGAGGCTCAAAACTCAAAAGAAAACAAAACCACCAGATCTGAATAACACATGTGCGACTCTAAGGTCGAAATAAACAACTGGTCCAATAAACTTATCAAGTAATACAAATATGGTTGATGGAGCTTACTAGATACAAATGAATGAATAAAAGTACAATGGTGATTCGGATACAAGGGAACCAACCTACCGTGCAAATCACCCTGAAGAAAAGATGTGCCAACAAGCTGCCACGGAAACCTGTACATCGAACCTGTAAAGAATTTGGCACAACGGGGGTGAGTTGCCAACTCGTGAGTAGAAGACATCTACGAAAAGAAAATCGAATGCACGACGCTATCCTAGGTCATAATAATACACTATAATATCCCAATCATCTAGTAATAGCAGGGTAATACTACGTGTAAGTGCAAATACTCCGTGTCGTGTCAGTGCCTCATATAATACTATGTCATATGAATGAAATGCATGCACCATGAATGTAAAGTAACAAATCCTGAAATCCAGATATATATGTATAAGAAATCTTTAGCTGTTATCATAGTAGAATGTGTATAAGAATCTGAAATCTCAATAATGAAATCCATGGAAATCCGTGTCAAACATCGACACAACACATGTAATCTCAAGTCTCAATATCTCGGGCTCCGTCAGTCCGGATCGGCCCATATCATCAAATCTCACGACAACGGTCGGTATCCTCCGGATATCCGCCGCGCCAGACATCACCGGTAGGTAGCTTTCCCCTGCCAGGCTCATCGTCTACAACTCGATCTTCTTGCCCCGGGGTACCATACCGGGCCCACCATGTACCCGAGACGGTTCATCCACTCCTCGAATCGGGTCTCGAAATCCAACAGAAAACATGAAATACTCATGGTGGACGACTCATACATCACGAGAAAACCGCATCTTATTTAAAAAGAGAAGGGGAGAGAGAGAGAGAAGTTTTTATATATTTTTGCGGTTTTCCCCAAAAATCCAGAAATCTCATAGAAATCCAAATCTCAAAATCATGAGTAAGTATATGATAAGTGTCAGCATATGCCCATACTACTGTGCGATAACATGAAATATGAATGCATCAATGTCTAAGTAATAAATATCATGTCTTATACTAATGTCAGAAAATAATCACAATATTATATTTGTCTAGTTGCTAACTGATTCTATCCATAAAAGACAATATGATCTAAAGTGTACGTGACATAGCAATTACCGATGATGATGTGTGTGAGCCGGCAAATAAGTGTGCGTGGAACATACGCATCATCGGTAATAGTGCTGGTGTCCTAACAGGTAAAGTTTATACTGATTATAGCAACATATAAAAGAACATGCACCATGATGATTACAGTATGAATGTAAATACAGATGTGCATTATCCACTCCTCTGCGAGATACGAGTACAACTACCACTATGTGAGTCGAACCTAAACCAGTGTCCATCTAACATCCTAAGGAATTAAACCTAATAGACTAGTCAGTAAGAAACTAGAGTCTACCTAAGGTCTTAATCAATATCTCTAATAGTCGGCGATCCCGCCTCAATAGCGTCACGTACGTAGTACGGTTTCCTCGAATCAAGAGTGCGGATCAATCATCAAATCTAAGCCTCGTACGTAAAATCCATCGTACGGCATCCCAATATCGGGGTACGGTCAAGTATCTCCTAGGTGTCTCCTCATTCGTATAATGTCATCATCAGTACATCTCATGATCAAGGTGTTAAACTGTGATCGCATACATCAATCATATATCATTGCCATCATGATAAGCATCATTAGTTTATCCTCAGAAATATCATGTCGTAATCAAGTTATACATATATCATATCGTGATCAGTCACCAGTTACAGTCCGGGTACTATTCTAGCGTCCCTGTACATCAATATCACCACCACTCTTTATAATTTATATATGCATGTTCATTATCTCATTCTCTAATGATCCGCTAACACTTTATTACGACTGTATAGTCAAGAATCACGGCATCAAGCCCAGTTATACTGTTTCATCATACCTCGGATATCATATCACATCAATGAATCCCATATACGTGTGGTGTATATATATACACCTATACCTAGTTTTATATATATACACACATATACGTATACGCCAAGTCAAGTTTTAGTGTGTGCGTGTATGTTTCTATCAGAAACCTACGAACCTTTCCCAAAGTATTCATCCTCAGGTATGGTTTTCCTAAATCAGTCTAGTCCCGCCTAGGGTCATTACTAGGGTCCTGCTCGGTAAGAATTTAGGGTCACATCGGGTTTCCTAATGTCACTAAGTACTATTCCTAATCTACGTTGTGGGGGTGCTAAACGCCATCCACCCGACTTCCCCCCGTAGATATACATCTACTCACCTGGTCCATGTCTGCCGAAGACAGTGTCGCCATCCTCCTCTTCATTGCCCGCAGTCTACGTGAGGGGTACCTAGACGCAAACATTTAAATAGCATCGTAAACTGAATCACATACAAAAGTCAAACGATACAAAGAACAAGCATAGGTTAAAACCTATGTCCCGTCCACGCAAAAGAACCAAATACCGCTCGATATCGGCGTACAAACTCCGATGGATCGAGATAACATCATCAAACAACTTGTAGTTTAAAAACACATTACTTATACCATAAAACACGATTAAATCCATCGAAACCCTAAAATCTATCAAACTGTCCAATTTCGCAAAAACCCGAAAATGCCAATATACCGTTTTTCATCAAAACTTGACATTTAAATGAAACTAATGGTCATAAAACTCATTAAATAGCATTACTAGACTATACAAACCATTACTATATTTTTATTACACAAATTTATATAAACTTGAAATTTCTAGTTTACAACATTTAACAATTTTCAACATTTTCCAAGCAAAATACCACAATTCCACCTCAAAACATGATTTTGCATAAATTAATGACTTAAACCACAATTTATGATGATAATGATATAATGAAACCAATATTATATTTTAAATCCCTTTTATTTAGAATTTTCCAAAATCTAGTTAATAAAATAATAGCATTTTATTACTATTTTCCAATTATCAATTGAATCTAGTGATCAAACTAAGTTTTTCTTCCCATTAACATGTTAATATACTCACTAAAACTACAATCTAATGATAGAAATCTTAATTGGAATTTTATATTACCCATAAACATATTTTATAAAAAACTAGTTAGCTAAAAAGTATAATTAAATCAATTTTAGGTTAACAATTTACAACATATCATCCCTATAAGAATTTCCACTTCTAAATATGTTAAACTAGTGATTATAACCCTCATTAATTAATAAAAATCACAACTTGATTTTTCAAACCCTAACTTGAATTTTAAAAGTAGTAAATAGAATTAATAGATTAAATCTAATTAAACTTTAAAAGAAATATCTAATAGAAATAAAATAAAAGAGAAGGATTTATACCTCCACAACCTCATGTCCAAACTTGAAAATGAGCCTCAAAAATACATGCTTTCCCACTCCAAATTCCATGTAAAGAAGAGTAGAGAATAAAGGGTATGAAAATATATATGATTTTGTGGAATTTTAATTGAATTTTTGATGTATTTTTGATGATTTTTGAATAAAAATGAGGTGGAAAATGGGGAGGGCTGCCATGGATGAGTTGTGGCCGGCCATGGGGAGGGAGAAAGAGAAGAGAGTGAAGAAAAGTGTGGAAGTTTCAAGAAAGAATCATCATTTAAAGTCTTTTCATGGTTTAATTAATTATTTATTTATTTATTTACTATAGCAACTCAAGAAAGCTCTAGAAATTAGGAAAAATTTGCAAATAATTTTTGCATGATACACACTAAATTCTAATATGCCATGGTTCATTTTTACAAATTAAAACCATTTAAATTTGTAATTTACACTAATTTAGTGTAAAAATAAAGCTTATGTTAATATTTAAAATAATTAATTTAGGAAATTTTTTTAATTAAACTAAAAATTTATAAGTGGCTAAATAAACACTATTTACTAGTAATTACATAATTAAATAGGTATTTTTGAATTTATAATGAAAAACAATCACGGTTTGGTTTTACGAAAAATACGTTTTACTTTACCGAAAATCCTAAAATTCACTTAAACACTTTTATTCATTTAATTATTTATTTAATTATTTTTAAAACGTTACATAAACCTAGCTTAGCTTCTAAAGGAAGTTAGATCAAGCTTCTAGGGGAAGCTAAAGGAGAAGACTATAAAAAGGGGCCTAGAAGATCATTACAAAGGTTGTTCGGTAGTTGATTAGTTGTAGCAAGATCCAAATCAAAATCCACACAAATTGAGTGACACAATTTGATCCAAATCAAGATTCATCGAGTACCGATTCAAGCAAGCATTCATCGAGCCTTTTTGAAGCAACGCCGATCTTCATCCGAGCAAGTGATGCACGACGATCCGCGACTCAAGAAGACGATGCGAAGCTAGTTCAATGATTTAGTTCCTCCTCAATTCTTGTAGTTTTTGAGTGAATTGTAATGAAACATCGAATAATAAATGGTGAAAATTCTTGATCTTGCTTTTCTTTACATTTGAGCATTATGATGAGTTACCAATTCTTGATTGTTTTCTTTTTCATGATTTTTGAGTGAAAACTCCACTTGTGGAGGAATTGAGAAAATAGATAGATGATGATGATTAAATTCTTGAACGATTCTTAAGTCTTATGAGTTTTGTAAACTTTAGGAAATTGAATCATCGACAACCTAGTTTTGAGCGAGATGCTTTCTTGAATGTTTTCGCTCTAAATTAGAGATCAACGATCGATAATTGAATTTCCTAGAGGCTAGAATTTGAATGATAATCAATGAAAGGACAAGGGATGATGATGGAGAAACCCTAGTTTCTTCAATAGATCCCTAATTCTAGTTGATCGTCATCGATCTAGCAACAAATCATCAATAGATAAGAATTTGTAATCATAATTCTTCATCATTACTATCGATTGGATCGATTCCTACAAGTCTCTTTACAAATCTTAATAATTCATTCGATTTGGATATCATCTTGAACTTTATTAATTCTTGATTTTAGATCTAGTTTCCGATGATTCTTGAAACTAAATTTCCTCAATCTTGAATCAATTTTCTTTTATTTTTTAATTTTCAACTCAACTAAAACAAGATCGAGCAAATCACGCTTTCCCTGTGGACGATCCGCATTCACCAACGAACCTACAAAAGACACCGTTATTGATTGCGGTTTACAAATTTCTTTGGTTGTGATCTTTACACTTTTCTAAACACAACATGGAAATCGATGATCAATCACCAGGTCAAAAGGTCAACCCAAGTAGCCATGCCATATATAATTATCATTTATCAAAAATAACAAAGTCTTTTCTTTTTCTCATATGTGTTTTGACCAAGTCAATGGTCAAAACCCTAATGAGATATCTCCTTCTATACCCCTTCTCATCCGTATATACATACCCGCATCCGTGTTCCGAGAAATACGAATACAATGAGAAGAAACTAATCCAATAATCAAATACTAGGATCCGGTTTAAACCAAAGCCCACCAGTATTGTCCGCTCGAACACCACACGCGCACAAGTACGCAAATGTGATCGAACCCTGTCGTAAAACCATACGACCTCTACTCGTTTCACCCGAAGCTGGGAAACCCTCTGTGTGGGACTCTAAAGACTCGACAGTACTCTGGCAGTGGGTTTAACCACAAGCACATCAGCGGCACTAGCTGTGCGTAACGACTACCCAGGTATCTGTCGATAAGAAGGTCGACGAGCAAGCTCATCCAAACTCCTACTGAGCCTATCTGTGACAATCTCCGTACAGTCTGGTCTGTTCGTCTAAGAGTATCGCATATCGGGCCTAGGGGGTGGTAAACGTCAGATCCCTAATAGCGGTATAAGTCGTGTCGGAGTGTAGCCCAGAACACCCTGAGAAACTACTGGAACACCTACCAGTAAATCTCACTTGCCCTAGCCAGTGACTTTCTGTAATGGCTCTCCAAGCACAGCGCGATATCATCCCCCAATACCGGGAGAGACGAATCCTATCTAACCGCCACTGCCTCCAAGTTCTTCAGTACTGCACCTAACTACTACCTATTTGCATGACTCAATAGAGCCGTGGTAGGGTAGCAATCTAAGAACAGTGGGAACACACTTGAGGTGAAGTGGCAGTGTCATGTCAATGGACTAAGTTGTATTCATGTTACCTGGGAATTGCTACCTGACGATAGGTATAATACCAACAACAGTTCCTGATGAGTCTTGTCCAGTGTACTCATAACCTAATGAGCACCTGCATACTATCTCCAGTACGACGTACTAATGGCTGTGGGACAGACCATCTCCTCTGCTGGGATGAGAAGCGTATACACTAGTCTACTATGGAGTATCGATGCCCTGTCTCGATAATCCTATGACTAGGGACCTATATAAGGATGTGCTTATAGACTACCTAGCCCCCACTAGTGTGATCGCCATCACAACGCTGGTAGTCAAGCAAAGATCCTAAGGGCTCCATCAATATGTATTAGCGATATGTTAAAAGAAACATATACACATATTAAGATAGATACAAACCAAGTAGTATACTACTATATCGAACAAGACTATCGTCAATCCGTGTATATATCCCAAACTTCCAAAATGTAATATACAAACTAGTACTATACAATAATGGCCTCTAGGGCATACATATTCAACAATCTCCCATTTGCACTAAAGGCCAGTAATTGGTGTACCGCATACCCAACGTCTACACTAAGGTCAGCTGCTGGCGTACCGCATACCCAATAGCTCAAAAAGTCGCTCGAACTGTGCTTGAGGGATGACCTTTGTGAATGGATCCGCCGTGTTAACTTTTGTGTCCACTCTCCGTACATCGATCTCCTGGTGATCAATGATCTCCCTGATCAGGTGATACCGCCTTAAAATGTGTCTGGATTTCTGATGGGACCGTGGTTCTTTTGCTAAAGCTATAGCCCCATTGTTATCGCAATACAAAGGTATTGGGTCAACAATAGACGGAACTACCTGAATTTCACTAATGAACTTCTTCATCCAGACCGCCTCTCTTGCGGCATCGCTTGCAGCAATGTATTCGGCCTCCATCGTTGAGTCTGCGACGGTGTTCTGTTTGGAACTCCTCCAACACACCGCCACTCCGTTGAGGGTAAACACAAAACCCGAGACAGACTTGTTGTCGTCCTTGTCACTCTGGAAGCTTGAATCGGTAAAGGACTCGACCCTGAGGTCTCCATTATCGTAAACCAGGAACATCTCCTTAGTCCTTCTCAGGTACTTGAGAATGTTCTTCACCGCCGTCCAGTGGTTCTCACCTGGGTCTGACTGATACCGGCTCACCATGCTTAGCGCGTAAGTTACATCTGGTCTTGTACATAGCATCGTATACATTATAGATCCTACCGTCGAAGCGTAGGGTATAGTGTTCATGCGAACCCTCTCCTCGTCAGTCTTGGGAGACATCTTCTTGGAGAGGGTGATTCCGTGCAATGCGGGTATATTACTGCGCTTGGAATTTTCCATACTAAATCTCTTTAGTACGGTCTCTATGTACATGAACTGCGAAAGTCCCAGTAATCTCTTGGATCTATCTCTGTAGATCTTGATCCTCAGAATACACGAAGCATCACCCAGGTCCTTCATGGAGAACCGTTGTGACAAGAACATCTTGACCGATTGTAGCATAGGAATGTCATTTCCTATCAAAAGAATGTCGTCCACGTACAAGACTAGGAATACGATAGTTCATCCTACAATTTTCTTATAAACACAAGGCTCATCCTCATTCTTGATGAAGTCAAATTCCTTGACCGTTTCATCAAAACAGATGTTCCAGCTCCGCGATGCCTGCTTTAATCCATAAATGGATTTAAGCAACTTGCATACCTTCCCGCTGCTCCCACTGTCTACAAAGCCTTCTGGCTGATCCATATAAACGCACTCTTCCAAACTGCCGTTTAGAAAAGCCATTTTTACGTCCATCTGCCAGATCTCATAGTCATGGAAGGCAGCAATGGCAAGTAGGATCCGGATGGATTTGAGCATAGCTACTGGAGAAAAGGTTTCGTCATAGTCCACACCAGGTCTTTGACGAAAACCTTTTGCAACGAGTCTAGCCTTATAGGTTTCCCCCTGCCCATCTACACCAAGTTTCCTTTTGTAGATCCATTTGCATCTAATGGGTTTTACCCTAGGTGGAGCAATATCCAAGGTCAACACTTTATTGTTGTACATGGACTCGATTTCGGATTGCATAGCATCCAGCCACTTATCAGAGTCCCTACTGATAATGGCCTTCCTGAAACTGGTAGGGTCTTCCAAGATGCAATCCTCTCCCAAGATGCAATCCTCTCGATCCCCGTCTATGAAAAAATCATAGTATCTCTCGGGCGGATGAGAAATCCTACCAGATCTGCGGAGTGGCTGAGATTCGTCTGGGATTAATGAATCTAGCGGTTCCTCTAAATCTTCAGTTACATTTTATGGTTCATGGATTTCTTCCAGTTCTACCGTACTCCCACTAGTTTTTTTTGCAAGAAACTCTCTTTCTAAAAAGGTAGCATGGCGAGATACAAATACCTTCTGTTCCTTAGTGTGGTAGAACAGATATCCTAGTGAATCCTTAGGATATCCTACAAATTTACATAGAACTAAACGTGCATGAAGCTTGTCCAGTTTCTGTGTTTTCACATAGGCTGGACACCTCCATATCTTAATAAATTTAAGACATGGTTTCTTACTACTCCATATTTCATACGGAGTTTTAGGCACAGATTTGGACGGAACTTGATTCAAAAGGTATGCTGCTGTCTGAAGCGCATGTCCCCAGAATGAAAGAGGCAACTCAGCACTACTCATCATGGAGCTAACCATATCCAATAGGGTACGATTCCTCCGTTCCGATACACCATTGTGCTATGGTGTGTAAGGAGGAGTAAGCTGAGAGAGAATTCCATTCTTTTTTAGGTATTTTAGGAATTCCGTGCTTAAGCACTCCCCTCCTCTATCCAATCGGAGGATCTTGATACTTTTGGCAGTCTGGTTCTCTACTTTCTGAATTCTTTGAATTTATCAAAAGTTTCAGATTTGTGTTTCATAAGATACACATACGCGAACCTAGAGAGATCATTAGTGAATATGATGAAGTACGAGAACCCTCCCCATGCATGTATGACATCGGACCACACACATCACTGTGTATGAGTCCCAAGAGCTCTGCTGCTCTTTCTCCATAACCGGTGAATGGAGATTTGGTCATCTTTCCTTTGAGACAAGACTGACAAGTTTCATAAGATGAAAACTCAAACGTATTCAAGAGTCCATCTTTATATAACTTACTTAGTCTTTTCTCTCCGATATGACCAAGTCTACAATGGCACAAGTAGGATTCGTTCGTATCTAAACTCTTCCTCTTGTGTGTGTTTTGTACATTGAGAACTGTATTCTGATTTAGAACATAGATACCATTACACAGTGTACCTTCTGCAACCAGTACCTTATCAAGGTAAATGTTCATGATATTTCTATCAAGAACAAAGTTATATCCATCTTTATCAAGTAAAGAAACTGATATGATGTTGCAAACCATGGAAGGTACATAGTAGCAATTGTTCAAAATCATAGTATTGCTATTTGGCAACACAAGGTGATATTCACCGACGGCTGCAACATTAACTTGTGCTCCGTTCCCTACCTTGAGAGACATATCACCAGGTGCAACTATCCTACTTTTTCTCAGTCCCTGTAATAAATTATAGATATGCGATCCTGATCCGGTATCTAGTACCCAGGAGGTAGGACTGACTGAAAAGCAGTTCTCAATTACAAGAACATATGAAGTAGATGCAATATTATGCTTCTTCTTCAATGGGGTCTCCTTAGAATCCAGACTATCCTCTTTCCTCTGCTCATACTTATGATCGCCATCATAAGTTAGAGCCAAACCGACGTTCCCCAGCCCCGAATAAGAATTCGGATCGGTCAAGCAACACATTTTATTATCTTGATTAGGGCGTGAAATGGTTGCTACTTGGAGAGAGAGAGAGAGAAAAGAAATACTCAGCGTGCGCTCTTGCAAGATTAGATTGGTTGTTAATTTATCTAACCAGGGTGGCTCCTACTGTTTCCTTAAATTCTTATTCAAACTCTAAAAGAAGAACTAGTCAGGATTTAATCGCACGTCACAATACTTGCTTAACTTTTCATCCAGGCTAGTGTTGGTACTTCGAGGGAGGTTTTCCAACGCTTTCGCGAAGTTCCTTAATTATATAACCTCTTTTCCCTGGAGGCGTAGCCCTGCTAACACCGTTCTAGACACCTACTTGGTTTATAGCATTGATTGTTAAGTGAAATAATCTTCCGAGAGTAATCCAACTCATCAGTGGGACCGAGATCCAACTATCATTGTGTAATGACCTAGATGGAACCCACTCTAGTCACTACACTGCAGAAGGTATGCTAAATCTGCAAGTTTCCTGTATATTTGAAACTCCCGATGTGGTTTTTGCCCCAGAACCCAAGTGACCTTGACGAATAATCAACAAATCAAAAGGTTCTAGTCAAGTTCAACGCGTCATTATCCTGGATTGCATTAGACCCACCCGCATGATCCTTGATGAATAATCAACAAAATCATGCAACCATCCTAACCAATCGCATCTATCGGTGCAACAGAGAATTATTACTCAGCTACCGTTCACTGTGCCTTGACGAATAATTAACAAACGCAGCACGAATACTAAGTAGTGATTATCTGAAACGACGGAGGGCTACGGCTCGGTTTTTGGCGAAAAACCCGCTAACGTAATGAACTTGATATCGTTGAAGGAACCTAAGTGGTTTTGTAAATATATAGCGGTGAAAACTTTTGCTAAAGAGGTCACTCCCTGTGAAGGGATCTCTGCTCTTTCCTTGTCGAATGAGGTGCAGGATATTCTAAACTGAATACCACGATGCAAAGAAAAAATAATTGACTATAGTGAAGTTATTATATTGACGCAAACTTTTACTCAAGGGGTCACTTCCGATGAAGGGATCTCGACCCTTGCCTCGTCGAATGAGGTGCTGGATATTCATAACCGAATACCACTGTGCAAAGCAAAAGAGAACGTCTGTAATGTCAGTTTTTAAAACTTGGTTCCAACAACATCTTTTAGGTTTATTTTCTTGCATTAATCAAAATTAATGCGGTCCCATCAATTTAACCTATCACACCAAAAAAGAACGAAAATATGATGTGCGTATATGCCATCCGCATTCGCCACTGGGCCCCGTCATCACCCGTTAGGTTACTTAACTAACGACAGAGCGGGGGCTGGACTAGCACGGGTGCAAAACATATACAACATCTACTAGTATATATATAAGTATATACAACATTCGTCCTAGGCATGATAATAATCAACATCACAGAATCTCAGCCAACAATACAGAATGGTGGATAATCTTGGAGCCCCGGGTTTCATTTGAGCTGCAAATAAAACCCGACGTTCCCGGTCGTGTGGATAGCCTGTGCAATGAAAACCTGGACTCTTATGAGCGTGGCAAGTTACCCGCCAATCCCAGAAGTGAGGCAGCCCCCTTCAACAAAGTGGATGAGCCACCCAGCACTTCACGGAATCCGGTAACTTGGGCGCCCCTTCATGGGTCATCCTATACCCCCTACGAGTGCGGCGAATAGCCCGCTAATTCTAGAATGAAGACCCCTCCGTCTCAACGCCATGAGATGCGGGCTTGTTGCCTTATAGAACCCGGCTATTCATGCACTCCACCGTGGGGTAATCTTAGTACAGAAAAAGAAAATAATATGTACAAATGGTGACATCGACCTCAACCCGGTCGTGCCCCAAAATAATATACAACCTGGCAAAGACGGCAATCCACATGTCCGACGCTCGCCCCGCAATATCAAATGTACAAATGAATATAAACTGTACTACTAACATTGCATCACATGCTATCCACCACGACTATCCAACCACAATCACAACACAAGCATAAAACATCAACGCGAATATCACGTTCGCAAACTCGTCTAAAAGGATATATAGCAATCAGACGAGTTTACTGATCAAATGACATTCATGGTCGCAGATAAAAGTGAATGTACTGTAAACTATTAAACAGTGTCAAATATAACGATTTCGAAACACTCCAAATTGCCCCATACAGAAAACAACAGAGAATCATATTTGGGCAAAAAAAAAGCAACACCAGAAACCCAAACTCCTTGAGATAAGAGCCCATACCAAAACACGACGCAATTGGCCATAGGAAAACCGAGGAGGCTAGAATTTTGGGGTGTTTGGCCGGCCAAAACTTGGTGAAATTGTATCGTTTTTGTTCTGGGTACATCTTACAGTGTAAGGATCACTCTGCAGTTGTTTAAAATTTTTTTTGAAGCTTTTAAAAGATCAACAGAAACCGCAGTTTGGGTTTCAAGCTTTTGGAGTTGTTTCGGTTTCGTTATTTTAACATTGTTTAAACTTGCTAGTCTAGAGTTTATGGGCTAGCTCTGATACCATGAAGGGTTACACTAGCGTCCCGACCATCTTCCGTGGCCAAATGCGGAACAAAAATTTTACTACAAGTAGAAACTTGGCGCTAGGATAACACAAAAAACGGATCTTTACCATAAACCTAGTTAGCACTAAATGAGTTCTATCTACTACGATAGAATGTAAACCTAAAGAAAACAAGTCCTTCGGGTCTTCGATCCTCTCCTTAAGCTCCTCGATGGAAGTATGGATCGTGCTTGAACTCCGGCCTCCTTGTGTCAACGATGATCCACCCGAGAGTTCCAACCTTGAGCTAAACCTCCAAGTTGAGGTAACTAGAATACTTAGCTTGCTAATCTAAGTAGACTAGAGTGAGTAGAGTGTGATTTAGAGTGGCTTAGTCTCACTAACCTTGATTATTAACACATGATACACTAGGGTTTGAGAGAGGAAGAAGGAGAGAGCAAGCTTGAAGAAAGAGAAAGTATTTGTGATAATGATAATGAAAAATGAAATGGCTATCTTTAATATAACCTCAAGCATGGCATGAAAATATCTCACCAAAATCTAGGTCTAAAAATATCTCATCAAAATATATAAGGTCAACAAGTCAAGCCAAGTCAAAAGGTCAACCCAAGTATCCATACCATATATAATTATCATTTATCAAAAATAACAAAATCTTTTTTTTCTCATATGTGTTTTGACCAAGTCAATGGTCAAAACCCTAATGCGATATCTCCTTCTATACCCCCTCTCATCTGTATATACATACATGTATCCGTGTTCCGAGAAACACGAATACAATGAGACGATGCTAATCCAATAATCAAATATTAGGATCCGGCTTAAACCAAAACCCACTAGTATTGTCCGCTCGAACATCACACGCACACAAGTATACATATGTGATCGAACCCTGTCGTAAAACCATACGACCTCTACTCGTTTCGCCCGAAGCTGGGAAACCCTCTGTGTGTGACTCTAAATACTCGACAGTACTCTGGCAGTGGGTTTAACCACAAGCACAACAGTGGCACTAGCTGTGCATAATGGCTACCAAGGTATCTGTCGATAATAAGGTCGACGAGCAAGCTCATACAAACTCCTTCTGAGCCTAAATGTGACAATATCCGTACAGTCCGGTCTGTTCGTCTAAGAGTATCGCATATCGGGCCTAGGGGTGTGGTATACGTCAGACCCCTAATAGCGGTATAAGTCGTGTCGGAGTGTAGCCCAGAACACCCTGAGAAACTACTGAAACACCTACCAGTAAATCTCACTTGCCCTGGCCAGGGACTTTGTGTAATGGCTCTCCAAACACAGCGCGATATCATCCCCCAATACTGGGAGAGACAAATCCTATCTAACCGCCACTGCCTCCAAGTGATTCGGGACTGCACCCAACTACTACCTATTTGCACGATTCAATAGAGCCGTGGTAGGGTAGCAATCTAAGAACAGTGGGAACACACTTGAGGCGAAGTGACAGTGTCAAGTCAACGGACTAAGTTGTACTCATGTCACCTGGGAACCGCTACCTGACGATAGGTATAATACCAACCAACAGTTCCCGACGAGTCCTGTCCAGTGTACTTGTAACCTAACGAGCATATGGATACTATCTCCAGTACGACGTACTAATGGCTGTGGGACAGACCATCTCCTCTGCTGGGATGAGAAGCGTATACACTAGTCTATTTTGGAGTATCGATGCCCTGCCTCGATAATCCTACGACTAGAGACCTGTATAAGGATGTGCTTATAAACTACCCAGCCTCTACTAGTGTGATCGCCATCACAACGCTGGTAGTCAAACAAAGATCCTAAGGGCTCCATCAATATGTATTAGCGATATGTTAAAAGAAACATATAACATATTAAGATAGATACAAACCAAGTAGCATACTACTATATCGAGCAAGACTGTCATCAATCTGTGTATATATCCCAACCTTCCAAAATGTAATATACAAACTAGTACTATACAATAATGGCCTCTAGGGTATACATATCCAACAAATTTGAACCCACCTGTACGTACCCTTGATGAAGGCCAACAAAGTAGTACGACTATTCCAAACCAACACAACTATCTATGCTACATATGAATATCTAGCAGCTACTAATCACTATGCCTTGGCGAAGGTCAACAAACATAGCTTGAATACTATTGAACATTCATATGAAATGACGGAGGGAAACGAATGGTTTTAGTGAAACCGTGAACGTAGTGAACTTGATATAATCGAAGGAACCTGATAGCTTTAAAAAGGAGTGGTTTAAGCTCCGCATTTAAAAAGTTCCCGTTTTGAAAAAACCGAGTGGTTTTAAAATTTGTTCCAACGATTCAGCTTTGGTTAGTTTGCTTTGCATTAATAATGCAATCCCATCATTTACACCTATCATCACAGAAAGAAACGAAAATATGACGTACGCTTATGCCATCCGCATTCGCCACTGGGCCCCGTCTTACATCATTAGGTTACTTAACTAATGCCAGAGCTGGGGGCAGGACTAGCGCGGATGCAAAACATAAGCAACGTTTATTATAATATATATATATATATATATATATATATATATATAATAACCATTCATCTCACGTAATAATAGACATTCCAGATCATAGATGAACACATTGGATAAATTAGGAATTTCACATTTCGTTTAAGCCTATAACGAAAGACGGTTTCCACGGTCGTGATGAATAGCCAAATCCCACCCTAGACCCCTACGGGTGCAGCAAACTACCCGCCAAATACCCGAAGTGAAGCAACCTCCCTTAGTAAAATGAGTAGGCCACTCAGCACTTCAAAGTACCCGGTAGTTTGTGCACCCCACCTTGGGTCTATCCTAGGAGAAGAAAACAGTAAAAGAAAATAATACAACGGTGGCTACAATCTCAACCCGGATGTGCCCCGCAAAATAATATTACATCACTTTACAATTTACATCGAATGAAAGAATGAAAACCCTCATCTCACATCCCCGGCTATTCATCCATGATGATCCAACAAGTTCATATACACAAACCAACATCACAGATCACAGATATGTGCAACCCCCACTAATCGACGTATAGTGATTAGAGAATATTCAGCACATATATCACAACACAAATAAAACCCGATTAGCCAAACTACTTCGAATTTCGATCGATAACCAAATTTGAATCTACCATAAGTTCAACACTGTACACAAAAGATCCTGGGCAGAAACAAAATATCCCAAAAATCACAACATACTAATATAGGCACACTGAAGAAAACCGAGTTGACTTGGCGTCGACTCGGCCGCGGAACCGCGGCGAAATGCATGGTTTCGCTGTGCTTCCGCGGCGGTCTCAGTGAGTTACAACCTCATTTTTCTTGGGTGTTCTCAAAAAATCCTGCATGTAATTTTAAGGCCACTGAAAAGATTTTTGGACCAGATTTAAAAATCGACAGAAAGTGTAAATTTTGGTCGTGATTTTGGGATTTTTCCGCGATCGAATTTCTAAAGACTTTGCTAACGAGCTAGTAAAGGTTTAGTAGGCTCTGATACCACTATAAGTCGATGTCATGCACCCCGCGGGTTCGCGGGGAGGCGGAATATTTACAAAACGATTTTCAAAGCTCGCAACACCGACTTGAACTCCAGGATCTTGGCTAAACCCTAACTAGCTAAGCATGTAAGGAGGTCAACTACTTGGAAAGGAGTTTATACCTCATGATACAAGTCCTTCAGGTCTTCTTCACTGTCCTCCTCATCATCGTAGGCTCTGAGGATCGTAAAAGATCGATGCTTCCTTGTCGGCTTCCTCGAGTCAAAGACGATCCACCCGAGAGTCTATAGTCCGAGCTCCTACCTCAAATCCGAGGTAACTAGGGCACCTAGTTCGCTAAACTAAACGACCTAGGTGATGTAGAGAAAGAAGATGGATTAGTTTGTCTTTTAGAACCTAGGTTTCTCAACTCATGAGACATTAAGCGTTGAGAGGAAGAAGAAGGAGTGAGCTTGAGAAAAGAGAATGTGTTTTTGATAATGATAATGGAAATGGCTCTTGATAAGACTATAAGCATGGCAAGAAAATATCTCACACAAAAATATCTACTGCCACAAAATATCTAAGTCAAACCAAGCCCCAAATAGTCAAACCAAGTAGCCATGCTTCAATTATTATTTGTAAAAATAATAATCCATTTCCTCCGCCTCATAATTGGTTTAATCAAATAAATGATCAAAACCCTAATGAGGTCTCCTTCTAATAGTAATCTTGAGTAATTACAAGAAGCCCCTCTCATCCGTATATACATACCCGTGTCCGTATTTCGAGAAAAATGAATACAATGAGACGAAAATAATCCATCAATATAATACTAGGATCCGGCTTAAACCAAAGACTACTAGTATTATCCGCCCGAACATCATACGCGCACAAGTACACGTACGTGATCGAAGCCCTGCCGTAAAACCATACGGCCTCTACATGTTTCGTCCGATGCAGGGAAACTCTCTATGTGGGAATCTAAAGACTCAACAGTACGCTGGCAGTAGGTTTGACCACAAGCCACAAGCGGTACTAGCTGCACGTAACGGCTACCTAAGTATCTGTAGATAAGAAGGCTGAACTCATCCGAATTACTACTGAGCCTGTATGTGACAATCTCCGTACAGTCCGGTCTGTTCGTCTAAGAGTATCGCATATCGGGCCTAGGGGGGTAATCGTCAGACCCCTAATAGCGCATAAGTTGTGTCGGAGTGTAGCACAAAACACCCTGAGAAACTACTGGAATACCTACCAGTAAATTTCGCTTGCTCTGGCCAGGGACTTTGTGTAATGGCTTTCCGAACACAGCGCGATATCAACCCCTAATACCGGGAGAGACGAATCCTATCTAACCGCCAATTCTTCCAAGTGCTTCGGGACTGCACCCAACTACTACATGTTTATATGACTCCTTTGAACCGTGGTAGGGTAGTAATCAAAGTACAGCGGGAACACACTCGAGGCGAAGTAGCAGTGTCAAGTCGACGGATTAAGCTGTACTCATATCACCTGGGAAGCTACCCAACGATAGGTATAATGCCTACCAGCAGTTCCCGACGAGTCCTGTCCCGTGTACTCATAACCCAATAAGCACCTGCATACTATCTCCAGTACGACGTACTAATAGCTATGGGATAGACCATCTCCCCTGCTGGGATGAGAAGTATATACACTAGTCTATTCTAGAGTATCGATGCCCCGTCTCGATAATCCTACGACTAAGGACCTATATAAGGATGTGCTTATAAACTACCCAGCCCCCACTAGTGTGACTGCCATCACAACGCCGGTAATCAAGCAATGATCCTAAGGGCTCTACCAATATGTATAAGCGATATGCTAAAAGAAACACATGCACATATTAAGGTAGAAACAAACCAAGTAGCATACTACCATTTTGAGCAAGACTGTCAATACAACTGTGAATATCCCAAGCTTCCATTAAGTAATATACAAACCAATATTATACAATAATGGCCTCTAGGGCATATATCACTAACATTGTGGACAGGTAAGCACAAGTGAGGTAAGGAGGGTTCCGCTCATGAATCACCGTGAGACGAGCCTTTTAAAATTACCTCCTCACTTGTCTAGCCTAGGCACCACAAAGTCAAGTTTAGATAAACGACCGATTCCCCGCAACTTTCACTTGTCCTAAATGAGCGTGACAAGTTCTTATAGGTTTGGTCTAGATATTTTTTATTAACTCAAGACGATGCGTATGCCTTTAGTGATTTATGGGGTCTTAGGAAGGGTGATGAAATCCCTACCCAATCTTAATTGGTGTTTAAGCTCCTTAATGTCCGTATTATTATATGCAAAGCGGTAAACAAACAAAATCTAAAACAACAAAAACTTTATTTGGCGGTGGCACAATCTGTGCAAAGAAATATGCAGAAAATACAGTTCAGTGGAGTTCACAGAGGGGTTTAGAGGAAAGAGAAGGGGTGTAAGAAATTTAGGGCTCAGAAGCCAAAATTTGACCGCGGAACCACCGCTGAACCCTAGCTTTGGCCGCGGTTTCGCGGTCAAAATGTTGAGTTGGGGCTTCTACTTTGGTCCCTGCGCTCCCCTTGTTCTGTACTCCAATAAAAGGCTCTGTTTCTTATTTGATTACTGTACTTGCTCCAGATAGCTTGCACACTTGCACACAAAAAATATCAAAAATAACAAAAAGGTTTTTATTATATTTATGTATTTTTTTTTATATATATACAAAAAATATTAACCCAAATTACAAGAAAGAAATACGTTACCGTTTCCCCGGCAACGGCGCCATTGATTGATTGCGTGGAGCCACGCTGTTTATGCTATGATATGCGTTCCGCTCTGTCCTATTTGTTCTACTTACCGCAATCAAGACGGTGTCGCTTTGCAGCTAGCCGGTTGAGTACGATTCATCCTCAGGGAGATGGTATGTATGTTCGTTCTTGTTTTAGACAAGTCAATTCAAGTGTATATGTGTATGTTCAATTCAATCCTAAGTGTCGTATTTTATGTTTAAGTAAACTTGTCAGGGTTAAGGTTGGTTAGTAGAGTTAGGATTAGTCTTGTGCTTTTCTTTTGCTATTCTTAAAATGATGTTGGGATAATAGAAAGTAGCGGGGATTAGGAGGACATAGGAATGGGATTTGCGAGTTTAAGTAAGTTTTCCAACGCTAAATCCATTCCTAGTGTCCCTTTTCCTTCAGCTACATGCACTTATTTCCAACCCTAGGCCAAGCATCCGCAACTATATATCCAATTAAGTTACAACTACATGTCATGTTGTAGTGTGCCCAAAGAACTTCTTGACTTAGGTCGCGGTTATATGTCACGTATAGCGCGCCAAAGTGAGGGGGTTGTGTTTGTTTGGTCTAGGTTCGTTTTAGGATGTTTGGCGAAGAGAAGCACAATGGATTTTTCTATCCCTCATACTAACCTTCCTTAGCTCCTAACAACTGTGGAATTATTCACACATTTAAAAGAAAAAGAAAACAAGGAAGAAGAAAAGAAAGAAAGGAAAATATGGTTTTACAAATGGTAGAAAGCTAACTAGTTGGGCCCTCACCTAAGTAAGGGACTTTATAGAGTATCATGGCTTGAGAAAAATACGGATAAGAAGAAAAGAAAAAGAGCAACAAATAACAACTACTTAACAACAACAAATAAAGTTACACTATGAATTAAAATTACAATACAAAAAATAAAAATACAAGATAAAAAACAACCCTCATCTTCATTAAACCTCCACTCAAGAGCTCTCACTACACTTTTCATGGAGAATAGATGAAGAAGAAGAAGAAGATGCAACTAAACTACACTAATTCCTAACGAAGAAAAAGCATAGTACAATGGCTCAAAACTGGAGTATTTATAGGCACAGAGCCGAAACCCTATGGCCAAATTCTGAGCCCCTACAAAATTACAAAACTACCCCCAAAATACGATCTGGCGAAGACTTGACTCGGCCGCGGAACCGTCGCATAAAAGGCCTATTGGCCGTGGTTCCGCGGTGGGTTTGAAGAATTGTTTTGTCGTTTTTTCTAGGCTTCTCCATGTTGCTTTCTTCTTTCGTTCTACAGGTCCTAAATTGAAAAATGCTTCCAAAATTTCTTCAGATTTTCAACATTCTAAAATGGCTTCACTTTTAATTCATTTGACCTTTATCTCTCTCGAGCTCCGCGCACCTTTTGATCTTTGTGCTACCCCTCTCGTGCTCTGTGCTTGACCAAGACATGAATGACTACTGTTTTTTGTCTTGTCTCTTGAATTGGTAAATGGCAATAGACGGATGCGGATGACCGGAACCTGGATTTTATCTGTTTGTGGCAGATGTTCTGGATTTTGGAGTAACTGTGGAGATTTTGTATAATTTGCCTTATTTTGGATTAGAAACCTGTAACCCGTAAATATGTAGCAAACACGGATTAAAAACACCTGCTTATAAACAAACGAGCAGAAATATGGGTGGTATTAAATGCAATATTCTGGTGTGAACAATGACTGATCATGCGGAACACGTGGAAACGATAAAGTAGATAAGATTCAAAAACATGAACTTGAGTGATGATGTAACAAGTAGTATATGAAAGTGAAAAGCAAAGAAACAAGGTATTAATCAAGGGATTCTTAGTTGGAACTGCAATCTCATTTTGAACTTGGCGCTCTGATACCAACAAAACCATGTTACGCCCTGCTTCCTAAAACACGGAATACGAAGTGTGACTACGGTAGAACTATTCTTTGACTGTAGGAGTACGTCTGGCCTAGTCACCCCCATATTTCATATTTTCGGAAGCGGGGCATGACATGTTAGGTTCGCGATGAACACAAATAACTAAAATATGGATACACGCATATCAGTTCAGATCAAGGCCAGAATAGTCGCTACTAGTTCACATCCAGAAAAACACAGTTTCAGGTCTTAACTTAGAAAAGTCATCAATATGAAAGTTTTAGATCATGAAGTACAACAACTAAAAAAACTGAGTTTTCCTTATTCGGGTTCCGAATGAGGGAGTTATAGGGTTTTTGGTGACGCTGCACAGAGCAGGCCAATCTCTGTCCAGATTTGACACACAATTTTAAAAGACAGAAATGAAGTATCTCTGTTGGTTTTCCGAAAGATTTATCAACTAGTAAAAGTTTTGTCTTTCGATATAATTAAAATTATATTTTTCCAAATTTGGGTTTCCGAAACTAGAGTTATGAATTTTTGAAAGTAGTGCATGAAAACGGTTCTCAGGACTGCCAAAAATAGCGACTATGAGAGCCGTAAAACTCAAACTAGATATCGAATCATTTTGAAATTTTTAAGCCTGCTTATAAAAATATCTATTATCTTAACTAATTTTCTTAGAATTTTCAGAATACTAAACTAAATTATGAACCTACCTCGAAGACATGTTGGTGTCCAAAAAGTCGGTTTCCAACGTTTAGGGTTCTCAACAAAATATTGGTTTAACTTTTGGAAATAAAAATACGAATAAGTGTTATTCTTCCTATTTACGGCTAATGAAAGACAGGCTTAATGTATGTAAAGCAAGCATGTGGACCGATCACGATAAAAAACTAGAACAACAATAAAAAGTATTAGATCTTCAAATAAAGTGTAGGCCTCCTTTTTGTTTTGTGCGAGTATCATGTGAAATGTTCATACGTTACTGTATCTACCTTCTTTTGTTTTTTCTTTAAACATACAACTAGTCCAGGCAACAATGATCACAACGATACTCGACATGCTATCAAAACTTGTAGGTATGGATCAGTCCTGAAGTGTGAGTTTAATGTGTCCCCGATGGCGTGTCTTGATACTTAAGTACTCGAAGCCTATTCTCCTTTGGTTCCGGTTGAATTATGCGATTGCCACCGCTAGCCACCCTTTAATTTGATCGTCACTTTGCCTAAGAGATTGTTTCGGTTCTCCGCCTCATGAATTGGTGCCAAGCTAACCATAACCTTTCTTAGATATGACTCTCCCGCAACAGTAAAATTTCCTTCTTTAAGAGAACGTGCGTGTAGTAATCAATTCTAGAAAATAGCATGAAAATAAGAGAAGAGGAAAAGAGAGAACTTACCAGCCTTTTGACCGGGGAAAATCTATCCCTACCGCTTTAGGTTATAAAAATGTTGATTTTTGAAAATAGTTTCATGATTTTTATCCTTTTTTTTGATTATTTCATGAATGCAAAAGAGAAATTAAAAGAGAGGTTTAGAAAAAGCCTGATTGTGCTTCGTGATGCTGCTTGTTGGATATGTATGCCCTAGAGGCCTTCATTATATAGGATGCTAGGGATATGTATGTATAGGACAATCTTGCTCGATATGATAGTATGCTATTTGGTTTGTCTTTATCTTAACATGTGATATGCTTTACTTGTTATTTCATATCTCGTATACATGTTGATAAAGCCCATAGGATCCTTACTTGACAACCAGCGTTGTGATGGCAATCATACTTGTGGGAGCTGGGTAGTCGATAAGCACATCCTTAAAATGTTCCTAGTCATGGGAGTATCGAGACTGGGCATCGATACTCTAGAGTAGACTAGTGTATACATATCTAGACCTTGACGAGGGGTGATGGTTGGTCCCGCATCCGTTGGTGAGGTGCACCTAAGATTGTATACAGGTGCTCACTGAGGATGAGTATGCTCACTGGGGGTGAGTACACTGGACGGACTCACCGAGAACTGGCCAGATGGTATTATGCCTAACGTCAGATAGCAGTTCTTTGGTGACATGAGTGCAGATAGTCTGTCGACCCGAGGTCGTCATTTGTCTCGTATAAGTTCCTACTGTGTTTTAATTACTACCCTACCACGGCTCTACTGAGTCGTGCAAACAGATTTTAGTTGGGTATAGTCCCGAGCCACATGGAGGCAGTGAGCGATTGTTAGGGATTTTTCTCTCCCGGTATAGGGAGTCGATGTCTCACTGTGTTCAGTTGACCAACACCATAAGTCCCTAACCAGGGCAGATTGAGAATTACTGGTAGTTAGACCAGTAGATTCTCGGATGGTCTTGAGCCATATCAGCACGACTTGTCAGGTTATTAGGGGTCTGACGTGATCCACTTCCTAACCTGGCATGCGATACTCTTAGACAAAAAGACTGGACTGTACGAATATTGTCACGGATAGGCTCAGTAGGGGCTCGAATGAGTTTGCTCGTCGGCCTTCTTTTCGACAGGTACCTAGGTAGCCGTTACGTACAGCTAGTGCCACTGACGGACTTGTGGTTAAACCCACTGCTAGCATACTGTCGAGTCTTTAGAGTCCCACACAAAAAGGTTTCCCTGGTTCAGACGAAATGATGTAGAGACCGTATGGTTTTACATGCAGGGTTCCGATCATATACGTGTACTAGCTACACGGATGTTGTTCGGACGGATAATACTAGTGGGCTTAGGATTAAGCCGCATTCTAGTATTATATTATTGGATTATATTTATATCTTGGTATTAGTATTTTTTGCAGTATGAATACATGTATGTATATACGGTGAGAGCATTCTTGTAATTTTACAAGATATGCTTCTAGAAAGGGACACCTTATTTTGCATATATCTATTTTTGGTAAATAGATAATGAGGTGGAAAATGGAGATGTTTGTGGCATGGTTTGAAGCATGGCTAATTCTTTAGTTTATTCATTTGACCTTACTATTCAAACATGGTTACAATTTTCTATGGAAAAATAATGCATACTTGATTATTGGAAAAAGACATAGCCATTCTTCACTGGCCAATTCTACACCCATTCTAGTTTTTGCATTCACTTTCCATTGCTCTCCTTCTTCTTCGTCAAATCCTAACGCTCATATATGTTGCGAATCCTAGGGTTCTTTGAGATAAACTAGTCCAATTAACTCTCTACATCTTCTAAGCTACCTAGATTAGCAAACTGGGTACTTTAGTTACCTTATTCTTGAGGTTAGAGCTTGAACCATAGACTCTCGGGTGGATCGTCTTCGACACGAGGAGGCCGACGATCAAGCGCGATCCGTACCATTTGGGAGCTAAAGAAGATGAGAAGAAGACCCGAAGGACATGTATCTTAGAGGTATAAACTACTATCATAGTAGTTTAGAACTTCTTTGATTTTAGTTAGTTAAGGTTTATGAATGATCTTGGATGTTTAGTCGATATTACTCATATTAAAATTGTTTTTTGTAAATTCCACCTCTCCACAAACCTTGTGGGGTATGTGGCATTGACTTAAACTGCCTATGAAAGCTTCGAAGTTTCTGTGATCCCCGCAAACAAACACTGGATTTTAAGAGAGAAGAAATTTGCCTCTAGAGAGCTCTGAGAGGCTGAGGATGAAGAATTTTGAAGAGAGGGGGGCTTCTAATATAGTCTTCCCTTCGAATCTTTGATGAATATTTGAAATTTGAAAAAAATCGAGCTGATTGCACACATGCGGACGACACGCGTCCGCATATGTGCCAAATTGATCATTTTTGGCAATTCTGCACGCCTATTTTTGGGAAAAATCTTTTGAAAACAGCCGACGACACGCATGCAGACGATATCCGTCCGCATGTATGCTACAGTCAGCGGATTTTTACTATTTTTGAAAGCCTTGAGAATCAACAAAATCAAATTTTGCCGTCGAGGCATGCATGCGGACGATAAGCGTCCGCATGCATCGTCGACTGCAATATTTGGAAATCTTTTGATTTTTCAAATCTTTTGTTTTAGAAAATTGATTTTAAATGAAGATTGTTTCTAAAAAACTTGGAACTTCTTTTGAAATCATGTGCAAACCTATAAACTAATCTTTTCCAAATCTCAAAAGTTTAGTTTTGGATTTTATATGATGTAAAATCAAATAATACATAAAATAAGTCCAATTTACCACTTATGACATGTTAGGAATATGTATACCTTAGATACCATTATTGTATGATATAGTGGATACTTAGACAAATATATAGAGGACTTTCTTTCCCGACATGATAGTATGCTATCTGGTTGCATTTATCTTAATATGTAGACTGGTATTATTATACTTCCTGTCTCTTATATGTTGATAAAGCCCTTAGGATATGTACTTAACTACCAGGATTATGATGAGTTCATACTAGTGGGGCCAAGGTGGTCCAAAAGTACATCCTTTAACAGTTCCTAATCGAGGGGATATCGAGACAGAGCATCGATATTCCAGAGTAGACTAGTGTGTATGTTTCTTGTCCTTTAGAGGGTGATAGTTGATCCCACAACCATTGGTGTGTGACATCAAAGATTGTACACAGGTGCTAATTAGAGAATGGGTACACCGAACATGACTCACCGAGAACTCCTAGTTGGTAGTATATCTATCGTCAGATAGCAGTCCTCTGGTGACACTGGTACTGGTTAGTCTGTAGACCCGAGATTGTTATAGAGTCTTGTGTGGCTTCCACTGTGCTTTGATTTCCTCCCTATCACGCTCAAAGAAGACGTGCATACAGGTGGATTTTGGGTACAGTCCCGAGTTATATGGAGGTAATGAGCGATAGGAGGGGTTTCGTCTCTCCCGGTATTGGGGTTGATATTGCGCTATGCTCGATTGGCTATAACTAGAAGTCTCTGGCCAGGGCTGCTGCTGAGATTTACTGATAAGAGTTATCAGTAGTTTCTCGAACCGTTATAAGCCAAACATCGGCAAGACTTATCAAGTTACTGGGGTCTGATGTTTACCACCCCTAGACTCGATATGCGACATATCAGACTAAGAGACCGGACTGTATGGTAGTGTTACTGATAGGCTTCATAGAGAGTATGGACAAGATTGCTTGTTGATCTTCATATCGCTCAATACCAGGGTAACCGTTACGTCTAGCTTGTACCGCTGACGGCTTGTGGGTGACTGATGTGATCATTACCTACTACTGGTGTATTGACGAGTTTTTAGAGTCCCATACAGAAGTTTCTTGGTTCAAGCGAAACGGAGTAGGGCACGTATGCTGATATGTGCGAGGGCTAAATTAAATACGAGTATATGATATCGTATTGTAATCTGGCAGCTATCTGTTATCAAGTTAGGTTATATGTGATATAACCAGATTATCGAATCAAGTGTTGATTTAATAATGTGATACACAGATAAATGATATTAGTCGGTCATATGTGATATAACCAGATTATTAAATCAAGTGTTGATTTAATAATGTGATATATATTATATTTGATATAATTATATCTTAACTAATATCATTAGCTCACTAATTATTCTTCATAATATATATATATATATATATATATATATATTTATTATGAAGTATGGCATGAAATTATAATTTTGGAAAATAGAATAAAAGGTGGAAAAATGGGAGCATGGTGTGAAGCATGAGCTTTATCTTTTTTATATTAGTCTTGACTCACTATTCAAGCATGGTTGCAATTTATTATTGCAAATAATTCCATGCTTGAATGAGTGAGTCAAGGATGAGCCATACACTTCACCTGATCATTTTTTCATTCTAGCTTTCTTGAGTTGAGCTCACACTCTCTCTAGCTTCCATCTTCTTCTTCCTCATGCCTCTAAACTCCAACCCCTCACATATGATGTGAACCATGGAGTTTTGAACAAACTAGTGAACCTCAAATCCCCTATTTCACTATCCAACACTAAACTAGCACTTTGGTGTGGCGTGTTTCCTTCACTAATAGAAGATTAGTGAAGAGCTAGCTTGACCTAGTGGGCTTCGCATGGATCATCTTCGGCACGAAGGTCATCGGAGAAAACTCGATCAAACTCTCAAGTGGAGCCTAGTGGAGTCGCATGGACTACTACACGAAGCTTGTGAAGTCAAGGACTCGATCTATGAGGGTATAACTTCTTTCACTTCTTTAGTTTAGTTCATATCATCATAGTAAACCCTAATTATTCTAGTTAAGATCTTGGTTAGTCTAACTTAGCACCTAAATTTTTTAAATTTGGCATACTTGAAGCTACTAGAACCTTGTTGTGGTGCCATGGTAGTCTGTCATCATGACACATATGAGGCCATAAGCCATCCTCATGTGCACCACATTACTATAAAATGTTGTAAAAATATTTTAAAATTATTTTGAAGCCCGTGGCAAACTTTGAGGCCACCTTTACGTACTATATATGTAGTATCCAAACTAGCCTAAATCGGTCGAAATGACATATCAACAGTAGGTAACATATAACAATTAAACATATAAGTTTTTATATTAACTATTTTAATGTATAAAAATAATTATTTTAACATGGGTTAATCGGTATCGCAAGTTTCGGCATGACAGGGGCATAATAAGCGAATGTGAGTTTCAAGTAGAGTAAGGAGAAGGAGTAGGGACTTACGCGTTGTGTGAGTCGGTATAACAACCGGCTCACTAATTCGGTTCTAACGGTGGAAGACGGTTCTCGGCGACCTAGAGCTCAAAGAAACCAAAGACAAGGGAAAGTTTTAGCCTTTAAGAGTTTTCTCTGTGGAGTTTAGAGAAACAAAAAATAGAGAGGAGGTGATACTTATGCCTTGTGAGTAGTACAATGTCCGGTTCACCTCGTCTCGATCTTATCGGACGAGAACGCTTTCCGACAACACCGAGACTTTTAGAACTCTTGAGGAAGAAAATAGGCTCTAATTTTCTAAGGTTCTCTCTCAATTATGTGGCAGGTTTGAGGAGGAAGGAGGTGGAGGAAGATGGTCATATAAAGGGGGTTTATGATCATAATCCAGGGCTCGATCCAGCGACTTCTAGAACAACACCTTAACGTCTTAACCAATGGGATACTTATGCACGTTCTCTTGGAAGATAAAAAATAAATAACTTAAAAGATAAACAGAATATATCACTTCCTTAAACTAATTATTTTTTCCTTTAAATAAAAAAATCCTTTTTTCAATTCAAAACAAAATCGAATAAATTCTTTTTATTCAATTTTTTAAAAAATAATCTTTCAAAACCGTCTCTTTTACAAAAAAAATCATTTCGAAACAAATATATTTTCATATATTAAAAAACAGTACAGTAAAAACACGGTCATTACAGTTTATGAACATACACCCATAATTTTCTTAAGAAGTCATCAATAAAGAAAAACATGATATCTACCTCCACCTCGAGAAAGAACCGGTGCCTAATCCACCTCTGTCTTCTTCCCTTAAACACAATCCCAACGGAAATTGACCTGCCGAACTTTATGCCTCTAAGTAACTGCTTCTTTCGAGGCACCTCCCAACACGTCTCGACGGTATGACCTAATCATGGACCACAACCCAACGAACCCTGAACAAGATGAACTGGTATAAACTGTAGCAACATCTCCTACAATTGTTTGTCATTGAAGAAAATATAGGTTTCTCACCTTCATCGCCTTCATGACAATATGAGTACCTTAGAAATCTTCATGGAATCTTACAACCGATCCCGTTCAAAGCACCCAAAGAGACCATGCTCTTCGTTACATCTGGCACGTGCCTAACTGAAAGTCTACCCTAGCACTATAACAAGGTTTTTGTAGCATCAAGCATGCCAAATTTTAAAAATTTTAGGTGCTAAGCTAGACTAACCAAGATCTTAACTAGAAATTAGGGTTAAACCTATGATGATATGAACTAAACTAAAGAAGAGAAGATGGCTATACCCTCATAGATCGAGTCCTTCGCTTCTAAAGCTCCGGGTTGTGGTCCACGCGACACCACTAGGCTCCACTTTGAGTTGAACGAACCTCCTCCTAGATCTTCGCACCGAAGACGATCCACCCGAAGTCCCTCTAGCTCAAGCTACCTCTTCACTAAACAATCTTTTAGCGAAGGAAACACGCTACACTTGATTGCCAGTCAAGAGTAGGATGATGAAGTAGGGGTTTGGTTTAGCTCACTAGTTTGTTCAAAACTCCACGGTTCTCATCACATGTGAGGGTTGGAGTTTTGATGCATGAAGAAGAGGAAGAAGAAGATGAGAGTAAGCTAGAGAGCAACTCAAGAAAATTGCTAAGGCTCAAAATGAAAATGAACTCATCTCGCAAATGAACCATACTCTTGCTCACTTATTGAAGCATGGTTGAATTTTGAATAAATTTATTCAACCATACTTCAATAGTGTTGCAAGACTAATAAACAAATATAAAGCCCATGCCATAACCCATGCTCACATTTTCCACCTCATTTCTATTTTCACAAAAATAGAAAATCATGCCATGATTCATTATTATTATTATATATATATATATATATATCATATATATTAATATATATATTATGAAGAATAATTAGTGAGCTAATGATATTAGTTGAGATATAATTATATCAAATATAATATATATCACATTATTAAATCAACACTTGATTTAATAATCCGGTTATATCACATAAAACCGACTAATATCATTTATCTGTATATCATATTATCAAATCAATACTTGATTCGATAATTCGGTTATATCACATATAACCTGACCGACATCAGATAACTGCCAGATTACAACACGGTATTACATACACGTATTTAATCAGGCCCACATACATATCACATATGTGCCCTACCTCGTTTCGCTTGAACCAGGAAATTTCTATGTGGGACTCTAAAGACTCGTCAATACGTCAGCAGCAGGTGATGATCACATCAGTCACCTGCAAGCCGTCAACGGTACTAGATGGACGTAACGGCTACCTGGGTATTGAGCGATATGAAGATCAACAAGCAAGATCGTCGATACTCTTCATAAAGCCTATCAGTAACACTACTGTATAGTCTGGTCTCTTCGTCTGATATGTCGCATATCACGTCTAGGGGTGGTAAACGTCAGACCCTAGTAACTTGATAAGTCATGCCGATGTCTGGCCTATAACGGTTCGAGAAACTACTGATAACTCTTATCAGTAAATCTCAGCAGCAGCTCTGGCCAGAGACTTCCAGTTATAGCCAATCGAGCATAGCGCAACATCAACCCCCAATACCGGGAGAGACGAAACCCCTCCTATCGCTCATTACCTCCATGTGACTCGGGACTGTACCCAAAATCCACCTGTTTGTTCCTCTTGAGCGTGGTAGGGAGGAAATCAAAGCACAGTGGGAGCCACATAAGACTCTATGACGATCTCGGGTTTACAGACTAACCTGTACCAATGTCACCAGAGAACTGCTATTTGACGATAGGTATACTACCAACTAGGAGTCCTCGGCGAGTCCGTTCGGTGTACCTATTCTCTAATGAGTACCTGTGTACAATCTTTGATGTCACACACCAATGGCTGTGTGATCAACCACCTCTCTCTAAGGGAAAAGAAACGTACACACTAGTCTACTCTGGAATGTTGATGCTCTGTCTCGATATCCTCTCGACTAGGGATAGTTAAAGGATGTACTTTTGGACCACCCTGTAACAACCCTAAATATCCTATACAAATTTTTTCAAAATCCATAAAAGGGTATTTTAGCCTGAGCACAAGATACAAGTAATTATTTTGCTTTTTAATTACAAGTTAAAAGAATGTAACAACTCCATTTTTAGTGTATAAAAATTTGCTTTAAAATTAATGTATACTTGGGGTATTTACATTTACTGTTATTACTTTAAGTAATTATTTAGCTCCATAATTACAAGAAGGAGCTTGTGGCTTATTGGTAATACCTTGCACTGCTGAACCAAGCCACCAGAGTTCAAATCCCATACCCCACATTATTTTTAAATTTGTTTTATTTTAAAATTTTTAGAAGTTCAAGAGTCAACACGTGCTAACTCCTAAAATTCCCACTACACATGAAAAACTAAATATACCAGTGAGTACACCAACCAACAGCGGACCCACCACATGCTTGACTCGGCCTGATTCGGGCCGGCGCCGCCGGCCGGACTTGGCCAGACGGCCGAGTCCCCAACATAAAAGTTGGGGCTCTTGGGCTACTCTACCTCCCTGCACACTTCAATTTTCCAAATCAGTTCCAGAGACCTTTGAAATCCCCATTTACTCCATTTTTAATGAATTTTAATACATTTTTACATTTTTTTTCAATTTAAATTCTTCATCTACCCTAACCCTAGCCTAACCCTATAAATACCACCCCTACACTCTACCCCCTCACCCCAAAACCCTGAGCCAACTCTCAAGAAATCTTTAGAAACCCTAGTATGCAATCGAAGTGAGTGAAAGACGAAGTTCCGGCGGATTTTCCGGCAACGACCCTAGAAGATCCCGGCGACGAAACGACGCACCGGCGACTCCTCCCGATCCATCTTCCTCTTGTCTTTGATCGAAACCCATAAGTCCCAATTCTATCTTCTCTATTCTTTTCTAGAAATACATAATTACAATACCCGACGGAATTGGAACAAAACCGATTTCCGATTCGGTTTCTTCCTAAACCTCCATTTTCTTTAATACAATTATGCTAAAACCAATTCATGTTGACTATTAAATAATAATCAACCATATTGATCAATTTTCATATCAAATGTAATTGCTATTTCCATTTTACCGTATTTTTTTCATTAAAATACCACATAGTTCATTTCTACATTTAAACCATCAAAACCCTTGTTATACCTTTAAGTAGATCACGAGGTAATGACCTACCTCCTCACACACTCATATGCAATATAGCACAATACCCTCGGGAACATAGAATACGAGAAAACGAATCATTGCAAATAAATACCATTTACTTAATAAAAAACCGTTTTCTAAAGGATTTAGTATTTTGCACAAATCTTTGCAAAGCGCCGCTATAACCCATTTGGGGAACTCGTTCGGGATGGCGCGGATTATCGCACATCCTCGGGCTTAGTAGTGCGAGATGCAGACCTCCGCAAGGAGCATTCGGCCTCGAAAGATTTAAATACGAAAATCTAAGGAAAATGAGATTTCTAGAAATATAATATATATTAAAAAATTATTTTCATATAAATATATGTATATTTATCCTTAAAATATCTATTTTGTAATAATATAAATATTCCATTTTTTCTATAAATATCACAAGAATTATTTTACACTAAAATACCATGAATTCCATATAAATCAATATTACAAATAAATACCTTTTATTATGGAATTAGGATATTTTCACTAGAAATATCACAACATAAAATCTACATTCATTACAACTCTAAAGACGATTAATAAATACTTAGGGTGTATTTTGAAAACTATACAAAAGTATTTTTTACATAAACCCCTCCTCAAGTTCTGTAAATTACACTAAGGACCCTAGTAAACGTAGGTTTAAGCGGGACCAATCTCTTGAGTCTCAGGGAGTTGGAGAAGTGGGTGCTTGCCTATCTAAGGTAGACAACTTAACAATGGTGTTATCAACATGGTAATCGTTTTTGAAAAAGACACAAATCCTGCCGCCCATGTGTAGCGGTTACCGATAATATCAAAACAATCAGGACTTTAATTTACTTTTCTAATTGTCTGACTCAGATGAGTCTATTTATAATCTGAACTGAATATGATTCAAGTACAATCTACAATCTACAATCTATAATATTACAATTCAACCTGAATCCATGAATCCATTATTCCATATATTCAATCTATCAATCTATACAACTTGACTGAACCGAACTATGGATATACATTCCATTTACATGATTCTCCAGTTACATTCATTTACATGATTATACAATTACATCCGTTTACTGATATCATGGTTTCGGCAAGTCATCCAATTATACAACCTATATTACAAGACAATTCAAGTTGCAATACAATACAACAATACAATCAAGATAACACGGGGTTTAAGGGGTAGACTGGTACGGAAGGTGTTAAAAGTGGCATGAGACTGCAAGATTTAAGACACCTAACCGTATCCAATTTCTGTTGTTCCGGGTTGTATAACGGAGCCTTGTACTCTATATTCCGTTTGCCCTGGTCTCTAGCATATAGAGACCCCTCTCGTATACACTGGTATCTTTCTGTACCAAGCTACAAACAATATCATTAACACAACATCATAACAATATAATACAACTTTAAAAGTTACTCTCTCTCTTTCTTCTTTTCTATTTCTCCCTTCTCTTTGGGACTTACCGAGCGATCTGTTCGCTGACGATATTCTCTTTCTTTCTTCTTTGAATATCGTCAGGTGATCTGGACACGTCAGAGATCGAGCCTACTGCTAAAGACTTGGAGCAATTCAGTGAAGACCCTGAGCTCTAGTTCATTGTACACTTTCCATTCAGTACTTTTCATTTCTGTTATGCCATTATTTAGGCATTGCTTTTTATCAGTTGTATTTACTTTCCATGTATTGTACAGAAAGAATGTAAATAAATAAAGTTGTTATTTGATTATATCTTTTCTCTTGTGTATTTACTTTTTGCTTAGTTACGCTTAGCGTATTTACTTCACATTAAATACGTAGCGGCCCAGTCGCGTCCTTTGCCCGTATACTGGGAAGCGGGGCGTGACACACCCTATCCCCACTAGTATGATCTCATTATAATCCTGGTAGTCAAGTACATATCCTAAGGGCTTTATCAACATATAAGAGGCAGACAGTATAATAATACTAGTCTACATGTTAAGATAAAGGTAACCAGATAGCATACTATCATGTCAAGCAATGAAGTTTTCTATATATATGTCCAAGCATCCACTATATCAACAATAATGGCCTCTAGGGCATACATATTCCTAACACTAACGTCAGCCAATGCTCGATCTATCTCATCATGCATGCGAACCTGAACATTACCAATCCCAAATACTTTGCTCGATGCATTGTTCCCCACAAAAATCGGGCCTCTATCAATGAGACAATATGTATTAAACCAACTTCTATGTGAGTCACAAAGAACAAACTCCTCGAATCTAACATCCACACACCATGTGTATCTGAAGTTGCACATATTGATAAAACCAACCCATCACTACCCTCATCTGAATCCTCCATCACAACTGCAGTACTGAAAGAATGCTGCTCAACTCTCTCTTTGCGCTTCAGACAATCCATTTTCCAACGACATTTCTCCTTTCAAATATAGCTGTAACGACCCAAAAATCCCCGTACCTTTATATTTCACTTTCTTTTTAAAAGTTTTCTTTCTTTCCAAATGTTGGTATATATTCAATTCTTGTTAAATATATGCAAGAATAAGCTTGTATCCCATTGGTTAAGTTACTTCACCATTGTTCCATAGGTCACTTGTTCGAACCTTGGATCTTGTAATTATTTTTATCAATTTTTTTAATCCTTTAATAACCTACAAATGAGACCTTTCAATTACTTTAACTCCCAAAATGAATTCATAATAAATTAGAATTATTACGAAGATTTATGGTCTTTCTTTATATGTACATTTTCCTCCTCCTCCTTCCTCTACAAAATCAAAACTCTCCTTTTTTAGCCTCTCATCTCTTCATCTAAATCAACTCGAAGGTCCCCGATACTTCTAAGATGTCTAAAGTCTCTCGATCGAGGCTTTTATCGCATCGGCGATACGGTTGTTGTTGGATATAATGCTCTCAAGACAATTATTGTAATCCAAGCAGGCGATTATGATGATTGAGGGAGGATTTATACGGTTAGAATAGTATTATTCTAAATGATAGTATGCTATCTGGTTTAACTTTATCATTATGTACATGTCTTGTGTAAGTTGATGCCGCACACCTCACATGGTTTGTAGGGAGGAGGAATTTACAAAAATGATTCTTATGACAAGCAATATCGACTATACATCCAAGATAGTTCAGAAACCCTGACTAGCTAAACTACATAGAGGTTCTAAACTACTATGATAGAGTTTATACCTCCAAGTTACAAGTCCTTTGGGTCTTCTTCTTCTCTTCTTGAGCTCCTAGAATATGCGGATCAAGCTCGGTCCTCGGCCTCTGATTAGTCTAAAATATTGCACTTTGGTATGAACATTTTCCTTACTTTTGTTAAATACTAAAAGGTGTTTCTTGTAAATATAGAACATATGTGGATCTATTTGTAAAAATTAATTATCATATGTTTCTATATTATATTTAACTTAATAAGGGAAAATACATGCATATAATATTTATATGAAATATTATATTTAAAATATGTATATCATATCAAATATCTCTAACCATATTCTTAATGTATAATATCAGACAAATGGTTAAAGATAATATCTCAAAATAATAACAAATATTACTAACACTATGACTTGAGATGTTGTGCATATATTAAGTTCAGATCTGGAGATCAGGAGATCCGAGATATTGGGAACCAAATCTGCCAATAAAATTGAATCAAATCGTAAAATTATGAATGGCAGAGACTCAGAGAAATATTTGGAGAATCCAGACATTGAGATAATATCCACATGTCAACATCAGGCAACACAAGAATTTTCAAACCCTGATTCCACCATGATGCTGCCCAACCGCCGCCCAACCCCCTAATTTGCGGTGGATCTGCCGCCTTCTTATGGCCGTAGGATATGAGATTTGGTGGGTGTGATCGCAACAGCAAATTATCGCACATAAAATCTAGGGTTTCCGCTTCTAAGGCTATTTAAAGGACCGAGAGCTATACTTTGAAAAATCATCAATCCGAAGTGATCAAGAGATCCGATGAGATCCACGAATCCAGGGTGATCATCAGCTAATCATACCTCCAAACAACAGAGAGAGCGAGAGCAAAATTAGGGTTCTTTGTAATCTACTTTGTATGAGAGTTGTATGCAATAGTTGATCAATAAAGGTAGTCTTTTTATTAGTCTTTTCACATTTATTTTCTGCATTAAAATTCTGTATTTTAATTTCTGCATCTTACATTATGTTTTCTTCTTCTTCCTTTCTTCTATCTAAAACCATGTGAGAGTAATACTTAGCTTGCTAGGGTTCGTAGGTTAGGGTAGATCAATGGATGATAAAATTGTTTAACTCTTTTATACATTTTAAAGTCTATAAACCTTAGCAAAAAAAATGTTAACATCCTTATCGGGCGCGCCGTTAATTCATTGATAGTCACGAACATGATTCGAGATCCGATTAACACTTGCTTTGATAAGGGTTAGACATGAATAGAGATCAATGCAGAGACAATGGTTAATAGTGTGGAAATCCTAATTTCTTCCAAAAACCATAATATACATTTATCCCTATCGATCTAATTTTAAACTATTAAAAGATAAAAAGGTCATTTTTAATTGTTCATCCATTACTACCAAGTCCTATGAACCCTACAAGCTCTTTCTATCTAAATCGTACATCCGTAACTACAACCAATTATCCCTTTTCAATCAACTCGTCTAAGGCAAGATAAAAGATTCACGTTTCCTTGCGGATGACCCGTATTCACCACGGCAAGCTATTTAGCGACATCGTCCTGATTGCGGTTACTTTTACAAAAATAATTTTTTTCCAATCAAATGGTGCCGTTGCCGGGGAAACGGCTGTAATCTTTTTTCTTGCTATTTGGGTTGAATTCTTATTAATCCATACCATAAAATAATCAAAACCATATCTTGTGTATTTAACGATTATTGTGAGAGTTTTTGCAAGGGATTTTAGAGTCACTAGAGCAAGACAATAGAGAGTTAGACAATCTCAACATATTCCAAAGGAGCCTAGGGTTGAACTGAAGAAAACTCAGCAAGAGAACCCTCCAAAGAGCTGCGGTTGGACGGAAATAGTGTGCTTTTTGCGGCGGAACTGCGGCAAGGTGGAGGAGTTGCTTCCCCAAAATCTTCTGGTATCGTTCTCTGATTTCTCTCTCTCCTCTAAAATCCAATATTCTAATTTTTCTGCAGGATTCTTTGCAAATATCGCCGCTCAAAAATCTTTTTGTGTGTTTTGATATTAGTTTGTTTGTGCATATCTTAACCGGACACTAAGGGGAAATAACCCAAATCTAGATTAGGTGGGGATTTCATCACCCTTCCTAGGCCCCACAAATCATAAAATGAGCATGTTTTTACCCTACATTAATTAAAAAAATATCTAGACCATGTCTCTAAGGACCGCCGCGTTCAATTAGGACAGAGGAGGGTCGTGGGTAATCTATCACTTATCCGCATCTCTCTTATGGTGTTTAGGCAAGTGTGACTAAGGAAAGTGGTTACTTAATTAGGCCCGCTATTTTCGGCGATTTGTATAGCGGGTACCTCCCACTTACTTGGCTCTTACCTGGCCACAAGAGTGATAAAGAGATGGTAGAGGATTGATCCTGCGGCTTATCCTTTGGAACTCTAGGAGCGGTCTAGTGCTTGACCTAGGTGACCTTAGTTCCAGGGTTGATTGTCCATTTTTTGTGATTTGTTGAGTCAAGCCTCACGTCCGACACTTTTTCAAAACAAACCCTTTAAATTCTTTCTCACACACACTGCAACTTGCACTATACCCGCTTAGTGCATGATCGGCTGGACACGTGATTCTAGTGCCCGTCTTGTCCGCTTTTTTGCTATCGACTCCGAAGTCGGTAATTCTTCATCCTCTTTTTTCCCTCCACCTACCACATCTCCTGAAATGGACGGATCTCCATCAGGATTTCACAATACCACCCTGCCATCACCCCTAGATGTGCAGAATCCACCGCACATCTCTCTCCAAGAAAGATGCTACCCGTGCGTGGACCCTTTCCTACTTGTCTTTCTATTCCACCGGCTAATGGGGATAATTTTGAAATTAAACCCCACATTATCAACTTGTTGCTTAAATTCCACAGGCTTGAATCCGAAGACGCATACGTTTTTATAACAAAATTCAAAAACGTATGTGCAATGATGGTCACTATATGGATGCTATGGGATTATTTCTTCTCCCTTTTACCTTGTGTGATCTAGCAGAAAAATGGCTTTATAGTACTGCCGCACATTCTATCACCAAATGGGATGAATTTGTTATAGCATTCCTGAAGAAATTTTATCCCAATCATAAAACCGCCCATGTTCGAAATGAGATTAACCAGTTTACCCATCTTTCCAATGAACTATTTTGGAAATACTTTGAACGGTTCAAGGATCTTCTTCTACAATGCCCCCATCACGGTATTGATAAATGGCAACTTTGCCAAATTATATACGAGGGTGTTAATCCTGCCACGAAACAAATGCTTGAAACCATTTGTTAATGCCATTTCATTTCTAAAGACGATGGCGAAGCTTGGCAATTCCTGGAAGATCTCGCTGAACAAACTTTATAGTGGGAAAGCGTTAGACCAACTTCATCTAGGGAAGGCGTCCATCAGCTCGATATTCCTATCGCAGTGAAAGCCGAAATGGTAGCAATACAAAAGAAATTTGAAGCTATGGAAAACAAATTCTCGTCTGCCTCCCTATACCAAGTTACACTCCCTAAAACCGTGTGTGGTTGCTGTTATAACCCTTCATATTTAACGGAAGAATGTACTTTGAATCCTCCGTTTCAATGTCAAGAACAAACTAATGCTGCTTTTCAGCAACGACCTAGAAACGCTCCCTATTCTTCCGCATATAATCAGGGATGGAGGTATCACCCTAATTTCGCTTGGAACTAAAACCAGTCTCAAAATAAAAATCAGTTTCCAAGCCAGAATAATTATCAAAGGTTTTCTCCAAATCAACAACAACCACCACAACAAAATCAGCACCCTTTTCAACAGCAACCGTTTCAAAACCCGGCTAACAACTTTGCACCTTATAATGATTCTGTAACATTTCAGAAAAATAAAATATTATTTTTGGGAATTTTTATAATTAAATAATATTATATTGAATATTTTAATAAGGCGGTATAATTAAATACCGATAAATTGGGAAAATTATGGAAATTACTGAAAAGAGGGTGTTTTATGTGATTTATGCAAATTATGAAATTTTATGATTTATTATACACTATTTTAATGCTAATCGCGATTAAGTATCACTAATTGGGCATTAAGCGTGTTTTGTGCACATGGCATGCACATGTCATTTTTCACACTTGTTACATTTTCTTATCATGGCTTTTCTTCATTTTCTTTTGCATGGTTTTAAGTTTTTAAAAGAGAGGAGAAAAGAATATAATAGAAAGAAAAGAATAAGGCAAAATATTAAAAAAATGAGGTATGGGCAAGTGAGAGAAGAGAGAGAGAGAGGTGATGGGTTATTTGACCTTGGCTCCCGTTCTTCATTTTCATCATTTCCTCTCCCATTTTCAGCCATGGAAGCACACTCTACCTCCCCCTCTTCAAGCCACAAAACACCATCAAAATCTACTCAAAAGTCCATCTCCTTTTCATAAAAAATGTGTACAAACCCATTAGCTACACTTTGGACAAAGAAAAATGGGATTTTGATGCTCTAGGGGATTCATGAGTGCCAAATGACGTAACCTCTTCACCATTTGTGTAGTTTTTCTTTCACTTTAGCACCAAAACATGTTTAGATGTGATTAAGTGGTGTTTTGCGAACTTTGGAAATTCCTAGAAGAGGATTAGGGTTTGAATTGATTCCAAAAGCGTAATTGAGGTTAGTAGTGACCCTAAACCCCTGTTAGTGATATCATATTGGACTAAAACCTGAGACTTAATCCAGGAATACGAACTTAGAAACCCGATATCGATAAAATTGTGGATTCTGTGAGAGTATAATGAAATTGCTAACACCCGGGGATCTGAAAAATTATTTAGCAAACACTGAGAGATAAGCAGGCACCCAGGAAGCTAACCCAAAACCTGAGCCACCCCCTCCATGTTCTGGCCACAAATTGCGGCCAGGGTGGGATCATTTGGGTTCGTATTTGTTCTATGGCTTTATCTCCAGAAAACTAAACCCTCCATATGTGCAAAATTGGCTAATTTCACCTAGGGTAAAATCTGGGACTATTTCCTTGAGTTGCTACCATGTTTTGCGATTCATTTTGACTTGAATTTTCGTATTTGATATTGTGTTTCCTTCGTGTGGCGTTTGAATGTCAACGACTAGGGTTATTGGTCGTGTTTGTATGCGGGGGTATAGGTTTTGACCTATGAGCGAGACGTGTGCCGTTTCGGTTTTCCGAGTTGGTTTTAATACGTATTTTGCGATTGTGTATATATGTAGGTACCCCCATGAGGATTCGAGATGATGAAGAAGATGATGGCGATATCGACATCGGCAAGCAAGAGCAGGTGAGTAGATTTATATCTATGGGGGAAGTCAGGTGGATGGCGTATAGCACCCCCGTAATGTCGTAAGAAATGGTATGATGTGATATAGATTTACTTAGATATGTTATTGAGAGATATGAACACTTAACAAGAAAAGCTTTAGGAGATCATGGATTAGTGTTAGCGAGAATTGAAGGAAGGATTTAGTTGGTTTTTTAGTCGTGAACCCTAGAGTAAGGTTGTACACATACATATATACATACGGGATTTGGTTTTGGGTGTATACGTCATAAGTATATATATAGGTTTATGTAGATGTTTTGGTGCTTATACACACACACACACACGTATACACGGATGTTGAGGATATTATATGATATTTGGAGGCGAGTCGATATGATCGGGCATGATGCCGTAAGTTGTAATATGTGTTTGGGTCATGATATGAAATGCGGCAGGATATTATAGTGGATCGTTGGGTGATGTGATTTTATTCACACGAGGACATATGTATGATGATATTGGTATCAGTTTAAACTAGACTTTAGATCAGTACCCCCAGTTCATGATATGTGATGATGATACCATATGGATGTTGTGTTATATGTGATAGTTCATGATATGTGACGATGATACCATATGGATGTTGTGTTATATGTGATAGTTCATGATATGTGACGATGATACCATATGGATGTTGTGTTATATGTGATAGTTCATGATATGTGATGATGATACCATATGGATGTTGTATTATATGTGATAGTTCATAATATGCGATGATGATACCATATGGACGATGTGTTATATGTGATATTCGACCCGTACCCAGATTTGGGATACCGTACGATAGATTTACCGTACGAGATATAATTATGATGTTAGATCTGCACTCTTGACTCGAGGATATCATATATATATTGTATCGTATGTGATACTGTTGAGGCGAGATCACCGACTACTAGATATTTATATAGGTCGACTCAGACCTAGGTGGATTTCCTTACCTTTTTGACTGGGCTCGAGTTATACTTGTTTTCAAATGCAGTGAATCGTGAGTACTTTAAAATACTAAACTGTATGACTCGTATATTGGGTAGGTTTATTCTTCAGTGTTGTTGTTACTATATCACTTTCTGTATATTCATGATGTTTCATCGCATTGCATGCTTATACATATGTTATCTGTAATTATTATGAAACCCTGCTGTCAGGACACCAGCACCATTATCGATGATGCATATATTCCACGTACACTTGCTCGCCGGCTCACACACATCATCATCGGTAATTGTCATGTCATGTACACTTTAGGGAATACTATTCATTGACATAGCTTGCTAGTTGATAGTTGCAATATGTTATAGCTTTCATATGCTAGTTTAACTATTGCATTCATTGCATGATATTAGATGCATTCATGTATTCATTGATTATGCAGTATTATGGAGATTCTTGTCGGTTTTCACTGTTTATTGACATGGTGATTTGATGATTTCGGATCCTTCTTGAGATTTTATGGATTTAGAAACCGCACGTGAAAGTTTTATAAACCGATGAGTTATTTTAAAGAGAAAAATGCGGTTTTCCTTGATATGATGAGTATTGTCCACCATGATATTTTCTCGGTTCTGAGATGGTTTTCGAGCCCCGATTCAAGGAGTTGGATGAACCGTCTGCGGGTACATGGTGGACCCGGTATGGTACCCCGGAGCAAGAAGCTCGAATTGTAGACGATGAGCCCGGCAGGGGCAGACTGCCTACCGGTGATTGTTTAGTGTGGCGGATATCCGGAGGATACCGTTCGTGGTCGTGTGATTGATGATATGGGCCGATCTGGACTGACGGAGCCCGAGGTATTGAGATATTGAGATATTGAGATTTTAGACACTGAGATATTGAGATTTGATGATACAGGCCAGTCCGGATAGCCGGAGCCTGAGATATTGAGATATTGAGATTTATGTTTTGTGTCGATGCTTGACACTGATTTCTCTGTTGATTTCATTGATACTCGATTTATATACATACAGAAATCTCATTGAAGAAAGAAAACAGCTGTCTCACTCATGATGTATTCTGTTTCCATTCGTAATGCATTCATACATCATATATCTGATATGTTGCTATCTGAGGCACTGACACGAGCACGTGGTATTGCACTTATGTGTAGTTGGATCAGGATTTTTATTGAGGATATTACTTGTTATGACCTAGGATAGCGTCATGCATGCGATTTTTACTCATAGATGTTTTCTACTCGCGAGTTGGCAACTCATCCCGTTGTGCCACAGTTCCTTGCAGGTTTTGCCGTACAGATTTCGTTGCGGCTTTGCTGGCATATTGTTTCTTTCGGGTGATTGCTTTGGTAGGTGGGTTCACTTGCATCGTGACCACCATTGTACATTTATTATTTCAGTTGTATCTAGTAAACTCCATCAACCAGACTTGTGTATTTGATAGAGATAGATGACCAGTGTATATTCTTTCGACCTTAGAGTCGCGCGCTGTATTATTGTGGTTTTCCTCTGCTTTTCTTGATGATGTTGGATTTTTATCCTGAGTTTGATCCTCGCCTTTTGGCGTTGTATATTATATTGCTTACGTGGTTGTGACCGTCAATTGACGAAGAGCTAGCTCCCGCTTGGGGATGCCTTTATTCATTATATATGCTTTATCATGTTTGTACCCGTTTGGGGTCAGTTTTTACAAAGGAAACTCTGCCGAAATTTTCAGAATAGACTTGAGATTTTAAAAATGCATACTTCGGCATATGTTGTTAAACTTCTTTCTCTAAAATTGGTTTTTCCTTCACTCTACTGCTTTACTTGGTTTGGATTTCTGGGTTTTGGCTTTACTTAGATTACGTACGCCTCGAGACGTTTCGTAGTTTAAGTGCCGGGCATGTTCCTACTTTTTGGGTCGTGACAAAGTTGGTATCAGAGCGTTAGGTTTTACCTTCTGAGTGTAGGATGACCCTTGGTTGATGGAGTAGGTGACTTAGGAAGAGTGACATACCGTGTGTATGTTCCGCGGCATACTTACGATACACTACTCTTCTTAAGAAGCCTTAGGATGTACTTTTCCTTGCAGAGCATTATATTCATTCTTATGATCTATCCACTTCAGTATCGGTTTATGGTTTGCTGCCACGATTACACGAGCAGAGAGAGCTACGGCTAGAGTTGCGTCAGCACGAGCTCGTCACGAATGAGGACTGACCAGGGCGTGATTCCAGGGACATACGATTGCATAAAGGCATCGTTTTATTGTGTTTTCGCGCCGTGAGCATTTGATGGATCACTATTATGAGATTTCTCGGACGTGCAGATTTGCACCAGAGGATTGAGCCACTGATAGAAGCCATCCAGAATGTGATGACCATTGATGTATTGCTTATTCATGATGATTGAGGCACTGTTCAGCGTGCAGACGAATGAGCCAGTTGCTGCTGCGAATGACGAGATATCTCCCCAGATGTTGGAGCTATTGCAGTACGAGTTGTACTTAGAGATATGATAGTAGGTCACTAGTCACCCGAGGATGAATGACTAGGACATGTGGTTCGCTCGCTTACCCCGATGCGAGGTCATTAGATTGATTGATTCCAGCTAGAGACGACTTCACACAGGTACGTTGGTAGTCGATAGAGACGATCGAATGTCAGGAGCCCATTTTCCAAGTTTAAAGTATTCAGAGACAAATGCAAGTAATTCTATGGACCCTCTAGAAGAATTAAATCCTAACTCGACATAATGACCATGGAACCCCTTTGAACCTTAGGGTTTGCGGCAGTTCAGCGGTGCCATTAGTGAGGCTTGGATTTGCCCTTCTACGGTTGGTCTACAGGTGCTGTGGCATGTATTCAATACTATTAAACTGTACCAAAGATGTTGAGCTCTTGGGGGATTATGAAACCTTGACGAATTGATCGAAAAGTTCGACATCATTCGGATATCATGTGATGGGATATATTGCTGGGGAGACTCTAGATACGAGTATAGCCGTTGGAGCGCAGTCCATGCAACCACGAGGAGACGAGTCCGAATTAGTCGACATTAGAGAAAAGTGGAGTAATAAGTTCGTATGAGATCGTGACGAGATGGCCTTCCACTCCGCTGATATCAGAGAGCTGATATGCATATAGAGGCGTTGAGATACGACCAGTTTCCGAGGAGGAGTTGTGCTGAGAACGCAGATGTCCAGAAGAAGAGAAAGGATTATTCTAGAGTACTAGCCTCCGTACAGTTCGGCATAAGCGAGATCGGAAGAGACCCTGAGCAGGTTCTTCCTAGGACACTGCTGCAATGAGATTTACACCGAGGATCAGATGTGTGACGTATATTCAGAGGACCAGAGACCGACGCCAAAGACGTGCCGCTTGATGAATGGTCGTGCTAATTGGCCGTGAGAGGACCAGAGGAGTACTAGAGTAGATCGTTTCCGTTAGTACACCGGACCGGGCCAACGAGACGAGGGATTGCAAGATCGGTAATCCACAGAGAAATGAGGACCTAGAGACAGAAGACGCCAGACCATGAGCAGGAGGCAGCGGATGTTCTTGCTCTTTCAGTTTTGGACGTACCGACACTTTTCGACATTGTAGGAGATGTACCTCAATGTCAATGTTGCGATTCGCGTTTGTGATACGAGTATCACACTTATATCGCTTGGATTTGAGTTTTGATGATTGGGCTTTATGGTATTGTTTTCATGCACCATGGCTGCACCTACTGAGTATTTACGTTTTGTGCATAGTTGTTGCACTTGAGATATGCTTTATATACCGTTGTGTTGATTTATGATTTGTGCAGGTTTATTGCACTTGATTCAGTTTTGTGCCTTGGCTGCATATGTTTATGATTTCATGGATTGCATACAGCTGATTTAATTTTTGTGCAGGTGGGATGCACTCGATTTGGTTTTTGCACTCGGTATAGCTTATTTGTGCTTGCAGTGTGTGGATACGTGTTTTATGCACGCAGTTGCACGCGTTTATGATTTTATACATCTTGGCACACTCGGTGCTGCTTTTTATACGCATTTGAGTTATTGATGCATTTCCGTGCACTTGTTACACCCGATTTGTATTTTGTGCAGTTGTTGCACTAGGTTTTTACACTGTGCATTGTTGCACCATATTGTATTTCGTGCACTGGATGCACTGTATTTGATATTTTATGCACTGGATGCACTGGAGTTGGTATTTTGTGCACTTGATGCACCATATTTGTATTTTTGTGCGATTGTTGCACTGTAGTTGTATTTCATGCACTGGATGCACCGGATTCATATTTCGAGCATTTGTTGCACCAGCTAGGTATTTTGTGCATTCGTTGCACCGGAATTATACTCCGTATCTTGGTTGCACCCGATTTATGTCTTTGAGCATTTGTGTTACCAGATTTGTGTTTTGTGCGCGTCTGCACTTGATGTTCCTTTTCATACATGTTACTGCACTAGATACTTTTCACGGACTGACGCACTTGGGTTGGATTTTTGCGCATATTAGACGCTTAATATTGGATTTTGTACGCATCGGATGCACTTGATTTAGATTTTATTCGTGCTTGTTGGATGCACTTGATTTAGATTTTATTCGTGCATGTTCGATGCCCTTGATTTAGCCTTCATTCGTGCATAACGGATGTACTTGATTTGGATTTTCGCCTATGTTGAGCGCATGATATGAGATTTGGTTTTGTGCACACCGGATGCACTCGATTGGGGTTTTCATTTATGCATGTCAGTTGTACTGGATTGAGATTTTGTGCACCACAGTTGCACTCGACTTCGATTTGATGTCATTTGAGATGTTGATTTTGATTTCATGCCTATGGTATATATAAGATTTGACTTGTGCTTTCGGTGTAGTTTCCATGCGCTTTTAGTATTTTGATTCGATTTTGTGTACGCTGATGCACATAGTTGTGAGATTTTATACCGTGGTATACCTGATTGGATTGAGGTTTATTATATACCATCGATTTCGATTATGATATTTGATATTGTTTTCGTGCACCTTGTGCACTGGATTTGGATTCTTGCGCATATTGGGCGCTTGATGCGATTTTGATGCACACCAGATGCACTAAATCGAGATTCTTCGTTCATATCAGATGCACCTGATATTGCTGTCAGGCACATCCGATGCCCTTGACAGATGTTTCGTGCACACCCGATGCACTTAGATGTTGTTTCTGTGCACATGTATGGCACATTCATGGGTTTCGATTTCCATGCGCACCAGACGCTCGTACCATTTATATGCACATTTTGGGGATTGATTTCTTATGGAGGAGTACGTTTTTAGGATATTTGCTATTTGTTTTCGTACTGAGCAGGACTAGTCAGAGGACAGTACCTGGATATATTTTGCATGCATTGATAGTTATTGAAAGGATTTCAAAAAAAAAGGAGAGCTATAGTCTCCGTATTCACCTACGTGCCTGAGATGACACGAAACATTTTATAAAGGAAACCCTTCTAAATTATTTTCAAAAATGGCAGGACATACATATTAAACAAAGGATAAGTATGGATATAGTTATTTCTTACAATAGACGTCCGCCACTGTGCCGCGATACGCGCATCGCCCAACAACATGAAAGGTTTGGCATGCATTTCCTTCAGATGTTTACATGTATAGTTTTGATTTATATCATATTGGTTTTCGTATTGGATTTGACATTTGTGTCTTCACCATGACTCCGATGATTGCGAGATGCTTGACGGAGTTTTAATTTGGAGTTATCTGCTCATTGTTCATGCGCATGCATTGCGCTATGATGCGTTTTATGTATTGATGATTTCGGAGCCCCGTAGACATGATCTTTTTACTGAAATGTTTTTGTATTTGAGAGGTTTAAATTTAAATTCGTGGACCGAATTTCTTTAAGGGGGAAGATTGTAACATCTTAGAAAAATAAAATATTATTTTTGGGAATTTTTATAAATAAATAATATTATATTGAATATTTTAATAAGGCGGTATAATTAAATACCGATAAATTAGGAAAAATTTGGAAAATTATGGAAGTTACTGAAAAGAGGGTGTTTTATGTGATTTATGCAAATTATGAAATTTTATGATTTATTATACACTATTTTAATGCTAATCGTGATTAAGTATCGCTAATCGGGCATTAAGCGTGTTTTGTGCACATGGCATGCACGTGTCATTTTTCACACTTGTTACATTTTCTTATCATGGCTTTTCTTCATTTTCTTTTGCATGGTTTTAAGTTTTAAAAAGAGAGGAGAAAAGAATATAAAATAAAAGAAAAGAATAAGGCAAAACATTAAAAAAATGAGGTATGGGCAAGTGAGAGAAGAGAGAGAAAGAGAGAGAGGTGATGGGTTCTTTGACCTTGGCTCCCATTCTTCATCTTCACCATTTCCTCTCCCATTTTCAGCCATGGCAGCACACTTTCCCTCCCCGTCTTCAAGCCACAAAACACCATCAAAATCTACTCAAAAGTCCATATCTTTTTCACAAAAAATGTGCATAAGCCCATTAGCTACACTTTGGATAAAGAAAAATGGGATTTTGATGCTCTAGGGGATTCATGAGTGCCAAATGAGATAAGCTCTTCACCATTTGTGTAGTTTTTCTTTCACTTTAGCACCAATACATGTTTAGATGTGATTAAGTGGTGTTTTGCGAACTTTGGAAATTCCTAGAAGAGAATTAGGGTTTGAATTGATTCCAAAAGTGTAATTGAGGTTAGTAGTGACCCTAAACCCCTGTTAGTGATATCATATTGGACTAAAACCTGAGACTTAACCCCGAAATACGAACTTAGAAACCCGATATCGATAAAATTGTGGATTCTGTGAGAGTATAATGAAATCCGCTAACACTCGGGGACCTGAAAAATTATTTAGCAAACACTGAGAGATAAGCAGGCACCCAGGAAGCTAACCCCAAAACCTGAGCCACCCCCTCCATGTTCTGGCCGCACTTTTATTCGATCTGGCCGCAAATTGCGGCCAGGATGGGATCATTTGGGTTCGTATTTGTTCTGTGGCTTTATCTCCAGTAAACTAGACCCTCCATATGTGCAAAATTGGCTAATTTCACCTAGGGTAAAATCTGGGACTATTTCCTTGAGTTGCTACCTTGTTTTGCGATTCGTTTTGACTTGAATTTTCATATTTGATATTGTGTTTCCGTCGTGTGGCGTTTGAACGTCAACGACTAGGGTTATTGGTCGTGTTTGTATGCGGGGCTATAGATTTTGACCTATGAGCGAGACGTGTGCCGTTTTGGTTTTCCGAGTTGGTTTTAATAAGCATTTTGCGATTGTGTATATATATAGGTACCCCCCATGAGGATTCGAGATGAAGAAGAAGATGATGGCGACATCGACATCGGCAAGCAAGAGCAAGTGAGTAGATTTATATCTATAGGGGAAGTCGGGTGGATGGCGTATAGCACCCCCGCAATGTCGTAAGAAATGGTATGATGTGATATAGATTTACTTAGATGTGTTATTGAGAGATATGAACACTTAACAAGAAAAGCTTTAGGAGATCATGGGTTAGTGTTAGCGAGAATTGAAGGAAGGATTTAGTTGGTTTTTTAGTCGTGAACCCTAGAGTAAGGTTGTACACATACATATATACATACGAGATTTGGTTTTGGGTGTATACATCATATGTATATATATAGGTTTATGTGGATGTTTTGGTGCTTATACACACACACACACACACACACACTAGTAAAATATGGGGTTGCCCCTACGGATATTGGAATCCGTAGGGGCAGATTTAACTTGGCCCTACAGATTAATCCGTAGGGCTAAAAGGTTGCCCATACGGGCCCAGACGTCCAAGAATAAAAATATTAATTCTTAATTTGGTGTTTGCCCCTACGGAGCCGCAAACAAAGGACCTACGGGTATATCCGTAGGGGCAACTAAATATCGATTTAATAAAGGCACAGATCGATCGCCTACGCTCACTTTCTTTCTCTCTCTCTCGATCGCGCGCGAAAAAAATCCCCAAATCGCCGCCGTTCTCCTCGTCGCCACCGCCGTTCTCCTCGTCGCCACCGCCGTTCTCGTCGCCACCGCCGTTCAGGTCGTCGCCACCTGTTCACACCATAATATTGCATTATTATATTCCCCATTCTTATATATTTTACAAATAAACGGGTGCTTGTGACGCATGTCTGCTACATGTTACAGGTTACAGGTTCTTGGACAGAAAACAGTGAAAATAATGAAAAGACAATGCAAAAGTGGATTTTGATCAACAAACAGAAGACTCTTGATCAAGCCGACATAAGGAACAATTCATAAAGCAAGATTCAAGACATCGACTCAAAGCGAAGGGTTAAAGTTCACTACAAGTATTCACTGGAAGATCTGGAGAAGAACCAGAAGCTAAATTGAGAAAAGACATAAAGAAATAAGAAGATAAAAAGTACCAGAGCTAGCCCTAAAAATCCAGAGAGCCAATTCCACTGTTTGGCCGCGGATCCGCGGCCAAACCACGCCTCAGGCCGCGGTTCCGCGGCAGTTTAAAGGATTTAAAAAGTATTTTTTTTAGAAAAATAAAGGGGCGGCGTTGACTGGTCATCATAAGGGTATTTTTGTAATTTCAGACATGCGAAACAAATGTAACCCTAGGGTTTCCTATTCTTTATAAATAGGAACTCTAATCATTGTAACTCTTCATGCCTCCCTTCATTAATAAATTTCAGCATTCATTTGGAGAGCATCATTTTTTGTAAGTTCTTTATTTTCTGCCCTAAGTGAATTTTCTATTCTTGCCTTAGATAAATTTAATTTCTTGCCCTAGTTAATCTTTTATTCTCTGCCCTAGATAAATGTATTTTAATTCCCTAATGAGTGAGTAGTCTCCTCGCTTGTTAGGGTTAGATCTGGGGAAGGTTTGAGAGACGAAGATCTCTCATCCCCTTTCTTGCCCATTATATATTTTCATAGAACTCCATGCATACCTTCTTATTCCGTTCCCCACGGCACTCTACCCACGAGGTAGCGGTGATACCGTAGTTTAAAGGCCCGGATTTTAAGGTTTTCCATGGAGGTTAGGGTAAAGATTAAGAAAGGAAGGACAAGGATCTAGAGGAAGAACAATCTTCCCAATCATCCTAATCCCTTTTATTAATATTTACCATAACACCTAATTAGATCTTCATATGGGTATAGAAAGCGGTGAGATTTATAGACTTTCCAAACTTAACTTAGACCTAACCCTAGCAAGACTTAGATATAGATTAATTAGGTTTTTAGATTTAATAATCAATCCGAACACCCTTCGGAATTAACTCGTTAGCGCGACTAGGAGATTCACAACATCCCTGTGGACCGACCCGTACTCACCGGCTAGCTTCATGCGACGCCGTTCTTGATTGTGGTAATAGATAGTTTTTGACATACGAATCAAATGGCGCCGTTGCCGGGGATGGCGTAGAATTTTCTTTTCGCAATTTCGGATTAATCATAAAATTTAAAAATTCATAAAAATCTGAAAAATAAAAAAAATTATAAAAATATATATCATTTGTTATTTTTGGAAGGGATACTTTGTGGTTGAATTTTTTGCAGGATATACAGAATCGGATCTGGAAAATTCCAGAAAGCGAAACAGAAAAAGGGGTATCGGAACAGAAGGGATTTTAACTAACAGAAGAGTACAAAAATTTTGGAGCCCCAAATCCCCTATCCCGCCGCGATTCCGCGGCCAAAACCCACCTTAGGCCGCCGAACCGCGGCCATCTTGTCGATTCGTCGCACCAAAAAAATTCTGGGGCACTGTGCAGTTAATGTGACCGCGAAATCGCGGTGGGAGCCACGTTTTGCCGCGGAAGGGCGGTGGAATTGTGACATCATCAGACCAACTTTGCTCTGCAAGATCTTCTGTTCATCCTCTGTATATTTTGAAATATATTTTCTGGAAATGCCTGCAGAATTTTGTGCACTTTAGAAATATATTCCCTTCCAAATAACGATCTTGTTCGGGATTTTTGGGCCCCGCTTGAAATAAAATAGATTGCAAGTAATATTTTGTTGTTGCATATCTTTTCTATAAAATATTTTGCTGTTGCATATATTTTCTCTAAAAATCTTTTTGCAACAAAATTTTTCCAAATAAAGAGAAAGAAAAAATCAATGAAAAATGAAAATAAAAAGGACAAATATTTTATAGAACTTGCAAATTTTTTTAGCCCCAAATAAATCCTTGCACCATCCAACCTTCCTTCTTGTCACCTTTATTCTTCTAACATGGGTACCCCACACAATAAATCATTAGCCGAATTTTGGTATCCCGAACCTAATTTTGCGTCATATGTTAATTTGTTCGGTCAATTTAAAAACGATCCCTCCATGCCTAAAAAATCTTTGAAAGATCACATAGAGGCGTCTAGGAGAAATAGTTTGACTTTTCAACCTACTTTGTGTCAACCGAGTCAACCTTTACCACCTACATATGTTGATACCACTTCTTCAAGTCCTTCTGTCACTCCTAGGCCGATGTCCATTGCTGAGCATATTGCTCAATCTCGCAGTCGATCTTTCACCCCTCTCCACTCATCTAGTTCTAGGGATCAACACGACTATTCATCTTTTTATCCATATGTTGACCTTACCCCTGCCTAACCACCCACTTCCTACCATTCATACCCAATCTTCCCATCTTCACTAGACACCATTTCTACACAGCCTGTTGGGAGTTTTGCATATCCACGCCATTTTGAATCTTTTACCGAAACCCCCTCACCACCTAAGTCTAGTTTGGAAGAGTCATTGGAAGCGTACATTGCAGCAACGAATAAAATGACTAGGAATGTGGAATCGTCCGTAGCCGCCCTTATGCAACCTAGTGAACCGGTAGCTAGTTTCCCACTAGCTCAAAATTTTTCAATGTATAAGGAGGCGGTTGGACAGAGTGAGAATGAGAGAGGATTTCCAAATCAAACCTACCCATACCCAATTGAATCCAACAACTCCAGTTTTCAAACATGTGTCCAAAATGATGAGTTGAGCGAATTTGTAGTGTTTGATTTGCCAGATTATGAGGAACCCCTTTCGAGTGAAACCGCACCTAATCCGTTTGACCTTTACACCTTCACTCTAGAACCTAAATTGATAAACATCCATGCTTTTGAGGAGGTGTCTAAAGAAATTGATTTTCACTTAATTGAGGATATAGACGCCGGGAATATTTCGGATGATGAACCTGTCGATTTAATTGAAATGTTATGTTCAAATCATCATCCTGAGTTATTAAATGTTTCTCCCGAATCTCACATGCGTCTTGATTTTGATGATAATGGCATGGATGAGTTAAATATTGAGGATAGTATTGAGGAGAGTCTTAAGGATAATATTGAGGTTGAATCATTTTTGTTTGATGTGTCTGATTTTCCAATTCATCCTCCTGAACCTTTGACTGTTATCTCACCCTCCCTCCTTCCCATCGTTCCGATCCCGCTTGAAGACTGTGAGCTTGAAACCTTTTCCTTTGAATCTGACACAATTCTCACAGACGATAACACCTACGAGTGTTTCACTTTTTTGGACGATATTGATGACTCACTGCCCGAGTTTGAGTCCTTTACATTTTCAGATGAGTTAGTTGAACCATCAGACCCGGTTGATTATAGTAGTTTCGAACCATTAATGGAATCTTTCAAGTTCGAAACAGTTTACTACGGTGAGAAAGATACTATCCCTAATTCACTCTCTTTCGTCTCTCCTATTGTCCCGACCGTACAAATGACCGTTACGCTTCATCTCCGATACCAAGTTCGGCGTACCCATGTTTTCTTGCGAATCTTGAGGGATTTGATCCCATTTCTCGACGAGTAGATAGGTTAGCACAATTGCTTATAACATATCGGTCATCACATATTGCGCTAATTTATTCACTAAATTTACACCCTCAAGATCGTACTCCACTTCCTTCTTCTTTTCGCCATTTTTCTCCCCCACTGAGACCGTATTCTACCATTCTTCTTTCCACATGGTCTCGCGTGCTTCTCATTTTCTTGCACCAACTATACCATTTCCACGATAAGATTTTTGAATGGTTGGTGCTGACCTTTGGCTTGTGTAAGGCCAAGCTTAAGTTTGGGGGGATGCTTGTTGTATATATGTATATATCTTTTTGTTTTCTTTTTTCTATAAAAAAATAAAAAAAATTCAAAAAACTAAAAACAAATTTTTTTTTATAAATAAATAAACAGGGGAGTGCCAGTATTTTGACCCTCTTGGTTTAGTATGACAGTGAGGACACTGTCAAGTTCAAGTTTGGGGGTATGCTCGGTACGTCTTCTTCCTTCGCATTCATTTGTACATATTTTTGCATGTGCATATTTATTTGAAAACCCATAAAAATTTGAAAAATTTCAAAAATTATAAGAATAATTGTATTCAATTTTGGCCATATTTGACTTAAGTTTGACAAATAGGTTAACTGGCTAGGAACAACTAGATCTTAGACTTAGTGAATTAAAAACCCTAAAGATAACCTTCTTTAAAAGTTTAACGGTAGAAAGTATATGTCTTGTAGTTTATTTAGAAATAGGCAAATTTTGGGTTCACTTCTTGGGCTAAGTCAAAACGAAGGAAAGATATTGAAGCTTTTATTAGAGTATAAGTTTGAAAAATAGTTCCTAGCTTAAGTCTAGATTCTGAAAATGTATACCCTACAACTTGCACAATCACGCACCTTGAAACTTGGAATAGTAGAGGAAACCTTGAAATTCTATTGTCTAAATTCCTTAGTGCAATGAAAATAAAAAAATATATATCAGTATGAATAAAGAATAAAAAAATGGACACTGGTTCTTGTGATTACTTAAGGCTGTAAAAATAGAAAAATATTTAGCGAGGGTGCTTCATCACCTAGTGCCTTAGACCAACTGGTTTGGGAGTCACTGCTAAAGCCTTGGGTGTTGCAAAACTAGGAAGTACGCTTTAAAGTGCTAACGCATCTTGTAATCGGTTGTTGGTACCTCAAGAAGTATTAACGGTCGCATGAAGGATGTGTAAGCAAATTTCATTTAAAAATTCACTAATTAATAAGTGCTTTGGACAATGGACGAGAGTATGATTGCTTGATTTGAATTTCCAAGTGTAGGGGTGATCTATACACACACATAGGGATATGTGATTGGAATTTACATAAGAGAGAGGAATGAAAAATAGAACTTATATTTTTAATAGAGTTGATAGAAATTCCTAAGTGGAGATGAAATCCTAGAAGGAAGACTTAAGAGATGCCGAAAGCTAAGTAGGTCTACATAACATATATAATCTTAAGTTAAATAATGAGGAAGTGTGAAGAATATGGGTGGATAATTTGCGAGTCAAAAGATAATAGAATTCCTTGTTAGAAAACCTAATTGGAGAACAAAAGTCAATAGGCCGAGTTGATAGGATTTTGTGGGTGTAATCCGCTGAAAACCCTCAGGAGACAACACTCCTCCTACTAGGGACACCTAGAGGTTTAACGGCTTGTTGCACGTGCTCAGTGCAATCGCGTTTCCCTGCGAAAGTGTGGTTAGGATTTTAGTGAATAAAAATAAGTTTGCTCGAGGACGAGCAAAAGATAAGTTTGGGGGTATTTGTTCACACCATAATATTGCATTATTATATTCCCCATTCTTATATATTTTACAAATAAACGGGTGCTTGTGACGCATGTCTGCTACATGTTACAGGTTACAGGTTCTTGGACAGAAAACAGTGAAAATAATGAAAAGACAATGCAAAAGTGGATTTTGATCAACAAACAGAAGACTCTTGATCAAGCCGACATAAGGAACAATTCATAAAGCAAGATTCAAGACATCGACTCAAAGCGAAGGGTTAAAGTTCACTACAAGTATTTGTTGACAAGAAAATGAGAGAGTAATGAATGTGAGAAATTAAGAATGAGAACAATTGCACAACAAATTTGTTGACAAGAAAATGAGAGAGTAATGAATGTGAGAAATTAAGAATGAGAACAATTGCACAGAGAAAGCTATGCTTGACTAGGGGGGATGGTTCTATGTGCTTTCAGAGAGCAACTTGGGGTTAGGGTTAGGTGGATTGATGACAACAAAATACCATAATTTATAACTATATTACTCATCTAATGTGTATGGCATGTGAAAGCTAGATGAAGGTCGAGGCAAGCACAACAAATTTGTTGGATGGGACAATGTCAATAGGAGCTCAATGCTATTTGGAAAAATAATAATTCAAAGACATAGTGGAGTTTCCGATTGGTGGCATGGACTAGTTTGATGTATGTAGTTGGTTTGATTTATGAAAAATGGGGAGACAACATGCATGTATGCATATAGGTAACATCCGCCAATATGCCATATTTAGACCGCAATCTATTTTTGCCTATTGGCTAATATGAAAATATCGGTCCGCGTATATGACATAATCAAAGTTGTTAAATCTTGATATGGTTTGTGTTTCGTTTTTTTATTTATCAGTTCTATCAATGTTGCGTATAACGCTTTATGATATCAGTATCCTACATTTGTAGTTTTAATTGTTGATTGTTATAGATGAATACCATTGCAATAATAGTTTTTGGTTGATGAATGCTATTGCAATGTAGGATGATCAGTTCTATCAATCTTGATCTCAATGGTTTAAAATCATGTTATACATACAACACGAATGCACAACAAACGCATAATTAGAGAGCGACTCGAGATATTCAGGTTAAAACCAATATATGATACTCGATGATAATATGAAACCTTCATATTCCCATCGATACTCATATATGAAACTAAAAGCGCCACTTAGTCCCCGTCTATCGGTTAACATACGTGCGATGCTCGTCGTGACCTAGAACTATACGAAGGTTGTTAAATATCGGACAGTATAGCTCGATACTAACAACCGTCGTATAGTCTATGCGACGAGAAAATTCAATCGTATGGTAACCCATAGATTTGTCCCGTGTGGACAAGTTAAGAATGTATAAAGCAAACGCCTTCATTCACTTGTGTTTTCATCCGTTTCGAGATATTTCGTCGGTACCTTTCCGCTGGTTCTCCGTGTACAAAGATAGATTAGATGTTCATTTCAACGTTGTTTCACAGCTTTGAAATGATTATCTATTCTATTACAGTGTACTCGGAGAACAGCGGGGAGGTGCTGCCGAAATTTACTCGAAACAGTTGAAAGCACAAGTGATGGGCGTTCGCTCTATACATTCTTAATGGGATAGAAGCCTACCCCCGACAGCCGGAACACACACATACAACAAGAATACACAACAAACGCATAATTAGAGAGCGATTCGAGATGTTCGGGTTAAAACCAATATATGATACTCGATGATAATATGAAACCTTCATATTCCTATCGATACTCATATATGAAACTAAAAGCGCCACTTAGTCCCCGTCTATCGGTTAACATACGTGCGATGCTCGTCGTGACCTCGAACTATACGAATGTTGTTAAATATCGGACAGTATAGCTCGATACTAACAACCATCGTATAGTCTACGCGACGAGAAAATTCAATCGTATGGTAACCCATAGATTTGTTCCGTGTGGACAAGTTAAGAATGTATAAAGCAAACGCCTTCATTCACTTATGTTTTCATCCGTTTCGAGATATTTCGTCGGTACCTTTCCGCTGGTTCTCCGTGTACAAAGATAGATTAGATGTTCATTTCAACGTTGTTTCACAGCTTTGAAATGATTATCTATTCTATTACAGTGTACTCGGAGAACAGCGGGGAGGTGCTGCCGAAATTTACTCGAAACGGTTGAAAGCACAAGTGATGAGCGTTCGCTCTATACATTCTTAATGGGATAGAAGCCTACCCCCGACAGCCGGAACACACACATACAACAAGAATACACAACAAATGCATAATTAGAGAGCGATTCGAGATGTTCGGGTTAAAACCAATATATGATACTCGATGATAATATGAAATCTTCATATTCCCATCGATACTCATATATGAAACTAAAAGCGCCACTTAGTCCCCGTCTATCGGTTAACATACGTGCGATGCTCGTCGTGACCTAGAACTATACGAAGGTTGTTAAATATCGGACAATATAGCTCGATACTAACAACCGTCGTATAGTCTACGCGACGAGAAAATTCAATCGTATGGTAACCCATAGATTTGTCCCGTGTGGACAAGTTAAGAATGTATAAAGCAAACGCCTTTATTCACTTGTGTTTTCATCCGTTTCAAGATATTTCGTCGGTACCTTTCCGCTGGTTCTCCGTGTACAAAGATAGATTAGATGTTCATTTCAACGTTGTTTCACAGCTTTGAAATGATTATCTATTCTATTACAGTGTACTCGGAGAACAGCGGGGAGGTGCTGCCGAAATTTACTCGAAACGGTTGAAAACACAAATGATGGGCGTTCGCTCTATACTTTCTTAATGGGATAGAAGTCTACCCCCGACAGCCGGAACACACACATACAACAAGAATACACAACAAACGCATAATTAGAGAGCGATTCGAGATGTTCGGGTTAAAACCAATATATGATACTCGATGATAATATGAAACCTTCATATTCCCATCGATACTCATATATGAAACTAAAAGCGCCACTTAGTCCCCGTCTATCGGTTAACATACGTGCGATGCTCGTCGTGACCTAGAACTATACAAAGGTTGTTAAATATCGGACAGTATAGCTCGATACTAACAACCGTCGTATAGTCTATGCGACGAGAAAATTCAATCGTATGGTAACCAATAGATTTGTCCCGTGTGGACAAGTTAAGAATGTATAAAGCAAACGCCTTCATTCACTTGTGTTTTCATCCGTTTCGAGATATTTCGTCGATACCTTTCCGCTGGTTCTCCGTGTACAAAGATAGATTAGATGTTCATTTCAACGTTGTTTCACAGCTTTGAAATGATTATCTATTCTATTACAGTGTACTCGGAGAACAGCGGGGAGGTGCTGCCGAAATTTACTCGAAACGGTTGAAAGCACAAGTGATGGGCGTTCGCTCTATACATTCTTAATGGGATAGAAGCCTACCCCCGACAGCCGGAACACACACATACAAACGCATAATTATAGAGCGATTCGAGATGTTCGGGTTAAAACCAATATATGATAATATGAAACCTTCATATTCCCATCGATACTCATATATGAAACTAAAAGAGCCACTTAGTCCCCGTCTATCGGTTAACATACGTGCGATAATTTATTCTTTTCAACGACAAACGCACATACAAAGCATATACACGGATTTTCTCCTTTGTCAGTAACTATCCCGTTCTTATATTTCTCAATATAGTCAGCATAATCTACAATTTATATGTTATTCAGTCTAACATGGCCCATGAGTACGTCAGAGTGAAGACTGGATGTATGTGGATTGGAAACAACGTATGCAACCTAAGTTTGTCGCAGGAGTTGCTGCTTCCCTTGAATTTGCACGCGCACATAATAAGATCATAATAGAGAAGATTCTCTGTCCGTGCGATAGATGTGGCAATAAGTACTGGCAGAAGGTAGAATTGGCAGAGCTTCATATTGTAAAACATGGGTTTACTAGACTTTATTCAACTTGGAAATATCACGGGGAAGGAGAAGAATGCAGTACTGCGGTAGAAGAAGAAGGAGAACACGATAATGCTGCAGGAGAAGAAGAAGGAGAACACGATAATGCTGCAGGAGAAGAAGAAGAATTCGGTAATACGGCAGGAGACGGAAATTTATTTCCATCAGAAGAAATGGAGGATATGGTAGAGGCTGCCCTAGGTGAATCTATTCATACCGAAGATGACATTCCTTCCGGTCAAGGACCGCGTGCGGATAAATATGAAAATTTCATGAATGATGCTAGGAAACCAATTTATGAGAATGCGAAGTATTCCACCCTCTCATGGTTCGTCCAACTTTTCCAGATTATGTGCCTAAATGGATGGAGCAACAAGTCATTCACAATGCTTCTTTCGTTCTTGAAAGATTCTATGCCTCCGGGAAATAATGTGCCCGAAAGCTGGTACGAAGCCCAGAAGATGATGTCTGATTTGGGTCTAAAGTGCGAGAAGATTCAAGCATGTCCTAAAAATTGCGTGTTGTACCGGAAGAGAATTTAGATTTGAAAGAGTGTCCAACATGCGGAGAGGCCAGGTATAAGCCGAAAGATTCTGATAAGAAGCCTGATATACCTGTGAAGATAGCACGATACTTTCCCATAACACAGATGCTACAGAGACTATTCAGGTGCAAGAAAACAGCCGAGGCAATGATTTGGTATCACCGTGCTCCTCCAAGCGAAAATGGAAAAATGAGCCATCCAAGAGATTCACCGGCATGGAAGGATTTCGATAGGAGGCACGCAATATTCAGTAGCGATCCTCGCAATGTCCGGCTCGGACTGGCTACCGATGGCTTCTGCCCATTCAACTATATGGCTGGAAGTCACAGTACATGGCCCGTTGTAATGATAATTTATAATCTGTCGCCTTGGTTGGCTATGGACCAATCATACTTTATGATGCCTCTTCTTATCGACGGACCAAACTCACCAGGGAACAATATCGACGTCTATCTCCGACCTCTGATCGAGGAGCTGAAAACTTTGTTCATTGATGGTGTGGAGACATATGATTCAAACAAAAATACAACCTTCATACTGCGTGCGGCTTTAATATAGACAATTAATGACTTTCCTGCGTATGGAATGCTATCAGGTTGGTCCGTACATGGTCACAAAGCATGTCCTCATTGCCATGAACACACAACATCAAAATTTTTGAATTTTAGCAGAAAGGTTTGTTATTGCGGCCATCGACGTTTTCTGCCTCTAGACCACCCTTATAGGTTAGACACGGTTCACTTTGATGGTCATCAGGAGCTTCTTGGACCTCCATCCCCATTGTCCGGAGAGGACGTGACTGCTAAATGAGATGGTTACAATAACGTGACCTTCGGGATGTATCCGATGAAACAGGTCAGACCACAATATTGGAACAAGTTAAGCATTTTCTTCGAGCTTCCGTACTGGTCTACAAATTCAGTGCGTCATTGTCTGGACGTCATGCATATAGAGAAGGGAGTATCAGAGCACATACTTAACTTGCTTCTGTGTAAAGATGGGAAATCGAAAGACAACATGAATGCTCGGATGGATCTACAAGAGTGGGGAATAAGAAGTGAACTGCACCCTAAACCGGTAGCGGGTAAACCGGGAAAGTTTGTACTTCCCAATGCCACTTATCATATGTCACAACCGGAGAAGAAAAGATTCCTGCAGGTGTTGCATGATTTGAAAGTCCCCACAGGTTTCTCAGGATCATTCAGTAAGAAAATAAAAATTGTGAAGGGCAAGATCGATGGGCTGAAAAGTCATGATCACCATGTTATCGTGGAGCACCTTCTTCCATTAGCCCTCAGGACTTCTCTCCCCGACTCGGTTGGTCTAGTAATCAACGACCTATGTTGTTTTTTCAGGGAGTTGTGTGCTAAAACACTGGAGGTTGCGACGCTGGATAAACTAGAAAATTCTATTGCGTTGATACTTTGCAAGTTTGAGCGTATTTTCCCACCGTCATTCTTCGATATCATAATACACTTGACGGTTCATCTTGCAACTGAGGCGAAGCTAGCCGGACCGGTACAATATCGATAGATGTATCCCGTCGAGAGGTACGTGTAATTTTTCGTTTCGCGCAATTTATAAATTTATTGTTGTCCTGTATGCCTATATTTATTTATTCAACATATTCTCATTAGGTACCTTTACACTCTTAAGAAGTATATACACAATAAAAATCGACCAGAGGGTTCTATCATGCAAGGTTATCTTCTTGATGAAGCAACCACATTTTGTTCCCTCTATCTGGACGAGAACATCGAGACAAGGCTTAACCGACCACGAAGAATTCAAGACGGGCCTATGGTAAAGCCGAGTATAAGAGGGTAGACACTATGTTTATCAACAAGATATACCGGTTTATCTTGCTTAATTGCGCATGTCTTGAACAAATTAGAGAGTAAGTTCTTTTGGATTAATTGTTATATCTGTGTTTGTGTGTGTATGAAATGACATAATATTAATGTCACAATTATTTGTCGAAAACAGAACTCATTTTAACGAGGTACGTGAGGGGCATCCTGATTGGAACGAAGAACGTTTGGAAAAATACCATCAGGATAATTTTTGTGATTGGGTCACAGAGCATGTAAGTTATTTGAATTACATTTTATTGCTATCAGTTTTAATCTAAACTTGTATCGTTATGTATTTGTCGTAAAATTTGTTTTGTTAGATCCACAATCCGAACTTGTCTGTATCATTTGAGAGTGATTCAAGATGTTTAGCTCAATTTCCTAGTATGGAGGTTGCATATTACAAAGGATTTGGTGTCCTTGGATACAAATTCGAAGTTAAGGACATAGAAACATCTAGAACCACTCAGAATAGTGGGATTGCGACGGTAGGATCGGACGGTGTGATTTACTATGGGTACTTAAATTGTATACTCGGCATCCACTATCCCGGACGATCAGAACCCTTTTATATATTCCAGTGTACTTGGTACGATCCGCGAACCGATACGGACAGGTGTAGAAGCAGTCTTGGGACTTGGAAAGATGAATATGGATTGACCAGTGTGAACACACTTCGATTTTACGGTCAGAACGATCCGTTTATCTTTCCGAACCAAGCGTTCCAAGTATACTATTCACAGTGTTTGAAGCATCCAGGGTGGAGTGTTGTATGCCGATGGAAACCCAGAGATGTCTACGATGTCCCAGAATACGAGGACAGCGATGAGGACGAAGAAGAGAGAAGGCTTAAAGTGCTCCGACCGTCTCTTTCAAGGACGGGTTGTCTTCGACCGATCATGAAGTTACGTGGGTTAGAAATGACATCGACGATGAAATCCAAGTAGATATGTATGATGCGCCCACGAAACGAAAAAGGTTATCAGTAATGTTATATTATTACTTCACATTTTACGCTCTATACATATATAGTCAATACTTTTAATGATTGTCTAATGCGTCCACGAACCGTTTGTCTAGATTTGATGACGATGTCGGGAGTAGCGAGGGGCGGCAGGAGCTCCAGCCGCGGCAGAGGCAGAGGCAGAGCGGTTCTGCCGCCCGGAGAGCTCCGTAGGGAGCTTCAGAGGGCCGGTCTTTCACCCAGATCGGAGACCCCTTCGGATGCCTCCTTCCGTGTGGATTTTGCCACATCTCCAGGTATACTGCACGCATATCCATTTTGAATGTAATATTACAGATATTCATGCCTGTTTATGTCAAAATTACTTATATTGTCAATGTTTGATTGTCTAGTTGTTGGTGATGCGTCCACATCTGGTACAGAGGCCACCCCCGCTCCTCCAGGTATGTTTATATATCATATAGTGTATGTATATTAATTTAGAATGCTATATCATAAATACATACATTCCTTTTGCTCTTACTTAGCAATTTTTAATATTGTCTAGCTGTAGGTGGTGACACCACCGCACCTGCGGGTATGTTTATATATCCTATAGTGCATGCATATTTATTTAGAACGTTGTATTATTGATCTACACATTCTTTTTGCAATTACTTATATAATCTATTTTTAATTGTCTACTTATAGGTGGTGCGTCCACACCTTCCGCAGGGGCCACTCCTGCCGCTTCCATACCCTCCGCATCGTCTGCAGGTTTGTATGAATAAATTTAAAATATTTACTCATTTTACATATGCTCTATAGAATAAATATGAACTTCATAGAAATTTAGCGTCGATGTTTATTTTTTAGTTGGAGGGGATGCGTCCACATCCGGGACCCCGGTTGTTCCTCTCCGGAGGAACTATCGTCCCGCTCGTGCTGCTGTCCGGGCCCAGGCTCGTGCGATAGTCACCGGGGGTATATATCACACTTGAATTTTCGTTTAACCTTGATTTCTTAATACAATTTTGTCTTATTATTGATTGTCTTGATATTTCGTGCAGACGCAGGGCCTCCCCATCCTCAGAGGGGGACTCGAAGCCCAAATCAGTCCCATAGGCTGAGGCCTAACAGAGCTAGGGGGAGGCAGCATTCCCCCTTTTTTTTACCCTTGACTATCGCTATACCGGTCCTCATGCCGAGAGGTTCGGCCGGTATTTGGGAGACGAGAGCCGGCTCGTGAAGAACTATCCACTTCATGTTGAGTGGGGCGAGCAGCACCAGCGCTCATTCGCCCTCTTCTTTGATCAGGCTCGGGTATGTATTAATATATATTTTCATTTGATCTATCCAATATATTTATTATTAACACTTGCAATCTAATAACAATGTTTTTTTGTATTTTCAGTTGGATTACGATTTTCAGCCTGTAGCCGACCCTGATCACTCGGGGAGGGTGCTCGACCTTCATGCTCTGTACAATGGCCTGATGAAGAACATGCAGGCCAAGGTCCGATACAACAGGAATGAGCTGAAGGCCGACTGCTACTCCCTGTGGATGGCGACCCCCGAGGCAGAGAGAGCGGCCCTCCTATCTACTCCGGCGTTTGCGAGAGTCGACGTAGAGACATGGCCTCTATTGTGCGCTTATTTCGACTCCCAACGCAAACAGGTATGTATTTTAAATGTAATTCATTATTTATGATATAATTTATTTCTTTGTGTTTCTTAATTAGAAAACTAAATGTTAATGCGTTGTGCAGAAACAGGCCGCTCAGAATACAGAGAACAGGAAGTCGGCGAAGAGGGGTCGCCCCACTTACACAGGTGGCTCGAGGAACATTACTCGAGCCATGGAATTATCGGTAAATTACAATAGACCGACATTTGTGATATTCTGCAATATTAAGAGTTATTTTCTAATATTTCTAATATTAAGAGTTACTTTCTAATATTGCAGACATCTCGGACCGTGGCGTCAGGTGGTACACCGAGCATGCTATCCGCATATCTTGCCGTCCACGGCACCTCGACAGATCCCGCCACAGGCGAGGTTCGATATCCCGACGTCGCTACCCAGGAGTACTGTGTAAGTGTTAATATTTTTTCTATCCAAATTTGAAATTTTAGTTTTGGAAGGTTCAAGTTTAAATCTTATACTTATACTTTACTGCTTAATGTGGGTGTAGGAGCGGGTGGTTGAGCAGGGCCAGGCCTCGGGGATCGATTTTACCGGACAGAGCGATCCGAGGCTGCTGACCCCAGTTTTGGACGCCGCATACGGAGGGCACCACGGAGGTTGGGAGAGAGGCCGGGGACTGGGCCCTAGCAGGGCCCATATGAGGTTGGACTCCACCCCGGCGGTTACTTCCTCCGTCTCCGGTGACCGACGTGTCCATCAGGAACTGGAGAGCTTGAGGGCCACCGTTCAGGAGTTGAAGGAGATGCTGGTATGTATACTGCTTTATAGTAAAATATCATGTCATATTATATAGATATCAACATATCCATAATTAGTACGTAGCTTGAGCTTATTTGGTTTTAGACTTAAGTTTGATTAATTATACATACAGATGTAATTAAAATAAACAACAAACTAGATATCCAAACGGGGTTTCGAAATAACTTAATAATGATACGAATTCGAATAATACACAGTTCTTACACGCTTATTACACACGTTAGGTCCAGACGTGACAGGGTACATCGGCCGAGCCTCCACATGCATCTCCTTCGGCTGCGGCTCCGCAAGCCACTACATCGGCTGCGCTTCCGCAGACAGCTCCTGTAGCTCCACCGCCCACTCAGACTCCCGCAGCCGTGGCTCCGCAAGCGACTACCTCGACGGCGGCTGCGCAGACCACATCGCCAGCTCCACAGGCCGCTCAGACTCCCGCTCGTGCCGAATTGCAGAGTTTATTGACCGAGGAGCAGGCGCGCGTTATTCTATCGTTATTCAGAGGTGGAGCTGGACCGAACTAGGGTAGCTTTTTGGTTCTTATTTTTTGAAACATGTATTTATTTATATCATACACATTGTACTACATTTTGAAACGATATCGATATTGGTTTATATTTATATCATATTCAGTTTTTGGATTTCTTTTGTATATTATATGCTTGAGATGTGATTATGAATACTGCGATATATGTTGTGTGATGATTATTTTTATATTTGATTGATGTATATATTATTGTGCACAGGGTGGGAAAAAATCAGGTAGCACTTTTTTTTAAAAAAAATACAGATAATATGTACCTACGGATTAATCCGTAGGCACACATGTTGCCCCTACGGATATATCCATAGGGGCAAAATGTCAGCAGTAACTGATATTTGCCCCCTGATCTCAGTACCAGGGGTTGGAAGTGCCCCTACGGACATATCCGTAGGGGCTACAGCCTCTCCCCTACGAAGATATCCGTAGGGGCAAAATATCAGGAATCCTAATATTTTGCCCCTACGGATAGGTACCTACGCAGTTATCCGTAGGGTATATAACTTGGACCTACGGACATATCCGTAGGTACACTTAAAATATTAAAAAAAACCGTAAATAATATAAATTTTTTTACTCTACGGCTTCGTCCGTAGGGACACTAGGACCTACACAGAAATCCGTAGGGGCAAGTTCAGGGCCTCAACTTGCACCTGCGGCCTTTGCACCTACGGGGTATTTTTTCGTCCCTACGCATATATCCGTAGGGGCAACCCTTATTTGTAGTAGGGATATATACATACACGTATACACGGATGTTGAGGATAGTATATGATATTTGGAGGCGAGTCGATATGTTCGGGCATGATGCCGTGAGTTGTAATATGTGTTTGGGTCATGATGTGAGATGTGGCATGATATTATAGTGGATCGTTGGGTGATGTGATTTTATTCACACGAGGACATATGTATGATGATATTGGTATCAGTTTGTATTATACTTTAGATCAGTACCCCCCAGTTCATGATATGTGATGATGATACCATATAGATGTTGTGTTATATGTGATAGTTCATGATATGTGATGATGATACCATATGGATATTGTGTTATATGTGATAGTTCATGATATGTGATGATGATACCATATGGATGTTGTATTATATGTGATAGTTCATGATATGAGATGATGATACCATATGGACGTTGTGCTATATGTGATATTCGACCCGTACCCAGATTTGGCATGCCGTACGATAGATTTACCGTACGAGATATAATTATGATGTTAGATCCGCACTCTTGACTCGAGAATGTCATATATATATTGTATCGTATGTGATACTATTGAGGCGAGATCACTGACTACTAGATATATATATATAGGTCGACTCAGACCTAGGTGGATTTCCTTACCCTTTTGACTGGGCTCGAGTCATACTTGTTTTCAAATGCAGTGAATCGTGAGTACTTTAAAATACCAAACTGTATGACTCATATATTGGGTAGGTTTATTCTTCAGTGTTGTTGTTACTATATCACTTTCTGTATATTCATGATGTTTCATCGCATTGCATGCTTATACATATGTTATATGTAATTATTATGAAACCCTGCTGTCAGGACACCAGCACCATTACCGATGATGTGTATGTTCCACGTACACTTGCTTGCCGGCTCACACACATCATCATCGGTAATTGTCATGCCACGTATACTTTAGAGAATACTATTCATTGACATAACTTGCTAGTTGATAGTTGCAATATGTTATAGCTTTCATATGCTAGTTTAACTATTGCATTCATTGCATGATATTAGATGCATTCATGTATTCATTGATTATACAGTATTACGGAGATTCATGTCGGTTTTCACTATTTATTGACATAGTGATGATTTCGGATCCTTCTTGAGATTTTCTGGATTTGGAAACCGCACGTGAAAGTTTTATAAACTGATGAATTATTTTAAAGAGAAAAATGCGGTTTTCCTTGATATGATGAGTATTGTCCACCATGATGTTTTCTCGGTTCTGAGATGGTTTTCGAGACCCGATTGGAGGAGTTGGATGAACCGTCTGTGGGTACATAGTGGACGCGGTATGGTACCCCGGGGCAAGAAGCTCGAGTTGAAGACGATGAGCCCGGCAGGGGAAGACTGCCTACCGGTGATTTTTTGGCGCGGCTGATATCCAGGGGATACCGTTCGTAGTCGTGTGATTGATGATATATGCCGATCCGGACTGACGGAGCCCGAGGTATTGAGATATTAAGATTTGAGACACTGAGATATTGAGATTTGATGATACAGGCCAGTCCAGATAGTAGGAGCATGAGATATTGAGATTTATGTTTTGTGTCGAAACTTAACACTCATTTCTCTGTTGATTTCATTGATGATACTCAATTTATATACATACAGAAATCTCATCAAAGAAAAAAACAGTTGTCTCACTCATGATGTTTTCTGTTTCCATTCGTAATGCATTCATACATCATATATCTGATATGTTGCTATCTGGGGCACTGACACGAGCACGTGATATTGCACTTATGTTTAGTTGGATCAGGATTTTTATTGAGGATATTACTTGTTATGACCTAGGATAGCGTCATGCATGTGATTTTTACTCGTAGATGTTTTTTACTCACGAGTTGGCAACTCACCCCCGTTGTGCCACAGTTCTTTGCAGGTTCTTCCGTACAGATTTCATTGCGACTTTGCTGGAACATTGTTCCTTCCGGGTGATTGCTTTGGTAAGTGGGTTCACTTGCATCGTGACCACCATTGTACATTTATTATTTCAGTTGTATCTAGTAAACTCCATCAACCAGACTTGTATATTTGATAGAGATAGATGACCAGTGTATATTCTTTCGACCTTAGAGTCGCGCGCTGTATTATTGTGGTTTTCCTCTAGTTTTCTTGATGATGTTGGATTTTTATCCTGAGTTTGATCCTCGCCTTTCGGCGTTGTATATTATATTGCTTGCATGGTTGTGACCGTTAATTGACGAAGAGCTAGTGCCCGCTTGGGGATGCCTTTATTCATTATATATGCTTTATCAGGTTTGTACTCGTTTGGGGTCAGTTTTTACAAAGGACACTCTGCCGAAATTTTCAGAAAAGACTTGAGATTTTAAAAACGCATACTTCAGCATATGTTGTTAAACTTCTTGCTTTAAAATTTGTTTTTCCTTCACTCTACTACTTTACTTGGTTTGGATTTCTGGGTTTTGGCTTTACTTAGATTACGTACGCCTCGAGACGTTCCGTAGTTTAAATGCCGGTCATGTTCCGTACTTTTCGGGTCATGACAGATTCTTTCCTAACGGCCGGTACCAATAAAACCTCCGCGCTCGAATGTAACTTAGAAACGTTCATTAAACAGTCTATACAAATGAAGGCTAATTTAACGTCTTCTATCCAAACATTAGTGCAACACACTGCTTCCCACAGTGAAAGTATAAAATCGATAGAAGCACAACTTGCACAGTTAAATGCCGCGTTGTGCGAGAGAGAGAAATGAGTCTTCCATCTCAACTTATACCAAATCCCGGCCACTCACAAAGCGCGAATTTCATCCTTCAAAATCATAATGTGAGTGTCGTAACCACGTTGAGATCTGCAACAGTGCTGCATAACCAAGTTGGGGAACATGTTGAAGTCGATGACATTGATGAAACCCCGGCCACTACTTCCACTCCTATTTCGTCTAACCCAACATCTTGTTCCGAGCCTATTCTCTGTTTCCCACTAGGCTCGAACCCTCACCCACTTCCATGAAGGAATTACCATCTACAACCATCCTAAATTCAATTTTGGGATCCATTCCATATCCACAAACTTCTCCTAAGTTGGACCCAACCCTTATTGAGAAAGCTCCTTTTCCAAACAGGTTTAGGGCTAACAGACCAAGTCCCCAAATGGAGAAAATTGTGGACATTTTAAAGCAAGTTAACATAAATATTCCTCTCCTAGATGCCATCAAACAAGTTCCGTCCTATATGAAAATTTTAAAGGACGTGCGTACTAGGAAGAGGAAAACTCAAGTACTTAAAAAGGTCTTCTTAGCGAGTAATATGAGCAATTCTCTTACCCAATTGGTGCCCACAAAATGTAAGGACCCCGGTTGTTCTACAATCTCTATAACCATTGGAGGTAAAAGTGTCACGACCCAAAGTTCGGCCCGTGACTGGCACTTAACTACATAACGTCTACAAGCGTAACGCGATTAAGTAAGCCGAAACCCAGAAATCAAAACCATTAAAATAATGAGTGAAGAAAACATTAGTTTAAAATATTTAGAAAATCTTGAGTAAAAATCTTTAAAGTTTAAGTTATTTTCTTAAAAATTTCGGCAGCACCTCCTTTGTAAAAACTAGCCCCGAAACGGGTACAACACATGATATAAGTACAATGACTGATAATAAGAATAAAGCATCCCCAAGCGGGAGCAATCACGCCCAACGGCGAAAACAACCACCACAAGAATAATTTACGACGCCGTAGCGAAGAAATGAGCAACATATGTGAACAACATCATTAGAGATAAAACTGCATAAGTAAAGTTGGCTCACACGAGCTCGACATCCAGAATACAAAATAATATACAATATCTTCCTCACAACTGGTCTCTAAGTCAATACATGATATGGTAGATGGAGAGTACTAGATACAAAAGAGAGTACAATGGAAATAAACGGATAGCGCAGAACCCCATCTAAAGGCAAAACGGCTCACTCGCCAACTGCAATGGTATCCGTAGCCAAAAAGATACAATGAGGTAGCCCTGCCGCAACTACTCTGAGGGTCGACCTGCAAACACCGTGACACAACGGAGGTGAGTTGCCAACTCGTGAATAGTAAATAACATATAAAAGTAATCGCGAGTATGCACGTACTGCGATACTCTAACATGTGCAATCTGATAACATCTATATGATGAACTGGGAATGCAATAATCATGCATAACATGTGCAATTTAATAACATCTATATGATGAACTGGGTACGCAGTAATCATGCAAAGTACTCTATCAGGTACTACTACTACATGATGCAATGCATAACACTGAATGCTGAGCATGGGACAAAATATCATCTACACGAATCATCATCGTGGAGAACTCCGGTGTCTACCAAAACCACCCCTAAAATCTCTATAACTCAGGCGCCGTCACTCTATCCGGCCCTTAATCCTGTAAATCTCATAGAAGCGGGTTTCCCAACATCGGCACTCGAAAACATCATGAAATACTCATGTCCTGCATCGACACGCAAATCCTCATATATCGGGCTCCATCAGTCCGGATCGGCCCACAGGCTCCGTCTGCGGGATCGGCCCATATCCATCCCTCGACTCTGGTTGGTATCCTCCGGATAACCGCCAGGTCCAACTAATCACCGGTAAGTAGTAGTCCCTCTGCCAGGCTCACCGTCTGTATACACAGTATCCCTTTCTTGCCCCGGGTACCATACCGGATCCACCATGTACCTGCAATCGGCCTCATCTAGCTCCTCGAATTGGGTTCACATGTCACACGTCTCAGAACTGAGAAAACGCATGGTAGACACACTGAAATATCATTTCAAGAGAAACAGGGTTTTCAAAACAGTGCATACTTTCTTAAAATAATACCATGGTTCTCAAATCCAGAAATCATATGAATCCAAAACTCACTGCGTAAATCCATGCAATGTGTCGTATACCGCATAAAATCGTACTATGAGTAAAAGGGGAAAAACGCTCTTTTAAATGGATCCAGTTGAAAATATTTCATGCGGTCCCCAATTTTCCAAAATCAAAGTCAGCATCATTTATGTATGTTCAAGAGTATGTATGTAGGCATGGATGCACCAAGATACACACACACACACGCAAGTATGGATGTACAATATGTATATGTGCCAATATAGATGTACAAGTGGTATATACGCAAGCATGAGTGTACAATATGTATATGTGCCAATATGGATGTACAAGTTGTATATACGCAAGCATGAGTGTACAATATGTATATGTGCCAATATGGATGTACAAGTGGTATATACGTAAGCATGAGTGTACAATATATATATGTGCCAATATGGATGTACAAGTGGTATATATGTAAGCGTGAGTGTACAATATGTATATGTACCAATATGGATGTACAAGTAGTATATACGCAAGCATGAGTGTGCAATATGTATATATGCCAATATGGATGTACAAGTGGTATATACGCAAGCATGAGTGTGCAATATGTATATGTGCCAATATGAATGTACAAGTGGTATATATGCAAGCATAAGTGTGCAATATGTATATGTGCCAATATGAATGTACAAGTGGTATATACGCAAGGATGTATGCACACAAAGGGACAGAATCATGTCTAATCATCAATGATGAGATAATCCAAACGATGTATAGTTCGTAGCAATCCTATAATGCGAGTGTCATGACAATCACTAACGGTGTGGGTGTAATATACAAATTGTGCTCGTGCAGCTTGAACCGTTAGTAACAGTGCGGTGTTACATAAATACTTTGTCTATATGCAACAAAAGAGGGGTACGCTACAATGGTACATATGCACAAGCAATATATATATATATATATATATATATATATATATATATATATATATATATATATATATATATATATATATAACACGCGACTACAATATCCTATCAAGCCCTGCCGCTTAAGGCCATACTATTAGTGTATATGCCCTAGAGGCCATTACTGTATCATACTAGTTTGTATATTACTTGATGGAAGCTTGGGATATTCACAGTTGTATAGACAATCTTGCTCGAAATGGTAGTATGCTACTTGGTTTGTTTCTACTTTAATGTGTGCATGTGTTTCTTTTAGCATATCGCCTATACACATTAGTGGAGCCCTTAGGATCTTTGCTTGATTACCAGCGTTGTGATGGCAGTCACACTAGTGGGGGTTGGGTAATCTATAAGCACATCCTTATACAGGTCCCTAGTCGTTAGATTATCGAGACGGGGCATCGATACTCCGGAGTAGACTAGCGTATGCGCTTCTCATCCCAGCAGGGGAGATGGTCTGTCCCACAGCCATCAGTACGTCGTAATGGAGATAGTATGCGGGTGCTCGTTAGGTTACGAGTACACTGGACAGGACTCGTCGGGAACTGTTGGTTGGTACTATACCTATCGTTAGATAACAGTTCCTAGGTGACAGGAGTACAACTTAGTCCGTCGACTTGACACTGATACTTCGCCTCGAGTGTGTTCCCACTGTACTTTGATTACTACCCTACCGCGGCTCAAAGGAGTCGTGCAAACAGGTAGTAGTTGGGTGCAGTCCCGAAGCATTTGGAGGCAGTAGCGGTTAGACAGGATTCGTCTCTCCCGGTATTGGGGGTTGATATCGCGCTGTGTCTAGGAGAGCCATTACACATAGTCGTCCCTGGCCAGGGCAAGCGAGAATTACTGGTAGTGTTTCCAGTAGTTTATCAGGGTGTTCTGGGCTATACTCCGACATGACTTGTACCGCTATTAGGGGTCTGACGTTTACCACCCCCTAGGCCCGCCATACGATACTCTCAGACGAACAGACCGGACTGTACGGAGATTGTTACATTCAGGCTCAGTAGGAGTTCGGATGGGTTTACCTCATCGGCCTTCTTATCGACATCTACCTGGGGACCGTTACGTACAGCTAGTGCCGCTTGCGGTCTGTGGTTAAACCCACTGCCAGCATAGTGTCGAGTCTTTAGAGTCCCACACAGAGAGTTTCCCTGCACTGGGCAAAAGGTGTAGAGGCCGTATGATTTTACGGCAAGGCTACGATCACTTACATACACTTGTGCGCGTATGCAGTTCGGGTAGACAATACTAGTGGGCTTTGGTTTAAGCCGGATTCTAGTATTGTATGGATGGATTAGTTTTGTCTTCTGTGCATTCGCATTCTACGGAATGCGGATGCGGGTGTGTATGCACAGTTGTGAGGAGCGAAGAAGAAGGAGGTGCCTCATTAGGGTTTTGACAGTTGGTTCGGTCAAAATCATTATGAGGCGGGGGCATTATTTACTAATATTTTTAATGATAATTATCTTATGGCTAATTGCTTTGACCATTTGACCCTACTTGACCTTGTTGACTATTTGACCATAGTTGACTAGGATCTTTCATGTGAGATCTAGAGTATTCTTTTGCTTTTTGGCTTTGGATTTGATTTGTGATGATAATGGTGATATCAATGTAGCCATCAACTTTATCATGATAAAGATTAGTAATTATTTTGTTTATGGATTCATTATTCTCTTCTCATTCTCTCTCTTCAAGTGAGAAGCTCCCATGGTTCCTCCTCCTTCCTCCTCTAGATTTTTCCTTTGCTCTCATGTGTTGAGAAAATAAGGATCTAAATTGACAAATAAATCCATCCTCTTCTTCTACACCACCTAGGACATCAAGCATAGCAACCTTGTTGCCCTAGTTATCTCGGCTTGAGGTGGAGCTCGGAACACAAACTCTCGGGTGGATCGTCTTCGACTCTAGGAGGCCGCAGAGGTGACCAAGATCCAGATCGATCCTTGGAGCTTGCATGGACGAGGAGAACAGCGGAGAGAAGACCCGAAGGACCGGTTTCATGAGGTATAATCTCTTTAGCATAGTAGATAGAACCTCATGTTGTTTGCTAGGTTTTTGTTTAGCAAAGATCCTCTTTTTCTAGTCCATGTTGCCTTGTGTCAAAAAATCGTTTTTACCTATTCCGCCTCCCTGTAAGCACCGGGGTGGGCAACGTGGACTTATAGTGGTATCAGAGCCTAGCTAAAAAACAACTAGCATGTTAGCAAAGTGATTAGAATTTCGATCCGGAAAAAAATCGCGAAACATGTCAAAAACCCACACTTTTTGCCGATTTTTAAAACTGCTCTAAAAATAATTCCACATATCTTAAAAATCAGTGCAGGGTTTTTTAGAAACAGCTAGCAAAAACGAGCCCACGACTCGGTCAATGCGCCGCGGAACCGCAGCGAAACCACGCGTTTCGCCGCGGATCCACGGCCGAGTTGACTCGGCCGCGACTCGGTTTTGCTGCAGTTTCTTTAGTGTTCTGTTTTTGGATTTTCAAAGTATTTTGTTTCTGCCCAGAATTTCCAGTGAACAAAGTTGTGTTTGGGGTAGTTACAAATTGGTGTTTTGATCGAAGTTTTACAAACTTTTGCTAAATGGTTATATCTGTAATGTGATATATGCACTGAACGTCAACTAATCGCTATACGTCGATTAGTAGGAGTTATGCATATCTGTGATCTGTAATGTTGTTGGATTGTGTATATGAACTTGTTGGATTGTCGCGGATGAATAGCCGGGAGTTGTGAGATGAGAGTTTTCTTTATCTTTCATTTGATATAATATGTAAATTGATGTAATATTATTTTATGGCCACACATCCGGGATGAGGTTGTAGCCGCCATTGTATATTATTTCTTTTACTGTTTTTGCTCCTATGATAGACCCAAGGTGGGGTGCACAAACTACCGGGTACTTTGAAGTGCCGAGTGGCCTACTCACGTTGTTGAGGGAGGTTGCTTCACTTCGGATACTTGGCGGGTAGTTTGCCGCACCCGTAGGGGTCTAGGGTGGGGTTTGGCTATTCATTGCGACCGTGTAATCCGTCTTTCGTTGCAGGCTCGAACGAAACACGGATTCCTAGCATATCCAATGTGTTCATCTGTGATCTGGAATGGCTATCATTGTATCTGACGAATGTTTATATCTATATATGATATCTAGTAGGCGTTGCTTATGTTTCGCATCCGCGCTAGTCCAGCCCCCGCTCTGTCGTTAGTTAAGTAACCTAACGGGTGATGACGGGGCCCCGTGGCGAATACGGATGGCATAAGCGTACGTCATATTTTCGTTGTTTTCTGCAATAGTAGGATTAAATGATGGGACGCATTAAATTAATGCAAGAAAATAAACCAAAGTTAAATCATTGGAACAATTTCAAAACCACTCGGTTTCTTTTCAAAACAGAAAAACTTTTAAAAATGCGGAGCTTAAACCATTCCTTTTAAAAGCTATCAAGGTTCCTTTGATTATATCAAGTTCACTATGTTCACGGTTTCGCCAAAACCATTCGTAGCCCTTCGTCATTTCAGTTAAATATTCAATAGTATTCAAGCTATGTATTTTGACCTTCGCCAAGGCATAGTGATTGGTAGCTGCTGAATATTTATCTGTAGCATAGATAGATGCGTTGGTTTGGGACAGTCGTACTACTATTTTAGCCTTCGTCAAGGGCATGTACGGGTGGGTTCAAATTAACCTGGATAATGACGGGTAGAACTTGACATGTGACTTATGATATGTTGGCCTTCGTCAAGGTCATAAGAGCATGAGGCAAAAATCCACATCGGGAGTTTCTAAAGAAACTGAAACTTGCTAGTGCTGTATACCATTTGGAGTTTGATAATGTTGGTAGGATTCTTTCAGCATTATCTCACGATGATATTTGGATCCCGATCCTACTGAGAGTATATGCTACTCCTCGGGAAACTTTTCACTCAACGATCAATGCTATAAACCAAGTAGGTGTCTAGAAAGGTGTTAGCGGGGCTATACCCATAGGGAAAAGAGGTTATTTAATTAAGGAACTTCGCGAAAGCGTCGTAAAACCTCCCTCGAAGTACCGACACTGGCCTAGCTGAACGGTTAAGCAAGTATTGTACGGTGAGATTGATCCCGACTAATTCTTCTTTTATGGTTTGAGGAAGGATTCGAGAAACAGTGGGAGCCATCCTGTTTAGATAAATTAAAAACCAATCTAAACTTGCAAGAGCATCATGCTGAGTGTTTTCTTCTCTCTCTCTTAATTGCAACGACCCAGTGATCACACATAGGTTACATCTAGATAATAAAATGACTGAATCTGACTGTTATGACTGGCAAAGGTCTGTCCAGATGTCCATTACCCATGACAAGCTGGGACACCTCTTAACTAATCAAACCCCTGCCGTTTCAGGACCAGTTTCCACTGTCGCGGATATTGATATCCGTAAGACATCGGAAAAAGAATGTGCGAATGCCAAGTGCCTCGTGTTGGCCTCAGTTGATGGTGCGTACCAGAGGCAGCACAAGAAGATGGACTTAGTTTCTATCTTCCTCCATAACAAAGATTTATATGGAGAGCAATCTCGTATCGCAAGATATGAGACCTCAAACGAATTGCTTCAAGCGAGGTTGGCTTTCGGGTCATCTGTAGGGGACAACGTCCTTACAGAGACTAGCTATTTTGATGAGCTCACGGACCTGAAGACCACGTTGAAGAACGGGTCAAATACTGACTTGATTCTACAGTCTCTGCCCTCTACTTATACCCTGAAAAAAACCGGGGAAGTAGAAGGAAAGGGAAGGGCAAAAGTTTCGGGATTGGATGTAGTAAAGGAGGGACGTTCCTATTGTTACGGGAATGAGCATTGGTAGAAGGATTGCAGGGCTAGCAAAGCTAGTAGCCAGGATTCGAAGCATGTTGTGGCTTCGGCTTCGGGTGTGTTTGTAGTAGAAAACTGTATGTCAATTAACCCTACTTCCTAGGTATTGGATATTGGATCAGGATCTCACATCTGTAATTCATTACAGGCTCTGAGAAAACGTAGAGTTATCAGGATAGGTGATATGACTCTCAGGGTTTCCAACGAAATGAGAATGGACGCTGAATCCGTAGGGGAATATCATCTTGGATTGACAACTGGGCAGATATTGATTCTGCGTGACTGTTTGTATGTACCTAGTGCGACATGTAATATCATATATGTATCCTTACTTTCTAAGGATGGATATGATTTTACTTTTGTAAGCGATGTGGTCCACATCCACCTAAATCAAGTTCTGATTGGGTCAGGTGTTGGAGATAGTGCCCTCAGAGTCAATTATTGGATCACAGGCACGTGATTGCAATGATTGAGGGAGGACCTATCCCGGTACGACAGTCTTACTCGAGATGATAGTATGCTATCTGGTTTACCTTTATCATCGTGTACTGCTTTAGGTGACCTGACAGGTCGCTATTGCACGTTGATAGAGCCCCTAGGATTCTTGCTTGACGACCAGCAGTATGAGGGCGATCATATACGTGAGAGCTGGGGTCTACAAGCATATCCTTAAAAGGTCCCTAGTCGTGGGAGTTTCGAGACAGGGCATCGATTCTCCAGAGTAGACTAGTGTATACAGTCGAGACCCCGACGAGGGGCGGTGGCCGGTCTCACAAGCCACTGGTGTCAGTTGGTTCACCTAAGATGTATACAGGTGCTCATTGGGTTATGAGTACACCGGACAGGACTCGCCGGGAACATGCTAGTTGGTCTTATACCTGACGTCAGATAGCAGTTCCCTGGTGACATGTGTACAGGTTAGTTCATCGACCTGGGGATCGTCATTTGTCTCGTGTGAGTTCCCACTGTGCTTTGATTACTACCCTACCACGGCTCAAAGGAGTCGTGCAAACAGGTTTTAGTTGGGTACAGTCCCGAGCCACATGGAGGCAGTGAGCGGATCTTCGGGGGTTCGTCTCTCCCGGTATTGGGGGTGAGGTCGCGCTGTGTCTAGGAGAGCCATTACACGAAGTCCTTGGCCAAGGCAGGAGATTTACTGGTAGGTATTCCAGTAGTATCTCAGGGTGTTCTGGGCTACACTCCGACACGACTTGTACCGCTTTTGGGGGTCTGACTTTTACCCACCCCCTAGGCCCGACATGCGATGCTCATAGACGAACGGACCGGACTATACGGATATTGTCACTGACAGGCTCAGTAGGGTGTCAGGATGAGTTCGCTCATCGACGTCCCTTTTTGTCAATAGCTGGTGGCCCGTTACGTATTGGCTTATACCTCTGACGTGCTAGTGGTTAAATCCACAGCCATTGTATTGACGAGTCTTTAGAGTCCACCACACTTTCAGTTACTCAGGCTTTCGGGCGAAACGCTGTAGAGGCCGTATGGAGATATGGCAGGGTCCGATCAGATACGTGCGGTATTGCACGGATCAGGATCGGACGGTTTGTACTAGAGGCCGTATAGTTATATGGCAGGGTTCGATCAGATTCGTGCGGTATTGCACGGATCAGGATCGGACGAACATTACTAGCCGGTTTTGGTTTAAGCCGGATCCTAGTTTAGTACAGTGTAGATTTTGTCTCATTGCATTTGTATCCGGACGGAATACAGATGCGGGTGTGTATGCACAGTATGGGGTTTTCCTGTAATTTATTACGGGACCAGTTTTCTGGAGTTGCCAGTTTGCATTCCGTTCCGGCCGGTTTTCCTTTGTTCTTTCCCGGCCGGACTTTTCCGATGGAGGGGGTTATTTGCAATTGTGCAAATAACACATAGTGGAGGAGTTTCTTGCAAATGCTTTGATTATGATGGCATCTTTTCTTTTCCACCATCATTTGCATTAATTGAGATAAGAAAGGGTATGGAGTGATAAGCATGGTTGATGTTTCTTTGCTTTTTGATGTGGTCACCTTTTCTTTTCTCCTACACTCACCTCCCTTCATGAGTTTTGGTGTATCCCTCCACCATTCTCAATTGAAATGGCCGGCCACAACTTTGAGGAGAAAAGAAAAATGAGAGAGGTTCATTTCATTTGGTGTGGGAAATTAATCATCCATCTCATTTTTCCATTGCTACTAAAAATCCCCAAGTTTATATCTTGTTGATTCCTCCATCAAGGCAACATAACCCCAAAGAGACAAGCATCATCTACACTACATTCTACAGCACATCTTGGGCATGTCGACTTGCCAGCTTCATGCCCGACTTGCCTCGGTATAGAGGCGGGAGCCCGTAAAAGAAACAGGCGATGTGGTGCCCTTCCGGCGAGGAGGCGATGACCGGAGTTTCCGCGGGAGATCGGGACGATGACGAGAAGACCGGAGGACTCGGATCACTCGGTATATCCCTCTTCCCTATCTTGTTACTTTGCTAGAACTAGTTTAATGGCCCGATCCGGGGTTTAGTGCGCGGTGGTGCCGGTTTGCAAAGTTCGCAAAATTAAAGTTTATCACCGCTTCCGCATTTGGCCGTCGGATTGACGGTCGGGGTGCCGCCGTGCACTTACAGTGGTATCAGAGCCTCGCCATTAACTTCGTCTAGCTTTGTTTGATGTGTTTGCATTTCCGATCGACCAAAATTCCAAAAACCCGCGTTTTTCTTTACATCAGTTTTCTGTCGAAATTTTTTGAAGTCCAAAAATTTTTCAGGTTGTCTCAGAATGATGTGCAGGGAGTTCTAAGAACACTGGAAAAATTCGACAACACGATCCCTCCGTACGACCGCGGAACCGCGGCCATAACCACTCTGGAGGCCGCGGATCCGCCGCATGAATGAGGGATCATGTCATCGTTTTTTTGCAGTGGGCTTGTGGGCTAAAAATAGGGGTTTTGGAATATTAAAATTGGGCCCAGAATTTCTGTGAGTGCTACAGTATTGCTTGGGGGCCCACTTGTTAATTTTTGATCGATTGGATATTTTAAACACATTATTTCACAGTATTTACATTATATCTGCGACCGTGAATGTCACTCGATCGGTAAATCCGGTCTAACTGCTATAGCCCGGTTAGACGGATTTGCGAACGTGACTTTCACGTTGATGTTCTGTGTTTTGCTGTGTTGTTGCGGATCGGTCGTGGGGATAGCCTGGATGCAATGCTAGTACAGTGTTGTTGTATTATGTACATTTGATATTGCGGGACGAGCGTCCGACATGTGGACTGCCGTCACTGCCTGTTTGTATTATTCTTTTGGGGCACGACTTGGTTGCGGTCGATGTACCCATTGTATGTATATTTTACTTTCTGTACTAGGTTTACCCCGCGGTGGGGTGCACGGATAGCCGGGTTCTGGAGGGCAACAAGCCCGCATCTCATGGCATTGAGACGGAAGGGGCTTCACTCTAGGATTGGCGGGCTATTCGCCGCACTTGTAGGGGGTACAGGTTGACCCAGGAGGGGTGCCCAAGTTACCGGATTTCGTGAAGTGCTGGGTGGTCCATTCACGGTGCTGAAGGGGGCTGCCTCGCTTCAGGTTTTGGCGGGTGACTTGCCGCGCCCGTAGGGGTCTAGGTTTTCATTGCACAGGCTATCCACACGACCAGGGGAACGTCGGGTTTCAGTAGTGGCTCTGTGAAACCCGGGGATCCCAGATATCTGTATTGTTCTGTGATGCTGTACATTTCTGTGATGTTGCATTTTATTCACGCCTTGAGCGAAATATAATATATTGGTATATATATTAGTAGATGTTGTATATGTTTTTCATCCGCGCTAGTCCAGTCCCCGCTCTGCCGTTAGTTAGCTAACCTAACGGGTGATGACGGGACCCAGTGGCGAATGCGGATGGCATATACGTACGTCAGTATATTTTCGTTCTTTGTGGTGTGATCAATTGATAGGACTGCATTGATTCGGATCAATGCAAGTTAAAACAAACCTATTCTGATGTTGTTGGAACACTTTTCAAAAGGCTGTTATTGCAAGGACGTTCACTTTTGTTTTGCATCGTGGTATTCATTTGGAATATCCTGCTCCTCAGTCGACGAGGCAAGGGCCGAGATCCCTTCACCGGGAGTGACCCCTTGGACAGATGTTTGCGTCAGGGCATTAACTTCACTATAGCCGATTACTTTTGCTTTGCACCGCGGTATTCATTTGGAATATCCTGCACCCCATTCTACGGGGAAAGAGCCGAGATCCCTTCACCGGGAGTGACCTCTTTAGTAAAGGTTTTCGTCACTATATTTTCTAAAAAGCTATCCGTTCCTTCAACGATATCAAGTTCATTACGTTAAAGGTTTTCGCCAGAAACCATTCGTAGCCCTCCATCATTTCAGTTAAATATTCGGTAGTATTCAAGCTATGTATTTTGACCTCACGCAAAGGCATAGTGTTTGGTAGTTGCCAGGTATTTATCTGTTGCATAGATAGATGCGTTGGTTTGGGACAGTCGTACTACTATTTTGGCCTACGTCAAGGGTATGTACGGGTGGGTTCAAATTAACCTGGACAATGATGGGTAGAACTTGACATGTGACTTATGATATTTTGACCTCACGCCAAGGTCATAAGAGCATGGGGTAAAAATCACATCGGGAGTTTCAAAAGAACTGAAACTTGCCAGATATGCATACCTTCTGGAGTGTGATGACGTGAGCGGATTACGTCACGTTATCATGCGATGAGAGTTGGATCCCGATTCCCACTGATGAGTTAGTTTACTCCTCGGGTGACCCCGACTAATTCTTCTTTCAGGTTTGGAGGAGAATTTGAGGTACAGTGGGAGGTTTCCTGATTAGATAAATTGGTAACCATTCTGATCTAGGGTAGAGTGCACGCTGAGTGTTTCTTTTCTCTCTCTTTTTGGCAGCGACCATTGACCCGACCCTAAGACTATGACTCAGTGACCAAGTTGACCGAACCTTCTTAACACTGGCTTTTGGATTATCAGAGTTGCAGACCTCATTGCCACTCCTACTTTTACCCTTTTCTCCAGGACACCCCGTATTACTACGAACGTCCACTTCCATTGGACAAAACCATCGTATGGTTAGATACGAACTCGAAGGAATTCGAGGATGGTTTCCGGTTCTTGAGAAAACGGATAAGGTTTATTCAGTTGTCTTTTCCTTTTTGCCTTCTCTCAAGTTACGAGTACTCCTTAGTTTAGGAGATAGTACACCTATTACGCAAATTGGATAGTCTTCTTCCAAACCTTAGGCTGGTGCCGAACAGTGGGGAATGAAGAAAACCAATTAGCATAACGATGGTATGCAGAAGGTATTAAGATTAAGACAAAGTAAGGGATTAGTAAGAGGGCAAAGTAAATTGCGACTGATATTCACGACCAAACCAAGTATTTCTTCGCCAATCCTAAATCACCTTTGTATTTCTCCAGGACACTCCGTATCACTACGAAGATCCACAGTTTATTGGATACTCCATCGTATGGTTATATACGAACTCGAAAGGAACTTGTTCCAGTTCGGGGATGGATTCTGGTCCAGGAGAAATAGGAATAAGGTTTATTCGGTTGTATTTTATCTTCACCTTCTCTCGCATTGCGAGTGCTCCTAGGATTAGGACAGTACACCCATTATGCTTATTGGATAGTCTTCTTCCAAACCATAGGCTGGTACCGAACGGTAGGGAAGGAAGAAAACCAATTGGCTTAAAGGGGTGTGCAGAAGGTAATGACTAAAGACATATAAAGGGATTTGGAGAGGTGGCAAAGAATTATACGGTTATAGTTGTGAATCTGGATAATGGTAGAGGCATTACTAGGAATACCAGAAAACCCCATCGAAACATTTCAATGTTTCAGTTTCATTGTGTACTGTTAAAAGAAAACTGATTTCCCAATTAACACTTGCTCCAGGGTATGTATTTACCAGGTATGATTCTCACATCTGTATGGTTTTACAGATGATGAGTGGGAGTAAGTTATTGGGAATTGGGTGATCATCCTCATTATATCGGGATTCGTTGTAATCGGTGATATTAGAGGAGATCACCTGGGCTGTTTGCCGGTCGGCAAATATTTGGTTTTGAATATCCGCTGTTGTGCACCAATTTCAAATTGATATATCTGTACGTCTATTTTCATAGAGTGAGATATACCTTTTGATATTATGTCGATGACATTTACCTATATCAGTGGATGGTTAGGTAAGGAGCATTAAACAGCGGTGTAATTCTTCTTAACCATAAGTATAGTTTTCAACCTACGACACACAGTGAAAGAGTTGTAAGACTCGGCGGACTTATACAGGGTATTGTATGTTGTCCAGTGTCCATTAGGACAGAGAGGTTGGTCCTCATACTATATTCTGTTTACTTTTAACTTCTCTAGTTCTTAGACATGTGTTTCGTAGAAACACAGGGTCTAAGTTTTGAGGAGTTATAGGTATTTGAATAGAGTAGAGAACCAGGTGTAGCAAGTATCGGGTTTTTTCAAGGTGATCGAAGATGTAGATACTTGTGTATGGTATTCAATTGATAGTAATGATAAAGAGAAATTGCTTCTCTTTCAGGTTACTCATAATTGGAAGCATTCCTAAGTTGAGTAACGCTGATCGGCCTCTCTCCATTTAGTTGACATGCACTGGAGACAGCTGCATGATTTGAATCTGGTTAAATTAAATCAGTGCCTCTGGTTCTATATTGGATGTAGAACAGTTCATATCTTAACGTTGTTATGGTACGGGGAGTTGTCCGGCTTATGATTAAAACCAGACACTGGACAACTCAAGGCACGTTTCTGTAATGGCTGTTTGTGGGTTGACCCAGGCTATGACGAGGGTTGACTTTCTACCATCTGGCAGATCAATAGAAATATTGTTCTAGACTCGCCACAGTTTTATTAAAAATGGATTTTTTCAAAAACAGTAGTGGGAGTATGGTAGAACTGGAAGTGATTCCAGAACCGCAAACGATTACTGAAGATTTGATAAGGAACTTAAAGATTCAATCTGATTTGACATTCCATTGGCCACTCCGCAGATAAGGTGGGTAACTTCAGGCACCCGAGAGGTACTCCAGTAGCCTCAAGGACGGTGACAGGGAAGTTCTTGTTTACCCACACTTGCCATTGTTGTTGTTCCAGGCTGCGAGACCCAGCAGGAGGATGAGTATAGCGTCGTTCTAAACTAGCTTTAGAAGTGCACGTCTATATGACTCTGCCAGAAGGTTGTCGTAGTCAGTGGGAGCAGCGGAAGCATTGGTGGACATCAGGCTTATGTCTATTTATAGACTAAAGCAGATATAGCGGAGATAGATCATCTATTTCTGATGTGACAGTCATGGGTTTGACGTCATCAGAATAGGGGATGGATCTGTTGAGAAGGTAGTAGGGTGTGATATCCGGGTTTTAGATGACATACACAAAGTAGGAAAAGAGACTCCTATACTACGATCGGTTATACTTTGGTCGTCACACAGTGGTTTCTCCACAAGGGACTTGGACATTATATCAGACATACTGGTTACTAGATCTATGGTTTTAGATCTAGATTTGGGTGGTTTCCCAATCAGGGTACTTAGACAGCATTCTATGAGTATTTAGAATGGTTGACTCCTGGCACGGTAGTATACCTGCAGGTGATGGAGTCACCCTCTCTAAAGGTGTCTTATAGACTAAAGTAGAGAGGGATGTGCATGATTGACAGATCACTTGCTTAGGCAATTGAGTCAATCATGAGATGTCAAGTACCACACCAGATGTTGTTCTTGCACTAGATGCAATAAGTTGACATTGACCCAATCCTGGAGAAACTGTCGGAAGCAGTTTTAGAACATAAGTGGATGTTCTAGGGATATGATAACGACAGCCTCATTTGGGAGACAGTTATCATTCCAGGCTTCCAAGATGACATGGACGACAAGGACGTTGTCAGAGTTATAGTTTTCCTTCTGACGAGGGGCAGTATTTTGGACAGGTGATCCAAGGCAATACTGAGGGAGGTATGGCGCAGGATACTGATTAAGTTCAGTTGACGATACAGTCGAAGAAGTTTGGATTTGGAGTTCATTTATGAACTAGGTCCCATCAGACATCCAGACATTCTAAGACAGGTATTGCTCATTTCGGGAGATGGCATTCTCCGCGAACTTGAGATTTAGAGAGACATAGAAAGAAACATCAGAGCGGATCCACTCACTGAGGCTATTCCTCGAACGCAATAGTCTTCCAAACAGGCTTTGTGAGACTGACTAGTAGAGGAGTTGGGTGTTCGGTATCACACGGGCTGTGAGTATGCGACATCGCAATAATTAGCCTTGAGTGCAAGTGGGAGATTGTTGGAGATAGTGCCCTCAGAGTCAATTATTGGATCACAGGCACGTGATTGCAATGATTGAGGGAGGACCTATCCCGGTACGACAGTCTTACTCTAGATGATAGTATGCTATCTGGTTTACCTTTATCATCGTGTACTGCTTTAGGTGACCTGACAGGTCGCTATTGCACGTTGATAGAGCCCCTAGGATTCTTGCTTGACGACCAGCAGTATGAGGGCGATCATATACGTGAGAGCTGGGGTCTACAAGCATATCCTTAAAAGGTCCCTAGTCGTGGGAGTTTCGAGACAGGGCATCGATTCTCCAGAGTAGACTAGTGTATACAGTCGAGACCCCGACGAGGGGCGGTGGCCGGTCTCACAAGCCACTGGTGTCAGTTGGTTCACCTAAGATGTATACAGGTGCTCATTGGGTTATGAGTACACCGGACAGGACTCGCCGGGAACATGCTAGTTGGTCTTATACCTGACGTCAGATAGCAGTTCCCTGGTGACATGTGTACAGGTTAGTTCATCGACCTGGGGATCGTCATTTGTCTCGTGTGAGTTCCCACTGTGCTTTGATTACTACCCTACCACGGCTCAAAGGAGTCGTGCAAACAGGTTTTAGTTGGGTACAGTCCCGAGACACATGGAGGCAGTGAGCGGATCTTCGGGGGTTTGTCTCTCCCGGTATTGGGGGTGAGGTCGCGCTGTGTCTAGGAGAGCCATTACACGAAGTCCTTGGCCAAGGCAGGAGATTTACTGGTAGGTATTCCAGTAGTATCTCAGGGTGTTCTGGGCTACACTCCGACACGACTTGTACCGCTTTTGGGGGTCTGACTTTTACCCACCCCCTAGGCCCGACATGCGATGCTCATAGACGAACGGACCGGACTGTACGGATATTGTCACTGACAGGCTCAGTAGGGTGTCAGGATGAGTTCGCTCATCGACGTCCCTTTTTGTCAATAGCTGGTGGCCCGTTACGTATTGGCTTATACCTCTGACGTGCTAGTGGTTAAATCCACAGCCATTGTATTGACGAGTCTTTAGAGTCCACCACACTTTCAGTTACTCAGGCTTTCGGGCGAAACGCTGTAGAGGCCGTATGGAGATATGGCAGGGTCCGATCAGATACGTGCGGTATTGCACGGATCAGGATCGGACGGTTTGTACTAGAGGCCGTATAGTTATATGGCAGGGTTCGATCAGATTTGTGCGGTATTGCACGGATCAGGATCGGACGAACATTACTAGCCGGTTTTGGTTTAAGCCGGATCCTAGTTTAGTACAGTGTAGATTTTGTCTCATTGCATTTGTATCCGGACGGAATACAGATGCGGGTGTGTATGCACAGTATGGGGTTTTCCTGTAATTTATTACGGGACCAGTTTTCTGGAGTTGCCAGTTTGCATTCCGTTCCGGCCGGTTTTCCTTTGTTCTTTCCCGGCCGGACTTTTCCGATGGAGGGGGTTATTTGCAATTGTGCAAATAACACATAGTGGAGGGGTTTCTTGCAAATGCTTTGATTATGATGGCATCTTTTCTTTTCCACCATCATTTGCATTAATTGAGATAAGAAAGGGTATGGAGTGATAAGCATGGTTGATGTTTCTTTGCTTTTTGATGTGGTCACCTTTTCTTTTCTCCTACACTCACCTCCCTTCATGAGTTTTGGTTTATCCCTCCACCATTCTCAATTGAAATGGCCGGCCACAACTTTGAGGAGAAAAGAAAAATGAGAGAGGTTCATTTCATTTGGTGTGGGAAATTAATCATCCATCTCATTTTTCCATTGCTACTAAAAATCCCCAAGTTTATATCTTGTTGATTCCTCCATCAAGGCAACATAACCCCAAAGAGACAAGCATCATCTACACTACATTCTACAGCACATCTTGGGCATGTCGACTTGCCAGCTTCATGCCCGACTTGCCTCGGTATAGAGGCGGGAGCCCGTAAAAGAAACAGGCGATGTGGTGCCCTTCCGGCGAGGAGGCGATGACCGGAGTTTCCGCGGGAGATCGGGACGATGACGAGAAGACCGGAGGACTCGGATCACTCGGTATATCCCTCTTCCCTATCTTGTTACTTTGCTAGAACTAGTTTAATGGCCCGATCCGGGGTTTAGTGCGCGGTGGTGCCGGTTTGCAAAGTTCGCAAAATTAAAGTTTATCACCGATTCCGCATTTGGCCGTCGGATTGACGGCCGGGGCGCCGCCGTGCACTTATATCAGGTACATTAGAAAACGGAATATACTTACTGAATCAAGCTCAGGTTTTCACTGTCCAGAACACACTTAAAAGAAAGTCTCCGGAATTAAATCAAGCTTTCTTATGGCATTATAGACTGGGTCACATCAATGAGATACGGTTAACAAAGTTACATAAAGAGGGATACTTGAATCCGTTAGAGTATCAGTCTTATGATACTTGTGAATCATGTCTCATGGGAAAGATGACAAAGACTCCGTTCACTGGACACGGAGTAAGAGCGAGCGAGCTCTTGGAACTCATACACAGTGACGTGTGTGGTCCAATGTCTACACATGCGCGGAGTGATTATTCATACTTCATTACTTTTACGGATGATTACTCTAGGTATGGACATGTCTTCCTGATGAAGCATAAATCCGAAGCCTTTGAGAAATTTCGAGAATACAAGAATGAAGTTGAAAAACAAACAGGCAAGAGTATAAAGACACTGAGATCTGATCGAGGTGGTGAATACTTGAGTTCCGAGTTTCTGGACTACTTAAAAGAGAATGGAATTCTCTCTCAGCTTACTCCATACACACCACAACACAACGGTGTATCTGAAAGGCGGAATCAAACCTTATTGCATATGGTTCGTTCCATGATGAGTAAGGCTGAGTTACCGCGGTCCTTCTGGGGTTATGCACTAGAATCATCTGCATATCTTTTGAACAAGGTTCCCTCAAAGACTGTGCCTACCACACCATATCAGATGTGGTGTGGGAAGAAACCCCATCTTCAATATCTGAAGATATGGGGATGTCCAGCTTTTGTTAAAAAGCAGCACACGGATAAACTCGAGGCACGCTCAGTACTGTGTAAGTTTGTTGGATACCCAAAGAAATCCAGGGGGTATCTTTTCTATTACGCAGAGGAACAAAAGGTTTTTGTTTCTCGTCATGCCCACTTTCTGGAACATCAGTTTTTAGAAAAAGGAACAAGTGGGAGCGCAATAGAACTGGAAGAAATTCCAGAACTACAAGCTATTACTGAAAGCTTGAAGAACCAGAAGTTTTAGGAGAACCGGACATCCCAGTGCCACTCCGCAGGAGTAGCAGGCAGTCTCATCCGCCCGAGAGATACTACGGTTTTCTTATAGACGGGGATCGAGAGGATTGTGTCATTGAAAATAATAAGCCTACTAGATTCCAGCAAGCCATTCAGAGCAGTGGCTCAGTAAAATGGCTGGATGCAATGTGGACCGAGATGGAGTCCATGTACACCAACAAAGTTTGGACTTTGGACTTTGCTCCATAAGGGGTATTACCCATAGGCTGCAAATGGATCTTCAGAAAGAAGATTGGTGTAGATGGGCAGGTTGAAACCTATAAAACTAGACTTATTGCAAAGGGTTTTCATCAAAGACCTGGTTTGGACTGTGACGAGACCTTTTCTCCAGTGGCTATGCTTAAATATATTCGGATCCTTCTTGCCATTACTGCCTTCCACGATTATGAGATCTGGCAGATGGACATAAAGACGGCTTTCCTAAATGGAAATTTGGAAGAGTGCGTCTATATGGATTAGCCGAAGGGATTCATTCAGAGTGAGAGCAGCGGTAAAGTGTGCAAGTTGCTTAAGTCCATCCATGGACTGAAGCAGGCATCGCGGAGTTGGAACATCTGCTTTGATGATACTGTCAAAGAATTCGACTTTATCAAAAACCCAGATGAACCATGCATTTACAGTAAGATTGTAGGGAGAACTGTAGTATTCGTTGTCTTGTACGTGGATGACATTCTCCTAATAGAAAATGATATTCCTATGCTACAGTCAGTCAAAGGATTCTTGTCACAGAGGTTCTCCATAAAGGACCTGGGCGATGCCAACTACATTCTGGGGATCCAGATCTATCGTGATAGATCTAAAAGGATGTTGGGACTTTCGCAGTCCAGGTACATCGACACCATACTTAAACGATTCGGTATGGAATATTCAAAGCGCGGTAATCTACTGGCTTGTCACGGAATCACCCTCTCCAAAGAGATGTCTCCCAAGACTGATTTGGAAAGGGCTCGCATGTCATCTATACCCTACGCATCTGCGGTAGGCTCTATAATGTATGCGATGTTGTGTACCAGACTAGATGTAGCATACGCATTAAGCGTTGTAAGCCGGTATTAGTCAGACCCAGGGGAGAAACATTGGATAGCGGTAAAGAACATTCTCAAGTACCTGAGAAGGACTAAGGAGATGTTCTTGGTGTATGGCGGAAAAGACCTCCAGATCGAGGCCTTTGCTGACTCCAGCTTCCAGAGTGACAAGGATGACTCTAAGTCCATATCGGTTTATGTCTTTACCCTCAATGGAGGGGCGGTTTGCTAGAAAAGCTCCAAGCAGGAAACCGTTGCTGACTCAACTATGGAAGCGGAGTACATAGCTGCTTGCGATGCCGCAAAGGAAGCTGTCTGGATGAAGATGTTCCTCACGGAGCTTCAGGTGGTTCCTACCATTGTTGATCCAATACCACTGTATTGTGACAACAACAGCGCTATAGCTTTAGCGAAGGAACCCAGGTCCCATCAGAAGTCCAGACACATTTTGAGGTGGTACCACCTGATCAAGGAGATCGTAGATCACCGGGAGATCGAGGTGAAGAGAGTAGATTCGGAGAATAACACTGCAGATCCACTCACGAAGGCCATACCCTAGACTCAGTTCGAGCGGATGATCGAGATGATAGGTCTTCGATACGCCAGTACATGGCCTTAGTGCAAGTGGGAGATTGTTAGTGTATATGCCCTAGAGGCCATTACTGTATCATACTAGTTTGTATATTACTTGATGGAACATTGGGATATTCACAGTTGTATAGACAATTTTACTCGAAATGGTAGTGTAACACCTTAGAATGTGTTTTGTAGCTAATTATATTTTAATGTATGGTTTTTAATACAAAGTTTACCAAATTAAGTTTTAAATATTTTATCCTATTTAATGAATATTTTATTAGAATTTTGTTAGGCACACACACACTTGTGCATGATAACTAGGGCTTAGAGATGGGGTTAGGCCATGTTTAGCTAGCATGATGGATTAACCCATTCTCTTTAGGTTAATTTTTGTTTTAGTGCTTTGGGTTTAATAGGGTTATGGTTGATTTTATTTAAAATGAATTTGTAATGGAGTTCTTTTTTCATTTGTTTGACTTCTTGTTGACTTTGTGTGAGAGAGGGGGGCATGGGAAGCATGGGTGAGCCATGCCTCTTTATGAGGGAAGAGAGAGAGAGAGGGGGGGGGGGTTCTTGGATTGTTCTCTCATTCTCCTCTCATTTCCTCTTGCTCTCATTCCCTCTCTCAAACACTCACACACACACACAACCTGAAGCATCATCAGCAGCAGCAAGCTTCAACAACAACAATAACAACAGCAGCCCCAGCACATGGTGAAGCAACATCAGAAGCTTCAGCAGCAGCAGCAGCTGCCCCAACAACAACATCAACTACAACAACAACAACAGAGACAACAGCATCACCATCATCATCATCAGCACTAGCAGAAGCAGCAGCAGTAGCAGAAGCAGCAGCAGATACAGCAAGCAACAGCAGCAGCAGGAGGAGCTCAGCACTAGCAGAAGCTCTCACCTCCTCCATACACCTCCTCGCCAGCTTTCTAGGGCTCCATAGGGTATACTTTCTGAAACCCTTTTCCCTAGTTGCTTAATTGTGTGTGGTTTTGCGTCGATTAGTGTTAAATTGCTAGTTTAGTGCTAAATTATGGTGTTTAAGTGGAATTTTGGTAAATTGTTGATTGTGTTAGCTACTTTAGCTTATTTGAGTGCTAATAAGGCCACTTCAACTGAGTAATACCCCAGATTACACTAAAATACCATAGGGTTGTGTTTTATGCAAAATTGTCGTTTTAAAGCGATATTTGTGACTTTTGTGATCTGCTTTAGACCCGGACCTTGCAGGGTAAAATTGAGGAAACTAGAACATGCTTGTTAGGTCTAGATACCACCACCAGAGCACGAGCCCCTACCTCCCAAACCTGGCCGCCAATTTCTCTGTATTGGCCGCAATTTGCGGCCCAAAGGTGGGCTGGGGTGTTGGGGTTTTGAGTATGGTTCTCTGCAGTGTTTTCTAGGTCTTTGGTATGTATAGTTTTGTAAGTTTTAGCCTGTAGGAAAATCTGGGATCATATATCGTTTTTGTGTCCGTTGTGTTTGCGCGATACGCGCGATACGTGAGTGGGTTCTGTGATCCAGCGTATCGCGGCGTGTCGCGATGGTTTTTAGACGCGTACACACACGATTCAGCGTATCGTGCACACGCGCGTTTAGTTCGCGACGCGAGTTTCTCGTTTCGATTCGATATCGCGTTTCGCGGAATATTTTGGCTTATATGTGATATTCATGTCGTATTTACAGGTTTGCAGGCAGGAGCTACGGACACGGCTACAGGGGGAGCAGATGGTAGGATTCACCTAGCGTGGAGTATAGGTGAGTAGATATAACATCTACAGGGGAATCGCCCGCATGGCGTTATGCGTCTGGGCTAGGATTCAATTACCTGTCGCACATTCTACGTCATTGTAGAATTGCGCTTTACTGCATTTCCTTAGATATTGTTATACTGTGACTAGCAGCCGTAGGACACTGCACACATTATTGACGGTCCATGTTGCACGAGCACGGATTGCATGCTACACACACACCGTCAATAATTGCCATGTCACTCACTACCCCTTATAGCTACTATTGCCTGCCATACATGACATCTAGCTTATCGGTATACCTATAGTGTATCATACCTTTAGTGATAGGTATATTTTCACTTTGCGATACAGCTACAGGTATACCTCCTACATATTTTACCTACACCGGGAGGGATTTCCTACATATGTTACTTATACCCAGGGGGGTATACGACATCAGTTCCTATAGGTAGATACCTATACATTGCTACACCTGTATGTTAGACACATATTCAGTTGTTGTCGCATATTTACATTTACTGATGTTACTTAGCTGTACCTTATCTTGTTTTCGCATACATCTGGTTCAGCTATATACTTGTGTTTACCTGCTCGCATTCAGATATATCGCATACATTTATTTCTGGATTGCGCATTGTTTATCTGGATTTTACATGATGTTTTCGGGATTTGGGAACCGCGGGAGTTCATGAAATTATGCATACATGAACAATCCGGTTTCCTTGATATGATATTTGAGCGTCCCCCATGAGTTTTATCGGTGCTGATTATCTACTCCATACGAGGTGTGGTTGCCGTATGAGAGTACATGGTGGGGCCCGGTATGGTTCCCCTCGGCAAGAAGATCGATGGGTTTGCCGATTGAGCCTGGAGGCGGGCGAGTACCTACCGGTGATTGTTTGGACCTGGCAGTTGTCCGGAGGCTACTGGCCAGAGTCGAGAGATGGATGCGGGAGGATCTGTACTGGCGGGGCCGAGGGCCGATACCGCAGACGGACCCCGTGGGCTGATCCGGACTGACGGAGCCCGATATACGAGGATTTCTGTGTCGATGCTTGGCACACGGTTTTATGATATTTCTTTAACCCCTTTTTGTATATATAACAGGGGATTTAGCCGTTGTTATATATACCCTTACACCAATATTAGTGGAATGGGACGCTAATATATGTGTATTGCCCCCATCATACTTATTTCTGTACATATATATCTTTAGGATGTTAGATTCTTACTTGAGATTGGACTTGGGATACTAGGTGATTCATTGGGACTTGGACATTGGATATACCTATGTGATTGGTGATTTGTACATTCGGGATATAAGAGATTACTCGATATTGTACATTGAGGAGATGTGAGACTTATATGATGTGAGTGCCCAATGTGGGGGCTGGTTTGAGGATTTGGGATTGGAGTATCTTGATGGATTGTGATCCTGCCACGACGTCAGGTTTCCGTGGAAAATGACATATTCCACCCTATACCTCACCCTTATCTACCTTATGCACAGATTCATATATTGGTAGTACTTGTAGTGTACCCTTATGATAGTTGCATATTTGCTTTCTCATATCTCTATTGCATAGTCATTGCACACTATCATCATGCCATCATTACTTCATATATTGATTGTACCTGCTAGCGTACTCTCCTTATTTCAGCATTGCATGCCATATTATTATTGTAATCGCATATCTTAGATTCATGCTGTACGTGCATTCCTGCGATTACCTGCATATGTTTTATACCATTCACGAGTTGGCAACTCACCCCCGTTGTGCCACAGGTGTTTCAGGTTTTTCCCCAGAGTAGTCGAGGCAGGCTATTCCTCTATTCAGCTACCCAGCTACCACCTTTTGCTACAGATATCGCATCAGCTCACAGTACCATTTTGCTTAGGTGGGTTAGATGGTTATCTGTATTTCATATTGTATATTCGTTGTATTTTTGTACTCTCCATCTACTACTGTATTGTTGACTTAGAGACTTGGTGAGGACGTTATGTGTATTATTGTGGATTGGATGTCTTTTATATACAGCTTTTTCTCTACTGTCATTATTTTTGTGTTGCATTCATCTTGACTTGTCTTTACAAAAAAGGGGGTGTTGCTAAAACTTTAAAGAAAGAAAGTAAGACTTTTAAAGAATTTGGGTTGCGATTTCAATTATTTCAAAACTTATATTATGTTTTCCGTAATTTTCATGGTTTAGTTTTCTGGGTTTGGCTTTCTTTTACTGCGTTGCGTCTTTGGGCGTTGCGTAGTATTAGGGCCGTCACGGGCCAATTTTGGGTCGTGACAAAGTTGGTATCAGAGCGTTAGGTTTTACCTTTCGGAGTGTAGGATGACCTTAGTATGATGGAGTAGGTAGCTTAAGCAGAGTAACGTAGTGTGTGTATGTCTGCAGCATACCCACAGCGCGGTACTTTGTATTAAGTGACCTAAGTACAATTTGCTTGACATTCCTTCCTTGATGATTCATATCTTTGAGATTCGATTTCTTCATTCTTATCGAATCTCATCTTATATCTATTTATAGCCTTGCCGCCGATGACTATGGGGACTCAGAGCGATGCAACGAGGGCCGAGGTCAGAGTTAGCTCGAGTGAGACGAGTACTGACCAGGATGGCACTCTAGCTGCACAGGTACAGACGGATCAGCCTACGACCTATACTATGGATAGACTGTTGGTAGAGATGCAGGAGTTCCGCCAGACGATGAGTTCTTTTGTTGACGTCGTTCGGAAGCTACGACAGGAGGTTGTCACCCCTGTTACTCAGCTGTCCCTTACGATCAGCATGCAGCAGTCCGTCACCTACATAGCACCAGTGGTTGCAGCTCCAGTTGACGAGACACATATTCCAGGACAGTGGAGGACTCGTACCAGCGTACCAGCCCAGAGACAGAGGTTTGGTCGTCGAGACAGTTTTCGTGGCCGTAGCGGGAGTAACAGAGGCTTAGGACGAGGACAGTCGTTCAGCTCTCATCCCCAGGATGGTCAGCAGTCAGCACATAGATGTTTTCGATGTGGGAGCCTTCAGCACTTCGTCAGGGATTGTTCCTTAGCACCTCGTCATGATCGTTTTCAGAGAGGCCGTGGACGTGGAAGATTCGCTCAGAGGGCTCAGTCTACCAGAGGAGTTCATCCAGCTGCGAGTAGAGGGCAGATACAGGAGTTTGCTTCTACTCATCGGGACGCGCAGACGTCCAATGTGGAGTTTTCAGGTACCCTCGAGTTATATGTTCTTTTGATGTATTCGTTTGTTTTCTTGCTCGTACCGTGGTTGGGTAGATTAGTCGTAGTGGTGTTGACTTCTGTCAGCGATTCTTTTGTTGCGCGACACGTATTTCAGTTTTGTGCCAAGCGGATAGGAGATAGAGATTCGTCCGTCGTTTTGATCCTTCTAGAGATGTTGGATTTGACGTTCTTCTGGGCACGGACTGGTTAACTATGTGTTAGGCGTCTGTGGACTACCGTGAGGAAACAGTCAGGTTTGTTTTCCCCGGCAAGTCAGTTCTTGTTGTGCAGGTGGATAGTTGTGCCGCCTTTCACAGATTGAATTCAGCCTTTTTCGCTAGTCGGCTACTGAGGAGATGTCGTGGATTCTTGGCGTTCATTCGTGATACCGGAGCCACCGGGGGATTGTTGGACCGGGTTCCTTTCATGTGAGAGTTTTTCCGACGTTGTTCCAGATGGGCCAGCGAAGCTTGGAGGCTAAAGGATCAGCTGCAGAGTCTTGGTTTGGGGAGTTTTGTGCGTCTGAGTGTTTCGCTTTTGGAAACTCCTATTTCTGTTCGTCCAGGAGGAAGACGGCAGCTTAGGATTGCGTATCGATGGATCGTCAATTGAACCGGCTTACGGTGCGGATGGGTATCCTTCACCTCGCCGTGGCGACTTCTTCGATCAGCTCCAGAGTGCGAGACATTTTCTAAGTGTGTTTGGGATCAGGTCATCATTATTGCGGATTCGGAGTGACAGCATTCCGAAGACTACCTTGTGCGTGCTACGGGCTTTGTGTGTTTTTGTGAGTCGTTGGATTCACTGTCGCCCTAGCAGCATTCGTAGATATGATGAACCAGATTTCTGCAGGCCGTTCCTCGACCAGTTTTTGGTTGTGTTATTTACGACACTCTGGTCTACTTAATGTGTCTTGAGGGACAGGAGTAGCACTGAGGATTTGTTATGCAGACACTGGGAGAGTACCAGCAGCTGCTAAATTCTCAGAGTGTTTCTTCAGGCTTGTTTGTGTTGACTCCTAGGTCTTGTAGTCACGGGAGACGGTTTCGTATGGTTCCGAGGGAGATCGTGGCCGTACAGCTTAGGCCCAGACTCGTGTGCAGGACGGGGATCCGCAGATGGTTGGTCTTAGCAGGGTTTTTACCGCCGTTTCATACAGGATTGCTAGAGTAGTGCTGCACCGTCGACTGAATTGACCAGTAAGGAGGTTTCTTTTCCTTGGACTGAGGCATGTGTACGGAATTTTCAGCAGTCAAAGATTCAGTTAACAACTGCATCAGTCTTTCTTTGCCTTTGGTTCGGGCGACTTTGTTGTTTAACTGTAATGTTTCTTGAGTGGGCTCGAGGGTATACTGATGTGACCCTACAGAGTCATTGCTTTTGCTTCCCTACATTTGGAGGAAGTACGAGAAGGATATTCCACTCATGATCTGGAGATGGCCGCGGTGGTTTTGCGTTGGAAATTTGGAGACACTACTTGCTTGAGAGTCGTGTCAGATTTTTCCACGGACCACTAGAGCTTAATGTACATCTTCCTGCAGCAGATTTGGATTGTTGTGATGGTCTTCTGCAGATTTACAGTTCTTGTGTGATCGTCGAGTATAGCTTAGTTCGTCTCTACGGAGGGGACAGCTTGCTCATGTCCGCGCCCGACCACTTTCCTTAAATCGTTTCCGCGAGACACTGCCTACCGAAGCTCGTTCGTCAGCGATACTTGAGCATACTCGGCTGGGAAATGATTCAGAAACCTTGATCTGTGACAATGATGTGCTAAGTTAGGGACGCGTTTGTGTACCTGGTTTTATCAGGTAGAGACGTGCAATCCTAGAGTAAGCACATCAGTCAACTCTCTGTATGCATTCAAGTTCCACCGGCTTTGGCGTGACTTGTGAGATAGTTACGAGTGGACATGGATGTAAAGAGAAGTTTCAGGTTTCGTTTCAAGTGTCTGTCTTGTTGTGTGCTTTGGGTCGAGCATCTGAGGCCGGCTGGAGAATTGCAATCTTTTTACCGTTCCGAAGTAGGAATGGGAGCAGATCTCCATGAAATTTCGTTATGGTTTCTACCCAAGTTTGGATAGGGTGTGACTCCATTCGGATTCTTGTCGTCCGGTTATACTCAGTTGCTCAGTTGTTTTGTTAAGTTGTGTATTTGTTTTGTTTGGTCGTCAGCAGCTTGGGATCGTCACTTGCCATCGTTAGGGTTCTCCTTCGATAGCTATTATCAGGAGACACTCCAATTGGCCACCCTTAGGCTTAGGGGTTAGGTCGTGTCGATCGCCAGCCTGTTGTTTTCTGACTCTGCGTAAGTAGGACTTTGGACCCCAGCTATGTCTAGAGACTTCGGAGATAGTCCAGTCGTGTTAGGTCAGGATGGGGATTGTCCATTTCGAACTGAGGTCATATGACGACTGTGATAGTCATAGACTCGAGTTCGCAAGGACAGATCATGTATTCCTATGGACCTTCCGACGAATGACGTGTTGGATGTTGGGAAGCTTATCCCAGGATTTTAGGTCCTTTTAGATCCTATAAGTGAGTTAGTCTCGTTGCCTTCAATGTGGCACTTTCGCCCAGATTATTGGATTTTCACCCCGTATTCCTTGTGATGATACCTTACAATTACCTTCATGACCTTTCTCACATGATTTGGCACCAGACCATTTAGCTGGACGCGATCTTTCGTTCACCAGCAGCCATGTGTGTTGATGGCTCGGCAGGTGGAGGAACATCGGTCAGAGGTCTTGCCATCTGTGGAGGGTTTTCTTGGACGTAGTCGTATGGTGAGTTAGTCACTTGGGAGGCTGCGAACGAGATTTGAGGATTTTAATCTTCTCTTTGAAGGTATGCGTATCGGAATATTTTTAAATTCGGGGACGAATTTCTTTTAAGGGGGGGAGATTGTAACACCTTAGAATGTGTTTTGTAGCTAATTATATTTTAATGTATGGTTTTTAATACAAAGTTTACCAAATTAAGTTTTAAATATTTTATCCTATTTAATGAATATTTTATTAGAATTTTGTTAGGCACACACACACTTGTGCATGATAACTAGGGCTTAGAGATGGGGTTAGGCCATGTTTAGCTAGCATGATGGATTAACCCATTCTCTTTAGGTTAATTTTTGTTTTAGTGCTTTGGGTTTAATAGGGTTATGGTTGATTTTATTTAAAATGAATTTGTAATGGAGTTCTTTTTTCATTTGTTTGACTTCTTGTTGACTTTGTGTGAGAGAGGGGGGCATGGGAAGCATGGGTAAGCCATGCCTCTTTATGAGGGAAGAGAGAGAGAGGGGGGGGGGTTCTTGGATTGTTCTCTCATTCTCCTCTCATTTCCTCTTACTCTCATTCCCTCTCTCAAACACTCACACACACACACAACCTGAAGCATCATCAGCAGCAGCAAGCTTCAACAACAACAATAACAACAGCAGCCCCAGCACATGGTGAAGCAACATCAGAAGCTTCAGCAGCAGCAGCAGCTGCCCCAACAACAACATCAACTACAACAACAACAACAGAGACAACAGCATCACCATCATCATCATCAGCACTAGCAGAAGCAGCAGCAGTAGCAGAAGCAGCAGCAGATACAGCAAGCAACAGCAGCAGCAGGAGGAGCTCAGCACTAGCAGAAGCTCTCACCTCCTCCATACACCTCTTCGCCAGCTTTCTAGGGCTCCATTGGGTATACTTTCTGAAACCCTTTTCCCTAGTTGCTTAATTGTGTGTGGTTTTGCGTCGATTAGTGTTAAATTGCTAGTTTAGTGCTAAATTATGGTGTTTAAGTGGAATTTTGGTAAATTGTTGATTGTGTTAGCTACTTTAGCTTATTTGAGTGCTAATAAGGCCACTTCAACTGAGTAATACCCCAGATTACACTAAAATACCATAGGGTTGTGTTTTATGCAAAATTGTCGTTTTAAAGCGATATTTGTGACTTTTGTGATCTGCTTTAGACCCGGACCTTGCAGGGTAAAATTGAGGAAACTAGAACATGCTTGTTAGGTCTAGATACCACCACCAGAGCACGAGCCCCTACCTCCCAAACCTGGCCGCCAATTTCTCTGTATTGGCCGCAATTTGCGGCCCAAAGGTGGGCTGGGGTGTTGGGGTTTTGAGTATGGTTCTCTGCAGTGTTTTCTAGGTCTTTGGTATGTATAGTTTTGTAAGTTTTGGCCTGTAGGAAAATCTGGGATCATATATCGTTTTTGTGTCCGTTGTGTTTGCGCGATACGCGCGATACGTGAGTGGGTTCTGTGATCCAGCGTATCGCGGCGTGTCGCGATGGTTTTTAGACGCGTACACACACGATTCAGCGTATCGTACACACGCGCGTTTAGTTCGCGACGCGAGTTTCTCGTTTCGATTCGATATCGCGTTTCGCGGAATATTTTGGCTTATATGTGATATTCATGTCGTATTTACAGGTTTGCAGGCAGGAGCTACGGACACGGCTACAGGGGGAGCAGATGGTAGGATTCACCTAGCGTGGAGTATAGGTGAGTAGATATAACATCTACAGGGGAATCGCCCGCATGGCGTTATGCGTCTGGGCTAGGATTCAATTACCTGTCGCACATTCTACGTCATTGTAGAATTGCGCTTTACTGCATTTCCTTAGATATTGTTATACTGTGACTAGCAGCCGTAGGACACTGCACACATTATTGACGGTCCATGTTGCACGAGCACGGATTGCATGCTACACACACACCGTCAATAATTGCCATGTCACTCACTACCCCTTATAGCTACTATTGCCTGCCATACATGACATCTAGCTTATCGGTATACCTATAGTGTATCATACCTTTAGTGATAGGTATATTTTCACTTTGCGATACAGCTACAGGTATACCTCCTACATATTTTACCTACACCGGGAGGGATTTCCTACATATGTTACTTATACCCAGGGGGGTATACGACATCAGTTCCTATAGGTAGATACCTATACATTGCTACACCTGTATGTTAGACACATATTCAGTTGTTGTCGCATATTTACATTTACTGATGTTACTTAGCTGTACCTTATCTTGTTTTCGCATACATCTGGTTCAGCTATATACTTGTGTTTACCTGCTCGCATTCAGATATATCGCATACATTTATTTCTGGATTGCGCATTGTTTATCTGGATTTTACATGATGTTTTCGGGATTTGGGAACCGCGGGAGTTCATGAAATTATGCATACATGAACAATCCGGTTTCCTTGATATGATATTTGAGCGTCCCCCATGAGTTTTATCGGTGCTGATTATCTACTCCATACGAGGTGTGGTTGCCGTATGAGAGTACATGGTGGGGCCCGGTATGGTTCCCCTCGGCAAGAAGATCGATGGGTTTGCCGATTGAGCCTGGAGGCGGGCGAGTACCTACCGGTGATTGTTTGGACCTGGCAGTTGTCCGGAGGCTACTGGCCAGAGTCGAGAGATGGATGCGGGAGGATCTGTACTGGCGGGGCCGAGGGCCGATACCGCAGACGGACCCCGTGGGCTGATCCGGACTGACGGAGCCCGATATACGAGGATTTCTGTGTCGATGCTTGGCACACGGTTTTATGATATTTCTTTAACCCCTTTTTGTATATATAACAGGGGATTTAGCCGTTGTTATATATACCCTTACACCAATATTAGTGGAATGGGACGCTAATATATGTGTATTGCCCCCATCATACTTATTTCTGTACATATATATCTTTAGGATGTTAGATTCTTACTTGAGATTGGACTTGGGATACTAGGTGATTCATTGGGACTTGGACATTGGATATACCTATGTGATTGGTGATTTGTACATTCGGGATATAAGAGATTACTCGATATTGTACATTGAGGAGATGTGAGACTTATATGATGTGAGTGCCCAATGTGGGGGCTGGTTTGAGGATTTGGGATTGGAGTATCTTGATGGATTGTGATCCTGCCACGACGTCAGGTTTCCGTGGAAAATGACATATTCCACCCTATACCTCACCCTTATCTACCTTATGCACAGATTCATATATTGGTAGTACTTGTAGTGTACCCTTATGATAGTTGCATATTTGCTTTCTCATATCTCTATTGCATAGTCATTGCACACTATCATCATGCCATCATTACTTCATATATTGATTGTACCTGCTAGCGTACTCTCCTTATTTCAGCATTGCATGCCATATTATTATTGTAATCGCATATCTTAGATTCATGCTGTACGTGCATTTCTGCGATTACCTGCATATGTTTTATACTATTCACGAGTTGGCAACTCACCCCCGTTGTGCCACAGGTGTTTCAGGTTTTTCCCCAGAGTAGTCGAGGCAGGCTATTCCTCTATTCAGCTACCCAGCTACCACCTTTTGCTACAGATATCGCATCAGCTCACAGTACCATTTTGCTTAGGTGGGTTAGATGGTTATCTGTATTTCATATTGTATATTCGTTGTATTTTTGTACTCTCCATCTACTACTGTATTGTTGACTTAGAGACTTGGTGAGGACGTTATGTGTATTATTGTGGATTGGATGTCTTTTATATACAGCTTTTTCTCTACTGTCATTATTTTTGTGTTGCATTCATCTTGACTTGTCTTTACAAAAAAGGGGGTGTTGCTAAAACTTTAAAGAAAGAAAGTAAGACTTTTAAAGAATTTGGGTTGCGATTTCAATTATTTCAAAACTTATATTATGTTTTCCGTAATTTTCATGGTTTAGTTTTCTGGGTTTGGCTTTCTTTTACTGCGTTGCGTCTTTGGGCGTTGCGTAGTATTAGGGCCGTCACGGGCCAATTTTGGGTCGTGACAAAGTTGGTATCAGAGCGTTAGGTTTTACCTTTCGGAGTGTAGGATGACCTTAGTATGATGGAGTAGGTAGCTTAAGCAGAGTAACGTAGTGTGTGTATGTCTGCAGCATACCCACAGCGCGGTACTTTGTATTAAGTGACCTAAGTACAATTTGCTTGACATTCCTTCCTTGATGATTCATATCTTTGAGATTCGATTTCTTCATTCTTATCGAATCTCATCTTATATCTATTTATAGCCTTGCCGCCGATGACTATGGGGACTCAGAGCGATGCAACGAGGGCCGAGGTCAGAGTTAGCTCGAGTGAGACGAGTACTGACCAGGATGGCACTCTAGCTGCACAGGTACAGACGGATCAGCCTACGACCTATACTATAGATAGACTGTTGGTAGAGATGCAGGAGTTCCGCCAGACGATGAGTTCTTTAGTTGACGTCGTTCGGGAGCTACGACAGGAGGTTGTCACCCCTGTTACTCAGCTGTCCCTTACGATCAGCATGCAGCAGTCCGTCATCTACATAGCACCAGTGGTTGCAGCTCCAGTTGACGAGACACATATTCCAGGACAGTGGAGGACTCGTACCAGCGTACCAGCCCAGAGACAGAGGTTTGGTCGTCGAGACAGATTTCGTGGCCGTAGCGGGAGTAACAGAGGCTTAGGACGAGGACAGTCGTTCAGCTCTCATCCCCAGGATGGTCAGCAGTCAGCACATAGATGTTTTCGATGTGGGAGCCTTCAGCACTTCGTCAGGGATTGTTCCTTAGCACCTCGTCATGATCGTTTTCAGAGAGGCCGTGGACGTGGAAGATTCGCTCAGAGGGCTCAGTCTACCAGAGGAGTTCATCCAGCTGCGAGTAGAGGGCAGATACAGGAGTTTGCTTCTACTCATCGGGACGCGCAGACGTCCAATGTGGAGTTTTCAGGTACCCTCGAGTTATATGTTCTTTTGATGTATTCGTTTGTTTTCTTGCTCGTACCGTGGTTGGGTAGATTAGTCGTAGTGGTGTTGACTTCTGTCAGCGATTCTTTTGTTGCGCGACACGTATTTCAGTTTTGTGCCAAGCGGATAGGAGATAGAGATTCGTCCGTCGTTTTGATCCTTCTAGAGATGTTGGATTTGACGTTCTCCTGGGCACGGACTGGTTAACTACGTGTTAGGCGTCTGTGGACTACCGTGAGGAAACAGTCAGGTTTGTTTTCCCCGGCAAGTCAGTTCTTGTTGTGCAGGTGGATAGTTGTGCCGCCTTTCACAGCTTGAATTCAGCCTTTTTCGCTAGTCGGCTACTGAGGAGATGTCGTGGATTCTTGGCGTTCATTCGTGATACCGGAGCCACCGGGGGATTGTTGGACCGGGTTCCTTTCATGCGAGAGTTTTTCCGACGTTGTTCCAGATGGGCCAGCGAAGCTTGGAGGCTAAAGGATCAGCTGCAGAGTCTTGGTTTGGGGAGTTTTGTGCGTCTGAGTGTTTCGCTTTTGGAAACTCCTATTTCTGTTCGTCCAGGAGGAAGACGGCAGCTTAGGATTGCGAATCGATGGATCGTCAATTGAACCGGCTTACGGTGCGGATGGGTATCCTTCACCTCGCCGTGGCGACTTCTTCGATCAGCTCCAGAGTGCGAGACATTTTCTAAGTGTGTTTGGGATCAGGTCATCATTATTGCGGATTCGGAGTGACAGCATTCCGAAGACTACCTTGTGCGTGCTACGGGCTTTGTGTGTTTTTGTGAGTCGTTGGATTCACTGTCGCCCTAGCAGCATTCGTAGATATGATGAACCAGATTTCTGCAGGCCGTTCCTCGACCAGTTTTTGGTTGTGTTATTTACGACACTCTGGTCTACTTAATGTGTCTTGAGGGACAGGAGTAGCACTGAGGATTTGTTATGCAGACACTGGGAGAGTACCAGCAGCTGCTAAATTCTCAGAGTGTTTCTTCAGGCTTGTTTGTGTTGACTCCTAGGTCTTGTAGTCACGGGAGACGGTTTCGTATGGTTCCGAGGGAGATCGTGGCCGTACAGCTTAGGCCCAGACTCGTGTGCAGGATGGGGATCCGCAGATGGTTGGTCTTAGCAGGGTTTTTACCGCCGTTTCATGCAGGATTGCTAGAGTAGTGCTGCACCGTCGACTGAATTGACCAGTAAGGAGGTTTCTTTTCCTTGGACTGAGGCATGTGTACGGAATTTTCAGCAGTCAAAGATTCAGTTAACAACTGCATCAGTCTTTCTTTGCCTTTGGTTCGGGCGACTTTGTTGTTTAACTGTAATGTTTCTTGAGTGGGCTCGAGGGTATACTGATGTGACCCTACAGAGTCATTGCTTTTGCTTCCCTACATTTGGAGGAAGTACGAGAAGGATATTCCACTCATGATCTGGAGATGGCCGCGGTGGTTTTGCGTTGGAAATTTGGAGACACTACTTGCTTGAGAGTCGTGTCAGATTTTTCCACGGACCACTAGAGCTTAATGTACATCTTCCTGCAGCAGATTTGGATTGTTGTGATGGTCTTCTGCAGATTTACAGTTCTTGTGTGATCGTCGAGTATAGCTTAGTTCGTCTCTACGGAGGGGACAGCTTGCTCATGTCCGCGCCCGACCACTTTCCTTAAATCGTTTCCGCGAGACACTGCCTACCGAAGCTCGTTCGTCAGCGATACTTGAGCATACTCGGCTGGGAAATGATTCAGAAACCTTGATCTGTGACAATGATGTGCTAAGTTAGGGACGCGTTTGTGTACCTGGTTTTATCAGGTAGAGACGTGCAATCCTAGAGTAAGCACATCAGTCAACTCTCTGTATGCATTCAAGTTCCACCGGCTTTGGCGTGACTTGTGAGATAGTTACGAGTGGACATGGATGTAAAGAGAAGTTTCAGGTTTCGTTTCAAGTGTCTGTCTTGTTGTGTGCTTTGGGTCGAGCATCTGAGGCCGGCTGGAGAATTGCAATCTTTTTACCGTTCCGAAGTAGGAATGGGAGCAGATCTCCATGAAATTTCGTTATGGTTTCTACCCAAGTTTGGATAGGGTGTGACTCCATTCGGATTCTTGTCGTCCGGTTATACTCAGTTGCTCAGTTGTTTTGTTAAGTTGTGTATTTGTTTTGTTTGGTCGTCAGCAGCTTGGGATCGTCACTTGCCATCGTTAGGGTTCTCCTTCGATAGCTATTATCAGGAGACACTCCAATTGGCCACCCTTAGGCTTAGGGGTTAGGTCGTGTCGATCGCCAGCCTGTTGTTTTCTGACTCTGCGTAAGTAGGACTTTGGACCCCAGCTATGTCTAGAGACTTCGGAGATAGTCCAGTCGTGTTAGGTCAGGATGGGGATTGTCCATTTCGAACTGAGGTCATATGACGACTGTGATAGTCATAGACTCGAGTTCGCAAGGACAGATCATGTATTCCTATGGACCTTCCGACGAATGACGTGTTGGATGTTGGGAAGCTTATCCCAGGATTTTAGGTCCTTTTAGATCTTATAAGCGAGTTAGTCTCGTTGCCTTCAATGTGGCACTTTCGCCCAGATTATTGGATTTTCACCCCGTATTCCTTGTGATGATACCTTACAATTACCTTCATGACCATTCTCACATGATTTGGCACCAGACCATTTAGCTGGACGCGATCTTTCGTTCACCAGCAGCCATATGTGTTGATGGCTCGGCAGGTGGAGGAACATCGGTCAGAGGTCTTGCCATCTGTGGAGGGTTTTCTTGGACGTAGTCGTATGGTGAGTTAGTCACTTGGGAGGCTGCGAACGAGATTTGAGGATTTTAATCTTCTCTTTGAAGGTATGCGTATCGGAATATTTTTAAATTCGGGGACGAATTTCTTTTAAGGGGGGAGATTGTAACACCTTAGAATGTGTTTTGTAGCTAATTATATTTTAATGTATGGTTTTTAATACAAAGTTTACCAAATTAAGTTTTAAATATTTTATCCTATTTAATGAATATTTTATTAGAATTTTGTTAGGCACACACACACTTGTGCATGATAACTAGGGCTTAGAGATGGGGTTAGGCCATGTTTAGCTAGCATGATGGATTAACCCATTCTCTTTAGGTTAATTTTTGTTTTAGTGCTTTGGGTTTAATAGGGTTATGGTTGATTTTATTTAAAATGAATTTGTAATGGAGTTCTTTTTTCATTTGTTTGACTTCTTGTTGACTTTGTGTGAGAGAGGGGGGCATGGGAAGCATGGGTGAGCCATGCCTCTTTATGAGGGAAGAGAGAGAGAGGGGGGGTTCTTGGATTGTTCTCTCATTCTCCTCTCATTTCCTCTTACTCTCATTCCCTCTCTCAAACACTCACACACACACACAACCTGAAGCATCATCAGCAGCAGCAAGCTTCAACAACAACAATAACAACAGCAGCCCCAGCACATGGTGAAGCAACATCAGAAGCTTCAGCAGCAGCAGCAGCTGCCCCAACAACAACATCAACTACAACAACAACAACAGAGACAACAGCATCACCATCATCATCATCAGCACTAGCAGAAGCAGCAGCAGTAGCAGAAGCAGCAGCAGATACAGCAAGCAACAGCAGCAGCAGGAGGAGCTCAGCACTAGCAGAAGCTCTCACCTCCTCCATACACCTCCTCGCCAGCTTTCTAGGGCTCCATAGGGTATACTTTCTGAAACCCTTTTCCCTAGTTGCTTAATTGTGTGTGGTTTTGCGTCGATTAGTGTTAAATTGCTAGTTTAGTGCTAAATTATGGTGTTTAAGTGGAATTTTGGTAAATTGTTGATTGTGTTAGCTACTTTAGCTTATTTGAGTGCTAATAAGGCCACTTCAACTGAGTAATACCCCAGATTACACTAAAATACCATAGGTTTGTGTTTTATGCAAAATTGTCGTTTTAAAGCGATATTTGTGACTTTTGTGATCTGCTTTAGACCCGGACCTTGCAGGGTAAAATTGAGGAAACTAGAACATGCTTGTTAGGTCTAGATACCACCACCAGAGCACGAGCCCCTACCTCCCAAACCTGGCCGCCAATTTCTCTGTATTGGCCGCAATTTGCGGCCCAAAGGTGGGCTGGGGTGTTGGGGTTTTGAGTATGGTTCTCTGCAGTGTTTTCTAGGTCTTTGGTATGTATAGTTTTGTAAGTTTTGGCCTGTAGGAAAATCTGGGATCATATATCGTTTTTGTGTCTGTTGTGTTTGCGCGATACGCGCGATACGTGAGTGGGTTCTGTGATCCAGCGTATCGCGGCGTGTCGCGATGGTTTTTAGACGCGTACACACACGATTCAGCGTATCGTGCACACGCGCGTTTAGTTCGCGACGCGAGTTTCTCGTTTCGATTCGATATCGCGTTTCGCGGAATATTTTGGCTTATATGTGATATTCATGTCGTATTTACAGGTTTGCAGGCAGGAGCTACGGACACGGCTACAGGGGGAGCAGATGGTAGGATTCACCTAGCGTGGAGTATAGGTGAGTAGATATAACATCTACAGGGGAATCGCCCGCATGGCGTTATGCGTCTGGGCTAGGATTCAATTACCTGTCGCACATTCTACGTCATTATAGAATTGCGCTTTACTGCATTTCCTTAGATATTGTTATACTGTGACTAGCAGCCGTAGGACACTGCACACATTATTGACGGTCCATGTTGCATGAGCACGGATTGCATGCTACACACACACCGTCAATAATTGCCATGTCACTCACTACCCCTTATAGCTATTATTGCCTGCCATACATGACATCTAGCTTATCGGTATACCTATAGTGTATCATACCTTTAGTGATAGGTATATTTTCACTTTGCGATACAGCTACAGGTATACCTCCTACATATTTTACCTACACCGGGAGGGATTTCCTACATATGTTACTTATACCCAGGGGGGTATACGACATCAGTTCCTATAGGTAGATACCTATACATTGCTACACCTGTATGTTAGACACATATTCAGTTGTTGTCGCATATTTACATTTACTGATGTTACTTAGCTGTACCTTATCTTGTTTTCGCATACATCTGGTTCAGCTATATACTTGTGTTTACCTGCTCGCATTCAGATATATCGCATACATTTATTTCTGGATTGCGCATTGTTTATCTGGATTTTACATGATGTTTTCGGGATTTGGGAACCGCGGGAGTTCATGAAATTATGCATACATGAACAATCCGGTTTCCTTGATATGATATTTGAGCGTCCCCCATGAGTTTTATCGGTGCTGATTATCTACTCCATACGAGGTGTGGTTGCCGTATGAGAGTACATGGTGGGGCCCGGTATGGTTCCCCTCGGCAAGAAGATCGATGGGTTTGCCGATTGAGCCTGGAGGCGGGCGAGTACCTACCGGTGATTGTTTGGACCTGGCAGTTGTCCGGAGGCTACTGGCCAGAGTCGAGAGATGGATGCGGGAGGATCTGTACTGGCGGGGCCGAGGGCCGATACCGCAGACGGACCCCGTGGGCTGATCCGGACTGACGGAGCTCGATATACGAGGATTTCTGTGTCGATGCTTGGCACACGGTTTTATGATATTTCTTTAACCCCTTTTTGTATATATAACAGGGGATTTAGCCGTTGTTATATATACCCTTACACCAATATTAGTGGAATGGGACGCTAATATATGTGTATTGCCCCCATCATACTTATTTCTGTACATATATATCTTTAGGATGTTAGATTCTTACTTGAGATTGGACTTGGGATACTAGGTGATTCATTGGGACTTGGACATTGGATATACCTATGTGATTGGTGATTTGTACATTCGGGATATAGGAGATTACTCGATATTGTACATTGAGGAGATGTGAGACTTATATGATGTGAGTGCCCAATGTGGGGGCTGGTTTGAGGATTTAGGATTGGAGTATCTTGATGGATTGTGATCCTGCCACGACGTCAGGTTTCCGTGGAAAATAACATATTCCACCCTATACCTCACCCTTATCTACCTTATGCACAGATTCATATATTGGTAGTACTTGTAGTGTACCCTTATGATAGTTGCATATTTGCTTTCTCATATCTCTATTGCATAGTCATTGCACACTATCATCATGCCATCATTACTTCATATATTGATTGTACCTGCTAGCGTACTCTCCTTATTTCAGCATTGCATGACATATTATTATTGTAATCGCATATCTTAGATTCATGCTGTACGTGCATTCCTGCGATTACCTGCATATGTTTTATACTATTCACGAGTTGGCAACTCACCCCCGTTGTGCCACAGGTGTTTCAGGTTTTTCCCCAGAGTAGTCGAGGCAGGCTATTCCTCTATTCAGCTACCCAGCTACCACCTTTTGCTACAGATATCGCATCAGCTCACAGTACCATTTTGCTTAGGTGGGTTAGATGGTTATCTGTATTTCATATTGTATATTCGTTGTATTTTTGTACTCTCCATCTACTACTGTATTGTTGACTTAGAGACTTGGTGAGGACGTTATGTGTATTATTGTGGATTGGATGTCTTTTATATACAGCTTTTTCTCTATTGTCATTATTTTTGTGTTGCATTCATCTTGACTTGTCTTTACAAAAAAGGGGGTGTTGCTAAAACTTTAAAGAAAGAAAGTAAGACTTTTAAAGAATTTGGGTTGCGATTTCAATTATTTCAAAACTTATATTATGTTTTCCGTAATTTTCATGGTTTAGTTTTCTGGGTTTGGCTTTCTTTTACTGCGTTGCGTCTTTGGGCGTTGCGTAGTATTAGGGCCGTCACGGGCCAATTTTGGGTCGTGACAGGTAGTATGCTACTTGGTTTGTTTCTACTTTAATGTGTGCATGTGTTTCTTTTAGCATATCGCCTATACACATTAGTGGAGCCCTTAGGATCTTTGCTTGATTACCAGCGTTGTGATGGCAGACACACTAGTTGGGGCTGGGTAATCTACAAGCACATCCTTATACAGGTTCCTAGTCGTTGGATTATCGAGACGGGGCATCGATACTCTGGAGTAGACTAGCGTATGCGCTTCTCATCGCAGCAGGGGAGATGGTCTGTCCCACAGCCATCAGTACGTCGTACTGGAGATAGTATGCGGGTGCTCATTAGGTTACGAGTACACTGGACAGGACTCATCGGGAATTGTTGGTTGGTACTATACCTATCGTCAGATAACAGTTCCCAGGTGACAGGAGTACAACTTAGTCCGTCGACTTGACACTGCTACTTTACCTCGAGTGTATTCCCACTGTACTTTGATTACTACCCTACCACAGCTCAAATGAGTCATGCAAACAGGTAGTAATTGGGTGCAGTCTCGAAGCACTTGGAGGCAGTAGTGGTTAGACATGATCCGTCTCTCCCGGTATTGGGGGTTGATATCGCGCTGTGTCTAGGAGAGCCATTACATATAGTCGTCCCTGGCTAGGGCAAGCGAGAATTACTGGTAGTGTTTCCAGTAGTTTCTCAGGGTGTTCTGGGCTATACTCCGACACGACTTGTACCGCTATTAGGGGTCAGACGTTTACCGCCCCCTAGGCCCGCCATACGATACTCTCAGACGAACAGACCGGACTGTACAGAGATTGTTACATTCAGGCTCAGTAGGAGTTCGGATAGGTTTACCTCATCGGCCTTCTTATCGACATCTACCTGGGGACCGTTACGTACAGCTAGTGCCGCTTGCGGTCTATGGTTAAACCCACTGCCAGCGTAGTGTCGAGTTTTTAGAGTCCCACACAGAGAGTTTCCCTGTACTGGGCAAAGGTGTAGAGGCCGTATGGTTTTACGGCAAGGCTACGATCACTTACGTACACTTATGCGCGTATGCTGTTCGGGCAGACAATACTAGTGGGCTTTGGTTTAAGCCGGATCCTAGTATTGTATGGATGGATTAGTTTTGTCTTCTGTGCATTCACATTCTACGGAATGCGGATACGGGTGTGTATGCACAGTTGTGAGGAGCGAAGAAGAAGGAGGTGCTTCATTAGGGTTTTGACAGTTGGTTCGGTCAAAACCATTATGAGGCGGGGACATTATTTACTAATCTTTTTAATGATAATTATGTTATGGCTAATTGCTTTGACCATTTGACCCTACTTGACCTTGTTGACTATTTGACCATAGTTGACTAGGATCTTTCATGTGAGATCTAGAGTATTCTTTCGCTTTTTGTCTTTGGATTTGATTTGTGATGATAATGGTGATATCAATGTAGCCATCAACTTTATCATGATAAAGATTAGTAATTATTTTGTTTATGAATTCATTATTCTCTTCTCATTCTCTCTCTTCAAGTGAGAAGCTCCCATTGTTCCTCCTCCTTCTTCCTCCTCTAGATTTTTCCTTTGCTCTCATGTGTTGAGAAAATAAGGATCTAAATTGACAAATAAATCCATTCTCTTCTTCTACACCACCTAGGACATCAAGCATAGCAACCTTGTTGCCCTAGTTACCTCGGCTTGAGATGGAGCTCGGAACACAAACTCTCGGGTGGATCGTCTTCGACTCTAGGAGGCCGCGGAGGTGACCAAAATCCAGATCGATCCTTGGAGCTTGCATGGACGAGGAGAACATCAGAGAGAAGACCAGAAGGACCGGTTTCGTGAGGTATAATCTCTTTAGCATAGTAGATAGAACCTCATGTTGTTTGCTAGGTTTTTGTTTAGCAAAGATCCACTTTTTCTAGTTCATGTTGCCTTGTGTCAAAAAATCGTTTTTACCTATTCCGCCTCCCCGTAAGCGCCGGGGTGGGCAACGTGGATTTACACATACGGGCGATTTCCCCGTAGATGTTAAATCTACTCACCGTGATCTCGATCTACGTGTATTCGACTACCTGCATCCCCTTCTTCGCGGCGTCCGAAGTCCCCCTGCGAACCTAGAGTTTACACAAATAATGCACATAAGGTAAAATCCTACAAAAAACGCGATATCAAGACTAAACGAGAAACTAGCGTCGCAAGCTAAACGCGTGTGCACTCGATACGCAAAAACGTGTATATACGCGTCTGAAACTACCCTGACATGCTGCGACACGCAGCAACCACCAAACCCACTCACAAAACGTACGTGTCGCGTAAGTTTAAAAGCACTAAAACAAGGAATTAGGTTCCAAATTTTGACACAAGTTGAAATAGGAATAGTTGCATGTACCAAAGAGCTACAAAACCTAGCAGACTTCTACAGAAAACCCCCGACACCAAACTCCACCATTTGGCTGCAAATTGCGGCCAGAACGAATATTTCTGTGGTCTGGGAAGAAAATTGGGGTCTCGTGCTTTGTTTGTGTGGTCTAACTCTAGTATACATGCTCCAGTAAATGCAACTTTTTCCTGAAGCAACCCAGCTGAAAGCAGATCACCAAACCACCCAAAATCTTAACTAAAATATTTAATTAACACTAATTTAGCACAATATGGTATTTTAGTGTAAACCGAAATAATGGTTTGGGTTAAACGACACTAATAGTACTTAATTAAGCTAATCAAATCCTAACAACCCTAACTTATCCTAATCATCACTTAAACCACATCAATAGCACTAAAACTCACTAAAACACTAGTTTAAGCTAATTAAACTACAAGTTTAGCAATAAAGTGATTAGGGTGAGCTTAATACCTCAAGTTGGTCTAAGTAGGTGATCCAAGAGTTAGCACCAAAGAGTCTTGGCCAAGAACCATGCTTGAGTTGAGAAGGAGGAAGTGGTTATGATTTGTTAGGGTTTTGTATTTGGCTTGAATTCGGAGACTTAGATTCAAATTTTTATTGAAAGGAGAAGAAGGAGAAGATGAGGGGGAGGGGGCTGCTTGCTCTGGCCGATAGCATCACGGAGGGAAAGTGAGGGGAGAGAGAGAGAGGGAGTGTGGGTGCGTGGGTGTTCAAAGTCAAAGTCCATGCTTCAATAGTGTCCCCCATACCTCTTTATTTTATTTCTTTTTCTCAATTTCCTAAGTGTTTTGGTTTATTTGGAAGAGAGAAAAAAAGAACCATGAAGAATATCAAATGAAACATGTTACAATATTCTACAAGTTGTCATGGTTGCAAGAACACACATTACCCTAGGGTAAAACTAGATTTGAGCATGATTAAGCCATTTAGTTTAATAACTAGCAATTAAGGAAATTAGATGGTTAACGTGACAATGAATTAAGTGTTATCTAATAAAACCCAATTATATATTTACCTATTTTCACAATTAAAATTAGATTTATTCCATTTTAAGTGGGGGAAAAAACAATTATTATCAAGGTTTTATGAAAAGACACCTTACCGCTAATTAACGCGAGAATAACCTAAACAAATTTTCAAAACGTTACAATAAGTATCAATCGTGCTCTACTCGATTTAGGTGCTAGTATTAACTTGCTTCCGTATTCTATTTACGAGCAATTAGGGATAGGAGAGTTGAAACCTACGCATTGCACTCTCCAGATAGCCGATCGATCTATCACCCACCTTAGGGGTGAGCTAGAGGACGTGTTAATCAAAGTCGAGAAATTTATATTCCCTGTGGAATATATAGTTCTAGATACACAGCCTCTAGCGAACCCACGGAACCAAATTCCAGTGATTCTCGGTCGGCCTTTTTTAGCAACTTCCAACGCTATAATCAATTGTCATAACGGTTCAATGAACCTGCCCTTCGGAAAGATGACAATTGAGCTTAACATCTACAAGCTAGGAAGTCAACCCTCCGAACCCTATGCTCATGTATGCTCTGTCGAAAAGATAGCTTCCGACAGTTGCGAATTCGAGGACCTTCACGATGCTGACCCTACTATTTATTATATACGCGAAGACCCTTCTGTCGACAAGTCCACACCTAAGTCCGAACCTTTTGACTTGTCAAATGATTTAGTCAAGCTATCCGAGTCTCATAACTTCTTTTCCGATGAGACTATCATTCAGAATATCGATGGAAGTTTTGAAGATATCTTTGCTAAAGAACTCGCATTCCTAGTAGACTTGAGAGTTGTGATGAATCAACTCCCATCCAAAGAAGTTGAGCCGCCACCCCTTCTTCTTATCAAGAATGAGAATGCGAGTATGGCACCACCACAGTTTCGTCTTTACCAACCAAGACGTAAACCCGATCGATTCCGTCTCCTATCTCCCCACTTCTTCATATCTATAATCTTCCACCAACCATTATGTTACATTGATAAAAAATTCGAATGGTTGGTGTTGACTTTTGGTCTTTGTAAAGCTTTGCATAGACCTATAATTTTATCCCCTCTTATAATTTTAATTGCTTAATAAAAGTTAGAAAGTGAATAATACATATAATAGGAAGGAAAAGTTTAATAAAGCATGAAAATTAGATATTTTTAACGAAGCTAGCAATAGGTAGTCATGAGCTGTTGTCCGAAGGGTTAGTAAGATGAAGGGAATCACTAATCTGAGGATAGAAATAAGTTTGAAAAATAGTCCCTATGTAGTATCTCAAGAAGTATTAACAGTCGCATGAATAATGCGTGAACAATTCCATTTGAAATATTCACCGACTAAAAAGTACTAAGGAAAATGGACAAGAGTATGATAGCTTGAATTGAATTCTCTAATTGTAGGGATGCCTTTTATGGGTATATGATCGATGTTTAGAAGAAAGGTAAGGAGGAAGACTAAAAATGATGTTTTATTGATAGATGATGTGTTTTCTGACATCTTTTTATGAACATTAAGATAGGGCTCATGGAAACTCAAAAGCTAGTGTAGTTTGAAACTCTTATTTTCAAGTTCTTTCTTTTGTATGTTCATTATCTTTGTATGTAACTGTCATTATCTTTCTTTTATTATGGGATTTTGTGGGTGTAATCCATTGAAAACCCTTAGGAGACAACACTCCTCCTTCTAGAAACACCTAAAGGTTTAAAGGCTTGTTGCACGTGCTCAGTGCAATCCTGTTGCCTACGAAAATGTGCTAGGTATTTTTTTATTTTTTATTTTCTTTTTCTTCTTCTTCTTAATAACTAATTTGCTCGGGATGATCAGATTTAAGTTTGGGGATATTTGATTAGTCTAAAATATTACACTTTGGTATGAACATTTTCCCTATTTTTGTTAAATACTAAAATGTGTTTCTTGTAAATATAGAACATATGTGGATCTATTTGTAAAATGTAATTATCATATATTTCTACATTATATTTAACATAATGAGGGAAAATACATGCATATAATATTTATATAAAATATTATATTTAAAATATGCACATTATATCAAATATCTCTAACTATATTCTTAATGTATAATATCATACAAATGGTTAAAGATAATATCTCACAATAATAACAAATATTACTAACATTATGACTTGAGTGCAGGGTTGTCTAGCACGGCAGCAAGGTTTCGGGAGGTATCGTCCATGCCAATTTTAAATTTTTGTCGTTCTAGCTAACCCTAACCCTAGAATCGAAACTAAAAAATATGACGAAACGAATGCAAACAACTTTGCAACTAAAGTGAACAAGGAATACAACCTTTGTAGACCGGTCCTTCACTTCAATAGCTCTGTGTAGTGGTCCCTTCACTGCGATCACGAACTCCCGGACTCTAGAAAGGCTCCCATGAAGATATGAACAAGCTTGCATCAAAGTCTTCGAGGCCGAAGATGATCTACGTCGAGGAGATACTAGCTCATGCTACCTCTTCACTAATGGTGAGATTAGTGAAGCAAACACCCTAAAATAAATGGTTAATAGTAGAGGATGATGAAGTAGGAAGTAGGCTCACTTTAGTTTTATTTTTCTCACAAGATTTCATCACTTAAAAAAAAAACTAGCAAGCTTTTTCTCTTGAGGAAGAAGAAGAAGCGATGAAGAATGAAAGAGTTAGGTTAGAATTGCAACCATGGGTGAGTTAGTGTCATGCCTAACTCATGTAAAGAATAAACCATAGTCTACGGTTAAGGGTTGGGTTAACAAATATCTCAAGCTAGACAAACAAGTTGAATAAGTCAATGTTCTACTAGCTTCTCCAAGCTTAACCTTGAATAAATCCAAATGTTTGATTTGCTTAAAACAAATAAAACCCTAGCTTTAACCCTAGCATGGTATAAGTCTCATACATACATGTTGCATGTGTAATCTAACATGATACATAATATATATCACATATAGATAATGTATGCAAAGTGAGAAAAAGAAATGGTCAAGTGAGCAATATTAGTTAGTAATATTAGTTAATGTAAATTCATATATCATATATATATAATTATACATTAAATTATTAAATCAACACTTGATTTAATGATCCGGCTATATCACATATAACCGACTAATATCAATAATATCAACTTACCGAATTAACACTTGATTCGATAACCCGGCTATATCACATATACCCGTTCGATATCATATATCGCGAGAATACAATACGGTATCACATACATGTATCAATCTCGGTCCCGCACATATCACATATATGCTCCTACTTCGTTTCGCATGAACAGGAAACCTCTATGTTGGACTCTAAAGTCTCGTCAATACGCCGGCAGTAGGTGATGATCATATCAAACACTCACAAGCTGCAAGCAGTCTGCTAAACGTAACGGCCACCCAGGTATTGAGCGATCAGAAAATCAACAAGCAAGTCTGCTCGTACTCCTGCGAATCCAATCAGTAACACTACCGTACAGTCCGGTCTCTTCGTTTGATATGTCGCATATCACAGCCTGGGGGTGTTATAACGTCAGCCCCCAATAGCCTGATAAGTCATGCCGATGCAAGGTCCATAACGGTTCGAGAAACAACTGATAACACTTACCAGTAGATCTCAGCAATCCTGGCCAGGGATTTTCTGTTATGGCTAATCGAGCATAGCGCAACATCAACTCCTAATACCGGGAGAGGCGAAACCCCTCCTATCGTGTTAGTTATATGTATGCCCTAGAGGCCATTACTATACATAGGATGTATATTGTAGTGGATGCTTGGACATATATAGGGAGGACTTTCTTGCTCGACATGATAGTATGCTATCTGGTTGCTCTTTATCTTAACGTGTACACTGATTGTCTCTCTGTTACATGTTGGTAAAGCCCTTAGGATGTGTACTTGACTACCTGGACTATGATGCGGATCATACTAGTAGGGACATGGTAGTCCATAAGTACATCATTCAAGGTCCCTAGTCGTGGGTGTATTGAGACGGGGCATTGATATACCAGAGTAGACTAGCGTATACCTTCTCGACCCATATAGATGGGCGATGGATGATCCCATATCCATTGGTGTTTGACATCGGAGATGATATACGGGTGCTCAGTGGAGACTGGGTACACTGGACGGACTCGCCGAGAACTCCCAGATGGTATTATACCTTACGTCAGATGGCAGTTCTCTGGTGACACTGGTACAGAGTAGTCTGTTGACCCGAGATCGTCATAGAGTCTTGTGTGGTTCCTACTGTGCTTTGATTTCCACCTTACCACGTCCAAGAGGGCGTGCAAAACGGTGGTTTTTGGGTACAGTCCTGAATCACATGGAGGCAATGAGCGATAGGAGGGGATTCGTCTCTCCCGGTATAGGGAGTTGATGTTGCGCTGTGTTCGATTGGCTATAACCGGAAATCCCTGGCCAGGGTTGCTGAGATTTACTGGTAAGTGTTACCTGTAGTTTCTCGAACTGTTATAGACCTTATATCGACACGACTTATCGAGCTATTGGGGCCTGACGTTTACCACCCCTAGGCGAGATATGCGACATATCAGACGACGAGACCGGACTGTACGGTAAGTGTTACTGGTTGGATTCACAGGAGTATGAGCGGGCTTGCTCGTCGATCTTCTGATCGCTCAATACCCGGGTGGCCATTACGTTTAGCAGACCACTTGCGGCTTGTGGGTGTTTGATATGATCATCATCTGCTGCAGTCGTATTGACGAGTCTTTAGAGTCCTACACAGAGGTTTCCTGGCTCAAGCGAAACGAAATAGGAGCGTATATGAGATATGTGCGGGACCGAGAATAATGCGTGTATGTGATACCGTATTCTATTCTCGCGATGAATATATCGATTGGTTGTATGCGATATAACCTAGTTATCGAATTAAGGATTGATTCGATAAGCCGATACATTGGATATTAGTCGGTCATATGCGATATGACCGGATCGTTAAATCAAGTGTTGATTTAATGATTTAATGTATAATTATATATTTGATATATTACTTTGCATTAACTAATATTTGTTCACTTTAAATGGATTTTCTCACTTGATGTGCACAATTAGTATATGTGATATATTTTTGTGCACTAGTTTGTATCATGTTTGATGATACATGCTAACTTGGGTGTATGTTTGTATTAAACCATGGTTAGTTAATGGTTAGGGTTTCATTTGATTTATTTTCTTATTTATTTATTCATTTATTCTTTTTAGAAAGAAATAAAATGGTGGCTAAGTTTGGATTATCTTTGAAGCTTCACGAAGCTTTGAAATGGTTGACCATTTTGTTTCTTTCCTTAACCCTAACCATTCACTTTAATCTTAGTTTATTCTCTACATCTAACCATGGTTGACATTATGATAAGAATGATCTATTTTCTATTTTCTCATTATTCTTATCATAATCCTTTTCTTCTTCTTCTTCTTCTTCTTCATGAACAAGAAGAAAAGCTTGCAACCTTTAATGGCAGCTTGAGAAAAAGAGTGAGAAATCCAATTCTAAAGTGAACCCACTTACTATTTCTTCATCCTCTACCACTTGCCATATAGTATAGGGTATTTTCTTCACAAGTTTCTTGACTTGGTGAAGTTGGAGCTTGATCTTGTGTTGCCTCGACGTAGATCATCTTCGGCATCGAAGTCGACGACCTAGCCCGATCATTTCTCCGATGAAGCCGACGCTAGAGTCCGGGATTTGATGATCGCAGCGAGGGGACATCGTTACGGAGGAGCTATGGAGGTGGAGGACCGGATCTACAAAGGTTGTAGTCTCTTTCATTTAGTTAAGTTGTTAACTAGCTTCTTGTTTCGCCTAAACTCTAGTCAACGATCCGTATTAGGGTTTCTCGGCACTTGTAAAATTTGAAATTGGCATGGTTGATGCCTTGTAAGACCTCATTAGTGTGCCTAGGAACCCTACATATCGCTCATTGCCTCCATGTGACTCGGGACTGTACCCATAAACCACCTTTTTGCAGGATCTCTTGACTGTGGTATGGTAGAAATCAAAGCACAGTGGGAATCACACAACACTCTATGACGATCTCGGGTCTACAGACTAACCTATATCAGTGTCACTAGAGAACTGCTATCCGACGATAGGTATAATACCATCTAGGAGTTCTCGAGGAGGTCGTTCAGTGTACTCAGTCTCCATTGAGCACCCGTATACCTTCTATGATGTCAAACACCAATGGATATGGGATCATCCAACGCCCATCACATGGATCGAAAAGTGTATACGCTAGTCTACTCTGGAGTATCGATTCCCTGTCTCGATACTCGCACGACTAGGAACAATTATAGGGTGTACTTATGGACTACCCTTGGCCCTACTAGTATGATCTACATCATAGTCCTGGAAGTCAAGTACACATCCTAAGGGCTTTGTCAACATGTGAGAGCAAGACAACATGACGTATACAAGTCAACATGTTAAGACAAAGAGCAACCAGATAGCATACTATCATATCGAGCAAGAAAGTCCTCCCTATATATGTCCAAGCATCCACTACAATATACATCCCATGTACAGTAATGGTCTTTAGGGCATACATATAACTAACAATCTCCCACTTGCACTAAGGCCATCTGTTGTAGTATCTAATACCCAACAATATAGCAGTGGTTGTAGTATCCCATATTCAACCATCCCAAAATCTCTCAAATAGTATTTGGGGAAGCAGGACTTGGTGAGTGGATCCGACGTGTTATATTTCGTGTCAACTCTCCTAATCTCGATCCCTTGGAGATCAACCATCTCCCTTATCAGGTGATACTGTCCTCAGAATATGTCTGGAATGCTGATGGGACCGGTGTTCCTAGGCCAAAGCCACAACTCCATTGTTTTCATAATAACAGTTATTGGACGCTCAATGGCATGAACCTTGTTCATCTTATGAACAAGAAATGCCCAGATAACCATTTTGGCAGCATCATTGGTAGCAATGTTTTCAGCCTTTATCATCTAGTATGTCACGGTATCTAGCTTGGAACTCTTTCAACATACCGTCCCTCTACTGAGGGTAAAGAAAATGCCTGTGACTGATTTTCAGTCGACCTTATCACTCTGAAAGCTCGAACCAAGAACATTCTTTTAGTGCTTCTCAAGTACTTAAGAATGTCCTCCACAGCTGTCCAGTGATACTCCCATGATCCGATTGATTCCTTATCACTACTCCTAGTGAGTCATCTACATCTAGTCTGGTACATAACATCGTATAATCTGATAGAGCCTACTGCCGAAGCATTGGTTATCCCTTGCACGCGAGCTCTCTCCAAATCAGTCTTGGAAGACATCTTTATAGAGAGAGTGATTCCTCAGTAAGTGGGCGAACCACTACGCTTAGAATCTTCCATACTAAACCCATTTAGCATGGTGTTAATGTACCTGGATTTGGGACACTCCCAACATCCACTTAGATCTATCACTATAGATCATAATTCAGAAGATATAGTAGGTATGATCCAGATCTTCTATTGAGAATCCTCGTGATAAGAGGAGCTTGACCGATTGTAGCATAGGAAACCATTTCCTATCAAGAGTATGTCATCTACGTACAATACGCAGAAGACAACCTTACTCTCTACAACCTTCTTGTATATACAAGGTTCATCTACCATTTTGATGAAGTCAAACTCTTTGACTGTCATATCAAAACAGATGTTCCAACTCCGCGATGCTTGCATTGATCCTGATGGACTTAAGCATAACTTTGAAAGTCTCAACTTTTCTATCTACACCAAGAATCTTCTCAAGATCCATTTGCCCCCAATAGGTTTTACCCCTTCAGGTGCAACATGCAAAGTCATACTTTGTTGGTGTACATGGATTCCATCTTTGATCGTATAGCATCCAGCCTTTTTACAGAGTCGCCACTTGTGATGGCCTGCCTGAACCTAGTTAGGCCATTATCAACCATGATGCAATCCTCGCTCCCACTGTTACCGAGAAGACCGTAGTATTTCTTGAGTAGATGAGGAACCCTAACTGATCCGCGGAGAGGCTGAGATTCGTTGGAGACTATTGAATCCTTTGGTTTCACCAAATCATCAGCTGTTAGTTTATCCAGCTGGAACTGCTTCCAGTTCTACCTCATGACCACAAATTTCTTCATAAGAAATTCCTTTTCTAAAAAGGTGGCATGCTGAGAAACAAAATACCTTTTGTTCCTCAGTGTGGTAGAAGATATTCCCTCACAAATGTTTGGGATATCCTAACAACTTATACAGAACTGACCTTGTCTCAAGCTTGTCCTGATTCTGCCTTTCGACATAGGCTGGACAACCCCATATCTTAACTCGTTTAAGACATGGTCTCTTCCCACACCATATCTCATATGTAGTGGTAGGCCCTGATTTGGTTGGAACCCCATTCAATAGGTATGCAGCTTCTCAAGTGCATAACTCCAAAAAGAAATAGACAACTCAGCAATACTCATCATAGAGCGCGCCATATCTCATAGGGTGCGATACCTCCGCCCCGATACACCGTTGTTTTGTGGTATACTCGAAGGAGCAAGCTGAGAGAGAATCACATTCTCCTTTTAGAAAATCCAAGAACTCTATGCCCAAGTATTCACCTTTTCGATCACATCGTAGTATATAATACTTTTACCCGTTTTGTTCTTTAACTTCAAGCTTATATTCTTTGAATTTCTCAAAAAGTTTCAGACTCGTGTTTCAACAGGAACACATGTCGGAATCTTGAGAGATAGTCGATGAATATAACGAAGTGCGAAGAACCAAGCCTGGCATTTGTAGACAATGGACCGTATACATCATCATGTATCTGTCTCAAGAGTTCACTAACTCTTTCTCTATTTCCAGTAAATGGAGTATTGGTCATTTTATCTTTGAAACAAGACTGGCAAGTATCATAAGATGAAAATTCGAACAGATTCTCATATTCATCCTTATGTAACTTAGCTAGTTGTGCCGCATTGATATGACCTAGTCTACAATACCACAAGAAGAATTCGTTCAATTCTGAACTACTTCTCTTGGGTGTGTTCTATATACTTTGAACTGTGGTTTGATTTTGAACGTATATGCTATTATATAACGTGCCTGATCCAATCAACTCTTGATTCAGGAAAATGTTCACAACATTACTCTCCAATACAGAATTATATCTCTCTTTAACTGAATAAAGAAACAGCCGTAATTTTGTATATCAGGTTCGGTATCTAATAACATTTGTTCAGAATCAATGTATCTAAATACAAGGTGATATCTGCCAACTGACTTGGCTGTAACACTTGCACCATTCTCTACACTTAGAGACATATCACCCAATCCCAGTTCTCTACCTTTCAGTAGCCCATGTAACATCTTACTGTTAGTTATATGTATGTCCTAGAGGCCATTATTGTACATATGATGTATATTATAGTGGATGCTTGGACATACATAGGGAGGACTTTCTTGCTCGACATGATAGTATGCTATCTGGTTACTCTTTATCTTAACATGTACACTGATTGTCTCTCTGTTACATGTTGGTGAAGCCCTTAGGATGTGTACTTAACTACCTGCATTATGATGAGGATCATACTAGTGGGACAAAGGTAGTCGGTAAGTATATCCTTTAATGTCCCTAGTCATGGGTGTATCGAGACGGGACATCGATATACCGGAGTAGACTAGCGTATAGCTTCTCGATCCATGTAGATGGGCGATGGATGATCCCATATCCATTGGTGTTTGACATCAAAGATGATATACGTGTGCTCAGTGGAGACTGGGTATACTGGACGTACTCGCCGAGAACTCCTAGATGGTATTATACCTATCGTCAGTTAGCAGTTCTCTGGTGACATTGGTATAGGTTAGTCTGTTGACCCGAGATCGTCATAGAGTCTTGTGTGATTCCTACTGTGCTTTGATTTCCACCATACTACGGTCAAGAGATCGTGCAAAAAGGTGGTTTTTGGGTACATTCCCAAGTCACATAGAGGCAATGAGCGATAGGAGGGGATTCGTCTCTCTCGGTATTGGGGGTTGATATTGCGCTGCGCTCGATTGGCTATAACATGAAGTCCCTGGCCAGGACTGTTTCTGAGATTTAATGGTAAGTGTTATCAGTAGTTTCTCGACCCATTATGAGCCTCATATTGGCATGGATTATCAAGCTATTGGAGTCTGATGTTTACCACCCTCAGGCGAGATATGCGACATATCAGATGAAGAGATCGGACTGTATGGTAGTGTTACTGATTGGATTCACAGGAGTATGAGCAGGCTTGCTTGTTGATCTTATGATCGCTCAAAACCCGGGTGACCGTTACATTTAGTAGTCCGCTTGCGGCTTGTGGGTGTTTGATATGATCATCACCTACTGCTGGCGTATTGATAAGTCTTTAGAGTCCTACTCAGAGGTTTCCTAGTTCATGCGAAACGGAGTAGGAGCACATATGCAATATGTGCGGTATCGAGATTAATGAGCGTATGTGATACCGCATTCTATTCTCGCGATTTGTGACATCGGTCGGTTATATGTGATATAGCCGGGTTATCGGATCAAGTGTTGATTCGATAAGTTGTTACATTTGATATTAGTCGGTTGTATGTGATATAGCCGGATTATTAAATTAAGTGTTGATTTAATAATTTAATGTATAATTGTATATTTGATATGCTAGATTACATTAACTAATATTAGCTCATTTAAACATTTCTTTTTCTCACTTATGTGCATTAGTGTATATGTGATATATATTAATGTACAACTTTTTGTGTCATGCTAGATGCCACATGTGACATGGGTGTATAAGACTAACACCAAGCTCATGATAATGTATGGTTTTATTTATTTAAAGTTAATCAAAATTAATGGTAATTAGTCACATTGGAAGCTTGGAGAAGCTTGTAGCATCTTTGACTTAGTCTACTAATTTTGTTTTACTTGTAGATATTTATTAACCTAACCATTATTATTAGCCATGGTTTAATCTCTACATGAGTTAGTGTATGACACTAACTCACCCATGGTTGCTATTCTCACCTCATCAATTCATTCTCATCTCTTCACTTCATCTTCTTGATCCTTGAGAAAAAGCTTTCTAGCTTTTGGAAAAGTGAGAAAATATTGTGAGAAAAATAAATCTAAATTGAGCCCATTTCCTACTTCATCATCCTCTACTACTTTCCATTTAGTTTAGGGTGTTTGCTTCACTAATTTCACAATTAGTGAAGAGATAGCATGAGCTTGAGTTTCCTCGACGTAGATCATCTTCGGCCTCGAAGATTTCAAACAAGCTTGTTCATTTCTCCGGGAGAACCCTTTCTAGAGTTCGGGAGATCATAACTCGCAGCGAAGGGACTACTACGCGGAGCATTAGAAGTGAAGGACCGGTCTACAAAATTTGTATTCCTCATTCACTTAGATGTAAAGTAGTTTACATGTTTATTTGTCGGATTTTCTAGTAATGATTCTAAGGTTAGGGTTAGTTAGAACGACAAATTTTTGAAATTGGTATGGACAATGTCTCCTGAAACCTTGCTGTCGTGTAGGAAACCCAGCAGTGGTATCAGAGCCATGCTAGAAAATTAGACGATGTTTGTTAGATTACGAAACCGAAATGACTCCGAAACTTGAAACACGAAAACCCACTTTCTGCCGAATTTTTAAAGTCTTCAAAAAATCATTTAAATAACTGTAGAATGATGTATGAAATATATCATGAACACTACCAAAATTTGGACCCCTTTGCTCGGTTTTTGGCCAGCCAGAGTAGCAAAAAATCCGGTGTGCTCGGCCATTTTGTGGAGTTTTTGCCTCAAACTTTGGTGGTGTTCCAGTAACTAGGTTTTGGTGTTTCAGGTGTTGTTTGTTTTTTTCCAAAATTTGCATATGATGCAGTTTTACTGGATAAGCAATTCGGAGTGTTTCGTATTCGTAGTTTTAACAATGTTTCGGGTGTTCGCATGATCGTCTAGGCGAAGTTAAAATGTTCAATCGAATGTCAAAAACCCATTTTTCCAAGTTTATGGTATTCGGAAAAACATGCAAGTAATTCTATGGATCCTCTAGAAGAATGAAACCCTAACTCGATATAATGACCATGGAACCGCTTTCGAACCTTAGGGTTTGCGGCAGTTCTGCGGTGCCATTAATGAGGCTTGGGTTTGCTATTCTACGGCTGGTCCATAGGTACTATGGCATGTTCTGGGTATTTATGAACTATGCTCAAGTGTTGAGCTGTCGGAAAATTGTGGGATTTTGATGAATCGATCGAAAAGTTTAACGTCGTCCGGATATCATGTGATGGGATACAATACTTGGAATCCACACTAATTTGAATTTTATAAATCTAGCAATTTAGTCTCATTTGATTGGTTGCCACGGGATTTTGATGTGATAAAAAGTCTGTCGCAATCACGTAGCGTACGTGGATGCTCGCCGGGTAACCTTATTAGATAGTCACGCCCCATAGTCCCGACCAAGTGACTGTATGAGAACCCTGTTGCCTAAAGCATCCATTCGAGTGCTCGCGGCCGCGGTGTTCCGCCTTAGTGCACTTCGTCGACGGCATCGGGGGTGCGACCGTCTACTAAAGTTTCCGACGAGCATTCGATCAGGTTATCAGGAATCTTGTTGAATTACCCGACAGGTTATTGGAAAGTGTTTTCAATATCAAGACTAAAATGCGGGGTTTATAATTGTTAGGCATGTGATGTTTAAGGAATTCATTTGGTTGGGCATGAAATCCAAAATATGTGATACATTGGGTTTATGATATCCAAGGTGGTTGCGGATTCCAATTGTTGTAGTTTTTCACTTTCTTTTCTGTGACCGTAAGTGTAATATGTGGTGTATCGCCGGTTTCGTTGCTATATGTCAACGACAATTGGGATACGCATATTTACTTACGTTGATGACATGTGATGTTATGTGTTGCTGTGATGTGTAATATTGGATTGTCGTGTTTTGAATAGCCAGGGGTTTTTATGTGCGATGAGAGTTTTTCATTTTCATTCATGTAAAAGCTTGTATGTAATATTCTTTTATTGGGGCACTTCCAGGTTGAGGAAGATGTCACCGTTGATATATATTATTTACTTTTCCGCATTAGGATAGACCCAAGGAAGAGAGCTCAAGTAACCGGGTTCTAGGGTCCAGTGTGAGACCATCTCAAAGAGTCGAGACCGGGTCTCCTAACTCTAGAATTGGTAGGGTTGGTTGCCGCTCTCGTAGAGGTCTAGGGATGTGGGTTAGGATATTCATCGCGACCGTGGAATCCGTGTTGTATACAGGCTTAATATAAAACCCAGAAATCCTAGTATATCCAATATTTCATATGTTGTTTTCTGCTGCGATATTCTGTGATGTGATCACTTTATATGATGAGATAGATACTGTATATAGTATATGTGATATATTATATAGACGTTGCTTATGTTTTACACCCGTGCTAGCCCTGCCCCGCTCTGCCGTTAGTTACTTAACCTAATGGTGCATGACGGAACATCGAGGCGAATGCGGATGGCATAAGCGTATGTTGTATTTATCTGTGATGCTTAGGTAACTTAAAATGATGGGACTTCATTAATGAGATTAATGAAAGAAAATAAACCTAAAGATATTGTGGAATCGAATTTTCAAAAATAGGAAGCTCTAGTTTTTGCTTTGCATAGCGGTATTCCTTATAGAATATTCAGCACCTTATTCGATAAGGAAAGAGCCGAGATCCTTTCACCAGGAGTGACCTCTTTAGCAATAACTGGCAGATGCTACAACCCTCGGTTTTGTCTTTTGATTGCTTTTCTAGTTCTTTCTTTGCATAGCGGTATTATGAATATCCTGCACCTCATTCGACGGGGAAAGAGCCGAGATCCCTTCACCGGGAGTGACCTCTTTAGCGAAACTAGCAAAAGCCTAAAAAACACTCCATTTTAAATCATTTGATTCTACAACGATATCAAGTTCATTACGCAAAAGGTTTTCTTAAAAACCTGTCGTAGCCCTCCGTCATTTCAGATAAGTACTACTTAGTATTCGCGCTACGGTAGTTTGTCCTGCGTTAAGGCGTAGTGTGCGGTAGCTAACTAGTGCTTATCTGCTGCATACGATGCGATTGGATTAGGGTATTCGTACGGCATTGTTTGGCCCACGTCAAGGGTCGTGCGGGTGGGTTTAATTCAATCAAGAAATGTACGGGTTGAACTTGACTAGCGGACTATGGGTAGTTTGGCTTGTGTCAAGGTCATAGCCACGCCAGGGGCAAAATATTATCGGGAATTTCAAGTGTTGAAATTTGCAATGAGATTGCATACCTTCTATGAGATAGTTGGATCCCGATACCCACTGCGAGTAATTGTTACTCTTGGGAGAGTTTTGCATATTATAACTAGCCGATCAAGTAGGTGTCTAGAAGGTGTCAACGGGGTTACGCCCCTGGGAAAACGAGGTTTATTTTAATTAGGTCTGTGCGAAAGTACGGGGAACCTCCCTCAAATTACCGGCACTGGCCTGGCTGAAAGATTGGAGAACTTGTAGGGTGTAATTAATCTCGGCTAGTCTTTCCTTTTAGGGTTTGAAGGAAGATTTGATAAAAACAGTGGGGGCCATCCTGATTAGATAAAATAATAAGATTTTGCAAGAGCATACGCTGAGTGTTTTCTTCTCTCTCTATCTCTCCAGGTAGCGACCATGTCACGTCTTAATCAAGATAATAATATGGATGTATTGACCGAACCCACTTGTTATACTGTGTTGGGAAACGTTGGTCCCGCTCCAACTTATAATTATTATAAGACCGAGTAGGAAATAGGGGATTATCAGGATTCCCGTGCCGCCCAAACGAAGAAAGTGCATGATGATGCATCTTTCTTCGGGTGTGTTCATTACAGAGAACTGTTTCTCAGTATCCTCTATGTCCTGGGTATGAGATACCGGATTAGGATCCCACATATGTAATCTGTTACATGGGCTTTAGATAGGTAGAGAACTGAGAATGGGTGATAAAGTTTCAAGAGTTGGAAACGGTGTAATTGTTGTAGCCAAAGTAGGTTGGCGGTTATCATCCTGTACCAAATACCTTGATTCTGAACGAATGTTATTAAATACCGAACCTGATATGCAATATTATATCGGTCTCTTTATTTACTGAAGAAGGATATAATTTTGTATTGTTGGATAATGTTTTGAACATTTCCTATATCAAAAGTTGATCAGTTCAGGCACGTTATCTAAAAGCATATACGTTCTAAATCAAACTACAGTTCTAAACATACAGAACACATACAAAAGGAAGAGTTTAGAAATGAACGGATCCTTCTTGAGGCATTATAGACTAGGTCATATCAATGCGACCCAACTAGCTAAGTTACATTAAGATGCATATTTAAATCAGTTTGAATTTATATCTTGTGAAACTTACCAGTCATGTCACAAAGATAAGATGACCATAGCTCCGTTTATTGGAAACCGAGAAAGAGTTAGTGAACTCTTGGGATTGATACATGACGATGTATATAGGTCCTGATTGAGAGCTGTTTAGTACGTGCGTTTTAAAATCAAAGTTAAGAATATACCGCAATCAATAACGGTGTCGCTTGGTAGCTAGCCGATTGAGTACGAGTCGGTCCACAGGGAGATAGATTCCTTTTCTTTATGTTTTAACGAGTTAAATCCAAAAGATTTTGGGTTTTATTTTAAGATCTAAGAATGAGATAAAAGTTGATAAAAAGCTTGCTAGGGTTAGGATTAGGTTAATTCGAAATGTGGATTCTACTCACTGCTTTCTTTGCCTTAGTTATGAATAAAGGTGTTAGGTTAATTGGCAACAACGGGGATTAGCACGACTGGGAAGAAACTAAGTTTCTTCCTTTTGGTCCTTATTTGTCCATTCTTGTCTCTTAGCCCTAACCTCCAGTTAATTCAATCACACCTGGTCTAACTAGGGAATCACCACTATCACGTAGGATAGGGTGCCGTAGTGAGCGGTGTGTGGTTGATTTAAAAAGAGTCCTTTTAATAAAATTATATGGGCAAAGAAAGGAATGAGAGAGATTTCCATCTCTCAAACCTTCCCTATCCTGACCCTAACAAGTGTGGAATTACTCACTCATTAGGGAAATTGCGACAAGATTCAATCTTATATATTTTCTTTTTAATTAACTAATGAACTTGCAGATAAATAAAGACAGGTAAAAAATGCTAAGAAATAAAATTGCAATTAAGAAGAACACAAGATAAAAAAAATAACTTACTTTATTGATGCACTCTTGACTATTACAAAGGAATTGAAATTTAATCTAGAATTAAAAAGAGGCATCTCAAAAGAGGCACCTAAAAGAGGCACATCTAATTAGGCTCTCAACTTTCCTATTTATAGATAGGAGAAACCCTAGGTTTTACATCTGATCCACATCTGAATTTACAATACTACCCCAAAGACCGAGTCAACGCACCGACACCCACCGACAATTTGCACCGACACGTGCACAGCACGGCCGCGGAACCGCGGCGGAAAGCCATGTTTGGCCGCGGATCCGCGGCCATCTTGGGGGTTCTTTGTCTCATTTCTTCAGGTTTGTTTTATGTTGCCTTTTTCTTCTGTTTTCTTCACTTGGTTCTTCAGAATCTTTTCTACTTTCTTTCAGATTTTCAACAGTGCAGAATTTGTGGACTTTTACCGTAAGCTTTGCTTTGAAGTCTTGTATCTTGTGCTACCCTTGTGCATTGAACTGTTTAATGATTTTCATTTGTTCCTTGAACTGGTAGGCGGTATCATACGGATTCATCTATTGTTGGCCGTAGTCTCACATTTGTAGCGATTTTTCATGAATTTCACTGTAATGATCTGAGAACCTGTAACTATTTAGCAGACATGGATCAAAAGCACCTATTTATTTGTAATATGATTAAGAATGGGCGATATAATAATGCAAAATTCTGATATGAACAAATACCCCCAAACTTATCTTTTGCTCGTCCCGAGCAAAGCCAATTTATTCTCGAAAAATCCTAACCTCACTTTCGCAGGGAATCGCGATTGCACTGAGCTCGTGCAACAAGCCGTTAAATCTCTAGGTGTCCCTAGTAAGAGGAGTGTTGTCTCCTGAGGGTTTTCAGCGGATACTACCCACAAAATCCGATCAATTTGGCCTATTGACTTTCATTCTTCAATTCAGTGTTCTAGCAAGAAATTCTATTATCTTCAACTTAGAAATCATCAACCCGTATCTTTCACACTCACTTATCATTTAACTTAAGATAGTATATGTTCTGTAAATTTACTTAGCTTTCAGCATCTTTTGAATTTTCCTTCTAAGGTTACATCTCAACTTAGGAATTTTTATCATCTCTACTGAAGGTATAAGCCCTATCTTTCATTCCTATCTTTCATCCAAACCCTAATCATATATATGTATCACCCCTACACTTGGAAATTCAATTCAAGTTATTATACTCTTGTCCATCGTCCAAAGTACATTTAGTTGGTGAATTTTAGATGAAATTGCTCATACATCCTTCATGCGACCGTTAATACTTCTTGAGGTATTAACGACCGATTACAAAATGTGTTCGTGCATTTAAGCGTAATTCATCGTCTTGTAATACCTAAGGCTTTAGCAGTGACTCCCAAACCAGTTGGTCTAAGGCACTAGGTGATAAAGCTCCCTAGCTAAATATATATATATATATATATATATATATATATATATATATATTTATTTTACGCAGCCTTAAGTAATTACAAAAACAGTGTTCATTTTTTTATATCTCTTATTTCACACTTATTCTTTAATTTTATTTTCCTTCATACTAAGGATTTTAGACAAGAGTATTTCAAGGTATTCTCTACTATCCCAAGTTTCAAGGTGCGTGTATATGCGAGTTGTAGGGTATATATTTTCAAAATTTAGACTAAAGGTTCAGAATTATTTTTCAGACTTACACTTCAATAAAAATTTCAATACTCTTCCCTTATTTTGACTTAGCCTAAGAACCGAACTCAAAATTTGCCTATTTCTAAATAAACTACAAGAACATATATTTTCTACCATTAAACTTTAAGAAAGGTTATTTTTAGGGATTTTAATTTACTAAGTTTAGGATATAGTTTTTCCTAACTAGTCAACCGTCATGTTGAACTTAAGTCAAATATGGCCAAAATTGAACTTTTCAATTTTTATAATTTTTAATTTTTTTTTTTCAATTTTTATGGGATTTAAAATAAGTATGCAAATGAAAAATTATACATATGAGCGAAGGAAGAAAACTTACCGAGCACACCCCCAAACTTAAACTTGACAGTGCCCTTACTTGTAAGTCTATGATAGCGCCCCGGCCGTCTGTTCAAAGTCAAAATGCGGAAACAAAAACTTTTTCTTAACTAGAAACCGGTGCTACCGCGGACTATAAACCCGGATCGGACCATTAACCTACTACTAGGTAACTAGAGAAAGGGTAGAGAAGCTATACCGAGCGATCCGTGTCCTTTGGTCTTCGGCCACCATCCCGATCTCCTCGCGGAATCTTCGGTCTCGATCTCCTCGTCGGAAAGGGCACCACATCACCGAGTCTTTTTACGGGCTCCAATCTCTGAACCGAGGCAACTCGGACACGAAGTTGGCTAGCCGACGTGTCCAAGATTGCTGTAGACTGAGTGTAGAACGGTTTGTCTCAAGGGGTTATGAAGTTGCCATTTTTGGATGGAGGAATGAACTATGAAATGGAGCTATGGAATTTTTGTGGCAAGCAAAAATGACAATGATATTTTTCCCCACAACAAAATGAATCCCCTCCCTCTCAATGTGGCCGACCATCAACAATGGAGAATGGAAAAAGGCAAAAGAAAATGTATGATAACAAGAAATATATGTCACACCAATATCTCATTCTCATCCCATCACATAAAGCAAGTCATGATGAGAAAAAAAGAATCAAAAGATGCTAGAACCATCATGAACCCTCCATCACACAAAAAAAAAACACTCTCCATTTTGCTAATTTGCACATTTGCAAATAATCCCCTCCATGGAAAATTCAGCCAAGGAAAGAAAGAAAGGAAAATGGCCGAAAAGGGAAAGCAAGCTGGCAACTTCAAAAAGCGATCCGGTAATAAATTACAGGAAAACCCCACGACTGTATATACATACCCGCATTTATATTCGGACCGAATACAAATGCAATGAGACAAAATCTACACAGTATAATACTAGGATCCGGCTTAAACCAAAGCCCACTAGTATTATCCGTCCGAACCATGACACGTGCACAAGTGCACGCGTACGTTCAAACCCTACCATAAATCCATACGGGCTCTACAGCGTTTCGCCCGAAACTTGAGAAACGGTCTGTGGGGGACTCTAAAGACTCGTCAATATTTTGGCTGTGGATTTAACCACTAGCACGTCAGAGGTATTAGCCGCACGTAACGGGCTATCAGGTATTGACCAAAAGGGAAGTCGATGAGAGAACTCATCCTGACACCCTACTGAGCCTGTCAGTGACAATATCCGTACAGTCCGGTCCGTTCGTCTATGAGCATCGCATGGCAGGCCTAGGGGGTTGGTAAAAGTCAGACCCCCAAAAGCAGTACAAGTCATGTCGGAGTGTAGCCCAGAACACCCTGAGATACTACTGGAATACCTACCAGTAAATCTCCTGCCTTGGCCAAGGACTTCGTGTAATAGCTCTCCTAGACACAGCGCGATCTCACCCCCAATACCGGGAGAGACGAAACCCCTGCCGATCCGCTCACTACCTCCATGTGGCTCGGGACTGTACCCAACTAAAACCTGTTTGCACGACTCCTTTGAGCCGTGGTAGGGTAGTAATAAAAGTACAGTGGGAACTCACATGAGACAAATGACGATCTCAAGTCGATGAACTAACCTGTACACATGTCACCAGGGAACTGCTATCTGACGCTAGGTATAATACCAACTAGAATGTTCCCGGCGAGTCCTGTCCGGTGTACTCATAACCCAATGAGCACCTGTATACATCTTAGGTGAACCAACTGACACCAATGGCTTGTGAGATCGGCCACCGTCCCTCGTCGGGGTCTCGACTGTATACACTAGTCTACTAATGGAGTATCGATGCCCAGTCTCGAAACTCACACGACTAGGGACCTTTTAAGGATGTGCTTATAGACCCCAGCTCCCACGTATATGATCGCCATCATACTGCTAGTTGTCAAGCAAGAATCCTAAGGGCTCTATCAACGTGTAATAGTGACCTGTAAGGTCACCTGAAGCAGTACACGATGATAAAGATAAACCAGATAGCTTATTATCATCTTGAGTAAGACTGTCCTACCGGCATAGGTCCTCCCTCAATCATTGCAATCACGTGCCTGTGATCCAATAATTGACTTTGAGTGCACTATATCCAACAATCTCCCACTTGCACTCAAGGCTAATTATTGCGATGTCGCATACTCATAGCCCGTGTGATATCGAACACCCAACTCCTCTACTAATCAGTCTCACAAACCCCGTTTGCGAAACTATTGCGTTCGAGGAATAGCCTCAGTGAGTGGATCCGCTATGATGTTTCTTTCTATGTCTCCCTTTATCTCAAGTTCGCGGAGAAAGCCATCTCCCGAAATGAGCAATACCTGTCTTAGAATATATCTGGATATCTGATGGGACCTAGTTCATAAATGAACTCCAAATCCAAACTTCTTAGACTGTATCGTCAACCGAACTTAATCAGTATCCTGCGCCACACCTCCCTCAGTGTAACAACTCCAATTTTTGTATACCTAAATTTGAATTGAATTTGAAGTATACTTGGAGTATTAATGTTGCTGATAACACTTTAAGTATCTATCTCTCTACAATAATTACAAGAAGGAGCTTGTAGCTCATTGGTAATACCTTGCATTGCTGAACCAAGCCACCAGAGTTCGAATCACATGCCCCACATTATTTTTAGTTTATTTTTCTTTAAAAATTCTTGGAAGTCCAAAAGTCCACAGGCCATAACTCCCAAATATTGAACTGAACCCGAAAAATGAAGTATGCCATTGTCTACGTCAGAAGACCCCACACCCAACGCCGACCGAACCCGGCCGGAATCGGCCAACTCGGCCGGCGGATCGGCCGAATCGGCCGGCGCCGCCGGCCGGAGTTAGGCCGATGGCTGGGGTCCCAACATGAAAAAGGTGGCTTTTGGTCTTTTGTAACTCATGGTTAACTCCATTTTACTGTATCAGTTTCTGAATTTTAAATACAACCATTTTAATGTCAATTTTAATGCTTTTTATATAATTTTTATAATTTTTTAAATCAAGAAAAAACCCTTCACCTACCCTACCCTAGCTACCCTATAAATAGACCCCTACCCCCTACCTTTTCATTCCAAAACCATAGAAAAACTCTCTTGAAATTTCCACAAGAAGTGTGCTTTGAATTCGAGTTCCCGGCAAAGCCCTGACGGAATTCCGGCGACGTGATTTGAAGCAACCGGCGACGAAACCACACCTCGGCTTTTCTCCCTAGTCCCTTTTACTCTTTAGAAGAGTTTGAAAACTCGTAAGTCCCATCCTTCTATCTTTTCTATTTCTTAAAATACGGAATTTCGAACCTCGACGAAAATCGAAACAAACCGATTTCCGATTCTGTTTTTCTACAAAATTCCACTTGTCACCTAAACCATAATACCTACCCATATACATGATGACTATTAATCACATAGAAATCAATTTAAACAAAGTTTCTCACATGAAATGATAGCTTTCTTGTAAAACCGTATTCTTTTCATAAAAATACCATGAAGTTTATTTTTCTTCGTTTAATCAATTCCCTCATTCTTAAATATGTTTATCTTGATCACTAAACTTGTAGAAATCAATTTGAATAAATTTTCACACATTAAATGATAACGTTTTCAAATACCGTATTCTTGCGCTTAAATACCTTCAAGTTTAATATATCATATTTAACCTCTAAACTTCACTAAACCCTAAAATAAGTCACGAGGTAATGACCTACCTCTACACACACACAAATATAACCCCAATTGATAAACGTCAAAATATAGAATACGAAAATACAAGACTTGTCACTAAAATACCATCATCTTTATAAACCTTTCTTGCAAGCTTTAAGTTGTACACAATTCTAAATAAAATCTTTTAAAATAAAAGCACGATATATCAGGGACATCGATCGTTTATCTAAACTGTCTTGTGGTGTCTAGGCTAGTGGTTTTTAATTAGGCCCACGACTGTGGTTCCTTCCTACTTACCTGGCACTTACCTGGCCGCAATTGACGGTGAAGAGGCGATTTGAGGCTTCTAATGACTTATCGTTTAGACCTTAGAAATAGGCTAGTTGGCTTAGGAAATCCTAGAAACTAAAATACGGAAATTACATCCTTTACAAGTAAATACCTTATATTTATAAACCGTTTTTCTAAATGAATAGTATTGATTAAACCTAAGCAAAGTGCCGCTACAACCCACCTTTGGGGAACCCGTTAGGGATAGTACGGTTCATCGTGCACCCGCGGGCTAGTAGTGCGAGATTCAGACCTCCGCAAGAAACATTCGGTCTCGAAAGGTTTAAAATACGACATTTGAGAAAAATGGGATTTTGGAAAATAAAATATTTATTTAAAATTATTCTTGTATTAATATATATATAATTATCATTTAAACACCTATTTTATCATAATATAAAGTTTCCACTTTTTCTGAAAAATTACAAGATTAAAAGTTACATTAAAATACTATGAATTTTAAACAAAACAATTAATACTTTTATTAGGATATATTCACTAGAATAACACAAATAAAATTCACACTCATTATAACTATAAAGACGAATATTAAATACTTGAGGTGTATCTTGAAAACTATACAAAAGTACTTTTTACATAAAACCCCCTCAAGTTTTATAAATTACAATAAGGCCCCTAACAATTATTGAACTTTAAATTATCTTTCTTTTAGTCTGACTCGGGTTAGAGTCTGACTATTTCTGACTTGAATATGATTCAAGTCAATCTATATTCTTTTATATTCCAACTCAATATGAACACATGAATCCCAGAATCCTGTTAACAATTATTATAACTTGACTGAACCGAACCATGGATATATTCCTTTTACATGTTTCCCAGTATTCTATTTACATGACTCTACGGTTATAACCATTTCCTGATATCATGGTTTCGGTCAGTCAGTTAATCAATCTTACATTTAATACAATTTTACAAGATAACAATACAAACAAGACATCGTGGGGTTTAAGGGGTAGATTGGTACGCAAGGTGTTAAAGGTGGCACGAGGTGGCCAGATTAATACACCTAACCTGAATCCCATTCCTGTTGTACTGTGGCATAACGGTTCCTTGTACTATACGTGCCTTAGTCTCTGGCAAGTGAGACTCCCCTCGTATACACTGGCATTCTTCTGTACCAAGCTACAAAAAACAGCATTACATAACATTACAACAATTGTTTACACTTGAAAAATGTATCTTCTTATTCTGTCTTCTCTACTTCCCTCTTACCTTTGGGACTTACCGAGTGATCTGTTCGCTGACGACATTCTGTTCTCTCTTCTTTGAATGTCGTCAGGTGACTTGGACCCGGCAGAAGTTGACCCAACACAAGAAGACTTGGAGCAATTTGCCGAAGACCCAGCAGTATAATTTCATTGTACACTTTTCTTTTCAGTACTTTCCTTTTCCTGTTATGCCATTGTTTAGGCATCTTTATTTCAGTTGTATTTTCCTTTCCATGTATTGTACAAAGAATGTTAATAAATAAAAGTTGTTGTTCTTTTTAAACTCTTGTCTCTTGTGTATTTTATATTGCTTAGATACGCTTAGCGTATGTACTTCAGAGTATATACGTAGCGGACCTCGTCGCTTCTCCTTCGCCGTACATTGGGAAGCGGAGCGTGACAGGTTTTGTTGGTGGCCCATGCAGGTCAGAACTGTATGAATCCCTGTCATGCAATTCTGGTCTGCGTGAAAATCCTAAGCAATATAACACAAGAACCAGCAACTAAAATATTCTTTACAATTCATATTCCTTGGATCTTGCAAATTTCTATTCCTTGAATCTTATCATTCCATGTATTTGAATCTGTCCTAATCCAAATTTTTCTTCAGGGTTATGGATTCCCCGAACAACACCAGCACCAACGTTAACAACACCCCTCCAGCACTACCTCTCACACCAGTTGTTCCCGCACCACCCACTGAGCAAGCGATGCTATTTGAGGCGATCCGCAGTCTACTCGAGGGACAGCAACAACTTTTAAATCATCCTGAGGCCGATGCACCGGGAGTATAGCAATTCAGAGCTTTGCACCCAAAGCAATTCTCTGGTAAAGGAAACCCTCTTGAAGCGGAAGAATGGGCACAAAGCATCGAAGACAATCTGGCAGCAGCTCAAGTGCCAGACCACGCTTGGGTCCGTGTAGCGAAGCTACAGCTCACGGATAATGCTCGCAATTGGTGGAAGGCGGAAGAAAGCCATCTTACGCAGCCGATTGAATGGAAGACATTTCGCGAGAAGTTCGACGCGAAATATTTCCCTGTGACTGCCAGGTTCGCAATGGAGCAGCAGTTTATTCATCTACAACAAGGATCAATGTGGGACAAATCGGTAGATGAATACGATGCTGAATTCATTATGTTGAGCCGGTAAGATATATCACAATAGTTCAATTTTCAGATATCACATACTACACAGCTAACACAATCTTTAAATAGATTAGCGGTACACCTGATACCGACGGATGAGATCAGAGCCCGTCATTTTCAGCAAGGTTTGGACACAGAGATTAAGGCTGCTCTAGCCATAGGAAAGTTTTTGACTCATGAGGAAGCCTTAGAAGCTGCCCGCAGTTATGAGGCAGTGATAAAAGAGAGGGGCAGACCTCAGTCTGCAGGAGTCAAACGCCCTGCCAACCAGATGGCAGGTGGAGCCACGTCCAGACCTCCTTTCGTGCCAAGGCGACCCGGAGTACCAACTCATCGTCCTAGCCCAGCCTTTTGCACCTATTGCAGGAGAACTGGACATATGATGAAGGACTGCCGTCGAGCCAGCCGCCATTGCTTAATCTGCGGTTCAGCTACTCACGGTATTGGGTATTGTCCCCAAAGACAGAACCCAGTTGCTGCACCCAGGCCAGCAAATACCTATCCGCAGCGACCAGCTCTTCAGGAACCTGCTCCCAGACTTGCACTGCCTGCACCACCTAGGGGACCTCAAGCTACACCACCTCCTCGTCGGTTCCATCAAGCTCAAAGGAACGTTCCGAGGAATGCTCCTCAGGCCAGGAGGAATGTGCCAAAGCGCCAGGCTTTCATGATGTCTGTGGAAAAAGCTGAGGCCACTGGCCAAGTCATTACTGGTAAACTTTCCTTCTCAAACTTATCTTTTAGTTATCTACACACTTTTCCTATACCTAAAACCTATTCCATATACCTTAGGTACAATCCTAGTAGCTTCACTACCTGCACTTGCACTGTTTGATACTGGAGCATCCCACTGCTTTATGTCGCAACGGTTTGTCTGAACCCATGCGATTCCAGTCTCACCGCTTGTATCCAGCTGGAACGTCAGTTCCGGAAATGGTGTTCTAAAGGCAACTATGGGATACAACATGTGTCCAGTCGTCGTCTGCAGTCGAGAGTTTTATGCTGACTTCAAGGTACTGGACATACCGAACTTCGATGTGGTTCTAGGAATGGACTGGCTTGGAACCTTTTATGCTACCATCGACTGTCGTCAAAGGAGGGTAGTATTCAAGATTCCAGACCATCCGGTCTTCTATTTTAAAAGCGGAGACCGTACACTGGAGCCAAGTACTTACAAAGCAAAGCCAAGAGAAGCAGTAGTTGCAGCAGCTCAAGCAGAAGAAGAATCAAGGCTAGATGTGGTTCGAGAGTTCGATGATGTATTTCCTGACGATATATCAGGTTTGCCTCCCGATCGAGCTCTTGAATTCAGTATTGACTTAGTACCAGGAGCACAACCAGTGATCAAAGCACCGTATAGACTAAGTCCGGAAGGATTGAAGGAAGTTAGAACACAGTTGGACGAATTACTGGCGATGGGATGGATTCGTCCCAGCAATTCAAGTTGGGGAGCACCTGTACTGTTGGTAAAGAAGAAGGAAGGTTCATACAGAATGTGCATCGACTATAGGGCCTTGAATGAAGTCACTATAAAGAACAAATATCCACTTCCGCGCATCGACGATTTATTCGATCGGCTAAGTGGATCTTGTGTCTTCTCTAAACTAGATCTTCGTTCAGGTTATCATCAAGTGAAGGTCAAGGAAACTGATATTCACAAAACAGCTTTCAGAACTCGCTATGGACATTACGAATTTCTAGTAATGCCATTTGGAGTGACCAATGCACCGGCAATCTTCATGAACCTTATGAACCAAGTTTTCCGGGAATATTTAGACAGGTTTGTGGTCATATTCATCGACGACATCCTGGTATATTCTAAGAATCGAAAAGAACATGCGGAGCACCTACGAATTGTCCTGGAAACTCTTCGACAACATAAGCTTTATACCAAGTACAGCAAGTGCGAGTTTTGGCTAAATCAAGTTGGTTTTCTTGGATATATCGTATCAGGAGAAGGAATTTCTGTGGATCCAGCAAAGGTTTCAGCAGTCAGCGAATGGCCTACGCCAAAATCAGTGAAGGATATTTGGAGTTTCTTGGGTTTAGCTGGATATTACAGAAGATTTATTGAAGGCTTTTCGAAGATAGCAACACCACTGACCAAGCTCACACGAAAAGATGAAGAATTTGTGTGGTCAGAAGCATGCGAGCAAGCTTTCGTAGAACTCAAGTCAAGACTGACATCTGCACCTATTCTCGTAATACCGGATCAATCTGGAGGATTCGAAGTGCATTGTGATGCATCCGGTAAGGGATTAGGATGTGTTCTATATCAGCACGGTAAGGTTGTGGCTTATGCTTCAAGACAACTGAAGACTCATGAGCGCAATTATCCGACGCATGATCTGGAGTTGGCAGCCGTCATTTTTGCTCTTAAGATTTGGCGCCACTACTTACTTGGTGAACGAGTGAACATCTACACAGATCATAAAAGTCTAAAGTATGTGTTTACTCAGAAGGAGTTGAATATGTGGCAGAGAAGATGGTTAGAACTCATGGCGGACTTTGACATCAACTTGCAATATCATCCAGGAAAGGTGAACGTAGTACCTGATGCTCTTAGTCGCCAACCATTAGCAATGAATCTCACTGCCCAGTGGAAGCTTCAGCAAGACCTATATCAGATGGAGATTGAACTAGTCATGCCAGGTGATGTTTCAAGTTTGATGAATCTACAAGTTCAATCAACCATTGTCAATCTGATCAAAGCAGCTTAAGCCAGCGATGCTAAGTTGCAAAAGATCAGAGAACAAGTGGAAAATGGACTCAGAACAGATTTCATCATCCATGAAGACGGATCTTTGAGATACGGCAGCAGATTGTGTGTACCAAAGGGTCCTGTTCGGGAAGAGTTAATGAAAGAAGCTCACAGCTCTCCCTATTCAGTACATCCTGGAGGTACCAAAATGTACAAAGATCTACGTCAGAATTATTGGTGGCATGGAATATGAAGCGTGAAGTAGCCAGAAGTGTTGCAAAATGTTTGGTGTGTCAGCAAGTAAAGGCTGAACATCACAGGACAGCTGGACTACTTCAACCGTTACCAATTCCAGAATGGAAGTGGCAGCATATCATGAAGAACTTTGTAACTGCTCTTCCTCGCAGCACAAAGGGTAACGATGCGATTTGGGTCATTGTGGACCGACTCACAAAGTCGGCTCACTTCATCCCATTTCGAGTTGGCCAATCAACTGAGACACTAACAAAGAAGTATATGGAGGTAATAATCTAATTTAGATTTAAACTCTTCATAATGTACTATCTCTGATACCCATGAACTCATACAGGAAATTGTGAGACTTCATGGAGTACCGGTTTGCATTGTCTCCGATCGTGACACCAGGTTCCGATCGCAATTTTGGCAGAGTCTGCAAGCTAGCTTGGGAACAAGTCTGAACTTCAGCACGGCTTATCATCCACAAACAGATGGTCAGTCGGAACGAACTATTCAGATTTTGGAGGATATGCTCAGAGCATGTATGCTCGACTTCAAAGGATCGTGGGAAGATCACCTGCATCTTGTGGAGTTCGCATACAACAACAACTACCAAGCAAGCATAGGAATGGCACCTTTTGCAGCATTGTATGGAAGGAAGTGTTGATCGCCATTAAGTTGGGACGATGTCGGAGATAGGGAACTCTTTGGACCAGAAATGATAGTAGCGACCGTTGATGTGGTTCGTACTATCAGGGAAAGAATGCGCATAGCCCAAGATAGACAGAAACACTGGGCTGATGCAAAGAGACGACACTTGGAGTTCCAGCCAGGAGACCATGTATTTTTGAAGATATCTCCGAACCGCGGAGTGATCCGATTTGGAAGACGGGGAAAATTGAGTCCGAGATACATTGGACCGTTCGACATACTCGAACGAGTCGGTGAAATGGCATAGCGATTAGCGCTTCCACCCTTATTGGAAGGAGTGCATAACGTGTTCCACATATCCCAACTCAGAAGGTATGTGAGTGACCCCAGCCATGTACTTGATCATTCCGAGCTCACTATACAGCCCGACTTGTCTTGTGAGCAACAACCTGTGGAGATCCTGGATAGAAAAGTGAAGACACCACGGAACAAGGAAGTTAACTTGGTCCGGGTAATGTGGAGAAAAGACAATCCAGGAGAATCCACGTGGGAAAGGGAAGATGAAATGCGTGCAAGATATCCGCACCTTTTTGTAAACTAGTCCTCAAATAAAAGTTGTAAATTTCGAGGACGAAATTTTTTTGTAAGGAGGGTAGATTGTAACAACTTGTATACCTAAATTTGAATTGAATTTGTAGTATACTTGGAGTATTAATGTTGCTGATAACACTTTAAGTATCTATCTCTCTACAATAATTACAAGAAGAAGCTTGTAGCTCATTGGTAATACCTTGCATTGCTGAACCAAGCCACCAGAGTTCGAATCCCATGCCCCACATTATTTTTAGTTTATTTTTCTTTAAAAATTCTTGGAAGTCCAAAAGTCCAAAGGCCATAACTCCCAAATATTGAACTGAACCCGAAAAATGAAGTATGCTATTGTCTACGTCAGAAGACCCCATACCCAACGCCGACCGAACCCGGCCGGAATCGGCCAACTCGGCCGGCGGATCGGCCGAATCGGCCGGCGCCGCCGGCCGGAGTTGGGCCGATGGCCGGGGTCCCAACATGAAAAAGGTGGCTTTTGGTCTTCTGTAACTCATGGTTAACTCCATTTTACTGTATCAGTTTCTGAATTTTAAATACAACCATTTTAATGTCAATTTTAATGCTTTTTATATAATTTTTATAATTTTTTAAATCAAGAAAAAACCCTTCACCTACCCTACCCTAGCTACCCTATAAATAGACCCCTACCCCCTACCTTTTCATTCCAAAACCATAGAAAAACTCTCTTGAAATTTCCACAAGAAGTGTGCTTTGAATTCGAGTTCCCGGCGAAGCCCTGACGGAATTCCGGCGATGTGATTTGAAGCAACCGGCGACGAAACCACACCTCGGCCTTTCTCCCTAGTCCCCTTTACTCTTTAGAAGAGTTTGAAAACCCGTAAGTCCCATCCTTCTATCTTTCCTATTTCTTAAAATACGGAATTTCGAACCCCGACGGAAATCGGAACAAACCGATTTCCGATTCGGTTTTTCTACAAAATTCCACTTGTCACCTAAACCATAATACCTACCCATATACATGATGACTATTAATCACATAGAAATCAATTTAAACAAAATTTCTCACATGAAATGATAGCTTTCTTGTAAAACCGTATTCTTTTCATAAAAATACCATGAAGTTTATTTTTCTTCGTTTAATCAATTCCCTCATTCTTAAATATGTTTATCTTGATCACTAAACTTGTAGAAATCAATTTGAATAAATTTTCACACATGAAATGATAACGTTTTCAAATACCGTATTCTTGCGCTTAAATACCATTAAGTTTAATATATCATATTTAATCTCTAAACTTCACTAAACCCTAAAATAAGTCACGAGGTAATGACCTACCTCTACACACACATAAATATAACCCTAATTGATAAACGTCAAAATATAGAATACGAAAATACAAGACTTTTCACTAAAATACCATCATCTTTATAAACCTTTCTTGAAAGCTTTAAGTTGTACACAATTCTAAATAAAATCTTTTAAAATAAAAGCACGATATATCATGGACATCGATCGTTTATCTAAACTGTCTTGTGGTGTTTAGGCAAGTGTGTCTAGGCTAGTGGTTTTTAATTAGGCCCACGACTGTGGTTCCTTCCCACTTAGCTGGCACTTACCTGGCCGCAATTGACGGTGAAGAGGCGATTTGAGGCTTCTAATGACTTATCGTTTAGACCTTAGAAATAGGCTAGTTGGCTTAGGAAACCCTAGAAACAAAAATACGGAAATTACATCCTTTACAAGTAAATACCTTATATTTATAAACCGTTTTTCTAAATGAATAGTATTGATTAAACCTAAGCAAAGCGCCGCTACAACCCACCTTTGGGGAACCCGTTAGGGATAGTACGGTTCATCGTGCACCCGCGGGCTAGTAGTGCGAGATTCAGACCTCCGCAAGGAGCATTCGGTCTCGAAAGGTTTAAAATACGACATTTGAGAAAAATGAGATTTTGGAAAATAAAATATTTATTTAAAATTATTCTTGTATTAATATATATATATAATTATCATTTAAACACCTATTTTATCATAATATAAAGTTTCCACTTTTTTTGAAAAATTACAAGATTAAAAGTTACATTAAAATACTATGAATTTTAAACAAAACAATTAATACTTTTATTAGGATATATTCACTAGAATAACACAAATAAAATTCACACTCATTATAACTATAAAGACGAATATTAAATACTTGAGGTGTATCTTGAAAACTATACAAAAGTACTTTTTACATAAAACCCCCTCAAGTTTTATAAATCACAATAAGGCCCCTAACAATTATTGAACTTCAAATTATCTTTCTTTTAGTCTGACTCGGGTTAGAGTCTGATTATTTCTGACTTGAATATGATTCAAGTCAATCTATATTCTTTTATATTCCAACTCAATATGAACACATGAATCCCAGAATCCTGTTAACAATCATTATAACTTGACTGAACCGAACCATGGATATATTCCTTTTACATGTTTCCCAGTATTCCATTTACATGACTCTACGGTTATAACCGTTTCCTGATATCATGGTTTCGGTCAGTCAGTTAATCAATCTTACATTCAATACAATTTTACAAGATAACAATACAAACAAGATATCGCGGGGTTTAAGGGGTAGATTGGTACGGAAGGTGTTAAAGGTGGCACGAGGTGGTCAGATTAATACACCTAACCTGAATCGCATTCCTGTTGTACCGTGGCATAACGGGTCCTTGTACTATACGTGCCTTAGTCTCTGGCAAGTGAGACTCCCCTCGTATACACTGGCATTCTTCTGTACCAAGCTACAAACAACAGTGTTACATAACATTGCAACAATAGTTTACACTTGAAAAATGTATCTTCTTATTCTGTCTTCTCTACTTCCCTCTTACCTTTGGGACTTACCGAGCGATCTGTTCGCTGACGACATTCTGTTCTCTCTTCTTTGAATGTCGTCAGGTGACTTGGACCCGGCAGAAGTTGACCCAACACAAGAAGACTTGGAGCAATTTGCCGAAGACCTAGCAGTATAATTTCATTGTACACTTTTCTTTTCAGTACTTTCCTTTTCCTGTTATGCCACTGTTTAGGCATCTTTATTTCAGTTGTATTTTCCTTTCCATGTATTGTACAAAGAATGTTAATAAATAAAAGTTGCTGTTCTTTTTATACTCTTGTCTCTTGTGTATTTTATATTGCTTAGATACGCTTAGCGTATGTACTTCTGAGTATATACGTAGCGGACCTCGTCGCGTCTCCTTCGCCGTACATTGGGAAGCGGAGAATGACACTCAGTATCCGCTTGGACCACCTGTCCAAAATACTGCCCCTCGTCAGAGGGAAAACTATAACTCTGATAGCCACTCTGTCATCCCGGTCACCTTGGAAGCCTGGAATGATAACCGTCTCCGGAAAGAGGCGGCCGTTATCAAATCCCTAGAACATCCACTTATGTTCTAAAACTGCTTCCGAATGTTTCTCCAGGATTCGATCAATATCAACTTATTGCATCTACTGCAAAAACAACATCTGGTGTGGTACTTGACATCTCATGATTGACTCAATTGCCTAAGCAAGTGATCTGCCAATCATGCACATCCCTCTCCCCTTTAGTCTGTAAGACACCTTTAGAGAGGGTGACTCCATCACCTGCAGGTACACTACCATGCCTGGAGTCGTCCATTCCAAATACCTTTAGAATGCTGTCTAAGTACCCTGATTAGGAAACTACCCTAATCTAGATCTAAAACCATAGATCCAGTAACCAGAATGTCTGATATAATATCCAAGTCCTATGTGGAGAAACCACTGTGTGACAACCAAAGTATAACCGATCGTAGTATAGGATTTTCACATCCCACTCTGTGTATGTCATCCAAATATCAGGACATCACACCCTACTACCTTCTTAACAGATCCATCTCCTATTCTGATGAAGTCAAACCTATGACTGTCACATCAGAAATAGATGATCTATCTCCGCTATATCTGCTTTAGTCTATAAATAGACATAAGCCACTTGTCCACTATACTTCCGCTGCTCCCACTGACTACGACAACCCTCTGGCAGAGTCATATACACGTACACTTTTAAAGCTAGTTTAGAACGACGCTATACTCATCCTCCTGCCGGGTCTCATAGCCTGGAACAACAGTAGTGTCAAGTCTGGGTAAACAAGAACCTCCCTGTCACCGTCTTTGAGCATACCGAAGTACCTCTCGAGTGCCTGAGCTTACCCACCATATCTGTGGAGTGGCCAATGGAATGTCAAAACAGATTGAATCGTTATGTTCTTATCAAATTTTCAGTAATCATTTGCGGTTCTGGAAACACTTCCAGTTCTACCATACTCCCACTACTGTTTTCTGAAAAAATCCATTTTTATTAAAACTGTGGCGAGTCAAGAACAATATCACTATTGATCTTCCAGATGGTAGAAAGTCAACCCTCGTCATAGCCCGGGTCGACCTACAAACAGCCATTACAGAAACGTGTCTTGAGTTATCCAGAGTCTGGTTTTAAGCATAAGCCGGAAAACTCCCCGTACCTTAACAATGTTAAGATATGAACTATTCTATATCCAATATAGAAACAGAGGCACTAATTTAATTGGAACCAGATTCAAATCATGCAACTGTCTCCAGTGCATGTTAACTAAATGGAAAGAAGCCGATCAGTATTACTCAACTTAGGAGTACTTCCAATTATGAGTAACCTGAAAGAGAAGCAAGTTCTCTTAATCATTACTATTAACTGAATATCATACACAAGTATCTACATCTTCGATCACCTTGAAGAATCCTGATACTTGCAACACTTGGTTCTGTAGGGTTCCTAGGCACTCCAAGGAGGTCTCACAAGGCATCAACCATGCCAATTCAAAATTTTAACGGTGCCGAGAAACCCTAACAAGATCGTTGGCTAGATATTTAGGCGACAAAGCAAACTAGTTAACACTTAACTACAAGAATACGGAAATACAACCTTTGTAGATCCGGTCCTCCACCTCCACGGCTCCGTGATGAAGTCCTCTCCGCTGTCCAAATCAAATCCCGGGCTCTAGCGTCGGCTTCATCGGAGAAAGAGCGGGCTAGGTCGTCGACGACGTGCCGAAGATGATCTACGTCGAGGCATCGCTAGATCAAGCTCCCACTTCACCAAGTCATGAAACTTGTGAAGAAAACACACTCTACTACTTGGCAAGAGGTAGAGGATGAAGAAATAGGAAGTGGGTAGACTTTAGAATTGGATTTCTCACTCTTTTTCATCAATCACCATTGATGAAGCAAGCTTTCTTCTTTGAAGATGAAGAAGAAGAAGAAGATAATGAATATGATAAGTATTATAATAAGAATAATAAAATCATTCTTATCATAATCTTAACCATGGTAATGTGTAGAGAGTTAATCATGGTTGAATGGAATGGTTAGGGTTAAGCATGAGACAAAATGGTCACTTGGTCAAAGTCTTCATGAAGCTTCATAATACATACAAAGAAAGCCACCATTTTCTCATTATGCTTATTATTTTCCAAAACAAATAAATAAATAAATGAATGAATAAAAAAGAAAACCCTAACCATTACACAACCATGGTTTAATCTTTACACAAACCCTAGAGAGCATGTATCATCAAACAAGATACAATCAAGTGCACAAAAAGTATATCACATATACAATGTGCACATCCGAGCGAGAAAATCCATTTAAAGTGAACCGATACTAGTTAATGCAAAGTAATATATCAAATATATAATTATGCATTAAATTATTAAATCAACACTTGATTTAACGATCCGGTCATATCGCATATCACCGACTAGTATCCAATGTATCGGCTTATCGAATCAATCCTTGAATCGATAACTAGGTTATATCGCATACAACAAATCGATACATTCATCGCGAGAATGAAATACGGTATCACATACACGCATTATTCTTGGTCCCGCACATATCTCATATGCGCTCCTATTTCGTTTCGCTTGAGCCAGGAAACCTCTGTGTAGGACTCTAAAGACTCGTCAATACGCCGGCAGCAGGTGATGATCATATCAAACACCCACAAGCCGCAAGCGGTCTGCTAAACGTAACGGCCACCCGGGTATTGAACGATCAGAAGATCGACGAGCAAGCCCGCTCACACTCCAGTGAATCCAACCAGTAACACTACCGTACAGTCCGGTCTGATCGTCTGATATGTCGCATATCTCGCCTAGGGGTGGTAAACGTCAGACCCCAATAGCTCGATAAGTCGTGTCGATATGAGGTCTATAACAATTCGAGAAACTACTGGTAACACTTACCAGTAAATCTCAGCAACCCTGGCCAGGGATTTCCTGTTATAGCCAATCGAACACAGCGCAACATCAACACCCTATACCGGGAGAGACGAATCCCCTCCTATCGCTCATTGCCTCCATGTGACTCGGGACTGTACCCAAAAACCACCGTTTTGCACGCCCTCTTGGACGTGGTAAGATGGAAATCAAAGCACAGTGGGAACCACACAAGACTCTATGACGATCTCGGGTCAACAGACTACTCTGTACCAGTGTCACCAGAGAACTGCCATCTGACGTAAGGTATAATACCATCTGGGAGTTCTCGGCGAGTCCGTCCAGTGTACCCAGTCTCCACTGAGCACCCGTATATCATCTTTGATGTCAAACACCAATGGATATGGGATCATCCATCGTCCATCTGTATGGGTCGAGAAGGTATACGCTAGTCTACTCTGGTATATCGATGCCCCGTCTCGATATACCCACGACTAGGGACTGTGAAGGATATACTTATGGACTACCATGTCCCCACTAGTATGATCCGCATCATAGTCCAGGTAGTCAAGTACACATCCTAAGGGCTTTACCAACATGTAACAGAGAGACAATCAGTATACACGTTAAGGTAAAGAGCAACCAGATAGCATACTATCATGTCGAGCAAGAAAGTCCTCCCTATATATGTCTCAGCATCCACTACAATATACATCCTATGTATAGTAATGGCCTCTAGGGCATACATATAACTAACAATCTCCCACTTGCACTAGGGCCATCTGTAGCAGTGGTTGTAGTATCTCATACTCAACCATCCCATAAAAATCTCTCTCTGGGAACAGGCCTTTGTGAGTGGATCCGCTGTGTTGTCCTCTGAGTCTACTCTCCTGACCTCGATCACCCTGGAGATCAACTATCTCCATGATCAGGTGACACTGCTTTAGAGTATGTCTGGATCACTGATGGGACGGACGTTCCTTGGCATAAGCCACAACTCCATTGTCACACAATGGAAGGAACTAAGTTCATCTGATGAACTAATATACACCCAGACAACCTCTTTGGTAGCATCTTAAGTAGCGATGTATCCAGCCTTTATCGTCTAGTATGCCACGGTATCTAGCTTGGAACTCTTCCAACATACCGTCCCTTTACTGAGGGTAAAGACAATGCCTGCGACTGACTTTCAGTCGTCCTTATCACTCTGGAACCCTTCCAGTGATTCTCCCCAGGATCAATTGATACCATCTCACTACAACTAGTGAGAATCCTAGCATCCAATTAGATCTATCTCATAGATCCAAAACCCAGGATATAGGAGGTATCATTTTGATCCTTTATAGAGAATCATTGTGATAAGCGGAGAATGACCGAGCATAGCATAGGAAACTCCTTCCCTATCAAGAGTATGTTATCCACGTACTCTACGAGGATCATCACCATACTCCCTACTACCATTTTGTATATACAAGGTTCATCTACCATTTTGATGATGTCAAACTGTTTGACTTATCCATCAAAACAGATGTTCCAACTCCGCGATGCCTGCTTTATCACATAAAACATCTTGCACACGTTTCCGCTGCTCCCACTGTCTATGAAGCCCTCTGGCTGTGTTCTTATAGACGTTCTCTTCTAAAACATCATTTAGAAAAGCAGTCATGGCACCCAACCGCCAGATATCGTAGTCATGGTATGTAGCCGTGGCAAGTAGGATCTGGATGGACTTAAGCATAGATCCTTAGAAAATGTTTCATCATGATCCACACCTGGTAAATGATGCAAACCTTTAACAAGTCTAGCTTTGAAAGTCTCAACTTTTCCATGTACACCTAGTAATCTTCTCAAGATATACTTGCTCCTGATGGGGATTTAACCCTTCAGATATAGCACCCAAAGTCCATACTTTGTTGGTGTACACGGATTCCATCTCAGATCACTGAGCATCCAGCCATTCTTACAGAGTCCCACTCCTGATGGCCAGCTCGAAACTAGTTGGGTCATCATCTCATGATGCAATCCTCGCTCCCACTGTCATAGAGAAACCGAAGTATCTCTCAGGTGGGTGAGGAACCCTACTAGATCGGCGGAGAGGCTGAGGTTCGTTGGTCTCTACTGAATCCTTTGGTTCTATCAAATCATCAGCTGCAGTTTGTATAGCTGGAACATTTCCAGTTCTACATAACAGATCTTGTCTCGAGCTTGTCCGGATTTTGCTTTTAGACATAGGCCGGACAACCTCAAATCTTAACTAACTTAAGATATGGGCTCTTCCCTTTCCATATCACATATGAAGTGGTAGGCAACTGATTTGATCAGAACCCTATTCAATAGGTATGCAGCTTCTCAAGTGCATAACTCCCAAAAAGGAAACAGGTAACTCAGTAGTACTCATCATAGAGCACACCTTATCACATAGGGTGTTATTGCTCCGCCCCGATATACCATCGTGCCATGGTGTATTCGGAGGAGTAATGCTGAGAGAGAATCTCATTCTTCTTTAGAATAGCCCAGGAATTCCGTGCTCAAGTATTCTCCTCCTCGATCTCATCAAAGGACATAATACTTATACCCGTATTGGTTTTCTACTTCTAAATCATATTCTGTGAATATCTCAAAAGGTTCGGACTTGTGTTTCAACAGGAACATATGTCTGAATCTTGAGAGATTATCAGAGAATGTAACGAAGTACAAAGAACCAGTCCTGGCATATGTAGGCAGGGGACCTTACATACATCAACATGTATCATCCCAAGAGTTCACTAACTCTTTCTCTGTTTCCAATAAACAGAGCTATGGTCATCTTATCTTTGTGACATGACTGGTAAGTTTTCATAAGATGTAAATTCAAACTCATTTAAATATGCATCTATATGTAACTTCAGCTAGTCGGGTCGCATTGATATGACCCAGTCTACAATACCTCAAGAAGAATTTGTTCATTTCTGAACTCTTCCTCTTGTGTGTGTTCTGTATACCAAGAACTGTAGTTTGATTTAGAACATCAATGTTTTTAGATAACGTGCCTGAACCGATCAACTTTTGATATAGAAAATGTTCAAAACATTATCCAACAATACAAAATTTTATCAGTTCTTTACTATTAAAGAGAGTGATATGATTTTGTATATCAGGTTCGGTATCTAATAGCATTCGTTCAGAATCAATGTATTGGTAATACAGGGTGACAGTGACCAACAGACTTGGCTGCAACTCTTGCCCCGTTTTCTGCCTCATGAAACTTATCACCCGTTCTCAGTTCTCTACCTAGCAGTAGCCCTATGTAACAGATTACATATCTGGGATCCTGATCTGGTATCACATACCCAGGACGTAGAGGATACAGAGAAACAGTTCTTTGTAATGAACACACCCGAAGATGATGCATCATCATGCACTCTCCTCGTTTGGGTGGCACGGGAATTCTGGTAATCCCCAATTTCCTGCTCTGTCTTATAACAATTATAAGTTGGAGCGGGACCAACGTTCCCCAGCTCAGTATAACAAGCGGGTTCGATCAATAATCCGTATTATTATCTTGATTAAGGCGTGATATGGTTGCTACCAGGAGAGAGAGAGAAGAAAACACTCAGCGTGCGCTCTTGCAAGAATAGATTGGTTATTATTTTATCTAATCAGGATGGCTCCCACTGCTTTTTATCAAATCTTCCTTCAAACCCTAAATGGAAAGACTAGCCGGGATTAATTACACACTACAAGTTCGCCAATCTTTCAGCCAGGCCAGTGTCGGTACTTTGAGGGAGGTCCCCCGTGCTTTCGCACGAACCTAATTAATGTAAACCCCGTTTTCCCAGAGGCGTAACCTCGTTAACACCTTTCTAGACACCTACTTGATCGGCTAATTGTAATGTGTAAAACTCTCCCAGGAGTAACTCTTACACGCAGTGGGTATCGGGATCCAACTATCTCATAGAAAGTATGCAATCTCATTGCAAATTTCAACACTTGAAATTCCCGATAATTTTGCCCCTAGCGTCCTATGACCTTGACGGAGGCCAAACTACCCATAGTCCGCTAGTCAAGTTCAACCCGTCATTTCCTGATTGAATTAAACCCACCCGCATGACCCTTGACGGAGGCCAAACAACGCCGTACGAATACCCTAATCCAATCGCATCATATGCTAGCAGATAAGCACTAGTTAGCTACCGTACACTACGCCTTGACGGAGGCCAAACTACCGCAGCACGAATACTAACTAGTACTTATCTGAAATGACGGAGGGCTACGACAGGTTTTTCTGAAAACCTATTGCGTAATGAACTTGATATCGTTGTAGGATCTAATGAATTTTGAAATGGAGTGTCTTTGAGGCTTTTCTAGTTTTGCTAAAGGAGTCACTCCCGGTGAAGGGATCGTCGATCCTTTCCTCGTCGAATGAGGTGCGAGATATATCATATATATCACTGTGCAAAGCAAAAACTCTTAAAAGCAATCAAAAGACAAACCGAGTGTGTAGCATCTGCCAGTTATTGCTAAAGGAGTCACTCCCGGTGAAGGGATCTCGGTCCTTTCCTCATCGAATAAGGTGCAGGATATATCACATATACCGCTGTGCAAAGCAAGAACTGTAGCTACCTGTTTTATTTTGAAATTCGATTCTACAACATCTTAGGTTTCTTTTCTTTCATTAATCACATTAATGAAGTCCCATCATTTAAGTACCTAAACATCACAGATAAATACGACGTATACTTATGCCATCCGCATTCGTCTCGATGTCCCCTCGTGCACCGTTAGGTTAGGTAACTAACGGCAGAGCGGGGCAGGGCTAGCGCGGGTGTAAAACATAAGTAACGCCTATATAATATATCATATATACTATATACCGTATCTATCACAGAACATCACATGATCACATCACAGATATCGCAGCAGAAGAAACATATGAAATATTGGATATACTAGGACGTCCGTATTTTCAATACGAGCCAGTATAAAACACGGATTCCACGGTCATGATGAATAGCCAAACCCACACCCCTAGACCCCTACGAGAGCGGCAAGCAACCCTACCAATTCTAGAGTTAGGAGACCCGGACTCGACTCCTCGAGTTGGTCTCCCACTGGACTCCAGAACCCGGTTACTTGTGCTCCCCTCCTTGGGTCTATCCTAGTGCGGAAAAGTAAATAATATACAAACGGTGACATCTTCCGCAACCTGGAAGTGCCCCAATAAAAGAATATTACATACAAGTTATTACATGAATGAAAATGAAAAACACTCATCTCACATAAAAACCCCCGGCTATTCAAACACGACGATCCAATATAACATATCCAGCAACACATAACATCACATGTCATCAACGTAAGTAAATATGCGCATCCCAATTGTCGTTGACATATAGCAACGAAACCGGCGATATCATATATTACACTTACTGTCACAGAAAAGAAAGTGTAAAACTACAACAGTTGGAATCCGCAACCTCCATAGACATCGCATGCCTAATCAAATGAATTCCTTAGACATCGCATGCCTAACAATTATAAACCCCGCATTTTAGTCTCAAAATCGAAAACACTTTTCAATACCTAGTCGGGCAATTCAACAGGATTCCCGACAATTTGATCGAATGCTCGTCGCAAACTTCAGTAGGCGGCTACACCCCCGATACCGTCGACGAAGTGCACCAAGGCGGAACACCGCTGCCGCGAGCACCCGGACGGATGCTTTCGGCGACGGGGTTCTCCTACAGTCACTTGGTCGGGGCTATGGAGTGAGGCTGTCTATTAAGTTTACCCGGCGAGTATCCGCGTACGCTACGTGATTGCGACGGACTTTTGATCATATCAAAATTCCGTGGCAACCGATCAAGTGAGACTAAACTGCTATGTTTATAACATTCATTCAGTTATCTCATAACTGATTGTGGATTCCAAGTATTATATCACATTCCGGGTAAATAGAAAATGTTAAACTTTCCGATCGAACAATCGAACACCCAAGTTTTTCCGAAACAGCTCAACACATGAAACAAGTTCAAAAACATTCAGTTCGTGCCTCAGTACCAACGGTCCAGCCGTAGAAGGGTCAAGCCAACGCCTCACATGTGGCACACCGTACTGCCCCAAACCCGAAGGTTCAAAGGGCAGTTCAAGACGGTCACATAATCGAGTTAAGGTTTGTTGTCTTCTAGAGGGTCCATCGCGTTACTTGCACTACTTAGAACGTCGTTAAACTACGGAAAAGTCCAACAATTGGAAATTTCCCGACAGGGGAAAAAATGGGTATTTATGTCCGATCGAACTTTTTAACATATTCTAAAATATCCGGAAAGCCACATAGACAAAGTCTGATAATCCGATCGAATCATGTACGCTCCAAAACACCCCAGAAAATTCAACTCTTGAATTCAAATTAAAAATTCCCATAAAATCCAGCACTAAAATATAGGAGTTACTGTGCAAGAATTAATGACAGATAAGACAAAAGGGCCGCGGAACCGCCGCATTAGCACTCTAATGCCGTGGTTCCGCCGCACTTTTATGGAATCATGTGACAATTTTTGCACCGTAATTCTTAGTTTTTCCTGCTGAATTTTTTAGCAATTTTTAATTCACAAAAATCCCAGTTTTTGGAAAAAGTCCAGAGAGCATTTTGGAATCGGGGTTTCGGTTCGATCGGGTTTCAAACTCCGTCTACGCATCGCCTAAGGCTCTAGCTAGGCTCTGATACCACTGTAGGGTTCCTAGGCACTCCAAGAAGGTCTCACAAGGCATCAACCATGCCAATTCAAAATTTTAACGGTGCCGAGAAACCCTAACAAGATCGTTGGCTAGATATTTAGGCGACAAAGCAAACTAGTTAACACTTAACTATAAGAATACGGAAATACAACCTTTGTAGATCCGGTCCTCCACCTTCACGGCTCCGTGATGAAGTCCTCTCCGCTGTCCAAATCAAATCCCGGGCACTAGCATCGGTTTCATCGGAGAAAGAGCGGGCTAGGTCGTCGACGACGTGCCGAAGATGATCTACGTCGAGGCATCGCTAGATCAAGCTCCCACTTCACCAAGTCATGAAACTTGTGAAGAAAACACACTCTACTACTTGGCAAGAGGTAGAGGATGAAGAAATAGGAAGTGGGTAGACTTTAGAATTGGATTTCTCACTCTTTTTCATCAATCACCATTGATGAAGCAAGCTTTCTTCTTTGAAGATGAAGAAGAAGAAGAAGATAATGAATATGATAAGTATTATAATAAGAATAATAAAATCATTCTTATCATAATCTTAACCATGGTAATGTGTAGAGAGTTAATCATGGTTGAATGGAATGGTTAGGGTTAAGCATGAGACAAAATGGTCACTTGGTCAAAGTCTTCATGAAGCTTCATAATACATACAAAGAAAGCCACCATTTTCTCATTATGCTTATTATTTTCCAAAACAAATAAATAAATAAATGACTGAATAAAAAAGAAAACCCTAACCATTACACAACCATGGTTTAATCTTTACACAAACCCTAGAGAGCATGTATCATCAAACATGATACAATCAAGTGCACAAAAAGTATATAACATATACAATGTGCACATCCGAGCGAGAAAATCCATTTAAAGTGAACCGATACTAGTTAATGCAAAGTAATATATCAAATATATAATTATGCATTAAATCATTAAATCAACACTTGATTTAACGATCCGGTCATATCGCATATCACCGACTAGTATCCAATGTATCGGCTTATCGAATCAATCCTTGAATCGATAACTAGGTTATATCGCATACAACCAATCGATACATTCATCGCGAGAATGAAATACGGTATCACATACACGCATTATTCTTGGTCCCGCACATATCTCATATGCGCTCCTATTTCATTTCGCTTGAGCCAGGAAACCTCTGTGTAGGACTCTAAAGACTCGTCAATACGCCGGCAGCAGGTGATGATCATATCAAACACCCACAAGCCGCAAGCGGTCTGCTAAACGTAACGGCCACCCGGGTATTGAGCGATCAGAAGATCAACGAGCAAGCCCGCTCACACTCCAGTGAATCCAACCAGTAACACTACCGTACAGTCCGGTCTGATCATCTGATATGTCGCATATCTCGCCTAGGGGTGGTAAACGTCAGACCCCAATAGCTCGATAAGTCGTGTCGATATGAGGTCTATAACAATTCGAGAAACTACTGTTAACACTTACCAGTATATCTCAGCAACCCTGGCCAGGGATTTCCTGTTATAGCCAATCGAACACAGCGCTACATCAACTCCCTATACCGGGAGAGACGAATCCCCTCCTATCGCTCATTGCCTCCATATGACTCGGGACTGTACCCAAAAACCACCGTTTTGCACGCCCTCTTGGACGTGGTAAGATGGAAATCAAAGCACAGTGGGAACCACACAAGACTCTATGACGATCTCGGGTCAACAGACTACTCTGTACCAGTGTCACCAGAGAACTGCCATCTGACGTAAGGTATAATACCATCTGGGAGTTCTCGGCGAGTCCGTCCAGTGTACCCAGTCTCCACTGAGCACCCGTATATCATCTCTGATGTCAAACACCAATGGATATGGGATCATCCATCGCCCATCTGTATGGGTCGAGAAGGTATACGCTAGTCTACTCTGGTATATCGATGCCCCGTCTCGATATACCCACGACTAGGGACTGTGAAGGATGTACTTATGGACTACCATGTACCCACTAGTATGATCCGCATCATAGTCCAGGTAGTTAAGTACACATCCTAAGGGCTTTACCAACATGTAACAGAGAGACAATCAGTATACACGTTAAGGTAAAGAGCAACCAGATAGCATACTATCATGTCGAGCAAGAAAGTCCTCCCTATATATGTCCCAGCATCCACTACAATATACATCCTATGTATAGTAATGGCCTCTAGGGCATACATATAACTAACAGGTTCTCTACTTTATTCTTATACCTATAACTTCTCAAAACTTAGACCTTGCATTTCTACGAAACACATGTCTAAGAACTAGAGAAGTCACAAGTAAACAGAATATAGTACGAGTACCAACCCTTCTGTCCTCATGGACACTGGACAACATACAATACTCTGTATAAGTCCCCTGAGTCTAATAACTCATTCCCTGTGTGTCGTAGGTTGAAAACTATACTTATGGTTAAGAAGAATTACACCGCTGTTTAATACTCCTTACCTAATCATCCACTGATACAGCTAAATGTCATAGACATAATTTCAAAAAGTTATATCTCAATTTATAAAAATAAACGTACAGATATATCAATTTGAAATTGGCGCACAACAACGGATATTCAAAACCAAATGTTTGCCGTCCGGCAAACAACCCAGGCGATTTCCTCAAATATCACCAATTACAACGAATCCCGATATAATGAGGATGATCACCTAATTCCCAATAACTTACTCCCACTCATCATCTATAAAACCATACAGATGTGAGAATCAAATCTGGTAAATACATACCCTAGAGCAAGTGTCTAATTAGGAAATCAGTTTTCTATTAACAATGCATAGTGAAACTGAAACATGTAAATGTTTCGAAGGGGTATCCGGGTATTCCTAGTAATGCCTCTTCCAATATCAGATTCACAACTGTAATCGTATATTTCTTTGCCATCTCTCCAAATCTCTTTATATGTCTTTAGTCATTACCTTCTGTACACCCTATTAGGCCAAATGGTTTTCTTCCTTCTCTACCGTTCGGCACCAGCCTATGGTTTGGAAAAAGACTATCCAATAAGCATAATGGGTGTACTCTCCTAATCCTAGGAGTACTCGTAACCTGAGAGAAGGTGAAGATAAAAGACAATTGAATAAAACCTTATTACTATTTCTCCTGAACCAGAATCCATCCCCAAACAGGAACAAGTTCCTTCGAGTTCGTATATAACCATACGATAGAGTATCCAATAAACTGTGCATCTTCGTAGTGATACGGAGTGTTCTGGAGAAATACGAAGGTGATGTAGGATTGTCGAAGAAATACTTGGTTTGGTCGTGAAAAACAGTCGCAATTTACTTTGCCCTCTTACTAATCCCTTTATTTTTCTTAACTAATTACCTTATGTACACCATCGTTAGGCTAATTGGTTTCCTTCATTCCCTACCGTTCGGCACCTGCCTATGGTTTGGAAGAAGACTATCCAATAAGCGTAATAGGTGTACTGTCCTAATCCAAAGAGCACTCGCAACCTGAGAGAAGGTAAAAGGAAAAGACAACTGAATAGTCCTATTCATTTTCTCCAGAACCAGAAACCATCCTCGAATAAATTCCTTCGAGTCCGTATATAACCATACGATGGTTTTATCCAATGAAAGTGGACGTTCGTAGTAATACGGGGTGTCCTGGAGAAAAGGGTAAAAGTAGGAGTGGCAATGAGGTATGCAACTCTGACAATCCAAAAGCCAGTGTTTTAAGAAGGTTCAGTCAACTTGGTCACTAAGTCATAGTCAAGGGTCGGGCCATGGTCGCTGCCAAAGAGAGAGAGAAAAGAAACACTCAGCGTGCACTTTAACCTAGATCAGAATGGTTATCACTTTATCTAATCTGGAAACCTCCCACTGTAACCTCAAATTCTCCTCCAAACCTGAAAGAAGAATTAGTCGGGATCACCTGAGGAGAAAACCATCTCATCAGTAGGAATCGGGATCCAACTATCATCGCATGATAACGTGATGGAATCCACTCATGTTATCACACTCCAGAAGGTATGCGCATGCCTGGCAAGTTTCAGTTTCTTTAGAAACTCCCGATGTGATTTTTACCGCATGCCCTTATGACCTTGATGAAGGTCAACAAATCATAAGTCACATGTCAAGTTCTACCCGTCATTGTCCAGGTTAATTTGAACCCACCCGTACAAGCCCTTGACGAAGGCCAACAAGGCTATACGACTGTCCCAAACCAACGCATCTATCTATGCAGCAGAAAGGTAACAAGCAGCTACCATACACTATGCCTTGACGAAGGCCAATAAACATAGCATGAATACTACGTGCTACCCGTCTGAAATGACGGAGGGCTACGTATGGTTTTTGGCGAAAAACCTTTAACGTAATAAACTTGATATCGTTGAAGGAACCGGATAGCATTTTATAAAAATATAGTGACGAAAACTTTTGCTAAAGAGGTCACTCCCGGTGAAGGGATCTCGACTCTTTCCCCGTAGAATGAGGTGCAAGATATTCCAACTGAATACCACGATGCAAAGCGAAAGTAATCGGTTATAGTGAAGTTATTACCCTGACGCAAACTTTTGTCCAAGGGGTCACTCCCGGTGAAGGGATCTCGGCCCTTGCCTCGTCGACTGAGGTGCTGGATATTCATAACCGAATACTACTATGCAAAACAAAAGAGAACGCCCTTACAATAACAACTTTTTTTTTTAAAAATGTTTCAACAACATCAGAATAGGTTTCTTTAGCTTGCATTGATCCGAATCAATGCAGTCCCATCAATTGATCACACCAATAAAGAACGAAAATAATGATGTACGTATATGCCATCCGCATTCGCCACTGGGTCCCGTCATCACCCGTTAGGTTACTTAACTAACGACAGAGCGGGGACTGGACTAGCGCGGGTGTAAAACATATACAACATCTACTAGTATATATATATCAATATATAATAATCGCTCATGGCGTGATAAAAGGCAACATCACAGAAATGTAATAAACATCACAGAACAATACAGATAATCTGGAAGCCCCGGGTTTCACAGAGCCACAACCGAAACCCGACGTTCTCCTGATCGTGTGGATAGCCTGTGCAATGAAATCCTAGACCCCTACGGGCGCGGCAAGTTACCCGCCAAATCCTGAAGCGAGGCAGCCCCCTTCAACAACGTGAATGTACCACCCAGCACATCACGGAATCCGGTAACTTGAGCACCCCTCCTTGGGTCAAACTATACCCCTTACGAGTGCGGCGAATAGCCCGCCAATTCTAGAGTAAAGCCCCCTCCGTCTCAAAGCCATGAGATGCGGGCCCGTTGCCCTCAAGAACCCGGCTATCCGTGCACCCCACCGCGGAGTAATCCTAGTACAGAAAGTAAAATATACAACGGGTACATCGACCTCAGCCCGGTCGTGCCCCAAAAGAATAATATACAAACAGGAAGTGACGGCAGTCCACATGTCGGACGCTCGCCCCGCAATATCAAATGTACAAATAATACCAAACTGTACTACCATTGCATCCAGGCTATCCACCACGACAAATCCGCAACATCACAGCACAACACAGAACATCAACGTGAATGCCATGTTCGCAAATCCGTCTAAAAGAACTATAGCAATTAGACAGGATTTACCGATCAAATGACATTCCCGGTCTCAGATATAATGTAAATACTATGAACTAATATGTTTAAAATTTTCGATCAACAAAATTTCCCGAAGTGGGCCCCAAGCACAATACCCAGTACTCAAAATAAATCTGGGCCCAAACAGAATATACCAAAACCCCCAATTCCAACACAGAGACACTTGTAGAAAATTTGGTACAGTAAAGAGATATAATGGCGGCAGAACCACGGCCAATACATGGGTTGGGCCGTGGTTCCGCGGCGGAACAGTGGAAACAAGCTACCAAATTTTCCCAGAGCTCTTAAAAACCCTGCATGAATTTCTGCAATACACTAAATGATTTTTTGACCACAGCAAAAATTCGACAGAAACTGTGACATGGAAATGCGGTTTTTAGAAAATTCGTTCGATCGAAGTTTTAAACATGTTAGAGCAAGCTAGAAAAGGTTAATGGCGTGGCTCTGATATCATGTAAGTCTACGGTAGCGCCCCGGCCGTCTGTCCGAGGCCAAAATGCGGAAACAAAAACTTTTTCTTAACTAGAAACCGGTGCTACCGCGGACTATAAACCCGGATCGGACCATTAACCTACTACTAGCTAGCTAGAGAAAGGGTAGAGAGGCTATACCGAGCGATCCGTATCCTTCGGTCTTCGGCCACCATCCCGATCTCCTCGCGGAATCTCCGGTCTCGATCTCCTCATCAGAAAGGGCACCACATCACCGAGTCTTTTTACGGGCTCCAACCTCTGAACCGAGGCAACTCAGACACGAAGTTGGCTAGCAGACGTGTCCAAGATTGCAGTAGACTGAGTGTAGAACGGTTTGTCTCAAGGGGTTATGAAGTTGCCATTTTTGGATGGAGGAATGAAATATGAAATGGAGCTATGGAATTTTTGTGGCAAGCAAAAATGAGAATGATATTTTTCCCCACAACAAAATGAATCCCCTCCCTCTCAATGTGGCCGGCCATCAATAATGGAGAATGGAAAAAGGCAAAAGAAAATGTATGATAACAAGAAATATATGTCACACCAATATCTCATTCTCATCCCATCACATAAAGCAAGTCATGATAAGAAAAAAAGAATCAAAAGATGCTAGAACCATCATGAAACCTCCACCACAAAAAAACACCCTCCATTTTGCTAATTTGCACATTTGCAAATAAGTCCCTCCATGGAAAATTCAGCCAAGGAAAGAAAGAAAGGAAAATGGCCGAAAAGGGAAAGCAAGCTGGCAACTTCAAAAAGCAATCCGGTAATAAATTACAGAAAAACCCCGCGACTGTATATACATACCTGTATTTATATTCCGACCGAATACAAATGCAATGAGACAAAATCTACACAGTATAATACTAGGATCCGGCTTAAACCAAAGCCCGCTAGTATTATCCGTCCGAACCATGACACGTGCAAAAGTGCACGCGTACGTTCGAACCCTGCCATAAATCCATACGGCCTCTACAGCGTTTCGCCCGAAACTTGAGAAACTGTCTGCAGGGGACTCTAAAGACTCGTCAATACTTTGGCTGTGGATTTAACCACTAGCACGTCAGAGGTATTAGCCGTACGTAACGGGCTACCAGGTATTGACCAAAAAGAAAGTCGATGAGCGAACTCATCCTGACACCCTACTGAGCCTGTCAGTGACAATATCCGTACAGTCCGGTCCGTTCGTCTATGAGCATCGCATGGCGGGCCTAGGGGGTTGGTAAAAGTCAAACCCCCAAAAGCGGTACAAGTCGTGTCGGAGTGTAGCCCAGAACACTCTGAGATACTACTGGAATAGCTACCAGTAAATCTCCTGCCTTGGCCAAGGATTTCGTGTAATGGCTCTTCTAGACACGGCGCGATCTCACCCCCAATACCGGGAGAGACGAAACCCCTGCTGATCCGCTCACTGCCTCCATGTGGCTCGGGACTGTACCCTACTAAAACCTGTTTGCACGACTCCTTTGAGCCATGGTAGGGTAGTATTCAAAGTACAGTGGGAACTCACACGAGACAAATGACGATCTCAGGTCGATGAACTAACCTATACACATGTCACCAGGGAACTGCTATCTGACGCTAGGTATAATACCAACTAGCATGTTCCCGGCGAGTCCTGTCCGGTGTACTCATAACCCAATGAGCACCTGTATACATCTTAGGTGAACCAACTGACACCAATGGCTTGTGAGACCGGCCACCGCCCCTCGTCGGGGTCTCGACTGTATACACTAGTCTACTAATGGAGTATCGATACCCAGTCTCGAAACTCCCACGACTAGGGACCTTTTAAGGATGTGCTTATAGACCCCATCTCCCACGTATATTATCGCCAGCATACTGCTGGTCGTCAAGCAAGAATCCTAAGAGCTCTATTAATGTGTAATAGTGACCTGTAAGGTCACCTGAAGCAGTACACGGTGATAAAGATAAACCAGATAGCATACTATCATCTTGAGTAAGACTGTCCTACCGGCATAGGTCCTCCCTCAATCATTGCAATCACGTGCCTGTGATCCAATAATTGACTTTGAGGGCACTATATCCAACATCACTGTCATGCCACATCAAGAGGGTCAAAATTGTCGGCACTCCCCTGTTTATTTTTTTTATTTTTTTATTTTTTTATTTTTTTATTATTATTAACAGCAAAAGAAAACAAAATATATATACAAAAATGTCCCCCCCGAACTTAAGTGAAACAGTGTTTCCACTGTTGAAGCATTAAAGTTCAGAGTTAGGGAGGAGAAAAACACAGTATCAAGCTATACAAGACCTTACACATGCCAAAGGTTAGCACCAACCATTCAAAATTTTTATTGTTATAATGGTGTGGTTGGTGAAAGAATGGAGTGTAGAGAAAAGAAATGAGAAACACACGAGACCATATGGAGATAGAAGCAGTATACGTTCTCGGTGGAGGAGAAGAATGACGGAAGGGAAAAAGAAATGGTGGTGGTTCGACTTCTTCAGGTGGAGGTTGATTAATCACAAAATCCGTTTCATTTAGGAATGCGATTTCGTCAGCAAAAAGTTCTTCAAAACTCTCATCGATGTAATTGAACATTTTGCTGTCAGTAAGTTTTGTGCCAGAATTTATCATACTTGATTTGTCAAAAATTATAGAGGCAGGAGACTCGAAAAACTCATCTACCTCATTTTCAAAAGTATCCAAATCAAGTTGGCTTTCTGGAATGATCAAACTTGAATTATCGGATTGTGATTCACTAATACTCGCTATCATTAAAGGAAGATTAGAAGAAGAACCAGAGAAAGTGGGAGAAAGCAGTTGAATACGAACTTGAGGGTGGAAATGGAGTGTATAAATTAGCACAATTTGTAATGACCGATGTGTAAAATGCGATTGTGCTAATCTATCAACCCACTGAGAAATGAGGTCAAATCCCTCAAGATTCGTGAGAAAACATGGGTACGTCGAACTTGGCAAACCTGACATTGAAAATGAAAGTGTAACGGTTTCTTGCAAGGTTGGAACGAGGATGGAGGGAAGTGATTAAGGAAGGGTATCGGTTAAAGATTCAGGAGGGTGTACACAGTCAGTGGAAGGGACATGATGAATTGGAAAATCCGACTCATCAAGCAAAACTGCTTCATCCTCAATAATTTCCTCGACACTCTCTTCAAATTTTAGCTTATCCATGCAATTCTCAACAAAATCAAGACGCATATGAAGTTCGGGAGAAATATTTAATGACTCAGGATGATGAATTGGAGATAAAAATTCAATCAAATCTGCGGGTTCATCATCCAAAATATTCCCAGCGTCGATATCCTCAATCAAGTGAAAATCAATTTTTTCAGACACCTCATCAAAAGCATGGATATTAATCAATTCATGTTTTAGAGTGGAGGTGTAGAGATCAAAAGGATTGGTGATGGTTTCACTCGAAAGGGACTCTTCACAATCAGGTAAATCAAACACTACAAAGTCGCACAACTCATTAATCGTTTTATCTTCAACTGGTGAATCACTTGGGACACTTGATAGAAATTCAAAACCGGAGTTGTGGGATTCAATTGGGGATGGGTAGGTTTGATTTGGAAGGATGTACAGCTCACTCTCACCACTCAAATTCTCAATCTGTCTAACCGCCTCATCATACATTGGAAAATTTGGAGCTAGTTGGAAACTAGCTACCGGGTCATTAGGTTATAATAGGGCGGCCATGGACGCATTCAAATCCATCATATGTTGTCTTGACGTTACCATAAAATCTTCCAATGACTGTTCTAGACTAGACATGGGTTGTGAAGAGGTTTCATTCAATAAAAGATTCAAAGTTGTTTGGATTCTGGAAACTCCCAAATGGCTGTGTAGAAGCAATGTCTAGTGAAGGTACAACAGTTGGGTAAAATGGATAGGAATTGAATGGTTGGATAGTATTAGAATCAACATTTGAATAAAAAGGTGAATGGAATTGTTGATCCCAAGAACTGGAAGTGTTGAAAGGAGTGAATGATCGGCTACGAGATTATTCAATATGTTCAGCAATAAACATGGATTTCAGAGTTACAATAGGGCTCGAAAAAGTAGTATCAACGTAAGAAGGTGGTGAAGGTTGAAATGGTTGATACAAAGTGGATTGCGGAGTCCAACTGTTTCTCCTAGACACGTCTATTCGATCTTTCAAAGAAATTTTGGGCATGGAGGGGTCGTCCGAAATTCGACCAAAACAATGCGCGTAGGAAGTAATGTCTGGTTGAGCGTACCAAAGTTCGGCAAGAGTTTTGCGAGGTGGGGTACCCATGATGTGAGAAAGGAGACGAATGTGATGTTTTTTTTTTTTTTAAATTTTTTTTATTTAAAAAAAATTGTTTGTTTTTGGAAATTTGAAATTTTTGAAAGTGTTTTTTTTAAGAAAGAGTTTTACAAAAATTTGTACGGAACTACGGAACTATTTCAAACAATCACAATTTATACATGCACAATCAAGCCTAGAGCTAGGGTCTCCTAAGTCAACTAGACTGCTCCTAACTGTTCCAAAGGGAAAGTTGTGAGATATCTCTCAAATCGTCTCTTCACCGCCTATTGTGGCCAGGTAAGCACAAGTAAAGAAAGGAGGAATCCGATCACGAATCACCGTGAGATGGGCCTTTTAAAATTACCTTTCCCACTTTTCTATCCTAGGCACACAAAGTCAGGTTTAGATAAACGACCGATTGCCCACAACCTTCTTTTGTCCTAATGAGCACGACAGTCCTTAGTTGGCTGAGTCTAGATATTTTTTTAATTAACTCAAGGGTGATGTATATGCTTTTAGTGATTTTTGGGGTCTTAGGAAGGGTAATGAAATCCCCACCCAATCTGGATTGGTGTTATAGCCCCTTAAATTCCGTTTTAAATATGCAAAGCAATTAACACAAAAAAATCTAAAACACTTGCAAAATTTTTTTTATTTGGCAGCGCAAAGAATCGTGCACAAAAATGATTTATTGGAGAGGGAGAAGAAATTTTGCGCAAAGAACCCTGCAGGAAATTTTTTCAGTGGAGTTCAGAGGGTAGAAGAGAGGACAAAAATACTTACAGAGAATTTTGGGATGCTGACGTCACTGGTTGACCGCGGTTCCGCGGTCAACTGCATATATCCGCCGCGGTTCCACGGTGGTTAAGTTGGTTTGGATCTCCAAAATTTTTCTGTTGTCTGTTGTGATTCTCCTCTGTCTGTTCAGATTTTCTGTTTGTTGATTTGTTCACTGGCTTTTTCCAGATCCGAATCAGTCCATCTTCTCTTTCTACGCAATTCACACAATACCTCTCAAAAAGAACAAGATGATTTTATTTTATTTATTTTTGTTTTAAAATTTTTCAATTTTTATAATTTTAAATTTTTTATTTTTATTTTTTTAACCCGAAATTACACAAAGAAAGAGACTACCGTCTCCCCGACAACGACGCCATTTGATTTACAGTGCTTTTGCGTGCGTTTTAAAATCAAAGTTAAGAATATACCGCAATCAATAACGGTGTCGCTTGGTAGCTAGCCGGTTGAGTACGGATCGGTCCACAGGGAGATAGATTCCTTTTCTTTATATTTTAACGAGTTAAATCTAAAAGATTTTGGGTTTTATTTTAAGATCTAAGAATGAGATAAAAGTTGATAAAAAGCTTGCTAGGGTTAGGATTAGGTTAATTCGGAATGTGGATTCTACTCACTGCTTTCTTTGCCTTAGTTATGAATAAAAGTGTTAGCGTAATTGGCAGCAACGGGGATTAGCACGACTGGGAAGAAACTAAGTTTCTTCCTTTTGGTCCTTGTCCGTCCGTTCTTGGCTCTTTGCCCTAATCTCCAGTTAATTCAATCACACCCGGTCTAACTAGAGAATCACCGCTATCACGTAGGATAGGGTACCGTAGTGAGCGGTGTGTGGTTGATTTAAAAAGAGTCCTTTTAATAAAATTATATGGGCAAAGAAAGGAATGAGAGAGATTTTTATCTCTCAAACCTTCCCTATCCTAACCCTAACAAGTGAGGAATTACTCACTCATTAGGGAAATTGCGACAAGATTCATTCTTATAAATTTTCTTTTTAATTAACTAATGAACTTGCAGATAAATAAAGACAGGTAAAAAATGCAGAAATAAAATTGCAATTAAGAAGAACACAAGATAAAAAAAATAACTTACTTTATTGATGCACTCTTGGCGATTATAAAGGAATGGAAATTTAATCTAGAATTAAAAAGAGGCATCTCAGAAGAGGCACCCAAAAGAGGCACACCTAATTAGGCTCTCAACTTTCCTATTTATAGATAGGAGAAACCCTAGGTTTTACATCTGATGCACATCTGAATTCACAATATTACCCCAAAGACCGAGTCAACGCACCGACACCTACCGACAATTTGCATCGACACGTGCACAGTACGACCGCGGAACCGCGGCGGAAAGCCATGTTTGGCCGGGGATCCGCGGCCTTCTTGGGGTTCTCTGTCACATTTCTTCAGGGTTGTTTTATATTGCCTTTTTCTTTTGTTTTCTTCACTTGGTTCTTCACAATCTTTTCTACTTTCTTTCAGATTTCCAACAGTGCAGAATTTGTGGACTTTTACCGTAAGCTTTGCTTTGAAGTCTTGTATCTTGTGCTGCCTTTGTGCATTGAACTGTTTAATGATTTTCATTTGTTCCTTGAACTGGTAGGCGGCATCATACGGATTCATTTATTGTTGGTCGTAGTCTCACATTTGTAGCAATTTTTCATGAATTTCACTGTAATGATCTGAGAACCTGTAACCTGCAACTATTTAGCAGTCATGGATCAAAAGAACCTATTTATTTGTAATATGATTAAGAATGGGCGATATAATAATGCAAAATTCTGATATGAACAGGTCCCCTGTCTACATATGCCAGGATTGATTCTTTATACTTCATTACATTCACTGATGATCTCTCAAGATTCGGACATATGTTCCTGTTGAAACAAAAGTTTGAAGCTTTTGAGAAATTCAAAGAATATAAGTCAGAAGTAAAGAACCAAACGGGTATAAGTATTATGTCCTTTGATATGATCAGGGAGGAGAATACTTGAGCATGGAATTCCAGGACTATTCTAAAGGAGAATGAGATTCTCTCTCAGCATTACTCCTACGAATACACCACAGCACAACGGTGTATCGGGACGGAGCAATTGCACCTATTAGATATGGTGTGCTCTATGATGGGTACTACTGAGTTTCTTATTTCCTTTTGGGGGTTATGCACTTGTGAAGCTGCATACCTATTGAATAGGGTTCCAACCAAATTAGGTGCCTACCATTCCATATGCGATATGGTATGGGAAGAGCCCATATCTTAAGTAAGTTAAGATTTAGGGTTGTCCGGCCTATGTCTAAAAGCAAAATCTGGACAAGCTTAAGGTAAGGTCAGTTCTGTGGAAGTTTGTTGGATATCCCAAGCATTCGCAAGGTATATCTTCTACCGCACCGAGGATCAAAGCACAGTTGGAATCACACAAGACTCTATGACGATCTCGGGTCTACAGACTAATCTGTACCAGTGTCACCAGAGAACCGCTATCTGGCGATAGGTATATGTCATGACCCAAGGTTCGGCCCATGACCGGCACTTAAACCGCGGAACGTCTACAGGCGTAGCGCAATTTAAGTGAACCGAAAACCCAGAAATCTAAACCATCAAAGAAGAAAATGATGAAAACCTTTGTTAAAAACGTTTGGAAAACCTTGAGTAAAAATCTTTAAAGTTTAAGTTATTTTCTTAAAAATTTCGGCAGCACCTCCTTTGTAAAAACTAGCCCCGAAACGGATACAAGACATGATATAAGTAAAATGACACATAATATAGATAAAGCATCCACAAACGGGAGCAAACACGCCCAACGGCGGAAACAATCACCACGAGAATAGTATACTACGCCGTAGCGAAGAAATGAACAAAATAAGTAGAAAACAATATAAATGAATAAACTGCATAAATAAAGTCGGCTCACACGAACTTGACATCCAGAGTACAAAATAATATACAATATCGTCCTCACAACTGGTCTCTAAGTCAATACATGAAATGGTAGATGGGGAGTACTAGATACAATAGAATGTACAATGAAATATAAACAGATACCTGCAACCCACCTATAAGCAAAATGGCCCACTCGCCAACTGTAGCGGGATCCGCAGCAAAAGGATACAATGATGTAGCCCTACCGCAACTACTCTGAGGGTCAACTTGCAAAACACTGTGGCACAACGGGGGTGAGTTGACAACTCGTGAATAGTAAATAACATATACTAGTAATCGCAAGTATGCACGTACTGCGATACACTAACATGTGCAATCTGATAACATCAATATGAAAATATGGGTATGCAATAATCACGCGAGGTACCCTATCGGGTACTACAAATATATGGTGCAATGTATATCAATGAATGCTGAGCATGGAATAAAATATCATTTACACGAATCATCATCTTGGAAAGACCCGGTGTCTACCAAATACATCCCAAATCCTAATAACTTAGGCGCCGTCAATCTAATCGGCCCTCAAATCCTGTAAATCTCAGGGAAACGTGAGTGCCCAACATCGGCACTTCAAAATATCATGAAATACACGTGTCCAGTATCGACACGCAAATCCTTATGTATTAGGCTCCATCAGTCCGGATCGGCCCACGGGCCCCGTTTGCAGAATCGGCCCTCGGCCCCAGCAGTACGGGTCGGCCCGTATCCATCTTTCGACTCTGGTCAGTACCCTTCGGATAACCGCCAGGTCCAAACAATCACCGGTAGGTAGTAGTCCCTCAGCCAGGCTCATCGTCTACTGTGCGACATCCATTTCTTACCCTGGGGTACCTTACCGGGTCCACCATGAACCCGCAAATGGATCATCCAACTCCTCGAATCGGGTTTCAAGCACACGTCTCAGAACCGAGAAAACGCATGGTGGACGCACTGAAATATCATATCAAGAGAAACCGGGTTTTCAAAACAGTGCATACTTTCTTAAAATACTACCACGGTTCTCAAATCCAGAAATCACATGAAATCAAAAACCCAATGCGTAAATCCATGCAATGTGACGTTTGCAGCATAAAATCGTACTATGAGCAAAAAGGGAAAACCGCTCCTTTAAATGGATCCAGTTTTGAAAATGTATCATGCGGTCCCCAATTCTCCAAATTAAAGCCAGCATCATCTATGTATGTGCAAATGTGTATGTACGTAGGTATGGATGCACAAAGGAATATACGCAGTATGGGTGTGCAAGTGGGTATGTGCGAAAGTATAGGTGTACAATACGTATGTACGCAAGTATGGATGCACAACTGAACAATAATTCATGCGCCAATGTCGATGACAATAAAACACTGTATAGGTGTATAGGTGTGTCATGGCAATTACTGACGGTGTGGGTGTGGCATGTAAATTAGTGCTCGTGCACATGAACCGTCAGTAATAGTGCAGTGTCCACTAGGTACTAATCGAGTACAACAATATAATGACATGCAATGGTGCTTATGCAAAATCAACATATACGAACATGAATACGCGACTACAATATCCTATCAAGCCCTAAAGCATAACGCCATACGGGCAATTTTCCAGTAGATGTTAAATCTACTCACCTGTGATCTCGAGCTAAGTGTATCCGATCACCTGCTTTCCCTTCTTCGCAGCGTCCGAAGTCCCCGCCTGCGACCCTATTAACACATAATACATAGCAAAGCAAAACTTAGAAATCGACCAATAATACACACAATTAAACTTAAAATGACACACCGACTCCAACAACTACTTAAAGTGTTCGCTTAACGGCTAAAGTGTGTGTGACACCAAAGACAATAGACCCTGCGCGCAGAATTCACGCGAAGCGCAGAACTGAGTTGGACACCGTATCGCACGTTGACGAAACACTAAAAACTACCAAAACGATCCCAGATTTTACCCACAGTCATTACTAAAAATTCTAGCAGTACCAAAACCCCCCAAACCACAGCAGACAGCTACCCAAAAAGTTTCAAGCCCCCAGCTCCCTCCGAGGCCGAGCTCGCCGGAATTGTCCCACACGTCGCCGGCCAAAACTGCCCAGACCAGTCTCTAACTTCAGGTACACACTCAGGTTAACTAGCACTACACCATTACATTGTTTGATTTTACCAAAAAGTCTCGGGTTCACAGCAGGTTATTGTAACACAAAAACGACACTAAAATATGATATCGGCACAAACTAAGACTTTATGATTCTAAATTGAAGCTACAAGGCAACACAACACAATAACTAGCTAATTAAGAGTATAAGGAGAACTACCTTCCCAAACTTGCCCAAAACTCTAACTTTCCAAGCTCCAAGTGGTCTCCATAGGCTTTGGCTCAAGTTCAAAGAAGGGTGTAGTGGGTTTTGATGAGGGGTAGTGAGGATTTGAAGATTTGGGTTAGGGTTGGTGATGGGGCAGAAATGCTTCAGCTTGGGAGAGAGAGAGAGAGAGGGAAAATATGATAGAGAGAAAATGGGATATCAAATAATAGAGAGAGAGTGAGAGGGGGTATGGGAGCAAGCATGGCACTTCCTCTCTCCTCATTAAATGCTAAGCATGCTTGTCTCCCGTGCCTTAACCTCATCATTCCCTCCCTCCCTCCCTCTCTCTCTCTCCTCTCTCTCTCTCTCTCAAGTCAACCCAAAAGGAAAAATCATTTGTTTATTTTTTTTCGAATTGAAAACTAAATTACATAATTAACTACACACTACCCTAATGGAAATGGGTTAACACACCATGGCTACTTAAACATGGTTTAACCCCAAATTAGCCCTATGTTAACATGCACACATGTGTACCAGCCCAAATTAAATACTGATAAAATATTCATTAATTTTTATAAACTACTTGAAAACCGTTTTGGTTAAGTTTTTATTAAAAACCGTATTATCGCTTAATTAACCCCTAATCGCATCTTAAGGTGTTACAATCTTCCCCCCTTATAGAAATTCATCCCCGAATTAAAAAAATTTACCAGGCATACATTCAAAAAGATGAGCGAATTTCTTCCGCATCTCGCTCTCGGCCTCCCAAGTGATCTCTTCACCATTCGGGCTACGCTAAATAACCTTCACAGATGGCAAGACCTTTGATCAAAGTTTCTTCACTTGCCGATCCAATATCACTACTGGTTGCTCGGTGAACGAAAGATCGCGCTCAAGCTGAACGCTCTGGTGCTGAATCATGTGAGAAGGGTCATGAAGGTATCAGCAAAGCATTGACACATGAAATACGGGGTGAACATCCGGAAAGCTGGGTGGAAGAGCCAAACGATATGCAACTGTGCCGACATGCTCGAGGATCTCGAAGGGACCCATAAATATGGGACTAAGCTTCCCTTTCCGCCCAAATCTCATCACGCCCTTCAACGAAGAGACCCTCAGAAAAACATGATCGCCAACGGCGAACTCGAGTCTGCGACGGCGTCTGTCAGCATACGATTTTTGCCTTCTCTGAGCTGTCCTCATCCTATCTCGAATCAACTGTATCTTCTCGGTCGTCTCCTGTAAGATCTACGGCCCCAAAATACTGCTCTCGCTGAGCTCTGTCCAACAGATGGGCGATCGATGTCTCTTCCCATACAAGGCCTCGAAAGGTGCCATCTGAATCGTATCCTGGAAGCTATTATTGTAGGAGAACTCTACCAAGGGAAAATGATGATCTCAGTTGCCACCGAAATCTAGAATACAAGCTCGAAGCATGTCCTCAAGAGTCTCAATAGTCCGCTCTGACTGGCCGTCGATCTGCGGATGGAATGCTGTGCTGAAACTCAAGTGGGTGCCCAAAGCCTCCTGAAGTCTCTACCATAGTCGGCTGGTGAACTGGGTGCCTCGGCCGGACACGATACAAGTCGGGAAGCTATGTAATCGTACAATCTCATCGATGTATATCTGGGCATACTGAGCAAATCCAAAAGTGGTCTTCACTGGCAGAAAGTGAGCCGCTTTTGTCAATCGATCGATCATCCAAATGGAGTCGTACCTTCGACTGGTTATAGGTAGACCTACAATGAAGTCCATAGAAATCTGCTCCCATTTCCACTCCGGAATGGGCAACGACTGTAGCTCTCCCGCGGGCCTCTGGTGCTCGGCCTTGACTTGCTGACAAGTCAGGCATCTCGAAATGAACTCTGTGACGTCCCTCTTCATCCCTTCCCACCAGTAAACATCTCTCAGATCATGGTACATCTTGGTGAAACCTGGATGAACACTGTATACTGATCGATGCGCCTCCTCGAGAATCTTACGCCTCAGCCCCTCAGAATCTGGTACGCACAGTCGAGTCCCAAATCACAGTGCCCCCTGATCATCGATCACGAACTCGGAGTCTCTGCCCTACCTAACCTGCTCCCTGATCTCTGAAAGACGGTCATCACTGGGCTGTGCCTCACGAATACGGTCAAGCAACTGTGGACGTGCATGGACATGCGCAAGCTGTCCCCCAGTCGGAGTAAACTCGAACTGCACTCAGCTGTTGCATAGAGTCTGCCAATCTGCTAACGACTGCCTCTGTACTGCGCTCAAACAAGATAGACTACCTCCGGGCCTCCTACTCAAAGCATCCGCCACTACATTCGCCTTGCCCGGGTGATAAAGGATCTCGCAATCGTAGTCCTTCATTAGCTCCATCCAACGGCGCTGTCTCAGATTCAGGTCTCGCTGCTGAAATATGTACTTCAAGCTCTTGTGGTCCGTGAATATCTGGCATGACTCTCCGTATAGGTAATGTCTCCAGATCTTGAGTGCAAAAACTACTGCAGCTATCTTTAAATCATGAGTAGGATAGTTCTGTTCGTGTTTCTTCAGCTATCGAGAAGCATAGGCGATAACCCTGTCGTGCTGCATCAACACGCAACCTAGCCCCACTTGAGAAGCATCACAATAAACCACAAATCCGCCCGACCCTGAAGGCAATGATAACACCGACGCCGTAGTCAAATGAGTCTACAACTGCTGAATGCTGTGCTCGCACGCCTTCTTCTAATCAAAAGGAACTGCCTTCCGGGTCAACCTGGTCAACGGTGCAGCGATACGGGAGAAATGCTGAACAAATCATCGGTAGTAGCTGACCAGGCCTAGGAAGCTGCGGATCTCTGTAACTGATGCGGGTCTGGGCCAATGCTGAACGCTCGATCTTTTTCGGGTCCATAAGTATACCATCTCTCGTAATCACGTGACCCAAGAAATCAACGCTGTCAAGCCAAAATGCGCACTTGGAGAATTTCGCGAACAGATGGTGCTCTCTCAAAGTCTGCAATGTGATCCGCAAGTGCTGCTCGTGCTCCTCTCGGCTCCGACAATACACTAAAACGTCGTCAATGAATACGATGATGAATTGATCAAGATACGACCTGAAAATGCGGTTCATCAAGTCCATAAACGCGGCTGGGGCGTTGGTGGGTCCGAACGACATCACCAAAAACTCATAGTGTCCATAACGCGTGCGAAAAGCCGTCCTCGGAATATCCTCCTACCGAATTCGCAACTGATGGTATCCCGATCACAAGTCAATCTTCGAGAAGTGTCCTGCACCCTGAAGCTGGTCGAACAAATCATCGATACGAGGTAAAGGATATCTGTTCCGCACAGTAACCCGATTCAGCTGATGGTAATCAATGCACAAATGCAAACTGCTGTCCTTCTTCTTAACGAACAGGACAGGAGCACCCCAAAGGGACACACTAGGTCGAATAAGCCATTTATCTAACAAATCCTGCAATTGACCCTTCAGCTCTCTAAGCTCCGCCGGGGCCATCTGATAAGGCGGTACAGAAATAGGCCCCGTGTCAGGAATCAAGTCAATGCAGAACACAATATCACACTCAGGCGGTAGCCCAGGCAGCTCGTCAGGAAAAACATCAGGGAACTCACTAACAATCGGGACCTGGTCCAACGGGACCTCTGCAGCTCTAGTATCGCAAACATACGCTAGGAATCCCTGACATCCCTTTCTCAAGAGCTGTCCAGCGTGAAGAGATGAAATCAAACCATGAGGGGTGGCACCACGGTCCCCTTGCACAACAAAAACTGACTCGCTGGAAAAACAAAATCTAACTGTCTTCTGGCGGAAGTCCACAGATGCATAGCATGTAGCTAACCAGTCCATGCCCAGAAGGACGTCGAAGTCCAACATCTCAAGAAGGATCAAGTCGACCGGCAACTCTCTCTCGCCAATACGGACAACACACGACCAAAACACGTGTTTCACAACAAACGACTCGCCAACAGGAGTAGTCACAACGAGTGGCAGATCTAGCAAACACGACTCACTGCTCAATCTCGGCATGAAGTGTGTAGAAACATACGAGTGTGTAGACCCCGAATCAAACAACATGTGTGCATCAAAAGAACATACTGAAAGAGTACCTGACACCACCGCATTAAAGCCTGCGCGTCCCGATGAGTCAAAGAAAAAACCCGTGCCTGCCCTCCACCTGCAACTGGCTGTCCTCTACTGGCAACTGGTCGTCCTCTGCCTCAGTCACCCCGTCCTCTCTGAACAAACCCTTCGCGACCATGACCTCTCTGAGCATAAGTCTGACGCGGAGTAACAACAGGTGCAAGAGGCAACTCTCTCTGAGGTGGAGAAGTTGGTAAGGTAATGTATGGCACGACTGTCTTGCTCTCACGTGGCTCAGGGCAATCTCGCACACGATGATAATTACTCCTGCACCGGAAACACCCGGACGACGACTGCTGGCCCTCCATGGGATACGAGCTGAATAACTGACCCCGTCCCGAGCCTATACTACCCCCCGTACCTGAACGAAACCTGTCACGGCATCTAAACGGCTGTCTCTGTGCTAATGTATCAGTACGAACTCTCTTCGGCTCCGGAACTATTGGAGTCTCGGCAATGCGCTCCTTGACTAACAGGGCTGCATCCACAGCTGCTGCATAGGTATCATAATGTTGGGCGCTGACGGCAAGGAACAAGTGGGTAAGCAAGTCTCGAACAAACCTCTTGACCCGCATCTCATCCGTAGCTACCAAATCGGGGCATACACAGATAGCTCGGTGAACATCACATCATACTTCGCCACCGTCATGTCCGGAGTCTGGCGTAATGACTCGAACCTGCGCGCTTGAGAATCCCTGACACTCTGTGGGAGGAAACGGGCAAGAAACACCGTCACGAACTCAGTCCAGGTCATAGGAAGAAGACCTGCGGCTCTGCCCTTCTTTACAGACTCGCACCACTTCTGCGCAAGACCTTCCAGACGAAAGCTCGCGAACTCTACCCATCTCGCATCGGAGCATCTTAGTGAACGGCATATCCTGGCCAACTAGTCAATAAAAGACTGTGGATCTTCCGCAGCATCAGTGCCTGTGAAGACCGGAGGGTTCAGCCTCATGAACTCTGATAACGATACTGTGATAACCTCCATAGTTGCAGGTGCAACTGCCTGAACCGTAGGTACCATCACGGTCCCCGCAACAGGTGGAACAACCTCCTGTCTTTGCACTCGAATGGCCTCAACTAACGAACCTATCATCTGGCGCAAATCCTGCATACCGGCCCCTAACATAGCAATATGGTATGTCGAAGGGGGATCAATCTGCTCCGGTACAACTGGCATACCGCCCGGGTCAGTCCTCGTCTCAGACGAGCCAACTCTACCCCCGGCTCTCGCGGTCGCTCTCTTTGCCCTCGTAGTCTTTGGCGGCATAGTGGCTGGAAAAGAAAACAGGATTCGATAAGAACACGGAAATCGAATCACAAGAATGTATATAATCTTGAAGGAATTTCAATCAATAAATCCTAAGGTCACTTAGGCGGAGTACCGTATCGTAAGTATGCCGTGGAACATACACACGCTACGCCACTTTGCTTAAGCTACCTTCTCCATCTACCAAGGTCAGCCTACACATCGAAAGGTAAAACCTACGCTCTGATACCACTTATGTCACGACCTAAGGTTCGGCCCGTGACCGACACTTAAACCGCGGAATGTCTACAGGCGTAGCGCAATTTAAGTGAACCGAAAACCCAGAAATCTAAACCATCAAAGAAGAAAATGATGAAAACCTTTGTTAAAAATGTTTGGAAAACCTTGAGTAAAAATCCTTAAAGTTTAAGTTATTTTCTTAAAAATTTCGGCTGCACCTCCTTTGTAAAAACTAGCCCCGAAACGGGTACAAGACATGATATAAGTAAAATGACACATAATATAGATAAAGCATCCCCAAACGGGAGCAAACACGCCCAACGGCAGAAACAATCACCACGAGAATAGTATACGACGCCGTAGTGAACAAATGAACAAAATAAGTGGAAAACAACATAAAAGAATAAACTGCATAAGTAAAGTCGGCTCACACGAGCTCAACATCCAGAATACAAAATAATATACAACATCGTCCTCACAACTGGTCTCTAAGTTAATACATGAAATGGTAAGATGGAGAGTATTAGATAAAATAGAATGTACAATGAAATATAAACGGATACCCGCAACCCGCCTATAAGCAAAATGGCCCACTCGCCAACTGTAGCGGGATCCGCAGCAAAAAGATACAACTATGTAGCCATGCCGCGACTACTCTGAGGGTCAACCTGCAAAACACTATGGCACAACGGGGGTGAGTTGCCAACTCGTGAATAGTAAATAACATATACAGGTAATCGCAAGTATGCACGTACTGCGATACACTAACATGTGCAATCTGATAACATCAATATGAAAATCTGGGTATGCAATAATCATGCGAGGTACCCTATCGGGTACTACAAATACATGGTGCAATGTATATCAATGAATGCTGAGCATGGGATAAAATATCATTTAGACGAATCATCATCTTGGAAAGACCCGGTGTCTACCAAATACACCCTAAATCCCAATAACTCAGGCGCCGTCAATCTAATCGGCCCTCAAATCCTGTAAATCTCAGGGAAACGTGAGTGCTAAATATCGGCACTCGAAAATATCATGAAATACCCGTGTCCAGCATCGATACGCAAATCCTTATGTATCGGGCTCCGTAAGTCTGGATCGGCCCACGGGGCCCATCTGCGGAATCGGCCCTCGGCCCCGGCAGTACGGGTCGGCCCCATATCCATCTCTCGACTTTGGTCGGTATCCTCCGGATAACCGCCAGGTCCAACCAATCACCGGTAGGTAGTAGTCCTTCAGCCAGGCTCATCGTCTACTGTACGACATCCCTTTCTTGCCCCGAGGTACCTTACCGGGTCCACCATGAACCCGCAAACAGATCATCCAACTCCTCGAATCGGGTTTCAAGCACACGTCTCAGAACCAAGAAAACGCATGGTGGACGCACTGAAATTTCATTTAAGGAGAAACCGGATTTTCAAAATAGTGCATACTTTCTTAAAATACTACCACGGTTCTCAAATCCAAAAATCACATGAAATCCAAAACCCAATGCGTAAATCCATGCAATGTGACGTATGCAGCATAAAATCATACTATGAGCAAAAAGGGAAAACCTCTCCTTTAATTGGATTCAGTTTTGAAAATATATCATGCGGTCCCTAATTCTCCAAATTAAAGCCAGCATTATCTATGTATGTGCAAATGTGTATGTTCGTAGGTATGGATGCACAAAGGTATATACGCAGTATGGGTGTGCAAGTGGGTATGTGCGCAAGTATAGGTGACCTATACAATACGTATGTACGCAAGTATTGATGTACAACTGAACAATAATTCATGCGCCAATGTCGATGACAATAAAACACTGTATAGGTGTATAGGCGAGTCATGGCAATTACCGACGGTGTGGGTGTGACATGTAAATTAGTGCTCGTGCACATGAATCGTTAGTAATAGTGCAGTGTCCACTTGGTACTAACCGAGTACAACAATATAATGGCATGCAATGGTGCTTATATATAATCAACATATACGAACATGAATACGTGGCTACAATATCCTATCAAGCCCTGACGCATAGCGCCATACGGGCGATTTCCCCGTAGATGTTAAATCTACTCACATGTGATCTTGAGCTAAGTGTATCCGACCACCTGCTTCCCCTTTTTCGCGGCGTCCGAAGTCTCCGCCTGCTACCCTATTAACACATAATACACAGCAAAGCAAAACTTAGAAATCGACCAATAATACGCACAATTAAACTTAAATCGACACACCGACTCCAACAACTACTTAAAGTGTTCGCTTAACGGCTAAAGTGTGTGTGACTCCAAAAACAATAGACACTGCGCGCAGAATTCACCCGAAGCGCAGAACTGAGTCGGACACCGTATCGCGCGTCGACGTAACACTAAAATGTACCTAAACGATCCCAGATTTTATCCACAGTCATTACTAAAAAATCTAGCAGTACCAAAAACCCCCAAACCACAGCAGACAGCTACCCAAAAAGTTTCAAGCCTCTAGCTCCCTCCGAGGCCGAGCTAGCCGGAATTGTCCCCCACATCGCCGGCCAAAACCGCCTAGATCAGTCTCTAACTTCAAGTACACACTCAGATTAACTAGCACTACACCACTACATTGTTTGATTTTACCAAAAAGTCTCGGGGTCACAGCAGGTTATAGTAACACAAAAGCGACACTAAAATACAATATCGGCAAAAACTAAGACTTTATGATTCTAAACTGAAGCTACAAGGCAACACAACACAATAACTAGCTAATTAACAGTATAAGGAGAACTACCTTCCCAAACTTACCCAAAACTCTAACTTTCCAAGCTCCAAGTGGTCTCCATAGGCTTTAGCTCAAGTTCAAAGAAGGGTGTAGTGGGTTTTGATGAGGGGCAGTGAGGATTTGAAGATTTGGGTTAGGGTTTGGTGAAGGGGCAGAAATGCTTCAGCTTGGGGGTGAGAGAGAGGGAAAATATAAGAGAGAGAAAATGGGATATCAAATAATAGAGAGAGAGTGAGAGGGGGGTATGGGAGCAAACATGGCACTTCCTCTCTCCTAATTAAATGCTAAGCATGCTTGTCTCCCATGCCTTAACCTCATCATTCCATTTCTCTCTCTCTCTCCTCTCTCTCTCAAGTCAACCCAAAAGGAAAAATCATTTGTTTAATTTTTTTTTGAATTGAAAACTAAATTACATAATTAACTACACACTACCCTAATGGAAATGGGTTAACACACCATGGCTACTTAAGCATGGTTTAACCCCAAATTAGCCCTACGTTAACATGCACACATGTGTACCAGCCCAAATTAAATACTGATAAAATATTCATTAATTTTTATAAACTATTTGAAAACCGTTTTGGTAAACTTTTTATTAAAAACCGTATTATCGCTTAATTAACCCCTAATCGCATCCTAAGGTGTTACAGTATAATACCATCTAGGAGTTCTCGGCGAGTCCTGTTCAGTGTACTCAGTCTCCACTGAGCACCCGTATACCATCTTTGATGTCAAACACCAACGGATATGGGATCATCCATCGCCCATCAAATGGGTCAAGAAGCGTATACGCTAGTCTACTCTAGAATATCGATGCCCCGTCTTGATACACCCTCGACTAGGAACAATTAAAGGATGAACTTGTGGACTACCCTGGTCCCACTAGTATGATCTACATCATAATCCTGGTAGTCAAGTTTACATCCAAAGGGCTTTACCTATATGTGAGAGCAAGACAACATCATAATACTGGTCTACATGTTAAGATAAAGAACAACCAGATAGCATACTATCATGTCGAGAAAGAAAGTCCTCTCTCTATATGTCCAAGAATCCATTATAATATACAATCATGTACAACAATGGCCTCTAGGGCATACATACAACTAACAGCTAGTACACATAGATGATTGGAACCCTGCACGTAAAACCATACGACCTCTACATCGTTTCTTCTGAACTAGGAATACCCTCTGTGTGGGACTCTAAAGACTCGACAGTACGCTGACAGTGGGTTTAACCATAATTACGTCAGTGGCACTAGCTGTACATAACGGCTACCCAGGTACCTATTGAAAAGAAGGACGACAAGTGAACTCATCCAAACCCCTAGTGATCATATCCATGACAATCTCCGTACAGTCCGGTCTGTTAGTCTAAGAGTATCGCATATCGATTTTGAGGGTTGGTAAACGTCAGACCCCTAATAGTGCAATAAGTCATATCGGTGTAGAGCCCAATACACCCTGAGAAACTACTAGTGTACCTACCAGTAAATCACACTTGCCCTGGCCAGGGACTTCGTGTATTGGCTAACCGAACACAGCGCGATATCAACTCCCAATACCGGGAGAGACGAATCCCTTCTAACCCCTACTGCCTCCAAGTGCTTCGGAAATGTACCCAACCACTACCTGTTTGCACGACTCATTTGAGCTGTGGTAGGGTAGTAATCTAAGTACAGTGTGAACACACTCGAGACGAATAGTGATGTCAAGTCAACGGAAAATAACCTATACTCATGTCACCGGGGAACTGCTAATTGACGATAGGTATAATACCAACCAGCAGCTCCCACCGTCAAGTGTAACTCATAACCCAATGAGCACCTGTATACTATCTCTGATACTGTATACCAATGGCTGCGGGATAGGCTACCTCTCTTGACGGGGATTATAAGAGTATACACTAGTCTACTCTGGAGTATCGATGCCCTGTCTTGATAATCTTACAACTACGGACAAGCTTAAAGATGGCTTATAGACTACCCAGCCTCCACTAGTGTGATTGCCTTCACAACGCTGGTAGTCAAGCAAAAATCCTAAGGGCTCTATCAATATGTATTAGCGATATGTTAAAAGAAACATATACACATATTAAGATATAATCAAACAAGACAGCATACTATCATATTGAGCAAGACTGTTATTATATCTGTGTATATCCCAAGCTTCCAAAATGTAATATACAATCCAGTACTATATAATAATGGCCTCTAGGGCATATATCAATAACATCTTGTGTGGTATTGCATATCACTATTACATATTGATAGAGCCCATATGATTCATGCTTGACTGCAAGGGTTATGATGGAGATCACATTTGTAAGAACTGGGTAGTGTATAAGCACATACTTAAATGTCTCTAGTCATGGGAATATCGAGACTGGTCATCAACATTTCAGAGTAGACTAGTGTATAAGTTTCTTGACCCCGACGAGGGGCGATGGCTGGTCTCACAGCCATTGGTGTTAGTCAGTCACCAAAGATTGGATACAGGTGCTCGTTGGGTTATGAGTTACACTGGACGGACTCGCCGAGAACATGCTAAATGGTATTATACCTATTTTTAGATAGCAGTTCTCAGGTGACATTAATACAGCATAGTCTATCAATCCGAAATCATCATTTTTCTCGAATGTGTACCCAGTGTACTATGATTACTATCCTACTATGGATTTAAAGAGTCGTGCAAACAAGTAGCTTATGGGTGCAGTCCTGAAGCTTTTGGAGGTAATGAGCGATTGAGGGGATTCATTTCTCCTGGTATTGGGAGTTGATGTCGTGCGGTGTATGGTTGGCCATCACCATAAGACCTGGGCCTAGGAGGATGGGATTTACTGATTTCGATCAGTAGTTTCTCGATTGGTGATAGGGCTTGCCACCGACATGACTTATCAGGTTATTAGGCCTCTGACGCTATTTACCCCTAGACTGGATATGCTTTACTCTCAGATGAATAGACTGGACTGTATAGTACATGTTGCTGATAGGCTCTGTAGGGTTTCAGAAGAGCTTGCTTGTCGATCACCTTTTCGATAATACCTAGGCAGCCGTTATGTATAGCTAGTGCCACCGACGTGCTTGAGGTTAAACCCACCGCCAGCTGATTGATAAGGATTTTATGCGTCGTTTTTAGTTTTAAAGTAAGCGCAATCAAAATGGTGTCGCATGTAGTGAGCCGAGATGAGTACGGGTCGTCCGTAGGGAGATGGTAGGTTTTTAAGCTTGTTTTAATGAGTTAAGTCCGTAACTTGGAGTTGTTTGTATACTAAATGTCGTAAAATACAATATGTTCAAAAGAAAGGACTTGTTAGGGGTAGTTTTAGGTTAGCTTGAGCTCGGATAATGTTTGACGTTTCCTTATAAACAAAATTTGATATTGATGCTAAGGTAATCGGAAACAACGTGGATTAGGGATCTTGAAATGTGGTATTTGCGATTGTGCGCTAAATCCGTATTTCTTGTCCCTTGTCCTTCTGTTATTGTCTCTTAACCTTTTCCTCCGGCAAACCAATCGCAACCGGTCACAATTAGGAATCACCACTAACATGGTATGATGGGGTGCTTAACGGAGCGGATTGCGAATCATTTGGTCGGAGTTTCAATTACGAGTTAATGGATTTTGAAGGAAATAGGAAACACTTCTCCTATTCAAACTAATCCTATTCTACCCTTAACAAGTTATTAAGCTACTCACACATATTCACAACAATCAAAGAAAACATAAAAAGAGAAGAGCACATAAAAAAAATGCAAGTTAAGTAAAGCAAAAGTTAAAGAGTACTAAGAACTGATATGTCCCAAATGAAGTTTTCAAGTGTCCTTTGAATCCAAATATTACTACGAAATCAAATACCAAACTTTAAACTTGCAATCTCACTTAAGAGGTTGTAAGATCAAAGAAAAGTAAAAGATCTCACAAGTTGAAATGAGCATGACATGATATGAATAACTAAAAGTATATTTTATTAAACTTGCAAAAGAGATACAAACTAATTGAGTTCAAGAATATAAAATTTAAGCTTGTAAATTCAACTAAGAAGTTACAAGGTCAAAAGAAAGGGACAAGAACTCAAGATACAACTGAAAATTACAAAATAAGAATTACAAAAGTAAAGAATTTGGTCTTAACACAAAACTTGGACCTTTTGCCTCTCTTTTGGTGTGGTATTCATAAGCACTTCAACAAAATAAACAAACAATAAAAAAGAGGTGATGTGACAATGAGAAACGACCAGAATAAAAATGAGGCATTTTGAAGATTGAAAAACCGCTGGTAGCGGGAAATAGAAGAGTTTGGGTGGTTTTCTGGCAGATGGTGGGGCCTGTCTTTGTGTGATGATCTTATGTCCTCTCCATGATCTTTCTGGTGTTGTTTGATTCTTTTGTAAACACTTGAGTTTTAATCTGTATATTTGGAGGAAAATTTCTAGTTTCAAACCATCACATTACAATTTTATCACTCATTCATGATTACTTGCCCACTTGCTCAAACCATCATCATCTTAGCTTCCTACCAAGGTGCATGCATCCAAATATACTTGTGATCTCACTTGAAAATACAATTGTGACATGTTGGACTAAAATGGACAAAAATTGTGCACACATGTATTTGTTGCAAAAATTCTTGAATATTGATCGGTTTTCCGTTCCGGTTGCAGCGTTGGCTCACAAATGTTGTATTCGTGCATTTGAGTGTGTTTCCCACGAATACCTATAATCTGTACTTATTGAACAGACACGGATTAATAGTACCGATATAACGCAAAAAATGATAATGAATGAGTGTTATTAAAATGCAGTTTTTCATGATGAACAAATACCCCCAAACTTATCTTTCGCCCATCCCGAGCAAAACAAAATTCTACCCTCACTTTCACTGGGAACGTGATTGCACTGAACCCGTGCAATAAACCGTTAAATCTCTAGGTGTCCCTAGTAGGAAGAGTGTTGTCTCCTGAGGGTTTTCAACGGATTACACCCACAAAATCTCGTTAAGCTAGTTTCGCGAAATAACTGTCAATTCTAATCCTAGAGTTTAGTTTCAAAACTAGAAATTTTATTATCCTAAGTTAGAAATATCGAACCTCTTATTTTTCACACCTCACTTCTTATTTAACTTAAGATCCTATACGTGTTAACGTGTGGTCCAAATAGCGTCGTTACGTTTCAAAAAGTTCGATTTAGAGTCATCATGTCATAAAATAAAGACCGGATAAAACTTCAAAAGGATCATACAAGTTTATAAAGAGTTGAGTTTTTCTCAAGTTTCGTTCTCCAGTTAGGTTTCAAATTTAGAATTTCTATCATTTTTAACAGAAAACTAGGTCTTATTCATCACTCCACCTTTTACTTGTTTTCGTTTCATACACCCTTTCATCAACGTGCATTAGTTTTTATCATTATGTAAAACCTTCATATCTCCGTTTAAATTTTTTTTATAAAAATTTGTCTTTAGTTAAGATTATTTTCATACAAAGAACTGTTATGAATTTTAACTCGGAGAGTCACTTGCTCGACTTTATTTTAAATTGGACTTTCTAGGATTCTTAGCGAGGTTTGGGCCAATGCACCCAAACCAGTTGGTTTTATGGCATAAGGTGTAGAGACACCCCGGCGGACTTAATTTCCTAATTTACCTAGGTCCTAAAACAAAAAGACTCATTTTAGCGTGAAAATCATGACAATTCAATGTGAACAGAGATATAGCCAGTTGTTCAATTCTTTTCAAGATATGAGACGTGTTTGTGTAGGTAAGGTGTGCGATCACTCCAATTAAGTTTTAGATGGGTTATTTTTCAGACTTAGTTTCTATTAAAACATCAATAATATCTTTTCATATCCACTTCACTTTATAAACTATCCTTGATATTACATATCTCAGAAAAACTAGTTTGATCTTAGAGGAGTTCACTAATTTTAAAAGTGTTTTAAGACATATCAAACTTTTCATCTAATTTTCAAAACTCACGACACGTGTAGTGTGATGTAAAAGACGTATATTAGCTACGGTTAAACTCCAAGGAGGGTTGTCGTTCGGGTTTTCAATATCTAGAAATAGGATTTAGTTGTTCCTATCTTATCAAATTAAACCGTTGATATTTTGAATCTAAGCTTTTTCACCAGTTAACCTAATGATAAAGTTTTTATATTTTTGGAAAATTTTCAATTTTTATGGTTTTTTTAGATTTTTAGATACAAACAGCAGAATGCAATACAAAAGCAAATGTGCAATGCAACTACATGCAATAAAAGAAAAATACATGAAATGAAATACTAAAATGTAGGAAATATGCAAATGCAACACTATATGCTGATACATGAATAAACCCCATCTCAAAATCACCCCCAAACTTGAAGTGGACGATGTCCTTATCGTCGCTTAGCCTCTTCGTCCTGAATCAATACACAGTTTTCAACATCTAACAAACAAACAAAAGAAAGACTTCAGACATAAATGAAGCAATCTTATGGTATTTTAGACTTGGTCATATTAACGAAACAAGACTAACCTAGCTACATAAAGATGGATATTTAAATCCATTTGAATAGAAATCTTATGCGATTCCCGGAAGATTTTCACTTCACAACTAGCTAACCCATTAGGTGTCTAGAAAGGTATTAACGGGGTTATGCCTATGCAAAACCGGGTTTATTTAATTAGGTCCGTGCGAAAGCATGGGGAGCATCCCTCGGAGTACCAACACTTGCCTGGCTGAACGGCTAGCGAATTTATGGAGCGTACATGATCCTGACTAAGTTCTCCTTTTAATGTTTGAATGAGAATTCGAGGAAACAGTGGGAGCCATCCTGTTTAGATAAATTAATAACCAATCTAAACTTAAAAGAGCATACGTTGAGTGTTTCTTTTCTCTTTCCTAATTGTAGCTACCATGTCATGACTTTATCAAGATAATAAAATGTATGACTTGACCGACTCGAATTCTTATTCGAGGCTGGGGAATGTTGGTTTAACTTTGACTTGTGACAAATGTCATGAGAATGAGTAAGGGAAAGAGAATTACATGAATTCCTTAATGACCGTGGTGAAGAAGAAACACACTATTGCATTTTTTCAGGTGTTCTTGTTATTAAGAACTGTTTTTTGGTCAGTCCTACCTCATGTATACCAGATACCGAATCAGGATCTTATATCTGTAATTTATTATAGAGACTGAGAAAAAGTAAGATGGTTGGATCTGGTGATATGTCCCTCAGAGTAGGGAACGGAGCACAAGTTGATACCACTGCCGTCGATGAATATCACTTAATATTACCAAGCGACAAAACTCTGATTTTGAACAATTGCTACTCTGTACCTTCCATGTTTTGCAACATCATATCAGTTTTACTTGATAAAGATAGATATAACTTTGTTCTAGATAGAAACATCATGAACATTTACCTTAATCAGATATTAGTTGCAGAAGGTACACTGTGTAATGTGTAAGTCGATATCGCACACCCCACGCACTTGTGGAGAGGCGGAATTTACAAAAAACGATGTTTCTTACCTCGCAACACCGATTAAACTCCAGGATCTTAACAGAAACCTTAGCTAGCTATTCTACTAGGAGGTTCTAACTACTATGTTAGTATTTATACCTCCTTGATTCTAGTCCTTCGGGTCTTATTCTCCTCCTCTCCTTGAGCTCCTCGAAGATCCGGATTACGCTTGATCGTTCATCTCCTCATGTCAAAGATGATCCATCTGAGAGTCTATACTTTAAGCTCCAACCTCTAAACCGAGGTAACTAAGGTACCTAGTTCGCTAAGCTAGATAGCTTAGAAGATGTAGAGTATCTAATAGAGTATTTAATCTCACTTGACCCTATGGTTCACAACTCATGTGAGGGATTAGGGACTTGAAGAAGAAGGAGAGAAAAAATGGAGAGAGAAAGCAAAATGAGCAAATGAGCTAGGGTAAGGCTTGGTGTAGAATGGCTCATTCATTTCTCACATGAAGCATTGATTATTTTCTCATAAAAAATAACAACCATGCTTCAATAGTAAATACAAAGCAATAAATAAATCAAATGTGTCATGCTTCACCATACCACAAATATCTCCAATTTCCACCTCATTAATCTATTTGCAAAATAGATAAATATAAATAATGAGGTGTCCTCTTCTCTTGTGAAATTACAAGAATACCCTCACTGTATATACATACCCGTATTCGTATTCCAAAAAATGCGATTACAATGAGATACTAATAATCCAATATATAATATTAGGATCCGGCTTAAACCAAAGCGCACTAGTATTATCCGTCCGAACAAAATCCGTGTAGCCAGTATACGTATGTGATCAGAACCCTGCCGTAAAACCATATGGCCTTTACATCATTTCGCCCGATGCAGGGAAACCCTCTGTGTGGGACGCTAAAGACTCGACAGTACACTAGCAGTAGGTTTAGCCACAAGTCCGTCGGTGGCACTAGCTATGCGTAACGGCTACCCAGATATCTGTCGCTAAGAAGGCCGATGAGAAAACTCATCCTGTACCAACCCTAAACTTTCTGTACAATTTTTTTTCAAAAATACAGAAAGGGGTACTTGAGCCTGAGCACAAATTATAAGTTTGATTTACTTTTGAATAGCAAGAAAGAGTTTGTAGCTCATTAGTAAGACCTTGCACTGCTGAACCAAAGCACCAGAGCTCAAATCCCATCAACCACACATTTTTTTAATTTAATTCTTTTAATCTTTTAGAAAACCAAGAGTCTACGTGTGCACTACACATAATAGGATAAGTTACAGAATAAACAAACGTGACCATGAGGCTAGACCAATCGTTAGGGACACGTAGCGAAGAGACGGGCCCCGACTCGGGCCGGCGAAGCGCTTGAATCGGCCGGCGCCGCTGGGTCAACTCGGTCCGATCACACTTTTTCTTGAACCCCCTGCACCATTTGGACTACCCGACTCCCCCCTGCACTGTTTAAATTCTCTGCAATTAACCAGAGAAATAAAATACCCCTTTTTAATCCTTTTTAATGCAAATTTAAATACAATTTTTATCACACACTTTCACTACCCTAAATCCTAGATTTTTCCTATAAATACCACCCCTAAAATCACCTCCTCACTCACAAATCCCTGCCCAAACTCTCAAGAAAATTCCCAAGACTTTTTTTGTACAAGTGGAGTTTGCAAAAGGCGAAGCTCCGACGAACTTCCGACGACGATCCGAGAAGATTCCAATGATGAAACGATGCACCGGTACCTCCTACCTCTTCCTCCTTCTCTCTTCTAGTCTAATAACCTATAAGTCCCTAATTCTTCTTCTTTTCTCTATTATAAAAATATTCAAAATTAAAACCCGACGGAAGCGGAGTTAATCCAACTTCCGATTCGGTTTTCCTTAAAAAGTTCTATTTTTCTTAAAAACAATAATACCAAACTCTTATGTCATTACCGATAAACATTAACGGAGATAATAGAACAAGTTTGGCATCAAAATAATAACCGTAGCAAGTTTTATTCCACTTTTACATTAAAATACCCCTATGTTTCATTTCGACATGCTTGAACTTTTTTAAACCGTATTAACTTAGAAAACTCATAAGGTAATGACCTACCTCCTCACAACACACATATCTAATATAGCACGATAAAATTTGGAAACATAGATTTGGGAATAATACGACTTTACACATAACTACCTCCGACTTATAAAAACCTTTTTCTACAAGATGTGTATTTTAACAAATCTTTGCAATTGCGCCTCTACAACCCATGTCGGGGAATCCGTTCGGGATGGTGTGGATTATTGCACATTCTCGGGCTTAGTAGAGTGAGATATAGTCCTTCGCAAGGAGCATACGATCTCGAAATATTTAAAATACAATTTTCTTTAGAAAATGTGATTTCTATTATAAATAAAACTTATATTTTTAATATATATATATATGTAATTAATATCAAAATATCTATTTTTAATATTTATAATATTTCACATTTCCAAAATTCAAGAAAAACATCTCATTTACAAGAAAATACCATTCAATTCCAATATTACAAATAAATACCATATATTATGAAATTAGGTTTTATTCACTAGAAATGTCATATTGATAAAATATACATCCATGAAAACTCTAAAGACGATAATAAAATACTTGAAGTGTATTTTGAAAATTATACAAAATTATTTTACATAAACCCCCCTTAAGTTATACTAAATTACAATAAGGACCCTAGTAAACATTGGTTTAAGCGGGCCTAGTCTCTTGAGCCTCAGGGAGCCGGATATATGGGTGCTTGCCTATTTAAGGTAAACAACTTAACAAACAGTGTTATCAACATGGTAATTGTTTTTGAAAAAGACATAAATCCTGCCGTCCATGTGCACCAGTTACCGATAGCACCAAAACATAATTCAGGACTTCAATTTATTTTCTAATTGTCCGACTCAGACCGAGTCTCAATATAATCAATCTGACTTGAATATGATTCAAGTATGAAATTACAAAACTACAATTCAATATGAATCCATATATTCAATCTGTTCAATCTATTCAATCTATATTGATTGAACCGAACCTACATGATTCTCCAGTTACATCCATTTACTGATATCATAGTTTCGGCAAGTCATCCATCCATACAATTTACAATACAAGACAATACAATACAATCAGTACAATCAATACAATCAAGATATCGCTGGGTTTATAAAAGGGTAGACTGGTACGGAAAATGTTAAAGGTGGCACGAGGTGGTCACTTAAGACGTAATTACATCCATGCCGTTGTTCCGTAGTATTATCGACGGGGCCTTGTACTATGGGTTACCAAAGTCCACGGTGTAAGTTGGACTCCTCTCGTATACACTGGTATCTTCTGTACCAACCTACAAACAACAGCGTTAACATTAAATACAATATTATAACAATATACTCTTTATTTTGTCTATTCCATTCTTGTCTATTTATGGGACTTACCGAGCGATTTGTTCGCTGACAACATTCTCTTTCTTTTCTTTGGAATGTCGTCAAGTGATTCGGACCTTCAGGAGATCGAGCCCACCTTCGAGGACTTGGATCGGCTAGCCTTCGACTCGGAGCTCTAGTTACTTGTACACATTTACATTTTGTATTTTCCATTTCTGTTATGCCACTGTTTAGGCATTGCTTTCCTTTCCATGTATTTACTTTTCAGATATATTGTAAAAAGAATGTTAATAAATAAAGTTGCTGTTCAATATATATCTATTGTCGTTGTCTCTTGTGCATTTTAGTTATATTGCTTAGATACGCTTAGCGTGTTTACTTCAGAATAAATACGTAGCGGTCTCGTCGCGTCCTCTGCCCATATACTGGAAAGCGGGGCATGACAAGTTTTGTTGGTGGCCCATGCAGGTCAGAGCTGTATGGAACCCTACCATGCAGTTCAGTTCTGCATGGACAACCTAAGCAATATAACACAAAAACCAGCAACTGAAAACATTCTTTACAATTCAAATTACTTGAATCTTCCAATTCCATATATTTTGAATCTATCATAACCCAAATATTTCTTCCTAGGTTATGGATTCCCTAAACAACACCAGCATAAATGTCAACAACACTCCCCCATCACTACCACTCACACCTGCCGTCGCTGCTCCGATCAACGAGAAGACGGTTCTGCTTGAGGCAATCCGAATCCTCCTGGAAGGACTGTAGCAGCAGACTGCTATATTATTGAACGACCAGAAGCAGAAGCAACCGATTAAATCACTCTGCCACCCAGATGGCAGGAGGAGCCTATCCTATACAACCTTCAAAACCCAAGAGACAGAAAGAAACAATTAACCGGTCAAGTCCAGGTTTTTGTTTCTACTGCAAGAAGGATGGACACTTGTGGAATGACTGTAGGCGCGCAAAAGGCTTGTGCCTAGTTTGTGGCGCATCCAATCACGGAATTGGAAACTGTCCTTATAGACACAACCCAGCTCACACACCCACCAACTACCTGCAGCGGCTAGCTATCCAGGCTCCTGCACCTCGCCTTGCACTTCCTGCTCCATCACCTGCACAACCTACTCGCCAATTCCATCAGACAATGAGGAACATGCCTCGAGGGCAGTAAAACATTCCCTAAGGACAAAGGAATGTGCCTCCGGTTAGGGGGAATATGCCACGGCGTCAGGCTTTCCTTTTAGCGGCCGAAGAAACAAAGGCTGAAGGCCAAGGTAACCCTGGTAATTTCCTCAACTCTTTTCAAATCTTTCGCATTCTTTCATTCCTTCACATATTTTTCATACACTATCAATAGTTCTATCTCCAAACATTCATTGAATCTGTTACACTTTCTTTTTACAAACTTCGAGGATGAAATTTTTATAAGAATGGTAGAATATAACAACTCTAAACTTTCTATACAATTTTTTTTCAAAAATACAGAAAGGGGTACTTGAGCCTGAGCATAAGTTATAAGTTTGATTTACTTTTGAATAGTAAGAAGGAGTTTGTAGATCATTAGTAAGACCTTGCACTGCTGAACCAAAGCACCAGAGTTCAAATCCCATCAACCACACATTTTTTTAATTAAATTCTTTTAATATTTTAGAAGCCCAAGAGTCTACACGTGCACTACACGTAATAGGGTAAGTTACAGAATAAACAAACGTGACCATGAGGCTAGACCAATCGTCAGGGACACGTACCGAAGAGACGAGCCCCGACTCGCCAGACTGGGGCCGGCGAAGCACTTGAATCGGCCGGCGCCGCCAGGTCAACTCGATCCGATCCCACTTTTTCTTGAATCCCCTTGCACCTTTTGGACTACCCCATTCCCCCTGCACTGTTTAAATTCACTGCAATTAACCAGAGAATTAAAATACCCCCTTTTAATCCTTTTTAATGCAAATTTAAATAAAATTTTTATCACACCCTTTCACTACCCTAAACCCTAAATTTTTCCTATAAATACTAACCCCTCAAATCACCCCCTCACTCATAAATTCTTGCTCAAACTCTCAAGAAAATTCCTAAGACTTTTTGTGTACAAGTGGAGTTAGCAAAGGGAGAAGCTCCGACGAACTTCCGACGATGATCCGAGGAGATTCCGACGACGAAACGACGCACCAGCACCTCCTACCTCTTCCTCCTTCTCTTGTCTAGTCTAATAACCTGTAAGTCCCTAATTCTTCTTCTTTTCTCTATTATAAAAATATTCAAAATTAAAACCCGACGGAAGCGGTGTTAATCCGACTTTCGATTCGGTTTTTCCTTAAAAAGTTCTATTTTTCTTAAACACAATAATACCAAACTCTTATTTCATGACCATTAAACATTAACGAAGATAATAGAACAAGTTTGGCATCAAAATAATAACCGTAGCAAGTTTTATTCCACTTTTACATTAAAATACCCTTATGTTTCATTCGACATGCTTGAACTTTTTAAAACCGTATTACCTTAGAAAACTCACGTGGTAATGACCTACCTCCTCACAATACACATATCTAACATAGCACGATAAAATTTGGGAACATAGATTTGTAAAAAATACAACTTTACACATAACTACCTCCGACTTATAAAAACCTTTTTCTACAAGATGTGTATTTTAACAATCTTTGCAATTGAGCCTCTACAACCCATTTTGGGGAACCTGTTCGGGATGGTGTGAATTATCGCACATCCTCAGGCTTAGTAGAGTGAGATGCAGACCTCTGTAAGGAGCATACGATCTCGAAAGATTTAAAATACAATTTTCTTTAGAAAATGTGATTTCTATTATAAATAAAACTTATATTTTTAATAAATAAATATATATGTAATTAATATCAAAATATCTATTTTTAATATTTATAATAATCCACATTTCCAAAATTCAAGAAAAATATTTCATTTACAAGAAAATACCATACAATTCCAATATTATAAATAAATACCATATATTATGAAATTAGGTTTTATTCACTAGAAATGTCATATTGATAAAATATACATCCATGAAAACTCTAAATACGATAATAAAATACTTGAGGTGTATTTTGAAAATTATACAAAATTATTTTACATAAAACCCCCAAGTTATACTAAACTACAATAAGGATCCTAGTAAACATAGGTTTAAGCGAGACCAGTCTCTTGAGACTCAGGGAGCCGGAGATATGGGTGCTTGCCTATTTAAGATAGACAACTTAACAAACAATGTTATCAACACGGTAATTGTCTTTGAAAAAGACACAAATCCTACCGTCCATGTGCAGCTGTTACCGATAACACCAAAACATAATTCAGGACTTCAATTTATTTTCTAATTGTCCGACTCAGACCGAGTCTCAATATAATCAATCTGACTTGAATATGATTCAAGTATGAAATTACAAAACTACAATTCAATATGAATCGATATATTCAATCTGTTCAATCTATTCAATTTATATTGACCGAATCGAACCTATATGATTCTCCAATTACATCCATTTACTGATATTATAGTTTCGGCAAGTCATCCATCCATACAATTTACAATACAAGACAATACAATACAATCAGTACAATCAATACAATCAAGTTATCGCGGGGTTTATAAAGGGATAGACTGGTATGGAATATATTAAAGGTGGCACGAGGTGGGCACTTAAGGCGTAATTACATCTATACCGTTGTTCCATGGTATTATCGACGGAGCCTTGTACTACGGGTTACTAAAGTCTACGGTGTATGTTGGACTCCTCTCGTATACACTGGCATCTTCTATACCAAGCTACAAACAACAACGTTAACATTAAATATAACATTATAACAATATACTCTCTATTCTGTCTATTCCATTCTTGTCTATTTACGGGACTTATCGAGCGATTTGTTCGCTGATGACGTTCTCTTTCTTTTCTTTGGAATTTCGTCAGGTGATTCGGACCTTCAGGAGATCGAGCCCACCTTCGAGCCTCTTTGTGACAATCTCCATACAGTCCGGTCTGTTCGTCTGAGATACTCGCATATCGGGTCTAGGGGGATGGTAACCGTCAGACCTCTAATAGCGTAATAAATCATGCCAGGGTAGAGCCCAATACACCCTGAGAAACTACTGGAGTACCTTCCAGTAAATCTCGCTTGCCCTGGCCAGGGACTTTGTGTAATGGCTTTCCGAACACAGCACGATATCAACCCCCAATACCGGGAGAGATGAATCCTATCTAACTACTACTGCCTCCCAGTGCTTCAGGACTGCTCTCAACTACCACATGTTTGTATGACTCCTTCGAGCCGTCGTAGGGTAGTAATCTAAGTACAGTGGGAACACACTCAAGACGAATAGTGATGTCAAGTCAATGGACTAACCTGTACTCATGCCACCTGAGAACTGCTAGCTGATGATAGGTATAATACCATCAAGCAGTTCCCAACGAGTCCGTACAGTGTAACTCATAACCCAATGAGCACCTGTGTACTATTTTCGGTACAACATACCAATGGCTGTGGGACAGACCATCTCCCTTGCTTGGATGAGAAGCGTATACACTGGTCTACTCTGGAGTATCGATGCTCCGTCTTGATAATCCTACGATTAGGGACCTGTATAAGGATGTGCTTATAGACAACCCACCCCCCACTAGTGTGACTGCCATCACAACGCTGGTAGTCAAGCAAAAATTCTAAGGGCTCTACCAATATGTATTAGCGATATATTAAAAGAAATATATACACGTATTAAGGTAGACCAAACCAAGTAGCATACTACCATTTTGAGCAAGACTGTTATTATATCTGTGTATATCCCAAGCTTCCAAACTGTAATATACAAACCGGTACTATATAATAATGGCCTCTAGGGCATATATCACTAACAATCTCCCACTTACACTAGGTCCATGTATTGGCATATCGCAGACCCATCATCTCGATTAGTCTCTCGAACTGTGTCTGAGGGACAACCTTTGTGAGTGGATCTGCAGTATTGTTCTCTGTCTCTACTCTCCGCACCTCGATCTCCCGGCGATCAACGATCTTCCTGATCAGGTGATACCGCCTCAAGATATGTCTGAACTTCTGATGGGACTTTGGTTCTTTCGCTAAAGCTATAGCCCTATTGTTGTCACAATACAGAGGTATTGGATCAACAATGGATGGAACCACCTGAAGTTCCGTAATGAACTTCTTCATCCATACTGCTTCCTTTACGGCGTCATATGTAGCGATATACTCTGCTTCCATCGTCGAGTTAGCAACGGTATCCTGCTTGGAGCTCTTCCAACAGACCGCCCCTCTTTTGACGGAAAGACATATCCTGACATGGACCTGGAGTCATCCTTGTCACTGTGGAAGCTGGAGTTGGCGAAGGCCTCGATCTGGAGGTCTTCACTGCCGTACACCAAGAACATCTCCTTAGTTCTTCTTAAGTACTTGAGAATGTTCTTAATTGCTGTCCAGTGCTTCTCTCCTGAGTTTGACTGATACCTGCTTACAACGTTCAGTGCGTAAGCTACATTTGGTCTGATACACAACATCGCATACATTAAGAGCCTACTGCAGAAGCGTAGGGTATAATAGTCATACGATCTTTTTCCAAATCAATCTTGGGAGACATCTCTTTGGAGAAGGTGATTCTGTGACAAACCGGTAGATTACCGCGCTTTAAATCTTCCATACTAAATCTTTTCAGTATGGTGTCGATGTGCCTTGACTGTGAAAGTCCCAATATCGTTTTAGATCTATCACGATAGATCTAGATTCCCAGAATGTAGGAGGTATTACCCAGATCCTTCGTGGAGAACCTTTGTGACAAGAATCCTTTGACTAATTGTAGCATAGGAATGTCATTTCCTATTAGGAGAATGTCATCCACGTACAAGACGAGAAACACCACAGTTCTCGCTACAATTTTACTATAAATGCATGGTTCATCTGGATTTTTTAAAAAGTCAAATTCCTTGACCGCTTCATCAAAATAGATGTTCCAACTCCGCGATGCCTGCTTTAATCCATAAATGGATTTAAGTAACTTGCACACTCTTCCACTGCTCCCACTCTCTATGAAACCCTCCGGCTAGTCCATATAAACACACTCTTCCAAATTTCCTTTCAGAAAAGCGGTCTTTACGTCCATCTGCCAAATTTCATAATCGCAGAAGGAAGCAATGGTAAGAAGGATCCGAATGGATTTGAGCATAGCCACTGGAGAAAAGGTTTCATCATAGTCCAAACCAAGTCTTTGACGAAAACCTTTTACAACAAGTCTAGCCTTATAGGTTTCAACCTGTCCATCTACACCAATCTTCTTTCTGAAGATCCATTTGCAGCTTACGGGTTTTAATCCTTCTGGAGCAATTTCCAAAGTCCATACTTTGTTGGTGTACATGGACTCCTTTTCGGTCCGTATTGCATCCAGCCATTTTACCGAGTCTTGCTCCTAATGGCTTGTTGGAAACTAATTGGCTCATCATCGTCGATAATGCAATCCTCTCTATCCCCGTCTATGAGAAAACCGTAGTATCTCTTGGGCGGATGAGACTGCCTACTAGTCCTGCGGAGTGGCACATGGATGTCCGGCTCTTTCGAAACTTCTGGTTCCACCATGCTTTCAATAATAGCATGTGGTTTTGGAATTTCTTCCAGTTCTATTGCGCTCCTACTTTTTACTATTTTAAGAAATTGAGTTTTCAAAAAGTGGGCATGCCGAGAAACAAAGACCTTTTGTTCCTCCGCATAATAGAAAAGATACCCCGTAGAGTTCTTTGGGTATCCCACAAACTTACATAGTACGAAGTGTGTCTCGAGCTTATCCGCATGCTGCTACTTTACCAAAGCTGGACATCCCCATATCTTAAGATACTTAAGATAGGGTTTCTTCTTACTCCACATTTCATATGGTGTGTAGGCACTGACTTAGTAGGAACCTTGTTCAAAAGATATGCAGCTGGTTATAGTGCATAACCTCAGAAGGATCGTGGTAACTCAGCGTTACTCATCATGGAATGCACCGTATCCAATAAGGTTTGGTTTCACCTTTTCGATACACCGTTGTGTTGAGGTGTGTATAGAGGAGTAAGCTGAAAGAGAATTCCATTCTCTTTTAAGTAATCCAGGAACTCGGCACTTAAGTATTCACCATCTCGATCAGATCTAAGTGTCTTGATATTTTTGTCGGTTTGTTTTTCCACTTCATTCTTATTTCCTAGAATTTCTCAAAGGCCTCGGATTTATGTTTCATCAAGAATACATGTCCGTACCTTGAGAAATCATCCATAAAAGTAATGAAATAAGAATAACTACTTCTTGCATATGTAGACATTGGACCACACACGTCGCTGTGTATGAGTCCCAAGAGCCCGCTGGCTCTTACTCCATGTCCAATGAACAGAGTCTTTATCATCTTACCTTTGAGACATGATTGACAAGTTGCATAAGACAGATATTCAAACGGATCCAAATATCCCCTCTATGTAACTTCGTCAACCGTGTTTCATTTATGTGACCCAACCATAAGAAATCTTGATTTAATTCTGGAGACTTTCTTTTAAGTGTGTTCTGGGCGTTGAAAACCTGAGCTTGATTTAATACGTATATACTGTTCTCTAGTGTACCTGACCCAATCAAAGCATGATTAAGGTGGATATGGACGACATTGCTTACAAATGTAAAATCATAAGCTTCTTTAGATTGTAAAGATACATAGATGATATTATATGCTAAACTAGGTACACACAAATAATTACGCAAAACCAAAATCTGCCCACTTGTCAATCCTAGGTATATTCCTCTACGGATACAACATCCATACTCATTCCGTTAGCAACCCTGAGAGTCAAATCACCAGCCTTGATAACTCTACGGTTTCTCATAGCCGGTATTGAGTTACAGATATGAGATCCTGATCCGGTATCTAGTATCCAGGAAGTAGAGTTAATTAACATACAGTTTTCAATCATAAACACACCTAAAGCCGAAGCCATAACATGCTTTGAATCCTGGTTTCTGGCTTTCCAAGCCCTGCAGTCCTTCTTCCAATGCCCTTTCCCGTGACAATAGAAACATTCCTCCTTCCCTACCGTCAGCCCCGAAACTTTTGCCCTACCCTTTCTGTAACATTTCAGAAAATATAAAATATTATTTTTGGAATTTAATATTAAAATAATATATTTCGCGAAAACTACCCGATTTGCGAATTTGGGGTTTTCGTAAAATGGTATAAATATATACCAATAATTGTGAAATAATTGGAGATTTAAAATTATTTATTCATTTAAAATTATATTTATTGGATATGGCATTTTTATAATTAATTATATGCAGTTTAAATAAAAATTGATTAGTGCACTACTAATCGCGATTAAGCCAAATCCGTGTTTTTACATTTTTCCATGGTTAGTGCACCATGACATGTCGCATTTGGTTGCATGTTGTTTCATTGGTATTTGTTGATATTTAGTTTTAAGAGAAAAGAAAAAAAGAAAAGGGTAAAATAGTGAAATATTGGAGAGAGAGAGAGAGTGAGACATAAGTTGTGAGAGGGTGAGAATAAGAAAGAGAGAGAGAGAGAGAGGGCAGCCATCATTTTCCTCCCCCATTGTTCTTCCTTCATCTTCCTCAACTCATGTTCCCTCCACCTCCACCTCCAAGTATCATCTCAAAATCTTCATCAAAACCCTATACTCCCTTCATTAAAAATGATCCCCTCCCCATCCTCAACACTTTGGACCTTTCAAAGTTGGATTTCGAAGACTTTGAGCAACTCAAGAAAATTCTTGAGTTACCAAATGAGATATATCTCATTTCATTTAGTTTAGTTTTAAGTTTCCTGCCATTCTAGTTTAGTTAGAATTTGATTAAGTGTGGATTTATGAACTTGAAAATCCCAAGAGAGGGTTTGGGTGATTTTGGGGACTTGTGATCTGTAGTGGGTGTTTATTTAACCCTTAGTGCTGTTTCACTGGCCAAGACATGGAATAGAAACCAAAATACGAACTTAGAAACTTCCCCGTGTCGGTTTTGTGGTGTTGGATAGCCTACAGGGAATCTGGAGCAACCTGGGACGTTTCTGAGAAAATCTAGCAAGTCCATAGACCTAGGCAAAGGATCAGGAGACCACCACCAAAGTACGAGACCCTATTTCCCCTTCCAGGCCAGCGAGCTCGGATTTGGGGTAGGTGTCGGCAGTTTTTTGTGGAGTGCTGGTGTTGAGTTTTTGGGTGTAACTCCTAATACCTATAACCTATCCCCTATACTTGCTAGTTTTGTCCCATTTAACCTGAGCCAAAATCTGAGAGCACATTAGGGTGTTTTTGGTTATGTTTTCCGATATTGGATTTCTTGGTTTTAGTATTTGATATTGTATTTGGTTGTTGGGCGTTTGGACGTCAACAAAAAGGGTTGCTTGATTGTTTTTGCATGCATAGGCTATAGGTTCTAACCTATGAGCGCACCGTGTGCCGTATCGATTTTCCGAACTTGATTTTAATAGCATTGCAACTATGTATTTATTGTAGGTACCTTCGCATGGATTCTGAGACGACAAAGAACATCGACTACGGCTGAACAAGGAATTCCGCACGTGAGTAGATTTATATCTATGGGGGAAGTCGGGTGGATGGCGTATAGCACCCCCGCAAATTATAAATGGAAACCGATCTATAGGATACAGTCGTAGAAACCTATATTAGGAAACTATGGATATGGTTAAAAAGATAGTTAGAGATGATATGAATGATTGAATATATATATCGAGATATGAGATGAAAACTATAGGGATATGACTCTTTGACATGATATGATAGAAATGATGTCTCGAATTAATATATAAGGATATGAAAAGTGAATGTGAATCAAGACATATAGATATGTAGTTGCAAGAGAATAAGTATGAGATTTATAGTAGCATGATACGAGATCGATAAATACAACTTGAGATTAATAAGATAGAATGTATATGTAAGATGACTGTTGGAGATAGTGCCCTCAGAGTCAATTATTGGATCACAGCCGCGTGATTGCAATGATTGAGAGAGGACCTATGCCGGTAGGACAGTCTTACTCAAGATGATAGTATGCTATCTGGTTTATCTTTATCATCGTGTACTGCTTTAGGTGACCTTACAGGTCACTATTGCGCGCTGATAGAGCCCTTAGGTTCATGCTTGACGGCCAGCAGTATGATGGCGATCATATACGTAGGAGCTGGGGTCTATAAACACATCCTTAAAAGGTCCCTAGTCGTGGGAGTTTCCGAGACAGGGCATCGATACTCCAGAGTAGATTGGTGTATACAGTCGAGACCCCGACGAGGGGCGGTGGCTGGTCTCACAAGCCACTGGTGTCAGTTGGTTCACCTAAGATGTATACAGGTGCTCATTGGGTTATGAGTACACCGGACAGGACTCACCGGGAACATGCTAGTTAGTCTTATACCAGACGTCAGATAGCAGTTCCCTGGTGACATGTGTACAGGTTAGTTCATCGACCTGAGACCGTCATTTATCTCATGTGAGTTCCCACTGTACTTTGATTACTACCCTACCACGGCTCAAAGGAGTCGTGCAAACAGGTTTTAGTTGGGTATAGTCCCGAGCCACATGGAGGCAGTGAGCGGATTTGCACGGGTTCGTCTCTCCCGGTATTGGGGGTGAGATCGCGCTGTGTCTAGGAGGGCCATTACACGAAATCCTTGGCCAAGGCAGGAGATTTATTGGTAGGTATTCCAGTAATATCTCAGGGTGTTCTGGGCTACACTCCGACACGACTTGTACCGCTTTTGGGGGTCTGACTTTTACCAACCCCCTAGGCCCGCCATGCGATGCTCATAGACGAACGGACCGGACTGTACGTATATTGTCACTGACAGGCTCAGTAGGATGTCAGGATGAGTTCGCTCATCGACGTCCCTTTTGGTCAATACCTGGTAGCCCGTTACGTATGGCTAATACCTCTGACGTGCTAGTGGTTAAATCCACAACCAAAGTATTGACGAGTCTTTAGAGTCCCCAACAGACCGTTTCTCAAGTTTCGAATGTTGTAGAGGCGGTATGGAGATATGGCAGGGTTCGATCATATACGCGCGGTATTACACGGATCATGATCGGACGGATAATACTAGCGGGCTTTGGTTTAAGCCGGATCCTAGTATTGTACAGTGTAGATTTTGTCTCATTGCATTTGTATTCGGTCGGAATACAAATGCGGGTATGTATATACAGTCGAGGGGTTTTCCTGTAATTTATTACGGGATCAGTTTTTGGAAGTTGCCAGTTTGCATTCCGTTTCGGCCATTTTCTTTTGTTTCTTACCTTGGCTGAAAATTGGTGGAGGAAGGCTTATTTGCAAATGTGCAAATTAGCATTGTGGAGGGTGGTCTTTGTAAATTGTTGCTTCATGATGGTTCAACCATCATTTGACTTCTTTATTCATCATTGCTTGACTTTTGTTTTGATGAGATTGGTGATGGGTTTATGAGTGTGGACTTTGTTGTGATGATGATTCTTAATCATCACCGTTCTCTCTCTCTTGTATTATTGCTTCTCACCCCCCCCTTTGACATTCTCCTCCCCTCTCTCATTCTTCAAAGAGAAGGCCGGCCACAATAGTGTGGGGGTTGTCCAAAAATTTTGGAGTGGGAAATGGTTCATTCTTGCTTGCACAAAATCCCTTAGCTCATCACAAAAGTTTACAACACCATCTCCACATTCATATGGCAACTTCTTTAAACCCCTTGAGACAAAGAGTACACACTAGCCTACAGTATTCTTAGACACGTCGGCTCGCCAAATTCATGCCCGAGTTGCCTCGGTCCAGAGGTGGGAGCCCGTAAAAAAACCCGGCGATGTGGTGTCCTTCCGACGAGAAAATGAAGACCGGAGATTCCGCGGGGAGATCGGGACGACGACGAGAAGACCGAAGGACACGGATCGCTCGGTATATCTCTCTACCCCTTCTCTAGTTAGCTAGCATTAGATTAATGGCCCGATCCGGGTTTAAAGTCCGCGGTAGCGCCGGTTTCTATTTAAAGAAAAGTTTTGTATTCCGTATTTTGGCCTCGTACAGACGGCCGGGGCGCTGCCGTGCACTTACAATGACCTAATGTGAGATATTAATATGATGAAAAGAGTATACGATGTGATATGATGACTTGGTTTGATATGTCGGTATACGGATGCGAGTCGATATGAGATGATCGATACCTTTGCCGGTCCCATGATATGAGATTGATACGGATGTGACCTGAGAGATAGGTATATATATATATATAATGATGTGAATAATGAGTTATATGTCATACGAGACGTTAGGTCCGTACCCTCATTGTCATATAGGTTGATAGGATCCCTAATTGTTTAATACCGCCGTACGATGGATTACTGTACGTGATGAGTTTTACCTGATGATTGATCCATATCCTTGACTAGAGGATGCCGTACGATGGATTATACCGTACGTACTGTTGTGAGACTGGATGCCGATTGATAGATTCATCGACTTGGTTATGTTATAGATACGTATACCTGGTAGCATTTCGCTTACGATGTACTTTATGCTACATTCATGATTTCTTATTGCATTATATATACCTGTGCTAGTACACCTACACCATTATCGATGATGCGTATGTTACACTTACACAGATTGACCGGCTCACACACACACTTTCATCATCGATAATTGCTATGTCACTTACACAGTAGAATTGCTATATCATGCTATGATATATTGCTATGCTCAAATCATTATGCTATGTTGCATGATATACTTGCTATGTTCACATCACCATACCATGTCGCATGATGTACTTAATATGCTCACATTTCTGTTATATGTTTGCATACATCATGCTTTATGATTATACGCATTGAGATTTGCTGTTTTCTTGAGATTTTGGATTTGAGAACCGTGGTTAAATTTCAAAGGAAATTATGTATTGTTTTAAAAACCCGATTTCTCTTGATATGAATTTCGAGACGTCCACCATGTGTTTTCTCGGTTCTGAGGTTGGCATGTGAAACCCGATTCGAGGAGCGGTAAGCACCGTCTGCGGGTATATGGTGGACCCGGTGAGGTACCCCGGGGCAAGAAGACTCGTATTGTTAGGCGGTGAGCCTGGCAGGGAAGCACTACCTACCGGTGATAGTATTTGGACTCGGCGGTTATCCGGAGGATACCGACCGGAGTCGAGAGATGATATAGGCCGATCCGGACTGACGGAGCCTGTGGGCCGATCTGGACTGACGGAGCCTGAGATATGAGGATTTACGTGTCGATGTTGGACATGGGTTTCATGATGTTTCGAGTGTCGATGTTGGACACTCAGGTTCCATGATTTTGATGTGTCGTTGATGGACACACGTTGATTGATATCCTCATATTTACATGCATATGCTTTTATGATATTTACATGCATGATGTTGTGTCATTGATGGATACGTAGATGTTATCCACATGCTTATAGATATTGATTCTATTGTTGGCACATATGCAAATACGGTCATCCTAGATATCATAGTATTACCTTTATGATATAGTTGACCCAGGAATCGTTGTTTTATTCGATTTCTACTCACGAGTTGGCAACTCACCCCCGTTGTGCCACAGTTCTTGCAGGTTGACCGTATGGATGAGTAGCGGCATCGCTAGCACACAGCTTGCATTCGGGTGATATTCTTTTGTAGGTTGTACATGTTGGATCGTGCCACTCTTGTATTATTATTCATATTGTATCTAGTCAACTCCATCAATCAAAACTAGTATTTGTATAAGTAGTAAGACTTAGAAAGACTTGTGGTTGCGAGACTTAGAGCGATGGGTTATATGTTCACTTGGTGGGTTTGATGTCTTGCTTTACAATATCATTTGTGTTGATCTTCGCCGTTGGGCGTCGTATACATATATTTCTATCTTGCGTTGTTGTGATTTTGCCGATTGGCGAAGAGTTAGCTCCCGCTTGGGGGTGCCTTTTATATTATCTTATGTATGTGGTTTTGGATCAAAATATACAAAGGAGGTGCTGCCCAAATATTTAAAAGATGAAAAATGTTTTTCAACTAGTAAAATCCACTTGCATTTTTCATGTTCCACTATTGTAGCGCCTTGAAAAGTCGTTTTGGTGTTTTCCCGAAAATCGGTGAAAATTTGGTATTTTTCCGTAAATCATCTTTTTTGTTATTTTGCAGTTTAGGACTAATTATACCTAATTTGGATACGTAATTGCTAGTTTTTAGTAGCTAATGAGTTACTTATGAAATTCTAGTCATTTAAAAATTTCTCTAATTTTTCAATTTTTAATATTATTTTAAGCCGGTAAGAAAATACATTAAATTAGCGATAAATAAAAATTTAAATAGGCTAAATTTAAGCTTTAAAATCATGTTAATTAAAATCTAGTTGTAACATAAATTTTTAGTATTTTATTTAAAGTTTTAACTAATTTTTATTATAGAAAACGAAATTTATTGAATTTAAGCTTAAACTTGCAATTTTGGACTTGTAGGGGGTCTTTTTGCATAAATTTTTTTTTACAAAACCCCCATTCACTCTTCCATCACCCCAGGCTGGCCCACTTCCAGCAACTCAAGAAAAAATTCCTTGCCTCTTTGACTTTTATTCTTGTGTAGAAAAGAGGTGTTTTTTTTAAAAAGATTTTGACTTTTTATTGGGTATGGGTCTTTAATGATTGGTATGGGTTGAACTTGACTTTTCCCACACCCCACACCATCCCCCTCTCCCTTGTTCAGGCCGAGAAAGCTGCAGCCCCCCCTTCATATTTTTCTTTGCATCTTCTTCAAAATTTCATCAAGTTTGCTCCAAAATTTCCAATTTAAACCTCACAAATTTACCCCCATCCTTCATCCCATTCTCCTTAGCCTTTCTTGCTTGGATCATGGTGCTATGAAGCCATCTTTGAAGGCATCTTGTTCTTGCTAGATCTCTAGTGTGAGGTATAATTTCTAATCTAAGGTTAAATTGTAGTTAAAGTGTGCTAATTAGGACTTGCATGTTGTGTTAGTATTAAAATTATAGCTAAATCCTAATCTAGTTTTTTTTTCTAGTTCATGGTTTGAAATTAAACTAGGGTTTTAGAAAACCATTATTAGGTTAATTAATTATTTTTGCTATCTAGTGTTTTGCTAACCTAAATCTAAGTGGTTAACTTGCTAATTGGGCTAAAATCTAGTGTTAATTAAGGGTTTTTCATGTATAGTTTGGATGAAGATTGCTAATTACAAAAATCAAGAAAGGGTTGGTTGTGGAATATAGGTTTTGAAGCATAGGTAATGGTTTAAAATTAGTGTAGTGGCTATCTAGTGGGTTAGTTTGGATGTTTGTGTTGGATTGTGAGCACTTTATCGCATAACGGCGATGTTGCGTCGTTTTTTTGGAATGTTTGTGCTTACTAGTTTTGTTATAAAATTATGTGATGAATTATTTTTGATATCTTGATGATTGTTTTGGCTTATCCTATGACATTTAGGATGTGTGAGTGCGGATTTTTGAGTGGTCAGGTTTTAGTTTTGCTGGGCGACCAATCGACGTTTTAGATAGTTTTTGCGATTTTCGCGTGTGTTCCGCGCACCTTGTGCACGTTGTACCTAGCTTGTGAACGTTGGTATTTTCGTTTGGGATTTGCGTCATTTCATTGTATGTAACCTTATGTTTGGTATTGATGTAAATTCCAGGTTCGGTCGCAGAGACGTCAGACGCCGCACGAAAGGGAAAAACGGTGACTGGACGTGACTAGCTAGGGATTCCGGTGAGTAGATGTAACATCTACGGGGGACTATCGTTGGATGGCGCAAGCCACCCGATAGTTTTAGTAGCTTAAAAAGATTCTTAGTAATGTTAGTAATTAGGGGTCTAATACTTGTATGATTATTTGCTATATCCATGCCTTATATTGACATACATATGCAAACCCATTCTATAGGACACCTGCACCATTGCCAGGGTTTTTATATGCAGCACGAGCACTATTCATGCGTACACACACACACCCTGGTAATTGCCATGCCACCACACTAGATAACCTATAATTTGAAACCTTTTACTATAATTGATACTTAAACTTGTGCGATTGCCTTTAATTCCTTAAAATGAAATCGTAGGATTGCTATTCATGTGCATGTACCTCATCATATTATTAGTTCATGCCCAGTCTATTAATCATACATCGCAACTTGATTATTGATACCATATGCATTCATTATCATTGGCATATGCATTTATGAGTATTTCTTGAGATTTTGTGATATTCTGGATTTCGGGGGAAAGCCGCAAAATTTCTAAACTTATTATATTTTTTTTAAATATGTAAATTGCGGTTTTCTAGTGATGTAAGTGTCGTCCACCATGAGTTTGTTGTGGTTTTCGAGACCCGTTTCGAGGAGTTGGATGAACCGTCTCGGGTACATGGTGGGCCCGGTAAGGTACCCTAGGGTAAGAAGCTCGTGTTGCTGACGATGAGCCTGACAGGGGACGGATTACCTACCGGTGACTGTTTGGGACGGCGGATATCCAGAGGATACCGACCGTGGCCGCGAGATGATGAGATATTGATATTGAGATGGGTCAGCCGGATGGCTGAGGCCAGAGATACTATGACATGGATATATGAGATTTGTGATAGTTTTGAGGTGTCGTTGCTGGACACAGGTTCTTGTTGATTCTATTGGTATTGTGCTGGTATTTCAAAAGAGATTCCTAAAGGAAAACCATGATTCTTATACTTACACATTCAGATCATGAGTTGATTCGCATTGCATTCATACCTGCTAGTATATTCATATTGCATACATACCTGCTATTATGTCCTGCTTACCTGTATTTTAGATGCTAGGATGCTTGTGTGCATGCATTCGATAGCCTGTGTAGATGTTATTTTTTTACTCACGAGTTGGCAACTCACCCCCGTTGTGCCACAGCCTTTTGCAGGTCCGCTCCGTCAGTACAGTAGCGGCGGGCACACTTGCTTCTTTTGCCTCTTTTGCCTGGACTCGAGGTTTTGCTCTTAGGTGGGTTATATTATTATTTTTGTACCACCTTGTATATTCTTTGTATCTAGTATACTCCATCTATTGTATCTACCAGTATTGTTGTATATTGACCTAGAGATGAGACTGTGAGATTTGTGGATTGTTTTTGCTGTATTTTGGGGTCGAGCTCACTTGAGTCGACATGCCGTTTTTCTCATGCTTCTTTATGATTATTTTGCATGTTGTTGTTTTATATTGCGTGGGATTTGTGACCGCCTTGTGGCGAAGAGCTAGCTCCCGCTTGGGGATGCCATATTTGTTGGATTTATATATATTCTTGTTGTACCCATTTTGGGGGGCAAGTCTTTACAAAGGGGACTCTGCCGAAATTTTCGGAAAAATTGATTTTGTTTTTAAAAAGGTTTTATATGACTTATTTAATAAGCTCGCTTTCAATTGATTGGTTTTTATTCACTCTTTTGCTTATTTGGTTTTGGTTTTCTGGGCTTTGGCTTACTTATTTTACGGACGTCTTGAGACGTTTCGTAAACTTAAGTGCCAGTCACGTTCCGTACCCTGTGGGTCGTGATAAAGTTGGTATCAGAGCGATAGGTTTTACCTTTTGAGTGTAGGATGACCCTTGGTAGATGGAGTAAGTGACTTAAGTAGGGTAACGTAGCGTGTGTATGTCCGCGGTATACTTGCGATACGGTACTCCGCCTAAGTGACTTTAGGATATACTTGCTTGAAAATTCCTTCTTCAATTCCGTGTATCCTATGATCCTATTGCACTGTTCTTATTATCCGTTTTCCTGTAACAGCCACCATGCCGCCGAAGGCTACGAGGGCACAGAGGGCTGCCGCCCGAGACGAGATTCGAGCTGGTTCGTCCGAGACTAGGACTGAGCAGGATGGTATGCCTACGCCGCAGGGACAGACCGATCCACCTTCCCCAGGCCGTATGGATAGGCTTGAGACTGGTATGGAGGAGTTGCGACAGATGATGGGGAGTATGCAGGAGCTACGTCAGATGGTAGGATCCCTAGTTGCAGCCAGTCGTACACCGAGGCCGGATGACGCACCTACTACATCCCAGACTACTATGATACCTGCTCCTACTACTACCACCGTGGCCATTCCGGTTTCGCTACAGGATTTCATGAGGCTGAGACCTCCAGTATTCACCGGCACCAAGGCAGCGGAGGACCCACAGACGTTCCTTGACAGTTTAGCCAGGATCTGCCGTTCGCTGAGATGTTCGGATAATCGATGGGTAGAGCTTGCGAGTTTCCGACTAGAGGGTCTCGCTCAGACATGGTGGGAGTCAGTCTTGAGAGGTCGAGCTGCAGGTCTACCGCCTATGACTTGGGCCGAGTTTACAGCGGTCTTTCTAGCTCGTTTCCTCCCAGAGAGCGTTCGTGACGCCAGAGCTCGTAGCTTCGAGGCCTTAGTCAAGACACCTGGGATGACGGTGTCTGAGTATGACATCCAGTTTACACAGTTATCCCGATATGCTCCGTATTTGGTGGATACCGAAGAGAAGATGGTGAAGAGGTTCGTACAAGGACTTGATGCCCAGCTATATCTTGCCATTGTCGCCCAGCACTACGACACTTATTCAGCTGCTATGGATACGGCATTTCGGATGGAGGCACGCATATCACAGACTTCGGTCGTTTCTGGGCCGAAGAGGATTCGCACCGATGTACCGTCTCAGAGGCAGCGCGCCAGATTCTTTCCGAGAGATAGGCCTGGCAGAGGATTTGGACGGGGACAGTTATATGGTTCATATCCCCAGGGACAGCAGCCGTCGCCAGGGTGTTTTGGGTGCGGGAGTCAGCACCATCTTGTCAGAGACTGTCCGGCGAGACGACAAGGAGCAGCGACAGTTCCGCATGTGACCCTACCACCATCACCACCCCCTCCTCAGAGAGCCCTACTTCCTACCACAGGCGATGCTTCACGCCAGTTAGGTGCACACAGAGGCCGTGGACGCGGCGGTCCTATTCAGAGAGGACGAGGAGGCAGAGGCCGAGGTCGAGGTCAGCCCGCTATCGGTGGAGGACAGGCCCGAGTATTTGCTTTGACACCGCAGGATGCGCAGGCATCCAATGCCGTTGTGACAGGTACCTTGCCAGTTTGCTCTTTCGACGCACGGGTATTATTTGAGCCAGGTTCCACACATTCGTACGTCTCTACACACTTTGCACCGATGTTGGGCCGTGAGTCGTCGTCGTTAGATCATCCGCTTGTTGTTGTTACTCCGGTAGGCGAGTCATTTGTCGCTCATTTTTTATTTCGATTGTGTTCCGTTCGTATCAGGGAGAGGGATTCATCGGTTGATTTGATTCTCCTCGATATGTTGGACTTTGATGTGCTTCTGGGCATAGACTGGCTGGCCACTTGTTATGCTTCGGTGGACTGCCGTGAGAAGGCAGTCAGATTTAGCTTTCCGGGAGAGCCAGTCCTTGTTATTCAGGGAGACCGCAGCGTCACCCTTCCCAGCTTGATTTCGTCTCTTCGCGCTGGTCAGCTCTTGCGGAAGGGATGTCAGGGATTCTTAGCTTATATTTGTGATACTCGAGCTGTAGAGGTTCCGTTGGACCGGGTCCCGGTTGTTTGTGAGTTCCCTGATGTTTTCCCTGATGAGCTACCTGGGCTACCACCTGAGCGCGATGCTGAGTTCTGCATTGATTTGATTCCCGGCTTGGGGCCTATTTCTATACCGCCTTATCGGATGGCCCCGGCAGAGCTTCGAGTGCTGAAGGATCAGTTGCAGGATTTGTTAGATAAGGGGCTTATTCGACCTAGTGTTTCTCCGTGGGGTGCTCCGGTCCTGTTTGTCAAGAAGAAGGATGGAAGTTTGCGCTTATGTATCGACTACCGCCAGCTGAACAAGGTTACCGTGCGGAATAGATATCCGTTGCCACGCATTGATGATTTGTTCGACCAGCTTTAGGGTACGGGGTATTTTTCGAGGATCGACTTGCGATCAGGATACCATCAGCTGCGAGTTCGACAGGAGGATATACTGAGGACAGCTTTCCGCACGCGCTACGGCCACTATGAGTTTTTGGTGATGTCGTTCGGACTCACCAACGCCCCAGCAGCATTCATGGATTTGATAAACCGTACATTCATGCCGTATCTTGACTTGTTCATCATCGTGTTTATCGACGATATCTTGGTGTACTCCCGGAGCAGAGAGGAGCACGAGCAGCACTTGCAGATTACGTTAAAGACTCTGAGGGAGCACCAGCTGTTCGCAAAGTTCTCCAAGTGTGCATTCTGGCTGTACAACGTCGGATTCTTGGGTCACGTGATTACGAGAGACGGCATATGTGTGGACCCGAAGAAGATTGAGGCTGTTCAGCAGTGGCCCCGACCTATATCGGTTACTGAGATCCGTAGTTTTCTAGGCCTGGCGGGCTACTACAGGCGTTTTGTTCAGGACTTCTCCCGTATAGCTGCACCTTTGACCGGTTTGACCCGGAAGGGAGTTCCTTTCGTTTGGACAGAGGAGTGCGAGCGCAGTTTTCAGCAGCTACGGACTTGTTTGACTACGGCGCCGGTATTATCTTTGCCTTCAGGATCAGGCGGATTTGTGGTCTACTGTGATGCTTCGCGAGTGGGGTTAGGATGCATATTGATGCAGCATGGCCGGGTGATCGCTTATGCTTCTCGGCAGTTGAAGAAGCATGAACAGAACTACCCCACTCATGATTTGGAGATGGCTGCAGTGGTCTTTGCACTGAAGATTTGGCGACATTACCTATATGGCGAGTCGTGCCAAATATTCACAGACCACAAGAGCTTAAAATACATATTTCAGCAGCGAGACCTGAACCTCAGACAGCGTCGTTGGATGGAGTTGGTGAAAGACTACGACTGCGAGATCTTATATCACCCAGGCAAGGCGAATGTAGTGGCAGACGCTTTGAGCAGGAGGCCCGGGGGTAGTCTATCCTATTTGCGCGCAGTGCAGAGGCAGTCGTCAGCAGATTGGCAGATTTTATGCGACAGCCGAGTTGAGTTCGAGTTCACTCAGACAGGGGGACAGCTCACGCATGTTCATGCACGCCCACAGTTGCTTGACCGTATATATGAGACACAGCGCAGAGACGACCGTTGCTCAGAGATCATGGCACAGATGGGACGGGGCAGATTTTCCGAGTTCGTGATTGATGATCAGGGGATTTTAAGCTATGGATCTAGACTGTACGTACCATATGCTGATGGATTGCGGCGCGACATTCTTGAGGAGGCACACCGATCAGTGTATAGTGTCCACCCCGCTTCCACCAAGATGTATCATGATATGAGAGAGACCTACTGGTGGGACGGGATGAAGAGGGGCATTGCGGAGTTTGTATCGAGATGCCTGACTTGTCAGCAAGTCAAGACCGAGCACCAGAGGCCCGCAGGAGAGCTACAGCCATTACCCATTCCGGAGTGGAAATGGGAGCAGATTTCGATGGATTTCGTTGTGGGTCTACCCAGGACCAGTCGAGGGTACGACTCCATCTGGGTGATCGTAGATCGATTGACGAAAGCGGCTCACTTCCTGCCAGTGAAGACCACTTTCAGCTTCGCTCAGTATGCCCAGCTTTACATCGACGAGATCGTGCGGTTGCATGGCGTACCGACTTGTATCGTATCAGATCGAGGCACCCAGTTCACCAGCCGACTTTGGCAGAGACTTCAGGAGGCTTTGGGCACTCGTTTGAGCTTCAGCACAGCGTTTCATCCGCAGACCGACGGCCAGTCAGAGCGGACTATTCAGACTCTCGAAGACATGCTCAGAGCGTACGTTTTAGACTTCGGCGGTAGCTGGGATCGTCATTTACCGTTAGTGGAGTTCTCCTACAACAACAGCTTCCAGGATACTATTCATATGGCACCTTTCGAGGCATTGTATGGGAGGAGATGCAGATCGCCCGTTTGTTGGACAGAGCTCAGCGAGAGCAGTTTACTGGGGCCGCAGCTTGTTGAGGAGACGACAGCGAAGATACATTTGATTCGAGACCAGATGAGAGCGGCTCAGAGCAGGCAGAAATCGTATGCAGACAGGCGCCGTCGCAGACTAGAGTTCGCAGTTGGCGATCATGTTTTTCTGAGGGTCTCTCCGATGAAGGGCGTGATGCGATTTGGGCGAAAAGGAAAGCTTAGTCCCAGATTTGTGGGCCCCTTCGAGATTCTCGAGCGTGTCGGCGCTGTTGCATATCGTTTGGCTCTTCCACCCAGCTTTCCCGATGTTCACCCCGTCTTCCATGTTTCGATGCTCCGCAAGTACCTTCACGACCCTTTGCATGCGATTCAGCACCCGACAGTCCAGCTAGAGCGCGACCTTTCTTTTGCAGAGCAGCCGGTGGCCATCCTGGATCGGCAGGTGAAGAAGTTGAGATCGAAAGTTATACCAACCGTCAAGGTCCTTTGGCGTGGCCCGAGCAACGAGGAGGTCACCTGGGAGACCGAGGGCGAGATGAGGAAGAAATATCCCCATCTCTTTGAAGGTACGTGTAGTTATATTTTTTAAATTCGGGGACCGAATTTCTTTAAGGGGGAAGATTGTAGCGCCTTGAAAAGTCGTTTTGGTGTTTTCCCGAAAATCGGTGAAAATTTGGTATTTTTCCGTAAATCGTCTTTTTTGTTATTTTGCAGTTTAGGACTAATTATACCTAATTTGGATACGTAATTGCTAGTTTTTAGTAGCTAATGAGTTACTTATGAAATTCTGGTCGTTTAAAAATTTTCCCTAATTTTTCAATTTTTAATATTATTTTAAGCCGGTAAGAAAATACATTAAATTAGCGATAAATACAAATTTAAATGGGCTAAATTTAAGCTTTAAAATCATGTTAATTAAAATCTAGTTGTAACATAAATTTTTAGTATTTTATTTTAAGTTTTAACTAATTTTTATTATAGAAAACGAAATTTATTGAATTTAAGCTTAAACTTGCAATTTTGGACTTGTAGGGGGTCTTTTTGCATAAATTTTTTTTTACAAAACCCCCATTCACTCTTCCCTCACCCCAGGCCGGCCCACTTCCAGCAACTCAAGAAAAAATTCCTTGCCTCTTTGACTTTTATTCTTGTGTAGAAAAGAGGTGTTTTTTTAAAAGGATTTTGACTTTTTATTGGGTATGGGTCTTTAGTGATTGGTATGGGTTGAACTTGACTTTTCCCACACCCCACACCATCCCCCTCTCCCTTGTTCAGGCCGAGAAAGCTGCAGCCCCCCCCCCCCTTCATCATTTTTCTTTGCATCTTTTTCAAAATTTCATCAAGTTTGCTCCAAAATTTCCAATTTAAACCTCACAAATTTACCCCCATCCTTCATCCCATTCTCCTTAGCCTTTTTTGCTTGGATCATGGTGCTATGAAGCCATCTTTGGAGGCATCTTATTCTTGCTAGATCTCTAGTGTGAGGTATAATTTCTAATCTAAGGTTAAATTGTAGTTAAAGTGTGCTAATTAGGACTTGCATGTTGTGTTAGTATTAAAATTATAGCTAAATCCTAATCTAGTTTTTTTTTCTAGTTCATGGTTTGAAATTAAACTAGGGTTTTAGAAAACCATTATTAGGTTAATTAATTATTTTTGCTATCTAGTGTTTTGCTAACCTAAATCTAAGTGGTTAACTTGCTAATTGGGCTAAAATCTAGTGTTAATTTAGGGTTTTTCATGTATAGTTTGGATGAAGATTGCTAATTACAAAAATCAAGAAAGGGTTGGTTGTGGAATATAGGTTTTGAAGCATAGTTAATGGTTTAAAATTAGTGTAGTGGCTATCTAGTGGGTTAGTTTGGATATTTGTGTTGGATTGTGAGCACTTTATCGCATAACGGCGATGTTGCGTCGTTTTTTTGGAATGTTTGTGCTTACTAGTTTTGTTATAAAATTATGTGATGAATTATTTTTGATATCTTGATGATTGTTTTGTCTTATCCTATGACATTTAGGATGTGTGAGTGCGGATTTTTGAGTGGTCAGGTTTTAGTTTTGCCGGGCGACCAATCGATGTTTTAGATAGTTTTTGCGATTTTCGCGTGTGTTCCGCGCACCTTGTGCACGTTGTATCTAGCTTGTGAACGTTGGTATTTTCGTTTGGGATTTGCGTCGTTTCATGGTATGTAACCTTATGTTTGGTATTGATGTAAATTCCAGGTTCGGTCGCGGAGACGTCAGACGCGGCACGAAAGGGGAAAACGGTGACTGGACGTGACTAGCTAGGGATTCCGGTGAGTAGATGTAACATCTACGGGGGACTATCGTTGGATGGCGCAAGCCACCCGATAGTTTTAGTAGCTTAAAATGATTCTTAGTAATGTTAGTAATTAGGGGTGTAATACTTGTATGATTATTTGCTACATCCATGCCTTATATTGACATACATATGCGAACCTATTCTATAGGACACCTGCACCATTGCCAGGGTTTTTATATGCAGCACGAGCTCTATTCATGCCTACACACACACCCTGGTAATTGCCATGCCACCACACTAGATAACCTATAATTTGAAACCTTTTACTATAATTGATACTTAAACTTGTGCGATTGCCTTTAATTCCTTAAAATGAAATCGTAGAATTGCTATTCATGTGCATGTACCTCATCATATTATTAGTTCATGCCTAGTCTATTAATCATACATCGCAACTTGATTATTGATACCATATGCATTCATTATCATTGGCATATGCATTTATGAGGATTTCTTGAGATTTTGTGATATTCTGGATTTCGGGGGAAAGCCGCAAAATTTCTAAACTTATTATATTTTTTTTAAATATGTAAATTGCGGTTTTCTAGTGATGTAAGTGTCGTCCACCATGAGTTTGCTGTGGTTTTCGAGACCCGTTTCGAGGAGTTGGATGAACCGTCTCGGGTACATGGTGGGCCCGGTAAGGTACCCCGGGGAAAGAAGCTCGTGTTGCTGACGATGAGCCTGGTAGGGGACGGATTACCTACCGGTGACTGTTTGGGACGGCGGATATCCAGAGGATACCGACCGTGGCCGCGAGATGATGAGATATTGATATTGAGATGGGTCAGCCGGATGGCTGAGGCCAGAGATACTATGACATGGATATATGAGATTTGTGATAGTTTTGAGGTGTCGTTGCTGGACACAGGTTCTTATTGATTCTATTGGTATTGTGCTGGTATTTAAAAAGAGATTCCTAAAGGAAAAACATGATTCTTATACTTACACATTCAGATCATGAGTTGATTCGCATTGCATTCATACTTGCTAGTATATTCATATTGCATACATACCTGCTATTATGTCCTGCTTACCTGTATTTTATATGCTAGGATGCTTGTGTGCATGCATTCGATAGCCTGTGTAGATGTTATTTTTTACTCACGAGTTGGCAACTCACCCCCGTTGTGCCACAGCCTTTTGCAGGTCTGCTCCGTCAGTACAGTAGCGGCGGGCACACTTGCTTCTTTTGCCTCTTTTTCCTGGACTCGAGGTTTTGCTCTTAGGTGGGTTATATTATTATTTTTGTACCGCCTTGTATATTCTTTGTATCTAGTGTACTCCATCTACTGTATCTACCAGTATTGTTGTATATTGATCTAGAGATGAGACTGTGAGATTTGTGGATTTTTTTGCTGTATTTTAGGGTCGAGCTCACTTGAGTCGACATGCCGTTTTTCTCATGCTTCTTTATGATTATTTTGCATGTTGTTGTTTTATATTGCGTGGGATTTGTGACCGCCTTGTGGCGAAGAGCTAGCTCCCGCTTGGGGATGCCATATTTGTTGGATTTATATATATTCTTGTTGTACCCATTTTGGGGGGCAAGTATTTACAAAGGGGACTCTGCCGAAATTTTCGGAAAAATTGATTTTGTTTTTAAAAAGGTTTTATATGACTTATTTAATAAACTCGCTTTCAATTGATTGGTTTTTCTTCACTCTTTTGCTTATTTGGTTTTGGTTTTCTGGGCTTTGGCTTACTTATTTTACGGACGTCTTGAGACGTTTCGTAAACTTAAGTGCCAGTCACGTTCCGTACCCTGCGGGTCGTGACAACTATTTATGCATTTAATAAAATGTTTGATTTCATCGTACCTTTATTTCAAAACTTCACCTCTTTATTTTCTTTAAAAAGGTTTAGATTTCTGGGCTTTGGCTTACTTGAATTACGTTATGCCTGTAGACGTAGCGTGAATTAAGTGTCGGTCATGAGATAATAAATTTTGGGTCGTGACAAAGTTGGTTTCAGAGCGGTAGGTTTAACCTTGGTTCAAGTCTAGGTTTGACTATATGGAGTCTGGGGCGTAACCTATTTCGGAACCTAGGCTTGACCTTATGGAACTTAGACTTGAACAAGGGGGTATTAGACCCGAACTTTCATTACATAGGTTGACCCTGATTGATGGAGTAGGTAGCTTGAGTAGAGTGAAGTATCGTACGTATGTTCCGCGGCATATTTATGATACGATACTCCGCTTAAGTGACCTTAGGATGTACACATTTTGAGATCTGTGATTCTCTTCGTCCCCATGATTATACTTCCATTTGAGATCTTTGATTTTATTCATTTCCATGATCATACTCTCATTGATTCTATTCCTCCTTATGATCATGTATCCATTTTGGGATCTGTTGATTCCGTTTATTCCCTTGATCTGTTTTCTTCGATACATGCTTAAGGTTCCTGTCACCATGGTTTGAGCGCAGATTGAGCTGCTGCCGGTGATGCGGTCAAGGCGAGCTCGTCATGGATGAGGACTGACCATCGTATTTTCTGGTGACATGGGAATGTATCGATTTAGTGTTATGTTATGATCTCTCGTTTGAGGTGAGTGTTCAGTTTTGCACCGGATGATCAGGCTACTTATAGTGGCTGCTTGTTGTAAAAGAACTGTTGATGTACAGCCTGCCTCAGAGATCGTGATGCTGTTTACCTTACAGACAGATGACCCAGCTGTTGCTGAAATTGATGGGATGTCGCTTCCAGAGCTTATGAGCTGAGATCGCTGGAGCTTTCAGGCAGAAATGCGACGGTAGATAGCTAGTCTATCTTGAGTTGAGTTGAGCAACTGAGATGATTCGTCTGATTTGTTGTGCCGAGGCAGACCCAGTTGAGTTGAAGATTTCCAGTGTGGAGAATCTTACTCAGATCTAGAGTAGATTGATCCAGAGATGACGTTGTTCGTTGGATGATCCGATAGGAGATCAGTAAGTTGACCAGTTTCGGATAGAGGACCTCACCCGGATGCATTGTGAGTTGATCGAGAACGGACGAATATAGAGTAATCCTCAGATGATTGGGACCAGTTCCCAAGAACGTGTTCAGCTAGATATCTTCTACAGAGTGATGAAGATACCGAGTTCATGATTTCGAGTCCGTGTAAGAGACTCCGGATTGACTGTAGCCGATAATGATTGCAGTACGCAGATAGCATGACGTAACGTCGAAATGGGCGATAATAAAGACGAGTGGAATAAGAGATTCGTGCGAGATGTTAACGAGCTGTTGTTACTCCCTGTTGAGATTAGAGATCTGATATGTATACAGAGGCGTTGGGATATGGCCGGTTCCCGAGGAAATGTTGTTCTCAGAACGCAGATGTCCAGGAAACGAAAGAAGATTATATAAGAGTACCAACCTCTGTATTGTTCGGCATAAACGAGATCAGAAGAGACCTTGAGCAGGTTCCTTCCAGGGCACTACTGCGATAAAAGTTGCACCGAGGGTCAGTTGTGTCATGTGTATTCAGAGGGCCAGAGGCCGATGCCAGTGACGTGCTGCTTTACGAGTGGTCATGCAAATTGGCCGAGAGATGACCAGAGGGGTGTCAGAGCGGGACCGTTTTCGTTAGTACACCTGACCGGGCCGACGAGCCAATGGATTGTGAGATTGGTAATCCACAGAGAAAATGAGGACCCAGAGACAGAGGACGCCAGACTGTGAGCAGGAGGCAAGCGGATGTTCTTGCTCTGCCAGTTTTGGGCGCACCGACATTATTCGACATTGTAGGAGGTGTACATCAATGTCATTTGTTGCGATTTGCATTTGTGATCCGAGTATCATGCTTATATCGCTTGGATTTTGAGTTTTGATGATTGAGTTTTATTATATTGTTTTCGTGCACCATGGCTGCACCTACCGGGTATTTACATTTTGGGCATAGTTATTGCATTTGAGATATGCCTTATACACCGTTGTGTTGGTTTATGATTTGTGCATATTTATTGCACTTGAGATCGGTTTTGTGCCTTGGCTGCACATGTTTACGATTTCGTGGATTTCATACGGTTGATTTGATTTGTGCATGTGGTACGCACTCGATTTGATTTTTGCACTCGGTATAGCTCACATGTGCTTGCAGTGCATTGATACAGATTTTGTGCACATAGTTGCACAAGTTTATGATTTTATACACCTTGGTACATTCGGTGTTGTTTTTATACTCATTTGAGTTATTGATGAGTTTTCGTGCATTTGTTGCACTAGATTGGTATTTCGTGCACTAGATGCACCAGATTTATATTTCGTGCACTAGATGCACCGGATTTATAATTCGTGCACTGGATGCACCGGATTTATATTTCGTACACTGAATGCACCGAATTTGTATTTCGTGCACTGGATTCACCAGATTTTTATTTCGTGCATTTGTTGCACCAGATTGATATTCCGTAAATTGGTTGCACCCGATTTATGTATTTGAGCATTTGTGATACCAGCTTTGTGTTTTTGTGCGCGTTTGCACTTAACGTTCGTTTTCGTGCATGCTACTGCACTAGATGATTTTTTTTTATGGACCTGACGCGCTTGGGTTGGATTTTTGCGCATATTAGGCGCTTGGTATTAGATTTTGTGCGCATCGGATGCACTTGAGTTAGATTTTATTAGTGCATGTCGGATGCACTTGATTTAGATTTCATTTGTTCATGATGGATGCACTTGATTTGGATTTTCGCGCATAATTGGGCACATGATATGAGATGTGATTTTATGCACACTGGATGCACTCGATTGGGGTTTTCATTCGTGCATGTTAGTTGCACTGGATTGAGATTTTCGTGCACTATAGATGCATTGCATGTTGTTGTCATGCATACCCGTTGCACTAGACAGATGCTTTCGTGCACACCCGTTGCACTTAGTTTTGCTTTTGTGCATATTGCGGCACTTGTATTTGGATTTGATTTCCGTGCGCACCAAACGCACGTAATTATTGGATACGCCTTTCGAGGCTGATTTTGCTCTTGAGCACGTTGTTTTCATGATAGGTACTATATTATATAGTGGCCGAATAGGACTGATCTGAGGATAATACCTGAGTACTTTGCATGCTTAAAACATTTACTAAGGGGTTTTAAAAAAGGATCTATATTCTCGCTATTTCTTACGTGTCCGTGAGCTACACGAATGTTTTCAAAGGAAAACCATTTAGGATATTCTAAAAGAGCGGAACGTATATTTGAGCAAAACATATATGAATGTATATCTATTACTTTACAAATGAGCGTTCGTCACTTGTGCCGTGAGTTACGCATCACACGGCGATTCAGAAAAGATTTTCCATGTGTTTTATTCAGTTTTAGGAGATTTTTCCAAGGATGCGTACTATATACGTATTATAGTATTCGACTAGTGTATATTGGATTTCAGTAGTGGATTTCGAGATTTGTGTCTCCATTATAACTCTAGTGATTGCGTGACGTTTGACGGAGTTCGATTTTGAGTTTCATACTCGTTTTCAGGCGCACGCGATGCGCTGTGGTATTTCTATATCTTCCGTGATTTCGTAGCCCCGTTGATTTGAGCTGATTATTGAAATGTTTTAGCATTTGGGGGTTTAAATTTAAATTCGGGAACTGAATTTATTTATGGGGGGAAGATTGTAACATTTCAGAAAATATAAAATATTATTTTTGGAATTTAATATTAAAATAATATATTTCGCGAAAACTACCCGATTTGAGAATTTAGGGTTTTCGTAAATGTTGCGCCACGGCAGCGCCCCGGCCGTCTATCCGAGGCCAGAATGCGGAATCAAAATTTTTCTTAACTTTAAACTGGCGCTACCGCGGACAATATACCCGGATCGTAACCATTAATTAACCGATACTAGCTATCAAGAGAGAGGTTGAGAGATATACCGAGTGATCCGAGTACTCCGGTCTTCTCCTCATCGTCCCGATCTCCCGCGGAAACTCCGGTCGTCGCATCCTTGCCGGAAGGGCACCACATCGTCTGCATCTTTTACGGGCTCCCACCTCAATACCGAGGCAACTCGGGCATGAAGCTGGCAAGTCGACGTGCCCAAGATGTGCTATAGAATGTAGTGTAGATGATGCTTGTCTCTTTGGGGTTATGTTGCCTTGATGGAGGAATAAGGTTAAAGAAAAAATGGTACTTTCATTTTTTCCAAAACTAGAAGCATGAGATGAAGAAATGTGTGCTACCACCAAATGGAAATTTTTTCTCTCATCCTTTAATATGTGGCCGGCCAAGCTTAAATGGAAATGGTGGAGGGAATGAATAAATCATGAAGGGAGGTGAGTGTAGGATAAAGAGAATGGTGACCACATCATAAAGCATTATCATAACAAACTTACATCAAACCCATACCCATTCTAATCTCATTAAATGCACCATCATGGAAGAAAGATTCTAATCCTATCATAATGAATACATTAGCAAGAAAAACCCCTCCACAAAAGTAATTTGCAAAACTGCAAATGACCCCCTCCATCGGAAAAGTCCGGCCGGGAAAGAACAAAGAAAAACCGACCGGAACGGAATGCAAACTGGCAACTCCAGAAAACTGGTCCCGTAAATAATTACAGGAAAACCCCGACACTGTGCATACACACCCGCATCTGTATTCAGACCGGATACAAATGCAATGAGACAAAATCTACACTGTACTAAACTAGGATCCGGCTTAAACCAAAGCCGGCTAGTAATATCCGTTCGATCCTGATCCGTGCAATACCGCACGTATCTGATCAAACCCTGCCATATATCCATACGGCCACTAGTACAAACCGTCCGATCCTGATCCGTGCAATACCGCACGTATCTGATCGGACCCTGCCATATCTCCATACGGCCTCTACAGCGTTTCGCCCGAAAGCTTGAGTAACTGAAAGTGTGGTGGACTCTAAAGACTCGTCAATACTATGGTTGTGGATTTAACCACCAGCACGTCAGGGGTATAAGCCAATACGTGACGGGCCACCAGCTATTGACCAAAAAGGGACGTCGATGAGCGAACTCATCCTGACACCCTACTGAGCCTGTCAGTGACAATATCCGTACAGTCCGGTCCGTTCGTCTATGAGCATCGCATGGCGGGCCTAGGGGGTTGGTAAAAGTCAGACCCCCAAAGGCGGTACAAGTCGTGTCGGAGTGAAGCCCAGAACACCCTGAGATACTACTGGAATACCTACCAGTAAATCTCCTGCCTCGGCCGAGGGCTTTGTGTAATGGCTCTCCTAGACACAGCGCGACCTCACCCCCAATACCGGGAGAGACGAACCCCTGCAGATCCGCTCACTGCCTCCATGTGGCTCGGGACTGTACCCAACTAAAACCTGTTTGCACGACTCCTTTGAGCCGTGGTAGGGTAGTAATCAAAGCACAGTGGGAACTCACACGAGACAAATGACGATCTCAGGTCGATGAACTAACCTGTACACATGTCACCTGGGAACTGCTATCTGATGTCTGGTATAATCCCAACTAGCAGGTTCCCGGCGAGTCCTGTCCAGTGTACTCATAACCCAATGAGCACCTGTATACATCTTAGGTGAACCAACTGACACCAGTGGCTTGTGAGACCGGCCACCGCCCCTCGTCGGGGTCTCGACTGTATACACTAGTCTACTAATGGAGTATCGATGCCCTGTCTCGAAACTCCCACGACTAGGGACCATTTAAGGATGTGCTTATAGACCCCAGCTCCCACGTATATGATCGCCATCATACTGCTGGTCGTCAAGCAAGAATCCTAGGGGCTCTATCAATGTGTAATAGCGACCTGTCAGGTCACCTAAAGCAGTACACGATGATAAAGATAAACCAGATAGCATACTATCATCTCGAGTAAGACTGTCCTACCGGGATAGGTCCTCCCTCAATCATTGCAATCACGTGCCTGTGATCCAATAATTGACTCTGAGGGCACTATCTCCAACAATCTCCCACTTGCACTCAAGGCTAATTATTGCGACGTCGCATACTCACAGCCCGTGTGATACCGAACACCCAACTCCTCTACTAGTCAGTCTCACAAAGCTCGTTTGCGAAACTATTGCGTTCGAGGAATAGCCTCAGTGAGTGGATCCGCTGTGATGTTTCTTTCTATGTCTCTCTATATCTCAAGTTCGCGGAGAAAGCCATCTCCCGAAATGAGCAATACCTGTCTTAGAATATGTCTGGATATCTGATGGGACCTAGCTCATAAATGAACTCCAAATCCAAACTTCTTAGACTGTATCGATAACTGAATTTAATCAGTACCCAGCGCCATGCCTCCCTCAGTATTGCCTTGGACCACCTGTCCAAAATACTGCCCCTCGTCAGAAGGAGAAACTGTAACTCTGACAGCCACTCTGCCATCCATGTCACCTTGGAAGCCTGGAATGATAACCGTCTCCTAAAAGAGGCTGTCGTTATCACATCCCTAGAACACGCATTTATGTCCTAAAACTGCTTCCGATTGTTTCTCCAGGATTGGATTAATATCAACTTATTGCATCTACTGCAAGAACAACATCTGGTGTGGTACTTGACATCTCATGACTGACTCAATTGCCTAAGCAAGTGATCTGTCAATCATGCGTATCCCTCTCCCCTTTAGTTTGTAAGACACCTTTTAGAGAGGGTGACTCCATTACCTGCAGGTGTACTACCGTGCCAGGAGTCGTCCATTCTAAATACTCATAGAATGCTGTCAAGGTACCCAGATTAGGAAACCACCCAAATCTAGATCTAAAACTATAGATCTAGTAACCAGAATGTCTGATATAATATCCAAGTCCTGTGTGGAGAAAACACTGTGTGACAACCAAAGTATAATCGATCGTAGTATAGGAATATTACTTCCTACTCTGTGTATGTCATCCAAAACCAGGACATCACACCCTACTACCTTCTTAACAGATCCATCCCCTATTCTGATGACGTCAAACCTATGACTGTCACATCAGAAATAGATGATCTATCTCCGCTATATCTGCTTTAGTCTATAGACATAAGCCTGATTTCCACCAATGCTTCCGCTGCTCCCACTGACTACGACAACCCTCTGGCAGAGTCATATAGACGTGCACTTCTAAAGCTAGTTTAGAACGACGCTATACTCATCCTCCTGCCGGGTCTCGCAGCCTGGAACAACAACAATGGCAAGTGTGGGTAAACAAGAACTTCCCTGTCACCGTCCTTGAGGCTACCGGAGTACCTCTCGGGTGCCTGAAGTTACCCACCTTATCTGCGGAGTGGCCAATGGAATGTCAAATCAGATTGAATCTTTAGGTTCCTTATCAAATCTTCAGTAATCGTTTGCGGTTCTGGAATCGCTTCCAGTTCTACCATACTCCCACTACTGTTTTCTGAAAAATAACCATTTCTTTAAAATGTGGCGAGTTAAGAACAATATCACTATTGATCTTCCAGATGGTAGAAAGTCAACCCTCGTCATAGCCTGGGTCAACCCACAAACAGCCATTACAGAAACGCGCCTTGAGTTGCCCAGTGTCTGGTTTTAATCATAAGCCGGACAACTCCCCGTACCTTAACATCGTTAAGATATGAACTGTTCTATACCCAATATAGAACCAGAGGCACTGATTTAATTAAACCAGATTCAAATCATGCAGCTGTCTCTAGTGCATGTCAACTAAATGGAAGGAGGCCGATCAGCGTTACCCAACTTAGGAATGCTTCCAATTATGAGTAACCTGAAAGAGAAGCAAGTTCTCATTACTATCAACTGAATACCATACACAAGTATCTACATCTTCGATCACCTTGAAGAATCCCGATACTTGCAATACCTGGTTCTCTACTCTATTCTTATACCAATAACTCCTCAAAACTCAGACCCTGTGTTTCTACGAAACACATGTCTAAGAACTAGAGAAGTTAAAAGTAAACAGAATATAGTATGAGGACCAACCCCTCTGTCCTAATGGACACTGGACAACATACAATACTCTGTATAAGTCCGCCGAGTCTAACAACTCTTTCACTGTGTGTCGTAGGTTGAAAACTGTACTTATGGTTAAGAAGAATTACACCGCTGTTTAATGCTTCTTACCTAACCATCCACTGATATAGGTAAATGTCATCGACATAATATCAAAAGGTATATCTCACTCTATGAAAATAGACGTACAGATATATCAATTTGAAATTGGTGCACAACAGCGGATATTCAAAACCAAATATTTGCCGACCGGCAAACAGCTCAGGTGATCTCCTCAAATATCACTGATTACAACGAATCCATATATAATGAGGATGATCACCCAATTCCCAATAACTTACTCCCACTCATCATCTGTAAAACCATACAGATGTGAGAATCAAACCTGGTAAATACATACACTGGAGCAAGTGTCTAATCAGGAAATCAGTTTTCTTTTAACAGTACATAGTTGAACTGAAACATTGAAATGTTTCGATAGGGTATCCTGGTATTCCTAGTAATGCCTCTACCATTATCCAGATTCACAACTGTAACCGTATATCTCTTTGCCATCTGTCCAAATCCCTTTATATGTCTTTAGTCATTACCGTCTGCACACCCCCTTAGGCCAAATGGTTTTCTTCCTTCCCTACCTTTCGGCACCAGCCTATGGTTTAGAAGAAGACTATCCAATAAGCATAATGGGTGTACTGTCCTAATCCTAGGAACACTCGCAATGCGAGAGAAGGTGAAGATAAAAGACAACCGAATAAACCTTATTCCTATTTCTCCTGGACCAGAATCCATCCCCGAACTGGAACAAGTTCCTTTCGAGTTCGTATATAACCATACGATGGAGTATCCAAATAAACTGTGGATCTTCGTAGTGATACGGAGTGTCCTGGAGAAATACAAAGGTGATTTAGGTTTGGCGAAGATATACTCGGTTTGGTCGTGAATAGCAGTCGCAATTTACTTTGCCCTCTTACTAATCCCTTGCTTTGTCTTAACTTAATACCTTCTGTACACCATCGTTATGCTAATTGGTTTTCTTCATTCCCCGCCGTTCGGCACCAGCCTAAGGTTTGGAAGAAGACTATCCAATTTGCATAATAAGTGTACTATCTCCTAAACCAAGGAGTACTCGCAACCTGAGAGAAGGTAAAAGGAAAAGACAACTGAATAGTCCTATTCGTTTTCTCCAGAACCAGAAACCATCCTCGAAGTCCTTCGAGTTCGTATATAACCATACGATGGTTTTGTCCAATGGAAGTGGACGTTTGTAGTAATACGGGGTGTCCTGGAGAAAAGGGTAAAAGTAGGAGTGGCAATGAGGTCTGCAACTCTGACAATCCAAAAGCCAGTGTTAAGAAGGTTCGGTCAACTTGGTCACTGAGTCATAGTCCAGGGTCGGGTCAATGGTTGCTGCCAAAGAGAGAGAGAAAAGAAACACTCAGCGTGCACTCTAACCTAGATCAGAATGGTTATCACTTTATCTAATCTGGAAACCTCCCACTGTCACCTCAAATTCTTCCCCAAACCTGAAAGAAGAATTAGTCGGGGTCACCCGAGGAGTAAACCAACTCATCAGTGGGAATCGGGATCCAACTATCATCGCATGATAACGTGACGGAATCCGCTCACGGTATCACACTCCAGAAGGTATGCGCATGCCTGGCAAGTTTCAGTTCTTTTGAAACTCCCGATGTGATGTTTTTACCCCTAGGACCCAAGTGACCTTGACAATGCCAACAAATCAAAGAGTCCTAGTCAAGTTCTACCCGTCATTATCTTGATTGCGTTAAACCCACCCGTACGATTCCTTGACAATGCCAACAAGACCGTACGACTGTCCTAACCAATCCACTTATCCATGTGACAGAAAAGCACTACATAGCTACCGAACACTACGCATCGGCAATGCACGACAAACGTAGCACGAACACTAAGTAATGCTAATCTGAAATGACGGAGGGCTACGACTGGTTTTTGGCGAAAAACCTTTAACGTAATGAACTTGATATCGTTGAAGGAACATGATAACTTTTTAGAAAATATAGTGACGAAAACCTTTACTAAAGAGGTCACTCCCGGTGAAGGGATCTCGGCTCTTTCCCCGTAGAATGAGGTGCAGGATATTCCAACTGAATACCACGATGCAAAGCAAAAGTAATCGGCTATAGTGAAGTTAATGCCCTGACGCAAACTTCTGTCCAAGGGGTCATTCCCGGTGAAGGGATCTCGGCCCTTGCCTCGTCGATTGAGGAGCAGGATATTCCAAATGAATACCACGATGCAAAACAAAAGTGAACGTCCTTGCAATAACAGCTTTTTGAAAAGTGTTCCAAAAACATCAGATTAGGTTTGTTTATCTTGCATTGATCCGAATCAATGCAGTCCCATCAATTGATCACACCACAAAGAACGAAAATATACTGACGTACGTATATGCCATCCGCATTCGCCACTGGGTCCCGTCATCACCCGTTAGGTTAGCTAACTAACGGCAGAGCGGGGACTGGACTAGCGCGGATGAAAAACATATACAACATCTACTAATATATATACCAATATATAGTATTTCGCTCAAGGCGTGAATAAAATGCAACATCACAGAAATGTACAGCATCACAGAACAATACAGATATCTAGAAGCCCCGGGTTTCACAGAGCCGCTGCAGAAACCCGACGTTCCCCTGGTCGTGTGGATAGCCTGTGCAATGAAATCCTAGACCCCTACGGGCGTGGCAAGTCACCCGCCAAAACCTGAAGCGAGGCAGCTCCCTTCAACACCGTGAATGGACCACCCAGCACTTCACGGAATCCGATAACTTGGGCACCCCTCCTGGGTCAACCTGTACCCCCTACGAGTGCGGCGAATAGCCCGCCAATCCTGGAGTGAAGCCCCCTCCGTCCCAATGCCATGAGATGCGGGCTTGTTGCCCTCCAGAACCCGGCTATCCGTGCACCCCACCGCGGGGCAATCCTAGTACAGAAAGTAAAATATACATACACCGGGTACATCGACCGCAACCAGGTCGTGCCCCAAAAGAATAATACAAACAGGCAGTGACGGCAGTCCACATGTCGGACGCTCGCCCCGTAATATCAAATGTACATATAAAACAAAACTGTACTAGCATTGCATCCAGGCTATCCCCCACGACCGATCCGCAACATCACAGCATAAACACAGAACATCAACGTGAAAGTTACGTTCACAAATCCGTCTAACCGGGCTATAGCAGTTAGACCGGATTTACCGATCGAGTGACATTCACGGTCGCAGATATAATGTAAATATTGTGAAATAATGTGTTTAAAATATCCAATTGATCAAAAATTAACAAGTGGGCCCCCAAGTAATACTGTAGCACTCACAGAAATTCTGGGCCCAAGTTTAATGTTCCAAAACCCCTATTTCCCTGTAAAAAGATCACTGTGAAAAATTGGTCCAGTGAACACACTGAACTGCGGCGGAACCGCGGCGCCAAGGGGGGTTTGGCCGCGGTTCCGCGGCTGTTCTACAGTAACACTCGTCCAAATTTTCACAGATGTCTTATAATTTCATGTACATCAGTTTTCTACAACCTGAAAAATTTTTAGAGCCCGGAAAAAATCGACAGAAAACTGATGCAAGCAAAACGCGGTTTTTGGAATTTTGGTCGATCGGATAAGTAAAACACATTAGAACAAGCTAGACAAGGTTAATGGCGTGGCTCTGATACCATGTTGCGCCACGGCAGCGCCCCGGCCGTCTATCCGAGGCCAGAATGCGGAATCAAAATTTTTCTTAACTTTAAACTGGCGCTACCGCGGACAATATACCCGGATCGTAACCATTAACCGATACTAGCTATCAAGAGAGAGGGTGAGAGATATACCGAGTGATCCGAGTCCTCCGGTCTTCTCCTCATCGTCCCGATCTCCCGCGGAAACTCCGGTCGTCGCATCCTTGCCGGAAGGGCACCACATCGTCTGCATCTTTTACGGGCTCCCACCTCAATACCGAGGCAACTCGGGCACGAAGCTGGCAAGTCGACGTGCCCAAGATGTGCTGTAGAATGTAGTGTAGATGATACTTGTCTCTTTGGGGTTATGTTGCCTTGATGGAGGAATAAGGTTAAAGAAAAAATGGTGCTTTCATTTTTTCCAAAACTAGAAGCATGAGATGAAGAAATGTGTGCTACCACCAAATGGAAATTTTTTCTCTCATCCTTTAATATGTGGCCGGCCAAGCTTAAATGGAAATGGTGGAGGGAATGAATAAATCATGAAGGGAGGTGAGTGTAGGATAAAGAGAATGGTGACCACATCATAAAAGCATTATCATAACAAACTTACATCAAACCCATACCCATTCTAATCTCATTAAATGCACCATCATGGAAGAAAGATTCTAATCCTATCATAATGAATACATTAGCAAGAAAACCCCCTCCACAAAAGTAATTTGCAAAACTGCAAATGACCCCCTCCATCGGAAAAGTCCGGCAGGGAAAGAACAAAGAAAAACCGACCGGAACGGAATGCAAACTGGCAACTCCAGAAAACTGGTCCCGTAAATAATTACAGGAAAACCCCGACACTGTGCATACACACCCGCATCTGTATTCAGACCGGATACAAATGCAATGAGACAAAATCTACACTGTACTAAACTAGGATCCGGCTTAAACCAAAGCCGGCTAGTAATATCCGTTCGATCCTGATCCGTGCAATACCGCACGTATCTGATCAAACCCTGCCATATATCCATACGGCCACTAGTACAAACCGTCCGATCCTGATCCGTGCAATACCGTACGTATCTGATCGGACCCTGCCATATCTCCATACGGCCTCTACAGCGTTTCTCCCGAAAGCTTGAGTAACTGAAAGTGTGGTGGACTCTAAAGACTCGTCAATACTATGGTTGTGGATTTAACCACCAGCACGTCAGGGGTATAAGCCAATACGTGACGGGCCACCAGCTATTGACCAAAAAGGGACGTCGATGAGCGAACTCATCCTGACACCCTACTGAGCCTGTCAGTGACAATATTCGTACAGTCCGGTCCGTTCGTCTATGAGCATCGCATGGCGGGCCTAGGGGGTTGGTAAAAGTCAGACCCCCAAAGGCGGTACAAGTCGTGTCGGAGTGAAGCCCAGAACACCCTGAGATACTACTGGAATACCTACCAGTAAATCTCCTGCCTCGGCCGAGAACTTTGTGTAATGGCTCTCCTAGACACAGCGCGACCTCACCCCCAATACCGGGAGAGACGAACCCCTGCAGATCCGCTCACTGCCTCCATGTGGCTCGGGACTGTACCCAACTAAAACCTGTTTGCACGACTCCTTTGAGCCATGGTAGGGTAGTAATCAAAGCACAGTGGGAACTCACACGAGACAAATGACGATCTCAGGTCGATGAACTAACCTGTACACATGTCACCTGGGAACTGCTATCTGACGTCTGGTATAATCCCAACTAGCAGGTTCCCGGCGAGTCCTGTCCAGTGTACTCATAACCCAATGAGCACCTGTATACATCTTAGGTGAACCAACTGACACCAGTGGCTTGTGAGACCGGCCACCGCCCCTCGTCGGGGTCTCGACTGTATACACTAGTCTACTAATGGAGTATCGATGCCCTGTCTCGAAACTCCCACGACTAGGGACCATTTAAGGATGTGCTTATAGACCCCAGCTCCCACGTATATGATCACCATCATACTGCTGGTCGTCAAGCAAGAATCCTAGGGGCTCTATCAACGTGTAATAGCGACCTGTTAGGTCACCTAAAGCAGTACACGATGATAAAGATAAACCAGATAGCATACTATCATCTCGAGTAAGACTGTCCTACCGGGATAGGTCCTCCCTCAATCATTGCAATCACGTGCCTGTGATCCAATAATTGACTCTGAGGGCACTATCTCCAACAGTAAAATGGTATAAATATATACTAATAATTATGAAATAATTGGAGATTTAAAATTATTTATTCATTTAAAAATATATTTATTGGATTTGGCATTTTTATAATTAATTATATGCAGTTTAAATAAAAATTGATTAGTGCACTACTAATCGCGATTAAGCCAAATCCGTATTTTTATATTTTTTCATGGTTAGTGCACCATGACATGTTGCATTTGGTTGCATGTTATTTCATTGGTATTTGTTGACATTTGAATTTTAGAGAAAAGAAAAAAAGAAAAGGGTAAAAGAGTGAATTATTGGAGAGAGAGAGTGAGACATGAGTTGTGAGAGGGTGAGAATAAGAAAGAGAGAGAGAGAGGGCATCCATCATTTTCCTCCCCCATTGTTCTTTCTTCATCTTCCTCAATTCATGTTCCCTCCACCTCCACCTCCAAGTATCATCTCAATATTTTCATCAAAACCCTATACTCCCTTCATTAAAAATGATCCCCTCCCCATCCTCAACACTTTCGACCTTTCAAAGTTGGATTTCAAAGATTTTGAGCAACTCAAGAAAATTCTTGAGTTGCCAAATGAGGTATATCTCCTTTCATTTAGTTTAGTTTTAAGTTTCATAGCATTCTAGTTTAGTTTAGAATTTGATTAAGTATGGATTTGTGAGCTTGGAAATCCCAAGAGAGGGTTTGGGTGATTTTGGGGACTTGTGATCTGTAGTGGGTGTTTACTTAACCCCTAGTGGTGTTTCACTAGCCAAGACACGGAATAGAAACCAAAATACGAACTTAGAAACTTCCCCGTGTCGGTTTTGTGGTGTTTGATAGCCTACAGGGAATCTAGAGCAACCTGGGACGTTTATGAGAAAATCTATCAAGTCCATAGACCTAGGCAAACGACCAGGAGACCACCACCAAAGTATGAGACCCTGTTTCCCCTTCTAGGTCGGCGAGCTCGGATTTGGGGTTGGTGTCGCCGGTTTTTTGTGGAGTGCCGGTGTTGAGTTTTTGGGTGTAGCTCCTAATACCTATAACCTATCCCCTATACTTGCTAGTTTTGTCCCATTTAACCTGAGCCAAAATCTGGGAGCACATTGGGGTGTTTTTGGTTATGTTTTCCGATATTGGATTTCTTGGTTTTAGTATTTGATATTGTATTTGGTTGTTGGGCGTTTGGACGTCAACAAAAAGGGTTGCTTGATTATTTTTGCATGCGTAGGCTATAGGTTCTAACCTATGAGCGCAACGTGTGCCGTATCGGTTTTCCGAACTTGATTTTAATAGCATTGCGACTATATATTTATTGTAGGTACCTTCGCATCGATTCCGAGACGACGGAGCACATCGACTACGGCTGAACAAGGAGTTCCGCAGGTGAGTAGATTTATATCTACGGGGGAAGTCGGGTGGATAGAGTATAGCACCCCCGCAAATTATAAATGGAAACCAATCTATAGGATACAGTCGTAGAAACCTATATTAGAAAATTATGGATATGTTTAAAAAGATAGATAGAGATGATATGAATGATTGAATATATATATCGAGATATGAAATGAAAGCTATATGGATATGACTCTTTGACATGATATGATAGAAATGATGTCTCGAATTGATATATAAGGATATGAAAAGTGAATGTGAATCACGACATATTGATATGTAGTTGCAAGAGAATAAGTATGAGATTTATAGTAGCATGATACGAGATTGATAAATACAACATGAGATTAATAAGATATAATGTATATGTAAGATGACTTGATGTGATATATTAATGTGATGAAAAGAGTATACGATGTGATATGATGACTTGGTTTGATATGTCGGTATACGGATGCGAGTCGATATGAGATGATTGATACCTTTGCCGGTCCCCTGATATGAGATTGATACGGATGTGACCTGAGAGATAGGTATATATATATATATATAATGATGTGAATAATGAGTGATATGCCGTACGAGATGTTAGGTCCGTACCCTCATTGTCATATAGGTTGATAGGATTCTTAATTGTTTAATGCCGCCGTACGATGGATTACCGTACGTGATGTGTTTTACCTGATGATTGATCCATACCCTTGACTAGAGGATGCCGTACGATGGTGTAAGGTTCTTAGGCACTATGTGAAGGTTCTACAAGGCATCAAACATGCCGTATTTTAAAATTTACAAGTGCCAAACAACCTAAGCAAGGATCCTTACTAGAGAATTAGGGTTAACATTGAAAGTAAACATATTTACTTCTAAGTGAGAGGGATTACAACCTTTGTAGTCCGTTCCTTTGCTTCATAAGCTCCGAGTTGAGATCCCTTCATTGCGATCATCATGCTCCCGGACTCTAGAGAGGCTCCATGAGGTGAATGAGACATCCTTGTTTGAAGACTTCACAATCGAAGATGATCTACCTTGAGAAATCACAATCCAAGCTTACACTTCACTAATTAGGTATTAGTGAAGCTAACACCCTAATCTAAGTGGCTAGAATAGATGAGGATGATGAAGTAGGAATTTTGCTCACTTTTTTTTTATTTCTCACTTCATTTCATCACTTAGAAAAAATCAAGCAAGCTTTTTCAAGGAGCAAGAAGAAGAAGAAGCAAGTGATGAATGAATTATTGTTGTGAGGTTAGAAATACAACCATGGGTTAAATGTGTCATGGCTAACTCATGTAGAGAATAAACTATGGGCTAGGGTTAAAGGTTAGGTTAATAAATATCTTAGAAAAAATCATGAAGGGTGGACTAAGTCAACACAAGAAAATGTCTCAAGATTAATCCACTCAATTAGAATTAACTAAGGTAATTAAAAACCTTAACCATAAACCTAGCCATGGTATTAATCTCATAAACCCTAGTTGCACCTAACATGTTACAATATTATATATCACATATATAACATTTAATGTAACAAAGAAATGAATATAATAAACATATATCACATATATGTTAAATGGATCCAAAGTGAGAAAATGAAATACTTAAGTGAGCAATATATTAGTTAATGTAATTTAATATATCTAATATGTAATTTTACATTAAATTATTAAATCAATAATTGATTTAATAATCCGGCTATATTACATATAACCGAGTAATATTGTATGTGTCATCTTATCGAATCAACACTTGATCCGATAACTCGGCTATATCACATATACCCGACCGATATCATATATCACGAGAATATAATACTGTATCACATATCGTATTAATCACGGTCCCGCACATATCACATATGTGCTCCTACTCCGTTTTGCCTGAGTCAGGAAACCTCTGTGTAGGACTCTAAAGACTCGTCAATACGCCGGCAGTGGGTGATGATCATATCAAACACCCACAAGCTGCAAGCGGTCAGCTAAACGTAACAGCCATCCAGGTATTGACCGATCCGAAGATCAACAAGCAAGCCTGTACACACTCCTGTGAATCCAATCAGTAACACTACCGTACAGTCCGGTCTCTTCGTCTGATATGTCGCATATCTCGTCTAGGGGTGGTAAACATTAGACCCCAGTAACTCGATAAGTCGTGTCGATATGAGGCTCATAACGGGTCGAGAAACTACTGATAACACTTACCAGTATATCTTTGAAACAACCCTAGCTAGGGACTTCCTGTTATAGCCAATCAAGCACAGCGCAACATCAACCCCCAATACCGGGAGAGACGAAACCCCTCCTACCGCTCATTGCATCTATGTGATTCGGGACTGTACCCAAAAGCCACCGTTTTGCATGTTCTCTTGAACGTGGTAAGTTGGAAATCAAAGCACAGTGGGAATCACCCTAGACTCTATGACGATCTCGGGTCTACAGACTAATCTGCACCAGTGTCACCAGAGAACTGCTATCTGACGATAGGTATAATACCATCTAGGAGTTCTCGGCGAGTTCGTCCAGTGTACCCAGTCTCCATTGAGCACCCGTATACTATCTCTGATGTTAAACACCAATGGATATGGGATCATCCATCGCCCATCTACATGGGTCGAGAAGTTATACGCTAGTCTACTATGATATATCGACGCCCTGTCTTGATACACCCTCGACTAGGAACATTTGAAGGATGAACTTACCGACTACACTGTCCCCACTGGTATGATCTGCATCATAATCCTGGTTGTCAAGTACTTATCCTAAGGGCTTTATCAACATGCGAGAGCAAGACAGTAAACCAATACAAGTCAACATGTTAAGACAAAGTGAAACCAGATAGTATACTATCATATCGAGCAAGAAAGTCCTCTCTATATATCCAATCATCCACTATAATATACATCATATGTACAACAATGGCCTATAAGGCATATATATAACTAACAATCTCCCACTTGTACTAAGGCCAGCTGTTGTAGTATCTCATATCCAACATCCCGAAGCGTCTCTCAAATTGTATCTGGGGTATGGCCTTCGTGAGTGGATCCGCAGTGTTGTCCTTCATGTCAACTTTCCTGACCTCGATCTCGCGGCGATCAACTATCTCCCAGATCAGGTGATACCGCCTCAGAATATGCTTGGATCTTTGATGGGACCTGGGTTCCTTGGCCAAAACCACAGCTCCATTGTTATCACAATACAAAGGTATTGGATGCTCAATGGACGGAACCACACCAAGTTTAGTGATGAACTTCTTCATCAAGACAGCCTCTTTAGCGACATCGTTGGCAGCGATGTCTTCATCCTCCATCGTCGAGTCTGCCACGGTTTCCTGTTTGGAACTCTTCCAACACCGCCCCTCCATTGAGGCTAAAGACAAATCCCGAGTGCGACTTAGAGTCGTCCTTATCACTTTGGAAGCTCGAATCGGTAATGGACTCCACATGGAGTTCTCCGTTACCATACACCAATAACATCTCTTTAGTCCTTCTCAAGTACTTGAGAATGTTCTTCACAGCTGTCCAGTGACTCTCTCCTAGATCTGCTTGATACCTACTCACTACACTTAGTGAGTATGCTTCATCGGGTCTGGTACATAGCATCGCGTACATGATAGAGCCTACTGCCGAATCATAGGGAATCCCTTGCATGCGAGCTCTCTCCAAATCAGTCTTAGGAGACATCTCTTTGGAGAGAGTGAGTCCAGAGATCGTGGGTAAATTCCTACGCTTGGATTCTTCCATACTATACCTTTTTAGTATGGTGTCAATGTACCTGGATTGGGACAATCCCAGTATCCGTTTGGATCTATCTCTATAGATCCTAATCCCCAAAATGCACGAGGCATCACCTAGATCATTCATTGAGAATCTTTATGATAAGAAGAGCTTGACCGAGTGCAGCATAGGAACATCATTTCCTATCAAGAGTATGTCATCCACGTACAATACGAGAAAGACAACCATACTCTCTACCACCTTCTTATAAATACAAGGTTCATCTATGTTCTTGATGAAGTCAAACTCTTTGACTACCACATCAAAACAGATGTTCCATCTCTGCGATGCCTGCTTTGACCCGTAGATGGATTTAAGCAGCTTGCACACCTTTTGTTAGTGATATGTATGCCCTAGAGGCCATTACTGTACATGCGATGTATATTGTAGTAGATGCTTGGACATATATATGGAGGACTTTCTTGCTTGACATGATAGTATGCTATCTGGTTGCTCTTTATCTTAACATGTACTCTGATAGTCTCTGTGTTACATATTGATAAAGCCCTTAGGATGAGTACTTGACTACCAGGACTATGATGCAGATCATACTAGTGGGGACATTGTAGTCACTAAGTACATCCTTCAAATGTTCCTAGTCGCAGGTGTATCGAGACAGGGCATCGATATACCAGAGTAGACTAGCGTATACTTCTTGACCCATGTAGATGGGCGATGGATGATCCCATATCCATTGATGTTTGACATCAGAGAAAGTATACGGGTGCTCAGTGGAGACTGGGTACACTGGACGGACTCGCCGAGAACTCCCAGATGGTATTATACCTCACGTCAGATGGCAGTTCTCTGGTGACACTGGTACAGGTAAGTCTGTAGACCCAAGATCGTCATAGAGTCTTGTGTGATTCCCACTGTGCTTTGATTTCCATCATACCACGTCCAAGAGGGCCTGCAAAACGGTGGCTTTTGGTACAGTCCCGAATCACATGGAGGCAATGAGCGATAGGAGGGGTTTCATCTCTCCCGGTATAGGGAGTTGATGTTGCGCTGTGTTCGATTGGCTATAACTGGAAATCCCTGGCCAGGGTTGCTGAGATTTACTGGTAAGTGTTATCAGTAGTTTCTCGAACTGTTATGGACCTCATATCGAAACGACTTATCGGTTACTGGGGTCTGACGTTTACCACGCCTAGACTGGATATGCGACATATCAGACGGAGAGACCGGACTGTACGGGAGTGTTACTGATTGGATTCGCAGGAGAATGTACATACTTGCTTGTTGATCTTCTGATTGCTCAATACACGGGTGGCTGTTACGTTTAGCTGACCGCTTGCAGCTTGTGGGTATTTTTATATGATCATCACCTACTGCCGGCGTATTGATGATTCTTTAGAGTCCTACACAGAGGTTTCCTGGATCAGGCAAAATGGAGCAGGAGCACATATGTGATATGTGCGGGACCGAGAATAATGTGTGTATGCGATACCGTACTAGATTCTCACGATATGTGATATCGGCCAGGTATATGTGATATAGCCGGGTCATCGGATCAAGTGTTGATTCTATGAACTGATACTTGTTATATTAGTCGGTTATATGCGATATAACCGGATTATCGGATCAAGTGTTGATTCGATAATTTAATGTATAATTATATATGTGATATATTACATTACATTAACTAATATAAGCTCACTTGAAGATTCTTTTTCTCACATGGATAATACATTTATATATATACGATATATGTTGATTGTATTATTTTCTTTCGTTACTATCTATATTATATATGTGATATATAATATTGTAACATGTTAGGGTTAAAATTGAAACTAAGGTTTTGAGAATAAAACATGTTAGGGTTTGGATTAAGGTTAATGTTATGGATGAGCTTTGTGGAAGCTTCTTGAAGCTTTGACTTTAGTCTTCATCCTTTGATATTTTGTGCAGATATTTGTTAACCCAACCAAAACTCAACCCATGGTTTATTCTCTACAAGGGTTAAGGATGTGATCTTTAACCCATGGTTGTAATTCTAACCTCACACAATAATTCATTATTCATCACAAATGAAATTCTTCTTCTTCTTGCTCTTGAAAAAAGCTTTCTAGCTTTTTGTGATGTGATGAAATAAAGTGAGAAATTGAAAACAAAAGAGAGCTAAATTCCTACTTCATCATCCTCATCTATTCTAGCCACTTAGATTAGGGTGTTTCCTTTACTAATACTTGATTAGTGAAGCATGAGCTTGGGTTTGAGTTTCTTCAAGGTAGATCATCTTAGTTGTTGAAAATTGGAAGTAAGCTTGCATCTTTCTCTTCATGGAGCCTCTCTAGAGTCCGGGTACTTGATGATCGCAGCGAAGGGACCTCAACACGGAGTTTATGAAGCGAAAAAATGGACTACAAAGGTTTTTATCTCTAACTCTTAGAAGTAAAGTTGTTTACTTGTAAAGTTTACCCTGATTCTCTAGTTAAGATCTTGGTTAGGGTTACATAGCACCCCAAATTATTATAAAATGGCATGTGTGATGCCTTGCTAAACCTTTTTGTCGTGCTATACAACCTTACAGTGGTATCATAGCCAAGCTAGAGCATTAGGCATTGTCTATACGAAGTTTAAAGTCCGATCGAACTCCGAAACCCCGAAAAATCCCACTTTCTGGAAATTTTTTCAAAAGTTGAAATTTTTCATATTAAAAATACTCAGAAAATCATGCAGGGAATTCTAAGGATTACTATGAAGCACGAAACCATAACTCGCTTAAGGGACCGCAGAACCGCGGCCAAACCATGCGTTTGGCGGCGGTTCCGCGGCCAACTTTGGGAGTTAGGGGCTAATACTTCAGGGTATTATTCTTGGGTACTTTTTCATGCTTCTGGGAATTTTTAATTCTACTCAAGTGTTGAGCTTTCTGGGAAATATTGGAAACTCGTTGATTCGATCGGAAGGTTTAACTTCGTTTAAGTTTTTCCGGGTAATTTAGAACGTGTTAAAAGGTTCGAACGGATATCAATAACTCACTTTTTCCCCTGTCGGAAAACTTTCAAGAGTTGGATTTTTCCTGAGTTTAAAACTTTTAGAAAATCATGCAAGCGAATTTGTGGACCCTCTAGAAGAATGTAACCCTAACTCGATTATGTGACCGTCAAAACTGCCACTGAACCATATGGTTTGTGGTAGTTTAGCGTTGCCACATGTGAGGCGTTGGTTTGACCCTTCTACGGCTGGTTCATAGCGACTGTGACATGTTCTGGGACTTTTTGAACTCCGCTTAAGTGTTGAGCTATTTGGGAAATCTTAGGTGTTTGTTTATTCGATCGGAAAGTTTAACATTGTCTATTTATCTGGAATGTGATACAATATGTGGAATTCATATAGTTATGCATGAAATGCGAAGTATGTGATATTTCGGTTTTAAGATGTCTAAAGTGATTGTGGATTCCAAATGTTGTCGTTTTTCACTTTCTTTTCTGCGACCGTAAGTGTAATATGTGGTGTATCGCCGGTTTCGGTGCTATATGTCAACGACAACTGGGATACGCATATTTACTTACGTTGATGATATGTGATGTTATATGTTGCTGTGATATGTTATATTGGATCGTCGTGTTTTGATTAGCCGGGGGTTTTATGTGAGATGAGAGTTTTTCTTTTTCATTCATGTAAAATTTAATTGTATGTAATATTCTTTTATTGGGGCACTTCCGAGTTGAGGATGATGTCACCATTGTATATTATTTACTTTTCCGCATTAGGATAGACCCACGGCGGAGGGCATAAGTAACCGGGTTCTAAGGTCCAGTGGGAGACCATCTCGAGGAGTCGAGACCGGGTCTCCTAACTTTAGAATTGATAGGGTTGCTTGCCGCTCTCGTAGAGTTCTAGGGATGGGGGTTTGGCTATTCATCGCGATTGTGGAATTCGTGTTTTATACTGGATTAACTTAAAACACGGAATTCCTAGAATATCCAATATTTCATATGTGTTTCTTTTGCTGCAATGTTCTGTGATGAGATCATATTACTACCTGAGACGAATGTTTATATTATATATATGAGATATATGTTATATTGCTGATTTCGTTTCAAATGTGATGCTTGTGAAGCATAATAAAATGGGACTTCATTAATGAAATAAAAGAAACCTAAAGATGTTGTAGAAACTTGTTTAAAAACTGGTAGCTCTAGTTCTTGCTTTGCATAGCGGTATTCCTTGTAGAATATTCAGCACCTTATTCGATAAGGAAAGAGCCGAGATCCCTTCAGCGGGAGTGACCTCTTTAGTGAAAACTAGCAGATGCTACAAACACGGTTTGTCTTTTGATTGCATTTATAGTTTTTGCTTTATATAGTGGTATTTGTGAAATATCCTGCATCTTATTCGATAAGGAAAGTGCCGACGATCCCTTCACCGGGAGTGATCTCTTTAGCAAAACTAGAAAACCCTCAAAAACATTCCATTTAAAATCACTCGATTCTACGACGATATCAAGTTCAGTACGCAAAATGTTTTCTTAAAAACCTGCCGTAGCCCTCCGTCATTTCAGATAAGTCATACTTAGTATTCGTGCTACGTTTGTTGACCCCTGTCAAGGCGTAGTGTGCGGTAGCTGACTAGTATTTATCTGCTGCATATGATGCGATTGTTTTAGGGTAGTCGTGCGGCCTTGTTGACCTCCGTCAAGGGTCGTGCGGGTGGGTTTAATTCAATCAGGAAACGACGGGTAGAACTTGACTAGCACCCTATGGTTTGTTGACCTCCGTCAAGGTCATAGGACGCTAGGGGTAAAATATTATTGGGAATTTCAAGTGTTGAAATTAGCAATGAGATTGCATACCTCCAATGAGATAATTGGATCCCGATACCCGCTGCGAATAAGAGTTACTCCTGGGAGAGTTTTACACATTACAATTAGCCGATCAAGTAGGTGTCTAGAAAGGTGTCAACGGGGTTAAGCCTCTGGGAAAATGAGGTTTACTTTAATTAGGTCTATGCGAAAGCACGGGGAACCTCCCTCAAAGTACCGACGCTAGCCTAGCTGAAAAATTGGCGAACTTGTAGCGTGTAATTAATCCCGGCTAGTCTTTCCTTTTAGGGTTTGAAGGAAAATTTGACTAAAACAGTGGGAGCCATCCTGATTAGATATATTAATAACCAATCTAATCTTGCAAGAGCATACGCTGAGTGTTTTCTTCTCTCTCTCTCTCTAGGTAGCGACCATGTCACGCCTTAATCAAGATAAAAATACAGATATATTGACCGAACCCGCTTGTTATACTGCGTTAGGGAACGTTGGTCCCGCTCCAACTTATAAATGTTATAAGACCGAGCAGGAAATAGGGGATTACCAGAATTCCCGTACCACCCAAATGAAGAAAGTGTATGATGATGCATCATCTTCGGGTGTGTTCATTACAAAGAACTGAGAAAGGGTGATAAGTTTTAAAAGTTAAAAATGGTGCAAGTGTTGCAGCCAAGTCTGTTGGTAGTTATCATCCTGTATTAACAAATACATTGATTCTGAATGAATGTTGTTAGATACCGAACCTGATATACAACATCATATCAGTATCTTTATTTAATAAAGAAAGATACAATTTTGTATTGTTGAATAATGTTTTGAACATTTCTTATATCAAGAGTTTATCAGTTCAGGCACGTTATCTAAAAGCATAGACGTTCTAAATCAAACCACAGTTCTTAATGTACAGAACACACACAAGAGGAAGAGTTCAGAAATGAACAAATCCTTCTTGAGGTAATGTAGACTAGGTCATATCAATGTGACCCGACTAGCTGAACTTACATTAAGATGCATATTTAAACGAGTTTGAATTTACATCTTGTAAAACTTGCCAGTCATGTCACAAAGATAAGATAACCATAGCTCTGTTTATTGGAAACAGAGAAAGAGTTAGTGAACTCTTGGGATTGATACATGATGATGCATGAGGTCCCCTGTCTACACATGCCAGGACTGGTTCTTTATACTTCAGAAGTAGAGAACCAAAACGGGTATAAGTATTATGTCTTTTGATTTGATCAGGAAGGAGAATACTTGAGCATGTGATTCCTAGACTATTCTAAAGGAGAATGAGATTCTCTCTCAGCATTACTCCTCCGTATACACCACAGTACGTTGGTATATCTGTTGGGGATAGTGCCATCAGAGTCAATTATTGGATCACAGGCATGTGATTGCAATGATTGAGGGAGGACCTATGCCGGTAGGACAGTCTTACTCAAGATGATAGTATACCATCTGGTTTATCTTCCTCATCGTGTACTGCTTTAGGTGACCTTACAAGTCACTATTGCACGTTGATAGAGCCCTTAGGATTCTTTCTTGACTGCCAGCAGTATGAGGGCGATCATATACGTGGGAGCTGGGGTCTATAAACACATCCTTAAAAGGTCCCTAGTCGTGGGAGTTTCGAGACAGGGCATCGATACTCCAGAGTAGACTAGTGTATACAGTCGAGACCCCGACGAGGGGCGGTGGCCGGTCTCACAAGCCACTGGTGTCAGTTGGTTCACCTAAGATGTATACAGGTGCTCATTGGGTTATGAGTACACCGGACAGGACTCGCCGGGAACATGCTAGTTGGTCTTATACCAGACGTCAGATAGCAGTTCCCTGGTGACATGTGTACAGGTTAGTTCATCGACCTGAGATCGTCATTTGTCTCGTGTGAGTTCCCACTGTACTTTGATTACTACCCTACCACGCTCAAAGGAGACGTGCAAACAGGTTTTAGTTGGGTACAGTCCTGAGCCACATGGAGGCAGTGAGCGGATCTGCAGGGGTTCGTCTCTCCCGGTATTGGGGGTGAGGTCGCGCTGTGTCTAGGAGAGCCCTTACACGAAGTCCTTGGCCAAGGCAGGAGATTTACTGGTAGGTATTCCAGTAGTATCTCAGGGTGTTCTGGGCTACACTCTGACACGACTTATACCGCTTTTGGGGGTCTGACTTTTACCAACCCCCTAGGCCTGCCATGCGATGCTTATAGACGAACGGACCGGACTGTACGGATATTGTCATTGACAGGCTCAGTAGGGTGTCAGGATGAGTTCGCTCATTGACGTTCCTTTTGGTCAATACCTGGTAGCCCATTACGTATGACTAATACCTCTGACGTGCTAGTGGTTAAATCCACAACCAAAGTATTGACGAGTCTTTAGAGTCCCCCACAGACCGTTTCTCATGTTTCGGGCGAAACGCTGTAGAGGCCGTATGGAGATATGGCAGGGTTTGATCATGTAAGTGCGGTATTGCACGGATCATGATCGGACGGATAATACTAGCGGGCTTTGGTTTAAGCCGGATCCTAGTATTGTACAGTGTAGATTTTGTCTCTTTGCATTTGTATTCTGTCGGAATACAAATGCGGGTATGTATATACAGTAGCGGGGTTTTCCTGTAATTTATTACGAGATCATTTTTTTGAAGTTGCCAGTTTGCTTTCCGTTTCGGCCATTTTTCTTTGTATCTTTCATTGGCTGAAAATTGGTGGAGGAGGGCTTATTTGCAAATGTGCAAATTGGTATTGTAGAGGGTGGTCTTTGTAAATTGTTGCTTCATGATTCTACCATCCTTTGACCTTCATTTGTTCATCATTGTTTGACTTTTGAGTTGTGATGGTTGTTGAAGATGTGACTTGGTTGTGATCATTATTCATTATGATAACCTTTTCTCTTTCTTGCATTATTTTTGGGGCTCACTCCCTCTTCTCATTTTCTTCATGCCAAGGGCCGGCCATTCTCTTTGGGGGGCTGTCCAAAAATATGTGTGGGATTTTTGTTCTCTTCATGCTTGCAAAAATTCCCTAGTTCATAACAAAAGTTCATTCCTCCACCTTGATATCTAAAAAGGTAACTTCAACAACCCCTAGAGACAAACCACTCTACACTTATCCTACAGCATTCTTGGACACGCCGACTCGCTAACTTCGTGCCCGAGTTGCCTCGGTCCAGAGGTGGGAGCCCGTAAAAAAACCCGGCGATGTGGTGCCCTTCCGACGAGGAGATGAAGACCGGAGATTCCGCGGGGAGATCGGGACGACGACGAGAAGACCGAAGGACACGGATCGCTCGGTATATCTCTCTACCCCTTCTCTTGTTAGCTAGGAGTAGGTTATGGCCCGATCCGGGATTTTAGTACGCGGTAGCGCCGGTTTCTTGTAAAAGAAAAGTTTTTGTATTCCGTATTTTGGCCTCGTTCAGACGGCCGCTGCCGTGCACTTACACTAGTATCAGAGCCACTCCATTAACCTAGTCTAGCTTGCTCTAGTGTGTTTAAAAGTTCGATCGAGCTGATTTTCTAAAATGCCCATTTCCAACTCCAGTTTTCTGTCGATTTTATTTTGTGCTCCAAATATTTTTCTGAGCATGTCAAAAAATCGTGCAGGGTTTTTTAAGTATTCTGTGAAATTTTTGTTCACTGTTGTTCCTGTAGCACCGCAGAACCGCGGCCTTACCCCTGTTCCGGCCGCGGTTCCGCCGCAGTATTAAGGAAACAGTGCACCAAATTTTTACAGAGGGTCTTGGACTTAGAAATGGGGGTTTTGGCATATTCTGTTTGAGCCCAGATTTTCTTTGAGTGCTACAGTAGTGCTTGGGGCCCACTTCGGAAAATTCAGTCGATCGAAAATTTTAAATATGTTAGTTCACAGTATTTACATTATATCTGCGACCGTGAATGTCATTTGATCGGTAAATCCTGTCTAACTGCTATAGCCCTTTTAGACGGATTTGCGAACGTGACATTCACGTTGATGTTCTGTGTTGTGCTGTGATGTTGCGGATTTGTCGTGGGGATAGCCTGGATGCAATGTTAGTACAGTTTGGTTTATTATGTACATTTGATATTGCGGGACGAGCGTCCGACATGTGGACTGCCGTCACTGCCTGTTTGTATATTATTCTTTTGGGGCACGACCGGGCTGAGGTCGATGTACCCGTTGTATGTATATTTTACTTTCTGTACTAGGATTACCCCGCGGAGGGGTGCACGGATAGCCGGGTTCTAGAGGGCAACGGGCCCGCATCTCATGGAGTTGAGACGGAGAGGGCTTCACTCTAGAATTGGCAGGCTATTCGCCACACTCGTAGGGGGTACAGGTTGACCCAAGGAGGGGTGCCCAAGTTACCGGATTCCGTGAAGTGTTGTGTGGTCCATTCACGTTGTTGAAGGGGGCTGTCTCGCTTCAGGTTTTGGCGAGTGACTTGCCGCGCCCGTAGGGGTCTAGGATTTCATTGCACAGGCTATCCACACGACCAGGGGAACGTTGGGTTTCAGTAGCGGCTCTATGAAACCCGGGGATCCCAGATATCTGTATTGTTCTGTGATACTTATTACATTTCTGTGATGTTGCATTTTTATCACGCCTTGAGCGAATATTATATATTGATATATATACTAGTAGATGTTGTATATGTTTTGCACCCGCGCTAGTCCAGTCCCCGCTCTGTCGTTAGTTAAGTAACCTAACGGGTGATGACGGGACCCAGTGGCGAATGCGGATGGCATATACGTACATCATTATTTTCGTTCTTTTGTGGTGTGATCAATTGATGGGACTGCGTTGATTCGGATCAATGCAAGCTAAACAAACCTATTCTGATGTTGTTGGAACAATTTTTCAAAAAGCTGTTGTTGCAAGGGCGTTCTCTTTTGTTTTGCACAGTGGTATTCGGTTATGAATATCCAGCACCTCAGTCGACGAAGCAAGGGCCGAGATCCCTTCACCGGGAGTGACCCCTTGGACAGAAGTTTGCGTCAGGGCAATAACTTCACTATAGTCGATTACTTTTGCTTTGCATCGTGGTATTCATTTGGAATATCCTGCACATCATTCTACGGGGAAAGAGCCGAGATCCCTTCACCGGGAGTGACCTCTTTAGCAAAGGTTTTCGCCACTATATTTTTATAAAAAGCTATCCAATTCCTTCAACGATATCAAGTTCATTACGTTAAAGGTTTTTCGCCAAAAACCATTCGTAGCCCTCCGTCATTTCAGACGGGTAGCACGTAGTATTCATGCTATGTTTGTTGGCCTTAGTCAAGGCATAGTGTATGGTAGCTGCTTGTTACCTTTCTGCTGCATAGATAGATGTGTTGGTTTAGGACAGTCGTATAGCCTTGTTGGCCCTAGTCAAGGGCTTGTACGGGTGGGTTCAAATTAACCTGGACAATGACGGGTAGAACTTGACATGCGACTTATGATTTGTTGGCCTTAGTCAAGGTCATAAGAGCATGGGGCAAAAATCACATCGGGAGTTTCTAAAGAAACTGAAACTTGCCAGATATGCGCATACCTTCTGGAGTGTGATAACGTGAGCGGATTCCGTCACGTTATCATGCGATGATAGTTGGATCCTGATTCCCACTGATGAGTTGGTTTACTTCTCGGGTGATCCCGACTAATTCTTCTTTCAGGTTTGGGGATGAATTTGACGTTACAGTGGGAGGTTTCCTGATTAGATAAAGTGATAACCATTCTGATCTAGGTTAGAGTGCATGCTGAGTGTTTCTTTTCTCTCTCTCTTTGGCAGCGACCATGACCCGACCCTTGACTATGACTCAGTAACCAAGTTGACCTAACCTTCTTAAACACTGGTTTTTGGATTGTCAGAGTTGCAAACCTCATTGCCACTCCTACTTTTACCCTTTTCTCCAGAACACCCCGTATTACTACGAACGTCCAATTCCATTGGATAAAACCATCGTATGGTTATATACGAACTCGAAGGAATTTATTCGAGAATGGTTTCCGGTTCTGGAGAAAACGAATAGGACTATTCAGTTGTATTTTCCTTTTACCTTCTCTCAGGTTGCGAGTGCTCCTTGGATTAGGACAGTACACCCGTTACGCAAATTGGATAGTCTTCTTTCAAACCATAGACAGGTGCCGACCGGTAGGGAATGAAGAAAATCAATTAGCCTAACGATGGTGTACAGAAGGTATTATGTAAAGACAAATAAAGGGATTAGTAAGAGGGCAAAGTAAATTGCGACTGCTATTCACGACCAAACCAAGTATTTCATTACCACTCCCACTTCACCTTTGTATTTCTCCAGGACACTCCGTATCACTACGAAGATGTACAGTTACTTGGATACTCCATCATATGGTTATATACGAACTCGAAAGGAACTTGTTCCAGTTCGGAGATAGATTCTGGTTCAGGAGAAATAGGAATAAGGTTTATTCGGTTGTCTTTTATCTTCACCTTCTCTCGCATTGCGAGTGCTCCTAGGATTAGGACAGTACACCCATTATGCTTATTGGATAGTCTTCTTCGAAACTATAGGCTGGTGCCGAACGGTAGGGAAGGAAGAAAACCATTTGGCCTAAAGGGGTGTACAGAAGGTAATGACTAAAAGACATATAAAGGGATCTGGAGAGATGGCAAAGAAGTAGGTTACAGTTTTAAATCTGATAATGGAAGAGGCATTACTAGGAATACCCGGATACCCCTACGAAACATTTCAATGTTTCAGTCTCACTGTGTACTGTTAAAAGAAGATTGATTTCCCAATTAGCCCTTGCTCCAGGATATGTATTTACCAGGTATGATTCTCACATCTGTATGGTTTTACAGATGATGAGTGGGAGTAAGTCATTGGGAATTAGGTGATCATCCTCATTATATCGGAATTCGTTGTAATTGGTGATATTTGAGGAAATCGCCTGGATTGTTTGCCGGACGGCAAATATTTGGTTTTGAATATCCGCTGTTATACATCAATTTCAGATTGACATATCTGTACGTCTATTTTTATAGAGTAAGATATACCTTTTTGAAATTATGTCTATGACATTTACCTATATCAGTGGATGGTTAGGTAAGGAGCATTAAACAGCGGTGTAATTCTTCATAACCATAGTACAAATTTCAACCTACGACATACAGGTTTGAGTTATTAGACTCAGGGGACTTATACAGAGTATTGTATGTTTTCCAGTGTCTGTTAGGACAGAGGGGTTGGTCCTCGTACTATATTCGGTTTACTTATGACTTCTCTAGTTCTTAGACAAGTGTTTCGTAGAAACACAAGGTCTGAGTTTTGAGAAGTTATAGGTATATGAATAAAGTAGAGAACCAGATGTTGCAAGTATCGGGATTCTTCAAAGTGATCGAAGATGTAGATACTTGTGTATGGTATTCAGTTGATAATAATGGTTTTGAGAAACTTGTTTCTCTTTCAGCTTACTCATAATTGGAAGCACTCCTAAGTTGAGTAATGCTGATCGGCCTCCTTCCACTTAGTTGACATGCACTGGAGACAGCTGCATGATTTGAATCTGGTTCAATTAAATCAGTGCCTCTGTTTCTGTATTGGATATAGAACAGTTCATATCTTGACACTGTTAAGGTACGGGGAGTTGTCCAGCTTATGCTTAAAACCAAACTCTGGATAACTCAAGGCACGTTTCTGTAATGGCTGTTTGTGGGTTGACCCGGGCTATGACAAGGGTTAACTTTCTACCATCTGGAAGTCAATAGTGATATTGTTCTAGACTCGCCACAGTTTTAATAAAAATGGATTTTTTCAGAAAACAGTAGTAGGAGTATGGTAGAACTGGAAGTGATTCCAGAACCGCAAACGATTACTGAAAATTTGATAAGAACCTAAAGATTCAATCTGACTTGACATTCCATTGGCCACTCCGCAGATATGGTGGGTAACCTCAGGCACTCGAGAGGTACTTCGGTATGCTCAAAGACGGTGACAGGGAGGTTCTTGTTTACCTAGACTTGTCATTGCTGTTGTTCCAGACTGTGAGACCCGGCAGGAGGATGAGTTTAGCGTCGTTCTAAACTAGCTTTAGAAGTGTACGTCTATATGACTCTGCCAGAGGGTTGTCGTAGTCAGTGGGAGCAGCGGAAGCATAGTGGACAAGTGGCTTATGTCTATTTATAGACTAAAGCAGATATAGCGGAGATAGATCATCTATTTCTGACGTGACAGTCATAGGTTTGACTTCATCAGAATAGGGGATGGATCTGTTAAGAAGGTAGTAGCGTGTGATGTCCTGGTATTTGGATGACATACACAGAGTAGGAAGTGAAATTCCTTTACTACGGTCGGTTATACTTTGCTCGTCACACAGTGGTTTCTCCACAAAGGAAATGGATTTCATATCAGACATTCTGGTTACTGGATCTATGGTTTTAGATCTAGATTTGGGTAATTTCCCAATCGGGGTACTTAGACAGCATTCTAGAGGTGCTTTAGAATGGACGACTCCTGCCATGGTGGTGTACCTGCAGGTGATGGAGTCACCCTCTCTAAACGTGTCTTACAGACTAAAGGGGAGAGGGATGTGCATGATTGGCAGATCACTTGCTTAGGCAATTGAGTCAATCATGAGATGTCAAGTACCACACCAGATGTTGTTTTTGCACGAGCTGCAATAAGTTGATATTGATCCTATCCTGGAGAAACGATCGGAAGCAATTTTAGAACATAAGTGGATGTTCTAGGGATATGATAACGACAGCTTCATTCGGGAGATGGTTATCATTCCAGGCTTCCAAGGTGACATGGATGACAGAGTGACTGTCAGAGTTATAGTTTTTGCTCTGACGAGGGACAGTATTTTGGACAGGTGGTCCAAGCGGGTACTGAGGGAGGCATGGCGCAGGATACTGATTAAGTTCAGTTGACGATACAGTCTAAGAAGTTTGGATTTGGAGTTCATTTTTGAACTAGGTCCCATCAGACATCTGAACATATTCTAAGATAGGTAGTGCTCATTTCGGGAGATGGCTTTCTCCGCGAACTTGAGATAAAGAGAGACATAGAAAGAAACATTAGGGCGGATCCACTCACTGAGGCTATTCCTCAAACGCATTAGTTTCGTAAACGAATTTTGTGAGACTGATTAGTAGAGGAGTTGGGTGTTCGGTATCACACGGGCTGTGAGTATGCGACATCGCAATAATTGGCCTTGAGTGCAAGTGGGAGATTGTTGGGGATAGTGCCCTCAGAGTCAATTATTGGATCACAGGCATGTGATTGCAATGATTGAGGGAGGACCTAAGCCGGTAGGACAGTCTTACTCAAGATGATAGTATGCTATCTGGTTTATCTTTATCATCGTGTACTGCTTTAGGTGACCTTACAAGTCACTATTGCACGTTGATAGAGCCCTTAGGATTCTTGCTTGACTGCCAGCTGTATGAGGGCGATCATATACATGGGAGCTGGGGTCTATAAGCACATCCTTAAAAGGTCTCTAGCCGTGGGAGTTTCGAGACAGGGCATCGATACTCCGGAGTAGACTAGTGTATACAGTCGAGACCCCGACGAGGGGCGGTTGTCGGTCTCACAAGCCACTGGTGTCAGTTGGTTCACCTAAGATGTATACAGGTGCTCATTGAGTTATGAGTACACCGGACAGGACTCGCCGGGAACATACTAGTTGGTCTTATACCAGACGTCAAATAGCAGTTCCATGGTGACATGTGTATAGGTTAGTTCATCGACCTGAGATCGTCATTTGTCTCGTGTGAGTTCCCACTGTACTTTGATTACTACCCTACCACGCTCAAAGGACACGTGCAAACAGGTTTTAGTTGGGTACAGTCCCGAGCCACATGGAGGCAGTGAGTGGATCTGCAGGGGTTCGTCTCTCCCGGTATTGGGGGTGAGGTCGAGTTGTGTCTAGGAGATCCCTTACACGAAATCCTTGGCCAAGGCAGGAGATTTACTGGTAGGTATTCCAGTAGTATCTCAGGGTGTTCTGGGCTACACTCCGACACGACTTGTACCGCTTTTGGGGGTCTGAATTTTACCAACCCCCTAGGCCCGCCATGCGATGCTCATAGACGAACGGACCGGACTGTACGGATATTGTCACTGACAGGCTCAGTAGGGTGTCAGGATGAGTTCGCTCATCGACGTCCCTTTTGGTCAATACCTGGTAGCCCGTTACGTATGACTAATACCTCTGACGTGCTAGTGGTTAAATCCACAACCAAAGTATTGACGAGTCTTTAGAGTCCCCCACAGACCGTTTCTCAAGTTTCGGGCGAAACGCTGTAGAGGTCGTATGGAGATATGGCAGGATTCGATCATGTACGTGCGGTATTGCACGGATCATGATCGGACGAATAGTACTAGCGGGCTTTGGTTTAAGTCGGATCCTAGTATTGTACAATGTAGATTTTGTCTCTTTGCATTTGTATTCGGTCGGAATACAAATGCGGGTATGTGTATATAGTAGCGGGGTTTTCCTGTAATTTATTACGGGATCATTTTTCTGAAGTTGCCAGTTTACTTTCCGTTTCGGCCATTTTTCTTTGTATCTTTCATTGGCTGAAAATTGGTGGAGGAGGGCTTATTTGCAAATATGCAAATTGGCATTGTGGAGGGTGGTCTTTGTAAATTGTTGCTTCATGATTCTACCATCCTTTGACCTTCATTTGTTCATCATTGTTTGACTTTTGAGTTGTGATGGTTGTTGAAGATGTGACTTGGTTGTGATCATTATTCATTATGATAACCTTTTCTCTTTCTTGCATTATTTTTAGGGCTCACTCCCTCTTCTCATTTTCTTCATGCCAAGGGCCGGCCATTCTCTTTAGGGGGCTGTCCAAAAATATGTGTGGGATTTTTGTTCTCTTCATGCTTGCAAAAATTCCCTAGTTCATCACAAAAGTTCATTCCTCCACCTTGATATCTAAAAGGGCAACTTCAACAACCCCTAGAGACAAACCACTCTACACTTATCCTATAGCATTCTTGGACACGTCGACTCGCTAAATTCATGCCCGAGTTGCCTCGGTCCAGAGGTGGGAGCCCGTAAAAGAACCCGGCGATGTGGTGCCCTTCCGACGAGGAGATGAAGACCGGAGATTCCGCGGGGAGATCGGGACGACGACGAGAAGACCGAAGGACACGGATCGCTCGGTATATCTCTCTACCCCTTCTCTTGTTAGCTAGGAGTAGGTTAATGGCCCGATCCGGGATTTTAGTACGCGGTAGCGCCGGTTTCTTGTAAAAGAAAAGTTTTTTTATTCCGCATTTTGGCCTCGTTCAGATGGCCGGGGCACTGCCGTGCACTTACAATATCGGGGCGGAGCAATCACACCCTATGTGATAAGGTGTGCTCTATGATGAGTACTACTTAGTTACCTATTTTCTTTTGGGGGTTATGCACTTGAGAAGCTGCATACCTATTGAATAGGGTTCCAACCAAATCAGGTGCCTACCACTCCATATATGATTTGGTATGGAAAGAGCCCATCTCTTAAGGATGTTAAGATTTGGGGTTGTCCAAAGCAAAATCCGGACAAACTCGAGGCAAGGTCTGTTTTGTGGAAATTTATTGGATATCCCAAGCATTCGCAAGGGAATATCTTCTACCAAACTGGGGAGCAAAAGGTGTTTTGTTTCTCAGCATGCCACCTTTTAGAAAGGGAATTTCTTGTGAAGAAATTAGTGGTCATGAGGTAGAACTGGAAAAAGTTCCAGATATACAAACTGCAGCTGATGATTTGGTAAACCCGAAGGATTCAATATTTTCTAACGAACCTCAGCTTCTCCGCCGATCTAGTAGGATTCCTCATCCACCTGAGAGATACTTCGGTTTCTCTATGACAGTGGGAGGGAGGATTGCATCATGAGATGATGACCCAACTTGTTTCGAGCAGGCCATCAAGAGTGGGGACTCTGTAAGAATGGCTGGATGCTTAGCAATCTGAGATGGAATCCATATACACCAACAAAGTGTGGACTTTGATTGCTTTATCTGAAGGGTTAAATCCCCATTAGAAGCAAGTATATCTTGAGAAGATTACTTGGTGTACATGGAAAAGTTAAGAATTTCAAAGCTATACTTAAGTCCATCCAGATCCTACTTGCCATTGTTACATACCATAACTACGATATCTGGCGGTTGGGTGTCATGACCGCTTTTCTAAATAGTGATTTAGAAGAGAGCATCTATAAGTACCCTGCCAGAGGGCTTCGTAGACAGTGGGAGCAGCGGAAATGTGTGCAAGCTGTTTTATGGGATAAAACAGGCATCGCGGAGTTGGACCGTCTATTTTGATGTGGTAGTCAAAGAGTTTGACTTCATCAAAATGGTAGATGAACCTTGTATATACAAAAAGATAGTAAGGAGTATGGTGGTGTTCCTCGTATTGTACGTGGAAGATATACTCTTGATAGGGAAGGAGTTTCCTATGCTACGCTTGGTCAATCTCCTCTTATCACATGGATTCTCCATATAGGATCAAGGTGATACCTCCTGGATCCTGGATTTTGGATCTATGAGATAGATCTAAATGGATGTTAGGATTCTCACTAGGTGTAGTGAGATGGTATCAATCGATCCTGGGGAGAATCACTGGAATGGTTCCAGGGTGGTAAGGTAGACTGAATGTCAGTCACAGGCATTGTCTTTACCCTCAGTGGAGGGACGGTATGTTGGAAGAGTTCCAAGTTAGATACCGTGACATACTAGACGATAAAGGCAGGATAAATCACTACCAAGGATACTACCAAAGAAATAGTCTGGATGTACACTAGTTCATGAGATGAACTTCGTTCCTACCATTGTGTGACAATAGAGTTTTGGCTTTTGCTAAGGAAACCCCGTCCCATCTGTGATCCAGACATATTCTAAGGCAGTATCACCTGATTATAGAGATGGTTAATCACCAGGGAGATCGAGGTTATGAGAGTAGACACAGAGGACAACAGCACGGATCCACTCACAAAGGCTTATTTCCCAATAGAGACTTTTATGGGATGGTTGAGTATGAGATACTTCAACCACAGCTGATTGTTGGGTATGAGATATTACAACAGATGGCCCTAGTGCAAGTGGGAAATTGTTAGTGATATATATGCCGTAGAGGCCATTAGTGTACATGCGATGTATATTGTAGTGGATGCTTGGACATATATATAGAGGACTTTCTTGCTCGACATGATAGTATGCTACCTGGTTGCTCTTTATCTTAACATGTACTCTGATAGTCTCTATTTTACATGTTGATAAAGCCCTTAGGATGAGTACTTGACTACCAGAACTATGATGCAGATCATACTAGTGGGGACAGTATAGTCGCTAAGTACATCCTTCAAATGTTCCTAGTCGCAGGTATATCGAGACAGGGCATCGATATACCAGAGTAGACTAGCGTATGCTTCTTGACCCATGTAGATGGGCGATGGATGATCCCATATCCATTGATGTTTGACATCAAAGAAAGTATATGGGTGCTCAATGGAGACTGGGTACAATGGACGGACTCGCCGAGAACTCCCAGATGGTATTATACCTCACGTCAGATGGTAGTTCTCTGGTGACACTGGTACAGGTTAGTCTGTAGACCCGAGATCATTATAGAGTCTTGTGTGATTCCCACTGTGCTTTGATTTCCATCATACCACGTCCAAGAGGGCATGCAAAATAGTGGCTTTTGTGTACATTCCCGAATCACATAGAGGCAATGAGCGATAGGAGGGGTTTCGTCTCTCCCGGTATAGGGAGTTGATGTTGCGCTGTGTTCGATTGGCTATAACTGGAAATCCCTGGCCAGGTTTGCTGAGATTTACTGGTAAGTGTTATCAGTAGTTTCTAGAGCTGTTATGGACTTCATGTCGACAAGACTTATCGGTTACTGGGGTTTGACGTTTACCACCCCTAGACTGGATATGCGACATATCAGACGAAGAGACCGGACTGTACGGGAGTATTACTGATTGGATTCACAGGAGAATGTACAGGCTTGCTTGTTGATCTTATGATTTCTCAATACACGGGTGGCTGTTACGTTTAGCTGATCGATTGCAGCTTGTGGGTGTTTTGATATGATCATCACCTACTGCCGGCGTACTGACGATTCTTTAGGGTCCTACACAGAGGTTTCCTGGCTCAGACAAAATGGAGTAGGAGCACATATGTGATATGTGCGGGACCGAGAATAATGCGTGTATGCGATACCGTATTAGATTCTCGCGATATGTGATATCGACCGGGTATATGTGATATAGCCGGGTCATCGGATCAAGTGTTGATTCGATGAACTGATACTTGTTATATTAGTCGGTTATATGCGATATAGCCGGATTATCGGATCAAGTATTGATTCGATAATTTAATGTATAATTATATATGTGATATATTACATTACATTAACTAATATAAGCTCACTTAATGATTCTTTTTCTCACATGGATAATACATTGATATATATACGATATATGTTGATTGTATTATTTTCTTTCGTTACTATCTATATTATATATGTGATATATAATATTGTAACATGTTAGGGTTAAAATTGTAACTAAGGTTTTGAGAATAAAACATGTTAGGGTTTGGATTAAGGTTAATGTTATGGATGAGCTTTGTGGAAGCTTCTTGAAGCTTTGACTTTAGTCTTCATCCTTTGATATTTTGTGAAGATATTTGTTAACCCAACTATTGGATGTAGTGCCATCAAAGTCAATTATTGGATCGCAGGTACGTGATTGCAATGATTGAGGGAGGACCTATACCGGTAGGACAGTCTTACTCAAGATGATAGTATGCTATCTGGTTTGCCTTTATCAGTCGTTTACAGCTTTAGGTGACATGTTCAGTATTACACGTTGATAGAGCCCTTAGGATCTTACTTGACTACCAGCAGTATGATGGCGATCATATACGTGAGAGTTGGGTAGTCCATAAGCACATCCTTAAAAGTGGTCTCTAGTCGTAGGAGTTCGAGATAGGGCATCGATACTCCGGAGTAGACTAGTGTATACAGTCGAGACCCCGACGAGGGGCGGTGGCTGGTCTCACAAGCCATTGGTGTCAGTTGGATCACCTAAGATGTATACAGGTGCTCATTGGGTTATGAGTACACCGGAAAGGACTCGCCGGGAACCTGCTAGTTGGTATTATACCTAGCGTCAGAGAGCAGTTCCCTGGTGACATGTGTACAGGTTAGTTCATCGACCTAAGGTCGTCATTTGTCTCGTGTGAGTTCCCACTGTGCTTTGATTGTTACCCTACCACGGCTCAAAGGAGTCGTGCAAACAGGTTTTAGTTGGGTACAGTCCCGAGCCACATGGAGGCAAGTGAGCGGATCGGAAGGGGATTCGTCTCTCCCGGTATTGGGGGTGAGATCGCGCTGTGTCTAGGAGAGCCATTACATAAAGCCTTCGGCCGAGGCAGGAGATTTACTGGTAGGTACTCTAGTAGTATTTCAAGGAGTTCTGGGCAACACTCTGACACGACTTATACCGCTATTGGGGGTCTGACGTTACCAGCCCCTAGGCCCGATATGCGATACTCATAGACGAACTGACCGGACTGTATGGATATTCTCATTGATAGGCTCAGTAGGGTTCCAGGATGAGTTCGCTCATCGGCTTCCCTTTCGGTCAGTACATGGGCAGCTGTTACGTACAGCTAGTGCCGCTGACGTGCTTGTGGTTAAACCCACTGCCAGGGTACTGACGAGTCTTTAGAGTTCCCCACAGATTGTTTCCCAAGTTCGGGTGAAACGTTGTAGAGGCCGTATGGTTTTATGGCAGGGTTCGAAAAATGCACGTGCACTTGTGCACGTGTCATATTTCAGGCAGATAATACTGGTGGGCTTTGGTTTAAGCCGAATCCATGTATTATATTGAGTCAGAATATTTTAGTCTCTCGTATTCGTATTCGGTTGGAATACGGATACATGTATGTATATACAGGTGAGGGGTATTTTCGTAATCCGTTGCGAGAATATTTTAGAAGATGCATTTCTTTTGGTTAATCATTTTGGTTTAAATGGTTAAAAGGATTTTGGAAAGGGTGACTCATTTTGGATGACGCATTAATTCTAGAATGTTCACTAATGACTCATGTAATGAGTCATCTAGTGAGTCATTAAGGAATTAATGTGTTTTGTTTTGGGTTTGGATATTTGAGGAGATATTTTCATTAGATATTGCTTTATGGTTTTGATTATATAACCTCATATATCTATTCACAAGAGAATAAGGAGAGAACACAAGTTTATGAGCTTAGTTTTCTTTTGGCTCACTAGTGTTTCTTGAGTTCACCATTTCCAATCCTAAGCATCTTCTTCAACCTCCTCCCTAACCCTCTTATGTGATGAGAACCCTAGGGTGTTTAAGACAAAGTATTCTACTCATTCTCTACTTTATCTTAGTCATCTCTTTTAGCTGACTTGATGACCGAATTGCCTCGGTATAGAGGCGGGAGCCCGTTTAAAGATCCGTTGACGTGGTGCTACCTCGATGAGGAGACGAGAGATCGGAGTTGCCGCGAGGAGCGTGGGATAATGGCTAAAGACCGAAGGACTCGGATCGATCGGTATAGCCTTTCTACCTTTTTACAGTTTGTAAGTTTAGCGTTAATGGCAAGATCCGGGTTATAGTATGCGATAGCGCCAGTTATAAAAGTTTTTGTTCCGCATTTAGCGTCAGAATGACGGCCGGGGCGCTACCGTAGACTTACATGGTATCGGAGCCACGCCAATTAACCTTTACTAACTTGTTCCAACGCGTTTAAAATATCGATCGAACGAAATTTCCGAAACCGCACTTTTCATATTAAAGTTTCTGTCGAATTTTTAAACAGGTCTAAAAATCATTTTGAGCATCTCAGAAAATCGAGCAGGCTTTTTTAAGCATACTGTAGAAATTTGGTCAACTGTTACCTCTAAAGCGCCGTGGAACCGCCGCACAAGCCATGTATTGGCCGCGGTTCCGCCGCTGTTTTGGAGCAACAGTGCACCATTTTTCTACAGTAATGTCTTTAATGTAAAATTATGGTTTCTGGAATATTTTATTTGGGCCCAGATTTTGTTAGTGTACTGGAATTGTATGTGGGGCCCACTTCGGGAAGTTTTGTTGATCGGAATTTTAAACTTGTTAGTTTACAGTACTTACATTATATCTCTGACCGTGAATGTCATTCGAGCGGTAAATCGTGTCTAATTGCTATAGTTCTTTTAGACGGGTTTGCGAACGTGACATTCACGTTGATGTTCTGTGTTGTGCTGTGATGTTGCGGATTTGTCGTGGTGGATAGCTGTGTGCAATGGTAATGCAGTTTGGATTTATTTGTACATTTGATATTGTGGGGCGAGCATCCAATATGTGGACTGCCGTTACTGCTTGTTTGTATAATATTCTTTTGGGGCACGACCGGGCTGAGATCGATGTACCCGTTGTACATATTTTTCATTTCTATACTAGGTTTACCCCGCAGCGGAGTGCACGGATAGCCGGGTTCTGGAGGGCAACAGGTCCGCATCTAATGGCTTTGAGAGGCAGAGGGGACTCACTCTAGAATTGACAGACTATTTACCGTACTCGTAGGGGGTACAGGTTGACCCAAGGAGGGGTGCTCAAGTTACCGGATTCCGTGAAGTGCAGGGCGGTCTATTCACTTTGCTTTAGGAGGCTGCCTCGCTTCAGGTTTTGGCGGGTAACTTGCCGCACCCGTAGGGGTATAGGTTTCATTGCATAGGCTATCCGCACGACCAGGGGAACGTCGAGTTTCAGCAGCGGCTCTGTGAAACCCGGGGATCCCAGATTATCTGTATTGTTCTGTGATGCTTATTACTTTTCTGTAATGTTGCATTTATCACGCCTGGAGTGATTATTGTATATTCGTATATATACTAGTAGATGTTGTATATGTTTTACACCCGCGCTAGTCCAGTCCCCGCTCTGTCGTTAGTTAAGTAACCTAACGGGTGATGACGGGACCCAGTGACGAATGTGGATGGCATATACGTACATTTTATTTTCGTTATTTTCTGGTGTGATTAATTAATGGGACTGTGTTGATTCTGATCAATGCAAAGGAAAACAAACATATTTGGACGTTGTTGGAACAGTTTTAAAAAGTGTTATTACAAAGATGTTTTCTTTTATTTTGCATAGTGGTATTCAGTTGGAATATCCTGCACCTCATTCGACGAGGCAAGGGCCGAGATCCCTTCACCGGGAGTGACCCCTTGGGCAGAATTTTGCGCCGGGGTAATAACTTCACTATAGCCGATTACTTGTTGATATGCATCGCGGTATTCGGTTGGAATATCCTGCACCTCATTCCACGAGGAAAGGGCCGAGATCCCTTCACCGGGAGTGACATCTTTAGAAAAGGTTTTCGCCACTATATTTTTATAAAAAGCTATCAGGTTCCTTCAGCGATATCAAGTTCGTTACGTTAAAGGTTTTTCGCCAAAAACCAGCCGTAGCCCTCCGTCGTTTCAGACGGGTAGCACGTAGTATTCATGCTATGTTTGTTGGCCTTCGTCAAGGCATAGTGGATGGTAGCTACTTGTTACCTTTCTGTTGCATAGATAGATGAGTTGGTTTGGGACAGCCGTATTACTTTGTTGGCATTCGTCAAGGGTATGTACGGGTGGGTTCAAATTGACAAGATAATAACGGGTAGAACTTGACATGTGACTTATGATTTGTTGGCCTTCGTCAAGGTCATAAGAGCATGGGGTAAAAATCACATCGGGAGTTTCTAAAGAAACTGAAACTTGTCAGGCATGCGCATACCTTCTGGAGTGTGATAACGTGAGTGGATACCTTCATGTTATCATGCGATGAGAGTTGGATCCCGATTCCCACTGATGAGTTGGTTTACTCTTCGGGTGATCCCGATTGATTCTTCTTTCAGGTTTGGAGGAGAATTTGACAGTACAGTGGGAGGTTTCCTGATTAGATAAAGTGATAACCATTCTGATCTAGGTTAGAGTGCACGCAGAGTGTTTCTTTTCTTTCTCTCTTTGGCAGCGACCATTGACTGACCCTAGACTATGACTCAGTGACCAAGTCGACCGAACCTTCTTAAAATACTGGCTATTGGATTGTCCGAGTTGCATAAGTCATTGCCGCTCCTTCTTTTACCCTTTGAATTTCTCAGAACACCTCGTATCACTACGAACATCCACTTCCATTGGATAGATCCATCGTATGGTTATATACGAACTCGAAGGGACTTCTTTGAGGATGGATCAAGGTTCAGGAGAAATTGAATTGGTTTATTCGGTTGTCTTTTATCATCACCTTCTCTCTGGTTGCGAGGGCTCCTTAGTTTAGGGGAGTACACCTATTACGCTTATTGGATAGTCTTCTTCCAAACCATAGGCAGGTGCCGAAAGATAGGGAATGAAGAAAACCAATTAGAATAGTAGGGTGTATAGATGGTAATAAGTAAAGAAAAAATAAAGGGATTAGAAAGAGGGCAAAGTAAATTGCGACTGCTATCATTCACGACCAAACCGCATACTTCATCGCCACTCCCACTTCATCTTTGCTTTTTTCCCCAGTTCGGGAGAAATAGAATAAGGTATTATTCAGTTGTCTTTTATCATCACCTTCTTTTAGGTTGCGAGTACTCCTTAGTTTAGGAGGGTACACCTATTACGCTTATTTGATAGTCTTCTTCCAAACCATAGGCTGGTGCCGAACGGTAAGGAAGGAAGAAAACCATTTAGCCTAACAATGGTGTACAGAAGGTAATGACTAAAGACAAATAAAGGGATTTGGAGAGATGGCAAAGAAATATACGGTTATAGTCATGAATTGGATTATGGAAGAGGCATTACTAGGAATACCAGGATACCCCTACGAAACATTTTCATTTTTCAGTTTCACTGTGCATTGTTAAAAGGAAAACTGATTTTCCGATTAGATACTTACTCCAGGGTATGTATTTACCAGGTATGCTTCTCACATCTGTATGGTTTTACAGATGATGGGTGGGAGTAAGTTATTGGGAACTAGGTGATCATCCTCATTATATCCGAATTCGTTGTAATTGGTGATATTTGAGGAAATCGCCTGGGTTTTTGCCGGACGACATGTATTTGGTTTTGAGTATCCATTGTTGTGCACCAATTTCAAACTGATATATCTGTACGTTTATTTTTATAAAGTGAGATATAAATTTTTGAAATTATGTCCATGACATTTACTTATATCAGTTGACGATTGGGTAAGGAGCATTGAACAACGGAGTAGTTCTTAACCATAAGTACAGTTTTCAACCTACGATGCACAGGTTTTGAGTTATTCGACTCAGGGGACTCATACAGAGTATTGTATGCTGTCCAGTGTCCATCAGGACAAAGGGGTTGGTCCTCGTACTATGTTCTGTTTACTTGTGACTTCTCTAGTTTTTAGACAAGTGTTTTGTAGAAATACAATGTCTAAGTTTTGAGAAGTTATCGGTATAGAAATAGAGTAGAGAACCAGATGTCGCAACTATCGGGATTCTTCAAAGAGATCGAAGATGTAGATACTTGTTATTGGTATTCAGTTGATAGTAATGGTTTTGAGAAACTTGATTCTCTTTCATGTTACTCATAATTGGATGTAATCCTAAGTTGAGTAATGCTGATCGGCCTCTTTCCATTAAGTTGATATGCACTGGAGATAGCTGCATGATTAGAATCTGGTTCCAATTAAGTAAGTGCCAAAGTTTCTATATGGGATATAGAATGGTTCATATCTTAACGGTGTTAAGGTACGGGGAGTTGTCCGGCTTATACTTAAAACCAGACTCTGGATAACTCAAGGCACGTTTCTGTAATGGCAGTTTGTGGGTTGACCCAGGCTATGACGAGGGTTGACTTTCTACCATCTGGAAGATCAACGGTGATATTGTTCTTGACTCGCCACAGTTTTAGTAAAATGGATTTTTTTCAGAAAACAGTAGTGGGAGTATGGTAGAACTGGAAGTGATTCCAGAACCGTAAACAATTATGGAAAATTTAAAAGAATCTAAAGATTCAATCAGGTTTGACATTCCATTAGCCACTCCGCAGATATGGTTGGTAACCTCAGACACCCGAGAGGTACTCCGGTAGCCTCAAGGACGGTGACAGGGAGGTTCTTGTTTACCCAGACTTGACACTACTGTTGTTCCAGGCTATGAGACCCGGCAGGAGGTTAAGTATAGCGTCGTTCTAAACGAGCTTTAGAAGTGCACGTATATATTATTCTGCCAGGGGGTTGTTGTGGTCAGTGGGAGCAGCAGAAGCATAGTGGGCAAGTAGCTTATGTCTATTTGTAGACTAGAGTAGATATAGCGGAGATAGATCATCTAATTTTGATATGACAGTCATGGTTTTGACTTCATCAGAATAGGGGATGGATCTGTTAAGAATGTAGTAGGGTATGATGTCCTGGTATTAGGATGACATGCACAGAGTAGGAAGTAAAATTCCTATACTACGATCGGTTATACTATGGTCGTCATACAGTTGTTTCTCCACAAAGGATATGGATATAATATCTGACATTCTGGTTACTAGATCTATGGTTTTAGATCTAGATTTGGGTAGTTTCCCAATGTGGGTACTTTGACAGTATTCTAATAGTATTTTAGAATGGACGACTCCTGCCATGGTGGTGTACCTGCAGGTGATGGAGTCTCCCTCTCTAAAGGTGTCTTACAGATTAAAGGGGAGAGAGATGTGCATGATTGGCATATCACTTGCTTAGGCAATTGAGTCAATCGTGAGATGTCAAGTACCACACCAGATGTTGTTTTTGCACTAGATGCAATAAGTTTATATTAATCCAATCCTGAAGAAACATACGGAAGCAGTTTTAGAACATAAGTGTATGTTTTGGGGATTTGATGACGGCAGCCTCCTTCGGGAGATGGTCATCATTCAAGGCTTTCAAGGTGACATGGATGACAGAGTGATTGTCGGAGTTATAGTTTTCCCTCTGACGAGGGGCAGTATTATGGACAGGTGGTCCAAGAGGATACTGTGGGAGGCAAGGTGCTGGACACTGTATCGATACAGTCTAAGAAGTTTAGATTTGGAGTTCATTTATGAACTAGGTCCCATCAGATATCCAGACATACTCTAAGATAGGTATTACTCAATTTGGGAGATGGTTTTCTCCGCGAACTCGAGATTAAGAGAGACATAGAAAGAAACATCGGGGCGGATCCACTCATTGAGGCTATTTCTCGAACACAAGAGTTTTACAAACGAGCTTTGTGAAACTGATTAGTAGAGGAGTTGGGTGTTCAGTATCACACGGGATGTGAGTATGTGACATCGCAATAATTAGCCTTAAGTGCAAGTGGGAGATTGTTGGATGTAGTGCCTTCAAAGTCAATTATTGGATCGCAGGTACGTGATTGCAATGATTGAGGGGGGACCTATACCGGTAAGACAGTCTTACTCGAGATGATAGTATGCTATCTGGTTTGCCTTTATCAGTCTGTACAGCTTTAGGTGACATGTTCACTATTACACGTTGATAGAGCCCTTAGGATCTTGCTTGACTACCAGCGGTATGATGGCGATCATATACGTGAGAGTTGGGTAGTCCATAAGTACATCCTTAAAAGTGGTCCCTAGTCGTGGGAGTTTCGAGACAGGGCATCGATACTCCGGAGTAGACAAGTGTATACAGTCGAGACCCCGATGAGGGGCGGTGGCTGGTCTCACAAACCATTGGTGTCAGTTGGATCACCTAAGATGTATACAGGTGCTCATTGGGTTATGAGTACACCGGACAGGACTCGCCGGGAACCTGCTAGTTGGTATTATACCTAGCGTCAGATAGCAGTTCTCTGGTGACATATGTACAGGTTAGTTCATCGACCTGAGGTCGTCATTTGTCTCGTGTGAGTTCCTACTGTGCTTTGATTATACCCTACCACGGCTCAAAGGAGTCGTACAAACAGGTTTTAGTTGGGTACAGTCCCGAGCCACATGGAGGCAAGTGAGCGGATCGGCAGGAGATTCGTCTCTCCCGGTATTGGGGGTGAGATCGCGCTGTGTCTAGGAAAGCCATTACACAAAGCCCTCGGCCGAGGCAGGAGATTTACTGGTAGGTACTCTAGTAGTATCTCAAGGTGTTCTGAGCTACACTCTTACACGATTTATACCGCTATTGGGGGTCTGACGTTACCAGCCCCCTAGGCCCGATATGCGATACTCATAGACGAACGGACCGGACTATACGGATATTGTCACTGATAGGCTCAGTAGGGTTCCAGGATGAGTTCGCTCATCGGCTTCCCTTTCGGTCAGTACATGGGCAGCCGTTACGCACAGCTAGTGCCGCTGACGTGCTTGTGGTTAAACCCACTACCAGGGTACTGACGAGTCTTTAGAGTCCCCCACAGATAGTTTTCCAAGTTCGGGCGAAACGTTGTAGAGGTCGTATAGTTTTATGGCAGGGTTCGAAAAATGCACGTGCACTTGTGCACGTGTCATATTTCAGGCAGATAATACTGGTGGGCTTTGGTTTAAGCCGGAACCATATATTATATTGAGTCGGAATATTTTAGTCTCTCGTATTCGTATTCGATCGGAATACGGATACAGGTACGTATATACAGGTGAGGGGTATTTTCGTAATCCGTTACGAGAATATTTTAGAAGATGCATTTCTTTTGGTTAATCATTTTGGTTTAAATGGTTAAAAGGATTTTGGAAAGGGTGACTCATTTTGGATGACACATTAATTCTAGAATGTTCACTAATGACTCATGTAGTGAGTCATCTAGTGAGTCATTAAGGAATTAATGTGTTTTTTTTTGGGTTTGGATATTTGAGGAGATATTTTCATTAGATATTTCTTGGTTTTGATTATATAACCTCATATATCTATTCACAAGAGAATAAGGAGAGAACACAAGTTTATGAGCTTAGTTTTCTTTTGGCTCACTAGTGTTTCTTGAGTTCACCATTTCCAATCTTAATCATCTTCTTCAACCTCCACCCTAACCCTCTCATGTGATGAGAACCCAAGGGTGTTTGAGACAAAGTATTCTACTCATTCTCTACTTCATCTTGGTCATCTCTTTTAACAGACTTGATGACCGAGTTGCCTCGGTATAGAGGCGGGAGCTCGTTTAAAGATCCATTGACGTGGTGCCACCTCGATGAGGAGACGAGAGATCGGAGTTTCCGCGAGGAGCGTGGGATGATGGCTAAAGACCGAAGGACTCGGATCGATCGGTATAGCCTTTCTACCTCTTTACAGTTTGTTAGTTTAGCGTTAATGGCAAGATCCGAGTTATAGTATGCGATAGCGCCAGTTATAAAAGTTTTTGTTCCGCGTTTGGCGTCAGAATAACGGCCGGGGCGCTACCGTAGACTTACACCAACCTAAATCTCAACCCATGGTTTATTCTCTACAAGGGTTAAGGATGTGATCTTTAACCCATGGTTGTAATTCTAACCTCACACAATAATTCATTATTCATCACAAATGAAATTCTTCTTCCTCTTCCTCTTGAAAAAAGCTTTCTAGCTTTTTGTGATGTGATGAAATAAAGTGAGAAATTGAAAACAAAAGAGAGCTAAATTCCTACTTCATCATCCTCATCTATTCTAGCCACGTAGATTAGGGTGTTTCCTTTGCTAATACTTGATTAGTGAAGCAAGAGCTTGGGTTTGAGTTTCTTCAAGATAGATCATCTTAATTGTTGAAGATTGGAAGCAAGCTTGCATCTTTCTCTTCATGGAGCCACTCTAGAGTCCGGGTACTTGATGATCACAGTGAAGGGACCTCAACACGGAGCTTATGAAGCGAAGGAACGGACTACAAAGGTCGTAATCCCTAACTCTTAGAAGTAAAGTTGTTTACTTGTAAAGTTTACCCTAATTCTCTAGTTAAGATCTTGGTTAGGGTTACATAGCACCCCAATTTTTTATAAAATGGCATGTGTGATGCCTTACTAAACCTTGTTGTCATGCTATACAACCCTACACCTTTCCGCTGCTCCCGCTATCTACAAAGCCCTCTGGCTGAGTCATGTACACGCACTCCTCTAAATCACCATTTAGAAAGGCTGTCTTAACATCCATTTACCAGATTTCGTAGTCATGGTATGCAGCAATGGCAAGTAGGATCCGGATGGACTTAAGCATAGCCACTGGAGAAAAGTTTTTGTCATAATCCACACCTGGTCATTGACGAAAACCCTTTGCAAGAAGTCTAGCTTTGAAAGTCTCAACTTTTCCATCTACACCAAGTTTCTTCTTAAAGATCCATTTGCTCCCAATGGGTTTTACTCTATCAGGAGCAACTTCCAAAGTCCATAATTTGTTGGTTTGCATGGATTCCATCTCAGATCGCATTGCATCCAGCTATTTCACAGAGTCCCGACTCGTGATGGCCTCCTCGAAGCTATTCGGGTCGTCATCTTCCATGATGCAATCCTCGATCCCACCATCAATGAGAAAACTGTAGTATCTCTCAGGTGGATTAGGAACCCTACAAGATCGGCGGAGCGGCTGGGGTTCGTTGGGAACTATCGAATCCTCTGGTTCCACTAAATCTTCAGTTGTAGTTTGTGCTGCTGGAACTTCTTCCAGCTGTACTTCGTTGCCACTAATTTCCTTTGCAAGAAATTCCTTTTCTAAAAAAGTGGCGTATTAAGAGACAAACACTTTTTGCTCCTCAGTATGGTAGAAAATATATCCTTGGGAGTTCTTAGGATATCCCACAAACTTGTAAAGAACTGATCGTGCCTCGAGTTTGTCCGGATTTTGCCTTTTGACATAGGCCGGACAACCCCATATCTTAACTCGTTTAAAATATGGTCTTTTCCCACTCCATATCTCATTTGGTATGGTAGGTACAGATTTAGATGGAACTTGATTCAATAGGTAAGTTGCTGTTTCAAGCACATAACCCCAAAAGGAAATAGGCAACTCAGCGGTGCTCATTATAGAGTGCACCATATCTAATAGGGTGCGATTCCTCCGCTCCAATACACCCTGAGAGAAAATCCCGTTCTCTTTTAGATAATCCCGGAACTCATTGCTCAAGTATTCTCCTCTTCGATTAGATCGAAGGATCTTGATACTTTTACCCGTTTCGTTCTCTACTTCGTGCTTATATTCTTTGAATTTCTTAAAAGCTTCAGACTTGTGTTTCAACAGGAACACATGTTCGTATCTTGAGAGATTGTCAATGAATGTAATGAAGTATGAGGAACCATCCCTGGCATGTGTAGACATGGGACCGCATACTCTTTCTACGTGTCCACTAAACGGAGTTTTGGTCATCTTGCCTTTGAGACATGACTGGAAAATGTCATAAGATGGTAATTCGAACGAATTCAAATAACTATCCTTATGTAACTTAACTAGTCGTGTCGCATTGATATGACCTAGTCTACAATGCCACAAGAAGGATTCGTTCATTTCTGAACTCTTCCTCTTGTGTGTATTCTATATGTTAAGAACTGTGGCTTGATTTAGAATGTATATACCATTATTTAACGAGCCTGATCCAATCAACTTTTGATTCAGGAAGATGTTCATAACATTATCCTGTACTACAAAATCATATCCTTCTTTACTTAATAAAGAAACTGATATAACATTGCATATCAGGGTCGGTATGTAATAGCATTCGTTCATAATCAATGTATTACCATTTGGTAATACAAGGTGATATTCGCCAACTGCTTTGGCTGCAACATTTGCACCATTCCCTACTCTTACGGAATGATCACCCTCTTCCAGTTCTCTACCTTTGCTCAGCCCATGTAACATATTACATATGTGGGATCCTGATCCGGTATCTAATACCCAGGACGTAGAGTGAACTGAGAAAAAGTTCTCGATAACTAACACACACCCGAAGAAGATGCATCATCATGCTTGTTCTTCATTTGGGTGGCGTGGGAATCAGGATATTCCCCTATTTCCTGTCCAGTCTTATAACAATTATAAGAAAGAACGGAACCAACGTTCCCCTGCTCAGTATAATAAGCGGGTTCGGTCAATACATCCATATTATTATCTTGATTAAGGCCTGACATGGTCACTACCTGGAGAGAGAGAGAAGAAAACACTTTAGCGTATGCTCTTGCAAGATTAGATTGGTTATTATCTTATCTAATCAGGATGGCTCCCGATGTTTTCATCAAATCTTCTTTCAAACCCTAAATGGTAAGACTAGCTGGGATTAATTACACTTTACAAGTTCGCCAATCTTTCAGCCAGGCCAGTGTTGGTACTTTGAGGGAGGTTTCCCGTGCTTTCACACGGACCTAATTAAAACAAACCTCGTTTTCCCAGAGGCATAACCCCGTTAACACCTACTTGATTGGCTAATTGTCTTGTGTAAAACTTTCCCAGGAGTAACTTTTACTCGCAGTGGGTATCAGGATCCAGCTATCTCATAGAAGGTATGTAATCTCATTGCAAATTTCAACACTTGAAATTCCCGATAATTGTTTTGCCCCTAGCAAGTTATGACCTTAACATAGTCAAAAAATCATAATTGCTAGCCAAGTTCAACCCGTCATTTCCTGATTGAATTAAACACACCCGCACGCCTCTTAACATAGTCAACAAAGTCGTATGACTACCCTAATCCAATCACATCTCATGCTTTTACAGATAAATACTAATTAGCTACCGCACACTACGCCTTAACATAGTCATCAAACGTAGCACGAATACTAAGTAGGACTTATCTAAAATGACGGAGGGCTACGTCGGGTTTTTCAGAAAACCTTTCGCGTAATGAACTTGATATCGTTGTAGAAACGAGTGATTTTTGAAAAGGAGAGTTTTTGAGGCTTTTACTAGTTTTGCTAAAGAGGTCACTCCCGGTGAAGGGATCTCGGCTCTTTCCTTATCGAATAAGGTGCAGGATATTTCACAAATACCGCTGTGCAAAGCAAGAACTATAGAAGCAATCAAAAACAAAACTGAGTGAGTTGTAGCATCTGCTAGTTTTGTTGGGTTCCTAGGCACTCTCAAGAGGTCTCACAAGGCATCAATCATGCCAATTTCAAATTTCAACGGTGCCGAGAAACCCTAACAAGATCTTTGGCTAGAATTTTAGGCGACAAAGCAAACTAGTTAACACTTAACTACAAGAATACGGAAATACAACCTTTGTAGATCCGGTCCTCCACCTCCACGGCTCTGTGATGAGGTCCTCTCCGCTGTCCAGATCAAATCCCGGGCTCTAGCGTCGGCTTCATCGGAGAAAGAGCGGGCTAGGTCATCGACGACGTGCCGAAGATGATCTACGTCGAGGCATCGCTAGATCAAGCTCCAACTTCACCAAGTCAAGAAAACTTGTGAAGGAAACACACTCTACTACTTGGCAAGAGGTAGAGGATGAAGAAATAGGAAGTGGGTAGACTTTAGAATTGGATTTCTCACTCATTTTCATCAATCCACCATTGATGAAGTGAAGCTTTCTTCATTGAAGAAGATGAAGAAGAAGAAGAAAGTGTTATGATAAGTTAATTAATATTGAAAAGAAAATCAATACTTATCATATTTTAACTATAGTTATGTGTACAGAATTGACCAAGGTTAAAGGAATTGTTAGGGTTAAGGATGAGATAAGAATGGTGGACTAGGTCAAAGCTTCATGAAGTTTCAACTAAACTACAAATAAAGCCACCATTCTTTTCTTATCATTTCCCCAAAAAGAATAAATAGAAAAATAAATGAAAAAGAAAACAAAACCCTAATCATAAGTTTAACCATGGTTTAATTCTTTACACTTAACCAAGTAAACATGTATCATCAAACATGATACAATCATATGCACAAAAAGTATATCACATATACAACTTGTACATCCAAGTGAGAAAATCCTTTAAAGTGAACCAATACTAGTTAATGCAAAGTGATATATCAAATATATAATTATGCATTAAATCATTAAATCAACACTTGATTCAATGATCCGGTCATGTCGCACACAACCGACTAGTATACAATGTATCGATTTATCGAATCAATTCTTGATTCGATAACTAGGTTATATCGCATACAACCATTCGACACATTCATCGCGAGAATAAAATACGGTATCACATACACGCATTATTCTCGGTCCCGCACATATCTCATATGCGCTCCTATTTCGTTTCGCTTGAGCCAGGAAACCTCTGTGTAGGACTCTAAAGACTCGTCAATACGCCGGCAGCAGATGATGATCATATCAAACACCCGCAAGCCGCAAGCGGTCTGCTAAACGTAACGGCCACCCAGGTATTGAGCGATCAGAAGATCGATGAGCAAGCCCGCTCACACTCCAGTGAATCCAACCAGTAACACTACCGTACAGTCCGGTCTGATCGTCTGATCTGTCGCATATCTCGCCTAGGGGTGGTAAACGTCAGACCCCAATAGCTCGATAAGTCGTGTCGATATGAGGTCTATAACAATTCGAGAAACTACTGGTAACACTTACCAGTAAATCTCAGCAACCCTGGCCAGGGATTTCCTGTTATAGCCAATCGAACACAGCGCAACATCAACCCCCTATACCGGGAGAGACGAATCCCCTCCTATCGCTCATTGCCTCCATGTGACTCGGGACTGTACCCAAAAACCACCGTTTTGCACGCCCTCTTGGACGTGGTAAGATGGAAATCAAAGCACAGTGGGAACCACACAAGACTCTATGACGATCTCGGGTCAACAGACTACTCTGTACTAGTGTCACCAGAGAACTGCCATCTGACGTAAGGTATAATACCATCTGGGAGTTCTCGGCGAGTCCGTCCAGTGTACCCAGTCTCCACTGAGCACCTGTATATCATCTCTGATGTCAAACACCAATGGATATGGGATCATCCATCGCCCATCTGTATGGGTCGAGAAGGTATACGCTAGTCTACTCTGGTATATCGATGCCCCGTCTCGATACACCCACGACTAGGGACTTTGAAGGATGTACTTATGGACTACCATGTCCCCACTAGTATGATCCGCATCATAGTCCAGGTAGTCAAGTACACATCCTAAGGGCTTTACCAACATGTAACAGAGAGACAAACAGTATACACGTTAAGGTAAAGATCAACCAGATAGCATACTATCATGTCGAGCAAGAAAGTCCTCTCTATATATGTCCAAGCATCCACTGCAATATACATCATATGTATAGTAATGGCCTCTAGGGCATACATATAACTAACAATCTCCCACTTGCACTAGGGCCATCTGATAGCAGTGGTTGTAGTATCTCATACTCAACCATCCCATAAAAATCTCTCTCTGGGAACAGGCCTTTGTGAGTGGATCCGCTGTGTTGTCCTCTGAGTCTACTCTCCTAACCTCGATCCCTTAGAGATCAACCATCTCCATGATCAGGTGATACTGCCTTAGAATATACTGATGGGACCTGCGTTCCTTGGCACAAGCCACAACTCCATTGTCTCACAATGGTTGGAACGTAGTTCATCTCATGAACCAATATACACCCAGACTGCCTCTATGGTAGCATCTTAAGTAGCGATGTATCCAGCCTTTATCATCTAGTATGCCACGGTATTTAGCTTGGAACCTTTCCAACATACCGTCCCTCCACTGAAGGTAAAGACAATGCCTGTGACTGACATTCAGTCGTCTTTATCACCCTGGAACTTTTCCAGTGATTCTCCCCAGGGTCGATTGATACCTTCTCACTACAACTAGTGAGAATCCTAACATCCATTTAGATCTATCTCATAGATCCAAAACCCAGGATTTAGGAGGTATCACTTTGATCCTATGTGGAGAATCATTGTGATAAGCGGAGATTGATCGAGCGTAGCATAGGAAACTCTTTCCCTATCAAGAGTATGTCATCCACGTACTCTACGAGGATCATCTCCATACTCCCTACTACCTTTTTGTATATACAAGGTTCATCTACCATTTTGATGATGTCAAACTCTTTGACTAATTCATAAAAACAGACATTCCAACTCCGCGATGCCTGCTTTATCCTATAAAACATCTTGCACACGTTTCCGCTGCTCCCACTGTCTACGAGGCCCTCTGGCTGTGTACTTATAGACGCTCTCTTCTAAAACATTATTTAGAAAAGCTGTCATGACACCCAACCACCAGATATCGTAGTCATGGTATGTAGCCGTGGCAAGTAGGATCTGGATGGACTTAAGCATAGCTACTTAGAAAAGGTTTCATCATGATCCATACCTGGTTAATGATGCGGACCTTTAACAAGTCTACCTTTGAAAGTCTCAACTTTTCCATATACACCAAGTAATCTTCTCAAGATTTACTTGCTCCTGATGGGGATTTAACCCTTCAGATATAGCACCCAAAGTCCATACTTTGTTGGTGTATGAGGATTCCATCTCAGTTCACTAAGCATCCAGCCATTCTTACAGAGTCCCACTCCTGATGGCCAGCTCGAAACTAGTTGGGTCATCATCTTATGATGCAATCCTCGCTCCCACTGTCATAGAGAAACAGAAGTATCTCTCAGGTGGGTGAGGAACCCTACTAGATCGGCGGAGAGGCTGAGGTTCGTTGGAATCTACTGAATCCTTTGGTTCTATCAAATCATCAGCTGCAGTTTGTATAGCTGGAACCTTTCCAGTTCTACATTACAGACTTTGCCTCAAGCTTGTCAGGATTTTGCTTTCAGACATAGGCCGGTCAACCCCAAATCTTAACTAGCTTAAGACATGGGCTTTTCCCTTTCCATAACAGATATGAAATGGTAGGCAGTGATTTGATTCGAACCCTATTCAATAGGTATGCATCTTCTCAAGTGCATAACTCCCAAAAGGAAATAGGTATCTCAGTAGTACTCATCATAGAGCACACCTTATCACATAGGGTGCTACTGCTCCGCCCCGATATACCATCGTGCTATGGTGTATACGGAGGAGTAATGCTGAGAGAGAATCTCATTCTCCTTTAGAATAGTCCAGGATTTCCGTGCTCAAGTATTCTCCTCCTTGATCACATCAAAGGACATAATACTTATACCCGTGTTGGTTCTCTACTTCTGACTTATATTCTGTGAATATCTTAAAAGGTTCGGACTCATGTTTCAACAGGAACATAGGTCTGAATCTCGAAAAATTATCAGAGAATATAATGAAGTATAAAGAACCAGGCCTGGTATGTGTAGACAGGAGACCTACATACATCAACATGTATCATCCCAAGAGTTCACTAACTCTTTCTCTGTTTCCAATAAACAGAGCTTGTGTCATTATATCTATGTGACATGGCTGGCAAGTTTCACAAGATGTAGATTCAAACTGATTTAAATGTGCATCTACATGTAACTTCAGCTAGTCGGGTCACATTGATATGACCTAGTCTACAATACCTCAAGAAGGATTCGTTCAGTTCTGAACTCTTCCTCTTGTGTGTGTTCTGTATACTAAGAACCGTTGTTTGATTTAGAACATCAATGCTTTTAGATAACGTGCCTGAACCGATCAACTTTTGATATAGGAAATGTTCAAAACATTATCCATCAATACAAAATTTTACCGTTTCTTTACTAATAAAGAGACAGATATGATTTTGTATATCAGGTTTGGTATCTAATAACATTCGTTCAGAATCAATGTATTCTGGTAATACAGGGTGACAGTGACCAACAGACTTGGCTGCAACACTTGCCCCGTTTTCTGTCTCATGAAACTTATCACCCGTTCTCAGTTTTTCTACCTTTTTGTAGCCCTATGTAACAGATTACATATCTGGGATCCTGATCCGGTATCATATACCCAGGATTCAGAGGATACTGAGAAACAGTTCTGTGTAACGAACACACCCGAAGATGATGCATCAGCATGCACTTTCTTCGTTTGGGCGGCACGGGAATTCTGGTATTCCCCAATTTCCTGCTCTGTCTTATAACAATTATAAGTTGGAGCGGGACCAACGTTCCCCAGCTCAGTATAACAAGCGGGTTCGGTCAATAATCCGTATTATTATCTTGATTAAGGCGTGATATGGTCGCTACCTGGAGAGAGAGAAGAAAACACTCAGCGTGCGCTCTTGCAAGAATAGATTGGTTATTATTTTATCTAATCAGGATGGCTCCCACTGCTTTTTATCAAATCTTCCTTCAAACCCTAAAAGGAAAGACTAGCCGGGATTAATTACACACTACAAGTTCGCCAATCTTTCAGCCAGGCCAGTGTCGGTACTTTGAGGGAGGTCCCCCGTGCTTTCGCACGAACCTAATTACTGTAAACCTCGTTTTCCCAGAGGCGTAACCCCGTTGACACCTTTCTAGACACCTACTTGATCGGCTAATTGTAATGTATAAAACTCTCCCAGGAGTAACTCTTACTCGCAGCGGGTATCGGGATCCAACTATCTCATAGAAGGTATGCAATCTCATTGCAAATTTCAACACTTGAAATTCCCGATAATATTTTGCCCCTAACGTGCTATGACCTTGACGAAAGCCAACAAACCATAGCCCGCTAGTCAAGTTCAACCCGTACATTTCTTGATTGAATTAAACCCACCCGCATGACCCTTGACGAAAGCCAACAAAGCCGCACGACTACCCTAATCCAATCGCATCGTATGCTGGCAGATAAGCAGCATATAGCTACCGCACACTGCACCTTGACGAAAGCCAACAAATGCAGCACGAATACTATATACAACTTATCTGAAATGACGGAGGGCTACGACAGGTTTTTCTGAAAACCTATTGCGTAATGAACTTGATATCGTTGTAGAATCAAATAATTTTGAAATGGAGTGCTTTTGAGGCTTTTCTAGTTTTGCTAAAGGAGTCACTCCCGGTGAAGGGATCGTCGGTCCTTTCCTCGTCGAATGAGGTGCGGGATATATCATATATATCACTGTGCAAAGCAAAAACTCTTAAAAGCATTCAAAAGACAAACCGAGTGTGTAGCATCTGCCAGTTATTGCTAAAGGAGTCACTCCCGGTGAAGGGATCTCGGTCCTTTCCTCATCGAATAAGGTGCAGGATATATCACATATACCTCTGTGCAAAGCAAGAACTGTAGCTACCTGTTTTATTTTGAAATTCGATTCTACAACATCTTAGGTTTCTTTTATTTCATTAATCACATTAATGAAGTCCCATCATTTAAGTACCTAAACATCACAGATAAATACGACGTACACTTATGCCATCTGCATTCGCCTCGATGTCCCCTCGCGCACCGTTAGGTTAGGTAACTAACGACAGAGCGGGGCAGGGCTAGCGCGGGTGTAAAACATAAGTAACGTCTATATAATATATCATATATACTATATACAGTATTTATCACAGAACATATCGCATGATCACATCACAGATATCGCAGCAGAAGAATCATATGAAATATTGGATATACTAGGACGTCCGTGTTTTCAATACGAGCCAGTATAAAACACGGATTCCACGGTCACGATGAATAACCAAACCCACACCCCTAGACCCCTACGAGAGCGGCAAGCAACCCTACCAATTCTAGAGTTAGGAGACCCGGACTCGACTCCTCGAGTTGGTCTCCCACTGGACTCCAGAACCCGGTTACTTGTGCTCCCCTCCTTGGGTCTATCCTAGTGCGGAAAAGTAAATAATATACAAACAGTGACAACTTCCGCAACCTGGAAGTGCCCCAATAAAAGAATATTACATACAAGTTTTTACATGAATGAAAATGAAAAACACTCATCCCACATAAAAACCCCCGGCTATTCAAACACGACGATCCAATATAACATATCCAGCAACACATAACATCACATGTCATCAACGTAAGTAAATATGCGCATCCCAATTGTCGTTGACATATAGCAACGAAACCGGCGATATCACATATTACACTTACGGTCACAGAAAAGAAAGTGTAAAACTACAACAGTTGGAATTCGCAACTTGCATAGACATCGCATGCCTAATCAAATGAATTCCTTAGACATCGCATGCCTAACAATTATAAACCCCGCATTTTAGTCTCAAAATCGAAAACACTTTTCAATATTAAGTCGGGTAATTCAACAAGATTCCCGACATCCTGATCGAATACTCGTCGCAAACTTTAGTAGGCGGCCGCACCCCTGATACCGTCGACGAAGTGCACCAAGGCGGAACACCGCTACCGCGAGCACCCGGACGGATGCTTTCGGCGACGGGGTTCTCCTACAGTCACTTGGTCGGGGCTATGGAGCGAGACTGTCTATTAAGTTTACCCGGCGAGTATCCGCGTACGCTACGTGATTGCGATGGACTTTTGATCACATCAAAATTCCGTGGCAACCGATCAAGTAAGACTAAAGTGCTATGTTTATAACATTCATTCAGTTATCTCATAACTTATTGTGAATTCCAATTATTATATCCAATTCCGAATAAATAGAAAATGTTAAACTTTCCGATCGAACAGTCAAACACCCAAGTTTTCCCGATACAGATCAACACATGAAATAAGTCTAAAAACATTCAGTTCGTGCCTCAGTACCAACGGTCCAGCCGTAGAAGGGTCAAGCCAACGCCTCACATGTGGCACGCCGTACTGCCCCAAACCCTAAGGTTCAAAGGGCAGTTCAAGACGGTCACATAATCGAGTTAAGGTTTGTTGTCTTCTAGAGGGTCCATCGCGTTACTTGCACTACTTAGAACGTTTTTAAACCACGGAAAAATCCAACACTTGGAAATTTCTCGACAGGGGAAAAATTGGGTATTTATATCCGGTCGAACTTTTTAACATATCCAAAAATTATCCGGAAAGCCACATGGACAAAATCTGATACCCCGATCGAAACACTGAATCCCCAAAACAACCCCCAAAAATTCAACTGTTGAATAAAATTTAAAAATTCCCATAAAATCCAGCATCAGAAAAGAGGAGTTACTGTGCAACAATGACAGTGAGATACGACCGTACGGCCGCGGAACCGCCGCATGAGCCATGCTCATGCCGCGGAACCGCGGTGGTTTAGATGAATTAGGATGTCGTTTTGCACCATAACTCTTAGATCTTCCTGCTGAATTTTTTAAGAATTTTTAATCTGGAAAAAACCCAGTTTTTAAAAAATGTCCAGAAAGCATGGATTGTGTTAGGGTTTCGGTTCGTTCGGGTTTCAAACTTCGTCTAGACTTCGCCTAAGGCTCTAGCCAGGCTCTGATACCACTGTTGGGTTCCTAGGCACTCTCAAGAGATCTCACAAGGCATCAATCATGCCAATTTCAAATTTCAACGGTGCCGAGAAACCCTAACAAGATCGTTGGCTAGAATTTTAGGCGACAAAGCAAACTAGTTAACACTTAACTACAAGAATACGGAAATACAACCTTTGTAGATCCGGTCCTCCACCTCCACGGCTCCGTGATGAGGTCCTCTCCGCTGTCCAAATCAAATCCCGGGCTCTAGCGTCGGCTTCATCGGAGAAAGAGCGGGCTAGATCATCGACGACGTGCCGAAGATGATCTACGTCGAGGCATCGCTAGATCAAGCTCCAACTTCACCAAGTCAAGAAAACTTGTGAAGGAAACACACTCTACTACTTGGCAAGAGGTAGAGGATGAAGAAATAGGAAGTGGGTAGACTTTAGAATTAGATTTCTCACTCATTTTCATCAATCCACCATTGATGAAGTGAAGCTTTCTTCATTGAAGAAGATGAAGAAGAAGAAGAAAGTGTTATGATAAGTTAATTAATATTGAAAAGAAAATCAATACTTATCATATTTTAACTATAGTTATGTGTAGAGAATTGACCAAGGTTAAAGGAATGGTTAGGGTTAAGGATGAGATAAGAATGGTGGACTAGGTCAAAGCTTCATGAAGTTTCAACTAAACTACAAATAAAGCCACCATTCTCGGGACACCCTGGGGGTAAGAGCCTATGCTTCGCCACACTGTCACACAGTGAGAACCCCCCATAGGTCGACATCTAATGCCTAGTAGCTCTGATACCAGTGTCACCAGAGAACTGCCATCTGACGTAAGGTATAATACCATCTGGGAGTTCTCGGCGAGTCCGTCCAGTGTACCCAGTCTCCACTGAGCACCCGTATATCATCTCTGATGTCAAACACCAATGGATATGGGATCATTCATCGCCCATCTGTATGGGTCGAGAAGGTATACGCTAGTCTACTCTGGTATATCGATACCCCGTCTCGATACACCCACGACTAGGGACTTTGAAGGATGTACTTATAGACTACCATGTCCCCACTAGTATGATCCGCATCATAGTCCAGGTAGTCAAGTACACATCCTAAGGGCTTTACCAACATGTAACAGAGAGACAAACAGTATACACGTTAAGGTAAAGATCAACCAGATAGCATACTATCATGTCGAGCAAGAAAGTCCTCTCTATATATGTCCAAGCATCCACTACAATATACATCCTATGTATAGTAATGGCCTCTAGGGCATACATATAACTAACAAGTTTCGCTAAAGTGGTCACTCCCGGTGAAGGGATCTCGGCTCTTTCCTTATCGAATAAGGTGCTGGATATTCTAAAAGGAATACCGCTATACAAAGCAAAAACTAGAGCTACCCTTTTTGAAAATATGATTCTACAACATCTTTTTGGTTTCTTTTTTTTCATTAATCTCATTAATGATGTCCCATCATTTAAGCTTTCTAAGCATCACAGAAAAAACGAAAATACAACGTATGCTTATGCCATCCGCATTCGCCACAATGTTCCGTTATGCACCGTTAGGTTACTTAACTAACGGCATACCGGGACGGGACTAGCGCGGGTGCAAAACATAAGCAACATTTACTATATATTACATATATAATAATAAAGCATTCGTCTCAAGCGGTAATATGATCTCATCACAGAACAGTGCAGCAGAAGATAACATATGAAATATTGGATATACTAGGACGTCCGTGTTTTATTTTGACCCTGTATAAAACATGGATTCTACAGTCGTGATGAATAGCCAAACCCACACCCCTAGACCCCTACGAGAGCGGCAAGCAACCCTACCAATTCTAAGGTTAGGAGACCCGGTCTCGACTCCTCGAGATGGCCTCCCACTGTACCCTAGAACCCGGTTGCTTGTGCTCTCCTCCTTAGGTCTATCCTAATGCGGAAAAGTAAATAATATACAATGGTGACAACATCCTCAACCCGGAAGTGCCCCAATAAAAGAATATTACATACAATGAATTTTACATGAATGAAAATAAAAACTCTCATCTCACATAAAAACCCCGGCTATTCAGAACACGACGATCCAATATAACATATTACAGCAACACATAACATCACATATCATCAACGTAAGTAAATATGTCTATCACAATTGTCGTTGACATATAGCAACGAAAACGGCGATATACCACATATTACACTTACGGTCATATAAAAGAAAGTGAAAAACTACAATAATTGGAATCGTAACTGCCCTCAGACAACACAAACCCGGGATATCACATATCCAAGATTTCATGCCTAACAATGTAAAGCTCGCATTTAGGTCTCACCTATGAAAACACTTTTCAAAATAAGTCGGATAATTCAACAAGATTTTCGATTATACCCGAGATCGAAATGTTTGATTTACATGAAACAAATAAATTTGTTGATTCCAATTATTGTATCTCATTACAGAAAACTAGACGACGTTAAACAATTCGATCGAATCAACGAATTCCCAAAATTCCCAGAGAGCTCAACACTTAAGCATAATTAAAAATTCCCAGAACTATGCCCCAGTACCTACGGAACTACAGCTGAAAGGCCCGACCCAAGCCTCTTAAGTGGCACCGCGGATCCGCCGCCAAAACCATGTTTTAGCAGTGGATCCGCGGTCACTTAGACGAGTTAGGGTTTTATTCTTCAGGTGTGTCCATAGAATTCCTTGCATGTTTTTTTGAATATTTTTAACATGAAAAATTTCAACTTTTGAAATTTTTTTCCAGAAAGTGGGAAAAATCGGTTATTCAGAGTTCGTTCGGACTTTTTATTTCGCCTACGCAACGCTAATGCTCTAGCTAGGCTCTGATACCAGTGTAAATTTCTTAGGCACTATGTGAAGGTTCTACAAGGCATAAAACATGCCGTATTTTAAAATTTACAAGTGCCAAACAACCTAAGCAAGGATCTTTACTAGAGAATTAGGGTTAACATTGAAAGTAAACATCTTTACTTCTAAGTGAGAGAGATTACAACTTTTGTAGTCCGTTCCTTCGCTTCATAAGCTCCGAGTTGAGGTCCCTTCACTGCGATCATCATGCTCCCGGACTCTAGAGAGGCTCCATGAGATGAATGAGACATCCTTGCTTGAAGACTTCACAATCCAAGATGATCTTCCTTGAGAAATCACAAACCCAAGCTTACACCTTACTAATTAGGTATTAGTGAAGCTAACACCCTAATCTAAGTGGCTAGAATAGATGAGGATGATGAAGTAGGAATTTTGCTCTCTTTTGTTTTCTATTTCTCACTTCATTTCATCACTTAGAAAAAATCAAGCAAGCTTTTTTAATGAGCAAGAAGAAGAAGAAGCAAGTGATGAATGAATTATTGTTGTGAGGTTAGAAATGCAACCATGGGTTAAATGTGTCATGGCTAACTCATGTAGAGAATAAACTATGGGTTAGGGTTAAAGGTTAGGTTAATAAATGTCTTAGAAAATATCATGAAGGGTGGACTAAGTCAACACAAGAAAATATCTCAAGATTAATCCACTCAATTAGAATTAACTAAGGTAATTAAAAACCCTAACCATAAACCTAGCCATGGTATTAATCTCATAAACCCTAGTTGCATTTGTAACCTAATATGTTATAATATTATATATCACATATATAACATTTAATGTAACAAAGAAAAGAATACAATAAATATATATCACATATATGTTAAATGTATCCAAAGTGAGAAAATGAAATACTTAAGTGAGCAATATATTAGTTAATGTAATTTAATATATCTAATATATAATTTTACATTAAATTATTAAATCAACACTTGATTTAATAATCCGGCTATATTACATATAACCGAGTAATATTATATGTATCATCTCATCGAATCAATACTTGATCCGATAACCCGGCTATATCACATATACCCGATCGATATCACATATCGCGAGAATAGAATACAGTATCACATATCGTATTAATCTCAGTCCCGCACATATCATATATGTGCTCCTACTCCATTTCTCCTAAGCAAGGAAACCTCTGTGTAGGACTCTAAAGACTCGTCAATACGCTGGCAGTGGGTGGTGATCTTATCAAACACCCACAAGCTGCAAGCGGTCAGCTAAACGTAACAGCAACCCGGGTATTGAGCGATCCAAAGATCAACAAGCAAGCCTGTACACACTCCTGTGAATCCAATCAGTAACACTACCGTACAGTCCGGTCACTTCGTCTGATATGTCGCATATCTCGTCTAGAGGTGGTAAACGTCAGACCTTAGTAACTCGATAAGTCGTGTCGATATGAAGCTCCTAACGGGTCGAGAAACTACTGATAACAGTTACCAGTATATCTCTGTAGCATCCCTGGCCAGGGACTTCCTGTTATAGCCAATGGAGCACAGCGCAATATCAACCCCCAATACTGGGAGAGATGAAACCCTTCCTACCGCTCATTGCCTCCATGTGATTCGGGACTGTACCCAAAAGCCACCGTTTTGCACGTTCTCTTGAACGTGGTAAGGTGGAAATCAAAGCACAGTGGGAATCATACAAGACTTTATGATGATCTTGGCTTTACAGACTAACCTGCACCAGTGTCACCAGAGAACTGCTATCTGGCGATAGGTATAATACCATCTAGGAGTTCTCAGCGAGTCCGTCCAGTGTACCCAGTCTCTACTGATCACCCATATACTATCTATGATGTCAAACACCAATGGATATGGGATCATCCATCGCCCATTTACATGGGTTGAGAAGCTATACGCTAGTCTACTCAGGTATATCGATGCCCTGTCTCGATACACCCTCGATTAAGAACATTTGAAGGATGTACATACCGACTACACTGTCCCCACCAGTATGATATGCATCATAATCCTGGTAGTCAAGTACTCATACTAAGGGCTTTATCAACATGCGAGAGCAAGACAGTAAACCAATACAAGTCAACATGTTAAGACAAAGTGAAACCGGATAGCATACTATCATATCGAGCAAGAAAGTCCTCTCTATATATATCCAAGCATCCACTATAATATACATCATATGTACAACAATGGCCTCTAGGGTATATATATAACTAACAGATGGATTATACCGTACGTGCTGTTGTGACGCTGGATGCCGATTGATAGATTCATCGACTCGGTTATGTTATAGATACGTATACCTGGTAGCATTTCCCTTACGATGTACTTTATGCTACATTCATGATTTCTCATTGCATTATATATACCTGTACTAGTACACCTACACCATTATCGATGCGTATGTTACACTTACACAGATTGGCTAGCTCACACACTTTCATCATCGATAATTGCTATGTCACTTACACAATAGAATTGCTACATCATGCTATAATATATTGCTATACTCAGATCATTATACTATGTTGCATGATATACTTGCTATGTTCACATCACCATACCATGTCGCATGATGTACTTGATATGCTCACATTTCTGTTATATGTTTGCATACATCATGCTATATGATTATACGCATTGAGATTTGCTGTTTTCCTGAGATTCTGGATTTGAGAACCATGGTTAAATTTCAAAGGAAATTATGTATTTTTTTAAAAACCCGGTTTCTATTGATATGATATTTCGAGACGACCACCATGTGTTTTCTCGGTTCTGAGATTGGCATGTGAAACCCGATTCGAGGAGCGGTAGGCACCATCTGCGAGTACATGGTGGACCTGGTGAGGTACCCCGGGGCAAGAAGACTCGTATTGTTAGGCCGTAAGCCTGGAAAGAGAGCACTACCTACCAGTGATAGTATTTGGACTCGGCGATTATCCGGAGGATACCGACCAAAGTCAAGAGATGATATAGGCCGATCCGGACCGACGGAGCTCGTGGGCCGATCCGGACTGACGGAGCCCGAGATATGAGGATTTACGTGTCGATGTTGGACACAGGTTTCATAATGTTTCGAGTGTCGACGTTGGACACTCAGGTTCCATCATTTTGATGTGTCGTTGATGGACACACGTTGATTGATATCCTCATATTTACATGCATATGCTTTTATGATATTTACATGCATGATGTTGTTGTGTCATTGATGGACACGTAGATGTTATCCATATGCTTACAGACATTGATTATATTGTTGGCACATATGCAGATACGGTCACCCTAGATATCATAGTATTACCTTTATGATATTGTTGACCTAGGAATCGTTGTTTTATTCGATTTCTACCTGATGATGTTTCTACCCACGAGTTGGCAACTCACCCCCGTTGTGCCACAGTTCTTGCAGGTTGACCGCATGGATCAGTAGCGGCATTGCTCGCACACACCTTGCATTCGGATGATTTGCTTTGGTAGGTAGTACATGTTGGATCGTGCCACTTTTGTATTATTATTCATATTGTATTTAGTCAACTCCATCAATCAAAACTAGTATTTGTATAAGTAGTAAGACTTAGAAAGACTTGTGGTTGCGAAACTTAGAGCGATGGGTTATATGTTCGCCTGGTGGGTTTGATGTCTTGCTTTACATTATCTTTTGTGTTGATCTTCGCCGTTGGGTGTCGTATACATATATTTCTGTCTTGCGTGGTTGTGATTCCACTGATTGGCGAAGAGCTAGCTCCCGCTTGGGGATGCCTTTTATATTATCATGTGTATGTGGTTTTGGATCAAAATATACAACGGAGGTGCTGCCCAAAATTTTAAAAGACGAAACATGTTTTTCAACTAGTAAAATCCACTTGCATTTTTCATGTTCCACTATTGATGCATTTAAGAAAACGTTTGATTTCATCGTACCTTTATTTCAAAACTTCACCTCTTTATTTTCTTTAAAAAGGTTTAGATTTCTGGGCTTCGGCTTACTTGAATTATGTTACGCCTGTAGACGTGGCGTGATTTAAGTACCGGTCACAAGCTAATAAATTTCGGGTCGTGACACTTTCCTTCTACCTTACTGACACCGCCTTTCGGCTTGGTGGAGGCCATCTTCTTCTTCCCCTTGGATTTTGCCTTGGATCTAGAAGAGGAAGATTCCCCAATAAGCAGAGCGGGTGTCTCCTAGATTTCTGTAGGGTACCTTCAGCACTCCTCAACATGTTGATGAGTTCTGGAAATGTAAATTTCTTCCCTTGGATATTGAAATTCAAGATAAACTGGGCGTAGGTGAAGGGAGGGACTGTAGAATCAAGTCTGTATATAACTCATTCTCCAACGCGGTTCCAAGGTCCATGAGCTTTTCAATATAGCTGATCATCTTAAGGACGTGGTACCCTACAGATGCCCCGACAGCCAACCTCGCCTAAAACAATTTCTTCGAGATTTCATATCTTGCGATATGAGATTGTTCTACATATAAATCTTTGGTATGGAGGAAGATGGAAGCTAAGTCGATCTTCTCGTGCTGCCTCTGGTGTTCATTATTCATTAAGGCCAACACAAGGCACTTGGCTCTCGCATTGTCTATTTCCCATGTCTTATGGATCTCAACATCCGCGACGGTGGAATCTGGACCTGGGACGGCGGGGGCTTTGGTAGTAAGGAGGTAGCCCAGCTTGTCATAGGTAATGGCCATCTGGACATTTCTTAGCCAATCTTTATAGTTTGGCCCAGTCAATTTATTATTATCTAGCAGTAACTTAAGCCAAGTCATTTTGATAGCTGCAATTATGAGAGAGAGAAGAAACACTCAGCATGATACTCTTGAAAGTTTAGATTGGTTATTAGTTTATCTAAACAGGATGGCTCCCACTGTTCCTCGAATCCTCGTTCAAACCATAAAAGAAGAATTAGTCAAGATTAATATCACCCTACAATTCTTGCTTAACCTTTCAGCCAGGCTAGTGTTGATACTTCAAGGAAGGTTTTCCAACGCTTTCATGAAGTTCCTTAATTACGTAACCTCTTTTCCCTGGAGGCGTAGCCCCGCTAACACCGTTCTAGGCACCTACTTGGTTTATAACATTGATTGTTTAGTGAAAAAACTCCCGAAGAGCAGAGGATACTCACAGTAGGATCGAGATCCAAATATCACCGTGTGATAATCTTGAAGGAATCCTACCAAAATCATCATACTCCAAATGGTATGCAACACTAGCAAATTTCATTTTCCTTTGAAACTCCCGATATGGATTTTTTCCCCACGTGCTTATGACCTTGACGAAGGCCAACATATTATAAGACGCAAGTCAAGTTCTACCCGTCATTATCCAGGTTAATTTGAACCCATCCGTATAAACCCTTGACGAATGACAAAATAGCTGTACGACTATCCCAAATTAACACATCTATCTATGCTACAGATGAATACCCAGCAGCTACCAATCACTATACCTTGGCAAAGGTCAAAATACACAGCTTGAATACTACTGAATACCCATATGAAATGACTGAGGGCTACGGATAGTTTTGGAGAAACCGTGAACGTAATGAACTTGATATAGTCGAAGGAACCATGATAGCTTTTAAAAGGAATGGTTTAGGCTCCGCATTTAAAAGTTGTTTTTCAAGAAAACCGAGTGGTTTTGAAATTGTTCCAACGATTTAAACTTTGGTTTGTTTTCCTTGCATTAATCAATATTAATGCGGTCCCATCATTTAACCCTATCATTGCAGAAAAGAAACGAAAATAGAACGTACGCTTATGCCATCCAGATTCTCCACGGGGCCCCGTCATGCACCGTTAGGTTACTTAACTAACGGCAGAGTAGAGGCTGGACATATATCCATTCATCTCACGCTATATAGGCATTCCAGATCACAGATCACAGATGAATATATTGGATATACTAGGAATTCCGTGTTTCGTTTTACCCTAGAACGAAAGACGGATTCCACGGTCGTGATGAATAGCCAAACCCCACCCTAGACCTCTATTGGTGCGGCAAACTACCCGCCAAATTCTCGAAGTGAATCAACCTCCCTCAATAAAATGAGTAGGCCACTCGGCACTTCAAGAACCCAGTAGTTTGTGCACCCCACCTTGGGTCTATCCTAGATGCAAGAAAAAGGTAAATGAAATAATACGACGGTGGTTACAACCTCAACCCGGATGTGCCCCGTAAAAATAATATTATATCAATTTACAAATTTATACGAATGAAAGAAAAGAAAACACTCTTCTCACATCCCCTGGCTATTCATCCATGGCGATCTAATACTTCATATACACAAATCATCACAATACAGATATGTGCAACCCCTACTAATCGACATATAGCGATTAGCAGACGTTTAGCAACACATATAAACACAGAAACACCGATTAGCCAAGAACATAGAATTTCGATCGATAATACTTATCCGTGTTTACCCCATGCATAAACTAGTACACAAACAATTTGGGTAAAAACCAAATATACCAAAAATCATAATTTCAAGAACCAAAACCACAGAAAAAATTAGGAGCAACTCGGCCACAACTCGGTGTCGGTTCCGCCGCTAAATGATCTATTTGGTGGCGGTTCCGCCGCAAAGTTGATGAGTTAGGTGTTCAAATTTTTTTCTAGGTCTTAAAAATGCATGCATGTATTTTTAAGGTCACTGAAATAATTTTTTGAATAGTTTTAAAAAATTGACAGCAAGCATACCTCGGAAATTTAATTTCAAGTATTTTTTCGTCGATCGAAGTTCTAATCACTTCCTAACAAGCTAGTTAAGGTTTAGTAGGCTCTAATACCACTGTAAGTCGATGTCGCACACCCCACGCACTTGTGGGGAGCCGGAATTTACAAAAAATGATTTTTCTTATTTCACAACACTGACTAAACTCCGGGATCTTAACAGAAACCTTAATTATCTATTCTACTAGGAGGTTATAAATACTATGTTAGAATTTATACCTCCTTGATTCTAGTCCTCCGGGTTTTCTTCTCCTCCTCTCCTTGAGCTCCTCAAAGATCCAGATCGCGCTTGATCGTCGGCCTCCTCGTGTCGAAGATGATTCACCCGAGGGTCTATACTTCAAGCTCCAACTTCTAAACTGAGGTAACCAAGGTACCTAGTTCGCTAAGCTAGGCAGCTTAAAAGATGTAGAGTATCTAATGGAGTATTTAATCTCACTTGACCCTATGGTTCACAACTCATATAAGGGATTAGGGTCATGAGGAAGAAGGAGAGAAAAAATGGAGAAAGAAAGCAAAATGAGCGAATGAGCTAGGGTAAGGCTTGGTGTAGAATGGCTCATTCACTTCTCACATGAAGCATGGATAATTTTCTCATAGAAAATAACAACCATGCTTCAATATTAAACACAAACCAATAAATAAATCAAATTATCCATGCTTCACCATGCCACAAATATCTCCCATTTCCACCTCATTAATCTATTTGCAAAATAGATAAATCCAAATAATGAGGCGTCCCCTTCTAGAAGCATCTCTTGTGAAATTACAAGAATGCCCTCACCGTATATACATACCCATATTCGTAATACGAAAAATACGAATACAATGAGATAATAATAATCCAATAATATAATACTAGGATTCGGTTTAAACCATAGCTTACTAGTATTATCCGTCCGAACAACATCCGTGTATATGTATGTGATCAGAACCCTGCCGTAAAACCATACGGCCTCTACATCGTTTCGCCCAAAGCAGGGAAACCCTCTGTGTGGGACTTATACGCTGGCAGTGGGTTTAATAATAAGTCCATCAACGGCACTAGCTGTGCATAACGGCTACCTAGATATCTGTCGATAAAAAGGCCGATGAGCAAACTCATCCGAACTTCTATTGAGCCTCTCTGTGACAATCACCGTACAGTCCAGTCTGTTCGTCTAAAATACTCGCATATCGGGTCTGGGGGATGGTAATCGTCAGACCCCTAATAGCGCAATAAGTCGTGCCAGGGTAAAGCCCAATACACCCTGAGAAACTACTGGAGTACCTACCAGTAAATCTCGCTTTCCCTGGCCAGAGACTTTGTGTAATGGATTTCCGAACACAGCGCGATATCTGTAGGGTTCCTAGGCACACTAATGAGGTCTCACATGGCATCAACCATGCCAATTTCAAAAATGTACGGGTGCCGAGAAACCCTAATACGGATCGTTAACTAGAATTTTAGGCGACAAAAGAAACTAGTTAACAACTTAACTACAAGAACGGAAATACAACCTTTGTAGATCCGGTCCTCTACCTCCATAGCTCCACAATAAAGTCTCCTCGCTGTCCAAATCAAATCACGGGCTCTAGCGTCGGCTTCATCGGAGAAATGGGCGGGCTAGGTCATCGACTACGATGCCGAAGATGATCTACGTCGAGGCATCACAAGATCAAGCTCCCACTTCACCAAGTCATGAAACTTGTGAAGAAAACACCCTATACTACTTGGCAAGAGGTAGAGGATGAAGAAATAGGAAGTGGGTTAACTTTAGAATTGGATTTCTCACTCATTTTCTCAAGATGCCATTGTTGGTAGCAAGCTTCTTCTTGAAGAAGAAGAAGAAGAAGAAGATAATTATCATAAGAATAATGAGAAAATAGAGAAATAGATTATTCTTATCATAACTACAACCATGGTTAAGTGTAGAGAGAGGACCATGGTTAAGAGGAATGGTTAAGGGTTAAGCATGAGACAAAATGGTCACTTAGTCAAAGCTTCATGAAGCTTCAATATCAAACAAAATAAGCCACCATTTTCTTTCATTATCCTTTCCATAAAGAAATAAATAAATGAATAAATAAATAAATAAAAGGAAAACCCTAACCATTACACAACCATGGTTTAATCTTTACACATGCTCAAGTTAGCATGTATCATCAAACATGATACAAACTAGTGTACAAAAGTATATCACATATACAATGTGCATATCAAGTGAGAAAATCCAATTTAAGATGAACCAATACTAGTTAATGTAAATTAATATATCATATATATAATTATACATTAAATCATTAAATCAACACTTGATTTAACGATCCGGTCATATCGCATATAACCGACTAATATATAATGTATCGATTTATCGAATCAATCCTGGATTCGATAACTAGGTTATATCACATACAACCATTCGATACATTCATCGCGAGAATAGAATACGGTATCACATACACGCATTATTCTCGGTCCCGCACATATCTCATATGCGCTCCTATTTCGTTTCGCTTGAGCCAGGAAACCTCTGTGTAGGACTCTAAAGACTCGTCAATACGCCGGCAGCAGGTGATGATCATATCAAACACCCACAAGCCGCAAGCGGTCTGCTAAACGTAACGGCCACCCGGGTATTGAGCGATCAGAAGATCGACGAGCAAGCCCGCTCACACTCCTGTGAATCCAACCAGTAACACTTTCCGTACAGTCCGGTCACGTCGTCTGATATGTCGCATATCTCGCCTAGGGGTGGTAAATGTCAGACCCCAATAGCTCGATAAGTCGTGTCGATATGAGGTCTATAAAAATCCGAGAAACTACTGGTAACACTTACCAGTAAATCTCAGCAACCCTGACCAGGGATTTCCTGTTATAGCCAATCGAACACAGCGCAACATCAACCCCCTATACCGGGAGAGACGAATCCCCTCCTATCGCTCATTGCCTCCATGTGATTCGGGACTGTACCCAAAAACCACCGTTTTGCACGCCCTCTTGGACGTGGTAAGGTGAAAATCAAAGCACAGTGGGAACCACACAAGACTCTATGACGATCTCGGGTCAACAGACTACTCTGTACCAGTGTCACCAGAGAACTGCCATCTGACGTAAGGTATAATACCATCTGAGAGTTCTCGGCGAGTCCGTCCAGTGTACCCAGTCTCCACTGAGCACCCGTATATCATCTCTGATGTCAAACACCAATGGATATGGGATCATCCATCGCCCATCTGTATGGGTCGAGAAGGTATACGCTAGTCTACTCTGGTATATCGATGCCCCGTCTCGATACACCCACGACTAGGGACCTTGAAGGATGTACTTATGGACTACCATGTCCCCACTAGTATGATCCGCATCATAGTCCAGGTAGTCAAGTACACATCCTAGGGGCTTTACCAACATGTAACAGAGAGACAATCAGTATACACGTTAAGGTAAAGAGTAACCAGATAGCATACTATCATGTCGAGCAAGAAAGTCCTCCCTATATATGTCCAATCATCCACTACAATATACATCCTATGTATAGTAATGGCCTCTAGGGCATACATATAACTAACAATCTCCCACTTGCACTAGGGCCATCTGTAGCAGTGGTTGTAGTATCTCATACTCAACCATCCCATAAAAGTCTCTCTCTGGGAATAGGCCGTCGTGAGTGGATCCGCCGTGTTGTCCTCTGAGTCTACTCTCCTAACCTCGATCCCCTGGAGATCAACCATCTCCATGATCAGGTAATACTGCCTTAGAATATGTCTGGATCACTGATGGGACGGACGTTCCTTGGCATAAGCCACAACTCCATTGTCACACAATGGGAGGAACTCAGTTCATCTCATGAACAAATATACACCCAGACAGTCTCTTTGGTAGCATCTTGAGTAGCGATGTATCCAGCCTTAATCGTCTAGTATGCCACGGTATCTTGCTTGGAACTCTTCCAACATACCGTCCCTTTACTGAGGGTAAAGACAATGCCTGTGACTGACATTCAGTCGTCTTTATCACCCTGGAACCCTTCCAGTGATTCTCCCCAGAATCGGTTGATACCATCTCACTACAACTAGTGAGTATCCTAACATCCATTTGGATCTATCTCATAGATCCAAAATCCAGGATTTAGTAGGTATCACTTTGATCCTATGTGGAGAATCATTGTGATAAGCGGAGATTGATCGAGCGTAGCATAGGAAACTCTTTCCCTATCAAGAGTATGTCATCCACGTACTCTACGAGAATCGCCACCATACTCCCTACTACCTTTTTGTTTATACAAGGTTCATCTACCATTTTGATGATGTCAAATTCTTTGACTACTTCATCAAAACAGACGTTCCAACTCCGCGACGCCTGCTTTATCCTATAAAGCATCTTGTACACGTTCCGCTGCTCCCACTGTTTACGAAGCCCTCTGACTGTGTACTTATAGACTCTCTCTTCTAAAACATCATTTAGAAAAGTAGTCATGACACCCAACCGCCAGATATCGTAGTCAAGGTATGTAGCCGTGGCAAGTAGGATCTGGATGGACTTAAGCATAGCTACTTAGAAAAGGTTTCATCATGATCCATACCTGGTTAATGATGCGGACCTTTAACAAGTCTACCTTTGAAAGTCTCAACTTTTCCATATACACCAAGTAATCTTCTCAAGATTTACTTGCTCCTGATGGGGATTTAACCCTTCAGATATAGCAACCAAAGTCCATACTTTGTTGGTGTACATGGATTCCATCTCAGATCGCTAAGCATCCAGCCATTCTTACAGAGTCCCACTCCTGATGGCCAGCTCAAAACTAGTTGGGTCATCATTTCATGATGCAATCCTCGCTCCTACTGTCATAGAAAAACAGAAGTATCTCTCAGGTGGGTGAGGAACCCTACTAGATCGGCGGAGAGGCTGAGGTTCGTTGGAATCTACTGAATCCTTTGGTTCTATCAAATCATCGGCTGCAGATTGTATAGCTGGAACATTTCCAGTTCTACATAACAGATCTTGCCTCGAGCTTGTCCGGATTTTGCTTTTAGACATAGGCTGGACACCCCCAAATCTTAACCACTCAAGATATGGGCTCTTCCCTTTCCATATCACATATGAAGCGGTAGGCAACTGATTTGATTGGAACCCAATTCAATTGGTATGCAGCTTCTCAAGTGCATAACTCCCAAAAGGAAATAGGAAACACAGTAGTACTCATCATAGAGCACACCATATCACATAGGGTGCTATTGCTCCGCCCCGATATACCATCGTGCTATGGTGTATACGGAGGAGTAATGCTGAGAGAGAATCTCATTCTCCTTTAGAATAATCCAGGATTTCCGTGCTCAAGTATTCTCCTCCTCGATCTCATCAAAGGACATAATACTTATACCCGTATTTTGGTTCTCTACTTCTAGCTTATATTCTATGAATATCTCAAAAGGTTCGGACTTGTGTTTCAACAGGAACATATGTCTGAATCTTGAGAGATCATCAAAGAATGTAATGAAGTATAAAGAACCGGTCTTGGCAAGTGTAGACAGGGGACCTTACATACATCATCATGTATCAATCCCAAGAGTTTACTAACTCTTTCTCTGTTTCCAATAAACAGAGCTGAGGTCATTTCATCTTTGTGACATGACTCGCAAGTTTCATAAGATGTAAATTCAAACTAATTTAAATATGCATCTAAATGTAACTTCAGCCAGTCGGGTCGCATTGATATGACCTAGTCTACACTGCCTCAAGAAGGATCCGTTCATTTCTGAACTCTTCCTCTTTTGTGTGTTCAATATACTAAAGAACTGTAGTTTGATTTAGAACGTCAATTCTTTTAGATAACGTGTCTGAACCGATCAACTTTTGATATAGGAAATGTTCAAAACATTATCCAACAATACAAAATTATATCCTTTCTTTACTAATAAAGAGATTGATATGATTTTGTATATCAGGTTCGGTATCTAATAACATTCGTTCAGAATCAATGTATGGGTAATACAGGGTGACAGTGACCAACAGACTTGGCTGCAACACTTGCCCCGTTTTCTGCCTCATGAAACTTATCACCCATTCTCAGTTCTTTACCTATCTGTAGCCCATGTAACAAATTACATATGCGGGATCCTGATCTGGTATCATATACCCAGGACGTAAAGGACACTGAGAAACAGTTCTATATAATGAACACACCCGAAGATGATGCATCAGCATGCACTCTCTTCGTTTGGGCGGCACGGGAATTCTGGTAATCCCCAATTTCCTGCTCTGTCTTATAACAATTATATGTTGGAGCAGGACCAACATTCCCCAGCTCAGTATAACAAGCGGGTTCGGTCAATTATCCGTATTATTATCTTGATTAAGGCGTGATATGGTCGCTACCTGGAGAGAGAGAGAAGAAAACACTCAGCGTGCGCTCTTGCAAGATCAGATTGGTTATTATTTTATCTAATCAGGATGGCTCCCACTGCTTTTTATCAAATCTTCCTTCAAACCCTAAAAGGAAAGACTAGCCGGGATTAATTACACGCTACAAGTTCGCCAATCTTTCAGCCAGGCCAGTGTCGGTACTTTGAGGGAGGTCCCCCGTGCTTTCGCACGAAACTAATTATAGTAAACCTCATTTTCCCAGAGGCTTAACCCCGTTGACACCTTTCTAGACACCTACTTGATCGGCTAGTTGCAATGTGTAAAACTCTCCCAGGAGTAACTCTTACTCGCAGCGGGTATCGGGATCCAACTATCTCATAGAAGGTATGCAATCTCATTGCAAATTTCAACACTTGAAATTCCCGATAATATTTTGCCCCTAGCATCTATATGACCTTAACATAGTCAACAAATCATAAGTGCTAGTCAAGTTCAACCCGTCATTTCCCGATTGAATTAAACCCACCCGCACGACCCTTAACATAGTCAACAAAGTCGCACGACTACCCTAATCCAATCGCATCATATGCTTATGCAGATAAGCACTAATTAGCTACCGCACACTACGCCTTAACATAGTCAACAAACGTAGCACGAATACTAACTAGTACTTATCTGAAATGACGGAGGGCTACGACAAGTTTTTCTGAAAACCTATTGCGTAATGAACTTGATATCGTTGTAGGATCGAATGAATTTTGAAATGGAGTGTTTTTTAGGCTTTTCTAGTTTTGCTAAAGGAGTCACTCCCGGTGAAGGGATCGTCGGTCCATTCCTCGTCGAATGAGGTGCGGGATATATCATATATATCACTATACAAAACAGAAACTATAGAAGCTATCAAAAGACAAACCGAGTGTGTAGCATCTGCCAGTTATTGCTAAAGGAGTCACTCCCGGTGAAGGGATCTCGGTCCTTTCCTCATCGAATAAGGTGCAGGATATATCATATATACCGCTGTGCAAAGCAAGAACTGTAGCTACCTGTTTTATTTTGAAATTCGATTCTACAACATCTTTAGGTTTCTTTTATTTCATTAATCACATTAATGAAGTCCCATCATTTAAGTACCTAAACATCACAGATAAATACGACGTACACTTATGCCATACGCATTCGCCTCGATGTCCCCTCGTGCACCGTTAGGTTAGGTAACTAACGGCAGAGCGGGGCAGGGCTAGCTCGGGTGTAAAACATAAGTAACGTCTATATAATATATCATATATACTGTATAAAGTATCCATCATAGAACATATCACATGATCACATCACAGATATCGCAGCAGAAGAATCATATGAAATATTGGATATACTAGGACGTCCGTGTTTTCAATACGAGCCAGTATAAAACACGGATTCCACGGTCGTGATGAATAGCCAAACCCACACCCCTAGACCCCTACGAGAGCGGCAAGCAACCCTACCAATTCTAGAGTTAGGAGACCCGGACTCGACTCCTCGAGTTAGTCTCCCACTGGACTCCAGAACCCGGTTACTTGTGCTCCCCTTCTTGGGTCTATCCTAGTGCGGAAAAGTAAATAATATACAAAAAGGTGACAACTTCCGCAACCTGGAAGTGCCCCAATAAAAGAATATTACATACAAGTTTTTACATGAATGAAAAAGAAAAAACACTCATCTCACATAAAAAAAAACCGGCTATTCAAACACGACGATCCAATATAACATATCCAGCAACACATAACATCACATGTCATCAACGTAAGTAAATATGCCCATCCCAATTTTCGTTGACATATAGCAACGAAACCGGCGATATCACATATTACACTTACGGTCACAGAAAAGAAAGTGTAAAACTACAACAGTTGGAATCCGCAACCTGCATAGACATCGCATGCCTAATCAAATGAATTCCTTAGACATCGCATGCCTAACAATTATAAACCCAGTATTTTAGTCTCAAAATCGAAAACTCTTTTCAATATCAAGTCGGGCAATTCAACAAGATTCCCGACATCCTGATCGAATGCTCGTCGCAAACTTTAGTAGGCAGCCGCACCCCCGATACCGTCGACGAAGTGCACCAAGGCGGAACACTGCTGCCGCGAGCACCCAAACGGATGCTTTCAGTAACGGGGTTCTCCTATAGTCACTTGGTCAGGGCTATGGAGCGAGGCTGTCTATTAAGTTTATCCGGCGAGTATCCGCGTACGCTACGTGATTGCGACGGACTTTTGATCACATCAAAATTCCGTGGCAACCGATCAAGTGAGACTAAACTGCTATGTTTATAACATTCATTCAGTTATCTCATAACTTATTGTGAATTCCAATTATTGTATCACATTCCGAATAAGATAGAAAATGTTAAACTTTCCGATCGAACAATCGAACACCCAAGTTTTCCCGAAACAGCTCAACTCATGAAATAAGTTCAAAGACATTCACTTCGTGCCTCAGTACCGACGGTCCAGCCGTAGAAGGGTCAAGCCAACGCCTCACATGTGGCACGCCGTACTCCCCCAAACCCGAAGGTTCAAAGGGCAGTTCAAAACGGTCACATAATCGAGTTAAGGTTTGTTGTCTTCTAGAGGGACCATCGCGTTACTTGCACTACTTAGAACGTCTTTAAACCTTGGAAAGATCCAACACTTGGAAATTTCCCGACAGGGGAAAAGGTGGGTATTTATATCCGGTCGAACCATTTAACATATTCAATAATTATCCGGAAAGCCTCATAGACAAAGTTAAATAATCCGATCGATTCATCAAGTCCCCAATACAACCCTAGAACACTCAACTGTTGAGTCAAATTAAAAATTCCCAGGAAAATCATCACTGGAAAATAGGAATTACTGTGCAAAATTCAATGGGAGAAGAGACAAAATGGCCGCGGAACCGCCGCATTAGCATGCTAATGCCGCGGTTCCGCCGCACTTTAGACACATCATTAGGTAATTTTTACACCGTAATTCTTAGAATTTCCTGCTGAATTTTCTGCATATTTTTAATCTGGAAAAAACCCAATTTTTGGAAAAAGTCCAGAGAGCATTATCGGGTTAGGGTTTCGGGTCGATCGGGTTTCAAACTTCGTCTACGCATCGCCTAAGGCTCTAGCTAGGCTCTGATACCACTGTAGGGTTCCTAGGCACACTAATGAGGTCTCACATGGCATCAACCATGCCTATTTCAAAAAATGTACGGGTGCCGAGAAACCCTAATACGGATCGTTAACTAGAATTTTAGGCGACAAAAGAAACTAGTTAACAACTTAACTACAAGAACGGAAATACAACCTTTGTAGATCCGGTCCTCCACCTCCATAGCTCCGCAATGAAGTCTCCTCGCTTTCCAAATCGAATCACGGGCTCTAGCGTCGGCTTCATCGGAGAAATGGGCGGGCTAGGTCATCGACTACGATGCCGAAGATGATCTACGTCGAGGCATCACAAGATCAAGCTCCCACTTCACCAAGTCATGAAACTTGTGAAGAAAACACCCTATACTACTTGGCAAGAGGTAGAGGATGAAGAAATAGGAAGTGGGTTCACTTTAGAATTGGATTTCTCACTCATTTTCTCAAGATGCCATTGTTGGTAGCAAGCTTCTTCTTGAAGAAGAAGAAGAAGAAGAAGATAATTATCATAAGAATAATGAGAAAATAGAGAAATAGATTATTCTTATCATAACTACAACCATGGTTAAGTGTAGAGAGAGGACCATGGTTAAGAGGAATGGTTAAGGGTTAAGCATGAGACAAAATGGTCACTTAGTCAAAGCTTCATGAAGCTTCAATATCAAACAAAATAAGCCACCATTTTCTTTCATTATCCTTTCCATAAAGAAATAAATAAATGAATAAATAAATAAATAAAAGGAAAACCCTAACCATTACACAACCATGGTTTAATCTTTACACATGCTCAAGTTAGCATGTATCATCAAACATGATACAAACTAGTGTACAAAAGTATATCACATATACAATGTGCATATCAAGTGAGAAAATCCAATTTAAGATGAACCAATACTAGTTAATGTAAATTAATATATCATATATATAATTATACATTAAATCATTAAATCAACACTTGATTTAACGATCCGGTCATATCGCATATAACCGACTAATATATAATGTATCGATTTATCGAATCAATCCTGGATTCGATAACTAGGTTATATCACATACAACCATTCGATACATTCATCGCGAGAATAGAATACGGTATCACATACACGCATTATTCTCGGTCCCGCACATATCTCATATGCGCTCCTATTTCGTTTCGCTTGAGCCAGGAAACCTCTGTGTAGGACTCTAAAGACTCGTCAATACGCCGGCAGCAGGTGATGATCATATCAAACACCCACAAGCCGCAAGCGGTCTGCTAAACGTAACGGCCACCCGGGTATTGAGCGATCAGAAGATCGACGAGCAAGCCCGCTCACACTCCTGTGAATCCAACCAGTAACACTTTCCGTACAGTCCGGTCACGTCGTCTGATATGTCGCATATCTCACCTAGGGGTGGTAAATGTCAGACCCCAATAGCTCGATAAGTCGTGTCGATATGAGGTCTATAAAAATCCGAGAAACTACTGGTAACACTTACCAGTAAATCTCAGCAACCCTGACCAGGGATTTCCTGTTATAGCCAATCGAACACAGCGCAACATCAACCCCCTATACCGGGAGAGACGAATCCCCTCCTATCGCTCATTGCCTCCATGTGATTCGGGACTGTACCCAAAAACCACCGTTTTGCACGCCCTCTTGGACGTGGTAAGGTGAAAATCAAAGCACAGTGGGAACCACACAAGACTCTATGACGATCTCGGGTCAACAGACTACTCTGTACCAGTGTCACCAGAGAACTGCCATCTGACGTAAGGTATAATACCATCTGGGAGTTCTCGGCGAGTCCGTCCAGTGTACCCAGTCTCCACTGAGCACCCGTATATCATCTCTGATGTCAAACACCAATGGATATGGGATCATCCATCGCCCATCTGTATGGGTCGAGAAGGTATACGCTAGTCTACTCTGGTATATCAATGCCCCGTCTCGATACACCCATGACTAGGGACCTTGAAGGATGTACTTATGGACTACCATGTCCCCACTAGTATGATCCGCATCATAGTCCAGGTAGTCAAGTACACATCCTAGGGGCTTTACCAACATGTAACAGAGAGACAATCAGTATACACGTTAAGGTAAAGAGTAACCAGATAGCATACTATCATGTCGAGCAAGAAAGTCCTCCCTATATATGTCCAAGCATCCACTACAATATACATCCTATGTATAGTAATGGCCTCTAGGGCATACATATAACTAACAATATCAACCCCCAATACCGGGAGAGACGAATCCTATCTAACTACTACTGCTTCCTAGTGCTTCGGGACTGCACCCAACTACTACCTATTTGCATGACTCCTTTGAGCCGTAGTAGGGCAGTAATCTAAGTACATTGGGAACACACTTGAGACGAATAGTGATGTCAAGCAATGAACTAACCTGTACTCATGCCACCTGGGAACTGCTACCTGACGATAGTTATAATACCATCAAGCAGTTCCTAACGAGTCCGTCTAGTGTAACTCATAACCCAATGAGCACCTGTATACTATCTCGGGTACAACATACCAATGGATGTGGGACAGACCATCTTCTATGCTGGAATGAGAAACGTATACACTAGTCTACTCTGGAGTATCGATGCCCCGTCTCGATAATCTTACGACTAAAGACCTGTATAAGGATGTGCTTATACACAACCCAGCCCCCACTAGTGTGACTGCTATCATAACCCTAGTAGTCAAGCAAAGATCCTAAGGGCTCTACCAATATGTATCAACGATATGCTAAATGAAACATATACACATATTGAGGTAGAATCAAACCAAGTAGAATACTGCCATTTTGAGCAAGACTGTTATTATATCTTTGTATATCCCAAGCTTCCAAAATGTAATATACATACCTGTACTATACAATAGTGGCCTTTAGGGCATATATCACTAACATAATGATGTCTATGTTCTAAATCAAAACACAGTTCTTAATGTACAAAACACACGCAAGAGAAAGAGTTCAGATACGAACGAGACCTACTTGTGGCATTGTAGACTTGGCATATCGATGAGACCAGACTGGCCAAGTTACAAAAAGATGGATATCTGAATCCGTTCGAATTTTCATCCTATGCAATTTGTTAGTCTCATCTCAAAGGAAAGATGAACAAATATTCGTTTACCAGAAACGGAGAAAGAGCAGCAGAGCACTTGGGACTCATACACAGTGTTGTATGTGGTCCAATATCTACACATGCAAGGAGTGGGTTCTCCTACTTTATTACATTCACTGACGATCTCTCTAGGTTCGGATATGTGTATCTTTTGAAACACAAATCTAAAACTTTTGAGAAATTCAAAGAATACAGAAACGAAGTAGAGAACCCGACTGGCAAAAGTATTAAGATCCTCCGATCTGATAAAGGAGGGGAGTACTTAAGCATGGAATTCCTCGACTACTTAAAAGAGAATGGTATTCTCTCTCAGCTTACTACTCCGTATACACCACAACATAACGATGTATCGGAGCGGAGGAACCATACCTATTGGATATGGTTCGCTCCATGATGAGCAGTGCTGAATTACCTCTTTCATTTTGGGGATATGGACTTGAATCAGCTGAATATTTATTGAATAGAGTTTCAACCAAATTAGTGTCTACCTCCCTATATGAAATATGGAGTGGGAAGAGACCATATCTTAATTACATTAAGATATAGGGATGCCCTTCTTTTGTTAAAAAGTAGAACCCAGATAAACTCGAGGCACGATCAGTATTGTGCAAGTTTGTCGGATACCTTAAGAATTCAAAAGGATATCTTATCTACCACATCGAGGAACAAACGCTATTTGTCGCTCGCCACGTTGTCTTTTTAGAAAGCGAATTTCTTGCAAAATAAATTCATTGGAGCGCGGTAGAATTGGAAGATATTCTAGAAGCACAAACTACTACTGAAGACTTGGTTGAATCTCAAGATTCAATTGCCCCGGAAGAACCTCAGCCTCTCCGCAGATATAGTAGGTTTTCTCATCTGCCCGAAAGATACTACAGTTTTCTCGAAGACGGGGATCGAGAGGATTACATATTAGAAGAAGATGATCTAACTAGTTTTGAGCAGGCCTTTACCAGTAGGGACACTGTGAAATGGTCGGATGCTATACGATCCGAAATGGAGTCCATGTACACCAACAAAGTTTGGACTTTGTACATTGCACCTTCAGGGGTAAAACACGTCAGCTACAAATGGATCTTCAAGAAGAAGATTGGTGTAGATGGACAGGTGGAAACCTATAAAGCTAGACTTGTTGCAAAAGGTTTTCATCAAATACCCGGTGTGGACTATGACCAAACCTTTTCTCCAGTGGCTATGCTCAAATCCATTCGGATTCTACTTACCATTGCTGCTTTTATGACTATGAGGTTTGGTAGATGGACGTAAAGACCACTTTTCTAAATGGCGCTTTAGAATAGTGTGTCCATATGGATCAGCCAGAGGGCTTCATAGACAGTGGGAGGAGCGGGAAAGTGTGCAAGTTTCGTAAATCCATTTATGGATTAAAGGAGACATCACGGAGCTGGAATATACGTTTTAATGAGATAGTCAAGGAATCTTACTTCATTAAAAATATAGACGAGCCTTGTATTTATAAAAAGATTGTAAGGAGAACTGTGGTATTACTTGTATTGTATATGGATGACATTCTCCTAATAGAAAATGATATTCCTATGCTACAGTCGGTCAAGCAGTTCTTGTCTTAGAAGTTTTCTATGAAGGACCTGAGTGATACCTCCCACATTCTGGGGATCAAGAACTATCGTGATAGATCTAAGAGAATGTTGGGACTTTCACAGTGCAGGTAAATTGACACCATACTAAAGAGATTTAGTATGGAAGATTCTAAGCGTGGTAATTTACCCGCTTGTCACGGAATCACTATCACCAAAGAGATGTCTTCCAAGACTAATATGGAGAGGGCTCGCATAAGAATTATACCCTAGGCTTCATTTGTGATCAAAGGATCAACATAGAACAATATTCTCAAGATAATACTAAATCGTCTAAGTTCGATCTTAGTTCTCAAATGAGACTAACGATCCTTAGACAGAGCTTCTATTCTCCTATGAACTGATGGAACTTACAAATGTGAAAAATGCGACCTAAGTTCATTTCCGTTAGCAAACCAAAATACCAACGTGGATCCTGTCAAGCAAATGCTTGACCCAAGTCTAAAATATGTACGGATTTGGACTAATTCGCGCCTTATGGGTGATGATTGGTAGATTTATATTGTGCGTTCTATATATTCTATTTACTGCAATCAAGACGGTTTCGCATGGTTAGTTCTTCATTCTTATTTTAGACGAGTTAAGTAAAAATGTACAAGTTTTTTTCAATTATATCCTAAGTGTTTATATTCAAGAGAACTTGTTAGGGTGATGGCTGGTTAGTAGAGTTAGGAATTAATCTTGTGCTTGCCTTGTGCCATCCTTGAAATGATGTTGGAATAATTGGAAGTAACGGGGATTAGGAGGATATAGGAATGGTATTTGAGAGTTTAAGTAAGCTTTCCAACACTAAATCCATTCCTAGTGCCTCTTGTCCGTCCGTTCCATACTCTTATTTACAACCCTAGGCCAAACACATACAAGTCTCCAGTTAGGTCACAACTATATGACACGTTGTAGTGCTCCTAAAGGAATTCTCAACTTAGGTCGCGGTTATATGTCACTGATAGCGCGCCTAAGGGAAAGGTTTGTTTTTGTTTGGTCTAGATTCAATTTCAAGATGTTTGGCAAAGAAAAGCACAAGGGAGATTTTCATCCTTCATACCACCCTTTCTTAACCCTAACAAGCGAGTAATCTACTCACACATGAAAAGAAAATAAAACAAGAAGAAGAAAAGAAAGGATGGACATTCTCTTCGATCCACAATTGATATCGGTCGCTCTTCAAAAGTCAAATCTTCACGTACAGTCAGCTCCGAATAATCCAGCACGTGTGTGTTACCTCGAATCTAATTACGGAGCTGAGGTACGTGAAATACGTCATGGACATTCTCCTAACATTGTGGTAACGCCAAATGATATGCCACTTCTCCAACACACTCCAAAATCTCGAAAGTTCCGATGAATCGAGGACTAAGCTTGCCTCGACTCCCGAAACGAATAACTCTTCTAGTTGGTGATATCTTCAAAACACTAAATCACCAACCACGAACTCCAGAGGTCTTCTCGATGTATCTGCCCAACTCTTTTTTTGGTCTTGTGCTGCTTTCACATGATTCCGGATAGTGTTAACCTTCTCAACTGTTTGCACGATCAAATCCGATCCCAGCAATCTTTGTTCTCCAACATCGTCCCAACAAACAGGTGAATGACATTTGCGACCATACAATGCTTCGAATGGAGCCATCTGAATAGTCGCCTGAAAGCTGTTATTGTACGAAAACTCCACCAAGTGCAAATGATCCTCCCACGAACCCTTGAAGTCTAACATGCAAGCTCTCAACATGTCTTCAAGAGTTTGGATCGTTCTCTCCGACTGGCCATCTGTCTGAAGATGATAAGCTGTGCTAAACTTCAATCGAGTCCCCAAACTTTCCTGTAAGCTCCTCCAGAAGTGTGCTAAGAAACGGGTGTCACGGTCGGACAAGATGCTCACCGGTACTCCATGCAATCTTACAATCTCCTGCATGTACCGTTCTGCTAACACTTCCGTTGACTGACCAACTCGAAATGGTATAAACTGAGCCGCCATGGTCAATCGATCAACAATCACCCAAACTGCATCGTTGCCCTTTGGACTCCGCGGTAAAGCTGTCATGAAATCCATGGTTATATGTTCCCACTTCCATTGAGGAATCGGAAATGGTTGCAATAAACCAGCAACCCTTTGATATTCAGTCTTAACTTGCTGACACGCCAAGCACATTGCTACAAAGTGAGCAATCTCCCTTTTCATGACTTCCCACCAGAAATGCTGTCGTAGATCACGGTACATCTTCGTGCCTCCTAGATGTACGGAATACGCGGAACTGTGTGCCTCCTTCATAACTTCTTCGCGAATATCTCCTTTTGGCACACACAAATGGCTACCATATCACAACGAACCATTTTCATGAATTAACAAGTCCGTTCGAAGTCTAGCTTCAACCTGTTCTCGAAACCTTTGCAATCTTGGGTCCTTCGACTGCGCTGCTTTAATACTCTCGATCAATGATGACTGTACTTGCAGCTGCATCAACTGTCCTGAAGAATGCGGTGGCACGATCTCCAACTCGAATCTCCGAAAGTCTTCCATAAGCTCCTTCTGTGCAGTCAATATCCGAATTGCTGGCAACCGACTAAGCGCATCCGGCACTACATTAACTTTCCCCGGATGGTACTTGAGATCAAGATCATAGTCGGCCATCAGCTCCAACCATCTACGCTGTCTCATGTTAAGCTCTTTCTGTGTGAACACATACTTTAGGCTTTTGTGATCGGTGAATATTTCGACCCTTCCGCCCAGTAAGTAGTGTCTCCAAATCTTCAAAGCGAAAATCACTGCTGCAAGCTCCAGGTCATGAGTTGGGTAATTCTTCCTATGGGTCTTCAACTGTCTCGATGCGTAAGCTATAACCTTCCCATGTTGCATCAAAACACATCCTAATCCTTTCCCGGATGCGTCGTTGTGAATCACCAATCCTTCGGAACTGTCCAGTACGGTTAATAGGAGCGGTTATCAATCTCTGCTTCAACGCCTCAAAAACTGACGCACACTTATCCATCCACACAAATGGAACTTCTTTGCGCGTAAGCTTGGTCAAAGACTCAGCCAAACGAGCAAAATTCTCCACGAACCTTCTATAATACCCGGCAAGTCCAAGGAAGCTTCTGATCTCTGCAACATTCTTCGAAATCGGCCAATCTCGAACTGCTGCAATCTTTTCGGGATCAATGGCGATTCCATCTCTAGGCACGACATGCCCTAAAACTTCACTTCATCAAGCCAAAACTCACACTTGCTCATCTTTGCATACAATCTTTCTTGCCTCAATGTCTGCAATGCGATCTTCAAGTGTTCTGCATGCTCTTCAATGGTCCTCGAGTAAACCAGAATATCATCAATGAACACCACTATAAACTGATCCAAGAACGGTGGAAAGATTCGGTTCATCAAGTCCATAAATATTGCCGGTGCATTCGTTACTCCGAAGGGCATCACTAAGTACTCGTAATGTCCATACCGAGTTCTGAACGCAGTCTTGCAAATATCTTCTGATTTAACTCGGACCTGATGATATCCGGATCGCAAATCCAGCTTCGAGAATACCCTTGCGCCACTAAGCTGCTCGAATAATTCGCCAATGCGAGGGATCGAGTACTTGCTCTTAATAGTCATCCGGTTTATTTCTTGATAATCGATGCGCATCCTCCTGGTGCCATCTTTCTTCTTGACTAGAAGAACTGGAGCTCCCCAAGGAGAGTTACTACTGCGAATCCAACCCTTCTCAAGTAATTCGGTAACCTGCTTCTTTACTTCTTCCAACTCCACTAGTGCCATTGGATAGTACGCGTTTGAGATTGGCGCTGCACTAGGAACAAGATCGATCGTGAACTCTACATCTCGTTTTGAGGTAAACCTGAGATGTCTTCGAACACGTCCATGAACTCTCGAACTACAGATGGCGCTTCCTCCTTATTAACTTCCATCGGCGAAAGAACATTGTTTGTTAGCCTATCCCTAAACTCGACTGGCCCGACAGAACTGCTTCCTCCAGCAAAACAAACTCCGGATGTCCGGGAATCTGGAAAATCACTTTCCTTTCCTTACAATCAATATGAGCGTGGAAAGTGCCGAGAAAATCCATTCCCAAGACAACAACAAACAAAGGGATGCACCAGAATTGAATAATTCTAATGCGGGGAAAACATGAACAAGTAAGATACCGAGATGACTTCATCCGAAGTCAAGATACTGAAGAGGATTAAGCACGGTAAACATGATTCAAGCTGGCGATAAAACAATAACTGGTAAGCAATGAAACCGAGAGAAGCAAGGTAATATAACGATCATAAAACAAGGAAATGAATCAAAACTAGAATTCCAAGTTACTTAAATAGAGTACCAAATTGTAACCATGCTGCAGTTCATAGTTACAATCACATAACTCCACTCAAGTCGCCCAAATCCTAGTATCAGAATCAAAGAACAGGCAGAAACAATAGGGAACCAACAAGTTTCAAGTCGAGATGCAAAGAGGTTTGCATATCGTCAAGATAAGGATCAAGAGATAGATATGATTCAAGAATCACGATAACAATGTGGCAGGACATGCTCCTAGTTACGAGTATTCTGATTCGTGTATTGGGTCCACTACCCTACTACAAAAGAATCAAACTCGATTAACCTATATCTTATGCTCTGATACCTAACAACCCATGTCATGCCCCGCTTCCCAGAGTACACTAAGATAGGCACGTGACATAGCCAACCATGCTACCTATGGATAGGAAAAATCCCTCCACAGTCACATTACGGCTGTAGAGATATCAAGACAGGAAAGTAAACTAAACTATCTAGTACATGTCCATGAGCCAGAATAAATGAGTCAAGAAATAATATAATATGCGGAAGCAAAAGATCCAATAAATAAAATACCTGGAAAGTAAAACTGGATACCAACAGGATCCTCACCGCTCGGTCTCACAGCAGCAGTACTCCTGATCAGTCTGCAACAAAGGTAGAGGATCTGGGCCATGCAAAATCCAGACGTCAGTGCGTCATAATATCAAGCAATACTATAAACAGGGGTAACAAGATATGCAGGTATAAGTATAAACGGTAAAACAGGTATAACAGTGACATAAGTGAGGACAGTGAGGGTAATGTGTAGTGAGTAATCTAAACTGGTCTACTGTGTTAACTACTCTCAAGTCTTTGAAATCAAATTGATGAATCATCGATGTAACTCAAAAGTATCCCGTGCATGCCCGGGATCACGGTCTATGACTCTTGGGCTGAATCCGAGATGTGCCGCAAGGCAGTAAAGGGTAGTAGGTAATGATGAGTGATGTCAGCAGCATCACCCCGGGGCTGGCCTAGCCCGTAAGACTGATCAGTAAAGGTATCGAACTGTCGAGTTACAAATCAGGTTTCATCATTGATTTCCCCATACCTCCAAGTTATATATGTTCAAGTCAGGTATTAATAAATCTGGAGCTAATGCCAACACAGGATTAAGCAGGTACAGGTTTGTCTGGATAGACAACAAGAAAATGTCCGTAAGGACAACAGGTCAAGTTTGTTATCATTAGTAATAAGATCAGGTAACAGGTAAAGCCATGGTACCTCAAGTCAAGTCAGGTAATATATAGGTATCATGTCATGTCAAGAAGTGCACGGCATCACGTCGTGTCAAGTAATGGTATATCAAGTCATGTCAGGAGTGCACAAATGTCACGTGGGTGCTCATAATCAAACTATAATAAGTATGGGTATACCAAAACAAGTATGGGGTACTAATGGAATAATAAAATGGAACATTGTGATGTGGTATGCAAATAGGTACAGATTAAAACATATGGATGCACAGTTATCGATTTGGGTTAAAGTTATAGTTCCATCACTAATTAAAATACACTTTATCAAATATGGGATGTTTAAATCACCTTATTATGTATTAAATGATCTAGGGATGCAATTGTATATATATATTAGGCTAGATGGATGTAAACGGGTGTCCGAAGGTTATAAACTATTAAAAAAAGTACTATGGGCTATACAACTAAGCAATATGTGATTCGATTATGGATATGGGTACCGTGTATCGTAATCTAATATGCAATATGAAATGTTTCAGGTTCTAAATCTAAAATGATATAAACGGAACATCAAAATGGAATATGGGACACTAGATTTAAACAACAGATTTAATATGCAGTTAAATAAGTATAAAAATAATATAAATAGCATGTAGCAAGTTTTACTTTCCTTGATGGATCACGATACGGATACTCACAGCACGTCCGACGTCGGGCAAACGTCGCAACATCCACACGCGCACAATGGACAGGTCCAGGCACGGCAAGAAGGTAACCATGCAGGTAAGGGACGACCACAGGGTTGCTCGGATCGTCGGCAGCGGCACGGCTCTGGCGATCACCGGGAAACGCGAGAACAAGAAACAAGAATAGAAGAACAAGAAGAAGAAGAAGAATCAGGGAAAGAAGAAGATGGGACTGTAGTAAGATGTTCTGGGTCAGAGGAGGCTGCACGGGGTGACATCGACGGTGGGGCGTCGACGGTGAGGTTCACGGCAAAGGACAGCGAGGTTGCGGGCAAGTTGTTGGGTGGTCGGGTGATAGTGTGCAGGGTTCTAGCCCGGTTCAGAGGAGGCGGTGATCGTTTTCAAAGAGAGAGGGGAGGAAGGTAGTGGCGACGGGGTGAGGGCGAGGCGACAACGATGTGGTCGCCGGTGGTGAGGCGAGGCGTGCAGGCGAGAGAAGGGAAAGGAAGAGGGTTGCAGCCGAGGTTCTTGAGTTGGTGGTTTGCAGTGAGTTGAGGGCCTCGGGGAAGAAGAGAAAGGAAATGGAGAGGAGGCGAGGCCGAGGTGACGAGGATGGTCGGAGCTAGGGTTAAGGTTAGGGTTTCGGTGATGGTTCAAATGTGGTTGGAGTTAGGTTGTTGGGGTGTTTGCAAGGGTTCTGGGTTCGGAAGAAGAGGAGAGGATAAGGTAGAGGTCGAGAAAAGGGAGATGGTGCGAGGGGAGGCCGATGGTAGAGGTCGACGGCGATGAGAGGTGAGGGAGACGGTAATGGGTGCAGTAGGTTGAGGGTCGGTTGCAGGGTGAGCTCGGGAAGGAGGATGAAGAATAAGGAAGAAGGAAGGAGATGATGGAGATGAGGGTAAAACGATGACGAGGGGCGACATCGAGGCAGAGGAGGAGGCTGGGCTTGGGTTCTCGCGACGAGAGGCAGCAGAGGAAAAGGAAAAGAAAATCATGGGAGAGAGAGGGACGTGAGGTAGGGGTTAACTAAAAGAAAGAATAGATATAGAAAGAGAGAGAGATACAGAGAGAGAAAGAGAGAGCGAGAGGAATGCGAGAGGAGAGAGAGAGATCGAGAGGAGAGAGATAGGGAGAAGAGTGATCGAGAGGGGGGAGAGAGGCAGGAACAGTAAGGAGAAAGAAAATTGGATTTATTGGGGGAGAGAGAAAGACTGAGCGTAGAAAGGAAAAGAGAGAGAAAAAGGAAGAAGAAAGAGAGAGGGAGAGAGATAGGTGGGGCCGGGATTAGAGAGAGAGTTGGTTGTTTAGATTAGGATTTTTAAAATTTAAAAAGATTATAGTTTGTTAGGTAATATCAAATATGTCGATAAAAATAGTGATATTTAATTTAATTAATTTAATTTTGGCGGGATACAAAAATATTCCAAAACGCGCCCGGGTCGGGTCTAAAAATTCAGATTTAAAATATGAAAAATATATGCGTTGTCCAAATTTCAAAATGAAAGCTCGGGTAACGAAAATGCATACCCCCAAGAACGGATGCACATACGTGCGCGTAGCCATCCAAACACGTTCGTTTCACTGAACGGGACGAGAACAAGATGCGCGGATGCTACCACGGGGTTAGGGGTATCATGCAGGCCATGAAATGTATTTTTAAAATATTTTACGTGACTTAAAATGTTATATGGTAAAAGATGCCATGCCAGGTAAAATGCTAGTATGCGATAAAGTTGAAAATGCACAAGTCTACATAACAAGTCAGGGTGATTCATAAATATGAATCAAACAAGTTCAAGCAAGCGGGTCGGGTCGAATGCAATGTAGAAGGTAAAATACCATTCACACCCAAACACGATAAATCAATAAAATACCACAGATATAATAAATATGGGAACTGGAATTGGTATAAATGAACTAGGTTGTTACAGACCCACTGGCGCCCAATGCCCGCATGCACATGCCAAGCACGTGAACCGCTGGCGCCCAGCGCCCGCGTGCAGGGCGTGTGGCTCGCTGGCGCCCACATGCCATTTCATGCATCCTTAGGACACTCCCCACCCTTCATTTTCCCACATACTCCATTCTCAAAATATATCCCCCGTTAGAAAAAATTTCTAACGACGTGCTGCCCCGCACCCCGTAGGGGGCTGCTAGCCCTCTTGACCCCCAGCCCGCTATCTGGGTAGCGGGATCCCTGTAAACTCTGTGAGGCCCCCGATATATCTAAAACCCTTCAAGACACACACATACGCACACTGCATATTGAGTTCGCATGACCAGTTTGACCTGTCAATCGGAGGTTCCCTCACTCCAAAGGCGAGGGATAATTAACGACAGCTTTGTCCGCGACTGCCGGAGATTCGGATCCCCACAATCAATAAACCCTGGCCTACCCTAAACAGAGGGAATCTGTATAGGCCTGACAAGAGCGCATTCCCATCTCAATAGGGTGACGAAAAACACCCTACATTCATAAGCCATTGGTATTGTGTCACCTAAGTATATGGGTGCTCACTAGAGGTGAGTATACTGGATGGACTCCCCGAGAACTTCTAGATGGTATTATATCTATCGTCAGGTGGAAGTTCTCCAGTGGCATTAGTACAGGTTAGTCTTTTGACCTGAGATCGTCATTTGTCTCATGTGAGTTCCCACTGTACTTTGATTACTATCCTACCATGACTCAAAGAAGTCGTGCAAATAGGTTTTAGTAGGGTACAGTCCCGAGCCACATAGAGGCAATGAGCGATTTTCGGGGATTCGTCTCTCCTGATATTAGGAGTCGATGTCATACTGTGTTCGGTTGGCTATCACCCTAAATCCTTGGCCACGGTGGATGAGATTTAATGATATGAGTTCAGTACTTTCTCGGTTGATGATGAGCTTAACCCGACATGACTTATCGGGTTATTAGGGGTCTTACGTTATCCACCCCTTAGACCTGGTATGCGATATTGTTAGACGAAGAGACCGGACTATATGGAGATTGTCATATTTAGGCTCACTAGGGTATGGACGGACTTGATTTTCAACCTCCCTTTCGGCATATACCTGGGTAGCCGTTACGTACAGCTAGTGCTGCTAACGTACTTATGGTTTTTGGATTTATCTAGTAAATCGCTGCCAGCGTATTGTCGAGTCTTTAGAATCCCACACAGAGGTTTTGCCCAGTTTAGGAATTATGATGTAGATGGCATATGTTGGTATATACAGGTATCGGATTAAATATGTGTATATGCTACACAGACTTTAATCGGACTATTGATAATACTACCGATTTAGGATTAAGTCGGATTATTAAATCAGGTTTTGATTTAATAATTTATATATATATAATATATTCTAGTATTATTTTTCACTATTCATTTTCTCTCTCTTGGCTATTCGTATTTTTATATGGATACACGTATATATATTTCGATACGTATACCGAGTTGTATTCCGTGTTTATACGGAATTTATTCTAGAAGATGGACACTTCATTTGTTGATTTTTCTTTTTAAAGAAAATCAAAAATATGGTGGAGGATGAGGTGTAAAGGAGTATGGTAGAGAGGTATGGCTTTGTTTTTATATTGGAAAATGATTTGTGTTTACTATTTTTTGATGGTTGTAAAAAACTTAGCCATTCTTTCTACATTGCTTCTTTTTCTCTACACGACACTTAGCTTATTTTTCCATGTCTACCTCTTCTTCACCTCCTCCTTCTTCACTTACTCTCTTTAGCATTAGATTAGGGAGAAAATTATAGTGGAAAACTCATATATCCCCACTCTCCATTCGTGGCGAGCTTGGAGCGTCGGTTGCTTTACTAGGTGAAGCCGGAGCTTGGATCGGTTCCCTCGGATGGATCATCTTCGATAAGGACGGTCGTCATTCAAGATTTTTCCCGACGTCCTACGAGATGCTTGGAGGGGTCTTCCATGATTGGGTGGATACGCGTCAAAGGTTGTATTCCCTAACCATTGCATACTTGCTTTTTAGTTTTGGTGTTTGGATAGATCACTAGGGTTCAGTTTCTATTGTTCTCTCGATAATTTTTGTTTTTCGGTTCCGCATTGGCCACAGTTGCCACGACGAGGGCACTAGGAACTTACAAACTTTATATTAGAGAAGAGAGTGCTTGTGCTTGCATTGTTCTCTCTTTGCATTGAGTGTTTTTGGATTGGAAATAAAATTCTGAAAAATTCTCTTAAATTCTCTATTATAGTAGAAACCTTTTCCTAGCCCGTGTAAAAGTTTCAAGGTGAGAGGGTTACGGTTTGGATGATAATAATTCGGCATGTCAGGTGCTATGCCGATTTGCAATATCGAGTAAGTATCTCTTTTCACATGTACTTCCTCCTCGGAAGACTTAATCATGTTTTTCTATTGAAATTAGATGTCTACCGCAAGTTTCCATCATAATAGTTTCTTCAAGTGATCATATGTTATTTTTGACGGAATTTACAATTTAATATCGGTTAATTTGGATTTTTAGGGACAACCGTTGGAAAACTGTCATAACTCCTACATCTGACCTTCGTTTTGGACGAAATCTTGATGAATAGATATCTACTCAAAAAGATCTACATTTTTGGGGAAGAAAAATTTTAGGACATACGTCTTAGAAAATGTTGAAGTAGGTGTCATCGGAGTTGAACGTAGTAAAATTCCAAAGTTTTTCTGTTTCCAAGATTTCAAAAAAAATCTTTACTATTATAACTAGAAGTCCTTAGATGATGTCATTAATCAACAAAATAAAAAATAAAAAATGACAAAATTCCAATAGCCAAAGTAGAGAATTGAAAATGTACACCTCATTCATCACAAAAGACAAAAATAAGAAAATGAAAAGTCAACAATCCTTTCTCCATCTCTCATAATATCATTCATTACATATTCTCTCATGCTCAAAATCTCAAAAAGATATATCTTACAAATTTATACATAAGCCCTTATATCTTTGTTATTTATATAACTTATATTGATGGAGGTCGAAATCTCCCTCGGATGTTGTCCTCCGTTGATTTTGCTGCCAGCGGAGCTGAACGGTTGAGATTCGGTGTGAGGATTAAGTGTGTGGGTCTTAATAGGTTGTCGGTTGTTGCTGACACCGATCTACCTGTAAGGGAAGTCCCGGGATGGGAAACCTTCGATGATCAAGTAAGTACCGAGGAGTAATTGGGCAGAGTAGCGATGTTGTAGGAATGAGTTCGACCTACCTGAGTCATCTGGAGGAGGGGTTTATATAGGGGTCGCATTGCAGCGAGCCGATACGAGATTCTCGCCATCTGTTATGCCCCTGCATCACGTTCACGTTGATAGTGGGATATGCCCATTAATGGCGAGATACGCCCATTAATAGAGAGATACACTAGCATGGGATGCGGGACGTAGAGCTGCGAAGATCTCGTCGTGGCGAGATACACGGAGCCGTTATGGGGGCGCTTAGGCTCCGTGCTCTCGGCTGGACAGGAAAGCTAAGGAAACTCAGCTCGGTGACTGCTCGGAGTCAAGCGATGAGGCTAAGGAAACTCAGCTCGGTGACTTCTTGGAGACGGGCAATGAGGCTGAGGAACCTCTGATGTAGGATGGCTCGGAGGCGAGCTGTTAGCTGGTTGCCAGGCGACTAAGGAATGTACTCATGGGAGGCCTCCTAAAGGTCGGATGATATTTCGGAGATGATGCGCAGAGGAATGTCCCCAATGCATCATACTTACTCCATCTCCATAGCCCCCAGGAATCTGGCAGGCTTATGTAGACGACACGTCACCTACTACGTGTCGTAATCTGGGGAATTCCCACTTACGATCATCATCATTAGCCCCCCACTCTCATTCCGACCTATTCATGGGTCGGGTCGAGAGTGGCCAGCTCGGACTTCAATGTTCAGCTTGGAGCCGAGGATTCTCTGTATAGGGTTGTTCGGGAACAACGTGGTGCTTGGTGGCTATGCCTCTTCAATTCCTGGGTCCATGTGGCGGTTCACGAAGCGTCTTAATTTCTATGCGTATCCTCGATGACATTAGCGGATTGACGAAACGACGGTGCCATAAATAGGACGTCGCTTCACTTGTTTAGGCTATTGATCTTCGAGCCATATGGCCGCAACAGAATAGTGGACCGTGAGGCATCGTATCTGTCGGTTGGATCCGTGTGAGAGACGAAGTGTCCAATGATTGTAAACCACATGGCGTCCTCATGGCCATTGGGTACGACGCTTCGTTGTGGTGGGAACGGATTTGGGCCATTGGATAGCTTATGCCTAGTGTATAAATAGGGGAGGCTATTCCTTGGTAGACGTTTTGCTTTAGTTGTCTCCTGCCATCTGAAGACTTGCCCGGCACACCATCGCTTAGGTCAGACCCTCAGCCCAAAACCCTTCTTCGGTCAATTTTTCCTTGAATCAGGTTAGATGTCTTCTTCCGAAGTTTCCATTGATATAGTTGGGGTCGAGTTGGGCGATGAGGCTTCAGCTTCTGAAGCTGAGTCTGGTGGGTAGTCTTCTTCCTCCTCGGCTTCCGATAGCCGAGGAAGTTCTTCTTCCCCTTCGTCTTTCTCGGCTTCCGATAGTCGAGTCGGGCTCGCCCCTAAAGGGTGGCGATGCCGTTGTACTTCGTCTTCCGGTGGTGAAGAGGTCCCCCGAGGTGCGCATCGAAAATACTCGTGATGCGCCCTTGATGTTGAATCACCCAAACGAGTTTTCCAATATCCGGGCTCGCTTGCATATCCCCCTGGCTATTCACTTCATCTGGCCAAGGAGGGAGAGCAGGCAGGCCAGGTACAAGGCAATGAGATTGCTATGTACCTGGAAGCGTTCCGAGCAGGGATGTGTCTACCCTTCTCATCCAAAATTTGTAACGTACTTCATTGCTTTCGTTTTGCCCCAGGCCAGTTAGCGCCGAAAACTTGGAGAATCCTCCTCGGGTTTCTGGTCTGGTTGAAGATTGATCTGATCCCCTTCGACTTGAGTCTTCTTCTTTCCTTTTTTTGTTACAAAAAGCACCCCGGCACTCGCAAGGACGAACCAAGCTGGGTGTATCTTTCTTTTAAAAAACGTAAAGGTAAGGCGGCCGGGTCAGGGGTAATGGTTGTACTTTCTTCCATCCATGAGTGGAAGGAAAAGTTTGTTTTCATCGGTCCTCTGGAGGGAGAGGGTTGGTTGGTGCCCACCAAATGGCACAGTGCAGATTGCCCACGGGTCAAGCAGTCTATGTAAGTCCATGCTACCTCTCCCGGTACTTTCGGGCATGCGGAATTTGGTGAAAAACAATTTTCTAGAGGTGGTAACATGGACTCAAAACCCGGATCTTTGTTAAACATCTAACTAACAACCTAACTACGAGTTGCTAACTACTCGGTTAGGAGGTTATACCTTTCTTTTTCTCGAACTCCTTCGTCTTCAAGCTTCGATGGTCGTCCGAATCGGCTTCTCCCCGTCGCCTCCTTGCGCCGAAGATAGATCCACCTGAAAGCTTCTTCCTTTGGCTCCTTCTTCGAACTTTGAAGAAACTAGTTCACTCGGTTTGCTAAACCTTGTGAACTAGAGTGAGTAGAGAAGAGTTTGTATGGGATTTTATCTATGGTTCTTGGTTCTCAACTCATGAGACAAGTGAACCATAGAGTGAAGAGAGGGAGAGCAAGAGGAGGAAGATGAGAGCTCAAGAACAAGAGAGAGAATGAGCATGAAAGAATGAGAGAAGACTTTTCTCATTTGGCTCTCATGATCCAAAACAATCATAACACCTCATATCAATCAAGTATTATGTGATGGTTTAAGCAACCATAGCCATATCATTTCATGCACTCATTTTGCACAAAAGAGCAAGCAAGCAAAAGTCTTTGCCATGAAATGATAGCTATAGTTATCATGATGGTCAACTAGTCAAGCCTAGTCAACCGGTCAACAAAGTCAACAAAAGTCAACAAGTCAACAAAGTCAATCCCACAACAACCATGTCACCATAATACTTAATTAATATAATTGTTAATCATATATCATATTCTCATTAGGGTTGAGCAAAAAGTCAATAATCAACTGTCAACGGTCAACAACCCTAATGAGAATCCTCTGCCTCTGTCTCTCCGTCAACTGTGCATACACACCCGCATCCGCGTTCCGAGGAACACGAATGCATACTGGAAAAATCCAATCCCAAAAGGTACACTAGGATCTGGCTTAAACCAAAGCCCGCTAGTGTAAACTGTCCGGACACTGTACGTGCACAAGTGCACGGATGTGACCGAACCCTGTCGCAAAACCATGCGACCTGTCGCAAAACCATGCGACCTCTACTCTTTTGCCTAAAGGCGAATAGCTTTCTGTGTGGGACTCTAAAGACTCGACACTACGCTGGCAGTGGGTTTAACCACAGACCGCAAGCGGCACTAGCTGTGCGTAACGGCCCCAGGTAGATGCCGACAAGAAGACTGACGAGGCGAAACCCATCTGAACTCCTACTGAGCCTGAATGTGACATTCTCCGTACAGTCCGGTCTGTTCGTCTGATACATCGCATGGCAGGCCTAGGGGGCGGTAAACGTCAGTCCCCCAATAGCGGTACAAGTCGTGTCGGAGTGAAGCCCAAAACACCCTGAGATAACACTGGAAGCCTACCAGTATATCCCGTTTGCCCTGGCCAGGGACTACTCGTATAATGGCTCTCCTAGACACAGCGCGATGTCAACCCCCAATACCGGGAGAGACGAATCCTGTCTAACCGTCACTGCCTCCAAGTGCTTCGGGACTGCACCCAACTACCACCTGTTTGCACGACTCCTTTGAGCCGTGGTAGGGTAGTAATCAAAGTACAGTGGGAACACACTCGAGGCGAAGTGACAGTGTCAAGTCAGCGGACTAAGCTGTACTCATATCACCTGGGAACTGATAACTGACGATAGGCATAATACCAACTAGTCAGTTCCCGACGAGTCCTATCCAGTATACTCATAACCCAACGAGCACCCGCATACTATCTCAAGTACGACGTACCGACGGCTGTGGGACAGACCGTCTCCCACACTGGGATGAGAAGCGCATGCGCTAGTCTACTCCGGAGTATCGATGCCCTGTCTCGATAGTCCTGCGACCAGGGACCTGCATAAGGATGTGCTTATAGATTACCCAGCCCCACTAGTGTGACTGCCATCACAACGCTGGTAATCAAGCAAAGATCCTAAGGGCTCCACTAATGTGTATAGGCGATATACTAAAATAAACACATGTACACATTGAAGTAGAAACAAACCAAGTAGCATACTACTATTTTGAGCAAGATTGTATATACAAGGTGAATATCCCAAGCTTCCATTAAGTAATATACAAACTAGTATGATACAGTAATGGCCTCTAGGGCATATACACTAACAATCTTCCACTTGCACTAAGGCCATGTATTGGCGTATCGAAGACCTATCATCTCGATCAGCCGCTCGAACTGAGTCTGGGGCAAGGCCTTGGTGAATGGATCTGCAGTGTTATCTTCTGAAGCGACTCTCCGAACCTCGATCTCCTGGCGATTCACGATCTCCCTGATCAGGTGATACCGCCTCAAGATGTGTCTGGATCTCTGATGGGACCTGGGTTCCTTCGCTAAAGCTATAGCCCCGTTGTTGTCACAATACAGAGGTATTGGATCAACAATGGACGGAACCACCTGAAGTTCTTTCAAGAACTTCCTCATCCAGACAGCTTCTTTTGCGGCATCAGATGCAGCGATGTATTCCGCTTCCATCGTCGAGTCTGCAACGGTTTCCTGTTTGGAACTCTTCCAACACACCGCCCCTCCATTGAGGGTAAAGACAAAACCCGACATAGACTTGGAATCATCCTTGTCACTCTGGAAGCTGGAGTCAGCAAAGGCCTCGATCTGGAGGTCTTTTCCGCTATACACCAAGAACATCTCCTTAGTCCTTCTCAGGTACTTGAGAATGTTCTTTACTGCTATCCAGTGTTTCTCCCCAGGGTTTGACTGATACCGGCTTACCACACTCAGTGCATAAGCTACATCCGGTCTGGTACACAACATCGCATACATTATAGAGCCTACCGCAGAAGCGTAGGGTATAATAGACATGCGATCCCTCTCCAAATCAGTCTTGGGAGACATCTCTTTAGAGAGGGTGATCCCGTGACAAGCCGGTAGGTTACCGTGCTTGGAATCTTCCATACTAAATCTTTTCAGTATGGTGTCGATGTACCTGGACTGTGAAGGTCCTAATATCCTCTTGGATCTATCACGATGGATCCGGATCCCCAGGATGTATGAGGCATCACCCAGGTCTTTCATGGAGAACCTGTGTGACAAGAACCCCTTGACAAATTGTAGCATAGGAATGTCATTTCCTATTAAGAGAATGTCATCCACGTACAAAACGAGGAATACTACAGTTCTCGCTACAAATCTACAATAGATGCATGGTTCATCTGGATTTTTGATAAAGCCAAATTCCTTGACCGTCTCATCAAAACAGATGTTCCAACTCCGCGATGCCTGCTTTAGTCTATAGATAGACTTAAGCAACTTGCACACCTTTCCGCTGCTCCCACTTTGAATGAAACCCTCTGGTTGGTCCATATAGACACACACCTCTAAATTTCCATTTAGAAAAGCGGTCTTTACGTCCATTTGCCAGATCTCATAATCGTGGAAGGCAGCAATGGCAAGAAGGATCCGAATGGATTTCAGCATAGCCACTGGAGAAAAGGTTTCGTCATAGTCCAAGCCAGGTCTTTGACGGAAACCCTTTGCAACAAGTCTAGCTTTATAGGTCTCAACCTGTCCATCTACACCAATCTTCCTTTTGAAGATCCACTTGCATCCTACGGGTTTTACCCCGTCTGGAGCAATGTCCAACGTCCATACTTTGTTGGTGTACATGGACTCCATTTCGGTCCGCATTGCATCCAGCCATTTTACTGAGTCAACGCTCTGAACGGCCTGCTGGAAGCTAGTAGGCTCATCATAATCTATGATGCAATCCTCTCTATCCCCGTCTATGAGAAAACCGTAGTATCTCTCGGGCGGATGAGACTGCCTACTACTCCTGCGGAGCGGCGTAGGAATGTCCTGTTCCTTTGAACCCTCTGGTTCCACTACGCTTTCAGTAATAGCTCGTGGTTCTGGAATTTCTTCCAGTTCTACTGTGCTCCCACTTATCTGGGTTTCCAAAAACTCAGTTTCCAAGAAGTAGGCATGACGAGAAACAAGAACTTTTTGTTCCTCTTCGCAGTAGAAGAAATATCCCTTAGAGTTATTTGGATATCCTACGAACTTACACTGTACTGAGCGTGCATCGAGCTTGTCCGCATGCTGCTTTTTAACAAAAGCTGGACATCCCCATGTCTTAATGTGCTTAAGATAGGGTCTCTTCCCATACCACATCTCATATGGTGTAGTAGGCACAGTCTTAGTTGGAACTCGGTTCAAAAGGTACGCAGCTGATTCTAGCACATACCCCTAGAATGATCGCGGTAACTCAGCGTTACTCATCATAGACCGTACCATATCCAATAGGGTTCGGTTCCGTCTCTCAGATACACCGTTATGTTGCGGAGTGTATGGAGGAGTAAGCTGAGAGAGAATTCCGTTCTCTTTTAAGTAGTCCAGGAACTCGGCACTCAAGTATTCACCACCTCGATCCGATCTTAGGATCTTGATACTTTTGCCGGTTTGTTTTTCTACTTCATTCTTATATTCCTGGAATTTTCCAAAGGCTTCGGACTTATGTTTCATTAAGAAGACATAACCGTACCTTGAAAAGTCATCCGTAAAAGTAATGAAGTAAGAATAACTGTTTCGCGCATGTGTAGACATTGGACCGCACACGTCGCTGTGTACGAGTCCCAAGAGCTCGCTCGCTCTTACTCCGTGTCCAGTGAACGGAGTCTTTGTCATCTTTCCTTTGAGACAGGATTGACAAGTGGCATACGATTGATATTCGAACGCATTCAAATATCCTTCTGTATGTAACTTCGTCAACCTTCTCTCATTGATGTGACCCAGTCTACAATGCCACAAGAAAGTCTGATTTATTTCCGGAGACTTTCTTTTGTGTGTATTCTGGACATTGAAAATCTGTGGTTGTTTTAATACGTATATACCATTGCTCAATGTACCTGACCCAATCAGAACTTGATTAAGGTGAATGTTTACAACATTTCTTACAAACGCAAATTCATAACCTTCTTTAGAAACCAAAGATACAGAAATGATATTACAAGTTGCGTTGGGTACAAAAAAGCAATTACGCAAAACCAAAACATGTCCATCTGACATTCCCAGGTGATAGTCCCCCACGGCTTTAGCATCCATGCTAGCTCCGTTCGCAACTCTGAGGGTCATGTCACCTGCTTTCAAAACACTACGGTTTCTCAACGCCTGCAAAGAATTACAGATATGAGATCCTGATCCGGTATCCAGTACCCAGGAAGTAGAGTTTATTGAAAGACAGTTTTCAATAACATACACACCTGAAGCTGAAGCTGCAACCTGCTTCAATTCCTGTGTTCTGGCCTTCCAGGCCCTGCAATCATTCTTCCAGTATCCTTTCTTATGACAATAGAAGCATTCTTCCTTATCCACAAGCTTCCCCACTTTCTTTGTTGCTTTAGCTTTTCCCTTCGTATCCACTTTACTAACACCGCCTCTTGGTTTGGCGGGGGCTTTCTTCTTCTTTCCCTTGGCTTTCGCCTTGGACCTAGAAGAAGATGATCCTCCTACAAACAAAGTGGATGTTTTCCTACCTTTCTGTAGGGTGCCCTCTGCGCTCCTCAGCATGTTGAGGAGCTCTGAAAGTTCAACTTCTTTTTCTTGTAAGTTGAAGTTCAGTATGAACTGGGCGTAAGTGGAAGGAAGGGACTGGAGAACTAAGTCCGTATAGAGCTCACTCTCCAATGTGGTCCCTAGGTCCGCGAGCTCCTCAATGTAGCCGATCATCTTAAGCACGTGTTCTGCTACTGATGATCCGACGGCCATCCTTGCCGAAAATAACTTTTTCGATGCTTCGTATCTTGCGATACGAGATTGCTCTCCATACAGTTCTTTTGTATGAAGAAATATGGATTCCAAGTCCATATTCTCGTGCCTCCTCTGATGTTCATTATCCATAGAGGCAAGTACGAGGCACTTGGCCTTCACGCTATCAATCTCCCAAGTCTTACGGATTTCCTTATCCGCGACGCTGGAAGTGGGACCAGGGACAGGGGGAGCTTTGGTGGTAAGAAGATACCCCAGCTTGTCGTAAGTGATTGCCATTTTGACATTCCTGAGCCAATCTTTGTAGTTTGGCCCTGTCAGTATGTTTTTATCTAGGAGTAACTTAAGTCCAGTCATGTCGATTGGTCGCTGCAATTAGGAGAGAGAAGAAACACTCAGCTTGATGCTCTTGCAAGTTTAGAATGGTTTTTAGTTTGTCTAAACAGGATGGCTCCCACTGTTTCTCGAATCCCTCCTCAAACCAAAAAGGAAGAATTAGTCAGGATCAATCTCACCGTACAATACTTGCTTAACCGTTCAGCCAGGCCAGTGTCGGTACTTCGAGGGAGGTTTTCCAACGCTTTCGCGAAGTTCCTTAATTAAATAACCTCTTTTCCCTGGGGGCGTAGCCCCGCTAACACCTTTCTAGACACCTACTTGGTTTATAGCATTGATCGTTAAGTGAGAAATTTCCCGAGGAGTAGCATATACTCACAGTAGGATCGGGATCCAAATATCATCGTGTGACGAAACTGAAGGAATCCTACCAGAATCATCACACTCCAAGTGGTATGCAAATCTAGCAAGTTTCAGTACTTATGAAACTCCCGATGTGAATTTTTGTCCCATGCTCTTATGACCTTGACTTTGGCCAACAAATCATAAGTCACATGTCAAGTTCTACCCGTCGTTCTCCAGGTTAATTTGAATCCACCCGCACCTACCCTTGACTTTGGCCAACAAGGCAGTACGACTGTTCCAAACCAACGCATCTATCTATGCTGCACATGAATACCCAATAGCTACCAATCACTATGCCTTGACTTTGGCCAACAAACACAGCTTGAATACTATTGACTATTCATGTGAAACGACGGAGGGCTACGAATGGTTTTGGCTAAACCGTGAACGTAGTGAATTTGATATAGTCGATAGAACGAGATAGCTTTTAAAAGGAGTGGCTCAAGCTCCGCATTTAAAAAGTTAGTTTTGAAAAGAACCGAGTGGTTTTTCGAAAGTGTTCCAACGACTTTTAACTTGGTTTATTTTCTTGCATTAGTTCTTTTAATGCGTGATATTCTTGCATTAGTTCTTTTAATGCGTCCCATCATTTAATCCTACCATTGCAGAAAACAACCAAAATATGACGTACGCTTATGCCATTCGCATTCACCACGGGGCCCCGTCATTACCCGTTAGGTTACTTAACTAACGACAGAGCGGGGGCTGGGCTAGCGCAGCTGTAAAACATAAGCAACGCCTAAATAATATCATATATAGATATACTGCAATGATAGCCATTTCAGATCACAGATGAATACATTGGATATACTAGGAATCCGCAATTCGCACGAACCTGTAACGAAAAGCAGATTACACGGTCGCGGTGAATAGCCAATACCCCACCCAAGACCCCTACGGGTGCGGCAAACTACCCGCCAAGTACCCGAAGCGAAGCAACCTCCCTCAACTCCGTGAGTAGGCCACTCGGCACTTCGGCATACCCGGTAGTTTGTGCACCCCCTCCATGGGTCTATCCTAGGAGCAAAAACAGTAAAAAGAAATTATACAATGACGGCTACAACCCCGACCCGGTTGTGCGGCCATACAAATAATTATTACATCAATTTACAAATTTACATGAATTGAAAGAAAAGAAAACTCTCGTCTCACAACCCCCCGGCTATTCACCCGCGACAATCCAACATATTCATATACACATTCCAATAACATTACAGATCACAGATTTGTATAACCCCCACTAATCGACATATAGCGATTAGCAGACGTTCAATACAAATATCACATCACAGAAAAACCAGTCAGCTTAAGTCTTTTAGAAGTTCGATCAAAAATACGGATTTTCAGGACCCCAAAAATAAAATTTTCGTTCTGGAAAATCTGGGCAGAAAATATATATTCCAAAATTCCCAAAATACCCTTGCAAGCACACTGCAGCAAAGATCTACCAGAGAGGAGCCAAGGAGGCCGCGGAACCGCGGCAATAGCAAGCTATTGCTGCGTTTCCGCGGTGGTTTAGGGGGTTCTCTGGGTGATTTTTCTACAGTAGCTTTTAAAAACCCTGAGTCGATTTTTGATGCATGATTTATCAATTTTACAGAACATAAAAAATCGACAGCAAGTTTGAAAATCGGGTTCATTTCGGGACTTTTTCTTTGATCGATCTTCTAGCTACTTTGCTAACATGTTAGATAGAGTTTAACTAGGCTCTGATACCACTGTAAGTCCATGCTACCTCTCCCGGTACTTTCGGGCATGCGGAATTTGGTGAAAAACAATTTTCTAGAGGTGGTAATATGGACTCAAAACCCGGATCTTTGTTAAACATCTAACTAACAACCTAACTACGAGTTGCTAACTACTCGGTTAGGGGGTTATACCTTTCTTTTTCTCGAACTCCTTCGTCTTCAAGCTTCGATGGTCGTCCGAATCGGCTTCTCCCCGTCGCCTCCTTGCGCCGAAGATAGATCCACCTGAAAGCTTCTACCTTTGGCTCCTTCTTCGAACTTTGAAGAAACTAGTTCACTCGGTTTGCTAAACCTTGTGAACTAGAGTGAGTAGAGAAGAGTTTGTATGGGATTTTATCTATGGTTCTTGGTTCTCAACTCATGAGACAAGTGAACCATAGAGTGAAGAGAGGGAGAGCAAGAGGAGGAAGATGAGAGCTCAAGAACAAGAGAGAGAATGAGCATGAAAGAATGAGAGAAGACTTTTCTCATTTGGCTCTCATAATCCAAAACAATCATAACACCTCATATCAATCAAGTATTATGTGATGGTTTAAGCAACCATAGCCATATCATTTCATGCACTCATTTTGCACAAAAGAGCAAGCAAGCAAAAGTCTTTGCCATGAAATGATAGCTATAGTTATCATGATGGTCAACTAGTCAAGCCTAGTCAACCGGTCAACAAAGTCAACAAAAGTCAACAAGTCAACAAAGTCAATCCCACAACAACCATGTCACCATAATACTTAATTAATATAATTGTTAATCATATATCATATTCTCATTAGGGTTGAGCAAAAAGTCAATAGTCAACTGTCAACGGTCAACAACCCTAATGAGAATCCTCTGCCTCTGTCTCTCCGTCAACTGTGCATACACACCCGCATCCGCGTTCCGAGGAACACGAATGCATACTGGAAAAATCCAATCCCAAAAGGTACACTAGGATCTGGCTTAAACCAAAGCCCGCTAGTGTAAACTGTCCGGACACTGTACGTGCACAAGTGCACGGATGTGACCGAACCCTGTCGCAAAACCATGCGACCTGTCGCAAAACCATGCGACCTGTCGCAAAACCATGCGACCTCTACTCTTTTGCCTAAAGGCGAATAGCTTTCTGTGTGGGACTCTAAAGACTCGACACTACGCTGGCAGTGGGTTTAACCACAGACCGCAAGCGGCACTAGCTGTGCGTAACGGCCCCAGGTAGATGCCGACAAGAAGACTGACGAGGCGAAACCCATCTGAACTCCTACTGAGCCTGAATGTGACATTCTCCGTACAGTCCGGTCTGTTCATCTGATACATCGCATGGCGGGCCTAGGGGCGGTAAACGTCAGTCCCCCAATAGCGGTACAAGTCGTGTCGGAGTGAAGCCCAAAACACCCTGAGATAACACTGGAAGCCTACCAGTATATCCCGTTTGCCCTGGCCAGGGACTACTCGTGTAATGGCTCTCCTAGACACAGCGCGATGTCAACCCCCAATACCGGGAGAGACGAATCCTGTCTAACCGTCACTGCCTCCAAGTGCTTCGGGACTGCACCCAACTACCACCTGTTTGCACGACTCCTTTGAACCGTGGTAGGGTAGTAATCAAAGTACAGTGGGAACACACTCGAGGCGAAGTGACAGTGTCAAGTCAGCGGACTAAGCTGTACTCATGTCACCTGGGAACTGATAACTGACGATAGGCATACCAACTAGTCAGTTCCCGACGAGTCCTATCCAGTATACTCGTAACCCAACGAGCACCCGCATACTATCTCAAGTACGACGTACCGACGGCTGTGGGACAGACCGTCTCCCACACTGGGATGAGAAGCGCATGCGCTAGTCTACTCCGGAGTATCGATGCCCTGTCTCGATAGTCCTGCGACCAGGGACCTGCATAAGGATGTGCTTATAGATTACCCAGCCCCACTAGTGTGACTGCCATCACAACGCTGGTAATCAAGCAAAGATCCTAAGGGCTCCACTAATGTGTATAGGCGATATACTAAAATAAACACATGTACACATTGAAGTAGAAACAAACCAAGTAGCATACTACTATTTTGAGCAAGATTGTATATACAAGGTGAATATCCCAAGCTTCCATTAAGTAATATACAAACTAGTATGATACAGTAATGGCCTCTAGGGCATATACACTAACAGTCTAACGCCCAGAGGCCGGGTTAGTGTCTCTATGGGAGCTGATCCAGCGGGCCGATGTCCTGCTTTTTGACCAAGCTTTGAGCTGGGCGGAACTCAGTCCCGCACGCTTCGGGGGTAAGTTAGAGTTTCGCCGATTAATTTAGGCTTGACATGATATTTTCGTTCCTGTTGCTGAACTTTTTCTTCCGTTTTCTTCTGCAGAGCCAATGGATCTTAACTCGTGAGACTCACTTCACTGGCAAAACAAAACTCGTTAGCCCCAACACTGACATTCGGAGATCATGGCTGATATAGTTGCCAAGGCATAGAGGAGGAAGGGCAGGGGTGCTAGCTCGTCCGAATCCGTACCTGGTGTGGTCCCCCGGCAAGCCCCTTCTGCCAAGGTCTCTGTGGCCCCTCCCGTCCCGGAGGAATTGAAAGTCGACCTTAGCACCACCATGAGGTTTAGGCATCAAGCATGCCAAATTTTAATTTTATTAGGTGCTAAGTTAGACTAACAAGATCTTTACTAGGATATTAGGGTTTGCCTTTGATGATGTGATGAACTAAAGAGAAGAAAAGTGCATAGAACATTTGTAGTTCGAGTCCTTCTCTTCAATAACTCCGGGTTGTAGTCTACATGACTCCATTAGGCTCCTCTTCAAAATGAAAGAATCTCCTTCATAATCTTCGCGCCAAAGACGATCCACCCGAAGTCCACAAGCTCAAGCTAACCCTTCACTAATCTCATTAGTGAAGGCAACACTCCACATCAAATTGCTAATCTAATGTGTAATGGTGAAGTAGAGGTTTAATTTGCTCACTAGGGTTTTCACAAGTTCAATGATTCGCATCACATGTGAGGGTTTGAACTTGGAAGCGAGGTGAAGAAAATTGTAGAGAGCAAGAGGAAGCAAGATCTCAAGAAAATGGCTAAGGCATGAAGAATGAAAAATGATGAGAGTAAACTCAAAATGGCTCTCTCTTTCCTCACTTATTCAAACATGGAATAAAATTGCAATTCTAAATTACAACCATGCTTAAATAGTGAGTCAAGACTAATATACAAATAATAAAACCCATGCCTTGCCAATTCAACAAATATCTCCACAATTTACACGTCATTTTTCTATTTTCTCAAAATAGAAAAACATGCCATGCTTCATATAATATATATATATATATATATATATATATTTATTTATTTATATATATCAAATATACATTAATATATATATAAAGCAATTAGTGAGCTAATGATATTAGTTAATATATAATTATATCAAATATAATTTATATCAAATTATTAAATCAACACTTGATTTAATAATCCGGTTATATCACATATGACCGACTAATATCATTTATTTGTTTATCACATTATCAAATCAACACTTGATTCGATAATCTGGTTATATCACATATAACCTAACCGATACCAGATAACTGTCAGATTACAATACGGTATCACATACACGTATTTAATCAGGCCCATGCACATATCACATATGTGCCCTATTTCGTTTCGCTCGAACCAGGAAACTTCTGTGTGGGACTCTAAACACTTGTCAATACGCCAGTAGTAGGTGATGATTACATCAATCACCTACAAGCCGTCAGCGGTACTAGCTTGATGTAAAAGCTACCCGGGTATTGAGCGATATGAAGATCAACAAGCAAGCTCGTCAATAATCTCCATGAAGCCTATCATTAATACTACCGTACAGTCCGGTCTCTTCATCTGATAAGTCGCATATCATGTCTAGGGGTGGTAAACGTCAGGCCCCAGTAACGTGATAAGTCATGTCGATGCCTGGCCTATAACGGTTCGAGAAACTACTGATAACACTTATCAGAAAATCTCGGCAGCAGTCCTGGCTAGGGACTTCCAGTTATAGCCAATCGAGCATTGTGCAACATCAACTCCCAATACCGGGAGAGACGAAACCCCTTCTATCGCTCATTGCCTCCATATGACTCGGGACTGTACCCAAAATCCACATGTTTGCACGACTCCTTTGAGCCGTGGTAGGGAGGAAATCAAAGCACAGTGGGAGCCACACAAGATTCTATGACGATCTCAGGTCTACAGACTAACCTGTACCAGTGTCACTAGAGGACTGCTATCTGACGATAGGTATACTGCCACATAGGAGTCCTCGGCGAGTCCTGTTCGATGTACCCATTCTTTAATGAGCATCTGTGTACAATCTTTGATGTCACACACCAATGGTTATGGGATCAAACATTGCCCTCTAAGGGACAAGAAACGTACACACTAGTCTACTCTGAAATATCGATGCCCTTGTTTCGATATTCCCTTGACTAGGAACTGATTAAAGGATGTACTTTTGGACCACCCTATCCCCACCACTATGATCTCATCATAATCCTGGTAGTCAAGTATATATCCTAAGGGCTTTATCAACATGTGATAGAAAGACAGTAAAGAATACCGGTCAACACGTTAAAATAAAGGGTAACAAGATAGCATACTATTATGTCGAGTAAAAAAGTCCTCTATATATATGTCCAAGCATCCACTATAATATATATCACATATACAATAATGGTCTCTAGGGCATACATATTCTTAACAGGAACGCCGTAGCGGAAGGCAGAAGCATGCTCGGGATCCGGCGCCCCGGGCCAGGATAGAAGTGCCGTCCTCTAATGAGTCTCCACTTAAAAGGCAGAAGAGAGTGGTTTCCAGGCCACCCTCGGCCGGGATACAGGTGCGGGAGGGCAACTTCTGCATTGAGGTATTTTCAGGGCTCCTTGTGGCCGACAGCTTGCTGGCGGACATAGAGAAGGCGGCGAAGGCCAAGATTCCCTGAGGCACCATGAAGGCCCAAATGATGGCGATAGCTCAGGAGGTCGTTCAGGTTGGTAATTTTCTAAAAATTGCCAAGTTTTTTTCCTCTGTTTAGCTTCTAAAAATGGTTTGTGTTTTGCCGTAGGTCCTCCAGCATTGTGCCCTTCTTTCTGCTATGGAGACCGAGGAGGTAGCCCCTGTGAGTCTTTCTTACGTAAGGAAGAGCTCCTTGCCAAGATGAAGGAGGCGGAGGACAAGGCGGCCTCCCTGGACTTGAAGTTGGTCGTGGAAGTCCTGACGGTCGTAAAGATGAAGGAGTCTTACCAGCTCCTGATCGAATCCAACCGGGCTATTCAGGCCAAGATTAAGAAGGTCAATGGGCTCTATGATGCCATGAAGAGGCAGAAAGACTCATTCAAGTGGGCTGCCCAGGCGGCCCACGAAGCGGCGAAGCATGCCGAGGGCAGGACGAAAAAGGCCGTAGAGGAGTACAAGGCTTCTGACCAATTCTATGTCGACCTTTCCGACTCCAATTACAAATAGATCTGTGTCCCTCCTCCCCCCAGAGTCGAGATGACGTAGAACAAGCGAACAACAAATATAAACTCCAAGTACAAATAGATTGGTGTCCTTCGGATCTGAGTGTGGCTAGGGTTCGGGTCCACAGCACAGCCGGGTAGGAAGCTTCCCGCTGCGGATGGGCCGAGCAGGAAGCTACTCGGTCGCCTCGTGGTGAAGACTTTGGATCCAGGGCATAGCCAGGTAGGAATCTGCCCGCTGCAGATGGGCCAAGCAGGAAGCTTCTCGACCGTCTTATGGTGAGGGCTTTGGATCTAAAGCTTAGCCGGGCAGGAAGCTGCCCGCTACAGATGGGCCGAGCAGGAAGCTACTCGGCCGTCTCATGGTGAGGGCTTTGGATCCACAGCGTAGCCGGGAAGGAAGATGCCCGCTGCGGATGGGCCGAGCAGGAAGCTATTCGGCCGCCTCGTGGTGAAGGCTTAGCGTAGAAACTAAAATAACTTTAGTTGATATAAAAAGAGTAATCTCATTATTTGAAAGAGTACAAGTTCATCTGTACAATTTAAGCTTTTCGGCATTATATGGCCGTGGAAAGTCACGTCCCCAAGAATCCTGAAGACGGTAAACTTCACCGGGAAGTGTCTCAGTCATGAGGAAGGGACCATCCCACTTCAGGGAGAACTTGTGCAGCTTCCCTTCGTTTTCGAACTCGTTTCGATGCAGGACTAAGTCTCCTACCTTGAAAGCTCGATGTTTCACCCGGGCGTTGTAATATCGGGTGGTCTGTTGCTGATATGCGGCCATCCTTATTTTTGCCCGGTCTTTTTTCTAATAAGATGTCTAGGTTGCTTCGAAGTGCCATGACATTGGCCTCGTCGTCGAAGTGTTCGACTCGATAGCTGGGAAGGCCGATTTCTGCAGGGACCATTGCCTCGGTGCCGTAACAAAGGCTAAACGGGGTTTCCCTTGTGGGTGTTTTTCTCGATGTTCGCAATTCCCATAACACCCGTGGTAGTTCCTCGACCCAGCCACCCTGACTTCCTTCTAGGCGGGCTCTGAGGCCCCGAATGACACCTCGGCTTGCCCGTTGCATTGGAGATGCGCGACCGCAGAGATGTGATAGGCACTACAGAATTCTCTGACTTTGTCATTTTCAAATTTGGTTCCATGGTCGGTAACGATGCACCTCGGGATTCCAAATCGGGAAAATATATTATTCTGCAGGAACTTCACCATATAGGCAGCATCCGGTTTCCTGATCGTCATAGCTTCTATCCACTTTGTAAAGTAGTCTACGAAGACAAAGATGTATTTGTGTCCTCCCATTCCAGTAGGGAGTTGGCGAACCATATCCATTCCCCACTGCGTGAATAGCCAAGAGGAACTTAATGGCGTTAACTCGGTAGCGGGTAGCCGAGGAATGTTGCCAAAGAGTTGGCAGATCTTGCACCTTCTGACTAGCTTTTCTGTGTCTTAGTGTATAGTAAGCCAGTAATACCTTGCAACAGTGTCTTTTGACCCTTAATGTGCTCCTCTGACTCCTTCATGTATCTCATAAGAACGTAATCTGCTTCGTCGGGATCGACGCATCGGAGTAGAGGTTGGGTGTACGACTTTTTGTATAGATTTCCTTTGCTCCACATGAAGTGGCGAGCTTTTATACGGAGCCGGCGTGCCTTAATCCGGTCCTTGGGGAGCACTCCGTCGTTGAGGAACTCCACTATGGGTTTTCTCTAATCCGGGATATCCTCTTGAGTGGTGTAGATCCGGTGTACCGCTTCTCTATCATCGATGCTGGATCTGTTGGTATTAGGTGCTTGCGCCATGGAAGCCACGACCAAGGTGGAAGCGATAACAAAAATTTTATGCAAGAAAAAAACACACTAACCCAAGAAATCAATCCAAACACCTAAACTAGCAAACTAAACATGCAAGGGTATAAAAATACAACCTTCGACACATGTCCACCTGATTATGGAAGACCTTTCCAAGCTCGTAGATGCTGGAAACACGCTTGAAAGGTTACCACCCTTGCCGAAGAAGATCCACCCAAGGAAAACCGGAAAAGGCTCCGACCGATGCTCCAAACTTGCTAAGAATGGATTGTGGGTGATGTAGAAATTTTTCCACTAATTATTTTCTCTCAAATCCATACTCAAGAGAGAGCAAGAAGGAGAAGGAGAAGGAAGTGAGGAAATGGCTAAGTGTTGAGCTCAACCATGAAGCATGAACTCAAGAATGTGGAATCAAGCATCTAGTGTAGAATTGAATAGCTTTGCTTTTTCACAACCATGGTTCAATAGTGCAACCAAATCATATCAATATTAAATACCAAAGCCATACCCTTCTACATGCACAACCATGTTTCATGCCACCTCACTTTCCACCTCATTTCCATTTATTTTTCTAAATAGAAAAATAAATATGAGGTGTTATTCTTCTAGAAGCATTTCCGTATAGATACGGAATACTTCACCCGGTATATGTATCGCTACATATACGCATATCGTATAAAAATACGGATAGCACCAAAGAGAGAAAATGAATAGTGAACAATAATATTAAAATATATATATATATATCAATATATATATATTATTAAATCAAAACCTGATTTAATAATCCGGCTTAATCCTAAGCCAGCTCATATTATCAACCGTCCGATTAAAGTCTGTGTATTCCGTACACGTATTTAATCAGACCTCTGCACGTACTAATATATGGCTCCTACATCTATCGCCTGAACCGGGAAAACCCTCTGTGTGGGACTCTAAAGACTCGACAATACGCTGGCAATGGGTTTAACCATAAGCACGTCAGCGGCACTAGCTGTACATAACGGCTATCCAGGTACTTGCCGAAAGGGGGGTCGACAATCAAGTACGTCTTTACCCTACTGATCCTGAATGTGACAATCTCCATACAGTCCGGTCTCTTCGTCTAAGAGTATCACATATCGGGTCTAGGGGTGGATAACATCAGACCCCTACTAACTCGATAAGTTGTGTCTGAGTCAAACTCATCACCAATAGAGATACTACTGATCAACTATCAGTAAATCTCATCCACCGTGGCCATGGATTTAGGGTGATAGCCAACTGAACAAAACGCAACATCGACTCTTAATACCAGGAGAGACGAATCCCTGACAATCGACTACTGCCTCCATGTGGCTCAGGACTGCACCCAACTAAAACCTGTTTGCACGACTCCTTTGAGTCGTGGTAGGGTAGTAATCAAAGTACAGTGGGAACTCATACGAGACAAATGACGATCTCAGGTCAAAGGACTAACATGTACTCATACCACCTGAGAACTTCATCTGACGATAGATATAATATCATCTAGAAGTTATCGGCGAGTTCTTCCGGTGAGTACACCTCTAGTGAGCACATGTATACTATCTTAGGTGACACAACACCAATGGCTTATGAGACCGGCCACCGCCCCTCGTCGAGGTCTCGAAACGTATACACTAGTCTACTCCGGAATATCGATGCCCAATCTCGATACTCCTACGACTAGGGAGATTTAAGGATGTGCTTATGGACAACCCAGCTCCTGCATATATGATCACCATCATAATGCTGGTAGTCAAGCAAGAATCATATGGGCTTCATCAATGATGAAGACAAACTAGATAGCATACTATCATTTCAAGCAAGACTGTTCTACCTGTATAGGTCCTCCCTCAATTATCATAACTGCCTACTTGCAATCATAATAATTACCTTAAATGCACTATATCCAACAATCTCTCACTTGCACATAAGGCCAAGTATTGCGATATCGCATACCTACAGCTCGTGTGCTATCGAATACCCAACTTCTCTACCAATCAGTTTCGCAAACTATGTTTGTGAAACTTATGTGTTCGAGAAACAGCCTCAGTGGGTGGATTCGCTACAATGTTCTAACTTCATCTCTTAATATCTCAACTTTACGGAGATAAACAATCTCTCAAACTGAGCGATACCCCACCTTAAGAATTTGTTTGGATACTTGATGGGGCCAAGTTCATAAATAAACTCCATCCAACAAATTTCTTAGGCTGTATTCTCTGTTGAGTCATAACCAGCATCCTGCACCATGATTACCTCAGTATCCTTATTGGAACACTATCCAATATTCTGATCCTCGGAAGAGGCTAAACTCAAAATTCTGACAGTATTTCTGTCATCTAGGTCACCTTGGAAGCCTGAACCGATAACCGCCTCCCAAAGGAGGTTGCCGTTACTTTATACTAAGAACATCCTCTTATGTTCATAATAGCTTCCTTTTATTTCTCTGGGATTGGATTAATATTTTCTTGCTACAGTAAGTATATAAGCAACATTTGGTTCTGTACAAGATATTGTATGATTGACTCAATTGCCTAAGCAAATGATATGCCATTCATGACAGTCCCTCTCCTCATCAGTCTAGAAGATATCTCTTTAGAGTGGATGACTCCATCACCTGCGGGTACACCACCATGCCAGGAGACATCCATTCTAAAATACTTTTAGAACACTGTCTAAGTACCCGATTGGGAAACTTCCCAAATCTAGATCTAAAACCAGAATTCCTGATACATTATCTATCTAGTTTTGTACACGATATTGCATGATTGACTCATTTGCCTAAGCAAATGATATGTCATTCATGCAAATCCCTCTCCTCATCAGTTTAGAAGACATCTCTTTAGAGAAGGTGACTCTATGACCTGCGGGTACACCACTACACTAGGAGTCGTCCATTCTAAAATACTTTTAGAATGATGTCTAAGTACCCGATTGGGAAACTTTCTAAATCTAGATCTAGTCACCAGAATTCCTGATATTTTGTCCATATCCAACGTGGAGAAAACACTATGTGACAACCAAAGTTTGACCGACTGTAGTATAGGAACATCACTTCCTATTTGAAGTATGTCGTCCAAATCCCAGAACAGTACTCCCTATATCTTTCTTATTAGGTTCATCTATTGTTTTGATGAAGTCAATGACCTTGACTTTCACATCAAAATAGACGATCCATCTTCGCTATCCATGCTTTAGTCTACGAATAGACATAAGCAACTTGCACACCTTCTGCTGCTCCCACTGACTACAATAACCCTGTGGGAGAGTCATGTACACGTACACTTCCAAATTCCCATTTGGAAGAACGTTATAGTCATCCACCTGCCAGATATCATAGCCAAGAACTGCATCAGTGCCAAGTCATATCCATATGGACTTCAGCGTAGACATTGAAGTAAAAGTCACGTCATAATCCACAACGGGTATTTGATAAAAACTCTTTACAACAAGTCTAGTCTTATTAGGTTAGTACATTTCCACCTGCACAAATCTCGAAAGATCTTCTTGCTCTTAATAGGTTTTACCCCTTCAGGAGCACCCAGCAAAGTCTAAAATCCATAATTTGCTGAAATGCGTGGAGTCCATTTTGGATATGAAGTATCTGGTCACCTGGAAGTTACCACTTCGTATGACCTGTTGATAACTAGTAGAGCCATCATTGCCATGATGCCGATCTCTCTGTCACCGTCTACGATAAAATCGAAGCACCTCTCGGGTGGCTGAGGTCACCTACTCAATCTATGGAGTGGCTAATGGTTTGTCAAGTCCAATTGAATTCTTAGATTCTACTAAATTTTTGGTAACCGTTTATGGTTCTGGAATCAGCTCTAATTCTACCATATTCCCACTAGTTTCTTTTGCAAAAAAAATCCTTTTATAAAAAGGTGACGAGTCAAGAACAATGTAACTATTGATCTTGAAAATGGTAGAAGAAAAATCCTAGCGAATACTTGGGATAATCCACAAACCGCCATTACCAAAGCGTGCTTTGAGTTTATTCAGATTCTGCTTTTAAAAAGAAAATGAATAACTCCATATCTCAACAACCTCAAGATATACAACCATTCTATGTCCATATAGAATCAAGGCACAAATTTAGATGGAACCAGATTCAAATGTCATGCAGCTAATTCCAATGCATATCACCTAATGGAAAAAGGCCAATACTGCATTACTCATCAAGGAGCACACTCACGGATGAGCAACCTGTGAGAGAATTAAGTTATCAATATTACTATGATGGAATACCTAGAATAAGTATCTATATCTTCGATCACCTCGAAGAATCCCGATACCTCCAACGTATGGTTCTCTACTTTATTCTTATACCTATAAACTTCTCAAAATCTTTGGATCTTGCATTACAACGACTGAGTGTCTAAAACGAGAGAACTCATAGGTAAATCTCAATGAAATAAGAATGCCAACCCCTTATCCCAAAAGACACTGGACAACATACATTTTCATATATAAGTCCCAAGAGTACTAACTCAAATTCTGTGTTTTGTAAATTGAAAACTGTATTTTGGTCGAGAATGTCTTGCACCGTTATTCAATGCACCTTAGCTTATCCTCAACTGATAAAGATAAATGTTTAGAACACAATTTTCAAAATGTATATCTCACTTTATAAAATAAAGGTACAGATATTTTATTTTAAAATTTGGTGCATAACAATGGTTATTCAAGACCAAATATTTGCCGTTAAACAAAACCAGGCGATTTAATCCAATATCACCAATTGTAACGAATTCCGATATTGAGAATCAAATCGCCCACTTCCCAATATTCTACTCTTACTCAGCATCTGTAACACCGTACTGATGTGAGATCCAAATCCGGTAAATATATACCCTAAAGTTAGAATCAATTGGGAAAACGGTTCTCTTTTACAAGTATACAGAAATACTGAAACATGAAAATGTTTTAAGGGGGTGGCCAGGTATTCCTAGCAATGCCTATTCCATTATCGAGATTCATAATAGTAGTCGCAATTTTCTTTGCCCTCACTTCAATCCATTTATATGTCTCTATATCTTACCTTCTGTACACCGCACTTGCGCTAACTGGTTTTCTTATTTCCTTACCTTTTGGCACATGCCTAAGGTTTGGAAGAAGACTATCCAATAAGCGAAATAGGTGTACTCTCCTAATACAAGGAGCTCTCGCAACCTGAAAGAAGGGAAAGGGAAGAGACAACCGAATAATTTTATTCAATTTCTTCAGAACCTATGGTCATCCTCGACTGAAGTAACTTCTTTGAGTTCGTATGTAACTATACGATAGCTATTCCAAGCAATATGGATCATCATGGTGATACGAAGTTTTCTGAAGAAATGCAAAGGGTAAAGTAGGAGTGGCAGCAATATGTGCGACTTTGTCGTGAATCATGACAATCCAAAGCCTAAGGGTGTAAGAAGGTTCGGTTAATTTGGTTCACGAGTTTTAGTTTAAGGTAAGTCATGGGTAGCTGTACCATAGAGAGAGAGAGAAAAGAAACACTCAGCGTACACTCTATCAAGATTAGATTGGTTGTCATTTTATCTAATCAGGATGGCTCCCACTGTTTCGTAGAATTCTCCTCCAAACCCTAAAAGGAGAACTAGTCGGGATCATATACACTTTACAAGTTCGCTAACCGTTCAACCAGGCCAGTGTTGGTACCCCGAAGGAGGTCCCCCATGCTTTTGCACAGACCTAATTAATAACCTTATTTCCGCAGAGGCATAACCTCGTTAACACTTTCTAGATACCTAATAGGTTAGCTAATTATGAAGTGAAAAATCTTCCGAGGAATAATACCTACTCATCAGTGGGAATCGGGACCTAAATATCATTGTGTGATAATCTGACAGAATCTACTCAAGTCACCATACTCCAGAAGGTATCTGCATGCCTGGTAAGTTTCCCGTATGTTTGAAACTCCCGATATAGTTTTTGCCCCTATGACCCAAGGACCTTGACAAATAATCAACAAATCAAGGGTCATAGTCAGGTTCAACCCGTCATTATCTTGATTGCGTTAAACCCACCCGTACGACCCTTGACGACATCAACAAAATCGTACAACTGTCCTAACCAATCCACATATCCTTGCGACAGAAATGTATTACAGAGCTACAGCACACTACGCCTCGGCAAATGGCAACGACAAACGTAGCATGAATACTAAGCAATACTAATCTGAAATGACGGAGGGCTACGACTGGTTTTTGGCAAAAAACCTTTAACGTAATGAACTTGATATCGTTTAATGAACTCGAGTGGCTTTGAAATGGAGTGGTTTAAGCTCCGTTTATTAAACCAGTAACATAAACATTTGCTTAAGAGTGAACTCCCAGTGAAGGGGTCGAGGCTTCCCTCATAGAATGGGGTGATTCCTAACTGAATACCTCTACTCAAAGTAAAAGAATACGACTATGAGTTTTGAAGAAAACCGAGTAGTTTTAAAATTGATTCCAACAACATCATTTAGGTTTATTTTCCTTGCATTATTCAGATAATATGTTCCCATCATTTTATGTTTCCAAGCTACAAAAGAAACAACCAAAATAGTATGCTTTTATATGCCATCCGCATTCACCACGGAGCCCCGTCATGCACCGTTAAGTTACTTAACTAACGGCAGTGTAGGGGCAGGACTAGCGCGGATGCAAAACATATAGAAGTATCTACTAAATATAATATATATATATATATATCAACATCGCAAGCAGATAAAAATCATCACAGGCATGCGAACAACAATATGGAATAGCGGATAAACTAATAGCCCCGCATTTCATTTGAGCCGTAAATGAGACGCGGCGTTCCCCGGACGTATGGATAGCCCATACAAAGTCGATCCTAGACCCCTACTAGTGCGGCAAGACACCTGCCAATTCTAGAATCTGGGTAACATGCCCTCAACGAAGTAAGTCGATCACTCATCGCTTTCTAGAATCTGGGGACTTATGCACCCCTCCACGGGTCAATCCTATACCCCTACGAGTGCGGAGAATAACCCGCCAATTCTAAAGTAAGGCCCCCTCGATCTCAACACTATGAGATGCAGGCCTGTTGCCCTTTAGAACCCGGCTATTCGAGCACTCCTCCACGGGGTAATCCTAGTACAGAAATGAAATATATACAAAGATGACAAAGACCGTAACCTGGTCGAGCCCCAATAAAAGAATATACATACTGACAGAAACGGCAGTCCACATGTCGGACGCTCACCCCGCAATAATGAATATACAAACTAAATCAAAACTGTACAAGCAATATCGCACTAGGTGTGACTAAATCATAACCAGATATATATAACCACAGAAACAAGTAACACCACAATGTGTGCAACCCCGTCTAAATGAACATATAGCAATTAGATGAGTTCAGCAACAAATATACCAAATCACAGATATCAACGATGCAAAAGTTTTGAGTTCTAAAACTCCCGAGTTGCCCCAAAACTAAGATAACACTAAGTGAAATCTGGGGAAAACAAATAAGGCCAAAAATACCAATTTCCAAAAGCCAAGTCACTGGATGAAAACGAGGACCGTAGGCTACGAGAAAACCGCCCATAGCTGGGAAAATGCCATTTCTAGCGGTTTTCTTATGGTAGAATCCCCTCATTTTCATTGTGTGTCACTATCATGTCTAAAGTAAGCCTCTGCACTTGTTTAAAAAAATTTCAGAGACCAAAAATTTTTCAAACAGAAACCGGGTTTTGAAAATCGAAGTGTTTCGGTTTTGAAACTAAAGCATCGTCTACCATAAGTTTAAGGTATTTGGCTGGCTCTAATACCATGTTGGTGTTAGGTGCTTGCGCCGCGGAAACCGCGGCCAAGACGGAAGCGATAACAAAAAATTTATGCAAGCACAAAACATACTAACCCAAAAAATCGATCCAAACGCCTAAACTAGCAAACTAAACATGCAAGGGTATAGAAATACAACCTTCGACGCATGTCAACCTAATTGTGGAAGACCCCTCCAAGCTCGTAGACGCTGGGAACGCGCTTGAAAGGTGACTACCCTTGCTAAAGAAGATCCACCCGAATGAAACCGGAAAAGGCTTCGACCGACGCTCCAAACTTGCTCAGGATGGATTGTGGATGATGTAGAAATTTTTCCACTAATCATGTTCTCTTAAAACCATGCTCAAGAGAGAACAAGAAGAAGAAGGAGAAAGAAGTGAGGAAATGGCTAAGTGTTGAGCTCAATCATGAAGCATGAACTCAAGAATGTGGAATCAAGCATCTAGTGTAGAATTGAATGGCTTTGCTTTTTCACAACCATGGTTCAATAGTGCAACCAAATCATATCAATATTAAATACCAAAGCCATACCCTTCTACATGCACAACCATGTTTCATGCCACCTCACTTTCCACCTCATTTCCATTTATTTTTCTAAATAGAAAAATAAATATGAGGTGTTCTTCTTCTAGAAGCATTCCTATATAAATACGGAATACTTCACCTCGTATATGTATCGCTATATATACGCATATCCGTATAAAAAAACAGATAGCAACAAAGAGAGAAAATGAATAGTGAACAATAATACTAAAATATATATATCAATATATATATATATATATATATTATTAAATCAAAACCTGATTTAATAATCCTGCTTAATCCTAAGCCGGCTAGTATTATCAACTGTCCGATTAAAGTCTATGTATCCCATACACGTATTTAATTGGACCCCTGCACGTACCAGCGTACGGCTCCTACATCTATCGCCTGAATCGGGAAAACCCTCTTTGTGAGACTCTAAACACTCGGCAATACGCTAGCAGTGGGTTTAACCACAAGCACGTCAGCGGCACTAGCTGTACATAACGGCTACACAGGTACTTGTCGAAAGGGGATCGACAATCAAATACGTCCTTACCCTACTAAACCTGAATGTGACAATCTCCGTATAGTTCGGTCTCTTCGTCTAAGAGTATCGCATATTGGGTCTAGGGTGGATAACGTCAAACCCCTACTAACGCGATAAGTCGTGTCTGAGTCAAGCTTATCACCAATAGAGATACTGCTGATCAACTATTAGTAAATCTCATCCACCGTAGCCACGAATTTAAGGTGATAGCCAACTGAACATAGCGCGATATCGACTCCTAATACCAAGAAAGACAAATCCCTAACAATCGACCACTGCCTCCATGTGGCTCAGGACTGTACCCAACTAAAATCTGTTTGCACGACTCCTTTGAGTCATGTTAGGGTAGTAATCAAAGTATAGTGGGAACTCACATGAGAAAAATGACGATCTCAGGTTAAAGGACTAACCTGTACTCATGCCACCTGAGAACTTCCATCTGACGATAAATATAATACCATCTAAAAGTTTCTGGCGAGTTCGTCTGATTTACGCACCTCTAGTGAGCACCTGTATACTATCTGTAAGTCTACGGTAGCGCCCCGGCCGTCTTTCCGAGGCCAAAATACGGAAACGAAAACTTTTTCAAACTAGAAAAACGGCGCTATCGTATCTTAAAACCCGGATCGAACCATTAACCTACAACTAGCTATCTAGAGAGAGGGTTGGAAAGCTATACCGATCAATCCGTGTCCTTCGGTCTTTGGACACCATCCCAAGCTCCTCACGGCAACTCCGGTCTCGATCTCCTCGTCGGAAAGGGCACCACATCATCGATTCTTTTTACGGGCTCCCGCTTCATCCGAAGCAACTCGGGCACGAAGTGTGCTAGCCGACGTGTCCAAGGTGTTGTAGAGAATGTTTGTGATCACTTTGTCTCTTACATCCATTGATTTGGATGGAGGTTGAAGGCGTTGCCATTAATGGATATAATGAGCTAGAGGAAGAAGAAGAAGAAGAAAAGGTTTCTTTTCTTTTGTTGTTCTTGTGATGAAAATGAGAGAGTGTGTTTCAAAAATACAAAACCAAACTATATGTCATGGCAGCCCCTCTCTCTCTCTTCATCAAATCAAGACACAAAACAATCCACTAATGTGACATTTTTCACAAAAAAGAGACCATGAGTCCTAATATATGTCCATGTCACATTTAATGCATCTCATGATGAATTCTAACTCATTATTTCCACCATCCAAACATTAATCCAAATGTTTGGTCCAATAAAAAGATCCGGCAACATCTAAAGTAAACTCGTGACGAATCACAAGGATACCCCTCACCTGTATATACATACCTGCATCCGCATTCCGACTGAATGCGAATGCGATGAGACTAAAGTAATCCAACAAATCTAATACTAGGACCCGGCTTAAACCAAAGCCCACTAGTATGATCCGTCCGATCAAGATCCATGCAATACCACACGTATAAGATCGAACCATGCCATATATCATACGGCCTCTACAACGTTTTGCACGAAACTTAAGAAAATGTCTGTGGAGGACTCTAAAGACTCTTCAACACTTTGGCTGTGGATTTAACCACTAGCACGTCAGAGGTATTAGCCGTACGTAACGAGCTACCAGGTATTGATCAAAAGGGAGGTCGATGAGCGAACTCATCCTGACACCCTACTGAGCCTGTCAGTGACAATATCCGTACAGTCCGATCCGTTCGTCTATGAGCATCGCATGTCGGGCCTAGGGGGTTGGTAAAAGTCAAACCCCCAAAAGCGGTACAAGTCGTGTCAGAGTGTAGCCCAGAACACCCTGAGATACTACTGGAATACCTACCAGTAAATCTCCTGTCTTGGCCAAGGACTTCGTGTAATGGCTCTCCTTGACACAGCGCGACCTCACCCCCAATACCGGGAGAGACGAACCCCTGCCGATCCGCTCACTGCCTCCATGTGGCTCGGGACTGTACCCAACTAAAACCTGTTTGCATGACTCATTTGAGCCGTGGTAGGGTAGTAATCAAAGCACAGTGGGAACTCACACGAGACAAATGACGATCTCAGGTCGATGAAGTAACCTGTACACATGTCACCAGGGAACTGCTATCTGACATCAGGTATAATACCAACTAGCATGTTCCCGGCGAGTCCTGTCCGGTGTACTCATAACCCAATGAGCACCTGTATACATCTTAGGTGATCCAACTGACACCGATGGCTTGTGAGACCGGCCACCGCCCCTCGTCGGGGTCTCGACTGTATACACTAGTCTACTAATGGAGTATCGATGTCCAGTCTCGAAACTCCCACGACTAGGGACCACTTTAAGGATATGCTTATAGACCCCAGCTCCCACGTATATGATCGCCATCATACTGCTGGCCGTCAAGCAAGAATCCTAAGGGCTCTATCAACGTGCAATAGTGACCTGTAATGTCACCTGAAGCAGTGCACGATGATAAAGACAAACCATGGTAGCATATTATTCTCCATCAACGTATAATAGTGAACCACAATGTCACCTAAAGCATGTACACGATGATAGAGACAAACCATATAGTATACAAACCTCTCGAGTAAGACTGTCCTACCGGCATAGGTCATCCCTCAATCATTGCAATCACGTGCCTGCGATCCAATAATTGACTCTGAGGGCACTATATCCAACACTATCTTAGGTGACACAACACCAATGGCTTGTGAGACCGTCCACCACCCCTCGTTGGGGTCTCGAAACGTATGCACTAGTCTACTCTGGAATATCGATGCCCAGTCTCGATACTCTCACGACTAGGGACATTTAAGGATATGCTTATGGACAACTCAGCTACTACGTATATAATCGCCATCATAATGATGGTAGTCAAGCAAGAATCCTATGGGCTTCATCAATGATCAATACAAACCAGATAACATACTATCATTTCGAGCAAGACTGTTCTACCTGTATAGGTCCTCCCTCAATTATCATAATTGCCTACTTGCAATCATAATAATTTCCTTGAGGGTGCTATATCCAACAGGGGCGTGGCAAGACTGCAAAGAGAATGTCTCTCTGGTGATTGGCTGAATAAGAAGAGGCGAGTTTGCTTAGTGCGTCGGCCTCGGTGTTCATGCTCATAGGAATATGTTCTACTTAGATCTCGTCGAAATTTCTCCGAAGTCTTTTTACCTCCGCTGGGTATTTCATCATTAGGGGATCTCGGGCTTCGAAACGTCCAGTCACCTGACCAACGACCAGCGCAGAGTCGCTGCGGATCCAAATTGTCTTTAGCCCTACCCCAGAGGCGATTCATAGCCCAGCCAATAAGGCTTCATATTCTGCGGCGTTTTTCAACGCCTTGAAGCCAAGCCTCAGAAAGTACTCCATCTCTGCTTCATTCGAACCACGGATGAACAACCCAGCCCCACTTCCTTCTTCTGTGGAGGAGCGTCCACATGGAGTACCCAGTCCGGAATCGGGCCGAGCGTCTCCTCGACTGAGGGTCGTGGGTCAGGGCCTCATGCCGACATTCCTTCCTTATTGGGAATGGTACGTTTGACCACGAAATTGACTAGGGCCTGTGCTTTGATAGCTTGCCTTGGTCAGAACCGGATGTCGAATTGGGACAACTCCTATCTCCATTTCTCTGAGCGGCCCGACGATTCGGACGAACCAAGGATATTCCCCAAGGGTTGTTCGATGAGAACAATGATCGTGTGAGCCTGGAAATAGTGCCGGAAGTTCCTGGAGGTGACGACGAGCGCCAGGACTATTTTTTCTATGGCCGGGTATCTGGTCTCTGCATCCTTGAAAATGTGGCTGACGTAGTAGACTGGTCTTTGTATTCATTCGGATTCTCTGATGAGTACGGAGCCGGCAGCCTCGTCGGAGATGGCCAGATACAGTAACAGCTCGTCCTCCTCAGCCGGTCTGGTGAGAAGCGGGGGGGTCACCAGATGTGCTTTGAGCTGCTCGAAAATGACTTGGCACTCCTCGGACTATTGGAACCTGGGGATCTTCCCTAAGGCTTTGAAGAAAGGTAAGCACTTTTCTCCGGATCTGAACATAGAGCGACTCATAGAGGACACCCTGCCCGTGAGCCGCATGATATCAACATTGCTCTTGTGCGTTGCTATGTCAATGATGGCTCTAATCTTCTCCGGGTTTGCTTCGATTCCCCGGTGGGTGACCATGAATCCAAGGAATTTCCCGCCCGTGACACCGAACGCACACTTAGCTGGATTTAGCTTCATTTTGTACTTTCGCAGGACGTCGAATGTCTTGCCGGGGTCTGTGGTGTGTTCGGATGACAGGGTGGATTTCACGAGCATGTCATCAACGTAAACTTCCATATTTCTCCCAATTTGTAGTTTGAGCAGCTTGTTGACCAGCAGTTGGTATGTTGCCCCTGTGTTTTTGAGGCCGATGGGCATTACGCTGTAGCAGTAGACTCCTCGATCGGTGGTGAACGCGGTCAGCTCTTCGTCGGCCTGATTCATCCGGATTTGATTATAACCGAAGAAGGTATCCATGAAGCTCAGCAGCTCATGACCAGCCGAGCTGTCGAATAACCGATCTATACGAGAGTGTAGGTTGTTGTCTTTGGGACAGGCCTTGTTTAGATCGGTGAAATCGACGCACATGCGCAATTTCTCGTTTGCTTCTTGACCATAACTACGTTTGCTAGCCAAGCTGAGTAATCCAGGTTTCTGATGAAGTCGGCCGCGAGCAGTAGGTATACCTCCTCCTCTATTGCTTTATGTTTTATTGTCTTTGGGTCGGGCTTTCGAGTCGACCCCGAGCTTGTAAGAGATTACCTTGGGATCAATCCCGAGCATGTTCACAGGATTCCAAGTGAACACGTCGGAGTTGCTCCGAAGGAACTAGATCAGGCTATCCCGAGCATCCCCTGTCAAGAGTGAGCCGATCTAGATAGTTCGGCTGTCGTCTCCCTCCTTGAGAGGAACCTCTGACAAAGCCTCCATCGGTTTTTATCGTCGCGTGTATCCAAAGATTCCCGAGGATCACACACATCTTCAAAAATGTCAACTACTTTCTCCTCGGGGAACATCAAGGCGAGACAGACCCTAGCGGTTTGCTGGTCTCCATAGGCCCGGCTTATCCCCCTGTTCAGTCGATAAAACTGCACATTTGTAGTACATTTTTCCTACCATTTTTATATTAAAAAAGGACTTTATTATTATATATTATACATATGAGGGTTTATGTGTAAAAACATTATTTTTCATGTGTTAATATATTTTTATTATCATTTGGTAGGAAAGTGTATGCAAATAATATTATTGACCTAATCCTAGTAGAACAAAGTCTACTAAAATCTTATTTAAGTTGTTGTGCAGAATATTTCCAAGTTGTGCAGAATTTTCCGAGGCTAGAATCAAGCAAATCAAGTTGTTGAAGAAATCTTGCCAAATTAAGAAGCAAACTTGGAGACCAAGTCTGGAAGCAACCGAGAAACGATTTTCAGATTCTGAGGATTCCTAGGATTGCCACATGTCACCAGATGAAAGCCCCAGAAAAAGAATCAAATGATCCCTACCCTTGAGCGCGGATCCGCGGCCTTAGCCCCTATTTGCCGCGGATCCGCCGCAAATTAGGGGAGAGAGAATGCAAGATTTTGGGAGATTGATGACTGATAAATTTTACCAACTTTTCAACAATAATATTCTGGGTTTGCACTATATAAAGGCACCGAGGGCCTCTTGGAAAAGCTATCAAGCCGAAGAGATCACGAAGCTCCCGACGCTCACGCATCCAGGCTGATCATCGACTGTTCGACTACCTCCTTAGGAAAGATCGAGAAGCAAATCAAGTTTTGTAATCATTTTCTATGGATTAAAAGTGTAGCTTGAAGGAGTTGATTAATAAAGGTAGTTTTTATTTAATTGTTTGTTTTTTTTACATTATGTTTTCCCTCTCTTTCTTTTCATCTTCTTCTCCCAACATGCGCGAGTAATTCTCCGCTTGTTAGGGTTCGTAGGATTAGGGTAGGCTAATGGGCGATGAAAATAATTAAACCTTTTTTAAGTCCTATAAAGTTTAGGAACTTTATCAAAAGAATCATTAACATCCTAATCGGGCGCGCTAGCAATTCTTTGCTAGTTCCGACCGCGATTAGAGATTAGATTAATGATTGTTTTGGTAAAGGCTAGATATGAACGGAGTTCCGTGTCGAGATAAGGGTTAAGAGTGGGATTCCTTTTCCCTCCAGAAACCCTAATCTACACGCATCACCGTCGTTCTAGTTCTAAATCTATTAATGGATAAAAAGGGTAATTTTTAATTAATCTCCCATAACTACTAAATCCTAACGAACCCTACAAGCCCTATTATTATATTATTTAAATCTCTAAAATAATCTAGATCTATATTTTACATTCTTGTTTAAAGTGTTAGTGTATATGCCCTAGAGGCCATTACTGTATCATACTAGTTTGTATATTACTTAATGGATGCTTGGGATATTCACCTTGTATATACAATCTTGCTCAAAATAGTAGTATGCTACTTGGTTTGTTTCTACTTCAATATGTACTTGTGTTTATTTCAGTATATCACTTATACGCATTAGTGGAGCCCTTAGGATCTTTGCTTGATTACCAGCGTTGTGATGGCAGTCACACTAGTGGGGGTTGGGTAATCTATAAGCACATCCTTATACAGGTCCCTAGTCGCAGGACTATCGAGACAGGGCATCGATACTCCGGAGTAGACTAGCGTATGCGCTTCTCATCCCAGTGTGGGAGATGGTCTGTCCCACAGCCATCAGTACGTCGTACTGGAGATAGTATACGGGTGCTCGTTGGGTTACGAGTACACTGGACAGGACTCGTCGGGAACTGACAGGTTGGTATTATACCTATCGTCAGTTATCAGTTCCCAGGTGACATGAGTACAGCTTAGTCCGTTGACTTGACACTGGCACTTCGCCTCAAGTGTGTTCCCACTGCACTTTGATCACTACCCTACCACGGCTCAAAGGAGTCGTGCAAACAGGTGGTGGTTGAGTGCAGTCCCGAAGCACTTGGAGGCAGTGACGGTTAGACAGGATTCGTCTCTCCCGGTATTGGGGGTTGACATCGCGCTGTGTCTAGGAGAGCCATTACACGAGTAGTCCCTGGCCAGGGCAAACGAGATATACTGGTAGGTTTCCAGTGTTATCTCAGGGTGTTTTGGGCTTCGCTCCGGCACGACTTGTACCGCTATTGGGGGACTGACGTTTACCACCCCCTAGGCCCGCCATGCGATGTATCAGACGAACAGACCGGACTGTACGGAGACTGTCACATTCAGACTCAGTAGGAGTACAGATGGGGTTTCACCTCGTCAGCCTTCTTGTCGACATCTACCTGGGGACCGTTACGCACAGCTAGTGCCGCTTGCGGTCTGTGGTTAAACCCACTGCCAGCGTGGTGTCGAGTCTTTAGAGTCCCACACAGAGGGTATTCGCCTCTGGGCAAAACAGAGTAGAGGTCGCATGGTTTTGCGACAGGGTTCGTTCTCATCCGCGCACTTGTGCACGTTTGGAGTCCGGACGGATTATACTGGCAGGCTCTGGTTTGAGCCAGATACTGGTATATGTTTTGGGGGTTGCTTTTATCTCTTGGTATTCTTGTTCCTCGGAACGAGAATGCAGGTGTGTATGCACAGTTGCTTGAGGCGGAGGATGAGGTTTTTCATTAGGGTTTCGGAACGGGTGCGTATGCACAGTTGACAGTCTTCATTTTCCAAACCCTAATGGATTTATAAATTATCTATTAATAATAGTAATTAAATGAGAATTTTGTTATGGTTGATTTTGTTGACTTGTTGACCATGGTTGACTTGTTGACCATGGTTGGATGTTGACCACCATCATGCTTTAAAAAGTCTTCCTTGATTTATGCTTACATGAAGCATGGTAGTGGTCATTCCAAATTACCATCAACTATTCTCATTTTCAATTATTATTATTAGATAATTCTTTTCTTTTGGCATTATGGTTGCAAGAAAGAAAAGATTGCTCATTTAGCTTCTCTCTCCTCTCTTCATCTTCTTCTTCCTCTAGCAAAGAGAAACCATCTCATGTGTTGAGAATCCTTCTCTTTAAAAAGAAAAGCAAACCCTAGTCACTCTCTACTCACTCTAGGATCAAAGGATTAGCAAGCCGGAGATTCTAGTTCACTCCAAGTTCGAGAAAGAGCCCAAGGTCGAACCCTCGAGGTGGATCCATCTTCGACGGAAGAAGGCGACAAGAAGAGAACCATCAACCTCTACAAGATTTCAAGAAGAAGGAGTTCAAGTTTAGGTATAACCTTCATCCGAGTAGCTAACTCCCTTTAGCGTATTTGCTAGTTTAGTTTAGACACGATCCCGACCTTGTTTAGTCCATGTTGCTTCTTTGCGATAAAAATTCGTTTTTTATACCGTTTCTGCCTCCCCGTAAGCACCGGGGGTCGCAATATGGACTTACAGTGGTATCAGAGCCTAACTAAACTTAAACTAGCTTGGTAGTGAAGTGTAACGAAGTTCGGAAACGAAAAATCACAAAACCGGAAAAATTACAAAACCTGAGTTTCTGTTGAAATTTTTTTGGCTCAAAATGAAAATATTTATACTTGTAAAATTGTCTCAGGGTTTTGTGAGTGCACCCATGAAAAACGATGACCTAATTCCCTCAAACCGCCGCCCTTCCGCCGCACGAGGTAGGCATGTGCGGCGGAAGCGCCGCGGTTTGTCGTCTTCTGTCCATCGATTTTCGTGCAGTGTATGTCTGTGTTGGTTTTGGGATTTTTGAAATATATTATATGTGCCCAGATTTTGCAGAAAAGAAATTTCCTTTTGGGGTCCTATAATTCCGTATTTTTTCCGAACTTCACTACACTTTGACTATGATGGTTATATCTGTGATGTTTGCATGTATTGAACGTCGGCTAATCGCTATAAGACGATTAGTCGGGGTTATACATGATCTGTGTTTGATATTGGAATGTGTATATGAATGTGTTGGACTGTCGCGGGTGAATAGCCGGGGTGGATGTGAGATGAGCTTTTGTTTTTCTTTCATTCATTGTAAATGTAAATTGATGTAATAATTATTATTTGTTTGGCCGCACAACCGGGTCGGGGTTGTAGCCGTCATTGTATAATTCCTTTTACTGTTTTTGCTCCTAGGATAGACCCATGGAGGGGTGCACAAACTACCGAGGACTTGGCGGGTAGTTTGCCGCACCCGTAGGGGTCTTGGGTGGGGTATTTGGCTATTCACCGCGACCGTGTTATCCGCTTTTCGTTCCAGGCTCGAAAGGATTGCGGATTGCTAGTATATCCAATGTATTCATCTGTGATCTGTAATGTCTATCATTGCTTTCTATTTAGGCGTTGCTTATGTTTTACAGCCACGCTAGCCCAGCCCCCGCTCTGTCGTTAGTTAAGTAACCTAACGGGTAATGACGGGGCCCCGTGGCGAATGCGAATGGCATAAGCGTACGTCATATTTTGGTTGTTTTCTGCAATGGTAGGATTAAATGATGGGACGCATTAAAAGTACTAATGCAAGAATATCACGCATTAAAAGAACTAATGCAAGATAATAAACCAAGTTGAAGTCGTTGGAACACTTTCGAAAAACCACTCGGTTCTTTTCAAAACTAACTTTTAAATGCGGAGATTGAGCCACTCCTTCTAAAAGCTATCTCGTTCCATCGATTAAATCAAGTTCACTACGTTCACGGTTTCGCCAAAACCATTCGTAGCCCTCCGTCGCTTCGCATGAATAGGCAATAGTATTCAAGCTATGTATTTTGGCCAAAGTCAAGGCATAGTGATTGGTAGCTATTGGGTGTTCATGTGTAGCATAGATAGATGCGTTGGTTTGGGACAGTCGTGCTGCCATTTTGGCCAAAGTCAAGGGTAGGTACGGATGGATCCAAATTAACCTGGATAGTGACGGGCAGAACTTGACATGTGACTTATGATATTTTGGCCAAAGTCAAGGTCATAAGAGCATGGAGCAAAAATCCACATCGGGAGTTTCATAAGTACTGAAACTTGCTAGATTTGCATACCATTTGGAGTGTGGTGATTCTGGTAGGATTCCTTCAGTTTCGTCACGCGATGATATTTGGATCCCGATCCTACTGTGAGTATATGCTACTCCTCGGGAAATTTCTCACTTAACGATCAATGCTATAAACCTAGTAGGTGCCTAGAAAGGTGTTAGCGGGGCTACGCCCCCAAGGAAAAGAGGTTCTCTAATTAAGGAACTTCGCGAAAGCGTTGGAAAACCTCCCTCGAAGTACCGACACCGGCCTGGCTGAACGGTTAAGCAAGTATTGTACGGTGGGATTGATCCTGACTAATTCTTCCTTTATGGTTTGAGGAGGGATTCGAGAAACAGTGGGAGCCATCCTGTTTAGACAAACTAAAAACCACTCTAAACTTACAAGAGCATCATGCTGAGTGTTTCTTCTTCTCTCTCCTAATTGCAGCGACCAATCAACATGACTGGACTTAAGTTACTCCTAGATAAAAACAAACTGACAGGGCCAAACTACAAAGATTGGCTCAGGAATGTCAAGATAGCAATCACTTATGACAAGCTGGGGTATCTTCTTACCACCAAAGCTCCCCCTGTCCCTGGTCCAACTTCCAGTGTCGCGGATAAGGAAATCCGCAAGACTTGGGAGATTGATAGCGCGAAGGCCAAGTGCCTCCTGCTTGCCTCGATGGACAACGAACATCAGAGGAGGCATGAGAATATGGACATGGAGTCCATATTGCTCCATACAAAAGAACTGTATGGAGAGCAATCACGTATCGCAAGATACGAAGCGTCGAAAAGGTTATTTTCGACAAGAATGGCCTTCGGATCATCAGTAGCCGAGCACGTGCTAAAGATGATCGGCTACATTGAGGAGCTCGCTGACCTAGGGATCACATTGGAGAGTGAGCTATATACGGATATAGTTCTCCAGTCCCTTCCTTCCACTTACGCCCAGTTCATACTGAACTTCAACCTACAAGAAAAAGAGGTTGAACTTTCAGAGCTCCTCAACATGCTGAGGAGCGCAGAGGGCACCCTACAGAAAGGTAGGGAAACATCCACTTTGTTTGTAGGAGGATCATCTTCTTCTAGGTCCAAGGCGAAAGCCAAGGGAAAGAAGAAGAAAGCCCCCGCCAAACCAAGGGGCGGTGTTAGTAAAGTGGATACGAAGGGAAAAGGTAAAGCAACAAAGATAGCGGGAAAGCTTGTGGATAAGGAAGAATGCTTCTTTTGTCATAAGAAAGGACACTGGAAGAATGATTGCAGGGCCTGGAAGGCCAGAACACAGGAATTGAAGCAGGTTGCAGCTTCAGCTTCAGGTGTGTATGTTATTGAAAACTGTCTTTCAATAAACTCTACTTCCTGGGTATTGGATACCGGATCAGGATCTCATATCTGTAATTCTTTGCAGGCGTTGAGAAACCATAGGGATTTGAAGGCAGGTGACATGACCCTCAGAGTTGCGAACGGAGCTAGCATGGATGCTAAAGCCGTGGGGGACTATCACCTGGGAATGTCAGATGGACATGTTTTGGTTTTGCGTAATTGCTTTTTTGTACCCAACGCAACTTGTAATATCATTTCTGTATCTTTAGTTTCTAAAGAAGGTTATGAATTTGCGTTTGTAAGTAATGTTGTAAACATTCACCTTAATCAAGTTTTGATTGGGTCAGGTACTTTGAGTAATGGTATATACGTGTTAAACCAACCACAGATTTTTAATGTCTAGAATACACACAAAAGAAAGTCTCCAGAAATAAATCAGACTTTCTTATGGCATTGTAGATTGGGTCACATCAATGAGAGAAGGTTGACGAAGTTACATACAGAAGGGTATTTGAATGCGTTCGAATATCAATCGTATGCCACTTGTCAATCCTGTCTCAAAGGAAAGATGACAAAGACTCCGTTTACTGGACATGGAGTAAGAGCGAGCGAGCTCTTGGGACTCGTACACAGTGACGTGTGCGGTCCAATGTCTACACATGCCCGAAGCGGACATTCTTACTTCATTACTTTTACGGATGACTTCTCAAGGTACGGTTATGTCTTCTTAATGAAACATAAGTCCGAGGCCTTTGGAAAATTCCAGGAGTATAAGAATGAAGTAGAGAAACAGACCGGCAAAAGTATTAAGATTCTAAGATCGGATCGAGGTGGAGAATACTTAAGTGCCGAGTTCCTGGACTATTTAAAAGAGAACGGAATTCTCTCTCAGCTTACTCCTCCTTACACCCCGCAACATAACGGTGTATCGGAGAGACGGAACCGCACCCTATTAGATATGGTGCGGTCCATGATGAGTAACGCTGAGTTGCCGCGATCATTCTGGGGATATGCGCTAGAATCAGCCGCATACCTTTTGAACCGAGTTCCCACTAAGACTGTGCCTACCACGCCATTTGAGATATGGTGTGGGAAGAGACCCCATCTTAATCACATTAAGATATGGGGAAGTCCAGCTTTTGTCAAAAAGCAGCATGCGGACAAGCTCGAGGCACGATCAGTACTGTGCAAGTTTGTGGGATATCCGAAGAATTCCAAGGGATATTTCTTCTACTGTGAAGAGGAACAAAAAGTTCTTGTTTCTCGTCATGCCCACTTTCTAGAACACCAGTTCATAGAAAAGGAAATAAGTGGGAGCGCAGTAGAACTGGAAGAAATTCCAGAACCACGGACTATTACTGAAAGTTTAGTGGAACCAGAGGGTTCGGAGGAACAGGACATTCCTACGCCGCTCCGCAGGAGTAGTAGGCAGTCTCATCCGCCCGAGAGATACTACGGTTTTCTCATAGACGGGGATCGAGAGGATTGCATCATAGATTATGATGAGCCTACTAGCTTCCAGCAGGCCGTTCAGAGCATTGACTCGGTAAAATGGCTGGATGCAATGCGGACCGAAATGGAGTCCATGTACACAAACAAAGTATGGACGTTGGACATTGCTCCAGACGGGGTAAAACCCGTAGGATGCAAGTGGATCTTCAAAAAGAAGATTAGTGTAGATGGACAGGTTGAGACCTATAAAGCTAGGCTGGTAGCAAAGGGTTTTCGTCAAAGACCTGGCTTGGACTACGACGAAACCTTTTCTCCAGTAGCCATGCTGAAATCCATTCGGATCCTTCTTGCCATTGCTGCCTTCCACGATTATGAGATCTGGCAAATGGACGTAAAGACAGCTTTTCTAAATGGAAATTTAGAGGAGTGTGTCTATATGGACCAGCCAGAGGGTTTCATTCAGAGTGGGAGCAGCGGAAAGGTGTGCAAGTTGCTTAAGTCTATCTATGGACTAAAGCAGGCATCGCGGAGTTGGAACATCTGCTTTGATGAGACAGTCAAAGAATTTGGCTTTATCAAAAATCCAGATGAACCATGCATCTATAGTAGATTTGTAGCGAGAACTGTAGTATTCCTCGTTTTATACGTGGATGACATTCTCTTGATAGGAAATGACATTCCTATGCTACAATCTGTCAAGGGATTCTTGTCACAAAGGTTCTCCATGAAAGACCTGGGTGATGCCTCATACATCCTGGGGATCCGGATCCATCGTGATAGATCCAAGAGGATATTGGGACTTTCTCAGTCCAGGTACATCGACACCATAGTGAAAAGATTCAGTATGGAAGATTCCAAGCGCGGTAACCTACCGGCTTGTCACGGGATCACCCTCTCTAAAGAGGTGTCTCCCAAGACTGATTTGGAGAGGGATCGCATGTCTATTATACCCTACGCTTCTGCGGTAGGCTCTATAATGTATGCGATGTTGTGTACCAGACCGGATGTAGCTTATGCACTGAGTGTGGTAAGCCGGTATCAGTCTAACCCTGGGGAGAAACACTGGATAGCAGTAAAGAACATTCTCAAGTACCTGAGAAGGACTAAGGAGATGTTCTTGGTGTATGGCGGAAAAGACCTCCAGATCGAGGCCTTTGCTGACTCCAGCTTCCAGAGTGACAAGGATGATTCCAAGTCCATGTCGGGTTTTGTCTTCACCCTCAATGGAGGGGCGGTGTGTTGGAAGAGTTCCAAACAGGAAACCGTTGCAGACTCGACGATGGAAGCGGAATACATCGCTGCATCTGATGCCGCAAAAGAAGCTGTCTGGATGAGGAAGTTCTTGAAAGAACTTCAGGTGGTTCCGTCCATTGTTGACCCAATACCTCTGTATTGCGACAACAACGGGGCTATAGCTTTAGCGAAGGAACCCAGGTCCCATCAGAGATCCAGGCACATCTTGAGGCGGTATCACCTGATCAGGGAGATCGTGGATCGCCAGGAGATCGAGGTTCGGAGAGTCGCTTCAGAAGACAACACTGCAGATCCATTCACCAAGGCCTTGCCCCAGACTCAGTTCGAGCGGCTGATCGAGATGATAGGTCTTCGATACGCCAGTACATGGCCTTAGTGCAAGTGGGAGATTGTTAGTGTATATGCCCTAGAGGCCATTACTGTATCATACTAGTTTGTATATTACTTAATGGATGCTTGGGATATTCACCTTGTATATACAATCTTGCTCAAAATAGTAGTATGCTACTTGGTTTGTTTCTACTTCAATGTGTACTTGTGTTTATTTCAGTATATCACTTATACGCATTAGTGGAGCCCTTAGGATCTTTGCTTGATTACCAGCGTTGTGATGGCAGTCACACTAGTGGGGGCTGGGTAATCTATAAGCACATCCTTATACAGGTCCCTAGTCGCAGGACTATCGAGACAGGGCATCGATACTCCGGAGTAGACTAGCGTATGCGCTTCTCATCCCAGTGTGGGAGATGGTCTGTCCCACAGCCATCAGTACGTCGTACTGGAGATAGTATACGGGTGCTCGTTGGGTTACGAGTACACTGGACAGGACTCGTCGGGAACTGACAGGTTGGTATTATACCTATCGTCAGTTATCAGTTCCCAGGTGACATGAGTACAGCTTAGTCCGTTGACTTGACACTGGCACTTCGCCTCAAGTGTGTTCCCACTGCACTTTGATCACTACCCTACCACGGCTCAAAGGAGTCGTGCAAACACGTGGTGGTTGGGTGCAGTCCCGAAGCACTTGGAGGCAGTGACGGTTAGACAGGATTCGTCTCTCCCGGTATTGGGGGTTGACATCGCGCTGTGTCTAGGAGAGCCATTACACGAGTAGTCCCTGGCCAGGGCAAACGAGATATACTGGTAGGTTTCCAGTGTTATCTCAGGGTGTTTTGGGCTTCGCTCCGGCACGACTTGTACCGCTATTGGGGGACTGACGTTTACCACCCCCTAGGCCCGCCATGCGATGTATCAGACGAACAGACCGGACTGTACGGAGACTGTCACATTCAGACTCAGTAGGAGTACAGATGGGGTTTCACCTCGTCAGCCTTCTTGTCGACATCTACCTGGGGACCGTTACGCACAGCTAGTGCCGCTTGCGGTCTGTGGTTAAACCCACTGCCAGCGTGGTGTCGAGTCTTTAGAGTCCCACACAGAGGGTATTCGCCTCTGGGCAAAACAGAGTAGAGGTCGCATGGTTTTGCGACAGGGTTCGTTCTCATCCGCGCACTTGTGCACGTTTGGAGTCCGGACGGATTATACTGGCAGGCTCTGGTTTGAGCCAGATACTGGTATATGTTTTGGGGGTTGCTTTTATCTCTTGGTATTCTTGTTCCTCGGAACGAGAATGCAGGTGTGTATGCACAGTTGCTTGAGGCGGAGGATGAGGTTTTTCATTAGGGTTTCGGAACGGGTGCGTATGCACAGTTGACAGTCTTCATTTTCCAAACCCTAATGGATTTATAAATTATCTATTAATAATAGTAATTAAATGAGAATTTTGTTATGGTTGATTTTGTTGACTTGTTGACCATGGTTGACTTGTTGACCATGGTTGGATGTTGACCACCATCATGCTTTAAAAAGTCTTCCTTGATTTATGCTTACATGAAGCATGGTAGTGGTCATTCCAAATTACCATCAACTATTCTCATTTTCAATTATTATTATTAGATAATTCTTTTCTTTTGGCATTATGGTTGCAAGAAAGAAAAGATTGCTCATTTAGCTTCTCTCTCCTCTCTTCATCTTCTTCTTCCTCTAGCAAAGAGAAACCATCTCATGTGTTGAGAATCCTTCTCTTTAAAAAGAAAAGCAAACCCTAGTCACTCTCTACTCACTCTAGGATCAAAGGATTAGCAAGCCGGAGATTCTAGTTCACTCCAAGTTCGAGAAAGAGCCCAAGGTCGAACCCTCGAGGTGGATCCATCTTCGACGGAAGAAGGCGACAAGAAGAGAACCATCAACCTCTACAAGATTTCAAGAAGAAGGAGTTCAAGTTTAGGTATAACCTTCATCCGAGTAGCTAACTCCCTTTAGCGTATTTGCTAGTTTAGTTTAGACACGATCCCGACCTTGTTTAGTCCATGTTGCTTCTTTGCGATAAAAATTCGTTTTTTATACCGTTTCCGCCTCCCCGTAAGCACCGGGGGTCGCAATATGGACTTACAGAAAGTAGATCTAGAAACTTCTCACAAAATTCTTTATTCCTCCTCTCTTTCTCAACACATCTAAAGTAAAAATAAAAGGTTCCACGTTTTCCAGAGGACGACCCGTACTCATCTCGGTCTAGCTACGAGCGACACCGTTATTGATTGCGGTAAACAAACACAAATTTTCACATCAATCACTCCCCATTATCCCGAGGAAACTTGAGCGCGAGTTAATAGGTCGAGATCTAAGTCTGGAAGGCGTTTAGGGTGGGGCGACCCAAGAGGATGTTATAAGACGAAGGGATCCTAGCAACAAGGAAATTCACCGATATGGTTCGCGTTCTTCCTGCTTCCCCAATGTTTAGAGGGGGTGATCAATCTCTTAGCCAAGACAGAATGGTTTATAAACCAGGAGAGGACGTGGGAGGTCGGTTGGAGGTCGGACGGGTTTAATCCCATACGCTGGAAACAGTTGTAAAACAGGATATCCGTTGAGCTCCCCCATTCGACTAGGATTCTCCGAACTTCGTATCGATTTACCCGGGCTGCTATCATAAGGGGTCATTGTGCGGGAGTGATATACTGTGAAGGTCCTCGTCGATGAAGGTGGTTGGATCATCCTTCTTGCACTTCTTGTAGGGGGATTACTTAAAGACATGACCGGCCGGAAACAGTGGGTGTCCTCGTTGCTCGGAGTCGAGCCAACAGAGATGACCATGATCTTCCCGACCGTCAATTCTCTAAGAGGAGGTTTGTTCGCTTACTCCCGATATGCCTATTGTTTATCTCGCGGGTACTTTTCCAGGTGACCGGAGCAGATCAGCTCCTCGATGCAGTCGCGGAGTTGTTTGCATTTCTCGGTTGGGTGCCCCTATGATCGATGGAAGGTGCGGTACGAGCCACGGAGTTGCTTTCCCGGCCTCTGAGTCACTGGCGGGAGCTTGAAAAATCTCTCGCCCTTAACTTCTTCCAGCAGCTTGGCCTAAGAGACGTTCAGGGGAGTGCACTCCTGAAACCTCAAAGAATAAGGTTTCGGATAGTCGGCTTTTTTCTTCTCTTCCCTTTCCCGTTTCTTTCGGTCCGTCCGGTCGCCGCGGGGTAGGTTGGCGTTTACTTCTGATTCGAGTTGGATTTCCCGCTCGGTCCAGACTTTTACCTCGGCCATGGTCTTAGGCTGCGCTACTACGAAAGACCGGACCCACTCATTGTGCCTAAGACCCGCCCTCAAGGCAGTGATAACCGTTTCGTCGCGGTGCTCGGGGACTTCTAGAAGGGCATTTTAGAAGCGAGTAACGTAACCCTTGAAAGATTCACTGTCTTCACTCTTGATGGTAAGCAGATAGTCGACCGTACTTTTCTGTCGTCGGTTGCCAACGAAGTGACTAAGGAACTGAGTCGCCAGCTCGTCAAAGGTCAAGATTGAGCATGGAGCATAGCCGCAGAACCAATCTCGGCCAACCCGGATGAGGGTGGTGGGGAAGGCTTAGCACTGAGCCACGTCTGTGTTGTCTTGGAAGCTCATGCCTGCCGTAAACGCATCCAAGTGGTCATTCGGGTCAGACTTCCCATTGAAGAGGGCCACCTTGGGTGGTTTGTTCTGAGACGAGACCCGCTCGCCTAGTAACTGCTCTGTGAAGGGCCTCATGAGCGAATCTGCGGAGTACTTTACCACTCTTCGGGCCAAACGGGTAGCGTGCCATATGTATTCAATTTTCTTCTCGAGGGCCTCGATTCGCCGATGGTACCCTGAGGATTCTCCATAATCGGAGCGCCTGCTGTCTGTGTTTCGGGCTTGCGTGATGGAGCAGTTTCGGTTTCGCTCTATCACGTTCCTTGGGTCCTCGGGAGGAACCCTTCGTGGTCGGTCACGAGGTGAGCCACGTGAGCGGCCTCGATGGTTATGGGGACGTCGGTCTCTCCTGGAATCAGGCGACCTGACCGACGTCTCCTTAGGGGGCGAGAGAGCATGGCGGGCGTTGAAGCGATAACCTGGTCTCTCCTGAGATCTTGATGTCGAATTATCTGGCGCCCAACGAGTCATGGAATCATTCCTAGTATAGGGGTCGTGACCGCTGGAATCGGCATGCGGGTGTTCGGTGACATCGAGATGGGCGTGAGCGAGGTCGAAGGCCTGAATGCACCCCTCCGTCGCCCCACGCACGCCGTCGTTCCGGGAAGTGGGGACAGCGGTTTGGCGGGCATGGCCGGCCGTTTAAACACGAGCGAACGTGTCCACTGTCGCTGTGAACCTGTCGATCCGTGAGGATAAGGCGTCGACGATGTTGGGAGGTGGAGTAGAACCGCCCCCCCATCTCCGTTGTAGAAGATGGGGCAGCTCGTGCTGGGATTGTTGCGATTATCGTTGGCCATTGAATCGAAGGCGGAAAATCAACTTTTTGGGTGGAAAAGCTTCTCTTTCCCACAAACGGTACCAACTGATGGAGGTCGGGATCTCTCTCAGATGTTGTCCTCCGTTGATTTTGCTGCCAGCGGGGCTGAACGGTTGAGATTCGGTGTAAGGATTGTGTGTGTGGGTCTCAATGGGTTGTCGGTTGTTGCTAACACCGAGGTACCTGCAAGGAAAGTTCCGGGATGGGAAACCACCGTATGATCCTCCGACGATCAAGTAAGTACCGAGGAGTAATTGGGCAGAGTAGCGGTGTCTTGGGAATGAATTCGACATACATGAATCGTCTAGAGGAGGGGTTTATATAGGGGTCGCATTGGAGCGAGCCGATACGAGATTCTCGCCGTCTATTATGTCCCTGCGTCACATTCGCGTTAATTGCGGGATATGCCCATTAATGGCAAGATACGCCCATTAAAGACGGGATATGCTAGTGTGGGATGCAGAACATGGAGCGGCGGAGATCTCATCGTCGCGAGATACACGAAGCCGTTACGGGGGCGCTTGGGCTCCGTGCTCTCGGCTGGACAGGGAAGCTGAGCAAGCTCGGCTCGGTGACTACCCGGAGTCGAGTGATGAGGCCGAGGAAGCTCAGCTTGGTGACTGCTCAGAGACGAACGATGAGGCTGAGAAACCTCAGCTGTACCTCAGCTGTAGGATGGCTCGGAGGCGGGCTATTGGCTGATTGCCAGACGACTGGGGAATGTAGTCATGGAACGCCTTCCAAAGGTCGGATGATATCTCGGATATGAGGCGCCGAGGAATGTCCCCGATGCATCGTACTTACTCCATCTCCGTAGCCCCTAGAAATCTGGCGGGCTTACGTGGACGATACGTCACCTGCTATGTGTCGTAATCTGGAAAATTCCCACTTATGATCATCATCACATATATTTCTCAATCTAATATTACCCCTAACCACATTCATTTAATTTAAATTTAGAAAAGGGATAAAGATATTTTTAGGAAGTTTTATGTTAAGTAAGGATAAAAAAATTTGCGCATGTATTCAGCATGCACCTTGTTCAAAATATGCAAAGTGCAAAATAAATCTTTAGTAGTAACCGTTAATAACTATAAAATAGCAAAAATCAAGGAATCCTCTGACAAAAGGAGGCGAGCATTCCCACTTCTCTCTCTTGGTATCTTTCTCTCTCCTCGTTAGAATCTTTTCGCTTCTTCATACCATGTCCTCTATCAACACCTCATCGATTGAGATTTAGCAGAAGGGTCTCAGATTCCTCACAGGATTTATGCTGTAATGGTTTGTTTCTAGCTCTCTTCATTTTTTTTCTGAAAATGTTGAATTTTTTACGCCAAGAAATGGCCTAGAAATGTGCAAGGTGTCGATGTTGGTTGCTTATTCTGTGAATTCAGTTTCTGGGCATTAAAAAGTTGTCATTTTTAGACGATTAGTTCAATTTTCTGAAAAAAGGGTTGATAATTTTAATCCAAAGTTGGGAATTTTACTTGGATATGACGCTTGGTTGAGAATTTTGAAGAAACATTTCATTGTTTGGAATGGAAAAGGGGTTCATCTTTAGCTGCTATGCTCATAGATCTAATTGAAAAGTTTGTAGATTTTTAGAGAAATTAACAAAGAAGAATCATCATAGAGAAACAAAATTCAGTGATCAAGTATCTCAGCAATCTCCAATGGATTGTGGTGATGATCCCTTCAGCATATCAGCTCTCTTGAGCCTGGACAATTATCCTGAGCTCTGCAGCCCTTTTATGAGCTATTCTTCACCTTATCACAAAGTTTCTACTAATTCTTCTTCTGATATCGACAATTCAGAAATCATCAATCCAAATTTTGTCCCCAAACCCGTCCCAAGTATTTCTCTCACAGAGCGAATGCTTAGAGCTCTATCACTGTTCAAAGAATCATCGGGCAGTGGAATTCTCGCACAAGTTTGGATGCCGATAAAATATGGGGACGGATTTGTTCTAAGTACTTGGGAGCAACCATTTCTCTTAGATCATATTCTTGCAGGATATAGAGAAATTTCGAGGAATTTTACATTTTCGGCAGAAGAAACGACCGGGTTGTTCCTGGGGCTTCCAGGACGAGTATTTCTCTCTGGATTGCCCGAATGGACTTCGAACGTCGGGTACTATAGTAAATTTGAGTACTTGAGAGCCGAGTATGCGAATAGCCATCAAGTAAGAGGATCTCTTGCGGTGCCAGTTTTCGATTGTAGAGAGAGATCGTGTTGCGCGGTGCTTGAGCTTGTTACAACAAAGGAAAAGGCTAATTTCAATGTGGAAATGGAAAGTGTTTGCAATGCTTTGCAGGTAAAAGTTGAGGCTTTAGTAAATTATGTTACATATAACATTGGATAAATTACATAAAACACCAGCAAACTTTTCTGGTTTTGTTTAAATACTATTGAACTTTGAAAAACACAACGACATTGCTCTTTCGTTATCACCCGCTTGTTCATCCTGATCCTAACTTTCCCATTGGGTATTTTAAGATTTTATGAAGTCATGTCAATGGCACATGTTAACTTTACTAACGTTTGCTAACGAAATAGTAGTACGATGAGACTTAGTTTAGTTTTATAAGTTTATTGGCGTTCTACTAAAACAGAAAAGGTTTGATGGTGTTTTATGCAATTTTAGGAGTTACGGGGAGTAAAACACAAATATGCTGATTCCGGCCGGGTTACTATATGGAGTTTTACTCAATAGCATTGTTGAACCTGGATTTCATACTTCTTTGTTTCTATTGACATTTTTATTGTTTTAAGACTACATTTCAGTTACTATGAAATTTTGGTGTTTTTAAAATTAAATTTTCTATAAATTGCAATTAAATTCCATGAACCTGTTGAATTTCGAATAAATACAATGATTTTTAGCAATTTTCAATTTGATACCATGTGTTATTTTCTCCAATAACCCTTTTATTTTATACTCCTCTTCATTGTTTCCTAGAAAAAGACATATGGTAGTATTAAATTGAAAATGCAGCTATTATATTCTCGTTGTAAATAAATTTCACCTGCAAAACCCTGTAGATCAAAGCTAAAAGTTGTGATAATTTTGGAACTCGGTGCAGTTATTATTTTGAGCTCATCTAAAAGAGTTAGCTGGGCATTACCCATTGCTCTATTATATTTTCAATCTGCATTTATGGCACCAGCTTGGATATTGAAATATTCACGATCCTATGTTTAGAATTTAATCATAAATTCATTCAGTTTACCTCTTATGTGAAACGTGTTAAAGTTTTTGTGTGATTAGTATTCGAGATTGACAAACTTGTGTGTTCGGTTTACTCGTAAACTATATCAATATTTTGTTGAAAAACCTGAAAGTTTGTCAAAACATTTGCACTTTGCAGGCTGTGGAGTTGAGGACCATCAAAAGCCGAGCTCACCAGCATGTGGTAATTTGTACCATTTAATTTATTCTGAAAGTGTTGATGCAGAATGTGTTGATACAGAATAAGTCACAATTTGCTCTTGAATTATTTGCTTTTTCTAATAATAGATTTTTTCTTTTTTTGAGAGAAATGCAACTAGAAATCACCAAATCTAATGCAAACTCTTTATGGGTCCTAATTGATTCTGCCACTTTGTGTACATGAAGATGCCATCTACTTTGGTGAGAGAATTCTATTAAAAAAGGAAAAACCTTTTAAATTTGTCTCATCCTAAGGCCATCCATGTCATGTATCACCCATTTAAATTTTGATATGATACTTTCCTTCTCTCCAAATTACCCCCCAACCACAAACACACTCACCAAAAATCTCTTCACCTCCCTCACTTTCATTTTCAAAAAGAAAAAAGTCTTTCTTTTAAAATGTTCATAAAATTAGTAAAAGATCATTTAAAAATAGATATGTTGAGATATGTGGATAACATAGTCCCCGCATTGGAAAAAATATAAGAGGTACGTGGATATAAGATATAAGATGGGTCAAACCTCCATAAGGCTTGAATTTTATTGGATGAAACCCGTCTATGTTGAAAGCCCGTATGTGCCCTCATATACATAAATATATAACCGCACCCTCGTTCGTGTATAATTAAAATTTTAATATGGTATCAGAGCTAGTTTATGTCATGCTGCATCTTTGAGAGAGACGTCTACTTGCCTATGAGAAACAAGCCTTTAAATTGATACTATATCTTATTATATCTCTATAGTGAATGATATCACGCTATGACTTTTGTTTCTCGTTTATAGTATAAATTTGTATCTTCATTTTAAAAGCAATGCAAGTTTTTTTTTTCCGTTCGGCGTGCATCACATGCAAAAAACTAGTATTATTAATTTAGAAGTACTCTTAGATTAATTGTTGGGAACTTCCTTTGCTGTTAACGTGCATTACAGGATATCATCCTCTCTATTAAAATTTAGCAGTTTACCCTGTGCTTAAACAACAGCCAACTTTTTCCATTTTTGCCACATTTCATGTTTTTTGTCAATTTTCAGATGTAGTTCGATTACTGGTTCATAATTTACTGCTTTCACTGTGGTGTATTTTAACATTTTTACAGAAGGAATTGGCTGTCGTTAAAAAAGAGGGGAAAGGTTAAGATTTTCAAAGAAAGGATGGGATCCAACAATGTGAACAAAACCAATTGAGGTTTCTTGCAATTTGGCCTTAGTATTACTAGTATTTTTGCATGGGATGCACATATACATTGTTAGGTAAATGATATGAGAGATATAAAGATTTATTGTGAAAATAATAAAGATTATTAAAAATATTTATAATGTTTTGATGGATAGAAATATAAAATTTTCTTGCCACTTGCCATGCTGAGAGTCAAATTGGGAAATCAATTTGAGACCCCTCCCCTTTTAAGTTAAAATATTGGAGATATACACATCTTCTAACATATTGCTTTTGTTTATTTTGCAGAGCCTGACAACGAATCAGAAATCCGCATTGAACGAAATCCTCAATGTTGTAAGAGCCTGTTGTCACGCACACATGTTACCTCTAGCGCTCACGTGGGTCCCCTTCTCCGACAATGTAGAGTTGAGCAAACCAGCTTCAAGAAATACAATGAAGAAATATTTTCTCGGCATTCAAGAATCCACTTGCTACGTAAATGATCCAAAAATGAAAGGTTTCCTCGATGCATGCTCTGAACACCGCCTCGAAAAAGGAAAGGGCATTTCCGGAAAAGCACTCGAATCGAATGGCCCATTTTTCTCTCCCGATGTAAAAAGTTACGATATTCGCGAATATCCATTGGCTCATCACGCTCGGAAATTTGGTCTCAATGCCGCCGTCGCGATTAGATTGAGAAGTACTTTGACAAGAGAGGATGATTATGTATTGGAGTTTTTTCTTCCGCTTAACTGTAAAGGGAGTTCAGAGCAACAAGAGTTGTTGAATAATTTGTCGATCACAATGCAGAGAATTTGTAGGAGTTTGAGAACAGTATCGGATGCTGAAGCAATAGGTGGTTTTGATTCGAATGAATCGGAAATTCAGAAGCAAGCGGGAATGAGTTCCTCGTTACGGCACTCTCAACAAATGGATAGTGATAATGAAGTCGTGTCAACTGATACACCTGTTGAACAAGTAGATGCATATAATGAGCAGGTACTGGTCTTACCCACATATTTTTATAGGATTATTTGCACAGAACCCCCTTGTAGTTTGTTCCGTATTATCCCTTATACCCCCTCAAGTAATTTATTAGCGCAAATACCCCCTTTGCTAGTCTGTTTGTCGACCCCATCCCTTAAAAACACTCAAATTTAACTCTTAAAAACTCAAATGTTTGGTTAACTCAACTCTAGAACTTGTTAGTGTTGCTTAAAGTAGAATTTGGGTGTTTTTGGAAGTTTTGGTCGATGAACGGTGGGACTTGTGCGAATAAATTAGTTGAGGGGGTATAAGGGCATGTGCAATTACCTTTTTTTTTTTAAATATATTTTATGGGCTGAACTTTCATTCAAGTACCATGCCATTCAGTCTCTCAGTGATACATGCCATATACTTGATAAATTGCAGGTTGGTGTAATGAAATTAGTGAGTTCCAAATAAACATACAGCATTTGGCTCTTCTATTTAATTCAGTGAGAGTTCTTTTACATTTACGAGGAATGTGGGGGGTCAGCTAACATAGGATAAATTCACTCTTACATCAGTCAAAATCGAGCTCTCAGATAATTTTTCATACCGTCGCACCATTCATCTTGATTAACATAGTCCAAGGAATACACAATGATGATGCTCGATATCGGCGATCTCCCAGATCATGACACGTGGCAGATGACATGTCCCAGAGCATGCGAGAAAGGGCCTACAGCAGCCGACCAAACCACCCCTATACTCGTCCTACCGAGCAGACGTTGGCTCGCCCCAGCGCGATGGGCCTCCTCGGCCTCACGGCTCGTTCCCGAGCTACCGCAGAAACAACACACCTCGGCTCTCCCGCTCGTCCGCGAGCTCACGCCGAGGTCATCTTTCTCGGTCTCATCGACCGACCAATAGCACCGCTTACAAGCGTAACCACCATCCCGCGAATCTCGCCATATGCCAGATCTCCGCCGGCCACATCCCACGTTCCACGACACCACGATCCCCCATTAACGAGTCTGTCTCTCCATTAATGGGAGGTCCCGCTCTTCGCGCGGGCGTGACGTCTGGAGCGTAACGACCGGCGTGATTCTCGCGCCTGCTGCACCTGCTGCTACCACTACTTAAACCCCTCTTTCAGACGGTCAAGGTAAACCAATTCTAATCCACTAAGCCGTTACTCTGCTCGGATTACCCCACTAACTTGATCGTCGGAGGGTCCTCGGTGGTCCAACCATCCTGGGCCTTCCTTACAGATAGCTCGGCTCAACAACTCCAAACCTATTAAGATCCACACGCTTCAGGAGTCTGTCTTTAGATCAAATCCCAGCCACTCATCGCCGCCATCAGCAGATCAACGGGAAGCAACATCTGAAGGAGATAGCACGATCCATCAGCTGGCGCCGTCTGTGGGAAACTAAATTCCACAAAAACAAAAGTTCGCCTCCCGATCTCACTCCAATGGCGAGCGATCATCAAGACGATCCAAACGCCAAACGCCGCATCCCTCTCAACGGAGGCGCGGATGAGCCTCCTCCACCGAACGCCATCAACTCTCTCGCCGGCCGGATAGACCGACTCGCATCCTTCGTGGAGGCGCTCGTCCGCATCCAAACGGCGGGACAAAATCCCCAAGTCGCCGCTCCCCCGCCTCGAGACCAGGACCCCTACAGGGGAAAAGAAGACTCAGCCCGTGTCAGCACGACCGACCGCCGCCTCGCTACCTCCCACGGCCGCGGATCCCCCGGACCAGTACGTTTTGTGACTCGCTGGGCGCCCAACAGCTCGACACCGAGGTCCGTCGCTAGAGCGCCCCTCCCCGAGATCTTTTGCACGCCTGTCCCTCCTGAGGAAATGTCGGTCGGCTCGCCTATCACCAGGCATGACCGACACACCCTCCCCCGACGGGACCGCGCAGACGAGGCTCGTCAAGGCAGCTCAAGGGCCACCTCACCCGGGGATTTGAGGAACCTCATTGAGAGAAACCGCGGCCGAGGCCAGACGCAGGCCGCCAACAGCAGAGGCATGGGATCAGAATGCGCCGAGTCGTCAGGGTACCATGGCCGACTCGACGCCCTCAAGAAGAAAATCGAGAGTCTGCATCGGGAAGGTCACCGCTCAAGCGAAGGGGCTAAGTATGCCGCGACTCGCTCACAAAACCGTTCACCGAGGAGCTGCTCGCCGTCCACGTCTCCTCCTGCAACAAGCCTCCAAAGATCTCCCTCTTCGACGACAAATCTGACCCGAAGGACCACTTGGATGCATTCACCGCGGGGATGAGCTTCCAAGACCACTCCGATGCCGCCCAGTGTCGAGCATTTCCGGCCATTCTCCTCCGCGCCGGGCGAGACTGGTTCCGAGGACTCGAGCTGCACTCGATCTCAACCTTTGACGAGCTGGTCACACAATTCCTCGGCCACTTCGTCGGGAACAGGCGGCAGAAACGCACAGTCGACCACCTCTTCACGATCAAGAGGGGGACATGGAGATGTTCAAGGCCTACGTCACCCGTTTCTACAACGCCCTTCTCGAGGTCCCAGAGCACCGGGAAGAGACGGTCATCACAGCTCTAAGGTATGGTCTTAGGCACAAGGAGTGGTTACGCTCTTTTGCACTGGCGCAACCTAAGACCATGGCCGAGGTAAAGGCCTGGACCGAGCACGAGGTCCAGCTCGAGGCCGAGGTGGACGCAAGCCTCCCCCAAGCAGATCAAGCCGACCATAGAAAGAGGGCAAGGGACGAGAGAAGAGGACCGGAATGACAAAAGCCCAATCCCCTAAAGTTCCAGGAGTACACGCGGCTTAATGTCTCCCAGGCAGTGCTACTTGAGGAGGCCAAGGGCGAAGGGTTCTTCAAGTTCCCCCCGATCCTACGCTCAGCTTCAAAGCGCACCCGAGGCCCTACCGCGGCTTTCACAGATCGTTGGGTCATTCAATGGAGAGCTGCAAACAGCTCTGAGATTATATTGAAGAGCTCATCCGTTCGGAGCACCTCGCAGCGTACCTGAAAGACAAGCGAAAAGCTGACCGCGAGCAGGAACAACGTACCCTCCAGCCGAGCTGACCATCGGCCAGATAATGTAGTATCAGCGGGGCATACATCTGGTACCCCTGAAGCTTGGTACCCCATGCCGAGCACAGATACCAATCGACGTGTGGGGGGCTCAAGCTGCATGAATAAAAGCATCTACTAGCATGTATTTTTTTCCAAAGCAATGTACCATCTTCCTAAGATCTTTTGTTTATACAATAAAGGGATCAATAGAGCATTGCAGGAAAGAAAAAGAATTTTGTTCACTCAAAAGGTACTATAGGCTCCTCAGCTGTACACAAAAAAGAAAAAATATTATTACAACAGCGGGGGAATGGGGTGCAGAGAGCACTGCTCGTGGTACTCTAAGCATATCTCCCCCAACCGACCCCTCGCAGCGCCCAACCTCTGCCTCCGATCCCCCCCGCGAGCTTCGGCGTCGAGCCTCAACTGGTAGCACTCACGTACGAGCGCTTCCGAGCGGTTTAGCCGGTCCGCGGAGATCAGGCTGAAGCGCCTCAGAGACCAAGCTTGCCTATGGCCTCGTCGAACAGCATTTCGGATAAGGGGTTGTAGAGCCCCGGCGACGCTCTCCAGATGGAGTACATCAGCAGATGCAGGAGGGAGGACCGCCGGGGGAGCAATCGACCAAAGTGGTCCCTGATCCTGCCTATTACCAACTGCACCGTGTCCTCGGTGCAGTACGAGTCATAGAGGTAGACATCCTCAAAGCCTACGATGTCTTCGATGGTGAAGGGGAAGTCCTGCATTTTTGCGTTTCGGGTGTGAGGAGGAAGCAAACAAGCTACTCCCCCATTTTATAGCCAACGACGCTTGGGAATCCAACAGTCGCCCGTTTCATACGCAACGCAGGCGCCGAGTCGCCCGTTTCACATACAACGCAGGCGCCACGCGGCAAGCGTCGCGCTTCCCCATACGAAACTGGAACCACGGGACTCCGGCGCTTCGCCTTCACAGCGCCCTCACGACATGTGTCTTCGATGACGTCCCACTCCTCGGTGCTCACATGGGAAGGTCGGACAAAGCCCTCAACAAAAGGCAGCCGAACAGCTACCCGGCTCAGCTATCCCCGGCTGGTAGCTTCCCTACCCACGACTCCAGGGATCAAAGCCCTCACCAAGAGGCAGCCCTACAGTACCATGCTCGGCTATCCCCGTCTGGTAGCTTCCTTACCCCACGACGCCAGGGATCAAAACCCTCACTAAGAAGCAGCCGAGCAGCTACCCTGCCCGGCTATCCCCGGCTAGTAGCTTCCCTACACATGACGCCAGGGATCAAAGCCCTCAACAAGAGGCAGCCCTGCAGCTATCCTGCTCGGCTATCCCTGGCTGGTAGCTTCCCTACCCCATGACGCCAGGGATCAAAGCCCTCGCCAAGAGACAGCCATGCAGCTACCTTGCTCGGCTATCCTTGGTTGGTAGCTTCCCTACCCCACGACGCCAGGGATCAAAGCCCTCACCAAGAGGCAGCCGAGCAGCTACCCTGCTCGGCTATCCCTGGCTGGTAGCTTCCCTACCCCACGACGCCAGGGATCAAAGCCCTCGCAAAGAGGCACCGGACAGCAACCCTGCTCGGCCAACCTTAAGGACCCAAAAGCCCTCGAAAGAGTCAACCGCTTAGCACAACCATGCTCGGTTATCCCTGGCACGCCACCCGGGATCAAAGGCCTCGCCATGAGGCACCGGGCGGTAACCCCGCTTGGACATCCTTAGTAGGCCTCCCACGCCCCTCCCGCGCTAAAGATGAAAAGCTCTCGAAAGAGGCAACTGCTTAGCACGATCCGTGCTCAGTTATTCCTGGCAAAACCAGGGATCAAAGCCCTCGCTAAGAGGCACCAGGCGGCAACCCCGCTCGGGCGTCCTTAAGGATCAAAGCCCTCGCCAAGAGGCACCGAGCAGCTACCCTGCTCGGCCATCCTCAGCAGGCCTCTCACGGCCCCTCTCACGCTGAGGATCAAAGCCCTCGTCAAGAGGCACCGAGCAGCTACCCTGCTCGGCCATCCTCAACATGCTTCTCACGGCCTCTCTCACGCTGAGGATCAAAGCCCTCACCAAGATGCACCGAGCAGCTACCCTGCTCGGCCATCCTCAGCAGGCCCCTCACGGCCCCTCTCACGCTGAGGATCAAAGCCCTCGCCAAGAGGCACCAGAGCAGCTACCCTGCTCTACCATCCTCAGCAGGCCTCTCACGGCCCCTCTCATGCTGAGGACCAAAAGCCTTTGCCAAGAGACACCGAGCGGCTACCCTGCTCGGCCATCCTCAGCAGGCCTCTTACGGCCCCTCACGCTGAGGATCAAAGCCCTCACCAAGAGGCACCGAGCAGCTATCCTGCTCGGCCATCCTCAGCAGACCTCTCACGGCCCCTCTCATACTGAGGATCAAAAGCCCTCGCCAAGAGCCACCCAATCTCTCAACGTCTTAGCGATCTACACTTCGACTTCGGGTCCATAGAGATACCGTCTTACCGCCTGCCTTAGGACACTGGGCAAGAGAGCAGACTTAAGTCGACGCATAATCGCCAGACAAAGGGACGACACAACAGAAAGGCAGTCCCACGCAGATACAAGTGTTCACACAACAAGAAAGATACGCGTGCAAACAAGACAACAAATACCTTTATTCACAAAAGTTAAAACTTCTACAAGGTATTGTGGGCTCTCCGGCCTTAAAAAAGCCCGGAGGCCTTCAAAACTCCTGAGGAAACAAATAAAAAGAAAAAGAAACAAAAGACGACGGGCCTCAGGCCTCAGGGCCGGGCGCATCCCCGGGAAGCCCAGCGCCCGCTGCAGGGGTCTCCGCGTTGCCCTCACCGGGTATCTCCTCCTCGGCCTCGCCCCCCGAGGGCCTCCCCCTGCTCCTCGTCCCCGTGAGGATATTCGGCTCGGAGATCCTGATCGGCGAATTCCGGCATCCGAGCCTTGACGGCATCAAGGGCCTCATGCCAGATGGCGGTAGTGGCCGAGGCTAGGACGGTATAAAGTTCTTTCGATTTCTGAAAGTTCTCCACCGCCTTCGCCGCCAAGAGGTCAGCCCTTTTCGCCGCCTCTACCGCCGCCCCCAGCTCCTTCCAGAGGGTGCCCACCGACTTCTTCATGGTGCCAACGAGCGCCGTGGAGCTTTGGAGCTTGGCCTCGGCAGCCTGGGCGGCTTCACGGAGCCTGGCAGCCTCCTGCTTCGCCGCCGCCACTTCCTGCTTCACGGCCGCCGCCTCCTGCTTCGCCGCCGCTAGCTCCTGCTTCCCGGCCATACCTCGGCCTCAAGAGCAGAGACGCTCGCCGTCGCCGCTTCCAGCACCCACCTCAGCAAGGTGGACTCACCCGAGGCTCGAACCGCCGGGCTTATCTCCTCCTCCTACATCTAGATAGCAAGAGCGACGTGATGGAGGACCTGGGGAAACAAGAAAGGGGTCAGAAAGAAGAAAGATCACCAAGTCTCACGAAAGATGAAATGAGCAAACTACGGCACTAACCTGCACGGCCTCTTGGGCGATGGACGCCAGTTGCCCCTTCAGACTTCCTCCGGGGACCCTGCCCCCGGTCGACCTCTCTATGTCGTGCAAAAGGCTGTCGGCGACGTAGAGCCCCGAGGGCACCTCAAAGCGGAGCTCCCCATCGTCCACCAAGATCGGGGAGGCCGGGTCCTACGAGCTGAACGGGGGTGCCTCTTGAGAGCCGGCGGCGGCGGACTGGCCTCCGCCTCCGAGGCCGGGGCTTCCTACCCTCTAGCCCTCTTTCGGGTCGGCGCCCTGCTGGACTCCGGGGCCCGATCCGCGCTCGAGCGCTGGTGCTGGACGGCTGCCGGAAAAGCCGGGGTCGGCGCCTGACGGGAAGAGCTGGCCTCTCCAGCCCTCAACCACTTCTTCGGCTTGCGTATAGCTACTCGAAGGTAGCTCAAATCCATGGGTTCTACACAAGACGAGATAAAATGGGGTCAGTAACTCAAGCAAAAATAAGAGCAAATGCAAGCCTAACTTACCGACGAACTGAGCAAGGCTGAGCCTGGCCCAACTAAGGGCCCGCTCAGACAGCAACACATCGGCCCGAGGAATGGGCTCCCACACCGCCACTCTCACCGCGTCAGGGTCATTGGACGGGTTTCCCTGCCAGCGCTTATCTCTATACCACTGGACGGGTACGGGCCAGTCCTCACCTTCTGGCGGCACGACGAAGAAAAACTCCTTCCAGTCGTAGATGGATGAAGGCAGGATGACAACTCCCGACCCAGGCGCACTCCCCCGACGTTTCCTAAAGGAGAGGTAGACCCATCTCGGGTCGCCAGCGTGAGAGCCGGAGTGACTTTTGTAGATGAGAGAGGAGGCAAGAATGGACAGACCAAAGGGGACCATCTACAATTTCAAGCGGACTAGAAACCCAAAGAGAATCCTCTATGAGTTCGGCACTAACTGGCCCGAGGCTAACCCAAAGTAAAACAGCGCTGCAGCGATCTCGAGAGAGAAGGGCAAGCGCATTCCGGCCCAAAAGGATTCCAGGTACAGGGCAATCTCTTTACCCTACACCTGACTGCCCTCTCTCCTTCCTCGGCTAAGTGCAGAGTATATCCAGAAGGGATATGAAAGCGGGCCCAAGCGGTGGCAAGATCTCCTTCGTACCTCACCAAGGAAGGCATGCCGGGGGCTTCCGCCACCTCCACTCAAGGATCTGCTCCTGACACACGACCACAGGGAGAGGATCTGACCCCATCTTCCCGGGAAGACCCCGACTCGGCAGAAGAATCCCTAGAATCTACCCTTGTGACATCTACAGACTCCCCAGAAGAAGACATCTAACCTGATTGAGAAGCCCTCGAGAAAGCAGAAGATCCGACCTAAGATGAGAGCACCGAGCTTACGAGATGAAAGATGAAGGAAATATGAAGAGAGATGGGCCCTGAAGCAGGCCCCACCTCTACCTATAGCCTCCAGGGCCCCCATCCAACGGCGACCGTCAACTCCCGCCAAAAACAACCCCTCACATACGACGACCCAGATCGCTCCACCTGGCGCGCGCGCATTGGACAACATCCCATCAGACGCCGCAGGTCTGCAACACGTCACGTCGCCCAACCGACGCTCGACACGTGGACCGTCGCTTCAGCGACAGAGCGCACGAACCGGCGCACCCTCTTTAATGCAGAAGGTCTCGCCCTGATTCTCCTGCGTCACCCAGAAAAAGACAACGGATTGTCCGGGGACACGCCTAACGATATTTTCGGAAGAGAGCTCACCTCGGGTGACCAACCAGACCACTCTCGACCTGACCCGTCAGCTGGTTGGGATGAGAGTGGGGGGCTAATGATGATGCTCGATATCGGCGATCTCCCAAATCATGACACGTGGCAGATGACGTGTCCCAGAGCATGCGAGAAAGGACCTACAGCAGCCGACCAAACCATCCCTATGCTCGTCCTATCGAGCAGACGTTGGCTCGCCCCAGCGCGATGGGCCTCCTCGGCCTCACTCGTTCCCGAGCTACCGCAGAAACTACACACCTCGGCTCTCCCGCTCGTCCGCGAGCTCTCACGCCGAGGTCATCTTTCTCGGTCACATCGACCGACCAATAGCACCGCTTACAGGCGTAACCGCCATCCCGCGAATCTCGCCATGCGCGAGATCTCCGCCGGCCACATCCCACGTTCCACGCCACCACGATCCCCCGTTAACGAGTCTGTCTCGCCATTAATGGGAGGTCCCACTCTTCGCGCGGACATGACGTCAGGAGCGTAACGGCCGGCGTGATTCTCGCGTCTGTTGCACCTGCTGCCACCACTACTTAAACCCCTCTTTCAGACGGTCAAGGTAAGACAATTCTAATGCACTAAGCCGTTATTATGCTCGGATTACCCCACTAACTTGATCGTCGGAGGGTCCTCGGTGGTCCAACCACCCCGGGACTTTCTTGCAGGTAGCTCGGCTCAACAACTCCAAACCCATTAAGATCCACACGTTTCAGGAGTCTGTCTTCAGATTAAATCCCAGCCACTCATCGCCGCCATCAGCAGATCAACGAGAAGCAACATCTGAAGGAGATAGCACGATCCATCACACAACAAAAATTATCTGGTTAACATATTGCTCTCTAATTGGATGGATGCAGATTTAACGGTTTCACATAATACAACAGTTATCCATTGCTAAAACAACCGGCAAAGAGTACCAAAATCACATGAAAATAGGCCATCAAGGTCAAGACTGCGATGCAGATCATAAAAAAAACATGGAGAGCTTACTTTTGGACCAACATCGGAGAGAAAATTTTGGTTTTTGGTTGCTTTGGAGTTCAGCAATAAAAAAAAGGAGACATTTCTTCGTTCAGTCAGTTGTATTGCCTTAGCATATCAACACTGATTATGCTGGCAACTGAAGATTAACATTATATTGTTAGATTCTGAAATCTGAACATCTTTGTTCAATATTGCAGTTTAAGCGAGCGAAAAAACGGAAAGCAGCAGAGAAGAACGTTAGCTTGAGTGTACTTCAGGAGCACTTTTCTGGAAGTCTCAAAGATGCGGCAAAGAGTATGGGTGGTGAGTTCTTTTCTTTCTTGATATGATTTAACACAAAATACTTTTATGTTCTCACGCTGTAGACTAAGTTTCTCCCAGCTAAAATAACTATAAATCATAGGAATTTTCTTAGCATAGATTACGAGATAAAAGAAATAGCTGCTTTTACCATGCGAGAATGGTAAACCCATGATTTATATATCAGGTATTTATGAACTTGTAGTTTTACCTAGATAAAATTCCTTTCGGTTTCTTCTGCAAATTTTAGCTAAGGTTTCTGTTATATGTGATTACTTGTTTTACCAATAATAAAAGAATGTTTCTGTTTCATTTTGCGACTTAAAGATGGAATTTGACCTGATTGTCGACTAACTATAAGTTGTGATGAATAGAGCAATTGATGACGGATGTATTCGATTAACCGAATAAGTAAAGATAGAAATTGTATATAAATATATACTTCCATCTTAAATTGATTTTCATTGGTGCGTACATTGTTAATGCATATTTCATTTTGTCAGTTTGTCCGACCACTCTTAAAAGAATATGCAGACAGCATGGTATTTCACGGTGGCCTTCTCGCAAGATAAAGAACGTGAACCACTCACTCGAAAAGATCCAAACTGTGATTAATTCTGTGCAAGGAGTCAATGGCGCCCTAAAATATGATCCAACGACCGGGTGCATTGTTTCTTCGGTTTCCGTCAAGAAATCAACCCTGACAACTCCGAATACAATAAACAATCAAGATTCCTATACGGAAGCCGAAATACTTACCGACACAGCTCAGAAAGAGGAGAAGGTCGACAATGTCGATGCAATGAAACAGGATAATCATAATTTCTCTTCTTCCAGCTTGACAGATTCTTCGAGTGGTAGCGCATCGAGTTTCCCAACCTTAACAAAATCCTCAATGGATAACATTCGATTAGATATTGTTACGGCCACGATCACGGTGAAGGCTAGATATAAAGACGATATAGTGAGGTTCAAGTTTGTACCAAAAATGGGTTGCGTACAATTGTTCGAAGAAATCGGAAAAAGGTTTAAGCTATCGATAGGAACGTTTCAGCTCAAGTATATGGATGATGAGGACGAGTGGGTTATGCTTTCGAGTGGCTCCGACTTGATTGAAAGCGTTCAAATGTTGGAGCCGATTGGGTCGAAAAATTTGAGGCTTTTGGTCCGAGATGTTTCTTTTTCTTTTGGGAGTTCCGGTGGTAGTAATTTCTTGCAAGTTTTATAGTTGTTATGCTGTAACAAAGTTGTATTTATTGTCTTCTTTGAATTCTGTAGAGGTTAAATCTTTTAAGAACTGTATAATAGTATATTGGATGAGAGAGAGAGAGAGAGAGAGAGTTTAAATCTCTGTACATACATATGATATGTATATGTAAAAATTTGTAGAATTTTATAAAGGTGGTTAGCTTGTAAGAGGAAATAATTTCTCACGATTCTGGTTTTTACGAGGACATAATTTCTCACATTATGTCAAGTTTTTGAGTTTTTCTAATGTGCTTTGTGCTAAATAGCATCTTCATACTTAGCTCTCCATACTCTGTATTTACTTAAAAGTCCTCCTTATATTTAAATCAATAAAATCCTTTATAACAGGCAAAACAAATATTTTTAATATCTTCCATTACTTAGTTGGAGAGCACAATGAGTATAATGATAGGGTCTCAAAGCCCCCGGCCCTTTTTCTTCTCCCGAAATCCTCAATTTTTTCGAACTTTTTTCTAAAATGGCTTTAGGGTTAGATTTTGATCAAAGATTTCTTAAATTGATCATGGAAATAGACATGTCCCTTAATTTGCAAGCTTAGATTTAGCGAGCAAACAAACTCTTTTGAAATGAAAGTAATTTTTTAGTTGTTTGAAATCTCAATTTTCAACTAAACGAGAATGTTTGTTCTTTTTTGTAGGAGAAAAATCTACTTAAATACCTAGACGGTAAGAGAGCGGCCCAAGCTCCAGTTCCCTAACCGAATGTTAATTTTGAATGAAAAACCAGCGAGAGTGGCTTTTAAGTGCAATTTAAATGTATAAGGGGTATTTTAAGTAAATATAAAATATGGAGGGCTTTTTATAATCAGCAAAGTATGAGGGGCTTTTTAGTAAAAAGCATTTTTCTAATGACTACAAATTCTCTTAAACAACCCAGAAACCTTTTTCTTTATTCTAACATAAACCAAAAAAAAAAACACCGCAACCATCCCCAATCTTTTTTTTCCTCTCAAAAGTTAAGGATTTCTTCGACAAGAAAAAAGGAGTCCCGATCCGTCAACTATGGCCTTGAAAATAAGTTTGAGGCTAACTCTACCCGGTTGGCAACTTGATTTAGAGATCAAGTTGCAAAGACAAGTCTCCTTTTCTTTTTACCCATCGATTTTCATCGTGAAAGTTTAAATTTTAAATTTTTTTACCATATATAAAAAAAATCTAGTGTTTACTGTATATATGTTGGTTAAAGACTTTTCGGTTGGTATGACAAACTATTAATGTAAAATAAATAGTTTAAATGATATACGGATGCCTAGCTATATCATCACAACAGTACTGATTATAACAAATTATATAAACTCAAATTGCTTAATAGTTGCCAATATCAAACTAATCAGCACCATAAATATTTGTACGTAGTAGTTCCATTATATTGATTATTTGTTATAATTACATTATAATCACTTAATTGAATAATATTTAATATATTCACAATGCTTTTGTAGATTTTTAATGTCTCAGCATAATGTAATCGAGTCAATTGTGCTGAACACGTGTATGGGTGATTACAATTTAAAGTGCCATTTTTTCTTCCCTGCATGTTTCAGTAAAATTATTGCATAGAACATTTTGGCCTTGCAAAATTACTGAATGTTGTATAATTGATTCTTCCACTAATTTTGAGATTGTGTTTGTAATTATAATCATTGTCAAACATATGATTGAAAAATAGAGTTCTAGAAATGCAACTAAATTAAATTAGAACTAATTAAAGATATAACCAAATTGCAAAATAGCATCTAAGAAAACGGTTTGGCTATAATAAATTGCCATCAAAGTGAAATTCTTGTTGCAAGTTTTAAACAAAATTTTGTATTTACTATAAATATATATACATATGAACCATATTTTAGATATCATATATCAATGTAAGCGCCTGTTAAGTCAAAATGTCAGTTAACTGGATCACATTATTGCTTTGTTTAAGCTCAAATCATTTACAATCTAAGCATCAATTTGAAATCAAATGCCGACATTTCCATTGCTTAGATATGGATGTGATATATATAGATGTTGATCCAATTATACAGGAAAATAATTCAAATGTTACACCAACTTGTATAACAGTAGTAATTTAATTACGCACATGTAAAATAATAAAATCATAATGACATGTTTATCATGAATCTCGTGAATTACAAATCTGAAATCTCGTGAATCTTGTGAACATAACATGTATAATTGAAACTCGTGTCACTAAATATATATCTATATGGATATATATATATCGGTACTTAATATCAAGAATATTATGAGGATGAGGTAGCTCGAAGAATAGGGGTATTTATGTGTAACGGGGATCAAACTTGTTCCTCGTGGTCACAGAGAAAACGGTATATTGAATTACGTATAAATATTGAATCTCGTGAATCTCGTGTTGCGGTTGTTCCGTGGGAATAACGAAATATCCTAGTTACATGTAAAACTCTCACAATTCAAACTTATAACTTAAAACACTATAATAACTAACATCATAACACTCTAGTTATATTTTTTATGATAGATATATGCCTGGTTTTATTGATCCACAACCTATTGATCGTCCGCTTTTATCTTAATGTATGTGTTATTGTTCCATACCGTATTTTGTTTATTTTTAAAAGTTCAATTCTTTTTAACTGTGGACTTACCGAATTTTAGTTTGCTGACGGCATTCCATTTTTCTTGTTTTCTTTTCTTGAGAATGTCGTCAGGCCACTTTAGGGAAAGTGACGAGGCTCAGTACGAGACAGAGCCGACAGAGGAATTTAACCATGTCTTCCAGTATGCTCTTATTCGAGATTTCATTTTACAGCCTCTTATATCCTTATTTCTTTTTGTTTGTAGAACCATTTGGACTTGATTTGTAATAAATTTAGTTGGATATTTTATATGCTTTAAATTCATGTACTATATTTTCTTGTTACTGCTTATATAGACGCTTAGCGTATTCATATCGGAAATGAATGCTTCTCGGTGTGAATATGTTGTGGGCCAAGTCCGCTCTCATTCTCCATCTTTTGGAAAGCGGGCGTGACATTTTCTAAATGAATAGCAACCCCTTAATTCATTTGTTTAATAAGTTGGCCCTCATATTGTGTAGGTTTCATGGTAAAATTTCATGACTGATTTTTGGTAGCAATTGGGAGATTTCAATAGTCGGGTTTTGTATAAGAGAATAACGAGGTTTTGCAGAATGAGTGGTTCTCGGTGTGAATATGTTGTGGGTCAAGTCCACTCTCACTCTCCCATTTTTGGAAAGCGAGACGTGGCATTTTCTAAATGAATAGCAACCCCTTAATTCATTTGTTTAATAAGTGGCCGTCATTGCTGCAGATTGTGTAGGTTTCATGGTAAAATTTCATGACTGATTTTTGGTAGCAATTGCGAGATTTCAATAGTTGGGTTTTGTTTAAGAGTATAACGAGCGGTCATAGCTAAATTAGCAGTGAACGGTCATCTCTCAACGGAAAAGCCAAAAAGCTGGGTTCCTCAGTTGAAGACGAGACAGACTAACCCCAAGGGCTTTGTCTTATGTTCACAGTCAATGCCAAGATTGACTGTAACATTCATAATCCCAATTTTCCTTTTGTATGATATCCTTACCATTAATGCAAATGCAAATGCAAATGCAAAAGGAAAAGGAATGAGGATCTTCAATTGAAAATGCTAATTTGATTCTAAGAAAGCATGAAAAATTCCTATAATTTTGAGGGAGAAAACCTTATAAATCACAACTTTTCAGTTATCAGATCTTTCAAAGTGATAAATCAATAACAAATTAAATCAGTGATAAATCAATAATAAATTAAATCAATAAACATACATATATATGAATCATAAATTTAACATCTCTTATGTGCCATATCTTTACTTATTTAATCACATGTAGCACGTGCACAACACTAGTATATAATATAATGTTATAATATCGCCAGAAATTTAATTCTTTCTTGTCTAAGTTCTAATAAGCAGTACTGCACTTGATAAACAAACAACAAAAAAACCGAAACGATTTTTTTTTATACAAGAAAAAGAAGAGCAACCGGCAAAATTTTCATTAGTAAATAACAACATAATTAGTGTCTCCACTGTTTACACTTAATTATAGTATTGCCTTCCAAAGTCCTCTCATGCACAAACAAAGTGAGCAAGTGCAGCGGATACAAGTCGCAAGGTGTACTTTAAGGGACTTCTTTGTGGCATCAATCTTCTGCTTCAAGCTCAGCACCAAATTGCTCGAGTCTTGCAGCATCGGCATCATAATCACGAATTTTAGCGTGATTCACAGAACCATCATCTTCGCTCGCATGTATCTGTTTGCCTCCAAACCTTGAAAGAGAAGCATAATAGTCAGATGCACAAGCAAGTCCGCCATTGTCTATATGTTTAGGTCTCTTGAATAACACCAAAACTTGTATATTGCCATATCACACCCTGAGAACTTGATACTGTCATGTCACCTCATAAAACCCTTAAAATTGATCAAATATCCCCATGTTTCACCGGCAACGTGCTATAATAAAACTCAATGTCATGAAGAAACTAATCATAGTTACTTTAATTGCTTAAATCTAATACTTTTTTGTAAACGGACCAACAGATGTCATATTGTTCTCTGTTGTTGTAAATAGTTTTTTTTTTAAACAATTGCCCCGAGGGGGAGCCTCGCCATTTTCGAATCCAATATTTTGGCTGATGCATATTATGAAAATATTAACTTGGTTTGTAAATCTAAGGGGGTGATTTTAAATAATTAATAGGTTTTAGCGGTGATATATGAAAATATAAAGTGTATGGGGTGATAAAATGGAAATATGCTTTTATTGCTGTATGAGAATTTTAAATAACTAATAGGTTTTAGCGGTAATATATGAAAATATAAAGTGTATGGGGGTGATAAAATGGAAATAGCAAAGTTTGAGGGTGAAATATAACCACCCACGCACCCCAAAAAAAACCCATATGTTTTTATTGATGCAGGGCCTCCATAGATTAAGGATATCAGATGAGAGTTGATAAAAAGAAATTAAGTATTGAAAAGCAGATTGAGTCCAGCCGAACACGGAAACCAATTTCACAACTTACTTTCTTCTTAAACCAAACACAAGTAAAGTGAACTTCCTATGCCAATCCATAGATAATATTGTGCATGTTTTTTTCTCTTTGGTTCTTTCGCTATTTGCTCACTGTTTATACCACACAAACTTATGACAAAATTGGGAATATGGTAGCTGCTCTTGTTTGGGGAACCTCTTGACACATACATGAGAAGTTCAGATTGTTTTGTTTATACTTTATATCAAGGAGAGATCAAATAGTAGTTCTAAGAAAAGGATATTTCACATATTGAAGCTACCACCTAACTGAAACAAGGACTCAAATTCTCAAAATGTCAGAAAAAAGGATTTCTGGATCATAAGATGGTGTTCATCTAGTATCTGCTAGTGTTGTAACTTATAATCCTCGGATTGCTAAATAAAAATCTTGAAAGGCTTAAGTACCTTACCCTATAAAAGCCTATGTGACTTCATCAGAAATTATTACGTTATTTATCTTTATTGTCATCTATAGCTTTCCAGTTCCCAACAAAATAGGTTAAGAGGAAAGTAAGTTTCCAGTTCCCAACAAATTCCAGGCGGACCAAATTTAACTATCCTGGGAAAACAGTGATCCTAACTCCAGTTCTAGTTTCCAGTATTTAATAAACATATCAAAATCACCTACAAACAATATTAATTTGGAGAGCATGATATAACAAACAAATCACAATCAGCTAGTTCCCAGGTTGAATAATTTCGAAATAAAATTAAGCAATTCCGGGCAGACCAAATTAAACTAAACTAGGAAAATTAGATACTAACATCAGTTCTGATTTCCAGAAATCTAATAAACAAATCATAATTAATATAGATGCGACGTTTCTTTATTTCATCATGTTTATGGTTGGGTTTTCTTTCCTTGTAAAACTTACATTCAAGAGAAGGGTGCTGAGAGTTTAGAAGTTCCTATATCATGCAGTAAAAAATAAGTTCTATTCTAATTACCATAACACATGGTGGAATCATCCAGATGTACAGAGTCTCCAAGAGATGCTCAATTGACAACTAGCTATGCAGTTTTAGACATAAGTGTAATCACAGTAATTTCAAACAAAGTTCAGAATTTACCATCTGCCATTCATGAGCTCAATGCACTTGGCACCATCTCTCCTATCCTTGAACTTAACTAAAACAACACCTTGTGGGTGATTTTCACACACCTGCATTAAAAAATTAAAATCATGTGGAAATGCCAAATCCATCAAATAAGATAAGCTCGTATATAAACAAAAAATTTACTATTACAAGATACCTCCCAATTTTGTGAATTACAGGCAACAAATTCAATTAAACAATCATCAATTTACCTTAACAGATTCAATTGGACCAAGCTTCACACATTCCTCTCTAACATCCGCCTCTAGATCCGGAAGAATACTCTCATCAGACTAGAGATCACGCCAAACATCACCACTCATTAGCATATACTTATAATTCAAGAACCAACTTATGGTTTGCAATATGCCCTTATAGACAGTGTTGTTCTATTTTTTGTGTGTTTTTTTTGGTTGGTTGGAGGCAAATATAAAATGAGCTACCATGAAAAAACGTAAACAACTGTTGATATAATTCCCAAATGAAGGTATACTTGCCCTCAATTCAGCAGGTGTAAACATATGTCGTAGAACAATGGTTGTTGGAATTGAAACCTTTGAATCATCATGACCACCTAGATACATATAGCTGACGATATCAAATAAAAGTGCATTTCAAAAGGACCAACACGAAAATAATCTAAAAAATTAAATTAATACTGAAACACAGCTCATGATGCCTATCTGAACCAAGCAGAAAAGTTGCATGCATTGTTTTTAGAAACATGCATGATAGCAGAAATACTCTAATGCACAATAATAGGCCCAGATAAATGTGGACTGTTGCAATGCATGTGGTTTTAAACTTCAACAAGAAGTAAATTATAAAGGAATAAATTCTGCTCTTATTAAAATTCAAAGGAACAACAATATCCATAGAAACCCAACAATAGCAACAGCAGCACCAAAATCGCTTTTATCCAGACCTCTGGGTATGGGTGTATGAATCTTTTACCGAGTTGATGAAAGTGGTCACGTGACTAAATAGAGAAGGTTACAGTTGTAAAATGTATGATTAGGACTTACCCCATCCAAGAATCTTGTCTTCAACCCTTTTCAATTTCTTTTTCTTTTTCTTATCTAGTTGCTTTGTTATGAATTTCTCTCCTGCGGTGTGGCCAAAGGTTATATATTTCTTATCATGATATTATGACCACCTAAAATAAAAATAAAAAATCATGTAATTAGTCTAGAATACTTGCCTTTTTGTTCAAATTTCGCCGCACTAACGGACATAGGGATCTTTCCATCAGGACGAAACGGTGCTCCATCCAAAAGTTGGATTGCCAACGCAACAGAAGGTTCCTTAAATAACAAAAGGTAAGAGCTGTACTAGGATCATTGAACTCTTTGCTAAATATCTCTAAAAACTATTTATTTAAGCATTACACGATCAAATGAATACCTTCAAGTAAGATACAAGTGCATCTCCCTTTATTCTACCAGTTTCTTTATCAACATAGATCTTCACTCGAGGCTTTCTTGTTTCGGGATCCTACACAGATGATCCTACCTAATTAGCGATGATGAAAGGAACAAGAACGAAGTTGCACTGTGATGATTTAAATAGTAAATAATCACAATTTAAATCGTATATGGATATTAGTATGCAAGTCAATTGGTATAGATGGTTTTCTTCACCTCTTTTATAATGCCGCACTTGGAAAACACTTCCACAATCTGCAAGACATATTTGGAATTAGTTTCAAGTGATGTGATCTAAGAAGCATTTCTAAGCTGATTGCATGCAAAAAAGAATTATTTTGAATATTTGCAGGAAATCCAACATTAACTGCAAAACAATAATAAAAAATTTGCAACTCAAGAACATGACACTACAAGGCATCAGCTAAAAAGTCCACTTACTTCTTCAGCGGTAACATCATCAGGTAGACCATTGACATAAACATGGGTATTGATCTTCAAGTCAAACCAACTTTCTGGAGGTTTATTGGCTTCCTGTCAACATATTATTTTCAAAGTATTAGCATCCTCGTAAGGTGGCATATGTACAAGCTAGCTTTCAAATATATCACAATTCTCTTTTATCAATACTTGCAATTTAAAAAAGGCAAATAATTCTCTTTTTGTCATATCTAAGATGAGCTATACACACTATATATCATATTGACAACAAACAAAATATGCAACTATGAAAGAAAATTGTGAGTCTGAGACACCATCTTCTGAGCCCCCTCAGGGCCATTAACCTATTCAACATATCCATTACTATATGCAACTCTCAGAAGACCAAATAAAAGGGGTCGCATGAACATTTACGAACATGCATGGAAGCAAATTGTATAAAAACGACTTTGAAAAATAAAGATAGAATGAAAAGAGGCACCTTCTTCTCAGTAGACTTTTCAGGCACCTTACGCTTTCTGTCAGGCTTTGTTTCAGCTTTCTCTGTAACAACATTTTCCTCTTCTACAGATGTCTTAGCAGCATCTAGCGTTGGAAAAACCTCCTCCTCACGTGCAAACGTCATGTCCTCAAGTTCATATTCATCTTTGTTGATTGGTGCATTATCCTTACAGATAACATTCAAAAGCATTGATCATAATCGGATAGTAAACACAATGAAAGTTTGCTAGGTAGGATTTTTTTTAATTAAAAACAATATAAATGATCACAAATTAATGTTATTATCCCTGGGCTAGCATGGATTGCTATTAAAGAGTATCACTAAGTGCCAAATATGGAAAGCAAAGAATGCTACAAAACTTTTTAAGAAACATAATGCCTAAACAGTTCAAAGACAAACTGCAAGCTAAAAGATATCTAGAGTAAAGCAAACAGTTCAAGCCAATCAAACTTAACTAAAAGGCCAGATGGCTGATGTTAGAATTAGCATGCGTGGAGAGATTCAAATAATGCACGACATTCGTATAAGTAAAAAAGGCATATAAATTTGAAACATGCCTTGAGTATGAATGGGAAGGATCCGAAAACTGCGCAAAAATCAAGCTCCTATGGTAATATTTTGGATAGGTATGCATCAGGGATGTCTAATGACAGATGCAGCTAGGGAGTTGAACCACATACATAATATAACAACAATCAAAGGGACAAGCCTTGAGGAATGTTCATGTAACCTTAAAGTTGTCAAGCCGACCAGAGATCTACAGGCTTAGATAATCACAGCTAAGAATAGTAGACACATATGTGAAGATCTATAGGCATAAATCAACCACCCTTCCCGGGATGGGAAAAAAAACAAATAATACAAAATCAATCTTAAGCAGTTTTGAACCACAAGCATACCTGAGGAACCCATGCCCTGAGATTGCGATCCCACTTATAAGTAGTCCCATCATCATCAGTGAATTCTTCTTCGCCGTCTGGTGGAGTTGATGGCCTGTCTTCAGGATCATCTTCTGTTTTTGCATGAACTCCATCTCCAAGCTGACCATTGGTATCGTGTTTTAAAGCCTCTACCTCTGCTTCTGCCTCTTTCACCTCCTTCTCCCATTTTGCAAAGTCATCATCATCACCCGGAATCTCTGCTCGTATGGTAAGAATGTAAGGTACGGAACATGACTCCAAAAAGTATTGAGTTGAAATAGAGTTGCGTGCAGCATTTTAGAAAAACATTATATTCCATGTTTGTTTGCAACATTATCTCACAGGTTAGAATGGAGTTGCAAAATACAACAGCTTTCTAGAGCAATTGTTGTAACTAATATGGCTGCAACAAATATTGCAATTTTTTTATAGCGTTACTAAAGGTGCCACTTATTGCAAATCAGCAACAATTATGGTTATCCACTTGCTTTTTGTTCAAACACAATATATGGTTCAAATTTGGAATCCAACAAGGAAGCTAGCATCTAACCAAACAATGGACTTAAGATCCATTGCAATAAAGGGTTGTTTGGCTAGCAACAAAATAAAAATGTAACTCTTGTTGCATGCAACATTTGTGGCAAGTAAAAACCTCAAATCCATTGTTTCGGTGTTATTCAACTTTTGTTATTAGAAATCCAAACCAACTTTTGTGTATGGTTGAACAAAAAACAATCGGAAATAAATGTAACATTTGGTACAAAATTGCTCATGTGGCTTGTGATAAGCTTACATGGCACCCATAATAATTTCAATGGGCATGTTGCTCAATGTTTTACTAACCAAACATCGAGAATGGGGATTTTTCGCAACAAGAGCATAAGAAAATGTTGGATGTAGCATTTTCTATCATGGAAAAATCAAACAGGCCCTATCAAGGCATAAGAAAAAATTCTCATAACCTGAAGCAGAAACATCGGGTCTTTGTACAGAAATCCCTGAAAACAGCTCAGCGATCGAAGATAACGGCATCCACTCGCTTCTCCCTTCGGCCCATAAAAGGGTGCTCTCCAATAGGTACCCATTGGCGAAATGTTCTGCCACCAGTTGAATCAAACACAGCTTAAGCAGATTGTTCAATAGCTCATTACACTATTGCAATACTTTTCTTCCCTGAAACCAAACTATCAAATCACTACCCAAAAAAATCGCAACCACCGCATACAATTACAAACTAAGATAGACTAAGATACTGATGATCGAATGATTGCAGTATCGCAAATATCATAATTTGGGCTCGACCCATTATTGCAATTACTTTAAATATGAGCAATGAAAGATAAAAATTGAAATTTTCGAACAATGATTCTAACCTTGCAGCTCAGAGAAAGAATAAGGGCCAAGGTTTTCTTGATTCTCTCCAAGAATATACCAACCGACTTCATCAAATCCCGCACTGTTGTCTTCGGATCCGTTGTTGTTAACGCTTTCCATGGCTGAGATTTAGAGATGAAAGGACCCCAAATTGATGAATGGGGGCAAAAATTAAGGAAATGAAATGAGGGAATTAGGGTTTAATTTGGGGAATTAGGGTTTACCGATGGAATCGCCTAGTTCTCCAGAAGTCTGAGAGGGACTCGAAGGTCTGAGAGCGGCCTTCTGCCTTTTGCTTGTTTGTAGGCCCGACCCATTATGTGCTTGTTATGGTGAGATGGCTCAATCAGCATGAAACCTCCTCTACCTTTGACTTAAGGGTAAATTGTCAAAAAGCCTCTGACCCGCTCAAAACTTGTGTAAAAACCCCTGGATTTTTTGGACTTGTTAAAAAAACCCGGGCCTGATAAAAAAACCCGGTATACAATTCTCCACTTGTATTTTCGTATAACCCCAAAATGCCTCTGCCCATGTAAGCTGACAGTCCTTTACAGCTGGATTTAAGGTAGTTATAATACATAGGAGTTGCTCGTAATATCTAGAAACTTGCCTATAATATCTTGAGAATTGTATGTAATATCTATTTTGTTTTCATTTTTCTCTGCAACGAATACTTTTTTCACCAAAAATCTAACTTCCCGCTAAAAATCTAATTTCTTGCAAATAAACTTCCTTCCCGTCAAAAGCCTAAAATATCTTTCTGATTTCATATAATATCTAAGCAGCTATCTGTGTAAGTGTATGATGTTAGGGTTGCAACACTTGCAAACCGTAGCAGAGTCATAGAACAAAAATTTCTAACTTAGCACCATAAATTAAAAATCAAGATCATCCATAAACTAGAAGTTGTAAAATATCAAGAGAGTTATCAAAAACTAAGTTAAAGGTTTGAGGGGAACCTTTGTAGCGTGTCCACTTTCTAGTGGAAAACCCAAACTAAGTTTCTCGGGTGTTGGATCGACTTTAATCACCGGCCGTCTTACCGAAGATGATTCACTTCGAAAGCATCCCAACTCAACCTTCAACTCTACCAAAGAACACTTCTTTGTGAAGCAACTTCCTCTAACAATTTGCTAAAAGGGAGAGAAAGAAGACATAGAGAGTTCACTCTATTTTTCTCTCAATTTTTCATCTATATTCTCAACTCATGAGAGAGAAGATGAAGAGGATAATGATATGTCACATGACCCCTTTCTCTCTCATCTATCATATATCAAGAGAGAGGACTTGAGAAAATATCTAAATATTTTCTCAAGTGGACCCCACTTGCCCACATACAACCATGCTGCAAAATGACATAGTATTTTTATCAAATACATATACATATATGTATCAGTATTTTTATCAAATACATATACATATATGTATCATATACACTTAGAAACAAAGTGTGTATATCGTAGGATGTTTTTCGTCACCCCATTGAAATGGGAAATACGCGTCGCTTGTTAGGCATATTACAGATTCCCCCTGCCTGGGGCACGCTGGGATTTATTGATTGTGGGGATTCGAATCTCTGACAGCCGCGGACTAAACTGTCGTTAATTACCCCTCCTTTTTGGAGCGAAGGAACCTCCGATTAACAGGTAAAACTGGTCCTGCAAACTCAATGTGTAGTGTGCGTGTGTTGTGTTTTAAAGGGGACTTGGACGTATCGAGAGCCTCGTAGAGTTTACGGGGGTCCCGCTATCCGGATAGCGGGCTGAGAGTCAAGAGGGCCACCGGCCCTTACGGGGTGCGGGACGGCGCCCCGTTAGAATTTTTTTCTAACGGGGGACGTATTTTTTTCTAACGGGGGACGTATTTTGAGTGTGGAGCGTGAGGGGGAAAAAGGAGGGTGAGTAGCGTCCTACGGACGCGTGAGATAGCGCGTGGATGCCGGACACCCACAGGTCACGTGCGGGGTGCATGGGCGCCGGGCGCAAGCGCCTCACGCATCCGGCACGTGGGTGCTGGGCGCCCGCGAGTCACGTGTGAGGCGCATAGGCGCAGGGCGCCGGCGCCTCATGCGTACGGCACGTGGGCGCCAGCGGGCCATGCTTGTAGGCATTGGGCGCCAGTGGATCACGTGCGCTACACACGATCGCTGGAAACACCAGCGGAAGAAGGGGCTAAGCCCTTAGGTTTGGAGTTGAACTCCTCAACAGAAATTGGGCGTGGATTTGGAGTTAAACTCCAAAAGATTTAGAGTTAAACTCCAAAAGATTTGGATTTGGAGTTAAACTCCTAAAAGATCTGGATTAGCAGTTAAACTCCTTTAAGAATTTGGGTCTTGGAGTTAAACCCCCCAAAAATCTTCGGAGATGATCAAAGGGGATCCATTTCTTCTCCCTTAAGTCCTGGATCATCTCTTGAGTCTTGAATCTTCTTAAAGTGGAATTTTTAGAGACGAGTCTCTTTCTTCCTCCGTTTTGTTGGCTGTATCTTGAAAAAAAAGGGGTGAGACTTAAAAATCTCCCCTTTTAGAGATTTGATGGGAGATCCGAGCTCCCCTTCAAGAATTTTATGGTGACAAAACTATTTCTTTTTGGAAAAGGAAGAGTTAAACTCTCGATTTAATTTAAAAAAAGAAGTAGGTTTAAAATTTTGAGAAAGGAAAAGGAGGCACAGAACCCTAATTTTTTAGGGGAATGATTTATTCTTTTCATTTCATCATAATATCGCCTTATATAGGTTTACAAGTTTACATTGCCCCTTGGGCTTTACAAAATGGTATTTCGCCCATCTCATGCCTCATGTGCTTACTTCTTTTTGCACATGAGCCATGTGTTTTACAAAAATTTGGCTTTTTGCCCATTTATTTTACATTCATGCATGAAAATTATATCAAACTTATTTATTACATAATTTTCTTCTTGGTATGGGAGAGGCCGGCCTCTTCATGTTCGGATCCGACTTGGGCATAAGCCCACTAGACCGGGGCTTGGTCCTACTTGATTTGGAGTTGATTTTGACTTTGAATTGATCAACCAGGGTGTAATTTTTGACCCCAACAAAGTGATCCCATCAATAAATGCACACCGCGTATATGGGTTGTATGCATGAAATTGATGGATCTTGTTCCGTGTGAAATTTGATTTTGAGGTGGAGCATCATTCTGGGGGCGGAGCATCCTTTCGGGAGCATGATTCCGGGGGTCGGAGCGTCATTTCGATGTGCGGAGTATAATTCCGGGCTCGAAGCATCATTCTGAAAAGCGGAGCATAATTCCAGGGGGAGGATATTCTGAAATGAAGCATAGTTTCGACGTAGATTTACGGAGCGAAGCATAATTTCAACACGGGACAGGTGTATCCTGGGACAAAGCTTAATTCCGGCACAGGGCAGACATTCTGAACAAGACGGACATTCTGAATGAAGCATAGCTCTGATGCAGAGGTTGATTCCCAGGTTAAACATAATTCCGACAGGGAAGGCATGTACTCCAAGGCGAAGCATAATTCCGACGCGGGGCATAATCTGAGACGAAGTATGGTTTCGACGCAGAGGTAGACATTCTGAATGAAACATGGTCTCGATGCAGAGGTTGATTCCGAATCGAAGCATAATTCCGACAGGGAATGTAGATATTCCGGGACGAATCATGATTCCGACGCGGGGCATAATCTGAGACGAAGTATGGTTTCGACGCAGAGGTAGACATTCTGAACAAAACATAGTCCCGATGCAGAGGTTGATTCTGAGTCGAAACATAATTCCAATAGGGAAGGTAGATACTCCGGGGCGAAGCATTATTCCGACGCGGGGCATTTTCTGAGACGAAGTATGATTCCGACGCAGAGATTGTTGGTTGACTTGATTCCGAGACAGAGCATAATTCCGACAGGAAGGTTGTTGGTTGACTTGATTCCGAGGCAGAGCATAATTCCGATAGGACAAACAGATACTCTAAGAAGAAGTATGATTTCGACACGGGGTACATTCTGAGACGGAGCATGATTCCGATGCAGAGATTGTTGGTTTGATTTGATTTGTGAGTTTCTTATCCGTCCAGCGGGGCTTTTGAGCCTAGGATTTGGAATTTGGGTTTTTTGTTCGGCGTCAGCATCGCTATACTGGAATATGGTACCAGGAGCAAATCATCATTTGCTGGAGAACATGGGATTTGTGTGGACATCAGTACCTCTACACTGGAATATGGTACCAGAAGCGAATCATTATTTGATGTGAGAGGATTTCCTTCGTTCCCGATTTAACGACTTAGGAGTCATCTGTTCCCAGTTTAACGACTTAGAGGTCATTTGTTCTCAGTTTAACGACTTAGAGGTCATCTGTTCCCAGTTTAACGACTTAAGGGTCTATTAGATTGAAAGTTTGGAATTTTGGGGTTAGGGCCAGTATCAGCGTTGCTAACACTAGAGCACAAGTGCCAGGAGCAATTCATCATTTGCCTCTGCCTGTTAGGGAGCGATGGCTTAGGAGACAGGTTTAAGTCCCTATCTTCTAAGGCTTTTCAATTTTATGAGCCGTAAAGGTCCCAAAAAAGCACTTTCTCCCTATGAGTTGAAAGAATCTCGTAGGTGTATTTTCTCCTTAGGAGTCATGAGGACCCCCAAGTGTGTTTTTGCCTCTGTCTGTATGGGAGCGATGGCTTAGGAGACAGGTTTAGATCCCTATTTCTTAAGGCTTTTCAATTTTATGAACCGTAAGGGTCCCATAAAAGCATTTTCTCCTTACGAGTCGAAAGGATCTCATAGGTGTATTTTTTACTTAGGAGTCGTGAGGACCCCTAAGTGTATTTTTTCCCTGGTGAGTCGTAAGGATCCCATGCAGGTGTTTTCTTACAAGTCGAGAGGATCTCGTAAGTTTTGTTCTCCTCATGTATCGTGAGGACATATGAGTAGGCTTTCCTAAATAGAGCATAATTCCATAGGCGGAGACCGGCCACGGAGCTTGCAATTGCGGTGGGGCATGGGTATGATGAGGATTATTTGAGCCCGTGGATTGTATACGGTAGTCAATTTTGGACCAACCATAGGGCTGGGAGAATTTTGGGAATTTGGGTTTTGGTTGGCGTCTGCATCGCTGCACTGGAACATGGTACCAGGAGCGACTCATCATTCGCCATTTGGGGATTTGGATTTTAGTTAGCGTCTGCATTGCTGCACTGAAATATGGTATCAGGAGCGACTCATCATTCGTCGTTGGGATATTCGGGGATTTGAAATTTTATTGGCGTCTGCATCGCTAACACCGAAGTATGGTTTCAGGAGCGACTCATCATTCGCCTTTGGAGGGGGTTGAAATACTTATTCATATACACATTTTTTTACCGCGATTGCTCTATCATTTCAGCTTTTCTTATTGTGAAGGTCGCGATTGCCCTATCCTATCGGCTATTCATTCGCGGTTGCCCCATCATTTCGGCTATTTATTTTCATTTTTATTTCACTCACTGTTTTTTATTGCGAGTTGCCCCATCATTTCGGGTTTTTTCTTTTCTTTTTATTTACACAATTTTTTTTACACTCTCAGTTTAACGACTTAAGGGTCGAATGTTCCCAGTTTAACGACGTAGTAGTCAATTATTCCCAGTTTAACGATGTGGTGGTCAACTGTTCCCAGTTTAACGATGTACAGGTCATCTGTTCCCAGTTTAACAACGTAGAGGTCATATGTGTTTGCTTATCCCAGGTTCTCAAACTTTGCTCTTAGCGAAGCTATATTGATGACCGTAACTTTGTGGTTTCCCGGTACATCCGAGGATTGTGAGGTTTTCCCAACCTTGTATTGGTTCTCCACCCAATCTTTGAAAACATAGCTGTTTTTGATGGTATGACTCACCATTCTATGATATGGGCGTATATGGGATTGCCGGTCATGTTTATTTCATGTGGCCTCTTTAGAATAGGCAATTGCAGACCGTTGTTCAAGACGTCCTTGAATATTTTGCGGACTTCGTCCCTCTTGAAGGAGTATATTTTCTTCTTTCTCTCCATTAGAGTATGTGCCTTTCTTGATGCTGGTCCTCGAGGCCGATCAGTCTTTGGTTCGCCTGCTGTCCGCTTACTCCGTTCAGTGTACGTATCGAAGGGACTGGAGGATGATCGCGGCCGTTTTTCGCAAAGCTGTTCCGCTTTTGGGCTGGAGGGGGTATCGGTTGGCTGTTTCAGGGTATCAATCCCTGGCTCATGAACCAAATTTTGATTTTGCTGCAACTGCAATCAGACGACTAGGGTCGTGAGATCTGCCATGACGTTTGCCAGCTCTTTGACTTTGGAATGGACCCTGGCCAACTTCTCGTCTCTGTCCTGAAGCTGCTTTTGAAGCCATTGGAATAATACCTGCTCTATAGTTCCAGGTATGACAACGAGATCATCCTTACCGCATGAGCTTGATTCTGCAAGAACTACGGGCTTTTTTGGCTTAATGGTCTGAGCGGGCTCTTCATAATTTAGACCGAGCCGACATTGGGTAGCGACAGCCACGTCATTGTCATGGGTATGAGGCGTAGGAGAACTTATTCTTCTGGGCTCCACCATATAGATCGTATGGATTGTGTGCCCGTTTACTGCTTCTTCATTGGTAATATTGCTCGTTTGGCTTTTAACTTGTTGCCTTGGTCCGCTCCTTTCCAAGAAGGGCAGACGATTGAGAATAGCAGATTCCCGAAGGGCTTCGATCTCTATTTGTATGAAATTAGCGGTCGCAGCTTGATTGTTTGCTAACACACCTTTAGACAGTTCTATCTCTCCTGCCTTGTACTGCTTTTCAACCCAATGTTTGAAGACGAAGCAGTTCTCAATGGCATGATCTATCACTCTATGATAGGGTCAATATTTGAGGTCATCGGTCATATTCGCTTCTTGAGGTCTTTTTGATTCTGGTAAATGTAGACCGTTTCTTAGGGCTGTTGGGTTACGCCAGTACCCCGGCCATCAAACCGTGGTCGATACGGAACAAAATTTTTCTAAACTGACGCTAGAACAACCCGAAATACGGATCGACCATAAACCCTAAAGCTAGCAAACTATAAAGAGAGGAGTTAAGAATGGTTATACCGAATGATCCGTGTCCTTTGATCTTTAACCATCATCTCAAGCTCCTAGAGGTCTCTATGATCAAGCTTGATCTTCGGTCTCCCTCCATCAAAGATGATCCACCTGAGGATTTGTATTCCGAGCTCCTACCTCAATAGCCGAGGTAACTAGGATACCTAGATCGCTAAACTAGATAGCCTAAATGATGTAGAGTGTAGTGATGAATTAATTTGTCTCATAACACCCTAGGTTTCTCAACACATGATACTTGAAGGGTGGAGGTAGAAGAAGAAGCTTGAGGATGAGAGTGTGAAGCAACTCAAGAAAAATGGTTAAGTGTTAAAAAAATTGGCTTAGTGCGTTTTGAGCAATAATGAAGCACCCAATAAAATATCTCAAGTCTCCAAAATATCTCAAGTCACCAAAATATCTCACAACAAACAAATATCAAGCATGCTTGAATAGTAACCATGAGTCACTACAAAGCCATACTACAATAAATGCGTATCACACCTCATCCTCTCCACCTCATTAACCATTTAATCCTAAATGGTTAAAACTAGAAGCACCTTGTAATAAATTACAAGAATACCCCTCATCCGTATATACATATCTGTATCCGTATTCCGAAAAATACGAATACAAATAGACAAAAATAATCCATCAAACTAATACTAGAATCCGGCTTAAACCAAAGCCCACTAGTATAATCCATCCGAATCATGATACGTGCACAAGTGCACGTATATGATTGAACCCTGCCGTAAAACCATATGGCCTCTATATCATTTCGCCCGAAGCAGGGAAACCCTCTGTGTGGGACTCTAAAAACTCGTCAATACGCTGGCAATGGGTTTAACCACAAGCACGCCAGCGGCACTAGCTGTATGTAACGGCTACTCAGGTATTGAGCGAAAGGGAGGCCGACGAGTAAACTCATCTGAACCCCTACTGAGCCTGTCCGTGACAATATCCATCCAGTCCGGTCTGTTCATCTAAGAGTATTTCATATCGAGTCTAGGAGGGAGGATAAAGTCAGACCCTTAATAACGCGACATTTCATGTTGGTATGAAGCCCATCATCAACTGAGAAACTACTTATCCAAATCAGTAATTCTCGACTATCTTGGCCAAGGATTTCTGGTGATGGTCACCCGTGCATTGCGCGACATCAACCCCCAAATCCAGGAGAGACGAATCCCCGACGATCCGCTCACTACCTCCATGTGGCTCGGGACCGTACCCAACTAAAACCTGTTTACACGACTCCTTTGAGCCGTGGTAGGGTAATAATCAAAGCACAGTGGGAACTCACACGAGACAAATGACGATCTCAGGTCGACAGACTAACCTGTACACATGTCACCTGGGAACCGCTATCTGACAATAGGTATACTACCAACTAGAAGGTTCCCGGCGAGTCCGTCCAGTGTACTCATAACCCAATAAGCACCTGTATACTATCTTAGGTGAACAAACTAACACCAATGGCTTGTGAGACCTGGCCACCGCCCCTCGTCGGGGTCTCGATAAGTACACACTAGTCTACTCTGGAGTATCAATGGCCAGTCTCGATACTCCTGCGACTAGGGACATTTAAGGATGTGCTTATAGACCACCCAGCTCCCATGTATATGATCGCCATCATAATGCTGGTAGCCAAGCAAGAATCCTATGGGCTCTATCAATATGTAATAGTGATCTATAATACCATATAAAGTATGTACATGATGATAAAGACAAACCAGATAGCATACTATCATTTTGAGTAAGACTATTCTATTCGTATATGTCATCACCCAATCATCGCAATCGCGTATCTGTGATTCAATAATTGACTTGAGGGCACTATATCCAACAATCTCCCACTTGCACTTAAGGTTAATTATTGTGGTGCCGCATACTCACAGCTCGTGTGATACCGAACACCCAACTTCTTTACTAATCAGTTTCGCAAAGCTTGTTTGTGAAACTATTGTGTTCGAGAAATAGTCTCAGTAAGTGGATCCGCTCCAATATTTCTTTCTATATCTCAACTTCACGGAGAAAGACTATCTCCTGAAATGAGCAATACCTGTCTTATAATTTTTCTGGATATCTGATGGGACCCAGTTCATAAATGAACTCCAAATCCAACAAACTTCTTAGACTATTTCATCCACTGAATTTAATCAGTATCATGCGCCATGCCTTCCACAGTATCCGCTTGGAACACATGTCCAACATACTGTCCCTCAAAAGAGGGAAAACTATAACTCAGATAGCCACTCTGTCATCCAGGCCACCTTGGAAGCCTGAAATGATAACCGTCTCCCGAAGGAGGCTACCGTTACCATATACCAAGAACATCCACTTATGTTCATAACTGCTTTCCTATGTTTCTCCAGGATTGGATTAATATATGCTTATTGCAACTAGTGCAAAAGCAAAATCTGGTTTGGTACTTGACATCTCGTGATTGACTCAATTGCCTAAGCAAGTGATATGCCAATCATGCAAATCTCTCTCCACATCATTCTTTAAGACATCCTTTAGAGAGGGTGGCTCCATCACCTGCGGGTACTACCACCTCGCCAGGAGCCGTCCATTCTAAAACACCTTTAGAATAATGTCAAAGTACCCAAATTGGGAAACTTCCCAAAGTTAGATCTAAAACCATAAATCTAGTGACCAGAATCCCTGATATTTTATCCATATCCTATGTGGAGAAACCACTTGTGACAACCACAGTATAACCGATCGTAGTATAGCAATATCACTTCTTATCAAGTGCATGTCATCCAAATACCAGGACATCGCTATCTACTATCTTCTTACCAGATCTATCTCCTATTCTGATGAAGTCAAAACCTATGACTGTCACATCAAAAATAGATGATCTATCTCCGTTATATTTGTTTTAGTCTATAAATAGACATAAGCTACTTGCCCACTATGCTTTCGCTGCTCCCACTGACTACAGCAATCCTCTAGCAGAGTCATATACACGTGCACTTCTAAACCTAGTTTAGAATGACGTTATACTTATCTTCTTGCCAGGTCCCATAGTCTAGAACAACAGCAGTGGCCAGTTTGGGTAATCATAAACCTTTCTGTCACCGTCTTTGAGAATACCGAAGTACCTCTCGGATGCCTGGGGTTACCCACCAAATCTGCGGATTGGCTAATGGATCGTCGAAACCAATTGAATCTTTAGGTTCTATTAAATTTTCAGTAATCGTTTCTGGTTCTGGAATCACTTCTAGTTCTACCATACTCCCACTAATGTTTTCTGAAAAGAGTCCATTTTACTAAAACTGTGGCGAGTCAAGAACAATATAACTATTGATCTTCCTGATGGTAGAAAGTTAACCCTCGTCGAAGCCCGGGATAACCTACAAACTGCTTGTAGGGTTCCTAGGCACTCTAGTGAGGTCTCCCAAGCCATCAACCATGGCGATTTGAAAAATTATGGTGCCTACAAACCCTAAACTACGGATCGATAACTAGATGTCTAGGCGAACAATGAACTAGTTAACACTTAACTAAAAGATACGGAAATACAATCTTTGTAGATCCGGTGCTCCACCTCCACGGCTCCGCAACGAGGTCCTCTCCGCTGTCCAAATCAAATCCGGGCTCTAGAGTCGGCTTCGTCGGAGAATGGGCAAGCTAGGTCGTCGATGTCCATGCCGAAGATGATCTACGTCGAGGCATCGCTAGATCAAGCTCACAACTTCACCAAGTCATGAAACTTGTGAAGTAAACACACTCTACTACTTGGCAAGAGGTAGAGGATGAAGAAATAGGAAGTGGGTAGACTTTAGAATTGGATTTCTCACTTGTTTGCTCAATTCACCATTGATGGAGGTGAAGCTTTTCTTCTTGAAGTCAAGGAAGAAGAAGAAGAAGAAGCTTATCCAAGTTATGATAAGAATTAATTTAAAATGAAAAGAATAATCCATTCTTATCATAAGTGAACCATGGTTAGTTGTAGAGAGTAAACTAGGGTTAGTGAAGTGGATAGGGTTAAGCATGAGACAAAAAGGGTGACTTTGGTCAAAGCTTCAAGAAGCTTTTGCTAGAAAACAAATTAAGCCACCATTTTCTCTTAATGCTTATCAATTTCCAAAAAGAATAAATAAATGAATAAATGAATAAGGAAATAGTAAACCCTAACCATTTCATTAACCAAGGTTTGATACTTTACACTTAACCAAAAAGCATGCATCATCAAACATGATACAAGCAAGTGCACAAAATCATATCACATATATAATGCGCACAAACCAAGTGAGAAAATCCGTTTAAAGTGAACCGATACTAGTTAATGCAAAGCAATATATCAAATATATAATTATGCATTAAATCATTAAATCAACACTTGATTTAACGATCCGGTCATGTCGCACATAACCGACTGGTATCATCAGTGACAACTTATCGAATCAACACTTGATCCGATAACCCGGTTATATCGCATATAACCGATCAATGTCACATCGCGAGAATCGAATACAGTATCACATACCGTATTATTCTCGGTCCCGCACATATCTCATATGCGCTCCTATTTCGTTTCGCTTGAGCCAGGAAACCTCTGTGTAGGACTCTAAAGACTCGTCAATACGCCGGCAGCAGATGATGATCATATCAAACATCCACAAGCCGCAAGCGGTCTGCTAAACGTAACGGCCACCCGGGTATTGAGCGATCTGAAGATCGACGAGCAAGCCCGCTCACACTCCAGTGAATCCAACCAGTAACACTACCGTACAGTCCGGTCTGATCGTCTGATATGTCGCATATCTTGCCTAGGGGTGGTAAACGTCAGACCCCAATAGCTCGATAAGTCGTGTCGATATGAGGTCTATAACTATTCGAGAAACTACTGGTAACACTTACCAGTAAATCTCAGCAACCCTGGCCAGGGATTTCCTGTTATAGCCAATCGAACACAGCGCAACATCAACTCCCTATACCGGGAGAGACGAATCCCCTTCTATCGCTCATTGCCTCCATGTGACTCGGGACTGTACCCAAAAACCACCGTTTTGCACGCCCTCTTGGACGTGGTAAGATGGAAATCAAAGCACAGTGGGAACCACACAAGACTCTATGATGATCTCGGGTCAACAGACTACTCTGTACCAGTGTCACCAGAGAACTGCCATCTGACGTGAGGTATAATACCATCTGGGAGTTCTCGACGAGTCCGTCCAGTGTACCCAGTCTCTACTGAGCACCCGTATATCATCTCTGATGTCAAACACCGATGGATATGGGATCATCCATCGCCCATCTATATGGGTCGAGAAGGTATACGCTAGTCTACTCTGGTATATCGATGCCCCGTCTCGATACACCCACGACTAGGGACTTTGAAGGATGTACTTACGGACTACCATGTCCCCACTAGTATGATCCGCATCATAGTCCAGGTAGTCAAGTACAGATCCTAAGGGCTTTACCAACATGTAACAGAGAGACAATCAGCATACACGTTAAGGTAAAGTGTAACCAGATAGCATACTATCATGTCGAGCAAGAAAGTCCTCCCTATATATGTCCCAGCATCCACTACAATATACATCCTATGTACAGTAATGGCCTCTAGGGCATACATATAACTAACAATCTCCCACTTGCACTAGGGCCATCTGTAGCAGTGGTTGCAGTATCTCATACTCAACCATCCCATAAAAGTCTCTCTCTGGGAACAGGCCTTTGTGAGTGGATCCGCTGTGTTGTCCTCTGAGTCTACTCTCCTTACCTCGATCTCCCTGGAGATCAACTATCTCCATGATCAGGTGATGCGGCCTCAGAATACGCCTGGGTCACTGATGGGATGGGTGTTCCTTGGCATAAGCCACAACTCCATTGTCTCACAATTGTAGGAACGAAGTTCATCTCATGAACTATTATACACCCAGACTGTTTCTATGGTAGCATCTTTAGTAGCGATGTATTCAGCCTTCATCGTCTAGTATGCCACGGTATCTAGCTTGGAACTCTTCCCACGTACCGTCCCTTTATTAAGGGTAAAGACAATGCCTGTGACTGACATTCAGTCGTCATTATCACCCTGGAACCATTCCAGTGATTCTCCCCAGGGTCGATTGATACCATCTCACTACAGCTAGTGAGTATCCTAACATCCAATTAGATCTATCTCATAGATCCAAAACCCAGGATTTAGGAGGTATCACTTTGATCCTATGTGGAGAATCATTGTGATAAGCGGAGATTGATCGAGCGTAGCATAAGAAACTCCTTTCTTATCAAGAGTATGTCATCCACGTACTCTACGAGGATCGTCACCATACTCCCTACTACCTTCTTGTTTATACAAGGTTCATCTACCATTTTGATGATGTCAACTTCTTTGACTAACACATCAAAACAGACGTTTCAACTCCGCGATGCCTGCTTTATCAGATAAAACATCTTGCACACGTTTCCGCTGCTCCCACTGTTTACGAAGCCCTCTGGCTGTGTACTTATAGACGTTCTCTTCTAAATCAATATTTAGAAAAGCAGTCATGGCACCCAACCGCCAGATATCGTAGTCATGGTATGTAGCCGTGGCAAGTAGGATCTGGATGGACTTAAGCATAGTCACTTGAAAAGGTTTCATCATGATCCACGCCTGGTCGATGACGAAAAGTTTTAACAAGTCTAGCTTTGAAAGTCTCAACTTTTCCATCTACACCAAGTAATCTTCTCAAGATATACTTGCTCCTGATGGGGATTTAACCCTTCAGATCTAGCAGCTAAAGTCCATACTTTGCTGGTGTATAAGGATTCCATCTCAGATCACTAAGCATCCAGCCATTCTTACAGAGTCTTACTCTCGATGGCCAGCTCGAAACTAGTTGGGTCATCATCTCATGATGCAATCCTCGCTCCCACTGTCATAGAGAAACCGAAGTATCTCTCAAGTGGGTGAGGAACCCTACTAGATCGGCAGAGAGGCTGAGGTTCGTTGGAATCTACTGAATCCTTTGGTTCTATCAAATCATCTGCTGTAGTTCGTATAGCTGGAACATTTCCAGTTCTACATTACAGTCTTTGCCTCGAGCTTGTCCGGATTTTGCTTTTAGACACAGGCCGGACAACCCCAAATCTTAACTAGCTTAAGACATGGGCTCTTCCCTTTCCATATCATATATGAAGTGGTAGGCAACTGATTCGATTCGAACCCTATTCAATAGGTATGCAGCTTCTCAAGTGCATAACTCCCTAAAGGAAATAGGTGACTCAGTAATACTCATCATAGAGCACACCATATCAAATAGGGTGTGATTGCTCCACCCCGATATACCATCGTGCCATGGTGTATACAGAGGAGTAATGCTGAGAGAGAATCTCATTCCCCTTTAGAATGGTCCAGGAATTCCGTGCTCAAGTATCCTCCTCCTTGATCACATCAAAGGACATAATACTTATACCCTTATTGGTTCTCTACTTCTAACTTATATTCTATGAATATCTCGAAAGGTTCGGACTTGTGTTTCAACAGGAACATATGTCTGAATCTTGAGAGATTATCAGAGAATGTAATGAAGTATAAAGAACCAGTCCTGGCATGTGTAGACAGGAGACCTTACATACATCATCATGTATCAGTCCCAAGAGTTCACTAACTCTTTCTCTGTTTCCAATAAACAGAGCTGTGGTCATCTTATCTTTATGACATGACTGGCGAGTTTCACAAGATGTAAATTCAAACTGATTTAAATATGCATCTATATGTAACTCCAGCTAGTCGGGTCGCATTGATATGACCTAGTCTACAATGCCTCAAGAAGGATTCGTTCATATCTGAACTCTTCCTCTTCTGTGTGTTCCGTATACAAAGAACTGTAGTTTGATTTAGAACATCAATGCTTTTAGATAACGTGCCTGAACCGAACAACTTTTGATATAGGAAATGTTCAAAACATTATCCAACAATACAAAATTTTATCATTTCTTTACTAATAAAGAGACTGATATGATTTTGTATATCAGGTTCGGTATCTAATAACATTCGTTCAGAATCAATGTATCGGTAATACAGGGTGACAGTGACCAACAGACTTGGCTGCAACACTTGCCCCGTTTTCTGTCTCATGAAACTTATCACCCTTTCTCAGTTCTCTACCTATCTGTAGCCCTATGTAACAGATTACATATCTGGGATCCTGATCTGGTATCACATACCCAGGACGTAAAGGATACTGAGAAACAGTTCTGTATAATGAACACACCCGAAGATGATGCATCAACATGCACTCTCTTCGTTTGGGCGGCACGGGAAATCTGGTATTCCTCAATTTCCTGCTCTGTCTTATAACAATTATAAGTTGGAGCGGGACCAACGTTCCCCAGCTCAGTATAACAAGCGGGTTCGGTCAATATTCCGTATTATTATCTTGATTAAGGCGTGATATGGTCGCTACCTGGAGAGAGAGAGAAGAAAACACTCAGCGTGCGCTCTGTCAAGAATAGATTGGTTATTATTTTATCTAATCAGGATGGCTCCCACTGCTTTTTATCAAATCTTCCTTCAAACCCTAAAAGGAAAGACTAGCCGGGATTAATTACACACTACAAGTTCGCCAATCTTTCAGCCAGGCCAGTGTCGGTACTTTGAGGGAGGTCCCCCGTGCTTTCGCACGAACCTAATTAATGTAAACCTCGTTTTTCCAGAGGCGTAACCTCGTTAACACCTTTCTAGACACCTACTTGATCGGCTAATTGTAATGTATAAAACTCTCCCAGGAGTAACTCTTACTCGCAGCGGGTATCGGGATCCAACTATCTCATAGAAGGTATGCAATCTCATTGCAAATTTCAACACTTGAAATTCCCGATAATATTTTGCCCCTAGCTCGCTATGACCTTGACGAATGCCAAACAACCCATAGTCCACTAGTCAAGTTCAACCCGTACATTACTTGATTGAATTAAACCCACCCGCACGACCCTTGACGAATGCCAAACAACGCCGTACGAATACCCTAATCCAATCTGCATCATATGCATAAGCAGATAAATACTAGTTAGCTACCGCACACTACGCCTTGACGAATGCCAAACTACCGTAGTACGAATACTAACTAGTACTTATCTGTAATGACGGAGGGCTACGACAGGTTTTTCTGAAAACCTATTGCGTAATGAACTTGATATCGTTGTAGGATCGAATGAATTTTGAAATGGAGTGCTTTTGAGGCTTTTCTAGTTTTGCTAAAGGAGTCACTCCCGGTGAAGGGATCGTCGGTCCTTTCCTCGTCGAATGAGGTGCGGGATATATCACATATATCGCTGTGCAAAGCAAAAACTCTTAAAAGCAATCAAAAAAAAAACAAACCGAGTGTGTAGCATCTGCCAGTTATTGCTAAAGGAGTCACTCCCGGTGAAGGGATCTCGGTCCTTTCCTCATCGAATAAGGTGCAGGATATATCACATATACCGCTGTGCAAAGCAAGAACTGTAGCTACCTGTTTTAATTTTGAAATTCGATTCTACAACATCTTAGGTTTCTTTTAATTCATTAATCACATTAATGAAGTCCCATCATTTAAATACCTAAACATCACAGATAAATACGACGTACACTTATGCCATCCGTATTCGCCTCGATGTCCCCTCGTGCACCGTTAGGTTAGGTAACTAACGGCAGAGCGGGGCAGGGCTAGCGCGGGTGTAAAACATAAGTAACGTCTATATAATATATCATATATACTATATACTGTATCTATCACAGAACATCACATGATCACATCACAGATATCGCAGCAGAAGAAACATATGAAATATTGGATATACAGGACGTCCGTGTTTTCAATACGAGCCAGTATAAAACACGGATTCCACGGTCGTGATGAATAGCCAAACCCACACCCCTAGACCCCTACGAGAGCGGCAAGCAGCCCTACCAATTCTAGAGTTAGGAGACCCGGACTCGACTCCTCGAGTTGGTCTCCCACTGGACTCCAGAACCCGGTTACTTGTGCTCCCCTCCTTGGGTCTATCCTAGTGCGGAAAAGTAAATAATATACAAACGGTGACATCTTTCGCAACCTGGAAGCGCCCCAATAAAAGAATATTACATACAGATTTTTACATGAATGAAAATGAAAAACACTCATCTCACATAAAAACCCCCGGCTATTCAAACACGACGATCCAATATAACATATCCAGCAACACATAACATCACATGTCATCAACGTAAGTAAACATGCGCATCCCAATTGTCGTTGACATATAGCAACGAAACCGGCGATATCACATATTACACTTACGGTCACAGAAAAGAAAGTGTAAAACTACAACAGTTGGAATCCGCAACCACATCAGACATCGCATGCCTGACCAAATGAATTACTTAGACATCGCATGCCTAACAATTATAAACCCCGCATTTTAGTCTCTTTATCGAAAACACTTTTCAATATCAAGTCGGGCAATTCAACAAGATTCCCGACATCCTGATCGAATGCTCGTCGCAAACTTTAGTAGGCGGCCGCACCCCCGATACCGTCGACGAAGTGCACCAAGGCGGAACATCGCTACCGCGAGCACCCGGACGGATGCTTTCGGCGACGGGGTTCTCCTACAGTCACTTGGTCAGGGCTATGGGATATAGCTGTCTATTAAGTTTACCCGGCGAGTATCCGCGTACGCTACGTGATTGCGACGGACTTTTGATCACATCAAAATTCCGTGGCAACCGATCAAGTGAGACTAAAGTGCTACGTTTATAACATTCATTTAGTTATCACATAACTTTTGTGAATTCCAATTGTTGTATCACGTTCCAGATAAATAGAAAATGTTAAACTTTCCGATCGAACATTTTAACACCCAAGTTTTCCCGATACAGATCAACACATGAACTAGTCTAACAACATTCAGTTCGTACCTCAGTACCAACGGTCCAGCCGTAGAAGGGTCAAGCCAACGCCTCACATGTGGCACGCCGTACTGCCCCAAACCCGAAGGTTCAAAGGGCAGTTCAAGACGGTCACATAATCGAGTTAAGGTTTGTGGTCTTCTAGAGGGTCCATCGAGTTACTTGCACTACTTAGAACGTCGTTAAACTACGGAAAAATCCAACAATTGGAAATTTCCCGACAGGGGAAAAATTGGGTATTTATATCCGGTCGAACTTTTTAACATATTCTAAAATTTATCCGGAAAGCCAGAAAGACGAAATTTGATACCCCGATCGAAACACCGAATCCCCAAAACAACTGCAGAAATTTCAACTCTGGAATAAGTTTTAAATATTCCCAGAAAACTCAGCATAAAATAATAGGAATTACTGTGTAGAGCAGGTACGATGACGTCACCAATGTAGCGCGGAACCGCCGCATAAGCAGTCCTTAAGCCGCGGTTCCGCCGCCGTTCAAACGAATTACTCACCTGAGTTTGCACCGTAATTCTTAGTTTTATTTTATGTATTTTCTAGAAATTTTTAATTCACAAAAATCCGCATTTTAGGAAAAAGTCCAGAGAGCAATATTGGTTCGGGGTTTCGGGTTCGTTCGGACTTCAATTTCCGTCTGGACTTCGCCTAAGGCTCTAGCTAGGCTCTGATACCACTGTAGGGTTCCTAGGCACTCTAGTGAGGTCTCCCAAGCCATCAACCATGGCGATTTGAAAAATTATGGTGCCTACAAACCCTAAACTACGGATCGATAACTAGATGTCTAGGCGAACAATGAACTAGTTAACACTTAACTAAAAGATACGGAAATACAACCTTTGTAGATCCGGTGCTCCACCTCCACGGCTCCGCAACGAGGTCCTCTCCGCTGTCCAAATCAAATCCGGGCTCTAGAGTCGGCTTCGTCGGAGAATGGGCAAGCTAGGTCGTCGATGTCCATGCCGAAGATGATCTACGTCGAGGCATCGCTAGATCAAGCTCACAACTTCACCAAGTCATGAAACTTGTGAAGTAAACACACTCTACTACTTGGCAAGAGGTAGAGGATGAAGAAATAGGAAGTGGGTAGACTTTAGAATTGGATTTCTCACTTGTTTGCTCAATTCACCATTGATGGAGGTGAAGCTTTTCTTCTTGAAGTCAAGGAAGAAGAAGAAGAAGAAGCTTATCCAAGTTATGATAAGAATTAATTTAAAATGAAAAGAATAATCCATTCTTATCATAAGTGAACCATGGTTAGTTGTAGAGAGTAAACTAGGGTTAGTGAAGTGGATAGGGTTAAGCATGAGACAAAAAGGGTGACTTTGGTCAAAGCTTCAAGAAGCTTTTGCTAGAAAACAAATTAAGCCACCATTTTCTCTTAATGCTTATCAATTTCCAAAAAGAATAAATAAATGAATAAATGAATAAGGAAATAGTAAACCCTAACCATTTCATTAACCAAGGTTTGATACTTTACACTTAACCAAAAAGCATGCATCATCAAACATGATACAAGCAAGTGCACAAAATCATATCACATATATAATGCGCACAAACCAAGTGAGAAAATCCGTTTAAAGTGAACCGATACTAGTTAATGCAAAGCAATATATCAAATATATAATTATGCATTAAATCATTAAATCAACACTTGATTTAACGATCCGGTCATGTCGCACATAACCGACTGGTATCATCAGTAACAACTTATCGAATCAACACTTGATCCGATAACCCGGCTATATCGCATATAACCGATCAATGTCACATCGCGAGAATCGAATACAGTATCACATACCGTATTATTCTCGGTCCCGCACATATCTCATATGCGCTCCTATTTCGTTTCGCTTGAGCCAGGAAACCTCTGTGTAGGACTCTAAAGACTCGTCAATACGCCGGCAGCAGATGATGATCATATCAAACATCCACAAGCCGCAAGCGGTCTGCTAAACGTAACGGCCACCCGGGTATTGAGCGATCTGAAGATCGACGAGCAAGCCCGCTCACACTCCAGTGAATCCAACCAGTAACACTACCGTACAGTCCGGTCTGATCGTCTGATATGTCGCATATCTTGCCTAGGGGTGGTAAACGTCAGACCCCAATAGCTCGATAAGTCGTGTCGATATGAGGTCTATAACTATTCGAGAAACTACTGGTAACACTTACCAGTAAATCTCAGCAACCCTGGCCAGGGATTTCCTATTATAGCCAATCGAACACAGCGCAACATCAACTCCCTATACCGGGAGAGACGAATCCCCTCCTATCGCTCATTGCCTCCATGTGACTCGGGACTGTACCCAAAAACCACCGTTTTGCACGCCCTCTTGGACGTGGTAAGATGGAAATCAAAGCACAGTGGGAACCACACAAGACTCTATGACGATCTCGGGTCAACAGACTACTCTGTACCAGTGTCACCAGAGAACTGCCATCTGACGTGAGGTATAATACCATCTGGGAGTTCTCGGCGAGTCCGTCCAGTGTACCCAGTCTCTACTGAGCACCCGTATATCATCTCTGATGTCAAACACCGATGGATATGGGATCATCCATCGCCCATCTATATGGGTCGAGAAGGTATACGCTAGTCTACTCTGGTATATCGATGCCCCGTCTCGATACACCCACGACTAGGGACTTTGAAGGATGTACTTACGGACTACCATGTCCCCACTAGTATGATCCGCATCATAGTCCAGGTAGTCAAGTACAGATCCTAAGGGCTTTACCAACATGTAACAGAGAGACAATCAGCATACACGTTAAGGTAAAGTGTAACCAGATAGCATACTATCATGTCGAGCAAGAAAGTCCTCCCTATATATGTCCCAGCATCCACTACAATATACATCCTATGTACAGTAATGGCCTCTAGGGCATACATATAACTAACACTGCTATTACTGAAACATGCTTAGAATTTGTCTAGATTCTTGTTTTAAGCATCAGCCGGACTACTCTCTATACCTTAACATCGTTAAGATATGAATTGATTCTATATCCATATAGAAACAAAAGTACTAATTTAATTGGAACCAGATTCAAAATTATGCAGCTGTTTCCAGTGCATATCAACTGAATGGAAGGAGGCCAAGCAGTATTACTCATCAAGGAATGCACCTATGCATGAGTAATCTGAAAGAGAAGTAAGTTATCAAAACTATTACTTACAACGGAATACCTAGCACAAGTATCTACATCTTCTCTCAAAGAATCCTGATACTTCCAACAAATAGTTCTCTACTTTATTCTTATACATATAACTTCTCAAAATCCGGACCTTGTATTTCAACGAAATACTTGTCTAGAACTGGAGAAGTCAAAGGTAAAGAGAATATAGTACGAGTACCAACCCTTTATCTTGCAACATATGGTTCTCTATTTTATTCTTATACCTATATCTTCTCAATATCTGGACCTTGTATTTCAACGAAATACTTGTTTAGAACTGGGGAAGTCATGAGTAAACAGAATATAGTACGAGTACCAACCTTTTTGTCCTAATGGACATCGGACAACATACAATACTTTGTATAAGTCCCCTGAGTTTAACAACTCAAACCCTGTACGTCGTAGGTAAAAAAATTGTACTATGGTTAAGAATAATTACACCATTGTTCAATACTCCTTACCTAACCATCAACTGATATAGGTAAATGTCATAAACATAATTTCAAAAAATTATATCTCACTTTATAAAATAAACGTACAGATATATCAGTTTGAAATTGGTGCATAATAACGGATATTCAAAACCAAATATTTGCCGTTAAGTAAAACCCAGGTGATTTTCTCAAATATCACCAATTACAAAGAATTCCGATATACAGAGGATCTAATCACCCAATTCCTAATATCTTATTCCCACTTACCATCTGTAACGCCATACAGATGTGAGAATCAAGTCTGGTAAATACATGCCCTGAAGTTAAAATCTAATTGGAAAAACAGTTTTCAATTAACACTGCACAGTAAAACTGAAACATGAAAATGTTTCGAAAGGTTATCCGGGTATTCCTAGTAATGCCTCTTCCACTATCCTGATTTATAACTGTAAGCGTATACTTCCTTGCCATCATTCCAATCCCTTTATATGTCTTTACTTATTACTTTCTGTACATCACTCTTAGGCTAAATGGTTTTCTTCCTTCCCTATCTTTCGGCACCAGCCTAAGGTTTGGAAGAAGACTATCCAATAAGCGTAATAGGTGTACTCTCCTAATACCAGGAGCTCTCGCAACCTGAGAGAAGGTAAAGGGAAAAGACAACTGAATAATCCTGTTCTATTTCTCCAGAATCAGAATCCATCCTCGAACTGGAACAAGTTCCTTCGAGTTCGTATATAATTATACGATGGCATATCCAAGCAATATGGATTTTCGTAGTGATATGAAGTATTCTGGAGAAATGCAAAAGGGATGTAGGATTGGCAATAATATATGCGACTCCGTGACAATCCAAAAGCCAAAGTGTTTTAAGAAGGTTCGGTTAACTTGGTTCATGAGTTTTAGTTTAGGGTCAGGCCATGGTCGCTGCCAAAGAGAGAGAGAGAAAAGAAACACTCTGCGTGCACTCTAACCTAGATCAGAATGGTTAATCACTTTATCTAATCAGGATGGCTCCCACTGTTTTCTCGAATTCTCCTTCAAACTCTAAAAGGAGAATTAGTCGGGATCATATAAAATCACCCGAGAAGTAATCCAACTCATCAGTGGGAATCGGGATCCAACTATCATCGCATGATAACTTGATGGAAGCTATTCAAGTTACCACACTCCAGAAGGTATGCGTATGCCTGATAAGTTTTCTGTATGTTTGAAACTCCCGATGTAGTTTTTACCCCATACGTCATATAGTCTTGATAGAGACTAAAGTACCATAAGTCGCAAGTCAAGTTCAACCCGTCATTGTCCTGGATTAACATAAACCTACCCACACAAGCCTTGATAGAGACCAAAGTGGCTATGCGACTGTCCTAAATAATCGCATAAAAAATGCAACAGATAATTAACAATCAGCTACCGTACACTATGCCTTGATAGAGACCAACGTATATAGCACAAATACTAACTACCACTTATCTGAAATGACGGAGGGCTACAGCTGGTTTTTGGCGAAAAACTTTTAACGTAATGAACTTGATATCGTTGAAGGAACTGAGTGGTTTTACAAATATATAGTAGCGCAAACTTTTGCTAAAGAGGTCACTTCCTGTGAAGGGATCTCGGTTCTTTCCTCATCGAATGAGGTGCAGGATATTCCAAACTGAATATCACGATGCAAAGCAAAAGAATCGACTATAGTGAAGTTATTACGATGACGCAAACTTTTGCCCAAGAGGTCACTCCCGATGAAGGGATCTCGTCTCTTGCCACGTCGAATGAGGTGCTGGATATTCATAACTGAATACCACTGTGCAAAGCAAAAGAAAACGTCTGTAATGTCAGTTTTCAAAAACTTGGTTCCAACAAAATCATATAGGTTTGTTTTCCTTGCATTGATTAGAATCAACGTAGTCCTATCAATTAAACATATCACACCAGATAAAGGAACGAAAAATATAATGTACGTATATGCTATCCGCATTCGCCACTGGGCCCCGTCATCACCCGTTAGGTTACTTAACTAACGATAAAGCGGGGGCTGGACTAGCGCAGATGCAAAACATATACAACATCTACTAGTATATATATAAATATATATAACATTCGTCCCAAGCATGATATAAGCAATATCACAGAATCTCAGCTAACAACACAGAGTGGTAGATAATCTTGGAGCCTCGAGTTTTACTTGAGCCGCAAATGAGACCCGACGTTCCCTGTCGTGTGGATAGCCTATGCAACGAAAACCTAGACCTCTACGAGTGCGACAAGTTACCTGCCAATTCCAGAAGCAAGGCAACCCCAATCAACAACGTGAATGGGCCACCCAGCACTTCACGGAATCCAGAAACTTGAGCACCCCTCCATGGGTCAACCTATACCCCCTACGAGTGCGACGAATAGCCCTCCAATTCTAGAGTAAGGCCCCTTCCATCTCAACGCCATAAGATGCGGGCCCGTTGCCCTCTAGAACCCGGCTATTCGAGCACTCCACCGCGGGGTAATCCTAGTACAGAAAATAAAAATATATGTACAAGGGTGACATCGACCTCAACCCGGTCGTGCCCCAAACTAATAATATACAAACTGGCAGAGACGTCAGTCCACATGTCGGACGTTCACCCCGCAATATCAAATGTACAAATGAATCTCAACTGTACAACTATCATTACACCACTGGCTATCCACCATGACAATCCAACCACAACCTCAGCACAACACAGAATATCAACGTGAATGTCATGTTCGCAAACCCGTCTAAAAGACATATAGCAATTAGACGAGTTGTACCACTCTAATGAGATTCACGGTCACAGATAGAAATGTATGCACTGAAAACTTTTAAACAATGTTAAAAATAGTGACTTCGAAATACTCCGTATTGCCCCCAAACTAAAGATAACAAAATATGCAATCTGAGCAAAATCAAACAATACCAAAATACTAATATTCAAGAACCCAGAACACAGACAAAACCCCAAGACCCAAGTCCCTCACAAAACCGGCGACGCCAGGTTTTTGGCCGTTCTCGCCGGCCGTACGATGGAGTTTGTGTCTCGTTTTTGGTGTGTGTTCTAGTAGTCACAAGAGTAGTCTTATGAAATTGTTTAAATAATTTTTGAAGACTATTTGAAAATTGACAGAAACTTGAACATTAAGCGTATTGTTTTGGAGTTGTTTCGGTTTCGATACTTTAACATCGTCTAAAACCGCTAGATAAGGGTTTATAGGTTGGCTCTGATACCATGTTAGATTACACCAATGCCTCGGCCATCAAACCGTTGTTGAATGCAGAATAAATTTTTTCTAAACTGGCGCTAGAACAACCTGAAATACGGATCGACCATAAACCCTAAAGCTAGCGAACTATAAAGAGAGGAGTTAAGAATGGTTATACTGAATGATCCGTGTCCTTCGGTCTTTAACCATCATCCCAAGCTCCTAGAGGCCTCCATAATCAAGCTTGATCTCCGGTCTCCCTCCATCGAAGATGATCTACCTGAGGATTTGTATTCCGAGCTCTACCTCAATAGCCGAGGTAACTAGGGTACCTAGATCGCTAAACTAGATAACTTAAAGAATGTAGAGTGTAGTGATGGATTAATTTGTCTCATAACACTCTAGATTTCTCAACATATGAGACTTGAAGGGTGGAGGTAGAAGAAGAAGCTTGAGGATAAGAGTTTGAAGCAACTCAAGAAAAATGACTAAGTGTTAAAAAAATTGGCTTAGTGTGTTGTGAGCAATAATGAAGCACCCAATAAAATATCTCAAGTCACCAAAATATCTCACAACAAACAAATATCAAGCATGCTTGAATAGTAACCATGAGTCACTACAAAGCCATGCTACAATAAATGCATACCACACCTCGTCCTCTCTACCTCATTAACCATTTAATCCTAAATAGTTAAAACTAAATGAGGTGGTATCTTCTAGAAGCATCTTGTAATAAATTACAAGAATACCCCTCATCCGTATATACATACCCGTATCCGTATTCCGAAAAATACGAACACAAAGAGACGAAAATAATCCATCAAACTAATACTAGAATCCGGTATAAACCAAAGCCCACTATTATAATCCGTCCGAATCATGATACGTGCACAAGTGCACGTATATGATTGAACCCTGCCGTAAAACCATACGGCCTCTATATCGTTTCGCCCGAAGCAGGGAAACTCTCTGTGTGGGACTCTAAAGACTCGTCAATACGCTGGCAGTGGATTTAACTACAAGCACGTCAGCGGCACTAGCTGTACGTAACGGCTACCCAGGTATTGAGCGAAATGGAGGCTGACGAGCAAACTCATTCGAACCCCTACTGAACCTGTCCCTCGAAATCATTAAATCCCGCATTCGATGTTAATATAATATCCTTCTATGTCTTTCTTGGTCCACTAGCACGGCAAGGAAGAAATTCTCGCATGTTCCGCATAGACCAAGGGCGAACACTCATCGTTTACGGCATGGACTACCAGGGTATCTAATCCTGTTCGCTCCCCATGCTTTCGCACCCTTCCGGTCTGATCGTCTAAGAGTATCGCATATCGAGTCTAGGAGGGAGGATAAAGTCAGACCCCTAATAACGCAATATTTCATGTCGGTATGAAGCCCATCATCAACTGAGAAACTACTGATCCAAATCAGTAATTCTCGACTATCTTGGCCAAGGATTTCTGGTGATGGCCACCCGTGCACTGCGTGACATCAATCCTTAATACCGGGAGAGACAAATCCCCGACGATCTGCTCACTGCCTCCATGTGGCTCGGGACTGTACCCAACTAAAACCTGTTTGCATGTCTCCTTTGAGCCGTGGTAGGATAGTAATCAAAGCACAGTGGGAACTCACACGAGACAAATGACGATCTCAGGTTGACAGACTAACATGTACACATGTCACCTGGGGACTGCTATCTGACAATAGGTATACTACCAACTAGCAGGTTCCCGGCGAGTCCGTCCAGTGTACTCATAACCCAATGAGCATCTGTATACTATCTTAGGTGAACAAACTAACACTAATGGCTTATGAGACCTGGCTATCGCCCCTCGTCGGGGTCTTGATAAGTACACACTAGTCTAATCTGGAGTATCAATGCCCAGTCTCGATACTCCTGCGACTAGGGACATTTAAGGATGTGCTTATAGACCACCTAGCTTCTACGTATATGATCGCCATCATAATGCTGGTAGTCAAGAAAGAATCCTATGGGCTCTATCAACATGTAATAGTGATATGTAATACCACATAAAGCATGTACATGATGATAAAGACAAACCAGATAGCATACTATTATTTTGAGTAAGACTGTTCTATCCGTATAGGTCCTCCCCCAATCATCGCAATGGCGTGCCTGCGATTCAATAATTGACTTGAGGGCACTATAGCCAACAAGGGCGTCCTTGAATATCATGTGGACTTTGTCCCTTCTGAAGGAATATACCCTATCCAGCTTCTCTTTCAGAGGCGATTCTCCTACCCCTCCCTACACTGATCCGAGGCTGGTTGGCATTAGGACCGCTTGTCCCTCGCCTACTTCGGTCAGCCGAAGTATTAAAAGATTCAGTATCGTCGGAATTTCCGCCTTCGCGATTATCGTCCTTTCAGTTTCTCTAAGATTTATTGTTATTTTGGGAATCCGAGGATGATTCCTGATTTGAGCGCTCCAACATTTGAACTTTCTTGGTCAGTTCTTAGAACGTATTGAGACCTGCGGTGCATAGAAAAGGATTCGTCCAGGTGCCTAGATTTCTGATGAGGAGATTGACGGATTGGTCTTGTTCCAATGGTAGCTCACATTTGACGGAGAGATTGCGCCATCTGGTTATAAAATCCATGCTGCTTTCGTTCTTCTTTGGCTTGGTCCTTACGAGGTCAGCAATAGTGATCTTATCGCTGATACTCATGAACCTTTGTCGAAACAAAGATTTCATTTGGACAAAAGTAGTAACGGATGTTGGATATAGTGCCCTCAGAGTCAATTATTGGATCGCAGGCACGTGATTGTAATGATTGAGGGAGGACCTATACCGGTAGGACAGTCTTACTCGAGAGGTTTGTATACTATCTGGTTTGTCTTTATCATCGTGTACATGCTTTAGGTGACATTGTAGTTCACTATTACACGTTGATAGAGAGTAGTATTCTACCATGGTTTGTCTTTATCATCGTGTACTGCTTTAGGTGACCTTACAGGTCGTTATTACACGTTGATAGAGCCCTTAGGATTCTTGCTTGACTACCAGCAGTATGATGGTGATCATATACGTGAGAGTTGGGTAGTCTATAAGCACATCCTTAAAGTGGTCCCTAGTTGTGGGAGTTTCGAGACTGGGCATCGATACTCTATTAGTAGACTAGTGTATACAGTCGAGACCCCGACGAGGGGTGGTGGCTGGTCTCACAAGCCATTGGTGTCAGTTGGTTCACCTAAGATGTATACAGGTGCTCATTGGGTTATGAGTACACCGGACAGGACTCGTCGGGAACATGCTAGTTGGTATTATAACTGACGTCAGATAGCAGTTCCCTGGTGACATGTGTACAGGTTAGTTCATTGACCTGAGATCGTCATTTGTCTCGTGTGAGTTCCCACTGTGCTTTGATTACTACCCTACCACGGCTCAAAGGAGTCGTGCAAACAGGTTTTAGTTGGGTACAGTCCCGAGCCACATGGAGGCAGTGAGCGGATCGGCAGGGGTTTCGTCTCTCCCGGTATTGGGGGTGAGATCGCGCTGTGTCTAGAAGAGCCATTACACGAAGTCCTTGGCCAAGGCAGGAGATTTACTGGTAGGTATTCCAGTGGTATCTTAGGGTGTTCTGGGCTACACTCCGACACGACTTGTACCGCTTTTGGGGGTCTGACTTTTACCAACCCCCTAGGCCCGCCATGCGATGCTCATAGACGAACGGACCGGACTGTACGGATATTGTCACTGACTGGCTCAGTAGGGTGTCAGGATGAGTTCTCTCATCGACCTCTCTTTTGGTCAATACCTGGTAGCCTGTTACGTACGGCTAGTACCTCTGACGTGCTAGTGGTTAAATCCACAGCCAAAGTATTGACGAGTCTTTAGAGTCCCCCACAGACAGTTTCTCAAGTTTCGGGCGAAACGTTGTAGAGTCCGTATGATATATGGCAGGGTTCGATCATATACGTGCAGTAGTGCACGGATCATGATCGGACGGATCATACTAGTGGGCTTTGGTTTAAGCCGGATCCTAGTATTAGATTTGTTGGATTACTTTAGTCTCATCGTATTCGCATTCAGTCGGAATGCGGATCCAGGTATGTATATACAGGTAAGGGGTACTCTTATGATCCGTCACGAGTTTACTTTAGTAGATGTCATTCTCTTTTTATTGTTGCAAACATTTGGATTAATGTTTGCATATGGAAATAATGAGCTCAAAACCATGATTAGGTGCATTAATTATGACATGGCCAAGGGTGGTGACTCATGGTCTTATTCTTTGAACCATGTCATGTTTAGTGATTGATTTATAAGGTGAAATGAGAGAGAGAGAGAAAAAAGGCAGCCATGTATAGTGAGGTTAGCTCTTGGATTTTCTATTCTCACTCTCACTCTCATTTGATCTCAACACAAAAAGAAAAAGAGAGGAAAGCTTCTTCTTCTTCCTCCTTCTTGAGCTCATTATCTCCTCACCTATGGCATCCAATAAATCCTCAAGAGACAAAGTGATGACACACATTCTTTACTTCACCTTGGGCATGTCGGCTAGTAAACTTCGTGCCCAAGTTGTTTCGGATGAAGCGGGAGCCCGTAAAAAGACTCGAAGATGTGGTGCCCTTTCCGACGAGGAGATCGAGACCGGAGATGCCGCGAGGAGCTTGGGATGGTGGCCAAAGACCGAAGGACACGGATCGTTCGGTATAGCCTTTCTAACCTTTCTCTAGTTGCTAGTTATAGGTTAATGGTTCGATCCGGGTAAAGGTTAAGGTAGCGCCAAGTTTTTGTAAAGTTTTGTTTCCGCATTTTGGCCTCAGAGTGACGGTCGGGGCACCGCCGTAACCTTACATGGTATCAGAGCCACGCCATTAACCTTTACTAGCTTGCTCTAACGTATTTAAAATATCGATCGGCCGAATTTTCCAAAACCGCGATTCCAATTTGTGCAGTTTCTGTCGAATTTTTTTTGTCGTCGAAAAATTATTTTGAGTGTTGCAGAAATACGTGCAGGCTTTTCTAATTTATCTGTGAAAATTTGGTAGCCTGTTGCTACTGTTGCGCCGCGGAACCGCGGCCTTACCCATGCTTTGGCAGCAGTTCCGCCGCCATTCTATGTCATCTATGCACCAAATTTTCTACAGTGCTCTCTGAGTTGGAATTGGGGTTTCTGGTAATTTTTGTTTTGGCCAAGATTATTTTGAGTGCTGCAGTGTACTTGGGGCCCACTTTGGGAAATTTTGTCGATCGAAAAATTTAAATATGTTAGTTTACAGTACTTACATTATATCTGTGACCGCGAATGTCATTTGATCGGTAAATCTTGTTTAACTTCTATAGCTCTTTTAGACGGATTTGCGAACGTGACATTCACGTTGATGTTCTGTGTTGTACTGTGATATTGCGGATTTGTCGTGGTGGATAGCCTGGATGCAATGGTAGTACAGTTTGGTTATATATATACATTTGATATTGCGGGACGAGCGTCCGACATGTGGACTGCCGTCACTGCCTGTTTGTATATTATTCTTATGGGGCACGACCGGGCTGAGGTCGATGTACCCGTTGTGTATATTTTACTTTCTGTACTAGGATTACCCCACGGTAGGGTGCACGGATAGCTGGGTTCTAGAGGGCAACAGGCCCGCATCTCATGACTTTGAGACGGAGGGGGCTTCACTCTAGAATTGGCGGGCTATTCGCCGCACTCGTAGGGGGTATAGGTTGACCTAAGGAGGGTGCTCAAGTTACCGGATTCCGTGAAGTGCTGGGTGGTCCATTCACTTTGTTGAAGGGGGCTGCCTCGCTTCAGGTTTTGGCAGGTAACTTGCCGCGCCCGTAAGGGTCTAGGATTTCATTGCACAGGCTATCCACACGACAAGGGGAACGTCGGGTTTTCAGTAGCGGCTCTATGAAACCCGGGGCTCCCAGATTATCTGTATTGTTCTGTGATACTTATTACATTTCTATGATGTTGCATTTATCACGCCTTGAGCGATTATTATATATTGATATAAATACTAGTAGATGTTGTATATGTTTTACACCCGCGCTAGTCCTGTCCCCGCTCTGTCGTTAGTTAAGTAACCTAACGGGTGATGACGGGACCCAGTGGCGAATGCGGATGGCATATACCTACATCGTATTTTCATTCTTTATTGGTGTGATCAATTGATGGGACTGCATTGATTCAGATCAATGCAAGCTAAACAAACCTGTTTGATGTTGTTGGAACAATTTTTCAAAAAGCTGTTATTGCAAGGATGTTCTCTTTTGTTTTGCACAGTGGTATTCGGTTATGAATATCCAGCACCTCAGTCGACGAGACAAGGGCCGAGATCCCTTCACCGGGAGTGACCCCTTGGACAGAAGTTTGCGTCAGGGTAATAACTTCACTATAGCCTATTACTTTTTGCTTTGCATCATGGTATTCAGTTGGAATATCCTGCACCTCATTCTACGGGGAAAGAGCCGAGATCCCTTCACCGGGAGTGACCTCTTTAGCAAAGGTTTTCGCCACTATATTTTTATAAAAAGCTATCTGGTTCCTTCAACGATATCAAGTTCATTACGTTAAAGGTTTTTCGCCAAAAACCAATCGTAGCCCTCCGTCATTTCAAATTAGTATTGCTTAGTATTCATGCTACGTATGTCGTGCTCAGCCGAGGCGTAGTGTGCGGTAGCTCTGTAATGCTTTTCTGTCTTATGGATATGTGATTGGTTAGGACAGTCGTACGTGTTTCCTGATTTAAAATCAGAAAAGCTTACGGAAAAAGCTTTAGAAAAGGGTCACGTGCTTACACGTGACCAGCAGTCACGTGACACCTAAAAGCATCAGCAAGGAAAATTCGGCTTCCCGATTACATCAAAGATAAGGGCTTCAGAAAGGGTCACGTGCTCCCACGTGACCTGGGTCACGTGTTGGCACGTGACAATCAAAAGCGGCTTCAAAACCCGACAGCTCCCTGAACAAATCAAGAAAAAGGCTTCAGAAGAGGTCACGTGCTCCCACGTGACCAGGGTCACGTGTTGGCACGTGACACTCAAAACATCAGACTCATTCTCCGGTTAAATCAAGAAGAAGGCTCCATGCCAGGGTCACGTGCTCACACGTGATCAGTTGTCACGTGGTGGCACGTGATAGTTAAGCAGCAACCAGAAGGCAGAGTGCAAAAGAAGAAAAGGGCTCGTTACAAGGGGGTCATGTGCCCACACGTGACCAAGGGTCACGTGGCCGCACATGACCAGCTTTCAAAGCCCATTTGTTAAACAGAATTAAATTCTGAGAAAAGACCTCTCAAGTCTTTCCAAAAGCAACCGATTGAATTAAAGATTTAGAGTGATTAAATATCATCTATCTATTTGGGAAGATTTCCCTTTTAAATCTAACAGAAATCACAAAGGAGAATCGCTGGATTTGAAATCCAATGGTGAATAAAATTCACCTAATAATCCAAAGGTCCAGAACGAATGATGGATGCAAATCAAATCTCTCAATGAAGATACGTCAAAAAACTAATTGACTCGGCTGCTTCTCCTATAAATAGGAGCCGAGACACACAAAAAAAGATATACACACGCAGAGGGAAGAAAAGGGAGAGAGCCTTGATACTTTGAGGAATCTGGATCTTCTGCAAAAGAAAACCCTAGGTAAGAAAGGGAAGGCTTTTTGAAAGAAAGAGAATTTAATCCTCAACAGAGTTCAACTCTGATGTAAAACAGAAGAACATATTTCTTCTCTCTTAGATGAAGGATCTGTAAAGCGCACATCTCCTCTTGAAGTTGAGAATTTAATTCTCAATGGGTTGAGATCCTGCCATGCAGATCCAAAACATAGAGAGGGAATGGAAGCACGAGAATTTAATTCTCACAGAACTATAGGAATTTAATTCCTTTAAAATAAAATTAGGGTTTGACCCTGTGTCATGGGAATTTAATTCCTTCAGAATAAAAAGAAACAGGGTTTAACCCTAATTAAGAACTTAGTTCTGTTAAAACAACAAGAACGTAATTCCCTTAATCTTACTCCCCAGAATAATTCTCTAACAGAGAGTGGGAGTTTAATTCCTTAAAGCTTTTATTAGGGTTTAACCCTATTCAGTTCTTCATATATATGAGGAATTTAATTCCTATAGAAAATTCAGGGTTCAACTCTTCAAAAGGAACTAGGAATTTAATTCCTCTGGAATTATTGTCAGGGTTCAACCCTACGAGGAATTCAATTCCTGAAAGGGATTAACAGATCTTCTAAACAACTACAGAAAAGAAGGGTCACGTGTCACCACGTGACCCCCCCAAAAGATCTACAGAAAGCCCTTTGAGGCAGTGCCTCACGTGACCCACGTGACCCTTGACAGAAGCTTTAACATACCTCATTTAAACACCCGTCACGTGATGACATGTGATGCTCCAAAAATGCGATCTCCTCAGAAGAACAAATGAAGGGAGGGCACCCTCACGTGTTGCCTCGTGACCCCTCTTGCCTCAGCGTCTAACGCTAAATTGGAACTCCCGAATCCAGTGTTAAAACATTGTTGGGCCTTAGTGTTCAACACTAATCAAAGAACTTTATTTGCAGTGTTCAACACTGATTACCTTAGTGTTTAACACTAATTTGAGATCTCCGTTGCCAGTGTTTAACACTGATCTGTTTTAGTGTTTAATGCTAATTTGAAAGCCTTGTTGCTGGTGTTTAACACCAATTATCTTTTAGTGTTAAACACTAACCTGTCAATTTCATTCCCAGTGTTCAACACTGATTGGTCTGTAGTGTTTAACACTAGGCTTTGGCCCAATTGGCTAAATGGCCAGAGACAAAGTCTCTCCTTCAATGGACCAACAGGAAGCCAATATTCCAGACATGATTGGACTTAGCCCAAGCTGGCCATAAGTCCTCAATTCGTAATTAACTGGGCTAATGGGCTCATAACATAATTAATTGGTCTTGATCCCAAATTGGGCCAAGGACTATTTAATCCACTCCGGTTCCAGGGTACATCTCTTCATTCCTTTGATACTTGGCGTTGTAATCCCTCAACGTCTTCAAAGAGGTGACGGGTCCCGATGACCACACATTGATACGGACTGTGGGGTCCTTAAACCCATGGACTACGACGTCCTTAACCTCGACCGAGATGTCTTAAAATTAACAATGGACTGTGGGGTCCTTAAACCCATGGACTACGACGTCCTTAACCTCGACCGAGATGTCTTAAAACTAACAATGGACTGTGGGGTCCTTAAACCCATGGACTACGACGTCCTTAACCTCGACCGAGATGTCTTAAAACTAACAATGGACTGTGGGGTCCTTAAACCCATGGACTACGACGTCCTTAACCTTGACCGAGATGTCTTAAAACTAACAATGGACCGCAATGTCCTTAAACTACCCATGGACCGCAATGTCCTTAAACTAGCGATGGACCACTATATCCCTAAACTGGAACAATAGAGCCAATTGCTCTTTTGTTGGATCTAAACGATCCCGTTTAAGTTGATCTTAGCCGCAAATATGGCTAACGTATCCTTAAACCTTCAAACAGACTGGACTATGAATCCCCCCAATCAACTTCGGTTCAAGGGTACATCTCTGAACTCCTCTGATATTTGTCGTTGTAATCCTTCAACGTCGTCAGAGAGGTGACGGGTCCCGACGGCCATACATTCAATGGACCACTATGTCCCTAAGCTGGAGTAATAGAGCCCCAAATGCTCTTTTGTCGGATCTAAACGATCCCGTTAAGTTGATCTTAGTCTCAAGTTAGACTAACGTATCCTTAACAAACGTTTGAGTTGATCTTAGCCTCAAATATGGCTAACGTATCCTCAAACCAAACCCCCAAACCCAAATCTAAGATAAATACGGATTTGGACTAGTCCACGTCCTACGGGCGACGACGTAACTCAGTCTCCGTATACAATCCACGGGCAACCACAAACAAAACAAACACACACGACACGAAGTGACCATCTGGAGAAGGAGAAAGTTGTTACCGCAACGCGGTAGCGTAATTAACTGCAGGGGCTTGCGCCTGCAGGGAAGAGCGTCCCCACAATCAAAAACCCCTCGTGCGAGGGGGAATCTGATGAAGTATGCTACATCGGACGCATCCGTTTAAACCTTCGATACATGGTGCCATAAATCAACTTGGCATCTTCGGAGAGGTGGACGGATAGCACCAATTAGCATCTGCCCCGAACCTCAGGCACGGACGTCCCCGTGTCCCAGCCGCCGTTCGGAGGGGAACAGATTCTGGCACGCCCGGTGGGACCTTTTCCTCTTTCCACTCCACACTTCGTGTGTCGTGATTCGCGAACCAATCGCGGTTCGCTAATGGTGGCCCTTGGGTTTCAAGATACTAAGAATTGGCGTCTCGCTTATTGCAGAAAGCAAAGGATCGATGGCTTCTACTTCCGTGAAATTCTCCAACTGTTCAGACTGCAATTGCGACCAACGCTTTGCCTCGCCAGGAGGTATAGCCTACGGACCCCAAGCTGCTTCGTTATTCACAATGCCGGTGGACCAGGTGACTCAGGCCACTACCGGATTGTTCTTCGGGACTATACTCCCACCAACAAGCTTCACGGCGCCAGTGCTGACAAAGGAAGCTCCCAAGAAGTCGGTCTTTGATCGTCTTACCCCTGCCGCGGCTCATCTCAACGGGTCGCCCAACATCAGCGCCTCGGTCTTCTCTAGATTGGGCCAGAAATCCGGTAGACCCATCATGAGGTCTGCAATCCCGGAGAAGGCTGTTTCTAAGAAAGTGGCTGCTCCTGCTCCCGAAATCGCCAAGGCGGATTCTCTGGCCAAAAAGTCGGTCTTTACAAGATTGACGGCTTCAGCTCCCGCCCCTGCTACCCAAAAGACGTCGGTCTTTGACAGGCTAACACCAACAGCGACCCCCCACCTACACAGGGGGCAAGACGAAACCATTCTTACCGCTGACCCGACGCCGTCCGCTCGACACGCTCGACGTCGCCATTGGCGTCGAGTAAGGAAGGCTGGGGGCAACTCCCCCTCCGGGTTAACTCCATCAGCCCCGATGGCAGAAGTTAATGCTGCTGTTCCAACTGGGAACAGCTTCGAGATGCTAAATAAGGTGCGAAGGAATTCTCCTACTGCAGTGCTAAAGAGGTCTCCTCCCCCATTAAAAAAGGTTGTGGAAATAAAATCAGAACAGCCCCGATCCCCTCAACGGCTGTCTTCCAAAATCTACAAGGTTTGGCGACAGGCCCGAGACTCGATCATCGATCCAAACTTCTCCCGCCAGCACAAGAAGCTGAAAATCCAACCAGAAGCTGGTCACCAGGCTAAACCCCGAAAGGCTGTCTGGACGCCCACCTCAACGGCCCCCTCAACCTCCATGGCTCATGAAAGGAGGAAGCCAGAGAAGATCCCCCAGCCTGCAACGACAGCTAATAGCACTAAGCCCAGACGCCCTAAGTCTGGGGGCATGATGGTCCACACCGTATACATGGCGTCAGGAAAAGAAGACAGCTGCGCGTCCACGGGTCATAGACCACTTACACGGTCGGTGACCAAAGCCCAGGAGCAGCAGCAAAAGCTCCAAGAAATGATGAATGCTATGGCCGCACTTACCGGGCCAAAAGAAAGCCCATAAACGTCCTCAGACGCACGCCAGGAGGAAGAAACCGACGCTGAATTCCTTCGCCGGATACTGGAGAAAAAGGACAAAGAGGCTGCCGAACAAGCAACCAACATACAGCGTATGGGCCTTCTCTTCCAAGATATGATAGGAATGATGATCCAGCAGGACCTACCCGCCGAGGATCCCCCAATCGTTCTTGAAGACGACCGAGGAGAAACGTCAAATCCACCGCCAGCCCCCTCAACGGCCAAGGAAGAGACGATCTATAAAGCTGACTTGGTTGACTATATAGCCCAGCAAATCTGGGTTCATCATGCGACTGAGGCAGCTGGTCAAGTCGTAAAGACGGGCCGGCCGTATCCAAGCTGGTACGACCAAATTAAATACCCGCCAGGCTATACGATACCGAAATTCCACGTGTATAAGGGGACCGGCAATCCCCATCAACATGTTGCCCAGTTCCGGGCCCTCTGCGGTAACACCGGCGGTGATGATAAACTGTTGCTTTGCCAGTTCGTGGGCAGCTTATCAGAAACAGCGTTCGAATGGTATTCGGAACTCCCGAACGATTCTATCAAGACGTTCGCTGAAATGGAGTTGTTATTCACTCAGCGATTCGCAAGTGCCAGTGAACGCACTCCAATAACAGCACTGATTAACGCCAGGATAAAACCAGGCGAAACCTGGGTCCAGTATGCTATACGCTGGCGGAATTTGTGGTCGAGATGCGAACAACGCATTGAGGAGGCACCCGCAGTGGGTATGTTCGTGGGAACCCTAGACCCCCACGCAACTATCTCCCAGTTTATGATGTTCTTTAAGCCAACCACATTCCAGGTTTTAATCGACAAGTTGGCTCAGATGGACCAGATGGGTCATAGACCACCTCCCCCGAAGTCGGAACCTCGGAATGACAAGGGTAAAGGAAGGGCAACCTTTGTCGCAAATGCCCAACAGCAACCTAACGCCCCGAAACCGGCAGATCAACTGGAAGAAAGACGCCGGTATTATAATGAAAAGATGAAACGTCCTTACTCGTTCCCACGAGACAAGACGAAACGGTTATTCGAGCTGGCAATACGCAACAGACTTATAAACCTACCAAATCCAAGGCGACCGCCGCAACCCACGGAGGTGAATAACCCTAATTATTGCCCTTACCATCAAACGGTAAGTCATCCGATCGAAGATTGCTTCGTCTTCAAAGGATGGATTGAAGATCAGTACCTCCAGGGGAAGTTTATACTGTCCGAAAAGTGGAAGGTGAACCCACCACAGCCGCATACTCCTAGGAAAGCGGATACACCGGGGGCAACCTGTTCTTTTATTGAAGAAGCTCCATGGGAGGTCGTGCTATCAACTAAAACCAAAAGAATGCTGAGAGACCTTCATGCGTGCCCTGCGATCGAATGGAAGGACCCTCTTGAACCTCAAATTATCGAAGGAATGTTGAAGCCTCGCCCAACTACGGAGACTCGCGATAAGGGCCCAAATACTCACGCCCAACCGTCAAAATCTTCGAAGAAAAAGAAGAAGAAATCCAAGAAGTTCGTGAAGCTTGGAAACGAGCACACGAACTTGCAGAAGCAAATCGACGCGCTGGAAGAATACAATCAAAAGGCGCGGACTCCTGTCACACTGCAAGAGTTCCTCAACCATATCTTTCAAGAGGAAGATGATGGAGAGAGCTCGTCGGATGAATCCGAAGGATATGTGGCGAGTTGTAACGTAATCTCCCACTCGTTTACCGATGATGGGAAAACTCCTGGCACTAAGAAGCTGGAGGCAGAGCCTGTACCAGAGCGTGTATGGCCAACAGACGAAATGATCGACGCTTCTCTAGACGAGATTCGCCTAAAGAGTAAAGCGGATCAGGAGCGTGAGATGGCCGCTTCAGAAGGAGCCAAACGCAGGCGACTGAACGAAAGAGTTGAACTACCCCTGCCAGAGCGAAAGGCATCCAAAGTAAACAAGAAGATATTCAAGATGAGGAAAAGGTTTGCCAAAGCCATGTCAATGGGAATGAAGCTACCACCCTCGGAAGGAAACACGCACGATGGGGTGGAGAGGCACCCTGATTATTGCGCATATCATCGGAAAATCTCACACCCCACGGAGGAGTGCGACGCCTTTAAGATATGGTGACAAGGATATGTTGCTCATCGGCAACATTTTAAGCGCATGAAACGCAAGATCCGTCGGGAGCAAAGAAGTACCGTCGATGGGCACAACAGAACTACTGACAACTGTTACATGGTTAACGCCAGGGGGTCACAAGTTCTCACCTTTGGGAGCAAGTCTGATGAAGAAATGGCTCTGGGCCCTCTCTTTAAAGAATCTGTTTTAGGGAAAAAGGAGAAATCGGAGGCCTGCGAGAACATTCAGCTGCGCAATCGCACACTCCCAGAAAAGAATCTCGGACCCGCGAGTAGGAAAGATAAGGGAAAGGAAAAGGTCACTGAAGATATCACTTTAGATGACCAAGTCATGAGAGAGCTGGCTGCCAAAGACCCTCCTAGAAAGGGTAAAGTGGACTATAACATCCTAGCGTACCTAAGGAAGCTACCTTCTCAGCTTAGCATTCTCGATGCCCTCCTATTATCAAAAGAGACGCGAGACTCACTAATTAAGGCGTTACAAGAACCTGAGCAATTTCAAGCCTTCCTCGCCACTGAAAAGATGAAGGATGAACTAGAGGAAGTGCACACGGCCGACATCACTTTCGGTGACGAAGACCTCCTTCTCGGGACGTGCGACCACAACCGTCCCTTATATGTCTCTGGATACTGCCATGATATCAAGATAGGCAAAATCCTGGTGGATAATGGATCCTCCGTCAATCTCCTCAATGTTCGGGTGTTAAAGGAAATCTGCATGAGTGTGCAACACCTCGCTCGTGACAAGATTACTATCTCCGGTTTCGATTCACAATCGTCACGGACTCTCGGATCTGTGATACTAACATTACGCTTTGGACTTCTCGTCACAGACATCAAATTCCATGTCATTGAAGCCAAGACCTGCTACAACGCCTTGCTCGGTCGTCCTTGGCTACACGAGTACAACATCATCCCTTCTACACAACATCAGTGTATGAAGTACTTTAAGGATGGTTTCGAGTATAATGTAACAGGTGAGTTGAACCCGTTTTCCGTCAACGAAGTCCGCAAATACGAAGATGCGAAGTACTTTTTGCCAGATTTCGAGGATACAGAAAGGTGTCGCAACCCGGAGAACAAAGCCGCCGCCACCATCCCTGTTTTCGGGAGCGATACCGAAGAAGAGGAAGAGATAGTTTATGCAGGGCCATCTCAACGCAACAACCTAGGGACGTCCGCCCCCATCTTGGTCTTCGGAAGTGATTCAGAAGATGAAGTTAATACCGTGTTCTCCAATCGGCTGTCAGTACAAGCACCCCCTGGCGATGACCATAGTTTGCAAATCACCATGGTACCGCGAGAACACTACAAAGATCTCGACGCACTTCAAGCCCACAATGTGCAGGACCTGCGAACATTTTACGTCCCTCCCAGGCAAAAGGGTGAGAAGGCGATCCTATTCTACCGATCCTCAGAGTCGAAAGTAGAGAAAGAGATCTGGCATGGCGCGGATGCTACACTCGACAGGCTCCAACCCATCCGTCTGCCCAGATACTATACAAATGGATTAAAGAGGCTATTGAAGCGCCAAGGAGTACCCTTAAAACAGACTGTTCGGCAGGCCCGGTTCTACAACAAGATTTGGGATGTCCCTGGGACTCAACACAAATTGCCCAACGGGAAAATGGAAACACTTGGGCTTGGATACGCGAGAACCGGAAAAAGGGGACGGGCCCGCAGCAGCTACGCTATATATACCTTTGATGAGGAAGAGGACGCCCTGTCAGGAGATGCCAACCCCTCATCAAAACTAGACCCCGCGATTGAAGCGCCGAGCCCGTCGTTTGAAGAACGAATGGACAAACCGATCAGAAAAGTGGGTCAGAAAGCTCGGGAAGACCACGACCGTGAAATGGCCATCTACGAGAAGGCTAGGACGCAACGCCTATTTCAACAGGCTGCAAAAGACAAAGATGTTCGCCTTTGTCAACCCGTTGTACGAAAGGCCCGATGCGGAGATAGAAATAAATCAAGAAGCGGAAAAAGGAGCCGACAACAACAACGCAGGATTACGGGGTTGCGTGATCGGGTATTGCACGGCTCGGATTTGTCCCTCATGAAGAAGATGAGTCGAGCGTACTCCTTCCCCCGAGACAAGACGGAGAGGTTACTCAAGCTCGCTCTAAAACATCAAATGATCACGCTTCCAGGATCTAGACACCCTGAGCAAGCTAACAAGGCTGCTCATCTAAGCTATTGCTCTTATCACCGAGCCATAGGACATCCTACCAAAGACTGCTTCACCTTCAAGAACTGGGTCGAGGACCAGTACCAACAGGACAGATTCGCTTTATCCAACGGATGGAGGGTAACGCCGCCACTAAAGCACGAACCCAAAGCCACAAGAGCAGAACCGGATCCACCTCAGTCCTGGGAGCGGATTCGCACCTGTTATATGATTATGATATTAAAAGAAGAGCCCGAGAACATGGATGACCTTCCCCGGTGCTTTGAAAACGGCGATGATGAGGTGATCTCAGAATTTCCGCCAGCTCCGAAAGAACTGGAATATGGTATACATACTACTGCAGATAACCTAAAGAAGATTGAGTTGGGATCGGCAGATGACCCGCGACCGACATTTGTCAGCGAGCTGCTATCTGAAGAAAGGGTGGCTGCATTAAAGAACGTGCTTCTACGGTATAAAGACTGCTTCGCATGGAACTACTCCGAGATGCCAGGACTAGATCCAGAGATTGCTGTGCATAAATTAGCAATATCCCCGGATATCAAGCCAGTCAAGCAAGCGCCAAGAAGGATGCGACTCGAGCTTGAAATGAGCATCAACGCCGAAGTCGAGAAGCTGATCGATTCTGGATTTATCCAAGAGGTCCAATATCCCGACTGGATCGCCAATATCGTCCCGGTAATGAAGAAGAATGGGACGGTACGCATATGCGTGGATTTCAGGGATCTCAATAAAGCTTGTCCAAAAGACGATTTCCCAATACCAGTAACCGAGCTAATGATCGATAACACATCCACTCATGAGGTTTTCTCCTTTATGGACGGTTCGTCAGGATACAACCAGATAAAGATGCATCCCGAAGACCAGAAGCACACCGCTTTCCGGACCCCTTTGGGTATATTCTGCTACAGGGTTATGCCCTTTGGTCTAAAGAACGCTGGCGCCACCTATCAAAGGGCCATGACAAAGATCTTCGACGACCTCATACATGACATCGTCGAGTGCTATATCGATGACCTCGTAGTAAAGAGCATGTCATACGGAGAACATTTAAAGCATCTGGAGACTGTATTTCAACACCTTCGGCAATATAATTTGAAAATGAATCCCCTCAAATGCGCGTTTGGAGTCTCCTCGGGCAAATTCCTGGGATTCATCATTCGACACCGAGGTATTGAAATAGATCCGTCAAAGATTAAAGCGATCATGGAAATGCCTCCGCCAAGAACCCTCAAACAGTTGCAGTCTCTCCAAGGGAAACTCGCATACATCCGGCGGTTTATCGCTAATCTTTCAGGCAAATGCCGTCCCTACAGCCACCTGATGAAAAAGGGAACTCCATTCGTTTGGGATCACAAATGCCAAGGTGCACTAGACGAGATCAAGCAGTACCTGCAGAACCCTCCGGTATTGGCTGCGCCGGTCAAGGGAAAACCCCTCATTCTTTATACAACCGCCCTTGAAGGTTCCTTAGGCGCATTATGGGCACAAGAGAACGACCAAGGGAAAGAGAGAGCACTCTACTACTTAAGTCGAGTTCTGCTGGGGGCAGAAAGCAACTACTCTCCCATTGAAAAACATTGCTTGGCGTTAATCTTCGCGATAACAAAGCTCAGGCACTATGCGTTGGCACATGAAGTCCGTCTCATCTCGAAGGTGGACCCTCTTAAATATCTGATGTCAAAGGCTATATTGACGGGTCGACTCGCTAAATGGGCTCTACTCCTGATGGAGTTCTCAATAACGTATCGACCTCTTAAGGCAGTGAAAGGCCAGGCCATTGCCGACTTCCTCGCTGAGCATCCAGTACCTGCTGGTTCTCCTCTGAACTGCGAGTTGCCAGACGAGCATGCATTTGATGCGATTGGCGGTGGTAGTACCCGATGGGAACTCTATTTCGATGGAGCATCCTCCGTAAAGAAACAGAAACAGGGTATCCCAATGATCAAATCAGGGATAGGCCTCATCTTCGCAACTCCACAAGGAGGGATAATGCGCTTCGCCTTCTCCTTAACAGAGCCGAGGACAAACAATGAAGCTGAATACGAAGCTCTGATAGCAGGCCTCGAGATCGCCATCGACATGGGAATCGAAAATCTCCTTATATACGGGGATTCCCAATTGGTCGTTAGTCAAGTGAATGGTGACTACCAAACGTGCAAACCAGAATTGGTGAAGTACGGCGAAAAGGTGCAACAACTATTGACCCAAATTCCCTCCTATACTTTGGAGAACATACCGCGTGCGGAAAACAGCAAAGCAGACGCGTTGGCCAAACTTGCTAAAGAACTGGCTGACGAGAACCTTGATGACGTCAGAATCGTGGTACAAAGTCGTCGAATGCTCGCCCCGGCAGAAATACCTCCGGAATTATATAAAGAGAAGGGAGCGACTGAGCAGGTGACCCTACAAATAAAAGACCGCGAGAAGGCCGAGGACTGGAGGGAAGTCTTCATAGACTACTTTAAGTCCCACCGAATGCCCGAAGAAGCGTCTTCAAGACATCAGCTCATCAAACGAGCTCTATTTTTTGCTTTTGTTAATGACACTTTATACAAAAGATCGTTTGATTCTCTATGGCTGAGATGCCTAGGACCTGACGAAGCAGAAAGAGTCGTTCAGGAAGTTCATGACGGACTCTGCGGTTCTCACCAAGCAGGCCCAAAGATGAAGTTAAAAATTAAACGGATGGGTTACTATTGGCCCACGATGACCCAGGACTGCCTCGAGTATGCGAAGCAATGCCACTCGTGCCAGATTCATGGAGACTTTATCCACCAACATCCGAACCCACTACACCCAACGGTGGCCAGCTGGCCATTCGAAATGTGGGGGACTGACATAGTTGGCCCCATCGAGCCAGCATCGTCCCGGGGACATCGTTTCATCCTGGCGACAACTGATTACTTCTCCAAATGGGAAGAAGCAGTACCGCTGAGGGAAGTGAAGACAGAGAATATCCTCCACTTCTTCAAGACGCATGTCATCTATCGGTTTGGAACCCCACGGTGGATTATATCCGATAACGGGCCAGCCTACAGAAGCCATAAGATTAGCCGCTTCGCGCGGCAGCACAATATAGACTGGAGATATTCTTCAGTTTACAACCCACGAGCTAACGGTCTGGCCGAGGCCTTCAATAAGACCTTGACGAAGATCATAAAAAAGACCGTTTCCCAGAACAAGAGAGACTGGCACGAGAAGCTGCAAGAAGCCCTTTGGGCTTATCGAACTACATTCAAGACGGCCACGAACGCAACGCCGTACGCGTTGGTATTTGGGACGGAAGCAGTGCTCCCCCTCGAGATAGAGTTACTCTCTCTACGAGTGGCAGTCCACTGCGAGCTGACGGACGAAGAAAACGCTCACCTTCGGCTTGAGGAGCTTGATGCCCTCGATGAAACCCGACTCATAGCGCAACAACATCTAGAAGCCTACAAAGCAAAGATGACGCGCTCGTATGAAAGATTGACCAGGCCGAGGACATTCCGCCAAGGCGAACTCGTACTAGTGGTCAAAAGACCTATGATCCCCAATCGTGCCAAGCGGGGAAAATTTGAGCCAAACTATGAAGGCCCGTACATCATAGACAAGGTCTACCAGGGTGGAGCCTATCTACTCATGGACATGCACGGTGAAAGGCCTTTCAGGCCAATAAACGGCCGCTTCTTAAAGAAGTACTATGCTTAATGAGCCACAGCCTGGGTCAATGATAGATGACGACGACTATGTCCGCTCGCTATCTTCCTAAGCTCAGACTTTACAAGCAGTAGCCGGCCCTCCCCTGAACGACGGACCGAAATGTCCTTAAACTAACAACGGACCGAAATGTCCTTAAACTAACAACGGACCGATACGTCCTTAAACTAACGACGGACCGATACGTCCTTAAACTAACGACGGACCGATACGTCCTTAAACTAACGACGGACCGATACGTCTTTAAACTAACGACGGACCGAAACGTCCCTAAACTATTACCGCAGCATCCTTAGGCTGACGAGATGGATAAAAAAAAAGAAGATAAAAAAATGATAAAAAAACGGTATGTCCATAAGCAAAATGGGCACGGATGAAAACCCGAAAGGGCTCCGTGAGTAAAAACAGCAGGGCTGCCGGCAAGTGTTCGTGAAAACCCGAAAGGGCGCGACCTTGTAAAAAAAAAAAAAAGAAAAAGAATAAAAAAAAAAACGGTATGTCCATAAGCAAAAGGGGCACGGATGAAAACCCGAAAGGGCTCCGTGAGTAAAAACAGCAGGACTACCGGCGAGTGTTTGTGAAAACCTGAAAGGGCGCAACCTCGTTAAAGGACACTTACAGAGTCCTCTCGACCTTGTAAGGAGAAACCACCTGTGTGAGATCCTTACGACTCACAAAGGAGCAACACACTTAGGGATCCCCACGATTCCTAAGGAGAAAATGCACTTGCGAGATCCTTACGACTCGTAAGAAGAATTCTCTTATGGGACCCTCACGGCTCATGAGATTTGAAAGTCTTAAGTTACAGAAACCTAAACCTGTTCTTAAGCAAATCCTCCACAACCTTCGATATTGCCCTACAAGATGCTCAATACTGACCCTTGTATACAATCCACGGGCGCGAAAAAACATTTCCCCGGCAAAGTCCCACCCGTGACTAGGGATATGTCCATATGATGAGCAACCCTTGTAGGTCCTCTTGACCTATAAGGAGAAAACCCTCTTGTAAGATCCTTACGACTTGCAGAGGAACATACACTTAGGAATCCTCACGATCCCTAAGGAGAAAATACACCTGCAAGATCCTCACGACTTGTAGGGAGAAATACCTTTGTGAGACCCTTACGGCTCATGAAGTCAAAAGCCTTGGTCGACAGGACCCTTAACCCTGTTTACTAAGCCACCTTTATTCAATATCGACAGAGGCAAATGATGATTCGCTCCTGGCAACATCCCAGTTGCAGCGGTGCTGATGCCGAAATCGGTGTCTAAAATCCAAGATCGCGGCGAAAAAGCTAGCAAGCCACACATGCCTACGAAATAGCCGAAATGATGGGGCAACTTGCAATAAAAAGCAGCAAGTAAAAATGTATGCATGAAAAATAGCCGAAACGATGGGGCAGCTCGTAATAAAAAGCAGCGAGTAGAAAATAAACAAATAGCCGAAATGATTGGCACCGCGAAAAATAGCCGAAATGATGGGGCAATCGCGACCTTCGCGATATAAAAGCTGAAACGATAGAGCATCGCGGAAAAAGAAATAAAATAAAAATAAAATGTATACCTTACAGGTGATGTTCCATCACACCCTGTATACAATCCAATGGCATAAACAAAAAGGGAACATACCTCCCTCCCCCAGGTTTCACCAAAGAAAGAAGCTAAATCTCGACAGGCCACAAGCGACCTAAAGATCATCCCAACACTCGTCTCATAACAATGGACACAACTTCAAGCTAAGCGGAACAGCGGCAACTCCCAGTTCCATGGCTCGGTGGTATACATATCGCCAACAGTCAAACCTCCATCCCGTGAAATGCGGATACAATCAACAAAATTCCTGGTTACATGGAACGCGGATAACGTCACTCTTTGACCCCGTGGAAAACGTCCAGAGCGGATCCTGGTCCTCGCAGAGCACGGCAGTGAACCCGTGTGAAGCATCCAGAGCGGAGCCTAGTCCTCGCCGAGCACGGCAGTGAACCCGTGTGAAGCATCTAGTGCAAAATTCCTGGTTACGTGGAACGCGGATAACGTCACTCTCTGACCCCGTGGAAAACGTCCAGAGCGGAGCCTAGCCTTCGCCGAGCACGGCAGTGAACCCGTGTGAAGCATCTAGTGCAAAATTCCTGGTTACGTGGAACGCGGATAACGTCACTCTTTGACCCCGTGGAAAACGTTCAGAGCGGAGCCTAGTCCTCGCCGAGCACGGCAGTGAACCCGTGTGAAGCATCTAGTGTAAAATTCCTGGTTACGTGGAACGCGGATAACGTCACTCTCTGACCCCGTGGAAAACGTCCATAGCGGAGCCTAGTCCTCGCCGAGCACGGCAGTGAACCCGTGTGAAGCATCTAGTGCAAAATTCCTGGTTACGTGGAACGCGGATAACGTCACTCTCTGACCCCGTAGAAAACGTCCAGAGCGGAGCCTAGTCCTCGCCGAGCATGGTAGTGAACCCGTATGAAGCATCTAGTGCAAAATTCCTGGTTACGTGGAACGCGGATAACGTCACTCTTTGACCCCGTGGAAAACGTCCAGAGCGGAGCCTAGTCCTCGCCGAGCACGGCAGTGAACCCGTGTGAAGCATCTAGTGCAAAATTCCTGGTTACGTGGAACGCGGATAACGTCACTCTTTGACCCCGTGGAAAACGTCCAGAGCGGAGCCTAGTCCTCGCCGAGCACGACAGTGAACCCGTGTGAAGCATCTAGTGCAAAATTCCTGGTTACGTGGAACGCGGATAACGTCACTCTTTGACCCCGTGGAAAACGTCCAGAGCGGAGCCTAGTCCTCGCCGAGCACGGCAGTGAACCCGTGTGAAGCATCTAGTGCAAAATTCCTGGTTACGTGGAACGCGGATAACGTCACTCTTTGACCCCATGGAAAACGTCCAGAGTGGATCCTGGTCCTCGCAGAGCACGGCAGTGAACCCGTGTGAAGCATCCAGAGCGGAGCCTAGTCCTCGCCGAGCACGGCAGTGAACCCGTGTGAAGCATCTAGTGCAAAATTCCTGGTTACGTGGAACGCGGATAACGTCACTCTTTGACCCCGCGGAAAACGCCCAGAGCGGAGCCTGGTCCTCGCCAAGCACGACAGTGAACCCGTGCGAAGCATCCAGAGCAAATACCGGACTATGGAGTCCTTAAAATCCACGGACTATGATGTCCTTAACCTCGACCGTGATGTCTTAAAACTAACGATCAACCCCCCCCGATTCCCTACGGATTCTGCCTTGGTTTAAGGGTACATCTCTTCACTCCTTTGATACCTGGCGTTGTAATTCCTCAATGTCTTCAAAGAGGTGACGGGTCCCTGCAACCAAACATCGGACTGTGGAGTCCCTAAATCCACGGACTATGAGGTCCTTAACCTTGACCGTGATGTCTTAAAACTAACAGCGGACTGTAGAGTCCTTAAATCCACGGACTATGAGGTCCTTAACCTTGACCGCGACGTCTTTAAACTACAATACCTGGAGAAACTCCTGACTCCGTAAAACACGGACAAGGGTAGCCACATCCAGCACTTACAAGTCATCACGACCTGTGAGGAAGAAAAACTCTCTTGTGAGATCCTTACGACTCTCAAGGGAAAACCCGCTTAAGAATCCTCACGATTTTTAAGAAGAACTTACACCTATGGGATCCTCTCGACCTGTAGGGAGAAAAACTCTTTATGAAACCCTCGTGGCTCATAAAATGCAAAAGTCTTGGGAAGCAGATCTTAACCCTGAATCCTGAGCCATTGCTGTCCTGCAAGGAGATCAAGGTAGAATATCCGCAGAATACATTCAATGAAAAGGAGACACATCATTGAGAAGAAAAATGTATCTTTTATTCATAAACCAAAATGGGTACAAAGTATAATTCATGAAAGAAACAAAAAGAAAATACTCTCATCCATGAGTATGTACAAAAAGGAAGGAAAAGATACAAATGTTTCAAGCCGGAGGGCGATTCAGCAGCTTGGTCAGCTCATCCTGCTTTTGTTGGACCACGGCTTCATGACGCAAGATCTCCAAAAGACGAGCCTCCGCCTGAGCTTGTTGGGCCTGATATGAAGCAAGCCGGGCTTCAAGCTCTTTCTCAGTGGCCTTACGAGCCTCGACCCTCTCGCGGGTGAACGCGGCAGCTTTATCGAGAGCCACCACCTCTTTGATGGACTCCTGGAGCACTCGCCAGAGTTTGTATGCTTTGTTGGCCTTGGCTGTGAGGCTGGTCTAAAGCTCGCTCAACGACTTAGAAGCTGGCTCCCTCTCCGAAAATTTACGGTCAAGGCCTTTTCTCGCACAACAATATGTTCGCTACGTGTCGCTCTATCAGGCCGCGTAAGCTCGCTTTCATGACCACAGCCTTGGATACAAAACATTTGTAAGACCCTATAAATGGGCTTCCGCTTGACGAGAATAATCGATCTAAAACGCGCTCACATCACCTGATGTGAAAAGCAACAAGAAAGATTTCCAAAGTATTTCAAGCATGCATTCGCAATCATATGAGTATTCAAAAAAGAAATATAATAATAATAGCATTTGCAATCGTACGAACATAATGCCCAAGAAGGTCTGATACGCATGAAAGTGATGATCGCATTTGCAACTAAAGAAGGTTCTCATAAGAAGAATACAAAGTTTATTTATGCAAGCGGAAATATACATTCTAGCACCAAGCCTACAGAGAAATTCGGCCTAGAACATAAGGAAAAGGAGGGACTAATTTGAAAATGCTACGCTAATGGAAAAAGGTCACCAAACACGGGATCAATGGCATAAGGGTTAACAAAACAAAGAACGAGGTTCTCCATCTCTCTTGCCGCTCTCTCCAGCACGTCAAAGCGACGGTTCTCGCGAGGAGTCGCTCCCCATCGATTGGCGCCATGTTCGTCCGCGAAAGCAAACATAATAGCTCGCCGGGCCTTTATCTGGCTCAGCAGATGAATTGAGCAATCCTTTAAAGCCTGAGTAATCAGGCACGCTTCATGAAAGCCCTCGAGTTTTTCTTCCGCCGTGTCAAGCATCGCCAGGGTCATCTCCGCCGGATGAGGAGGGATGTCGGCAAGCACGGCCGTGAGGATCATCCGGAGCCAGAGGGAACCCATTGGGAGGGGGGACCCCCTACGGATCGAAAGTTCATACATGGCTGAGTCGCATTCGTTGTCGGTAAGGAGGGGATCCACCAACCGAGCAGCAAAGCGGGGGATCATCTCCTCAATAGGAACTTCCCATGGCTGTCGACGAGCATGAGGACGATTGCAGGCCATGGCGCTCGCTTGTTTCTCAAGACAAGTTACACCAAAATATAAAAAAATAACATAAATCTCTCTGTGAAGGGAAAAGAAAGCTATAGCCCCATATATAAAGAAGCGCATTAAGTGCTGTACGCGGAAAATCTTGCATGGTGAAGCTATTTCTAAGGCCCAAAAAAAAAGAGGGAAGACATTGGAAATCAGGAAAAAGAACGATTTCCAAGGCGCCTTCTCTGCATCCAATGCCATGCACAGAAATATGGCATGAAAAATTGAATAGCCCCATAAAAGGCCCCTCACGTGTGGAGCACGCGAGCACCATGCTCGGTGCGTACTAAGAAATGAAACAATGCCTTGCACACATCAACAAAAAATAGATGACAAAATTCAAAAAAAAAGGGGAGGGGGGCACGCAAACGCAAAAGAACACGATAAGTTTATCATTCATGCTTTAAAAAGGTTCATACAAAATGAAAATAAAACGATTACAACGGCAAGACCTCAGGCGCGGGGCACGGATTGAGAAACTCAAGCTTGACCTTGTCCAAGATCCTCCAAGCATTTCGAACTGCCCGAGTATGTCTTCTCTCGCGATCGCAAGCGTCGGGGTCCTCGCGGATGTCCTCAACCCTACGGTAGGCGGCAAGTATGGCCGACTGCTGAAACGCCTGGTGCAAAAGATCAATGAGGTTGTCACGCCTTCTCTTCGAGATCAGACTCATCAGATACACCGAATGTATCTTATCCTCAGCAACGTCCAACGCCCTGAGTGGCACACCGGCGCAGAAGAGAGGAAGAGCCTCCCAAATCGCCAGCACGATGAGCCTCAGAAGAGAAGAGCGACGAGGGAGTAGCCGATGGTTGTACTCGTCAAAGCGGCTCATAATCTCGGCACACTGAGCGTTGGTGAACTCCTGATTCTGACTACGGCCCAGGGCACGAATATTCCCGTAGGAAATGATTTCGTTGAGATTATACAAATGAGCGTCCATGATACCTGAAATAAAAATCAGGACAATTTATCACAAACCCTCTTCTTCTTCACTAATCACAGAATGACTTATTAAGAAAAGGGAATTAAATTCCCAGAAACATTTTTGGATGGAATTAAATTCCATGGAGTTGAACCACCATCATCATCTCCCCAAGGATCATCCGACCCTAAGAGATCTACTGATGGAGGTTAAAGAAATTGAAGAAAAAATGGGTTCTTTGTGAAATCCTTAATGTGGATTTAAAATCCAGAGAGTTCTTTTAAAACGAAGGTGCTTCAGCCGTTCAACATTATTACCTGAGGAAAAGGGATCCTTCAACAGAGTTAAACTCTGGAAAATGTCTGAGGCAGAGAACTAAGCTCTGGAAACGAGAATTAAATTCTCAAAGGAAAAAGCTCTCGAGGGAAGAAAGATGAGCAAAGTGAAGGCTCTTCTGAAAAGACAGTGGTATTTATAGGATGTGATGGAGATGCTTCATCTTCTCAAATCCCAAAAGAAATCCAACGGTCACAAAAGGTGACAGCGTTGCACTCACGTGCTGACACGTGAGAACAACGCTGTGGGGGCATTTGTTTCCTGATTTAAAATCAGAAAAGCTTATGGAAAAAGCTTCAGAAAAGGGTCACGTGCTTACACGTGACCAGCAGTCACGTGACACCTAAAAGCATCAGCAAGGCAAATTCGGCTTCCCGATTACATCAAAGATAAGGGCTTCAGAAAGGGTCACGTGCTCCCACGTGACCTGGGTCACGTGTTGGCACGTGACAATCAAAAGCGGCTTCAAAACCTGACAGCTCCCTGAACAAATCAAGAAAAAGGCTTCAGAAGAGGTCACGTGCTCCCACGTGACCAGGGTCACGTGTTGGCACGTGACACTCAAAACATCAGACTCATTCTCCGGTTAAATCAAGAAGAAGGCTCCATGCCAGGGTCACGTGCTCACACGTGATCAGTTGTCACGTGGTGGCACGTGATAGTTAAGCAGCAACCAGAAGGCAGAGTGCAAAAGAAGAAAAGGGCTCGTTACAAGGGGGTCACGTGCCCACACGTGACCAAGGGTCACGTGGCCGCACGTGACCAGCTTTCAAAGCCCATTTGGTAAACAGAATTAAATTCTGAGAAAAGACCTCTCAAGTCTTTCCAAAAGCAACCGATTGAATTAAAGATTTAGAGTGATTAAATATCATCTATCTATTTGGGAAGATTTCCCTTTTAAATCTAACAGAAATCACAAAGGAGAATCGCTGGATTTGAAATCCAATGGTGAATAAAATTCACCTAATAATCCAAAGGTCCAGAACGAATGATGGATGCAAATCAAATCTCTCAATGAAGATACGTCAAAAAACTAATTGACTCGGCTGCTTCTCCTATAAATAGGAGCCGAGACACACAAAAAAAGATATACACACACAGAGGGAAGAAAAGGGAGAGAGCCTTGATACTTTGAGGAATCTGGATCTTCTGCAAAAGAAAACCCTAGGTAAGAAAGGGAAGGCTTTTTGAAAGAAAGAGAATTTAATCCTCAACAGAGTTCAACTCTGATGTAAAACAGAAGAACATATTTCTTCTCTCTTAGATGGAGGATCTGTAAAGCGCACATCTCCCCTTGAAGTTGAGAATTTAATTCTCAATGGGTTGAGATCCTGCCATGCAGATCCAAAGCATAGAGAGGGAATGGAAGCACGAGAATTTAATTCTCACAGAACTATAGGAATTTAATTCCTTTAAAATAAAATTAGGGTTTGACCCTGTGTCATGGGAATTTAATTCCTTCAGAATAAAAAGAAACAGGGTTTAACCCTAATTAAGAACTTAGTTCTGTTAAAACAACAAGAACGTAATTCCCTTAATCTTACTCCCCAGAATAATTCTCTAACAGAGAGTGGGAGTTTAATTCCTTAAAGCTTTTATTAGGGTTTAACCCTATTCAGTTCTTCATATATATGAGGAATTTAATTCCTATAGAAAATTCAGGGTTCAACTCTTCAAAAGGAACTAGGAATTTAATTCCTCTGGAATTATTGTCAGGGTTCAACCCTACGAGGAATTCAATTCCTGAAAGGGATTAACAGATCTTCTAAACAACTACAGAAAAGAAGGGTCACGTGTCACCACGTGACCCCCCCAAAAGATCTACAGAAAGCCCTTTGAGGCAGTGCCTCATGTGACCCACGTGACCCTTGACAGAAGCTTTAACATACCTCATTTAAACACCCGTCACGTGATGACACGTGATGCTCCAAAAATGCGATCTCCTCAGAAGAACAAATGAAGGGAGGGCGCCCTCACGTGTTGCCACGTGACCCCTCTTGCCTCAGCGTCTAACGCTAAATTGGAACTCCCGAATCCAGTGTTAAAACATTGTTGGGCCTTAGTGTTCAACACTAATCAAAGAACTTTATTTGCAGTGTTCAACACTGATTACCTTAGTGTTTAACACTAATTTGAGATCTCCGTTGCCAGTGTTTAACACTGATCTGTTTTAGTGTTTAATGCTAATTTGAAAGCCTTGTTGCTGGTGTTTAACACCAATTATCTTTTAGTGTTAAACACTAACCTGTCAATTTCATTCCCAGTGTTCAACACTGATTGGTCTGTAGTGTTTAACACTAGGCTTTGGCCCAATTGGCTAAATGGCTAGAGACAAAGTCTCTCCTTCAATGGACCAACAGGAAGCCAATATTCCAGACATGATTGGACTTAGCCCAAGCTGGCCATAAGTCCTCAATTCGTAATTAACTGGGCTAATGGGCTCATAACATAATTAATTGGTCTTGATCCCAAATTGGGCCAAGGACTATTTAATCCACTCCGGTTCCAGGGTACATCTCTTCATTCCTTTGATACTTGGCGTTGTAATCCCTCAACGTCTTCAAAGAGGTGACGGGTCCCGATGACCACACATTGATACGGAATGTGGGGTCCTTAAACCCATGGACTACGACGTCCTTAACCTCGACCGAGATGTCTTAAAACTAACAATGGACTGTGGGGTTCTTAAACCCATGGACTACGACGTCCTTAACCTCGACCGAGATGTCTTAAAACTAACAATGGACTGTGGGTCCTTAAACCCATGGACTACGACGTCCTTAACCTCGACCGAGATGTCTTAAAACTAACAATGGACTGTGGGGTCCTTAAACCCATGGACTACGACGTCCTTAACCTCGACCGAGATGTCTTAAAACTAACAATGGACTGTGGGTCCTTAAACCCATGGACTACGACGTCCTTAACCTCGACCGAGATGTCTTAAAACTAACAATGGACTGTGGGGTCCTTAAACCCATGGACTACGACGTCCTTAACCTTGACCGAGATGTCTTAAAACTAACAATGGACCGCAATGTCCTTAAACTACCCATGGACCGCAATGTCCTTAAACTAGCGATGGACCACTATGTCCCTAAACTGGAACAATAGAGCCAATTGCTCTTTTGTTGGATCTAAACGATCCCGTTTAAGTTGATCTTAGCCTCAAATATGGCTAACGTATCCTTAAACCTTCAAACAGACTGGACTATGAATCCCCCCAATTAACTTCGGTTCAAGTGTACATCTCTGAACTCCTCTGATATTTGTCGTTGTAATCCTTCAACGTCGTCAGAGAGGTGACGGGTCCCGACGGCCATACATTCAATGGACCACTATGTCCCTAAACTGGAGTAATAGAGCCCCAAATGCTCTTTTGTCGGATCTAAACGATCCCGTTAAGTTGATCTTAGTCTCAAGTTAGATTAACGTATCCTTAACAAATGTTTGAGTTGATCTTAGCCTCAAATATGGATAACGTATCCTCAAACCAAACCCCCAAACCCAAATCTAAGATAAATACGGATTTGGACTAGTCCACGTCCTACGGGCGACGACGTAACTCAGTCTCCGTATACAATCCACGGGCAACCACAAACAAAACAAACACACACGACACGAAGTGACCATCTGGAGAAGGAGAAAGTTGTTACCGCAACGCAGTAGCGTAATTAACTGCAGGGGCTTGCGCCTGCAGGGAAGAGCGTCCCCACAATCAAAAACCCCTCGTGCGAGGGGGAATCTGACGAAGTCTGCTACATCGGACGCATCCGTTTAAACCTTCGATACATGGTGCCATAAATCAACTTGGCATCTTCGGAGAGGTGGACGGATAGCACCAATTAGCATCTGCCCCGAACCTCAGGCACGGACGTCCCCGCGTCCCGGCCGCCGTTCGGAGGGGAACAGTACGGTCATTTTTGCTCAGTCAAGGACTCGTGCGGGTGGGTCTAATGCAATCAAGATAATGACGGGTTGAACTTGGCTAGGATCCTTGATATGTTGGCTCAGTCAAGGTCACTTGGGTCCTAGGGGTAAAAAATCACATCGGGAGTTTCTAAAGAAACTGAAACTTGCCAGGCATGCGCATACCTTCTGGAGTGTGATAACGTAAGTGGATTCCATCACGTTATCATGCGATGATAGTTGGAGGAGAATTTGAGGTTACAGTGGGAGGTTTCCTGATTAGATAAATTGATAACCATTCTGATCTAGCTTAGAATGCACGCAGAGTGTTTCTTTTCTCTCTCTCTTTGGCAGCGACCATGACCCGACCCTTGACTATGACTCAGTGACCAAGTTAACCGAACCTTCTTAAAACACTGGCTTTTGGATTTTCAGAGTTGCATACCTTATTGCCACTCCTACTTTTACCCTTTTCTCCAGGACACCCCGTATTACTACGAACATCCACTTCCATTAGATAAAACCATCGTATGGTTATATACGAACTTGAAGGAACTTGTTCCAGATTCGAGGATAGTTTCCGGTTCTGAGAGAAAACGAACAGGATTATTCAGTTGTCTTTTCCTTTTACCTTCTCTCAGGTTGCGAGTGTTCCTTGGATTAGGACAGCAGACCTATTACGCTAATTGGATAGTCTTCTTCCAAACCATAGGCAGGTGCCGAACGGTAGGGAATGAAGAAAGCCGATTAGCCTAAGTGTGGTGTACAGAAGGTATTAAGTAAAGACAAATAAAGGGATCAGAAGGAGGGCAAAGTAAATTGCGACTGCTATTCACGACCAAACCAAGTATTTCATTACCACTCCCACTTCACCTTTGTATTTCTCCAGAACACTCCGTATCACTATGAAGATCCACAGTTATTTGGATACTCCATCATATGGTTATATACGAACTCGAAGGAACTTGTTCCAGTTCGGGGATGGATTCTGGTTCAGGAGAAATAGGACTAAGGTTTATTCAGTTGTCTTTTATCTTTACCTTCTCTCGCATTGCGAGTGCTCCTAGGATTAGGACAGTACACCTATTACGCTTATTGGATAGTCTTCTTCCAAACCATAGGCTAGTGCCGAACGGTGGGGAAGGAAGAAAACCATTTAGCCTAACGATGGTGTGCAGAAGGTAGCGACTAAAGACATATAAAGGGATTTGGAGAGATGGCAAAGAAATATACGGTTACAGTTGTGAATCTGACAATAGAATAGGTATTATTAGGAATACCCGGATACCCCTTCGAAACATTTACATGTTTCAGTTTTACTATGCATTGTTAATAGAAAACTGATTTCCCAATTAGACACTTGCTCCAGGGTATGTATTTACCAGGTATGATTCTCACATCTGTATGGTTTTACAGATGATGAGTGGGAGTAAGTTATTGGGAATTAGGTGATCATCCTCATTATATCGGAATTCGTTGTAATTGGTGATATTTGAGGAAATCGCCTGGGCTGTTTGCCGGACGGCAGATATTTGGTTTTGAATATCCGTTGTTATGCACCAATTTCAAATTGATATATCTGTATGTTTATTTTTATAAAGTGAGATATAACTTTTTGGAATTATGTCCATGACATTTACCTATATCAGTGGATGGTTAGGTAAGGAGCATTAAACAGCGGTGTAATTCTTCTTAACCATAAGTACAGTTTTCAACCTACGACACACAGGGTTTGAGTTATTCAACTCAACGGACTTATACAATGTATTGTATGTTGTCCAGTGTCCATTAGGACAGAGGGGTTGGTCCTCGTACTATATTCTGTTTACTTACGACTTCTCTAGTTCTTAGACAGGTATTTCGTAGAAACACAAGGTCCAAGTTTTGATAAGTTATAGGTATAAGAGTAAAGTAGAGAACCAGATGTTGCAAATATCGGGATTCTTCAAGGTGATCGAAGATGTAGATACTTGTGCATAGTATTCAGTTGATAGTAATGGTTTTGAGAAACTTGTTTCTCTTTCAACTTAATCATATTTGGATATACTCCTAAGTTGAGTAACGCTGATCGGCCTCCTTCCATTTAGTTGACATGCACTGGAGACAGCTACATGATTTGAATCTGGTTCCAATTAAATCAGTACCTCTGTTTCTATATTGGATATAGAACGGTTCATATCTTAATGATGTTAAGGTACGGGAAGTTGTCCGGCTTATGCTTAAAACCAGACTCTGGATAACTCAAGGCACGTTTCTGTAATGGCTGTTTGTGGGTTGACCCGGGCTATGACGAGGGTTGACTTTCTACCATCTGGAAGATCAATAGTGATATTGTTCTTGACTCGCCACAGTTTTAATAAAAATGGATTTTTTCAGAAAACAGTAGTGGGAGTATGGTAGAACTGGAAGTGGTTCCAGAACCGCAAATGATTACTGAAAATTTTATAAGAACCTAAAGATTCAATCTGGTTTGACATTCCATTGGCCACTCCGCAGATATGGTGGGTAACCTCAGGCACTCGAGAGGTACTTCGGTATGCTCAAGGACGGTGACAGGGAGGTTCTTGTTTACCCAGACTTGCCATTGCTATTGTTCCAGACTGTGAGACCCGGCAGGAGGATGAGTATAGCGTCGTTCTGAACTGGCTTTAGAAGTGCACGTGTATATTATTCTGCCAGAGGGTTTCCGTAGTCAGTGGGAGCAGCGGAAGCATAGTGGACAAGTGGCTTATGTCTATTTATAGACTAAAGCAGATATAGCGGAGATAGATCATCTATTTCTGATGTGACAGTCATAGGTTTGACTTCATCAGAATAGGGGATGGATCTGTTAAGAAGGTAGTAGGGTGTGATGTCCTGGTATTTAGATTACACACACAGAGTAGGAAGTGAAATTCCTATACTACAATCGGTTATACTTTGGTTGTCACACAGTGGTTTCTCCACATAGGGCTTGGATATTATATCTGACATTCTGGTAACTAGGTCTATGGTTTTAGATCTAGATTTGGGTAGTTTCCCAATCTGGGTACTTAGACAGCATTCTATAGGTATTTTAGAATGGACGATTCCTGACACGGTAGTATACCTGCAGGTGATGGAGCCACCCTCTCTAAAAGTGTCTTACAGACTAAAGGGGAGAGAGATGTGCATGATTGGCAGATCACTTGCTTAGGCAATTGAGTCAATCATGAGAAGTCAAGTACCACACCAGAAATTGTTTTTTGCACTAGATGCAATAAGTTGATATTAATCCTATCCTGGAGAAACGTTCGGAAGCAGTTTTAGAATACAAGTGGATGTTCTAGGGATATGATAACAACAAACTCTTTCGGGAGACGTTATCATTCCAGGCTTCCAAGGTGACCTGGATGACAGAGTGACTGTCAGAGTTATAGTTTTCCCTCTGACGAGGGGCAGTAGTTTGGACGGGTGGTCCAAGCGGATACTGAGGGAGGCATGGCGCAGGATACTGATTATATTAAGTTGTCGATCCAGTCTAAGAAGTTTGGATTTGGAGTTCATTTATGAACTAGGTCCCATCAGATATCCAGACATATTCTAAGACAGGTATTGCTCATTTCGGGAGATGGCTTTCTTCGCGAACTTGAGATAAAGAGAGACATAGAAAGAAATATCAGGGCGGATCCACCCACTGAGGCTATTCCTCGAACACAATAGTTTCGCAAACGGGCTTTATGAGACTGATTAGTAGAGGAATTGGGTGATCGGTATCACACGGGCTGTGAGTATGCGACGTCGCAATAATTAGCCTTGAGTGTAAGTGGGAGATTGTTGGATATAGTGCCCTCAGAGTCAATTATTGGATCGCAGGCACGTGATTGCAATGATTGAGGGATGACCTATACCGGTAGGACAGTCTTACTCGAGAGGTTTGTATACTATCTGGTTTGTCTTTATCATCGTGTACATGCTTTAGGTGACATTGTAGTTCACTATTACACGTTGATAGAGAGTAGTATGCTACCATGGTTTGTCTTTATCATCGTGTACTGCTTTAGGTGATCTTACAGGTCGCTATTACACGTTGATAGAGCCCTTAGGATTCTTGCTTGACTACCAGCAGTATGATGGCGATCATATACATGAGAGTTGGGTAGTCTATAAGCACATCCTTAAAGTGGTCCCTAGTCGTGGGAGTTTCGAGACTGGGCATCGATACTCCATTAGTAGACTAGTGTATACAGTCGAAACCCCGACAAGGGGCGGTGGCTGGTCTCACAAGCCATTGGTGTCAGTTGGTTCACCTAAGATGTATACAGGTGCTCATTGGGTTATGAGTACACCGGACAGGACTCGCCGGGAACATGCTAGTTGGTATTATGTTAGTGTATATGCCCTAGAGGCCATTACTGTATCATACTAGTTTGTATATTACTTAATGGAAGCTTGGGATATTCACCATTGTATAGACAATCTTGCTCAAAATAGTAGTATGCTACTTGGTTTGTTTCTACTTCAATGTGTGTACATGTGTTTCTTTTAACATATCGCGTATACACATTAGTGGAGCCCTTAGGATCCTTGCTTGATTACCAGCGTTGTGATGGCAGTCACACTCGTGGGGGCTGGGTAATCCACAAGCACATCCTTATGCAGGTCCCTAGTCGTAGGACTATCGAGACAGGGCATCGATACTCCGGAGTAGACTAGCGTATGCGCTTCTCATCCCAGCAGAGGAGACGGTCTGTCCCACAGCCGTCAGTACGTCGTACTTGAGATAGTATGCGGGTGCTCGTTAGGTTACGAGTACACTGGACAGGACTCGTCGGAAACTGATTGGTTGGTACTATACCTATCGTCAGTTGTCAGTTCCTAGGTGACATGAGTACAGCTTAGTCCGCTGACTTGACACTGTCACTTCGCCTCGAGTGTGTTCCCACTGTACTTTGATTACTACCCTACCACGGCTCAAAGGAGTCGTGCAAACAGGTAGTAGTTGGGTGCAGTCCCGAAGCACTTGGAGGCAGTGACGGTTAGACAGAATTCGTCTCTCCCGGTATTGGGAATTGATATGGCGCTGTGTCAAGGAGAGCCATTACACACAGTCGTCCCTAGCCAGAGCAAGCGAGATGCATTGGTAGGTTTCCAGTGTTATCTCAGGGTGTTCTGGGCTACACTCTGACACGACTTGTACCGCTATTAGGGGACTGACGTTCACCGCCCCCTAGGCCCGCCATGCGATATTCTCAGACGAACAGACCGGACTGTACGCAGATTGTCATATTCAGGCTCAGTAGGAGTTCAGATGGGTTTCACCTCGTCAGTCTTCTTATCGGCATCTACCTGGGGGCCGTTACGCACAGCTAGTGCCGCTTGCGGTCTGTGGTTAAACTCACTGTCAGCGTAGTGTCGAGTCTTTAGAGTCCCACACAGAGAGCTATTCGCCTTTAGGCAAAAGAGTAGAGGTCGTATGGTTTTGCGACAGGGTTCGGTCACATCCGCGCACTTGTGCACGTTTGGTGTCCGGGCAGTTATTACTAGCGGGCTTTAGTTTAAGCCAGATCCTAGTATACGTTTTGGGATTGGTTTTATCTCGTTTGTATTTGTGTTCCTCAGAACGCGGATGCGGGTGTGTATGCACGGTTGACAGAGACAGAGGCAGAGGATTCTCATTAGGATTGTTGACTGTTGACTTTTGCTAAACCCTAATGAGACTTAGAAATATGATTAATAATAATATTAATTAAGTATTATTGTGACATGGTTGGGTTGAAAGGTTGACTTTGTTGACTTGTTGACGTTGTTGACCGGTTGACTAGGTTGGACTTGTTGACCATCATCATGACAATGGCTATCATTTCATGGCATTGACCTTTGCTTGCTTGTTTTGTTCACAAATTGCATTTAATGCATGAAATGATATTTCCATTTGATATAATAACAACCATCACATAATACTCAATTATTATTATTTGTTATGATTATTTTGGATTATGAGAGCAAGGGTGAAAAAAAGTCTTGCTCATTCTATCATTCTCATTCTCTCTCATCCTCAAGCTCTCCCTCTTCCACTTGCTCTCTCTCTAGCTCAAGGAAACTCCCTCTCATGAGTTGAGAACCATTTCCTTAGAGATAAAACCCAAAACACTTTTCTACTCATCCTAGTATACAAGGTCTAGCAAACCAAGTGTTCTAGTTTCCTCTAGTTTGAGGTTGAAGCCAAAGGTAGAAGCTTTCGGGTGGATCCATCTTCGGCGCAAGCAGACGACGAGGTGAGGCCGATCCGACCACCTCAAGGAGTTGAAGAGAAGGAGTTCAAGTTAAGGTATAACCCCCTAACCGAGTAGGTAACACTTCTAATTAGGTTGTTAGATAGCTAGTTTAACAAAGATCCGTTTTTGAGTCCATGTTACCCCCATCGTAGAAAATCGTTTTTCACCATTTCCGCAACCCCAAAGAACTGAGGACGGGTAACGTAGACTTACAGTAGTATCAGAGTCTAGTTAAACACTATCTAACATGTTAGCAAAGTAACTAGAAGTTCGATCGGAGAAAAAGTCACGAAACACGCCCGAAATGTATACTTTCTGCCGATTTTTTTTTCCTGTTCAAAAATTAATTAATCTTACACTAAAAATCGGCTCAGGCTTTTTAAAACACACCCAAGAAAAATAGTCCATCGACTCGGTCAAAGTGCTGCGGAAACGCGGCAGGAGCATGCTCCCGCCGCGGATCCGCGGCCGAGTTGACTCGGTCGTGAGAAATTTTTCCTGCAGTGTGTTCAATGGGGTGTTTTGGGATTTTTGGAATATGATTTTTCTGCCCAGATTTTCCAGAAAACAAAATTTGTTTTTGGGGTTTAAAAATCCGTATTTTGATCGAACTTCTAAAGACTTTAGCTAACGGGTTTATATCTGTGATGTGATATATGTATTGAACGTCTGCTAATCGCTATACGTCGATTAGTGGGGGTTATACATATCTGTGATCTGTAATGTTGATGGTATGTGTATATGAATTAATTGGATTGTCGCGGATGAATAGCCGGGGGTTTGTGAGATGAGAGTTTTTCTTTATCTTTCAATTCATGTAATTTGTAATTGATGTAATATTATTTATTTGGCCGCACAACCCGGATGAGGTTGTAGCCGTCATTGTATAATTTCTTTTACTGTTTTTTCTCCTAGGATAGACCCATGGAGGGGATGCACAAACTACCGGGTACCTCGAAGTGCCGAGTGGCCTACTCATGTTGTTGAGAGAGGTTGCTTCAGTTCGGGTATTTGGCGGGTAGTTTGCCGCACCCGTGGGGGTCTAGGATGGGGTATTGGCTATTCATCGCGACCGTGTAATCCGCTTTTCGTTACAGGCTCGTACGGAATGCGGATTCCTAGTATATCCAATGTGTTCATCTGTGATCTGGAATGGCTATTATTGCATCTGACAAATGTATATATCTATATATGATATCTATTTAGGCGTTGCTTATGTTTTGCATCCGCGCTAGTCCAGCCCCCGCTCTGTCGTTAGTTAAGTAACCTAACGGGTAATGATGGGGCCCCGTGGCGAATGCGGATGGCATAAGCGTACGTCATATTTTCGTTGTTTTCTGCAATGGTAGGATTAATTGATGGGACACATTAAAATTAATGCAAGAAAATAAACCAAGTAAAAGTCGTTGGAACACTTTCAAAACCACTCGGTTCTTTTCAAAAACCAACTTTTAAATGCGGAGCTTGAATCACTCCTTTTAAAAGCTATCTCGTTCCATCGATTATATCAAGTTCACTACGTTCACGGTTTCGCCAAAACCATTCGTAGCCCTCCATCATTTCAGTTAAATATTCGGTAGTATTCAAGCTATGTATTTTGACCTTACGCCAAGGCATAGTGATTGGTAGCTGCCGGATATTTATCTGTTGCATAGATAGAATGCGTTAGTTTGAGACAGTCGTACTGCCATTTTGGCCTACGTCAAGGGTAGGTACAGGTGGGTTCAAATTAACCTGGATAATGATGAGAAGAACTTGACATATGACTTATGACATTTTGACCTCACGCCAAGGTCATAAGAGCATGGGGCAAAAATCTACATCGGGAGTTTCAAAATAAACTGAAACTTACTAGCGCTGCATACCATTTGGAGTGTGATGATTCTGGTAGGATTCCTTCAGTTTTGTCACGCGATGATATTTGGATCCCGATCCTACTGTGAGTATATGCTACTCCTCGGGAAATTTCTCACTTAACGATCAATGCTATAAACCAAGTAGGTGTCTAGAAAGGTGTTAGCGGGGCTACGCCCCCAGGGAAAAGAGGTTATTTAATTAAGGAACTTCGCGAAAGCGTTGGAAAACCTCCCTCGAAGTACCAACACTGGCCTGGCTGAACGGTTAAGCAAGTATTGTATGGTGAGATTGATCCCGGCTAATTCTTCCTTTTTGGTTTGAGGAGGGATTCGAGAAACAGTGGGAGCCATCCTGTTTAGATAAACTAAAAACCACTATAAACTTGCAAGAGTATCATGCTGAGTGTTTCTTCTCTCTCTCCTAATTGCAGCGACCAATCGTCATGACCGGACTTAAGTTACTTCTAGATAAAAACATACTGACAGGGCCAAACTACAAAGATTGACTCAGGAATGTCAAAATGGCAATCACTTATGACAAGCTGGGGTATCTCCTTACCACCAAAGCTCCCCCTGCCCCAGGTCCCACCTCCAGCATCGCGGATAAGGAAATCCGTAAGACCGGGAGATCGATTGCGCGAAGGCCAAGTGCCTCGTGCTTGCCTCTATGGATAATGAACATCAGAGGAGGCATGAGAATATGGACCTGGAATCCATATTTCTTCATACAAAAGAACTGTATGGAGAGCAATCCCGTATCGCCAGATACGAAGTCTCGAAAAAGTTGTTTTCGACGAGATTGGCCGTCGGATCATCGGTAGCGGAACACGTGCTTAAGATGATTGGCTTCATTGAGGAGATCGCGCACCTTAGGACCACGTTAGAGAATGGGCTCTATACGGACTTGATTCTCCAGTCCCTTCCTTTCACTTACGCCCAGTTTATCCTGAACTTTAACTTGCAAGGAAAAGAAGTTGAACTTCCGGAGCTCCTCAACATGCTGAGGAGTGCAGAGGGCACCCTACAGAAAGGTAGGGAAACATCCACTTTGTTTGTAGGAGGATCTTCCTCTTCTAAGTCCAAAGCGAAAGCCAAGGGAAAGAAGAAGAAAGCCCCCGCCAAACCAAGGGGCGGTGTTAGCAAAGTGGAAGCAAAGGCAACAAAGATAGCGGGGCAGCTTGTGGGAAAGGAAGAATGCTTCTATTGTCATAAGAAGGGACACTGGAAAAAGGATTGCAGGGCTTGGAAGGCCAGAAACCAGGATCCGAAGCAAGTTGCAGCTTCGACTTCAGGTGTGTATGTTATTGAAAACTGTCTTTCAATAAACTCTACTTCCTGGGTATTGGATACCGGGTCAGGATCTTATATCTGTAATTCTTTGCAGGCACTGAGAAGGCGTAGGGTTTTGAAGGCAGGTGATATGACCCTCAGAGTTGCAAACGGAGCTGGCATGGATGCTGAGTCCATAGGGGACTATCACTTGGGAATGTCAGATGGACATGTTTTGGTTTTGCGTGATTGTTATTTTGTACCCAATGCAACCTGTAATATCATATCTGTATCTTTATTATGTAAAGAAGGTTATGAATTTGCATTTGTAAGCAATGTTGTAAACATTCGCCTTAATCAAGTTTTGATTGGGTCAGGTACATTAAACAGTGGTATATACGTATTAAACTAACCACAGATTTTCAATGTCCAGAATACACACAAAAGAAAGTCTCCGGAAACAAATCAGGCTTTCTTATGGCATTGTAGACTGGGTCACATCAATGAGAGAAGGTTGACGAAGTTAGATACAGAGGGATATTTAGATCCATTCGAATATCAATCATATGCAACTTGTCAATCCTGTCTCAAAGGAAACGAAGACTCCGTTCACTGGATACGGAGTAAGAGCGAGCGAGCTCTTAGGACTCGTACACAGCGACGTGTGCGGTCCAATATCTACGCATGCATGAAGCGGTTATTCTTACTTCATTACTTTTACGGATAACTTTTCAAGGTACGGATATGTCTTCTTAATGAAATATAAATACGAAGCCTTTGGAAAGTTCCAGGAATATAAGAATGAAGTAGAAAAACAAACCGGCAAAAGTATCAAGACACTGAGATCTGATCGAGGTGGTGAATACTTGAGTGCCGAGTTCCTGGATTACCTAAAAGAGAATGGAATTCTCTCTCAGCTTACTCCTCCATACACTCCGCAACATAACGGTGTATCGGAGAGACGGAACCGAACCTTATTGGATATGGTACGTTCCATGATGAGTAACGCTGAGTTACCGCGATCATTCTGGGGATATGCACTAGAATCAGCTGCATACCTTTTGAACCGAGTTCCAACTAAGACTGTGCCTACCACACCATATGAGATATGGAGTGGGAAGAAACCCTATTTTCAATATCTGAAGATCTGGGGATGTCCAGCTTTTGTCAAAAAGCAGCATGCGGACAAACTCGAGGCACGCTCAGTACTGTGCAAGTTTGTGGGATACCCAAAGAACTCCAGGGGGTATCTTTTCTATTACGCAGAGGAACAAAAGGTCTTTGTTTCTCGTAATGCCTACTTTCTGGAACACCAGTTCTTAGAAAAGGAAATAAGTAGGAGCGCAATATAACTGGAAGAAATTCCAGAACCACAAACTATTACTGAAAGCTTAGTAGAACCAGAGGGTTCGAAAGAACATGACATTCCTACGCCGCTCCGCAGGAGTAGTAGGTAGTCTCATCCGCCCGAGAGATACTACGGTTTTCTCATAGACGGGGATAGAGAGGATTGCATCATTGATAGTGATGAGCCTACTAGCTTCCAGCAGGCCATTCAGAGCATTGACTCAGTAAAATGGCTGGATGCAATGCGGACCGAAATGGAGTCCATATACACCAACAAAGTATGGACTTTGGACATTGCTCCAGATAGGGTAAAACCCGTAGGATGCAAGTGGATCTTCAAGAAGAAGATTGGTGTAGATGGACAGGTTGAGACCTATAAGGCTAGACTTGTTGCAAAGGGTTTTCATCAAAGACCTGGTTTGGACTATGACGAAACCTTTTCTCCAGTGGCTATGCTGAAATCCATTCGGATTCTTCTTGCCATTGCTGCCTTCTACGATTATGAGATTTGGCAAATGGACGTAAAGACCGCTTTTCTAAATGGAAATTTAGAGGAGTGTGTCTATATGGACCAGCCAGAGAGTTTCATTCAGAGTGGGAGCAGCGGAAAGGTGTGCAAGTTGCTTAAGTCTATCTATGGACTAAAGCAGGCATCGCGGAGTTGGAACATCTGCTTTGATGAGACAGTTAAAGAATTTGGCTTTATCAAAAATCCAGATGAACCATGCATCTATAGTAGATTTGTAGCAAGAACTGTCGTATTCCTCGTATTATACGTGGATGACATTCTTTTGATAGGAAATGACATTCCTATGCTACAATCTGTCAAGGGGTTCTTATCACATAGGTTCTCCATGAAAGACCTGGGTGATGCCACTTACATTCTGGGGATCCGGATCCATCGTGATAAATCCAAGAGGATGTTAGGACTTTCGCAGTCCAGGTGCATCGACACCATACTGAAAAGATTCAGTATGGAAGATTCCAAGCGCGGTAATCTATCGGCTTGTCACGGGATCACCCTCTCCAAAGAGATGTCTCCCCAGACTGATTTGGAAAGGGATCGCATGTCTATTATACCCTACGCTTCTGCGGTAGGCTCTATAATGTATGCGATGTTGTGTACCAGACCGGATGTAGCTTATGCACTGAGTGTGGTAAGCCGGTATAAGTCAAACCCTGGGTAGAAACACTGGATAGCGGTAAAGAACATTCTCAAGTACCTGAGAAGGACTAAGGAGATGTTCTTGGTGTATGGCCGAAAAGACCTCCAGATCGAGGCCTTTGCTGACTCCAGCTTCCAGAGTGACAAGGATGATTCCAAGTCCATGTCGGGTTTTGTCTTTACCCTCAATGGAGGGGCGGTGTGTTGGAAGAGTTCCAAACAGGAAACCGTTGCTGACTCGACGATGGAAGCGGAATACATCGCTGCTGCTGATGCCGCAAAAGAAGCTGTCTAGATGAGGAAGTTCTTGACAGAACTTCAGGTGGTTCCGTCCATTATTGATCCAATACCTCTGTATTGCGACAACAACGGGGCTGTAGCTTTAGCGAAGGAACCCAGGTCCCATCATAAATCCAGACACATCTTGAGGCGGTATCACCTGATCAGGGAGATCGTGGATCGCCAGGAGATTGAGGTTCGGAGGGTGGCTTTAGAAGATAACACTGCAGATCCATTCACGAAGGCCTTGTCCCAGACTCAGTTCGAGCGGCCGATCGAGATGATAGGTCTTCGATACGCCAGTACATGGCCTTAGTGCAAGTGAGAGATTGTTAGTGTATATGCCCTAGAGGCCATTACTGTATCATACTAGTTTGTATATTACTTAATGGAAGCTTGGGATATTCACCATTGTATAGACAATCTTGCTCAAAATAGTAGTATGCTACTTGGTTTGTTTCTACTTCAATGTGTGTACATGTGTTTCTTTTAACATATCGCGTATACACATTAGTGGAGCCCTTAGGATCCTTGCTTGATTACCAGCGTTGTGATGGCAGTCACACTCGTGGGGGCTGGGTAATCCACAAGCACATCCTTATGCAGGTCCCTAGTCGTAGGACTATCGAGACAGGGCATCGATACTCCGGAGTAGACTAGCGTATGCGCTTCTCATCCCAGCAGGGGAGACGGTCTGTCCCACAGTCGTCAGTACGTCGTACTTGAGATAGTATGCGGGTGCTCGTTAGGTTACGAGTACACTGGACAGGACTCGTCGGGAACTGATTGGTTGGTACTATACCTATCGTCAGTTGTCAGTTCCCAGGTGACATGAGTACAGCTTAGTCCGCTGACTTGACACTGTCACTTCGCCTCGAGTGTGTTCCCACTGTACTTTGATTACTACCCTACCACGGCTCAAAGGAGTCGTGCAAACAGGTAGTAGTTGGGTGCAGTCCCGAAGCACTTGGAGGCAGTGACGGTTAGACAGGACTCGTCTCTCCCGGTATTGGGAGTTGATATCGCGCTGTGTCAAGGAGAGCCATTACACACAGTCGTCCCTGGCCAGGGCAAGCGAGATGCATTGGTAGGTTTCCAGTGTTATCTCAGGGTGTTCTGGGCTACACTCCGACATGACTTGTACCGCTATTAGGGGACTGACGTTCACCGCCACCTTAGGCCCGCCATGCGATATTCTCAGACGAACAGACCGGACTGTACGCAGATTGTCACATTCAGGCTCAGTAGGAGTTCAGATGGGTTTCACCTCGTCAGTCTTCTTATCGGCATCTACCTGGGGGCCGTTACACACAGCTAGTGCCGCTTGCGGTCTGTGGTTAAACCCACTGCCAGCGTAGTGTCGAGTCTTTAGAGTCCCACACAGAGAGCTATTCGCCTTTAGGCAAAAGAGTAGAGGTCGCATGGTTTTGCGACAGGGTTCGGTCACATCCGCGCACTTGTGCATATTTGGTGTCCGGGCAGTTATTACTAGCGGGCTTTAGTTTAAGCCAGATCCTAGTATACGTTTTAGGATTGGTTTTATCTCATTTGTATTCGTGTTCCTCGGAACGCGGATGCGGGTGTGTATGCATGGTTGACAGAGACAGAGGCAGAGGATTCTCATTAGGGTTGTTGACTGTTGACTTTTGCTAAACCCTCATGAGAATTAGAAATATGATTAATAATAATATTAATTAAGTATTATTGTGACATGGTTGGGTTGAATGGTTGACTTTGTTGACTTGTTGACTTTGTTGACCGGTTGACTAGGTTGGACTTGTTGACCATCATCATGACAATGGCTATCATTTCATGGCATTGACCTTTGCTTGCTTGTTTTGTTCACAAATTGCATTTAATGCATGAAATGATATTGCCATTTGATATGATAACAACCATCATATAATACTCAATTATTATTATTTGTTATGATTATTTTGGATTATGAGAGCAAGGGTGAAAAAAAGTCTTGCTCATTCTATCATTCTCATTCTCTCTCATCCTCAAGCTCTCCCACTTCCTCTTGCTCTCTCTTTACCTCAAGGAAACTCCCTCTCATGAGTTGAGAACCATTTCCTTAGAGATAAAACCTAAAACACTTCTCTACTCATCCTAGTATACAAGGTCTATCAAACCAAGTGTTCTAGTTTCCTCTAGTTTGAGATTGAAGCCAAAGGTAGAAGCTTTCGGGTGGATCCATCTTCGGCGCAAGGAGACGACGAGGTGAGGCTGATCCAACCACCGCAAGGAGTTGAAGAGAAGGAGTTCAAGTTAAGGTATAACCCCCTAACCGAGTAGGTAACACTCCTAGTTAGGTTGTTAGATAGCTAGTTTAACAAAGATCCGTTTTTGAGTCCATGTTACCCCCACCGTAGAAAATCGTTTTTCACCATTTCCACAACCTCAAAGAACCGGGGACGGGTAACGTGGACTTACATATTATACCTGATGTCAGATAGCAGTTCCCTGGTGACATGTGTACAGGTTAGTTCATCGACCTGAGATCGTCATTTGTCTCGTGTGAGTTCCCACTGTGCTTTGATTACTACCCGACCACGGCTCAAAGGAGTCGTGCAAACAAGTTTTAGTTAGGTATAGTCCCGAGCCACATGGAGACAGTGAGCGGATCGGCAGGGGTTTCGTTTCTCCTGGTATTGGGGGTGAGATCGTGCTGTTTCTAGGAGAGCCATTACACGAAGTCCTTGGTCAAGACAGGAGATTTACTGGTAGGTATTCCAGTAGTATCTCAGGGTGTTCTGGGTTACACTCCGACACGACTTGTACCGCTTTTGGGGGTCTGACTTTTACCAACTCCCTAGTCCCGCCATACAATGCTCATAGACGAACGGACCGGACTGTACGGATATTGTCACTGACTGGCTCAGTAGGGTGTCAGGATGAGTTCGCTCATCGACCTCCCTTTTGGTCAATACCTGGTAGCCCGTTACGTACGGCTAGTACCTCTGACGTGCTAGTGGTTAAATCCACAGCCAAAGTATTGACGAGTCTTTAGAGTCTCCCACAGACAGTTTCTTAAGTTTCGGGCGAAACGTTGTAGAGGCCGTATGATATATGGCAGGGTCCGATCATATACGTGCAGTAGTGCACGGATCATGATCGGACGAATCGTACTAGTGGGCTTTGGTTTAAGCCGGATCCTAGTATTAGATTTGTTGGATTACTTTAATCTCATCGCATTTATGTATATACAGGTGAGAGGTACTCTTGTGATCCATCACGAGTTTAGTTTAGTAGATGCCATTCTCTTTTTATTATTGCAAACATTTAGATTAATGTTTGCATATGGAAATAATGAGCTCAAAACCATGATTAGGTGCATTAATTATGACATGGACAAGGGGGTGACTCATGGTCTTATTCTTTGAACCATGTCATGTTTAGTGATTGATTTGTGAGGTGAAATGAGAGAGAGAGAGAGAGAGAGAGAAAGGGCAGCCATGTATAGTGAGGTTAGCTCTTGGATTTTCTATTCTCACTTTCACTCTCATTTGATCTCAACACAAAAAGAAAAAGAGAGGAACGCTTCTTCTTCCTCCTCCTCTTTCTTGAGCTCATTATCTCCTCACTAATGACATCCAATAAATCCTCAAGAGACAAAGTGATAACACACATTCTCTACTTCACTTTGGGTACGTCGGCTAGCAAACTTCGTGCTCGAGTTGCTTCGGATGAAGCCGGAGCCCGTAAAAAGACTCGAAGATGTGGTGCCCTTTCCGACGAGGAGATCGAGACCGAAGATGCCGTGAGGAGCTTGGGATGGTGGCCAAAGACCGAAGGACACGGATCGTTCGGTATAGCCTTTCTAAACTTTCTCTAGTTGCTAGTTATAGGCTAATGGTTCGATCTGGGTAAAGGTTAAGGTAGCGCCAAGTTTTTGAAAAGTTTTGTTTCCGCATTTTGGCCTCAGAGTGACGGCCGGAGCGCCGCCATAACCTTACAATGGAGCCATCTGGTATACTCGTGTACCAGTCGAAAGCAACATCGGTTAAGCTATGAATGAACTGGCGGAGGAGAAGCACATCATTGCCCCCAGTATTGCCGCATGAGACTTTAAAGTGGGCGATGTGCTGATTCACATTTCCCGTCCCGTCAAATCTTCTGAATTTCGGGATGACATAGTGTAAATCCCCGTTTCCTTTCTAAATGAAGTTTCCTATTTTTCTGAGTTCTAGAGATTACCTTATTCTTGTCTTCGCATATTTTTAATTGGTGGTTAGGCTTAATATTTATATTTTTCCAAACTCTAAGAGTTAAAACCAAAGCCAATTGAACTAAAACCAAAACTAAAACCAAAATTTTAACAACCAAAACCTTAACCAACACTTTCATTTCTTTATTAACCAATTCATAAATTCCCTTAGCCCAATCATAAGAAAAACCCCAAACTATATTTTTCCCTCAGCCCACTAATAAATTTTTACCAATTTATGGAAATTTTACCCCGGCCCACCCCCCTTAAACTTCATTCAGCCACTTCTGTTCTATTTTTTAAAGGGAATCTTTTTTTTGGCCGGCCCGTCTCTCTCGTGCAGCCCACAAAGTTTTTAAAGGAAATTGTTTTTTTCCCGGCCCAAATCCCTGCGGCCCGTGACCCCTTACCTCCACTCAACCCGACCCGCTACAACACTGTGCATCTCCTTCTTCAAATCCCAACGGTAACATCTTTTAACTCGCGCGCGACCCGCCTCCTCCGCCGTCGCTCACGCCCACGCCCTCGCCCTGCCGTTGCCCCCACGTTTTCAACCTCGTCTCCCTTATCTCCCTCACATCTCACTTCCCTTTCATTCTTTCAAAAAAAAATTCCTCATCTCCATCTCTCGAAAACTCACGAACCCACCGCAATCGACTCCCTCCGACGACGGCGAACATCCTCGTCGACCCCATCGTTCTCCATCGCTCACTTTCCTCCACCAACTGAGCTCCCTACACAACCACCTTCGCCTCCAGCACTGCACACCCAACTCCCCTGCACACAACCCAAATTGCAAGCGAGCTCGGCCACCTCACCCCATCGACGCCGGTGAACCCCCATCTCATCTGAAACACCCATCGACCTTCCACCTCCTCAGCCTCATCATCAACACAACAATACCCGACCCCACTGCCCCTCTTCTCTCTCTCTTCAAAAATCCCATAACCCAAGTCTCAAACACAACTGCTCTGTACACGCTACCGGAGCGACGCCGTCGACCGTCGGCAACCCCAACACTTCTCTGGCAAACCGCTGAGCACCCCTAAGCTTCCAGCACGCGCAAGACGACTCCGGGAAACTCCGACGTGAAACTCGTGTTTCGATCTAGGCTCGCGAGAATCCGGTACGTGGCACATATCACGCGTTCGTGACGACGTTGCTGCCTTGCGATCCTGAGGCTTCTTCCAGGCAAGTATTTACTTGCTTCATGCTATAATAATAGTGTTACAAACCTAGATCACGTAGTTTACAAACTTACCGATTATCGATACGTATCGTGACCTAGGTGTTCGATGCTAGATCCCAATGGCAATAATTGTGCAATTTGACGGAAACCGATACTTTCTGTTGGCCCTTATTACGATGAATATCGTGTGTGAAACTCGCTGGATAATACGATTGTTAGTGACAAAAAGTGATACCCCCATATATGTTGTTAAAACTAGAATTCTCTCGTACCTGAAAACGAATAAAATCACCATAAATCATATACATATTGGAAAGATGCGTTAGAGGGCTTAAATCGAAGCCGACTCGACGAACTTTAATCCGATGTAAATTTCTGATCATTTCTGTTATGTAACCATGAAGATAATTGGATCGGAACGCGACTCTGGACTGCAGTCCAGAGCGTTTCTGATTAGTGTGTTCTGTCCAAAGACCTGCGTCACTGTGTTTCCTGAAATCGTACCTTACGGAACTTTACTGTAGATTATAGATAATTCTGTTAGATAAACAAAACAAGTGGTTTCATTCCGATTCATCGCCGTTTGCTATTTTAAACTACATTTAAAAGGGCAGAACGTAAAACTGTTCAGAACAATTTCTGAAATGACATATTGAGATTAAACTGTGTATAACTTTCAACATACGGATGCGATTGAGGATCCGTATGTTGCGTTGATTACTTTATCAAAAACCCTAGATTTCATTTAACTGTGACATCGCTAAATTCTGAGCCCAACTGGGTGCAAATCGTGTCGCGAAACAGACGTTCAGTTCTGAAATTGAAATTTCAGCCGCGAGCTCTTAAACTGAAACAGTTATATCTTGAAAACCGAAATTCCGATTGAACTGAAACAAATTTTGATGAATTACTGACTGATTGTTCTATATATCTTACTTACATCACTTTTGCTGAATTCCTAACATATTAATTTGTGCAATTTATTTTAGTTCATGACATGCATGTTAATTCATAACATACAGAGCTTATTGGTAGCATACAATACATATATCATACCCTTGTCATATACTCAGTGTTAGTGCGTGTGGACATTGCATTATCGTGCGTGATAGATGTTGGTTTAGGAGTGATGAGTACACCAATGGGAAGTGAATATTCGTGACAGTGATTGATACAGTGGACAGTGATGAAACCGTGCTCATTGGTATACTTGTACACAACTAGATCAATATCATAAATAGTGTAAACCTGGGGAAAAAGGGGAAATCAAAGTGGAAAGAGTATCGTATTTAGCGGGACCGTGTTTAGAGGATGATCATTCGAACTGTGATACTGATACGTGTAGGATAGGATCTAGCGATCCGGCTGACAGGGTTATGTCCCGGGCATGTGGGCCGTGGTCTCGGGTATGTACGAGACTCCTGTTAAACATGATCCTCCTTCCACTATATGATTTCAAACATGACCTAGAGACCGATAGGGACACATAACATATTCTGCATCTTATTGTGACACAATGATTACTTGCATTATTCTCATACCAGTATTACCTCATTTACCTGTTGCATCTGATTATAATAATATTATTATTTGTGTCGCTCTGACGACCTGAGTATGCATGCTCAGATTCCGCGGGAGGACCAGCACAGGAGACGGATCTACCTTTCGAGTTCACAGAGATATAGTCTGGTGTACTCGCTATCGTTATTGCTTTTCTTAGAGTGATCGTGATATTGAACTTGGTTAGTTATTGTTCTTATTATCTGTAATCTGTGAACAATGAAATTTTAATGTAATAATTTAGTGATGTGATTCCTTTAATACTGTGCTTTATTTACTGATTACCATGTAATGCTAGAAGCCGAAGTGTGACTACGGCGGGATGATTCCTTGACCGTAGGAGCATGGCTGGCCTAGTCATCCCTCGTTTCCGTATTTTGGGAAGCGGGGCGTGACATGGTTTAGTTGGTATCAGAGCCAGTGTTTAATATCAAGGGATAACATTAACTATGCTGTATTACGTTATTCTTATTTCACTACTCTTGACTTCTATCCTTGAATCTGATCCTATTCTTTTGAATCTTCCAGTGATATGACGTCCCCGAACGACCCCTCCTCGGACTCCAGCTCTCAAGACCGCACGGAAAGAATACTCAGTACACTGACCACTCTCGTGGAAGCTCAGGAGAGGAAGACAGATTTGCTTACTGAGGGACTCAGGGCGATTACCGCTGCAGGAGGACCCTCCGCACTTATTACCGCCCCCGAGGGCGCTACTCCACCAGCTTATCAGGCTAGGGCTGGTACGGTGTCAGACTTCCGACGGTTACACCCAGCTGCGTTCACAGGGCTAGCTGAACCCCTTGAGGCTGAACAATGGCTGGTAAACATGGAAAATTTATTGACAGCCGCCAGGGTTCCAGAGGAAGACAGAGTGGATGTGATAAAGATACAATTAGAAGACGAGGTCCGTACATGGTGGTCGGTGGAAGAAAGCAGACTTGAAGGGTCGATCGAATGGAGCAAGTTTAAGGAGTGCTTCTTAGATCATTATTTTCCTCCCACAGCCAAAGCAGAAATGGAGGAAAAGTTTATTCTTTTAAAGCAGAATGGACGCCTAGTGGACGTTTATGCGGCAGAGTTCAACCGTCTGAGCCGCTTTGCTCCATACATGGTCAAATCAGAAGTCACCAGGGCCAGGCGTTTCCTTCAGGGGTTAGATTTTGAGTTGCAGCAGCTGATTGCATCGTTGGATCTACAGACTTTCGCACAGGTACTCAACGCGGCGAGAGTTCAGGAGCAATTGATTAACAAGTTCAGGAGACCCCCAGTCGTTCCAGCACGTACCCACGCGCCTTCTCGAGGAGCCATACCGGTTCACAGAGCAGGAACGACGCAAATGAAACGCCCGTTTGTACCACAGCATCGCCCCCAGAGACAGGGCGTAACTTGCGGCTATTGCGGTAGAGGAGGACATACTCAGAAGGACTGTCGCCGTGCCAAGGGACAGTGCTTGATTTGCGGTTCCAGTCAGCACAGGATTAACAGTTGCCCTGAGAGAGCAGAGATACAGGGAGGTTCTGGACCGCCACAGCAGAGGCCGCAGGAACAGAGACAACCATTTACAGGTCGCGGTCAGGGACGGGCTTTCACCTTGACCGCCGAGCAGGCAGAAGCGTCGGGAGATGTAGTTACAGGTACTCTACTCGTACATTCCTTGCCAGCTAGAGTACTATTTGATTCAGGAGCATCGCATTGTTTCTTGTCTGAGCATTTCACTAATACACACTCAATACCACATGAACCACTAACCAAGGGGTGGGAAATTCATACGGGTAATGGCATTATTATATCTAGTCGAGAATGTAGATTATGCCCAGTTGTAGTGTGTGGCAGGGAATTCTATGCGAATTTCCTTCTGATCGGGACAGGCAGTTACGACGCAATTCTCGGGATGGATTGGATGAGCACTTTCCATGCAGTTATCGACTGTCGGGCAAGGAAGGTGATCTTCCGCATCCCCAATCACCCGGAGTTTATTTTTGAGGGCGGAAGCGAATCTTTGGAACCAGCTAAGTACAGAGCAAAGCCTAAGGAACTGACAGCTATGGAGATTGATAAGAGCCCAGTTCTAAGAATTGTTCAGGACTTTCTAGACGTATTTCCTGAGGATTTACCAGGTCTACCACCTCCTCGAATCTTGGAATTCTCAATCGATTTGATTCCAGGTACAGCCCCAGTATCCAGAGCCCCATACAGAATGGCACCAGTTGAATTGGCGGAATTGAAGAAGCAGGTTGAAGAACTTTTGGAGAAGGGATTTATTCGACCAAGCGCTTCACCGTGGGGTGCACCAGTTCTGTTGGTAAAGAAGAAGGATGGATTGCTGCGAATGTGTATAGATTATCGGGAGCTGAACAAGGTCACAATAAAGAACAAGTACCCAATCCCGCGTATCGATGACCTATTCGATCAGCTAAGTGGAGCCAAGGTTTTCTCGAAGTTGGACCTCCGTTCTGGATATCATCAAATCAGAGTAGCAGCCGAGGATGTATGCAAGACGGCTTTCAGGACCCGATACGGACATTACGAGTTCCTTGTGATGCCGTTCGGTGTTACCAACGCCCCAGCAATATTCATGGACTTGATGAACAGGGTGTTCGCAAAATACTTGGACACGTTCATCGTTATGTTTATCGACGACATACTTGTCTACTCGAAGACCTGGGAAGAGCATGCTGAGAATTTGCGAACGGTCCTACAAATTCTTCGGGAAGAGAAGCTGTATGCGAAGCTGAGCAAGTGTGAGTTTTGGCTCGACAAAGTTCAGTTTTTGGGACATATTGTTTCGGGCGAAAGCATCTCGGTGGACCCGGCAAAGATAGAATCTGTCAGAGATTGGCCAACGCCGAAGTCAGTGGCCGAGATCAGGAGCTTTCTGGGATTGGCAGGTTATTATCGGAGGTTCGTCCAAGATTTCTCAAGGATCGCGGAACCATTGACGAGGATGACACGGAAAGACGTGCCGTTTACATGGACAGAGGAGTGCACTCAGGCATTCGACACTCTAAAACAGAAGTTAACCACGGCGCCTATTCTTACAGTACCAGATGATTCAGGTGGTTTGGTGATACACAGTGATGCCTCAGGGAAGGGTTTAGGCTGTGTTTTGATGCAGCACGGCCGAGTGGTTGCTTACGCCTCTCGACAACTGAGAAACCACGAGAAGAACTACCCCACGCATGACTTGGAGTTAGCCGCGGTAGTCTTTGCATTGAAGATTTGGAGGCACTATCTATTGGGTGAGAAAGTGGAGGTTTACACGGATCATAAAAGTCTGAAGTATGTTTTCACTCAGAAGGAATTGAACATAAGGCAGCGCCGATGGCTAGAGCTAATGGCAGATTATGACTTGGACCTCCAGTATCACCCAGGGAAGGTCAATGTTGTACCAGATGCACTCAGTCGCAAACCAGCGGTCATGATGTTGACCGATCAGAGGAGTATTATTGAGGACTTCCAGAGACTTGAACTTGAGGACATTACTTCGAACGCACTCAGTCAATTTTGGCAACTACAGGTGCAATCTTCCCTGGTGGATCGCATCAAGACTGCACAAGCGGATGATCCCCGATTACAAAAGTTCAGAGAGCAAGTAGAAGCTGGACTGAGAACGGATTTGATTATACATGAGGATGGCTCTCTGAGATTCGGTAGCAGACTCTGCGTACCTAAAGGAGATGTTCGAGAAGAAGTTTTGGCTGAAACACACAGTTCAGCTTATTCTGTGCATCCAGGAGGTACAAAAATGTATCAGGACCTGAAGCAGCACTTTTGGTGGAATGGAATGAAGCGGGAAATTGCGAGGTTCGTATCCAGGTGCTTGGTATGTCAGCAGGTGAAGGCGGAACATCAGAGGACAGCAGGATTGTTACAACCATTGCCGATACCTGAATGGAAGTGGGAGCACATTACTATGGATTTTGTGACGGCCTTACCACGGAGCCCTAGAGGCAATAACGCTATCTGGGTTATCGTCGATCGCCTCACAAAAGCTGCACACTTCCTACCTTTTCGAGTGGGACAGTCGACAGAATCATTGGCAGAAAGATATATGCAGGAGATTGTGCGACTTCACGGCGTTCCCGTCAGCATTGTTTCAGACCGGGACACGAGATTCTTGTCGCACTTTTGGAAGAGCTTACAGGTGAGTTTGGGAACCCGCCTTAAATTCAGCACAGCTTATCACCCACAGACGGATGGACAATCCGAGCGTACGATTCAGACGCTCGAGGATATGTTGAGAGCTTGTATGTTGGACTTTCAGGGCTCCTGGGAGGACCATCTGCATCTAGTCGAGTTCTCTTATAACAATAGTTACCAGGCTAGTATTCAGATGGCTCCTTTTGAAGCACTATACGGGCGGAAGTGTCGATCACCAGTATGTTGGGATGATGTGGGAGAATGAAGATTACTAGGCCCCGAACTCATTGTTCAGACAGTTGACAAGGTCCAAACGATCAAGCAGCGCATTAAGACGGCTCAGGATCGACAGAAGAGTTGGGCAGATACCAGCAGAAGGGCACTTGAGTTCGAAGTTGGAGATCATGTATTTTTGAAGATTTCCCCTACACGTGGAGTTATCAGATTCGGAAGTCGGGGAAAACTTAGTCCCCGTTTTATCGGACCTTTTGAGGTGCTAGAGCGAGTAGGAGAGGTGGCCTATCGACTGGCCTTGCCTCCATCGCTAGCTGGTGTGCACAATACCTTCCACGTGTCACAGTTGCAGCGTTATGTCCGGGATGGGAGTCATGTCCTGGACCATTCGGAACTAGTTTTGGGAACCGATCTGTCATACGAGGAGCAGCCTACTACCATTCTCGACCGCAGAGAGAAAGTGCTGAAGAATAAGGTCATTCCGTTAGTCCGAGTATCTTGGGGCGGTCGTTCCCCAGGAGAATCCACCTGGGAGCGGGAGGAAGACATCCATGATCGTTATCCACATCTCTTTGTTTAGTGCATTCTTCTTGTATCCTTGTTAAATTTCGAGGACGAAATTTTTGTTAAGGGGGGTATGATGTAAATCCCCGTTTCCTTTCTAAATGAAGTTTCCTATTTTTCTGAGTTCTAGAGATTACCTTATTCTTGTCTTCGCATATTTTTAATTGGTGGTTAGGCTTAATATTTATATTTTTCCAAACTCTAAGAGTTAAAACCAAAGCCAATTGAACTAAAACCAAAATTTTAACAACCAAAACCCTAACCCACACTTTCATTTCTTTATTAACCAATTCATAAATTCCCTTAGCCCAATCATAAGAAAAACCCCAAACTATATTTTTCCCTCAGCCCACTAATAAATTTTTACCAATTTATGGAAATTTTACCCCGGCCCACCCCCCTTAAACTTCATTCAGCCACTTCTGTTCTATTTTTTAAAGGGAATCTTTTTTTTGGCCGGCCCGTCTCTCTCGTGCAGCCCACAAAGTTTTTAAAGGAAATTGTTTTTTTCCCGGCCCAAATCCCTACGGCCCGTGACCCCTTACCTCCACTCAACCCGACCCGCTACAACACTGTGCATCTCCTTCTTCAAATCCCAACGGTAACATCTTTTAACTCGCGCGCGACCCGCCTCCTCCGCCGTCGCTCACGCCCTCGCCCTGCCGTTGCCTCCACGTTTTCAACCTCGTCTCCCTTATCTCCCTCACATCTCACTTCCCTTTCATTCTTTCAAAAAAAAATTCCTCATCTCCATCTCTCGAAAACTCACGAACCCACCACAATCGACTCCCTCCGACGACGGCGAACCTCCTCGTCGACCCCACCGTTCTCCATCGCTCACTTTCCTCCACCAACTGAGCTCCCTACACAACCACCTTCGCCTCCAGCACTGCACACCCAACTCCCCTGCACACAACCCAAATTGCAAGCGAGCTCGGCCACCTCACCCCATCGACGCCGGTGAACCCCCATCTCATCTGAAACACCCATCGACCTTCCACCTCCTCAGCCTCATCATCAACACAACAATACCCGACCCCACTGCCCCTCTTCTCTCTCTCTTCAAAAATCCCATAACCCAAGTCTCAAACACAACTGCTCTGTACACGCTACCGGAGCGACGCCGTCGACCGTCGGCAACCCCAACACTTCTCTGGCAAACCACTGAGCACCCCTAAGCTTCCAGCGCGCGCAAGACGACTCCGGGAAACTCCGACGTGAAACTTGTGTTTCGATCTAGGCTCGCGAGAATCCGGTACGTGGCACATATCACGCGTTCGTGACGACGTTGCTGCCTTGCGACCCTGAGGCTTCTTCCAGGTAAGTATTTACTTGCTTCATGCTATAATAATAGTGTTACAAACCTAGATCACGTAGTTTACAAACTTACCGATTACCGATACGTATCGTGACCTAGGTGTTCGATGCTAGATCCCAATGGCAATAATTGTGCAATTTGACGGAAACCGATACTTTCTGTTGGCCCTTATTACGATGAATATCGTGTGTGAAACTCGCTGGATAATACGATTGTTAGTGACAAAAAGTGATACCCCCATATATGTTGTTAAAACCAGAATTCTCTCGTACCTGAAAACGAATAAAATCACCATAAATCATATACATATTGGAAAGATGCGTTCGAGGGCTTAAATCGAATCCGACTCGACGAACTTTAATCCGATGTAAATTTCTGATCATTTCTGTTATTTAACCATGAAGATAATTGGATCGGAACGCGACTCTGGACTGCAGTCCAGAGCGTTTCTGATTAGTGTGTTCTGTCCAAAGACCTGCGTCACTGTGTTTCCTGAAATCGTACCTTATGGAACTTTATGGTAGATTATAGATAATTCTGTTAGATAAACAAAACAAGTGGTTTCATTCCGATTCATCGCCGTTTGCTATTTTAAACTACATTTAAAAGGGCAGAACGTAAAACTGTTCAGAACAATTTCTGAAATGACATATTGAGATTAAACTGTGTATAACTTTCAACGTACGGATGCGATTGAGGATCCGTATGTTGCGTTGATTACTTTATCAAAAACCCTAGATTTCATTTAACTGTGACATCGCTAAATTCTGAACCCAACTGGGTGCAATTCGTGTCGCGAAACAGACGTTCAGTTCTGAAATTGAAATTTCAGCCGCGAGCTCTTAAACTGAAACAGTTATATCTTGAAAACCGAAATTCCGATTGAACTGAAACAAATTTTGATGAATTACTGACTGATTGTTCTATATATCTTACTTACATCACTTTTGCTGAATTCTTAACATATTAATTTGTGCAATTTATTTTAGTTCATGACATGCATGTTAATTCATAACATACAGAGCTTATTGGTAGCATACAATACATATATCATACCCTTGTCATATACTCAGTGTTAGTGCGTGTGGACATTGCATTATCGTGCGTGATATATGTTGGTTTAGGAGTGACGAGTACACCAATGGGAAGTGAATATTCGTGACAGTGATTGATACAGTGGACAGTGATGAAACCGTGCTCATTGGTATACTTGTACACAACTAGATCAATATCATAAATAGTGTAAACCTGGGGAAAAAGGGGAAATCAAAGTGGAAAGAGTATCGTATTTAGCGGGACCGTGTTTAGAGGATGATCATTCGAACTGTGATACTGATACGTGTAGGATAGGATCTAGCGATCCGGCTGACAGGGTTATGTCCCGGGCATGTGGGCCGTGGTCTCGGGTATGTACGAGACTCCTGTTAAACATGATCCTCCTTCCACTATATGATTTCAAACATGACCTAGAGACCGATAGGGACACATAACATATTCTGCATCTTATTGTGACACAATGATTACTTGCATTATTCTCATACTAGTATTACCTCATTTACCTGTTGCATCTGATTATAATAATATTATTATTTGTGTCGCTCTGACGACCTGAGTATGCATGCTCAGATTCCGCGGGAGGACCAGCACAGGAGACGGATCTACCCTTCGAGTTCACAGAGATATAGTCTGGTGTACTCGCTATCGTTATTGCTTTTCTTAGAGTGATCGTGATATTGAACTTGGTTAGTTATTGTTCTTATTATCTGTAATCTGTGAACAATGAAATTTTAATGTAATAATTTAGTGATGTGATTCCTTTAATACTGTACTTTATTTACTGATTACCATGTAATGCTAGAAGCCGAAGTGTGACTACGGCGGGATGATTCCTTGACCGTAGGAGCATGGCTGGCCTAGTCATCCCTCGTTTCCGTATTTTGGGAAGCGGGGCGTGACACATAGCCACTAGGAAACTCTACCAGATCATACTGAGCAGGATATGGTCTCCCGTTACTGCTAATATCTTTTTGCGCTCCGGCTTCAACTACCAATGTTTTGATTTTTTTGGTGACCAAATCCATGATTTGATCTTGCGTTAGGGGGTTGCTGTCATCGGTAGTCAAGACATTTCCTGAAATAGGTTGCAGACAACTTTCATGCTGTTCACCTACCTTTGGATTTGAGGGAATAGGCGTTGGCTGCCTCGGGACATCGTTTCCTAGTTCATGAGCAGAGCCTTATGCTTGATTGGGCTGCTGAGAGGCAACTTGGGCCGTGAGCTGTAAGGCGACATTTGTCAAGTCGTCAATCTTTGAGCAGAGCTTGGCCATCTTCTTGTTTTTGTTTCTGAGCCACTTCTGGAGCTCTTGGAGAAGTTGCTGCTCTGCGGTCTTGGGATGGAAGATTGGCTCCTCTTCGCTTTTCGAGCCCGACTCCTCATGAACCGAGGGATCTCTCTGCTTATCAGCCTCAATGGAAGAGTTTTCATTATCTTCCAGAGGAGGCTGGTCTTGAAATGTGGCAGCCACATTCACACCAGATTGGATTTGAGATGCTGTGACCTCGTCTTTGCTGTTGTTGCACGTGCCCATCATGTAGACGGTGTGGACCACATATCCAGCCATCTCTTTATCTTTGGCGGCTGATTTTTCGGGCCGTCATCATGGCCCTTCCTCTTTTAGAGAGGATAGGCGACTGAAGACGGTTGGCCTGACTGAGTCCTTGGGTGGCGCTGTCCGGATCGCAGTTTTCTTGACTCTTGCGGTCATGACATTCTTCTGAACCAATTTCAGTGGTTCAAAAAAGTTAGCGAGCTTTACAGCCGATTCATCTGTTGTTATGGGGTAACCCCGTTCTTGGAACCTCATGAAGTTCAGCCTGGCAGGAGCCCTAACCCTTTTGTTGGCTCTGTATCTGAGCCTTTTCTGTCTTAGCTTCTCAATTTTGAGGGCTTGGCGGGCATCCGTTATCCAGGAAGCCATCGTGAGTCGATTGACAAAGAGTTTGGAGAAGATACCCGATCGAGCAGTTGTCAGGGGCACCACTGGAGCTTGCCCGAGATGCCTTATTTCTTTGTTGGTGTTGATGGCCTTGCCCCTAGCTAAAGCAATGGAGAGTCGTTCGGAAATGGATTTGTGCTTGGGCTGAGGTGCCTTCGCGACCATGACATTTAGCCTTTTCCCTCTTGAGGCCGGTTTATCTGTCACCGGGGCTTGAGGAGCAGGGATGGCATTAGCTGGCATGAACAGAATAGAGCCAAATGGTAGCAGCGGCTCCTCCCACTGTCGCCCGAGACTGGCTGGGAGGACCGTCCTGGTATTCATCTTCATTGTATAGGAGATGGGACCTGTGTTGAGAGCTGAGCTTTTCCTTAGAGACATTTTATTGCGTCCAAAGATTGCAATTTGAAACTGTTAACTTACACAAAGAAGTATGATTTCAGTACAGACAATCGATATATATGTTGATTGAGTTCGCATGAATGTTTAACCCAAAATATGCGAGGAGAGAAAAGGTCCCACAAGGCGTTCCAGAATCTATAGGGTGTTTTTCATCACCCTATTGAGATGGAAAATACGCGTCGCTTGTCAGGCGTATTTAAGTTTCCTCCTGCCTGGAGTAAACTGGGGTTTATTGATTGTGGGGATTCGAATCTTCGACAGCCGCGGACAAAACTGCTGTTAATTACCCATCACTTTTGAAGCAGGGGAACCTCCGATTGATGAGTAAAACTGGTCATTGCGAACTTAATGTGCAGTGCGTGTGTTGCATTTTAAAGGGGACTTGGACGTATCGAGGGCCTCACAGAGTTTACGGGGGTCCTGCTACCCGGATAGCGGGCTGGGGGTCAAGGAGGCTACCAGCCTCTTTACGGAGTGTGGGGCAGCATCCCGTTAGAATTTTTTTTCTAACGGGGACATGTTTTGAGTGTGGAGGATGATGGAAAAAAGGGGGGTGAGTAGCATCCTAAGGACGCGTGAGATGGCACATGGGTGCCGGGCTCCCACGAGTTATGTGCGTGGCGTGTGGGCATTCATGGGTCACGTGCGGGGAGCGTGGGCGCTGGGCGCCAGCGCTTCACGTGCCCGACACATGGGTGCTGGACGCCAGCGCCTTACGCGCCCAGCATGTGGGTGCTGGGCGCTAGTGGGTCACGCACGTGGCACGCGACCGAAGAAGGGGCTAAGCCCTTGGGTTTGAAGTTGAACTCCTGAACAAGAATTGTGCGTGGATTTGGAGTTAAACTCCTAAAAGATCTGAATTTGAAGTTAAACTCTTTTGAGGATTTTGGTCTTAGAGTTAAACTCCTCAAAAATCTTCGGAGATGATCAAAGGGGACCCTATCTTCTCCCTTGAGTTCTGGATCTTCTCTTGAGCATTGAATCTTTCCAAAGTGGGATTTTTGGAGATGGGTCTCCTTCTTCCTCCTCTCTGTTGACTGGATCTTGGAAAAAAGAGGAAAATACTTAAAAATCTCCCCTTTTAGAGATTTGATGGGAGATCTGAGCTTCCCTTTAAGGGTTTTATGGTGAAAAACCTATTTCTTTTTGGAAAAGAAAGAGTTAAACTCTCGATTTAATTCAAAAAAGAAGTAGGTTTAAAATCTTAAGAAAGGAAAAGGAGGTACATAACTTTAATTTTTAAGGGGAATGAATTGTTCTTTTCATTTCATCATAATGGTGTCTTATATAGGCTTATAAGTTTACACATAACCCCTTAGGCTTTACAAAATGGCATTTCGCCCATCTCATGCCTCATGTGCTTACCTTTTTTTTGCACATGAGCCATGAGCTTTACAAAAAATTGGCTTTTTGCCCATTTATTTTACATTCATGCATGAAAATTATATCAAACTTATTTATTACATAATTTTCTTCTTTGCATGGGGGAAGACAACCTCTTCATGTTCGGGTCCGGCTTGGGCATAGGCCCACTAGACCGGGGCTTGTCCCACTTGATTTGGAGTTGACTTTGTAAGTCGATATGCAACACCCCACGAGTTGCGGGGAGGCGGAAATATGAAAAACGATCTTATTTATTAAGCGAACATCGACTAACCGAAGATCTTTGCTAAACGATAATTAACAAAAAGCATAGAGTTCTAAGCTACTATGTTAAAAGATTATACCAAACGATTCTAGTCCTTCGTCTTTACGATCTCTATGGCCTCCTTGGATCTCCACGTCCTTCTCGGCTTCCTTTCCGTGAAAGACGATCCACCCGAGAACCCTCATCCAAGCTATAACCTCTAAACTTGAGGTTACTTAGTTTCTCTAGTTGCTAATAAAGGAACTAAGATGATATAGAGATTGGTTATGGAGTATTTAGTCTTTCCTAATCCTTGTTCTTAACTCATGAGTGGTAGGATTAGGGTTTGGTGAAGGAGAGAGAGCTTGAGGAGAGAGAAGGTGGAGATGATAATGAGAATAAAAAGCTTCTCATTTGAATATATGATACATAATGAATTATCAAATAATATCAATTAAATGATTATTCACCATGCTTCATTTATTCAAGGAGAGTGATTCATCATGTGAGTCATTAGATCATTAATGATGCATTTAATGATATGATGAATCATATGAATGAGTCACTAAAACAATTAATGAAAATCCCACCTCAACCCCTCATGTCACATCCTTCTAGAAGCTTCTTGGAAATTACGAGAACGCCCCTCGCATCCGTGAAAACACGGAAAAACTTTAGACTGTATAAATCCAATAACCTGATACTAGAATCTGGCTTAAACCAAAGCCGGCTAGTAAAAACTGTCCGAATGTCGTACGTGCGTTTAAACACGTATGCGTCCGAACCTTTGTCGTAAAACCATACGACTTCTATATCTTTTCGCCTGGGTTTGGGAAATCTCTGTGTGGGACTCTAAAGACTCTACTACTACGTTGGCAGTGGGTTTAACCACAGACCGCAAGCGGCACTAGCTGTACGTAACGGTCCCCAGGTAGTTGTCGATAAGAAAGCCGATGAGGTAACCCATCCGAAATCCTACTGAGCCTGTCCGTGACAATATCCGCGCAGTACGGTCTGTTCGTCTAAGAGTATCGCATGTATGGTCTAGGGAGGTGGTGGACGTCAGACCCCTAATAACCGTACAAGTCGTGTCGGTATGGCTCAAGACCATCCGAGAATTTACTGATCAGTCCATCAGTAATTCTCAATCAGCCCTGGCCAGAGACTTATGGTAATGACCAACTGATCACCGTGCGATATCAACTCCCTATACCGGGAGAGACGAATCCCTAACAGTCACTCACTGCCTCCATATGGCTCGGGACTGTGCCCAACTAAAACCTGTTTGCACGACTCCTTTGAGCCGTGGTAGGGTAATAATCAAAGCACAGTGGGAACTCACATGAGACAAATGATGATTTTAAGTCAACGGACTATCTGCACACATGTCACCTGAGAACTGCTATCTGACGTTAGGTATAATACCATCCAGTCAGTTCTCGGTGAGTCCTGTCCGGTGTACTCACATCCAGTGAGCATCTGTATACAATCTTAGGTGCACTCCACCAATGGCTGCGGGACCAATCCATCGCCCCTCCTCAGGGTCTAGATATGTATACACTAGTCTACTCCGAAGTATCAATGCCCAGTCTCGATACTTCTACGACCAGGGACATCTAAGGGTGTGCCTATTGACTATCCAGCTCCCACTAGTATGACTGCCATCACAACGCCGGTAGTCAGACAAACACCTTATGGGCTTTATCAACATATATATAAACACCAAGTAAAATATATCATACGTTTAAGATAAAGACAAACCAAATAGCGTACTATCATATCAAGCAAGACTGTCATGTACATACATATCCCAAGCATCCGATACAATGTAGGCCTCTAGGGTATATATATCCAACAATCTCCCACTTGCACTAAGGCCTATAATTGGTGCAATGAGTACCCACTGTCTCTACCAGATCCAGTTGCTGGCGTACCGCATGCCCAACATCTGAAACAGCCTCTCGAACTGCACTTGAGGGATGGCCTTGGTGAATGGATCTGCCGTGTTGTCTTTTGTGTCCACTCTCCGTATCTCGATCTCCCGACGATCCACGATCTCCCTGATCAGGTGAAACCGCCTTAAGATATTCCTGGATTTCTGATGGGACCTTGGTTCCTTCACTAAAGCTACAACGCCATTGTTATCGCAATACAAAGGTATTGGATTGGCAATGGACGGAACCACCTAAAGTTCAAAAATGAACTTCCTCATCCAGACAGCCTCTTTTGCGGCTTCACTAGCAGCTATATACTCAGCCTCCATAGTTGAGTCTGCGACGGTATCCTGTTTGGAACTCTTCCAACATACCGCCCCTCCATTGAGGGTAAGCACAAAACTCGAAATGGATTTAGAATCATCTTTGTCACTTTGGAAGCCGGAGTCGGTAAAAGCCTCTACCTGGAGGTCTTTATTACCGTAAATTAAGAACATCTCCTTAGTCCTTCTCAGGTACTTGAGAATGTTCTTCACCGCTATCCAATGTTTCTCACCTGGGTCAGACTGATACCTGCTTACCATACTAAGTGCGTAAGCTACATCCGGTCTGGTACATAACATCGCATACATTATTGATCCTACCGCCGAAGCGTAGGGTATAATGCTCATGCGAGCCCTCTCTTCATCAGTCTTTGGAGACATCTCTTTGGAGAGGGTGATTCCGTGACAAGCGGGCATATTGCCGCGCTTGGAATCTTCCATACTAAATCTCTTTAGTATGGTGTCTATATACCTGGACTGTGAAAGTCCCAACATTTTATTAGATCTATCACGATAGATCTTAATGCCCAGAATGTATGATGCATCTCCCAAGTCTTTCATAGAGAATTTCTGTGACAAGAAGAGCTTTACTGATTGTAGCATAGGGATATCATTCCCTATCAGTAGTATGTCGTCGACGTATAAAACGAGGAAGACTACTGCTCCTTCTACAATCTTCCTATAAATGCATGGTTCATCTATATTTTTGATAAAGTCAAATTCTTTGACTGTCTCATCAAAGCAGATGTTCCAACTCCGCGATGCTTGCTTTAATCCATAAATGGATTTAAGCAACTTGCAGACTCTTCCGCTGCTCCCACTGTCTAAGAAACCTTCTGGTTGATCCATGTAAACACTCTCTTCTAAATGTCCATTTAGAAAAGCTGTTTTTACGTCCATCTGCCAGATTTCATAGTCATGGAAGGTAGCAATCGCAAGCAGGATCCGAATGGATTTATGCATAGCTACAGGTGAAAAGGTTTCATCATAGTCCAATCCTGGTCTTTGACGAGAACCTTTTGCTACGAGTCTAGCTTTGTAGGTTTCCACTTGTCCAAATGCACCAATCTTCTTTTTGAAGATCCATTTGCATCCAACTGGTTTTACTCCAGGAGGAGCAACTTCTAAAGTCCATACTTTATTGGTGTACATGGATTCCATTTCGGATCTCATAGCATCCAGCCATTTCATCGAGTCACTACTCGTAATAGCCTGCTGAAAACTAGTAGGCTCATCATCATCGATGATGCAATCCTCTCTATCCCCATCTAGAAGAAAACCATAGTATCGTTCAGGAGGATGAGAAAGCCTGCTAGATCTGCGGAGTGGCGTTGGTTCGTCATGTTCTATTGAAATCTGAGGTTCTACTAAGTCCTCGGTAGCAGTTTGAGGTTCTGGAATTTCTTCCAGCTCTACCGCGCTCCCACTAATTTCTTTTGCAAGAAATTCTCTTTCTAAGAAGACAATGTGACGAGCGACAAACATCTTTTGTTCTTCAGTGTGGTAGACCATATACCCCCTTGAATGCTTGGGGTATCCAACAAACTTGCATAAAACCGATCGTGCCTCGAGCTTGTCCGGTTTATGCTTTTTAACATATACCGGACATCCCCATATCTTGATATACTTGAGATATGGTCTCTTTCCGCTCCACATTTCATATGGAGTGGTAGGTACTGACTTAGTTGGAACTCTATTCAATAGGTATGCGGCTGATTCTAGAGCAAATCCCCAGAAGGAAAGTGGCAACTCAGCACTACTCATCATTGAACGCAAAGTATCTAATAGCGTGCGATTCCTCCTTTCTGATACACCATTATGCTGAGGTGTATAAGGAGGAGTAAGATGAGAGAGAATTCCATTCTCTTTTAAGCATTCAAGGAAACTGGTACTTAAGTATTCTCCACCTCGATCAGATCGAAGTGTCTTGATGCTTTTACCAGTTTGTTTCTCTACTTCATTTTTATACTCCTTAAACTTCTCAAAAGCCTCGGATTTATGCTTTATTAAGAACACATGTTCATACCTAGAGAAGTCATCAGTAAAAGTGATGAAGTAGGAGTGACCACTTCGTGCATGCGTAGACATCGGACCACATACATCACTGTGTACAAGTCCCAAGAGTTCAGTGGCTCTTTCTCCATGTCCGGTGAACGGAGATTTGGTCATTTTTCCTTTGATACATGATTGACAAGTTGCATATGATGAATATTCAAACGGATTTAAATATCCATCTTTATGTAACTTAGTCAACCTTGTTTCATTTATATGACCAAGTCTACAATGCCATAGGAAGGCTTGATTTGAATCTGGAGCCTTTCTCTTACGCGTGTTTTGAATATTGAAAATTTGAGGTTGATTAAGTATGTATATGCCGTTTTCCAGTGTGCCATACCCAATCAATTCTTGATTTAGGTGAATGTTCATAACATTTCTTTCAAGCGCAAAACTATATCCTTCATTCGATAACAAAGATACTGATATAATATTACACAACATACCGGGAATACAAAAACAGCTGTACAACACCAAAATGTGTCCACTAGTCAACCCTAGGTGATATTCCCCTATTGCAATTGCATCTACATATATTCCATTGCCCATCCGGAGAGTCATATCACATGTTCCTAGCACTCTACTATTTCTCAGATCCTGAAGTAGAAGCAACTGCTTGCTTCATGTCCTTGGCTTTGAAGGCCTGATAATCCTTCTTCCAGTGCCCTTGCTTGTGACAATAGAAGCACTCGTTCTTTTCTGTCTTCACCCTTCCTGCCTTGTTCGGTCCCTGCACCTTCTTGACCCCACCTTTCGGTTTGGTGGCTTTCATCTTCTTCTTCCCTTTAGCTTTCGCTTTAGATTTAGAAGAAGATGATTGGCCAACATACAGAACAGGGGTCTTCTCCTTTTTCAAGGAGGTCTCTGCTACCCTCAACATATTGAGGAGCTTTGGAAGATCAGCTTCCATTAGGTGCATGTTGAAGTTCAGCACGAACTGAGAGAAGGTGTGGGGAAGGGACTGCAAAATCAAGTCGATATACAAATCGTTCTCTAGCACGCATCCCAGGTTTGCGAGTTCCTCAATGAGGATGATCATTTTGAGGACGTGCTCTCCTACAGGCGATCCTGGAGCTAACCTCATCTGGAAGAGTTTCCTTGAGGTTTCGTACCTCGCGATATGGGAGTGCTCCCCATACAATTCTTTGACATGGAGAAAGATGGATACTATATCCATACTCTCGTGCTGTTTCTGGAGTTCATTGTTCATAGACGCCAGCACGATACATTTAGCTCACTCACAATCTAGATCCTAGGTTTTGCGGATTTCCCTGTCCACAACTGAGGAATCTGGTCCTGGGATAAGGGGAGTAACAGCGGTGGTAACATATGCTACTTTGTCATAAGTCAGTGCAATATTTACGTTCCTTAGCCAATTTTTATAATTTTGCCCGGTCAGTATATTTTTTTCAAGTAATAGTTTTAGTCCAGTCATGGTAGCTGCCAGAGAGAGAGAAAAGAAAACACTCAGCATATGCTTCTTGCAAGTTTAGATTGGTTTATTAATTTATCTAAACAGGATGGCTCCCACTGTTTCCTCAAATTCTTCTTCAAAACCTAAAAGAAGAACTAGTCAGGTTTTAATCACACGTCACAATACTTGCTTAACCTTTCAGCCAGGCTAGTGTTGGTACTTCGAGGGAGGTTTTCCAACGCTTTCGCAAAATTCCTTAATTAAATAACCTCTTTTCCCTGGAGGCGTAGCCCCTCTAACACTTTTCTAGTCACCTACTTGGTTTATAGCATTGATTGTTAAGTGAGAAAAATTCCCGAGAGTAATCCTACTCATCAGTGGGATCAGGATCCAACTATCATTGCATGATGCCCTAGATGGAAGCCACTCTAGTCACCACACTCCAGAAGGTATGCTAAATCTGCAAGTTTCCTTTATTTTTGAAACTCCCAATGTGATTTTTTACCCCAAGCTCTTATAGACCTTGACGTAGGCCAACAAGTCATAAGACGCAAGTCAAGTTCTACCCGTTGTTGTCCTGATCAACTTAAGTACATCGTACAAGCTCTTGACGTAGGCCAACAAGGTGTACGTCTGTCTTAAACTAATGCATCTATCTATGCAACAAACAGGCACACACACTGCTACCATACACTATGCCTTGACGTAGGCCAACAAGCATAGCATGAATACGATGTGCTGTCTATCTGAAACGACGGAGGGTTACGGCTGGTTTTTGGCAAAAAACCGTTAACGTAATGAACTTGATATGATCGAAGGAACAAAGATAGCTTTTATTTAAAAGGAGTGGTTTAAGCTCCGCATTTAAAATTTGCTTTTTCAAGAAAACCGAGTGGTTTTAGAAATTGTTCCAACGATTCAGTTTAGGTTTTATTTTCTTTGCATTAATAATAATGCGTCCCATCATTAACCTATCATTACAAATAACAACGAAAATACAACGTCCTCTTATGCCATCCGCATTCGCCACTGGGTCCCGTCATCACCCGTTAGGTTACTTAACTAACGCCAGAGCGGGGGCTGGGCTAGCGCGGGTGTAAAACATAAGTGACGTCTAAATAGCTATCATATATAGATATTGTACATTCATCAGACGCAATAATAGGCATTCCAGATCACAGATAAACAATATTGGATTTGCAAGCAATCCGCGTTTCAATTAAGCCTGCAATAAAAGACGGATTACACAGTTGTGATGAATAGCCATTACCCCACCCCAGACCCCTACGGGTACGGCAAACTACCCGCCAAGTACCAGAAGTGAAGCGGTCTACCTCAACACTTCAAAATACCCGGTAGTTTGTGCACCCCATCTTGGGTCTATCCTAGGAGCAAAAACAGTAAAAAGAAATAATACAACGGTGGCTACAACCGCAACCTGGATGTGCCCCACGAAATAATATTACAACTTATTACATTTACATCGAATGAATTAATACAATAACCCATCACAGAACCCGGCTAATCATCACAACAGTCCAATACAGTTCATATCCATAAACAGTTATAAATAACATCACAGATATGTGCAACCCCCTGCCAACCGACATACTAGCAGTTAGGGGAGGTTTACGAACATATAATACATTTCACAGATATAATCAAACAAGCAAACATCGTATAATTTCGATCGATTAAACACATTAAATTTTGCTCCAATACTTCTCTGCAAATCTAAAACCTGAGCAAAAATTAAATCATACCAGAAAATACAAAATATCACAAAAGATGCACAGAAGAAAACTGGGCTGAATCGGCCCCAACTCGGCCGCGGTTCCGCGGCGGATCGGTGGGATCGGCCGCGGTTCCGCGGCTCTTTGGCCGATTCAGGAGCCCATTTTTCTTGTGTGTTCTTATATTTTCATGCTGGTCATTCTGGAGGTCCCTGAAAAATTTTTGGATCTCATTTATAATTCGACAGAAACTATGCAATATCGGTGTATTTTCCGGTTTGTTTCGCGTTCGAAATTCATACGACTTTGCAAGTGAGTTAATTATTGTTTAGTGAGGCTCTGATACCACTGTAAGTCGATGTGCAACACCCCACGAGTTGCGGGGAGGCGAAAATATGAAAAACGATCTTGTTTATTAAGCGAACATCGACTAACCGAAGATCTTTGCTAAACGATAATTAACAAAAAGTATAGAGTTCTAAGCTACTATGTTAAAAGATTATACCAAACGATTCTAGTCCTTCGTCTTTACGATCTCTATGGCTTCCTTGGATCTCCGCGTCCTCCTCGGCTTCCTTTCCGTGATAGACGATCCACCCAAGAACCCTAATCCAAGCTATAACCTCTAAACTTGAGGTTACTTAGTTTCTCTAGTTGCTAATAAAGAAACTAAGATGATGTAGAGATTGGTTATGGAGTGTTTAGTCTTTCCTAATCCTTGTTCTCAACTCATGAGTGGCAGGATTAGAGTTTGGTGAAGGAGAGAGAGCTTGAGGAGAGAGAAGGTGGAGATGATAATGAGAATAAAAAGCTTCTCACTTGAATATATGATACATAATGAATTATCAAATAATATCAATTAAATGATTATTCACCATACTTCATTTATTCAAGGAGAGTGATTTATCATGTGAGTCATTAGATCATTAATGATGCATTTAATGATATGATGAATCATATGAATGAGTCACTAAAACAATTAATGAAAATGCCACCTCAACCCCTCATGTCACATCCTTCTAGCAGCTTCTCGGAAATTACGAGAACGCCCCTTGCATCCGTAAAAACACGGAAAAACTTTAGACTGTATAAATCCAATAATCTGATACTAGAATCTGGCTTAAATCAAAGCCGGCTAGTAAAAACTGTCCAAATGTCGTACGTGCGTTTAAACACGTATGCGTCCGAACCTTTGTCGTAAAACCATACGACCTCTATATCTTTTCGCCTGGGTTTGGGAAATCTCTGTGTGGGACTCTAAAGACTCGACTACTACACTGGCAGTGGGTTTAACCACAGACCGCAAGCGTCACTAGCTGTACGTAACGGTCCCCAGGTAGTTGTCGATAAGAAAGCCGATGAGGTAACCCATCCGAAATCCTACTGAGCCTGTCCGTGACAATATCCACGCAGTCCGGTCTGTTCGTCTAAGAGTATCGCATGTATGGTCTAGGGAGGTGGTGGACGTCAGACCCCTAATAACCGTACAAGTCGTGTCGGTATGGCTCAAGACCATCCGAGAATCTACTGATCAGTCCATCAGTAATTCTCAATCAGCCCTGGCCAGGGACTTATGGTAATGGCCAACCGATCACCGTGCGATATCAATTCCCTATACCAGGAGAGACGAATCCCTAACAGTCACTCACTGCCTCCACATGGCTAGGGACTATGCCCAACTAAAACCTGTTTGCACGACTCCTTTGAGCCGTGGTAGGGTAATAATCAAAGCACAGTGGGAACTCACACGAGACAAATGATGACTTTAAGTCAACGGACTATCTGCACACATGTCACCTGAGAACTGCTATCTGACGTTAGGTATAATACCATCCAGTCAGTTCTCGGCGAGTCCTGTCCGGTGTACTCACATCCAGTGAGTATCGGTATACAATCTTAGGTGCACTCCACCAATGGCTGCGGGACCAATCCATCGCCCCTCCTCAGGGTCTAGATATGTATACACTAATCTACTCCGGAGTATCAATGCCCAGTCTCGATACTCCTACGACCAGGGACATCTAAGGGTGTGCCTATTGACTATCCAGCTCCCATTAGTATGACTGCCATCACAACGCCGGTAGTCAGACAAACACCCTATGGGCTTTATCAACATATATATATATATATATATATATATATATATATATAAACACCAAGTAAAATATATCATACGTTTAAGATAAAGACAAACCAAATAGCGTACTATCATATCAAGCAAGACGGTCATGTACATACATATCCCAAGCATCCTATACAATGTAGGCCTCTAGAGCATATATATCCAACAGACTTTGTTTTTGACTTGGTCAACCGGGGTATAATTTTTGACCCCAACATAAATTACTAGCAAACCATAACCATATCAAATATAGTTATTCGGTCAACTCTTGACTTAATTAGCGGGCTTTAAATCAACCAGCTAGTATTATCAAACGTTCGATTAATGCACGTGTATCATATACACATGTTTAATCAAACTCCCGCACGTATCAACTATACACCCATCTACATCGTTTTGCCTGAGCGAATGTACTTTGTTTGTGCGACTCTAAAAACTCAACAATACGCTGGTAGTGAATAACAGGATCATATTCGATATAATTCAAAAGTACGTCAGTGACGATAGCTGCATATAACAGCTACCTAGGTATATATCAAAATGTAGGTCGATAAGAAAACTCATCTGAACCCAACAAAGCTATTAGTGACAATTACCGTACAATCCGGTCTCTTTTTCAAAGAATGTAGCATACCGGATCGGGGAGGTGGAAATTGTCAGACCCCCAATAATCCAATAAATCATGCTGGTATCAAACTGATAACCGTTTGAGATACAACTGATAACATTTATCATTTTATCTCAACCGCCCTAGTCAGGAACTTCTGGCTATAGTTATATCATGTACATCGCGATATCAACTCCCTATACGGGGAGAGACGAATCCCATCTTGACCGCTCACTGCTTCCACGTGCTTCGAGACTATACCCAACAAAAACATGTATGCACGGCTCTTTAAAGTCGTGGTTGGGTAGAAGTCAAAGTATAGTGGGAACACACACAAGACACTATGACGATGTCAGGTCAAAAGACCACCCTGTACCATTGTCACCGGAGAACTGCTATCTGACAATAGGTATAATACCATCCAGGAGTTCTCGATGAGTTCGTTAAGTATACTCATTTTTTAATGAGCACTTGTATACAATTTTTGGTGTCAAACGCCAATAGCTGTCGGACCGGTCATCGTCCCGATCGGGATCAAGAAATGTATAGACTAGTCTGCTCTAGAGTACCGATTCCCCGTCTCGATACTCACACGACTAGAAACATTTAATAATGTGTTGATAGACTACCCAGGTTCCACTAGTATGATTACATCATAATCCTGGTAGTCAAGTAAAGATCCTAAGGGTTTTATAAACATGTATTAGCGATATGTAATACCAAGTAAAACATATACACATGAAAGATAAAGCAAATCAGATAGCATACTATCATTTCGAGTAAGAATGTTTTATCTATATAGGTCCATGTACGGTTACAATAATTGCCTTCAGGACACCTATGTCTAACAGCCTGTAATATCTAAGTATCGCATGTAATCTCTAAGCATTTACATGAGTTGCCTGTAATATCTAAGCACCGCATATCAGGATGGAGGAGTATTATTATAATTACATTTAAAATAGAATATAAGGCCTAAATGAAATGCAGCCTAGGGATCTTTTCGCAAAGATTTTGATCAGTAAGCCCTTTCCAACAATTTTAAAAATACAAGTGTTTTTTAGACAACTCCGGTACGGGCTAGGGGCTTTTTGATAATTTACCCTTGACTTAAACAATGTTAGGCCCTGTCTAGTTATAGAATCAGGATAACGAAAGTTTATTTTTAAGTGGAGGCAGAGATGATGCAAGCTCTAGTTTGTAAGGCTTACCTCCACTTAAAATTTTAATGGTAATAAGGCGTTTGGTAATAGATTTATCTAAACTCCAAAATTATGTTTTGGAGTTTATTAACCTCCAAGAGAATGTTTTCTTCTATTTTTTGGAGTTTAGTAAACTTGGTTGCCTTAGCTTTGGGCTTTAGATAATCAGAGTTTTCTAAACTCCAAAATAAGAGCCAAATATGACATAGCTAAAATTGTGGGAGTTAAGTTTACATAGAGTTGTTTTTTCTTTTTTCGTACATTCTATCCGTTCCTCTCTTCTTCTTCTACAGATATTCTATACACAACTCTGATCTCTCGTCATCTTTACTCTTTTGTAAAAAAAAATTAACTATCTAAACCAAAGAAGTTATATTAATGATTTCCTTATCTAGACCCGCCAAATCAATCCCATAAAGAAGTATACTGCTTTGTCATCTCAATTTCATCATGATAAGGATACAAGTGAAAATAATATATTACCAATTTGTTATTAGTGTACTATGATTTATTCATATAAAAAAGGGCATTTTACTAAAAGGCCAATTTGTTATTAGTGAAACCAATCTCATATTTTATATTTACTTACAGGACCCTCATATATTTAAGTTGCGGTAAAAAGACCCCTTGCTTGTTTTACATCCAAAGTTAATTTCATGTTCGGGAGATGGAGCTAAAGCTTGAGCTTAAACCATTCTCTAACCATCTAAGTATTTAGGTAGCTTTTTTTCCCATAAAAAAAAAACAACATTCTCACTTGGTCGAAGATTGTGATTAGGGCAATTAAAAAATCGCTCTTTTTTCTTATAATTAAATGGACAACGACACTCGCCAAGCACGTTGCTAGATAAGGTTGAGAAAGATGAGCAGGTTTTCATGATCAATTTGAAAGATTTGATCAAAAGCCTATCCCTCAAGCTAAATATTGGAAAAAAAATTATGAATTTTGGAAGAAGAAGAAGAAGAGCAGCTAGGGAGTTTAAAACCCTAGCATGATACTCACCATTAACCTCCTAACAGAGTAATGAAAGATTCCGAAAACATTCTATTTTTGGTTCGTTAGGGTTTTTTTAGTGTAATTTAAATGTATAGGTTTTTTTTTAAGTAAATACGAAACATAAGTGGGTCGTTTAGTAATTAGCGATGTATGAAAAAACATTTTAGTAAAATGCCCTATAAAATATGGTGCTCATTTAGAAGTTGCTGCTAGATTTTTTTAAAAGCTTTTTGGATTTTGCCTCCCAAAACTTTGGTATTTATAAAATACACACTCTAAACTTTATAATACTAAAATGCATAGCCTAATCATAAAACCAAACTAAAATACAGCAAGTGGAGGAGTGTCGTTGCCGTTCGAGCAAAGACTCTTCGGCTATGCAGGATGTGTTTTTTAGAAATAGCAAAGTTGTTAGTCCTTTGTCAATTATAACTGTTGGATGATATAAAAGACTGAAATATCCTTAGCAGGCTAGCGGATTTAAATGGGGTTTCGGTCTCTCTTCGTCTATAGGCTGATTCTTAGCAAAAATAGTGGCTCGGGTCTCTCTCCATCGTGGGGCTCTCTCCCCATCTTTAGTCAACCTAACTAGATCCCTACCAATTTTCATAAGCATTGCCTCAATTTCTTTACACAAATCAAAATCCATCCTCTTCAATCCATCAAAATTCACCACACCACACCAACCAACCAACCTGTAATGATCAGATAACAATCTCAAAAACACAAAAAGTGCAATTGTTAATACCAATGGATGCTCATCCAATAACCAATCCCAATTATGAACAAAAATCTCAAGCAGCTAACCACAAAGTGTAATGACCGCAATTTTAATATAGTAAATAAAAACCTATTTATTTTTAGAGTTAAATATTTCATTTATGTTATTTTAATGCTAATAGTTTTCATTCAAAGAGATTTCAAATTTATATTGAAGGATATGATTGGTTAAATGTTTGTTTATTTATTGAAATATTTAATATAATTTTTGCAGAAAGAAAATATTTTTTAATTAATTATTTGGCTTTTAAAGTTTTTTTCAGAGTTTATTTGAAAGGAAAAGGAGTTTATTATTTAGAAAGGAATAATTTTTTGGATAAAAATTATTATAAACAGGAAAATAATTATTTAGAAATTTCTAGAATTTATTTAGATTTTTTCCGATAGTTAAAACTATTTCTTACCATTTTTTATTAAAGAGAAATATTTAACTTTAAAAAGGAAATTTATGAAAAAAAAATTAATTATTTTAAAATTTAAAAGATTATTATAAATAATAAAATAATTATTTCAACTTTTCTAGATTTTATTTGGAATTTTTCGGTATTTAAAACTTTTTTTAAATGTGTTTTTTATGAAGAAAAAGGTTTAGAAAACAATTTTTAAAAGGAAAAAACAAAAAGAAAAGGAAAAGAAAAACAGGCGGCCCCACCCACTTATGTGCGGAGCACGGGCCACAAAGAGTTAGATCTGCTGCAACTAAGCGCCGCGTGGCGCAATCATGGCCATCCACGGCTTGATCCGACGGTCGCGAGAGAAAAGGGCTAGGGGGTTTGTTACAGTTTGAGTGTGTGTGTGTGTGTGTCTCTCTCTCTCTCTCTATATATATATAGCCCTCCACTCTTTCATATTTCACAATTTAGAGCTCCGAAAAATAAAAGAAAAACAGCGACGTTCCTGATTTCGAGCTCGACGCTGTAAGTCCATGATGCACACCCCACGGGTCGCGGGGAGGCGGAATACTTTAAAAACGGTTTTCTCACCACAAAAGAAACTAGTTTTGCTTTGCATCATGAACTTTTTCCCACTTTAGGATCTTTATTAAGCCTTATCTAACAAAACTAAACTAAGAGAGTGCTAACTACTGGGTCAAGAAGTTATACCCTCGTGTCTAGTCCTTCGGGTCTTCAAGTTGCTCCTTGCTTCTTGGTTCAAGCTCCTTGTTCTTGATCTCCTTTCTTTGGCTTCTTCTACGGTTTGGAAGAGTTTGGTTGCCGGTCTCCTTTGTGTCAAAGATGGATCCACCCGAGGGGCCTACGATCAAGCTCCAACCTCCATGAGATAACTTAGTGATCAAACTTGCTAAGTGAGAAGACTAAGTAGATGTAGAGTGAGTGTAATGGATTAATTGATCTCAAAACTCATTGATTTGCAACACATGCAAGTGTATGAGTTTCATGAAGAAGAAGAGAAGAAAAACCTAGGAGAGAGAAAGCATTTGTGAGAATGAATGAAAAATGAGAAGAGAGAATGGTTAAGTATTTTGCCAATAATTCAACCATGGATTATTAAATCATATAATCTACAATCATGCTTGAATAGTGGCTCCAAAAGAAATAAACAAATACATAACCATTCTTCAACCCATGCCTTCTAATTTCCACCTCATTAATTCTTTAATGAAAAAGAATAAAACAATAATGAGGTGTCTCCTTCTAGAAGGTCAAACTTGTGAATTTACAAGAATGCCCTTTTCCGTATTTTCATACCCGTATCCGTATTCCGAAAAATACGGATACACTGAGATCAGTATAATCCAATACTACAATACTAGTATCCGGCTTAAACCAAAGCCTACCAGTATTATCCGTCCGATCGTCATTCGAGTAGCCAGTACACGAATGCGATCGAAACCCTGCCGTAAGACCATACGACATCCACATCGTCTCGCCTGATCCAGGGAAACCCTCTGTGTGGGACTCTAAAGACTCGACAGTACGATGGCAGTGGGTTTAACCACAAGTCCGTCAGTGGCACTAGCTGTACGTAACGGCAACCCAGGTACGTGTCGAAAAGGAGGCCGACGAGCGAACTCGTCCGTAACCCCTACTGAGCCTGTCCGTGACAATATCCGCGCAGTCCGGTATGTTCGTCTAAGAGTATCGCATGTATGGTCTAGGGAGGTGGTGAACGTCAGACCCCTAACAACCGTACAAGTCGTGCCGGTGTGGCTCAAGACCATCCGAGAATCTACTGATCAGTCCACAAGTAATTCTCAATCAGCCCTGGCCAGGGACTTATGGTAATGACCAACCGATCACAGTGCGATATCGACTCCCTATACCGGGTGAGAAGAATCCCTAACAGTCGCTCACTGCCTCCATGTGGCTCGGGACTGTACCCAACTAAAACCTGTTTGCACGACTCCTTTGAGCCGTGGTAGGGTAGTAATCAAAGCACAGTGGGAACTCACACGAGACAAATGACGACCTTAAGTCAACAGACTATCTGCACACACGTCACCCGAGAACTGCTATCTGACGTTAGGTATAATACCATCCAGTCAGTTCTCGGCGAGTCCTGTCCGGTGTACTCACACTCAGTGAGGATCTGTATACAATCTTAGGTGCACATCACCAATGGTTGCGGGACCAATCCATCGCCCCTCGTCAGGGTCTAGATATGTATACACTAGTCTACTCTGGAGCATCGATGCCCAGTCTCGATACTCCTGCGACCAGGGACATTTAAGGATGTGCCTATTGACTATCCAGCTCCCACAAGTATGACTGCTATCACAACGCCGGTAGTCAGGCAAACACCCTATGGGCTTTATCAACATGTATATAAATACAAAGTAAAATATATCACACGTTAAGATAAAGACAAACCAAATAGCGTACTATCATATCAAGTAAGATTGTCATGTACATACATATCCCTAGCATCCTATACAATAAAGGCCTCTAGGGCATATATATCCAACAATCTCCCACTTGCACTAAGGCCTATAATTGGCGCAATGTGTACTCACTGTCTGTACTAGATCCAGTTGCTGGCGTACCGCATGCCCAACATCTCAAACAGCCTCTCGAACTGGACTTGAGGGATGGCCTTGGTGAATGGATCTGCCGTGTTGTCTTTTGTGTCCACTCTCCGCACCTCGATCTCCCGACGATCCACGATCTCCCTGATCAGGTGATACCGCCTCAAGATATGCCTGGATTTCTGATGGGACCTTGGTTCCTTTGCTAATGCTACAGCCCCATTGTTATCATAATACAAAGGTATTGGATTGGCAATGGACGGAACCACCTGAAGTTCAGAGATGAACTTCATCCAGACAGTTTCTTTCGCGGCATCGTTAGCAGCTATATACTCAGCCTCCATAGTTGAGTTTGCGACGGTATCCTGTTTGGAACTCCTCCAACATACCGCCCCTCCATTGAGGGTAAACACAAAACCCGAAACGGATTTAGAGTCATCTTTGTCACTTTGGAAGCTGGAGTCGGCAAAAGCCTCGACCTGGAGGTCCCCATTACCGTAAATCAAGAACATCTCCTTAGTCCTTCTTAGGTACTTGAGAATGTTCTTTACCGCTATCCAATGCTTCTTACCTGGGTCAGACTGATACCTGCTTACCACACTAAGTGCGTAAGCTACATCTGGTCTGGTACATAACATCACATACATTATGGATCCTACTGCCGAAGCGTAGGGTATAATGCCTATGCGAGCCCTCTCTTCATCAGTCTTTGGAGACATCTCTTTGGAGAGGGTGATCCCGTGACAAGCGGGTAAATTACCGCGCTTGGAATCTTCCATACTAAATCTCTTTAGTATAGTGTCAATATACCCGGACTGTGAAAGTCCCAACATCCTTTTGGATCTATCACGATAGATCTTAATGCCCAGAATGTAGGATGCATCTCCTAAGTCTTTCATGGAGAATTTCTATGACAAGAAGAGCTTTACTGATTGTAGTATAGGGACATCATTCCCTATCAGTAGTATGTCGTCGACGTACAAAACGAGGAAGACTACTGCTCCTTCTACAATCTTCCTATAAATGCATGGTTCATCTATATTTTTGATAAAGTCAAATTCTTTGACCGTCTCATCAAAGCAGATATTCCAACTCCGCGATACTTGTTTTAATCCATAAATAGATTTAAGCAACTTGCACACTTTTCCGCTGCTCCCACTGTCTAAGAAACCTTCTGGTTGATCCATGTAAACACTCTCTTCTAAATATCCATTTAGAAAAGCTGTTTTTACGTCCATCTGCCAGATTTCATAGTTATGGAAGGCAGCAATGGCAAGCAGGATCCGAATGGATTTAAGCATAGCTACTGGTGAAAATGTTTCATCATAGTCCAATCCTGGTCTTTGACGAAAACCTTTTGCAACGAGTCTAGCTTTGTAGGTTTCCACTTGTCCAAATACACCAATCTTCTTTTTGAAGATCCATTTGCATCCAACTGGTTTCACCCCAGGAGGAGCAACTTCTAAAGTCCATACTTTATTGGTGTACATGAATTCCATTTCGGATCTCATAGCATCCAGCCACTTCACCGAGTCTTTACTCGTGATAGCCTGCTGAAAATTAGTAGGCTCATCATCATCGATGATGCAATCCTCTCGATCCCCATCTATAAGAAACTCATAGTATCTTTCAGGAGGATGAGAAAGCTTACTAGATCTGCGAAGTGGCGTTGGTTCGTCGGGCTCTATTGAAACCCAAGGTTCTACTAAATCATCGGCAGTAGTTTGAGGTTCTGGAATTTCTTCCAGCTCTACCGCGCTCCCACTAATTTCTTTTGCAAGAAATTCGCTTTCTAAGAAGACAATGTGGCGATCGACAAACACCTTTTGTTTTTCAGTGTGGTAGACCAGATATCCCCTTGAATGCTTGGGGTATCCTACAAACTTGCACAAAACCGATCGTGCCTCGAGCTTGTCCGAATTATGCTTTTTAACATATGTCGGACACCCCCAAATCTTGATATACTTGAGACATGGTCTCTTCCCGCTCCACATTTCATATGGAGTTGTAGGCATAGACTTATCGGAACTCTATTCAATAGGTATGCTGCTGATTCTAGTGCAAAACCCCAGAAGGAAAGTGGCAACTTAGCACTACTCATCATTGAACGCACCATGTCCAGTAGCGTGCGATTCCTCCTTTCTGATACACCATTATACTGAGGTGTATAAGGCGGAGTAAGCTGAGAGAGAATTCTATTCTCTTTTAAGCATTCAAGGAAACTGGTACTTAAGTATTCTCCATCTCGATCAGATCGAAGTGTCTTGATGCTTTTACCAGTCTGTTTCTCCACTTCATTTTTATACTCCTTAAACTTCTCAAAGTCCTCAGATTTATGCTTCATTAAGAACACATGTCCATACCTAGAGAAGTCATCAGTAAAAGTAATGAAGTAGGAGTGACCGCTTCGTGCATGTGTAGATATTGGACCACATACATCACTGTGTACAAGTCCTAAGAGTTCCGTGGCTCTTTCTCCGTGTCCGGTGAACGGAGATTTGATCATTTTTCCTTTGATACATGATTGACAAGTTGCATATGATGAATATTTAAACGGATCTAAATATCCATCTTTATGTAACTTAGTCAACTTTGTTTCGTTTATATGACCAAGTCTACAATACCATAGGAAGGCTTGGTTTGAATCTGGAGCCTTTCTTTTAAGCGTGTTTTGAATATTGAAAACTTGAGGTTGATTAAGTATGTATATGCCGTTTTCCAGTGTGCCAAACCCAATCATTTCTTGATTTAGGAGAATGTTCATGACATTTCTTTCAAGCGTAAAATTATATCCTTCATTAGATAACAAAGATACTGATATAATATTACACAGTATACTGGGAATACAAAAACAGCTGTACAACACCAAAATGTGCCCACTAGTCAACCCCAGGTGATATTCCCCTATTGCAATAGCATCTACGTGCATTCCATTGCCCATTCGGAGAGTCATATCACCTGTCTTCAGTGCTCTACAGTTTCTCAGAGCCTGCAAAGAATTACAGATATGAGAACCAGAACCGGTATCAAGTACCCATGTTGTAGAGTTTACTGAAAGACAATTTTCGATTACAAACAACCTGAAGCAGCAGCAGCAGCTTGCTTTGTGTCCTTGGCTTTGAAGGCCATGCAATCCTTCTTCCAGTGCCCTTGCTTGTGACAATAGTAGCATTCGTTCTTATCTGCCTTCACCCTTCCTGCCTTGTTCGTTCCCTGCACCTTCTTGACCCCGCCTTTCGTTTTGGTGGCTTTCATCTTCTTCTTCCCTTTAGCTTTCGCTTTAGATTTAGAAGAGGATGATTGGCCAACATACAGAACGGGGGTCTTCTCCTTTTTCAAGGAGGTCTCTGCTACCCTCAACATGTTGAGGAGCTTTGGAAGACCAGCTTCCATTTCGTGCATGTTGAAGTTCAGCACGAACTGAGAGAAGGTGTAGGGGAGGGACTGCAAAATCAAGTCGATGTACAAATCATTCTCTAGCACGCATCCCAGGTTTTCGAGTTCCTCAATGAGGCTGATCATTTTCAGGACGTGCTCTCCTACAGGTGATCCTGGAGATAACCTCATCTGGAAGAGTTTCCTTGAGGTCTCGTACCTCGCGATACGGGGTGCTCCCCATACAATTCCTTGCAATGGAGAAAGATGGATATAATATCCATACCCTTGTGCTATTTCTGGAGTTCATTGTTCATGGACGCCAGCACGATACACTTAGCTCTCTCACAGTCTAGATCCCAGGTTTTGCGAACCTCCTTGTCCGCAACTGAGGAATCTGGTCCTGGGATAGGGGGAGGAACAACGGTGGTAACATATGCCACTTTGTCATAAGTCAGTGCAATGTTGACGTTTCTTAGCCAATCTTTATAGTTTGGCCCAGTCAGTGTATTTTTTTCAAGTAATAGTTTTAGTCCTGTCATGGTAGCTGCCAGAGAGAGAGAGAGAGAAAACAAACACTCAGCATATGCTCTTGCAAGTTTAGATTGGTTTATTAGTTTATCTAAACAGGATGGCTCCCACTGTTTTCTCAAATCCTTGTTCAAACCCTAAAAGAAGAATTAGTCAGGATTTAATCACACGTCACAATACTTGCTTAACCTTTCAGCCAGGCCAGTGTTGGTACTTCGAAGGAGGTTTTCCAACGCTTTCGCGAAGTTCCTTAATTAAAGAACCTCTTTTCCCTGGAGGCGTAGCCCCTCTAATACCTTTCTAGACACCTACTTGGTTTATAGCATTGATTGTTAAGTGAGAAAATTTCCCGAGAGTAATCCTACTTATCAGTGGGATTGGGATCCAACTATCATTGCATGATGCCCTAGATGGAAGCCACTCTAGTCACCACACTCCAGAAAGTATACTAAATCTGCAAGTTTCCTTTATGTTTGAAACTCCCGATGTGATTTTTACCCCAAGCTCTTATGACCTTGACGTAGGCCAACAAATCATAAGATGCAAGTCAAGTTCTACCCGTCGTTGTCCTGATTAATTTAGATCCATCCGTACTCGCCCTTGACGTAGGCCAACAAGGCTGTACGACTGTCCTAAACTAATGCATCTATCTATGCAACAAATAAGCAACACATTGCTACCATACACTATGCCTTGACGTAGGCCAACAAACATATCATGAATACGATGTGCTGTTTATTTGAAACGACGGAGGGTTACGGCTGGTTTTTGGCGAAACCGTTAACGTAATGAACTTGATATGATCGAAGGAACCAAGATAGCTTTTTAAAAGGAGTGGTTTAGGCTCCGCATTTAAAATTTTCTTTTTGAAGAAAACCGAGTGGTTTTGAAATTGTTCCAACGATTTAGTTTAGGTTTATTTTCTTTGCATTAATGAATTAATGCTGTCCCATCATTTAATCCTACCATTGCAGAAAACAACTAAAATACAACGTACGCTTATGCCATCCGCATTCGCCACGGGGCCCCTTCATTACCCGTTAGGTTACTTAACTAACGACAGAGCGGGGGCTGGACTAGCGCGGGTGAAAAACATAAACAACGCCTAATAAATATCATATATAGATATATCCACTCGTCGCACGCAAAAATAAGCATTCCAGATCACAGATGAAGATATTGGATATATTAGGAATACCACACTTCGTTTAAGCCCATAACGAAGGACGGGTTCCACGATCGTGATGAATAGCCAAAACCCCACCCGAGACCCCTACGGGTGCGGCAAACTACACGCCAAGTACCAGAAGTGAAGCAGTCTCCCTCAACAACGTTAGTAGGCCACTAAGCACTTCAAAATACCCGGTAGTTTGTGCACCCCTCCTTGGGTCCTAGGAGCAAAAACAGTAAAAAGAAATAATACAACTGTGGCTACAATCTCATCCCGGATGTGCCCCGCAAAAATAATATTACATCAATTCCACAAATTATATTGAATGAAAGAAAAGAAAACACTCGTCTCACATCCCCCGGCTATTCATCATCGACAGTCCAATAACATTCATATACACAAACAAACCATTACAGATATGTGCAACCCCCACTAATCGTTGTATAGCGATTAGCGGACGTTTCTAAACACATAAAGCATTACAGAAGAACCGATTAGCTAAAGCAATTAGAATTTCGATGGAATAAGCATTTTTGAATCTATCCTCAGGTCAACACAGTACACAAAATATCTGGGCAGAATCAAAATATCCCAAAAATCACAACTGCAAAAAATTAAGAATAACAGAAGAAATTTGGGCTGAATCCGAGTCAACTCGGCGGCGGATCCGCGGTGAGTTGATCGATTCAGGGGCCCAAATTTCATCAGTATTCTTAGAAAACCCTGCCTGTATTTTTAAGCCTTCTGAAAAAATTTTAGGACCAGATTTCAAAATCGACAGAAACTGATATTTTCGGATGTGATTTTCTGGTTTTTCCGGCGATCAAATTTCCAACACTTTGCTAACAAGTTAGATAAGGTTTAATATGGCTCTGATACCAGTGTAAGTCCATGATGCACACCCCACGGGTCGCGGGGAGGCGGAATACTTTAAAAACGGTTTTCTCACTACAAAAGAAACTAGTTTTGCTTTGCATCATGAACTTTTTCCCACTTTAGGATCTTTATTAAGCCTTATCTAACAAAACTAAACTAAGAGAGTGCTAACTACTAGGTTAAGAAGTTATACCCTCGTGTCTAGTCCTTCGGGTCTTCAAGTTGCTCCTTGCTCCTTGGTTCAAGCTCCTTGTTCTTGATCTCCTTTCTTTGGCTTCTTCTAGGGTTTGGAAGAGTTCGGTTGCCGGTCTCCTTTGCGTCAAAGATGGATCCACCCGAGGGCCCTACGATCAAGCTCTAACCTCCATGAGATAACTTAGTGATCAAACTTGCTAAGTGAGAAGACTAAGTAGATGTAGAGTGAGTGTAATGGATTAATTGATCTCAAAACTCATTGATTTGCAACACATGCAAGTGTATGAGTTTCATGAAGAAGAAGAGAAGAAAAACCTAGGAGAGAGAAAGCATTTGTGAGAATGAATGAAAAATGAGAAGAGAGAATGGTTAAGTATTTTGCCAATAATTCAACCATGGATTATTAAATCATATAATCTACAATCATGCTTGAATAGTGGCTCCAAAAGAAATAAACAAATACATAACCATTCTTCAACCCATGCCTCCTAATTTCCACCTCATTAATTCTTTAATGAAAAAGAATAAAACAATAATGAGGTGTCTCCTTCTAGAAGGTCAAACTTGTGAATTTACAAGAATGCCCTTTTCCGTATTTTCATACCCGTATCCGTATTCCGAAAAATACGGATACACTGAGATCAGTATAATCCAATACTACAATACTAGTATCCGGCTTAAACCAAAGCCTACCAGTATTATCCGTCCGATCGTCATTCGAGTAGCCAGTACACGAATGCGATCGAAACCCTGCCGTAAGACCATACGACATCCACATCGTCTCGCCTGATCCAGGGAAACCCTCTGTGTGGGACTCTAAAGACTCGACAGTACGATGGCAGTGGGTTTAACCACAAGTCCGTCAGTGGCACTAGCTGTACGTAACGGCAACCCAGGTACGTGTCGAAAAGGAGGCCGACGGGCGAACTCGTCCGTAACCCCTACTGAGCCTGTCCGTGACAATATCCGCGCAGTCCGTCTGTTCTTCTAAGAGTATCGCATGTATGGTCTAGCGAGGTGGTGAACGTCAGACCCCTAACAACCGTACAAGTCGTGCCGGTGTGGCTCAAGACCATCCGAGAATCTACTGATCAGTCCACTAGTAATTCTCAATCAGCCCTGGCCAAGGACTTATGGTAATGACCAACCGATCATAGTGCGATATCGACTCCCTATACCGGGAGAGACGAATCCCTAACAGTCGCTCACTGCCTCCATGTGGCTCGGGACTGTACCCAACTAAAACCTGTTTGCACGACTCCTTTGAGCCGTGGTAGGGTAGTAATCAAAGCACAGTGGGAACTCACACGAGACAAATGACGACCTTAAGTCAACAGACTATCTGCACACATGTCACCTGAGAACTGCTATCTGACGTTAGGTATAATACCATCCAGTCAGTTCTCGGCGAGTCCTGTCCGGTGTACTCACACTCAGTGAGCATCTGTATACAATCTTAGGTGCACATCACCAATGGTTGCGGGACCAATCCATCGCCCCTCGTCAGGGTCTATATATGCATACACTAGTCTACTCCGGAGCATCGATGCCCAGTCTCGATACTCCTGCGACCAGGGACATTTAAGGATGTGCCTATTGACTATCCAGCTCCCACAAGTATGACTGCCATCACAAAGCCGGTAGTCAGGCAAACACCCTATGGGCTTTATCAACATGTATATAAATACAAAGTAAAATATATCACACGTTAAGATAAAGACAAACCAAATAGCGTACTATCATATCAAGCAAGATTGTCATGTACATACATATCCCTAGCATCCTATACAATGAAGGCCTCTAGGGCATATATATCCAACAGACGCAGCGGTCATGTTCACGTGTGCCACAAAATCCCAAAGAGGAAGATAAAGGCGTTCAAAGTTAACGTAGATCCAAACCTGATATAAATCAATTATGTTCCTTTCTCTTTCCCTCTTGAATCCATCAGGTTCTCTTGTAACTTCACTATCATCACCCTCGCTGTTAAATCTACAACCATTAATACGGATTTAAATTATAATTAATTATTTTGTTAAAATCGATCTAATATAAATATATATATATCTAGTTTCTATGACAAAATCAACAAAAACATTACCTTTGCTTCGAACTATAAGTTTTTAGGAGTAGAACTCACCATGCATCTTAAACGCTACAACGCGTCATACCATTTTTTTCCACAATCAGTTCCACGCCGTTACACTGCCGAAATTCCCGCAGTATACTCGTTATGCTGCCGAAATTTCTGCAAACTCTTTTCCATCAAAAAGGGACAATTGATTGTTAGTTCGACTTGTACTGTAACCCTAATTGCTTTAGGACATCAATGAACTTCTTTTAAGATATTATAACTCTTCGACACGTATTGAGCATGTGATGCATACATGAACACTTTCCTCCTACATTGATAATCGACTTTTGAACATACCCTTGCACGAATAACTAACCAACATGATATGACTTGATTTGATATACTATCTTACATTGGACATGAAGCCATTGAGCTTAAGAAATGGACGCGAGATATGGGTGAATCAATTTACCTTGTTTAACGAGAAATAACAAGTTACATGTCTTGTCTGGTCCACATGCTAATCCACCAGAAAATGAAACAAAATTATAACTGTTAGGGTTTTCGCTAGGCATGCAAGGAAGACGAGCAAAAATAAGAACACGCAACACCAATATTTAACGTGGTTCGACCAACGGCCTACATCCACGGGGCATATATGAGAATCTCTTTATTAATGATCAAGAATACCGGTACATTTTATATTCTCTTCCATCTCTCTCATATCACAACGCTCATACAAATACAAAGACCGCTCTTCTGGTGAATCCCTCACCCTTCGCCTTTGCCTTTGTCTCCTCTCTCTCCTTCTCATGTTGCACGAAATAATAGAACTTCTACTCCAACTAGAATCTCATCAAATCTCCAAAAAAACTCTAACAAATTTTCAAATAATTCTCCAAACAAACTTTCCTAATTAAGCTCTTAAAAGATCTCTTATAAATTTTCTAACAACTCTTCAAATAAATCTCCAATAAATTCTCCTAATTAATTTTCAAAACGAATCTTTCCAAACCAGGCCAGAATTTGGCCCGAGACGATTTGAGCCAGCTCAAGATTGTTCTGAGTCGTCTCTTGCGTCTAGAGAACAAATATTAATTCCAAACGACTTGTAAGCCAGCTCAACCCATTTTGAGCCGTCTCACTCACATGTGGATCGAGAATACAAGGTAGACTCAACAATGACATTATAACATGTGAACAAGGTAGTTTGGATAGTAAGACATACTCTATGTCATGAGAGTCCCCTGCCAAGAATGCTGTGATTCCGTGGGGCTAACGGAAAATAAAACTGTCAAGGTCAAGTCACTGTGGTTTCGGATCGTAAACGGTACGCTCATCTCCCAATCCATGAATGCTGTTGTTCCACGGGACTAACGAATACTCTTGAGGATATGAGTACTCTTACGACACAAATTATATGTAACAACCGAGTTCATTTATACCAATTCAGTTCCCGTATTTATTTATTTGTGGCATTTTATTGATTTATCTGGTTTGGGTGCGAATGGTATGTTACATTTTACATTGCATTCGACCCGACCCGCTTGCTTGAACCCGTTTGATTCATATTTATAAATTACCTTGGCTTGTTACTTAGACACGTGCATCTAATGTAAACTGCATACTGGCATTTCATCTAGCATCGCATATTTTACATATAACATTTTTAGGTCATGTTAAATAAATTAAAAATTGCATTTCATAACTTGCTTGATACCCCTAACCCCGTGGTAGCATCTGCGCATCATGTTCTCGTCCCGTTCAGTGAAACGGACGTGTTTGGATGGCTACGCGCACGTACATGCATCCGTTCTTGGGGGTACGTATTTTCGTTACCTAAGCATTCATTTTAAAATTGGAAGTCGCATATATTTTTCGTATTTTAAATCTGAAATTTTGGACCTGACCCGGGCGCGTTTTGGAATATTTTGTATCCCGCCTAAATTTAAATTTATTTAATATTTATTTTAATTTTACCTTTAAAATCTCGTTAACTATTAAATCTTTAAAACAAATCTTTTTAAATTTAAAATAAAATAAAATCCTAACCACACACACACACAACTCAGCGATCCCTCTTTCCAGCTCTCTATCCCTCTTTCTCGTGGGCCCCATTCCTCTCTCTCTTTCTTTCTTTATCTTTCTCTCTCTCTTTCACCGCTATCCCTTCCTTTCTCTTTCTTTACCTCTCTCTCTCCTCCTCTCTTCCTTTCTCTCTCCTCAGATAAAAACAATTTTATCTCTCCTTCCTATTCACGCGTCTCTCTCTCTCACCTCTCTCTCTCATCTCTCTCTCTCTCTCCTCTCGCATCTCTCTCTCTCTCTCCCCCTATATATATACTACTTCTTCTCCTTCCTTTCTCATTTTCTTTAAAACCCACGACTGCAAACCCTAGCCGCGTACCTCCACCTTGCCGTCGCTCAAAGCCCGACGACGCCCTTCCCGACCTCGCCGCCTCCTCGCTCTCATCATCGCCTTCACCACTCTTCTCCTTTCCCGAGCCCTGCACACCTTCAGACCCAAACCCGAGCACCCCTGCACTCCTTGCACCGCCGGAGTTGATCGCTGCCGGTGATCTCGTCCTCGTTCCCGACTCCTGTGCACCCCAGTAAGCCCTTACACTCCTTCTCCTTCCCCTTCTTTCTTATTCCTTTCTTCTGCTTACTTTAAATGGTCTCTGTTCTCTGCAGGTTACCTCGCCGGAGCTCCGTCGACGTCGTCGATGTTAGATATGTATGCCCTAGAGGCCATTATTGTATAGTACTAGTTTGTATAATACATTTTGGAGGCTTGGGATATATATATATGGTTTTACGACAGTCTTGCTCGATATATTAGTATGCTACTTGGTTTGTTTCTATCTTAATATGTGTATATGTTTTTTTTAACATATCGCTAAAAACATATTGGTAGAGCCCTTAGGATTTTTGCTTGACTACCAGCGTTGTGATGGCGATCACACTAGTGGGGGCTGGGTGGTCTATAAGCACATCCTTATTTTGGTCCCTGGTCGTAGGATTATCGAGATAGGGCATCGATACTCCAGAGTAGACTGGTGCATACACTTCTCTTCCCAGCAGGGGAGATGGTCTGTCCCACAGCCATCAGTACGTCGTACTGGAGATAGTATGCAGGTGCTCGTTGGGTTACGAGTACACTGGACAGGACTCGTCGGGAACTGTTGGTTGGTATTATACCTATCGTCAGTTAACAGTTCCCAGGTGACATGAGTACAGCTTAGTCCGCTGACTTGACACTGTCACTTCGCCTCGAGTGTGTTCCCACTGTTCTTAGATTACTACCCTACCACGGCTCTACTGAGTCGTGGAAACAGGTAGTAGTTGGGTGTAGTCCCGAAGCACTTGGAGGCAATGACGGTTAGACAGGATTCGTCTCTCCCGGTATTAGGAGTTGATATCGTGCTGTGTCTAGGAGAACCATTACACATTTTCGTCCCTGGCCAGGGCAAGCAAGAATTGCTGGTAGGTTTTCCAGTAGATTCTCAGGGTGTTTTGGGCTACACTCCGACACGACTTGTACCGCTATTAGGGGACTGACGTTTACCTCTCCCCTAGGCCCGCCATGCGATATTCTCAGACGAACAGACCGGACTGTACGGAGATTGTCACATTCAAGCTCAGTAGGAGTTCGATGGGTTCACCTCATCAGTCTTCTTATCGACATCTACCTGGGGACCATTACGTACAGCTAGTACCGCTTGCGGCCTGTGGTTAAACCCACTGCCAGCGTAGTGTCGAGACTTTAGAGTCCCATACAGAGGGTTACTCGCCTTTGGGCAAAACAGAGTAGAGGTTGCATGGTTTTGCGACGGGGTTCGTTCACATCCGCGCACTTGTGCACGTTTGGTGTCCGGACAGTAGTTACTAGCGGGCTTTGGTTTAAGCCAGATCCTAGTAATTACTTTGGGATTGGTTTTGTCTCAGTGTATTCGTGTTCCTTGGAGCACGGATACGGGTGTGTATGCACAGTTGACAGAGGCAGAGGCAGAGGATTCTCATTAGGGTTGTTGACCATTTGAGTTTGGTTGACTTGTTGACCGTTGACTTTTCTCTTAACCCTAATGAGAATATGATATATGATTAATAATATTAATTAAGTATTATTGTGCCATGGTTGAGTTGAAAGTTTGACTTTTGTTGACTTGTTGACTTTGTTGACCGGTTGACCATTTTGGACTTGTTGACCATCATCATTTCATGGCTATTATTTCATGGGTATGACTTTTTCTTGCTTGTTGTTTACATAATGCAATTATAGCATGAAATGATAATGGTCATTGAAACTAACCATCACCATATACTTAATTATTATTATTATTATCATTATTCTCACTTTTGTGAGAAGGGTTGGATTATGAGAGCTCATTCTATCTTTCTCTTTCTCTCTCCTAGAAAAAAAGCTCTCCCTCTTCCTCTTCCTCTCTCAAAGTTCAAGTGTTCCATGAGTTGGAAATTATGAACCTTTGAGACAAAACCACCATAAATCTTCTCTACTCATTCTAAGGTTCTAGGTTTAGCAAACCAAGCACCTTAGTGATCTCTAGATTGAGATAGGAGCTCAAGTTTGAGGCCCTCGGGTGGATCCATCTATGGCAAAGAGGAGGCGACGAGGAGGATCCGTTCAAGCAACTACAAGGAGCAAGTAAGAGGAAGAACCACAACAAGGAGAGAAGGAGTTCAAGACCAAGGTATAACCATTCTACATAATAGCTAGTACTTGTAGTTTTTGTTAGTTCTTGTTTAGCAACGATCCTTCATGAAACGGTCCATGTTATCTAGCTAGGGAAAATTTTCGTTTTACCTATTCCGCCTCTCCGAAAGGACCGGGGTGGGTAACGTGGACCTAACAGTGGTATCAGAGCCTAGCTAAGCAACAACTAACTGTTAGCAAAGTTTTTAGAATCTCGATCCGGAAAAAATCCCGAAAACAAACCGAAAAGTGTATTTTCTGTCGATTTTCAAAACAGGCCTAAAAATATTTTGTATGACATGAAAAATACAGGCAGGGTTTTCTGGGAATTTACAAGAAATTTGAGACTCCGACTCGGCCAACTCACCGCGGCTCAACTTTGTTGCAGATTCCCCTGTTTGCTGTTTTGGGATTTTTGGGATATTTTGTTTCTGCCCAGATTTTCCAGAGAAAAATGTTATTTTTTGGGGGTAGTTACAAATTTGTATTTTGATCGGAATTCTACAAACTTTGGCTAAATAGTTATATCTGTAATGTGATATATACACTGAACGTCGGCTAATCGCTATACGTCGATTAGTGGGGGTTGTGCATATCTGTGATCTGTAATGTTGATGGTTTGTGTATATGAATTCGTTGGATTGTCGCGGATGAATAGCCGGGGGGTTGTGAGATGAGAGTTTTCTTTATCTTTCAATTCATGTAATATGTAATTTGATGTAATATTATTTGTATGGCCGCACATCTGGGATGAGGTTGTAGCCGCCATTGTATAATTTCTTTTTATTATTTTTGCTTCTAGGATAGACCCAAGGTGGGGTGCACAAACTACCGGGTATCTCGAAATGCCGAGTGGCCTACCCACGGTGTTGAGGGAGGTTGCTTCGCTTCGGGTACTTGGCGGGTAGTTTGCCGCACCCGTAGGGGTCTAGGGTGGGGTTTTTGGCTATTCATCGCGACTGTGTAATCCGTCTTTCGTTGCAGGCTCGAACGAAACGCGGATTCCTAATATATCCAATGTATTCATCTGTGATCTGGAATGGCTATCATTGCATCTGACGAATGTGTATATATCTATATGATATCTATTTAGGCGTAGCTTATGTTTTGCATCCGCGCTAGTCCAGCCCCCGCTCTGTCGTTAGTTAAGTAACCTAACGGGTAATGACGGGGCCCCGTGGCGAATGCGGATGGCATAAGCGTACGTCATATTTTCGTTGTTTTCTGCAATGGTAGGATTAATTGATGGGACGCATTAATTTAATGCAAGCAAACAAACCTAATAAAACGTTGTTGGAACAAATTTTCAAAAAGCTGTTATTGCAAGGATGGTCTCTTTTGTTTTGCATAGAGGTATTCAGTTATGAATGCCCAGCACCTCATTCGACAAGGCAAGGGCCGAGATCCCTTCATCGGGAGTGACCCCTTGGACAAAATTTTGCGTCAGGGTAATAATTTCGCTATAGTCGATTATTCTTGCTTTGCATCGAGGTATTCATCTTAGAATATCCTGCACCTCATTCGACGAGGAAAGAGCCGAGATCCCTTCACAGGGAGTGACCTCTTTAGCAAGAGTTTTCGCCACTATATTTTCAAAAAGGTTATCAGGTTTCTTCAACGATGTCAAGTTCATTACGTTAACGAGTTTTTCGCCAAAAACCCAGCTGTAGCCCTCCGTCGTTTTTTATAAGTTATACTTAGTATTCGTGCTGCGTTTGTTAACTGTGTCAAGGCGCAGTGAACGGTAGCTGAGTATTACTTATCTGCTGGATACAATGTGATTGGTTAGGACAGTCGTGTAACCTTGTTGACTGTGTCAAGGGTTATGCGGGTGGGTTTAATGCAATCAAGATAATGACGGGTTGAACTTGACTAGGACTCTTTGATTTGTTGACTGTGTCAGGCCACTTGGGTCCTAGGGGCAAAAAAAATCCACATCGGGAGTTTCTAAAGAAACTGAAACTTGCAGATTTAGCATACCTTCTGGAGTGTGGTGACTAGAGTGGATTCCATCTAGGTCATCGCACAATGATAGTTGGATCCCGATCCCACTGATGAGTTGGATTACTCTTGGGAGATTATTTCACTTAACAATCAATGCTATAAACCAAGTAGGTGTCTAGAACGGTGTAAGCGGGGCTACGCCTCCAGGGAAAAGAGTTTATTTAATTAAGGAACTTCGCGAAAGAGTTGGAAAACCTCCCTCGAAGTACAAACACTAGCCTGGCTGAAAGGTTAAGCAAGTATTGCGACGTGCAATTAATCCCGACTAGTTCTTCTTTTAATGGTTTGAAGAAGAATTTGAGGAAACAGTGGGAGCCATCCTGATTAGATAAACTAATAAACCAATCTAATCTTGCAAGAGCGCACGCTGAATGTTTCTTTTCTCTCTTTCCAGGTAGCAACCATTTCACGCCCTAATCAAGATAATAAAATGTATCGCTTGACCGATCCGAATTCTTATTCGGGGCTGGGGAACGTTGGTTCGGCTCTAACTTGTGACAACAGTCATAAGTATGAGCAAGGGAAAGAGGTCTGTATGGATTCCAAGGATACCCAGTTGAAGAAGAAGCATGGTTTTGCATCTACTTCAGGTGTTCTTGTAATTGAGAACTGCTTTACGGTCAGTCCTACCTCCTGGGTACTTGATACCGGATCAGGATCTCATATCTGTAATCTATTGCAGGGACTGAGAAAAAGCAGGAAAGTTGTACCTGGTGATATGTCGCTCAGAGTAGCGAATGGAGCACAAGTTAATGCTGCAGCCGTCGGTGAATATCACCTAGTGTTGCCAAACGGCAATACTATGATTTTGAACGATTGCTACTATGTACCTTCCATGGTTTGCAACATCATATCAGTTTTTTTACTCAATAAAGATGGATATAACTTTGTTCTTGATAGAAATATCATGAGCATCTACCTTCATAAGGTACTGGTTGCAGAAGGTACACTGTGTAATGGTATCTACGTTCTAAATCAGAATACAGTTCTCAATGTACAAAATACACGCAAGAGGAAGAATTCAGATACGAATGAATCCTACTTATGGCATTGTAGACTTGGTCATATCGGAGAGAAAAGACTAAGTAAGTTGCATAAAGATGGACTCTTGAATACGTTCGAGTTTTCATCTTATGAAACTTGTCAGTCTTGTCTCAAAGGGAAGATGACCAAATCTCCGTTCACCGGACATGGAGAAAGAGCAACGGAGCTCTTAGGACTCATACACAGTGATGTATGTGGTCCGATGTCTATACATGCAAGGGGTGGGTTCTTGTACTTCATCACATTCACTGATGATCTCTCTAGATTCGGATATGTGTATCTTATGAAACACAAATCTGAAGCTTTTGAGAAATTCAAGGAATTCAGAAACGAAATAAAGAACCAGACTGGTAAAAGTATCAAGATCTTCCAGTCGGATAGGGGAGGGGAGTACTTAAGCACGGAATTCCTAGATTACTTAAAAGAGAATGGTATTCTCTCTCAGCTTACTCCTCCTTATACACCACAGCACAACGGTGTATCGGAACGGAGGAATCGTACCCTATTGGATATGGTTCGCTCCATGATGAGTAGTGCCGAGTTGCCTCTTTCATTCTGGGGATATGCGCTTTTAACGGCAGCACATCTATTGAATCAAGTTCTATCCAAATCCGTGCCTAAGACTCCGTATGAAATATGGAGTGGTAAAAGTTTGTATCTTAAACGTAATAAGATTTGGGGTTGCCCAGCTTATGTCAAAAAGCAGAACCCAGACAAACTTGAGGCACGGGCAGTTTTATGTAAGTTTATGGGATACCTAAAAGATTCTAGTGGGTATCTATTCTACCATGCAGAGGAACAGAAGATAATTGTTTCCAGGAATGCCACATTTTTGGAAAAAGAATTTCTTGTTAAAAACATTGGTGGCAGCACGGTAGAACTGGATGAAATTCCAGAAACACAAACTTTAACTAAAGATTTGGAGGAACCGCTAGATTCAGTTACACCCAATGAACCTCAGCCACTCCGTAGATCTGGTAGGATTTCTCATCTGCCCGAGAGATACTACGGTTTTCTCTTAGACGGGGATCGAGAGGATTGCATCTTGGAAGAAGATGACCCTACTAGTTTCAGGCAGGCCATTATCAGTAGGGACTCTGATAAATGGCTGGATGCAATGAAATCCGAAATGGAGTCCATGTACGCCAATAAAGTGTGGACCTTGGATATTACTCCACCTGGGGTAAAACCCGTTGGATGCAAATGGATCTACAAAAAGGAAACTTGGTGTAGATGGGCAGGTGGAAACCTATAAGGCTAGACTCGTTGCAAAAGGTTTTCGTCAAAGACCTGGTGTGGACTATGATGAAACTTTTTCTCTGGTGGCTATGCTCAAATCCATTCGGATCCTACCTGCCATTGCTGCCTTCCATGACTATGAAATCTGGCAGATGGACGTTAAAACGGCTTTTCTAAACGGCTGTTTGGAAGAGTGCGTTTACATGGATCAGCCAGAAGGTTTCGTAGACAGTGGGAGCAGCGGGAAGGTGTGCAAGTTGCTTAAATCCATTTATGGATTAAAGCAGGCATCGCGGAGCTGGAACATCTGTTTTGATGAGGCAATCAAGGAATTTGATTTCATCAAGAACGAAGATGAACCTTGTGTTTATAAGAAGATTGTAGGACGAACTGTCGTATTCCTAGTCTTGTACGTGGACGACATTCTTTTGATAGGAAATGATATTCCTATGCTACAATCGTTCAAGCTATTTTTGTCACAACGGTTCTCCATAAAGGACCTGGGTGATGCCTTATACATTCTGGGGATCAAGATCTACAGAGATAGATCCAAGAGACTACTGGGACTTTCGCAGTCCAGGTACATAGAGACCGTACTAAAGAGATTTAGTATGGAGGATTCCAAGCGCAGTAACATACCCGCATTGCACGGAATTACCCTCTCCAAGAAGATGTCTCCTAAGACTGACGATGAGAGGGTTCGCATGAGCACTATACCCTACGCTTCGGCGGTAGGATCTATAATGTATGCGATGCTATGTACAAGACCAGATGTAGCTTACGCGCTGAGCGTGGTGAGCCGGTATCAGTCAGACCCAGGTGAGGACCACTGGACGGCAGTGAAGAACATTCTCAAGTACCTAAGAAGGACTAAGGAGATGTTCCTGGTTTACGGTAATGGAGACCTCAGGGTCGAGTCCTTTACCGATTCAAGCTTCCAGAGTGACAAAGATGACAGCAAGTCTGTCTCGGGTTTTGTGTTTACCCTCAACGGAGGGGCGGTATGTTGGAGGAGTTCCAAACAGGATACCGTCGCAGACTCGACGATGGAGGCTGAATACATTACTGCAAGCGATGCCGCAAAAGAGGCGGTCTGGATGAAGAAGTTCATTAGTGAACTTCAGGTGGTTCCGTCCATTGTTGACCCAATAGCTTTGTATTGCGATAACAATGGAGCTATAGCTTTAGCGAAAGAACTAAAGTCCCATCAGAGATCCAGACACATCTTGAGGCGGTATCACCTGATCAGGGAGATCATTGATCGCCAGGAGATCGAGGTACGGAGAGTGGACACAAAAGACAACACGGCGGATCCATTCACTAAGGCCCTCCCTCAAACACAGTTCGAGCGACTTTTTGAGCTATTGGGTATGCGGTACGCCAGCAGCTGGCCTTAGTGCAGATGTTGGGTATGCGGTACACCAATTACTGGCCTTTAGTGCAAGTGGGAGATTGTTAGATATGTATGTCCTAGAGGACATTATTGTATAGTACTAGTTTGTATAATACATTTTGGAGGCTTAGGATATATATATATATATATATATATATGGTTTTACGACAGTCTTGCTCGATATAGTAGTATGCTACTTGGTTTGTTTATATCTTAATATGTGTATATATTTCTCTTAACATATCGCTAAAAACATATTGGTAGAGCCCTTAGGATTTTTGCTTGACTACCAGTGTTGTGATGGCGATCACACTAGTGGGGGCTGGGTGGTCTATAAGCACATCCTTATTTTGGTCCCTGGTCGTAGGATTATCGAGATAGGGCATCGATACTCCAGAGTAGACTGGTGCATACGCTTTTCTTCCCAGCAAGGGAGATGGTCTGTCCCACAGCCATCAGTACGTCGTACTGGAGATAGTATGCAGGTGCTCGTTGGGTTACGAGTACACTGGACAGGACTCGTCGGGAACTGTTGGTTGGTATTATACCTATCGTCAGTTAACAGTTCCCAGGTGACATGAGTACAACTTAGTCCGCTGACTTGACACTGTCACTTCGCCTCGAGTGTGTTCCCACTGTTCTTAGATTACTACCCTACCACGGCTCTACTGAGTCGTGCAAACAGGTAGTAGTTGGGTGCAGTCCCGAAGCACTTGGAGGCAGTGACGGTTAGACATGATTCGTCTCTCCCGGTATTGGGAGTTGATATCGCGCTGTGTCTAGGAGAGCCATTACACATTGTCGTCCCTGGCCAGGGCAAGCGAGAATTGCTGGTAGGTTTTCCAGTAGATTCTCAGGGTGTTTTGGGCTACACTCCGACACGACTTGTACCGCTATTAGGGGACTGATGTTTACCGACCCCCTAGGCCCGCCATGCGATATTCTCAGACGAACAGACCGGACTGTACGGAGATTGTCACATTCAGGCTCAGTAGGAGTTCGATGGGTTCACCTCATCAGTCTTCTTATCGACATCTACCTGGGGACCATTACGTACAGCTAGTACTGCTTGCGGCCTGTAGTTAAACCTACTGCCAGCGTAGTGTCGAGCCTTTAGAGTCCCACACAGAGGGTTACTCGCCTTTGGACAAAACAGAGTAGAGGTTGCATGGTTTTGCGACGGGGTTCGTTCACATCCGCGCACTTGTGCACGTTTGGTGTCCGGACAGTAGTTACTAGCGGGCTTTGGTTTAAGCCAGATCCTAGTAATTGCTTTGGGATTGGTTTTGTCTCAGTGTATTCGTGTTCCTTGGAGCACGGATACGGGTGTGTATGCACAGTTGACAGAGGCAAAGGCAGAGGATTCTCATTAGGGTTGTTGACCATTTGAGTTTGGTTGACTTGTTGACCGTTGACTTTTCTCTTAACCCTAATGAGAATATGATATATGATTAATAATATTAATTAAGTATTATTGTGCCATGGTTGAGTTAAAAGTTTGACTTTTGTTGACTTGTTGACTTTGTTGACCGGTTGACCATTTTGGACTTGTTGACCATCATCATTTCATGGCTATCATTTCATGGGTATGACTTTTTCTTGCTTGTTGTTTACATAATGCAATTATAGCATGAAATGATAATGGTCATTGAAACTAACCATCACCATACACTTAATTATTATTATTATCATTATTCTCACTTTTGTGAGAAGGGTTGGATTATGAGAGCTCATTCTATCATTCTCTTTCTCTCTCCTAGAAAAAAAGCTCTCCCTCTTCCTCTTCCTCTCTCAAGGTTCAAGTGTTCCATGAGTTGGAAATCATGAACCTTTGAGACAAAACCACCACAAATCTTCTCTATTCATTCTAAGGTTCTAGCTTTAGCAAACTAAGCACCTTAGTGATCTCTAGATTGAGATAGGAGCTCAAGTTCGAGGCCCTCGGATGGATCCATCTATGGCAAAGAGGAGACGACGAGGAGGATCCGTTCAAGCAACTACAAGGAGCAAGTAAGAGGAAGAACCACAACAAGGAGAGAAGGAGTTCAAGACCAAGGTATAACCATTCTACATAGTAGCTAGTACTTGTAGTTTTTGTTAGTTCTTGTTTAGTAACGATCCTTCATGAAACGGTCCATGTTACCTAGCTAGGGAAAATTTTTGTTTTACCTATTCCGCCTCTCCGAAAGGACCGGGGTGGGTAACGTGGACCTAACAGTCGACACCCTCGCGACCCTCTCCGCAGACTACAGTGAGCTTCCTCTTCTCAATCTTCTTCTTCCTCCTTCCCTTCTTCTCTTCTTCTTTCTTTTCTATGCTTTTCTTTTCATTTAAGTTCTCTGCCTTTTTGTTCGCCGGAAACTGGGCGTGCCGTTGACGATCCCGACGACCCAGCTAGCATACCTGACTCGTGTGATCACCTTGTGCGTTATTTGGATCCGTTCCGTGTACCGTGTGCGCGTCGCGACTTTTTCGCCGACGTGAGACGATCCGTACACCCCGTTTCTTGATCCGTCAAGGCAAGTAAAACTTGCTACATGCTATTTAAATTATTACATACTTATTTAAATACATATTAAACATGTTGTTTGAATCTAGTGCCCTATATTACATTTTAACACTTCGATATTCCGTTTATATCATTTTAGATCTAGAACATGAAAACATATCTTATTGCATATTAGATTACAATGCACTGTACCCATATCCATATTTATATCATATATTGCTTAGTTGCATAGCCCATAGTACCATTTCTAATAGTTTATAACCTTTCGGATACCTATTTGCATCCATCTCGTCTATTATATATACAATTGCATCCATAGATCATATAATACATAATAATGTGATATTAACATTCCATATTTGATAAAGTGTATTTTAATTAATATTGGAACTATAATCTTAACCCTAATCGATAACTGTGCGTTCATGTGTTTGAATTTATACCTATTTGCATACTACATCACACTATTCCATTTTATTGTTACATTGGTACCCTATACTTGTTTTTGTGTACCCATGCTTATTATAGTTTGATTATGAGCACCCACGTGACATTTGTGCACCCCTGACATGACTTGATATACTATTACTTGACACGACTTGATACCGTGCACTTCTTGACATGATTGGATTTATATACACTACCTGACTTGACCTGATGTACCACAGCATGACCTGTTACCTGATCTTGTTACTAATGCCAACAACCTTGACATGTTGTCCCTACGGACATTTTCTGTTGTCTATTCAGACAAACCTGTACCTGATTGATCCTGTGTTGGCATTAGCTCCAGATTTATCAATATCTGACTTGAACACATAACATGGGGGTATGGGGAAATCAATGATGAAACCTGACTTGTAACTCGACAGTTCGATAATTTTACTGATCAGTCTTACAGGTTAGGCCAGCCCCGGGGTGATGCTGCTGACATCACTCATCTTTACCTACTACCTTTTACTGCCTTGCGGCACGTCTCGGATTCAGCCCGAGAATCTTGACCGTGGTCTCGGGAATGCACGGGATACTATTGAGTTACATTGATGATTCATCAAATTGATTTCGAAGACTTGAGAGGAGTTAACCCAATAGACCAGTTTAGATTACTCACTGCACACTACCCTTCACCGTCCTTATGTATATTACTGTTATACCTGTTTTACCGTTTATACTCATACCTGCATGTCTTGCTACCCTTGTTTACATTATTGCTTGATATTATGACGAACTGACGTCTGGGTTTTGCATGGCCCAGATTCTTTACCTTTGCTGTAGGCCGAGCAGGAGTATTTCAGTCAGCAGGCCGAGCAGTGAGGACTTGCTAGTAGTTAGTTTATTTTTCCTCTCAGTATTTTCATTCCTGATGTGAGCCCGCATTATGGGACGTACATTCCAGTTTATTCCTGTATTGGATCTTTTTGCTTCCGCATTATTTTATTCTTGACTCGTTATTCTGGCTTATGGACATGTATTAGATAGTTATTATTATTGTTCTTGATATCTCTACAGCCGTAATATGACCGTGGAAAGATATTTCCTATCCACAGGTAGCATGGTTGGCTATGTCACGTGCCTATCTTAGCGTACTATGGGAAGCGGGGCGTGACATGGTTTGTTTGGTATCAGAGCCATAGGATCTAGGTTAACCGAGTTTGATTCTTTTGTAGTTAGGTATTGGACCCAATACACGAATCAGAATACTCGTGATTAGGAAACATGTCCTGCCACCTTACCGTCTTACCTTTTTTGAATCTTAACTTCCTCTGATTCTACTTTGATGATATGCAAACCTCTTTTGCATCTCGACTCGAAACCTGGTTTCCTATTGTTTATCTCTAGAACTTATGCTACTTGGGTGGAGTTATGTGATTGTAGCTATGATACCGCGGCATGGTTACAATGCGGTACTCTATTTAAGTAACTTGGAGTTCTAGCCTTGATTCATATCCTTGATCTATATTTTGAATCTGTTATCATACTAATCCTTTTGGTGTTTTGATTTCAGGAACATGGTATACAAGAATTTGAAAACGTACCAAAGGCGTGTTGACGAAGCCGCTTTGTTTGGAGTAATCCGTGGGATACTGGAGAACCAAAAGCGACAGACCGAGCTGAACCAGCAACAAGCTGAAGTTTTTCAGGAAGGTTTGCGGAACGTCCAGCAGTCCGTAAACAATGTTGTAGCCAGACCAGTTGAGCTTGTGGGTACCGTGGCGGACTTAAGGAGACTTGGTTCGTCTGTCTTTACTGGCCTGGAAGAGCCGTTGCCAGCGGAGCAGTGGCTGGTTGATACGGAGAATTTACTCATTGCGACACAGATCCCAGAGGATAAAAGGGTGGATGTGGTACGCATCCAGTTGGTGGACTATGCCCGTGAATGGTGGCTTGTGGAAGAGACCCGCTTGCCCATACCGATCAGTTGGGCGGATTTTTCGAGGAGTTTCTTGGAGAAGTTCTTTCCGCAGACTGCACGGGAGGAAATGGAAGAAAAGTTCATCAGTTTGAAGCAGAACGGCGCACCTGTGGATGTACATGCAGCTGAGTGGACGCGACTCAGTATATTCGCTGGACCTTTGGTTGCCAACGATACTGATAGGGCAAGGTGGTTCATGCGCAGTTTGGATGTGGACATCCAGAGGCAAATTGTATCCCTGGGTTTGACCACTTTCTTACAAGTACTTATAGCGGCCCGAGAGCAGCAGAGCCTATCTATGAAGACTGGGAGTACACAGCAGCCAGCAGTTACAGTGCGAAAGCCAGCATTTGCACCGAACCGAACGCATGTACGCAGAGGTATTCCGGTGAACCGACGTGGAGTAACACCTATGAAGAAGCCAGTTGTCATTGATCAGAGAAGGAGCGTGATTTGTGACTACTGCCATTTACTCGGACACATGCAAAGAGATTGTCGAAGGATGTGGGGACTCTGTTTGGTTTGTGGATCGGCAGATCATACTATCAACGCTTGTCCGTCAAAGCTTCGCACGAAAGACGATGTTCAGAAACCACCGCAGAAACCGTTTCAGGGACAGAAGCAGCTGACTCAGGGACCAAATCAAGCTCGAGCTTTTACTCTGACGGCTGAGGAAGCTAAGGCTTCAGGAGAAGTTGTTTCAGGTATTCTACTTGTTCATGGTTTTCCCGCATTAGCTTTTTTCGATTATGGTGCATCCCATTATTTTATGTCGTCCAAGTTTATTGCTACACACTCGATTGCTTGCACGACCCTGTCTAGTTTCTGGGACATACACACTGGGAATGGGAAGATCATATCTAGTAGAGAATGTAAGGATTGTGTAGTTGTTGTTTGCGGACGGGAGCTATTTGCAGATTTCTTGGTGATTGATATAGGCAGCTATGAAGTCGTCTTGGGAATGGATTTTCTCGGCACTTTCTATGCTCACATTGATTGTAGGGCAAAGAAAGTAATTTTCCAGATTCCCGGACATCCAGAGTTTATCTTTACTGGAGGAAGCAGTTCTGTCGGGCCAGTCGAGTTTAGGGCTAGGCCGACAACTAATGTTCTTTCGTCGATGGAGGTTGATAAAGATGAAGCGCCAGCTGTTGTTCGAGATTTCATGGACATGTTCGAGGACATCTCAGGTTTACCATCGAAACGAGATGTGGAGTTCGCGATTGATCTTGTTCCTGGTGCAGCGCCAGTCTCAAAGGCATACTATCCAATGGTGCCAGTGGAATTGGAAGAAGTCAAGAAGCAGGTTGCCGAATTGTTTGAGAAGGGTTGGATTCGTAGCAGTAACTCACCTTGGGGAGCTCCAGTTTTTCTAGTCAAGAAGAAAGACGGCACAAGGAGGATGTGCATCGATTATCGAGAATTAAACCGGGTTACTATTAAGAACAAGTACCTTATCCCTGGCATTGGCGAATTATTTGAGCAGCTTAGTGGCGCGAGGGTATTCTCGAAACTGGATTTGTGATCCGGATATCATCAGGTCCGAGTTAAATCAGAAGATGTTTGCAAGACTGCGTTCCGAACTCGGTATGGACATTACGAGTATTTAGTGATGCCCTTCGGAGTAACGAATGCACCGGTGATATTTATGGACTTGATGAACCGAATCTTTTCACCATTCTTGGGCCAGTTTATAGTGGTGTTCATTGATGATATTCTGGTCTACTCGAAGAGTATTGAAGAGCATGCGGAACACTTGAAGATCGCACTGCAGACATTGAGGCAAGAAAGATTGTATGCAAAGATGAGCAAGTGCGAGTTTTGGCTTGAAGAAGTGAAGTTTTTGGGGCATGTCGTGTTTGGAGATGGAATCGCCGTTGATCCCGAAAAGATTGCAGCAGTTCGAGATTGGCCGATTCCGAAGAACGTTGCAGAGATCAGAAGCTTTCTTGGACTTGCCGGGTATTTCAGAAGGTTCGTGGAGAACTTTGCTCGTCTGGCGGAGCCTTTGACCAAGTTTACGCGCAAAGAAGTACCATTTGTGTGGACGGATATTTGTGCGTCAGCTTTTGAGATGTTGAAGCAGAGATTGATAACCGCTCCTATTTTGACCGTTCCAGACAGTTCCGGAGGATTGGTGATTCACAGCGACGCATCTGGGAAAGAATTGGGATGTGTTTTGATGCAGCATGGAAAGGTTATAGCTTACGCATCGAGACAGTTGAAGACCCATGAGAAGAATTACCCAACTCATGACTTGGAGCTAGCAGCTGTGATTTTCGCTTTGAAGATTTGGAGACACTACTTATTGGGCGAAAGGGTCGAGGTTTTCACCGATCACAAAAGCCTAAAATATGTGTTCACAAAGAAGGAGTTTAATATGAGGCAGCGTAGATGGTTGGAGCTGATGGCTGACTACGATCTTGATCTTAAGTACCATCTGGGAAAAGTTAATGTTGTGCCGGATGCGCTTAGTCGGTTGCCAGCAATTCAGATGTTGACTGCACAGAAGGGACTTATTGAAGATTTTCGAAGATTTGAGTTGGAAGTTGTGTTACCGCATTCTTCGGGACAGTTGATGCAGCTGCAAGTACAGTCGTCCTTGATCGAGAATATTAAAGCAGCGCAATTGCAGGACCCAAGATTGCAGAAGTTTCGAGAACAGCTTGAAACTGGACTTCGAACAGACTTACTGATCCATGAAGATGGCTCGGTGCGTTATGGTAGCCGTTTGTGTGTGCCGAAGGGAGACATTCGCGAAGAACTTATGAAGGAGGCACACAGTTTAGCATATTCCGTACATCCAGGAGGCATGAAGATGTACCGAGATATACGACAACATTTCTGGTGGGAAGGCATGAAACGGGAGATTGCTAGCTTTGTGGCAAAGTGCTTGGTATGTCAGCAAGTTAAGGCTGAACATCAAAGGGTTGCTGGTTTATTGCAACCACTTCCGATTCCTCAGTGGAAGTGGGAACATATAACCATGAATTTCGTGACGGCTCTACCGCGGAGTCCAAAGGGCAACAATGCAGTTTGGGTGATTGTTGATCGACTGACCAAGGCAGCTCATTTCATCCCATTTCGAGTTGGTCAATCAACAGAAGCTTTGGCAGAACGGTACATGCAGGAGATTGTAAGATTACATGGGGTACCGGTGAGCATCGTGTCCGACCGTGACACTCGTTTCTTATCACACTTTTGGAGGAGCTTACAGGAAAGTTTGGGGAATCGATTGAAGTTTAGCACAGCTTATCATCCTCAGACAGATGGCCAGTCGGAGAGAACGATCCAAACTCTTGAAGACATGTTGAGAGTTTGCATGTTAGACTTCAAGGGTTCATGGGAGGATCATCTACATTTGGTGGAGTTTTCTTACAATAATAGTTTCCAGGAGACTATTCAGATGGCTCCATTCGAAACTTTATGTTGGAGATAGTGCCCTCAGAGTCAATTATTGGATCACAGGCACGTGATTGCAATGATTAAGGGAGGACCTATCCCGGTAGGACAGTCTTACTCGAGATGATAGTATTCTATCTGTTTTATCTTTATCATCGTGTACTGCTTTAGGTGACCTGACATGTCGCTATTACACGTTGATAGAGCCCCTAGGATTCTTGCTTGACCACCAGCAGTATGAGGGCGATCATATAAGTGGGAGCTGGGGTCTATAAGCACATCCTTAAAAGGTCCCTAGTCGTGGGAGTTTCGAGACAGGGTATCGATTCTCCAGAGTAGACTAGTGTATACAGTCGAGACCCCGACGAGGAGCGGTGGCCGGTCTCACAAGCCACTGGTGTCAGTTGGATCACCTAAGATGTATACAGGTGCTCATTGGGTTATGAGTACACCGGACAGGACTCGCCGGGAACATGCTAGTTGGTCTTATACCTGACGTCAGATAGCAGTTCCCTGGTGACATGTGTACAGGTTAGTTCATCGACCTGGGGATCGTCATTTGTCTCGTGTGAGTTCCCACTGTACTTTGATTACTACCCTACCACGCTCAAAGGAGACGTGCAAACAGGTTTTAGTTGGGTACAGTCCCGAGCCACATGGAGGCAGTGAGCGGATCTTCAGGGGTTCGTCTCTCCCGGTATTGGGGGTGAGGTCGCGCTGTGTCTAGGAGAGCCATTACACGAAGCCCTCGGCCGAGGCAGGAGATTTACTGGTAGGTATTCCAGTAGTATCTCAGGGTGTTCTGGGCTACACTCCGACACGACTTGTACCGCTTTTGGGGGTCTGACTTTTACCAACCCCCTAGGCCCGCCATGCGATGCTCATAGACGAACGGACCGGACTGTACGGATATTGTCACTGACAGGCTCAGTAGGGTGTCAGGATGAGTTCGCTCATCGACGTCCCTTTTGGTCAATACCTGGTAGCCCGTTACGTATTGGCTTATACCTCTGACGTGCTAGTGGTTAAATCCACAACCAAGGTGTTGACGAGTCTTTAGAGTCCCCCACATTCAGTTGCTCAAGTTTTCGGGCGAAAAGCTGTATAGACCGTATGGAGATATGGCAGGGTTCGATCAGATACGTGCGGTATTGCATGGATCAGGATCGGACGGGTTTATACTAGCCGGTTTTGGTTTAAGCCGGATTTTAGTATAGTATAGTGTAGATTTTGTCTCTTTGCATTTGTATTTCGGTCGGAATACAAATGCGGGTGTGTATACACAGTATCGGGGTTTTCCTGTAATTTATTACGGGACCAGTTTTCTGGAGTTGCCAGTTTGCTTTCCGTTTCGGCCATATTTCTTTGTATCTTTCATTGGCCGAAGATTGGTGGAGGAGGGCTTATTTGCATTTGTGCAAATAAGCAATTGTCGAGGGTGTCTTTGCATATTATCGTATCATGATACTTGCACCATCATTGCTTGACTTTTTTTTTAGTCATCATGTTTTGACTTTTGTGTGATCATGGTTGTTGATGATGGTTGATTTGGAGTGTTGGTTTTGTGTGATGATTATTCATCATGGTGAGCTTTTCTCTTTCTTGCATGATCACATACCATTCCTCTCACTCACTTCCTCTCTCATTCTCCCCTCTCCCATTCCATGCCATGGCCGGCCATTCATTGAGGTGGGGGGCTGTCCAAATTTGGTGTGGGGATTTTTGTTCATTTCATGCTACAAAAATTCCCATGTTCATCTCCAAAAGACATACTTCATTTCCTCTACCAAAAGGCAACCTCCATGAACCCCATGAGACACATAGTTCCCTACACGATTCTACAGCAAATCTTGGGCACGTCGGCTTGCCAACTTCGTGCCCGAGTTGCCTCGGTATAGAGGTGGGAGCCCGTAAAAGAAGCCGGCGACGTGGTGCCCTTCCGGCGACGAGGTGGAGACCGGAGCTTCCGCGAGAGATCGGGACGACGACGAGAAGACCAGAGGACACGGATCAGTCGGTATATCTCTCTTTCCCATCTTGTAGTTAGCTAGGACTAGTTAATGGTTCGATCCGGGTTTTAGTGCGCGGTGGTGCCGGTTCAAGAAAATTAAAGTTAACCATCGCTTCCGCATTTGGCCTCGGGATGGAGGCCGGGGCGCCGCCGTGCACTTACAGTGGTATCAGAGCCTTGCCATTAACATAGTCTAGCTTGGTCTAATGTGTTTTACATTTCCGATCGAAATTTTTTTCCAAAAACCGTATTTTTCTTCACATCAGTTTCTGCCGAAATTTTTTGAAGTCCAAAAATTTTTCAGGTTGTTTCAGAATGATGTGTAGGACATTCTAAGAGTTCTGTGAAAATTTGGGCTCGTGAACAGTCCAAACCACCGCGGAACCGCGGCCAAACCCTTGCTTGGGCCGCGGTTCCGCCGCGACTTGAACTGTTCAGTCCCCCAAAATTTTACAGAATGCTCCTGGGATGAAAATAGGGGTTTTGGAATATTAATTTTGGGCCCAGAATTTCTTGATGTGCTACAGTAGTACTTGGGGGCCCACTTGGTAAATTTAATCGATCGGATATTTAAAACACATTATTTCACAGTATTTACATTATATCTGCGACCGTGAATGTCACTTGATCGGTAAATCCTGTCTAACTGCTATAGCCCGGTTAGACGGATTTGCGAACGTGACTTTCACGTTGATGTTCTGTGTATTGCTGTGATGCTGCGGATCGGTCGTGGGGATAGCCTGGATGCAATGCTAGTACAGTTGTTTTTGTTGTATTATGTACATTTGATATTGCGGGGCGAGCGTCCGACATGTGGACTGCCGTCACTGCCTGTTTGTATTATTCTTTTGGGGCACGACCAGGTTGCGGTCGATGTACCCGTTGTATGTATATTTTACTTTCTGTACTAGGATTGCCCCGCGGAGGGGTGCACGGATAGCCGGGTTCTAGAGGGCAACAAGCCCGCATCTCATGGCATTGGGACGGAGGGGGCTTCACTCTAGAATTGGCGGGCTATTCGCCGCACTCATAGGGGGTACAGGTTGACCCAGGAGGGGTGCCCAAGTTACCGGATTCCGTAAAGTGCTGGGTGGTCCATTCACGTTGCTGAAGGGGGCTGCCTCGCTTCAGGTTTTGGCGGGTAACTTGCCGTGCCCGTAGGGGTCTAGGATTTCATTGCACAGGCTATCCACACGACCAGGGGAACGTCGGGTTTCAGCGGCTCTGTGAAACCCGGGGATCCCAGATATCTGTATTGTTCTGTGATGCTGTACATTTCTGTGATGTTGCATTTTATCACGCCTTGAGCGAAATATAATATATTGGTATATATATTAGTAGATGTTGTATATGTTTTGCATCCGCGCTAGTCCAGTCCCCGCTCTGTCGTTAGTTAGCTAACCTAACGGGTAATGACGGGACCCAGTGGCGAATGCGGATGGCATATACGTACATCAGTATATTTTCGTTCTTTGTGGTGTGATCAATTGATGGGACTGCATTGATTCGGATCAATGCAAGTTAAAAACAAACCTAATCTGATGTTGTTGGAACACTTTTCAAAAAGCTGTTATTGCAAGGACGTTCACTTTTGTTTTGCATCGTGGTATTCAGTTGGAATATCCTGCTCCTCAGTCGACGAGGCAAGGGCCGAGATCCCTTCACCGGGAGTGACCCCTTAGACAAAAGGTTTGCGTCAGGGCAATGATTTCACTATAGCCGATTACTTTTGCTTTGCACCGTGATATTCAGTTGGAATATCCTGCACCTCATTCTACGGGGAAAGAGCCGAGATCCCTTCACCGGGAGTGACCTCTTTAGCAACGGTTTTCGTCACTATATTTTTATAAAGCTATCAGTTCCTTCAACGATATCAAGTTCATTACGTTAAAGGTTTTCGCCAGAAACCATTCGTAGCCCTCCGTCGTTTCATATGGGTGGTCAATAGTATTCAAGCTGTGTATGTTGGCCAAAGTCAAGGCACAGTGATTGGTAGCTATTGGGGTATTCATATGCAGCATAGATAGATGCGTTGGTTTGGGACAGTCGTACTGCCATTTTAGCCAAAGTCAAGGGTAGGTACGGGTGGATTCAAATTAACCTGGAGAATGACGGGTAGAACTTGACATGTGACATATGATATGTTGGCCAAAGTCAAGGTCATAAGAGCATGGGGCAAAAATCTCATCGGGAGTTTCAAAAGAACTGAAACTTGCCAGATATGCGCATACCTTCTGGAGTATGATACCGTGAGCGGATTCCGTCACGTTATCATGCGATGATAGTTGGATCCCGATTCCCACTGATGAGTTAGTTTACTCCTCGGGTGATCCCGACTAATTCTTCTTTCAGGTTTGGAAGAGAATTTGACGGTACAGTGGGAGGTTTCCAGATTAGATAAATTGGTAACCATTCTGATCTAGGTTAGAGTGCACGCTGAGTGTTTCTTTTCTCTCTCTCTTTAGCAGCGACCATTGACCCGACCCTAAGACTATGACTCAGAGACCAAAATTGACCGAACCTTCTTAAACACTGGCTTTTGGATTGTCAGAGTCGCTAACCTCATTGCCACTCCTACTTTTACTCTTTTCTCCAGGACACCCCGTATTACTACGAACGTCCACTTCCATTGGGCAAAACCATCGCATAGTTATATACGAACTCGAAGGGATTTATTCGAGGATGGTTTCAGGTTCTGGAGAAAACGGATAGGATTATTCAGTTGTCTTTTCCTTTTATCTTCTCTCGAGTTGTGAGTACCCCTTAGATTAGGGGACAGTACACCTATTATGCAAATTGGATAGTCTTCTTCCAAACCGTTGGCAGGTGCCGACCGGTAGGGAATGAAGAAAACCAATTAGCCTAACGATGGTGTACAGAAGGTATTAAGTAAAGACAAAGAAAGGGATTAGTAAGAGGGCAAAGTAAATTGCAACTGATATTCACGACCAAACCAGGTATTTCATTACCACTCCCACTTCACCTTTGTATTTCTCCAGGACACTCCGTATCACTACGAAGATCCACAGTTTATTGGATACTCCATCGTATGGTTATATACGAACTCGAAAAGAACTTGTTCCAGTTCGGGGATGGATTCTGGTTCAGGAGAAATAGGAATAAGGTTTATTCGGCTGTCTTTTATCTTCACCTTCTCTCGCATTGCGAGTGCTCCTAGGATTAGGACAGTACACCAATTATGCTTATTGGATAGTCTTCTTCCAAACCATAGGCTGGTGCCGAACGGTAGGGAAGGAAGAAAACTATTTGGCCTAAGGGGTGTGCAGAGGGTAATGACTAAAGACATATAAAGGGATTTGGAGAGGTGGCAAAGAATTATACGGTTACAGTCGTGAATCTGGAAGAGGCATTACTAGGAATACCGAGATACCCCATCGAAACATTTTAATGTTTCAGTTTCACTGTGTACTGTTAAAAGAAAACTGATTTCCCAGTTAGACACTTGCTCCAGGGTATGTATTTACCAGGTATGATTCTCACATCTGTATGGTTTTACAGATGATGAGTGGGAGTAAGTTATTGGGAATTGGGTGATCATCCTCATTATATCGGGATTCGTTGTAATCGGTGATATTTGAGGAAGTCACCTAGGTTGGTTTCCGGACGACAAATATTTGGTTTTGAATATCCGCTGTTATGCACCAATTTCAAATTGATATATCTGTACGTCTATTTTTATAGAGTGAGATATACCTTTTTGAAATTATGTCCGTGACATTTACCTATATCAGTGGATGGTTAGGTAAGGAGTATTAAACAGCGGTGTAATTCTTCTTAACCATAAGTACAGTTTTCAATCTACGACATACAGTGAATGAGTTATCAGACTCAAGGGACTTATACAGAGTATTGTATGTTGTCCAGGGTCTATCAGGACAGAGGGGTTGGTCCTCGTACTATATTCGGTTTACTTATGACTTCTCTAGTTTTTAGATAGGTGTTTCGTGGAAACACAGGGTCCGAATTTTGAGAAGTTATAGGTATAAGAATAGAGTAGAGAACCAGGTGTTGCAAGTATCGGGATTCTTCATGGTGATCGAAGATGTAGATACTTGTGTGTGGTATTCAGTTGATAGTAATGATAAAGATAACTTGCTTCTTTTTCAGGTTACTCATAATTGGAAGCATTCCTAAGTTGAGTAACGCTGATCGGCCTCCTTCCATTTAGTTGATATGCGCTGGAGACAGTTGCATGATTTGAATCTGGTTCAATTAAATCAGTGCCTCTGGTTCTATATTGGATATAGAACAGTTCATATCTTAACGTTGTTAAGGTACGGGGAGTTGTCTGGCTTATGATTAAAACCAGACTCTGGATAACTCTAGGCACGTTTCTGTAATGGCTATTTGTGGGTTGACCCAGGCTATGACGAGGGTTGACTTTCTACCATCTGGAAGATCAATAGAGATATTGTTCTAGACTCGCCACAGTTTTAACAAAAATGGATTTTTTCAGAAAACAGTAGGGGGAGTATGGTAGAACTGGAAGTGATTCCAGAACCACAAACGATTACTGAAGATTTGATAGGAACCTAAAGATTCAATCTGGTTTGACATTCCATTAGCCACTCTGCAGATATGGTGGGTAACCTCAGGCACCCGAGAGGTACTTCGGTATGCTCAGGGACGGTGGCAGAGAGGTTCTTGTTTACCCAGACTTGCCATTGCTGTTGTTCCAGACTGTAAGACCCGGCAGGAGGATGAGTATAGCGTCGTTCTAAACTAGCTTTAGAAGTGTACGTGTATATGACTCTGCCAGAGGGTTGTCGTAGTCAGTGGGAGCAGCGGAAAGCATTGGTGGACAATTGGCTTATGTCTGTTTATAGACTAAAGCAGATATAGCGGAGATAGATCATCAATTTCTGATGTGACAGTCATAAGTTTGACTTCATCAGAATAGGGGATGGATCTGTTGAGAAGGTAGTAGGGTGTGATGTCCTGGTATTTGGATGACATACACAGAGTAGGAAGTGATATTCCTATACTACGATCGGTTATACTTTGGTCGTCACACAGTGGTTTCTCCACATGGGACTTGGACATTATATCAGACATACTGGTTACTAGATCTATGGTTTTAGATCTAGATTTGGGTGGTTTCCCAATCAGGGTACTTAGACAGCATTCTAAGAGTATTTAGAATGGACGACTCCTGGCACGGTAGTGTACCTGCAGGTGATGGAGTCACCCTCTCTAAAGGTGTCTTACAGACTAAAGGGGAGAGGGATGTGCATGATTGGCAGATCACTTGCTCAGGCAATTGAGTCAATCATGAGATGTCAAGTACCACACCAGATGTTGTTCTCGCAGTAGATGCAATAAGTTGACATTGATCCAATCCTGGAGAAACAGTCGGAAGCAGTTTTAGAACATAAGTGGATGTTCTAGGGATATGATAACGACAGCCTCATTCGGGAGACAGTTATCATTCCAGGCTTCCAAGGTGACCTGGACGACAAGGAGGTTGTCAGAGTTATATTTTTCCTTCTGACGAGGGGCAGTATTTTGGACAGGTAGTCCATGGCAATACTGAGGGAGGCATGGCGCAGGATACTGATTAAGTTCAGTTGACGATACAGTCTAAGAAGTTTGGATTTGGAGTTCATTTATGAGCTAGGTCCCATCAGACATCCAGACACATTCTAAGACAGGTATTGCTCATTTCGGGAGATGGCTTTCTCCGCGAACTTGAGATATAGAGAGACATAGAAAGAAACATTAGGGCGGATCCACTCACTGAGGCTATTCCTCGAACGCAATAGTTTCGCAAACGAGCTTTGTGAGACTGACTAGTAGAGGAGTTGGGTGTTCGGTATCACACGGGCTGTGAGTATGCGACATCGCAATAATTAGCCTTGAGTGCAAGTGGGAGATTGTTGGAGATAGTGCCCTCAGAGTCAATTATTGGATCACAGGCACGTGATTGCAATGATTAAGGGAGGACCTATCCCGGTAGGACAGTCTTACTCGAGATGATAGTATGCTATCTGTTTTATCTTTATCATCGTGTACTGCTTTAGGTGACCTGACATGTCGCTATTACACGTTGATAGAGCCCCTAGGATTCTTGCTTGACCACCAGCAGTATGAGGGCGATCATATAAGTGGGAGCTGGGGTCTATAAGCACATCCTTAAAAGGTCCCTAGTCTTGGGAGTTTCGAGACAGGGCATCGATTCTCCAGAGTAGACTAGTATATACAGTCGAGACCCCGAAGAGGAGCGGTGGCCGGTCTCACAAGCCACTGGTGTCAGTTGGATCACCTAAGATGTATACAGGTGTTCATTGGGTTATGAGTACACCGGACAGGACTCGCCGGGAACATGCTAGTTGGTCTTATACCTGACGTCAGATAGCAGTTCCCTGGTGACATGTGTACAGGTTAGTTCATCGACCTGGGGATCGTCATTTGTCTCGTGTGAGTTCCCACTGTACTTTGATTACTACCCTACCACGCTCAAAGGAGACGTGCAAACAGGTTTTAGTTGGGTGCAGTCCCGAGCCATATGGAGGCAGTGAGCGGATCTTCAGGGGTTCGTCTCTCCCGGTATTGGGGGTGAGGTCGCGCTGTGTCTAGGAGAGCCATTACACGAAGCCCTCAGCCGAGGCAGGAGATTTACTGGTAAGTATTCCAGTAGTATCTCAGGGTGTTCTGGGCTACACTCCTACACGACTTGTACCGCTTTTGGGGGTCTGACTTTTACCAACCCCCTAGGCCCGCCATGCGATGCTCATAGACGAACGGACCGGACTGTACGGATATTGTCACTGACAGGCTCAGTAGGGTGTCAGGATGAGTTCGCTCATCGACGTCCCTTTTGGTCAATACCTGGTAGCCCGTTACGTATTGGCTTATACCTCTGACGTGCTAGTGGTTAAATCCACAACCAAGGTGTTGATGAGTCTTTAGAGTCCCCCACATTCAGTTGCTCAAGTTTTCGGGCGAAAAGCTGTAGAGGCCGTATGGAGATATGGCAGGGTTCGATCAGATATGTGCGGTATTGCACGGATCAGGATCGGACGGGTTTATACTAGCCGGTTTTGGTTTAAGCCGGATCCTAGTATAGTATAGTGTAGATTTTGTCTCTTTGCATTTGTATTTCGGTCGGAATACAAATGCGGGTGTGTATACACAGTATCGGGGTTTTCCTATAATTTATTACGGGACCAGTTTTCTGGAGTTTCCAGTTTGCTTTCCGTTTCGGCCATATTTCTTTGTATCTTTCATTGGCCGAAGATTGGTGGAGGAGGGCTTATTTGCATTTGTGCAAATAAGCAATTGTCGAGGGTGTCTTTGTATATTATCGTATCATGATACTTGCACCATCATTGCTTGACTTTTTTTTTAGTCATCATGTTTTGACTTTTGTGTGATCATGGTTGTTGATGATGGTTGATTTGGAGTGTTGGTTTTGTGTGATGATTATTCATCATGGTGAGCTTTTCTCTTTCTTGCATGATCACATACCATTCCTCTCACTCACTTCCTCTCTCATTCTCCCCTCTCCCATTCCATGCCATGGCCGGCCATTCATTGAGGTGGGGGGCTGTCCAAATTTGGTGTGGGGATTTTTGTTCATTTCATGCTACAAAAATTCCCATGTTCATCTCCAAAAGACATACTTCATTTCCTCTACCAAAAGGCAACCTCCATGACCCCATGAGACACATAGTTCTCTACACGATTCTACAGCAAATCTTGGGCACGTCGGCTCGCCAACTTCGTGCCCGAGTTGCCTCGGTATAGAGGTGGGAGCCCGTAAAAGAAGCCGGCGACGTGGTGCCCTTCCGGTGACGAGGTGGAGATCGGAGCTTCCGCGGGAGATCGGGACGACGACGAGAAGACCGGAGGACATGGATCAGTCGGTATATCTCTCTTCCCCATCTTGTAGTTAGCTAGGACTAGTTAATGGTTCGATCCGGGTTTTAGTGCGCGGTGGTGCTGGTTCAAGAAAATTAAAGTTAACCATCGCTTCCGCATTTGGTCTCGGGATGGAGGCCGGGGCGCCGCCGTGCACTTACACTTTATATGGTCGCAAGTGTCGTTCAGCTGTTTGTTGGGACGATGTTGGAGAACGAAAATTGTTGGGACCGGATTTGATCGTGCAAACAGTTGAGAAGGTTACCACCATCCGGAATCATATGAAGGCATCACAAGACCGACAAAAGAGTTGGGCAGATACATCGAGAAGACCTCTAAAGTTCGCTGTTGGGGATTTGGTATTCTTGAAGATATCACCGACTAGAGGGGTGATTTGTTTCGGAATTCGAGGAAAGCTTAGTCCTCGATTCGTTGGACCTTTTGAGATTTTGGAGCGTGTTGGAGAAGTAGCATATCGATTGGCGTTACCACAATCTTTGGCGAATGTTCATGACGTATTTCACGTATCTCAACTCCGTAAATATGTTCGAGATGAAACACATGTGTTGGATCATTCGGAGCTGACTGTACGTGAAGATCTAACCTTTGAGGAGCGACCGATGTCGATTGTGGATCGAAGGGAAAAGGTTCTTAAAAACAAAGTTATCCCTCTTGTACTTGTTTCTTGGGGAAATCGCTCGCATGGAGAATCAACTTGGGAACGAGAAGATGAAATTCGGCTGAAGTTTCCACATCTATTATTTTAGTTTGTTGATTGTTTATCTTTCCTTGTTCTTGGAATTTCGAGGACGAAATTCTTTTTGTAGTTGGGTATAATGTAACAACCGAGTTCATTTATACCAATTTAGTTCCCGTATTTATTTATTTGTGGCATTTTATTGATTTATCGGGTTTCGGTGCGAATGGTATTTTACATTTTATATTGCATTCGACCCGACCCGCTTGCTTGAACCTGTTTGATTCATATTTATAAATTACCTTGGCTTGTTACTTAGACACGTGCATCTAATGTAAACTGCATACTGGCATTTCATCTAGCATTGCATATTTTACATATAAAATTTTTAGGTCATGTTAAATAAATTAAAAATTGCATTTCATAGCCTGCTTGATACCCCTAACCCCGTGGTAGCATCCGCGCATCTTGTTCTCGTCCCATTCAGTGAAACGGACGTGTTTGGATGGCTACGCGTACGTACGTGCATCCATTCTTGGGGGTATGTATTTTCGTTACCTAAGCATTCATTTTAAAATTTGGAAGTTGCATATATTTTTCGTATTTTAAATCTGAAATTTTGGACCCGACCCGGGCGCGTTTTGGAATATTTTGTATCCCGTCTAAATTTAAATTTATTTAATATTTATTTTAATTTTATCTTTAAAATCTCGTTAACTATTAAATCTTTAAAACAAATCTTTTTAAATTTAAAATAAAATAAAATCCTAACCACACACACACACAACTCAGCGATCTCTCTTTCCAGCTCTCTATCCCTCTGTCTCGTGGGCCCCATTCCTCTCTCTCTTTCTTTCTTTATCTCTCTCTCTCACCGCTATCCCTTCCTCTCTCTTTCTTTACCTCTCTCTCTCCTCCCCTCTTCCTTTCTCTCTCCCAGATAAAAACAAATTTTATCTCTCCTTCCTATTCACGCGTCTCTCTCTCTCTCATCTCTCTCTCTCTCTCTCAGAATCTCTCTCTCTCCTCTCGCATCTCGCTCTCCCCCATATATATATACTACTTCTTCTCCTTCCTTTCTCATTTTCTTTAAAACCCACGACTGCAAACCCTAGCCGCCTGCCTCCACCTCGCCATCGCCCAAAGCCCGACGACGCCCTTCTCGACCTCGCCGCCTCCTCACTCTCATCATCGCCTTCACCACTCTTTTCCTTTCCCGAGCCCTGCACACCTTCAGACCCAAACCCGAGCACCCCTGCACTCCTTGCACCGCCGGAGTTGATCACCGCCGGTGATCTAGTCCTCGTTCCCGACTCCTGTGCAACCCAGTAAGCCCTTACACTCCTTCCCCTTCCCCTTCTTTCTTCTTCCTTTCTTTTCTTTCCTGTCTTCTATTTACTTTAAATGGTCTCTGTTCTCTGCAGGTTACCTCGCCGGAGCTCCGTCGACATCGTTGACACCCTTGCGACCCTCTCCGCAGACCACAGTGAGCTTCCTCTTCTCAATCTTCTTCTTCCTCCTTCCCTTCTTCTCTTCTTCTTTCTTTTCTATGCTTTTCTTTTCATTTAAGTTCTCTGCCTTTTTGTTCGCCGGAAACCGGGCGTGCCGTTGACGATCCCGATGACCCAGCGAGCATACCTGACTCGTGTGATCACCTTGTGCGTTGTTTGGATCCGTTCCGTGTACCGTGCGTGCGTCGCGACTTTTTCGCCGACGTGAGACGATCCGTACACCCCGTTTCTTGATCCGTCTAGGAAAGTAAAACTTGCTACATGCTATTTAAATTATTACATACTTATTTAAATACATATTAAACATGTTGTTTGAATCTAGTGCCCTATATTACATTTTAACACTTCGATGTTCCGTTTATATCATTTTAGATCTAGAACATGAAAACATATCTTATTGCATATTAGATTACAATGCACTGTACCCATATCCATATTTATATCACATATTGCTTAGTTGCATAGCCCATAGTACCATTTCTAATAGTTTATAACCTTTCGGATACCTATTTGCATCCATCTCGTCTATTATATATACAATTGCATCCATAGATCATATAATACATAATAATGTGATATTAACATTCCATATTTGATAAAGTGTATTTTAATTAATATTGGAACTATAATCTTAACCCTAATCGATAACTGTGCATTCATGTGTTTGAATTTATACCTATTTGCATACTACATCACACTATTCCATTTTATTGTTACATTGGTACCCTATACTTGTTTTTGTGTATCCATGCTTATTATAGTTTGATTATGAGCACCTACGTGACATTTGTGCACCCCTGACATGACTTGATATACTATTACTTGACAGGACTTGATACCGTGCACTTCTTGACATGATTGGATTTATATACACTACCTGACTTGACCTGATGTACCACAGCATGACCTGTTACCTGATCTTGTTACTAATGCCAACAACCTTGACATGTTGTCCCTACGGATATTTCCTGTTGTCTATTCAGACAAACCTGTACCTGATTGATCCTGTGTTGGCATTAGCTCCAGATTTATCAATACCTGACTTAAACACATAACCTGGGGGTATGGGGACATCAATGATGAAACCTGACTTGTAACTCGACAGTTCGATAATTTTACTGATCAGTCTTACGGGCTAGGCCAGCCCCGGGATGATGCTGCTGACATCATTCATCTTTACCTACTACCTTTTACTGCCTTGCGGCACGTCTCGGATTCAGCCCGAGAATCTTGACCGTGGTCCCGGGCATGCACGGGACACTTTTGAGTTACATCGATGATTCATCAAATTGATTTCGAAGACTTGAGAGGAGTTAACCCAATAGACCAGTTTAGATTACTCACTGCACACTACCCTTCACTGTCCTTATTTATATTACTGTTATACCTGTTTTACCGTTTATACTCATACCTGCATGTCTTGCTACTCTTGTTTACATTATTGCTTGATATTATGACGCACTGACGTCTGGGTTTTGCATGGCCCAGATTCTTTACCTTTGCTGCAGGCCGAGCAGGAGTATTTCAGTCAGCAGGCCGAGCAGTGAGGACTTGCTAGTAGTTAGTTTATTTTTCCTCTCAGTATTTTCATTCCTGATGTGAGCCCTCATTATGTGACGTACATTCCAGTTTATTCCTGTATTGGATCTTTTTGCTTCTGCATTATTTTATTCTTGACTCATCATTCTGGTTTATGGACATGTATTAGATAGTTATTATTATTGTTCTTGATATCTCTACAGCCGTAATATGACTGCGGAAGGATATTTCCTATCCACAGATAGCATGGTTGGCTATGTCACGTGCCTATCTTAGCGTACTCTGGGAACCGGGGCGTGACACTATAACTAAAAGACGAAAAATCTAACAAGAATGTTTGGATATGTATGCCCTAGAGGCCTTTATTGTACATGATGCTGGGGATATATATGTTCAAGACGGTCTTGCTCGATATGATAATATGCTGTTTGGTTTGCCATTATTTTAACATGTGTATATGTTCTACTTGTTATTTCATTTCGCTAATACATATTGATAAAGCCCGCAGGATTCTTTCTTGACTACCAGCATTGTGATGGCAATCATATTTGTGGGGGTTGGGTAGTCTATAAGTACATCCTTAAATTGTCCCTAGTTATAGGATTATCAAGACTGGGCATCGATACTCAAGGGTAGGCTAGTGTATACGTTTCTTATTCCCGTCAAGGGAGATGGCTAGCCCCATAGCCATTAGTGTACGACACTGAAAATTGTATATAGGTGTTCATTAGGTTATGAGTTATCCTAGACGGACTCATCGGGAGTTACTGGATGGTACTATACCTAATGTCAGATAGCAGGTCTAAGGTGACATAAGTACAGGGTAGTTTGTCGACCAGAGATCGTCATTTGTCTCGTGTGAGTTCCTACTGTGTTTTGATTATTGTCCTACCAGGGCTCTACTAAGTCATGTAAACAGGTTTTAGTTGGATACAGTCCCGAGCTATATGGAGGCTGTGGGCGATTGTCAGAGATTCATCTCTCCCGGTATAGGGAGTCCATGTCATGATATGTATGGTTATCCAAAACCATAAGACCCTGGCCAAGACAATTGAGATTTACTGATAATTAGATCGATAGTTTCTCGGATGGTCTTGAACTACATCGGCACAACTTATTAGGTTAATAGGGGTCTGATATTTTCCACCCTTTAGACTTGATGTGCGATACTCTCAGATGAACAGACCGGACTGTATGGAGATTATCACAGATAGGCTCAGTAGGGATACAGACGAGTTTGCTTGTCGACCTTCCTTTCGACAGATATATGGGTAGCCGTTACGTACAGCTACTGCCACTGACGTGCTTGTAGTTAAACCCACTATCATTGTATTGTCGAGCCTTCAGAGTCCCACACAGAGAGTTTTCCCGATTCAGGAGAAACGATGTAGTATGCGTATTTTGATATACTCGGGTGTTCGATTAAACACATGTATTTTATACACGTGCTTTATTCGGACATTTTGGTAATACTAGCAGGTTTGAAAGATAGCCGGATATATAAGCTGGTATTATATTGCTCTCTTTTGGGTATTTGTATTTTAATACAAATACGGTATCTATACGAATACGGCTATTTGTATGAATACGGTATTTTGTGTCTTGATAAAAATACGGGTATTTCTATTTTAATATGAATACGAGTATTTTATATTTTCGATACAAATAAGGTATTCATATTTTGGTAGAAATACATGTATACGTATTTATTACAAATACGGGTATTATGGTTGTTTGTGTATGTATATGTGTACACTTGTGAGATGGCTTCTCTCTTCTTTTCATATTTTCTTGTTATTACTAGATGTGTGTGGACTTGTGACCCACATTAGTGAGTTACAAATCCACTCACTTGGATTTTTAAAATGATGAAGAGAAAAGAAAAAGAGTTGAGATATGATTTATTATGCTAGCCATTCTCTAATTCTTCATCTTCTTCATCTTTTCTCTCTTGAGTTGAGAAAGAAAAAGAAAGAGAGTATCTTGATACAAATACTACATCTATAAGCATCAATTCTTAGCAAGTCTTGATCCTTAGTTGCTTCTTTAGTTCACTAGTAGAAGCTAGAGCTTGAACTGACATTCTCGGGTGGATCATCTTTGACGTCGGAGATTTCTTCGCAAACTTGCTCAAGAAACCCTAGGAGCTCAAGAAGATGACCACATAAGACCCGAAGGACACGACTTCAAAATTTGTAGTCCTTAACCTAGTAGTTAATCTCTTTTAGTTTTATTAGTGTAGTGTTAGGGTTCAATTTCTAGGGTTTTAGTTTCTAGTGCTCTCTTAAAATTAAAAATTTCGATTCCTCAAAGGCCATATTTGTAGCGGCAAGAGCACTATGAACTTACACTGGTATAAGAGCCACCCAAATACTTAAAACTGATTATGGACATTGTTTGAGTTTCAAAACCGAAATAGTTCCGTATTTGAAAACATAGAATCCAAGTTTCTGTCAAATTTTTTAGAGCCTTTAAAATATTTTTAAACAATTGCAGAGAGCTCTACTTGTTATTAAATGATAACCAGAAAAGTACGAGACCCTAATTTTTAAAATTGGCTTCCCATTTTCTCATTTTGCCCATTACAAGCGGTTTTTGTGTAGGGACTGGTGTCGTGCTTCTTATGGTGTCTTGTACACTTGGATTTAGGGTTTTTGGTATTGTTTGATTTTGCCTAGATTTCATCTAATGTTATCTTTATATATGGGCAACGCGGAATGTTTCAAAATCGAAATTAAAATATCGTTGTCTATCTTTTCTTTTGTATATATATGTTTGTAAACGTCGGCTAATTGCTATACGTCCATTAGAAGGGGTTTCATATATCTTGCTTGTATTGTGGTTATGGAATGAAATAAATGTGATCGTCGTGATTGAATAGCCAGGGTTTTTTTTTACATGTGAGGGACTGTTTTCTTTTTCCATTCATGTAATATTCTTTATGATGTAATATTATTCCTTTGCAGGGCACTTCTGGGTTGAGGTTGTATCCACCGTTGTATTATTATTTTTCATTACATGTATATAGGATAGATCCAAGGTGGGGTGCTCAAGTAGCCGGATTCTAGAATCCAACGGGTGGCCATCTCGGGGAGCTGAGACCGGGTCACTTAATTCTAGAATTGGCAGGGTTGATTGTCGCGCTCGTAGGGGTCTAGGGGTATGGGTTCTTGGCTATTCATCACGACCGTGGAATCCGTATTTTCGTAAATGTCTTAAACGAAAATACACAATTCCTAGTATATCCTCTATCTCATTTATTTGCTTCTGCTTGTTTTGTGATTGGATATTATTGCATGAGATGAATGTGATATATACTATATATATAAATAAACTTTGCTTATGTTTTGCCTTCACGCTAGTCATGTCCCCGTCCTGCTGTAAGTTAAGTAACCTTATGTTGAAGATCCGAGACCCTGTGGAGAATGCGGATAGTATAAGCGTATGTTTTATTTTCGTTTTTTCTAAAATGATAAGGTTAATTGATGGGACCACATTAATCCTAATTAATGCAAAGAAACAAATCAAACATTTGACGTCGTTGGAACAATTATAAAACCACTTGGTTTTTTTTAAAAACAACTTTTAAATGCAGAGCCTAAACCGCTCCTTTTAAAAGCTATTCGGTCCTTTCGACGATATCAAGTTCATTACGTTGACGGTTTTCGTCTAAACCAGTCGTAGCCCTCCGACATTTCATATAGGTATCCACTAGTATTCAAGCTATGTATTTTGAGATTCGCCAAAGCATAATGTTTGGTAGCTAGTGGATATTTATCTGTAGCATAGATAGATACGTTAATATAGGACATGTATACAACTATTTTGGCCTTCATCAAGGGTTTGTACGAATGTGTCTAAATTAACCGGGAAAATGACGAGTTGAACTTGACCTGCGACTTATGATATTTTGGCCTTCGTCAAGATCATAAGCGCTTGGGGCAAAAACCACATCGGGAGTTTCAAACATACGGAAAAATTGCTAGTGTTGCATACCTTCTAAAGTGTGGTAGTTTTGGTTGGCTTCCTTCAAAATTATCACACGATGATAGTAAGGTCCTGATCCTACTTGAGTATCAGCTACTCTTCGGGAAAGTTTTTCACTTTACAATTAGCTAATCAAGTAGGTGTCTAGAAAGGTGTTAACGGGGTTATACCTCTAGGAAAATGAGATTATTTAATTGGGTTTGTACGAAAGCACGGGGGACCTCCCTCCTAAGTACCAACACTGGCCTGGCTGAAAGATAAGCGAACTTGTATGGTGTGATTAATCCCGACTAATTCTTCTTTTAAGGTTTGAAAGAAAATTCGATAAAACGGTGGAAGCCATCATGTTTAGATAAACCAATAACCAATCTAAATTTGTAAGGGCATATGCTGAGTGCTTATTCTCTCTCTCCTAATTGCAGCGACCATCATGACTGAACTTAAGTTGCTACTAGATAAAAACATACTTACGGAGCCGAATTATAAAGATTGGCTGAGAAATGTCCAAATGGCCCTTACTATGACAAGGTGGTACAGTCCTCATGGATAAAGCCCCCGCTGTCCCAGGTCCTGATTCCATAGTCGCAGACATTGAGGTGCGTAAGACTTGGGATCTCGATTGCGCGAAAGCCAAGTGCCTCATGCTGGCCTCCATGGATAATGAATATCAGAGGCGACACGAGAAGATTGACCTAACTTTCATATTCCTCCATACTAAGGATTTATTTGAAGAGCAATCTCGTATCGTAAGATACGAGATCTCGAAGAAACTATTTCAAGCGAGATTGGCTATCGGTTCATCTGTCGGGGACCACGTCCTAAAGATGACAAGTCTCATTGAGGAGCTCGCAGACCTCGACACCATATTGAAGAACGAGTTATGTACCGAATTAATTCTACAGTCTCTACCCTCCACCTATGCCCAATTCATATTAAACTTCAATATGCAACGAACGGAAGTTACACTTCCAGAATTTCTCAACATGTTAAGGACTGCAGAGGGCACCCTGAAGAAATCCAGGAAGAAATCCATTCTACTTGTTGGAGAACCTTCTTCTTCTAAATCCAAGACTAAGGCCAAGGGAAAGAAGAAAAAGGCCCCCATCAAACTAAAAGGTGGTGTCACTAAGGTGCAGGGGAAGGGAAAGAAAAAGGCTGGGGGAACAACAGCCACAAAGGATGAATGTTTCTATTGTCACAATAAGGGGCACGAGAAGGATTGCCGGGTTTTAAAAGCCAAGAATCAGGACACGAAACAAGTTGTGGTTTCGGCTTCAGGTGTGTTCATGATTGAAAACTGTTTCTCTATTAACTCTGCTTCCTAGGTATTGGATACCGGGTCAGGATCTCACATCTGTAATTCTTTGCAGGCGCTGAGAAGCCGTAGAGTTTTGGGGAAAGGTGATATGACCCTACGAGTTGGTAACAGAGCAAGTGTGGATGCTATTGCAGTGGGAGAATATCATCTTGGATTAGCGAGTGGACATATTTTGTTGTTGCTTAACTACTTTTGTGTACCTAGCATGATATGTAATATTATATCTGTATCTTTGTTATCTAATGAAGGATATACTTTTGCACTTAAAAGTAATGTCATAAACATTCATCTAAATCATGAAATGATTGGGTTGGGTACACTAGATAATGGAATATATGTACTCAATCAATATCAAGTTTTCAACGTCCAAAACGCACTGAAAAGAAAGACTCCAGAATTAAATCAAGCTTTCTTATGGTATTGTAAACTTGGTCATATCAATGAAACATGATTAACTAAGTTATATAAAGATGAAAATTTAGATCTGTTTGAATATCTATCCTATACGACTTGTCAATCATGTATCAAAGGAAAGATGATCAAAACTCCATTTACTAGACATAAAGAAAGAGACACTGATCTCCTAGGACTGATACACAACGACGTGTGTGGTCCAATATCTACACATGCAAAAAGTGGTTATTCCTACTTCATTACTTTTACCGATGATTTCTCAAGGTATAGACGTGTATTCTTGATGAAACATAAATCCGAGGTCTTTGAGAAATTCAAGGAGTATAAGAATGAAATAGAAAAACAAATAGACAAAAGTATCAAGATGTTTCGATATGATCGGGGTGGAGAATACTTAAGTGCCAAGTTCCTGAAATGTTTAAAAGAGAATGGAATTCTTTCTCAGCTTACTCCTCCATACACACCACAACACAACGGTGTATTATAAAGAAAGAATCATATCTTGCTAGACATGGTGCGTTCGATGATGAGTAATGCTGAGTTGTCGCTATCCTTCTGAAGTTTTGTACTAGAATCTGCTGCATACCTATTGAACAAAGTTCCAACTAAATCAATGCCTACCACTCCATATGAAATGTGGAGTGTGAAGAAACGTTGTCTTAAGTATGTTAAGATGTGTGTGTGTGTTCGGCTTTTGTCAAAAAGCATCATGCGGACAAGCTCGAGGCATGTTCGGTATCGTGTAAGTTTGTGGGATACCCAAAGAATTCCAGGGGGTATCTTTTCTATTACGCTGAGGAACAAAAGGTATTTGTTTCTCGACATGCCTACTTTCCGGAAACTCAATTACTTGAAAAAGAAATAAGTAGGAGTGCTATAGAACCGGAAGAAATTCCAGAACTAAAAACTATTACTAAAGATTTAGTAAAACCTGAAGTTTCAATAGAACCCGACGTACCTACGCCACTCCGTAGATCTAGTAGGCAGTTTCATCCGCTCGAGAGATACTACGGTTTTCTCATAGACGGGGATCGAGAAGATTGCATCATCGATGACGATGAGCCTACTACTTTTCAGCAGGATATCACGAGCAGAGACTCAGTGAAATGGCTGGATGCTATGCACTCCAGGATGGAATCCATGTACACTAACAAACTTTGGACTTTGGATGTTGCACCTCCAGGGATAAAACCCGTATGCTGCAAATGGATCTTCAAAAGGAAGATTGGTACAGATGGACATGTTGAAACCAATAAAGCTAGACTTGTAGCAAAAGGTTTTCGTTAAAGACCAGGTTTGGACTATGACGAAACCTTTTCTCCAGTGGCTATGCTTAAATCTATTCGGATCCTACTTGCCATTGTTGCTTTTCATGACTATGAAATCTGGCAAATGGATGTAAATACCTCTTTTCTAAATGGGTGTTTGGAATAGTGTTTATATGGACCTGAAAGTATGCCTTAGCACCACTACTAGGTTTTAACAAGCATCAAGTATACAATTTAAAAAAATCTAGTGTGCTAAAGCATGCTAATCTAGAATCGAACTAGAGTATTAGGGTTTATATACAAGTAAAGAAAATCTAAACTAAGTGAAAAGAGAATACAACCTTTGTAGACCGGTCCTTCACTTCTAAAGCTTCAAGTAGTAGTCCCTAGAACTCTTCATAGGCTCCACTTGGTGAAAAAAACGAACTTACTTAAAGATCTTCGATGCCGAAGATGATCCACCTTGAAGAATTTCCAACTCAAGCTACCTCTTCACTAATTAAGGAATTAGTGAAGGAAACAATCTATACTAATGGGCTAGATGAGAGTAGGTTGATGAAGTAGGAATTTTGCTCACTTTAGAATCCTATTTCACTTTCTCTTTCTCACTCTGGAAAAATCAAGAGGAGGAAGAAGATGAACTACTGGTGAACTAGGGTGAGGAAAATATCTCAAGTGATATTTGTAGAGAGTTAACCATGGCAAAAGATAAATGGTTGGGTTTAAAAATATCTAAAGTAAAACAAAATTAGTGGAATGAGTTATGACTTCTATATGTTTCTACAAGCATCTTAAGACATGCTCATTTGTTTTTCTCTTTATAATTAATTTACCCAAATTATCTTTAGTTTGATGTGAGTCTCATACACCCATATTCAATGTATCATCCACCATGACACAATATATATATATATATATATATATATATATATAGACACAAACACACACACATTACATAAATATATATATCAACATATATATTCAAGAGAAGAAATTCTTTAGTGAGCTTATATTAGTTAATATATATTAATATATCAAATATATACATATATATATATATATATATATATATATATATCAAATTATTAAATCAACAATTGATTTAATAATCTGGCTATATCATATATAACATGTTAGTTATATATATGCTCTAGAGGCCATTATTGTACATATGATGTATATTATAGTGGATGCTTGGACATATATAGAGAGGACTTTCTTGCTCGACATGATAGTATGCTATATGGTTACTCTTTATCTTAACATGTACACTTATTGTCTCTCTATTACATGTTGATAAAGCCCTTAGGATGCGTACTTGACTACCAGGATTATGATGTAGATCATACTAGTGGGGCAAGGGTAGTCGGTAAGTACATCCTTCAATTGTTCCTAGTCGTGGGAGTATCGAGACGGAGTATCGATATTCCAGAGTAGACTAGCGTATACGCTTCTTGACCCATATGATGGGGGGTGGATGATCCCACATCCATTGGTGTTTAACATCAGAGAAGGTATACGGGTGCTCAGTGGAGACTGGGTACACTGAACGTACTCTCCGAGAGCTCTTAGATAGTATTATACCTATCGTCAAATAGCAGTTCTCTGGTGACACTGGTACATGTTAGTCTGTAGACCCGAGATCGTCATAGAGTCTTGTGTGATCCCCACTGTGCTTTGATTTCCACCTTACCACGTTCAGGAAAACGTTCAAAACGTTGGTTTTTGGGTACAGTTCCGAGTCACATGGAGGCAATGAGCAATAGGAGGGGATTTCGTCTCTCCCGGTATTGGGGGTTGATGTTGCGCTATGCTCGATTGGCCATAACAGGAAATCTCTGGCCAGGGCTGCTGAGACTTACTGGTAAGTGTTATCAATAGTTTCTCGAACCATTATGAGCCTCACATCGGCATGACTTATCAGGCTATTGGGGTCTGACGTTTACCACCCCCAGGCTGAGATATGCGACATATATGACAAAGAGACCAGACTGTACGGTAGTGTTACTTATTGGATTTGTAGGAGTATGAGCGGGCTTGCTTGTTGATGTTCTGATCGCTCAATACCCGGGTGGCCATTACGTCTAGCAGTACCGTTGACGGCTTGTGGGTGTTTGATATGATCATCACCTACTGCCGGCGTATTGACGAGTCTTTAGAGTCCTACACAGAGGTTTCCTGGCTCAGGCAAAACGAAGTAGGAGCACATATGTGATATGTGCGGGACCGAGATTAATATGCGTATGTGATACCGTATTCTATTCTCGCGATATGTGATATCGGTTGGTTATATGTGATATAGCCGGGTTATCGAATCAAGTGTTGATAAAATAAGATGATACAAATGATATTAGTCGGTTGTATGTGATATAGCCGGATTATTAAATCAAGTGTTGTTTTAATAATTTAATGTATAATTATATATTTGATATATTAGCTTACATTAACTAATATTAGCTCAGCATTTCTTTTTCTCACTTATGTACACTTAATATATATGTGATATATATTATTGTGTCATACTTGTTGCTACATGCAAGATGGGTGTATGAGACTCACACTATACTTATCATAATCAAGGGTTTTATTATTTGAAGTAAATCATAATTAGTAAGAAATTAGTCACATGGTTGAAGCTTGTGGAAGCTTGTCGAACCATTGACTAAGTCCACTAATTTTGTTTTACTTAAAATATTTATTAACCCAACCATTATGATTAGCCATGGTTTAGTCTCTACATAAGTTAGTATATGATAGTAACTCACCCATGGTTGCCATTCTACACTTCCTTTTTTCCATTGTTGCTTTTCTTCATCTCCTTCCTCAAGCTCTTTAGCCATTTGGGAGGTGAAGAAAATTATAGAAAAATATCTCTAAAGTGAGTAAAATTCCTATTTCATCAACCTACACTAAACTAGCTATTTAGTTTAGGTTGTTTGCTTCACTAATTCCTGATTAGTGAAGAGGTAGCTTGAGTTAGTGTCTTTTCGACGTAGATCATCTTCGGCTTCGAAGACTTCAAAGAAGGCTTGTTCATTTCATTTTGTGGAGCCTTTCTAGAGTCTGGGAGTTCACTACTTGTCTCTCTGGGAAATTTTGGGTGTTTGTTGATTCGATCGAAATGTTTAATATCGTCTAGCTATCTGTGATTGTGATACAATATTTGGAATCCACAATAATCGGTTTTGTGAAAACTGATTTGAATTTTATAAATCAAGCAATTTAGTCTCATTTGATCGGTTGCCACGGGATTTTGATGTGGATCAAAAGTCTGTCGCAATTACGTAGTGTACGCGGATACTCACCGGGTAACCTTACTAGATAGCCACGCCCCATAGCCCCGACCAAGTGACTATAGAAGAATCCCGTTGCCAAAAGCATCCATCCGGGTGTTCGCGGCCGTGGTGTTCTGCCTAAGTGCACTTCGTCGATGGCATCGGGGGTGCGGTCGTCTACTAATGTTTCCGACGAGCATTCGATCAGGTTGTCAGGAATCTTGTTGAATTACCCGACTGGTTATTGAAAAGTGTTTTCATTATCGAGACTAAAATGAGGGGTTTATAATTATTAGGCAAGCGATGTCTAAGGAATTCATTTGGTTAGGAATGAAATCCAAAGTATGTGATACATTGGGTTAATGATGTCTAAGGTGGTTGCGGATTCTAATTGTTGTAGTTTCACTTTCTTTTCTGCGACCGTAAGTGTATTATGTGGTGTATCGCCGGTTTCGTTGCTATATGTCAACGACAATTGGGATACGCATATTTACTTACGTTGATGACATGTGATGTTATGTGTTGCTGTGATATGTTATATTGGATCGTCGTGTTTGAATAGCCGGGTTTTTTGTATATGAGATGAGAGTTTTTCATTTTCATTCATGTAAAAAACTTGTATGTAATATTCTTTTATTGGGGCACTTTCGGCTTTAGGATGATGTCACCATTGATGTATATTATTTATTTTTCCGCATTAGGATAGACCAAAGATGGGGAGCATAATTAACCGGGTTCTAGAGTCTAGTAGGAGGCCATCTTGAGGAGTCGAGACCGGGTCTCCTAACTCTAGAATTGGTAGGGTTGCTTGCCGCTCTCGTAAGGGTCTAGGGATGTGGGTTTGACTATTCATCACGACCGTGGAATCCGTATTTTATACCGGCTTAATTTAAAACACGGAATTCCTTGTATATCCAATATTTCATATGTGGACTTCTGCTGCTGATATTCTGTGATGTGATCACTTTATATGATGATACGAATGTTGTTATTATATATATAATATATAATAAACGTTGCTTATGTTTTGCACCCGCGCTACTCCCGCCCCGCTATGCCGTTAGTTAAGTAACCTAACGGTGCATAACGGGACATCGTGACGAATGCGGATGGCATAAGCGTACGTTCTACTTTCGTTTCTTTATCTGTGATGCTTAAGAAGCATAATTGATGGGACTTCATTAATGAGATTAATGAAAGAAAAGAAACCTAAAGATATTGTAGAATCCTGTTTTAAAAACTGGTAGCTCTAGTTCTTGTTTTGCATAGTGGTATTCCTTGTAGAATATCCAGCAGCTTATTCGATAAGGAAAGAGCCGAGATCTCTTCACCGGGAGTGGCCACTTTAGCGAAACTGGCAGATACTACAACCCATTCGGTTTTGTTTTTGATTGTTTTTTTAGTTCATGCTTTGTATAGTGGTATTTGTGAAATATCCAGCACCTCATTCAATGAGGAAAGAGCCGAGATCCCTTCACCGGGAGTGACTTCTTTAGCAAAACTAGCAAAAGCCTAAAAAACACTCCTTTTCTAAATCACTTGATTCTACAACGATATCAAGTTCATTACGCAACGGGTTTTCTTAAAAACCTGTCGTAGCCCTCCGCCATTTCAGATATGGACTATTTAGTATTCGTGCTACGTTTGTTGACCTTAGCCAAGGCGTAGTGTGCGGTAGCTAATTAGTGCTTATCTGCAGCATATGATGCGATTAAGTTAGGGTAGTCGTACGGCTTTGTTGACTTTAGCCAAGGGTCGTACGGGGGGGTTTAATTTAATCATGAAATGACGGGTTGAACCTGGCTAGCGCTTATAATTTGTTGACCATAGACAAGGTCATAAATTGCTAGGGGAAAAATATTATCGAGAATTTCAAGTGTTGAAATTTGAAATGAGATTGCATATCTTCTATGAGATAGTTGGATCCCGATACCCACTTTGAGTAAGAATTACTCTTGGGAGAGTTTTGCACATTACAATTAGCCGATCAAGTAGGTGTTTAGAAAGGTGTTAACGGGGTTATGTCCCTGGAAAAATGAGGTTTAATTTAGTTAGGTCCATGCGAAAGCACGGGGAACCTCTCTCAAAGTACCGACACTGGCCTGACCGGAAGATTGGCGAACTTGAAGGGTGTAATTAATCCCGGCTAGTTTTACCTTTTAGGGTTTGAAGGAAGATTTGATAAAAACAGTGGGAGCCATCCTGATTAGATAAAATAATAACCAATCTGATTTTGAAAGAGCATATGCAGAGTGTTTTCTTCTCTCTCTCTCCTGGTAGCGACCATGTCACGCCTTAATCAGGATAATAATATGGATATATTGACCGAACCTGCTTATTATGCTGAGCTGGGGAACGTTGGTTCCGCTCTATCTTATAATTGTTATAAGTCTGACCAGGAAATATCCGGATTCCTACACGGCCCAATCGAGGAATGAGCATGTTGATGCGTATTCTTCGGGTGTGTTCGATTACCAAGAACTGTTTCTCAGTATCCTCTACGTCCTAGGAATGAGATACCGGAATAGGATTCCACATATGTAAGATGTTACGTGGGCTAAAGAAAGGTAAATAACTGAGAAAATGTGATCATTCTCTAGAGTAGAGAATGGTGCAAGTGTTGCAGCCAAATCAGTTGGAAAATATCACCTAGTATTACCAAATGGTAAATACATTGATTCTGAACAAATGTTATTACATGCCGAACCTGATATACAATATTATATCAGTTTCTTTATTAAGTTAAAGAAGGATATAATTTTGTATTGCAGGATAATGTTGTGAACATTTTCCTTAATCAAGAGTTGATTGGATCAGGCACGTTATATAATAGAATATACGTTCTAAATCAAACCACAGTTCAAAATATATAGAACACACACAAGAGAAGTAGTTCAGAAATGAACGAATCCTTCTTGTGGTATTGTAGACTAGATCATACCAATGCGACACGACTATCTAAGTTACATAAGGATGAATATTTGAATCCGTTCGAATTCTCATCTTATGATACTTGCCAGTTTTGTCTCAAAGATAAAATGACCAATACTCCGTTTACTAGAAACAGAGAAAGAGTTATTGAACTCTTAGGACTGATACATGGTGATGTATACGGTCCTGTGTCTACAAATGTCAGGGTTGGTTCCTCGTACTTCATTATATTCACCAACCATCTCTCAAAATTCGGACATATGTTCCTGTTGAAACACAAGTCTAAAACTTTTGAGAAATTCAAGGAATATAAGCTTGAAGTTGAAAACCAGATGGGTAAAAGTATTAAGTCCTTCGATGTGATTGGGGAGACGAATACTTGGGCATGGAGTTCCTGGATTTTCTAAAAAGAGAATAGGATTCTCTCTCAGCTTACTCCTCCTAGTACACCACAGCACAACGGTGTATCGGGATGGAGGTATCGCGTCCTATGAGATATGGTGCGCTCTATGATGAGTACTGCTGAGTTACATGTTTTCTTTTGGAGTTATGCACTTGAGAAGCTGCATACCTATTGAATTGGGTTCCAACCAAATTAAGTGCCTACCACTCTATATGAGATATGTTATGGGAAGAGACTATGTCTTAAACGAGTTAAGATAAGGGTTGCCCGGCCTATGTTGAAAGGCAGAATCCGGACAAACTCAAGGCAAGGTCAGTTCTGTATAAGTTTGTTGGATATCCCGAACATTCGCGAGGGAATATCTTTTACCACACTGAGGAGCAAAAGGTGTTTTGTTTCTCAGCATGCCACCTTTTTAGAAAAGGAATTTCTTATGGAAGAAATTAGTGGTCATGAGGTAGAACTGGAAGAAGTTCCAGCTAGACAAACTAACAGTTGATGATTTAGTGGAACCAAAGAATTCAATAGTCTCCAACGAATCTCGGTCTCTCCACGACTGGTAGGGTTCCTCATCCACCTGAGAGGTACTGCGGTTTCCTCGGTGACAGTAGGAGTGAGGATTGCATCATGGTAGATGATTACCCAACCAGGTTCAGGCAGGCCATCACAAGTGGAGACTCTGTGAAATGACTGGATGTTATGCGATCAGAGATGGAATCCACGTACACCAACAAAGTATGACTTTGAATGTTGCACCAGAAGGGGTAAAACCCATCGGGAGCAAATGGATCTTGAGAAGATTCTTGGTGTAAATGGAAAAGTTGAGACTTTCAAAGCTGGACTTGTAGTAAAAGGTTTTCGTCTATAACCAGGTATGGATTATGATGAAACCTTTTCTCTAGTGGCTATGCTTAAGTCCATCAGGATTAAACGAGGCATCGTGAAGTTGGAACATCTATTTTGATGTGGCAGTCAAAAAGTTTGACTTCATCAAAAAGATAGATGAACCTTGTATATACAAGAAGGTTGTAGAGAGTAAGGTTGTCTTCCATGTATTATACATAGATGCCATACTCTTGATAGGAAATGGTTTCCTATGCTACACTTGGTCAAGCTCCTCTTATTACGAGAATTCTCCATGGAAGATCTAGATGATACTTACCACATCTTAAGGATTTAGATCTATAGAGATGATCTAAGTGGATGCTGGGAGTGTCCCAAATCCAGGTACATAAACACCATACTAAAGGGGTTTAGTATGGAAGATTCTAAGCGTGGTGGTTCGCCTACTTACTCAGGAATCACTCTCTCCAAAAAGATGTCTTCCAAGACTGATTTGGAGAGAGCTCGTGTACAAAGGATACCCTATGCTTCGGCACTACCAGACCGGATATAACTAACTCACTTGGTGTAGTAATCAGGAATCAATCGGATTTTAGGAGAATCACTGGACAGCTGTGAAGGACATTCTTAAGTACTTCAGAAGCACTAAAGAAATGTTCTTGGTGTTTGATAACGGTGAACTCCAGTGGGAGTCCTTTACCAATTCAAGCTCCCAGAGTGATAAGGTCGATTGAAAGTTAGTCTCGGGTTTTGTCTTTACCTTCAGTGGAGAGACGGTATGTTGGAATAGTTCCAAACTATATACCGTGGAAAACTAGATGATAAAGGCTGGATACATTGCTACCAATGATTCTGTCAAAGTGGGTGTCTAGATATTTCTTGTTCATAAGATGAACATAGTTCCTACCATTAAGCGTCCAATAACTGTTATTGTGACAACAATGGAGTTATGGGTTTGGCCTAGGAACCCCGATCCCATCAGCGATCCAGAAACATTCTAAGACAGTATCACCTAATCAGGGAGATGGTTGATCTCCAAAGGATCGAGGTCAGAAGAGCTGAAACGAAGGATAACACAGCGGATCCACTCACAAAGGCCTTTTCCTAGAGAGACTTTTATGGGACGTTGAGTATGAGATACCACAACAATTGGCCCTAGTGCAAGTGGGAGATTGTTAGTTATATGTATGCCCTAGAGGCCATTATTATATATATGATGTATATTATAGTGGATTCTTGAACATATATAAGGAGGACTTTCTTGCTCGACATGATAGAAGGCTATCTGGTTACTCTTTATCTTAACATGTACACTTATTGTCTCTCTGTTACATGTTGATAAAGCCCTTAGGATGAGTACTTGACTACCAGGATTATGATGTAGATCATACTAGTGGGGCAAGGGTAGTCGGTAAGTACATCCTTCAATTGTTCATAATCGTGGGAGTATCGAGACGGGGCATCGATATTCCAGAGTAGACTAGCGTATACGCTTCTTGACCCATATGATAAGCGATGGATGATCCCACATCCATTGGTGTTTGACATCAGAGAAGGTATACGGGTGCTCGGTGGAGATTGGGTACACTGAACGGACTCGCTGAGAACTCCTAGATGGTATTATACCTATTGTCAGATAGCAGTTCTCTGGTGACACCGGTACAGGTTAGTCTGTAGACCCGAGATCGTCATAGAGTCTTGTGTGATCCCCACTGTGCTTTGATTTCCACCTTACCACGTTCAAGAGAACGTGCAAAACGGTGTTTTTTGGGTACAGTTCCGAGTCATATGGAGGCAATGAGCGATAGGAGGGGATTTCGTCTCTCCCGGTATTGAGGGTTGATATTGCGCTATGCTCGATTGGCCATAACAGGAAATCCCTGGTCAGGGCTGCTGAGATTTACTGGTAAGTGTTATCGATAGTTTCTCGAACCGTTATGAGCCTCACATCGGCATGACTTATCAGGCTATTGGGGTTTGACGTTTACCACCCCCAGGCTGAGATATGCGACATATATGACGAAGAGACCGGACTGTACGGTAGTGTTACTTATTGGATTTGCAGGAGTATGAGCGGGCTTGCTTGTTGATGTTCTGATCGCTCAATATCCGGATGGCCGTTACGTCTAGCAGTACTGCTGATGGCTTGTGGGTGCTTTATATGATCATCACCTACTGCCGGCGTATTGACGAGTCTTTAGAGTCCTACACAGAGGTTTCCTGGCTCAGGAAAAACGAAGTAGGAGTACATATGTGATATGTGCGGGACCGAGATTAATACGCGTATGTGATACCGTATTCTATTCTCGCGATATGTGATATCGGTCGGTTATATGTAATATAGCCGGGTTATCGAATCAAGTGTTGATTCGATAAGATGATACAAATGATATTATTCGATTGTATGTGATATAGACGAATTATTAAATCAAGTGTTGATTTAATAATTTAATGTATAATTATATATTTGATATATTAACTTACATTAACTAATATTAGCTCACTTAAGCATTTCTTTTTCTCACTTGTGTACACTTAATATATATGTGATATATATTATTGTGTCATGCTTGTTGCTACATGCAACATGGGTGTATGAGACTCACACCATGCTTATCATAATCAAGGGTTTTATTATTTGAAGTAAATCATAATTAGTAGGAAATTAGTCACATGGTGGAAGCTTGTGGAAGCATTGACTAAGTCCACTAATTTTGTTTTACTTAAGATATTTATTAACCCAACCATTATGATTAGCCATGGTTTAGTCTCTACATAAATTAGTATATGGTATTAACTCACCCATGGTTGCCATTCTACACTTGCTTTTTTCATGGTTGCTTTTCTTCATCTCCTTCCTCAAGCTCTTTAGCCATTTGGGTGGTGAAGAAAATTTGTGAGAAAAATATCTCTAAAGTGAGCAAAATTCCTACTTCATCAATCTACACTAGACTAGCCATTTAGTTTAGGTTGTTTGCTTCACTAATTCCCAATTAGTGAAGAGGTAGCTTGCGTTAGTGTCTGCTCGACGTAGATCATCTTCGGCCTCGAAGACTTCAAAGCAAGCTTGTTCATTTCATCTTGTGGAGCCTTTCTAGAGTCCGGGAGTGCACTACTTGGAGCGAAGGGACTACTACACGGAGCTTATGAAGTGAAGGTCCAGTCTACAAAGGTTTTATTCCTTGTTCACTTAGATGTAAAGTTGTTTACATGCATGTTTCGTCTAATTCTCTAGTTAAGATTTTAGGTTAGGGTTCTTTAGCTTGCCAATTTTTTGAAAACGGTATGGTTGATGCCTCCCGGAACCCAGGGGCGGTGCTACAGAACCTTTCATAACCGACTAATATCTTTTATATGAGCAACAATTTATCGAATTAACACTTGATTCAATAACACGGTTATATCATATATAACCGACCGATATTATATATATCGCGAGATTAGAATACGGTATCACATACACGTAATTAATCATGGTCCCACACATATCACATATGTGCCCTACTTCGTTTTGCTTGAGCTAGAAAATCTCTATGTGGGATTCTAAAGACTCGTCAATACGCCAGCAGTAGGTAATGATCACATCAGTTACCCACAAGCCATTAGCGGTACTAGCTGGACGTAACGGCTACCCAGGTATTAAGCGAATAGAAGATCAACAAGCAAGCTTGTCCAAACTCCCATGAAGTCTATAAGTAACACTTACCGTACAGTCCGGTCTCCTCGTCTGATATGTCGCATATCAAGACTGGGGGGTGGAAAATGTCAGACCCCGATAACTTGATAAGTCATGACGATGTGTGGCTCATAACAGTTCAAGAAACTACTGATAACTCTTACCTGTAAATCTCATCAGCCCTGGCCAGGGACTTGCTGTTATTGCTAATCGAGTATAGTGCAACATCAACTCCCTATACCGGGAGAGACAAAACCCTTTCTATCGCTCATTGCCTCCATGTGACTCGGGACTGTACCCAAAATCCACCTGTTTGCATGACTCCTTTGAGCCGTGGTAGGGAGGAAATCAAAGCACATTGGAACCACACAAGACTCTATGACGATCTCGGGTCTACAGACTAACCTGTACCAGTGTCACCAGAGAACTGCTATTTGACGATAAGTATGGTACCATCTAGGAGTTCTCGGCGAGTCCTGTTCTGTGTACCCATTCTCTAATGAGCACTTGTGTACAATTTTTGATGTCAAACACCAATGGATATGGGATCAACCATCGCCCCATACAGGGTCAAGAAACATACACACTAGTCCACTCTAGAATATCGATGCCCTGTCTCAATACTCCCTCGACTAGGAACTGTTAAAGGATATGCTTGCGGACTACACAAGCCCTACTAGTATGATCTGCATCATAGTCCTGATAGTCAAGCTAACATTCTAAGAGTTTTATCAACATGTATCAGAGATATAGTATAATAATACTAGTGTACATGTTAAGATAAAGAGCAACCAGATAGCTTACTATCATGTCGAGCAAGAAAGTCCTCTATATATATGTCCAAACATTCACTATATCATACAATAATGGCCTCTAGGGCATACATATTCCTAACAATCTCCCACTTGCACTAAGGCCAGTTGTTGTGGTATCTCATACCCAACATCCCAAAAAGTCTCTCAAACTGTGTTTGGGGGAGGGCCTTCGTGAGTGGATCCACTGTGTTATCCTTCGTGCCAACTCTCTTGACCTCGATCTCCCAGGGATCAACTATCTCCCGGATCAGGTGATACCGCCTAAGAATATGTCTAGATCGCTGATGGGATCGGGGTTCCTTGGCCAAAGCCACAGCTCCATTATTATCACAATACAAGGGTATTGGATCCTCAATGGATGGAACCACACCAAGTTCAGCAATGAACTTCTTCATCCATACAGCTTCTTTGCCAGCATCATTGGCAGAGATGTATTCAACCTCCATCGTTGAGTCTGCTACAGTATCTTGCTTGGAACTCTTCCAACATACCGCCCCTCCATTGAGGGTAAAGACAAAACCCGATACCGACTTACTGTCGTCCTTATCACTCTGGAAGCTCGAATCGGTAAAGGAATCCACCTGGACTTCACCGTTACCATACACTAGAACATCTCTTTAGTCCTTCTCAAGTACTTAAGAATGTTCTTCACAGCTGTCCAGCGCTTCTCCCTAGGTTCTGATTGATACCTACCTACTACACTAAGTGCGTAAGCTACATCCGATCTGGTACATAACATCTCATACATGATAGACCCAACTGCTGAAGCATAGGGTATGCCTTGCATGCGAGCCCTCTCCAAATCAGTCTTGGGAGACATCTCTTTGGAGAGAGTGATTCCTAAACAAGTGGGTAAATTACCACGTTTAGAATCTTCCATACTAAACCACTTTAGTATGGTGTCAATATACCTGGATTGGGACAATCCCAACATCTATTTAGATCTATCTCTATATATCTTAATCCCCATGATGTAGGAGGCATCACCTAGATCTTTCTTGGAGAATTTTTTTGATAAGAAGAGCTTAACCGAGTGTAGCATAGGAACATCGTTTCCTATCAAGAGTATGCCATCCACGTACAATACAAGGAAGACAATTTTACTCTCTACTATCTTCTTGTATATACAAGGTTCATCTACGTTCTTGACGAAGTCAAACTCTTTGACTACTACATCAAAATAGATGTTCTAGCTCCGCGATGCCTGCTTTAATTCGTAGATTGGCTTAAGCAGCTTGCACACGCTTCCGCTGCTCCCACTGTCTACAAAGCCCTCTGGCTGTGTCATGTACACGCTCTCTTCTAAATAACCATTTAGAAAAGCGGTCTTGATGTCCATCTACCAGATTTCGTAGTCGTGGTATACAGTGATGGCAAGTAGGATCCCGATGGACTTAAGCATAGCTACTGGAGAAAAGGTTTCATCATAATCGACACCCGGTCGTTGACGAAAACCTTTTGCTACAAGTCTAGCTTTGAAAGTCTCAACTTTTCCATCTGCACCAAGTTTCTTCTTAAAGATCCACTTTCTCCCGATGGGTTATACCCTTTCAGAAGCAACTTCCAAAGTCCATACTTTGTTGGTATACATGAATTCCATTTCGGATCGCATAGCATCCAGCCATTTCACAGAGTCTCCACTTGTGATGGCCTGCTCGAAACTAGTTGGATCATCATCTTCCATGATGAAATCCTCACTTCCACTGTCTATGAGAAAACCGTAGTATCTCTCAGGTGGATGAGAAACCCTACAAGATCTGCGGAGTGGCTAAGGCTCGTCGGGGACTACTGAATCCTCCGGTTCCACCAAATTATCAGTTATAGTTTGTTTAGCTGGAATTTCTTCCAGTTTTACCTTATTACAACTAATTTCTTTCACAAGAAATTCCTTTTCTAAAAAGGTGGCATATTGAGAAAAAAACACCTTTTGTTCCTCAGTATGGTAGATGATATATCCTTGTGAATTCTTTGGATATCCCACAAACTTACAATGAACTCACCTTTCCTCGAGCTTGTCTGGATTTTGCTTTTTGACATAGGCCAGACAACCCTATATCTTAACTCGTTTAAGATATGGTCTCTTTCCACTCCATATCTCATATGGTGTTTTAAACACATATTTAGATGGAACTTGATTCAATAGGTATATGGATGTCTCAAGCGCATAGCCTCAAAAGAAAATAGATAACTCAATAGTGCTCATCATAGAGCGTACCATATCTAATAGGGTGTGATTCCTTCGCTCCGATACACCGTTATGCTGTGGTGTATATGAAGGAGTAAGCTGAGAGAGAATCCCATTCTCTTTTAGATAGTCGGAATTCCGTGCTCAAGTATTCTCCTTCTCGATCAGATCGAAGGATTTTAATACTTTTACCCATTTGGTTCTCTACTTCGTACTTATATTTCTTGAATTTCTCAAAAGCTTCAGATTTGTTTTTCAACAGGAACACATGTCCAAATCTTGAGAGATCATCGGTGAATGTAATAATGTACGAGGAACCATTCCTGGTATGTGTTGACATGGGACCGCATACATCAGTATGTATCAGTCCCAAGAGTTCAGTAGCTCTTTCTTCGTGTCCAGTAAATGGAGTTTTGGTCATCTTGCCTTTGAGACATGACTGGCAAGTTTCATATGATGTAAATTCGAACCCATTCAAATATCCATCTTTATGTAATCTAGCTAGTCGTGTCGTATTGATATGACTTAGTCTATAGTGCCACAAGAAAGTTTCGTTCATTTCTAAACTTTTCCTCTTGTGTGTGTTCTGTATACTTAGAACTGCATTCTGATTTAGAACGTATATACCGTTACATAACGTACCAAACCCAATAAAAACCTGATTTAGGAAAATGTTCATAAAATTTTCCACCAATACAAAATTATATCCTTCTTTATATAATAAAGAGACTGATATAATATTGCACATCATATTCGGTATGTAATAACAGTCATTCAGAATCAATGTATTACCATTTGGTAATATAAGGTGATATTCGCCAACTGTTTTGGCAACAACAGTTGCTCCATTCCCTACTACGAGAGACTTATCATCTTTTTCCAGTTCTCTACATCTTCTTAACCCTTGTAATATATTACAAATGTGGGGATCCTGATCCGGTATCTAATACCAGGACATAGAGCAAACTGAGAAACAGTTCTCAGTTACGAACACATCCGAAGAAGATGCATCATCAAGCCCTTTTTTCGTTCGGGTTGCGTGGGAATCCTGGTATTCTCCTATTTCCTGTCCAGACTTATGACAGTCATAAGGTAGAGAGGAACTAACGTTCCTCAGCTCAGTATAATAAGCAGGTTCAGTCAATACATCCATATTATTATCTTGATTAAGGCATGTCATGGTCGCTACCTGGAGAGAGAGAAGAAAAACATTTTAGCGTGCGCTCTTCTAATATTAGATTGGTTATTTATCTTATCTAATCAGGATGGCTCCCACTGTTTTTTATCGAATCTTTCTTCAAACCCTAAAATATAATATTAGCTGGGATTAATTATACCCTACAAGTTCGCCAATCGGTCAGCCAGGTAGATATTGGTACTCCGAGGGAGTCTCCCCATACTTTCGCATGGAACTAATTAAATATCCTCATCCCGCAGGGGCATAACCCTGTTAACACCTTTCTTAGACACCTACTGGATCAGCTAATTGTAAAGTGGAAAACTCTCTCAGAAGTAACATTTACTCGCAATTGGTATCGGGATCCAACTATCTCATAGAAGGTATGCAATCTCATTGCAAATTTTTAACACTTGAAATTCCCAATATTTTTTTTTGCCCCTAGCAACTTATGACCTTAACAAGGTCAACAAATGATAAGCGCTAGCCAAGTTCAACCCGTCATTTCCTGATTGAATTAAATCCACCCGTACGATCCTTAACATAGTTAACAAAGTCGTACGACTACCCTAATCCAATCTCATCATATGGTTGCAGATAAGCACTAATCAGCTATCGCACACTGCGCCTTAGCATAGTCAACAAACACAGCACGAATACTAAATAGCATTTATTTGAAATGAGGGAGGGCTACGACAGTTTTGTAAGAAAACCTTTTGCATAATGAATTTGATATCATTGTAGAACCGAGTGATTTGAAAAGGAGTGGTTTAACCTCCGCTTTCTAAAATCAAGTGTTTTTCAAAATAAACCGAGTAGGTTATAGCATTTGCTAGATTTTGTTAAAGAGGTCACTTCTGATGAAGGGATCTAGGCTCTTTCCTTATTGAATAAGGTGCTGGATATTCATCAAGGAATACTACTATGCAAAGTAAGAACTAGAGCCACATTTTTGAAAATTTGATTCAACTTCTTAAGGTTTCTTTTTTTCCATTAATCTCATTAATGACGTCCCATCATTTATGTTTCCAAAATATCACAGAAGAAACAAAAATAGAATGTACGCTTATACCATCCGCATTCGCCACGAGGTCCCATAATGTACCATTAAGTTACTTAATTAACAGTAGAGCGGGGGCTGGACTAGCGCGAGTGCAGAACATAAGCAATGTTTATTTTATATATATATATATATATATATATATATATATATAGCATTCGTCTCACGCAGTTATATGATCACATTACAGAACCAAGCAGCAGAAGTCAACATATGAAATATAGGATATACAAGGAGGTCCGTGTTTTAAATTAAGCCAGTAATGAAAAATATGGATTCTACGGTCGTGATGAATAGCCAAATCCGTATTCCTAGACCCCTACGAGAGCGGCAAGCAACCCTACCAATTCTAGAGTTAAGTGACCCGGTCTCAACTCCTCGAGATGGCCTCTCACTGGACTCTAGAACCCGTTTACTTGTTCTCCCCGCCTTGGGTCTATCCTAATGCGGAAAAGTAAATAATATACATCAATAGTGACACCATCCTCCACTTCTCTAGGTTGGCTCTGATACCATGAAAGTATGCCTTAGCACCACTACTAGGTTTTAACAAGTATTAATTATACAATTTAAAAAAATCTAGTGTGCTAAAGTATGCTAACCTAGAATCGAACTAAAGTATTTAGGGTTTATATACAAGTAAAGACAATCTAAACTAAGTGAAAAGAGAATACAACCTTTGTAGATCGGTCCTTCACTTCTAAAGCTCCAATTAGTAGTCCCTAGAACTCTTCGTAGGTTCCACTTGGTGAAAGGAACGAACTTGCTTAAAGATCTTCGAGGCCGAAGATGATCCACCTTGAAGAATCTCCAACTCAAGCTACCTCTTCACTAATTAAGGAACTAGTGAAGGAAACAATCTATACTAATAGGCTAGATGAGAGTAGGTTGATGAAATAGGAATTTTTCTCACTTTAAAATCCTATTTCTCTTTCTCTTTCTCTTTTTCACTCTAGATAAATCAAGAGAAGAAAGAAGATGAACTACAAGTGAACTAGGGTGAGGAAAATATCTCAAGTGATATTTGTAGAGAGTTAACCATGGCTAAACATAAATGGTTGGGTTTAAAAATATCTAGAGTAAAACAAAATTAGTGGAATGAGTCATGGATTTTACATACTTCTACAAGCATCTTAGCCATGCTCATTTCCACTCATTTTGTTTTTCTCTTTATAATTAATTTACCCAAATTTATTTAGTTTGGTGTGAGTCACATACACCCATGTTCAATGTATCATCCACTATGTCACAATAGAGAGTGTGTGTGTGTGTACACACACACACACATTATATAAATATATATATCAACATATATATATATATATATTCAAGAGAAGAAATTCTTTAGTGAGCTTATATTAGTTAATATATATTAATATATATATATATATATATATATATATATCAAATTATTAAATCAACACTTGATTTAATAATCCGGCTATATCATATATAACCGACTAATATCTTTTATATGTGTATCAATTTATCGAATCAACACTTAATTCAATAACCCGGTTATATCATATATAACCGACCGATATTATATATATCACGAGATTAGAATACGGTATCACATACACGTATTTAATCAAGGTCCCGCACATATCACATATGTGCCCTACTTCGTTTCGCTTGAGTTAGGAAATCTCTGTGTGGAACTCTAAAGACTCGTCAATACACCAGCAGCAGGTAATGATCACATCAGTTACCCATAAGCCGTCAGCGGTACTAGCTGGACGTAACGGCTATCCAGATATTGAGCGAATAGAAAATCAATAAGCAAACTTGTCCAAACTCCCATGAAGTCTATAAGTAACACTTACCGTACAGTTTGGTCTCTTCATCTGATATGTCGCATATCGAGTCTGGGGGGTGGAAAACGTCAGACCCCAGTAACTTGATAAGTCATGCCGATGTGTGGCTCATAACGGTTCGAGAAACTACTGATAACTCTTACCTGTAAATCTCATCATCCCTAGCCAGGGAGTTGCTGTTATAGCCAATCGAGCATAGCACAACATCAACTCCCAATACCGGGAGAGAGGAAAACCCTCCTATCGCTCACTGCTTCCATGTGACTCGGTACTGTACCCAAAATCCACCTGTTTACATGACTCCTTTGAGCCGTGGTAGGGAGGAAATAAAAGCACGGTGGGAACCACACAAGACACTAAGACGATCTCGGGACTACAGACTAACCTGTACTGGTGTCACCAGAGAACTGCTAAGTGTTATCGATAGTTTCTCGAACCGTTATGAACCACACATCGGCATGACTTATCAAGTTACTGGGGTGGTCTGACGTTTTCCACCCCCAGACTGAGATATGTGACAGATCTGACGAAGAGACCGGACTTTACGGTAGTGTTACTTATTGGATTCACAGGAGTATGAGCAGGCTTGCTTATTGATCTTCTGATCGCTCAATACCTGGGTGGCCATTACGTCTAGCAGTACCGCTGACTGCTTGTGGATGTTTGATATGATCATCACCTACTGCCGGCATATTGACGAGTCTTTAGAGACCTACACAGAGGTTTCCTGGCTTAAGCGAAACGAAGTAAGAGAATATATGTGATATGTGCGGGACCGAGATTAATACGTGTATGTGATACCGTATTCTATTCTCGCGATATGTGATATCGGTCAGTTATATGTGATATAACCGGATTATCAAATCAAATGTTGATTCGATAAGATGATACAAATGATATTAGTCGATTATATGTGATATAGCCGGATTATTAAATCAAGTGTTGATTTAATAATTTAATGTATAATTATATATTTGATATATTAACTTACATTAACTAATATTAACTCACTTAAGCATTTTTTTTTCTCACTTGTGTACACTTAATATATATGTGATATATATTATTGTGTCATGCTTGTTGCTACATGCAACATGGGTGTATGAAACTTACACCATGCTTATCATAATCAAGGGTTTTATTATTTGAAGTAAATCATAATTAGTAGGAAATTAGTCACATGGTGGAAGCTTGTGGAAGCATTGACTAAGTTCACTAATTTTGTTTTACTTAATATTTATTAACCCAACCATTATGATTAGCCATGGTTTAGTCTCTACATAAGTTAGTATATGATATTAACTCACCCATGGTTGTCATTTTACACTTGCTTTTTTCCATTGTTGCTTTTCTTCATCTCCTTCCTCAAGCTCTCTAGCCATTTGGGAGGTGAAGAAAATTAGTGAGAAAAATATCTCTAAAGTGAGCAAAATTCCTATTTCATCAACCTACACTAGACTAGCCATTTACTTTAGGTTGTTTGTTTCACTAATTCCTAATTAGTGAAGAGGTAGCTTGAGTTAGTGTCTGCTCGACGTAGATCATCTTCGGCCTCGAAGACTTCAAATCAAGCTTGTTCATTTCATCTTGTGGAGCCTTTCTAGAGTCCGGGAGTTCACTACTTGGAGCGAAGGGACTACTACACGGAGCTTATGAAGTGAAGGTCCAGTCTACAAAGGTTGTATTCCTTATTCACTTAGATGTAAAGTTTTTTACATGCATATTTCGTCTAATTCTCTAGTTTAGATTCTAGGTTAGGATTCTTTAGCGTGCCAATTTTTAAAAAATGGTATGGTTGATGCCTCCTGAAATCCAGTGGCGGTGCTACAGAACCCTTCATAACCGACTAATATCTTTTATATGAACAACAATTTATTGAATTAACACTTGATTCAATAACACGGTTATATCATATATAACCGACCGATATTATATATATCGCGAGATTAGAATACGGTATCACATACACGTATTTAATCATGGTCCCGCACATATCACATATGTGCCCTACTTCGTTTCGCTTGAGCTAGAAAATCTCTATGTGGGACTCTAATGGCTCGTCAATACGCCAGCAGTAGGTAATGATCACATCAGTTACCCACAAGCCATCAGCGGTACTAGCTGGACGTAACGGCTACCCAGGTATTGAACGAATAGAAGATCAACAAGCAAGCTTATCCAAACTCCCATGAAGGCTATAAGTAATACTTACCGTACAATCCGGTCTCCTCGTCTGATATGTCGCATATCGAGTCTGGGGGTGGAAAATGTCAGACCCCAGTAACTTGATAAGTCATGTCGATGTGTGGCTCATAACGGTTCGAGAAACTACTGATAACTCTTACCTGTAAATCTCATCAGCCCTAGCCAGGGACTTACTGTTATAGCCAATCGAGCATAGTGCAGCATCAACTCCCTATACCGGGAGAGACAAAACCCTTCCTATCGCTCATTGCCTCCATGTGACTCGGGACTGTACCCAAAATCCACTTGTTTGCATGACTCCTTTGAGCCGTGGTAGGGAGGAAATCAAAGCACGTTGGAACCACACAAGACTCTATGACGATCTCGGGTCTATAGACTAACATGTACCAGTGTCACCAGAGAACTGCTATCTGACGATAAGTATAGTACCATCTAGGAGTTCTCGGCGAGTCCTGTTCTGTGTACCCATTCTCTAATGAGCACCTGTGTACAATCTTTGATGTCAAACACCAATGGATGTGGGATCAACCATCGCCCCATACAGGGTCAAGAAACATACACACTAGTCTATTCTGAAATATCGATGCCCTGTCTCGATACTCTCTCGACTAGGAACTGTTAAAGGATGTGCTTGCGGACTACACATGCCCCACTAGTATGATCTGCATCATAATCCTAGAGTCAAGCTAACATCCTAAGGGCTTTATCAACATGTATCAGAGAGATAGTATAATAATACTACTGTACATGTTAAGATAAAGAGCAACCAGATAGCATACTAGCATGTCAAGCAAGAAAGTCCTATATATATATGTCCGAGCATCCACTATATCATACAATAATGTCCTCTAGGGCATACATATTCCTAACAGGACCAGCCAGAGGGCTACATAGAGAGTGGGAGCAGCAGAAGAGTGTGCAAGTTGCTTAAATCCATTTATGAATTAACGCATGCATCGTGGAGTTGGAACATCTGCTTTGATGAGACAGTCAAGAAATTTGACTTTATCAAAAATATAGATAAACCCTGCATTTATAAGAAAATTGTAGCGAGAACCATGGTATTCCTCGTCTTGTACGTGAATGGTATTCTCTTGATAGGAAATGACATTCCTATACTACAATCGGTCAAGCGCTTCTTGTCACAGAAGTTCTCCATGAAAGGCCTGGGTGATGCCTCCTACATTCTGGGGATTAAGATCTATCGTGATATATCTAAGAGAATGTTGGGATTTTCACAGTCTAGGTACATTGACATCATACTAAAGAGATTTAGTATGGAAGCTTCCAAGCGCGGTAATTTACCTGCTTGTCACGGGATCATCTTCTCCAAAGAGATGTCTCCCAAGAGTGATGAGGAGAGGGCTCGCATGAGCATTATATTCTATGCTTCGGTGGTAGGATCTATAATGTATGCGATATTATGTACCGGACCAGATGTAACTTACGCACTCTGCATGGTAAGCTGGTATCAGTCAAACCCAGGGGAGAAGCACTGGATAGCCGTAAAGAATATTCTCAAGTACCTGAGAAGGACTAAGGAGATGTTCTTAGTATACGACAATGGTGACCTCCAGGTCAAGGCCTTCACAGAATCTAGCTTCTAGAGTGACAAGGATGACTCTAAATCCATGTCAAGTTATGTGTTTACCCTCAACGGAGGGGCAGTCTATTGGAAGAGTTTCAAACAGGACACCGTAGCTGACTCGACGATAGAGGCTGAGTACATTGCTGCTAATGATGCCGCAAAAGAAGCGGTCTAGATGAGGAAGTTCATTTCAAAACTTCAGGTGGTTACGTCTATTGTTGATCCAATACCTTTGTATTGCGACAATAACGAGGCTATTGCTTTAGCGAAAGAACTACGGTCCCATCAGAAATCCAGAAATATTTTAAGGCGATATCACCTGATCAAGAAGATCGTGGATCGCCGGAAGATCAAGGTGCGGAGAGTAGATACGAAGGAAAACATTGCTGATCTATTCACCAAGGTCATCCTTCAAGCACAGTTTGAGAGGCTATTCGAGATGTTGGGTATACGATACGCCAATGACTGGCTTTAGTGCAGACGATGGGTAGTCGATACGCCAATAAAAGTTCTTAGTGCAAGTGGGAGATTGTTAGGATATATATGCCCTAGAGGCCTTTATTGTACAGGATGTTGTGGATATATATGTTCATAACAGTCTTGCTCGATATGAATGTATGCTATTTAGTTTGCGTTTATCCTAACATGTGTATATGTTCTACTTATTATTTCATATCGCTAATACATGTTGATAAAACCCGTGGGATTCTTGCTTGACTACCAGCGTTATGATGGCAATCATACTTGTGGGGACTGGGTATTCTATAAGAACATCCTTAAATTGTCCTTAGTCATAGGATTATCGAGACTGAGCATTGATATTTCAAAGTAGATTAGTGTAGACGTTTCTTATTCCCGTCAAGGAAGATGGCCGGTCTTATAGCCATCGGTGTACGACACCAAAGTTTGTATACAGGTGCTCATTAGGTTATGAGTTACACTGGACAGATTCGTCGGGAGTTGCTGGATGGTACTATACCTAACGTCAGATAACAACTCTCAGGTGACATAAGTACAGAATAGTCTGTCAATCAGATATCGTCACTTGTCTCGTGTGAGTTCCCATTGTGCTTTGATTACTACCGTACCATGGCTCTACCGAGTCATGCAAACATGTTTTAATTGGGTACAGTCCTGAGCCATATGGAAGTAGTGAGCGATTGTCGGGAATTTGTCTCTCCCGATATAGGGAGTTGATGTTGTGATGTGTACGGTTGGCCAATACCATAAGACCCTGGACAGGGCAGTTAAGATTTACTGACAGTTAGATCAGTAGTTTCTCGGATGGACTTGAGCCATATCAGCATGACCTATTAGGTTATTAGAGGTCTGACATTTTCCATGCTAGGTTCGCTTAACACCCCCGACAGTTTTCGGCAAGCATCAAGTATGCTATTTTAAAAAATCTAGGGTGCCGAGCGAGCCCGAACCAAGAATCTAACTAGAGAATTAGGGTTATGATAGCATGTAAACAAACTTTACACTAAGTGATATAGGAATACAACCTTTGTAGACCGGTTCTTCGCTTCTAAAGCTCCGTGTAGTAGTCCCTTTGCTCTAAGTAGTGGTGTCTCGGACTCTCCTTAGGCTCCACTAGACGAAGGAACGAGCTTTCTCAAAGATCTTCGAGGCCGAAGATGATCTACGTCGAAGAATCTCTAACTAAAGCTACCTCTTCACTAATTGATGTATTAATGAAGTAAACAACCTATACGAAATGGCTAGTTTGGTATAGATTGATGAAGTAGAAATTTTGCTCACTTTAGAATTGTTTTTCTCTTTTTCTTTTTCTTCTCACTTGAAAGCTAGAGAGCAAGGAAGAAGATGAAGAAGAAATTCAAGTGATCAAGTTACGAACAATGGGTGAGAAAATATCTCATATAAACTCACGTAGAGACTTAACCATGGCAAAAGATAATAGTTAGGTTAATAAATATCTAGAGTAAAACAAAATTAGTAGACTTAACTCAAGACTTCTGCATGCTTACACAAGCATCTTAGCCATGCTGATTTCCACCTAATTTTGATTTTTCCCTTAATATTTAAACACCCAAATTATTTTTACTTTGGTATGAGTCTCATACACCCAAGTCCAATGTATCATCTAGCATGACACATAAACAAATACATTAATATATATCACATATAAATATTTGTATGTATTTGGAGAAAACATTTTCTTAAGTGAGCTAATATTAGTAATGTATATTAATATATCAAATATATAATTATACATTAAATTATTAAATCAATATTTGATTTAATAACCCGGCTATATCATATACAACCGACTAATATCATTTACATGTATATCAAATATACATATAAAAATTTATTGAATCAACACTTGATTCAATAATCCGATTATATCATATATAATCTATATCGCGAGATTAGAATACTGTATCACATACAAGTATCAATCTCGGTCCCGCACATATCACATATATGCCGTACTTCGTTTCGCTTGAGCCAGGAAACCTTTGTGTAGGACCCTAAAGACTCATCAATACGCCGGCAGTAGGTGATGATCATATAAGTCACCCATAAGCCGTTAGCTTTACTAGCTGGACGTAACGGCTATCCAAGTATTGAGCGATCAGAAGATCAACAAGCAAGCTTGTCCAAATTCCTGTGAATCCAATAATTAACACTACCGTACAGTCCGGTCTCTTCATCTGATATATCGAATATCGAGTCTAGGGGTGGTAAACATCAGACCCCAATAACTTGATAAGTCATGCCGATATGAGGCTCATAACGGGTCGAGAAACTACTGATAACACTTACCAGTAAATCTCATCATCATCCCTGGTCAGGGACTTCCTGTTATGGCCAATCGAGCATAGCGCAACATCAACCCCCAATACCGGGAGAGACGAAACCCCTCCTATCGCTCATTTCCTCCATGTGACTTGGGACTGTACCCAAAAACCACCTGTTTACACGCTCTCTTGAACGTGGTAGGGCGGAAATCAAAGCACAGTGGGAATCACACAACTCTATGACGATCTCGGGTCTACAGATTAACCTGTACCAGTGTCACCAGAGAACTGCTATCTGATGTTAGGTATAATACCATCTAGGAGTTGTCGGTGAGTCCTGTTCAGTGTACCCGGTCTCCACTGAGCACCCCTATATAATCTTTGATGTCAAACACTAATGGATGTGGGATCATCCATCGCCCATCAAATGGGTCAAGAAATGTATACGCTAGTCTACTCTGGAATATCGATGCCTCGTCTCGATGCACCCACGATTAGGAACAATTAAAGGATGAACTTGTAGGCTACCCTGGCCCCACTAGTATGATCTGCATCATAATCCTGGTTATCAAGTTTACATCCTAAGGGTTTTACCAACATGTGGGAGCAAGACGGTAACCTAATACTAGTCTACATGTTAAGATAAAGAGTAATCAGATAGCATACTATCATGTCGAGTAAGAAATTCATCCCTATATATGTCCAAGCATCCATTATAATATACAATCATTTACAATAATAGCCTTTAGGGTATACATACAACTAACAATCTCCCACTTGCACTAAGGCCAGTTGTTGGAGTATCTCATACCCAACATCCCAAAGGGTCTCTCAAATTGTATCTGGAGAATGGCCTTCGTGAGTGCATCCTCTGTGTTATTCTTCGTGTCAACTCTCCTGAACTCGATCTCCCGGCGATCAACTATCTCCCGGATCAGGTGATACCGTCTTAGAATATGCCTAGATCGCTGATGGGACCTGGATTTCTTGGCCAAAGCCATGGCTCCATTGTTATCACAATACAAAGGTATTGGATGCTCGATGAATGGAACCACTCCAAGTTCAGTTATAAACTTCTTCATCCAGACAGGCTCTTTGGCGGCATCGTTGGCAGTGATGCATTCAGCCTCCATCGCCGAGTCTGCCACGGTATCTTTCTTGGAACTCTTCCAATATACCGCCCCTCCATTGAGGGTGAAGACAAAACCCGAGACCGACTTAGAGTCATCCTTATCACTCTGGAAGCTCGAATCGGTAAAGGACTCCATTTGGAGTTCACCGTTACCACACACTAAGAACATTTCTTCAGTCCTTCTCAAGTACTTAGGAATATTCTTCACAGCTGTCTAGTGGTTCTCCCCAGGATTCTATTAATACCTGCTTACAACACTAAGTGCGTATGCTACATCCGGTCGGGTACATAACATCACATATATGATAGACCCGACTGCCGAAGCATAGGGTATCCCTTGCATGCGAGCCCTCTCTATCAGTCTTGGAGGACATCTCTTTGGAGAGAGTGATTCCTCAGATCATGGGTAAATTCCCAAGCTTGGAATCATCCATACTAAACCTCTTTAGTATGGTGTCAATGTACCTGGATTGGAACAATCCCAACATCCGTTTAGATTTATCTCTATAGATCTTAATCCTCAGGATATATGAGGCATCACCCAGATCCTTCATGGAGAATCTTTATGATAAGAAGATCTTGACCAAGTGCAGCATAGGAACATCATTTCTTATTAAGAGTATGTCATCCACGTACAATACGAGGAAGACAACCTTACTCTCTGCAACCTTCTTGTACATATTAGGTTCATCTATGTTTTTGATGAAGTCAAACTCTTTGACTGCGACATCAAAATAGATGTTCCAACTCCGCGATGTCTTCTTTAACACGTAGATTGATTTAAGCAGCTTGCACACCTTTCCGCTGCTCCCACTATCTATGAAGCCCTATGGTTGAGTTATATACACGCTCTCTTCTAAATCACCATTTAGAAAAGCGGTCTTAACGTCCATCTGCCAGATTTCTTAGTCATGGAATGCAGCGATGGCAATTAGGATCCGGATGGACTTAAGCATAGCTACTGGAGAAAAGGTTTATTCATAATCGACACCTGGTCGTTGACGAAAACCTTTTGCAACAAGTCTAGCTTTGAAAGTCTCAACTTTTCCATCTACACCAAGTTTCTTCTTAAAGATTCATTTGCTCCCAATAGGTTTTACTCCTTCAGAAGCAAATTCCAAAGTCCATACTTTGTTGGTGTACATGGATTCCATCTCAGACCGCATTGCATCCAGCCATTTCATAGAGTCCTCACTTGTGATGTCCTGCTCGAAGCTAGTTGGGTCATCATCTTTCATGATGCAATCCTCGCTCCCACCATCAATGAGAAAACCGTAGTATCTCTCAGGTGGATGAGGAACCCTACTAGATCGGCGGAGAGGATGAGGTTCGTCGGAGACTATTGAATCCTCCGGTTCCACCAAATCTTCTGTTGTAATTTGTGTAGCTGGAACTTCTTCCACTTCTTCCTCTTTGCCACTAATTTCTTTTTCAAGAAATTCCTTTTCTAAAAAGGTGGCATGCCGAGAAACAAACACCTTTTCTTCCTCGGTGTGGTCGAAGATATACCCTCGCGAATGTTTAGGATATCCAATAAACTTACACAGAACTGACCATGCCTCGAGCTTGTCCGGATTTTGTGTTTTAACATAGGCCGGACAACCCCACATCTTAATAAAATTAAGACATGGTCTTTTCCCCTCCCATATCTCATATGGAGTGGTAGGCGAACTCTATTCAATAGGTATGCTACTATCTCAAGCGCATAACCCCAAAAGGAAATAAGCAACTCAGCGGTACTCATCATAGAGCGCACCATATCTAGTAGGGTGCGATTCCTCCGCTTCGATACACCGTTGTGCTGTGGTGTATACGGAGGAGTAAGTTGAGAGAGAATCTCATTCTCTTTTAGATAATCCAGGAATTCTGTGCTCAAGTATTCTCCTCCCCGATTAGATCGAAGGATTTTAATACTTTTACCCGTTTGGTTCTCTACTTCGCATTTATATTCCTTAAATTTCTCAAAAGCTTCAAACTTGTGTTTCAATAGGAACATATGCCCGAATCTTGAGAGATCATTGGTGAATGTAATGAAGTACGAGGAACCATTCCTGGCATGTGTAGACATGGGACCGCATACATCACTAGGTATTAGTCCCAAGAGTTCTGTAGCTCTTTCTCCGTGTCCAGTAAATGGAGTTTTGGTCATTTTGCCTTTGAGACATGACTGGCAAGTTTCATAAGATGTAAATTCGAATGGATTCAAATATCCATCCTTATGTAACTTAGCTAGTCGTGTCGCATTGATATGACCTATTCTACAATGTCACAAGAAGGATTCATTCATTTCTGAACTTTTCCTCTTGTGTGTGTTCTGTACGTTAAGAATTGTGTTTTGATTCAGAACGTATAAATCGTTACATAACGTACCAAACCTAATCAACACTTGATTTAGGAAAATATTCATAACATTATTCTCTACTACAAAGTTATATCCTTCTTTATATAATAAAGAAATTGATATTAAATTGCATATCATAGAGGGTACATAATAACAGTCGTTCAAGATCAATGTATTCCCATTTGGTAATACAAGGTGATATTCGCCAACTGCTTTGGCTGCAACACTTGCACCATTCCCTACTTTTAGAGAATGATCACATTTTCCCAGTTCTCTACCTTTCTTTAACCCTACATATGTGGGATCCTGATCCAGTATCTAATACCCAGGACGTAGAGTGCACTGAGAAACAGTTCTCGGTAACGAACATACCCGAAGAAGATGCATCAACATGCTCATTTCTCGTTCGGATGGCATGGGAATCCGGATATTCCCTTATTTCCTGCTCAGACTTATAACATTTATAAGATAGAGCAGAACCAACATTTCCCAGCTCAGTATAACAAGCGGGTTCGTTCAATACATCAATATTATTATCTTGATTAAGACGTGACATGGTCGCTACTTGGAGAGAGAGAGAGAGAAGAAAACAGTTAGCGTATGCTCTTGCAAGATTAGATTGGTTATTATCTTATCTAATCAGTATGGCTTCCACTATTTTTATCAAATCTTCCTTCAAACCCTAAAAGATAAGACTAGCCGGGATTGATTACACCCCACAAGTTCGCCAATCTTTCGGCTAGACCAATGTAGGTACTTTGAGGGAGGTTCTCCGTGCTTTCGCATGGACCAAATTAAAATAAACCTCGTTTTCCTAGAGGTATAACCCCGTTGACACCTTTCTAGACACCTACATTGATCGGCTAATTGTAAAGTGCAAAACACTCCCAGGAGTAACTCTTACTCGCAGTGGGTATCGGGATCCAACTATCTCATAGAAGGTATCAACGCTTGAAATTCCCAATAATATTTTGCCCCTAGAGTCCTATGACCCTGACGGAGGCCAACAAACCATAGGCTGCTAGTCAAATTCAACCCATACATTTCGTAATTGAATTAAATCCACCCGCACGACACTTGACAGAGGCCAACAAAGTCGCACGAATACCCTAATCCAATCGCATCATATGCTGCAAATAAGCACTAGTTAGCTACCGCACACTACGCCTTAAAGAAGGCCAACAAACATAGCACAAATACTAAGTAGTACTTATCTGAAATGATAGAGCGCTATGACAGGTTTTTAAGAAAACCTTTTGCGTAATGAACTTGATATCGTTGTAGAATCGAGTGATTTTGAAAAGGAGTGGTTTAAGCTTCGCTTTTTAAAATCGAGTTTTTCAAAATAAACCCAGCGGGTGTAGCATCTGCTAGCTTTTGCTAAAGAGGTCACTCCCGGTGAAGGGATCTAGGCTTTTTCCTCATCGAATGAGGTGCTGGATATTCATCAAGGAATACCACGATGCAAAGCAAGAACTAGAGCTACCAGTTTTGAAAATTTGATTCCAGAAAATTATTGGGTTTCTTTCCTTTTCATTAATCTCATTAATGAAGTCCCATCATTTATACTTTCTAAGCATCACAGATAAAGAAACGAAAATACAACGTACGCTTATGCCATCCGCATTCTCCACGGGGTCTCGTCATGCACCATTAGGTTAGATAACAAATGGCAGAGCGGGGGAAGGACTAGCACGGATGCAAAACATAAGCAACATTTATTATATTTAATATATATAATATAAAGCATTCATCTCAGGCAGTTATATGATCTCATCATAGAACATTGCAGCAAAATTCAACATATAAAATATTGGATATACTAGGAGGTCCGTGTTTTAAATTAAGCCAGTAAAAAACATAGATTCCATGATCATGATGAATAGCCAAACCTACATCCCTAGACTGCTACGAGAGCGGCAAGCAACTCTGCTAATTCTAGAGTTAGGAGACCCAGACTCGATTTCTCGAGTTGGTCTCCCACTAGACTTTAGAACCCGGTTACTTGCGCTCCCCGCCTTAGGTCTATCCTAATGCGGAAAAGTAAATAATGTACATCAATAGTGACAACATTCTCAACCCGGAAGTGTCCCAATAAAAGAATATTATATACAAGTTTTTACATGAATGAAAATGAAAAAATCTCATCTTACGCAAAACCCCCCCGGCTATTCAAACACGACGATCCAATATAATATATCCCAGCAACACATAACATCATTTGTCATCAACGTAAGTAAATATGCGTATCCCAATTGTCGTTGACGTATAGCAACGAAACCGGCGATACACCATATATTACACTTACGGTCGCGGAAAAGAAAGTGAAAACTATAATAATTGGAATCCGCAACATTCTTAGACATCATAAACCTGAAATATCACATATTTCGGATTTCATGCCTAACCATATAAATTCCTTAGACATCATAAACCCGGAATATCACATATTCCGAATTTCATACCTAACGTTATAAACCCGGCATTTTAGTCTCAAATTGAAAACACTTTTCAATATCCAATCGGGCAATTCAACAAGATTCCCAACAATTGATCGAATGCTCATTGGAAACATTAGTAGACGGCCGCATTCCCGATGCCGTTGACGAAGTGCATTTAGGCGGAACACCACGGCCGCGAGCATCCAAACAGATGCTTTTGGTTACGGGGTTCTCCTACAGTCACTTGGTCGGGGATATGGGGTGCGGTTATCTAGTAGTGTTACCCAGAGAGTGTTCGCGTACTATACATGATTACGATGAAGTTTTGATCCGAATCAAAACCCCGCGGCAACCGATCAAAAGAGACTAAATTGCTATATTTACAAAGTACTAACTAGTTTTCACAAAACTAATTATTGTGGATTCCAAATATTGTATCACAAATCACAGATATCTAGACTATATTAAACATTTCGATCGATTTATCAAACACCCAAAATTCCCAGAGACCCCAACACTTGAGTCACAGTTAAAAATACCTAGAGAGTGCCCCAAGTACCTACGGACCTACACAAGAAAGCATGCTCCCTGCCTCACCAACGGCGCCACGGAACCACCACCAAAGGCATGCTTTGGCCGCGCTTCCGCGGTCGTTTGGTCGAGTTGGGCCGTCCTTTTTCTTGTGAGTCCATAGAAAACCCTGCACAATTTTCCGAATATTTTTAATTAGAAAAATTCCAACTTTTGAAAAAATTTCCAGAGAGTGGGTTTTCCGAGTTTTGAATAGTCGATCGAACACTTTAATTTCACCTAAACAACTCCTAATGCTCTAGCTTGGCTCTGATACCACTGCTGGATTCGCTTAGCACCCCCGACGGTTTTTGGCAAGCATCAAGTATGCTATTTTAAAAATTCTAGGGTGCCGAGTGAGCCCGAACCAAGGATCTAACTAGAAAATTAGGGTTATGATAGCATGTAAGCAAACTTTACACTAAGTGATATAGGAATACAACCTTTGTAGACCGGTTCTTCGCTTCTAAAGCTTCGTGTAGTAGTCCCTTTGCTCTAAGTAGTGGTGTCCCGGACTCTCCTTAGGCTCCACTAGGCGAAAGGAACGAGCTTTCTCAAAGATTTTCGAGGCCGAAGATGATCTACGTCGAAAAATCTCTAACTAAAGCTACCTCTTCACTAATTGATGTATTAATGAAGTAAACAACCTATACGAAATGGCTAGTTTGGTATAGATTGATGAAGTAGGAATTTTGCTCACTTTAGAATTGTTTTTCTCTTTTTTTTTCTCACTTGAAAGCTAGAGAGCAAGGAAGGAGATGAAGAAGAAACTCAAGTGATCAAGTTATGAACCATGGGTGAGAAAATATCTCATATAAACTCATGTAGAGACTTAACCATGGCTAAAAATAGTGGTTAGGTTAATAAATATGTAGAGTAAAACAAAATTAGTGGACTTAAGTCAGGCTTCTACATGCTTCCACAAGCATCTCAGCCATGCTAATTTCCACCTAATTTTGATTTTTCCCTTAATAGTTAAACACCCAAATTATTTTTACTTTGGTATGAGTCTCATACACCCAAGTCCAATGCATTATTTAGCATGACACATAGACAAATACATTAATATATATCACACACATATATTTGTATGTATTTAGAGAAAACATTTTCTTAAGTGAGTTAATATTAGTTAATGTATATTAATATATCAAATATATAATTATATATTAAATTATTAAATCAACACTTGATTTAATAACCCGGCTATATCACATACAACCGACTTATATCATTTACATGTATATCAAATGAGGATAATGGAGGAAAGATGCCATAGGAGGGAATTTCCTCCTATGGCGTTGAAAAAGTACGTCCTCCATTGTGTTTTCCGACAATCGGCACCCATCATCTTCATCGTTATCATCTAAGGTATGGTACACCAAATTTCATGTGATTCTACAACTTTTTCACCGTTGAATTAGTGGGTTCAAAATTAACGGTTTACCGACAATAGAACTTTTTACATTGCAAAATCAACGGTGAAAAAGTTAAGAATCAAATGAAATATGGCGTACCCACATCTTAGATGATAACGATGAAGATGATGGATTCCGATCATCAGAAAACACGACGGAGGACGTACTTTTTCGACGCCATAGGAGGAAATTCCCTCCTATGGCCTCTTTCCTCCAATATTCTCATATCAAATATACATATAACAAATTATTGAATCAACACTTGATTCAATGATCCGGTTATATCACATATAACCTATATCGCGAGATTAGAATACTGTATCACATACAAGTATCAATCTCGGTCCCGCACATATCACATATGTGCCGTACTTCGTTTCGCTTGAGCCAGGAAACCTCTGTATAGGACTCTAAAGACTCGTCAATACGCCGACAGTAGGTGATGATCATATCAGTCACCCACAAGCCGTCAGCGGTACTAGCCGGACGTAACGACTACCCAGATATTGAGTGATCAGAAGATCAACAAGCAAGCTTGTCCAAATTCCTGTGAATCCAATACGTAACACTACCGTACAGTCCGGTCTCTTCATCTGATATGTCGCATATCGAGTCTGGGGGTGGTAAACATCAGACCCCAATAACTTGATAAGTCATGCCGATATGAGGCTCATAATGGGTCAAGAAACTACTGATAACACTTACCAGTAAATCTCATCATCAGTCCTAGACAGAGACTTCCTGTTATGGCCAATCAAGCATAGCACAACATCAACCCCAATACCGGGAGAGATGAAACCCCTCCCATCGCTCATTGCCTCCATGTGACTCAGGACTGTACCCAAAAACCACATGTTTGCATGCTCTCTTGAACGTGGTAGGGTGGAAATCAAAGCACAGTGGGAATCACACAAGACTCTATGACGATCTCGGGTCTACAGACTAACCTGTACCGGTGTCACCAGAAAACCGCTATCTGACGTTAGGTATAATACCATCTAGGAGTTCTCGGCGAGTCCTGTTCAGTGTACCCAGTCTCCACTGAGCATCCGTATACAATCTTTGATGTCAAACACCAATGGATGTGAGATCATCCATCGCCCATTAAATGGGTCAAGAAACGTATACGCTAGTCTACTCTGGAATATCGATACCCCGTCTCGATACACACCCACGACTCGGAACAATTAAAGGATGAACTTTTGCACTACCCTGGCCCCACTAGTTTGATCTGCATCATAATCCTGGTAGTCATGTATACATCCTAAGGGCTTTACCAACATGTGAGAGCAAGACAATATCACAATACTAGTCTACATGTTAAGATAAAGAGTAACCAGATAGCATACTATCATGTCGAGCAAGAAAGTCCTCCCTATATATGTCTAAGCATCCATTATAATATACAATCATGTACAATAATGGCCTCTAGGGCATACATACAACTAACATTCTACCCCTAGACTTAATATGCGATACTCTCAGATGAACAGAACAGACTGTATGGAGATTGTCACGGATAGGCTCAGTAGGGATACAAACGAGTTTGCTTATCGGCCTTCCTTTGACACATACCTGGGTAGCCGTTACGTATAGCCAGTGCCACCGACGTGCTTGTGGTTAAACCCACTGCCAGCGTATTGTCGAGTCTTTAGAGTCCCACATAGAGGGTTTTCCCGGTTCAGGCAAAATGATATAGTATGCATATTTTGATATGCTCGGGTGTTCAATTAAATACATGTATTTTATACACATACTTTATTCAGACATTTTGGTAATACTGGCAGGTTTGAAATATAGCCGGATATGTGAGCTGGTATTATATTGCTCTTTTTTGGGTATTTGTATTTTAACATAAATACGGTATTTATACGAATACAGCTATTTGTATGAATACGGTATTTTGTGTCTTGATACAAATATGGGTATTTCTATCTTAATATGAATACGGGTATTTTGTGTTTTCGATACAAATATGGTATTCGTATTTTGTTAGAAATACGTATTACGTATTTATTATACAGGTATTATGGTTGTGTGTGTGTACACTTATGAGGTGGCTTCTCTCTTCTTCTCATCTCTTCTTGTTATTACCAGATGTGTGTCGACTTGTGACTCACACTAGTGAGTTACAAATACACTCACTTGGATTTTTAAAATGATGAAGAGAAAAGAAAAAGAGTTGAGATAAGATTTATTATGCTATCTAATCTCTAGTTCTTCATCTTCTTCATCGTTTCTCTCTTTAATTGAGAAAGAAAAAGAAAGAGAGCATCTTGACACAAATACTACATTTCTAAGCATTAATTCTTAGCAAGTCTTGATCCTTAGTTGCTTCTTTAGTTCACCAGTAGAAACTAGAGCTTGAACCGACATTCTCGGGTGGATCATATTTGACGTGAGAGACTTTTTCGCAAACTTGATCGAGGAACCCTAAGAGCTCTAGAAGAAAACCACACAAGACCTGAAGGACACGACTTGAAAGGTTGTAGTTCTTAACCTAATAGTTAATCTCTTTTAGTTTTATTAGTTTACTATTTGGATTCAATTTCTAGGGTTTTGGTTTCTAGTGCTTACTTAAAATTAAAGATTTTTGATTCTGCAAAGGCCGTAGCTGTAGTAGCAAGAGCACTATGAACTTACAAAGACAGACCTCACCTATTGTCACGACCCGGAATTCGGCACGTGACCGACACTTAAATCACGCAACGTCTAAAGGCGTAATATAATTCTAGTAAGTCGAAGCCCAGAAATCTAAACTTTTTTGCGGAAAATAGTGTAGGTGCAGTTTTGAAATAAAGGTATAATGAAATCAAGTTCTTCTTTAAATGCATATATAATGATATATGAAAACACAAGTGGATTATATACTAGTTGAAAACATTTTTCGTCCTTTTTAAAAATTTGGGCAGCACTTCCCTTGTATTTTTTGATCCCAAAACCACATGCATGCAATATATAGGCATCCCCAAGCGGGAGCTATCTCTTCAGCAATTGGTGAAATCACAACCACGCAATGAACATATATATGACGCCCTATGGCAAAGATCAACATAGAAAGAATAATAAATAAAGCAAGACATCATCATCTCAAATAGCAGACATACACCCATTGCTTTAAGTCTCGTAAATACACAAGTCTGTCTAGGTCTACTAATATACAAAGTCTAGTTTCTGATTTGATGGAGTTTATCTAGATATAATAGAAATAAAAGGTACAAGAGTGGTCACGATCCAAAGTGTGTCCCACCTACCAAAGCAAAACACCCTGAAGAAGGCTGTGTGCCAGGGATACCGCTACTGATCCAAGCGGTGGAACCTGTAAGAAAACTGTGGCACAACGGGGGTGAGTTCCCAACTCGTGAGTAGAAAATATCAGCAGGTGGAAATCGAATAAACAACGATCCCTAGGTCCTACTATATCAAGAAGGTAATACTATGGTATTTAGGGTGACTATATATGCATGTGTATCAATAATAGAGTAGTGCCAATAACAACATGTGAAAACCAATCATCTGAACCATATGCCTGTATGCTTATGAATATCAACAACGTGTGTATATCAACGACACATCAACATCATGGAACCTGAGTGTCCAACATCGACACTCGAAACATCATAAAACCCATGTCCAATATTGACATGTAAATCCTCATTTTTCAGATGCCGCATCCTCAGATCGGCCCTCATATCCATCTCACGACTACGGTCAGTATCCTCCGGATAACCGCCGGGTCCAAACTATTACCGGTCAGTAGTGCTCCCCTTCCAGGCTCACCGTTTACTCCACGATCTTCTTGCCCCGGAGTACCGTACCGACCCCACCATGTACCCGCAGACGGTTCCTCCTCACTCCTCGAATTGGGTATGCTCATAACTCAGAACTGAGAAAACTCATGGTGGACGCCTCAAAATCACATCACGAGAAACCGCATTTTTAAAAAAATTCATAATTTCCTTTGAAATATAACCACGGTTCTCAAATCCAGAGATCTCATGAAAATAGTATCTCAATGCATGTAACCATAAAGTACGATATATGCAACATAGAACATCAATATAAGCATATCAAGTATATCATATAAACATGTCATATGATAGTACTGAACAATGAATGTACTTTACAGTTAAGAATAATATCATGATATAGCAATTCTACTGTGTAAGTGGCATAGAAATTACCGATGATGAATGTGTGAGCCGGCAAATCTGTGTAGGTGTAACATGCGTATTGTTTCGCCCAATCAGAGCAAAGCTCTGTTGAAATTCAAAATTCAAAATTTTTGAAGCGACGCTTCAAATCTCGGACGCAACGCGCCACATGTCAGGCGCTGATACGTCAGCGTAGCGCCCAAGAAGGCGCGCCCAATTAGAGCAAAGCTCTATTTTAAGCAAAATTAAAGGAAGCAACGCTTCAGTTGCGCAAGCACTGCGCTGCGCGACATGTGTCAGCGCAGATGCGCTAGCGCAGTTGCGCTGCGCTTTGCGCTGCGCGACACGTGTCACGCGCTGGAGCATTTGCGCCAAAACAGAATAAAGATTTTAAAGAAATCTTTCTGTTCTTGTTAAAACAAGAAGATTTTCTTCTGTAAAACAGAAGCCCTTGGATTAAAGATCCAACGGTGGGGAAAATTCCCCAAATCACTCAGAGAAACATCTCTTTAACAAATTTAACTAATTTATGGGCACTATAAAAAGGACCCCAAGCCTCAATTCAAAGGATCAACATTTTTCTTGAAAAAAGTCAAGAGTTTCAAACAGAGAGAGAACTCTGAGAAAATTCCAAAGAAAAAGGTAAAATCCTTCACGAGAGAGAAGAAATCTCTTTTAATAAATCATTGATATAAAAACCAGATCAATGATCTTCACATAATAAACAGTGCTTTGCACTTCTTATGAACCACTGGTTCTTTAAAACAAGAAAACAATAAAATAAAAAAAAAATAGTGCTTTGCACTTTTATGAACCTCTGGTTCTTGAAATAAAGAAAAACTTATTTTTCTTTGATCTAAATTAGATCAAGAAATCAAATAGTGCTTTGCACTTCTGTTCTTGAATCTAAAAGATTCTTAGTGCTCTGCACTTCCAAACTGCGCTGTTGCGCTCTTGGGAAAGGGCCATGTGTCAGCATCTGAATCACTTGCGCTATGAGCTTTGAGATAGAGCTTTGCTCTCTGTAATTGGCGCAACTTACCAAGGTGCGCCACATGTCAGCAGCGCAAACGCAGCGCACTAGCGCAGCGCACTGCGCTTGCATGACACGTGTCGTCATCACAAGCGCTTGCGCTCTCTGAAAATGCAATGCATTTCCTAAAGGACCAGGCCCAAATCAAAAACACCAAGCAAGCCTAATTAAATTGATGCTCTGCATCATTTATAAATGGGAAGAGCCCAAATAAAATAATAAAAATGCTATGCATTATTTAAAAGGGCAGAGCCCAATTGAGAGGTCCAATGGACCAAAACAAATGCTCTGCATTATAATAAAAAAGGGCAGAGCCCAGTCAAAATGGGCATAAATGGCCTAAAGTAATGCTATGCATTATACTAAAAAGGGGAAAACCCAGACAAAGGCCAAAAGCAAATAAAATGTTGAATATTTTCAACTGGACTTAGCCCAATTTTGGCCGTAAGTCCTTAAATTAAATTGACTGAGCAAAATTGCTCTCTTAAATCAATTTACCTCCGGTTCGAGGGTACATCTCCGAACTCCTCTGACATCCATCGTTGTAATCCTTCAACGACGTCAGAGAGGTGACGGGTCCCAATGACCACACACCAATATGGACTGCGGGGTCCTTAAACTCGTGGACCGGAATGTCCTTAAACTAATATTGGACCGGAACGTCCTTAAACTAATGTCGGACCGGAACGTCCTTAAACTAATATTAGACCGAAACGTCCTTAAACTAATGTCGGACCACTACGTCCCTAAACTGGAACATGGACCACCACGTCCCTAAACTGGAACATGGACCGCAACGTCCTTAAACTACCTATGGACCACTACGTCCCTAAACTGGAGCAATAGAGCCTCCAAATGCTCTTTTGCCGGATCTAAACGATCCCGTTTAAGTTGATCTTAGCCCCCAAACACGGCTAACGTATCCTTAAACATTCAAACGGACTATAAAACTCCAAATCAACCTTGGTTCAAGGGTACATCTCTGAACTCCTCTAACATCTGCCGTTGTAATCCTTCAACGACGTTAGAGAGGTGACGAGTCCCGATGGCCAGATATTAAATGGATTATCACGTTAAGTTGATCTTAGTCTCAAATAGGACTATCGTATCCTTAACGAACGTTTAAGTTGATCTTAGCCGCAACGCGACTAATGCATCCTTAAACTAAAAACACCAAACCCAAATCTAAGTAAATACGGATTTGGACTAATCCACGTCCTACGGGCGACGGCATTACTCAGTCTCCGTATACAATCCACGGGCAACCACAAACAAAACAAACACACACGACACGAAGTGAAATTCTGGAGAAGGAGAAAGTTGTTACCGTGATGCGGTAGCGTAATTAACTGCAGGGGCTTGCGCCTGCAGGGAAGAGCGTCCCCACAATCAAAAACCCCTCAAGCGAGGGGGAATCTGACGAAGTCTGCTACATCGGCCTCATCCGTCTAAACCTCCGATACACGGTGCCATAAATCAACTTGGCATCTTCGGAGAGGTGGACGGATAAAACCAAATAGCATCTGCCCCGAATCTCAGCGTCAGGACATCGCGGTCCTGTGCGCCGGCGTTCGGAGGGGAACAGATTCCGGCACGCCTGGTGGGACCTCTTCCTCTTTCCACTCCACACTTCGTGTGTCGTCCTCGCGAACCAATCGTGGTTTGTTAAATGGTTGCCTTCGGATTTCAAGTTACTAAGATTTGGTCTCTTGCCTGGCGCAGAACTAAAGATTCAATGGCCTCTAACTGCACCAACTGCTCGAAGTGCCACTGCAATGGACGCTCCACCTCCCCCGGAGGTGTAGCATATGGACCCCAAGCGGCTTCCTTCCTCACTCTGCCAGTAGACCAGGTGACCCAAGCCACCACTGGCCTGTTCTTCGGGACCATGATCCCACCTACAAGCTCTCCTACGCCAATACCCGCACCGGAAGTGAACAAAAAGTCGGTCTTCGACCGGCTCACTGCTACGACGGCCCCTGTCAACGGGTCGCCCGCTACCAAACCGACAGCCTCTGTTTTCACCAGGCTAAATCTGAACTCTAAAATGGCTGTCCAAAGGAAGGCAACGGCTGCTGCTTCAGAAGTCGTCAAGGCGGCTTCCCCTGTCAAAGAGTCAGTATTTTCAAGACTGACGATTCTTGCTCCTTCCCCCGTTCGAGGATCCGTCTTCGACAGGTTGAATATCACCCCTCAAAAGACAACCTCAGTCTTTAAGAGGTTAACACCGGCGGCGCCTCATTCAGACAGGCGGCAAAAAGAAGATGTCTCAATCTCCGAGCCAGTCCCAACGGCTCGTCATGCTCGACGTCGCCATTGGCAACGAGTGAGGAAGGCAGGGGGCAACTCCCCCTCAGGGCTAACTCCACCGGCTCCAGTGGTGGAAGTCAATGCAGCTGTTCCAACTGGGAACAGCTTTGAACTGCTGAGGAGGGTACGCAAGAACTCTCCAACCGCTACACTGAAAAGATCTCCTCCACCTGCGGAGAGAGTTCCGGAAACAAAGCAAGAACAGTCCCCTCAACGGCTGTCCTAAAAAATTTATAAAGTTTGGCGGAGAGTTCAAGACTTCGTGATTGACCCAGGTTGCACTCGTCAACGGAAAAAGGCGAAAGTGGAAAAAGAAAAGGACCCTCCGATCAAACAGGAAAGGATGACAGTCGCTAGGGTGTCCACTGCAACGGCCCCTCCAACCTCAACGGCCCATAAAAGAAGAAGGCCAGAGAAAACCCCCGCGCCCGTGGCAAATGCCAAAGGTGGTGAGCCTAAACGCCCTAAGTCCGGGGGCATGATAGTTCATACAGTTTATGTGGCATCGGGAAAGGAGGATAGCCGCATATCAACAGGTCATAGACCGCACACGAGGTCAGTGACCAAGGCTCAGGAGCAGCAGCAGAAGCTCTAAGAAATGGTGAACGCTATGGCCGCACTTACAGGGCCAAAAGAAACCCCTGAAACGTCCTCAGACGAGCGTCAAGAACAAGAAACTGACGCTGAATTCCTTCGTCGCATACTGGAGATCAAGGACAAAGAGGCTGCTGAACAAGCAGCCAACATACAACGTATGGGCCTCCTCTTCCAAGACATGATAGGGATGATGATCCAACAAGATCCTCCGGCCGAAGAGCCCCCGATCGTCCTTGGAGATGATAGGGGAGAGACATCAAATCCTCCACCAGCTCTGTCGACGGCTAAAGAGGATGCAATCTCCAAAGCTGATTTGGATGAGTACATAGCCCAACAAATACGGGTTCATCATGCGACCGAAGCAGCCGGCCAGGTCGTAAAAACGGGGCGGCCATATCCAAGTTGGTACGATCAAATCAAGTACCCACCCGGTTACACAATTCCCAAGTTCCATGTCTACAAGGGGACGGGCAATCCTCACCAGCATGTTGCCCAGTTCAGGGCACTCTGCGGCAACACCGGCGGTGATGACAAGCTATTGCTTCGCCAGTTTGTTGGAAGCTTATCAGATACGGCGTTCGAATGGTACTCTGAGCTCCCGAACGACTCTATTAAAACCTTCACGGAGATGGAGCTGCTGTTTACTCAGCGTTTTGCAAGCGCTAGTGAACGTACCCCGTTGACGGCACTGATTAACGCCAGGATAAAACCCGGCGAGACGTAGGTTCAGTACGCTATACGATGGCGGAACTTATGGTCGAAGTGTGAGCAGTGCATTGAAGAAGCTCCCGCAGTGGGTATGTTTATGGGAACCCTCGATCCACAAGCAACCATCTCGCAGTTTATGATGTTTTTCAAGCCGACTACCTTCCAGGCCTTGATTGACAAGCTAGCACAGATGGATCAGATGGGCCATAAACCTCCTCTTCCAAAGCCGGACTCCCAAAATGACAAAGGGAAGGGAAAACCGATCGTCGTCGCTAATGCTCAACAACAACCGAGCAACTCGAAGCCGGTCGTGCGTCAAAATAATATGCGCCCGTACGTACCCTTTGAGGATAGGATGGGACGTCCTTATTCCTTTCCCCGCAATAAAACGAGGAGGTTATTCGAGCTGGCGTTGCGCAACAGACTCATAAATCTGCCGGATCCAAAACGTCCGTTGCAACCAAGTGACGTCAACGAGCCCAACTACTGTCCTTATCATCGAGTACTAGGCCATCCGATTGAAGATTGCTACGTTTTCAAGAATTGGCTTGAAAACCAGTACCGACAGGGCAAGTTCGCGTTATCTGACAAATGGAAGGTGAATCCCCCACAGCCCCACACCTCTAAAGGGACGAATACGCCAGGGGCAACATGCTCCGTCGTTGAAGAAGTTCCTTGGGAGGTTGTATTATCAACCAAGACAAAGAGGATGCTAAACGACCTCCAGACATGTCCAGCGATCGAGTGGAAGAACCCGTTGGAACCGCAGGTCATTGAAGGGCTGTTGAAACCACGTCCAACTCCAAAGACCGATGGTGGTGGCTCAAGTACTTGCAACCAGTCGTCAAAATCTTCGAAAAAGAAGAAAAAGAAGTCAAAGAAGCCCGTGAAGCCTGGTGACAAGCGCACGGACCTGCAAAAACAAATTGATGCGCTGGAGGAATACAACCAGAAGGCACAGACTCCCATTACATTCCAAGAGTTCCTCAATCACGTATTTCAAGAAGAAGATGAAGGAGAAAGTTCATCGGATGAATCCGAGGAATATGTGGCGAGCTGTCATATGATTTCCCATTCGATCACGAACGATGAGGAGACTCCTTGCACCGAAAAGTTGGGGGCAGATCCTGAACCAAAAGTTCTGGGGCCATCAGATGAAGTAATTGACGCATTCCTTAATGAAGCTCGGTTGAAAAGTAAAGCTGATAGGGAGCGCGAGGCGGCTATATTTGAAGGGGACAAACGCCAGCGACTTGATGAAGGAGCTGAGACGATCCCGTTGGAGCTAAACACCTCCGCTACCGACAAAAGCTAATTCAAGATGAGGAAAAAGTTTGCTAAGGCCATATCAATGGGCATGAAGCTACCATCCTCTGAAGGAAACATCACCGGTGAAGTGGAAACACACCCCTCCTATTGCTTATATCATCAAAAGATTTCGCACCCTACACAAGAGTGCAAAGCTTTCGATAGATGGTGGCAAGGATATGTTGCTCATCGACAACGCTTTAAGCGGGAGAAGCGTAAAACTCGCCGAGAGCAAAGAAATACGACCGAAGGGAGTAAAAGAACTACCGGCGATTGTCGCGTAGTTAACACCGGCGGGTCACAAGTGCCTACATTCGGGAGCGATTCTGATGAGGAGCTGGAACTTGCCCCTCTCTTTAAAGAGTCCGCTTCGAGAAAAGAAGAAGAACCGAAGGTTTGCGAAAATATCCGGCTACATAATCGCACGCTGCCCGAAAAGAACCTCGGACCCTCGAACAAAAAAGATAAAGGGAAAGAAAAGGCCACTGAAGATATCGTCTTAGATGACCAAGTGGTGGAAGAGCTAGCTGCCAAAGACCCACCAAAGAAGAATAAGGTGGATTACAATGTCTTAGCACATCTGAGGAAGCTGCCTTCACAGCTCAGCATTCTCGACGCCCTTTTGCTATCAAAAGAGGCGAGAGATTCGTTGATTATGGCGCTCCAAGACCCAGAACAATTTCAAGCATGCCTGGCCGAGGAAAAGATGAAGGATGAATTGGAGGAAGTGCACACGGCCGATGTCACTTTTGGCGATGAAGACCTTCTACTTGGGACGTGCGAACACAATCGCCCTCTCTATGTCTCGGGATACTGCCATGATATAAAGATAGGAAAAATCCTGATCGATAACGGGTCGTCTGTTAACCTACTCAACGTGCGGGTGTTGAAGAAAATCTGCATGAGCGTCCAGCACCTTGCTCGGGACAAGATCACCATCTCCGGGTTCGATTCCCAATCGTCAAAGACTCTTGGATCTGTGATACTGACGCTACGCTTCGGGCTACTCGTCACGGACATTAAGTTCCACGTCATAGACGCCAAGACATGCTACAACGCTTTGCTCGGCCGACCATGGTTACACGAGTACAACATCATCCCTTCTACACAGCATCAGTGTATGAAATATTTTAAGGATGGTTTCGAGTATACCGTGACGGGAGAACTAAACCCGTTCTCTGTAAATGAGGTCCGTAAATATGAAGACGCCAAATACTTCTTACCGGATTTCGAAGATACAGAGAAGTGTCACAAGCCGGAGAATAAAACTAACGCTACCATCCCTGTCTTCGGCAGTGATACTGAGGAGGAAGAGGAGATAGTTTATTCGGGTCCACCCCAACACAACAAGCCGGGACCATCGGCTCCTACATTGATCTTTGGCAGCGACTCGGAAGATGAAGTCCATGCTGTATTCTCTGCTCGACCTTCAATACAAGCGTCCGTTGACGAAGAGCAAAGTCTACAAGTCGCCATAGTGCCGCTTAAACACCATAAAGAACTGGATGCACTTAATATCTACAGTGTAGAAGAGTTGCGGACATTCTATATCCCTCCCAGGCGAGAGAGCGAGAAAGCAATTCTGTTTTACCGCTCTGAAGAAACCAAGGTAGAAAAAGAAATCTGGCATGGCGCGGATTCTACGCTCGACAGGCTTCAGCCTATCCGTCTCCCCAGATATTATACGGAAGGTTTGAAAAAGCTGCTGAAACGCCAGGGGATATCCTTCAAACAGACCGTTAGAAAGGCCAAATTCTATGACAAGGTCTGGAACGTTCCCGGGACTCAACGCAAACTGCCTAACGGGAGAATGGAAATAAAAGGGCTTGGATACATCCCGTCAAAGAAACGAGAGTTACTACCCGGCTGCTACGTCGTGTATGACCTTGATGAAGAAGCGGATGCTCAATGGGAGGACGCTAATCCTAAGCCAGTGAAAGTTCCATATGCAAAGGAGCCCAGTCCGTCGTTCGAGGAACAAATGGACAGACTTATAAAGAAAGCTGTTCAAAAAGTCCGAGATGATCACAACCGTGAGACGGCCATCTACGAGAAAGCCAAGACGCAACGCCTTCTCCAACAGGCTGTAAAAGATGAAAATGCCGCTCCTTGTCAACCTGTCATAAAGAAGGCTCGGCGCAAAACCAGAAATAAGTCGAAAGGCCAAAAAGGCGCTCAACAACAACAAAGCAGGGCTAAGAAGCCACGCAAACGGGAGTTGAGCGTTATTGGTCTATCCCTCATGAAGAAAATGGGTCGAGCGTACTCGTTTCCTCGGGACAAGACGAAGAAGATACTTGATCTTGCTCTAAAACATCAAATGCTTACATTGCCGGAGTCTAAACATCCCGAACGAGCAAGCAAAGTCTCTGGCCCAAACTATTGCTCTTACCATCGAGTAATAGGGCACCCGCTCGAAGACTGCTTCACCTTTAAGAATTGGGTCGAAGATCAGTACCAGCTCGGCAAGTTCGCTCTGTCTGACAACTGGAAGGTAACGCCGCCACAGAAGCACGAGCCCAAGGTCACGAAAGAAGAACCGGTTCCACATTGGGATTGGAAGCGAATTCGCACCTGTCACATGATTACAAGATTAAAAGAAGAACCCGAGGACATAGATGAGCTCCCTTGGTGCTTCGAAAACAGCAGCGACGAGATAATCTCAGAATTCCCACCAGCGCCAAAAGAGCTGGAAGATGGAATCCATACCACTGCAGATAACCTCAAGAAGATTGAGTTGGGATCGGCAGACGATCCGCAACCGACATTCATCAGCGAGTTACTATCTGAAGAAAGGGTAGCTGCGTTAAAGAATGTGCTTCTGCAGCATAGAGATTGCTTCGCGTGGAACTATTCCGAAATGCCGGGACTAGATCCAGAAATTGCTGTACACAAATTGGCGATATCCCCGGACATCAAGCCAGTCAAACAGGCACTGAGGAGAATGCGGCTCGAGCTCGAGATGAGTATCAACGCCGAAGTCAAGAAGATGATCGACTCTGGCTTTATCCAGGAGGTTCAATACCCCGAATGGATCGCTAACATCGTCCCGGTGATGAAGAAAAATGGGACGGTGCGCATATGCGTAGACTTCCGCGATCTTAATAAAGCTTGCCCGAAGGATGATTTTCCAGTGCCAATCACCGAACTGATGTTAGACAATACGTCCACTCATGAGGTTTTCTCCTTCATGGATGGCTCGTCAGGATATAATCAGATAAAAATGCATCCCAAAGATCAGAAGCACACCGCCTTCCGGACTCCTTTGGGTATATTCTGCTATAAGGTGATGCCATTTGGTCTAAAGAACGCCGGTGCCACCTACCAGAGGGCCATGACGAAGATCTTCGATGACCTCATACACGAAATCGTCGAATGCTATATCGATGATCTCGTGGTTAAAAGCAAATCATACGAGGAACATATCGAGCATTTGAAGACCGTATTTCAACGCCTTCGACAATACAACTTGAAGATGAACCCACTCAAGTGTGCATTCGGAGTTTCCTCGGGCAAATTCCTGGGATTCATTGTCCGACACCGGGGTATCGAAATAGATCCGTCCAAGATCAAGGCAATCATAGAAATACCTCCGCCAAGGACTCTCAAACAGTTGCGGTCTCTCCAAGTAAAGCTCGCATATATTCGGCGATTTATAGCCAACCTCTCTGGCAAATGCCGCCCTTACAGTCACCTGATGAAGAAGGGAACTCCATTCGTCTGGGATCAAAAATGCCAGAGCGCGCTGGACGAAATTAAACAGTGCCTGCAGAACCCGCCAGTGTTGGCTGCTCCGGTCAAGGGAAAACCCCTCATTCTTTATACAACCGCCCTCGAAGGTTCCTTGGGCGCATTATGGGCACAAGAGAATGATCAAGGGAAAGAAAGAGCACTCTACTACTTAATTCGAGTTCTACTGGGGGCAGAAATCAACTATTCCCCCATTGAAAAACACTGCCTAGCGTTGATCTTCGCGATAACAAAGCTCAGGCACTATGCGTTGGCGCATGAGGTCCGTCTCATTTCGAAGGTGGACCCTCTTAAGTATTTAATGTCAAAGGCCATACCGACAGGTCGACTCGCTAAATGGGCTCTGCTCTTGATGGAGTTTTCGATAACGTATCAACCTCTCAAGGCAGTGAAAGGCCAGGCCATCGACGACTTCCTTGCTGAGCATCCGATACCCGCCGATTCTCCTCTGAGCTGCGATTTACCAGACGAACATGCGTTTGACACGATCGACGGTGGTGATACCCAATGGGAACTTTATTTCGATGGAGCATCTTCTGTGAAAAAGCGCAAACAAAGTACCCCTATAATCAAATCGGGGGTAGGCCTCATCTTCGTGACTCCACAAGGAGGGATAATGCGTTTCGCTTTCTCCTTAACAGAACCGAGGACGAATAACGAAGCCGAATATGAAGCCTTGATAGCAGGTCTTGAGATCGCCATTGACATGGGAATTGAAGACCTCCTTATATACGGGGATTCTCAACTGGTCGTTAGTCAAGTAAATAGCGACTACCAAACGTGCAAGCCAGAACTGGTGAAGTACGGCGAAAAAGTGCAACAACTGTTGACCCAAATTCCCTCCTATACTTTGGAGAACATACCGCGCGAGGAAAACAGCAAAGCAGACGCATTGGCCAAACTTGCTAAAGAACTGGCTGACGAGAATCTCGATGACGTTAGAATCATGGTACAAAGCCGTTAAGTGCTTGCCCCAGCAGAAATATCTCTGGAATCATCCGAAGAGAAGGGAGCGACTGAGCAAACGACCCTGCAAGTAAAAGACCGGGAAAAGGCTGAGGATTGGAGAGAAGTCTTCATAGACTACTTTAGGTCCCACCGAATGCCTGAAGAAGCGTCCACAAGACATCAGCTTATGAAACGAGCTCTGTCTTTCGCCTTTGTCAATGATACTCTGTACAAGAGGTCGTTTGATTCTCTGTGGCTGAGATGTTTAGGACCTGACGAAGCGAAAAGAGTCATCCAGGAGGTTCACGACGGACTCTGCGGTTCTCACCAAGCGGGCCCAAAGATGAAGTTGAAGATCAAACGGATGGGCTACTATTGGCCCACAATGATCCAGGTCTGCCTCGAATATGCGAAGCAATGCCATTCATGCCAAATTCATAGGGACTTCATCCATCAACATCCGAATCCACTACATCCAACGGTGGCTACTGGCCATTCGAAATGTGGGGGACTGATATAGTCGGCCCCATCGAACCAGCATCGTCTAGAGGACATCGTTTCATCTTAGCGACGACTGACTACTTCTCTAAGTGGGTAGAAGCGGTACCGCTGAGGGAAGTAAAGACGGAGAATATCCTCCATTTCTTCAAGACGCATGTCATATATCGGTTTGGAACGCCAAGACGAATCATCTCCGATAACGGGCCAGCCTACAGAAGCCACAAAATCAGTCGCTTCGCGCAACAGCATAATATAGACTGGAGATATTCCTCAGTTTATAATCCGCGAGCTAACAGTCTAGCTGAAGCCTTCAACAAGACCTTGACGAAGATCATGAAGAAAACGGTGTCACGAAATAAGAAAGACTGGCACGAAAGACTGCAAGAAGCTCTCTGGGCGTATCGAACTACGTTTAAAACGGCCACGAACGCAACGCCATATGCGTTGGTATTCGGTACAGAAGCAGTACTCCCTCTCGAGATAGAATTACCCTCTCTACGAGTGGCAGTCCACTACGAGCTAACAGACGAAGAAAATGCTCACCTTCGGCTTGAGGAGCTTGACGCCCTTGATGAAACCCGGCTCATAGCACAGCAAAATCTGGAAGCTTATAAAGCAAAGATGACGCGTTCATATGAAAGATTGACCCGACCGAGGACATTCCGCCAAGGCGAACTTGTGCTAGTGGTCAAAAGGCCTATGATTCCCAATCGCGCCAAGCGAGGAAAATTCGAGCCAAACTATGAAGGCCCATACATCATAGATAAGGTCTACCAGGGTGGGGCCTATCTACTCATGGACATGCACGGTGAAAGGCCTTTCAGGCCAATAAAAGGTCGCTTCCTAAAGAGATACTACGCTTAATGAGCCACAGCCTAGGTCAATGATAGATGACGACGACTATGTCCGCTCGCTATCTTCCTAAGCTCAAGCTTTATAAGCAGTAGCCGGCCTTCTCCATGTCGGACCGAAATGTCCTTAAACTAATAGCAGACCGAAACGTCTTTAAACTACTACCGCAGCATCTTTAGGCTGACGAGATATAAAAAAACATATAAAAATAAAATAAAAAAAAACGGTATGTCCATAAGCAAAATGGGCACGGATGAAAATCCGAAAGGGCTCCGTGAGTAAAAACAGCAGGGCTACCGGCGAGTGTTCATGAAAACCCGAAAGGGCGCAACCTCGTAAAAAAATATATAAAAATAAAAAGAATAAAAAAAAAGCGGTACGTCCATGAGCAAAATGGGCACGAATGAAAACCCGAAAGGGCTCCGTGAGTAAAAACAGCAGGGCTACCGGCGAGTGTTTGTGAAAACCCGAAAGGGCGCAACCTCGTTAAAAGACACTTATAGGGTCCTCTCGACCTTGTAAGGAGAAACCACCCGCGTGAGATCCTTACGACTCACAAAGGAGCAACACACTTAGGGATCCCCACGATCCCTAAGGAGAAAATACACTTGCGAGATCCTCACGACTCGTAAGGAGAACTCTCTTATGGGACCCTCACGGCTCATAAGATTTGAAAGTCTTAAGTTACAGAGACCTAAACCTGTGCTTAAGCAATCCCCACAATTTCCGATAATGCCCTACAAGTGGCTCAATACCGACCCTTGTATACAATCCACGGGCGCGAATAAACATTTCCCTAACCAAGTCTCATCCGTGACTGGGGATATGTTCGCATGGTAAACAACCCTTGTAAATCCTCTCGATTTATGAGGAGAAAACCCTCCTGTAGGATCCTTACGACCTACAGAGGAAATGAACACTTAGGAATCCTCACGAGTCCTAAGGAGAAAATACACGTACAAGATCCTCACGACTTGTAGGGAGAAATAACTTCATGAAACCCTTACGGCTCATGAAGTCAAAAGCCTTAGCCGACAGGACCCTAACCCTGGTCGCTAAGCCACCTTTGTTCGACATCAACAGAGGCAGATGATGATTCGCTCCTGGTAATATCCCAGTTGTAGCGGTGCTGATGCCGAAATCGGTTTACAGCGAAAAACCAATAGGACGCACATGCATACGAAATAGCCGAAATGATAGGGCAACTTGCTATAAAAAGCAGCAAGTAAAAATGTATGCATGAAAAATAGCCGAAATGATTGGGAAACTCGCAATAAAAAGCAGTGAGTAAAAATAAAATAAATAGCCGAAATGATTGGGCACCGCGAAAAATAGCCGAAATGATTGGGCAATCGCGACCTTCGCGATATAAAAGCTGAAATGATAGAGCATCGCGGAGATAAAACAAAAAAAATGAAATAACTTTGGCCCTACAGTTAAGATCACATCGATCCCTGTATACAATCCAAGGGCGTAAACAAAGAGGGAACCATACTTTCCCAACAGGATCCGCCAGAGAACGAAGCCAAATTCCTCGACTCACGGATACAAACACTCCTTGACGAGAGCCTCCTGATCCGCGTCGACTCGCAGAGCCACCAGTGCCTCCGTGGGAAATCCTCGACTCGTTTCAAACCCCAAGGAAATAAATAATCCTTGGCGCTTGGGAAACAAATAATCCCTAGCAAACACCTCGACTCACGGATACAAACACTCCTTGACGAGAGCCTCCTGATCCGCGTCGACTCGCAGAGCCACCAGTGCCTCCGTGGGAAATCCTCGACTCGTTTCAAACCCCAAGGAAACAAATAATCCTTGGCGCTTGGGAAACAAATAATCCCTAGCAAACTCCTTGACTCACGGATACAAACACTCCTTGACGAGAGCCTCCTGATCCGCGTCGACTCGCAGAGCCACCAGTGCCTCCGTGGGAAATCCTCGACTCGTTTCAAACCCCAAGGAAACAAATAATCCTTGGCTCTTGGGAAAAAAATAATCCCTAGCAAACTCCTCGACTCACGGATACAAACACTCCTTGACGAGAGCCTCCTGATCCACGTCGACTCGCAGAGCCACCAGTGCCTCCGTGGGAAATCCTCGACTCGTTTCAAACCCCAAGGAAACAAATAATCCTTGGCGCTTGGGAAACAAATAATCCCTAGCAAACTCCTCGACTCACGGATACAAACACTCCTTAACGAGAGCCTCCTGATTCGCGTCGGCTTGCAGAGAAACCAGTGTCTCCGTGGGAAATTCCCGATTCGTCTCAAACTACAAATGAAGCCTCAGGCAGAAGGGACTAAAAAACTTGCTTCCTGAACAATGGGACCCTGCAAGTCGATCCAAAAAGGTCTCTTGTATACTATTCACGGGTCTCACTCTCCAAAGTCGAATCTCGACGAGGAGGGAAACAACCGCTTACGAATTCTCTCGACTCGTAAGAGGGAAAAATTCTCTTATAGGATCCTTACGACTTGTAAGAGAAAATCACACTTTGGAATCCTCACGACTCCTAAGGAGGAAAACCCACCTACGAGATCCTCTCGATCCGTGGAGAGAAAAAAATCTCTACGAGACCCTCACGGCTCATAGAGTTGAAAAGTGTTAGGCAGCAGATCTGAACATGCGGCCTAAGCCATCGCTATTTCTTAAGAAAGTCAAAATGCGTGCTCTATTATCTGTTGACCATGTTTATTAAGGCGGCATGCTGATGATAAAAGAAAGAAAAAGCAAGGAAATAGCACAAGACATTACAAAAAATGTGTATCTTTTATTCATAAATTTGATTGAGTACAAGATACATTGTGCTAAAGAATAAAAAATATATATATATACATTTTTTTTATTTATTTACAATTACAAACGATACAAAGAGGGATAGCTACTGAGGAGGAAGTGTCTTTAACAAATCCGCAAGCCGCTCTCGCACTTCCTTCAGCGCCTCCTCCTGAGTGGCTGCCGCGGCCACCTCTGCTTCCACCTGGGCTCGCTGCTGCAAGAAGGATGAAAGTTGCTCCTCCGCCGCCTTCTGGGCTGCTTCCTGGCTGGGCGCATCTCGCTCGACAACGTCAAGCTGTTGCCTCAATGATAACCCTTCGGAAAGACATTGCAGAAGGCCCTCAAAGACAACCTTCAGTCGTGCAGCATTGGCCTCCACCCGAGCATGCAGTTGGGCAGACTTGCTCGAAGTCTCACCGCGCTCCTTATGCCTTGAAATGACTTCTTGTTCGAGATGGCGGAAGTAATAAGCGCTCTGCTCAATCCACGCTGCTCTTTGATTGCTGACGGCCAAGGTCTCGGGAGCGGGACACAGCGACTCCAACTGATGCAGGCGGGCCTCGATCTCCCTGCAATGGTTAACCCAAGATGCGATGATACCCTCGTCATGAAAGTTCACGAGTATCACCAGCATCGGGTTAACCGCTGTAGCAAAATCCACAGCAGAAGTAGGGGTCTCGACGTTGAGCTCCTCAATGTAGTCGCTCAACATACGCAAGCTGTTCGCGGCGCCTTTCGAAGATGGACGTCTCAGGTAAGGACCTGCTGGCATTATGATGCGAGATTCAAAGGGCGCCGAGACCGGAACGACAGCTGAAAAGAAACAGGACGTGATCAGATAATAGTTCAGAAAATAAAAAAGGGGGGATTTATCAATGTGATAGTCACTGTACCAGCTGAGGCAGGTGGCAGGGCCGGAAGGGTCGGCGGCGCAGCCGATCTTTCATCCCCTCCTTCGATTTGTAACACTGCAGTCGAGATGAAAAAAAAGGTTTAGAAGTAATTCCATCAATAAAGAAAGAAGGATATCAATGGAAATCATACTCACCAACGCCACCAGAGGAAGAAGCGAGTTCGGATGGGAAGGAGAAGTGTGGGAGCAACATCTGATAAAGATGGTCAAAAAGCACTCCTGAAAGACATAACAGTATGACTTTAGTACACAAGCTATACGTCTGAAAAGTAAGATCAATAAGTTGCAAACCCATACCTTCCAACATCTTAGATGGTATGAGAGAGGGTTGAGAGGCGACCACCACCAAGGCAGTCGTTGAAGGCGCTCCCTCAAGCAGTGGGGCATCGTCGCTGACTGCACCTGCGTTACAAGAAAAGTGAACTTGTCAGAAAGGATTGTAAAGTAACGAAAAACAGCAACTTGGGGTTTACCTGAGGAGCTCCCGGCTGAAACAGAGGCGATTCCCTCCTCTATCGACATGAGACCACCGCCCGTGGCCTCATCGCCCGACTCAATGGGGACCGTCGTCGTGCTAGCGCGACCAGGAGACGGCAGGAGATCGTAGGCAGGGAGGGAAATGATTGGAGCGTTGCCGGATTCTTGGAAGGAAGCGGCTGACTCTTCCCCAAGAGTCGTGCCCATCCCATCCGCTACTCCTTCGGGCTCCGCCGTCTCCATCGGCTCATCCACCATCACCACGAGGTCGCCAGCCTCAAGCGCCTCGTCCGCCACTACCCTGGGCTCAGTTACGACGATCATTTCATCTGCCGCCGTTTCAGGCTCGGCATCAATGACCTTCTCGGCTATAGACCCCTCCACTTCCATCTCAGGCTCCGAAGCCTCGGCGACGTTGCCCACCGTAGGCTCAGGTCCGGCAGGTGCCGCCCCCTCTATTTCTTTGGGTTCAACGGTCTCCGCCTCCCCCTCGGTTGGACTTGGCCCTGCAAGATAAAATGTATAAGAACCAACAACTTTATAAGTTTTATGACGAAATTCTGAAAGAAGAATTACCTGAGGTAGACTTATCGTTAGCCTCTCTATTGGCACGGATCGCCTGTCTATGAGCCGTAGACAGGGCGACCGGGGACTCTTCTGACAGAGTATCGGCTCGAGGAACGGTGCTGGGGCCCGCTCTAATGGCCAAAGCAGCCCTGCGCGCCTTCGCCTCACGCCTCAGCCGCTTCCCTTCCTCCCGGGCTGTCGCGATGGACCTTCATGACGCTTCTTTCAAAGCGTCGTCATCCTCGTTCAGGGATGCCTCCAGAGCCTTTAAGGCATCTTTCATCGGCTCTTCAAGACGAACCTCCTGCGGTGGCACAGAGGAAGCGGGAACATCGGCAGCTGACGGAACATCTGCATCACTTGGCGGGAGCGGCATCGAGGTTCCTGTGATAAAAAGGGAAAGTTAGATCGACCATAACACAAGGGAAATGAAAACTTGATGAATAGAGACTTACTGAGGCCTAAAGACGCCCTAAGGCGTTCTTCCTCCTGGAAGGTCTTGAGTGAAGCGGCAATGGCTTCCTCATAGGTGATGCCTGTTGGAAGAAAAGAAAGGAAAACGTTAGTCAAAGGCAATGAAAAAATATGATGCAATAAAGAAAATGCGACTAGTAGTTACCTGATTGCGCAAGCTTAGCCAGCCACGCGTCACGCTTTGCCAACCACGCTGAAGTTTCGAGAGCGGCTTCCAAGTTTGTGTCATCCGGCGGCGGCATGATTAATCCCTCGTTAGTCCCATATTCGATTAGGCCCTCGGCGTAGGGAGCATGGGTTTCTTGACCGAACACGACATCTGCAGCGAAGAGCGATTTCTTTTTCTTCTGCCCTCCGCCCCTAGGCTCACGTGGGATCGACTTCCGCTTAGCAGCCACCTTGGGACGACGAGTCCCGATGTCCGCACCCACGCCAGACTCCGGCGAGGATACAACCACTGTCTCCACTGGAGCACAGGGTGCGGGAGGTGCATCCGTGACATCAGGGAGCGACAATCCACGTGGAGAACTTTTTGCACGCGATGGCCCGGTTCTAACCTCTTTTAGAGGAGAAACTACTGGAGTCCTAGGAACCAAAGGAGCGTTGCGATCGGTACCTGGAGGTGCACCCTTACGATCGACCAACAGTCGCCTTTCCTCCTTTATAACTGCTCCTGTTGCATGATTGTACCAGTCTTTGTACACATTGAGGAGTCTCGGAGCGTAAGCTGGCGCATTGATAAAAAATGAGAGCTCATATTCAGGCGCATGAAATGGTGCAGTGCGTTCTCCATCCCTTCTTCAGTGGCAGTGGGTTCCAGCAAGAAGGCCTACAAGGGGACCCCTTGATCGTAGCCCAGTTGTTGAGCAAAACGATGCGGGTTATACCTCATAAAAATTGCCACACCATTCTGCCTAAAAACTAGAAAACCCGGTCTAATGGAATATAAGTGAAGGGTCTCCCGAGCCGTCAAAACTGAGGCTCCATCCTTAAAGACATCTTGTAATGGCCGCGTCGCAGTGGTAGACACCATTCCAATGGTCAATACCTTATCGACAAAGGACATCCCGGGTCTAACGGTATGAGGGCGAAGGAGTAAGCCCCTGGCGTTCCGCGGTGATGGGGTTACAATTGATGCGCCGATCAACTGTATAATGCGAGGAAAACCGCACTTGTCAAAGAACGAGGGCTTTTTATGCATGCCAAAGATACCCGCCATGTGTAGCTCAAGCCATGATGCAAAGTAATGCATCGGGAAGACCACGTGCAGTACCCCGGGCTCATTAGCATCCGCTGCTCGACTGAGGCCATGGTATAAGTGCGCCAAGCCAGCGATCCCAACAGCCACCTTTACCCCGATGGCCATCCGGTGGGCTGGGTAAAAGACAGAGGGCCGCATCCGATGAGAGTGCATTGGGATCGCAAACCAGCTCAGCCACAATCCAAGAAATCCTAAGAAAAAGGCCTCCTCATCCATTCCAGAGGCCGCAATTTCTGCAAATGATATGGTAGGGAAGTCCGGAAGGAAAAAACCCTTTTGATCTATATCCTTCTCCGGTAGGTTGTCCACACCTAGACCGAAAGGGTCATCCAGGACGGCAAACTTGGCAGCTTCTGATGAGATGACGCTTGGACGAAGGAAACGAGCAATGAAGTCCTCAAAGTTAACTTCCCGACTCCCATTTTCGACGAAGAGGGACTCATATATGTTCAACACTTTAATCAAGCTTGGGAACTGGTGCTGAACAGCATTTTCCGGCGTGACCCCCTTACCATCGGCCTAGCACCAAAGACGTACATATCTATCGGGAGCAGCTCCTCATAATGTTCTCCCATGACTGGTAGACCGGATACCTCTATGAACTCCTCCAAAGAGATGGACACTTCCCGATCCATGGCAAGGAAAGTGTGGGTAGGAATGTTCCATTGCTCCAGGAAAGCCTTAAACCACCAGGTCGGGAGCGTGGGATATTGAAACAGAGAGACGTACACTGCGGTGTACAGTCCTAACCTTATCAACTGCGACTTTTTCGTCGACAGGATGTACCGGGCCCCTGGTAGATAGCCAATCGGGTGGCGGGGGATCAGACCAATGTTATATGATTGCCCCCAGGGTCTCGCCTCGTCCTGACAGATACGGCGTCCTAGGATATCCAAGACCATAGGACGCTGGACCGGGATGGCATCTATAGCCGGATGAAGAAAACCCTTCGATGTCCAATCCGCCATCTCCACGGCATACTGCACCGAGGGTGGGGTAGCATAGTGAATCGCCGTGATGGGTTCCGACGGCACCGCGCATGTGAAGCTCCGGCGGCCCATGATGATCTGATTATACCACGACCCCCAAAGGTGGAGACTCTTGTATTCCGGGTCGTATTCCTTAATCATGGCCAGGACCTCATGGTCCAAAGGCGCATCGGGAAATCCCTCCTCTGAACGAACAAACGGGAACGAGGTGTCGAGAGACATGATCGCTGCAAGTGAACAGAAATTAGCCGTTAGTGTTATAATTCCAACGCTTATCGTTTAAGGAAAAAAATGCATTAATCAATCAATTAAAAATTAATTTAATTAAAATTAATTAATTACACCACACCGCAGTGCAGTGGGTAGGAGACCGAAGGGGGACCCACAAAATCTGGATGACAATACGTCAGTTAATAAGACAACCTCATCATTGGATGAGATTGTCAGTTGGTCCCCAGGAAAACATTCCCATTAAAAAAAGGGGGGAAGAATCCCTAGAGACAAGGAGAAAATCTCCTCTTTCAGAGCAAAGCTCTGTCACAGAGTGACACTTGTCAAACTCTGGTCCCAGGGAAATAAGATTCCTTAAAAGAGCACAGCTCTATGGTAATAATGGAAAGGTCCATCAGAAAATGTCTACACCTAAAAGAATTAAAAATTTTGGAATCTTGAAAAATCCATGAAAAACTTATGAAAATTTCTTTATTTTTCAGATCTAAAAGATCTGTGGATGATTCAAAGAGCAAAGCTCTATCCATGGGTTAGAACCCATGAACAAGATCTCTGCAGATCTATAAGTTTTTGAGAGCAAAGCTCTGTTTATGAAATCCCAATGGGGATCTCTTTAGATCAAAAGATCTGTAAGAGCAAAACTCTATTAGTTAATTAAAATATTTAACTTAAGATTAATTTTACCTAAAATTTTCTAACTTGGAAAATGAGAGCAAAGCTCTAAGTTCTGGAAACGAGAGCAAAGCTCTGGAGTTCTAAGCAAGATCAAAGCTCTGGAAATCAAAATCTAAAAAATGGTGAGATTTTTCTAAGGGCCAGAGGTCCTATTTATAAGGCGCTTGCGCCCCTTGAGCTCACCCCTTGATCCAACGATCAGGAGTTTGCCACCGCTGCACTCACGTGTGCGCCACGTGAGCGCAACGGTGGGGGGGCATTGTTTCGCCCAATCAGAGCAAAGCTCTGTTGAAATTCAAAATTCAAAATTTTTGAAGCGACGCTTCAAATCTCGGGCGCAACGCGTCACATGTCAGGCGCTGATACTTCAGCGCAGCGCCCAAGAAGGCGCGCCCAATCAGAGCAAAGCTCTATTTTAAGCAAAATTAAAGGAAGCAACACTTCAGTTGCGCAAGCACTGCGCTGCGCGACACGTGTCAGCGCAGATGCGCTAGCGCAGTTGTGCTGCGCTGTGCGACACGTGTCAGCGCAGATGCGCTAGCGCAGTTGCGCTGCGCGACACGTGTCACGCGCTGGAGCATTTGCGTCAAAACAGAATAAAGATTTTAAAGAAATTTTTCTGTTCTTGTTAAAACAAGAAGATTTTCTTCTGTAAAACAGAAGCTCTTGGATTAAAGATCCAACGGTGGGGAAAATTCCCCAAATCACTCAGAGAAAGATCTCTTTAACAAATTTAACTAATTTATGGGCACTATAAAAAGGACCCCAAGCCTCAATTCAAGGATCAACATTTTTCTTGAAAAAAGTCAAGAGTTTCAAACAGAGAGAGAACTCTGAGAAAATTCCAAAGAAAAAGGTAAAAACCTTCACGAGAGAGAAGAAATCTCTTTTAATAAATCATTGATCTAAAAACCAGATCAATGATCTTCACATAATAAACAGTGCTTTGCACTTCTTATGAACCACTGGTTCTTTAAAACGTAAAAACAACAAAAATAAAAAAATAGTGCTTTGCACTTTTATGAACCTCTGGTTCTTGAAATAAAAAGAAAAACTTATTTTTCTTTGATCTAACTTAGATCAAGAAATCAAATAGTGCTTTGCACTTCTGTTCTTGAATCTAAAAGATTCTTAGTGCTCTGCACTTCCAAACTGCGCTGTTGCGCTCTTGGGAAAGCGCCACGTGTCAGCATCTGAATCACTTGCGCTATAAGCTTTTTGATAGAGCTTTGCTCTCTGTAATTGGCGCAACTTACCAAGGTGCGCCACGTGTCAGCAGCGCAAGCGCAGCGCACTGCGCTTGCATGACACGTGTCGTCATCACAAGCGCTTGCGCTCTCTGATTGGCGCAAAGCGCCTGAAAATGCAATGCATTTCCTAAAGGACAAGGCCCAAATCAAAAAGACCAAGAAGGCCAAATTAAATTGATGCTCTGCATCATTTATAAATGGGAAGAGACCAAACAAAATAATAAAAATGCTATGCATTATTTAAAAGGGCAGAGCCCAATTGAGAGGTCCAATGGACCAAAACAAATGCTCTGCATTATAATAAAAAAGGGCAGAGCCCAGTCAAAATGGGCATAAATGGCCTAAAGTAATGCTATGCATTATTCTAAAAAGGGGAAAGCCCAGACAAAGGCCAAAAGCAAATAAAATGTTGAATATTTTCAACTGGACTTGGCACAATTTTGGCCGTAAGTCCTTAAATTAAATTGACTGAGCAAAATTGCTCTCTTAAATCAATTTACCTCCGGTTCGAGGGTACATCTCCGAACTCCTCTGACACCCATCGTTGTAATCCTTCAACGACGTCAGAGAGGTGACGGGTCCCAACGACCACACATCAATATGGACTGCGGGGTCCTTAAACTCGTGGACCGGAACGTCCTTAAACTAATATTGGACCGGAACGTCCTTAAACTAATATTGGACCGGAACGTCCTTAAACTAATGTCGGACCGGAACGTCCTTAAACTGGAACATGGACCACCACGTCCCTAAACTGGAACATGGACCGCAACGTCCTTAAACTACCTATGGACCACTACGTCCCTAAACTGGAGCAATAGAGCCTCCAAATGCTCTTTTGCCGAATCTAAATGATCCCGTTTAAGTTGATCTTAGCCCCCAAACACGGCTAACGTATCCTTAAACATTCAAACGGACTATAAAACTCCAAATCAACCTTGGTTCAAGGGTACATCTCTGAACTCCTTTGACATCTGCCGTTGTAATCTTTCAACGACGTTAGAGAGGTGACGAGTCCCGATTGATAGATATTAAATGATTATCACGTTAAGTTGATCTTATTCTCAAACAGGACTATCGTATCCTTAACGAACGTTTAAGTTGATCTTAGCCGCAACGTGACTAATGCATCCTTAAACTAAAAACACCAAACCCAAATCTAAGTAAATACGGATTTGGACTAATCCACGTCCTACGGGCGACGGCATTACTCAGTCTCCGTATACAATCCACGGGCAACCACAAACAAAACAAACACACACGACACGAAGTGAAATTCTGGAGAAGGAGAAAGTTGTTACCGCGATGCGGTAGCGTAATTAACTGCAGGGGCTTGCGCCTGCAGGGAAGAGCGTCCCCACAATCAAAAACCCCTCAAGCGAAGGGAAATCTAACGAAGTCTGCTATATCGGCCGCATCCGTCTAAACCTCCGATACACGGTGCCATAAATCAACTTGGCATCTTCGGAGAGGTGGACGGATAAAACCAAATAGCATCTGCCCCGAATCTCAGCGTCAGGACATCGCGGTCCTGTGCGCCGCCGTTCGGAGGGGAACACGTATCATCGCTAATTGTGCAGGTGTACTAGCAAACGATATCATACAACGGTAAATACCGGGAACATAACACGTATCTCACGAGGGATAATCCAACATAAACATGAACTATAAAAAGTATGAAACTACACATGAACCATACGGTCAGTTTAAATGATACGAATCATGGTTTTGAAAGTAGGGGTTACGGTATTTTTGAGGAAAAGACACCATTTGAAAATCCGTAGCATCCCTTGAGGTTTCCATTTAAAAATGCATACGATTCATCAGTTTTGGAAATAAGTATGGTTTAGGTGAAATCTTTACATCGGCGATCCAGCCTCATAGTATCAGACGCAGAAATATCCTCGGTCATCATCCTCAAATCATGAGCGCGGATCAATCATCCGGTATATCTTATCGTGTACGGTAATCCATCGTACGGTGTCTTCAAACAGGATAAGGATTCTATCGTCATATACATCGATAAGGGTACGGATCTATGGTCTCGTATATCATATCTTATCAATCTCATAACATATGTATCTCAATCTCACAACGTATTTACATCGATCTCATATCATATCGATATCATTCTTATATCATATCGATATCAATCTCATATTATGTCACTATCAATCTCATATCATCTTATATCATCATAAGCTCATATATCAATCTGAGTCATCTTTTATTTATCATATCGTCTCATACTAGATCCTTTGATCATATCCGTAAGTTCATAGCATATCTTTCTCCAAATTATAATTTATATATCGGTTCTTCTATTAGAAAAGTTACGGGGGTACTATACGCCATCCATCCGACTTCTCCCCTAAATATAAATCTACTCACCAGCTAATCTCCTTACTTAGTTGAAGTTGATGTGCTTCATCGTCTCGGAAGTCCATGTGAAGGTACCTACAATCAAAACATCGTAATGCCATTAAAAACAAGTCCGAAAAATCGATATGGCACACGAAGTGCTCATAGGTTAGAACCTATAGCCTACGCATGCAAGTGAAAGTCTACCCTAGCACCACCACAAGGTTAAAACCGGCATCAAGAATGCAACTTTAAAAAATTTAGGGTGCTAAGCTATACTATCCAAAGATCTAACTAGATAATTAGGTTTTATATATGATATCACAAGAACTATTCTAAGAGATGGAGATTACAACCTTTGTAGACCATATCCTTCTCTTCTAAAGCTTCGGATAGTAGTCCCTACAACTCCTTTAGGCTCCACTTAAAGAAGTGCATGAACTTACTTCGCGATCTTCGTGTCGAAGATGATCCACCCGAATTTCCTCTAATCCAAGCTACCTCTTCACTAAAATCTCTTTAGTGAAGGAAACACCTTAAACTCAAGTGCTAATTAAGTGTAGGATGGTGAAGTAGGGGTGTTAAGCTCACTAGGTTTGTCCAAAGCCATATGGTTCACATCACATGTGAGGGTTTATGGTTTTGAGGTGGAGGAAGAAGAAGATAGTAAGAGCTAGAGAGAATGAAGCAAAATAAGCTCTCAAAAAATATCAAGTCAAGAATGGCTAAGCTCAAGTGTTCACTTATTGAAGCATCCAATTTTATTCCAATAATAAATTGCTCCCATGCTTCAATAGTGAATACAAATGAATAAACAAATGATAAAAACCATGCTTTGCACCATACTCTAAATATCTCCCATTTTCCACCGCAATATTCTATTTTCTCAAAATAGAAAATCCAACCATGCTTTATAAATCATACACACACACATATATTAAGATAAGAAAATAATTAGTGAGCAATAATATTAGTTAACATATAATTATATCAAATATAAATATATATATATATCAAATTATTAAATCAACACTTGATTCAATAATCCAGTTATATCACATATAACCGACTAATATCATTTATCTGTATATCACATTATCAAATCAACACTTGATTCAATAATCCGGTTATATCACATATAACCTAACCGATATCAAATAACCGCCAGATTAGAATACGGTATCACATACTCTTATTTAATCAGCCCCCCTCACATATCAACATACGTGCCCTACTTCGTTTCACTTGAACTAGAAAACCTCAGTGTGGGACTCTAAAGACTCGTCAATACGCTAGCAGTAGGTAACGGTCACATCAGTTACCCAAAAATCGTCAGCAGTACTAGCTGGACATAACGGCTACCTAAGTATTAAGCGAATAGAAGATCAATAAGCAAGCTTGTCCAAACTCCTATGAAACCTATAAGTAACACTTACCGTACAATCCGGTCTCTTCGTCTGATATGTCGCATATCGAGTCTAGGGGTGGAATCGTCAGACCCCAGTAACTTGATAAGTCATGCCGATGTATGGCTCATAACGATTCGAGAAACTACTGATAACACTTACCAGTAAATCTTATTAGCCCTGGCCAGGGACTTACTGTTATAGCCAATCAAGCATAGCACAACATCAACTCCCAATACCGGGAGAGACGAAACCCCTCCTATCGCTCACTGCCTCCATGTGACTTGGGACTGTACCCAAAATCCACCTGTTTTCACGACTCATTTGAGCCGTAGTAGGGAGGAAATCAAAGCACAGTGGGAACCACACAAGACACTATGATGATCTCGGGAATACAGACTAACCTGTACCAGTGTTACCAGAGAACTGCTATCTGACGATAGGTATGGTACCATCTAGGAGTTCTCGGCGAGTCCTGTTTGGTGTACCCATTCTCTAATGAGTACCTGTGTAAAATCTTTGATATCAAACACCAATGGTTATGGGATCAACTATCGCCCCATACAGGGTCAAGAAACGTACACACTAGTCTACTCTGAAATATCGATGTCCTGTCTCAATACTCCCTCAACTAGGAACTATTAAAGGATGTGCTTTAGGACTACACAATTCCCAGTAGTATGATCCACATCATAGTCCTGGTAGTCAAGCAAACATCCTAAGGGCTTTATCAACATGTATCAGAGAGACAGTATAATAATACAAGTGTACATGTTAAGATAAGAGAAACCATATAGCATACTATCATGTCGAGCAAGAAAGTCCTCTATATATATGTCCAAGCATCCACTATATCATACAATAATGGCCTTTAGGGCATACATATTCCTAACAATCTCCCTCTTACACTAAAGCCTGTTGTTATAGTATCTCATACCCAACATCCCAAAAAGTCTCTCAAACTGTGTCTGGGGAAGGGCCTTGGTGAGTGGATCCATTACGTTGTCCTTCGTGTCAGCTTTCCTGACCTCGATCTCCCGTCGATCTACTATCTCCCGGATCAGGTGATACTGTCTAAGAATATGTCTGGATCGCTGATGGGACCGGGGTTCCTTGGCCAAAGCCATAGCTCCATTGTTATCACAATACACAGGTATTGGATGCTCAATGGTTGGAACCATAACAAGTTCAGCTATGAACTTCTTCATCCAGATAGCCTCTTTGGTAGCATCATTGGCAGCGATGTATTCAGCCTCCATCGTCGAGTCTGCTACGGCATCTTACTTAGAACTCTTCCAACATACCGCCCCTCCATTGAGGGTGAAGAAAAAAACCGAGACCGACTTACTGTCGTCCTTATCATTCTAAAAGCTCAAATCGGTAAAGGACTTCATCTGGAGTTCTCCGTTACCATACACCTAGAACATTTCTTTAGTCTTTCTCAAGTACTTAAGAATGTTCTTCACAGCTGTCCAGTGTTTCTCCCCAGGATCTGATTGATACCTACTCACTACACCTAGTGAGTAAGCTACATCTGGTCTGGTACATAACATCGCATATATGATTGACCCGAATGCCGAAGCATAGGGTATCCCTTGCATGCGAGCCCACTCCAAATCAGTCTTGGGAGACATCTCTTTGGAGAGATTGATTCCTGAGCAAGCGGGTAAATTACCACGCTTAGAATCTTCTATACTAAACCTCTTTAGTATGGTGTCAATGTACCTGGATTGGGACAATCCCAACATCCGTTTAGATCTATCTCTATAGATCTTAATCCCCAGGATGTAGGAGGCATCACCTAGATCTTTCATGGAGAACTTTTGTGGTAAGAAGAGCTTGACCGAGTGTAGTATAGGAACATTATTTTCTATTAAGAGTATGTCATCTACGTACAATACGAGGAAGACAACCTTACTCTCTACAACCTTCTTGTATATACAAGCTTCATCTACGTTTTTGATGAAGTCAAACTCTTTGATAGCTTCATCGAAACAGATGTTCCAGCTCCGTGATGCCTATTTTAATCCGTAGATTGATTTAAGCAGCTTGCACATGCTTCCGCTGCTCCCACTATCTACGAAGCCCTCTGGCTGTGTCATGTACATGCTTTCTTCTAAATCACCATTTAGAAAAGTGGTCTTGATGTCCATCTGCCAGATTTCGTAGTCATGGTATGCAGCAATGACAAGTAGGATCCTTATTGACTTAAGCATAGTGACAGGAGAAAAGGTTTCATCATAGTCGACACATGGTCGTTGACGAAAACCTTTTGCTACAAGTCTAGCTTTGAAAGTCTCAACTCTTCCATCTTCACCAAGTTTCTTCTTAAAGTTCCACTTGCTCCCGATGGGTCAGGAGCAACTTCCAAAGTCCATACTTTGTTGGTGTACATGGATTCCATCTCAGATCGCATAGCATCCATCCATTTCACAGAGTCTCCACTTGTGATGGCCTGCTCGAAACTAGTTGGGTCATCATCTTCTATGATGCAATCCTCGCTCCCACTGTCTATGTGAAAACCGTAGTATCTCTCAGGTGGATGAGAAACCCTACTAGATCTGCGGAGTGGCTGAGGTTCGTCGGATACTATTGGATCCTCCAGTTCTATCAAATCGTCAGTTGTAGTTTATGCAGTTGGAACTTCTTCCAGTTCTACCCGTTACCACTAATTTCTTTCACAAGAAATTCCTTTTCTAAAAAGGCGGCATGTTGAGCAACAAACACTTTTTATTCCTCACTATGGTATAAAAGGTATCCTTGCGAATCCTTTGGATATCCCACAAACTTGCACAAAACAGACCTTTCCTCGAGCTTGTCCGGATTTTGCTTTTTAACATAGGTCGGGCAACCTATATCTTAACTCATTTAAGGGATAGTTTCTTCCCATTACATATCTTATATGGAGTGGTAGTCACGGATTTGGTCGGAACCTTATTCAATAGGTATGCAGCTGTCTCAAGTGCATAACCCCAAAAGGAAATAGGTAACTCAGCAATACTCATCATAGAGCGCACCATATATAATAGGGCGCGATTTCTCCGCTCCGAAACTCCATTGTGCTATGGTGTATACGGAGGAGTAAGTTGAGAGAGAATCACATTCTCTTTTAAATAGTCTCGGAATTCCATGCTTAAGTATTCTCTTCCCCAATCAGATCGAAAGATTTTAATACTTTTACCCATTTGGTTTTTTACTTCGTACTTATATTCCTTGAAATTTTCAAAAGCTTCAGATTTGTGTTTCAACAAGAACACATGTCCGAATCTTGAGAGATTATCGGTGAATGTAATAAATTACGGGGAACCATTCCTGGCATGTGTAGATATAAGACCGCATACATCACTATGTATTAGTCCCAAGAGTTCGGTAGCTCTTTCTCCGTGTTCAGTAAACGGAGTTTTGGTCATTTTACCTTTAAGACATGACTGGCAAGTTTCATAAGATGTAAATTCAAATGGATTTAAATATCCATTTTTATGCAACTTAGTTAGTCTTGTCACATTGATATGACCTAGTCTACAATACCACAAGAAGGCTTTGTTCATTTCTGAACTTTTCCTCTTGTGTGTGTTCTATATGCTTAGAACTATCATTTGATTTAAAACATATATACCATGACATAACGTACCAAACCCAATCAACACTTGATTTAGGAAAATGTTCATAACATTATCCTCTAATACAAAATTATATCCTTCTTTATGCAACAAAGAAACTGATATAATACTGCACATCATGTTTGGTACGTAATAACAGTCATTCAGAATTATTGTATTACCATTTGGTAATACTAGGTGATATTCGCCAACTGCTTTGGCTGCAACAATTGCTCCATTCCCTACTTTTAGAGACATATCGCCCTTTCCCAGTTCCCTACCTCTTCTTAGCCCATGTTACAAATTACAGACGTGGGATCTTGATCCGGTATCCAATACCCAGGACGCAGAGCAAACTGAGAAACAGTTCTCGGTAATGAACACACCCGAAGAAAATGCATTATCATGCTCATTCTTCGTTTGGGTTGCGTGGGAATCCTGATATTCCATTATTCCTAGCTAAGACTTATGATAGTCATAAGATAGAGTGGAACCAACGTTCCCCAGCTCAGTATAATAAGCTGGTTCGGTTAATACATCCATATTATTATCTTGATTAAGGCGTGTCATTGGTTGCTACCTGGAGAGAGAGAGAAGGAAACGCTTTAGCATGCGCTCTTTGGAAGATTAGATTGGTTATTATTTTATCTAATTAAGATGGCTCCCACTGTTTTTATCAAATCTTCCATCAAACCATAAAAGGTAAGATAAGCCGGGATTAATTACACCCTACAAGTTCGCCAATCGATTAGCCAGGCAGGTATTGGTACTCCGAGGGAGTCTTTCCATGCTTTCGCATGGAACTAATTAAATAACCTCATTTCCGCAGGGGCTTAACCCCGTTAACACATTTCTTAGAAACTTACTAGATTAGCTAATTGTATAGTGGAAAACTCTCCCATGAGTAACTCTTACTCGCAGTGGGTATCGGAATCCAACTATCTCATAGAAGGTATGCAATCTCATTGCAAATTTCAAAACTTGAAATACCCTATATCTGTTTTTACCCCTAGCAACTTATGACCTTAACTATGGCCAACAAATCATAATCGCTAGCCAAGTTCAACCTGTCATTTCGTGATTGAATTAAATGCATGGTTACATAGTACGACAACAAGGTTTCGGGAGGCATCGTCCACGCCAATTTCAAATTTTTGCCATGCTAAACAACCCTTACCCTAGAATCTTAACTAGAGATTTAGACGAAACAACAATGTAAACAACTTTACATCTAAGTGAATGAGGAATATAACCTTTGTAGACCGGTCCTTCACTTCTAAAGCTTCGTGTAGTAGTCCCTTCTCTCCAAGTAGTGAACTCCCGGACTCTAGTGAGGGTTCACATGAAGAAATGAACAAGCAAGCTCGAAGTCTTCGAGGCCGAAAATGATCTACGTCGAGGAGACTCAAGCTCATACTACCTCTTCACTAATGGTAGATTAGTGAAGCAAGCATCCTAAACTAAATGGCTAATATAGTAGAGGATGATGAAGTTGGAATTGAGCTCACTTTAGATTAATTTTTCTCACAATATTTCATCACCATTTGAAAAGCTAGAAAGCTTTCTCATAAGGAAGAAGAAGATGAAGTGGAGAAGAGAATGAAACTCATGAGGTGAAAATAGCAACCATGGGTGAGTTTATGTCATACACTAACTCATGTAGAGACTAAACTATGGCTAAGGATAATGGTTAGGTTAATAAACATCTCATGTAAAACAAAGTTAGTGGACTAAGTCAATGGTTAGTATAAGCTTCTCCAAGCTTCTAGCCATGAAAAAATTCTAACCATTTTGAATTACTTGGATAAATAAAAACCCTAATATTATCATAAGCATGGTGTGAGTCTCATACACCCATGTAGCATGTGGCATCAAGCACGACACAAATAAAATGTAAATTAATATATATCACATATATACTATATGCACACAAGTGAAAGAAAGAAATGTTTAAGTGAGCTAATATTAGTTAATGTAATTCAATATATCAAATATATAATTATACATTAAATTTTTAAATCAACACTTAATTTAATAATCCGGCTATATAATATATAATCGACTAATATCAAATGTAACAACTTATCGAATCAACACTTGATCCGATAACCCGGTTATATCTCATATAACCGATCGATATCACATATCGCGAAAATAGAATGCGGTATCACATACGCGCATTAATCTCGGTTTCGCACATATCACATATGTGCTCCTACTTCGTTTCGCATGAACCAGGAAACCTCTGTGTAGGAATCTAAAGACTTGTCAATACGCCGGCAGTAGGTGATGATCATATCAAACACCCACAAGCTGCAACCGGTCTGCTAAACGTAACGGCCACCCGGGTATTGAGCGATTAGAAGATCAACAAGCAAGTCTGCTCATACTCCTACGAATCCAATTAGTAACACTACCATATAGTCCAGTCTCTTCTTCAGATATGTCGCATATCACATCCTGGGGTGGTATAACGTCAAACCCCAATAGCCTGATAAGTCATGCCGATGCAAGGTCCATAACGGTTCGAGAAACTACTGATAACACTTACCAGTAAATCTCATCAACCCTGACCAGGGATTTCCTGTTATGGCTAATCAAGCATAGTGTAACATCAACCCCCAATACCGGGAGAGACGAAATCCCCTCCTATCGCTCATTGCCTCCATGTGACTCGGGACTGTACCCAAAAACCACCATTTTGCACGATCTCTTGAACGTGGTAAGGTGGAAATCAAAGCACAGTGGGAATCACACTAGACTCTATGACGATCTCGGGTCGACTGACTAACCGTTGCCAGTGTCACCAGAGAACTGCTATCTGACGATAGGTATAATACAATCTGGGAGTTCTTGGCGAGTCCGTCCAGTGTACCCAGTCTCTACTGAGTACCCGTATACCTTATCTGATGTCAAACACCAATGGATGTGGGATCATCCATCGCCCATCATATGGGTTAAGAAGCGCATACGCTAGTCTACTCTGGAGTATCGATGCCCTGTCTCGATAGTCCCACGACTAGGAACATTTGAAGGATGTACTTACCGACTACCCTGTCCCCATCGTATGATATGCATCATAATCCTTGTAGTCAAGTACCCATCCTAAGGGCTTTATCAATATGTAATAGAAAGAAAATAAGTGTACATGTTAAGATAAAGTGCAACCAGATAGCATACCATTATGTGGAGCAAGAAAGTCCGCCCTATCTATGTCTAAGCATCCACTACAATATACATCACATGTACAGTAATAGCCTCTAGGGCATACATATAACTAACAATCTCCCACTTGCACTAAGGCCATTTGTTGTAGTATCTCATACTCAACGTCCTATAGAAGTATCTCTAGGGAAAGGCCTTTGTGAGTAGATCCATCGTGTTATCCTTCGCGTCAACTCTCCTGACCTCGATCCCCTAGAGATCAACCATCTCCCTGATCAGGTGATACTAGCCTCAGTATATGTCTGGATCGCTAATGGGACCGGCGTTCCTAGGCCAAAGCCACAACTCCATTGTTGTCACAATAACAGTTATTGGACGCTCAATGGTAGGAGCCATGTTCATCTCATGAACAAGAAATGCCCAGACAACCACTTTTGCGACATCGTTGGTAGCAATGTATTCAGCCTTTATCGTTTAGTATGCCACGGTATCTAGATTGAAACTCTTCCAACATACCGTCCCTCCACCGAGGGTAAAGACAATGCCTGCGACCGACTTTCAGTTGACCTTATCACTCTGGAAGCTTGAACCAAAAGAATTCTTTTAGTGCTTCTCAAGTACTTAAGAATGTTCTTCACAGCTGTCCAGTGATTCTCCCAAGATCCGATTGATTCCTAATCACTACACCTAGTGATTTAGCTATATCTGGTCTGGTACATAATATTGCATACATGATAGAGCCTACTGCCGAAGCATAGGGCATCCCTTGCACGCGAGCTCTCTCCAAATCAGTCTTGGGAAACATATTTTTGGAGAGAGTGATTCCTGAGTAAGTGGGCGAACCACCACGCTTAGAATCTTCCAAACTAAACCCCTTTAGTATGGTGTTAATGTACCTGGATTTGGGACACTCCCAACATCCACTTAGATCTATCACCATAGATCCTTATGCACAATATGTAGTAGGTATCATCCAGATCTTCCATGAAGAATCTTCGTGATAAGAGGAGCTTGATCGAGTGTAGCATAGGAAACTATTTCCTATCAAGATTATGTCATCTATGTACAATACGTGTAAGACAACCTCACTCTCTACAACCTTCTTGTATATACAATGTTCATCTACCATTTTGATGAAGTCAAACTCTTTGACTGCCCCATCAAAACAGATGTTCCAACTCCGCGATGCTTGCTTTGATCCTGATGAACTTAAGCATAGCTTTGAAAGTCTTAACTTTTCCATCTACACCAAGAATCTTCTGAAGATCCACTTGCACCTGATGGGTTTTACCCCTTTAGATGCAACATTCAAAGTCATACTTTGTTGGTGTACATGGATTCCATCTTTGATTGCATAGCATCCAGCCATTTCACAAAGTCTCCACTTGTGATGGCCTGCCTGAACCTAGTTGGGCCATCATCTTTCATGATGCAATTCTCGCTCCTACTGTCACCGAGAAGACCGTAGTATCTCTCAAGTGGATGAGAAACCCTACCAGATTCGCGGAGAGACTGAGGTTCGTTGGACACTATTGAATCTTTTGGTTTCACTAAATTATCAGCTGTTAGTTTGTTTAGTTGGAACTCCTTCCATTTCTACCTCATGTCCACTAATTTCTTCACAAGAAATTCCTTTTTTAAAAAGGTGGCATGCTGAGAAATAAAACACCTTTTGCTCCTCAGTGTGGTAGAAGATATTTCCTCGCAAATGTTTAGGATATCCAACAAACTCATACAGAACTGACCTTGTCTTGAGCTTGTCCGGATCTTGCTTTTCAACATAAGCCGGACAACCCCGTATCTTAACTCGTTTAAGACATGGTCTCTTCCCATTCTATATCTCATATGGAGTGGTAGGCGCTGATTTGAATGGAACCCCATTTAATAGGTATGCAACTTCTCAAGTGCATAACACCAAAAAGGAAACAGGCAACTCAGCATTACTCATCATAGAGCGCACCATATCTCATAGGGCGTGATACCTCCGTCCGGATACACCGTTATGCTGTGGTGTATACGAAGGAGTAAGCTGAGAGAGAATCCTATTCTCTGTTTAGAAAATCCAGGAACTCCATGCCCAAGTATTCACCTCCCCGATCTCATCGAAGGACTTAATACTTCTACCCGACTGGTTCTCAACTTCAAGCTTATAATCCTTGAATTTCTCAAAAGTTTCAGACTCGTGTTTCAACAGGAACACATGTCCGAATCTTGAGAGATCGTCGATGAATGTAATGAAGTACAAAGAACCAACCCTGACATTTGTAGACATAGGACCATATACATCATTATGTATCTGTCCTAAGAGTTTAATAACTCTTTCTCTGTTTCCAGTAAACGGAGTATTGGTCATTTTACTTTTGAGACAAGGCTGGAAAGCATCATAAGATGAAAATTCGAACAGATTCTTGTATTCATCCTTATGTAATTTAGCTGGTTCTGTCGCATTGATATGACCTAGTCTACAATACCACAAGAAGGATTCGTTCATTTCTGAACTAGTTCTCTTGTGTGTGTTCTACATATTTTGAACTGTGGTTTGAATTAGAACGTATATGCCATTTCATAACGTGCCTGATGCAATCAACTCTTGATTCAGGAAAATGTTCACAACATTATCCTCTAATACAGAATTATATCCTTCTTTAACTCAATAAATAATTTGATGTAATGTTGTATATCAGGTTCGGTATGTAATAACATTCGTTCAGAATCAATGTATTTACCATTTGGTAATATAAGGTGATATATGCCAACTGAGTTGGCTGCAACAATTGCACCATTCTTTAACACTTAGAGACATATCACCCAATCTCAGTTCTCTACCTCTCTATAGCCCATGTAACTCTTACATATATAGGATCCTAATTCGGTATCACATACACAGGACGTAGAGAATACTGAGAAACAGTTCTCGGTAATGAACACACCCGAAGAAGATGCATCAACATGCACTTTCTTTGATTGGGTGGCATTGGAATCCGAAAATTCCCCTATTTCCTGCTCGAACTTATAACAATTATAAGATAGAGCGGATCCAACGTTCCCCAGCTCAGTATAATAAGCAGGTTCGGTCAATGCATCCATATTGTTATCTTGATTAAGGCGTAACATGGTCGCTACCAGGAGAGAGAGAGAAGAAAACACTCTGCGTGCGCTCTTTCAAGATCAGATTGGTTATTATTTTATCTAATCAGGATGGCTCCCACTATTTTTATCAAATCTTCCTTCAAACCCTAAAAGGTAAGACTAGCCGGGATTAATTACACCCTACAAGTTCGCCAATCTTTCGGCCAGGCCAGTGTCAGTACTTTGAGAGAGGTTCCCCATGCTTGCGCACGGACCTAATTAAAATAAATCTCATTTTCTCAGGGTCGTAACCCCGTTAAAACCTTTCTAGACACCTACTTGATCGGCTAATTGTAATGTTTAAAACTCTCTCAGGAGTAACTCTTACTCGCAGTGGGTATCGGGATCCAACTATCTCATAGAAGGTATGCAATCTCATTGCAAATTTCAACACTTGAAATTCCCGATAATATTTTACCCCTAGCGTCCTATGACCTTGACGGAGGCCAACAATCATAGACTGCTAGTCAAGTTCAACCCGTATATTTTATGATTGAATTAAACCAACCCGCACGACCCTTGACGGAGGCCAACAAAGTCGCACGACTACCCTAATCCAATCTCATCTTATTTTGCAGATAAGCACTAGTTAGCTACCGCACACTACGTCTTGACGGAAGCCAACAAACGTAGCACGAATACTAAGTAGTACTTATCTAAAATGACGGAGAGATACGACAGGTTTTTAAGAAAACCTTTTGCGTAATGAACTTGATATCGTTGTAGAATCGAGTGATTTTGAAAAGGAGTGTTTTTTTAGGCTTTTACTAGTTTTGCTAAAGAGGTGGGGATCTCGTCTCTTTCCTCATCGAATGAGCTGCGGGATATTTCACAAATACCACTATGCAAAACAAGAACTAGAAAAGCAATCAAAAGACAAAACCGAGTGGGTTGTAGCATCTGCTAGTTTCGCTAAAGAGGTCACTCCCGGTTAAGGGATCTTGGCTCTTTCCTTATCGAATAAAGTGCCGGATATTCTATAAGGAATACCGCTATGCAAAGCAAGAACTAGAGATACCAGTTTTTAAAACAAGATTCTGCAACATTTTTAGGTTTCTTTTCTTTCATCAATCTCATTAATGAAGTCCCATCAATTATGCTTCCCAAGCATCACAGAAGAAACGAAAACATCAATATTTATTATATCTCATATATATAATATAAACATTCGTCTTAGAGTATCAAGTGATCACATCACAGAATATCAGCAGCAGAAGAACACATATGAAGTATTGGATATACTAGGAATTCCATGTTTTAAATTAAGCCAGTATAAAACACGGATTCCACGGTCACGATGAATAGCCAAACCCACATCCCTAGATCCCTACGAGAGCGGCAAGTAACCCTACCAATTCTAGAATTAGGAGACCCGGTCTCGACTCCTCGAGATGGTCTCCTACTGGACCCTAGAACCCGGTTACTTATGCTCTCCACCTTGGGTCTATCCTAATGCGGAAAAGTAAATAATATACATCAATGGTGACATCATCCTCAACCCGGAAGTGCCCCAATAAAAGAATATTACATACAAGCTTTTACATGAATAAAAATGAAAAATTCTCATCTCACATAAAAACCCCCGGCTATTCAGAATACTACGATCCAATATAACATATCACAGCAACACATAACATCACATGTCATCAACGTAAGTAAATATGCGTATCCCAATTGTCGTTGACATATAGCAACGAAATCGGCGATACACTACATATTACACTTACGGTCGCAGAAAAGAAAGTGAAAAACTATAACAATTGGAATCCGCAACCACCTTAGACATCATAAACCCAATGTATCACATACTTTGGATTTCATTCCTTACCAAATGAATTCCTTAGACATCACAGGCCTAACAATTATAAACACCGCATTTTAGTCTCGATATTGAAAACACTTTCCAATAACCTGTCGGGTAATTCAACAAAATTCCCGATAACCTGATTGAATGCTCGTCGGAAACTTTAGTAGACGGCCGCACCCCCGATACCATCGACGAAGTGCACTTAGGCGGAACACCACGGCCGCGAGCACCCGAACGGATGCTTTTGGCGACGAGTTTCTCCTACAGTCACTTGGTCAGGGCTATGGGGCGTAGCTATCTAGTAAGGTTACCCGGCGAGTATCTACATACGCTACGTAATTGTGACGGACTTTTGATCTACATCAAAATTCCGTGGCAACCAATCAGATGAGATTAACTTGCTAAATTTATAAAATTCAAATTAGTTTTCACAAAACTAAACTTTGTGGATTCCAAGCATTGTATCACAATCACAGATAGCTAGACGATGTTAAACTTTTCGATCGAATAAACAAACACCCAAAATTTCCCAAAGAGCTCAACAGTTGAGCAGATTTTAAAAAGTACCCAGAACATGCCACAACACCTATGAACCATCCGTAGAAGGGACGACCCATGCCTCACTCATGTCGCCGCAGAACTGCCACAAACCGTAGGGTATGACCGCGGTTCCATGATCCAAAAAGTCGAGTTTGGGTATCGTTCTTCTAGAAGGTCCACAGAATCGCTTGCATGATTTTCTGTAGATTTTAAACACGGAAAAATCCAACTCTTGGAAAATTTCCAGCGAGGGAAAAATTGGGTTATTGATATATGTTCGAACTTTTTAACGCCGTCTAAATAACCCGAATAGATGTTAGAATTACGACTACGAAACACTCCGAATTGCCTTCACAGAAAGTTAATATCTCATGCAATTTCAGCAAAAACAAGTAACACCTGAAATACCAAAACCCAGAGACTGGAACACCACAGAAATTTGAAGCCAAAATGCCCCAGGAAAACAGGTGAGATCGGATTTTCATAGCTTTTGGCCGGTCAAAAACGGGTGGGGAGGGTTCAAATTTCTACCGTGTTCATGTTACATCTCATATAATATTCTGCAGTTGCTCAAAAAAAAATTTGACACTTTAAAAAATTCGACAGAAACTAGATTTTTATATCGGGTGTTTCGGAGTTGTTTCGGTTTCGTAATTCTACAAATATCATCTAATTCTCTATCGTGGCACTGATACCACTGCAGGGTTACATAGCACGACGGCAAGGTTTCGGGAGGCATCGTCCATGCCAATTTCAAATTTTTGCCATGCTAAACAACCCTAACCAGAGATTTAGACGAAACAACAATGTAAACAACTTTACATCTAAGTGAATGAGAAATACAAACTTTGTAGACCGGTCCTTCACTTCTAAAGCTCCGCATCCCTTCGCTCCGAGTAGTGAACTCCCGAACTCTAGTGAGGGTTCATATGAAGAAATGAACAAACTTGCTCGAAGTCTTGGAGGCCGAAGATGATTTACGTCAAGAAGACTCAAGCTCATGCTATCTCTTCACTAATGGTAGATTAGTGAAGCAAACACCTTAAACTAAATGGCTAATATATTAGAGGATGATGAAGTAGGAATTGGCCTCATTTTAGATTAATTTTTCTCACAATATTTCATCACCATTTGAAAAGATAAAAAGCTTTCTCATGAGGAAGAAGAAGAAGAAGTGGAGATGAGAATGAAACTCATGAGGTGAAAATAGCAACAATGGGTGAGTTTATGTCATACATTAACTCATGTAGAGACTAAACTATGGCTAAGGATAATGGTTAGGTTAATAAATATCTCATGTAAAACAAAGTTAGTGGACTAAGTCAATGGTTAGTATAAGCTTCTCCAAGCTTCTAGCCATGAAAAATTTCCAACCATTTTGAATTACTTGGATAAATAAAAACCCTAATATTATCATAAGCATGGTGTGAGTCTTATACACCCATATAGCATGTGGCATCAAGCATGACACAAATAAAATATACAATAATATATATCACATATATACTATATGCACACAAGTGAGAAAAAGAAATGTTTAAGTGAGCTAATATTAGTTAATGTAATTCAATATATCAAATATATAATTATACATTAAATTATTAAATCAACACCTGATTTAATAATCCGGCTATATCACATATATCCGACTAATATCAAATGTAACAACTTATCGAACCAACACTTGATCCGATAACCCGGCTATATCTCATATAACCGATCGATATCACATATCGCGAGAATAGAATGCGGTATCACATACGCGCATTAATCTCGGTCCCACACATATCACATATGTGCTCCTACTTTGTTTCGCATGAACCAGGAAACCTCTGTGGAGGACTCTAAAGACTCCCCAATACACCGGCGGTAGGTGATGATCATATCAAACACCCACAAGCCGCAACCCGTCTGCTAAACGTAACGGCCACCCGGGTATTGAGCGATCAGAAGATCAACAAGCAAGCCTACTCATACTCCTGCTAATCTAATCAGTAACACTACCGTATAGTCCTGTCTCTTTGTCAGATATGTCGCATATCACAGCCTGGGGATGGTATAACGTCAGACCCCAATAGCCTAATAAGTCATGCTGATGCAAGGTCCATAACGGTTAGAGAAACTACTGATAACACTTACCAGTAAATCTTGTAGGGTTACTAGGCACACTCACAAGGGTCTACAAGGCATCAACCATGCCCGAATTAAAATTTAGACATGCCGAACAACCCTAACCAAGATCTTTAAACTAGAGATTAGGCGAAACAAAGCATGTTAAACACTTTAACATCTAAAAGTTTGGAATTACAACCTTTGTAGTCCGGTCCTTCACTTCATAAGCTCCGTGTTGAGGTCCCTTCGCTGCGATCATCATGTACCCGGACTCTAGAGAGGCTCCACGAAGAGAATGATGCAAACTTGCTTCCGATCTTCGATAACAAAGATGATCTACCTTGAAATTTCTTTAACACATGCTCTCACTCACTAATGAAGTGAACACCCAAATCTAAATGGCTAGGATAGATTAGGATGATGAAGTAGGATTTTAGCTTTCATTTGTTTTCTTAATCTCACTCAAAATCATCACTAATGAAAAATCTAGTAAGCTTTTCCATGAAAGAAGAAGGAAGAAGAAGAAGCATTTCTTTTGTGATGAATAATGAATATGTGGGTGAGGTTAGAAATGCAACCATGGGTTAAGTATGATAACTTAACCCATGTAGAGAATCAACCATGGTCAAAGGTTGAGTTGGGTTAACAAATATCATAACTAAATATCTTTACAAAATATCTTTGCAAAAACAAAAAGCAAAGCTTCTAGAAACATCTAGAAAAGCTTAACCCAAATCAAACCCTAACCATGTTTAATCTCCACTAAACTCGTTGCATTAATAACCCTAACTTGTTACAATATTATATATCACATATACAATATTTATTGTGACAAAATAAAATAATACAATTAACATATATCGCATATATATCAATGTATTACCCGAATGAGAAAAAGAATCTTTTAGTGAGCTTATATCAGTTAATGTAATTTAATATATCAAATATATAATTATACATTAAATTATCGAATCAACACTTGATCCGATAATCCGGCTATTTCATAAATAACCGACTAATATAATCTGTATCAGTTCATCGAATCAACACTTGATCCGATGACACGGCTATATCACATATACCCGGCCGATATCTCATATCGCGAGAATCTAATACGGTATCACATACACGTATTGTTCTCGGTCCCGCACATATCATATATGTGCTTCTACTCCGTTTTGCCTGAGCCAGGAAACCTCTGTGTAGGACTCTAAAGAATCGTCAATACGCCGGCAGTAGGTGATGATCATATCAAACACCCACAAGCTGTAAGCGGTCAGCTAAACATAACAGCCACCCAGGTTTTGAGCGATCAGAAGATCAACAAGCAAGCCTATACATTCTCCTGCGAATCCAATCACAAACACTCCCGTACAGTCCGGTCTCTTCGTCTGATATGTCATATATCTCGCATAGGGGTGGTAAACGTCAGACCCCAGTAGCTTGATAAGTTGTGTCGATATGAGGTCTATAACAGTTCGAGAAACTACTGGTAACACTTACCAATAAATCTCAGCAACCCTGGCCAGGGATTTCCAGTTATAGCCAATCGAATACAGCGCAATATTAACTCCCTATACCGGGAGAGACGAATCCCTTCCTATCGCTCATTGCCTCCATGTGATTCGGGACTGTACCCAAAAGCCACCTTTTTGCACGCCCACTTGGACGTGGTATGATGGAAATCAAAGCACAGTGGGAATCACACAAGACTCTATGACGATCTCGGGTCTACAGACTAATCTGTACCAGTATCACCAGAGAACTACTATCTGACGTGTGGTATAATACCATCTGGGAGTTCTCGGCGAGTCCGTCCAGTGTACCCAGTCTCCACTGAGCACCCGTATACCTTCTCTGTTGTCAAACACCAATGGATATGGGATCATCCATTGCCCATCATATGGGTCAAGAAGTGCATACGCTGGTCTACTCTGGAGTATCGATGCCCTGTCTCGGTACTCCCATGACTAGGAACATTTGAAGGATGTACTTAACGACTACACTGTCCCTACTAGTATGATCCGCATCATAGTCCTGGTAGTCAAGTACTCATCCTAAGGGCTTTATCAACATGTAACATAGAGACAATCAGAGTACATGTTAAGATAAAGTACAACCAGATAGCATACTATCATGTCGAGCAAGAAAGTCCTCCCTATATATGTCCAAGCATCCATTACAATATACATCATATGTACAGTAATGGCCTCTAGGGCATACATATAACTAACAATCTCCCACTTGCACTAGGGCCATCTGTTGTGGTATCGCATACCCAACAATCAGCTGTGGTTGAAGTATCTCATACTTAACCATCCCATAAAAGTCTCTACTGGGAAAAAGGCCTTTGTGAGTGGATCCGTGTTGTTGTCCTCTATGTCTACTCTCCTAACCTCGATCTCCCTGGAGATCAACCATCTCCATGATCTGGTGATACTGCCTAAGAATTATATCTGGATTTCTGATGGGACGGGCGTTCCTAGGCCAAAGCCATTACTCCATTGTCACACAATGATTGGAACGAAGTTCATCTCATGAACTTATAAATATCCAGACTGCCTCTTTGGTAGCATCCTTGGTAACGATGTATCTTGCCTTCAATCGTCTAGTAAGTCATGGTATATAGCTTGGAACTCTTCCAACATACCGTCCATCCACTGAGGGTAAAGACAACGCCCGTGACTGATATTCAGTCGTCCTTATCACCCTGGAACTTTTCCAGTGATTCTCCCCAGGATCGATTGATACCATCTCACTACAACTAGTGAGTATCCTAACATCCAATTAGATCTATCTCATAGATCCAAAACCCAGGATTTAGTAGGTATCAACTTGATCCTTTATGGAGAATCCTTGTGATAAACGGAGATTGACCGAGCGTAGCATAGGAAACTCCTTCCCTATCAAGAGTATGTCATCCACGTACTCTACGAGGATCACCACCATATTCTCTACTACCTTTTTGTATATACAAGGTTCATTTACCATTTTGATGAAGTCAAACTCTTTGATTACCACATCAAAACAGACGTTCCAACTCCGCGATGCCTGATTTATCACATAAAACATCTTGCACATGTTTCCGCTGCTCCCACTATCTACGAAGCCCTCTGGTTGTGTACTTATAGATGCTCACTTCCAAAACATCATTTAGAAAAGCAGTCATGATACCCAACCACCAGATATCGCAGTCATGGTATGTAGCAGTGGCAAGTAGGATCTGGATGGACTTAAGCATAGCTTTGAAAGTCTCAACTTTTTCATGTACACCAAGTAATCTTCTCAAGATATACTTGCTCCTGATGGGGATTTTAACCTTTCAGATAGAGCAACCAAAGTCCATACTTTGTTGGTGTATAAAGATTCCATCTCAGATTGCTAAGCATCCAGCCATTCTTACAGAGTCCCACTCCTGATGGCCAGCTCGAAACTAGTTGGGTCATCATCTTATGATGCAATCCTCGCTCCCACTGTCATAGAGAAAACCGAAGTATCTCTCAGGTGGGTGAGGAACCCTACTAGATCGGCGGAGAGGCAGAGGTTCGTTAGCATCTATTGAATCCTTTGGTTCTACCAAATCATCTGCTGTAGTTTGTGTAGCTGGAACTCCTTCCAGTTCTATCTCATGACCACTAATTTTCCACAAGAAATTCCCTTTCACAAAGGTGGCATGCTGAGAAACAAAACAACTTTTGTTCCTCGGTTAGGTAGAAGATATTCCTTTGCGAATGCATGGGATATCCAACAAACTTCCACAGATCTGACTTTGCCTCGAGTTTGTCCGGATTTTGCTTTTAGGCATAGGCTGGACAACCCCAAATCTTAACATACTTAAGATATGGGCTCTTCCCATTCCATATCACATATGAAGTGGTAGGCAACTGATTTGATTGGAACCTTATTCAATAGGTATACAGCTTCTCAAGTGCAAAACTCCCAAAAGGAAATAGGAAACTCAGTAGTACTCATCATAGAGCACACCATATCACATAAGGTGCTATTGCTCCGCCCCGATATACCATCGTGCTATGGTGTATACGGAGGAGTAATGCTGAGAGAGAATCTCATTCTCTTTTAGAATAGTCCAGGAATTCCGTGCTCTAGTATTCTCCTCCTTGATCTCATCAAAGGAAATAATACTTTTACCCGTTTTGGTTCTCTACTTCTAACTTATATTCATTGAATTTCTCAAAAGGTTCAGACTTGTGTTTCAACAGAAACATATGTCCGAATCTTGATAGATAAACAGTGAATGTAATGAAGTACAAAGAACCAGTCCTGGCATATGTAGACAGGGGACCTTACATACATCATCATGTATCAATCCCAAGAGTTCACTAACTTTTTCTCTGTTTCCAATAAACAGAGCTATGGTCATCTTATCTTTGTGACATGACCGGCAAGTTTCACAAGATGTAAATTCAAACTATTTTAAATATGCATCTAAATGTAACTTAGCTAGTCGGGTCGCATTGATATGACCTAGTCTACAATGCCTCAAGAAGGATTCGTTCATTTCTAATCTCTTCCTCTTGTGTGTGTTCTGTATACTAAGAACTGTAGTTTGATTTAGAACGTCATGCTTTTAGATAACGTGCCTGAACTGATCAACTCTTGATATAGGAAATGTTCAAAACATTATCCAACAATACAAAATTATATCCTTCTTTACTAATAAAGAGACTGATATGATGTTGTATATCAGGTTCGGTATCTAATAACATTTGTTCAGAATCAATGTATTTGGTAATACAGGGTGATAACTACCAACAGATTTGGCTGCAACACTTGCACCGTTTCTATCTCATGAAACTTATCACCCGTTCTCAGTTCTCTACCTATCTGTAGCCCATGTAACAAATTATATATATGGGGTCCTGATCCGGTATCTCATACCCAGGACGTAAAGGATACTGAGAAACAGTTCTATGTAATAAACACACCCGAAGATGATGCATCAACATGCACTTTCTTCATTTGGGCGGCATGGGAAATCTGGTATTCCCCAATTTCCTGCTCTGTCTTATAACAATTATAAGTTGGAGCGGGACCGACGTTCCCCAGCTCAGAATAACAAGCGGGTTCGATCAGTACATCCGTATTATTATCTTGATTAAGGCGTGATATGGTCGCTACCTGGAGAGGGAGAGAAGAAAACACTCAGCGTATGCTCTTGCAAGATTAGATTGGTTATATCTAATCAGGATGTCTCCCACTGTTTTAGTCAAATCTTCCTTCAAACCCTAAAAGGAAAGACTAGCTGGGATTAATTACACCCTAAAAGTTCGCCGATCTTTCAGCCAGGCCAATGCCGGTACTTTGAAGGAGGTACCCCGTGCTTTCGCACGGACCTAATTAAAGTAAACCTCGTTTTCCCAGGGGCGTAACCCCGTTGACACCTTTCTGGACACCTACTTGATCGGCTAATTATAATGTGTAAAACTCTCCCAGGAGTAACTCTTACTCGCAGCGGGTATCGGGATCCAACTATCTCATAGAAGGTATGCAATCTCATTGCAAATTTCAACACTTAAAATTCCCGATAATATTTTGCCCCTAGCGTCCTATGACCTTGACGGAGGTCAACAAACCATAGGCTACTAGTCAAGTTCAACCCGTCATTTCCTGATTGAATTAAACCCACCCGCACGATCCTTGACGGAGGTCAACAAAGCCACACGACTACTCTAATCCAATCTGCATCATATGCATAAGCAGATAAATACTAGTCAGCTACCGCATACTACGCTTTGATGGAGGTCAACAAACGTAGCACGAATACTAAGTAGGACTTATCTGAAATGACGGAGGGCTACGACAGGTTTTTAAGAAAACCCTTTGCGTAATGAACTTGATATCGTTGTAGAATCGAGTGATTTTAAATGGAGTGTTTTTGAGGCTTTTTCTAGTTTTGCTAAAGAGGTCACTCCCGGTGAAGGGATCGTCGGCTCTTTCCTCATCGAATAAGGTGCAGGATATTTCACAAATACCACTATGCAAAGTAAGAACTATAGAAGCAATCAAAAGACAAACCGAGTTTGTAATATCTGCCAGTTATTGCTAAAATGGTCACTTCCGGTGAAGGGATCTCGGCTCTTTCCTTATCGAATAAGGTGTTGGATGTTCTACAAGGAACACCGCTATGCAAAGTAAGAACTAGAGCTACCAGTTTTTAAACAAGTTTCTACAACATCTTAGGTTTCTTTTATTTCATTAATCTCATTAATGAAGTCCCATTTTAATATGCTTCACAAGCATCAGATTTGAAATGAAATCAACAATATATAATATATATCTCATATATACAATATAAACATTCGTCTCAGGCAGTAATATGATCTCATCACAGAACATTGCAGCAGAAGAATATATATGAAATATTGGATATACTAGGAGGTCCGTGTTTTTAATACGAGCCTGTATAAAACACGGATTCTACGGTCGCGATGAATAGCCAAACCCACATCCCTAGACCCCTACGAGAGCGGCAAGCAACACTGCCAATTCTAGGGTTAGGAGACCCAGTCTTGACTCCTCGAGATGGTCTCCCACTGGACCCCAGAACCCGGTTACTTATGCTCCCCGCCTTGGGTCTACCTAATGCGGAAAAGTAAATAATATACAATGGTGACATCATCCTCAGCCCGGAAGTGACCCAATAAAAGAATATTACATACAAATGAATTTTACATGAATGAAAATGAAAAACTCTTATCTCATATAAAACCCCCGGCTATTCAAAACACGACGATCCAATATAACATATCATAGCAACACATAATATCTCATATCATCAACGTAAGTAAGTATGCATACACCGATTGTCGTTGATGTATAGCAACGAAAACCGGTGATACAACTACATACTACACTTACTGTCATAGAAAAGAAAGTGTAAAACGACAACAGTTGGAATCCGCAACCTCCTTAGACATCGCATGCCTAACTAAATGAATTCCTTAGACATCGCATGCCTAACAATTATACACCCCGCATTTTAGTCTCATTATCGAAAACACTTTTCAATATCAAGTCGGGCAATTCAACAAGATTCCCGACATCCTGATCGAATGCTCGTCGCAAACTTTAGTAGACGGCCGCACCCCCGATGCCGTCGACGAAGTGCACTAAGGCGGAACGCCGCTGCCGCGAGCACCCGGGGTTCTCCTACAGTCACTTGGTCGGGGCTATGGGGCGTGGCTATCTATTAAGTTTACCCGGCGAGTATCCGCGTACGCTACGTGATTGCGATGAACTTTTGATCATATCAAAATTCCGTGGCAATCGATTATCTGAGACTGAACTGCTAGATTTATAACATTCAAATTAGTTATCTCATAACTACTTCTGGATTCCAAATATTGTATCACATTCCAGATAAATAGACAATGTTAAACTTTCCGATCGAATAATCAAACACCCAAGTTTTCCCAAATAGCTCAACACTTGAAATTAGTTTAAAAACATCCATCACATGCCACAGTACCAATGGTCCAGCAGTAGAAGGGTCAAGCCAACGCCTCACATGTGGCAAAGCCGTACTGCCCCAAACCCTAAGGTTTAGAGGCAGTTCAAGACGGTCACATAATCGAGTTAAGGTTTGTGTTCTTCTAGAGTGTCTACCGTGTTACTTGCATGACTTAGAACGTTCTTAAACTACGGAAAAATCCAACACTTGGAAATTTTCCGGCAGGGGAAAAGTGAGTTATTGATATCCGTTTGAACTTTTTAACGCGTTCTAAAATTACCCGGAAAAACTTAAACGAAGTTAAATTATCCGATCGAATCAACGAATACAAAAGATCTCCAGAGAACTCAATATTTGAGTAGAATTAAAAATTCCCAGGACTATGAAAAAGGACCCAAGAATTAATACCTGAAGTATCAGGGACCAACTCCAAATTATGGCCGCGGAACCGCCGCCAAACGCTTGGTTTGGCCGCGGTTCCGCGCTCACGCGATCGAGTTGGTGGACCGTACTTCACAGTAATTCTTAAATTTTCCTGCTTTATTTTCTGAGTATTTTTAATACAGAAAAAATCACATTTTTAGAAAATATCCAGAGAGGGGTCTAAACCGGGATTTCGGGGTTCGATCGGACTGAAAACTTCGTCTAGACTTCACCTAAAGCTCTAGTTTGGCTCTGATACCACTGTAGGATTACTAGGAACACTCACAAGGGTCTACAAGGTATCAACCATACCCGAATTAAAATTTAGACGTGCCGAACAACCCTAACCAAGATCTTTAAACTAGAGATTAGGCGAAACAAAGTATGTTAAACACTTTAACATCTAAGAGTTTGGGATTACAACCTTTGTAATCCGGTCCTTCACTTCATAAGCTCCGTGTTGAGGTCCCTTCGCTGTGATCATTATGTACCCGGACTCTAGAGAGGCTCCACGAAGAGAATGATACAAACTTGCTTACGATCTTCGATAACAAAGATGATCTACCTTGAAGTTTCTTTAACACAAGCTTTCACTCACTAATGAAGTGAACACCCTAATCTAAATGGCTAGGATAAATTAGGATGATGAAGTAGGATTTTAGCTCTCATTTGTTTTCTTAATCTCACTCAAAATCATCACTAATGAAAAATCTAGTAAGCTTTTCCATGAAAGAAGAAGGAAGAAGAAGAAGCATTTCTTTTGTGATGAATAATGAATATGTGGGTGAGGTTAGAAATGCAACCATGGGTTAAGTATGATAACTTAACCCATGTAGAGAATCAACCATGGTCAAAGGTTGAGTTGGGTTAACAAATATCATAACTAAATATCTTTACAAAATATCTTTGCAAAAACAAAAAGCAAAGCTTCTAGAAATATCTAGAAAAACTTAACCCAAATCAAACCCTAACCATGTTTAATCTCCACTAAACTCGTTGCATTAATAAGCCTAACATGTTACAATATTATATATCACATATACAATATTTATTGTGACAAAATAAAATAATACAATTAACATATATCGCATATATATCAATATATTACCCGAGTGAGAAAAAGAATCTTTTAGTGAGCTTATATCAGTTAATATAATTTAATATATCAAATATATAATTATACATTAAATTATCGAATCAACACTTGATCCGATAATCCGGCTATTTCGCAAATAACCGACTAATATAATCTGTATCAGTTTATCGAATCAACACTTGATCCGATTACCCGGCTATATCACATATACCCGGCCGATATCTCATATCGCGAGAATCTAATACGGTATCACATACACGTATTGTTCTCGGTCCCGCACATATCATATATGTGCTCCTACTCCGTTTTGCCTGAGCCAGGAAACCTCTGTGTAGGACTCTAAAGAATCGTCAATACGCCGGCAGTAGGTGATGATCATATCAAACACCCACAAGCTGAAAGCGGTCAACTAAACGTAACAGCCACCCAGGTATTGAGCGATCAGAAGATCAACAAGCAAGCTTGTACATTCTCCTGCGAATCCAATCAGTAACACTCCCGTACAGTCCAGTCTCTTCGTCTGATATGTCGCATATCTCGACTAGGGGTGGTAAACGTCAGACCCCAGTAGCTTGATAAGTCGTGTCGATATGAGGTCTATAACAGTTCGAGAAACTACCGGTAACACTTACCAGTAAATCTCAGCAACCCTGGCCAGAGATTTCCAGTTATAGCCAATCGAACACAGCGCAACATCAACTCCCTATACCGGGAGAGACGAACCCCCTCCTATCGCTCATTGCCTCCATGTGATTGGGACTGTACCCAAAAGCCACCTTTTTGCACGCCCTCTTGGACGTGGTATGATGGAAATCAAAGCACAGTGGGAATCACACAATCCTCTATGACGATCTCAGGTCTACAGACTAACATGTACCAGTGTCACCAGAGAACTGCCATCTGACGTATGGTATAATGCCATCTGGGAGTTCTCGGTGAGTCCGTCCAGTGTACCCAGTCTCCACTGAGTACTCGTATACCTTCTCTGATATCAAACACCAATGGATATGGGATCATCCATCGCCCATCATATAGGTCAAGAAGCGCATACGCTAGTCTACTCTGGAGTATCGATGCCGTGTCTCGGTACTCCCACGACTAGGAACATTTGAAGGATGTACTTAACGACTACACTGTCCCCACTAGTATGATCTGCATCATAGTCCCGGTAGTCAAGTACTCATCCTAAGGGCTTTATCAACATGTAACATAGAGACAATCAGAGTACATGTTAAGATAAAGTACAACCAGATAGCATACTATCATGTCGAGCAAGAAAGTCCTCCCTATATATGTCCAAGCATCCATTATAATATACATCATATGTACAGTAATGGCCTCTAGGGCATACATATAACTAACAAATCTCATCAACCCTGGCCAGGGATTTCCTGTTATGGCCAATCAAGCATAGCGCAACATCAACCCCCAATACCGGGAGAGACGAAATCCCCTCCTATCGCTCATTGCTTCCATGTGACTCGGGACTGTACCCAAAAACCACCGTTTTGCACGATCTCTTTAACGTGGTAAGGTGGAAATCAAAGCACGGTGGGAATCACACTAGACTTTATGACGATCTCGGGTCGACAGACTAACCTGTGCCAGTGTCACCAGAGAACTGCTATCTGACGATAGGTATAATACCATATAGGAGTTCTCGGCGAGTCCGTCCGGTGTACCAGTCTCCACTGAGTACCCGTATACCTTCTCTGATGTCAAACACCAAGGGATATGGGATCATCCATCGCCCATCATATGGGTTAAGAAGCGCATACGCTAGTCTACTCTGGAGTATCGATGTCGTGTCTCGATACTCCCATGACTAGGAACATTTGAAGTATGTACTTACCGACTACCCTGTCCCCACTCGTATGATATGCATCATAATCCTGGTAGTCAAGTACTCATCCTAAATGCTTTATCAACTTGTAATAGAGAGATAATAAGTGTACATGTTAAGATAAAGTGCAACCAGATAGCATACCATTATGTCGAGCAAGAAAGTCCGCCCTATATATGTCTAAGCATCCACTACAATATACATCACATGTACAATAACGACCTCTAAGGCATACATATAACTAATATTAAACACACCCGCACGACCCCTGACAAGGTCAACAAGGCCGTATGACTACCATGATCCAATCGCATCATATGCTGCAGATAAGCACTAATCAGCTACCGCACACTACGCCTTGACAAGGTCAATAAATGCAACACGAATACTAAATAGCATTTATCTGAAATGACGGAGGGCTACGACTGGTTTTGTAGAAAACATTTAACATAATGAACTTGATATCGTTATAGAATCTATTGATTTGAAAAGGAGTGTTTTTTTGTAGGTTTTGCTCATTTTGCTAAAGAGGTCACTCCCGGTGAAGGGATCTCGGCTCTTTCCTTATCGAATGAGGTGCTGGATATTCATCAAGAAATACTACTATGCAAAGCAAGAACTAGAGAAGCTATAAAAACAAAACCAAGTGGGTTGTAGCATTTGTTACTTTTGGTAAAGAGGTCACTCACGGTGAAGGGATTTCAGCTCTTTCCTCATCAAATGAGGTGCTGGATATTCATCAAGGAATACCAGTATGCAAAGCAAGAACTAGAGCTATTGTTTTTAAAATTTTGATTCAACAACATTTTTAGGTTTCTTTTCTTTCCATTAATCTCATTAATGAAGTCCCATCATTTATGTTTGCCTAAACATCACAGAAAAGAAACGAAAATAGAACGTACGCTTATGCTATCCACATTCGCCACGGGGCCCCGTCATGCACCGTTAGGTTACATAACTAACGGCAGAGCGGGGGCTGGACTAGCGTGGGTGCAAAACATAAACAACATTTATTATTATTATTATATATATATAGCATTCTTCTCACGCAGTTATATGATCACATCACAGAACTCAAGCAGCAGAAGTCAACATATGAAATATTGGATATATTAGGAGGTCCGTGTTTTAAATTCATCCAGTAATGAAAAACACGGATTTCACGGTCATGATGAATAGCTAAACCCACATCTCTAGACCCCTACGAGAGCGGTAAGCAACCCTGCCAATTCTAGAGTTAGAGATCCGGTCTCGACTCCTCGAGATGGTCTCCCACTGGACTCCAGAACCCGGTTACTTATGCTCCCTCCCTTGGGTCTATCCTAATGCGGAAATGTAAATAATATACATCAATGGTGACATCGTCTTCAATCCGGAAGTGTCTTAATAAAAGAATATTATATACAATTTTTTATGAATGAAAATACAAAAACTCTCATCTCACGTAAAAAAAACCCGGCTATTCAATCACGACGATCCAATATAACATATCACAGCAACCCATAACATCACATGTCATTAACGTAAGTAAATATGTGTATCCCGAATTCCGTTGACATATAGCAACGAGATCGGGGATACACCACATATTACACTTACGGTCGCAGAAAAGAAATGAAAAACTACAATATTTAGAATCCGCAAATACCTTAGACATCATAAACCCAGAATATCTTATATTCCGAATTTCATTCCTAACCCTATAAAACTTGCATTTTAGTCTCAAACTGAAAACTCTTTTCAATAAGCAGTCGGATAATTCAACAAGATTCCCGACTGTCGTTCGCGACGGAGTTTTGATCCGAATCGAAACTCCGTGGCAATCGATGAACCGAGACTAAAACGCTAGATTTATAAAATACTAATTAGTTTTCACAAAATTAATTATTGTGGATTCTAAATATTGTATCACATATCATCATAATCTAGACGACGTTAAACATTTCGATCGACTTATCAAATACCCAGAAATCACAGAGATCTCAACAACTTGAGTATCACTAAAAATACCCAGAAAGTACCAAATATAATAATGGAGCAGCACAAGAAAATTTATGCCATCATTCCATAAAATTGCGGCGGAACCGTGGCCAAACATAGGTTTAGGCCGCGGTTCCACAACTATTTGATGGAATTGGCTCCTCGAATTTCTTGGGGCACCATTAAATACCCTGCATAAATTTCTGCATATTTTTAATCCCGAAAAATTTCAACGTTTGAAAAATGGACAGAAACAAGGTGAAATCCGGGTTTCGAAAACCAATCGAACACTTTAACGTCGTAAAGACTTACCCTAATGTTCTAGCTTGGCTCTGATACCATGAAAGTCTACCCTAGCACCACCACAAGATTAAAACTGGCATCAAGTATGCAACTTAAAAAAATTCGGGGTGCTAAGCTACACTATCCAAAGATCTAACTAGATAATTAGGGTTTACATATGATATCACAAGAACTATTCTAAGAGACGGAGATTACAACCTTTGTAGACCGTGTCCCTCTCTTCTAAACCTCCGAGTAGTAGTTCCTACGACTCCTCTAGGCTCCACTTAAAGAAGTGCACGAACTTGCTTCGCGATCTTCGTGTCGAAGATGATTAACCCGAAGTTCCTCTAATCCAAGCTACATCTTCACTAAACTCTCTTTAGTGAAGGAAACACCCTAAATTCAAGTGCTAATCAAGTGTAGGTAGTGAAGTAGGGGTGTTAAGCTCACTAGGTTTGTCCAAAGCCATATGGTTCACATCACATGTAAGGGTTTATAGTTTTGAGGTGGAGGAATAAGAAGATAGTGAGAGCTAGAGAGAGTGAAGCAAAATGAGCTCTCAAAAAAATATCAAGTCAAGAATGGCTTAGCTCAAGTGTTCACTTATTGAAACATCCAATTTTATTCCAATAATAAATTGCTCCTATGCTTTAATAGTGAAACCAAATGAATAAATAAATGATAAAAGCCATGTTATGCACCATACTCTAAATATCTCCCATTTCCCACCTCAATATTCTATTTTCTCAAAATAGAAAATCCAACCATGCTTCATAAATAAGACAAGCAAGTTCGTACACACACACACACACACACACACACACACTCCCACCCACCCACCATACACACACACACACATATCATATATATATTAAGAGAAGAAAATAATTAGTGAGCAATAATATTAGTTAACATATAATTATATCAAATATGAATATATATCAAATTATTAAATCAACACTTGATTCAATAATCCGGTTATATCACATATAACCGACTAATATCATTTATCTGTATATCACATTATCAAACCAACACTTGATTCAATAATCCGGTTATATCACATATAACCTAACCGATATCAAATAACTGGCAGATTAGAATACGGTATCACATACTCGTATTTAATCAGGCCTCCCTGCACATATCAACATACGCGCCCTACTTCGTTTCGCTTGAACTAAGAAACCTCTGTGTGAGACTCTAAAAACTCATCAATACGCCAGCAGTAGGTAATGATCACACCAGTTACCCACAAGCCATCAGCGGTACTAGCTAGACGTAACGGCTACCCAGGTATTGAGCGAATAGAAGATCAACAAGCAACATTGTCCAAACTCCGATGAAGCCTATAAGTAATACTTACCGTACAGTCTGGTCTCTTCGTCTGATATATCACATATCAAGTCTAGGGGTGGAATCGTCATACCCTAGTAACTAGATAAGTCATGCCGATGTATGGCTTATAACGGTTCGAGAAACTACTGATAACACTTACCGGTAAATCTCATCAGTCCTGACCAGGGACTTACTATTATAGCTAATCGAGCATAGCGCAACATCAGCTCCTGATACCGGGAGAGACGAAACCCCTCCTATCGCTCACTGCCTCCATATGACTCGGGACTGTACCCAAAATCCACCTATTTGCACGACTCCTTTGAGCCATGGTAGGGAGGAAATCAAAGCACAGTGGGAACCACAAAAGACACTATGACGATCTCGGGTCTACAGACTAACCTGTACCAGAGTCACCAGAGAACTGCTATCTGACGATAAGTATGGTACCATCTAGGAGTTCTCATCGAGTCCTGTTTAGTGTACCCATTCTCTAATGAGCACCTGTGTACAATCTTTGATGTCAAACACCAATGGTTATGAGATCAACCATAGCCGCATAAAGGGTCAAGAAACATACACACTAGTCTACTCTGGAATATCGATGCCCTGTCTCGATACTTCCTCGACTAGGAACTACTAAAGGATGTGCTTATGAACTACACAAGTCCCAGTAGTATGATCTGCATCATAGTCCTGGTAGTCAAGTAAACATCCTAAGGGCTTTATCAATATGTATCAGATAGACAGTATAATAATACAAGTGTATGTGTTAAGATAAAGAGCAATCAGATAACATACTATTATGTCAAGTAAGAAAGTCCTCTATATATATGTCCAAGCATCCACTATATCATACAATAATGGCATCTAGGGCATACATATTCCTAACATCAAGAACATCCAAATAACCCTTGTCGTTGACGTACAAACGTCCAACGACCAAATCCAACTCAAATACCAAAAACCAAGTTTCAGAAATCGGAAACCACAAATCAGCAACAAAGGAAATCACTCCCAGATTCCACCCTAGCTCAAACTAGGACATTTTGCATATAGGGTAGGTCTAGATATCAGATAAGGGGACCACACACCAAAAATCAACACATTCCAACACAATGTGGCCGCAATTTGCGGCCACAATGAATATATCTACGGCTTGGAAAAGGTGTTTGGGGCTCGGGTTTCTAGGGAAAATTCTATGTGGCCTGCACACCTTTCTGTGTGGGAACTTATTTTATGGGGTTCTCGGGTCAAAGCAGATCCCAATATATCATTACAATTTGTCAAAAATCCGATGTCGGAAAATTCTAAGTTCGTGTATAGGGTTTCTAGTCTTCTAGTTTAATCAGAATATCATCACTAAAGTCTTGTAAACACTAACTAAACCTCTATTATCACTTTACAAGTCTATTCATCCACTAAATATCAACCTAGAAATTTCTAAGATCGCTAAACATATTTAATCGAACACTAAACTTAAGTAGGAGGTAAAGAAACAAATTACAAGGTGGGAAGTGAGAGTTATACCTCTTGAGAGAAACTCAAGAAAGACCCTAGATGGTTGAAAGTCTTCAAAATCCAAACTTGAGCTTGCTATGGGGTGTAGGATGAGGTTGTATGAATTTTTAATGAAGGTGGTATGGGATTTTGAGATGGTTTTGGAGATGTTTCATGGAGTTAGAGGAGGGTGAAGGAAGAGATGAAGTGAAGAAGACGGAGTTGAAGAAATAAAGTGATGAAGGAAGGGAAATGAAGAAAGGGTCAAGGTGTAAAAGCCATCCTCTTCTCTCTCTCTCTCTCTCTCTTTCTCACTCTCAATCTCTCTCATAGCCCATGCCTCACTTGTCCCCTCTTGTCATCATTTTGTCCTCCCTCTCTCTCCTCAATTATCTTTTCTTTTCCTCTCACAAATAAATCAAAAATGCAAATGAAACAAACATGCAACAAAATACAACATGTCACGGTGCACTAGCCATGGTTATTTAAAAAGACGGATTTGACCTAATCGTGATTAGTAGTGCACTAATCAAGTTTAATTTAAACTTGCATATAAATAGTTGCATAATTATTTATAAAATGCCCAAATCCAATAAATACCTTTTTAATAAATAAAACATATTAATCTCCAATTATTTTCTAAATATTGGTATATAATTATACCATTTTACGAAAACCCCAATTCGCAAATCGAATAGTTTTCGTGAAATATATTATTTTCATATTTAAATTCCAAAAATAATATTTTATATTTCTGAAATATTACACCTATATTTCACCGCATGATTTACTATTACTTCTTTACATGTTTTCATTTACTTTGCGCACATGTCTCACTTAAACATATATTTCATTTAAATCTTGTATCCTTGTGGAACTTACTCAAGCGTAAAACTTGCCGACCGATATTTCTATTTTGAAACGTCCGTTAGATTTGGAGGACATGACGAAGAAACTGAGGTTAAGCTAACAGGGAAGGACTATGCTCAGTTTTCGGAGATTTATTAGGATTAGCTTATTCGTATTTGTTTAGCCATTTGTTTAGGCTTGCTTTCTAGTTTCTTTCGATGATACTTTATGTCTTTTAAAGTTTTAATCTTATTGTGTTTAAAGGATTTAGTTATTGGATAAGTATGTATTCATTTATTCTTGTATTTTTTATTACTTCCCTGCACTATTTATGCTTAGCGTGTCAGTATCGGGAAGGAGTGTTTCTAGGTATAGATACGTCGCGGGACTCATCGCATCTCTGCTCTCGTATTTTGCGAAGTGGGATGTGACATACCTCCCGTCACGTCTCCGCTATCGTGTTTGTATTATTACCCTGTACTAAAACATGTCATGCTCCGCTTCCCAAACTACAAGAGCGGAGACGCGATGAGGCCCGCGACTTATTTATACCGAGAAGTATTCCTTCCCGACACAGACATACTAAGCGTAAATAGTGCAGAGAAGTAATACAAAATGCAAAAATAAATAAATACATATTTATCCAATAACCAAATCCTTAAACACAATAAGATTCCAACTTTAAAAGACATAAAGTATCATCGAAAGAAACTAGAAAGCGAGCCTAAACACATGGATGAACAAAGATAAATAAACCAATCGTACTAAATCTCCGAGAACTAAGCATAGTCCTTCCCCGTTGGCTCAACCTTCGTTTCCTCATCCCTGTCCGCCTCCAAATCTAACGAACATTTCAAAATAGAAATACCCGTCAGCAAGTTTTACACTCGAGTAGGTTCCCCCAACTAAACATGTAAAGAAGTAAAGTAAATTATGCAGTGAAATATAACCGAGGCATGTCTTGTTAGATTTTTTGTATTTTAGTTATAGTTTGCGTCGTAAAAGTACTCATGTCCTCGAGAGTATTCTATCAGTCTCACGGAACAACAACATCCATGGATTTGGGGGGAGAGCGTTCCGTTTACGACCCAGAACCACAACAACTTAACCTTGACATTTTTATATTTCCTTAGCCCCATGGAATCACATCATTCTTGGTAGGGGACTCTCATGATATAGGGCATTTCTTACTGTCTAAACTACCCCGTCCCCATGTTATAATGTCATAATTTTGTTTGGTTTTCCGGCGGATTAGCATGTGAAACCGACAAGAGACACGTAACTTGTTCTTTCTTGTCAAATAGGGTAAATTGATTCACCCATCTCTCGCCTCCATTGATCAAGCACAATGGCATCATATCCAATGTAAGATAGTATATCTATTCAAGCCATGTTATGTTGGTTAATTGTTCGTGCAAGGGTATATTCGAAAGTCAGTTATCAATGTAGGAGGCAAGTGTTCATGTATGCATCACATGCTCAACACGTGTCGAAGGTGTAACGTTTTGAAAATCGTTTCGGTGAAATTTCGAAAAAACGGTAAAATAAGGGGGTTTTCTGTAAAAAGTCAAAATACAAATATCTTATTATAAAAATTAAATATACATATTCTAGCTATGAAATTGCTATTATTTGGTGTTTATTGAGCCGCGGGTGAAATTTTAAATTTTCTGAAAAAATATTATTTTATTATTATTTTAAGCCGTCACTAATACATTTAATTAGGGAAAATTACAAATTGGAATGAGTTGAAACAAATTTTGTACATCATAAAACATTAAATAAAATTTTATCATGTGGTTTTTGGAACGAAATCATTTGCCAAAACGGTTTAGAAATTATTGAAGAAAAAAGGCTTTTTTAGCTTAAATGGATATTTGGGGTATTGTATTTATCATTTTTTCATCACCCCACACCCGTACCCACACCCACACACCCCTATTCACTTATCCCCTTGAAGAATTCAGCAGCCCCCACTTTTGTCCCCACTTGGATTTCAAAGAAAAGAAATGAAAGAAAAGAAAAGAAAATGGATAAATGAGTTGGACTTTTGACTTTGTGTTGACTTGGACTTCCTTACTTGTTACTTTCTCCACCTCACTCTCTCTCCTCCCTCACCCAACCCCCCCACACCTGGCCGAAACCAGCAACCCCCCAACAGCCCATTTTTCCTCTTCTCCTCTCTTTGTTCCAACAAAGAAAATCCAAAGAAAAATCCACTAAAAATCAAGCAAAAATCCAAATCAAAATCCGACTCCTACCCATTTTAGCTTAGCCCGTATAGCATGGATTTTGGTGACAAGGGAGCATTTTGGAGGGCTATGTGTGCTTGTGGGATCTTCAATTTGTTTGGGTAAATTCTAACCCTTTTGCTTAAATTGTTGTTAATTGCTTGTAGTTAGCTTAATTAAGTGTTAATTTGGTTTTATGTGGGTTCAATTGTATGATTAAGGAATTCTAGTTAGGGTTTTGTTTTGAAATTGGGTTGTGATCACTTGTGCATGGTTTGTGATGTGAGCTAACATCTTGAAAAATTGTTAAAATTTATCTAGTTGCATATTACAAGTTGTTACTTGAAAAATGTCCAATTAAGATTTTTATGCAAACTAGGGTTTTATGAAATGCATTTATATGTGAGATTAAAAATATGGTTAGGGTTTTTATCATATTATTAACTTTATTAAGTGTGGTTTAATACTTTAGATCATGCAAATCTAAGCTAGATTGTAGTTGTGCATTTTTGCTTTGAAATTGTTAAATTTTAGGTATTTTGTAAACTAGAATATTAGGGGTTTTGGAATTTAATGAGATTAAATTCCGGGAATTGTTTATATGACTTATTTAAGATATTTAATAAGTATATTGGCCGCTACATTCATTTAAACATCCTGTTTTGTACAAAAACGGCGAATTGTGCTTGCTAGATTTTCGGAAAAACGACTTTTTAAGTGAAATTGGGGTTTTGGGGAATTGTAAGCTATTTTATATTATAATTAGTGCTTGTAATGGTGCAAATGAGTGTGATTGGATTTTTCTCGATGGTTTGACGTTTGTACATCGACATCGAGGGTTGGTTTGGCTATTCTTGCATGCGTAGGCGATAGGTTTGGACCTATGCGTGATACGCGTGCCGATTTGATTTTCGTATGCCGTTTAGATTTCGAATTTAGTTTTAATGCGATATGGTGCGTTATGATATGTAGGTACCCCATGTGAACTTCGAGACGACAAGCAAGCGTATAGCGACGTCGGCACCGGCTAGCGAGGACCAGGTGAGTAGATTTCTATCTACGGGGAGAAGTCGGGTGGATGACGTATAGCACCCCCGCAGTCCGTGGTGGTGTATACGGATGCGTATACACACCAACAATTATTATATGTTATTTGGGATTAATAACGTTGCTTAGGATGGATATTGGTGTGTTGGATTACCTTAGTGTTGCGAACCCTAGGGTAGTGTTGCACTACACGTACACACATACATACTTGCATACATTCCTATTGATATGTGCTCATGGGATTCTTTATAATTATGGGTTCACATGGGTATGGGACTATGTGTTCACATACGGATTTGAGGATGATACTTGGGGTTGAGCTGAGTCGATGAGATTCGATTTGAGGCCGTGAGATCGGTGATATAGCAGGGTTCGTATTCGAGATACGGCATGACGTTGTAGCGGGTCCTTGACGTAGTATTTCACACACGCCCATGCATACGTAGGCGGTATCAGTATGGTACTAGACGTAGATCAGTACCCCGATCATGATAATTGATAAAGAGGATACCAGGTGAATAGTATGATGAATGTGATATTGACCCGTACCCAGATTGGGATGCCGTACGACGGATTTACGTACGAGCTATATTGATGATTGATCCGCACTCTTGACTTGGGATGCCTGATTATAGATATGGTATCGGATATGATATTATTGAGGCGGGATCATCGACTATACATATACAGGTATGTATATGTATCGACACAGATGATAGGCGGTTTCCTTACCTGTAGTTCAGCTTGTTAGTTCAGCCGTATAGTTTAGTGTAGTTGTAGATTAGATTAGACTCCTTACCTATTTCAAAAACTAACGAATCGTGGGCATTTTTAAAGACAGCCCAAGGGATCCTATGGATATTTCAAAAGACATATCTTTTCATAAAAACACCGTGGCCCCTATTTTCAAAATCCCATGATTCGTGTTATTTCAAAAGGCACTATTTGTAGGACTTATTTTAGATTAATGCAAATTAGTTATTGTTGTGTCTAGTTTTCAGCTCCCGCACATTATTGTTCGCTCTGCCTCGCATACTTATTTTGCTGCATATTCCATTATTGATATCATGCTGTTAGGACACCAGCACCATTACCGATGATGCGTATGTACCACGTACACCTACTTGCCGGCTCACACACATCTTCATCGGTGATTGCCATGTCACGTACACTTTAGAGAATATATTTGCTTGACTTAGCTTGTTAGCTAGTAGTTTTGACATGATATTAGTGTACTTCCCTTATATGCCATATTAGACATTGTAGTTATTACCTGCCACTTCATGCATACTGTTATTCAATTGTTCACGCCTAGTTTATTAATCATACATTGCAACTTGGTTATTGATACCATATGCATTCATTATCATTGACATATGCACTTGTGATGATTTCTTGAGATTTATGATATTTCTGGATTTCGGGGAAAGCCGCAAAATTTACAACTTATGATCTTTTAAAATATAAAGTGTTGCGGTTTTCTAGTGATGTAAAGTGTCGTCCACCATGAGTTTGCTGTGGTTTTCGAGATCCGTGTCGAGGAGTGGAGGAACCGTCACGGGTACATGGTGGGCCCGGTATGGTACCCCGGGGCAAGAGGAATGTGGTGTTGACGTTGAGCCTGGATGGGGAGCACTACCTACCGGTGATATTACCCGACGCGTCGGATATCCGGAGGATACCGTCGTGGTCTTGAAATGGATGGTAGGGGCCGGTCTGGACTGACGGCGCCCTAGATATTGAGATTGAGACATTGAGATTTCGAGACATTGAGATTTATGTTTTGTGTCGATGCTAGACACTGTTGATACTGACTTCATTTATGATACCTCAGTTTAAAAATACAAAGGAAATCTCACTAATTTATGAAAACAGTTCTTCATTTACATGTATTCTGTTTTCATGCATTCATACCTCATTCATATGATATATTGCTACCTGAGGCACTGACACGGGCACATGAGATTACACTCGGGTTAGATATTTACCCTAGCCTTGTTATAGGCTACGTGTTATTCATATATTTGAGGACATATTATGATCATTGACCTAGGTTGCGTTATTTATGCGATTTCTGTGCGTAGATATTTTTCTATTCACGAGTTGGCAACTCACCCCCGTTGTGCCCCAGTTTCTTGCAGGTTTGCCATACAGGTTTCATTACGGCTTTCCGGGCTCAGTTTCATTCGGGTGACTTGCTAGTAGGTGAGTTTTTCTTGTATCGTACCCATCATATTACCTTGTATAATATTATTCCGTTGTATCTAGTAAATTCCATCAACCAAACATGTATTTATTGAGATAGAGACCAGTGTTGTTTATTCTTTCGACCTTAGAGTCGCTCGTTATATTTCTGGTGGTTTTGAGTTTCCTTTTGAGTTTTGATCCTCGCCGTTGGCGTTGTATATTATATTGCTTCTGTGGTTGTGACCGTCGATTGACGAAGAGCTAGCTCCCGCTTGGGGATGCCTTTTTATTGATTTCGTATACTATTCATATTGTATCCCGTTTGGGAGCCAGTATTTACAAAGGAGACTCTGCCGAAATTTTCCGTAAATTTTGATGTTCTTAAAAACCGCATAATTCGGCTTATGCTATTAAAACTACTTGTTTTAAATTGGTTTTCCTTCACTCTACTTCTTTTCTTGGTTTGGATTTCTGGGTTTTCGGTTTACTTAGATTACGTACGCCTCGAGACGTTCGTAGTTTAAGTGCCGGTCATGTTCCGTACTTTCGGGCCGTGACAGAAGGGTTATAGTATCTTAAAAGGGGTCATTGATGTCCGAAAGCAATTAGGGTTACGGTATAAGTTGAACTAACAAGCAATTGATAGAAAAGGGTCCGCGGAAATTTGGGCAGTATAAAGGACATACTCAAGAAATTTCGGCAGCGTAACGGCACGGAACTGATCGTGGAAAAAATTCGTATGGCGCGTTGTAGTGTTTAAGATGTGGTGGTGAGTTCTACTCCTAATAACTAATGGTTCGAAGCAAGAGTAATGTTTTTGTTGGTTTTTGATGATGCTCTATATTGGCGATCTCCCAGATCAGGACATGTGGCAGATGACGTATCCCAAAACTCAGAAGAAAGGGCCCACAGGGGCCGACCAGGCCGACCGACCTGCAAGCACAAACTGGCTCTCCTCAGGACCCCCTGCAAATTGGCCTCCTCGGCCTCTCGGCTCGCCCCGAGCTACCACAGGACCAAGACTCCTCGGCCCTCCCGCTCGTTCCCGAGCTCCCCTGCCGAGGCCATCTTCCTCGGCCCCTCCGACCGACCAACTCCACCACTCACAGGCATAACCGCCGCTCTGCAAATCTCTCCATGCGCAGATTCTCCGCCGGCAACATCCCACGTTCCACGCCATCACGATCCCCATTAACGGGCGATCCGCTCGTTATGCGGGCGTGACGTCGGGAGCGTAACTGCCAGCGAGATCCTCGCGCCTGCTGCCGCCACTATATAAACCCCCATCACAGAGGGGTCAAGTAAGCTTTTTTCACCCCACTTAGCCGTTACTCTGCTCGGATCTTGTGCTAACTTGATCGTCGGAGGGTCCTCGGTGGTACCAAACCACCCCGGGACTTCTTTGCAGGTACTCGGCGTAGACTCCTCAAAACCACCAATCTCCTGAAAACCCATTGAGACCCACACGCAACAGGAGATCACCTCCAAGATCCACCGGGAGATCGACGGAAGAAAACATCTGACGGAGACCCGAAAAGGACCTCCATCAGTTGGCACCGTCTGTGGGAACACGAAACTCCACAAAAAACAAAGTTGGCCTTCCGATCTCCATCCACATGGCAAGCGATCACCCTGAAGATTCAGGTACCAGCTGCCGCCTCCCCCTCACCGGAGGCGCGGATGAACCTCCTCCGGCGACCGTCATCAACGCCCTCGCCGGCCGAATTGATCGACTATAGTCCCTCGTGGAGGCGCTCGTCCGCGTCCAAACGGCCGGGCCAGGGCCCCAGATCGCCGCTCCTCCACCTCCAGAAGACTCTGCCCTCTTCGGCATGGCTGACCACCGGCAGGATACGACCCATGGCTACAGATCTCACGGGCCGATACTTCAGGGGGTGAGAGTCGCAAGGAGGCTCGAGGCGAGGCGCTTTGGCGGCGAATCTTGGTGTGGAGCTGTGGGGCGCCCAGCGGGCCTCAGGGGGTTGTAAAGCCCCGGCGACGCCCTCCAGATGGAGTACATCAGCAGCTGCAGCAAGGGAGAGCGCTGGGGAAGCAGCCGGCCGAAGTGGTCTTCGATGCTCCCATAGACCAACTGTACCGTGTCCTCGGTGCAGTTCTGGTCATAGAGGTATACGTCTTCGAAGTGGATGATATCGAAGATGGTAAAGGGGAAGTCTTCCATTCTCAACGACCTGTTTACGAAGGACCAGTGCTCCCTCAGCCTTATATAGCCCACTGCGCCCCAACGGAACCCAACAGTCGCCCGTTTTCACCCACAAAGTCGCTACCACGCAGCGATCATTGAGCCTCCTCTGGCAGAATCGAAACGACGCGACTCTGGCGCTTCGTCTCCCCGCGCATTCAATGCGCATGCTACGCGCACGTTCGCCGCGACCGTTCCTGTTCCCCATACTTGCCACGGGATGGTCGGGCGAAAACTCATGAAGAATCGTCCAAGAATTTACCATGCTCGGCCATCCCTGCCCGGTATGTAAGTCCATGGTAGCGCCACGGCCGTCTAACAGACGCCAAATGCGGAACAAAAACTTTTATAACTGGCGCTATCGCGTACTATAACCCGGATTTGCCATTAAAGCTAAACTAACAAACTACATAGTGGGAAGAAATGTTATACCGAACGATCCGAGTCCTTTGGTCTTCAACCATCATCCCACGCTTCGTTGCGGCTGCTCCGATCTCCTGAATCTCTAGTCTTCTCGTCCAGGTGGCACCACGTCTAGGATCTTTAAACGGGCTCCCGCCTCTGAACCGAGGCAACTCGATCATCAAGTTTGCTAAAAGAGATGACCACGATGATGTAGAGAATGAGTAGAACACTTTGTCTCGTTACGTACAAGGCTATGGACGAACGGTTAATGAAGTTGCCTTTTGAAGGAATCGGGTAAATGGGAAATGAGTAGATTAATTTCCATGAACCATAATCTTTTTCTTTTTTCCAAAAACCAACCATCATATTTCAAGAGAGGGGGCCGGCCATTTATATGGTGGAGGGGGTGAGTGTAGGAAGCAAGGAGAGTGATCATAAGTATTAAAAGAATAATGAGTCATATAACACCTTGCACTAATCATTTAATGAAAACTATGATTCATAACCCTTAGTCATCATCTAATTAATGCACCATTAATGAACAAATGAGTCACTAGCCACCTCATCATCCTAGTCACCATCTAGAAGCTTCCACACTCATCTCAAGAAAAGATAAATCCGTCTTTAACCAAATGTTAAAGACGGGCGATAGAAAACTGGAAACTGGCAACTTCCAAAAATAATCCTGAAACGAATTTCAGGATTACCCCGTATCAGTATAAACATACCCGCATTTGTATTGCGACCGAATACAAATACAACTGAGACAAAGATATTATATCTACACAGTATAATACTCGGATCCAGTTTAAACCAAAGCCGACCAGTATTATCTGCCCGAAAAATGACACGTGCGAAAACGCACGTGCATTTTCCGAACCCTGCCATAAAACCATACGGCCTCTACTACGTTTCGCCCGAACTTGGGAAACTGTCTGTAGGGGACTCTAATGACTCATCAACACATTGGCACTGGGTATAACCTCTAGCACGTCAGAGGTACAAGCTGTACGTAACGGTTGCCTATGTATTGATTGAAAGGGAAGCTGACGAGCGAACTCATCCATAAACCCTGCTGAGCCTAACAGTGACAATATACATACAGTCCGGTCCGTTAGTCTAAAGAGTATCGCATATCGAGTCTAGGGGGGTGGATAAAGTCAGACCCCTAATAACGCGATAATTCGTGTCAGTATGAAGCCCATCACCACCTGAGAAACTACTGATCCAAATCAGTAATTCTCCACTACCCTGGCCGAGGATTTCTAGTGATGGCCACCCGTGCACTGTGCGACATCAACCCCCAATACCGGGAGAGACGAATCCCCGACGATCCGCTCACTGCCTCCATGTGGCTCGGGACTGTACCCAAAAAATACCTATTTGCATGACTCCTTTGAGCTATGGTAGGGTAGAAATCAAAGCACAGTGGGAACTCACACGAGACAAATGACGATCTCAGGTCGACAAACTAACCTGTACACATGTCACCAGGGAACTGCTATCTGACGATATGTATAATACCAACTAGCATGTTCCCGGCGAGTCCTGTCCGGTGTACTCATAACCTAATGAGCACCTGTATACATCTTAGGTGATCCATCTGACACCAGTGGCTTGTGAGACATGCCACCGCCCCTCGTTGGGGTCTCGACTGTATACACTAGTCTACTCTGGAGTATCAATGCCCTGTTTCGAAACTCCCACGACTAGGGACACATTTAAGGATGTGCTTATAGACCCCAGCTCCCACGTATATGATCGCCATCATACTGCTGGTAGTCAAGCAAGAATCCTATGAGCTCTATCATCATGCAATAGTGAACTAAAGCATGTATACGATGATAAAGACAAACCAGATAGCATACTATCATCTCGAGCAAGACTGTCATATCGGTATAGGTCCTGCGTCAATCATTGCAATCACGTTCCTGCGATCCAATAATTGACTTTGCGGGCACTATCTCCAACACGGTAGCTTCCCTACACGCAACACCGGGATCAAAGACCTTGCCGAGAGGCAACCGCGCAGCTTCACTGCCCGGTTATCCTTAGCAGGCCTACTACGGCCCCTGCAACACTAAGGATCAAAGTCCTCCGTAGAGGCAGCCGAGCCGCTTCCATGCTCAGCTATCCCTGACCGGTAGCTTCCCTACTCGCAACTCCAGGGATCAAAGCCCTCACTGAGAGCCAACCGCGCAGCTTCACTGCCTGGTTATCCTTAGCAGGCCTCCTATGGCCCCTCCAACGCTAAGGATCAAAGTCCTCCGTAGAGGCAGCCGAGAGGCTACCCTGCTCGGCTATCCCTGACTAGTAGCTTCCTACCACAACCGACAGGGATCAAAAGCCCTCCCAGAGGCAGTCGAGCCCGACCCTCACTCAGCTATCCTTCAGGACAAAAGCCCTCGCCAAGAGGCACCGGGCAGCAACCCTGCCCGGCCAAGGGTCCTTGGTAGGCTTCTTACAGCCCCTCCCGCGCTAAGGACCAAAGTCCTCTTTTCAGGCGGTCGAGCCCGACCCTTGCTCGGCTATCCCCGGCAGGTAGCTTCCTACCACAACCGATAGGGGTCAAATTCCTCGCCAAGAGGCACTAGGCAATAACCCTGCTTAGTCCCCATCCTGAAGGATCAAAAGACCTCACAAAAGGCAACCGAGCCCGACCCTTGCTCGGTCATCTTCGGCTGGTAGCTCTCTACCCATGACTGCAGGGATCAAAGCCCTCGTAAGAGGCATCCGAACGGCTACCCCGCTCGGTCATCCCAGGCTGGTAGTTGCCTACCCATGATGCCAGAGACCAAAAAGCCCTCTCCATGAGGCAACCGCGCAGCTTCACTGCCCGGTTATCCTTAGTAGGCTTCTTACAGCCCCTCCAACGCTAAGGATCAAAGTCCTCCTTGGAGGCAGCCGAGCGGCTACCCTGCTCGGCTGTCCCCTGCCAGTAGCTTCCCTACTCGCAACGCCAGGGATCAAAGCCCTCGCCAAGAGGCAACCGCGCGGCTTCACTGCCCGGTTATACTTAGCAGGCCTCCTACGGCCCCTCCAACGCTATGGATCAAAGTCCCCCTTAGAGACAGCTCAGCAGCTACCCTGCCCGGCTATCCCTGACCGGTAGCTTCCCTACTCGCAACGCCACGGATCAAAAGTCCTCCCAGAGGCAGTCAAGCCCGACCCTCGCTCGGCCATCCCCGGCTGGTGGTTGCTTGCTCGCAACGCCAGAAACCAAAGCCCTCGCCAAGGGGCAACCGAGCAGCTTCCCTGCTCGGTCATACCCAGCAGGCATCCTCCTGCCCAACAGACGCTGCGATTTTTTAGCCCTCATAATGAGGCCACTGAGCCCATTTATGCTCGGCACAACTACGGCGGACATCTCTCTGCCCATCACATGCAGCGGATCCGAAGCCCCAACAAGGGACATCAGGTCTATCCAAGTCTGAGCGATCCCCACTCGACTTCGGGGCCATAGAGATGCCTCCTTCTCAGCAGCACTTGGCACACTTGGCAAGTGATCAAAATCAACTCGACGAACGATCGCTAGATAGATAGCCGACCTGACATGGAAGCCCAACAGTGCAAGCAAAGATATTTTACGAGCATTCTTCACAAGCAGAAGATAAAGTGCAAACTGATGAAACCAAAAAAGTTTTACTACCAAAAGCGAAGTCTTTACAAAAAATATTTTGGGCTCCCCAGCCTTACAGACTGCCCGGAGGCTTACAAAAATTACAGAAGCGGCAAAATAAAAGGAGGAGGAAGACAGGGGCTTTAGGCCTCAGGGCCAGGCACGACCTCGGGGTACTCGATATCTACCACGAGTCAGGCAGGGTCCTCGGCCAACTCCTTGTCAGGAATCTCCTCCCCCTGCTCATCGGCGTCCGCGAGGGGGTATTCGGCCTGGAGCTCTTCATCGGCGAACACCGGCATCCGAGCCTTGATGGCATCGAGGGCCTCATGCCAGATGCAGGTGGTGGCCATGACTAAGTCATTGTAGAAGTCCTTCGACTTCTTATAGCCCTCCACCGCCTTCGCCGCCGAGAGGTCGGCCTGCTCCGCCGCCTTGACCGCCGCCCCCAGCTCCTTTTAGAGGGTCCTTACCATCTTCTTCAGGTTGTCAGCGAGCGCCTGAGCGTCCTCAAGCTTGACCTCGGCAGCCACGGTGACCTCGCGGTGCCGGGCAGCCTCGGCGACCTCGCGGTGCCGGGCAGCCTCCCGTTTCCCGGCCTCCACCTCTCCCTCCAGGGAGGCAACCCTCGCCATCGCCGCCTCCAGCTCCTGCTTGGAGCTCTCTTCCAGCGAGGCAAGTTGGTCCGCGGCCTTCATTGCCGGGGCTATCACCTCGGCCTCCATGCGTAAGGCAAGGGCGACGTGCTGGAGGACCTGAAAAAAATAAGAAAGAGGTCAGAAAGACGAAGGAAGCACCAAATCTCACAAACAACCGAGCACTTACCTGCACGGGCTCTTGGGCGATGGACGCCATCTGGGCCCTGAAGGTCCCCCCCCGGGACCCTGCCCCTTGCCGACCTCTCTATTTCGTGCAGCAGGCTATCCGTGACAGATAGCCCCGAAGGAACCGCGAACTGGAGGTCCCCCTCCTCCACCATGATCGGCGAGGACGGATCCCGAGGAGGCCTCCGAGAACCCCTCTTGAGTGGCTCTGATGGAGAGCCGGTCTCCTCCTCCGAGACCGGGTCCTCCAGAAATCGAGCCCGCTTCCGGCCCGGCGCTCTGCTAGGCCCCGAGGTGGGATCCGTCCCCGAACGCTCAAGGGACGATGCCACCGGAGGCGCTGGGACAGAGGCCGAAGGAGCCGGGGCAGGCTTCAAACGGGAAGAGCTGGCGCCTCCAGCCTTCGTGACCTTCCTCGGCTGGCGCATGGAGGCTCGGAGCTCGTCCATATCCATGGGTCCTGCACAAAACCAAATGCAAAGAAGTGAGCGAAACATGCAATATAAAATCCAAAAAGCAAGCCTAACTTACCGACGAACTCGACGGGGCTGAGTCCGGCCTAACTCAGGACCCTTTCAGACAGCAACACGTCAAATCAAGGGACGGGCTCCCATGATGCCACTCTCACCGCGGGTTCCCCGGCAAGCACTTTCCCTCGACCACTTGGTGGGCACGGGCCAGTCCTCGCCCTCGGGCGGCGCGACGAAGAAAAACTTCTTCTTCCAGTCATGAATGGAAGAAGGCAGGGCAACGGCCCCTGTCCCGGCAGCGCCCCCTGTCACTTTCTAAAAGAGAGGTAGACCCACCTCGGGTCGCCCGCTCGGCCCCCAGGATGATTTTTGAAAATAAAGGAAGAATCAAGGATGGAGAGGCTGAAGGGAACCGCCTGTAGCTTCAGGTGGATCAGGAACCCGAGGAGAATCCTCCATAAGTTCGGCACTAGCTGGCCAGGGGCTAACCCGAAGAAGTTCAGCGCTTCGACAACCTCGGAAGAGATGGGCAGGCGCATTCCACCCAAAAAAGCTTCCAAATACGACGATATCCCTATCCCGTAGTTGGTCCGCCTTCTTTCCCTCCTCGGCCAGATGAAGCGTATAATGTGAGGGGATGTGGAAGCGAGCCCGAGCATTGCCAAGCTCGTCCTCACGCCTCACCCAACACGACGCGCCGGGGTTAGTGTCTACCGCCTCCTCCCTGGGGGCTACCCTCGCTGCACGATCCCGGGAAGAGGATTTGACCCCTGCTCCCCGGGAAGACTCAGGCTCAACTAGAAGGTCCCTAGAACCTACTCCTATGGCATCTACAGATTCTACGAAAGAGAACATCTAACCTGAAGAAGAGAGATCCTCGGGAAACGAAGGCAGAAGAATGAAGACGAGCGCCGAGCAACAAGGATTTAGAGCGAGGAAATATGAAGGAGTAGGGGCCCTAGAGTGGGCCCCGCCCCTATTTATCACTGCAATCGCCCTCATCCAACGGTGACCTTCTCCCGCCAAAACGCCTCCTCGCGCCCAACGGCCGCGATCGCTCCACTTGTCGTTCCCACACTGGGCCGCATCCATCAGACGCCGCAGGTCTGCACACGTCAAGTCGGCCAACCGACGCTTGACACGCGGACTGTCGTTTCAGTGACAGGATGCACGAACCGGCGCACCTTCCTTAAATGCAAAGATCTCGTCCTGATTCACTGGTAGAAAAGACAGCTGACAGCCCGGGGACGCGTCCCGACGAAATCTTAAGAGGGAGCTCACCCCGGGCGGCCCGGCAGTCCATTCTTGACCCGACCCGCCAGCTGGTCGGGACAAGAGTGGGGAGCTAATGATGATGCTCTATATTGGCGATCTCCCAGATCAGGACACGTGGCAGATGACGTGTTCTAGAAATCAGAAGAAATGGCCTACAGGGGCCGACCAGGCCGCCCCTGTACCCGACCGGCAAGCACAAGCTGGCTCTCCTCAGGACCCCCTGCAAATTGGCCTCCTCGGCCTCTCAGCTCACCCCAAGCTACCACATGACCAAGACTCCTCGGCCCTCCCGCTCGTTCCCGGGCTCCCCTGCCGATGCCGTCTTCCTCGGCCCCTCCGACCGACCAACTCCACCACTCACAGGCGTAACCGCCGCTCCGCAAATCTCGCCATGCGCAGATTCTCCGACGGCAACATCCCACGTTGCACGCCATCATGATCCCTATTAACGGGCGATCCGCTCATTACGTGGACGTAATGTCAGGAGCGTAACTGCCGGCGAGATCCTCACGCCTGCTGCTACGTGCTGCCGCCACTATATAAACCCCATCACAGAGGGGTCAAGTAATCTTTTTTCACCCCACTTAGCCGTTACTCTGCTCGGATCTTGTGCTAACTTGATCATCGGAGGGTCCTCGGTAGTACCAAACCATCCCTGGACTTCTTTGCAGGTACTCGGCGTAGACTCCTCAAAACCACCAATCTCCTCAAAACCCATTGAGATCCACACGCAACAGGAGATCGCCTCCAAGATCCACTGGGAGATCGACGGAAGACAACATCTGACGGAGACCCGAAAAGGACCTCCATCAGTTTTTCATAGCAACTAGATATATCCTTATATTAGATCGATTTTAATATAATAATTAATTATTATTTAAATCCATATTAATGGTTGTAGATTTAACAGTGAGGGTGATGCTGGTAAAGTCATATTAATGGTTGTAGATTTAACAGTGAGGGTGATGCTGGTGAAGTTACAAGAGATCGTGATGGATTCAAGAGGGAAAGAGAAAGGGGCATAATAGATTTTTATCTTGGTTTGTATCTAAGTCGACTTTAAACGTCCATATCACCCTCTCTGGATTTTTGTGGCATGTGTGAGAAGGCTGTGGCGTCGGGCTCGAAGTCACGAAAGCGCTGCTGTTCTTATTTTATTTTCGGAGCTCTAGATCATGAGAGATGGGTGAAAGAGGGGGGCTGCAACTAAACCTAACCCTTTTCTCTCGCAGCCGTCGGATTGAACGCGCAGTTGACCAGATTCCGCCACGTGGCGCTTAGTTGCAGCGGATATAGACTCTTTTGGGTCCTGTGCTCTGCACGTAAGTGGGTGGGGCCGTCTGTTTTTCTTTTGTTTTTCTTTTTCTTTTAAAAAATTGTTTTCTAAACCTTTTACTTCATAAAAGACCCATTTAAAAATAGTTTTAAATACCGAAAAATTCCAATAAAATCTAGAAAATTTAAAATAATTATTTTATCGTTTATAATAATCTTTAATATTTTAAAATAATTAATTTTTTTTCTAAAATTCCCATTTTAATGTTAAATTTTTCACTTTAATAAGAACGGTTTAGAAATAATTTTAAATATCGAAAAAATCTAAATAAATTCTAGAAAAATCTATATAATTATTTCCTCCTTTATGATAATTTTTATCCCAAAATAATATTCTTTTCTAAATAATAAACTTCTTTTCATTTCAAATAAATTCTGAAAAAAATCTTTAAACATACAAATAAATAATTAAAATTTATTTTCTCTGTACAAAAATTATATTAGATATTTCCAAAATTAAGTAAACCTTTAACTAATAATATCATTCAATATAAATCTGAAATACCTTTGAATGGAAACTATTAACATTAAAATATCATAAAAGAAATATTTAACTCGAAAAATAAAATAGGATTTTATTTACAGTATGAAAATTACGGTCATTACAATCTACCTCTTGAAATTACAGAAGAAGTAAATAGAGAAAAAGATGACACACCTAAAAACAAAACTTCTCTTTTTTAGAAAACAAACTTTTTTTAAAACTAAAAATTTGACAAATATGTCCGGCCGTTACACAAAGCCATAGATTTTTTTTGACAACCGAACAGTTTTGACTAGCCTAGAGGGTCCCATGACACACACATCCACGCACGTCCAGAATCGAACTTGGGCGTGCACATTTAATTAAAGAAAAAACGGGGAAGGAGAAAATACCCCGTGCTTGTGGGGGCTCGAACACGAGACCTCCCATGCCGTACACCTATGCCACAATCAACTGGGCTCATGAGCTATGGGTACACAAAGCCACAGATTGGTTCAGAGAAATCCTCACAAGCCATCTGGCTCTACAACGAAATCATCAAGGCATCAACTTTTGATGGCAAAGACTTGGACCAATGAGCAGTAACCCAAATGAGCTAGGCTTTTCAAGAAATTTATGGTAATTTTGGTGGGTAAGGTCAGGGAAATTTGTGGTGAAGATCTTGCACCCATCGGTGACCACGTCATGAAAATGGGTTAAGTCAGTTTGGCAAGATTGGGTTCCGTTAGGGTTGCACATATTAGGGTGGCTTTAGGGTTGATGTAATACCCTAGTATTTTCATACAGTATAACTTGGTATTTTAAGTTTTACTTATAATTCTTTTATTTATTTATTTGGGTTGCGAGTGACTCGAATAGTCGTAGTGGTTTTCCGAACCGATCCGCATGTTTAGAACCCAGTATGGTGCTATATTATGTCTGATATTTACCAGTAAACTGTATCTATTATATATATTATATCTTTATATATCTATTTATAGTCACAAGATATGAATAAATAATATTTTTCTAACTGACTTTACATAACATATCACGCCATATCTTATTTTTGTTCTTATCTATTATGTTCAAATCCCAAAATATAAGATAACCAAATATTTATTAAACCTTTATATTTTTTACCGTGGTCCCGGACACGCACAGGATACTATTGAGTTATATCGACGATTCCATTAATTGATTTCAAATACCATTAGGATAAATAACCTAGAAATACAGACTTTAGGATACACGTGATATACCTATAGCCCACTGTTTTTACACCTGTGATTATTATTTATACTCATGTCTTCTTTATAGCATACTATTCTGGTTATTACTGTAGTTATTGATATTTATGACGCACTGACGTCTGGGTTTTACATGGCCCAGTTCCTTTGATCTTGTCGCAGGAAGATCAAGAGTTTTTTGGTAAGCAAGCTGAGCAGTGAGGAGCTTGATAATTAGTTTTAGAGATACTTAGTTTATTTTATTTCCGTAGTTTAAGTTTATCGTTGTGATCCTCTGTGGGACGTGATTTGGATATTATTTCTTTATTGGATCTTTATTTGTTTCCGTTATATACATTTCTTGATTATTATCTATTGTGGCAGATGGTAGCTAGATTTTATTTACTATTCTTGATATTTGATTGACAGCCGTAATGTGACTATGGAAAGATCTTTCTTCGCCATAACTAGTATGGTTGGCTCTGTCACGTACCGTATTTAGGTATTTGGGAAGCGGAGCGTGACAAGATTTGGTTGGTATCAGAGACAAATGTTTTAGGATTAGTCAGGTTTGGTTCTTTTGTAGTTGGGTATTGGATCCAATACACTAACCAGGAAACCCGGAATTAGAAACATATCCTTCCATATGACTACCTTGCTAGTCTTGAATCTATAGTTTATCGACTTCTTCTTTATTGGATCATGTTTATCGTTGCTAACCCTTTTCAGTGTTCCTGGCTTCATATTATTAGAGTTTTATAGGAGAGAGAAAGATTTGATAAAGATACCTGAGGATTTTGTGCGCCCAACTCCTCACTTCCGCTGCCGTTCCGCGGCCAATTGCCCACTTCTGCCGCGGTTTCGCCGCACTATGGAGGGACCTCTTGATAATTTTTCTTCAGTGCTCCCCTCTGCTCCTCTAGACTATTTTGAAAGTCACTGAATCTCTAATTCCTTACTCCAGTTACTCCAGATTCTCTTGCAAAACTCGCACAATAATCGTTAAATACACAAGATGCGGTTTTGAATTTTTTTTTATGGTTGCCAGATTTAAGAGTTCAACTCGAATAGCAAAAAAAAATACGACCATTTCCCCGGTAATGGTGTCATTTGATTGATGTGTTTAAAGATGTGTTCGTAAAGTAACCGCAATCAGGACGGTATCGCTAGTAGCTAGCCGCAATAAGTACGGTTCGTCCACAGGAAAACATGAACTTTTTTCTTGCTTTAGACGGGTTGATGGAAGGAGGAGGATTGGTTGTAGTTACGGATATACTACGGATATAAGATTTATAAAGAATGGGCTTGTAGGGTTCATAGGACTTAGTAGTAATGGATAAATAATTAAAAATGACTCATTTTATCTATTAATAGTTTAAAACTAGATCGATAGTGATGAATGTGGATTAGGGTTCTTTTGGAAGAAACTAGGGTTTCCCCACTCTTAACCCTTGTCCTTGCATTGATCTCTATTCATGTTTATCCCTTAACAAAACAAGTGTTGAACAGATCTCAAATCGTGGTTGTGACCAGCAATAAATTGGTAGCGCGTCCGATAAGAATGTTAACATTTATTTTGCTAAAGTTTATAAACTTTAAAATATATAAAAGAAGTTAAATAATTTTATCATCCATTGATCTACCCTAGCCTACGAACCCTATCAAATTAGGAATTACTCGCTCATGGTTTGAGATTTAGAAGAAATGATGAAGAAGAATGAAAGCGTGATTAAGATGCAGAAAGTAGTGCAGAAAGTAAGTGCGGAAAGTAATTGCAAAAAGAATAATAAAAATACTACTTTTATTAATCAACTATTTCATACAACTCTTCTTTTTGAAAGTCGATTACAAAGAACCCTAGTTTTTGCTCTCGCTCTCTCTCTCTCTCTTATTAGAGGTAGATGACTAACTGATGATCATCTGGATGCGTGGATCGCTTTGAATCTCTTGTTCTCTTCGGTTTGATGATTTTAGATGTGAAGCTCTCGGTCCTATTTATAGTCACAGAAACTAGAAACCCTAGATAATATCTATGAATATACGTTGATATGATCTAATCACCAAAATATTTCATCAAACAACCCAAGATATGCCGCGAATCCGCCGCAAATACATGCATTTGGCCGCCCTTCCGCGGCAATGTAGTGGGATTAGGGTTTGGTATTTTTGCTGCTCACTCTTGTTGACATGTGGAGATCTCTTCGATATCTGGATTCTGAGAATAATGCTCTGAATCTCTACCGTTGCTAAATCTTACGATTTGCTTTCATATTTCGACAGATTTGATTCCAATATCTCAGATCTCCAACCTGAGCTAATCTGCACAATATCTCATATCAAAATGTTAGTAGTATTTGGTATTTTTGATATATTATCATAACCATTTTATATGATATTATATGTTAAGAATATTGATTAGAAATATTTGATATGATATGCATATTTTAGTTACTAATATTTTATATAAATATTATATGCATGTATTTTCTCTCATTATGTTATTTATAATGTAGAAACATATGATAATAAAGTTTTTACACATAAACCCTAATATGTTCTATAATTACAATAAATACCTTTTAGAACTTAACAATAGTGGGGAAAATAATCATTCAAATGTATAATATTTCAGACTAATCACTTAGCCATGCTTCAACCATGCCACAAATATCTCCATTTTCCACTTCATTAATCTATTTGCAAAATAGATAAATCCAAATAATTAGGTGTCCCCTTCTAGAAGCATGTCTTATGAAATTACAAGAATGCCCTCACCGTATATACATACCCGTATTCGTACTGTAAAAATACGAATACAATTGGATAATAATAATCCAATAATATAATAATAGAATCCGGCTTAAACCAAAGTCCACTAGTATTATCCGTCCGAACAACATCCGTGTAGCCAGTACATATATATGATCGGAACCCTGCCGTAAATCCATACGGCCTCTACATCATTTCGCCTGAATCAGGGAAACCCTCTATGTGGGACTCTAAAGACTCAACAGTACACTGGCGGTGGGTTTAACCACAAGTCCGTCAGTAGCACTAGCTGTACGTAACGGTTACCCAGGTATCTGTCGAAAAGAAGACCGACGAGCGAACTCATCCGAACCCCTACTGAGCCTGTTCGTGACAATCTCCATGCAGTCCGGTCTGTTCGTCTGAGAGTGTCGCATGCCACATCTAGGAGGTGGAAAACATCAGACCCCTAATAACCTGACAAGTCATGTCGGTGTGGCTCAAGACCATCCGAGAATCTACTGGTTCAACTACTAGTAATTTTCAATCCGCTGTGGCCAGGGACTTATGGTGTTGATCAACCGATCACAGCGTGACATCGACTCCCTAAACCGGGAGAGACGAATCCCCAACAGTCGCTCACTGCTTCCATATGGCTCGGGACTGTACCCAACTAAATCCTGTTTGCACGCCTCAGTAGAGCCGTGGTAGAGTAGTAATCAAATCACGGTGGGAACTCACACGAGACAAATGACAACCTCAGATCGACAGACTATCTGCACTCATGTCACCAGAGAACTGCTATTTGACGCTATGCTTAACAACTCCAATTTTAGTGTACAAAAATTTGATTAAAAATATATGTATACTTGGGGTATTTGCATTTACTGTGAGTACTATAAGTAATTAATTTGCTTTTTAGTAGCAAGAAGGAGCTTGTAGCTCACTAGTAAGACCTTGCACTGCTGAACCAAAGCACCAGAGTTCAAATTCCATACCCTACATTATTTTTTAATATTGTTTTATTTTGAATTTTTAGAAGTCCAAGGGTCTACACGTGCATAACTCGTAAAAACCCCACTACACTAATAAAATAAACTATCCTAGGAGGTAGATGATACGACGAGGAACCCAACGCACGCCTGACTCGGCCGAATCGGCCGGCGACTCGACCGACTTAGGCCGCCGCCGCCTGCCGGACTCGGCCGGACAGCCGAATCTCCAACATGAAAGTTAGACCTCTGTAAGTCCACGTTGCCCACCCCGGTACTTGCGGGGAGGCGGAAAACGGAATAAAAATCAAATTTTTATCAACTTAGACAACATGGACTAGACAAAGAAGGATCTTTGCTAAACAAAAATAAGCTAAAGCTAACTAGAAACTAGCTAAGTGTTAGAAAGGTTATACCTAGGGCTTTATGTCCTTCTCTCCTTGCTCCTTGGAGTAGTGGAAAGAGGTCACCTTTGTCGTCTTCTCATGTCGAAGAAAGATCCACCCGAAAGCCTCAACCTTTGGCTTCAACTCCAAACTAGAAGTAACTAGGGTGCAAGAAGTGCTAATCCTTGAACCCTAGATGAGAGTAGAGATTATCAAGAAGAGATTTTTCTCAAGCTCAAGTGTTTCTCAACACATGAGAGGGGAGAGCTTGAGGGAGAGGAAGAACAAGAGAGAGAAAGGAAATCATAGAATGAGAGAAAATATGAAGCATTCTCTCATATATGTGTGAATTATTGTAATTAGATAATTAGCTAGATAATTGTCATGGTTAATCAAGACATGACCATTATCATTTCATTTTTAATGCAATTTGCAAGGATCAAAGAGCATCTTCCAAATGAAATGATGATGGTCAAAGTGTCAACCTAGGTCAACAAGTCAAGGAGGTTAAATGGTCAACAACCATAACCATGCACAATTATTTAAACTAATATCAATTAACCATAATACACATATAAGCATTAGGGTTAATAAAATGACAATAGTCATTAACCCTAATCAAAGTCCTCTCCCTCTGTCTCAAACAACTGTGCATACGCACCCGTATTCGTGATCCGAGGAACACGAATACAAAGAGTAAAACCAATCCCAAATCATATACTAGGATCCGGCTTAAACCAAAGCCCGCTAGTATAAGCTGTCCGGACAGCAAACGTGCACAAGTGCACGGATGTGAACGAACCCTGTCGCAAAACCATGCGCCCTCTACTCATTTTGCCTAAAGGAGAATAGCTCTCTGTGTGGGACTCTAAAGACTCGACACTACGCTGGCAGTGGGTTTAACCACAGACCGCAAGCGGCACTAGATGTACGTAACGGTCCCCAGGTAGATGTCGATAAGAAGACTGACGAGGTGAACCCCATCTGAACTCCTACTGAGCCTGTATGTGACAGTCTCCGTACAGTCCGGTCTGTTCGTCTGATACATCGCATGGAGGGTCTAGGGGGCGGTGAACGTCAGTCCCCTAATAGCGGTACAAGTCGTGTCGGAGTGTAGCCCAGAACACCCTGAGATAACACCGGAAACCTACCAGTATATCTCGCTTGCCTTGGCCAGGGACTACTCGTGTAATGGCTCTCCTAGACACAGCGCGATGTCAACCCCCAATACCGGGAGAGACGAATCCTGTCTAACCGTCACTGCCTCCAAGTGCTTCGGGACTGCACCCAAAAACTACCTGTTTGCACGACTCCTTTGAGCCGTGGTAGGGTAGTAATCAAAGTGCAGTGGGAACACACTCGAGGCGAAGTGACAGTGTCAAGTCAGCGGACTAAGCTGTACTCATGTCACCTAGGAACTGATAACTGACGATAGGTATAATACCAACCAACAGTTCCCGACGAGTCCTGTCCAGTGTACTCGTAACCTAACGAGCACCCGCATACTATCTCAAGTACGACATACTGACGGCTGTGGGACAGACCGTCTCCCACGCTGGGATGAGAAGCGCATACGCTAGTCTACTCCGGAGTATCGATGCCCTGTCTCGATAGTCCAACGACTAGGGACCTTTATAAGGATGTGCTTATGGATTACCCAGCCCCCACGAGTGTGAGCGCCATCACAATGCTGGTAATCCAGCAAAGATCCCAAGGGCTCTACTAATATGTATATCAGCAATATGCTAAAAGAAACACATGCACATATTAAAGCAGAGACAAACCAAGTAGCATACTACCATTTCGAGCAAGATTGTTTATACAACTGTGAATATCCCAAGCTTCCATCAAGTAATATACAAACTAGTATGTTACAGTAATGGTCTCTAGGGCATATACACTAACAATCTCCCACTTGCACTAAGGCCATGTACTGGCGTATCGAAGACCTATCATCTCGATCAGCCGCTCGAACTGAGTCTGGGGCAAGGCCTTGGTGAATGGATCTGCAGTGTTATCTTCTGAAGCAACCCTCCGAACCTCGATCTCCTGGCGATCCACGATCTCCCTGATCAGGTGATACCGCCTTAAGATGTGTCTGGATTTCTGATGGGACCTGGGTTCCTTCGCTAAAGCTATAGCCCCGTTGTTGTCGCAATACAGAGGTATTGGGTCAACAATGGACGGAACCACCTGAAGTTCTTTCAAGAACTTCCTTATCCAGACAGCTTCTTTTGCGGCATCAGATGCAGCGATGTATTCCGCTTCCATAGCCGAGTCAGCAACGGTTTCCTGTTTGGAGCTCTTCCAACACACCGCCCCTCCTTTGAGGGTAAAGACAAAACCCGACATGGACTTGGAATCATCCTTGTCACTCTGGAAGCTGGAGTCAGCAAAGGCCTCAATCTGGAGGTCTTTTCCGCCATACACCAAGAACATCTCCTTAGTCCTTCTCAGGTACTTGAGAATGTTCTTTACTGCTATCCAATGTTTCTCCCCAGGGTTTGACTGATACCTGCTTACCACACTCAGTGCATAAGCCACATCCAGTCTAGTACACAACATCGCATACATTATAGAGCCTACCGCAGAAGCGTAGGGTATAATAGACATGCGATCCCTCTCCAAATCAGTCTTGGGAGACTTCTCTTTGGAGAGGGTGATCCCGTGACAAGCCGGTAGATTACCGCGCTTGGAATCTTCCATACTGAATCTCTTCAGTATGGTGTCGATGTACCTGGACTGCGAAAGTCCTAATATCCTCTTGGATCTGTCACGGTAGATCCGGATACCCAGAATGTATGAGGCATCACCCAGGTCTTTCATGGAGAACCTGTGTGACAAGAACCCCTTGACAGATTGTAGCATAGGAATGTCATTTCCTATTAAGAGAATGTCATCCACGTATAAAACGAGGAATACTACAGTTCTCGCTACAAATCTACAATAGATGCATGGTTCATCTGGATTTTTGATAAAGCCAAATTCCTTGACCGTCTCATCAAAACAGATGTTCCAACTGCGCGATACCTGCTTTAGTCCATAAATGGACTTAAGCAACTTGCACGCCTTTCCGCTGCTCCCACTCTGAATGAAACCCTCTGGCTGGTCCATATAGACACACTCCTCTAAATGTCCATTTAGAAAAGCTGTCTTTACGTCCATCTGCCAAATCTCATAATCGTGGAAGGCAGCAATGGCAAGAAGGATCCGAATGGATTTCAGCATAGCTACTGGAGAAAAGGTTTCATCATAGTCCAAACCAGGTCTTTGATGAAAACCCTTTGCAACCAGTCTAGCTTTATAGGTCTCAACCTGTCCATCTACACCAATCTTCCTTTTGAAGATCCACTTGCATCCTACGGGTTTTACCCCATCTGGAGTAATGTCCAACGTCCATACTTTGTTGGTGTACATGGACTCCATTTCGGTCCGCATTGCATCCAGCCATTTTACCGAGTCGACGCTCTGAATGGCTTGCTGGAAGCTAGTAGGATCATCACAATCTATGATGCAATCCTCTCTATCCCCGTCAATGTGAAAACCGTAGTATCTCTCGGGCGGATGAGACTGCCTACTACTCCTGCGGAGTGGCGTGGGAATGTCCTGATCTTTCGAACCCTCTGGTTCTACTAAGCTTTCAGTAATAGCTTGTGGTTCTGGAATTTCTTCCAGTTCTATTGCGCTCCCACTTAATTCTTTTTCTATGAACTGGTGTTCTAGAAAGTGGGCATGGCGAGAAACAAACACCTTTTGTTCCTCTTCGCAATAGAAGAAATATCCCTTGGAGTTCTTTGGATATCCCACAAACTTGCACTGTACTGAGCGTGCCTCGAGCTTGTCCGCATGCTGCATTTTTACAAAAGCTGGACATCCCCATGTCTTAATGTGATTAAGATAGGGTCTCTTCCCACACCACATCTGATATGGTGTAGTAGGCACAGTCTTAGTTGGAACTCGGTTCAAAAGGTATGCAGCTGATTCTAGCGCATATCCCCAAAACGATCGCGGCCACTCAGCGTTACTCATCATGGACCGTACCATATCCAATAGGGTTCGGTTCCGTCTCTCCGATACACCGTTATGTTGCGGAGTGTATGGAGGAGTAAGCTGAGAGCGAATTCCATTCTCTTTTAAGTAACCTAGGAACTCGGCACTCAAGTATTCACCACCTCGATCAGATCTTAGTGCCTTGATACTTTTGCCTGTTTGTTTTTCTACTTCATTCTTATATTCCTGGAATTTTTCAAAAGCCTCGGATTTATGTTTCATTAAGAAGACATAACCGTACCTTGAAAATTCATCCGTAAAAGTAATGAAGTAAGAATAACCGCTTCGTGCATGTGTAGACATTGGACCGCACACGTCGCTGTGTACGAGTCCCAAGAGCTCGCTTGCTCTTACTCCGTGTCCAGTGAACGGAGTCTTTGTCATCTTTCCCTTGAGACAGGATTGACAAGTTGCATACGATTGATATTCGAACGGATCCAAATATCCTTCTGTATGTAACTTAGTCAACCTTCTCTCATTGATGTGACCCAGTCTACAATGCCATAAGAAAGTTTTATTGATTTCTGGAGACTTTCTTTTGTATGTATTCTGGACATTGAAAATCTGTGGTTGGTTTAACACGTATATACCGTTGTTCAATGTACCTGACCCAATCAAAACTTGATTAAGGTGAATGTTCACTACATTACTTACAAATGCAAATTCATAACCTTCTTTAGATAATAAAGATACAGAAATGATATTACAGGTTGCATTTGGTACATAATAACAACTACGTAAAACCAAAAAGTGTCCATCCGACAATCCCAGGTGATAGTCCCCCACGGCCTCAGCATCCATGCTAGCACCGTTTGCAACTCTGAGGGTCATGTCACCTACCTTCAAAACTCTACGCTTTCTCAACGCCTGCAAAGAATTACAGATATGAGATCCTGATCCGGTATCCAATACCCAGGATGTAGAGTTTATTGATAGACAGTTTTCAATAACATACACACCTGAAGCTGAAGCCGCAACTCGCTTCAAATCCTGTGTTCTGGCCTTCCAAGCCTTGCAATCCTGTTTCCAGTGACCACTTTTGTGACAATAGAAGCATTCTTCCTTCCCCACCAGCTTTCCCGCTACCTTTGTTGCTTTTCCTTTTCCCTTCGTATCCACTTTACTGACACCGCCTCTTGGTTTGGCGGGGGCTTTCTTCTTCTTACCCTTGGCTTTCGCCCTGGATCTAGAAGAGGAAGATCCTCCTTCAAACAAAGTGGATGTCTCCCTACTTTTCTATAGGGTGCCCTCTGCACTCCTCAGCATGTTGAGGAGTTCTGAAAGTTCAACTTCTTTTTCCTGTAAGTTGAAATTCAGGATGAACTGGGCGTAAGTGGAAGGAAGGGACTGGAGAATCAAGTCCGTATAGAGCTCATTCTCCAACGTGGTCCCAAGTTCTGCGAGCTCCTCTATATAGCCAATCATCTTAAGCACGTGTTCCGCTACCGATGATCCGACGGCCAACCTTGCCGAAAACAACTTCTTCGACACTTCGTATCTGGCGATACGAGACTGCTCTCCATACAGTTCTTTTGTATGAAGAAATATGGACTCTAGGTCCATATTCTCATGCCTCCTCTGATGTTCGTTGTCCATCGAGGCAAGTACGAGGCATTTGGCCTTTGCGCAATCTATTTCCCAGGTCTTATAGATTTCCCTATCTACGACACTGATTTTGGGACCTGGGACAGGGGGAGCTTTGGTGGTAAGGAGATACCCCAGCTTGTCGTAAGTGATTGCCATCTTGACATTCCTGAGCCAATCTTTGTAGTTTGGCCCTGTCAATATGTTTTTATCTAGTAATAACTTAAGTCCGGTCATGTTGAATGGTCGCTGTAATTAGGAGAGAGAAAAGAAACACTTTAGAATGATGCTCTTGCAAGTTTAGAGTGGTTTTTAGTTTGTCTAAACAGGATGGCTCCCACTGTCTCTCGAATCCCTTCTCAAACCGTAAAGAAATGATTAGTCGGGATCAATCTCACCGTACAGTACTTGCTTAATCGTTCAGCCAGGCCAGTGTCGGTACTTCGAGGGAGGTTTTCCAACGCTTTCGCGAAGTTCCTTAATTAAGTAACCTCTTTTCCCTGTGGGCGTAGCCCCGCTAACACCTTTCTAGACACCTACTAGGTTTATAGCATTGATCGTTAAGTGAGAGTTTTCCCGAGGAGTAGCATATACTCACAGTAGGATCGGGATCCAAATATCATCGCGTGATAAAACCGAAGGAATCCTACTAGAATCATCACACTCCAAATGGTATGCAGCGCTAGCAAGTTTCAGTACTTATGAAACTCCCGATGTGGATTTTTGCCCCATACTCTTATGACCTTGACTTTGGCCAAAATATCATAAGTCACATGTCAAGTTCTACCCGTCATTCTCCTGGTTAATTTGGACCCACCCGTACCTACCCTTGACTTTGGCCAAAATGGCAACACGACTGTCCCAAACCAACGCATCTATCTATGCTGCACATGAATACCCAATAGCTACCAATCACTATGCCTTGACTTTGGCCAAAATACATAGCTTGAATACTTTTTGACCATTCATGTGGAATGACGGAGGGCTACGAATGGTTTTAGCAAAACCGTGAACGTAGTGAACTTGATATAATCGATGGAACGAGATAGCTTTTAAAAGGAGTGGTTCAAGCTCCTCGTTTAAAAGTTTAGTTTTGAAAAGAACCGAGTGGTTTTCAAAGTGTTCCAATCGACTTTACTTGGTTTATTTTCTTGCATTAGTTCTTTTAATGCGTCCCATCATTTAATCCTACCATTGCAGAAAACAACCAAAATATGACGTACGCTTATGCCATTCGCATTCGCCACGGGGCCCCGTCATCACCCGTTAGGTTACTTAACTAATGACAGAGCGGGGGCTGGGCTAGCGCGGCTGTAAAACATAAGCAACGCCTAAATAGTTATCATATATAAATATATAGCAATGATAGACATTACAGATCACAGATGAATACATTGGATATACTAGGAATCCGCAATCCGTTCAAGCCTGCAACGAAAAGCGGATTACACGGTCGCGGTGAATAGCCAAATACCCCACCCAAGACCCCTACGGGTGCGGCAAACTACCCGCCAAGTACTCGAAGCGAAGCAACCTCCCTCAACACCGTGAGTAGGCCACTCGGCACTTCGAAATACCCGGTAGTTTGTGCACCCCCTCCATGGGTCTATCCTAGGAGCAAAAACAGTAAAAAGAATTATACAATGACGGCTACAACCCCAACCCGGTTGTGCAGCCATACAAATAATATTACATCAATTTACATGTTACAATGAATGAAAGAAAAAGAAACACTCATCTCACATCCACCCCGGCTATTCACCCGCGACAATCCAACGCATTCATATACACATACCATCATCAAACACAGATCACAGATATGTATAACCCCGACTAATCGACATATAGCGATTAGCCGACGTTCAATACATATAAACATCACAGATATAACCCTTATAGTCAAAGTGTAGTGAAGTTCGATAAAAATACGGATTTATAGGCTCCTAAAAACAAATTTCTATTCTGGAAAATTTGGGCACTTATAAACCATCTTAAAAATCCCAAAACCATGCCAGAAGAACACTGCACCAAACTCGACCCAGAGACGAGCCAACTCGGCCGCGGTTTGGTGGCTCTCTTCACAAAACCCTGAGATGATTTTTGGAGTATGACAAATTTTATTTTGAATAGAAAAAATTTTAACAGAAACTTGGGTTTTTGTAAACTCAGTTTTGCGATTTTTCCGATTGAACTTCCATACACTTTACTACCTAGCTAGTTTATGTTTAGTTAGGCTCTGATACCACTGTAAGTCCACGTTGCCCACCCCGGTACTTGCGGGGAGGCGGAAAACGGAATAAAAATCAAATTTTTATCAACTTAGGCAACATGGACTAGACAAAGAAGGATCTTTGCTAAATAAAAACAAGCTAAAGCTAACTAGAAACTAGCTAAGTGTTAGAAAGGTTATACCTAGGGCTTTATGTCCTTCTCTCCTTGCTTCTTGGAGTAGTGGAAAGAGGTCACCTTTGTCTTCTTCTCATATCGAAGAAAGATCCACCCGAAAGCCTCAACCTTTGGCTTCAACTCCAAGCTAGAAGTAACTAGAGTGCAAGAAGTGCTAATCCTTGAACCCTAGATGAGAGTAGAGATTATCAAGAAGAGGTTTTTCTCAAGCTCAAGTGTTTCTCAACACATGAGAGGGGAGAGCTTGAGGGAGAGGAAGAACAAGAGAGAGAAAGGAAATCATAGAATGAGAGAAAATATGAAGCATTCTCTCATATATGTGTGAATTATTGTAATTAGATAATTAGCTAGATAATTGTCATGGTTAATCAAGACATGACCATTATCATTTCATTTTTAATGCAATTTGCAAGGATCAAAGAGCATCTTCCAAATGAAATGATGATGGTCAAAGTGTCAACCTAGGTCAACAAGTCAAGGAGGTCAAATGGTCAACAACCATAACCATGCACAATTATTTAAACTAATATCAATTAACCATAATATACATATAAGCATTAGGGTTAATAAAATGACAATAGTCATTAACCCTAATCAAAGTCCTCTCCCACTGTCTCAAACAACTGTGCATACGCACCCGTATTCGTGATTCGAGGAACACGAATACAAAGAGATAAAACCAATCCCAAATCATATACTAGGATCCGGCTTAAACCAAAGCCTGCTAGTATAAGCTGTCCGGACAGCAAACGTGCACAAGTGCACGGATGTGAACGAACCCTGTCGCAAAACCATGCGACCTCTACTCATTTTGCCTAAAGGCGAATAGCTCTCTGTGTGGGACTCTAAAGACTCGACACTACGCTGGCAGTGGGTTTAACCACAGACTGCAAGCGGCACTAGCTGTACGTAACGGTCCCCAGGTAGATGTCGATAAGAAGGCTGACGAGGTGAACCCCATCTGAACTCGTACTGAGCCTGTATGTGACAGTCTCCGTACAGTCCGGTCTGTTCGTCTGATACATCGCATGGCGGGCCTAGGGGGGCGGTGAACGTCAGTCCCCTGATAGCGGTACAAGTCATGTCGGAGTGTAGCCCAGAACACCCTGAGATAACACTGGAAACCTACCAGTATATCTCGCTTGCCCTGGCCAGGGACTACTCGTGTAATGGCTCTCCTAGACACAGCGCGATGTTAACCCCCAATACCGGGAGAGACGAATCCTGTCTAACCGTCACTGCCTCCAAGTGCTTCGGGACTGCACCCAAAAACTACATGTTTGCACGACTCCTTTGAGCCATGGTAGGGTAGTAATCAAAGTGCAGTGGGAACACACTCGAGGAGAAGTGACAGTGTCAAGTCAGCGGACTAAGCTGTACTCATGTCACCTGGGAACTGATAACTGACGATAGGTATAATACCAACCAACAGTTCCCGACGAGTCCTGTCCAGTGTACTCGTAACCTAACGAGCACCCGCATACTATCTCAAGTACGACGTACTGACGGCTGTGGGACAGACCGTCTCCCTCGCTGGGATGAGAAGCGCATACGCTAGTCTACTCCGAAGTATCGATGCCCTGTCTCGATAGTCCAATGACTAGGGACCTGTATAAGGATGTGCTTATGGATTACCCAGCCCCCACGAGTGTGAGCGCCATCACAACGCTGGTAATCAAGCAAAGATCCTAAGAGCTCTACTAATATGTATATCAGCGATATGCTAAAAGAAACACATGCACATATTAAAGCAGAGACAAACCAAGTAGCATACTACCATTTCGAGCAAGATTGTATATACAGGTGAATATCCCAAGCTTCCATCAAGTAATATACAAACTAGTATGATACAGTAATGGCCTCTAGGGCATATACACTAACAACCTCTTCACCTCCCTTGTACCCCTGTATACTTTAAATATACTACCCAGTAACAGAGCCCCTTTAAAACCCTATTTACTCCATTTTATTACATTTTAAATACTTTTTAATACATTTTTCAATTCACCCTTTTACCTACCCGAAACCCTAGCCTTACCCTATAAATACAATCTATAAACACACACCTCTCACTCCAAAATTCTGATAAAAACTCTCAAGAAATCCCTAGACGTTTAGTGTACATTTGGAGTTAGCGAAGGGAGAAACTCTGGTGAAATTCCGACGACAACCCTAGGAGCTCCCGGCGACGAAACGACGCACCGGCGCCTCCTACCGTTCCCTCTTCCTCTCCTCTAATCTGAAAACCCGTAAGTCCCACCTCCTTTTCTCTATTCTTTTCTAAAAACACGTATTTCTAAATACCGACGGAATCGGAGTTAATCCGATGTCCAATTCGGTTCTTCCTAAAAATCTCACTTTTTCTTAAATACAATCATACTAAACCCTTATATATTGACTATTAAACGTTAACAAGTCGTAGTGAACAAGTTCCATATCAAAAGGATTTCTATTTCAATTGCTATCGTAATTTTTCACTAAAATACCATGCAGTTTAATTCCGACATTTAAAACATCACAATCTTGCTATACTTTTAAGTAGATCACGAGATAATGACCTACCTCCTCACAACACTCATATGCAACATAGCACAATACCTTTCGGGAACATAGAATACGGAAAAATGAAACTCTACATATAAATACCATTAACTATTAAAATCCTTTTCTACAAGATTACGTATTTTTACAAATCTTTGCAAAGTGCCGCTACAACCCATTTTAGAGAACCCGACTGGGATGGTGCGGATTATCGCACATCCTTGAGCTTAGTAGTGCGAGATGCAGACCTCCGCAAGGAGCATTCGGTCTCGAAAGATTTAAAATACAAATATCTTAAGAAAAATGAGATTTCTAGAAATATAATATATATTAAAATAATTTTTATATAAATATATATATATATATGTATCATTGAAATATCTATTTTTTGATAATATAAATATTCCTACTTTTTCCTAAAATCACAAGAATCACTTTACATTAAAATACCATAAATTCCATACAAGTTCAATGTTACAATTAAATACCATGTATAATGAAAAATAGGTTATTTTCACTATAAATATCACAAATATAAAATCTACATTTATGTCAACTCTAAAGACGATAATTCAATACTTAGGGTTTATTTTGAAAATTATAAAAAAGTAATTTTACATAAAACCCCCTCAAGTTCTATAAATTACCATAAGGACCCTAGTAAATATAGGTTTAAGCGGGACCAATCTCTTAAGCCTCAGGGAGCCGGAGAAGTGGGTGCTTGCCTATTTAAGGTAGACAACTTAACAACGGTGTTATCAACACGGTAATCGTTTTTGAAAAAGACACAAATGTTGCCGCCCATGTGTAGCGGTTACCGATAACATCAAAACAATCAGGACTTCAATTTCTTTTCTAATTGTTCTGACTCAGACCGAGTCTTATTATAATAATCTGACTTGAATATGATTCAAGTACAATCTACAATCCAACATGAATCCATGAATACATATATTCAATCTATTCAATATGTATTGACCGAACCGAACTATGGATATACTTCCATTTACATGATTCTCCAGTTACATCCATTTACTGATATCATGGTTTCGGCAAGTCATCTATCTATACAAGACAATACAATTTACAATATAACACAAACAATACAAACAAGACATCACAGGGTGTAAGGGGTAGATTGGTACGGAAGGTGTTAGAAGTGGCATGAGACTGCAAGATTAAGACACCTAACCTATATTCCGTTGCTGTTGTACCGTGGCATAACGGTTCCTTGTACTTCCGTTTGCTCTAGTCTCTGGCATATAGAGACTCCTCTCGTATACATTGGCATACTTCTGTACCAAACTACAAACAACAACAACAACAACTGAGCCTTTTATCCCAAGCATATGGGGTAGGCTACATGAACCAACATGAGAATCATGCCGGGTCCAGCACACGAATCCTCCGCCTTCACTCACTCTTATCGAACAATATACTTTCATTGAGTCCTTTGGAAACCATATCGTTTCGTATCACCTCCATCCATGTTTTCTTCGGTCTCCCTTTTGCTCTTTTGCCATTGCCCATATCGAGAGTATCTATTCATCGAACCGGTGCTTCCATAAGTCTGCGTCGCACATGACCAAACCATCTTAGCCGTTTTTCCCGCATCTTCTCCTCTACAGGTGCTACACCAACTTTTGCACGAATATCCTCATTTCGCACATTTAAAAGCGTTAACCAAATAATACAACTTTAAAAGCTACATTCTCTTTCTGTCTATTCTATTTCTCCCTTATCTTTAGGACTTACCGAGCGATTGTTCGCTGACGACATTCATTCTCTTTCTTCTTTGAAATGTTGTCAGGTGATCTGGACACTCAGGGGATCGAGCCTACTAATGAGGACTTGGACCAGCTTACCTACGACCCAGAGCTTTAGCTTCATTGTACACATTTTTATTCAGTAGTTTTCATTTATGTTATGCCACTGTTTAGGCATTGCTTTCATTCAGTTGTATTTTCTTTTCCATGTATCGTAAAAAGAATGTGAATAAATAAAGTTGTTATTTTATTATATCTTGTCTCTTGTGCATTTACATTACTTAGATACGCTTAGCGTATTTACTTCAGAGTAAATACATAGCGGTCTTATCCCGTCACCTTCGCCGTACACCGGAAAGCGGGGCGTGACAGGTTTTGTTGGAGGCCCATGCAGATCAGAGCTGTATGGAATACTAGCATATAGTTCTGTTCTGCGTGAACAACCTAAGCAATATAACACAAGAACCAGCTACTAAAACATTCTTTACAATTCATATTCCTTGAATCTTACAATTTCATATTCCTTGAATCATATATTTTGAATCTGTCCTAACCTAAATTTTTCATTCAAGGTTATGAGTTCTCCAAACAACACCAGCACCAATATCTACCACTCACGCATGCCGTCCCTGCTCCGCTCAACGAGCAAACGGTTCTGCTTGAGGCAATCCGCAGCCTCCTCGAGGGATAGCAGCAATAGACTGCTCTTTTAGTGAACCGTCCCGAGACAGAAGCACCTGGGGTGAAGCAATTCAGGGCTTTGTACCCCCAAACAGTTCTCAAGAAAGGAGAGCCCACTGGATACTGAGGAATGGGCACAGAGTATCGAAGATGATCTGGCCGCGGCACAAGTGCCAAAAATCGCTTGGGTTCGTGTTGCAAAATTACAGCTCACGGACAATGCACGGAATTGGTGGAAGGCGGAAGAAAGCCGTCTTGAACAACCCATCGAATGGAAGACTTTTCGAGATATGTTCGACGCTAAGTACTTCCCTGATACTGCCGGGTTCGACATGGAACAGCAGTTCATTCATCTGCAACAAGGTTCGATGTGGACCAAGTCGGTAGATGAATATGACGCTGAGTTCACCATACTTAGTTGGTAAGATATGTCTTAATAATTCGAATTGTTCAATATATCACATACTACACAGCTAACACAATTCTTTAACAGATTTGTGGCACACCTGATACCGACGGATGAGATCAGAGCCCGTCGATTTCAACAAGGTTTGGATTCGGAGATCCAGGCTGCACTGGCCACAGGAGATTTTCCGACTCATGAATCGGCTTTGAAAGCTGCCCACCGTTATGAGGCAGTGGTAAAGGCGAGGGGCAGATCTCGGTCTGCAGGAGTTAAGCGCCCTGTCAACCAGATAGCAGGAGGAGCCTCGTCAAGGCCATCTTTTGTGCCAAGGCAACCGGGAGTACCAAACAACAGGCCCGGCCTAGCCTTTTGTACCTACTGCAAGAGAACTGGACATATGATGAAGGACTGCCGGTGAGCCAACCGTCTTTGCTTAGTCTGCGGCTCAGCTGCTCATGATATTGGGTCTTGTCCCCAAAGACAAAACCCAGTTGCTGCACCCAGGCCAGCGATCAATTACCAGCAGCGACTAGCCCTTCAAGCACCTGCTCCAAGACATGCACTACCTGCTCCACCACCTGGAGGACCACAAGCTGCACCTCCTCCTCGTCAGTTCCATCAAGCTCAAAGAAACATTTCGAGGAATGCTCCTCAGGCCAGGAGGAATGTACCACGGTGCCAGGCTTTCATGATGACCGTAGAAGAAACTGAGGCCACTAGCCAAGTTATCACTGGTAACCCTTTTCTTCTCAAAATTTTCTTTCAGTCTTAATACCTACCCACAAATTTTCCTATACCTAAAACATATCCTACATACCTTAGGTACAATCTTAGTAGCCTCACTCCCTGCACTAGCACTCTTTGATACCGGAGCATCTCACTGCTTTATATCGCAACGGTTCGTCAGAACTCACGCGATTCCAGTTACACCGCTTGTATCCAGCTGGAATGTCAGTTCAGGAAATGGCGTTCTAAAGGCAACGATGGGATACAGCTTGTGTCTAGTAGTCGTCTGCAGCAGAGAATTATATGCTGACTTCAAGGTGCTGGACATACCGAACTTCGATATGGTTCTAGGTATGGATTGGCTCGGAACCTTCTATGCTCCCATCGACTGTCGTCAAAGGAGGGTAGTATTCGAGATTCCATACCATCCGGTCTTCTATTTCAAAAGTGGAGACCGTACCCTGGAGCCAAATAAATACAAAGAGAAGCCAAGGGAAGCAGTGATTGCAGCAACTCAAGCAGAGGAAGAATCAAAGCCAGAAGTGGTTCGAGAGTTCGACGATGTATTTCCTGATGATATTTCAGGTTTGCCTCCCAATCGAGCTTTTGAATTCAGCATTGATTTAGTACCAGGAGTACAACCGGTGATCAAAGCACCTTATCGATTAAGTCCGGAAGGTTTGAAGGAAGTCCGAACACAGTTGGACAAATTATTGGCGAAAGGATGAATTCGTCCTAGCACTTCAAGTTGGGGATCATCGGTACTGCTTGTGAAGAAGAAGGAAGGTCCATACAGAATGTGCATTGATTACAGAGCCTTAAACGAAGTCATGATAAAGAACAAGTATCCACTCCCGCGTATCGATGATTTATTTGATCAGCTAAGTGGATCTTGTGTGTTCTCTAAATTAGATCTTCATTCAGGTTATCATCAGGTGAAGGTCAAGGAAGCTGATATTCATAAAACGGCTTTCAGAACTTACTATGGTCATTACGAATTTCTAGTGATGCCATTTGGAGTGACCAATGCACCAGCAATATTCATGAACCTGATGAATCAAGTTTTCCGGGAGTACTTAGACAGGTTTATTGTCATCTTCATTGACGGCATCCTGGTGTATTCCAAGAGTCGGAAAGAACATGCCGAGCACCTACGAATTGTCCTGGAAACTCTACGACAACATCAATTATATGTCAAGTACAGCAAATGCAAGTTTTGGCTAGATCAAGTTGGTTTTCTTGGACATATCGTATCAGGCGAAGGAATCTATGTGGATCCAATGAAAGTTTTAGCAGTAAGCGAATGGCCGACACCAAAGTCAGTGAAGGACATTCGAAGTTTCTTGGGTTTAGCTGGATATTATAGAAGGTTCATTGAAGGCTTTTCAAAGATAGCAACACCCCTGACCAAGCTCACACGTAAAGATGAAGAATTTGTGTGGTCAGAAACATACGAACAAGCTTTCGTAGAACTCAAGTTAAGGTTGACGTCAGCGCCTATGCTCGTTATACCGGACCAGTCTGGAGGTTTTGAAGTGCATTATGATGCATCCGGTAAGAGATTAGGATGTGTTCTACATCAGCACGGTAAGGTTGTAGCTTATGGTTCAAGACAGCTAAAGACTCATGAGCGCAATTTTCCGACGCATGATTTGGAGTTGGCAGCCGTAATCTTTGCTCTCAAGATTTGGCGCCATTATCTTCTTGGCGAACGAGTGAACATATACACAGATTATAAGAGCCTAAAATATGTATTTACTCAGAAGGAGTTGAATATACGGCAGAGACAATGGTTAGAACTCATGGCGGACTTTGACATCAACCTGCAATATCACCCTGGGAAGGTGAATGTGGTTCCAGATGCTCTTAGTCGCCAACCATTAGCAATGCATTTCACCGCTCAGTGGAAGCTTCAACAAGACTTGCATCAGATGGAGATTGAAGTAGTCATGCCAGGTAACGCTTCAAGTTTGATGAATTTACAAGTTCAATCAACAATTGTCAATCAGATCAAAGCAACTCAAGCAAGTGATGCTAAGTTGCAAAAGATCAGAGAACAAGTAGAGAATGGACTCAGAACAGACTTCATCATCCATGAAGACGGATGTTTGAGATACATCAGCAGATTATGTGTACCAAAAGGTTCTGTTCGGGAAGAGTTAATGAAAGAAGCTCACAGCTCTCCCTACTCAGTACACCCTGGAGGTACAAAGATGTACAAAGATCTACATCAGAATTACTGGTGGCATGGAATGAAGCGTGAAGTAGCCAGAAGCGTCGCTAAATGCTTGGTGTGTCAGCAAGTAAAGGCTGAACATCATAGGACAGCTGGATTACTTCAACCATTACCAATCCCAGAGTGGAAATGGAAACACATCACGATGGATTTTGTGACTGCTCTTCCTCACAGCACAAATGGTAACGATGCGGTATGGGTCATTGTGGATCGACTCACAAAGTCGGCTCACTTCATCCCATTTCGAGTTGGCCAATCAACTGAGACATTAGCAAAGAAGTACATGGAGGTAATAATCTACTTAAGATTTAAACTCTTTAAATATGTACTATCTCTGATACCCATAAACTCATACAGGAAATTGTGAGACTTCATGGAGTACCGGTCTGCATTGTCTCCGATCGTGACACCAGGTTTAGATCGCAATTTTGACAGAGTCTGCAAGCAAGCTTGGGAACAAGTCTGAATTTCAGCACGGCTTATCATCCACAAACAGATGGTTAGTCTGAGCGAACTATTCAGATCTTGGAGGATATGCTCAGAGCGTGTATGTTAGACTTCGGAGGATCGTGGGAAGATCACCTACATCTTGTGGAGTTTTCATACAACAACAGCTACCAAGCAAGCATAGGAATGGCACCTTTTGCAGCACTATATGGAAGGAAGTGTCGATCGCCATTAAGTTGGGACGACATCGGAGATAAGGAACTTCTTGGACCTAAGATGATGGTAGCAACTGTTGATGTGGTTCGTACTATCAGAGAAAGAATGCGTATAGCCCAAGATCGACAGAAGCACCGGGCTGATGCAAAGCGACGTCACTTGGAGTTCCAGCCAGGAGATCACGTATTCTTAAAGATATCTTCGAATCGTGGAGTGATCCGATTTGGAAGACGGGGTAAGCTAAGTCCAAGGTACATTGGACCGTTCGACATACTCGAACGAGTCGGTGAAGTGGCATACCGCTTAGCACTTCCACCTTCATTGGAAGGAGTGCATAATGTGTTCCACATATCCTAACTCAAAAGGTATGTGAGCGACCCCAGTCACATTCTCGATCATTCCAAGCTCACTGTACAGCCTGACTTATCTTGTGAGCAACAACCTATTAAGATCCTGGACAGGAAAGTGAAGTCACTTCGGAACAAGGAAGTCAATTTGGTTCGAGTGATATGGAGAAAAGACACTCCAGAAGAATCAACCCGGAAAAGGGAAGATGAGATGCGTGCAAGATATCCTCACCTCTTTGTAAACTAGTCCTTAAAAAGAAAATTTGCAAATTTCGAGGACGAAATTTTTGTAAGAAGGGCAGACTGTAACAACTCCAATTTTAGTGTACAAAAATTTGTTTAAAAATTAATGTATACTTGGGGTATTTGAATTTACTGTGAGTACTATAAGTAATTAATTTGCTTTTTAATAGCAAGAAGGAGCTTGTAGCTCACTGGTAAGACCTTGCACTGTTGAACCAAAGCACCAGAGTTCAAATCCCATACCCCATATTATTTTTTAATATTGTTTTATTTTGAATTTTTAGAAGTCCAAGGATCTACACGTGTATAACTCGTAAAAACCCCCACTACACTAATAAAACAAACTGTCCCAGGGGGTAGATGATACGACGAGGAACCCAACGCACGCCTGACTCGGCCGGACTCGGCCGAATCAGCCGGCGACTCGGCCGAATCGCGCCGCCGCCGTCGGCCGGACTCGGCCGGACCGCTGATTCCCCAACATGAAAGTTAGGCCTCTTCACCTCCCCTGTACCCTTGTATACTTTAAATATACTACCCAGTAACAGAGCCCCTTTAAAACCCTATTTACTCCATTTTATTACATTTTTAATACATTTTTCAATTCAACCTTTCACCTACCCTGAACCCTAACCTTATCCTATAAATACAACCCCTAAACACACCCCCCTCACTCCAAAATTCTGATAAAAAATCTCAAGAAATCTCTAGAAGTTTAGTGTACATTTGGAGTCAGCGAAGGGCGAAACTCCGGCGAAATTTCGACGACAACCCTAGGAGCTCCCGGCGACGAAACGACGCACCGGCGCCTCCTACCGTTCCCTCTTCCTCTCCTCTAATCTGAAAACCCGTAAGTCCCACCTCTCTCTTCTCTATTTTTTTTTCTAAAAACATGTATTTCTAAATACCGACGGAATCGGAGTTAATCCGATGTCCGATTCGGTTCTTCCTAAAAATCTCACTTTTTCTTAAATACAATCATACTAAACCCTTACATGTTGACTATTAAACATTAACAAGTCATAGTGAACAAGTTCAATATCAAAAGAATTTCTATTTCAATTGTTATCGTATTTTTTCACTAAAATACCATGTAGTTTAATTCCGACATTTAAAACATCACAATCTTTCTATACCTTTAAGTAGATCATGAGGTAATGACCGATCTCCTCACAATACTCATATGCAACTTAGCACAATACCTTTCGGGAATATAGAATACGGGAAAACGAAACTGTACATATAAATACAATTAACTATTAAAACCGTTTTCTATAAGATTACGTATTTTTACAAATTTTTGCAAATCGCCGCTACAACCAATTTTGGGGAACCTAACTGGGATGGTGCGGATTATCACACATCCCTGGGTTTAGTAGTGTGAGATGCAGACCTCCGCAAAGAGCATTCGGTCTCGAAAAATTTAAAATACAAATATCTTAAGAAAAATGAGATTTCTAGAAATATAATATATATTAAAATAATTTTTATATAAATATCTATATATGTATCATTAAAATATCTATTTTGTGATAATATAAATATTCCAATTTTTTCCTAAAATCACAAGAATCATTTTACATTAAAATACCATGAATTCCATACAAGTTCAATTTTACAATTAAATACCATGTATTATGAAAAATAGGTTATTTTCACTATAAATATCACAAATATAAAATATACATCTATGACAACTCTAAAGACGATAATTAAATACTTGGAGTGTATTTTGAAAATTATACAAAAGTATTTTTACATAAAACCCTTCAAGTTTTATAAATTACCCTAAGGACCCTAGTAAATATAGGTTTAAGCGGGACCAATCTCTTGAGCCTCAGGGAGCCGGAGAAGTGGGTGCTTACCTATTTAAGGTAGACAACTTAACAACGGTGTTATCAACACGGTAATCATTTTTGAAAAAGATACAAATGCTACCGCCCATGTGCAGCGGTTACCGATAACATCAAAACAATCAGTACTTCAATTTCTTTTCTAATTGTTCCGACTCAGACTGAGTCTTATTATAATAATATGACTTGAATATGATTCAAGTACAATCTACAATCCAACATGAATCCATGAATACATATATTCAATCTATTCAATCTGTATTGACCGAACCGAACCATGGATATACTTCCATTTACTTGATTCTCTAGTTACATTCATTTACTGATATCATGGTTTTGGCAAGTCATCCATCTATACAAGACAATACAATTTACAATACAACACAAACAATACAAACAAGACATCGCGGGGTTTAAGGGGTAGATTGGTACGGAAGGTGTTATAAGTGGCACGAGACTGCAAGATTAAGACACCTAATCTATATTCCGTTGATGTTGTACCGTGGCATAACGGTTCCTTGTACTTCCGTTTGCTCTAGTCTCTGGCATATAGAGACTCCTCTCGTATACATTAGCATCCTTCTGTACCAAGCCACAAACAACAGCGTTAACCAAATAATATAACATTAACAGCTACATTCTCTTTCTGTCTATTCTGTTTCTTCCATATCTTTGGGACTTACCGAGCGATTGTTCGCTGATGACATTCCTTCTCTTTCTTCTTTGGAATGTTGTCAGGTGATCTGGACACTCAGGGGATCGAGCCTACTCGTGAGGACTTGGATCGGCTTGCCTACGACCCAGAGCTCTAGCTTCATTGTACACATTTTTATTCAGTAGTTTTCATTTCTGTTATGCCACTGTTTAGGCATTGCTTTCATTCAGTTGTATTTTATTTTCTATGTATTGTAAAAAGCATGTGAATAAATAAAGTTGCTGTTTTATTATATCTTGTCTCTTGTGCATTTACATTGCTTAGATACGCTTAGCGTATTTACTTCAGAGTAAATACGTAGCGGCCTCGTCCCGTCCTCTTCGCCGTACACTGGGAACGGGGCGTGACACTATGTATAATACCATCTAGCCAGTTCTCGACGAGTCCGTCCGGTGTACTCACCCCCAGTGAGCACCTGTATACAATCTTAGGTGCACCTTACCAATGGCTACGGGACCAATCCATCACCCCTCGTCAGGGTCTAGATATGTATACACTAGTCGACTCTAGAGTATCGATGCCCAGTTCGATACTCCCATGACTAGGGACACTTTAAGGATGTGCTTCTCGACTACCCAGCTCCTACAAATATGATTGCCATCACAATACTGGTAGTCAAGTAAAGATCCTACGAGCTGTATCAACATGTATACAAGATATGAAATACAAAGTAAAACACATCACATGTTAAGATAAAGACAAACCAGATAGCTTACTATCATATCGAGCAAGATTGTCCTATACATACATATCCCTATTATCGCATACAATAAAAGGCCTCTAGGGCATACATATCCAACATCGTTACCCTGTGATGTTTTCGTAAAGGTAGATAAACTAGTTATCGAAAAAGGTTATACTAAAGTTCATGGTATTTTAATGAAAAGTTTGTTAAATGATTGTTTCACATGAAAATTTTTGTTAAACTTCAAGCTAAATGATATACATAATGTTATGAGTGGTATTAGGATATTAGTTTGACTTATTTTGCATATAGAGTGGGTGAAAAGGTTTGAAAAGAAAGCAATATCGGTTCTAACTCCACTTTACCGATATGTTTTAAGAATGTGATTTAGTTGAAACGAAGGAGAGGGGGGAATTACTCGTTGTGTAACATTGAGAAGAGCTTAAAGAAGAGAGAGGGGGTTCCGTGGCGTCGTGGAAACTCCGAAAACGACTTCGATTTTCGACGGAAAGAGCTTGGTTGCTAACTCCACTTGACTCCACTTGCACTTAGAAACTTTTGGGATAATTTTGCTAGAAATTTTCGGAATAGAGGAATGCTAGGGCATGGGGTGGTATTTATAGTGAAGAATTTAGGGTTTAGGAATTAAAAAATTGGATTAAAAGAATTAAAATGGTGTTAAATGGTGAATTGAATGACCACTGTTTAATTGCAGGGAAATTAAACAGTGCAGGGAAGTTGAGGGGAGCTGAAATGGTGTGTGTGTGCAAAGCACGGAGGTAATTGGGGCCATCTCAACCGTCAGCGCCAGCCAAATCTTGAGAATGGACGGTCGGATCTTGAGCAATTGCCTCGAGATTTATGCCACCAGTTTTAATCACTGTTTACTCCTTTTTGCGCATGTTTGATTTTTCTGAAACTTTTAGTTTCTCCGTACATTGCACGTGCAACTTTTGGGCTTCCGAAAAATTAAAAAGAAAAATCCTAAAAATAATTGGGTCTGATGGGATTCGAACACACAGGCTATGTCACAGCAGTGTAGAGCCTTTACCAGTGAGCTACAAGTTGCTTCTTATTTTTATTAAACAAATTTAACTTATAGCTCTTACACAGGCTGAAATACCCTTTTCTATACATAAACAAGTAATTTTTGTACAGGGATTTCAGAGTCGTTACATTCTACCCTCCTTATAAAAATTTCTTCCTTGAAATTTTACTCAAGGACCAATCTTCGAATAGCTGAGGGTATCGTGCACGCATATCTTCTTCTCTTTCCAGAGTTGGTTCTCCTGACGAATCCTTCCTCCATATCACTCGGACCAAGTTCACCTCCTTGTTCCACGATGTCTTCACTTTTCGGTCCAGGATCTCAACTAGTTGTTGCTTGCAGGTTAGCTCAGTCTGTACTGTAAGCTCTGAGTGATCAAGTATGTGACTGGGGTCGCCCATATATCGTCGTAGCTGGGATATGTGGAACACGTTGTGCACTCCTTCCAATGATGGTGGTAGTGATAAACGGTATACCACTTCTCCAACTCGTTCGAGTATGTCGAACGGTCATATGTACCTTGGATTTAGCTTACCCCTCTTTCCAAAACGTATCACTTCTCTGTTTGGAGAGATATTCAATAATACTTGTTTTCCGGGTTGAAACTCCAAATGTCGATACTTTGCTTCTGCCCAATGCTTTTGTCGGTCCTAGGCTATGTGCATCTTTTCTCTGATCGTGCAAACCACATATACAGTTGCCACGATCATCTCTGGACCAAAGAGTTCACGATCTCCCATGTCGTCCCAACTCAGAAGGTTGTAGAGGTGTAATTGCCAAGGATTTAAAATATCGATTCCAAAAAAACCCATTTTTGTAAAAGTGTGGTATTTTAATGTAAAACCTATTCTTTAAATTAGCCATATATTTAGAAGCTCGTGCTATGAAACCATAGTTTGCGTGTAGGGTAGGTCGTTACCCCGTGAAGTTTTCCTAAAGGTAGATAAATTAGTTATCGAAAAAGGTTATACTAAAGTTCATGGTATTTTAATGAAAAGCTTGTTATATGATTGTTTCACACGAAAATTTTTGTTAAACTTCAAGTTAAATGATATACATAATGTTATGAGTGGTGTTAGGATATTTGTTTGACCAATTTTTCTTATAGAGTGGGTGAAAAGGTTTGAAAAGAAAGTAATATCGGTTCTAACTCCACTTTACCGATATATTTTAAGAATGCGATTTTAGTTAAAAAGAAGGAGATGGGGAGGGACTTACTCATTGTGTAGCGTTGGGAAGAGCTTAAAGAAGAGAGAGGGGGTTCCGTGGCGTCGTGGAAACGACTTCGATCTTCGACGGAGAGAGCTTGGTTGCTAACTCCACTTGACTCCACTTACACTTAGGAACTTTTCGGATAATTTTGCTAGAAATTTTCAGAATATAGGGGAGCTAGAGTATGGGGTGGTATTTATAGTGAAAATTTTAGAGTTTGGAAATTAAAAATTTGGATTAAAAAGAATTTAGAGTTTGGGAATTAAAAATTTAGATTAAAAGAATTAAAATGGTGTTAAATGGTGAATTGAATGGTCACTGTTTAATTGCAGGGAAACCAAACAGTGCAGAGGAGTTGAGGGGAGCTGAAATGGTGTGTGTGTAAAGCATGGAGGCAATCAGGGCTATCTCAACCGTCGGTGCCGGCCAAATCTCGAGAATGGGCAGTCGGATCTTGAGCAATTGCCTCGAAATTCGTTCTACAAGCTTTAATCACTATTTACTCCTTTTTGTGCATGTTTGATTTTTCTGAAACTTTTCGTTTCTCCGTGAATTGCGTGTGCAACTCTTGGGCTTCCGAAAAATTAAAAAGAAAAATCCTAAAAATAATTGAGTCTGGTGAGATTCGAACACAGAGACTATGTCACAGTAGTGTAGAGGTTTTACCAGTGAGCTACAAGTTGCTTCTTGCTTTTATTAAACAAATTTAGGTTATAACTCTTACACAAGCTGAAATACCATTTTTCTATATATAACCAAGTAATTTTTATACAGGGATTTCAGAGTTGTTACATTTATAGTTGAAGGTTTGCCTTTTTTACATTGCTAGCAAAAAAATCGCAACTTGAATCAAGAACAAAGGCAGATGAAAAAACTTGCCCCCCTCAACATCAATCGAGGTATCATCAGTCAAGGGACTAGCTACATGCAAATCATGAGCACAAAATAAATTATCAACAATGAATTAAAACACCAAGTACAAAACCAGAAGTAGTAAAGTACGCGATCAAGAATGTGTATGTATGTGTCTTTTGAGATAAAAAAAACATTATGCTTATACAATAATCCTAAACATTATGCACAAGCTGAAACTATCATACAAACAATCCAAATTTATAAAGAACCAGGCTCAAAACTCAAAAAAACCTAGATCAATGAAGGAGGAATAGACAACATCCATCATTGATCAGGGAACTTGTTTGTTTTCAACCTCTCCGCATACATGTATATTTGGATATACTTGTTTATTTTCATCCACTTCTCACATTCATCTCTAAATTCTATATTATTGAATCTTTTCTCACAGCCGATGGACCGCGTGATGAACAACACCACCACCACCAACAGCAACAAGAAATCAAGAATGGAATCCAAAGACAGCAATCCTTAATCGATACCGATCCCAACCGATCCATCCAAGAAATCAAAGACCGAGATCAAGATCAATCTCCTTGAAAACGAATCCAGCGACCTCTTCAAGCTCTCCTTCGAATTAACCCCTTTCCTCCTGAGTTTCTTCGAGGCTGAAGGAGATCAATGTTGCACTACTTGAGTCAAGTGACCACGGACGCAATCTCTGCGACGTCTACTTCTCCTCCCTCATCAATGGATGCGGCGCTCGTGGTGACATTGATCGAATCCTCTACCATTGATCGAGACGAAACCCTAGAATCAAATTCGTTAGGGTTTTGTTCAAGGCCTCGAAATGGCAAGAAGAGAGAAGAGAAAGGCGACGATGAGAGATTTTGAGATTGATGGAGGTCTGGATCTCCTTCAGATGTTGTCATCCGTCGATCCGTTGCGAGTGTTGATGAATGACTGAGATTAGGTTTGAGGGTTGCCTCCTGGAGCATGTGGATCTCAGTAGGCTTGATTTGGAATGAAGCCGAGCTACCTGCAAAGAAGTCTCGGGGTGGTTGTACCACCGTGGACCCTCCAACGATCAAGTTAGCCGAGATACTATGGCAGAGTAGCGGCCTATTGGAGTAAAATTGCCTTACCTGAGTTGCCTGAGAGAGGGGTTTATATAGCGGCAGCCATGGGCTAGCGGCCGCGAGATTCTCGCCGGCCGTTACGCCCCTGATGTTACGCATGCGAGAATGGCGGGATCCCCCATTAATGAAGAGATACGCTCGTTAATGGGAGGATGCGACGGCGTGGAACGCGGGATCGTGAGGTTGTGGATATCTCACGTCTGGCAAGATTCGCGGAGCCGTGGTGGAGACGCCGGTGATCTGAGTTCTAGGTCACTCTATAGAACCGAGGAAGCCTAGCTCGGCAAGAGGCCTAAAAGAGGGTGGGAGGCCGAGTTGGTTCGGCTCCGGGATAGCTCGGAGGCGAAGGGCCAAGAAGCTCAACATGTAAGAGGGCTCGGCGGGGAACCAATGGTCGTTTACATGGCGAGCACAGGAATGTTCAGGGAATCCTCGGAGGTCGGGTCCAGGCAACGGGACGATAGTCCGGGGGACGCCTTCAATGTGTAGTCCTTGCTCTATTTCCATGTGCATCGGGACACGTCATTTGCCACGTGTCATGATCCGGGGAGCTCCCACTTATGAGCATCATCATTAGCCCCCCCACTCTCATCCCGACCTATTCATGGGTTGGGTCAAGAGTTGTCCGATCGGTCACCCGGGCTCGGTTCATAGTTGAAGACCTCATCGGCACTGATTCCCGAAGCGGTTAGGCGTATCCTTTGATGACGTCAGCGGATCAGAGAGGAGATCGTTCATTAAAGAGAGAGCACCGATTCGATCGTACGTTCATTGAGGCTCCAGGCCACGTGTCCGCCGTCGGTTGGCTGACATGACGGGTCACCGCTGTCCTCTGCGCTCGAAGGGACGTGTTCAATAGTCGTGCGACATGTGGAACATTAATGGTCGTCGAGCATGAAGCATTGTTTTGGCAGGAAATGATCTGCGCTGTTGGATGCGTTTGCCAAAACGCTAAAATAGAAGCGGTATCCTCCCAGGGTTCACACTTCGCCATCATTTCCCTATTGCTGCGAGAGATAGCTCGGAGCTCTATCCTTTAGGTCGGATCTCTTGCGCTCTTTCCTTGGAAGACTCCTTCTTTGAATCAGGTTAGATGTCTTTCTCTGAGGAGTCTGTTGAGATAGTTAGGGTAGAGTCTAGGGAGTCTTCCGCTGCTTCTTCCTCTGCCCCATCCGAGTTAGATTCCCATTGTAGAGTTAGGGTTACTCATGCCGCCCGTGGTCAGGCGACGGGAAGGGTCCGCAAAGCGCGCATCAGGAATGCTCGCAATGCGCCCTCCCTCCTGAAGAATGTGGACGAGCTTACCACGATCCAGGCTCGCTTCCACATCCTCCTAGCTATTCGCTTCGTTTGGCTAGGGAGGGCGAGAGGGCGGATCAGGTGCAGAGCAAGGAGATCACCTTGTACCTGGATGCCTTTTGGGCTGGATTGCGTCTGCCCTTCTCCCCCGAGGTATGCGGGGTGTTGCGTTGTTTTCAACTAGCTCCGGGCCAGATAGTGCCGAACTCATGGAGGGTTCTCGTCGGGTTCCTGGTCCGGTTGAAACTCGAAGAAATCCCCTTCAGCTTAATGTTAGTGTATATGCCCTAGAGGCCATTACTGTATCATACTAGTTTGTATATTACTTGATGGAAGCTTGGGATATTCACCTTGTATAAACAATCTTGCTCAATATAGTAGTATGCTACTTGGTTTGTTTCTACTTCAATGTGTACTTGTGTTTATTTCAGTATATCACTTATACGCATTAGTGGAGCCCTTAGGATCTTTGCTTGATTACCAGCGTTGTGATGGCAGTCACACTAGTGGGGGCTGGGTAATCTATAAGCACATCCTTATACAGGTCCCTAGTCGTAGGACTATCGAGACAGGGCATCGATACTCCGGAGTAGACTAGCGTATGCGCTTCTCATCCCAGTGTGGGAGATGGTCTGTCCCACAGCCATCAGTACGTCGTACTGGAGATAGTATACGGGTGCTCGTTGGGTTACGAGTACACTGGACAGGACTCGTCGGGAACTGACAGGTTGGTATTATACCTATCGTCAGTTATCAGTTCCCAGGTGACATGAGTACAGCTTAGTCCGCTGACTTGACACTGGCACTTCGCCTTGAGTGTGTTCCCACTGCATTTTGATCACTACCCTACCACGGCTCAAAGGAGTCGTGCAAACAGGTGGTGGTTGGGTGCAGTCCCGAAGCACTTGGAGGCAGTGACGGTTAGACAGGATTCGTCTCTCCCGGTATTGGGGGTTGACATCGCGCTGTGTCTAGGAGAGCCATTACACGAGTAGTCCCTGGCCAGGGCAAGCGAGATATACTGGTAGGTTCCAGTGTTATCTCAGGGTGTTTTGGGCTTCACTCCGACACGACTTGTACCGCTATTGGGGGACTGACGTTTTACCGCCCCCTAGGCCCGACATGCGATGTATCAGACGAACAGACCGGACTGTACGGAGACTGTCACATTCAGACTCAGTAGGAGTACAGGTGGGGTTTCACCTCGTCAGCCTTCTTGTCGACATCTACCTGGGGACCGTTACGCACAGCTAGTGCCGCTTGCGGTCTGTGGTTAAACCCACTGCCAGCGTAGTGTCGAGTCTTTAGAGTCCCACACAGAGGGTATTCGCCTCTGGGCAAAACAGAGTAGAGGTCGCATGGTTTTGCGACAGGGTTCGTTCTCATCCGCGCACTTGTGCACGTTTGGAGTCCGGACGGATATTACCGTCTGGCTCTGGTTTGAGTCAGATACTGGTATATGTTTTTGGGGTTGCTTTTATCTCTCAGTATTCATGTTCCTTGGAACAAGGATGCAGGTGTGTATGCACGGTTATTTGAGGAAGAGGAAGAGGGCTTTCATTAGGGTTTCGGAACGGGTGCGTATGCACAGTTGACAGTCGTCTTTTTCCAAACCCTAATGGATTTATGTTATATCAATTAATAATATATAATAAAATGAAATTATGTCGTGGTTGGTTTTTATGTTGACTTGTTGACCATGGTTGACTTGTTGACCATGGTTGAAGTTTTGACCATCATCATTACAAAAGAAAGATGCTCTTTGATTCTAGCAAATTCATTTAATGTTTGAAATGATAATGGTCATTCTTAAACTTTCCATCAACCTTTTCATTTTCATTATTATTATTATTTGATAATTCTTTTGCTTTATGTTATGGTTGCAAAAGAAAAAGAGCTCACTTTTATCATAACAACTCTCTCTCCTCACTTCATCTTCTTCTTCCTCTAGCAAAAGAGAACCCTTCTCATGTGTTGAGAATCCTTCTCTTTAAAAAGAAAAGCAACCCCTAGTCACTCTCTACTCATTCTAGGTTCAAGGTTTAGCAAGCCGGAAACCCTAGTTCACTCAAAGATCGAGGAAGAGCCCAAAGGTCGAACCTTCGAGGTGGATCCATCTTCGACGGAAGACGGCGACAAGAAGAGAACCATCAACCTCTACAAAAGTTTGAAGAAGAAGGAGTTCAAGTTTAGGTATAACCATCTTCATCCGAGTAGCTAAATCTCTTTAGCAAGTATGCTAGTTTTAGTTTAGACACGATCCCGACATTGTTTTAGTCCAAGTTGCCTCTTGCGATAAAAATTTGTTTTTTATACCGTTTCCGCCTCCCCGTAAGCACCGGGGGTCGCAATATGGACTTACAGTGGTATCAGAGCCTAACTAAACTTAAACTAGCTTGGTAGTGAAGTGTAACGAAGTTCGAAACCGAAAAATCGCAAAACCGGAAAAACCAAAACCCTAAGTTTCTGTTGAAATTTTTTCTGCTCTAAATGAAAAACTTTATACTTGTAAATTCGGCTCAGGGTTTTGTGTGAACACCCATGAAATACGATGCCCTAATTCATTTAAACCGCCGCGGTTCCGCGGCACGAGGTAGGCATGTGCCGCGGAACCGCCGCCGTTTGGTGTCCTCTCTGCATCGTTTTTCGTGCAGTGTTCTTCTGTGTTGGTTTTGGGATTTTTAAGATATATTATATGTGCCCAGATTTTCCAGAACAGAAATTCACTTTTGGGGTCCTATAATTCCGTATTTTTCCGAACTTCACTGCACTTTGACTATGATGGTTATATCTGTGATGTTTGCATGTATTGAACGTCGGCTAATCGCTATAGGTCGATTAGTCGGGGTTATACATGATCTGTGTTTGATATTGGATTGTGTATATGAATGTGTTGGACTGTCGCGGGTGAATAGCCGGGGTGGATGTGAGATGAGCTTTTGTTTTTCTTTCATTCATTGTAAATGTAAATTGATGTAATAATATTATTTGTTTGGCCGCACAACCGGGTCGGGGTTGTAGCCGTCATTGTATAATTCTTTTTACTGTTTTTGCTCCTAGGATAGACCCATGGAGGGGTGCACAAACTGCCGAGTACTTGGCGGGTAGTTTGCCGCACCCGTAGGGGTCTTGGGTGGGGTATTTGGCTATTCACCGCGACCGTGTAATCCGCTTTTCATTGCAGGCTCGAAAGGATTGCGGATTGCTAGTATATCCAATGTATTCATCTGTGATCTGTAATTCTATCATTGCTTTCTATTTAGGCGTTGCTTATGTTTTACAGCCGCGCTAGCCCAGCCCCCGCTCTGTCGTTAGTTAAGTAACCTAACGAGTGATGACGGGACCCCGTGGCGAATGCGAATGGCATAAGCGTACGTCATATTTTGGTTGTTTTCTGCAATGGTAGGATTAAATGATGGGACGTATTAAAAGAACTAATGCAAGAATATCACGCATTAAAAGAACTAATGCAAGATAATAAACCAAGTTTAAGTCGATGGAACACTTTCGGAAAACCACTCGGTTCTTTTCAAAACTAACTTTTAAATGCGGAGCTTGAGCCACTCCTTCTAAAAGCTATCTCGTTCCATCGATTATATCAAGTTCACTACGTTCACGGTTTTGCCAAAACCATCCGTAGCCCTCCGTCGTTTCATATGAATATTCAACAGTATTCAAGCTGTGTTTGTTGGCCTTAGTCAAGGCACAGTGTTTGGTAGCTGGTGGGTATTCATATGTTGCATAGATAGAATGCGTTGGTTTGGGACAGTCGTATTGCCTTGTTGGCCATAGTCAAGGGTATATACGGGTGGGTTCAAATTAACCTGGATAACGACGGGAAGAACTTGACATGTGACTTATGATTTGTTGGCCTTAGTCAAGGTCATAAGAGCATGGGGCAAAAATCCACATCGGGAGTTTCATAAGTACTGAAACTTGCTAGATTAGCATACCATTTGGAGTGTGATGATTATGGTAGGATTCCTTCATTTTCGTCACGCGATGATATTTGGATCCCGATCCTACTGTGAGTATATGCTACTCCTCGGGAAATCTCTCACTAAACGATCAATGCTATAAACCTAGTAGGTGCCTAGAAAGGTGTTAGCGGGGCTTCGCCCCCAGGGAAAAGAGGTTCTTAAATTAAGGAACTTCGCGAAAGCGTTGGAAAACCTCCCTCGAAGTACCGACACTGGCCTGGCTGAACGGTTAAGCAAGTATTGTACGGTGGGATTGATCCCGGCTAATTCTTCCTTTGTGGTTTGAGGAGGGATTCGAGAGACAGTGGGAGCCATCCTGTTTAGACAAATTAAAAACCATTCTAAACTTGCAAGAGCATCGTGCTAAAGTGTTTCTTCTCTCCCCCCTGCAGCAACCAAATTCGAAATGACTGGACTTAAGTTACTTCTAGATAAAAACATACTGACAGGGCCAAACTACAAAGATTGGCTCAGGAATGTCAAATTGGCAATCGCTTACGACAAGCTGGGGTATCTTCTTACCACCAAAGCTCCCCCCCGTCCCAGGTCCCACCTCCAGCGTCGCGGATAAGGAAATCCGTAAGACTTGGGAGATTGATTGCGCGAAGGCCAGGTGCCTCGTGCTTGCCTCTATGGACAACGAACATCAGAGGAGGCATGAGAATATGGACCTCGAGTCCATATTTCTCCATACAAAAGAACTGTATGGAGAGCAGTCTCGTATCGCAAGATACGAAGTGTCGAAGAAGTTATTTTCGACAAAGTTGGCCGTCGGATCATCGGTAACGGACCACGTGCTTAAGATGATTGGCTACACTGAGGAGCTCGCGGAACTTGGGACCACGTTGGACAGTGAACTCTATACAGATTTAATTCTCCAGTCCCTTCCATCCACTTACGCCCAGTTCATACTGAATTTCAACTTGCAAGAAAAAGAAGTTGAACTTTCAGAACTCCTCAACCTGCTGAGGAGCACAGAGGGCACCCTACAGAAGGGTAGGGAAACACCCGCTTTGTTTGTAGGAGGATCTTCTTCCTCTAGGTCCAAGGCGAAAGCCAAGGGAAAGAGGAAGAAAGCCCCCGCCAAACCAAGAGGCGGTGTTAGTAAAGTGGGTGCGAAGGGAAAGGAAAAGGCAAGAAAGATTGCGGGGAAGCTTGTTGGAAAGGAAGAGTGCTTCTATTGTCATAAGAGTGGACACTGGAAGAAAGATTGCAGGGCTTGGAAGGCCAGGACACAGGAACTGAAGCAGGTTGCGGCTTCAGCTTCAGGTGTGTATGTTATTGAAAACTGTCTTTCTATAAACTCTACTTCCTGGGTATTGGATACCGGATCAGGATCTCATATCTGTAATTCTTTGCAGGCGTTGAGAAACCGTAGGTTTTTGAAGGCAGGTGACATGACCCTCAGAGTTGCGAACGGAGCTAGCATGGATGCTAAAGCCGTGGGGGACTATCACCTGGGAATGTCAGATGGGCATGTTTTGGTTTTGCGTAATTGCTTTTTTGTACCCAACGCAACTTGTAATATCATTTCTGTATCTTTGGTATCTAAAGAAGGTTATGAATTTGCGTTTGTAAGTAATGTTGTAAACATTCACCTTAATCAAGTTCTGATTGGGTCAGGTACACTGAGCAATGGTATATACGTATTAAACCAACCACAGATTTTTAATGTCCAGAATACACACAAAAGAAAGTCTCCAGATATCAATCAGGCTTTCTTATGGCATTGTAGACTGGGTCACATCAATGAGACACGGTTGACTAAGTTACATAAAGAAGGATACTTGGATCCGTTCGAGCATCAGTCTTATGCCACTTGTGAATCTTGTCTCATGGGAAAGATGACAAAGACTCCGTTCACTGGACACGGAGAAAGAGCGAGCGAGCTCTTGGGACTCATACACAGTGACGTGTGTGGTCCAATGTCTACACATGCGCGAAGCGGTTATTCATACTTCATTACTTTCACAGACGATTTCTCTAGGTATGGACATGTCTTCTTAATGAAGCACAAATCCGAGGCCTTTGAGAAATTTCGGGATTACAAGAATGAAGTTAAAAAACAAACAGGCAAAAGTATTAAGATCCTAAGATCGGATCGAGGTGGTGAATACTTGAGTGCCGAGTTCCTGGACTATTTAAAAGAGAATGGTATTCTCTCTCAGCGTACTCCTCCATACACTCCGCAACATAACGGTGTATCAGAAAGGAGGAATCGAACCCTATTGGATATGGTTCGTTCCATGATGAGTAAGGCTGAGTTACCGCGATCTTTCTGGGGATATGCACTAGAAACAGCTGCACATCTCTTGAACCAAGTTCCTACTAAGACAGTGCCTACCACACCATATCAGATGTGGAGTGGGAAGAAACCCTGTCTTAAATCCTTTAAGACATGGGGATGTCCAGCTTTTGTAAAAAAAGCAGCATGCGGACAAGCTCGAGGCACGCTCAGTACAGTGCAAGTTTGTGGGATACCCAAAGAACTCCAAGGGGTATCTATTCTATTACGCAGAGGAGCAAAAAGTCCTTGTTTCTCGTCATGCCCACTTCTTGGAAACTGAGTTTTTAGAAAATCAGATAAGTGGGAGCGCAGTAGAACTGGATGAAATTCCAGAACCTCAGACTATTACTGAAAGCTTAGTGGAACCAGAGGGTTCAAAAGAACAGGACATTCCTATGCCGCTCCGCAGAAGTAGTAGGCAGTCTCATCCGCCCGAGAGATACTACGGTTTTCTCATAGACGGGGATAGAGAGGATTGCATCATAGACTATGATGAGCCTACTAGCTTCCAACAGGCCGTTCAGAGCGTTGACTCGGTAAAATGGCTGGATGCAATGCGGACCGAAATGGAGTCCATGTACACCAACAAAGTATGGACGTTGGACATTGCTCCAGACGGGGTAAAACCCGTAGGATGCAAGTGGATCTTCAAAAGGAAGATTGGTGTAGATGGACAGGTTGAGACCTATAAAGCTAGACTTGTAGCAAAGGGTTTCCGTCAAAGACCTGGCTTGGACTATGACGAAACCTTTTCTCCAGTGGCTATGCTGAAATCCATTCGGATCCTTCTTGCCATTGCTGCCTTCCACGATTATGAGATTTGGAAGATGGACGTAAAAACCGCTTTTCTAAATGGAAATTTAGAGGAGTGTGTTTATATGGATCAGCCAGAGGGTTTCATTCAGAGTGGGAGCAGCGGAAAGGTGTGCAAGTTGCTTAAGTCCATCTATGGACTAAAGCAGGCATCGCGGAGTTGGAACATCTGTTTTGATGAAACGGTCAAGGAATTTGACTTTATCAAAAATCCAGATGAACCATGCATCTATAGTAGATTTGTAGCGAGAACTGTAGTATTCCTTGTTTTATACGTGGATGACATTCTCTTAATAGGAAATGACATTCCTATGCTACAATCTGTCAAGGGTTTCTTGTCACACAGGTTCTCCATGAAAGACCTGGGTGATGCCTCTTACATCCTGGGGATCCGGATCCATCGTGATAGATCCAAGAGGATATTAGGACTTTCACAGTCCAGGTACATCGACACCGTACTGAAAAGATTCAGTATGGAAGATTCCAAGCGCGGTAACCTACCGGCTTGTCACGGGATCACCCTCTCTAAAGAGATGTCTCCCAAGACTGATTTGGAGAGGGATCGCATGTCTATTATACCCTACGCTTCTGCGGTAGGCTCTATAATGTATGCGATGTTGTGTACCAGACCGGATGTAGCTTATGCACTGAGTGTAGTAAGCCGGTATCAGTTAAACCCTGGGGAGAAACACTGGATAGCAGTAAAGAACATTCTCAAGTACCTGAGGAGGACTAAGGAGATGTTCTTGGTGTATGGTGGAAAAGACCTCCAGATCGAGGCCTTTGCAGACTCCAGCTTCCAGAGTGACAAGGATGATTCCAAGTCCATGTCGGGTTTTGTCTTCACCCTCAATGGAGGGGCGGTGTGTTGGAAGAGTTCCAAACAGGAAACCGTTGCAGACTCGACTATGGAAGCGGAATACATCGCTGCATCTGATGCCGCAAAAGAAGCTGTCTGGATGAGGAAGTTCTTGAAAGAACTTCAGGTGGTTCCGTCCATTGTTGACCCAATACCTCTGTATTGCGACAACAACGGGGCTATAGCTTTAGCGAAGGAACCCAGGTCCCATCAGAGATCCAGGCACATCTTGAAGCGGTATCACCTGATCAGGGAGATCGTGGATCGCAAGGAGATCGAGGTTCGGAGGGTTGCTTCAGAAGAAAACACTGCAGATCCATTCACCAAGGCCCTACCCCAGACTCAGTTCGAGCGGCTGATCGAGATGATAGGTCTTCGATACGCCAGTTCATGGCCTTAGTGCAAGTGGGAGATTGTTAGTGTATATGCCCTAGAGGCCATTACTGTATCATACTAGTTTGTATATTACTTGATGGAAGCTTGGGATATTCACCTTGTATAAACAATCTTGCTCAATATAGTAGTATGCTACTTGGTTTGTTTCTACTTCAATGTGTACTTGTGTTTATTTCAGTATATCACTTATACGCATTAGTGGAGCCCTTAGGATCTTTGCTTGATTACCAGCGTTGTGATGGCAGTCACACTAGTGGGGGCTGGGTAATCTATAAGCACATCCTTATACAGGTCCCTAGTCGTAGGACTATCGAGACAGGGCATCGATACTCCGGAGTAGACTAGCGTATGCGCTTCTCATCCCAGTGTGGGAGATGGTCTGTCCCACAGCCATCAGTACGTCGTACTGGAGATAGTATACGGGTGCTCGTTGGGTTACGAGTACACTGGACAGGACTCGTCGGGAACTGACAGGTTGGTATTATACCTATCGTCAGTTATCAGTTCCCAGGTGACATGAGTACAGCTTAGTCCGCTGACTTGACACTGGCACTTCGCCTCGAGTGTGTTCCCACTGCATTTTGATCACTACCCTACCACGGCTCAAAGGAGTCGTGCAAACAGGTGGTGGTTGGGTGCAGTCCCGAAGCACTTGGAGGCAGTGACGGTTAGACAGGATTCGTCTCTCCCGGTATTGGGGGTTGACATCGCGCTGTGTCTAGGAGAGCCATTACACGAGTAGTCCCTGGCCAGGGCAAGCGAGATATACTGGTAGGTTCCAGTGTTATCTCAGGGTGTTTTGGGCTTCACTCCGACACGACTTGTACCGCTATTGGGGGACTGACGTTTTACCGCCCCCTAGGCCCGACATGCGATGTATCAGACGAACAGACCGGACTGTACGGAGACTGTCACATTCAGACTCAGTAGGAGTACAGGTGGGGTTTCACCTCGTCAGCCTTCTTGTCGACATCTACCTGGGGACCGTTACGCACAGCTAGTGCCGCTTGCGGTCTGTGGTTAAACCCACTGCCAGCGTAGTGTCGAGTCTTTAGAGTCCCACACAGAGGGTATTCGCCTCTGGGCAAAACAGAGTAGAGGTCGCATGGTTTTGCGACAGGGTTCGTTCTCATCCGCGCACTTGTGCACGTTTGGAGTCCGGACGGATATTACCGTCTGGCTCTGGTTTGAGTCAGATACTGGTATATGTTTTTGGGGTTGCTTTTATCTCTCAGTATTCATGTTCCTTGGAACAAGGATGCAGGTGTGTATGCACGGTTATTTGAGGAAGAGGAAGAGGGCTTTCATTAGGGTTTCGGAACGGGTGCGTATGCACAGTTGACAGTCGTCTTTTTCCAAACCCTAATGGATTTATGTTATATCAATTAATAATATATAATAAAATGAAATTGTGTCATGGTTGGTTTTTATGTTGACTTGTTGACCATGGTTGACTTGTTGACCATGGTTGAAGTTTTGACCATCATCATTACAAAAGAAAGATGCTCTTTGATTCTAGCAAATTCATTTAATGTTTGAAATGATAATGGTCATTCTTAAACTTTCCATCAACCTTTTCATTTTCATTATTATTATTATTTGATAATTCTTTTGCTTTATGTTATGGTTGCAAAAGAAAAAGAGCTCACTTTTATCATAACAACTTTCTCTCCTCACTTCATCTTCTTCTTCCTCTAGCAAAAGAGAACCCTTCTCATGTGTTGAGAATCCTTCTCTTTAAAAAGAAAAGCAACCCCTAGTCACTCTCTACTCATTCTAGGTTCAAGGTTTAGCAAGCCGGAAACCCTAGTTCACTCAAAGATCGAGGAAGAGCCCAAAGGTCGAACCTTCGAGGTGGATCCATCTTCGACGGAAGACGGCGACAAGAAGAGAACCATCAACCTCTACAAAAGTTTGAAGAAGAAGGAGTTCAAGTTTAGGTATAACCATCTTCATCCGAGTAGCTAAATCTCTTTAGCAAGTATGCTAGTTTTAGTTTAGACACGATCCCGACATTGTTTTAGTCCATGTTGCCTCTTGCGATAAAAATTTATTTTTTATACCGTTTCCGCCTCCCCGTAAGCACCGGGGGTCGCAATATGGACTTACACTTAACCCTTCTCATTTCCTCCCTTTGCTATAAAAATCATTTCGGCACCTATAAGGACTAGCCGAGTAGGGTGTACGTTTCCTTTAGAATACATAGGGGAGGGGCGGCCGGGTCGGGGGTCGTAGTAGTTCCTTCTTCCATTCATGAATGGAAGGAGTTCATATTTGTCGGGTCATCCGAGGGTGAGGATTGGCCTGTGCCTGTACAGTGGCATAGGGCCGACTGCCCGCGGGTGAAGCGGTCGTCCTCTCCCGAGGCGAGAGCGGTGTCGATGTGGGAGCCTATCCAACGGGCCGATGTTTTGCTTTCCGAGTAGGCCCTCAGTTGGGCCAGGCTCAGCCCCGCTCGATTCATGGGTAAGTTAGGAGCCTAGGCGACCTGTCTAGACTCGCATATTTTTCTTCTGTTCTTTTTGGCGTCACTAACTCCCTTTGTGTATTTTCCTTTTTCTAAAACCGATGGACCGATCTAAATTCTTGCTTGCCATGGCCGAGAAGAAGGGGAAGAAGGCCGGAGGCGCTGGCTCGTCCCGCCCTGCTCCGAGCCCGGCCCCATAAGAGGCTGTATCGGCTAGGCGTTCCACCATATCCCAGGCTTCGGAGACTAGCCACGGGGAGAGCCGTAAGCATGCTCGGGAGCCGGAGCCCCGGGCTATGGAGATGGAGGATGAGGCCGACCCCCCGAGGTCCCCCTCAAGAGGTATAAGAGGGCGGCATCTCGTTCAACGTCCTCCACGATCTTTGTGCAGGAAGGGGAAATTTATTTCGACATGCCCTCGGGGCTTTCTGTCGCCGATAGCTTGCTCTTGGAGATGGAACGATCGGCCGGGGGCAAAGTTCCCCGGGGGACCCTCAAGGCCTAAGTCACTGCCATTGCTTAGGTGGCTGTACAGGTCATTATTTGCTTTCCGTTTAGATTTTCACTAGGTATTTTTCGTCGGATCGGATGCTATTTAACCCCTTCCTTTATCTTCCTCAGGTCCTCCAGCACCGCGCCCTCATCGCCAACATGGAGCACGAGAAAATTGCCCCGGCGATGCAGATGGTTGGCGAGTCTTCTTCACGGGAGGAGGGCCTGTGCCAGGAGTTGCGCCAGGCGAAGGAGAAAATCACCGCCCTCGAAAATCGGGTGGCCACCGAGGAGGTGGTGAACCCCAAATGCAAGGAGTCCATCTGAATTTTGAAGGAGTCCAACAAGGCCGTCGAGGCTAAGTTGGAGGAGGCCAGGGTGCTCAACGCCATGATGAATAAGACACGAGACACCCTTAAGAAGGAAGTCAAGGCGGTGAAGGAAGGGATGAAGGTTGCCGACCTCCGGGCCACAAAAGCGATGGAGAGGTACAAGACGTCAGAACAATTCTACGTTGACCTTGCCGACGCCTCGGCCATTGTCTGGCATCAGGCTCTCGATGCCGTCAAGACGCTGATGCCGGGGTTCCCCGACGGTGAGCTCTGGCTCGAATACCCTCTCGAGGATGAGACATAGGGGGATGCCACCGGAGGTGCCGCCGGGGGAGGGGCTCCCGGTAGGAGTGCTGGAGATAAGGCAATCACCCCGGCTCCCAGCGTCGAAGCTCCTGGTGAGGGTGCTGGAGATAAGGCAATCATCTTGGCTCCCAGCGCCGAAGCTCCTGGTGGGGGCGCCGACCCTAAAGCTATCACCCCGGCTACCGATGCTGATGTCGAGTTGGTCGAGGTCCTCCTAACTCCCGAGGCCTGAGCCCTTATCATTCTGCCTTCTTCCTTCTTAATCATTCTGCTGTCTTCCTTTTATTGTTTTTGAATCTTGTAGGCCTTCGGGCAATTTTATAAGGCTGAGGAGCTTATAATACCTTTTGAAAAGACTCCCAAGTTGTGAATAAAGCCGCTTTGTAAATTTTTACGTAGCAACATTTTCTTGTTTGTATGAGCCTGTTAGCATTTTCCTCGCCTAACGAGTCAGACCGCAGGTCGGTGACCGGTCCTTTTGATGGCGATCGCGCGTCGAGTGAAACTCAATTATTTTTCAAGTATACAAAGCTCGATGATAGGCCGGTGTCCTTATGCCCCCGGAGTCGAGGCGACGATTGCTCACTTAAATTACGTCGGTTGGCTCTTTTGAGTAGAAAGGTGTCTATTTTCCCATTCCTTTGAGTTGGACCAGCGACCACTTCTCTTAGAATAAGTTAGACAAGAGCCTAGTTTGGATTGGTTGGAATTTACCAAGGTTGAAAGCTTCATATCCTTAGTGTGGACGAGTAGGAAGTTTCCCGTTAAGGACAGACCGAGCAGGGAAGCTGCTCGGTGGCCTCTTGATGAGGGCTTTAGATCCTTGGCGTAGATGGGCAGGAGCTACCCGCTAAGAATAGACCGAGCAGGGAAGATGCCCAGTGACCTCTTGATGAGGGCTTTGATCATTAGCGTAGATAGGCAGGAGATACCCGCTAAGGATAGACCAAGCAGGGAAGCTGCTCGGTGGCCTCTTGATGAGGGCTTTGATCCTTAGCGTAGATGGACAGGAGCTACCCGCTAAGGATGGACCGAGCAGGGAAGCTGCTCGGTGGCCTCTTGATGAGGGCTTTGATCCTTAGCGTAGATGGGCAGGAGCTACCCTCTAAGGATGGACCGAGCAGGGAAGCTGCTCGGTGGCCTCTTGATGAGGGCTTTGATCCTTAGCGTAGATGGACAGGAGCTACCCGCTAAGGATGGACCGAGCAGGGAAGCTGCTCAGTAGCCTCTTGATGAGGGCTTTGATCCTTAGCGTAGATGGGCAGGAGCTACCCGCTAAGGATGGACCGAGCAGGGAAGCTGCTGTTAGTTATATGTATGCCCTAGAAGCCATTACTGTACATTGGATGTATATTGTAGTGGATGCTGGGACATATATAGGTAGGACTTTCTTGCTCGACATGATAGTACGCTATCTGGTTGCTCTTTATCTTAACATGTATACTTGCTGTCTCTCTATTACATGTTGATAAAGCCCTTAGGATATGTGCTCGACTTCCAGGACTATGATGCAGATCATACTAGTGGGGCCTGGGTAGTCCATGAGTACATCCTTCAATGTTCCTAGTCGTGGGAATATCGAGATGGGGCATCGATATTCCAGAGTAGACTAGCGTATATCTTCTCGACCCATGTGATGGGCAATGGATGATCCCATATCCATTGGTGTTTGACATCAGAGATGGTATGCGGGTGCTCAGTGGAGACTGGGTACACTGAACGGACTCGCCGAGAACTCCCAGATGGTATTATACCTCACGTCAGATGGCAGTTCTCTGGTGACACTGGTACAGCTTAGTCTGTTGACCCGAGATCGTCATAGAGTCTTGTGTGTCTCCCACTGTGCTTTGATTTCCACCCTACCATGGCTCTACTGAGTCATGCAAACAGGTGGTTTTTGGGTACAGTCCCGATTCACATGGAGGCAATGAGTGATAGGAGGGGATTCGTCTCTCCCGGTATTGGGGGTTGATGTTGCGCTATGCTCGACTGGCTATAACTGGAAATCCCTGGCCAGGGTTGCAGTGATTTACTGGTAAGAGTTATCAGTAGTTTCACGCTTGTTATGGACCTTACATCGGCATAACTTATCAAGCTACTGGGGTCTGACGTTTACCACCCCTAGGCGAGATATACGACATATCAAACGAACAGACCGGACTGTACGGTAAGTGTTGCTGGTTGGATTCACAGGAGTGTGAGCGGGCTTGCTCGTTGATCTTCTGATCGCTCAATACCCGGGTGGCCGTTACGTTTAGCAGACCGCTTGCGGCTTGTGGGTGTTTGATATGATCATCACCTGCTGCCGGCGTATTGACGAGTCTTTAGAGTCCTACACAGAGATTTCCTGGCTCAAGTGAAACGAAATAGGAGCGCATATGAGATATGTGCGGGACCGAGAATAATACCAGTATGTGATACTGTATTCTATTCTCGCGATTTGTATCATTGGACGGTTATATAAGATATAGCCGGGTTACCGAATCAAGTGTTGATTCGATTCATTGATACACTTGATATTAGTCGGTTATATGGATCATTAAATCAAGTGTTGATTTAATGTATAATTATATATTTGATATATTACTTTACATTAACTAGTATTTGTTCACTTAAGATTGATTTTCTCACTTGGTGTGCACAAGTAGTATATGTGATATATTTTTGTGCACTTGATTGTATCATGTTTGATGATACATGCAAACTTGAGTGTATGTTTGATTTAAACCATGTTTAGCTTAATGGTTAGGGTTTTGTTATCTTTACTTAATTATTTGTTTTATTTATTTATTTTTGGGCAAGAAACAAAATGGTGGATTCTTTTGTTTTTTACTTGAAGCTTCATGAAGCTTTGACCATTTTGTTTCTTTCCTTAACCTAACCATTCACCTAAACCCTAGTTTAGTCTCTACAATAGTTAAACTCACCCATGGTTGCATTATGATAACCATCACTTGATTTTCTATTTGAAGATAATTCATAATTCTTTTTCTTTCTTCTCCTTCTTCTTCTTCATGAAGAGAAGAAACTATTGCTAGATTTTTTCAAGTGATAATTCCAAGTGAGAAATCCAAATCCAAAGTGAACCTACTTCCTATTTCTTCATCCTCTACCACTTGCCATGTAGTAGAGTGTGTTATCTTCACAAGTTTTATGACCAAGTGAAGATGGAGCTGGATCTTGAGTTGCCTCGACGTAGATCATCTTCGGCATCGAAGTCGACGACCTAGCCCGATCATTTCTTCGACGAAACCATCGCTAGAGTCCGGGATCCGATGATCGCAGTGGAGGGACGTCATCACGGAGCTAAGGAAGTGGAGAACCGGATCTACAAAGGTTGTAACCCCTTTCACTTTTTAGTTAAGTTGTTAACTTGCATCTTTTTCGCCTAATCTCTAGTTATCGATCTTGCATAGGGTTTCTTTGGCACATGAAAATTTTGAATTGGACATGTTTGATCAGTTGTGGAACCTCATTAGTGTGCCTAGGAAGCCTACAGTGGTATCAGAGCCTTGCTAGAGCCTTAGGCGATGAGTAGACGAAATTAGAAAGCCGATCGAACCTAGAAACCCTAAGTTATACCCTTCTCTGGACAATTTTCATAACTGTGGATTTTTGTGAATTAAAAATGCTCAGAAAATAGAGCAGGAAATTCTAAGAGTTACTGCAGAAAACGAACCCCTAACTCTACTAGACCGCCGCGGAACCGCGGCCTTACCCTGCTATTGGCGGCGGTTCTGCGGCCGTATGTACTGATTAGGGATTCATTTTTATACAGTAATGCCCGTATATGTTTCCTCTGTTCTCTGGGAATTTTTAATCTGCACTCAAGAGTTGAGTTTTCTGGGTTGTATTGGGAGTTCGTAGATTCGATCGGATTGTCAAACTTTGTCTATGTTTTTTTTCCGGATATTTTAGAACATGTTAAAAAGTTCGACCGGATATAAATACCCACTTTTTCCCCTTGCCGGGAAATTTCCAATTGTTGGATTTTTCCGTAGTTTAATGACGTTCTAAGTAGTGCAAGTAACGCGATGGTCCCTCTAGAAGACAACAAACCTTAACTCGATTATGTGACCGTCTTGAACTGCCCTTTGAACCTTAGAGTTTGGAGCAGTACGGCGTGCCACATGTGAGGCGTTGGCTTGACCCTTCTACGGCTAGACCGTTGGTACTGAGGCATGAAGTGAATGTTTTTAAACTTATTTCATGTGTTGAGCTGTTTCGGGAAAACTTGGGTGTTTGATTGTTCGATAAAAAAGTTTAACATTTTTTATTTATCTGGAATTTGATACAATATTTGGAATTCACAAGTAGTTATGAGATAACTAATATGAATGTTATAAACATAGCACTTTAGTCTCACTTGATCGGCTGCCACGGAATTTTGATGTGATCAAAAGTCCGTCGCAATCACGTAGCGTACGCGGATACTCGCCGGGTAAACTTAATAGACAGCTACACCCCATAGACCCGACCAAGTGACTGTAGGAGAACCCCGTCGCCGAAAGCATCCGTTCGGGTGCTTGCGACAGCGGTGTTCCTCCTTGGTGCACTTCGTCGACGGTATCGGGGGTGCGGCCGTCTACTAAAGTTTGCGACGAGCATTCGATCAGAATGTCGGGAATCCTGTTGAATTGCCCGACTTGATATTGAAAAAAGTTTTCGATAATGAGACTAAAATGCGGGGTTTATAATTGTTAGGCATGCGATGTATAAGGAATTCATTTGATTAGGCATGCGATGTCTAAAGAGGTTGCGGATTCCAACTGTTGTAGTTTTACACTTTTTTTCTGTGACCGTAAGTGTAATATGTGACATCGCCGGTTTCGTTGCTATATGTCAACGACAATTGGGATACGCATGTTTACTTACGTTGATGACATGTGATGTTATGTGTTGCTGGATATGTTATATTGGATCGTCGTGTTTGAATAGCCGGGTTTTTTTTATGTGAGATGAGTGTTTTTCATTTTCATTCATGTAAAAACTTGTATGTAATATTCTTTTATTGGGGCACTTCCAGGTTGCGGAAGATGTCACCTTTTGTATATTATTTACTTTTCCGCACTAGGATAGACCCAAGGAGGGGAGCATAAGTAACCGGGTTCTAGGGTCCAGTGGGAGACCATCTCGAGGAGTCGAGTCCGGGTCTCCTAACCCTAGAATTGGTAGGGTTGCTTGCCGCTCTCGTAGGGGTCTAGGGGTGTGGGTTTGGCTATTCATCGCGACCGTGGAATCCGTGTTTTATACTGGCTCGTATTGAAAACACGGACGTCCTAGTATATCCAATGTTTCATATGTTTCTTCTGCTGCGATATCTGTGATGTGATCATTTGATATGCTGTGATGGATACTGTATATAGTATATATGATATATTATATAGACGTTACTTATGTTTTACACCCGCGCTAGCCCTGCCCCGCTCTGCCGTTAGTCACCTAACCTAACGGTGCATGAGGGGACATCGAGGCGAATGCGGATAGTATAAGTGTACGTCGTATTTATCTGTGATGTTTAGGTACTTAAATGATGGGACATTCATTAATGAGATTAATGAAAGAAAATAAACCTAATAGATGTTGTGGAATCGAATTTCAAAATAAAAACAGGTAGCTGCAGTTCTTGCTTTGCATCGCGGTGTTCCTTGTAGAACATCCTGCACCTTATTCGATAAGGAAAGGACCGAGATCCCTTCACCGGGAGTGACTCCTTTAGCAATAACTGGCAGATGCTACAACCCTCGGTTTGTCCTTTGATTGCTTCTATGGTTTTTCCTTTGCACAGCGGTATATATGATATATCCTGCACCTTATTCGATGAGAAAAGGGCCGACGATCCCTTCACCGGGAGTGACCCCTTTAGCAAAACTAGAAAAGCCTCAAAAACAATTCATTTAAAAACCATTTGATTCCGCAACGAGATCAAGTTCAAAGCGTTAAAGGTTTTATTAAAAACCATTCGCAACCCTCCATCATTTTAGGAAGTAGAGTACTTAGTATTCGTGCTGTGTTTGTTGACCTTAGTTAAGGCACAGTGTACGGTAGCTAAGTGATGTCTTCCTACACCGCATATGATGCGATTAGTTAGGACAGTTGCGTGACTTTCTTGACCTTCGTTAAGGGTCATGTGGGTGGGTCTAATTAATCACGAAATGACGGGTAGAACTTGACTAGTACTTATGATTTGTTGACCATAGTTAAGGTCATAGGTGCAAGGGGTAAAAACCACTATCGGGAGTTTCAAGTGTTGAAATTTGCAATGAGATTGCATACCTTCTATATGATAGTTGGATCCCGATACCCACTGCGAGTAATTGTTACTCCTGGGAGAGTTTTGCACTTTACAATTAGCCGATCAAGTAGGTATCTAGAAAGGCGTCAACGGGGTTACGCCTCTGGGAAAACGAGGTTTACTGTAATTAGGTCCGTGCGAAAGCACAGGGAACCTCCCTCAAAGTACCGACACTGGCCTGGCTGAAAGATTGGCGAACTTGTAGAGTGTAATTAATCCCGGCTAGTCTTTCCTTTTAGGGTTTGAATGAAGATTTGATAAAAACAGTGGGAGCCATCCTGATTAGATAAAATAAATAACCAATCTAATCTTGCAAGAGTGCACGCAGAGCGTTTTCTTCTCTCTCTCTCCAGGTAGCGACCATATCACGCCTTAATCAAGATAATAATATGGATGAATTGACCGAACCCGCTTGTTATACTGAGCTGGGGAACGTTGGTCCCGCTCCAACTTATAATTGTTATAAGACCGAGCAGGAAATAGGGGAATACCAGGATTCCCATGCCGCCCAAACGAAGAAAGTGCATATGATGCATCTCCTTCGGGTGTGTTCATTATAAAGAACTGTTTCTCAGTGTCCTCTACGTCCTATGTATTAGATACCGGATCAGGATCCCACAAATGTAATCCGTTACATGGGCTACAGAAAGGTAGAGAACTGAGAACGGATAATAAGTTTCATGAGACAGAAAACGGTGCAAGTGTTGCAGCCAAGTCTGTTGGTCACTGTCACCCTGTATTACCAATACATTGATTCTGAACAAATGCTATTAGATACCAAACCTGATATACAAAATCATATCAGTCTCTTTATTAGTAAAGAAAGGATATAATTTTGTATTGTTGGATAATGTTTTGAACATTTCCTATATCAAAAGTTGATCGGTTCAGGCACGTTATCTAAAAGCATTGATGTTCTAAATCAAACTATAGTTCCTAGTATACAGAACACACACAAGAGGAAGAGTTCAGAAATGAACAAATCCTTCTTGAGGTATTGTAGACTAGGTCATATCAATGCAACCCGACTAGCTTAAGTTACATTCTAGATGCATATTTAAATCAGTTTGAATTTACATCTTGTGAAACTTTCCAGTCATGTCACAAAGATTAGATGACCATAGCTCTGTTTATTGGAAACAGAGAAAGAGTTAGTAAACTCTTGGGACTGATACATGAAGATGTATGTAAGGTCCCCTGTCTATACATGCCAGGACCGGTTCTTTGTACTTCATTACATTCTCTGATGATCTCTCAAGGCTCAGTCATATGTTCCTGTTGAAACATAGGTCCGAAACTTTTGAGATAATCACCGAATATAAGTTAGAAGTAGAGAACCAAAAACCGGGTATAAGTATTATGTCCTATGATAAGATCAGGGAGGAGAATACTTGTGCATGGAATTCTTGGACTATTCTAAAGGAGAATGAGATTCTCTCTCGGTGTTACTCCTCTGAATACACCATAGCACAACGGTGTATCGGGGCGGAGCAATCGCACCATATTAGATATGGTGTGCTCTATGATGAGTACTACTGAGTTGCCTATTTCCTTTTGGGGTTATGCACTTGAGAAGTTGCATACCTATTGAATTGGATTCAAATCAAATCAGTTGCCTACCACTTCATATGTGATATGGAAAGGGAAGAGCCCATATCTTAAGTTGGTTAAGATTTGGGATTGTCCGGACTATGTCAAAAGCAAAATCCGGACAAGCTCGAGGCAAGGTCTGTTAAGTAGAACTGGAAAGGTTCCAGCTATACAAACTACGGCTGATGATTTGATGGAACCAAAGGATTCAATAGTCCCCGACGAACCTCAGCCTCTCCGCCGAACTAGCAGGGTTCCTCATCCGCCTGAGAGATACTTCGGTTTCTCGATGACAGTGGGAGCGAGGAATGCATCATGAGATGATGACCCAACTAGTTTCGAGCAGGCCATCGAGAGTAGGGACTCTGTAAGAATGGCTAGATGCTTAGTGATCTGAGATGGAATCCTTATACACCAACAAAGTATGGACTTTGGTTGCTATATCTGAAGGGTTAAATCCCCATCAGGAGCAAGTATATCTTGAGAAGATTACTTGGTGTAGATGGAAAAGTTGAGACTTTCAAAGCTAGACTTTTTAAAGGTTTTCGTCATCGACCAGGCGTGGATAATGATGAAACCTTTTCCAGTGGCTATGCTTAAGTCCATCCGGATCCTACTTGCCATGGCTACATACCATGACTACGATATCTGGTGGTTGGGTGTCATGACTGCTTTCTAAAATACTGATTTAGAAGAGAACGTCTATAAGTACACAGCCAGAAGGCTTCGTAAACAGTGGGAGTAGCGGAAACGTGTGCAAGATGCTTTACAGAATAAAGCAGGCATCGTGGAGTTGGAACGTCTGTTTTGATGCGATAGTTGTTCATATCAGATTTTTGCATTTTCATACCGTCCAATTTTTATCACATTGCATATCCGTAGATACTCTTGAGCCGTGTTTGCTAGTCAATTGCAGGATACAGGTCCTCGGTTCCAAAACGGTGAAATTCATGGAAAAACACGACAAAATCCGGGTTCCTGCCAACCACAGATAAAACACGGTCTCCGCTCTTCATCCGTATGTTGCCAGATACCAGTTTAGGAGACAAAAGGACAAATCAATTGTCACCTTCATGCACAAAGCACTATGGTAGCACATAATCCAAGAGATCTACACGGAGCTCGAGGCAATCATCCACAAAAAGTCCACTTCATAACACCTTTCCCTCAACAGAAATTCTGGAAGAATTTTGGATGTATTTTCAGAAAATACATACAACAGACAAGAGGGGACAGAAGAACAGGGAAGTACCCCAAAGCCCACACCCTAAACCTACCAAGGTGCGGCGGATCCGCGGCCAAAGGGGGGTCTAGGCCGCGGATCCGCGGTAGTACAGTGCCTTCAGCCGACCAATTTTCAGGGGTATTTTGGTATTTGCATTTTTGGTCTGGTGGTTGCCCTAGGTTTTCATTCTCCAGCCTATAAATAGCCCAGAAGTTTGAGAAGGAAAGGGTCCATAATCTTGTATTTTTCTTTGCTAGGTTTTAGTACATGTTCTTCTTCCTCTTCTCACCTCTTCTCCATTAAACTTGTAAGTGAGCTTTTGAGTGAAGAGTGATGAATAAAGAAGACCATTTTTATTATCATGCTTGTCTCTTTCTTTACTTGTTATAATTGTTGTAATTTTAATTGTTAAGTAGTTGTTGTTATTTCCTTGTTGTTTGTTTCTTCTCTCTTTTTCTTTATCCTTTCATACGACAATGATACTTACGCTTGATCCTCGCCAAGGTGAGGTCGCAAACAGTTAGTCGTATTCTTCTAATCTCTTTCTTTCTATCTTCCTCTTTTGTGTTGTTTTATTTTTCCGTATTATGAAGTGTGAGTAGTTCTATACTTGTTAGGGTAGGATAAGGGAAGTTTGAGAGAAGGAAATCTCTCTCACTCTTTCCTTGCCCAACAACTTAAATCAACTCCCGTTAACCCAACCACAATCCGCTCCTTACGGCACCCTATCCTACATGATAGCGGTGATTCTGTAGTGAGACCGGTTGTGGTTGAATTAACCGGAGGTTATGGATAAGAGCCAAGAACGGACGGACAAGCACCAAAAGGAAGGACTATGCGTTGGAAAGCCTAACTTATACTCGCAAGTTCCTTCCTAGTCGTGCTAATCCCCGTTGTTGCCGATTACCGTAACACCGATATTAAGTGGGGCAACGAAAGATGTGGAGACTCCTAACTCAAACTAACCTAATCCTAACCCTAACAAGCTCTCTTTAAATATCAACTCAACACTTAGATAACTACAAACAAAATCTGAACAACCGGACTTAACTCGTCGAAAAACACATAGAAAAAGATTCCCATCTCCCTGCGGACGACCCGTACTCAACCGGCTAGCTACGTGCGAAACCGTCTTGATTGCGGTATTTAAACTAGAACTTGAACACGCTCGTATCCTAACAATCAAATGGCGCCGTTGCCGGGGAGACGGTAGTCTATTTCTAAGTGAAATTTCGGGTTAATTTGTGAATATAAAAACAACCAAAAAACCAAAAAAAAAAAAAAAAAAAATATACTTTGTAGAAACCATCTTGTTATTTTTGATTAGTTTTTGTGCAAGCGTGCAGGAAATACGAAGCTCAAGATCGACGCCAAAGACGTTGGAAATACGGAGTTCAAGTACAGTGCCAAAGACGTGGGAAGATAGACCCACAGTTCGCGGCTACACCGCGACGGACAAAAACGAAGCATCCGGTCTACTGTAGAAATCTGGAGCAGATACAGTGAGCATATTAGAATTCCACACATCCAGACAATTAGAGGAGATCAAACAGAGCCCACACCAGAAAAATTAAGCACCAATTCCTCATTTCCGCCGCGGAACCGCGGCATTAGGGCCTTTTTGCCGCCCTTCCGCGGCCACTTGGTGGGGTCAGTGTGCCATCTTCTCTCTGTAAGTCCCTCTGCCTCTCTCCACTCCTCTGAGCTCCACTGAATTGTGTTTTCTGCAGCCTTCTTTGCGCAAATTCTTCTCCCCCTTCCAATAAACTGTTCTTGTGCAGGATTCTTTGCGCCGCAAATAAAAATTGTTTGCTGTTGATATTGTTACTGTTTTGCATTCTTTAATACGGACTTAAGGGGCTTGAAACCAATCCAGATTGGGTGGGGATTTCATCACCCTTCCCAGGACCCCGGAAATCACTAAAGCATATGCATTGTCCATTGTAATTAAAAAATACTAGACTTCAGCCCTAAGGACTTCGCGCTCATTAGGAGAAGATAAACCTTGTTTAGAACCTTGCTTAACCGTATATTGTTTACGGGGTGTCTAGGAAAGTGTTAAAGGCGCAACCGCCGAAAGAGAAAGGGTTATTTAATTAAGGAACTTCGCGAAAGCGTTGGACAACCTCCCCTTATCTCTGCACTTACCTGGCCTCGTGATCAGTGTATTTTTAAGCTTGTTTCTCGACACTGTTTAACTTCGACAATCAAGTTCAGGAGCAGGTCTAGTAGACCTAGGTTACCCTAGATCTAGGTGTGATTGTGCATATCTTGTTTGTGATTGCTTAAGCCGTATTCCCGTACATACTTCTGTAAATCTTTTTCTAAAAAAAAAAAAAGAAAAAAAATCAAAAACGTTTATAAAAACTTGCCCTTTTGTCGCCAAATCCATTTTCACCCAACACCCTTCGCCTTTCTTCATTGACGTTTTCTTACCCTCACCTTCTCCGCTTTGACTATACTAAACTCGTTTAGTGTATGTCCGCTTGGACTCGGGACACTAGCGCCCGTCTAGTCCGCGTTACGTTAGTCGCGACCGACTACGCGATCGACTCCGAAGTCGATACTCCGTCCACTCCTCTTTCACCCCTTCCTTTGCCGGCCAACTCCGACGTTGACCGAAATTCTGTTCGTACATCTTCACCTTCACCTTCACCAACCTCTTCTTCCGCGATGTCGGGATTTAATCCGAACATCTCGTTGACCACCCCGGGATTGGCTCCACCTCCTATGGAGACCAATCTCCCACCACCTCCGCCTGTTGTAGCGCCGCAGCGAATTGCGCTCCAGGATCGTTTCTACCCTACCCGTTCTGCACTTCCAACCTGCCTTTCTCTTCCTCCGGCCAATGGGGACAACTTTGAAATTAAGCCCCATTTAATCAACATGCTTCCACGTTTTCATGGGCTTGAATCTGAAGATGCCTATATCTTCATTAACAAATTTCAAAACGTCTGTGCCATGATGAAAACAACCCAGCTGTCGGACGATGCTATACGTCTACGGGTCATTCCGTTCACTTTATGCGATCTCGCAGAAAAATGGCTGTATAGCACCGCTTCCCACTCAATCACCAGCTGGGACGAGTTTGTTAAAGCGTTTCTGAAAAAATTCTACCCAAATCATAAGACCGCAAGAATTCGAAATGAGATCAACCAATTCTCCCAGCTTCCTTCTGAACCCTTTTGGAAGTGCTTTGACCGATACAAAGACCTTCTTGTTCAGTGTCCTCACCACGGTATAGAGAAATGGCAACTCTGCCAAACCTTATACGAGGGACTGAACCCAGCAACGAAGCAGTTGCTGGAAACCATCTGTCAGGGCCACTTCCTATCCAAATCTGACGAGGAAGCGTGGCAGTTCTTTGACGATCTTGCGGAGCAAACGCTACAGTGGGAGAGCACCAGACCGACTCCTTCTTCTTCTTCTACCTCCACTTCTACCGGTCAGTCTAGGGTAAGAATTCACCAGCTTGATGTCTCTATTGCGATGAGAGCTGAAATGGCTGCAATCACAAAAAAGCTTGAAGCAATAGAGAGCAAATTTTCTTCTCCTACTCCTGCCCCTGTTCTCCCCCTTCGTACCATCTGCGCTTGTTGTTCCGATCCGTCCCACTTGACTGAAGAGTGTCCTTACAATCCACCCTCGCAAGGACAGGATCAGGTTAATGCATTCCAGCAAAGACCAAGGAATGATCCATACTCTTCGACCTACAATCCCGGTTGGAGGAACCACCCCAATTTCGCTTGGAATCAGAATCAGAATCAATTCCAGGGCAACCATTTCCAAAGGGCCCCTCCACCGCAACAACAAGCGCAACAACAAACTCAGTATCAGCAGCCCTTCCAACCCCAGCCTTACCAAAACCAGACGAACAACTTTGCACCGAACAATTCCTTTCCACCAAACAACTTTGTTCCGTCGAACAATGATAAGGTTTCCTCGCTCGAGCGAAGTCTGGATGCGTTTGTTAAACAATCGACTCAATCCACCGCCAACATCCAGTCTTCAATCCAATCTTTAGTGCAACACACCGCCGCACACGGGCAGAGCATCAAGACCATCGATGCCCAGATTGCACAGCTGAACGCGGCCTTGAGCGAGCGAGAGAAGGGGAAGCTCCCGTCCCAGCCACTTCCAAATCCCGGCCACCCACATAATGCACATGTTGCTCTTGAACAACAAAACCATAATGTGAGTGCCGTGACCACACTGAGATCAGGGAGGGTGCTGCAAAACAACATTGGCAAGCAAATCAACGATGACACCCCGGCCGCTTCTTCTTCTTCTTCTCCTGCTTCTTCTTCTTCGTCTTCCGAGCCTATTCTCCTTTCTTCACAAGGCTCTCCTTCCTCTTCTTCTCTAAACGGACCCGCTTCTCACTCCATGAAAACACCTATTCTGGGATCCGTTCCAACTCCAAAATCTCCTCCTCCAGCATTAGACTCAACCAATTTTCAAAATGTTCCATTTCCAAACCGGTTGAGATCTAACAAACAAAATCCACAAATGGAGAAGATTTTGGAGTTATTCAAGCAAGTTAACAGTAACATTCCTCTTTTAGATGCTGTCCAACAAGTCCCTTCTTACGCGAAAATCTTAAAGGACTTGTGCACGAAAAAGAGGAAGTCTCAGGTACCCAAGAAAGTTTTCTTGGCTAGTGCTGTGAGTGATGCCCTTACCCAATCTTTACCACAAAAACGGAAGGACCCTGGCTGTCCTACGATTTCAATTACTATTGGGGATAAGAACATCAACCGCGCACTATTAGATCTTGGTGCCAGTGTTAACTTGCTTCCGTATTCAGTATACGAGCAATTAGGCGTCGGAGAGCTGAAACCCACACACTGCACTCTCCAGATGGCCGACCGATCGATCACCCATCCTAGGGGTGAGCTAGAGGATGTGTTAATCAAAGTCGGGGACTTCATATTCCCCGTCGACTTCATTGTCTTAGATACACAGCCTGTAGCTAACCCCCGGAATCAAATTCCGGTGATACTCGGTCGCCCATTTCTCGCAACCTCAAATGCTGTGATCAATTGTCGCAATGGTTCAATGAACCTCTCTTTTGGAAATATGACAATTGAACTCAACATTTTTAGGTTGGGGAATCAGCCCGCCGAACCTAATGCTCATATACTGGATGTTTGCTCGATCCAGGAGATCACCCCCGAAGAGTGTGAATTCGAGGAGTTTTTGTTTGAATACGATAATCTTGACGCCACTAGTGCGTGTCTCTTCGAACCTGCTGCTGTTTTTGCGCCCGATAACGACTACGAGTGTTTCACGTTCACGAACGATCTTAGCCGTGCACAACCCGAGTTTGAATCTTTCGACTTTTCGGATGAGTTACCTGAACCATCCGACTCGGTTGCCTACACTCGTTTTGAACCTGTGCTGGAGTCCTTTGAGTTCGAGACCTTTGCACCAGTCTTGCCTTCCATCATTTCACCTCCAACGCTCGAACTCAAGCCGTTGCCGTCTCACCTTAAGTATGCTTACTTAGGTGAGAACGAGACCCTCCCTGTCATCATCTCGGCTTCTCTAGCTCCCGAGCAAGAGAAAGCCCTTCTCGCGGTCTTGCACAGCAACAGGCAAGCTTTTGGCTGGTCCATGGCGGACATCAAGGGGATTAGTCCCCTCATCGTTGAGCATCACATTCATCTGATGGATGATGCCAAACCAGCCCGGGATCCACAGAGACGTCTTAATCCAGTCATGAAGGAGGCTGTGAAGAAGGAAATCGTCAAATGTCTAGATAGTGGTATCATTTACCCTATCTCTGATAGCCAGTGGGTTAGCCCCATTCACATTGTCCCCAAGAAGTCGGGCATCACGGTCATAACCAACGAGGCGAATGAGTTAATCCCTACTCGCACCCAAACTGGGTGGCGAGTTTGCATTGATTACAGAAAACTCAACGCCGCAACGCGGAAAGACCACTTTCCGCTACCTTTTATTGACCAGATGCTCGAACGATTGGCCGGACATGAGTACTATTGCTTTCTAGATGGCTACTCTGGCTATAATCAAATTCCCATCGCCGAAAAAGACCAGGACAAGACCACTTTCACTTGTCCTTTCGGCACGTTTGCATATCGACGCATGCCCTTTGGGTTATGCAATGCGCCCGCTACCTTCCAGCGGTGTATGATGGGGATTTTCTCAGACATGGTGGAGAAATTTCTGGAGATTTTCATGGATGACTTCTCCATTTTCGGCGACTCCTTTGACGAGTGTTTGCTGCATCTTGACGCTGTCCTTACACGATGTAAGGACAAGAATCTCACTTTGAACTGGGAGAAATGTCACTTCATGGTGCGCGAAGGTATTGTCTTAGGACATATCATCTCGCAAAATGGCATAGAGGTTGACAAAGCAAAGATTGAGGTCATTTCCAATCTGCCTCCTCCCCGATGCGTCAGAGATATCCGAGCCTTCCTTGGCCACGCCGGTTTTTATAGACGGTTTATCAAGGACTTTAGCAAGATTGCTAGGCCCTTGACTCTTCTCCTGGCCAAGGACACGCCATTCGACTTCAGCTCAAGCTGTGCGGCTGCTTTTGAATCATTGAAACACTCACTCACTTCTGCTCCTGTTCTCTCTTCCCCTGACTGGACGCACCCATTCGAGATCATGTGCGATGCATCCGACTTTGCCATCGGTGCTGTCCTTGGACAGCACATCAACAAGATGCCGCACGTGATCTATTACGCAAGCCGAACCCTGAACGACGCACAACTCAATTATACAACAACTGAGAAGGAATTCTTAGCTGTTGTATTTGCTTTAGAGAAGTTCAGGCCGTACCTCATCGGCTCTCCAGTCATCGTTTACACTGATCATTCTGCTCTGCGCCATCTTTTTGCGAAGAAAGATGCCAAATCTCGGCTTATACGTTGGATCCTCTTGCTTCAAGAATTTGACCTTGTCATTAAGGACAAAAGAGGATGTGAAAACGTTGTTGCCGACCATCTTTCACGACTTCCTTCTTCGCCGTCGCTTCCTATCCCAATCAATGACGTCTTTCCGGATGAACAACTCTTGACAGTATCTCGCGAACCCTGGTTCGCAGATATTGTGAACTATTTGGCCACGGGATTACTACCGACTGAATGGTCGAGTCAGGACAGACTTCGCTTCTTATCCCAAGTAAAACATTTTTACTGGGACAAACCCTACTTGTTCAAGTACTGTCCCGACCAGATTATTCGTCGGTGTGTCCCTGATGAGGAATTCAAGAGTGTGCTGTCATTTTGCTACGACCAAGCATGTGGCGGGCATTTTGGGCCCAGAAAGACAGCTGAGAAGATCTTGCAATGTGGTTTCTACTGGCCACAACTTTTCAAAGACGCTCACGACTATTGCAAGACTTGCTCCCGGTGCCAACACATGGGCCGGATATCCCGGAGGAATGAGATGCCGCTCCAACCGATCTTGGTTGTGGAGATTTTCGATGTTTGGGGGATAGACTTCATGGGGCCGTTTCCCAGCTCTTTTGGGAACTTGTACATTCTTCTAGCTGTTGATTACGTCTCTAAATGGGTCGAGGCTGTGCCCAGCCGAACTAACGACAACAAGGTTGTCGTTAGGTTCCTTAAAGAAAACATTTTCTCACGGTTTGGGCACCCCCGAGCGATCATTAGCGACAATGGAAGTCATTTCTGCAATAGGACTTTCGAGGCCTTGATGCGGAAATACTCCATTAATCATAAGCTTTCTACGCCCTACCACCCCCAAACCTGCGGGCAGGCCGAAGTTTCAAATCGGCAGATCAAGCAGATACTAGAGAAAACGGTTTCCAAGAACCGTAAGGATTGGTCTTTGAAACTCACTGATGCCCTTTGGGCATTTAGAACCGCTTATAAGACCGACCTTGGCATGTCTCCCTATCGGCTTGTGTACGGAAAAGCCTGCCACCTTCCTGTCGAAATCGAGCATCGCGCGTTTTGGGCGATAAAGGAGCTGAATCTGTCTCTGGAGGACGCGGGCAGCCATCGGAAGCTGCAGCTGAACGAACTGAGCGAGCTTAGGGATGAGGCTTACGACAACGCGGTTGTCATTAAGAATCGAACGAAGGTGTTTCATGATAAACACCTTGTGCGCAAAACCTTCGTACCTGGTCAACAGGTACTTCTTTACGACACCCGACTTCATTTCCATCCTGGAAAGCTCCGATCTCGCTGGAAAGGGCCGTATTTTGTGCGGACTGTGTATCCGCAGGGCGCTGTGGATTTGGAAAATCCAAAGGACGGTTCACTCTTCAAGGTCAATGGACACCGATGCAAACCGTACCTTAGCGCCGAACCAACAGAGGAGCTCCTATTCTTACAGGAGCCGGTTTACCTTGCATGATCTTCCTCTGCCTACCTCCAAACTTCGGTTATCCAGCCAAGAACAGTGGACACTGTTCCAAATAAGTTTGGGGGTATGTACAAACCATTTTGTTTATATTTGTGTATATTCTTTTTCTTTTCTTTCAAAAACAAAAACAAATAAAACTTGTGTATCGCTAACCAACAATTTTGAACCTTCAAACTACTCTCTTCATGCAATGACAGTGAGGACACTGTCCAGTTTAAGTTTGGGGGTACGCTTGGTACGCATTTCTTACCTTCGCATTCATATGTATATTTTGCATCTGCATATTAAAATCCATAAAATCCATAAAAATTTGAAAATTTTCCAAAAATATAAAAACTTTTTTGTCAAGTTAGCTTGTGGAAGAACTCTGATTCAACATTCGACGGTTTTTGTTTGATAAAATAGGAATAACTAGATCTTATGTTTGGATTTTGAAAACCTGAAAGATAACTCTCCTTTGAAGTTAACTATAGCTGATATACGTCTTTACATCACACTACACGTGTCGTGAGTTTTGGGAATTAGATGACAAGTCTTTCATGTTCAAACTTTTAAACAGATAAATGATTTTCTGAGAATCAAATAGGTTTGTTCTGAAATAAGTAATGACAAGAATAGTTTATGAAGTAAAGCGAATATGAAGGAATGTTATTGATGCCGTAATAGGAGCTAAGTCTGAAAAATAACCCATCTAAAACTTGATTGGAATGATTACACACCAAACCCACTAGACACGTCTTTTATCCAAAAAAATATTTGAACTGCCGGTTATATCTCCGTTCGTATTAAATCATCTGATTTTCACGCCAAACTGTCTTTTGTTTTTGGACCTAGGTAACTTGAGTAATTAAGTCCGCTGGGGTGTTTCTACACCTAATGCCCTAAAACCAACTGGTTTGGGTGCATTGGCCCAAAGCTCGCTAAGAAGCCTAGAAAGTCCAGTTTAAAACAAAGTCAAGCAAGTGTTCTCTCCGAGTTAAAATTCCTAACGGTTCTTTGTGTGAGAATAATCTTGATAAAAGACAGGCTTTTAAAAAATTTTAACGGAGATATGAAGGTTTTACTCTTTGATAAAGACTATTGCACGTTCACAGTGGTGTGTATGAAATGAAAACAAGAAAAAGGTGGAGTGAAAAATACGACGTAGTTTCCTGTTAAGGAAGATAGAAATTCTGAAGTTAAAACCTTACTGGAAAACGAAACTTGAAAAATGCTTAACTCGTTATAAAACTTATGCGATCCTCTTAAAATTATTATCTGGGCTTTATTGTGCGACATGATGACTCTAATCGATCCTTCTGGAACTTAACGACACTATCCGCACTGCACGTAAAGACATATAAAATCTGTAGTTAAATAAGATATGAGGTGTGAAAAATAAAGGTTCGATAGTCTAGACTAAGGATTATAGAATTGTTATTTTCTAAAACAAAACTTTAGGGTTTGAAACTTAGTCATTTTTACAAACCAACTTGACCGGATTTTGTGGGTAGTATCCGCTGAAAACCCTCTGGAGACAACACTCCTCCTACTAGGGACACCTAGAGGTTTAACGGCTTGTTGCACATGCTCAGTGCAATCGCGTTCCCTGCGAAAGTGAGGTTAGGAAATTTTTGTGAATAAATGGACTTTGCTCGGGACGAGCAAATGATAAGTTTGGGGGTATTTGTTCATATCAGATTTTTGCATTTTCATACCGTCCAATTTTTATCACATTGCATATCCGTAGATACTCTTGAGCCGTGTTTGCTAGTCAATTGCAGGATACAGGTCCTCGGTTCCAAAACGGTGAAATTCATGGAAAAACACGACAAAATCCGGGTTCCTGCCAACCACAGATAAAACACGGTCTCCGCTCTTCATCCGTATGTTGCCAGATACCAGTTTAGGAGACAAAAGGACAAATCAATTGTCACCTTCATGCACAAAGCACTATGGTAGCACATAATCCAAGAGATCTACACGGAGCTCGAGGCAATCATCCACAAAAAGTCCACTTCATAACACCTTTCCCTCAACAGAAATTCTGGAAGAATTTTGGATGTATTTTCAGAAAATACATACAACAGACAAGAGGGGACAGAAGAACAGGGAAGTACCCCAAAGCCCACACCCTAAACCTACCAAGGTGCGGCGGATCCGCGGCCAAAAGGGGGTCTAGGCCGCGGATCCGCGGCAGTACAGTGCCTTCAGCCGACCAATTTTCAGGGGTATTTTGGTATTTGCATTTTTGGTCTGGTGGTTGCCCTAGGTTTTCATTCTCCAGCCTATAAATAGCCCAGAAGTTTGAGAAGGAAAGGGTCCATAATCTTGTATTTTTCTTTGCTAGGTTTTAGTACATGTTCTTCTTCCTCTTCTCACCTCTTCTCCATTAAACTTGTAAGTGAGCTTTTGAGTGAAGAGTGATGAATAAAGAAGACCATTTTTATTATCATGCTTGTCTCTTTCTTTACTTGTTATAATTGTTGTAATTTTAATTGTTAAGTAGTTGTTGTTATTTCCTTGTTGTTTGTTTCTTCTATCTTTTTCTTTATCCTTTCATACGACAATGATACTTACGCTTGATCCTCGCCAAGGTGAGGTCGCAAACAGTTAGTCGTATTCTTCTAATCTCTTTCTTTCTATCTTCCTCTTTTGTGTTGTTTTATTTTTCCGTATTATGAAGTGTGAGTAGTTCTATACTTGTTAGGGTAGGATAAGGGAAGTTTGAGAGAAGGAAATCTCTCTCACTCTTTCCTTGGCCAACAACTTAAATCAACTCCCGTTAACCCAACCACAATCCGCTCCTTACGGCACCCTATCCTACATGATAGCGGTGATTCCGTAGTGAGACCGGTTGTGGTTGAATTAACCGGAGGTTATGGATAAGAGCCAAGAACGGACGGACAAGCACCAAAAGGAAGGACTATGCGTTGGAAAGCCTAGCTTATACTCGCAAGTTCCTTCCTAGTCGTGCTAATCCCCGTTGTTGCCGATTACCGTAACACCGATATTAAGTGGGGCAACGAAAGATGTGGAGACTCCTAACTCAAACTAACCTAATCCTAACACTAACAAGCTCTCTTTAAATATCAACTCAACACTTAGATAACTACAAACAAAATCTGAACAACCGGACTTAACTCGTCGAAAAACACATAGAAAAAGATTCCCATCTCCCTGCGGACGACCCGTACTCAACCGGCTAGCTACGTGCGAAACCGTCTTGATTGCGGTATTTAAACTAGAACTTGAACACGCTCGTATCCTAACAATCAATAGTCAAAGAGTTTGACTTCATCAAAATAGTAGATGAACTTTGTATATATAAAAAGGTAGTTGAGAGTAAGGTGGTCATCCTCGTATTGTACGTGGACAACATACTCCTGATAGGAAAAGAGTTTCCTATGCTACGCTCGATCAATCTCCTCCTATCACATGGATTCTCCATATATGATCAAAGTGATACCTCCTAAATCCTAGGTTTTGGATCTATGAGATAGATCTAAAGAGATGTTAAGGTTCTCACTAGGTTAAGTGAGATGGTATCAGTTGATCCTGGGGAGAATCACTGGAAAGGTTCCAGGGTGATAAGGACGACTGAATGTCAGTCGCAGGCATTGTCTTTACTCTCAGTGGGGGGACGGTATGTTGGAAGTGTTCCAAGCTAGATACCGTGGCAGACTAGACGATAAAGACTGGTAACATCGCTATTAAAGATACGACCAAAGAGGAAGTTTGGGTGTATATTGGTTCATGAGATGAACTAGGTTCCTACCATTGTGTGACAATGGAAGTGTGGCTTTGGCCCAGGAACCCCGATCCCATCAGTGACCCAGACATATTCTGAGGCAGCATCACCTGATCATGGAGATAGTTGATCTCCAGGGTGATCGAGGTTAGGAGAGTAGACTCAGAGGACAACACAGCGGATCCACTCACAAAGGCTTTTTCCTAGAGAGAGACTCATATGGGATGGTTGAGTATTAGATACTGCAACCACTGCTACAGATGGCCCTAGTGCAAGTGTGAGATTGTTAGTTATATGTATGCCCTAGAAGCCATTACTGTACATTGGATGTATATTGTAGTGGATGCTGGGACATATATAGGTAGGACTTTCTTGCTCGACATGATAGTACGCTATCTGGTTGCTCTTTATCTTAACATGTATACTTGCTGTCTCTCTATTACATGTTGATAAAGCCCTTAGGATATGTGTTCAACTTCCAGGACTATGATGCAGATCATACTAGTGGGGCCTGGGTAGTCCATGAGTACATCCTTCAATGTTCCTAGTCGTGGGAATATCGAGACGGGGCATCGATATTCCAGAGTAGACTAGCGTATATCTTCTCGACCCATGTGATGGGCGATGGATGATCCCATATCCATTGGTGTTTGACATCAGAGATGGTATGCGGGTGCTCAGTGGAGACTGGGTACACTAAACGGACTCGCCGAGAACTCCCAGATGGTATTATACCTCACGTCAGATGGCAGTTCTTTGGTGACAGTGGTACGCTATCTGAGTCGTGCAAACAGGTGGTTTTTGGGTGCAGTCCCGATTCACATGGAGGCAATGAGCGATAAGAGGGGATTCGTCTCTCCCGGTATTAGGGGTTGATGTTGCCCTATGCTCGACTAGCCATAACTGGAAATCCCTGGCCAGGGTTGCAGTGATTTACTGGTAAGAGTTATCAGTAGTTTCACGCTTGTTATGGACCTTACATCAGCATGACTTATTAAGCTATTGGGGTCTGACGTTTACCACCCCTAGGCGAGATATGCGACATATCAGACGAACAGACCGGACTGTACGGTAAGTGTTGCTGGTTGGATTCACAGGAGTGTGAGTGGGCTTGCTCGTTAATCTTCTGATCGCTCAATACCCGGGTGGCCGTTACGTTTAGCAGACCGCTTGCGGCTTGTGGGTGTTTGATATGATTATCACCTACTGCCGGCGTATTGACGAGTCTTTAGAGTCCTACACAGAGGTTTCCTGGCTCACCGAAACGAAATAGGAGCGCATATGAAATATGTGCGGGACAGAGAATAATACCAGTATGTGATACTGTATTCTATTCTCGCGATTTGTATCATTGGACGGTTATATAAGATATAGCCGGGTTACCGAATCAAGTGTTGATTCGATACATTGATACACTTGATATTAGTCGGTTATATGGATCATTAAATCAAGTGTTGATTTAATGATTTAATGTATAATTATATATTTGATATATTACTTTACATTAACTAGTATTTGTTCACTTAAGATTGATTTTCTCACTTGGTGTGCATAAGTAGTATATGTGATATATTTTTGTGCACTTGATTGTATCATGTTTGATGATACATGCAAACTTGGGTGTATGTTTGATTTAAACCATGTTTAGGTTAATGGTTAGGGTTTTGTTATCTTTACTTAATTATTTGTTTTATTTATTTATTTTTGGGCAAGAAACAAAATGGTGGATTCTTTTGTTTTTTACTTGAAGCTTCATGAAGCTTTGACCATTTTGTTTCTTTCCTTAACCTAACCATTCACCTAAACCCTAGTTTAGTCTCTACAATAGTTAAACTCACCCATGGTTGCATTATGATAACCATCACTTGATTTTCTTTTTGAAGATAATTCATAATTCTTTTTCTTTCTTCTTCTTCATCTTCTTCATGAAGAGAAGAAACCATTGCTAGATTTTTCCAAGTGATGATTCCAAGTGAGAAATCCAAATCCAAAGTGAGCCCACTTCCTATTTCTTCATCCTCTACCACTTGCCATGTAGTAGAGTGTGTTATCTTCATAAGTTTTATGACCAAGTGAAGATGGAGCTTGATCTTGAGTTGTCTCGACGTAGATCATCTTCGGCATCGAAGTCGACGACCTAGCCCGATCATTTCTTCGACGAAACCATCGCTAGAGTCCGGGATCCGATGATCGCAGCGGAGGGACATCATCATGGAGCTAAGGAAGTGGAGGACCGGATCTACAAAGGTTGTAGCCCCTTTCACTTTTTAGTTAAGTTGTTAACTTGCATCTTTTTCTCCTAATCTCTAGTTATCGATCTTGCATAGGGTTTCTTTGGCACATGAAAATTTTGAATTGGACATGTTTGATCAGTTGTGGAACCTCATTAGTGTGCCTAGGAACCCTACAGCTGCTCGGTGGCCTCTTGATGAGGGCTTTGATCCTTAGCGTAGATAGGCAGGAGCAACCCGCTATGGATGGACCGAGCAGTGAAGCTGCTCGGTGGCCTCTTGATGAGGTCTTTGATCCTTAGCGTAGATGGGCAGGAGCTACCCGCTAAGGATGGACCGAGCAGGGAAGCTGCTCGGTTTTGTGAGGCGTCGTCCGATCTCCCCCGGCGCGGAAAATCTGGAAGAGTGACCGTCGCGGGTGACACGTAGCAGAAACGCATAGGCGGGACAATGCGTTCCAAGATCCGCATCGTTCCGACTTCGGTTAGCCGTGAGACACGGGATGCCCGCCACGTGGCAGTTTGGTATTGGAAGAGTTGAAAATATCCTAGGGTACGCGCCCATGCGCGTGCAAATTTCGGCCCTTGGGGGATTTTGTTAAGGCTATAATTAGAGAAGGAGATGAGTTTCTTTCAGCATCGCTTTTCTGAGATGGCCGGGCGCATCTACATGATTGAAGAGATCGTCACTCCCGATGACGTCTATTTGTACAACCGGTCCCTCTCCGAAGAGACATACCGGGGTGTGGTCCAGCGCATCGAGGACCATTTCGGCCGTCTACTTCCTCATCGGTTGTCTCTCCTCCAATTGCTGATGTATGCAATTTGGAGGAGGTCCCTGGGGCTATACAACCCCCTCTCCGAGGAACTGCGGGATGAGGTGTTCGATAAGTTGCACACGTTGTATGTCATCGGCCTTATCTCGAAGAACATGCATGATCGGTCGTCGGCCCTTCTTTTGGAGTGTTTCCAAAAGAGGCAGATCACAGGCCCTTGCTCAGTGGATGGAAGGCCCGGTACTTCCGTGGGGTCCCCAGTACGTGGGCAGCATTAGCGGGAGCAGCCTGAAGAGGCCAGGGCTCGGCTGGAGGAGATCTCCACGGAATACCACCAGTAGTGCTTTCTCGATCCCGTACCCCCTATACTGTAATTTTAATTTTCGTGTAAAGCTGAAGAGCCCATAATACCCATGATAAATAAAATTCTCCTTTTGCAACATACTATTGTTTCCTTTTGTCTTCTTGGTGTGTTTGAGCATTTTCATAAAACAAAACCTGTCACGTCCCGCTTCTCGGTGTACGGCGAAGGGGACACGACGAGGCCGCTACGTATTTACTCTGAAGAAAACACGCTAAGCGTATCTAAGCAATATAAGTAAAATGCATAAGAGACAGGATGTAAATAAGCAGCAACTTTATTTATTAACATTCTTTTTACAATACATCTAAAAAGTAAATACATGGAATGAAAAGCAATGTCTAAACAATGGCATAACAGAAATGGAAAGTACTGAAATGAAATGTACAAGTATCTAGAGCTCCGAGTCGAAGGCTAGCTGATCCAAGTCCTCGCTGGTGGGCTCGATCTCCAGTGAGTCCGAATCACCTGACGACATTCCAAAGAAGAAGAAAGAGAATGTCGTCAGCGAACAAATCGCTCGGTAAGTCCCAAAGATAAGAGAGAGAAAGTGTAGATTTTAATGTTGTATTATATTGTTATAATGTTGTATTTAGTGTTAACACTGTTGTTTTTACCCTGGTACAGAAGAGACCAGTGTATACGAGAGGAGTCTCACTTACCCCGGAGACTAAGGTATCAGGAGTACAAGGAACCGTTCAGCCACGGTGCAACGATAATTGAATTCAGGTTAGGTGTATTATGGTTGCACTCTCGTACCACTTCTAACACTTTCCGTATCAATCTACCCCTTAAAAACCCCGCGATGTCTTAATTGTATTGTTTGCATTGTAAATGTGTTGTTTGTACTGTTTTGTAAATGTAAATAGAAGACTTGTATTGTAAATGGAAGACTTACTGAAACCATGATATCGTATAAATGGAAATGGAGGTACTGAATAATCATATAAATGGAATATATCCATGGTTCGGTCAGTCAAGTTATATAGATTGTATAGATTGAACAGATTGAATATATGGATTCATATTGAATTGTTATACACACACACACACACACACACTTGAATCTCATTCAAGTCAGATTGATTATATCGAGACTCTGTCTGAGTTAGACAATTAGAAAAGAAATTGAATCCTGAATTAGGTTTTGGTGTCATCGGTAACCGCTGCACATGGACGGCAGGATTTGTGTCTTTTTCAAAGACGATTACCGTGTTGATAACACTGTTTGTTAAGTTGTCAACCTTAAATAGGAAAGCACCCATATCTCCAGCTCCCTGAGGCTCAAAAGACTGGTCCCGCTTAAACTTATGTTTACTAGGGTCCTTATTGTAATTTAGTATAACTTGAGGGGGGTTTATGTAAAAATAATTTTTGTATAATTTTCAAAATACACTTCAAGTATTTTATTATCGTCTTTAGAGTTTTCATTGATATATATTTTATCATTGTGACATTTCTAGTGAATTAAAACCTAATTTCATAATATATGATATTTATTTGTAATATTGGAATTTGAATGGTATTTTCTTGTAAATGAGATATTTTTCTTGAATTTTGGAAATGTGAAATATTATAAATATTAAAAATAGATATTTTGATATTAATTACATATATATATATATATATTAAAATATAAGTTTTATTTATAATAGAAATCACATTTTCTAAAGAATATTGTATTTTAAATCTTTCGAGACCGAATGCTCCTTGCGGAGGTCTGCATCTCGCACTACTAAGCCCGGGGATGTGCGATAATCCACACCATCCCGAACGGGTTTCCCGAAATGGGTTGTATCGGCACATTGCAAAGATTTGTTAAAAATACATATCTTGTAAAAAAAGGTTTTTATAAGTTTAAGGTAGTTTTGTATAAAATCGTATTTTTCCAAAACTATGTTCCCAAAGATCATCGTGCTATGTTACATATGAGTGTTGTGAGGAGGTGGGTCATTACCTCGTGAGTTTTCTAAAGGTATAGCAAGGGGTAATGATGCTTTTATGTCGAAACTAAACTATATGGTATTTTTCTGAAAAAGGCGATAAAAATTACAATATGAATTCTTTTGCTATGGAACTTGTTCAATATATTTTGTTAATATTTAATGGTCATGATGTGCAAGTTTGGTATTGTTGTATTTAAGAAAATTGGAACTTTTTAAAGAAAACCGAATCGGAAGTCGGATTAACTCCGCTTCCGTCGGTTTTTTTTTTAGAAATACAAGTTTTTAGATTAGAAAAGAGAAGAGAGAGGAGGGACTTACTTGATATTAGATTAGAGAAGTGGAAGAGGGAGTGGTAGGAGGTGCCGGTGCGTCGTTTCGTCGCCAGGAGCTCCTCGGATCGTCGCCGGAAGTTCGTCAGAACTTCGCCCTTCGCTAACTCCACTTGTACACTATTGAACTTAGAATTTTCTTGAGAGTTTTTGTATAGAATTCAGAGTGAGGAGGTGGAAAAGAGTGTGGGTATTTATAAGATAATTTTAGGGTTAGGGTTTAATAAAAGAAATGCATTAAAAAGATTTTAATTAGGTTTTTAATCCTCTGGAATAATGCAGGGTTTTTAAATAGAACAGGGGTTATGGGGAGGCCAAAAGGCACAGGAGTCAAGAAGGACAAAATCCGATTTGAGGTGAGTCGGCCGGCAGCGCCGGCCGATCCAAGCTCCCCGCCGGCCGATTCAGACCGAATCGGCCTCCGTCTCGCCGCCACTTGTCCCTTGTCGTTTGGTCTACCTCCTAGACTCGTTTGTTTTTAGTGTGACCTTTGGGTTTACGGGTTATGCACGTGTAGACTCTTGGGCTTCTAAAAATATTAAAAGAAATCAATATAAAAAATAATGTGGCTAATGGGATTTGAACTCTGGTGCTTTGGTTCAGCAGTGCAAGGTCTTACCAATGAGCTACAAGCTCTTTCTTGCTGTTCAAAAGAAAAACAAATTTATAACTTGTGTTCAGGCAAAAATACCCCTTTCTGTATTTTTGAAAAAAATTTGTACAGAATGTTTAGGGATGTTACAAAACCTGTGACTTTTGAACCGAGGAAGAGGGAAACACATAGGACAAGTTTCTTATAATTCAAAAGGCTTAGAAAAAATTACATCGATTTGGCAAAGAAGAAACATATATCCATAGATGCAATTTTTAAATTCACTTGTACAACTTGAGCTTTTCGGCATTGTAAGGTCGTGGAAATTTGCGACCCGCCGCATCTTGCAAGCGATAGGCCCCGCCGAGCAATACCTCGGAGACGAGGAATGGGCCGTCCCACTTCAGAGAAAACTTATGCAACTTTCCCTAGTCTACGAACTCGTTCTGCCTTAGGACTAGATCTCCAGTCTTGAAGGCGCGATGCTTGACTCATGCGATATAATAGCGAGCAGTTTGCTGTTGATAAGCGGTGGCTTTGATCTGTGCCCGGTCCCGCTTCTCCAGCAAGATATCTAAATTAGTTCGAAGCGCCGAGGTATTAGATTCATCATTGAAATGATCGACTCTGTAACTGGGCAGTCCGATCTCTGTTGGGACCATCACCTCGGTGCCGTAGCAGAAGCTAAAGGGGGTCTCCCCAGTGGGGGTCTTTTTTAATGTGCGTAAAGCCTATAAAACCCGGGGTAGTTCGTCGACCCAACCACCCTGCTTTCTTTCCAGACGAGTTTGAAGACCTCGGATTACATCCGGGTTAGCGACTTCGGCCTGCCCGTTGCATTAAGGATGGGCGACCGCAGCGAACTTCATGAGTACGTGGTATTTGTTGAAGAATGCCGTGACCTTGTCATTTTCAAAGTTCGTCCCGTGGTCGGTAACAATACACCTCGGAATCCTGAACCGGGATATTATATTGTTCTGCAGGAATTTGATGGTGCGTCCGGTTTTCAGATGGGGATGGCATCGATCCACTTTGTAAAGTAGTCCACCGTGACGAGAATGTATTTGTGCCCGTTTGTACCAGTTGGGAGTTGGCCTATCATGTCCATTCCCCACTGGACAAATAGCCATAGGGAGGTCAGGGCCATTACCTCGGTAGCTGGAAGACGAGGTATGCTGCCATGGAGTTGGTAGTTCTTGCATCTTATGATGAGCTTCTGAGCGTCCTGATAAATGGTTGGTCAATAGTATCCTTGGAGTAGTGTTTTCTAGACTAAGGTGTGGGCCCCTTGATGTGCTCCGCCGACCCCTTCGTGAACCTCACGGAGGACGTAGTCAACCTCGTGGGGGTCGACGCACCAAAGCAGAGGTTGAGTGAAGTATTTCTTGTAGAGGTTTCCACTGCTCCAAACGAAATGGCGGGCTTTGGCTCGAAGGCGGCGTGCTTCCCTTCGATCTCCTGGGAGCATACCCTCCTTTAGGAATTCTATGAGGGGCTTCCTCCAATCCCGGTCGTCTTCCCGGGCATCGTAAACTTGAAGTGATGTCGCTCTGTCTTCCATGCTGGGCCGTGGAAAGACCTTGAAGAGGATATTTCTCTTGTTGTTGGCCGTATAGGAGAAAGCTAGCTTGCTCAGAGCGCCGGCTTGGGCGTTTAGGTGCCGGGGGATCTGCTCCACTTAAACTTCGTTGAAGTCTTTTCGTAGTCTTCTTACCTAGGCTAAATATTTCACCATCAGAGGATCCCGTGCCTCGAAACGGCCAGTCATCTGGCCTACGACCAGGGAGGAGTCATTGCGGATTCGGATCGTCTTCAGCCCTACTCCGGAGGCGATTCGTAGTCCAGCTAGCGAGGTCTCATACTCCGCGGCATTGTTTGAGGCTTTGAATCCGAGCTTCAAAGAATACTCCATCTCATCCCCGTTCGGTCCTTGAATGATGAGGCTGTCACCGCTCCCATTCTCGGTAGATAATCCATCAACGTAAAGGACCCAATCGAGGACGGATTCGGGCCTCTCCTCGATCTAGGGTTGAGACCCGGGGGCAGGCTCCTACATTGCCTCCTTGTTAAGGATAGTGTATTCGACAATAAAGTCGGCCAGGACTTGTGCCTTGATAGTTTGCCTTGCGAGGTATTTGATGTCGAATTAAGATAAATCACACCTCCATTTCTCCAAGCGACCAAATGAATCGGGGGAGGCAAGAATAGCCCCTAAGGGACGCTCGGTGAGGACAAGGATGGTGTGTGCCTGGAAGTAGTGTCGTAGTTTCCTTGAGGCCACGATAAGCGCCAAGACAATCTTTTCTATGGCCGGGTACCTTGTTTCCGCGTCCTTAAAGACGTGGCTTACATAGTAGACCGGCTTTTGGACTCCTTCAACTTCTCGGACGAGCACCGAGCCTGCAATCTGATCGGACACCGCTAGATACAGTGATAGCCCGTTTCCTTCAATCGGTCGGGTGAGCAGTGGAGGAGTTGCCAGGTGCACTTTCAGTTGCTCGAAAGCGACCTGACACTCTTCCGACCATTCAAACTTTGGGATCTTTCTCAGGGCTTAAAAGAATGGGAGGCACTTTTCTCCGGACCTCGACATGAAGCGACTCAGAGTGGCCACTCTTCCCGTGAGTCGTATGATTTTGACGTTGCTCTTCGGCGCAGCCATGTTGAGGATTGCGCTGATCTTCTTTGGGTTTGCTTCGATTCCCCTGTGGGTAACCATGAACCTGAGGAATTTTCCACTAGTGACCCCGAACGCGCACTTGGCGGGATTCAGCTTCATTTTGTATTTTCGGAAGATGTCGAAAGTCTCGCCAAGATCTTTAGCATGCTCATCTGACGAGGTCGACTTAACGAGCATGTCGTCGACGTAAACCTCCATGTTCCTCCCGATCTGTGGTTTGAACATCCTGTTGACCAAGCGTTGGTATGTAGCTCCGGCGTTTTTTTAGACCGAAAGGCATCTCTTTATAGCAGTATACCCCCCGGTCCGTTGTGAATGCGGCGAGCTCTTCATCTGCCGGGTTCATACGGATCTGGTTGTAGCCGGAGAAAGCATCCATGAAGCTAAGTAATTCATGGACTGCTGAGCTGTCGACGATCTGATCTATCCAAGGGAGGGGATAGTTGTCTTTCGGGCGGGCCTTGTTGAGATCTGTGAAGTCGACGCACATGCGCCACTTCCCGCTTGCCTTCTTAACCATTACCACATTCGCCAGCCATTCTGAGTAGGCCACGTTTCGAATGAAGTTGGCTGCAAGCAACCTATCAATTTCGTCCTCGATCGCCTTTTGTTTGATCGGAGGGAAGCTTCTTTTCTTCTGCCTGACGGGTCGGACCGTCGGGTCGACCCCGAGCTTATATAAGATTACTTTAGGGTCGATCCCAGGCATGTCGGCGGGTGCCCAAGCGAACACGTCCGAGTTTCCTCTGAGGAAGTGGATCAAGTCATCGCGCCGAGCCTCGTTAAGAGTGACCCGATTTGGACGGTTCGTTCATTGTCCCTTTCGACGAGGGGGGCCTCTGTTAGCGCCTACACCGGGGCCCCGTGGATTTCTTTTTGTTCGTCCCGAGTATCTAAGGACCCCTGGAAATCACCCGCGCTTTCAAGGTCGTCGCTTCGTTCCTCGACCGTAGATGTCGCTATGAATCAAATCTTTGCAGTTTGCTGGTTCCCGTAGACCTGGCCTATTCCCCCTTGGTCAAGTGAAAACTTGATTGGGAGGTGGTAGGTCGAGATCTGGGCCCGAAGGGAGTTGAACGTCGGGCATCCCAGGAGGATATTGTAGGTCGATGAAATTCTAGCGATGATGAACTCCACTGGTACGGTTCGTGTACGACCTACCTCCCCGATGTTAAGTAAGAGGGTGACCACTCCTTCTGTCGGGACAGAGTGGTTAGTAAACCCCGACAGAATGTGGGCGGTCGGCCTCGGGTCCGACGGGCCGAGCCCCATACGTAAAAAGTAGTCATAAAAAAGGATGTCTGCCGAGCTTCCCGAGTCAACCAGTATACTTTGAACCTCATAGCGGTGGACCCGTGTTGTAATCACCAGGGGGTCATTATGAGGCAAGGATATCCCGTGGAGGTCCTCGTCGGTGAAGGTGATGGGCTCGGCTGCTTTGCTTTTCTTCTGGGGCTGGCTGCTAGTCCCCTCGACCGGCAGGAGGCATCGAATCTCGCCGTCTCCAGGCGCACACCCCATTGATACGACCATGATTTGGCCGATCGTCAACTCGCCGGAGGGGGATGGTTCTCTTGCTTCTAGTCTGCTTGTCGCTTTTCCCGTAAGTACTTCGCCAGGTGCCCCGAGCGAATCAACTCCTTGATGTAATCGCAGAGCTGTTTGCAATTCTCGATGGGGTGTCCCTGCGACCTGTGAAAGGCGCAGTAAGGGCCCGTGTCCGTTTGGCCGCTTTACTGGTGACCGGAAGGAGCTTGAAAAATCGCTCGCCCTTTGCCTCGTCCAATAGCTCAGTCTGGGAGATGTTGAGTGGAGTATACTCCTGGAACTCCGAGGAGTATGGCTTTAGCCGGTCAACCTTCTTCTTCTCTTCTCTACCCCTTTTCTTTTGATCGGTCTGGTCACTCCGGGGTAGGTTCACCTTTACCTCGGACTCGAGCTGGATTTCTCGCTCGGTCTAGGCTTTGACCTCGGCCATGGTCTTAGGTTGTGCTAATGCAAAGGAGCGGAGCCACTCCTTGTGCCTATGACCCGACCTAAGGGCCGTGATGACAGTCTCGTCCCTGTGCTTGGTGCCAACTAATGGAGGTCTTTCGACGGTTGTGATTGTGCTTTGAGGAAAGTTCCTCCGTCGATCCGTTGCGAGTGTTGATGAACGGCTGAAATTAGGTTTGAGGGTTGCCTCCTGGAGCGTGTGGATCTTAGTGGGCTTGATTTGGAATGAAACCGAGCTACCTGCAAAGAAGTCTCGGGGTGGTTGTACTACTGTGGACCCTCCGACGATCAAATTAGCCAAGGTATTTTGGCAGAGTAGCGGTCTATTGGAGTAAAATTGCCTTACCTAAGCCTTCTGAGAGAGAAATTTATATAGCAGCAGCCATGGGCTAGCGGCCGCGAGATTCTCGCCGACCGTTACGCCTGCGAGAATGGCGGGATCCCCCATTAATGACGAGATATGCTCGTTAATGGGGGGATGCGACGGTGTAAAACGCGGGATCGTGGGGCTATGGATATCTCACGTCTGGAGAGATTCGCGGAGTCGTGGCGGAGACGTCGGTGATCTGAGTTCTAGGTCACTCGATAGAACTGAGGTATCCTAGCTCGGCGAGAGGCCTAAAAGAGGGCAGGAGGTTGAGCTGGTTCGGCTCTGGGATAGCTCGAAAGCAAAGGGCCGAGAAGCAGGGAGCCAATGGTCATTTACATGGCGAGCATAGGAATGTTCAGGAAATCCTTGGAGGTCGGGTCCAGGCAGTGGGATGATAGCCCGGGGGACGCCTCCAATGTGTAGTCCTTGCCCTAATTCCGTGTGCATCGGGACACGTCATCTGCCATGTGTCATGATCCGGGGAGCTCACACTTATGAGCATCATCAGAGATGGATTTTTTAAATTTATGAGGGTTATTTTATGGGGAGATTAGTGGAGAGATTGGGAGGGAGGGAGGGAAAGAAATGGGGATTTTGGGAGAAGGGGAGAGTTTGAGGGAATCAGGAGAGGGCTCAAGGCTGCGTTTTTTTCTTGTCGGGGTCGGGTACCGTTTTAACTTTACCCCGTCTTATTTTTTTTATTTGGGATACGGTTTTAACCATACTCCCTTTTATGGATATAGTTAAAACCGTACTCCAAAGAGAGGGATACAGTTTTGACCGTATCCCGCTAGTTGTGCTCTAATTCGCCTTTTGTAGTAATGGGAGGGAATTTTGGACAGCATTGGGCAGCGCATTGGGCTTATATATATATATATATATATATATATTTCTTCTCTCTTACTTGGATGTATATAGCCGGCACATGAAATAATTTTTCAGATTAAAGGTAGGTTGAAATAAGGTTGTGCTTGGTTGATAGAATAGAAGATTACCAGGAATCTTCACATTTCCGCGAACATGAGGATGAGCATCCAATTCCAAGAAATTTTGTATTAACGTGCTTGGTACATTTTAATAATCTCCGGTAATATACGTATGTGCAACCGTCGATCGGCGGAAAATAACGTGCGGCGAGGCCGATGACAAACAACCGACAGACGACGATCGGTGAGGGAGGCCTGTGGCGAACGGCCAACCGGCAGAGGGCCAGTGGCCGAGTACAAATGATGGGCTATGAGGCCGGTGATGAAAGGCCGGCGGGTGGCGAGGGAGGCAGGCGGTGAACGACCGACCGGCAGAGTGCCGGCGGCCAGTGGCGAGGGAGACCGGCGGCCAGCGGTGAATGGCCGATTGACGATAGGCGAGAGAGGACAACGGCGAACGGCCGACCGGCGGCGGGCGGCGAAGGAGGCCTGCGGTGAAGGGCTGATTGGCGGAGGGACGTTGGCAGGAGGGGAGGGCGACGGTGAACGGCCAACCGGCGGGGGGCAGTGGGGGAGGCCGGTGGTGGGCGGTAGGACCGGCCGGTCGGCAGGCGGCGATGGAGGTCCGCGATGGGTGGTAGATTGTCATGATACATGTGTTACGTGGGAATATTTCGTGGTAATATAAGATAGACACTTGACATGAGGGAATGAGGTTGTTATGAAATGAGGTCATTTGATTTAAGGTAATCCTATATTCCTTGGAATATTTTTTACACCTAAACAAGAATGGTAATATTTCATGAGAATCTAAAATTACTATCTACATTACCTCTTGCCAAGCGCATCCTAAGAGTAATCGATCTGGGATGAGATTGTTAATGGGAATATAGTTTTTATTGAGATTGCGAGACGAGAAGGATAGCTTGAGAGAGAAATTAGTGAGATCTCGCATTCATAGAGATTGATTTTGGGAAGTATGGGTGATGAATTCATAAGGAGGAGGAAGAGGAAGAAGGGGAAAAAGAAAGTTTTAGGTGTGGACAGGATGAATGACGTGTAGTTTGGTCCTAATATCTACGCTTTAACTCAGGTTATACCTTGTAATACCCAGCCCCTTTTATACCAAAAACTGTATTTTGTTGCTTTATAATTTTATTTATTTTATTTTATAATTTTATCTATTTTATTTTACATACCCTAAAACCCCAAACCCAAATCTTTACTTCTCCCTTATCACTATTTCCTCAGCCCAACCAATTAAAATAAAACCCATAGCAATTAGATCCCAAGCACCACAGCCCACTTCTTTTTAAATTCAAACCCAAACTTATATTTCCTCAAGCACAATCTTTGCCATTTAATAACCCCGGCCCATTCTTTATTTTATCCAAAATTTTCCATATATTTTTCTTCTGGCCCAGCCCAACTCAGCCGGCCCCTTCATCTTATTTATTTTAGTTTTCTTTTTTAACTCGGCCCGGCCCACTCTTCTCCCCAGCAGCCCGCACCCGTTTCCTCCTTAGACCCGACCCGACTAGCCACTGTTCATCTTCCCTTTAAATTCCAACGGTAACAATCCCTGTTCACGCGCGATTCCGCTCCCTCCGCCGACGCCCGCGCTCTCGCGCACGTTACACCCACGACGCGCGCCTTGTTGCCTACTCGCGATCACCCCTGTTGCACTCTCATCGTATTCTTCCTCTCCCTCGTTCTCCTTCCGCCTCCTCTCTTCTTCCGCTACCCATCACCCGCAACCGTCACCACCGCCGGCATCACCCCTTCTTCTCCCTTCTCCCTCATCAGAACCCGACTCACTCCCTCAGCCGAGCTCGACTCCACTGCACCCCGTTTTCCCTAATTCGATACCCACATCGGCGGCCGCCACCATCATCCCCGAGCACCCTCACCTGACCCCATTGTCATCATCGTCGTCGTCGTCATCCTCCTCACCATCTCAACTCTCTCTCACTCTGTTCTCTCCCCCCTACGCTTCTCTCTACTCTCTCTCAGTCCTCTCTCTCACCCTCTAACCCCATCAGCTCTCTCTCTCTCTCTCTCTTTCTCACTCTGTTCCTCTCTCTCTCTCTCTCTATCCCTCTGTCTCTCTCACTCTCCATCTCTCTCTCAGCTCTCTCCCACTCTCCCTCTGTACTCTCTCCTCCTCACTGCATACTCTCCCTCTCATCTCTCTCACTGCATGCTCACACTCTCTCTCTCTCTCTGCCTAATCTCTCTCTCTCTCTCTAGCACTCTCTCTCTCCCTCTCCAAATCTCACCGCATCTTCTTTCCCTATCAACCTACACCACCACAGGACATTGCCCGAGCCCGCAACAGCCAACTCCGACAAGCTCGAGCCAGGATCAAGACTTTTGTCACTGTGGTGCCGTGCCGGAATCGGCGTTGCCGTGCCACGCGTGTGTCGCTTTTGTGCCATTACCAATGCCGTGCATCGCCTAGACGCCTCCAGGCAAGTTTTCTACTTGCTTACATGCTATTTACCTAAGTTACGATCTTTAATTACATATATCATAAAATTGCAAGTTTAGATCAATTATGTGCCGTAACTGTTCGATGCTTGTTCCCTTAGGAAATCATTATCAAATTTGGCGGAACCAGATTGTTCTTGTTGGCTCTTGGTGTGATGGATAACATGTGCAAATTTCATTAGAAAATACGACGGTTAAAGATTAAAACGACTACCCCAAGTTTAACCGTAAAACTGTAATTCTGTTGTACCTGAAAACCGTTAAATTCACCATAAATCATATACATACTAGAATAGTGCGTTCGAGGGCTCAAATCGAAGAAAACTCAACGAGCTTTAACCCTATGCTAGTTTCCAGACATTCCTGTACTTAAACCGTGATGATAATTGTATCGGAGTGCGACTCTGGACTGCAGTCCAGAGCGACTCCAGTCGTGCTTGCTGTTCCGTATTGGATACCATAGGATTTCCTTAACTCGTAGGTTGCGGAACTCCACTGCTTATTATAGGTAACTTTGTTAGCTAGACAACACAATTGGTTTCATTCTGTTTTGTTACCGTTTGATATTTAATCTGTAATTTAATATATCGGAACACATAACAGTCCCCAACAGAACCAGAATTGACATGTTAATATTAAACAGATTATAACTCCTAACGTACAGATGCGATTGACGATCCGTCTGTTGAGTTGAAAACCTTACTGAAAACCCTAGAATTCATCCAACTGTAGCATCGCTAAAATATGATACCAACTGGGATTAAAATGCGTTACGAAACGGACTTCTGATTCTGAAACCGGATTTCCAGCCGCGAGCGCTTAAAATGAAATGGTTATAATTAATGATCCTGGAACCCGATTGGCTTGAAACAAAATTCTATGGATGGACAACTGAACATACTACTTACTACCTGTTTATAGTCTCGCTAAACTGTACAAATCAGTTTCATGATAAATCGTGCGAGTGATAGAATACTATTTCATGACATCTTAATTGTGTTTCGTATATTGTTTACGTATCATATCATACCCATATCATTGTATTGATAACCTAGTGATACCGTGCATTTACCCAGTGTTAGATTTTAGTGGTGATTATGGCAAGTACGTCTGTGTTCGTGTATCCGTGATTAAGTGAAAGTGATACGTACTTGTTCACAATCAGTGACCCTATTATTCTATTGCATTGTCGACGTCTGTGAGATGCGTGTACGTGTGACTATAAGTGGTATGGGACACTTATGGGAGCGCTTGCACGGGTGTCACAGATAAGGCATCCGACACTGCCATTTATCTTAGGTATTAGTCGGGACGTGCTTGATGGAGGCCCTGTCTCCAGTTCTCGCGCAGACTTGTCACGGATCGATTAGTATTTAGGGTTATGGTTAGCGTTTGATGTAGACCACGGGGTATGGGGTAGTTTAAGTGTGAGTTCAACAGAATCTCGGGAGTCCCATGCCGGCTTATATTTAGGGAGTTATATGGAGATTTACAGGGTACGTGATATATACACCGTGATATTCTTGTTACATGTTGGGCCCATGGTCCCTTGCCCTTGGGTTCTATCCTTGGGTGGAGGACACTCGCGAGTGGTTGACTCTCACACTTGGACTGACGATAGGCTTAGTGACCCGTACAGTGAGACTTAGAGACTGATAGGGATACTGGCATTTATATTCCTTATATACTGTGTTGGCATACGTGACATATCGTTATACTGCTTTACTGTTCCGCTGCATTGATTACTGCACATTCATACTCTTGCTGTCATTGATTTACTGTTATTCATACCCATTACCACTGTTAGAACTGTCATATGATTATATATATATTATATTGCTATTGTGTCGCTCTGACGACCTGAGTATGCATGCTCAGTGTGAAGAGGAGATTTAGCCTGGACCAGAACTAGACGTGCATCACAGACTTCTTGACTTGCCATTCCGAGTTACTTTAATTTGATCCACTTCAGGTCAGTCTTTACATTGTTCCTTTCAGTTACTGCATTTCTCATTACCTGCGCATCATTTACTGTTTACCATGATAAACTAGAAGCCGAAGTGTGACTACGGCAGGACATTTCCTTGACCGTAGGATCATGGCTGGCCTTGTCTACCCCTTGTATTCCGTATTTTGGGAAGCGGGGCGTGACATGGTTTAGTTGGTATCAGAGCCAGGTTTTGCATCGTTTGGGATTGCAGTTTTTCGTGTATTGTTTGGCAATCTAAGACATCCCTCGGTCTAGATTGTAAACTCGTCATTCTTGATCCATATTCACATCGTGTGTTCAGCCATCCATTCGCTATGGTTTCGGGTGACTTGACAAGGATACGTGGTTGCAATTGCACTACCGTACTCTAATCAAGTGACTTAAAGTCATACGGTTGATTCTCCACTTGTAATAAAATTCATCATCTCTGATATTCTTGAATCCTTGTCCTATCCATATCATATTTTGATTCATTTAGCGTGTGACTTATATCATTCTCAATATTGTTGTCTCAGGATCATGTCTTTCAACGACTCTTCGTCTATATCCACTCCTCAGAATCAGACTGTTGAGATCCTTAGTGTACTGCAAGGTTTAAAGGAGGCCCAGGAGCGAACAAACGACTTATTAGCTGAAGGGCTGAGAAGACAGGTGAATCAGACCCCAGCGGGAGTCTCCTATCATAAAGGAATTCCTATTGGACGAGGAAAGGAGAAGAAGATGAAGCGTCAACATAAGCATCAGAAGAACCCTTGCTGTGGATATTGTAAGAGGCCAGGACACCTTCAAAGGGATTGTCGCCGTGCCCAAGGGAAATGTCTGATATGCGGTTCCAACAAACACCTCATCAACGGCTGCCCAGAAAGGAAAGAACTGCAAGAAAGAAACTCGTCCACACTCCCCACTTCTGCCAAGTGAGGACTGCCGCGTAGTTCGGATTTCGACGATAAGGCGGATCAAACGCAGGATTCAACTCACGCGACGAGAATGCAATGTTATAGTAGTCGAAGAATGATTTTTCATGTTATCTACTTTCAGTAATAATATTGTCGTTTTTATGAATGTTTCCTTCCGTTTGAAATCTTGTATCCGTTGAACTTTTAGTTGAATGCAATAAAATTTGAATCGTAATATATGTATCAATCTCTTGTCTTTTCCCTTGTTCATACTATTCAGTAGCATAACATTTAAATCTTGATTTTTCAATTCCTGCCACCGCATATCTTTCCATACTTCGTACACTTGGCCGTTTTCCTTATTCATTCCATTGTCTAATCATGACTCTTTTTCTTTCAGACCATGGCCCACCCTGGAGCAGCGCCACAACTAGACGAGGATGCACAGTCTTGCGTTTCCTTAGACCGCAAGCTGATGAGTTCTGACGATGAGATAAACGGCCCCCAAGTCAATTTCAGAAACAACGATTCAGAGGACGAAGGAGTAGCCGCCCCAGAGTTTAACGTGATAGCCGATTCCGACGAAGAAGAAGAAGATCCTGAAGAGAACCCTATAGAAGAAGACCCGATAGAGGAAGATCCCGAGGGAGATCCAATAGAAGAAAATCCAGTGGAGGAAGACCCCATGGAAGAGAACCCAGAAGGAGAGGATCACATGGAATCAGATCTCGATGAAGAAGCTCTATCCGAGGAAGAAGGACCAGAAGATCAAGATCCTGTGGTGGAAGGATTTCCAATAGAGATACCGGCGAGACGATATGGAAATGGACACCCCTACCTGAGTGCGCGAGCCTACCGCAACCTACTGAATCTCCACCACCGCGACTGACGGAATTCCTTTTGATGTTGTTTTCTGGCCAAATAAAATGTGTATAGTTTAGGGCCATTTTTCGTCTTTGAGAATGCCTTGTTTCAACTTTTCTTGAATGAAATAAATCTTCTGAATTCGTAAATCTTTTGATTATTGGTTCGCTTGATACTTGTTTATTGCCTATATCCGTTATTTTCTGCGGAGATTCCTGACTGTCCACCCCTACTCGTTGTATAGTTTTCATCCTCGATTCGACTAGAAAGTACCGCACCCTGATCCTTGGAATGAGCCACCATTCATCCTTTGTCTGTACCCTGTTTGAGATCTTTCTGGGAAGAGGATCTTCCTTATGAATTACCGAGTTCGTTAGCCCTTCAAATTCTTGATTCATAGGATTTACCGATCGTTAGTCTCCCCTATATTTTTACCTTGTAGTCCCTTCGTTGCTCACCATTACTTTCTATGCTGACCCGATCCCAGTCTCCTTGATCTTCAGCCTAAAGCCGACACACTTCAACCTTCTGATCGAGCCACACTTCCTTATAATCATTACCCTATCTAGCCCTATACCTATTTGTGTTCTTCCTATTACCCTAATTATATTTAGGGACACTGCTATTCAAAATTTAGTTTTCAGTACTTTAATTTATCAAAGAGTACGTTTTATTGATTACTCTATTTCATATATTTTAAGTACGCTATTATTAATCTCGTTTTCAGTAGCACAAACTTACACTGCGTATATATTGTTCCATGTTTCCTTTTTCCGTTATGTGAGTTTTCTAAGTTGATTTAAACTAATCGATCGATAAATTACTTTAAAATGTTTTGACTTATCGTCTAAGCTTTCACTATCTCATTGTCGTTACTATATTTTCGGGAGTTGTGTCTATGTTTACTATTATAAACGATTGTGTCTTATACTTATTATTTCTATCTTACTACTTTTGATATGCTTATATGTACACATATTTGGGTTCGATTCTATTGAACAAGCCTTGAGTATTATTATTCGCTATTGTTACCTAAATTCTCGTATACATGTATTTACCCTTATAGTTGTTCCTGCCTTATATCTATTAGACCTACCCTTCCGTATGTTGTTCTTACTTATATATATATATTTTCAAGTTTCTTCGTCCGCAGATTTTTAGTAAATCCTTATATATTAGTTTGCAACTATGATGGCTTTCGCTTATGTTCTATAACTTATTATTTCTTTAAATTTCGAGGACGAAATTTTTGTAAGGGTGGTATGATATAATACCCAGCCCCTTTTATACCAAAATCTGTATTTTGTTGCTTTATAATTTTATTTATTTTATTTTATAATTTTATCTATTTTATTTTACATACCCTAAAACCCCAAACCCAAATCTTTACTTCTCCCTTATCACTATTTCCTCAGCCCAACCAATTAAAATAAAACCCATAGCAATTAGATCCCAAGCACCACAGCCCACTTCTTTTTAAATTCAAACCCAAACTTATATTTCCTCAAGCACAATCTTTGCCATTTAATAACCCCGGCCCATTCTTTATTTTATCCAAAATTTTCCATATATTTTTCTTCTGGCCCAGCCCAACTCAGCCGGCCCCTTCATCTTATTTATTTTAGTTTTCTTTTTTAACTCGGTCCGGCCCACTCTTCTCCCCAGCAGCCCGCACCCGTTTCCTCCTTAGACCCGACCCGACTAGCCACTGTTCATCTTCCCTTTAAATTCCAACGGTAACAATCCCTGTTCACGCGCGATTCCGCTCCCTCCGCCGACGCCCGCGCTCTCGCGCACGTTACACCCACGACACGCGCCTTGTTGCCTACTCGGGATCACTCCTGTTGCACTCTCATCGCATTCTTCCTTTCCCTCGTTCTCCTTCCGCCTCCTCTCTTCCTCCGCTACCCATCACCCGCAACCGTCACCACCGCCGGCATCACCCTTTCTTCTCCCTTCTCCCTCATCAGAACCCGACTCACTCCCTCAGCCGAGCTCGACTCCACTGCACCCCGTTTTCCCTCATTCGATACCCACATCGGCGGCCGCCACCATCATCCCCGAGCACCCTCACCTGACCCCATTGTCATCATCATCGTCGTCGTCGTCGTCCTCCTCACCATCTCCACTCTCTTTCACTCTGTTCTCTCTCCCCCTACGCTTCTCTCTACTCTCTCTCAGTCCTCTCTCTCACCCTCTAACCCCATCAGCTCTCTCTCTCTCTCTCTCTCTCTCTCTCTTTCTCACTCTGTTCCTCTCTCTCTCTCTCTATCTCTCTGTCTCTCTCACTCTCCATCTCTCTCTCAGCTCTCTCCCACTCTCCCTCTGTGCTCTCTCCTCCTCACTGCATACTCTCCCTCTCATCTCTCTCACTGCATACTCACACTCTCTCTCTTTCTCTGCCTAATCTCTCTCTCTCATTTCTCTCTCTCTCTCTAGCACTCTCTCTCTCCCTCTCCAAATCTCACCGCCTCATCTTTCCCTATCAACCTACACCACCACAGGACATTGCCCGAGCCCGCAACAGCCAACTCCGACAAGCTCGAGCCAGGATCAAGACTTTTGTCACTGTGGTGCCGTGCCGGAATCGGCGTTGCCGTGCCACGCGTGTGTTGCGTTCGTGCCATTACCACTGCCGTGCATCGCCTAGACGCCTCCAGGCAAGTTTTCTACTTGCTTACATGCTATTTACCTAAGTTACGATTTTTAATTACATATATCATAAAGTTGCAAGTTTAGATCAATTATGTGCCGTAACTGTTCGATGCTTGTTCCCTTAGGAAATCATTATCAAATTTGGCAGAACCAGATTGTTCTTGTTGGCCCTTGGTGTGATGGATAACATGTGCAAATTTCATTAGAAAATACGACTGTTAAAGATTAAAACGACTACCCCAAGTTTAACCGTAAAACTGTAATTCTGTTGTACCTGAAAACCGTTAAATTCACCATAAATCATATACAGACTAGAATAGTGCGTTCGAGGGCTCAAATCGAAGCCAACTCGACGAGCTTTAACCCTATGCTAGTTTCCAGACATTCCTGTACTTAAACCGTGATGATAATTGTATCAGAGTGCGACTCTGGACTGCAGTCCAGAGCGACTCCAGTCGTGCTTGCTGTTCCGTATTGGATACCATAGGATTTCCTTAACTCGTAGGTTGCGGAACTCCACTGCTTATTATAGGTAACTTTGTTAGCTAGACAACACAATTGGTTTAATTCTGTTTCGTTACCGTTTGATATTTAATCTGTAATTTAATATATCGGAACACATAACAGTCCCCAACAGAACCAGAATTGACATGTTAATATTAAACAGATTATAACTCCTAACGTACAGATGCGATTGATGATCCGTCTATTGCGTTGAAAACCTTACTGAAAACCCTAGAATTCATCCAACTGTAGCGTCGCTAAAATATGATACCAACTGGGATTAAAATGCGTTACGAAACGGACTTCTGATTCTGAAACCGGATTTCCAGCCGCGAGCGCTTAAAATGAAATGGTTATAATTAATGATCCTGGAACCCGATTGGCTTGAAACAAAATTCTATGGATGGACAACTGAACATACTACTTACTACCTGTTTATAGTCTCGCTAAACTGTACACGTACGTTTCATGATAAATCGTGCGAGTGATAGAATACTATTTCATGACATCTTAATTGTGTTTCGTATACTGTTTACGTATCATATCATACCCATATCATTGTATTGATAACCTAGTGATACCGTGCATTTACCCAGTGTTAGATTTTAGTGGTGATTGTGGCAAGTACGTCTGTGTTCATGTATCCGTGATTAAGTGAAAGTGATACGTACTTGTTCACAATCAGTGACCCTATTATTCTATTGCATTGTCGACGTCTGTGAGATGCGTGTACGTGTGACTATAAGTGGTATGGGACACTTATGGGAGCGCTTGCACGGGTGTCACAGATAAGGCATCCGACACTGCCATTTATCTTAGGTATTAGTCGGGACGTGCTTGATGGAGGCCCTGTCTCCAGTTCTCGCGCAGACTTGTCACGGATCGATTAGTATTTAGGGTTATGGTTAGCGTTTGATGTAGACCACGGGGTGTAGGGTAGTTTAAGTGTGAGTTCAACAGAATCTCGGGAGTCCCATTCCGGCTTATATTTAGGGAGTTATATGGAGATTTACAGGGTACGTGATATATACACCGTGATATTCTTGTTACATGTTGGGCCCGTGGTCCCTTGCCCTTGGGTTCTACCCTTGGGTGGAGGACACTCGCGAGTGGTTGAGTCTCACACTTGGACTGACGATAGGCTTAGTGACCCGTACAGTGAGACTTAGAGACTGATAGGGATACTGGCATTTATATTCCTTATATACTGTGTTGGCATACGTGACATATCGTTATACTGCTTTACTGTTCCGCTGCATTGATTACTGCACATTCATACTCTTGCTGTCATTGATTTACTGTTATTCATACCCATTACCACTGTTAGAACTGTCATATGATTATATATATATTATATTGCTATTGTGTCGCTCTGACGACCTGAGTATGCATGCTCAGTGTGAAGAGGAGATTTAACCTGGACCAGAACTAGACGTGCATCACAGACTTCTTGACTTGCCATTCCGAGTTACTTTAATTTGTTCCACTTCAGGTCAGTCTTTACATTGTTCCTTTCAGTTACTGCATTTCTCATTACCTGCGCATCATTTACTGTTTACCATGATAAACTAGAAGCCGAAGTGTGACTACGGCAGGACATTTCCTTGACCGTAGGATCATGGCTGGCCTTGTCTACCCCTCGTATTCCGTATTTTGGGAAGCGGGGCGTGACATACCTACTATACCAATTAACTAATACCGGCCTAATAGATGGTGACTTTTAGTTAACGATAGAGATTAACGATAGAGATTATAGTGTGTTTTAACCAAGTTTATGGGACGTTTTTTAAAATTAGCAATGCTACGAGGGTGCAATACAAAAACCCTTCTTTTTATTTTAAAAGTAGGTTATATGAAACCATACTTTCAAAATTAAGTTTCCAAACGAACTTGAGAAACCCCGTTTTTATAAAAGCATGAACTTATTCGAAACCGTGTTTTTATGAAACCTTCTTAATGGAGGCGCGTTTCCGGTCTCCTTCAGATGTTGTCTCCCGTTGATCTGCCGATGGCTGCGATTGACGGCTGAGATTTGATTTGGGGCTTGATCTCTTGCAATGTGTGGATCTCAATAGGTTGGAGGAGATTTGCGCCGAGTACCTGCAAGGAAGTCCCGGGGTGATTTGGTACCACCGAGGACCCTCCGACGATCAAGTCAGTAACAAGATCCGAGCAGAGTAACGACTTAATGGAGTAAAAATGGATTACTTGATCCCTCTGGGAGAGGAGTTTATATAGCGGCGGCAGCATGCAGGGACAGGCGTGAGAATCACGCCGGCCGTTATGCTCCCGACGTCACGCCCGCGTGATAAGCGGATCTTCCCATTAATGGCGAGACAGGCTCGTTAATAGGGATCCTAATGGCGTGGAACGTGGGATGTGGCCGGCGCAGATCTCGCGCATGGCAAGATTCGCGGAGCAGCGGTTACGCCTACGAGTGGCACCGTTGGTCGGTCGATGAGACCGAGGAAAATGGCCTCGGCGGGAGAGCTCGGGGGCGAGCAGGAGAGCCGAGAAATCTTGGTCCTGTGATAGCTCGGAGGCGAGCTGGAAGGCCGAGGAAGCCAATTCGTGCATGGGGGCTCTGAGGAGAGCCAGCTTGTGCTTGCAGGTCGGGTACAGGGGTGGCCTGGTCGTCCCCTGTAGGCCCTTTCTTCTGAGCTCTGGGACATGTCATCTGCTACGTGTCACAATCTGGGAGATCGCCGATATCGAGCATCATCATTAACCCCCCACTCTCATCCTGACAAGCTGATGGGTCGGGTCACGAGTGGACTGCCGGGCCACCCGGGGTGAGCTCCCTTCGATGATATCGTCGGGACGTGTCCCTGGGCAATCTGTTGTCTTTTCTTCCAGCGAATCATGGGCGAGATCTCTGCATTTACGGAAGGAGCGCCGGTTCGTGCGTTCTGTCCCTGAAGCGACGGCCCACGTGTCGAGCGTCGGTTGGGCGACGCAACGTGTCGTAGACCTGAGGCGTCTGATGGGATGCCGCCCAATGCTGGAGTGACAGGTGGAGCAATCGGGGTCGTCGGATGCGAGGAGTCGTTTTGGCGAGGGATGAAGGGAGCCGTTGGATGAGGGCGATGGCAGCAATAAATAGGGATGGGGTCCACTCCGGGGCCCCTATCTCTCTATATTTTCCTCGCTTTAAGTCCTGATAGCTCGGCGCTCTTCTTCTTTCTTCTGCTTTTGTCTCCCGAGGATCCCTCTTCTCCAGGTTAGATGTCGTCCTTTTTAGAGTCTGTAGATGTGGTGGGAGTAGGCTCTAGGGACCCTCCAGTCGAGCCCCAGTCTTCCCGGGGAGCAGGGGTCAGATCCTCTTCCCGGGATCATGCGACTGGGGCAATTCCCAGGGAGGAGGAGGCGGACGCCGCTCCTGGTACGCCGTCCTTGATAAGGTATGAGGATGAGCTCACCAACACTCGGGCTCGCTTCCATATCTCTTCTGGCTATACGCTTTGCTTGGCCAAGGAAGGAGAGAGGGCGGACCAAGTACGGGGGAGGGAGATCGCCCTGTACCTGGAAGCCTTTTGGGGCGGAATGCGCCTGCCCTTCCCTTCGGAGGTCGTCGAAGCGTTTAACTTCTTCGGGTTAGCTCTGGGCCAGTTAGTTCCAAACTCATGGAGGATCCTCCTCGGGTTCCCGGCCTTCCTGAAGCTACAAGCGGTCCCCTTCAGTCTCTCCATCCTTGATTCCTCTCTCCTTTTCAAAAATCATCCTGGGGGTCGAGCGGGAGACCTGAGGTGGATCTACCTCTCCTTTAGGAAGCGACAGGGGATACCGCCGGGTCAGGAGTTGTAGTCCTGCCTTCTTCTATCCATGACTGGAAGAAGAAGTTCTTCTTTGTTACACCACCCGAGGGCGAGGACTGGCCCGTGCCGACCCAATGGTCAAGGGATAGGTGCTTCCCGGGAAATCAGTCCAATGACCCCGCCGCGGTGAGAGTGGCATCGTGGGAGCCCATTCCCCGACCTGACATGCTGCTATCTGAGCGGGCCTTGATTTGGGCCGGGCTCAGCCCCGTCGAGTTCGTCGGTGAGTTAGGCTTGCGTTTTGTTTTATTTTTGTATGCGGCGCTGACTCCACTGCATCTTGTTTTGTGAAGAACACATGGATATGAACAAACTCCGAGCCTCCATGCGGCAGCCGAAGAAGGGCCCGAAGGCTGGAGGCGCCAGTTCTTCCTGCTCGAAGCCTATCCCAGTTCCTTCGGTAACCGTCCCGGTGCCTCCGGTGGCCATACCTCCTAAACGTTCGGGGGCTAGCCCTGCCCCAGAGTCCAGCAAAGCGCCGAGATGGAAGCGGGTGCATGAACAGGAGGGCCCAACCTCGAAGGAGGAGACCGGGTCTCCATCAGCCCCCCTCAAGAGGGTCCATCGAAGGGCTCCTCGGACCCCGGCCTCCCCGATCATGGTAGAAGAGGAGGGCCTCTTCTTTGCGATGCCCACGGGGCTCACCGTCGCCGACAGCCTGCTGTTCGACATGGAGAAGTCGGCAGGGGGCAGGGTCCCCGGGGGGACCCTCAGAGGCCAGATGGCGTCCATTGCCCAGGAGGCCGTACAGGTAAATGCTCGGCTATTCGTGAGATTTGGTACCTCCTTTGTCTTTCTGACCTCTCTTTGATTATCTCAGGTCTTCCAACATGTCACCCTCGCCGTCCGCATGGAGGAAGAGGTGATAACCCCGGCGATGAAGGCCGCGGGCCAGCTTACCTCGTTGGAGGAGAGCTCCAAGCGGGAGATGGAGGCGGTGATGGTGAGGGTCGCCGCTCTGGAGGGCGAGGTGGCGGCCGGGAAGCACGAGGCGGCAGATGTGGTGCGGGCGGCGGCGGCTTTGAAGCAGGAGGCTGCCCGGCACCATGAGGCCACCCTGGCCGCCAAAGCCAAGCTCCAGGACGCCAGGGTGCTCGTCGGCACCATGAAGAAGACGGTGGAGGCCCTCCGGAAGAAGTTGGAGGTGGCGGCCGAGGAGGTGAAGTGGGCCAATCTCGGGGCGGCTAAGGCGGTGGAGGACTATAAGAAGTCGAAGGACTACTACTTCGACCTAGCCGTGGCCACTATGAACATTTGGCACGAGGCCTTCAACGCCGTCAAGGCCCGGATGCCGGAGTTCGCTGATGAAGAGCTCCGGGCCGAATACCCCCTCACGGGTGCCGACGAGCAGGGGGATGACCTCGGAGAAGAAGAGGTCCCTGATGAGGAAGTGGCCGAGGACTCTACCCGAGCCATGGTAGATATTGAGGTTCCCGGGGTCGCGCCTGGCCAGGAGGCCTGAAGCCCCTCGTCTTCCTGCTTTCTTATTTTGTCTCATCGGGAATTTTGTAAGGCTGGGGAGCCCCCAATACCTTTGTAAAGAATTTTTTTTGTGCAAATAAAAATTTTGCTATTTCATTGCTTGCATATTATCCTTTGTTTGTGAAGAATATCGTAGAATATTCGGATTTGCACTGTTGAGCTTCCATGTCAGGGCAGTTCTTTGTCTGGCGATCACGCGTCGAGTTGATTTCATTGGAAAGAATGTATCTTCATGGCCCCGAAGTCGAGGGGGGATCGCTCAGGCTTATATAGACCTGGTGTCTCTTGGAGATTGCTTCAGATCGGCGGCGTTTGATGGGCGGTAGGCTGCCCGCTGCAGATGTGTCGAGCCGAAGAGAGCTTGGTGCCTCACTCTGAGGGCTTCAGATGCCTCTTGGCTAGGGCTTTGATCCCTGACATCGTGGGTAGGGAGCTACCAGCCGCGGATGACCGAGCAGGGTAGCCGCTCGGCTGCCTCGTAGGGAGGGATTTGATCTCTGGCATCGTGGGTAGGGAGCTACCAGCCAGGAATGACCGAGCAGGGTAGCCGCTCGGCTGCCACATGGGGAGGGCTTGGATCCCTAGCGTCGTAGGTAGGGAGCTACCAGCCGGGGATAACCGAGCAGGGTAGCCGCTCGGTGCCTCTTAGCGAGGGCTTGGATCCTTGGTGTCATGGGTAGGGAGCTACCGGCCGGGGATGACCGAGCAGGGTAGCTGCTCGGTGCCTCTTGGCGAGGGCTTGGATCCATGGCGTCGTGGGTAGGGAGCTACCGGCCGGGGATGACCGAGCAGGGTAGCCGCTCGGAGCCTCTTGGCGAGGGCTTGGATCCCTGGCATCGTGGGTAGGAAACTACCAGCCGGGAATGACCGAGCAGGGTAGCCGCTCGGCTGCCTCGTGGGGAGGGCTTGGATCCCTGGCGTCGTGGATAGAGACCTACCAGCCGGGGATGACTGAGCAGGGTAGCTTCTTAGTGCCTCTTGGTGAGGTTTTTGATCCCTGGCGTCATGGGTAGAGACCTACCAGCCGTGGATGACCGAGCAAGGGTCGGGATCGGCCGCCTCTAGGGAGGGCTTTGATCCTTCAGGACTGGGGCCGAGCAGGGTTAATACTCGATGCTTCTTGGCGAGGACTTTGATCCCTGTCGGTTTTGGGAGGAAGCTACCAACCGGGGATAGCCGAGCAAGGTTAGGGCTCGGCCGCCTCTAGGGAGGACTTTGATCCTTAGCGCGGGAGGGGCTGTAAGAAGCCTACTAAGGATAGAGGCCGGGTAGGGTTACTGCCTGGTGCCTCTTGGCGAGGGCTTTTATCTTTTAGGATGGGGCCAAGCAGGGTTACTGCCCGGTGCCTCTTGGCAAGGGCTTTGATCCGTGACGTCATGGGTAGGGAGCTACCATCTGGGGATAGCCGAGCAGGGTAGCCGCTCGGCTGCCTCTAGGCGAGGGCTTTGATCCTTAGCGTTGACGGGGCCGTAGGAGGCCCGCTAAGGATAACCGTGCAGTGAAGCTGCGCGGTTGCCTCTTGGCGAGGGCTTTGATCCCTGGCGTTGCGTGTAGGGAAGCTACCGGCCAGGGATAGCCGGACAGGGTAGCTGCGCGGCTGCTTCTAGACGAGGGCTTTGATCCTTAGCGCTGGAGGGGCCGTAGGAGCCCTGCTAAGCATAACCGGGCAGTGAAGCTGCGCGGTTGCCTCTTGGCAAGGGCTTTGATCCCTGGCGTTGTGTGTAGGGAAGTTACCAGCCAAGGATAGCCGGGCAGGGTAGCTGCACGGCTGCCTCTAGACGTGGGCTTTGATCCTTAGCGTTGAAGGGTCGTAGGAGGCCAGCTAAGGATAACCGGGCAGTATAGCTGCGTGGTTGCCTCTTGGCGAGGTCTTTGATCCCTGGCATTGTGTGTAGGGAAGCTACCGGCCAGGGATAGCCGGGCAGGGTAGCTGCGCGGCTGCCTCTAGGCGAGGGCTTTGATCCTTAGCGCTGGAGGGGCCGTAGGAGGCCTGCTAAAGATAACCGGGCAGTGAAGCTGTGTGGTTGACTCTTCATGATGTTCTGTTCGACCTTCCCAGTGTTGTTATGGGGAATTGGAACAGTCGTGGCGAATACGCGTAACATGCGCATTGAATGAGTGGGGGAGGTGAAGCGCCAGAACCGCGTCGTTTCGATTTCGCCAGAAAGGGCTCAATGTTTGCCGTGTGGCGGCACCTTTGTGGGCGAAAATGGGCGGCTGTTGGGTCCTTTGGGAGCGCGGCGGGCTATAAATCGGAGGGAGTGTTGGTCCTTCCTCTCTTCACAAGCAAATCATAAAGATGGAAGACTTCCCCTTCGCCATCCCCGACATCATTCACTTCGAAGACGTGTACCTCTACGAGCAGAACTGCACCGAGGACACGGTGCAGTTAGTTTTTGGCAGGATTGAGGATCACTTCGGCCGGCTTCTTCCCCGGCGCTTGCCTCTGCTGCAGCTGCTGATGTACTCTATTTGGAGGGCGTCGCCGGGGCTCTACAACCCCCTGTCCGAGCAGCTCCAAGACGAAGTCGTGGGCAAGCTACGGTCTCTGAGGTGTTTCGGCCTGATCTCTGCGGGTCGGCTGAACAGATCGGTGGATCTCCTTCGTGAGTGCTACTAATTGAGGCTCGATGCCAACGCGCGTGGCGGAATTGAGGGAAGAGGCTGGATTCCGTGAGGCCTCGGCTGGCGGAAATCTTCTCGGAGAATCACGAGCAGTGCTCTCTGCACCCCCTTCCCCCGCTGTTGTAATTTTTTTCGATGTATGGCCGAGGAGCCCCTAGTACCCCCTTTTTTTGAATAAATAAGACTGTTTTCTTCTTTTTCACAATGTTCCATCAATCTTTTTTATTGCATAAGCAGCAGATTCTAGGAAGAGTTTACATTGCCTTTGAAAAAGAAGTATATGCTAGTAGATGACCTTATCTGCACAGTTCGAGCCCTCGGATGCTTGTTGGTCTCCGTGCTCGGTAGAGGGTACTGGGCTCCGCGGGCACCGAACGTATCATCTGTTGATACGAGCATGATTCGGCCGATGGTCAGCTCGGTGGGAGAGGGACGCTGTTCCTGCTCGCGGCGGGCTCGCCGCTTATCCCTCAGGTAGGTGGCGAGGTGCCATGATCGGATGAGTTCCTCGATATAGTCCCGGAGCTGCTTGCAACTCTCCGTGGAGTGGCCGAGCGACCTGTGGAAACCGCGGTAGGGGCCCTAGATTCGCTTCGAAGCCTGACGCGGGATCGGAGGGAACTTGAATAACCCCTCACCCTTAGCCTCCTCCAGTAGCACTGCTTGGGATACGTTGAGCGGGGTGTACTCCTGGAACTTCAGATGGTAGGGCTGCTGACGCTCTGGTCTCTCTTCCCTTTCCCTCTTCTTCTAGTCGGGTCGGTCTGCCCGGGGAAGGTTCGCATTCACCTCTGACTTGAGCTGGACTTCGCGCTCGTTCCATTCCTTCACTTCGGCCATGGTCTTAGGTTGCGCCAGTGCAAAGGAGCGTAGCCACTCCTTATGCCTGAGACCCAACCTGAGTGCCGTGATGACTGTTTCGTCCCGGTGCTCGGGGACTCAACAAGGGCGTTGTAGAAGCGAGTGACGTAATCTTTGAACGTCTCCTTGTCCCCGCTCTTGATTGTGAAGAGATAGTCGACCGTGTGCTTCTGCCGATGGTTCCTGATGAAGTGGCCAAGGAGCTGAGTGGCCAACTCGTCAAAGGTTGAAATCGAGCGAGGCTCGAGTCCTCGGAACCAGTCCCGCCCGGAGCGAATGAGGGTGGCCGGGAAAGCTCGGCAATGGGCGACGTCGAAGTGGTCTTGGAAACTCATCCCTACGGTGAAAGCATCCAAATGGTCCTTCGGGTCGGTTTTCCCGTCAAAGAGAGAGACCTTTGGGGGCTTGTTGCGTGAGGAGACATGGACTGCGAGCAGCTCCTCGGTGAATGGCTTGGTGAGCGAGTCGGCGGCGTACTTAGCCCCGTCACCCAAGAGGTGACCTTCCCGACGTATGCCCTCGATCTTCTTCTCGAGGGCGTCGAGTCGGCCGTGGTACCTCGAGGATTCAGCACCTCCCAATCCCTGGCCTCTGCTGTGGGAGACCCGCGTCTGGGCGCGGCCTCGGTTCCTCTCGATGAGGTTCCTCGGATTCCCAGGCGAGGTGGCCCTCGAGCCACCGTAGAGAGCCCCATACTCGCGACCCCGTCGAGGGAAGGGGTGTTGGTCATGCCTGGGAACAGACGAGCTGACCGACATCTCCTCGGAAGGGTAAGGGTCGTGAGGAGGCTCGAGGCGAGGCGCCCTGGCGGCGGATCTTGGCATGGAGTTGTGGGGCGCCCAGCGGGCTGCAGAGAGTACCGGTCCGGGAGATCTGTGGTCATGGGAGGTAGCTTGTCGGTGGACGGCCGTGCCGATGTGGGCTGGGTCTTCTCGAGGAGGAGCGACGATTTGGGGTTCAGGCCCTGCAGTTTGGATGCGGACGAGCGCCTCCACGATGGACGCTAGTCGGTCTATTCGGCTGGCAAGGGCGTTGATGACAATCACCGGGGGAGGTTCATCCGCGCCTTTGTTGAGGGGAAGGCGGCGGCTAGTGCTTGGATCTTTAAGGTGATCGCTTGCCATGTGGTTGGAGATCGGGAGACGAACTTTTATTTTTGTGGAGTTAATTTCCCACAGATGGAGGCCCGTTCCCGATCTCCTTCAGATGTTGTCTCCCGTTGATCTGCCGATGGCTGCGATTGACGGCTGAGATTTGATCTGGGGCTTAAACTCCTGCGATGTCTGGATCTCAATAGGTTGGAGGAGATTTGCGCCGAGTACCTGCAAGGAAGTCCCGGGATGGTTTGGTACCACCGAGGACCCTCCGACGATCAAGTCAGTAACAAGATCCGAGCAAAGTAACGGCTTAGTGGAGTAAAAATGGCTTACTTCATCCCTCTGGGAGAGGGGCTTTATAGCGGCAGCAGCATGCAGGGGCAGGCGCGAGAATCACGCCGGCCGTTACACTCCCGACGTCATGCCCGCGTGATAAGCGGATCTTCCCATTAATGGCGAGACAGGCTCGTTAATGGGGATCGTAATGGCGTGGAACGTAGGATGTGGCCGGCGGAGATCTCGTGCATGGCGAGATTCGCGGAGCGGCAGTTACGCCTGCGAGTGGCACCGTTGGTCGGTCGATGAGACCGAGGAAAATGGCCTCGGCGGGAGAGCTCATGGGCAAGCGGGAAAGCCGAGGCATCTTGGTCCTGTGATAGCTCGGAGGCGAGCTGGGCGGCCGAGGAAGCCAATTCATGCATGGGGGCTCTGAGGAGAGCCGGCTTGTGCTTGCGGGTCGGGCACAGGGGTGGCCTGGTCGGCCCGTGTAGGCCCTTTCTTCTGAGCTCTGGGACACATCATCTGCCACGTGTCACGATCTGAGAGATCGCCGATATCGAGCATCATCACTTCTTTTTATGAAACCTTATTGCCAAATCAGACGTTATAAGCAACAGTCCAAAGCTGTAGGTGGACTCAGATTCCGACGTTTGGATCATGTCAATTTAAGCAATTTTATGAAGATCGGTTGGAGAATTTTATCAAATCCAGACGGTCAACGGGCGAAGCTCTTAAAAGCCAAATATATTGCTAAATCAAACTTTCTTCAAGCTGCACCTAAGAAGTGAAGCTCTGAAATGTGGAAAGGCATTGAAAAATGCAAAGAGCTCCTATGGAGTCGATATGGTTGGTCCATTGTTACATGTGAGGAAGTGCATATTTTTGACGATCACTGGATGCTATTAAATCCCTTCACAATTCAAAAGCCAAATAATTTTCCTTCGGACATACATTTGGTTGGTCAACTCATAGATGGTGCCACGGGCGATTAGAATAGAACACTCATCCATTCTCTTTTCCACACGGAGATTGCAAATTTGATTTGCAACACCCTAATTAATAAGCATGATCGTAGATGCAGAGATCTCTTCCTTTGGCTATAAGAGGTTTATTCTCAACTCGATCAGCTTGTCGCAGCCTTATGGGGCAAAGTTTGAATGCAGGAGGCGAGGGGTTCTTAAAAAAAGTATGGGCTCGTGAGGAGTTGCAACAAAGAACATTACATTTTATATGGAGAACTTTGAGTGATGCTTTGCCGACCAATGAACGTAGAGCGTGAATCTTACCTAATATCGATAACACCAGCCCATTGTGTCACTTTGAAGCCGAAAGCTCGTCCCATATATTTCTAAGGTGTGCAATAACTCGACGGGTTTGGCAAGCCTCAAACTTTATCAAGAACAACGATGTTTATGATGATATAAGGGTGGTATTTGATATATGGATAAATGGAGCAAATGCATCAGATAATTCATTCAAAATTGGTTCTTTGTATATATGGTTGATTTGGAAAGCTCGATGCAAGTGGGGTTTTGAGCATACCTCATTCTCGGTTGATACAATTGTTACACAAGCTCTAGCATCATTTCAATGTTCTCAATATTATCCTGAGAATACCCAATCGACAACCTTCCCGACGCGACCTGGATCGCGCCAAGATGTTACCTTCTGTTGATCTGCTGATGGCGGTGATGGGTGGCTGAGATTGGATCTGGAGGCTGTCGCTCCTGAAGCGTGTGGATCTCAATGGGTTTAAGGTTATGGCTATCGAGCTACCAGCAAGGAAGTCCTGGGGTGGTTGTACCACCGAGGACCCTCCGACGGTCAAGTTAGACTAGAGATCCGAGCAAAGTAACGGCTTAGTGGAGTAAAAATGGCTTACTTGGACCGTCTGAAAAAGGGCTTTATATAGCGGTGGCAGCAGGCAGGGCTGTTCTCTGCCGAATACAAAGACGCGACCGCGTAGGTCCGTCTTTCCTGAATTTCGAGGGCATATGCTATTTGGTTTTATCCGCTCACCTCTCCGAAGATGGCAAGTTGATTTATGGCACCGTGTATCGGAGGTTTAGACGGATGCGGCCGATGTAGCAGACTTCGTCAGATTCCCCCACATTTGAGGGGTTTTGATTGTGGGGACGCACTTCCCTGTAGGCGCAAGCCCCTGCAGTTAATTACGCTACCGCATCGCGGTAACAACTTTCTCCTTCTCCAGATGGTCACTTCGTATCGTGGGTGTTTGTTTTGTTTTTGGTTGCCCGTGAATTGTATACAGAGACTAATTTATGTTATCGTCCGTAGGGCGTGGATTAGTCCAAATCCGTATTTTCTTAGATTTGGGTTTGGGGTTGGGTTTAAGGATACGTTAGTCTAATTTCAGAATAAAATCAACTTAAACGTATGTTAAGGATACGTTAGTCTAATTTCAGACTAAGATCAACTTAACGGGATCATTTAGATCCGACAAAAGAGAATTTGGGCTCTTTGTTTATTTTAGGGATATTGCGGTCCATTGTTAGTTTAAGGACATTACGGTCCATGGTTAAGGACATCATAGTCCATAGGTTTAAGGACCCCACAGTCCAAGGTTAAGAACATCATAGTCCATGGGTTTAAGGACCCCACAGTCCATATAATGATTGGTTATCGGGACCCGTCACCTCTCTGAAGACGTTGAAGGATTACAACGACAAATATCAAAAGAGTGAAGAGATGTACCCTTGAACCAAAATTGATTGGGAAATCTGTAGTCCAATTTGGGACTAAGATTAATTAATTAGATTATGAGCACATGGACTCAGTTAAATCTTAATTGAGAACTTATGGCCATCTTGGGCTAAGTCTAATTAGGTTTAAAATGTTGGACCTTTGTTTGGGCTGGTAAACATTTGTCTGGGTTCTGACAATGTTTTGTCTTGTATTGAGTGCTGAGCACTCATATACCATATGAGATGATCAATCTTGGAAGACAAGAATGTATTTGAGGCTCAGTCAAAAGGGGGGGTCTTGCCTCTGAAAAACTTGGCTAGTTCAAGCTAAGATTGGCTTGGATATAGTGTTAAACACTAGAGTAAACTCAGCTATCACGTGCTACCACGTGATGCGCTCAGAATAGTGTTAAACACTAGGGGTGCAGCGCCAAAAATAGTGTTAAACACTAAAAAAAAGAAGCGCTCACGTGAGGACATGTGAGGCGCCCTAGGATTGGGTCAACCTTCCCTTATTTTATTCTCAGAATATTCAAATAAGTGTTAAACACTTTTAGTCTTCATGGCCATCACGTGTGGGCACGTGATGGACATCCATGCACTGGATATTAACAAGATTTGTTAGGAGTCACGTGGGGACACATGAGGGCCCCCATGCGTTGGATATTTAATCCTTCAGCTTTATCCCATCTTTAAAATAGTGTTTTGTCAGGGGTCACGTGGGAGCACGTGACCCAATTTCATTCGTTCTCTTTTGATCACTAAGGAGGGGAGTTACGTGAACACACGTGATCAGGTTGGGTACTGATCTCTTTTACATGCATGAAAAGTTTAAGTCCCTTATTTAAGAATTAAATTCTTTTGTAGGGTTAAACCCTAATTTTGTTTAGAGGAATTAAATTACTATGTATTTGGAAGAATTAAATTCTTTAAACTCAATTCTCCCTCTAAGTTTTGAATCTGCATGGCAGAATCTCCTCGATGAGAATTAAATTCTCAACTTATGCGGAGATCTGTTTCTGCAGATCTTCAACCATGAAGAAGAACTAAGTTCTTATATTAAGGGTTAAACCCTATTTTTGTTGGAGGAATTAAATTCCTATGTGCTTTGTGAGAGAATAAAATCCTCTGAACTTAGGTCTTCCCTTAGGTTTTAGATCTGCATGACAGAACCTCCCCGATGAGAATTAAATTCTTAACTTATGGAGAGATCTGCTTCTGCAGATCTTCAACCAGAGGAAGAACTAAGTTCTTATTCAGAAGAGTTAAACTCTTAGTTTGAGAATTAAATTCTCTTTTTATTTTGGGGAGCTTATAGAATGATCTATCTCCCTTTCTTACTTAGGGTTTCTTTCTTTTTCTGAAGAAATCCTCTTTCTCTCTGAAGAATTAAATTCTCTTCTTTTTTCTCTCTGTTGTTGTATCTCTTTCTTTTTCTTCTTCTTGGCTCCTATTTATAGGAGAAAGAAAATAATCAGTTTGTTTAGTCAATCTTTCATTGAAAGATTTTGATTGATTTTGTAACCAACATGATCTTTTAGATCACTCAGTGAATTTTATTCACCATTGGATTTTTAATTCAAAAGATATTTTATCTGTTATTCCTGGCAAATTTCAGGGAAAACCTTTTCTTGTATAGAATCTTTCTATAAATTGGTGATTTTTAATCACCATTAGATTTTTAATCCAACGGTGCTCCACTTTACAGAGCGCAATCTTTTTGTTTGGAAAGATCTAGGGAAATATTTTTCCAGTTAGGGTTTTTGATTTCCCTTAATTAGAATTTAATTCTATTAGTTCAGAAGGTTTAAGAGCCTATCACGTGTTAGCACGTGACTCCACTGATTGACCATTTAATTAGAATTTAATTCTATTAATTCAGAGATCTTAGGAACCCATCACATGTTGGCACGTGATCCCCTGTCATGTGTGGGCACGTGATGACCCGTTTAGGGTTTTCTTTCCTTTAACTCAGAGAATTTTTAAGACCCCATCATGTGGTGGCACGTGACCGACTGATTAAGAATTTAACCAGAATTTAATTCTGTTGTTTTAAAGAACTCAGGAATTATCACATGTCAGCACGTGACCCTTGGTCACATGTGGGCACGTGATACCCCATTGGGGTTTTTCCTTGTTGTTTTATTATACCTTTAATTCTTTTCAGTGGTTTAAAGGCCCATCACGTGTGGGCTCGTGACCCCATTTGATTAGGATTCAATTCTTATCATTTCAGAGCCCTCAGGAAGCCAGCACTTGTCAGCACGTGACCCCCGATCACGTGTGTGCACGTGATGCCCCATTGGGGTTTTCCTTGTATTTTATGAGGGAACAAATGCCCCCACAGCATTGTTCTCACGTGTTTTGCACGTGAGTGCAACACTGTAACTTTTATGGCTGTTGGATCTGCCTAGGGAAGGGGGTAAAAGAACCGTTTTCCATCACATCCTATAAATGCAGGGGTCTCTTCAGAAGCGCCTCCACTCTTTCTTCTTCTTCCTTCCTTGTTCTTGCCTTGAGAATTTAATTCTCTTTCTTAGAGCTCTGTTCTCTATTCCAAAAATCTTCAGAGTTTAACTCTGCCAACAAAAGATTTCCCTTTTCAGGTAAGGATCTTGAACGGCTGAGGAATTTCTTGTAGAAAATTTCTTTGGATTTTAAATCCACACCAAGGGCTTTTCCCTTTAGCAAAAACCCATCTTTCCAAGTTCTTTAAAAATGTCCAATTTTTAAATAATAAACCCCTTTCGCTAGGTTTTCTCTGATCTTAGGGGACTGATGATGATATTTGTCTTCCCTCTGGAGTTTAATTCCATTTCAAAGAGCTTAGCTCTGAAAATTTTTCTGGGAATTTAATTCCTCTGTTCAAAGGGATTTTAATTCCTCTAAAGAACTTAGTTCTTAAAAGAAGATTTCTTGGGATTTTTCATCCTGAGTTGTTCTTGCAGAGATCCTTCTCGATTTGCACAGAATTCCTGTAATAGGTTTTCTCCTTGGAGGAATGTGTAGAGTCATTTGAATTTATTGAGAATCTTTCTTTTGTTCTCATGATGATTGCTCAGCCTCATTATTAGTGAGCTCCATATTGATTTTGTGGGGCCTACGTGTCTTGTAACCCATGGTCCCATGAAATAAGTTGTTTATCGTTTTCTTCCATCGTCTTCTTATATATATATATATATATATATATATATATATATATATATATATATATATATATATATATATATATATATATATATATATTTATACATATGTGGGCTTCACTAACAGTTTCCCCTTCTTTTATTTCAGGAACAATGGCTTCTCTTCCATACTTTCCCTTGACTCGCTCGGAGGCGGCTTTTCCTCAATCACTGTCGGATGAAGAAGTGATGGTGATGATGAGGGCTCATGAACCGGATTGCACCCATTTACTTTTATGGGGGACCTGGTACGGTCAAATCATCCGCGGTCGTCGAAGCTTTCTTTGCGAGGTACCAACAGAGCCTATCCGCCCATTCTTGCCGATGGACCGTCCACGGACTGCTTTTGCTGTAGAGGTGGCAGATTGGACTCCTACCGGCCGGCTCGAACCGTCGACAACTGGGATACCAAACCAGCCTGTACCATAGACATCTTGGGGTATCGTATCTGCCAGGGTGAGGCCCAGCCTTGGGGACAAGTCTACAAGATAGGGCTTACCCCTCATCATCCCACGGGCTATCTTCTCCGGGCTCGTTACAACTTGTCCGCTCATCATGCGCGACTACAGAGGGTCGGGCTTTACCAGGCAGTGTACGCGTCTCTCTTCCATTATCAGTCTCCTCATATATGGTGGGTTAAAGCTTTCCTTAATTAATGGAATCTTCCCACCAACACTTTCCTGTTAGGGGACCGCGAAGTCTCGATCTCTTTGGAAGAGTTTCGCGAGATCTCGGGCTTACCGATCAGGGGAGCGCCTTACGAAGAATTGTTACCCTCTGACGAGTATGCCTTCGAGACCATGTCCGCTGTGCTTAACGGCTTGTCGACTGAAAATGCCGTCCGCCATAAGTACCCGAGTCTAATCAAGACTCTGGGGATTTTTGAGAAGTTGTTCGCGGAATTAGAAGAACAGGGCATTACTTTTAAAAGCTTTATCGCATGCTTCCTTCGTGAAGACGTTCTATCAAAGGTGACTCCGAAGTTCGCGAATATCAACGACTCCTTCGGGTTTGCGAATATCAACGACTCCGAAGTTCGCGAATATCAACGACTCCTTCGCGAATATCAACGACATTCCAGTCTTGTCAGCTGTACCTTTCGAGTCGATCGCAGCTCCTGGCATGGATGAAGAAACTTTCTTCATCGGTTTTATCAGTGTATGGCTCAGCTGGTTTGTCGTTCCAACGCACCATCGATTCATGAGAGCCTCGGTCATTTACCCTGCTCATCGCATCGCCGAAGGGACGCGATTAGCCGTGGGCATTGCAGGGCCGTCGCATCTGTATCATGGGCTAAGCACTGCAGCCAATACCTCAACCCCAGGCGTGAACGTAGTGAGTTTCTCTCTTCATTACTTTACGTCATGGATTGAGATGCACGTGCTAGGGGCATTTGCTGGGCACCAGAGACCCAGCTTTTATGATGCCTATGCCTTTCCGTGGCTCATGAGGTTGGTAGACGCTTCTGCTCCTAACCCGACTCAATTAGGGGCTCTTCGAGTGCTGCTCAATCCTTATGCCAACGAAGGCGGGATGGTAATTAACGATCGAGTCCTCTCCGCTCCCTCAGGACCTGTCCAGCAACTTTTTGACTTATCGAAAGAGGGGGTACCATCCTTGAAGCCCAAGGTAGCCATGCACCTGTACTCGATCAGACCCTGTTATCTGGTGTTCCGTCGAAACAATGCGGCTCTTTTCATGCGGTACAATCCACACCGCTTTGCCCAGCAACTGGGATATGACCAGGGTGTCCCATTCAAGGCGTTCACAGTGGAGCCCAGCCTTTCTTTGGAAACTGTTCGTTACGCCACCCACCATTTCATGAGGTTGAACACCGGTTCTCGTTTCATGATCCCCGAGCCCGACTACATTCCGAGGTGCGTGGGGGCTTTCACGGGTTGGTATCGCCACCGGGTTAGTCCAATCATTGCTGAGGAGAGGAGGATACGTTTTAGGCTTAGAGATCCTGCCCCGCTCCAGGCTACGGGAATCCCGCCGCGACCGCGGACGATGGTTCGCCCTCCCTTGAGGGATACTGTTACCATACTTATTCCTGAGCCGGCGGATGTGGACTTGACCCCGACAGTTTGTATGCCGATGCGCACTAGAGCTCAGGCAAGGGCTTCTGATAAGGAGCCAGTAGCAGTTTCATCAGCTGCGGCGTCAGCAATAGCAGTGTCGTCATCGGTAGCACCGCCGAGAGAGAATATTGAAGGCGAAGTGGGTCAACGTCTGACCAAAGCACCGAGGGGAAAGAAGCGATCGTCTTCTGGTGTTAGTTCTGAGTCAAAGAGGACGGTCACCAATCTTCTCGACTTTTTAGTGGAATCCGAGCCTATCTTTCTAGATGAACCAATATCTATGCAAGAGTCGGATGGTGGTCTTCTTTTCCCAGGTTCATCTGCCGAGGAAGCCACACAATTGGCTGAGACTATAAGACGCTCCCAGGATGAGACTGAGAATGTAAGGGTCCCGAAGAGGCCTTATCCTGCCGTCATCTTCTACGAAGATCCTCCATCGATACGGCGGATATTTATAGGTCCTTTGGAAGAGGGAGGCGAGATAGCCCTTAAGCAGCCTATCTCGGTCGATGCCGAAGATGCACTGTCGTTGTGGACTGGTGGCTACGAGTCTACCCTCGCACCCCGGCGAGCACGAATTCTTGAGAAGGAACGTCGTCTTGAAAAAGCCATATTAGAAGCTCCTTTGTGCATTGGTATACTTATATATCTTTTTGTAGTATTTTGCACTGCTTATATATATATATATATATATATATATATATATATATATATATATATTCTTATCTCCGTGAAAACTTTGCAGGGACTTCGGCAATGGCAGAGGATCTGAGTTCGAGTCATGCCTTGACTATGGACTCTGTAAATATCCTCAATGAGACACCAGTGAGTGTGGAGGGGGTCGATACACCTGTTCTTCCTGTCGCGGAGCTCCCATTGGTGATTTCCGTTCCCTCGGTGCTTGCTCTCCCGGAAGAGGCATCTTCATTGGCCGCGGATTCAATGGATCTTTCTGGGGACGGCCCGGAGACTATGGGACAGGTAGTCGAGGCCACCGTCCTTTCATTGGAGCCTGCAGCGGTGGCCAGTGCTCTTCAATTGGAAATTGTTATACCGGCCCATATCCCCGATGATGTGCCTGGGGGCATGGAGGAGGCCGCCGAAGCTGCTATCCCTCCAGTTCAGAGCGGGAGGAGCATCGAAGGTAGCCTTCTATATTTTATTTTAATAATCTCTCTATTATCTGAACATTTCTGTCTTTTCAGAATTGCGCGGGTTGGCGGCCTCTATTGCTGATCCGTCTCCTAGAAAATCCTTTCAGCGTTTTCTAGAGATAGCCACTCCGCAGGCAACATCCCCTCAACACATCGTCCTCTCTTCTGGACAAGGTCAGTGTTATTTGCCTTCTCCTCACGGCATTATTATTATTTCATATAACGATACTGATGTCTTCTGCAGTTCTGGAAGCCGATGACGAAGTTGAGATTCTTGACGGGCCTGGGGATCTTTTGGACCCTTCTTGCATGACTGTGGGTAAGTAAAGTTTCGACGTTGTTCCATCTGCTCTTTACTTGCAAGTCTCGCTAATTGTTTATAAATCTTAACAGCTTTTCCAGTTCTTACCATGCTGGAATCTCGCATCGCCATACCACCCGGCCCCTATGCTCTACGTGCCTTGGAACGGATGGCAAAGCTAAGCCTTACTCTTTATCAGCTCTGATTGAAGACCTTCATGCTGGTAGTTTGATCACGGCCGAAGAATTTGCCGCCGAAGCCAACAGTTCTCTCCCCTTTCTTGTTGCTTATCATAGCGAAACATTGGTGCAAGTCTGGGTTGAGTTTTGTCGTCGGGTGGAGGCTTGCTTGCATAGTCTTGAATGTACGCGCCTTCACTCAGAGGTTGTGGCCGCAAAGGCGAGCTTGCGGGGGCTGATCGAACGGTGCGCCGCAAAATATGCTGTCATGCGAGAAGAGGCTCAGCCGAAAATTTTCAGAGAGGAAGCTGGCTTCAACTGCGCTGGGGGAACTTCAAGCTAATCTTACGGCCAAGACCACTCGGGCGTATGAACTTTGGCGGGTGCTTCAAAAAGCTATCAGGAAGGTGGTAGCTATTGATAAAGCCGTCATTTTTACCCGCGAGATGGTTGAAGCCCGCAAGGTCACTGAACAGGAGCTTGAAAGTCGGCTTGCCTCGTACCAGGCCCAACAGTCTCAAGCGGAGGCCGGTCTTATTGCGATAACAAATTATGAAGCCGAGGCCCGACGGAAAAAGGATGAACTGGAAAATCTATTAAATCGTTCGCCGGCTTGAAGAATTGTATATTTTTCTTTTTATTCTTCTTTTGTACATACTCCTGAATGAGAGTATTTTTTGATTCTTTCATAAATTGTACTTTGTATTCCTTTTGATTCATGAATAAAAGACATATTTTGCTTCATGGTGGTGTGTCCCTTTTAGTAAATACATTTTGTGGATAATCTATTTTGATCTTCTTATAGGGCAGCGATGGCTTAATAGTCAGGTTCAGATCGGCCTCATAAGGCTTTCCAACTTTATGAGCCGTGAGGGTCTCATAAAGGTATTTCTCCTTATGAGTCGTGAGGATCTCGTAAGTGTAATTTCTCCTTAAGAATCGTGAGGATTCCTAAGTGTATTTTCTCTTGAGAGTTATAAGAATCTTACAAAAGAGTTTTTCTTGCTTACGAGTCGAGAGGACTCGTAAGTAATTGTTTCCTTTCTTGTCGGAGAGTGTGGTCCGTAGAAAATCTACCTTGACCTCTCTGCGAGGCAACGATGGCTTGGGAGACAGGGTTAGGATCTGCCACCTAAGACTTTTCAACTTTATAAGCCGTGAGGGTCTTATAAAGGTATTTCTCCTTACGAGTCGTGAGGATCCGTAAGTGTAATTTTCTCCTTAGAAATCGTGAGGATTCCTAAGTGTGTTTCCTTTTGAGAGTCGTAAGGATCTCAGAAGAGAACTTTCTTCCTTACAAGTCGAGAGGACCCGTAAGTGATTGATGAGTTGACTTGCTCTTGAATCAAGGAATTGCTTTGACGGGGAAGTCGAGGGTTGACTTTATCCGCATTTCACGGAGTCAGGGGTTGACCTTATCCACGTTTCACGGGGTCAGGGGTTGACCTTATCCGCGTTTCACGGGGTCAGGGGTTGACCTTATCCGCATTTCATGGGGTCAGGGGTTGACCTTATCCGCATTTCATGGGGTCAGGGGGTTGACCTTATCCGTATTTCAAGGGGTCAGGGGGTTGACCTTATCTGCATTTCACGGGGTCAGGGGGTTGACCTTATCCGCATTTCACGGGGTCAGGGGGTTGACCTTATCTGCATTTCACGGAGTCAGGGGGTTGACCTTATCCGCATTTCACGGAGTCAGGGGGTTGACTTTATCCACATTTCACGGAGTCAGGGGTTGACTTTATCTGCATTTCACGGAGTCAAGATTTGCTCTGGACTTTTCCCACGGGGTCAGGATTGACATTAGCCATGTTCCACGGGACCAGAATTTGCTCTGGGCGTTTCCCACGGGGTCAGGATTGACATTATCCGTGTTCTACGGGACCAGTATTTGCTCTGGGCGTTTCCTATGGGGTCAGAATTGACATTAGCCGTGTTCTACGGGACCAGGAGGTGCTCTGGGCGTTTCCCACGGGGTCAGGATTGACATTAGCCGTGTTCTACGGGACCAGGAAGTGCTCTGGGCATTTCCCACGGGTCAGGATTGACATTAGCCGTGTTCTACGGGACCAGGAGGTGCTCTGGGCATTTCCCACGGGGTCAGGATTGACATTAGCCGTGTTCTACGGGACCAGGAGGTGCTCTGGGCGTTTCCCACGGGGTCAGGATTGACTTTAGCCGTATTCTACAGGACCAGGATTTTCTCTGGGCGTTTCCCATAGGGTCAGGATTGACATTAGCCGTGTTCTACGGGACCAGGATTTGCTCTGGGCGTTTCACACGGGGTCAGGATTGACATTAGCCGTATTCTACAGGACCAGGAGAGGTTGACTCTCGGTTTTCTGTGCACCGCCGAGTTATGGAACTGGGAACTTTGCCGCGGCTCTGATTTGTTGATGTTGCGTCTGTTGTAATTAGACAAATGTTGAGATGATCTCTAGGCTGTTTGTGAACCGTCGAGATTTGGCTTCTTTTTCTAATAGAGCCTGGTGGGAAGGTATGGTTCCCTTTTTTGTTTGTGCCCTGGATTGTATACAGGTATTGATGTGATCTCTCCTGTAGGGCAAAAAGTTTCATTTTATATATTTTTCTTTTTGCGATACTCTATCATTTCAGCTTTTATATCGCGAAAGTCACGGTTGCCCAATCATTTCGGCTATTTTTCGCGGTGCCCAATCATTTCGGCTATTTTTTTTGTTTTTACTCGCTGCTTTTTATTGCGAGTTGCCCAATCATTTTGGTTATTTTGTATGCATATATTTTACTTGCTGATTTTGTTGCAAGTTGCCCCATTATTTCGGCTATTTCATATGCATTTGTGGCTCGCTGACTTTCGCTGCGAGTTTGGGATTTGATACCGATTTAGGCATCAGCATCGCTACAACGGGGATATTGCCAGGAGCGAATCATCATTTGCCTTTGTCGATGTCGAACAAAGGTGGCTTAGTAAACAGTGTTAGGATCCTGTCGGCTAAGGCTTTTGACTTCATGAGCCGTAAGGGTCTCATAAAGGTATTTCTCCCTACGAGTCGTGAGGATCTCGTAGGTGCGTTTTATCCTTAGGAATCGTGAGGATTCCTAAGTGTGTGTTCTCTTATAAGTCTTAAGGATCTTACAAGAGTATTTTCTCCTTATAAGTCGAGAGGACTTACAAGTGTCGTTCACCATATGAGCATATCCCCAGTGTATGGTGAGACTTTGTTAGAGAAATGTTTATTCGTGCCCGTGGATTGTATACATGGGTCAACATTGAACCGCTTATAGGGCAGTCTGTGGGTTGTGATGGCTTAAGAACAGGTTCAGATCCCTGTAGCTTAAGGCTTTTGAATCCTATGAGCCGTAAGGGTCTCAAAGGGGAATTCTCCTTACGAGTCGTGAGGATCTCGTAAGTGTAATTTCTCCTTAGGAATCATGGGGATCCCTAAGTGTGTTGCTCCCTTGTGAGTCGTAAGGATCTCACGCAGGTATTTTCTCCCCACAAGGTCGAGAGGACCTTGCAAGTGTCTTTTAAAGAGATTACGCCCTTTCGGGTTTTCACAAAACTCGCCGGTAGCCCTGCTGTTTTTACTCACGGAGCCCTTTCGGGTTTTCATCCGTGCCCATCTCGCTTATGGACATACCGTTTTCTTTCTTCTCTTTATATATATATATATATATATATATATATATATATATATATATATATTGTGTCAGCCTTAGGATGCTGCGATCCGTAGTAGTTTATCGATGTCTCAGTCAATAGCCAGTTTTAGGACATAGTGGTCCATCGTTAGTTTAAGGACGTTTCGGTCCGTTGTTAGTTTTAGGACATTTCGGTCCATTATTAGTTTTAGGACATTTCAGTCCGTAACCGGTTACTACTTATAGAGTTTGGGCTCAGGAAGATAGCGAGCAGACATAGGCGTCGTCATCTATCGTTGACCTAGGCCGTGACTCGTCAGGCATAGTATTTTTCAGGAATCGACCGTTTATTGGACTGAAAGGTCTTTCGCCATGCATGTCCATGAGTAGATAGGCTCCACCCTGGTAAACTTTGTCTATGATGTACGGGTCTTCATAGTTCGACTCGAATTTCCCCCGTTTGGCACGATTGGGGATCATAAGTCTTTTGACCACTAGCACGAGTTCGCCTTGGCGGAATGTCCTCGGCCTAGTCAATCTTTCGTATGAGCGCATCATCTTTGCTTTGTAAGCCTCCAGGTTTTGTTGCGCCATGAGCCGTATTTCATCAAGGGCGTCGAGCTCCTCAAGCCGAAGATGAGCATTTTCTTCGTCTCTTAGCTCGTAGTGAACCGCCACTCGTAGAGAAGGTAACTCTATCTTAAGGGGGTACCGTTTCTGTGCCAAATACCAATGCATACGGCATTGTGTTTGTGGCCATTTTGAACGTAGTTCGATACGCCCAGAGAGATTCATGCAATCTCTCGTGCCAGTCCTTCTTATTTCGAGACACCGTCTTTTTCACGATCTTCGTCAAGGTCTTGTTGAAAGCCTCAGTTAGACCGTTAGCTCGGGGATTATAGACTGAAGAATATCTCCAGTCTATGTTATGCTGTTGTGCGAAGCGGATGATCTTGTGGCTTCTATAAGCCGGCCCGTTATCGGAGATAATTCGTCGCAGAGTGCCGAACCGATGTTCCCTGATTAAAAATCAGGAATTTCCTCAATAAGGCATCACGTGTTCACACGTGACCAAGGGTCACGTGTTGACACGTGATCTATTTACAGAGTTAAAATCTAAGCAAGCAGAATCATAAACAAGCGGCTGAAAAAAGACCCCAATAGGGGGTCACGTGCTCACACGTGACCAAGGGTCACGTGCCAGCACGTGACAGGCTTTGAAAGCCTTATAACTTAACAGAATTAAATTCTAAATTTCGCTAAATCTTTCCAAACGAAAAAGGATTATGGGGAACCGTTGGATTAAAAATCCAAGGGTGATTAAAAATCTCCAATTTATGGAAAGATTTTAGACAAGGAAAGATTTCCCTAAATTTCACCAAAAATAACAAACAGAATATCTTTGGATTTAAAATCCAACGGTGAATAAAGTTCACTGTGTGATCTAAAAGATCATATTAATTATGAAAACAAAAAAAATCTTTCAATGAGAGATTTACTAAACAAATTGATTCTTTTCCTTCTCCTATAAATAGGAGCCAAGAGAAGAGAAAGAGAGAGAATTTTGGGATCTTGAAATTTTCTAAAGGCAAATAGCAGAGAGAAAAGAAAGGAGAATTTAATTCTCAAGAAAAAAAAACCCTAGGTGAGAAAGGGGGAAAGGATCAAAACTTCAAAAAGAGAATTTAATTCTCAATCTTAGAATTTAACTCTTCTGCAAAAAGAACTTAGTTCTTCCTCTGGTTGAAGATCTGCAGAAGCAAATCTCCTCATAGGTTGAGAATTTAATTCTCATCGGGTTGAGATTTTGCCATGCAGATCCAAGACTTATGGGGAGAATTGAGTTTAGAGAATTTAATTCTCCCAAATTCACAGGAATTTAATTCCTCCAAGATATGAAACTAGGGTTTAACCCTATATGAGAATTTAATTCTCCTAAAATTATAGGAATTTAATTCCTTCAAGATGGACAAAACTAGGGTTTAACCCTAATTGAGAATTTAATTCTCTCAATTGTACAGGAACTTGATTCCTCCTAAAATGAAATTAGGGTTTCACCCTATACAAGAATTTAATTCTTTTATATATATGGGAATTTAATTCCCCTAAAAGGAAATTAGGGTTTAACCCTACATAAGAATTTAATTCTTTGACAATAGGAATTTAATTCCTCCAAAATCATAATTAGGGTTTAACCCTACAGAGAATTTAATTCTTAAAAATAAAGAGACTTAAAAGATCTCCATATATGCAAAGAACTAAGGTCACGTGTCCCCACATGACCCCTGAAAAGATCCCCAAAAATGAGAAGGAAAAATCTCTGAGGCAACGCCTCACGTGTTCCCACGTGACCTCCAAAACACAGAAAGAAAAAGCAAAGGAAATCTAAGCTTTGGGCGCTCTCACGTGTTACCACGTGACCCCTTAAGAAAACGCTTTAATGATCAGTGCACAGATATCCATCACGTGCCAACACGTGATGCTAAAAAATAAAATAAAATAAAAGTGTTTAACACTTATTTGCAAAGCAAAGTAAAGAGGATCTGGTCCCACCTTTGGGTGCCCTCACATGGCCCCACGTGACCCATTCCTATTCAGTGTTTAACACTAATTTAAAGGACTTATTTCCATTGTTTAACACTATTGTTTTCTAGTGTTTAACACTAATCTGAAAGTTTTAATCCCAGTGTTTAATACTGTTGTCTTCTAGTGCTTAACACTAATTTGAGAATTTTATTTCTAGTGTTTAACACTAAATTGAGAATTGTATTTCCAGTGTTTAAACACCGTTATCTTCTAGTGTTTAACACTAATTTAAGAATTTCATTTCCAGTGTTTAAAATTGTTGTTCTCTAGTGTTTAACACTATTTTTAGCCAAATTGGCTAATTTTCCAGAGGGAAAAGACTCCCCTTTAACTGAATCTCAAAATTGAGTAAATCAAAGATAAAAATGTTACCAAAACCCTCAAACTCTTGTTTAGCATTGCTAAATGATGAGGGGCTGAACCCAGACAAATGTCTAATGGTCCAACAAAAGGCCAATATTGCAAACTTAATTGGACTTAGCCCAAGTTGGCCATAAGTCCTCAATTCAGACTTAACTGAGCCAATGTGCTCATAATTTAATTAATTGATCTAAGTTCCAAATTGGGCTACAGATCACTTAATCCACTTTGGTTCGAGGGTACATCTCTTCACTCCTTTGATATTTGTCGTTGTAATTTCTCAATGTCTTCAAAGAGGTGACGGGTCCCGACAACCACACATTTCATAGACTATGACGTCTCTAAACTACGGACTGTGGGGTCCTTAAACTCCTGGACTATGATGTCCTTAACCTCGACCGTGATGTCTTAAAACTAACATTGGACTTTGGGGTCCTTAAACCCATGGACTATGATGTCCTTAACCTCGAGCGTGATGTCTTTAAACTAATATTGGACTGTGGGGTCCTTAAACTCACGGACTATGATGTCCTTAACCTCGACCGCGATGTCTTTAAACTAACAATGGACCGAGATGTTCTTAAACTAACAATGGACCGTAATGTCCTTAAACTAATCGACCGCAATGTCACTAAACTAAACAATAGAGCCCAATTGCTCTCTTGTTGGATCTAAACGATCCCGTTAAGTTGATCTTAGTCTAAAATGGGACTAACAAACGTTTAAGTTGATCTTAGTCTCAAATGAGGCTAACGTATCCTTAAACCCAACCCCCCCAAACCCAAATCTAAGAAAGATACGGATTTGGACTAGTCCACGCCCTATGGGCGACAACATAAATTAATCTCCGTATACAATCCACGGGCAACCAAACACAGAAAAAAAACACCCACGACACGAAGTGACCATCTGGAGAAGGAGAAAGTTGTTACCGCGATGCGGTAGCGTAATTATCTGCAGGGGCTTGAGCCTGCAGGGAAGAGCGTCCCAACAATCAAAAACCCCTCAACGAGGGAGAATCTGACGAAGTCTGCTACATCGGCCGCATCCGTTTAAACCTTCGATACATGGTGCCATAAATCAACTTGGCATCTTCGGAGAGGTGGACGGATAGCACCAATTAGCATCTGCCCCGAATTTCAGGCAAGACGAACCTACGCGGTCGCGTCTCTGTGTTCGGAGGGGAACAGATTCTGGCACACCCGGTGGGACCTTTTCCTCTTTCCACTCCACACTTCGTGTGTCGTGTTCGCGAACAAATCGCGGTTTGCTAATGGTTGCCCTTGGGTTCGGGATACTAAGATTTGGCGTTTTGCTTGGTGCAGAAAGCGAAGGATCAATGGCGTCCACTTGCGTAAAGTGTTTCAACTGCAACTGCAACCCACGTTCCGCCTCATCTGGAGGCATAGCTTACGGGCCCCAAGCGGCTTCTCTGTTCCCGATGCCGGTGGACCAGGTGACTCAGGCCACCACCGGATTGTTTTTCGGGACTATGCTCCTACCGATGAGCTTCAGCACTTCTGTACCAACACCAGAAGCTCCCAAGAAGTCGTTCTTTGATCGTCTTACAACTACTGCGGCCCCCCTCAATGGGTCGTCCAACTCCAGCACCTCAGTCTTTGCCAGATTGGGCCAAAGTTCATGCGGGCCCATGATGAAGCCTGCAGTTCAAGAAAAGGTTATTCCGAAGAGAGTAGCCATCCCCGCTTCCGAAGTCGTCAAGGCGGCTTCTCCTACCAAAGGGTCGGTATTTACAAGACTGATTGTTCCGACTCCCATTCCTGCTCAAAAGTCTGTCTTTGACAGATTGGATACCGCTACTCAACGGACATCAGTCTTTAAGAGACTGGCACCGGCAACGCCTTACCAGAACAGGGGGCATGACGAAGCTATCTCCATCACCGAACCAACCCCAACAGCTCGACACTCCCGACGACGCCACTGGCGCAAAGTAAGGAAGGCTGGGGGCAACTCCCCCTCTGGGCTAACTCCACCAGCCCCAACGGTAGAAGTCAATACTGCTGTTCCAACTGAGAACAGGTTTGAGTTGCTGAACAAGGTGCGCAGGAATTCTCCTACCGCCATACTGAAAAGATATCCTCCACAGGTAGAGACTGTTACAGAAATAAAATCGGAGCAGTCCTCTCAACGGCTGTCCTCCAAAGTTTACAAAGTCTGGCGACGGGTCTAAGAGTCGGTGATCGATCAAGACTATCCCCGTCGACAGAAGAAGCTGAAGGTCCAGCAGGAAGAGAACCATTCTGGTAAGCCGCAAAAGAAGACAACCACCTGGGTGCCTGCTCCAATAGCCCCCTCAATGTCAATTGCTCAAGAGAAAAGGGGGCCAGAGAAAGCCCTTATGACCAGGGCAGAACGCAAAGACGCTGAGCCCAGACGCCCCAACTCTGGGGGCATAGCGGTACATACCATTTACATGGCTTCCAGAAAAGAGGAAAGCCGCACTTCGACGGGCCACCGACCGCTCACCCGATCGATAACAAGGTCTCAGGAGCAACAATAGCTGAAGCTTCAGGAGATGCTGACTGCAATGGCCGCACTCACCGGATCAAAAGAAAGCCCGAAGGCGTCATCGGAACAACGTCACGAACAAGAAACCGATGTTGACTACCTACGCAGAGTCCTCAAAAAGAAGGACAGAGAAGCTGCAGAACAAGCTGCCAATATAAAACGAATGGGTTTCTTTTCCAAGACATGGTCGGGATGATGTTACAACAGGATCCTCCAGCTGAAGACCCTCCGATCATTATTGAAGATGACAGAGGTAAGACATCGAATCCTCCTCCGGCTCTTTCAGCAGCCAAAGAGGAAACTATTTCCAAGGCCGCTATGGATGACTATATTGCTCAGCAAATACGAGTTCACCAAGAAAATGAAGTGGCCGGCCAAGTCGTCAAAACTGGGCGACCGTATCCAGGCTGGTATGATCAGATAAAGTACCCGCCGGGCTACACGATCCCCAAATTCCATGTGTACAAGGGGACAGGTAATCCCCATCAACATGTCGCTCAGTTCAGGGCTCTTTGTGGCAACACCGGTGGTGACAACAAGCTTTTGCTCCGCCAATTCGTCGGCAGCTTGTCGGAAATGGCATTTGAGTGGTACTCCGAACTTCCAAACGACTCCGTCAAGACTTTCGCAGAAATGAAGTTGTTGTTCACCCAGCGATTTGCGAGTGCTAGTGAACGCACCCCAATAACGGCACTGATCAATGCCAGGGTGAAGCCAGGCGAGAAGTGAGTTCAATACGCGATCCGATGGTGGAATCTGTGGTCGAAATGCGAACAGCGCATCGAAGAAGCACCAGCGGTGGGCATGTTCGTGGGCACTCTAGACCCTCATGCAACTATTTCACAATTCATGATATTCTTCAAACCGACCATGTTCCAGGCTTTAATCGACAAGCTAGCCCAGATAGACCAGATGGGTCATAGACCATCTCCTCCGAAGCCGGAGCCGCGGAACGAAAAGGGTAAAGGGAAGGCGACCTTCGTTGCGAATACCCAACAGCAGCCCAGTGCCCCAAAACTAACGGATCAACTGGAAGAGAGATGGCGCTATTATAATGAGAAAATGAAGCGTCCTTACTCGTTCCCATGGGACAAAACGAAGAGACTATTCGAACTGGCGATGCGCAACAGGCTTATCAATCTGCCGAATCCAAAGAGACCATTGCAACCCGACGAAGCGAATAATCCCAATTATTGCCCTTACCACCAAACCGTAAGCCATCCAATTGAAGATTGCTTCGTCTTTAAGGGGTGGATCGAGGACCAGTACCAACAAGGCAAGTTTGCGCTGTCTAAGAAGTGGAAGGTAAACCCACCACAACCGCACACTCCTAAGAAGACGGACACACCGGGGGCATCATGCTCTTTTGTTGAAGAAGCTCCAGGGGAGGTCGCTCTTTCAGTGAAAACCAAAAGAATGTTGAATGATCTCTAGACATGCCCGGCGATCAGGTGGAAGAATCCGTTGGAACCCCAGATCATCGAAGGGATGCTGAAGCCGCGCCCAACTCTAAAAATTGGTGGTGATAGCTAAAGCACTCACACCCGGCCGTCAAAATCTTCAAAGAAGAAGAAGAAATCCAAGAAGCCCGTGAAGCCTGGCGACAACCGCACGGACCTACAAAAACGGATTGACGCGCTGGAAGAGTATAACCAGAAGGCGCGGACTCCGGTCACACTTCAAGATTTTTTCAGCCACGTCCTTGAGGACGGGAATGATGGAGAAGACTCATCGGATGAATCTGAAGATTACGTGGCAAGTTTCCATGTGGTCTCTCACTCATCGCTAGACAATGAGGAGGCTCCTTGCACAAAGAAACTGGGGGCATGTCATGAGCTAGAACTCTTGTAGCCATCAGATGAAATAATTGATGCATTCCTAAACACAACTCTTCTTAAAAGCAAAGCTGATCGGGGGCGTGAGATGGCCATATTTGAAAAGGCCAAACGTCGGCGACTGGACGAAAGGGCTGAAATACCCCCGCTAGATCAAAATACCTCCATTGCGAATAAAAACATGTTCAAGACGAGGAAGAGATTAGCCAAAGCCATATCAATGGGAATGAAGCTACCACCCTCCGAAGGAAACACTCTCGGTGAAGCAGAGATGCATCTTAGCTACTGCCTATATCATCGAAAGATGGCACACCCCAACGAAGAGTGCAACGCTTTTATAAGATGGTGGCAGGGATATGTTGCTCACCGGCAACATTTTAAGCGTACGAAATGCAAAACTCGTCGGGAGCAGAGAAGTACGACCGAGGAGCATAAAAGAATTACCGGCAACTGTCGCACGGTCAACGCCGGGGGATCGCAGATTCTCATATTCGGGAGTGACTCTGATGAAGAAATGACTCTTGGCCCTCTCTTCAAAGAATCCACCTCGGGAAAAGAGAAAGAACCGAAGACCTGTGAAAATATTCAGCTGCGCAATCGTACACTTCCAGAAAAGAATCTCGGACCCACAAATAGAAAAGATAAGGGAAAAGAAAAGTCCCTGAGGATATCACCCTAGATGACCAAGTCATCAAAGAGCTGACTGCCAAGGACCCGCCAAAGAAGAACAAGGTGAACTATAACGTTCTGGCACACTTGAGGAAGCTGCCCTCGCAGCTCAGCATTCTCGACGCCCTTCTGTTATCCAAAAAGGCGAGAGATTCATTGATCAAGGCGCTACAAGAGCCAGGACAATTCCAAGCTTTCCTCGCCGAAGAAAAGATGAAGGACGAGCTGGAAGAAGTGCACACAGCCGATATCACCTTCGGCGATGAAGATCTCCTCCTTGGGACTTGCGAGCACAACCGTCCCCTTTATGTCTCCGGATACTGTCACGATATAAAGATAGGCAAAATCCTGGTTGACAATGGATCTTCCGTCAATCTCCTCAACGTGAGAGTATTGAAGGAAATTTGCATGAGCGTACAGCACCTCGCTCGCGATAAAATTACCATCTCCGGTTTTGACTCCCAGTCATCACGGACTCTCGGGTCTATGATATTGACGTTGCGCTTCAGGCTACTCGTCACGGATATTAAATTTCACGTCATTGACGCTAAGATTTTCTACAATGCTTTGCTCGGCCGGCCTTGGTTACACGAGTACAACATCATCCCTTCTACACAACACCAGTGTATGAAGTATTTCAAAGATGGTCCCGAGTATACCGTAACAGGAGAGCTGAACCCATTCTCCGTGAATGAAGTCCGAAAATACGAAGATGCGAAATACTCCTTACCATATTTTGAGGACACGGAGAGATGTCACAAACCGAAGGACAAAGCTTTCACCACTATTCCAGTCTTCGGGAGTGATACCGAGGAGGAAGAAGAGATAGTTTATTCAGGTCCGCCTCAACACAACAACCTGGGACCGTCCGCCCCCATGTTGATCTTCGGCAGCGACTCGAAAGACGAGGTTAACGCTATATTTTCCGCTCGGCCATCAATACAAGACTTCGCTGGCGATAATCAGAATCTGCAAATTACCTTGGTTCCACAAGAGCATTACAAAGATCTCGATGCACTTAAAACTTATAGTGTGCAAGAACTGCAGACATTTTACGTCCCTCCCAGGTGAAAAGGTGAAAAGGCGATCCTATTCTACTGATCCGGGGAAACCAAAGTGGAAAATGAAATTTGGCATGGCGCGGATTCTACACTTGACAGGCTCCAGCCCATTCGTCTGCCTAGATATTACACGGAAGGTTTGAAAAGGCTGTTAAAGCGTCAAGGAGTACCCTTTAGACAGACTACTCGACAAGCTCGATTCTACAACAAGATTTGGGATGTCCCTGGAACTCAGCGCAAGTTGCCCAATAGAAGAATGGAAACGTTCGGGCTTAGATATGTTCAATCCAGAAAACGGGAACGAGTCCATGGTAGCTACGTCATATATGACTTCGATGAAGAAGGGGACACCCTGTCAAAAAACGCTAACCCTGAACCAAAACGAGATCCTACCATCAAAATGCCGAGTCCGTCATTTGAAGAACGAATGGACAAGCTTATTAGGGAAGCGGGTCAAAAGATCCGAGATGACCATAACCGTGAAACGGCCATTTACGAGAAAGCCAGGACGCAGCGCCTCCTTCGGCAGGTCACGGAGAATGACAACGCTCTTCCTTATCAACCCGTCATACAAAAGGCCCGACGCAGAGGCAAAAATAAATCAAAGAGCGGGAAAGGCATTCGACAGCGACAAAGCGGGACCAAGAAGCCACGCGATCGGGAATCCAGCAATCTGGACTCGTCTCTTATAAAGAAGATGGGTCGAGCATACTCTTTTCCTAGAATAAAACACGGAAGATACTTGATCTCGCTATAAAACATTAGATGATTACACTTCCGGAGTCCAAACACCCCGAGCAAGCCAACGAGGTCTCTCACCCAGACTATTGCTCTTATCACCAAGCAATAGGACATCCTCTCGAAGACTGCTTCACCTTCAAGAACTGGGTCGAAGACCAATATCAGCTCGGTAAGTTCGCTTTATCCAACAGTTGGAGGATAACTCCACCGCAGAAGCACGAACCAAAAGCCGCGCATACAGCGAGAATAGAGCCAGATCAACACCGGTCTTGGAAGCGAGCTCGTACTTGTCATATGATAATACTATCATAAGAAGAGACCGAGAATATGGATGACCTCCCCTGGTGCTTCAAAAACGATAATGATGAGGTGATCTCGGAGTTTCCACCGGCGCCGAAAGAGCTGGAAGATGGAATACACATTACTGCAGATAACCTCAGGAAAATTGATTTGGGGACAACAAGTGACCCGTGACTGACATTCGTCAGTGAGCTGCTGTCTGAAGAACGAGTGGTTATGTTAAAAGACGTGCTTATGCAGCATAAAGATTTCTTCGCATGGAACTATTCCGATATGCCGGGGCTAGATCCAGAAATAGTTGTACACTGATTGGCGATATCTCCGTACGCCAAGCCAATCAAACAAGCGCCGAGAAGAATGCGGCTCGAGCTTGAGATGAGCATCAATGCCGAGGTCAAGAAGCTGATCGACTCTGGCTTCATCCAAGAGGTTCAGTATCCTGACTGGATCGCCAACATCGTCCCGGTGATGAAGAAAAATGGGACAGTGCGCATATGTGTGGACTTTCGGGATCTCAATAAAGCCTGCCCGAAAGACGACTTCCCGGTACAGGTCACCGAGCTGATGATAGACAATACATCCACCCACGAAGTGTTCTCCTTCATGGACGGAGTCAGGATACAATCAGATAAAGATGCATCCCGAGGACCAGAAGTATACCGCTTTCCGGACCCCTTTGGGTATATTTTGCTATAAGGTGATGCCCTTCGGTCTAAAGAACGCCGGCGCTACCTATCAGAGGGCCATGACGAAGATTTTCGATGACCTCATACATGAAATCGTCGATTGCTATATCAACGACCTCGTGGTTAAAAGCAAATCATACGAGGAACATTTAGAGCATCTGAAGATCGTGTTTCAACGCCTTCGGCAATACAACTTGAAGATGAACCCTCTCAAATGCGCGTTCGGAGTTTCCTCGGGCAAATTCCTAGGATTCATCGTCCGACACCGAGGCATCGAGATAGATCCGTCAATGATTAAGGCAATTATGGAGATGCCCCGGCCAAGGACTCTCAAGCAACTGCGGTCTCTCTAAGGGAAGCTCGCGTATATCCGGCGATTTATAGCCAATCTTTCAGGGAAGTGCCGCCCTTACAGTCACCTGATGAAGAAGGGAACCCCTTTTGTTTGGGATCATAAATGCCAGGGCGCACTAGAAGAAATCAAGCAGTATCTGCAAAATCCGCCAGTGCTGGCTGCTCCGGTCAAGGGAAAGCCTCTCGTCCTGTATACAACCGCCCTTGAAGGTTCCTTAGGCGCATTATGGCAACAAGAGAACGACCAAGGGAAGGAGAGAGCCCTCTACTATTTGAGTCGAGTTCTACTGGGGGCAGAAAGCAATTATTCTCCCATCGAAAAACACTGCCTGGCATTGATCTTCGCGATAACGAAGCTCGGGCACTATGCGTTGGCGCATGAAGTCCGCTCATATCGAAGGTGGATCCTCTCAAATATTTGATATCAAAGGCCATATTGACGGGGCGGCTCGCTAAATGGGCCTTGCTCTTGATGGAATTCTCAATAACTTATCAACCTCTAAAGGCAGTGAAAAGCCAGGCCATCGCCGACTTCCTTGCTGAGCACCCGATACCCGCCGATTCTCCTTTGAACTGCGAATTGCCAGACGAACATGCGTTTGACACGATCGACGGGAATGATACCCGATCGGAACTCTATTTTGATGGAGCGTCTTCCGTGAAGAAGCGCAAACAAAACACCCCTATAATCAAATCAGGGGTAGGCCTCATCTTCGTAACTCTATAAGGAGGTATAACGCGCTTTGCCTTCTCCTTAACAGAGCCGAGGACAAATAATGAAGCGAGTATGAAGCTTTGATAGCAGGTCTCGAGATCGCCATCGACATGGGAATTGAAAACCTCCTCATGTACGGAGACTCTCAACTAGTCGTTAGTCAGATAAATGGCGACTATCAAACGTGCATGCCAGAATTGGTAAAGTACGGTGAGAGAGTGCAACAGCTGCTGGCTCAAATTCCTTCCTACACCTTGGAAAGCATACCGCGTGCGGAAAATAGCAAAGCAGATGCATTAGCCAAGCTTGCTAAAGAATTGGCCGATGAGAACCTTAATGACGTGAGGATTATTGTACAAAGCCGTCGGATTCTTGCACCGGCAGAAATATCCCCGGAGTCGTCCGAAGAAAAGGGAACGACCGAGCGAATGGCTCTGCAAGTAAAAGACCAGGAAAATGTTGAAGATTGGAGAGAAGTATTTATAGACTACTTCAAATCCCGTCGAACACCTAAAGACGCGTCCTCAAGATATCAGCTCATGAAGCGAGCCTTATCTTTCGCTTTCGTCAATAATACTCTGTATAAGAGGTCATTTGACTCTCTGTGGCTAAGATGCCTGGGACCTGAAGAAGCAAAAAGAGTCGTCCAAGAAACTCACGACGGACTCTGCGGTTCTCATCAAGCCAGGCCGAAGATGAAGCTGAAGATCAAACGGATGGGTTATTATTGGCCCGCGATGATCCAGGACTGCCTCGAGTATGCGAAACAATGTCACTCGTGCCAGATCCATGGGGACTTTATCCATCAGCATCCAAATCCACTACATCTGATAGTAGCTAGCTGGCCGTTTGAAATGTGGGAAACTGACATAATCGGCCCCATCGAGCCAGTATCGTCCAGAGGACATCGATTTATTTTGGCGTCAACTGATTACTTCTCCAAATGGGCAGAAGCAGTTCCGCTGAGGGAAGTGAAGACGGAGAATATCCTCCATTTCTTCAAAACACACGTCATTTATCGGTTTGGAACTCCGAGGCGGATCATCTCCGATAACGGGCCAGCCTACAGAAGCCACAAGATCAGCCATTTCGCGCAACAGCATAACATAGACTAGAGATACTCTTCGTTCTATAATCCCCGAGCTAACGGTCTAGCAGAAGCTTTCAACGAGACCTTGACGAAGATTGTGAAAAAGACGGTGTCTCGAAATAAGAGGGACTGGCACGAGAGACTGCATGAAGCTCTCTGGGAATATCGAACTACGTTCAAAACGGCCACGAACACAACACCGTATGCATTGGTATTCGGTACAGAGGAGGTACTCCTCCTCGAGATAGAGCTACCCTCTCTACGAGTGGCAGTTCATTACGAGCTAACGGACGAAGAGAATGCTCACCTTCGGCTTGAAGAGCTCGACGCCCTTGATGAAACCCGGCTCATAGTGCAACAAAATCTGGAGACTTATAAAGCAAAGATGATGCGCTCATATGAGTAATTGACTAGGCTGAGAACATTCCGCCAAGGCGAACTCGTGTTAGTGGTCAAGAGACCTATGATCCCCAATCGTGTCAAACGGGGGAAATTCGAGCCGAACTATGAAGGCCCGTATATCATAGACAAGGTCTACCAGGGTGGGGCCTATCTACTTATGGACATGCATGGTGAAAGACCTTTCAGGCCTGTAAGTCGATGTACAACACCCCACGGCTTGCGGGGAGGCGGAAATATGAAAAACGATCTTGTTCTTTGCGTAAACATCGACTAACCGAAGAATCTTTGCTAAACTATAACTAACAAGAAACATAGAAGTTGTTAACTACTATGTGAAGTGATTATACCTAATGAACCGTGTCCTTCGTCTTTTCGTACTCCACCTCCTCTCCGGCCTTCTCTATGTAGTAGATGATCTACCTGAGAGCTATACTCCAAGCTTTACCTCTAAACTTGAGGTAACTAGGTTTCTTTAGTTGCTAATCAAAGTACCTAGATGATATAGAGAAGGGTTATGGATTAATTAGTCTATTCTAATCCTTGATCTCAATACATGAGAGGGGAGGATTAGGATTTGAAGAGAGAGAGAGCTTGAGGAGAGAGAAGGTGAGCATGAGAATGAGAAGAGATAATGATCTCATTTAAATATATATGAAGCATTATGTTTTATCAAATAAATAAATAAATGATTTAACAACCATGCATCATTTAATTCATATGAGTGATTCATCTATATGAGTCATTAACCATTTATGATGCATTAATGACATGGATGAATCACGCAAATGAGTCACTAATCTCATTTAATGCTTATGCCACCTAAACCCCCAAGTCACCATCCTTCTAGAAGTTTCTCGCGAAATTACGAGAACGCCCCTCCTATCCGTGAAAACACGGAAAAACTTTAGACTGTATAAATCCAATAACCCGATACTAGAATCTGGCTTAAACCAAAGCCGGCTAGTAAAAACTGTCCGAATGTCGTACGTGCGTAAACACACGTATGCGTCCGAACCCTTGTCGTAAAACCATACGACCTCTATATCATTTCGCCTGGAGCAGGGAAACTCTCTGTGTGGGACTCTAAAGACTCGACTACTACGCTGGCAGTGGGTTTAACCACAGACCGCAAGCGGCACTAGCTGTACGTAACGGTCCCCAGGTAGATGTCGATAAGAAGGCCGATGAGGAAACCCATCCGAACTCCTACTGAGCCTGATGTGACAATCTCCGTACAGTCCGGTCTGTTCGTCTAAGACTATCGCATATCGGGCCTAGGGGGCGGCAAGCGTCAGTCCCCTAATAGCGGTATAAGTCGTGTCGGAGTGAAGCCCATTACACCCTGAGAAACTACTGGAACCTACCAGTAAATCTCGCTTGCCCTGGCTAAGGACTTTACGTAATGGCTCTCTGACACAGCGCGATATCAACTCTCAATACCGGGAGAGACGAATCCTGTCTAACCGCCACTGCCTCCAAGTGCTCGGGACTGCACCCAACTGCTACCTGTTTGCATGACTCCTTTGAGCCGTGGTAGGGTAGCAATCTAAGAACAGTGGGACACACTTGAGGCGAAGTAGCGGTGTCGAGTCTGCGGACTATGCTGTACTCATGTCACCTGGGAGCTGTTAACTGACGAATGGTATACAACCAACCAACAGTTCCCTGCGAGTCCTGTCCGGTGTACCCGTAACGCAACGAGCACCTGTATACTATCTCCAGTACGACGTACTGACGGCTGTGGGACAGACCATCTCCCCAACTGGGATGAGAAGCGTACACACTAGTCTACTACGGAGTATCGATGCCCTGTCTCGATAATCCTACGACTAAGGACCTGAAAAAGGATGTGCTTGTAGACTACCCAGCCCCCACTAGTGTGACTGCCATCACAACGCTGGTAGTCAAGCAAGATCCTAAGGGCTCTATCAATACGTACATACATATTAAGATAGAAAAACCAAGTAGCATACTACCATGTTTAGCAAAATTGTTATATACATGTGAATATCCCAAGCTTCCATTAAGTAATATACAAACTAGTATGATACAATAATGGCCCCTAGGGCATATACACTAACAAGGCCAATAAACGGTCGCTTCTTAAAGAAATACTACGCCTGACGAGTCACGGCCTTGGTCAACGATAGATGACGACGCCTATGTCTGCTCGCTATCTTCCTAAGCCCAAACTCTATAAGTAGTAACCGACAACGGACCGAAACTTCCTTAAACTAACAGCAGACCGAAACGTCCTTAAACTAACGACGGACCGAAACGTCCTTAAACTAACGACGGATCGAAACGTCCTTAAACTAACGACGGACCGAAGCGTCCTTAAACTAACGACGGACCGAAACGTCCTTAAACTAACAGCGGACCGAAACGTCCTTAAACTAACAATGGACCACTATGTCCTAAAACTAGCTGTTGACCGAGACGTCGATAAACTACGGTGGATTGCAGCATCTCAAAGCTGATACAAAAAAAAAAGAAAAAGAAAACGGTATGTCCATAAGAAAAATGGGCACGGATGAAAACCCGAAAGGGCTCCGTGAGTAAAAACAGCAGGGCTACCGGCGAATTTTGTGAAAACCCGAAAGGGAGCAACCTCGTTAAAAAAAGAGAAAAAAGAAAACGGTATGTCCACAAGCAAAAAAGGGCACGGATGAAAACCCGAAAGGGCTCCGTGAGTAAAAACGGTAGGGCTACCGGCGAGTTTTGTGAAAACCCGAAAGGGCGCAATCTCGTTAAAGGACACTTGCAAGGTCCTCTCCAGTTTGTAAGGAGAAAACACCTGCATAAGATCCTTACGACTCACAAGGGAGCAACACACTTAGGGATCCCCACGATTCCTAGGGAGAAATTACACTTGCGAGATTCTCACGACTCGTAAGGAGAACCCTCTTATGAGACCCTCACGGCTCATAAGATTCAAAAGTCTTAAGCTACAGAGATCTGAACCTGTTCTTAAGCAGCCCTCACAACCTCCGATACTGCCCTACAAGCGGCTCAATACTGACCCTTGTATACAATCCACGGGCGCGAATAAACATCTCCCTAACAAAGTCCCATCCGTGACTAGGGATATGTCTACACAGTGGGCTGCCCTTGTAAGTCCTCTCGACTTATAAGGAGAAAACACTCTTGTAAGATCCTTACGACTTATAAGAGAACATGAACTTAGGGATCCTCACGATTCTTAAGGAGAAAACGCACCTACGAGATCCTCACGACTTATAGGGAGAAATACCTTTATGAGACCCTTATGGCTCATGAAGTCAAAAGCCTTAGTCGACAGGATCCTAACCCTGATCACTAAGCCACCTTTGTTCGACATTGATAGAGGCAAATGATGATTCGCTCCTGGCAATATCCCAGTTGTAGCGGTGCTGATGCCGAAATCGGTGTCTAATTCCAAGCTTTCAACAAAAAACTGACAAGCCATACATGCATACGAAATAGCCGAAATGATGGGGCAACTTGCAAACAAAATCAGCAAGTAAAAGTGTATGCATGCAAAATAGCCGAAATGATTGGGCAGCTCACAATAAAAAGCAGCAGGTAAAAATAAAATAAATAGCCGAAATGATTGGGCACCGCGAAAAATAGCCGAAATGATGGGGCAATCGCGACCTTCGCGATATAAAAGCTGAAATGATAGAGCATCGCGGAAAGAAATAAAAAATATATATATATGAGAAATTTATGTCCTATGGGTGATATCACAGCAATCCCTGTATACAATCCAGGGGCTTAAACAAAAAAGGAATCACACCTTTCCTCCCCAGGCTTCATCAGAAGAAAAAGCCAAATCTCAATGGTTCACAGATAGCCTGAAGATCATCTCAACATTCTTCTCATTACAACAGACACAACATCAAGCAAAGCGGAACAGCGGCAACTCCCAGTTCCATGACTCGGCGGTGTACAGATGACCGAGAGTCAAACTCCGACACCGTGAAATGCGGATAAAGTCAACCCTTCCTGGGTACGTGGAACGTGGCTTATGTCAATCCTAACCCTATGGAAAACGTCCAGAGCGGATCCTGGTCCTCGCAGAGCACGGCAATGACCCCGTGTGAAGCATCCAGAGTGGAGCCTGGTCCTCGCCGAACACTGCAGTGAACCCATGGGAAGCATCTAGAGCAAAATTCCTGGCTATATGGAACGCGGCTTATGTCAATCCTGACCCGTGGAAAACATCCAGAGCGGAGCCTAGTCCTCGCCGAACACGGCAGTAAACCCGTGGAAAGCATCTAGAGCAAAATTCATGGCTATGTGGAACGCGGCTTATGTCAATCCTGACCCCGTGGGAAACGTCCAGAGCGGATCCTGGTCCTCGCAGAACACGGCAATGACCCCGTGTGAAGCATCCAGAGCGGAGCCTGGTCCTCGCCGAACACGGCAGTGAACCCGTGGGAAGCATCCAGAGCAAAATTCCTGGCTACGTGGAACGCGGCTTATGTCAATCCTGACCCCGTGGGAAACGTCCAGAGCGGATCCTGGTCCTCGCAGAGCACGGCAATGACCCCGTGTGAAGCATTCAGAGCAGAGCCTGGTCCTCGTCGAACACGGCAATGAACCCGTAGGAAGCATCCAGAGCAAAATTCCTGGCTACGTGGAACGCGGCTTATGTCAATCCTGATCCCGTGGGAAACGTCCAGAGCGGATCCTGGTCCTCGTAGAGCACGGCAATTACCCCGTGTGAAACATCCAGAGCGGAGCCTAGTCCTCGCCGAACACGGTAGTGAACCCGTGGGAAGCATCTAGAGCAAAATTCCTGGCTACATGGAACACGGCTTATGTCAATCCTGACCCCGTGGGAAACATCCAGAGCGGAGCCTAGTCCTCACCGAACACGGCAGTGAACCCATGGGAAGCATCTAGAGCAAAATTCCTGGCTACGTGGAACACGGCTTATGTCAATCCTGACCCCGTGGGAAATGTCCAGAGCGGATCCTGGTCCTCGTAGAGCATGGCAATGACCCCGTGTGAAGCATCCAGAGCGGAGCCTAGTCCTCGCCGAACACGGCAGTGAACCCGTAGGAAGCATCTAGAGCAAAATTCCTGGCTACGTGGAACGCGGCTTATGTCAATCCTGACCCCATGGGAAACGTCCAAAGTGGATCCTGGTCCTCGCAGAGCATGGCAATGACCCTGTGTGAAGCATCCAAAGCGGAGCCTAGTCCTCGCCGAATACGGCAGTGAACCCGTGGGAAGCATCTAGAGCAAAATTCCTGGCTACATGGAACGCGGCTTATGTCAATCCTGACCCCATGGGAAAAGTCCAGAGCGGATCCTGGTCCTCACAGAGCATGGCAATGACCCCGTGTGAAGTATCCAGAGCAGAGCCTAGTCCTCGTCGAACACGGCAGTGAACCCATAGGAAGCATCTAGAGCAAAATTCCTAGCTACGTGGAACGCGACTTATGTTAATCCTGACCCGTGGGAAACGTCCAGAGTGGATCCTGGTCCTTGCAGAGCATGCCAATGACCCCGTGTGAAGCATCCAGAGCAGAGCCTAGTCCTCGCCGAACACGGCAGTGAACCCGTGGGAAGCATCTAGAGAAAAATTCCTGGCTACGTAGAACGCGGCTTATGTCAATCCTGACCCCGTGGGAAACGTCCAGAGCGGATCCTGGTCCTCGCAGAGCACGGAAATGACCCCGTGTGAAGCATCCAGACCGGAGCCTGGTCCTCGCCGAACACGACAGTGAACCCGTGGGAAGCATCTAGAGCAAAATTCCTGGTCACGTGGAATGCGGATAATGTCAACTCTGACCCCGTGGGAAACGTCCAGAGCGGAACCTGGTCCTCGCATAACACGGCAATGAACCCGTGGGAAGCATCCAGAGCAACCCTGACTCCGTGAAACGCGGATAAGGGCAACTTCACCCATCACTTGCGGGTCCTCACAACTCGTAAGGGAGCAAATTCTCTTGTGAGATCCTTACAACTTTTAAGAGAAAACACACTTAGGAATCCTCAAGATTCTTAAGGAGAAATTACACCTACGGGATCCTCTCGACCGGTAGGGAGAAAATTCTTTATGAGACCCTCACGGCTCATAAAGTTGAAAGTCTTAGGAGGCAGATCTTAACCCTGGATCCTAAGCCATCGCCGTCCTGCAAAGAGATTGAGATAGACTATCCACAGAATACATTCAATAAAAAAAGGGGGACACACCATCGTAAAGAAAAATACGTCTTTTATTCATGAATCAAAATGAAAACAAAGTATAATTCGTGAAAGAACAAAAAAATATATACTCTTATTCAGGAGTATGTACAAAGGAAGAATAAAGAAAAATATATACAAGTCTTCAAGTCGGCGGGCGATTTAGCAGATTGGTCAGCTCATCCCTCTTTCGCTGGGCCTCGCCTTCGTGATTCAATATCGCCAAAAGACGGGCCTTCACCTAAGCTTGCTGGGCCTGATATGAGGCAAGCCGGTCTTCAAGCTCTTTCTCAGTGGCCTTATGAGCCTCAACCCTTTCACGAGGGAACACGGCGGCTTTGTCGATGGCCACCACTTCCTTGATGGCCTCTTGAAGCACTCACCAAAGTTCATACGCTTTATTGGCCTTGGCCGCAAGGTTAGCTTGAAGCTCCATCAGCGCCTTAGAAGCCAGCTCCCTCTCTGAAAACTTGCGGCCGAGCCTCTTCTCGCATGACACCATATTCGCCGCACACCGCTCGATTAAGCCCCGTAAGCTCACCTTCGCAGCCACAGCCTCCGAAGAAAGGCGGGTACACTCAAGCACATGCAAGCAAGCCTCCACCTGCCGACAAAACTCAACCCAGACTTGCACCACTGCTTCACTATGATAGGTGGCAAGAAAGGGAAGAGAGCCGTTGGCTTCAGCAGCAAACGCTTCGGCCGTGATTACGCTGCCAGCACGAAGTTCCTCGATCAGGGATGACAGAGAGGAGAGACTTAATTTTTCCATACGGTCCTAGGCACGTAAAGCATAGGGGCCGAGTGGCATAGCGATGCGTGACTCCAGCGCGGTAAGGACCGGCAAAGCTGTTCAGATTTATAAACGGCCAGCTGAACGTGTAAGCAAAAGAACAAATGGAATAACATTGGGACTTTACTTACCCACAGTCATGCAAGAGGGCTCTGAAGGCTCCCTTGGCCCCTCAAGTATCTCAACCTCGTCGGCGGCCTCCAGAACTGTAAAAGACATCAATGTCATTTTATGGAATAGTAACAATGCTGTGAAAAGGGGGTAAGCAACACTAACATTGCCCGGAAGAGAGGACAATGCGTTGATGTAACGTCTTCAAAATAATAAAATATGATTTTTGGGAAATTTTATAATTTAATATTATTTTAATGAATATTTTAATATTCTGGTATAATTAAATACAGATAAATGGGGAAAAATTATGGAAAATTCTAAAATAAGGTATTTTAAGGAATTGCCTCGTTTTCTGTGCATGCCCCCATTTCCTCTAGTTTTGACCTTGAGTATGTCTAGTTTTGACTGATTCCATCTAGGGTGAAATCTGGGTTGATTTTCCTATGTTGGTGTATAATTTAGGACTTGTTTTAGCATGGATTTTGGTATTTGGTGATTCATTCCTGTCGGGTGGCGTTTGGACGTCAACGACAAGTGGATTTTGATTGTGTTTACATGCGAGTCGATAGGTTTTTACCTATGCGGGTAGCGTGTGCTATTTTGGTTTCCGATGTGATTTTCATGTGCTTTAGCATTGTGATATACTTGTAGGTACCCCGCGTGATGTTGAGGCAAAGGAGGTGAAGATAGCGACATCGGCTTTGGCACACGAGAAGCAAGGTGAGTAGATTTATATCTACGGGGAGAAGTCGGGTGGATGGCGTATAGCACCCCCGCAGTCCGTAGTGATGTATACGAATACGTATACACACGTATATTTATATTGTGTTGTTTAGGATCATTGATCGTAATAATGGTATTTTGATGCTAAGATTATATTGGTGTAGTATAGTGCGAACCCTAGAGTAGTGGTTGCACTCACACATACACTTACACACATACTTGCATACATTCTTTCATTTATTGGTGCGTATATCTACACATGGGTATGGGACTATGTGTTTATATACGGGATTTGAGGATGATACGTGGTTTGAGATGATATTTGGTGTGAGGCCGTGAGATCGGCGATGTGACATAGTTTGCCTTTGAGGTGTGATATGATAGTTTTAGCGGGCCTTTGGACATGTGCTTTACCCGCATTCATATTTTATAGATGGTGTCGATTTGTACTAGACTTACAGTAGTACCCCAGATTGTGTGATCTGATGATAAGTGATACCTGATATGTGATGAGATAGTGTGATATTGACCCCTACCCAGCTATTGGGATGCCGTACGACGATTTACCGTACGAGCCGATATTGATGATAGATCCTCACTCATGACTCGAGGATATCATACGATATGTTATTGAGGCGAGATCACCGACTATCATATCTATATTTATATATTGACTCAGATTAGGTGGTTTCATACCCCTCCTGTCTAGATTATTTAGTAGACATTAGACTAGACCGAGTCATACCTATTTCAAAACTAACGAATCGGGGATATTTTAAAGATAAGCAGAAGGGTTATACGGATATTTTCAAATGATGCATCTTTTCTTAAAACACCGTAGCCCTTACTTTACCAAAAGCCCTGATTCGTCTTATTTCAAAAGGCAAGGTTGCATGACATATCTATTGGGGCAGGTTCTGTACTTTTGCGTTGATCATTCGTTTCCGCATATTCCTGCTATTTGCATTGCATCGCTTGTATTGTTGTGACATTCAGTCATGCTGCTAGGACACCAGCACCATTATCGATGATGTATATGTTCCACGTACACTTGTTGCCGGCTCACACACTCATCATCGATAATTGCCATGTCACTACACTATAGTACTATTGCATTCATGATATGATTCTGGCATGGCATATTGTACACTTATACCTGTACACATATATAGATGATTCTAGCTTGATTGGGGATTTGGGAACCGCAAGATACTCTTTAAAAACAGATTCCTTTTAAAAGAGCGGTCTCCCTCGACATGTGCACATTATTATTCCATGTTGCATGACTTACTGATATGCTTGCATTACTGTTACATGCCGCATACATCATGCTTTGACTGTACGCATTGAGATATGTTGTTTCTATGATATTTCTGGATTTGGGAACCGAGGGTATTTCAAAAGAGAATATGTCATTTCTTTAAAAACTCGGTTACCCTTGATATGATATTTCAGTGCGTCCACCATGTGTTTTCTCGGTGCTGAGAGCGACATGTGTAACCCGAATCGAGGCGTGGATGAGCCGATTGCGGGTACATGGTGGACCCGGTATGATTCCCCTCGGCAAGATGATCGATGAGCTTTGCCGATTGAGCCTGGAGGCGGGCGAGTACCTACCGGTGATTGGTTGGACCTGGCGGTTATCCGAAGGATACCGACCAGAGTCGATAGATGTTTTGGGCATACTGCCGGGGCCGAGGGCCGATACCGCAGACAGAGCCCGCAGGCCGATCCGGACTGACGGAGCCCGATATATGAGGATTTACGTGCCGATGCTGGGCACAGTTTTCATGATGTTTTCGGGTGTCGATGCTGGGCACCCTGGTTCCATGATTTTGATGTGTCGCGAGGGACACGGGTGGTTATATCCTCATATTATTTCCCATGCACATGATTCATGATATTTACATGCATGGTGGTTATTGTCAGTGGGTGACGAGTGGACGGGATCCACGAGTGTGCAGATTTGATTACATTGGTTATACCTCATATTCATGACATGCTATTACCTGAGGCACTAGCACGAGCACTTGGCACTACACTCATATATAGAGATTACATTGCCAGTTTAGCATGCTTCAGCTTTATTCATATTAAGGTTTATGTATATCTGATCGTTTTGACCTAGGATGGGTCATGCATTTGATTTCTGCTTGTAGATATCTTTCTATTCACGAGTTGGCAACTCACCCCCGTTGTGCCCCAGTTCTTGCAGGTTTGCCGTACAGATTCCATAGCGGCATTTCTGGCACACTGCTTCCTTATGGGTGACTTGCTTGGATAGGTGGGTTCTTTTGTATCAGAACCGCCCTTGTTCATGTATTATTTATTGTATCTAGAATTGTCCATCAACCAAAACTTGTAGTATGTTTCAGACTTAGAAAACAGTGTTGTTTTATTTCGACCTTAGAGTCGCGCTAGTAGTATTACGGTTTTCTGGCTGTTTTGAGTTTCTTTTTTTGGGTTTTGATCCTCGCCCTTTGGCGTTGTATATTATTATTGCTTGCGTGGTTGTGACCGTCGGTGGACGAAGAGCTAGCTCCCGCTTGGGGATGCCTTTTATCATTTCATATATATTATTCTTGTTGTACCCTGTTCGGGGCCAGTTTTTACAAAGGAAACTCTGCCGAAATTTTCAGGAAAGGTTACACATTTTAAAAAAATGCATATTCGGCTTAGTTATTTAAAAACTTTGATTTCCAAACATGATTTCCTTACTTTTCAAAAACAGTTTTCCTTATTTACTCTTTAAATAGTTTTAGATTGCTGGGCTTTTGGCTTACTTGGATCAGATGGGGTCCTATAGACTTCATATGGTTCAAGGGCCAGTCACGTGCTCTTTCGGGTCGTGACAGTTGAGGAGATATCGCTTGTGGAGCAGCCATCTCTAACAGTCGCTGAAAAGACTGCCGGGGAGACAGATCAGCGATAGAGGACGCCAATCCGCGCAATTCTGAAAAGACAGAAGGGTTCAGATAATGAAAAGATGACTAATTTAAGATATAGAAAGCTACCTTCGACGCTCTTCCCATTCTGAGCCGGAGGGATAACAGCTTCAACGGCCTCCTCCATGACCTTCGGCACATTATCGGAGACGCGGGCCGGTGCAGCGGCTTCTGAATGAGGAGCAGCGGCTGCCGCTGCAGGCTCCAACGAAAGGACGGTAGCCTCCACTACCTGCATCCTAGCCTCCGGGTCGCCCTCAGGAAGATCCGTTGGAACGGCGACTGCCGAAGGTGCCTCTCCCGAGGGGATAAGTGCTTGGGGAGCAGGAACCACCGAGGAAGATTCCGCCGCGAAAGCGACAGTTGCATCAACCCCCTCCATACTGATTGGTGCTTCACCGGGGATATCAGCAGACTCTATAGCTAGGACACGACTTAGAGCTTCCGTCGCCGCCGAAGTTCCTGCAAAGTTTGTACAAAGATAAGGATACATATATGTGTATACAAGTAATATGAAATATTACAAAGAAATACAGGAACATACCGATGCGCAAGGGAGCTTCCAGTATGGCTTGTTCAAGCCGACGCTCCTTTATAAGGAGATGTGCTCGCCGAGGTCCGAGGGTGGACTTATGGCCGTCGGTCCACAGGGAAAGCGCATCCTTGGCATCGGCCGAAACAGCCTGTTTAAGGGCTCTTTCACCCCATTCTTCCAAAGGGCCGATGAATCGTCGCCGGATCCATGGAGGGTCTTCGTAAAAGATAACGGCAGGGTAGGGCTTCTTTGGGACCCTTACGTTCTCTGATTCATATTGCAAACGTCTTATAGCCTCAGCCAATTGGGCGGCTTCCTCGGCAGATGAACTTGGGAAGAGTAGGCCGATGTCTGATTCTTGCATGGCCAACGGTTCATCCTGAAGAATAGGCTCAGACTCTATTAAAGAGTCGAGCAAATTGGTAGCCGTCTTCCTTCGCCTCTTAAACCCAAAACCAGCCACTGAAGACGATCGTTTCCTCCCCCGTGGAGCCTTGGCATGACGCTGGCCCACTTCACCTTCAACGCCCTTGCTTGGCGGTGCTACCGAAGACGACACGGCCATTGCCGACGCCGCGGGCGATGGTACTGCTACCGGCGCCCTTTTACCACTCGACTGAGCCTGGGTATCCAATGGCATACCAACTGTGGGAGTGAGGTCCACCTCCGCCGCCCCCGGGATAAGCGCAACACCGGTATCCCTCAAGGGAAAGAGAACCGGTGCACACAGTCGCGGCGTAACTCCAGTGGCTTGAGCTGGAATAGGAGCGCTGTATCCAAGAAGCACCCTCTTCTCCTCAGCAATAATCGGACTGACCCGATGAAGGTACCAGCCCATAAAGGATCCCACGCATCAGGGAATATGGTCAGCTTCAGGAATCATGAAGCGAGAACCGGTGTTCAGCCTCACGAAGTGATGAGCAACGTCACGAACAGCTTCAGGTGATGGGACGGGCGCAATTGTAAATGCCTCGAAGGGGATGCCCTGATCAAACCCAAGCTGCCGGGCAAAGCGGTGTGGGTTATACCGCATGAAAAGGGCCGCACTGTTTTGACGAAACACCAGATAACCTGGTCTGATGGCGTACAGGTGCATGGCTTCCTTAGGCTTCAGAGAAGGTACCTCTTCCTTCAACAAGTCGCAGAGTTGTTGAACTAGACCTGAAGGAGAGGATAGGGCTCGATCAATCAATACCAGTCCGCCCGTGCTAGCGTAAGAAGCGATCAACACGCGAATAGCCCCAAACTGAGTCGGGTCAGGAGCGGAAGCGTCCACCAGCCGCATGAGTCGCGGAAAAGCGTAGGTGTCATAAAATGCGGGTCTCTGATGCGCAGCAAAGGCCCCCAACACGTGCATCTCAATCCAAGATGTGAAGTAATGAAGAGAGAAGTTTACTACGTCCACACCCGGAGTTGAGGTATTGGCCGCAGCGCCTAACCCATGATAAAGATGCGCTAGCGCTGGGATGCCTACGGCCAGCCGTGTTCCCTCGGCAATACGATGGGCAGGGTAGATAACAGAGACTCGCATGAAATGGCGATGCATGGGGATGAAGAACCAGCTGAGCCAGACGCTGATGAAGCCTACAAAGAAAGTCTCCTCATCCATGCCGGGAGCTGCAATCGATTCGAAAGATACCGCCGACATGATAGGGATGTAATACTGCGGCAGATCCTCTTCCTTAGTCGGCCGTCGGTTCAAACCAAACCCAAAAGGGTCATTAATGTTCGCAAACTTCGGAGCCGTCTTCGATAGGACATCCTCGCGAAGGAAGCAAACGATAAAACTCTTAAAAGTGACGCCCTGCTCTTCTGATTCTGTGAACAGTTTGTCAAAGATGCTCAGGGCCTTGATCAAACTCGGGCGCTTGTGGAGGACGGCGTTCTCGGTAGATAGGCCGTCAAGCGATGCGGGCTCGGTTTCAAATATGTACTCGTCGGGAGGCAGCAATTCCTCATAAAGTGTTCCCCTGATCGGCAGCCCCGAGATCTCGCGAAATTTTTCCAAGGAAATCGAAACTTCGCGGTCCCCTAGAAGAAGGTGTTGGTGGGAAGATTCCATTGGTTCAAGAAAGCCTTAACCCACCAGACATGGGGAGATTGGTAGTGGAAGAGAGACGCATATATTGCTTGATAAATTCCAACCCTCTGCAGTCGCGCGCGATGGGCGGACAGGATGTAGCAAGCCCAAAGAAGGTAGCCCGTGGGGTGTCGAGGGGTGAGCCATATATTGTAAATCTTCCCCTATGGTTGGGCTTCGCCCTGGCAAATGCGGCGTCCCAGAATATCTATGGCCGGGATAGGATGATTTGGGATGCCGGTCGTCGAAGGTTCAAGCCGCCCCATAGGAGTCCAATTTGGCATCTCCATGGCAAAGACTGTCCTTGGAGGATCCATCGGCAGGAACAGATAGGTAGGCTCCGTCGGTACTTCGCAAAGGAAACTCCAGCGACCACGGATGATGTGACCATACCAGGTCCCCCACAAAAGCAAGTTGGTGCAGTTCGGGTCTTGAGCCCTGATCATCGCCATCACTTCCTCGTCAGATGGCGACTGAGGAAAAGCGGCTTCCGAGCGAGTGAAAGGGAAATACGGAACAGAAGTCATTGTACCTGAAATAAAATAAGAGGAAACTGTTAAAGCGAAGGCAACAATGTATATATATATCTATGATTATAAATATATATATATATATATAAAGACAGCGACAGAGGATTCATTTTATGGGACCATTGGTTACAAAACACATGGGTCCCACAAAATCAAAATGACGGCTTGCTAATGATGAGGCAAAGCAATTACAATGAGACAAAAGAAAGATTCTCATTAAATAAGCAGTGGATTTCAAATGACCCTACACATTCCCCTAAGAGAAATCCATCTTGGACTCTGTAACAAAACAAACAGAATCAAGGGAATTAAATTCCCAGAAAGCACCACTGCAAACTTCTTCTTCTTGGTTGCAAAGAGACAACTTAGGGCAAGAAAGCCCCAAGAAGCTCTCTGGGAAGAACTAAGTTCTTCAAAGGAATTAAATTCCTTTTGGAAAAGGGGAATTAAATTCCCAGAGACTTTTTTTGAGATGGAATTAAATTCCATAGAAAAAGGCAAACACCACCATTGACTCATGAAAACCAGAGAAACCCTAGCAAGGTCTATTGTTTAAGGATTGAAGAATTTTCTTTTTAAAGAACTTTAAAAAAATGTGTATGTTCTTGTTGAAGGGAAAAACCCTTGGTCTGGATTTAAAATCCAATGGAGATTTCTGCAAAAGTTCTTCATTCGTTCAAGATTGTTACCTGAGGAAAGGGAATCTTTCAACAGAGTTAAACTCTGGAAAATTTTCGAGGCAGAGAACTAAGCTCTGGAAAGGAGAATTAAATTCTCAAAAGGAAAAAGTTTGCAAAGAAGAAGATGAAAGAGTGGAGGTGCTTCTGAAGAAACCCCTGCATTTATAGGATGTGATGGGACACGCTTCATCTCCCCTATTCCCTAGACAGATCCAATGGTCACAAAAGTGACAGCGTTGCACTCATGTGCAGACACGTGAGAGCAACGCTGTGGGGGCATTTGTTCCCTGATTAAAAATCAGGAATTTTCTAAATGAGGCATCACATGTTCACACGTGACCAAGGGTCACGTGTTGACACGTGACCAAGGGTCACGTGTTGACACGTGATCTATTTACAGAGTTAAAATCTAAGCAAGCAGAATCATAAACAAGCGGCTAAAAAAAGACCCCAATTGGGGGTCACGTGCTCACACGTGACCAAGGGTCACGTGCCAGCACGTGGCAGGCTTTGAAAACCTTATAACTTAACAGAATTAAATTCTAAATTTTGCTAAATCTTTCCAAACGAAAAAGGATTATGGGGAACCGTTGGATTAAAAATCCAAGGGTGATTAAAAATCACCAATTTATGGAAAGATTTTAGACAAGGAAAGATTTCCCTAAATTTCACCAAAAATAACAAACAGAATATCTTTGGATTTAAAATCCAACGGTGAATAAAATTCACTGTGTGATCTAAAGGATCATATTATTTATGAAAACAAAAAATCTTTCAATGAGAGATTTACTAAACAAATTGATTCTTTTCCTTCTCCTATAAATAGGAGCTAAGAGAAGAGAAAGAGAGAGAATTTTGGGATCTTGAAATTTTCTAAAGGCAAATAGCAGAGAGAAAAGAAAGGAGAATTTAATTCTCAAGAAAAAAACCCTAGGTGAGAAAGGGAGAAAGGTTCAAAACTTCAAAAAGAGAATTTAATTCTCAATCTAAGAGTTTAACTCTTCTGCAAAAAGAACTTAGTTCTTCCTCTGGTTGAAGATCTGCAGAAACAAATCTCCCCATAGATTGAGAATTTAATTCTCATCGGGTTGAGATTTTGCCATGCAGATCCAAGACTTAGGGAGAGAATTGAGTTTAGAGAATTTAATTCTCCCAAATTCACGGGAATTTAATTCCTCCAAGATATGAAACTAGGGTTTAACCCTATATGAGAATTTAATTCTCCTAAAATTATAGCAATTTAATTCCTTCAAGATGGACAAAACTAGGGTTTAACCCTAATTGAGAATTTAATTCTCTCAATTGTACATGAACTTGATTCCTCCTAAAATGAAATTAGGGTTTCACCCTATACAAGAATTTAATTCTTTTACATATATGGGAATTTAATTCCCCTAAAAGGAAATTAGGGTTTAACCCTACATAATAATTTAATTCTTTCACAATAGGAATTTAATTCCTCCAAAATCATAATTAGGGTTTAACCCTACAGAGAATTTAATTCTTAAAAATAAAGAGACTTAAAAGATCTCCATACATGTAAAGAACTAAGGTCACGTGTCCCCACGTGACCCCTGAAAAGATCCCCAAAAATGAGAAGGAAAAAGCTCTGAGGCAACGCCTCACGTGTTCCCACGTGACCTCCAAAACACAGAAAAAAAAAAGCAAAGGAAATCTAAGCTTTGGGCGCTCTCACGTGTTACCATGTGACCCCTTAGCAAACGCTTTAGTGATCAGCGCACAGATATCTATCATGTGCCAACACGTGATGCTCAAAAATAAAAAAAAGTGTTTAACACTTATTTGCAAAGCAAAGTAAAGGGAATCTGGTCCCACCTTTGGGTGCCCTCACGTGGCCCTACGTGACCCATTCCTATTCAGTGTTTAACACTAATTTAAAGGACTTATTTCCATTGTTTAACACTATTGTTTTCTAGTGTTTAACACTAATCTAAAAGTTTTATTCCTAGTGTTTAACACTGTTGTCTTCTACTGCTTAACACTAATTCGAGAATTCTATTTCTAGTGTTTAACACTAAATTGAGAATTGTATTTCCAGTGTTTAAACACTGTTATCTTCTAGTGTTTAACACTAATTTGATAATTTCATTTCCAGTGTTTAACACTGTTGTTCTCTAGTGTTTAACACTATTTTTAGCCAAATTGGCTAATTTTCCAGAGGCAAAAGACTCCCCTTTAACTGAATCTCAAAATTGAGTAAATAGAAGATAAAAATGTTACCAAAGCCCTCAAACTCTTGTTTAGCATTGCTAAATGATGAGGGGCTGAACCCAGAAAAATGTCTAATGGTCCAACAAAAGGCCAATATTGCAAACTTAATTGGACTTAGCCCAAGTTGGCCATAAGTCCTCAATTCAGACTTAACTGAGCCAATGTGCTCATAATTTAATTAATTGATCTAAGTTCCAAATTGGGCTACAGATCACTTAATCCACTTTGGTTCGAGGGTACATCTCTCCACTCCTTTGATATTTGTCGTTGTAATTCCTCAACGTCTTCAAAGAGGTGACGGGTCCCGACAACCACACATTTCATAGACTATGACGTCTCTAAACTACGGACTGTGGGGTCCTTAAAATCATGGACTATGATATCCTTAAGCTCGACCGTGATGTCTTAAAACTAACATTGGACTGTGGGGTCCTTAAACCCATGGACTATGATGTCCTTAACCTCGAGCGTGATGTCTTTAAACTAACATTGGACTGTGGGGTCCTTAAACTCATGGACTATAATGTCCTTAACCTCGACCGCGATGTCTTTAAACTAACAATGGACCGAGATGTCCTTAAACTAACAATGGACCGTAATGTCCTTAAACTAATTGACCGTAATGTCACTAAACTAAACAATAGAGCCCAATTGCTCTCTTGTTGGATCTAAACAATCCCGTTAAGTTGATCTTAGTCTAAAATGGGACTAACAAACGTTTAAGTTGATCTTAGTCTCAAATGAGGCTAACATATCCTTAAACCCAACCCCTCAAACCCAAATCTAAGAAAGATATGGATTTGGACTAGTCCACACCCTACGGGCGACAACATAAATTAGTCTCCGTATACAATCCACGGGCAACCAAATACAGAACAAACACCCACGACACGAAGTGACCATCTGGAGAAGGAGAAAGTTGTTACCGCGATGCGGTAGTGTAATTAACTGCAGGGGCTTGCGCCTGCTGAGAAGAGCGTCCCCCAATCAAAAACCCATCAACGAGGGGGAATCTAATGAAGTCTGCTATATCGGCCACATCCGTTTAAACCTTCGATACATTGTGCCATAAATCAACTTGGTATCTTCGGAGAGGTGGACGGATAGCACCAATTAGCATCTGCCCCGAATTTCAGGCAAGACGAACCTACGCGGTCGCGTCTCTGTGTTCGGAGGGGAACAACCGATAAATGACATGTGTCTTGAAGAAATGGAGGATATTCTCCGTCTTCACTTCTCTTAGTGGTACTGCTTCTACTCACTTGGAGAAGTTATCGGTTGTTGCCAGTATGAACCGATGTCCTCTGGACGGTACTGGTTCGATAGGGCCAATTATGTCAGTTTTCCATATTTCGAATGGACAGCTAGCCACTGTTGGATGTAGTGGATTTGGATGCTGGTGGATAAAGTCCCCGTGAATCTGGCACGAGTGGCACTGCTTCACGTATTCAAGGCAGTCTTGGATCATCGTGGGCCAATAGTAGCCCATCCTTTTGATATTTAGTTTCATCTTCGGCCCAGCTTGGTGAGAACCGCAGAGTCCGTCGTGAGTTTCTTGGACGACTCTCTTTGCCTCTTCAGGTCCCAAGCATCTTAGCTACAGAGAATCAAATGATCTCTTATACAAAGTATCATTGACGAAGGCAAAAGATAGAGCTTGTTTCATGAGCTGATGTTTTGAGGACGCATCTTCAGGTGTCCAACGGGATTTGAAGTAGTTTATAAAGACTTCTCTCCAATCCATAGCCTTTTCCTGGTCTTTTATTTGTAGGGTTGCTTGCTCTGTCGTTCCCTTTTCTTCGGACGATTCTGGAGATATTTCTGCCGGCGCAAGAACCCGACGACTTTGCACAACGATCCTCACGTCATCGAGGTTCTCGTTGGCCAGTTCTTTGGCGAGTTTGGTCAATGCATCTGCTTTGTTATTTTCCATACGCGGTATGCTTTCTAGGGTGTAAGAAGGAATTTGAGTCAGCAGTTGCTGCACTCTCTCAACATACTTCACCGGCTCTGGCTTATACATTTGATAGTCGCCGTTTACTTAACTAATGATCAGCTGGGAGTCTCCGTATATAAGGAGGTTCTCGATTCCCATGTCGACAGCGATCTCAAGACCTGCTATCAAAGCTTCATATTCGGCTTCATTGTTCGTCCTCGGCTCTGTTAAGGAGAAGGCAAAGCGCATTATCCCTCCTTGTGGAGTCACGAAGATGAGGCCTACCCCTGATTTGATTATGGGGGTGCTTTGTTTGCGCTTCTTCATGGAAGATGCTCCATCGAAATAGAGTTCCCACTGGGTATCATTCTCACTTCTCTCCCCGTCAATCGTGTCAAACGCGTGCTCGTCGGGCAATTCGCAATTCAAAGGAGAATCGGCAGGTATCGGATGCTCAGCGAGGAAGTCGGCGATAACCTGGTCTTTTACCACCTTGAGGGGACGATAAGTTATCGAGAACTCCATCAAGAGTAGGGCCTATTTAGCGAGTCGTCCTGTTAGTATGGCTTTTGACATCAAGTATTTAAGAGGATCCACTTTTGATACGAGGTGGACCTCATGTGCCAAAGCATAGTGTCTGAGCTTCGTTATCGCGAAGATTAACGCCAGGCAGTGTTTTTCGATGGGGGAGTAGTTGTTTTCTGCCCCCAGGAGAACTCGACTCAAATAATAGAGAGCTCTCTCCTTCCCTTGGTCATTCTCTTGTGCCCACAGCGCGCCTAAGGAACCTTCGAGGGCTGTTGTGTACAGGACGAGAGGTTTTCCTTTAATGGGAGCGGCCAGTACTGATGGATTCTGCAGGTATTGCTTGATTTCGTCCAGTGCACTTTGGCATTTGAAATCCCATACGAACGGGGTTCCCTTCTTCATTAGGTGACTGTAAGGACAGCACTTGCCGGAAAGATTGGCTATAAATCGCCGAATATATGCGAGCTTTTCTTGGAAAGACCGCAGTTGCTTGAGAGTCCTTGGTGGAGGCATTTCCATGATTGCCTTGATCTTCGACGGGTCTATCTCGATGCCTCGGTGTCGGACGACAAAACCTAGGAACTTGCCCGAGGAAACTCCGAACGCGCATTTGAGAAGGTTCATCTTCAAATTGTATTTCCGAAGGCGCTGAAACACGATCTTCAGATGCTCTAAATGTTCCACGTATGATTTGCTTTTAACTACGAGGCCGTCGATATAGCATTCGACGATTTCATATATAAGGTCATCAAAAATCTTCGTCATGGCCCTCTGATAGGTGGCACCGGCGTTCTTTAGACCGAAAGGCATCACCTTGTAGCAGAATATGCCCAAAAGGGTCCGGAAAGCGGTATGCTTCTGGTCCTCAGGATGCATCTTTATCTGATTGTATCCTGATGAGCCGTCCATGAAGGAGAAAACTTCATGAGTGGATGTATTATCTATCATCCGCTCAGTGACCGGTACTGCAAATTCGTCCTTTGGGCAAGCTTTGTTGAGATCCCAAAAGTCCACACATATGCGCACCGTCCCATTTTTCTTCATTACTGGGACAATGTTGGCAATCCAGTCAGGATACTGAACCTCTTGGATGAAGCCGGAGTCGATTAGCTTCTTGATTTCGGCGTTGATGCTCATCTCAAGCTCGAACCGGATTCTTGTCGGTGCTTGTTTGATCGGCTTGACGTCCGGAGATATCGCCAATTTGTGCACAGCGATCTCTGGATCTAGTCCCGGCATCTCGGAATAGTTCCATGCGAAGCAGTCTTTATACTGCATGAGCATGTCTTTAAGCGTAGCTTCCTTTTCTTCAGACAAAAATTCACTGACGGACGTCGGCCGTGGGTCGTTTACCGTTCCCAAGTTGATTTTTCTAAGGTCATCTGCAGCAGTATGTATCCCATCTTCCAGCTCTTTTGGCGCCGGTGGAAATTCTGAGATCAACTCGTCTTCATCGTTTTCGAAGCACCAAGAAAGGTCATCCATATTCTCAAGTTCTTCTTCTGACAGTGTGATCGCGTGACAGGTACGAGATCGTTTCCAAGACCGTTGTTGATCTGGTTCTACTCTTGCTATACACGTCGCTTTCGGTTCATGCTTCCGTGGTGGGGTTACCCTCCAACTGTCGGATAGAGCGAATCTGCCGAGTTGATACTGGTCTTCAACCCAGTTCTTGAAGGTGAAGCAGTCTTCGAGAGGATGTCCTATTGCTCGGTGATAGGAGCAATAGTCTAGGTGAGAGACCTTTTCTGCTTGCTCGGGGTGCTTGGACTCTGGGAGTGTCATCATCTGATGTTTTATGATAAGATCGAATATCTTCTTTGTCTTGTCTTGGGGGAAAGAATATGCTCGGCCCATTTTCTTTATAAGAGACGGATCCCGGCTACTCGATTCTCGATCGCGTGGCTTCTTAGACCCGCTACGCTACTGTCGAACAATTTTCCGTTCTTTGGTTTATTTTTGCCTCTGCGCCGGGACTTTTGTATGACAGGTTGGCGACGAAGAGCATTGTCATTCTCCGCGGCCTGCTGAAGGAGATGCTGCGTCCTGGCTTTCTCGTAAATGGCCATTTCGCGGCTATGGTCATCCCGGACCTTTTGACCCGCTTCCCTTATTAGCTTGTCCATCTGTTCTTCAAACAACGGACTTGGCATTTTGATGGCGAGACCTCGTTTTGGTTCAGGGTTAGCGTCTTCTAACAAAGCATTTCCTTCTTCATCGAAGTCATGTATAACGTAGCAGTCATGGAATCGTTCCCGTTTCTTGGATTGAACATATCCAAGCCCGATCATTTCCATTCTCCCGTTGGGCAATTTTCGCTGAGTTCCGGGGACGTCCCAGATCCTGTGGTAGAACCGAGCTTGCCGAACAGTCTGTTTGAAGGGTACGCCTTGGCGCCACAACAGCCTTTTTAATCCTTCTGTGTAGTATCTGGGTAGACAGATAAGCTGGAGCTTGTCAAGTGTAGAATCGGCACCATGCCAAATTTCTTTTTCCACTTTGGTTTCCGCGGATCGATAAAAGAGGATCGCCTTTTCATCTTTTCGCCTGGGAGGGACGTAGAATGTCTGCAGTTCTTGCACACTATAGGTACCAAGCACATCGAGCTCTTTGTAATGTTCTTGCGGAACCATGGCGATTTGCAAGCTTCGATCTTCGTCAGCGAAGGCTTGTATCGATGACCGAGCAAAGAATACGGCATTGACCTCATCTTCTGAGTCGCTGCCGAAGACCAATATAGGGGTGGACGTTCCCGGCTTGGCGTATTGGGGCAGCCCGAAATAGACTATCTCTTTGTCCTCCTCGGTATCGCTCCCGAAGACCGGAATTGTGGTGATAGCTTTTTGTTTGCTCTCCGGTTTGCGACATCTTTCCATGTCTTCAAAGTCCGGCAGGAAATACTTTGCATCCTCATACTTTCGGACTCATTTACGGAAAATGGGTTCAGTTCCCCTGTCACGGTATACTCAAGACCATCTTTGAAGTACTTCATACACTGATGCTGTATAGAAGGGATGATGTTGTACTCGTGTAACCAAGACCTGCCGAGCAAAGCGTTGTAGCAAGTCTTGGCGTCAATGACATAAAATTTGATGTCCGTGATGAGCAACCTAAAGCATAACGTCAGTATCACAGACCTGAGCATCCGTGATGACTGGGAGTCAAACCCGGAGATGGTGATTTTATCACGAGCGAGGTGCTGAACGCTCATGCAGATTTCCTTCAACACTCTTATATTAAGAAGGTTGACGGAGGACCCATTGTCAACCAAAATTTTGCCTATCTTGATATCATGACAGTATCCAGAGACATAAATAGGACGGTTATGCTCGTACGTCCCGAGGAGGAGATCTTCATCGCCGAAGGTGATATCGGCTGTGTGTACTTCTTCCAGCTCATCCTTCATCTTTTCTTCGACGAGGAAAGCTTGGAACTGCTTGGGCTCTTGTATTGCCTTGATCAAAGAATCTCTCTCCTCTTTGGATAGCAGAAGGGCGTCGAGAATGCTTAGCTGTGAGGGTATCTTCCTCAGGTGTGCCAGAACGTTGTAATCCACTTTGTTTTTCTTGGGCGGATCCTTGGCTGTCAGCTCTTCAACGGCTTGGTCATCGAGAGTGATATCCTCAGGGACCTTTTCTTTTCCCTTATCCTTTTTATTTGACCCCTTGTTTACGGGTCCGAGATTCTTTTCAGGTAATGCGCGATTGCGCAGCTGAATGTTTTCACAGCTCTTCGGTTCTTTCTCTTTTCCTGAGGTGGATTCTTTGAAGAGATGGCCAAGAGCCATTTCTTCTTCAGAATCACTCCCAAAGGTGAGAACTTGCGATCCCCTTTATCAACCATGTGACAGTCGCCGGCAGTTCTTCCGCGCTCATCTGTCGTGCTCTTTTGTTCTCGACGAGTTTTGCGCTTCATCCTCTTAAAGTGTTGCATGTGAGCGACATACCCTTGCCACCATTTTTTAAAGGCCACGCATTCTTCGGTAGGATGTGCAATCCTCTGATGGTATAAGCAATAGGTGGGATGTACATCCGCTTCGTCAGGGTGCATACTGCCGGGAGCATTCCCTTTGAAAGGTGGCAGCTTCATTCTCATGGACAAGGCTTTGGCGAACCGTTTCCTCTTCTTGAACCTGCTTTTGCTGGCGAAAAAAGTGCTTTGACCTAGTTGGGGTATTTCACGACCCATGACTTCTTTAAATTGACGCTGACTCCTGACCTTTTCGAATATAGCCATTTTGCGTTCTTGATCATCCTTGCTCTTCTGACGGGCTTCGTTCAGCAATAGGTCGATGATCTTGTCAGACAATTCCAAGGGTTTTGATTCTGGTTCTGGATCTGCCCCCAGTTTCTTTGTATCAGGTGCTTCTTCACCATCCATCGACGAGTAAGACATCATGTGGCAGCTTGCCACATAGCCCTCAGTTTCATCTGCCGAGTCCTCTCCCCCATCATTGTCATCGTCTCTGTCCCAAGGATGTGGTCGAGAAAATCTTGGAGCGTGACTGGGGTTCGCACCTTCTGGTTATATTCTTCCAGCGCGTCGATGTGTTTTTGTACGTCCGTGCGCTTGTCAGCCGGGCTTTTTGGTTTTCTTCTTTTTCTTCGAGGACTTTGACGGTTGGACCTGAGCGTTTTGATTATCGCTACAAATTTTGGCGTCGGGCACGGCTTCATCATTCCCTCGATGATCTCAGGTTCTAGCTGATTTTTCCACCTGATCGCTGAGCATGCTTGGAGATCCTTCAGCATTCTTTTCGTTTTGGCTGAAAGAGCAACCTCCCATGGAGCTTTTTCGACAAAAGAGCATGATGCCCCCGATGTGTCCGCCTTTTTGAGAGCGTGCGGCTAGGGCGGGTTTACTTTCCAATTCTCGGACAGTGCGAATTTGCCCTGTTGGTATTGGTTCTCAATCCACCCTTTGAAGACAAAGAAATCTTCGATTGGATGGCCTATAATTGGGATTATTAGCCTCACCGGGTTGCAATGGGCGTTTTGGATCCGGTAAGTTGATGAGCCTGTTGCGTACCGCCAGCTCGAACAATCTCCTCGTTTTTTCCCGGGGAAACGAATAAGGGCGCTTCATTTTCTCATTAAAGAATCGTCGTCTCTTATCTGGGCGATCAGTTAGTTTTGGGCCACTGGGCTGCTGTTGAGCATTGGCGACGAAGGTCGCTTTCCCTTTTCCTTTTTCATTTCGAGATTCCAGCTTTGAAGAAGGTGGTCTATGACCCATCTGATCCATTTAGGCCAGTTTGTCAATCAAGTCCTGGAAAGTGATCGGCTTGAAAAACATCATGAATTGTGAAATGGTCGCCTGAGGATCAAGAGTACCCATGAACATGCCTACCGCAGGCGCTTCTTCGATGCGCTGCTCGCACTTCGACCATAGATTCCGCCACCGTATCGCATACTGCACCCATGTTTCGCCTGACTTCATTCTGGCGTTAATTAACGCGGTGATCGGGATGCGCTCGCTAGCGCTGGCGAAACGTTGAGTAAACAGCAATTCCATCTCCGTAAAAGTTTTGACGGAGTCATTGGGAAGCTTTGAGTACCATTCGAAAGCTGTCTCCGCTAAGCTGCCGACGAATTGGCGAAGCAGTTGCTTATCATCCCCTCCAGTGTTGCCGCAGAGAGCCCTGAACTGGGCGACATGTTGATGGGGATTGCCTGTCCCCTTGTATACATGGAATTTGGGAATCGTATATCCTGGCGGGTACTTTATTTGATCGTACCACCCCGGATAGGGCCGTCCAGTTCTGACGACTTGGCCAGCCTCTTCATTTTCTTGATGAGCTCGTATTTGTTGAGCTATATAATCATCGAGCGTGGCTTTAGAGATGGTCTCCTCCTTGGCTGCTGACAGAGCCAACAGAGGATTTGATGTCTCTCCTCTATCATCCTCAATTATTACTAGAGGATTTTCGGCTGGAGGGTCCGGCTGGATCATCATACCCACCATATCTTGGAATAGAAGGGCCATTTGTTTTATATTGGCTGTTTTTTCCGCGGCCTCTTTGTCTTTCTTCTCAAGCATTCTCCGAAAGAATTCGGCATCAGTTTTCTGCTCACGGCACTGCTCTGAAAATGTCTCTGGGCTTGCTTTCGGTCCTGTGAGTGCGGCCATAGCTGTTAACATCTCTTGGAGCTTTTTTTGTTATTGCTCCTGATCCTTAGTCACTAATCGTGTAAGCGGTCGATGACCCGTGGAGATACGGCTATCCTTTTTTTCGGATGCCATATAGATGGTGTGCACCACCATGCCCCCAGACTTGGGGCGTTTAGACTCAGTGTTCTTGTGATTCGTCGCAGACACCGGGATTTTCTCCAACTTTCTCCTCTTGTGAGCAGTCAAGGTTGAGGGGGCCATTGCAGTGGGCACCCAAGTAGCTAATACATTCTGTGGTATGACAGAATGGTCTTTCTCTCGCCGAACTTTCATCTTTTTCTGTCGGCGGGGATAGGCTTGATCTACCATGGAGTCCTGGACCTGTTGCAAAACTTTATAAATTTTAGAGGACAGCCGCTGAGGGGACTGCTCTAGTTTAGCCTTTGTAGGGTTCTCCATTGGTGGAGGAGATCTTTTTAATACAGCAGTCGGAGAGTTTTTGCGTACCCTCCTAAGTAGTTCAAAGCTGTTCCCAGTTAGAACAGCAGCATCAATTTCCACCGTTGGAGCCGGCGGAGTCAATCCAGAAGGGGAATTGCCCCCAGCTTTCCTCACTCGGCGCCAGTGACGACGTCGAGCATGTCGTGCGGCCGGGATCACCTCCACTGTTGGATCAGCTTTTCCATTCCCCCTGTTCTGATGAGAGTCTGCTGTTGGCGCCAGCCTGTCCAAGACAGATGCTCGCTGAGAGGGAATGGCCAATCTTGAAAAGGCCGATTTTTGTGCAGGGGAAATGGCCTTGGTTACTTCACCCGGAGTGGGAGCTGAAATGGCCAGTCTTGTGAAGACCGACCCCTTAGCTACCGTACACTACGCCTTGACGGAGGCCAAACTATCGTAGCATGAATACTAAATATTACTTATCTGAAATGATGGAAGGCTACGTCAGGTTTTTATGAAAACCTTTTGCGTAATAAACTTGATATTGTTGCAGAATCGGGTGATTTTGAAAAGAAGTGTTTTTTAGGATTTTGCGAGTTACACTAAAGAGTTCACTCCCGGTGAAGGGATCTCGGCTCTTTCATTATCGAATAAGGTGCAGGATATTTCACAAATATCACTGTGCAAAGCAAGAACTAGAAAAGCAATCAAAAGACAAAATCGAGTGGGTTGTAGCATCTGCTAGTTTCGCTAAAGAGGTCACTCCCGGTGAAGGGATCTCGGCTCTTTCCTCATCGAATAAGGTGCTAAATATTCTACAAGAAATACCACTATGCAAAGTAAAAACTAGAGCTACCCTTTTCGAAAATTTGATTCTACAACGTCTTTTATGTTTCTTTCTTTTTGCATTAATCTCATTAATGAAGTCCCATCATTTATGCTTTCTAAGCATCACAGAAGAAATGAAAATACAACGTGCGCTTATGCCATCTGCATTCGCCACAGTGTCCCTTTATGCACCGTTAGGTTACTTAACTAACGGCATAGCGGGACGGGACTAGCGCGAGTGCAAAACATAAGCAACGTTTATTACATATCATATATATAATAATAAAGTATTCATCTCACGCAAATAAAGTGATCACATCACAGAATATCAGCAGCAGAAGATAACATATGAAATATTGGATATACTAGGAATTCCGTGTTTTAAATTAAGCCAGTATAAAACACGAATTCCACGGTCACAATGAATAGCCAAACCTACATACCTAGACCCCTACGAGAGCGGCAAGCAACCCTACCAATTCTAGAGTTAGGAGACCCGGTCTCGACTCCTCGAGATGATCTCCCACTGGACTTTAGAACCCGGTTACTTGTGCTCCATACCTTGGGTCTATCCTAATGCGGAAAAGTAAATAATATACAACAATGGTGGCATCATCCTCATCCCGGTAGTGCCCCAATAAAAGAATATTACATACAAGTTTTTACATGAATGAAAATGAAAAAACTCGCATCTCACATAAAAAAAACTCGGCTATTCAAAACACGATGATCCAATATAACATATCACAGCAACACATAATATCACAAGTCATCAACGTAAGTAAATATGCATATCCCAATTTTCGTTGACATATAGCAACGAAACCGGCGATACACCACATATTACATTTATGGTCGCAGAAAAGAAAATACCAAACTACATCATTTCTAATCCACAATTATTTTAGACATCATAAACCCAAAATATCATATACTTCGGATTTCATGCCTAACCAAATGAATTCCAAATATTGTATCACATTCCACAAATAGCTAGACGATATTAAACATTCCGATCGAATCAATAAACACCCAAAATTTCCCAAAGAGCTCAACACTTGAGCGTAGTTTAAAAATACTCAGTACATGTCACAATACCTATGGACCAACCGTAGAAGGGTCAACCCTTGCCTCACCTATGGCGCCGCGGAACTACCGCAAACCCTAGGGTTTAGCGGCGGTTCTTACGGTCATAAAATCGAGTTAGGGTTTCGTTCTTCTAGAGGGCCCATCGCATTACTTGCATGATTTTTGAATGTTCTTTAACTTGGAAAAAATCCAACTCTTGGAAAATTTTCCATCAAGAGAAAAATTGGGTTATTGATATCCGTTCGAACTTTTTAATGCCGTCTAAATAACCTGAAACAATGTTAGAAACACGACTATGAAACACTCCGAATTGCCTTTATAGAAAATTAACATCTCATGCAATTTTAGAAAAAAAACAAGTAACACCTGAAACACCAAAACCCAGAGACCAGAACACCAAACGAATACGAACCAAAACAGAGCAGAGGGGGCTGACCAGCTCGGAAATTCTGGGAATGTCACCAGGTCAAAACCGGCGAAATGGGTTCATATTTTCTTAGTGTTCATGTTACATCTCATATAACATTCCGCAGTTGCTTAAAAAATTTAGAGGCTATTTAAAAATCGACAGAAACTAGATTTCAATGTTTTCAAGTTTCGGTTTCATAATCTAACAAATATCGTCTAATTCTCTAGCTTGGCTCTGATACCACTATTGGGTTGCCTAGCATGAAAGCAAGGTTTCGGGAGCCATCGTCCATGCCAAATTAAAAAAATTGCCATACTAAACAACTCAAACCCTAGAATCATAACTTGAGAATTAGACAATACAATATGTAAACATCTTTATATCTAAGTGAATATGGAATACAACCTTTGTAGACCGATCCATCACTTCAAATGCTCTGTGTAGAATTCCCTTCGCTCTAAGTAGTGTTGATCCGGACTCTCCGTAGGCTTCACTAGTCGAAATGAACGAGCTTGCTCAATGATCTTCGAGGCCGAAGATGATCTACCTTGAGAAGACACAAACTCAAGCTATCTCTTCACTGATTAGGTATTAGTAAAGCTAACACCCTAAACTAAATGGATAATCTAGAAGAGAATGATGAAGTAGAATTTTTGCTCACTTTAGAATTAATTTTCTTACTCTATATCTTTTTCTTGAGAAAGACAGAGAACTCAATGAAGAAGATGAAGCAAATAATAGATGAGAGAGTGAATGGCAACCATGGATGAGTTTATATCATATATAACTCATGTAAAGAATAAACCATGGCTAAAGATTATGGTTAGGTTAATAAATATCTAATGCAAGACAAATTTAGTGGACTAAATCAATGGTTTCCACAAGCTTCCAAAGCTTGCAACCATGCTTAATCCCCACCAATTTATATTTGCATTAAATAAATAAAACCCTAATTATCTAATGACATGGTATGAGTCTCATACACCAATGAAGTGTGTATCATCAAGCATGACACAAAAAAGAAAACACAAATAATATATATCACATATATATTAAGTGTGCACATGTGAGAAAAAAGAAATGCACAAGTGAGCAAATATTAGTTAATGTAAATTAATATATCAAATATATAATTATACATCAAATCATCAAATCAACATTTGATTTAATAATCCGGCTATATCACATATAACCGACTAATTTTATATGTATCGAATCAACACTTGATTCGATAACCCGGCTATATCACATATAACCGATCGATATCACATATAGCGAGAATAGAATACTGTATCACATACTCGTATTATTCTCGGTCCCGCACATATCACATATGTGCTCCTACTTCGTTTTTCTTGAACCAGTAAACCTCTGTGTAGGACTCTAAAGACTCGTCAATACGCCGGCAGTAGGTGATGATTATATCAGTCGCTCACAAGCCGTCAGCGGTACTAGCTGGACGTAACGGCTGCCCAGATATTGAGCGATCAGAAGATCAACAAGCATGCATGTTCATACTCCCATAAAGCCTATCAGTAACACTACCGTACAGTCCGGTCTCTTCGTCTGATATATCGCATATCAAGTCCAGGGGTAGTAAACGTCAGACCCCAGTAACCGATAAGTCGTGCCGATGTGAGGCTCATAACGGGTCAAGAAACTACTGATAACACTTACCAGTAGATCTCCGAATCATCCCTGGCCATGGACATCCTGTTATAACCAATCGAGCACATCGCAACATCAACCCCCAATACCGGGAGAGACGAATCACCTCCTATCGCTCATTGCCTCCATGTGATTCGGGACTGTACCCAAAAGCCACCGTTTTGCACGTTCTCTTGAACGTGGTAAGGTGGAAATCAAAGCAAAGTGGGAATCACACAAGACTCTATGACAATCTCGGGTCTACAGACTAACCTACACCAGTGTCACCAGAGAACTGCTATCTGACAATAGGTATAATACCAACTAAGAGTTCTCGACGAGTCCGTTCAGTGTACCCAGTCTCCATTGAGCACCCGCATACCATCTTTGATGTCAAACACCAATGGATATAGGATCATCTATCGCCGATCATATGGGTCAAGAAGCGTATACGCTAGTCTACTCTGGAATATCAATGCCCTGTCTCGATACACCCTCGACTAGGAACAATTAAAGGATGTACTTGTAGACTACACTGGCCCACTAGTATGATCTTCATCATAGTCCTAGTTGTCAAGTACACATTCTAAGGGCTTTATCAACATGTGAGAGCAAGACAGTATCACAATACAAGTCTACATATTAGGACAAAGAGTAACCAGATAGCATACTATCATGTCGAGCGAGAAAGTCCTCTCTATATATGTCTAAGCATCCACTATAATATACATCATATGTACAAAAATGGCCTCTGGGGCATACACATAACTAACAATCTCCCACTTGCACTAAGGCCAGTTGTTGTAGTATCTCATACCTAACATCCTGAAGAGTCTCTCAAATTGTATTTGGGGTATGGCCTTTGTGAGTGGATCCGCCGTGTTGTTCTTCGTGTCAACTCTCCTGACCTCGATCTCCCGACAATCAACTATCTCCCGGATCAGGTGATACCGCCTCAGAATATGCTTGGATCGCTGATGGGACCTGGGTTCCTTGGCCAAAACCACAGTTCCATTGTTATCACAATACAAAGGTATTGGATGCTCGATGGACGAAACCATTCCAAGTTCGTTTATGAACTTCTTCATCCAGAAAGCCTCTTTAGCAGCATCGTTGGCAGCGATATATTCAGCCTCCATCGTCGAGTCTGCCGCGTTTTCCTGCTTGGAACTCTTCCAACAAACCGCCCCTCCATTGAGGGTGAAGACAATCCCAAGACCAACTTAGAGTTGTCCTTATCACTCTGGAAGCTCGAATCGGTAAAGGACTCCACTTGGAGTTCTCCGTTACCATACACCAAGAATATCTATTTAGTCCTTCTCAAGTACTTGAGAATGTTCTTCACAGCTGTTCAGTGACTCTCTCATAGATCTGCTTGATACCTACTCACTACACTTAGTGAGTATACTACATCAGGTCTGGTACATAACATCGCGTATATGATAGAGCCTACTGCCGAAGCATAGGGTATCCCTTACATTCGAGCTCTTTCCAAATCAGTCTTAGGAGGCATCTCTTTAGAGAGAGTGAATCCTGTGATCATGGGTAAATTCCTACACTTGGAATCTTCCATACTAAAGCTCTTTAGTATGGTGTCTATGTACCTGGATTGGGACAATCCCAGTATCCGTTTAGATCTATCTCTACAGATCTTAATCTCCAAAATGTAAGAGGCATCACCTAGATTTTTCATTGAGAATCTTTGTGATAAGAAGAGCTTGACCGAGTGCAGTATAGGAACATCATTTCCTATCAAGAGTATGCCATCCACGTACAATACGAGGAAGACAACCTTACTCTCTTCCACCTTCTTGTATACAAAAGGTTCATCTATGTTTTTTTATGAAATCAAACTCTTTGACTACCACATCAAAACAAATGTTCCAACTCCACGATGCCTGCTTTAACCCATAGATGGATTAAGCAGCTTGCACACCTTTCCGCTGCTCCCACTGTCCATGAAGCTCTCTGGCTGAGTCATGTACACGCTCTCTTCTAAATCACCATTTAGAAAGACGGTCTTAACATCCATTTGCCAGATTTCGTAGTCATGGTATGCAGCGATGGCATGTAGGATCCGGATGGACTTAAGCATAGCCACTGGAGAAAAGGTTTCATCATAATCCACATCTGGTCGTTGACGAAAACATTTTGCAAAAAGTCTAGCTTTGAAAGTCTCAACTTTTCCATCTACACCAAGTTTCTTCTTAAAGATCCATTTGCTCCCTATGGGTTTTACCCCTTTGGGAACAACTTCCAAAGTCCATCCTTTGTTATTGTACATGGATTCCATCTCAGATCGCATTACATCCAGCCATTTCACAGAGTCCCCACTCGTGATGGTATGCTCGAAGATAGTTGGGTCATCATCTTCCATGATGCAATCCCCTCTCCCACCATCAATGAGAAAACTATAGTATCTCTCAGGTGGATGAGGAACTCTACTAGATCGGTGGAGTGGCTGAGGTTCGTTGGGAACTATCGAATCCTATGGTTCCACTAAATCATCAGTTGTAGTCTGTGCTGCTGGAACTTCTTCCAATTCTACCTCATTGCCACTAATTTCTTTCATAAGAAAGCCCTTTTCTAAAAAGGTGGCATATCGAGAAACAAACATCTGTTATTCCTCGGAGTGGTAGAAGATATACCCTCGTGTATGTTTGGGATATCCTATAAACTTGCACAGAAATGACCTTACCTCGAGTTTATCCGGATTTTGTGTCTTCACATAGGCCGGAAAACCCCATATCTGAATAAAATTAAGATATGGCCTCTTCCCATTCCATATCTCATATGGAGTGGTAGGCACTGATTTGGTTGGAACTCTGTTCAATAGGTATGCGGCCGTCTCCAGCGCATAACCCCAAAAGGAAATAGGTAACTCAGCGGTGCTTATCATAGAACGCACCATATCTAATATGGTGCGATTACTCCGCTCCTATATACCGTTGTGCTGTGGTGTATATGGAGGAGTAAGCTGAAAGAGAATCGCATTCTCTTTTAGATAGTCACGGAATTCCGTGTGCAAGTATTCTCCTCCCCGATCAGATCGTAGGATTTTAATACTTTTACCCGTTTGGTTCTCGACTTCATGCTTGTATTCTTTGAATTTCTCAAAAGCTTCATACTTGTGTTTCAACAGAAATACATGTCCGTATCTTGAGAGATCGTCAGTGAATGTAATGAAGTACGAGGAACCATTCCTGGCATGTGTAGACATGGGACCGCATACATCACTATATATCAGTCCCAAGAGTTTTGTAACTCTTTCTCCGTGTCCAGTAAACGGAGTTTTGGTCATCTTTCCTTTGAGACATGACTGGCAAGTTTCATAAGATAATAATTCGAACGGATTCAAATATCTATCCTTATGCAACTTAGATAGTCGTGTCGTATTGATATGACCTAGTCTACAATACCACAAGAAGGATTCATTCATTTCTGAACTCTTCCTCTTGTGTGTGTTTTGTACGTTAAGAACTGTGGTTTGATTTAGAATGTATATGCCATTATTTAACGAGCCTGATCCAATCAACTTTTGATTCAGAAAAATGTTCATAACATTATCCTCAATACTACAAAATTATATTCTCCTTTACATAATAAAGAAACTGATATAAGATTGCATATCAGTTTCGGAATGTAATAGCATTCGTTCAAAATCAATGTATTACCATTTGGTAATACAAGGTGATATTCGCCAACTGCTTTGGCCGTAACATTTGCACCATTCTTTACTCTTACGGAATGATCACCCATTCCCAGTTCTCTACCTTTCCTTAGCCCATGTAACATATTACATATATGGGATTCTGATCCGGTATCTAATACCCAGGACGTAGAGTGTACTGAGAAATAGTTCTCGGTAACTAACACACCCGAAAAAAATGCATCAACATGCTTATTCTTCGTTTGGGTGGCGTGGGAATCCGGATATGTCCCTATTCCCTGCTCAGTTTTATAACATTTATAAGAAAGAACGGAACCAACGTTCCCCCGCTCAGTATAACAAGCGGGTTCGGTCAATACATCCATATTATTATCTTGATTTAGGCCTGACATGGTCGCTACGTGGAGAGAGAGAAGAAAACACTTTAGCGTATACAAGATTAGATTGGTTATTATCTTATCTAATCAGGAAAGCTCCCAATGTTTTTATCAAATCTTCCTTCAAACCCTAAAAGGTAAGACTAGCCGGGATTAATTACACTTTATAAGTTCGCCAATCTTTCAGCCAGGCCAGTGTCGGTACTTTGAGGGAGGTTTCCCGTGCTTTCGCACAGACCTAATTAAAATAAACCTCATTTTTCAAGGGATGTAATCCCGTTAACACCTTTCTAGACACATACTTGATCGGCTAATTGTGATGTGTAAAACTCTCCCAGGAGTAACTCTCACTCGCAGTGGGTATCAGGATCCAACTATCTAATAGAATGTATGCAATCTCATTGCAAATTTCAATACTTGAAATTCCCGATAATAGTTTTTACCCCTAGCGTCCTATAACCATGACGGAGGCCAAACTACCCATAAGGCGCTAGTCAAGTTCAACTCGTTCATTTCTTGATTGAATTAGACTCACCCACACGACCCTTGACGGATGCCAAACAAGATCGTACGAATACCCTAATCCAATCGTATCTCATGCTGCAGATAAGTACTAATCAGCTACCGTATACTACGCCTTGACGGAGGCCAAACTACCGTAACACGAATACTAAATATTACTTATCTGAAATGACGGAGGGCTACGTCAGGTTTTTATGAAAACCTTTTGCGTAATGAACTTGATATCGTTGCAAAATCGAATGATTTTGAAAAAAGTGTTTTTGAGGCTTTTGCTAGTTACGCTAAAAAGGACACTCCCGGTGAAGGGATCTCGGCTCTTTCCTTATTGAATAAGGTGCGGATATTTCACAAATATCACTATACAAAGTAAGAACTAGAAAAGCAATCAAAAGACAAAACCGATTGGGTTGTAGCATCTGCTAGCTTCGCTAAAGAGGTCACTTCCGGTAAAGAGATCTCGGCTCTTTCCTAATCGAATGAGGTGCAGAATATTCTACAAGAAATACCACTATGCAAAGCAAAAACTAGAGCTACCCTTTTTGAAAATTTGATTCTATAACGTCTTTTAGGTTTCTTTCTTTTTCATTAATCTCATTAACAAAGTCCTATCATTTATGCTTCCTAAGCATCACAGAAGAAACGAAAATACAACGTGCGCTTATTGTAAGTGCACGGCGGCGCCCCGGCCGTCAATCCGACGCTGGAATGCGGAAGCGATGTTTTTCTTTAACTTTTTGAAACCGGCACCACCGCGCACTAAAATCCCGAATCGGGCCATTAACCTAACTACTAGCTAACTACAAGATGGGAAGAGAGATATACCGAGCGATCCGTGTCTTCCGGTCTTCTCGTCGTCGTCCCGATCTTCCGCGGAATGTCCGGTCTCCACCTCCTCGCCGGAAGGGCACCACGTCGCCTGCTTCTTTTATGGGCTCCCACCTCTTGACCGAGGCAACTCGGGCACGAAGTTGGCTAGTCGACGTGCCCAAGGTTTGCTGTAGGTTGACTGTAGAACTCTTTTGTCTCTAGGGGTTGAAGCTGTCATGGTTTTGGTGGAGGAATGATATATCAACTTTTTCTAGATGAACTTAGGATTTTGCTAGCATGTAAAGAAAAAAAATCCCACTACTAAAATTTGGACAGCCCCTTAGTGACTTGGCCGGCCATTGCTCTAGGAATGGGAGAGAATGGAGAGAGAGTTGAGTATGAATGAGGGAGCCACAACATAATCCAAGAGAGAGAAAGGTAATGATGTGAAGGAATGATCACAAGTAAATCCAACACTTAAACCCATCATCATGTCCCTCCATCATCACACACAAAAGTCAAGCCATGATGAGGTTATGAAGTCAAATGAAGGCTACACTCATCATGAAGCAACAATGTGCAAATAACACCCTCCACAAATGCTTATTTGCACAAATGCAAATAAGCCCTCCTCCACCAAACTTCGGCCAATGAAAGATACAAAGAAAAATGGCCGAAACGGAAAACAAACTGGCAACTCCAAAAACTGATCCCGTAATAAATTACAGGAAAACCCCGCTACTGTGTATACACACCCGCATTTGTATTCCGACCGAAATACAAATGCAATGAGACAAATCTATACTGTGCAATACTAGGATCCGGCTTAAACCAAAGCCCGCTAGTATTTTCCGTCCGATCATGATCCGTGCAATACCGCACGTATCTGATCGAACCCTGCCATATCTCCATACGGCCTCTACAGCGTTTCGTCCGAAACTTGAGTAACTGTGTGTGTAGTGGACTCTAAAGACTCGTCGATACTATGGCTGTGGATTTAACCACTAGCACGTCAGAGGTATTAGCCATACGTGACGGGCTATCAGCTATTGACCAAAAGGGACGTCGATGAGCGAACTCATCCTGACACCCTACTGAGCCTGTCAGTGACAGTATCCGTACAGTCCGGTCCGTTCGTCTATGAGCATCGCATGGCGGGCCTAGGGGGTTGGTAAAAGTCAGACCCCCAATAGCGGTACAAGTCGTGTCGGAGTGTAGCCCAGAACACCCTGAGATACTACTGGAATACCTACCAGTAAATCTCCTGCCTCGGCCGAGGGCTTTGTGAGACCGGCTACCGCCCCTCGTCGGGGTCTCGACTGTATACACTAGTCTACTCTGGAGAATCGATGCCCTGTCTCGAAACTCCCACGACTAGGGACCTTTTAAGGATGTGCTTATAGACTACCAGCTCCCACGTATATGATCGCCCTCATACTGCTGGCAGTCAAGCATGAATCCTAGGGGCTCTATCAACGTGTAATAGCGACCTGTCTGGTCACCTAAAACAGTACACGATGATAAAGATAAACCAGATAGCATACTATCATCTTGAGTAAGACTGTCCTACCGGGATAGGTCCTCCCTCAATCATTGCAATCACGTGCCTGTGATCCAATAATTGACTCTGAGGGCACTATCTCCAACAATCTCCCACTTGCACTCAAGGTTAATTATTGCGATGTCGCATACTCACAGCCCGTGTGATACCGAACACCCAACTCCTCTACTAGTCAGTCTCACAAAGCTCATTTGCGAAACTATTGCGTTCGAGGAATAGCCTCAGTGAGTGGATCCGCTGTGATGTTTCTTTCTATGTCTCTCTATATCTCAAGTTCGCGGAGAAAGCCATCTCCCGAAATGAGCAATACCTGTCTTAGAATGTGTCTGGATGTCTGATGGGACCTAGTTCATAAATGAACTCCAAATCCAAACTTCTTAGACTGTATCGTCAACTGAACTTAATCAGTATCCTGCGCCATGCCTCCCTCAGTATCTGCGTGGATCACCTGCCCAAAATACTTCCCCTCGTCAGAGGGAAAACTATAACTCTGACAACCTCCCTGTCGTCCAAGTCACCTTGGAAGCCTGGAATGATAACTGTCTCCCGAATGAGGCTGTCATTATCATATCCTTAGAACATCCACTGCTTCCGACTGTTTCTCCAGGATTGGATCAATGTCAACTTATTGCATCTAGTGCAAAAACAACATCTGGTGTGGTACTTGACATCTCATGATTGACTCAATTGCCTAAGCAAGTGATCTGCCAATCATGCACATCCCTCTCCCCTTTAGTCTGTAAAACACCTTTAGAGAGGGTGACTCCATCACCTGCAGGTACACTACCGTGCCAGGAGTCGTCTATTCTAAATACTCTTAGAATGCTGTCTAAGTACTCTTAATTGGGAAACCACCCAAATCTAGATCTAAAACCATAGATCTAATAACCAGTATGTCTGATATAATGTCCAAGTCCCATGTGGAGAAACCACCGTGTGACGACCAAAGTATAACCGATCGTAGTATAGGAATATCACTTCCTACTCTGTGTATGTCATCCAAATACCAGGACATCACACCCTACTACCTTCTCAATAGATCCATCCCCTATTCTGATGAAGTCAAACCTATGACTGTCACATCAGAAATAGATGATCTATCTCCGCTATATCTACTTTAGTCTATAAATAGACATAAGCCACTTGTCCACCAATACTTCCGCTGCTCCCACTGACTACGACAACCCTCTGGCAGAGTCATATAGACGTACACTTCTAAAGCTAGTTTAGAACGATGCTATACTCATCCTCCTGCCGGGTCTCACAGTCTGGAACAACAGCAATGGCAAGTCTGGGTAAACAAGAACTTCCCTGTCACCGTCCTTCAGGCTACCGGAGTACCTCTCGGGTGCCTGAAGTTACCCACCTTATCTGCGGAGTGGCCAATGGAATTTCAAACCAGATTGAATCTTTAGGTTCCTATCAAAATCTTCAGTAATCGTTTGTGGTTCTGGAATCACTTCCAGTTCTACCATACTGCCACTACTGTTTTCTAAAAAAATCCATTTTTATTAAAACTGTGGCGAGTCTAGAACAATATCACTATTGATCTTCCAAATGGTAGAAAATCAACCCTCGTCATAGCCTGGGTCAACCCACAAACAGCCATTACAGAAACATGCCTTGAGTTATCCAGAGTCTGGTTTTAAGCATAAGCTGGACAACTCCCTGTACCTTAACATCGTTAAGATACGAACTGTTCTATATTCAATATAGAACCAGAGGCACTGATTTAATTGAACCAGATTCAAATCATGCATCTGTCTCCAGTGCATGTCAACTAAATGGAAGGAGGCCGATCAGCGTTACTCAACTTAGGAATGCTTCCAATTATGAGTAACCTGAAAGAGAAGCAAGTTCTCTTAATATCCATCACTATCAACTGAATACCATACACAAGTATCTACATCTTCGATCACCTTGAAGAATCCCGATACTTGCAACACCTGGTTCTCTACTTTACTCTTATACCTATAACTTCTCAAAACTTGGACCCTGTGTTTCTACGAAACACCTGTCTAAGAACTAGAGAAGTCATAAGTAAACTGAATATAGTACGAGGACCATCCCCTCTGTCCTAATGGACACTGGACAATATACAATACTCTGTTCAAGTCCCTTGAGTCTAATAACTCACTCCCTGTGTGTCGTAGGTTGAAAACTGTACTTATGGTTAAGAAGAATTACACCGTTGTTTAATGCTCCTTACCTAACCATCAACTGATATAGGTAAATATCATAGACATAATTTCAAAAAGGTACATCTCACTCTATAAAAATAGACGTACAGATATATCAATTTGAAATTGGTGCATAACAGCGGATATTCAAAACCAAATATTTGCCGTCCGGCAAACAACCCAGGTGGATTCCTCAAATATCACCGATTACAACGAATCCCGATATAATGAGAATGATCACCCAATTCCCAATAACTTACTCCCACTCATCATCTGTAAAACCATACAGATGTGAGAATCATACCTGGTAAATACATACCCTGGAGTAAGTATCTAATCGGGAAATCAGTTTTCCTTACACAGTGAAACTGAAACATTGAAATGTTTTGATGGGGTATCCTGGTATTCCTAGTAATGCCTCTTCCATTGTCCAGATTCATGACTATAACCGTGTAATTCTTTGCCACCTCTCCAAATCCCTTTATATGTCTTTAGTCATTACCTTCTGCACACCCCTTTAGGCCAAATGGTTTTCTTCCTTCCCTACCGTTCGGCACCAGCCTATGGTTTGGAAGAAGACTATCCAATAAGCATAATGGGTGTACTGTCCTAGTTCTAGGAGAACTCGCAATGCGAGAGAAGGTGAAGATAAAAGACAACCGAATAAACCTTATTCCTACTTCTCCTGAACCAGAATCCATCCCCGAACTGGAACAAGTTCCTTTCGAGTTCGTATATAACCATACGATGGAGTATCCAAATATCTGTGGATCTTCGTAGTGATACGGAGTGTCCTGGAGAAATACAAAGGCGAAGTGGGAGTGGTAATGAAATACTTGGTTTGGTCGTGAATATCAGTCGCAATTTACTTTGCCCTCTTACTAATCCCTTGATATGTCTTTACTTAATACCTTCTGTACACCGTTGTTAGGCTAATTGGTTTTCTTCATTCCCTACCGTTCGGCACCTGCCTATGGTTTGGAAGAAGACTGTCCAATTTGCGTAATGGGTGTACTATCCCCTAATCTAAGGGGCACTCGCAACCTGAGAGAAGGTAAGAGGAAAAGACAACTGAATAGTCCTATTCGTTTTCTCCAGAACCTGAAACCATCCTCAAATAAATCCCTTCGAGTTCGTATATAACCATACGATGGTTTTGTCCAATGGAAGTGGACATTCGTAGTAATACGGGGTGTCCTGGAGAAAAGGGTAAAAGTAGGAGTGGTAATGAGGTTTGCAACCCTGACAATCCAAAAGCCAGTGTTTAAGAAGGTTCGGTCAACTTGGTCACTGAGTCATAGTCTTAGGGTCGGGTCAATGGTCGCTGCCAAAGAGAGAAAGAAAAGAAACACTCAGCGTGCACTCTAACCTAGATCAGAATGGTTACCGATTTATCTAATCAGGAAACCTCCCACTGTAACCTCAAATTCTTCTCCAAACCCGAAAGAAGAATTAGTCGGGATCACCTAAGGAGTAAACCAACTCATCAGTGGGAATCGGGATCCAACTATCATCGCATGATAACGTGACGGAATCCGCTCACGTTATCACACTCCAGAAGGTATGCGCATATCTGGCAAGTTTCAGTTTCTTTAGAAACTCCCGATGTGATTTTTGCCCCATGCTCTTATGACCTTGACGAAGGTCAACAAATCATAAGTCACATGTCAAGTTCTACCCGTCATTGTCCAGGTTAATTTGAACCCACCCGTACAAGCCCTTGACGAAGGTCAACAAGGCTATACGACTGTCCCAAACCAACGCATCTATCTATGTAACAGAAAGGTAACAAGCAGCTACTATACACTATGCCTTGACGAAGGTCAACAAACATAGCATGAATACTACGTGCTACCCGTCTGAAACGACGGAGGGCTACGAATGGTTTCTGGCGAAAACCTTTAACGTAATGAACTTGATATCGTTGAAGGAACGGATAGCTTTTTAGAAAAATATAGTAACGAAAACCTTTGCTAAAGAGGTCACTCCCGGTGAAGGGATCTCGGCGCTTTCCCCGTAAAATGAGGTGCAGGATATTCCAACTGAATACCACGATGCAAAGCAATAGTAATCGGCTATAGCGAAGTTATTGCCCTGACGCAAACTTTTGTTCAAGGGGTCACTCCCGGTGAAGGGATCTCGGCCCTTACCTCGTCGACTGAGGAGCAGGATATTCCAACTGAATACCACTGTGCAAAACAAAAGTGAACGTCCTTGCAAATAACAGCTTTTTGAAAAGTGTTCCAACAACATCAGATTAGGTTTGTTTAACTTGCATTGATCCGAATCAACGCAGTCCCATCAATTGATCACACCAATAAAGAACGAAAATAATGACGTACGTATATGCCATCCGCATTCGCCACTGGGTCCCGTCATTACCCGTTAGGTTAGCTAACTAACGACAGAGCGAGGACTGGACTAGCGCGGATGCAAAACATATACAACATCTACTAATATATATATAATATATAATTTTCGCTCAAAGCGTGATAAAATGCAACATCACAGAAATGTACAGCATCACAGAACAATACAGATATCTGGGATCCCCGGGTTTCACAGAGCCGCTACTGAAACCCGACGTTCCCCTGGTCGTGTGGATAGCCTGTGCAATGAAATCCTAGACCCCTACGGGCGCGGCAAGTTACCCGCCAAAACCTGAAGCGAGGCAGCCCCCTTCAGCAACGTGAATGGACCACCCAGCACTTCACGGAATCCGGTAACTTGGGCACCCCTCCTGGATCAACCTGTACCCCCTACAAGTGCGGCGAATAGCCCGCCAATTCTAGAGTAAAGCCCCCTCCGTCTCAATGCCATGAGATGCAGGCCCGTTGCCCTCTAGAACCCGGCTATCCGTGCACCCCTCCGCGGGGTAATCCTAGTACAGAAAGTAAAATATACGTACAACGGGTACATCGACCGCAACCTGGTCGTGCCCCAAAAGAATAATACAAACAGGCAGTGACGGAAGTCCACATGTCGGACGCTCGCCCCGTAATATCAAATGTACATAATACAACAAAACTGTACTACCACTGCAACCAGGCTATCCCCTACGACCGATCCGCAACATCACAGCAATACACAGAATATCAATGTGAAGGTCACGTTCGCAAATTCGTCTAACCGGGCTATAGCAGTTAGACAGGATTTACCGATCAAGTGACATTCACGGTCGCAGATATAATGTAAATACTGTGAACTAATGTGTTTAAAATTTTCCGATCAATCAAAATTTATCAAATGGGCCCCAAGCATTACTGTAGCACATAAAGAAATTCTGGGCCCAAAAATAATATACCAAAACCTTATTTTCAGCCCAAAAGCCCACTGCAAAAAACTGGTGGAATGAAACTAAATTCCTACGGCGGAACCGCGGCCAAAGAGGGGCTATGGCCGCGGTTCCGCGGTCGTATAGAGGGATCAGGTCACCAAAATTTTACAGTGTTCTTAGGATTCCCTGCACATCATTCTGCAATAACTTGAAAAAATTTTGGAGCCAAAAAAATTTCGACAGAAACTGTGCACATGAAAACGCAGTTTTGCGATTTTTGTTCGATTGGAAATGTAAACACATTAGACCAAGCTAGACTAGGTTAATGGCGAGGCTCTGATACCAATGTAAGTGCATGGCGACGCCCCGGCCGTCAATCCGACACTGGAATGCGGAAGCGATGTTTTTCTTTAACTTTTTGAAACCGGCACCACCGCGCACTAAAATCCCGGATCGGGCCATTAACCTAACTACTAGCTAGCTACAAGATGGGAAAAGAGATATACCGAGCGATCCGTGTCCTCCGGTCTTCTCGTCGTCGTCCCGATCTCCCGCAGAATGTCCGGTCTCCACCTCCTCGCCGGAAGGGCACCACGTCGCCTGCTTCTTTTACGGGCTCCCACCTCTTGACCGAGGCAACTCGGGCACGAAGTTGGCGAGTCGACGTGCCCAAGGTTTGCTGTAGGTTGACTGTAGAACTCTTTTGTCTCTAGGGGTTGAAGTTGCCATGGTTTTGGTGGAGGAATGATATATCAACTTTTTCTAGATGGACTTGGGATTTTGCTAGCATGTAAAGAACAAAATCCCACTACTAAAATTGGGACAGCCCCTTAGTGACTTGGCCGGCCATTGCTCTAGGAATGGGAGAGAATGGAGAGAGAGTTGAGTATGAATGAGGGAGCCACAACATAATCCAAGAGAAAGAAAGGTAATGATGTGAAGAAATGATCACAAGTAAATCCAACACTCAAACCCATCATCATGTCCCTCCATCATCACACACAAAAGTCAAGACATGATGAGGTTATGAAGTCAAATGAAGGCTACACTCATCATGAAGCAACAATGTGCAAATAACACCCTCTACAAATGCTTATTTGCACAAATGCAAATAAGCCCTCCTCCACCAAACTTCGGCCAATGAAAGATACAAAGAAAAATGGCCGAAATGGAAAACAAACTGGCAACTCCAAAAATTGATCCCGTAATAAATTACAGGAAAACCCCGCTACTGTGTATACACACCCGCATTTGTATTCCGACCAAAATAGAAATGCAATGAGACAAATCTACACTGTGCAATACTAGGATCCGGCTTAAACCAAAGCCCGCTAGTATTTTCCGTCCGATCATGATCCGTGCAATACCTCACGTATCTAATCGAACCCTGCCATATCTCCATACGGCTTCTACATCGTTTCGCCCGAAACTTGAGTAACTGTGTGTGTGGTGGACTCTAAAGACTCGTCAATACTATGGCTGTGGATTTAACCACTAGCACGTCAGAGGTATTAGCCATACGTGACGGGCTACCAGCTATTGACCAAAAGGGACGTCGATGAGCGAACTCATCCTGACACCCTACTGAGCCTGTCAGTGACAGTATTCGTACAGTCCGGTCCGTTCGTCTATGAGCATCGCATGGCGGGCCTAAGGGTTGGTAAAACTCAGACCCCCAATAGCGGTACAAGTCGTGTCGGAGTGTAGCCCAGAACACCCTGAGATACTACTGGAATACCTACCAGTAAATCTCCTGCCTCGGCCGAGGGCTTTGTGTAATGGCTCTCCTAGACACAGCGCGACCTCACCCCCAATACCGGGAGAGACGAACCCCTGAAGATCCGCTCACTACCTCCATGTGGCTCGGGACTGTACTCAACTAAAACCTGTTTTCACGTCTCCTTTGAGCGTGGTAGGGTAGTAATCAAAGTACAGTGGGAACTCACACGAGACAAATGACGATCCTCAGGTCGATGAACTAACCTGTACACATGTCACCAGGGAACTGCCATCTGACGTCAGGTATAATACCAACTAGCATGTTCCCGGCGAGTCCTGTCCGGTGTACTCATAACCCAATGAGCACCTGTATACATCTTAGGTGAACCAACTGACACCAGTGGCTTGTGAGACCGGCCACCACCCCTCGTCGGGATCTCGACTGTATACACTAGTCTTCTCTGAAGAATCGATGCCCTGTCTCGAAACTCCCACGACTAGGGACCTTTTAAGGATGTGCTTATAGACTACCAGCTCCCACGTATATGATCGCCCTCATACTGCTGGCAGTCAAGCATGAATCCTAGGGGCTCTATCAACGTGTAATAGCGACCTGTCTGGTCACCTAAAGCAGTACACGATAATAAAGATAAACCAGATAGCATACTATCATCTTGAGTAAGACTGTCCTACCGGGATAGGTCCTCCCTCAATCATTGCAATCACGTGCCTGTGATCCAATAATTGACTCTGAGGGCACTATCTCCAACACTTATGCCATCCGCATTCGCCATAGTGTCCCGTTATGCACCGTTAGATTACTTAACTAACGGCATAGCGGGGCGGGACTAGCGCGGGTGCAAAATATAAGCAACATTTATTACATATCATATATATAATAATAAAGCATTCGTCTCACGCATATAAAGTGATCACATCACAGAATATCAGCAGCAGAAGATAACATATGAAATATTGGATATATTAGGAATTCCGTATTTTAAATTAAGCCAATATAAAACACGGATTCCACGGTCGCAATGAATAGCCAAACCCACATTCCAAGATCCCTACGAGAGCGGCAAGCAACCCTACAAATTCTAGAGTTAGGAGACCCGGTCTCGACTCCTCGAGATGGTCTCCTACCGGACTCTAGAACCCGGTTACTTGTGCTCCCCACTTTGGGTCTATCCTAATACGGAAAAGTAAAATAATATACAACAATGGTGACATCCTTCTCATCCCGGAAGTGCCCCAATAAAAGATTATTACATACAAGTTTTTACATGAATGAAAATGAAAAACTCTCATCTCACATAAAAAAAAACCGTCTATTCAAAACACGACGATCCAATATAACATATCACAGCAACACATAACATCACATGTCATCAACGTAATTAAATATGCGTATCCCAATTATCATTGACATATAGCAACGAAACTGGCGATACACCACATATTACACTTACGGTCGCAGAAAAGAAAATGTCAAACTACAACATTTCTAATCCACAATCATTTTAGACATCATAAACCCGAAATATCACATACTTCGGATTTCATGCCTAACCAAATAAATTCCAAATATTGTATCACATTCTACAAATATCTAGACGATATTAAACATTCTGATTGAATCAACAAACACCCAAAATTTCCCAAAGAGCTCAACACTTGAACGTGGTTTAAAAATACTCAGTACATGCCACAATATTTATGGACCAACCGTAGAAGAGTCGACCCTTGCTTCACCTATGATGCCGCGGAACTACCGCAAACCCTAGGGTTTGGCGGCTGTTCTTACGATCATAGAATCGAGTTAGGATTTCTTTTTTCTAGAGGATCTATCGCATTACTTGCATGATTTTTCAATGTTCTTTAACTTGGAAAAAATCCAACTCTTGGAAAATTTTCCGTCGAGGGAAAAATTAGGTTATTGATATCCGTTCGAACTTTTTAATGCCGTCTAAATAACCCGAAACAATGTTAGAATTACGACTACGAAACACTCCAAATTGCCTTTATAGAAAATTAATATCCCATGCAATTTTAGAAAAAACAAGCAAGACCTGAAACACCAAAACCCAGAAATCAGAACACCAAACGAATATGAACCAAAACAGAGCAAAGGGGGCCGGCCGGCTCGAAAATTCTGGGAATGTCACCGGGTCAAAACCGGCGAAATGGGTTTACATTTGCTCAGTGTTCATGTTACATCTCATATAATATTCTGCAGTTGCTTATAAAAAATTTAGAGCCTATTTAAAAATCGACAGAAACTAGATTTCAATGTTTCAAGTTTCGGAGTAGTTTCGGTTTCGTAATTTAACAAATATCATCTAATTCTCTAGCTTGGCTCTGATACCACTATTGGGTTGCCTAGCACGACAGCAAGGTTTCGGGAGGCATCGTCCATGCCAAATTAAAAAAATTGCCATACTAAACAACTCAAACCCTAGAATCTTAACTTGAGAATTAGACAATACAATATGTAAACATCTTTATATCTAAGTGAATATAGAATACAGCCTTTGTAGACCGGTCCATCACTTCAAATGCTTCGTGTAGAAGTCCATTCGCTCCAAGTAGTGGTGATCCGAACTCTCCGTAGGCTTCACTAATCGAAATGAACGAGCTTGCTCAATAATCTTCGAGGCCGAAGATGATCTATTTTGAGAAGACACTAATTCAAGCTATCTCTTCACTAATTAGGGATTAGTAAAGCTAACACCCTAAACTAAATGGCTAATCTAGTAAAGAATGATGAAGTAGGATTTTCGCTCACTTTAGAATTAATTTTCTCACTATATATCTTTTTCTTGAGAAAGCTAGAGAGCTCAATGAAGAAGATGAAGCAAATAATAGATGAGAGAGTGAATGGAAACCATGGGTGAGTTCATATCACATATAACTCATGTAGAGAATAAACCATGGCTAAAAATTATGGTTAGGTTAATAAATATCTAATGCAAGACAAATTTAGTGGACTAAATCAATGGTTTCCACAAGCTTCCAAAGCTTGCAACCATGCTTAATCCCCACCAATTTATATTTGCATTAAATAAATAAAACCCTAATTATCTAATAGCATGGTATGAGTCTCATACACCCATGAAGTGCGTATCATCAAGCATGATACAAAAAAGAAAACACAAATAATATATATCACATATATATTAAGTGTGCACATGTGAGAAAAAAGAAATGCACAAGTGAGAAAATATTAGTTAATGTAAATTAATATATGAAATATATAATTATATATTAAATTATCAAATCAACATTTGATATAATAATCCGGCTATATCATATATAACCAATTAATTTTATATGTATCAACTTATCGAATCAATACTTGATTCGATAACCCGGCTATATCACATATAACCGACCGATATCATATATAGCGAGAATAGAATACGGTATCACTGTTCCCCCAATCAGAGCAAGGCTCTGCTTAAATTTTGAAAATTCAAATTTTGAAGCAACGCTTCAGTTCCCGTGCACTGCGCGCAACGCGTCACGTGTCAGAAGTTGACACGGCAGCACAACGCCCAAGGCGGAACGTCCAATTAGAGCAAGGCTCTTTAAAAAACATAAGCAACGTTCAACTGCGCAAGCGCACGGCAGCGCGACACGTGTCTGCGCAGTTGCGCAAGCACAACTGCGCAAGCGCACGGCTGCGCGACACGTGTCTGCGCAGTTGCGCAAGCACAACTGCGCAAGCGCACCGCTGCGCGACACGTGTCTGCGCAGTTGCGCAAGCACTGTTGCGCAAGCCTTCCACTGCGCGACACGTGTCATTCATTGGGGAGTTGCGCAGAAACAGAATGAAAATTTAATGAAATCTTTTCTGTTCTTTCCAAAACCAGAAGATTTTCTTCTGCCTTTGGATCAAAGATCCAGCGGTGGGAAAACTCCCAAAATCATTCAGAAAAGATCTTGTTAACAAATTCAGCAAATTTGTGAACACTATAAATAGGACCCCAGACCTCATTCGATGGGTATCAACTTGGATAATCGACTTCTAGCAAAAAAAAAAGAAAAGAGAACTCTTGGAGATTATTCAAGAACAAAAAAAAAGAAAGGTAAAAACCCTTTTTTTAAGAGAAAAATCTCTGAAGAACAAAGGATTTAAAAAAAAGGAAAATAAATAAAAATAATAAAAATAGTGCCTTGCACTTGTTATGAACCTCTGGTTCTCAGATAAATAAATAAATAAAAATAATAAATAGTGCCTTGCACTTGCTATGAACCTCTGGTTCTCTGAAACAGAAAGAAAGAAAAGATTTCTTTCTTTTCTTTTCTTTGATCTAAATTTAGATCAAGAAATTAAAAAGTGCCCTGCACTTCTTTTCCTGAATCTAAAAGATTCTTGGTGCTTTGCACAAATGCAATGCATTATTTGAAGGGCTAGGCCCAAGTTAAAAAGACCTAGCAGGTCAGAATAAATTGCAAAGCAATAAAAGGGCTGGGCCCAAATAAAATTGATGCTCTGCATCCCTTTTGGGCAAAGCCCAAATAAAAGCAAAAGAAATGCAAGAGCAATGGACTTAGCCCAATCGTGACCATAAGTCCTTAAATTAAATTGACTGAGCAAAATGGCTCTCCTAAATCAATCTACGACTGGTTCGAGGGTACATCTCCGAACTCCTTTGACATCTATCGTTGTAATTCCTCAACGACGTCAAAGAGGTGACGGGTCCCAACGACCACACACCCATATGGACTGCGGGGTCCTTAAATTCGTGGACCGAAACGTCCCTAAACTAATATCGGACCGAAACGTCCCTAAACTAATAATGGACCACTACGTCCCTAAACTGGCGATGGACCGAAACGTCCCTAAACTAATGACGGACCACTACGTCCTTAAACTGGCGACAGACCGAGATGTCCCTAAGCTAATAACGGACCACTACGTCCCTAAACTAGAACAATAAAGCCAATCGCTCTTTTGCCGGATCTAAACGGTCCCGTTTAAGTTGATCTTAGCCCCAAACACGGCTAACGTATCCTTAAACATTTAAATGGATTATAAAACTCCCAATCAACTCTGGTTCGAGGGTACATCTCCGAACTCCTTTGACATCCGTCGTTGTAATTCCTCAACGACGTCAAAGAAGTGACGAGTCCCGATGGCCATACATTAAATTAATCACTACGTTAAGTGGATCTTAGTCTAAAACAGGACTAACGTATCCTTAACGAACGTTTAAGTTGATCTTAGTCGCAACGCGACTAATGCATCCTTAAACTAAAAACACCAAACCCAAATCTTAGTAAATACGGATTTGGACTAATCCACGTCCTACGGGCGACGGCATTACTCAGTCTCCGTATACAATCCACGGGCAACCACAAACAAAACAAACACCCACGACACGAAGTAAAATTCTGGAGAAGGAGAAAGTTGTTACCGCGATGCGGTAGCGTAATTAACTGCAGGGGCTTGCGCCCGCAGGGAAGAGCGTCCCCACAATCAAAAACCCCTCATCCTGAGGGGGAATCTGACGAAGTCTGCTACATCGGCCGCATCCGTCTAAACCTCCGATACATGGTGCCATAAATCAACTTGGCATCTTTGGAGAGGTAGACGGATAAAACCATATAGCATCTGCCCCGAACCCCAGGCACGGACGCGAAAGTCCGGGCCGCCGTTCGAAGGGGAACAGATTCTGGCACGCCCGGTGGGACATTTTCCTCTTTCCACTCCACACTTCGTGTGTCGTTTTCGCGAACCAATCGCGGTTTGTTAAACGGTTGCCTTTGGATTTCAAGTTGCTAAGATTTGGTCTTTTGTCTGGTGCAGAACTCAAACATCCATGGATTCTAACTGCACCAAATGCGCGAAGCACCACGGCAACGGACGCTCCACCTCACCGAGAGGTGTAACATATGGGCCCCAAGCGGCCTCCTTCCTCGCTTTACCGGTTGAACAGGTGACCCAGGCCACCACCGGCCTGTTTTTCAGGACCATGGTCCCACCTACAAGCTTCTCTATGCCGATATCCGCACCGGAAGCGAACAAGAAGTCGGTGTTCGACCGGCTCACTACTACCACGACCCCTGTCAACGGGTCGCCCGCTACTAAGCCGACAGCCTCCGTTTTCACCAGGCTAGGTCAGAACTATAAAGTGGCTGTCCCAAAGAGGGCAACGGCCGCTGCTTTGGAAGTCGTTGATGCGGCTTCTCCCATCAGAGAGTCGGTCTTCACAAGATTGACGGTTCCCACTCCTCCCCCAGCTGGTCAAAAAGCATCAGTCTTCGATAGGCTGACATCGACAGTTACCCCACACCCAAATAGGGGGCAACAAGAAACTATCTCGATTTCTGAGCCAGTCCCAATGGCTCGTCGTGCTCGACGTCGACATTGGCAACGAGTAAGGAAAACAGGGGGCAACTCCCCCTCAGGTCTAACCCCACTGCTCCAGTGGTGGAGGTCAACGCCGCTGTTCCAACTGGGAACAGCTTTGAATTGCTGAGGAAGGTGAGAAAGAACTCTCCAATTGCTACATTGAAAAGATCTCCTCCGCCTATAGAAAAAGCTCCGGAGACAAAGCAGGAGCAGCCCTCTCAACGGCTGTCGTCAAAAATTTATAAAGTTTGGCGGAGGGTTCAAGACTCCGTGATTGACTCAGACCACTTCCGTCGCCAGAAAAGGGCAAAGGTGGAAAAAGACAAGAACCGCCCCATTAAACAGCAGGGGGCAACAAATGCTAGGAGGCCCACTTCAACGGCTCCTTCAACCTCAAAGGTCCACAAAAGGAAAAGGCCAGAGAAAGCTCCCGTGACAATGACAAAGTTTAAAAGCGGTGAACCTAAACGCCCCAAGTCAGGGGGCATAACAGTTCATACGGTCTATATGGCTTCTGGAAAGGAAGAAAGTCGTACTTCTACGGGTCACCGACCGCTTACCCGGTCAGTGACCAAGGCTCAGGAGCAGCAACAAAAGCTCCAGGAGATGATGACTACAATGGCTGCACTCACGGAGCCAAAAGAGAACCCTGGGACGTCCTTAGATGAACGCCAAGAGGAAGAGACCGATGCCGAGTTCCTCCGCCGAGTACTGGAAAAGAGAGACAAAGAGGCTGCTGAACAAGCAGCCAATATACAGCGTATGGGCCTCCTCTTCCAGGACATGATAGGGATGATGATACAACAAGATCCCCCGACTGAAGAACCCCCGATCGTCCTTGGAGATGATAGGGGAGAGACATCAAACCCTCAGCCCGTTCTATCAACAGCTAAAGAGGATACAATCTCTAAGACTGATCTGGACGAATAAATAGCCCAGCAAATAAAGGTTCATCACGCGGCAGAAGCAGCCGGACACGTCGTGAAAACGGGGCGACCGTATCCAGGCTGGTATGACCAAATCAAGTACCCGCCGGGTTACACAATTCCCAAGTTTCATGTCTACAAAGGGACCGGCAATCCCCATCAACATGTTGCCCAGTTCAGGGCGCTTTGCGGTAACACTGGCGGCGACGACAAGCTTTTGCTTCGCCAGTTCGTTGGAAGCCTATCAAATACGGCGTTCGAATGGTATTCTGAGCTTCCCAACGACTCTATTAAAACCTTTGCGGAGATGGAGCTGCTCTTCACCCAACGTTTTGCAAGTGCCAGTGAGCGTACCCCGATGACGGCGCTGATTAACGCCAGGGTAAAACCCGGCGAAACATGGGTTCAGTACGCTATACGGTGGCGTAATCTATGGTCGAAGTGTGAACAGCGCATAGAAGAAGCCCCTGCGGTGGGAATGTTTGTTGGAACCCTCGATCCACAAGCAACCATTTCGCAGTTTATGATGTTCTTCAAGCCGACTTCCTTCCAGGCTTTGATCGACAAATTAGCGCAGATGGACCAGATGGGCCATAAACCCCCTCTCCCGAAACCGGACTCCCGAAACGATAAAGGAAAGGGAAAAGCGATCATTGTCGCTAATGCCCAACAACAACCGAGCGACTCGAAGCCGGTTGCTCGTCCAAACAATACACGCCCATACGTACCCTTTGAGGACAGGATGGGACGCCCTTACTCTTTCCCCCGTGATAAAACGAGGAGGCTATTCGAGCTGGCGCTGCGCAACAGACTCATAAATCTGCCAGATCCAAAACGTCCGTTGCAACTGAACGACGCCAACGAGCCCAATTACTGCCCTTATCATCGAGTGCTAGGACATCCGATCGAAGACTGTTACGTTTTCAAAAATTGGCTTGAGAATCAGTACCGCCAGGGCAAATTTGCGATGTCCGACAAATGGAAGGTGAATCCCCCGCAGCCCCACACCTCTAAAGGGACGAACACGCCGGGGGCAACATGCTCCGTCATTGAGGAAGCCCCTTGGGAGGTCGTATTGTCAGCTAAGACAAAGAGGATGCTAAACGATCTTCAGACCTGTCCAGCGGTCAAGTGGAAGAACCCCTTGGAACCGCAGGTTATTGAGGGGATGTTGAAGCCACGACTGACTCCGAAGACTGATGGTGGTGGTTCAAGCGTTCATGGCCAGCCGTCAAAATCTTCGAAAAAGAAGAAGAAGAAATCTAAGAAGCCCGTGAAGCCTGGCGACAAGCGCACGGACCTACAAAAGCAGATCGACGCGCTGGATGAGTACAACCAAAAGGCGCGGACTCCCATTACGCTCCAAGATTTCCTTGATCACGTCTTTCAAAAAGAAGATGAGGGGGAAAGTTCATCGGATGAATCCGAGGAATATATGGCGAGCTGTCATATGATCTCCCATTCGATCACGAACGATGAAGGGACTTCTGGCACTGAAACGCTGGGGGCAAATGCCAAATCAAGAGCCCCAGGGTTATCAATCGAAATGATTGACGCGTTTCTTAGTGAAGCTCGATTGAAAAGTAAAGCTGATCAAGAACGCGAGACGGCTATATTCGAAAGGGCCAAGCGTCAGCGACTTGAGGAAAGAGCTGAGATGATCCCGCTGGAGCAAAATGCCTCCACCGCTGACAAAAGCCAACTCAAGATAAAAAAGAGGTTTGCTAAGGCCATATCAATGGGCATGAAGCTACCATCCTTTGAAGGAAAAATGACTGGTGTGGTAGAAATGTACCCCTCTTATTGCTTATATCATCAGAAGGTCTCGCATCCCACTCAAGAGTGCAAGGCTTTCGGTAGATGGTGGCAAGGATACGTCGCTAATCAACAACGCTTTAAACGGGAAAAGCGTAAGATTCGTCGGGAGCAAAGAAACACGACCAAAGAGCTTGAAAGAACTGCCAACAATTGTCACATGATTAACACCGCCGGGTCACAAGTGCCTACATTTGGGAGCGATTCCGATGAGGAGCTAGAGCTTGGCCCCCTCTTCAAAGAATCCATTTCGGGAAAAGAAGAAGAACCGAAGGCTTGCGAAAATATACAGCTACGCAATCGGACGCTACCTGAAAAGAATCTCGGACCCTTAAACAAGAAAAACAAAGGGAAAGAGAAGGTCTCTGAAGACATTGCTTTGGATGACCAAGTCGCGGAAGAGTTAACCGCCAAGAACCCGCCAAAGAGGAGTAAAGTGGATTACAATGTCTTGGCGCATCTGAGAAAGCTACCCTCACAACTCAGCATTCTCGATGCCCTATTACTATCAAAAGAGGCGAGGGATTCTTTGATTAAGGCCCTACAAGATTCGGACCAGTTCCAAGCCTTCCTAGCCGAACAAAAGATGAAGGATGAATTGGAAGAGGTGCACACAGCCGACGTTGCTTTTAGTGATGAAGACCTTCTCCTCGGGACGTGTGAACACAATCGCCCCCTTTATGTCTCAGGATACTGCCATGACATAAAGATAGGTAAAATCTTGGTCGATAACGGATCGTCTGTTAATTTACTCAATGTGCGAGTGTTAAAGGAGATTTGCATGAGTGTCCAACACCTCGCCCGAGACAAAATCACTATCTCCGGTTTCGACTCTCAATCCTCAAAGACTCTTGGATCTGTGATATTGACGCTACGCTTCGGGTTGCTCGTCACAGACATCAAATTCCATGTTATAGACGCCAAGACGTGCTACAATGCTCTGCTCGGCCGACCATGGCTACACGAGTACAATATCATCCCTTCTACACAGCATCAGTGCATGAAGTATTCTAGGGATGGCCTTGAGTACACTGTGGCGGGAGAGTTGAATCCGTTTTCCGTGAACGAAGTTCGCAAGTATGAAGATGCCAAGTACTTCTTACCGAGTTTCGAAGACACGGAAAGGTGTCACAAACCGGAGAACAAAACTAACGCTACCATCCCTGTCTTCGGCAGTGACACCGAGGAGGAGGAGGATATAAATTATTCAGGTCCATCCCAGTCCACTAGGCCAGGACCATCCGTTCCTTCGTTGATCTTCGGTAGTGATTCAGAGGATGAAGTTCATGCTGTATTCCCTGCTCGGCCTTCAATACGGGTTTCCGCTAATGAAGAGCGAAGTCTGCAGATAACCATGGTGCCTCTTGAACATTACAAAGAACTGGATGCACTCAACGCCAACAGCGTAGAAGAATTGCACACATTCTATATTCCATCCGGACGAAAAGGCGAGAAGGCAATCCTATTCTACCGTTCTGAAGAAAACAAGGTGGAAAAAGAAATTTGGCATGGCGCGGATCCCACGCTCGATAGGCTTCAGCCCATCCGTCTTCCCAGATATTATACCAAAGGTTTGAGGAAACTGCTGAAACGCCAGGGAATACCTTTCGAACAAACCGTTAGAAAGGCCAAATTCTATGACAAAGTATGGAACGTTCCCGGGACTCAATGCAAATTTCCTAACGGGAGAATAGAAACAAAAGGTCTTGGGTACATCCGGTCAAAGAAAAGGGAGCCAGTAGACAGCTGTTATGTCATGTATGACTTCGATGAAGAAGCGGACGCTCAATGGGAGGACGCTAATCCTGAACCAGCAAAAGTTCCTGATACAAAACCGCCCAGTCCATCATTTGAAGACCAGGTGAGCAAACTTATAAGGGATGCGAGTCAAAAAGCCCGAGATGATCACAATCGTGAAATGGCAATCTATGAGAAAGCCAAGACACAGCGCCTCCTTCAACAGGCAGTAAAGAATGAAGATGCTGCCCCGTACCAACCTGATACAAAAAGGGCTCGACGCGGAGGCAAAAACAAGTCGAAAGGCAAGAAAGGCGCTCGACAACCACAAAGCAGAGCTAAGAAGACACGCATCCGAGAGTGGAGCGTTATTGACTTAGCCCTCATGAAGAAAATGGGTCGAGCATACTCATTTCCTCGGAACAAAACAAGGAAAATACTTAAGCTTGCTCTAAAACATCAAATGCTTACACTGCCAGAGTCTAAACACCCTGAGCAAGCAGGCGAAGTCTCCAACCCAAATTATTGCTCTTACCATCGAGTAGTAGGGCATCCGCTTGAAAATTGCTTCACCTTTAAGAATTGGGTTGAGGACCAATATCAGCTTGGCAAATTCGCGTTGTCTGACAACTTGAGGGTAGCACCACCACAAAAGCACGAGCCCAAGGCCACGAAAGAAGAACCAGTTCTGCATTGGGATTTGAAGCGAATTCGTACTTGTCACGTGATAATGATATCAAGGGAAGAGCCCGAGAACATGGATGACCTTCCCTGGTGCTTTGAAAACGGCAGCGATGAGGTAATCTCAGAATTTCCACCAGCACCAAAAGAGCTGGAAGATGGAATCCATACTACTGCAGATAACCTCAAGAAAATCGAGTTGGGGACAATAGATGATCCGCGACCGACATTCGTCAGCGAGCTGCTGTCTGAAGAGAGGGTGGCTGCGTTAAAAGACGTCCTTGTGCAGCATAAAGATTGCTTCGCATGGAACTATTCCGAGATGCCGGGACTAGATCCAGAAGTTGCTGTACATAGACTAGCAATATCCCCGAACATCAAGCCAGTGAAACAGGCGCCGAGAAGAATGCGACTCGAGCTTGAGATGAGCATAAATACCGAAGTCAAAAAGTTAATCGACTCTGGCTTCATCCAGGAAGTTCAGTACCCTGAATGGATCGCCAACATCGTCCCAGTGATGAAGAAAAATGGGACAGTGCGCATATGCATAGACTTCCGGGATCTTAATAAAGCTTGCCCGAAGGATGATTTCCCAGTGCCAGTCACTGAACTGATGATAGACAATACATCCACTCATGAAGTTTTCTCCTTCATGGACGGCTCATCGGGATATAACCAGATAAAAATGCATCCAGAAGACCAGAAGCACACAGCCTTCAGGACTCCTCTTGGTATATTTTGTTATAAAGTGATGCCCTTCGGTTTGAAGAACGCCGGTGCTACTTATCAGAGGGCCATGACAAAGATCTTCGACGACCTTATACACGAAATCGTTGAATGCTATATCGACGATCTCGTGGTTAAAAGCAAATCATACGAGGAACATCTCGAGCATCTGAAGACTGTATTTCAACGCCTTCGGCAATACAACTTGAAGATGAACCCTCTTAAATGTGCGTTAGGGGTTTCCTCGGGAAAATTCCTGGGATTCGTTGTTCGACACCGAGGTATTGAAATAGATCCGTCAAAGATTAAAGCGATCATGGAAATGCCTCCGCCGAGGACTCTCAAACAGCTGCGGTCTCTCCAAGGGAAACTCGCATACATACGGCGATTTATAGCTAACCTTTCAGGAAAGTGCCGTCCTTATAGTCACCTGATGAAGAAGGGAACCCCATTCATTTGGGATCAAAAATGCCAAGGCGCACTGGATGAGATCAAGCAATATCTGCAGAACCCGCCGGTGTTGGCTGCTCCGGTTAAGGGGAAGCCTCTCATTCTTTATACAACCGCCCTCGAAGGTTCCTTAGGCGCATTATGGGCACAAGAGAACGATCAAGGGAAAGAAAGAGCACTCTACTACTTAAGTCGAGTTCTGCTGGGGGCAGAAAGCAACTACTCTCCCATTGAAAAACACTGCCTGGCGTTGATCTTCGCAATAACAAAGCTTAGGCACTATGCGTTGGCGCACGAAGTCCGTCTTATTTCAAAAGTGGACCCTCTCAAATATCTAATGTCAAAAGACATATTGACAGGGCGACTCGCTAAATGGGCCCTGCTCTTGATGGAATTTTCGATAACGTATCAACCTCTCAGGGCAGTAAAAGGCCAGGCCATCGCCGACTTCCTTGCTGAGCATCCCATACCTGCCGATTCCCCTTTAAATTGCGATCTTCCAGACGAACATGCGTTTGATGCAATCGACGGTGGTGATACCCGATGGGAACTCTATTTTGATGGTGCATCTTCCATGAAGAAGCGCAAACAAAACACCCCTATAATCAAATCGGGGGTAGGCCTCATCTTTGTAACTCCACAAGGAGGGATAATGCGCTTCGCATTTTCCTTAACAGAGCCGAGAACGAATAATGAAGCTGAATATGAAGCTCTGATAGCAGGCCTCGAGATCGCCATTGACATGGGAATTGAAAGCCTCCTCATATATGGGGACTCCCAACTGGTCGTCAGTCAAGTGAACGGTGATTACCAAACATGCAAACCGGAATTGGTAAAATACGGTGAAAAAGTGCAGCAACTGCTAACCCAAATTCCCTCCTACACGTTGGAAAGTATACCGCGCGCGGAAAACAGCAAAGCGGACGCACTGGCCAAACTTGCTAAAGAATTGGCTGACGAGAACCTCGACAACGTTAGAATCGTGATACAAAGCCGTCGAGTGCTCGCCCCAGTGGAAATACATCCAGAATCATATAAAGAAAAGGGAGCGACTGAGCAGACAACCCTACAAATAAAAGACCATGAGAAGACCGAAGACTGGAGAGAAGTCTTCATAGATTACTTCAAGTTCCACCGAATGCCTGAAGAAGCGTCCATAAGACATCAGCTCGTGAAACGAGCTCTGTCTTTCGCCTTCGTCAACAATACTCTATACAAAAGGACATTCGATTCTCTGTAGCTGAGATGCCTAGGACCTGACGAAGCGAGAAGGGTCGTCCAAGAGGTTCACGACGGACTCTGCGGTTCTCATCAAGCGGGCCCTAAGATGAAGTTGAAAATAAAACGGATGGGCTACTATTGGCTCACGATGATTCAGGACTGCATCGAATATGCGAAGCAATGCCACTCATGCCAAATTCATGGGGACTTCATCCATCAACATCCAAATCCGCTACACCCAACAGTGGCTAGCTGGCCATTCGAAATGTGGGGGACTGATATAGTTGGCCCTATCGAACCAGCATCGTCTAAGGGACATCGTTTCATCCTAGCGACGACTGATTACTTCTCCAAATGGGCAGAGGCGGTACCGTTGAGGGAAGTGAAGACGGAGAACATCCTCCATTTCTTCAAAACGCATGTCATATACCGGTTTGGAACCCCAAGAAGGATCATCTCTGATAATGGGCCAGCCAACCGAAGTCATAAAATTAGCCGCTTCGCACAGCAGCACAATATAGACTGGAGATATTCCTCAGTTTATAATCCGCGAGCTAACGGTTTAGCTGAGGCCTTCAACAAGACCTTGACGAAGATCATGAAGAAAACAGTGTCACGAAATAAGAGAGATTGGCACGAAAGATTGCAAGAGGCTCTTTGGGTGTATCGAACTACATTCAAGACGGCCACGAACACAACGCCATACGCGTTGGTGTTCGGTACAGAAGCAGTACTCCCCCTCGAGATAGAGCTACCCTCTCTACGAGTGGCAGTCCACTACGAGCTGACAGACGAAGAAAATGCTCACCTTCGGTTTGAAGAGCTTGATGCCCTTGATGAAATCCGGCTTCTAGCACAACAAAATCTGGAAGCTTATAAAGCAAAGATGACGCGCTCATACGAAAGATTGACCCGACCGAGGACATTTCGCCAAGGCGAACTCGTGCTAGTGGTCAAAAGGCCTATGATCCCCAATCGCGCTAAGCGGGGAAAGTTCGAGCCAAATTATGAGGGCCCATACATCATTGATAAGGTCTACCAGGGTGGGGCCTATCTACTCGTGGACATGCACGGTGAAAGGCCTTTTAGGCCAATAAACGGTCGTTTCCTAAAGAAATACTACGCTTAATGAGCTACGGCCTAGGTCAACGGTAGATGACGACAACTATGTCCGCTCGCTATCTTCTTAAGCCCAAACTCTATAAGCAGTAAATGGCCTTCCTTAATGATGGACCGAAATGTCCTTAAACTAATAATAGACTGAAACGTCTTTATAATACCGCAGCATCCTTAGGCTGACAAAAAAAAAAAAAGGTATATCCATAAGCAAAAAAAAAGGGCACGGATGAAAACCCGAAAGGGCTCCGTGAGTAAAAACAGCAGGGCTACCGGCGAGTGTTCGTGAAAACCTGAAAGGGCGCGACCTCGTAAAAAAAAAAAAGAAGAAGAAGAAGAAAGATTTCCATGTATTATCAAACATGATGCAATCAAGTGCACAAAAGTATGTGGGGTATGGGAGTCGAACGCTGGCGGCTTGGTTCAGCAATGCAAGGTATTACCAATGAGTATGCTGCTAACACCATATGATATATGGAGTGGGATTTGGTAAAACCATATATACTTGTTATAAATATCGTAATTATTATTAATATGGGGAGTTGAAAAATAAGGATCTCAATAACAAAGGGTGAAAGGATCTCAATAACAAAGGGTAAAAAAAAACGGTATGTCCATAAGCAAAAAGGGCACGGATGAAAACCTGAAAGGGCTCCGTGAGTAAAAACAGCAGGGCTACCGGCGAGTGTTCGTGAAAACCCGAAAGGGCGCAACCTCGTTAAAAGACACTTATAGGGTCTTCTCGACCTTATAAGGAGAAACCACCTGCGTGAGATCCTTACGACTCACAAAGGAGCAACACACTTAGGGATCCCCACGATTCCTAAGGAGAAAACACACTTGCGAGATCCTCACGACTCGTAAGGAGAACTCTCTTATGGGACCCTCACGGCTCATAAGATTTGAAAGTCTTAAGTCACAGAGACCTAAACCTGTGCTTAAGCAAACCCCCACAAACTTTCAATATTGCCCTAAAAGTGGCTCAGTATTGACCCTTGTATACAATCCACGGGCGCGAATAAACATTTCCCTAGCCAAATTTCATCCGTAATTGGGAATACGTTCGCATGGTGAACAACCCTTATAAATCCCCTCGATTTATGAGGAGAAAACCCTCCTGTAGGATCCTTACGACTTACAGAGGAACAAAACACTTAGGAACCCTCACGATTCCTAAGGAGAAAATACACCTACAAGATCCTCACGACTTGTAGGGAGAAATACCTTCACGAGACCCTTACGGCTCATGAAGTCAAAAGTCTTAGCCGACAGGACCCTAACCCTGGTCGCTAAGCCTCCTTTGTTCGATAACGACAGAGGCAAATGATGATTCGCTCCTGGCAATATCCCAGTTGTAGCGGTGCTGATGCCGAAATCGGTGTCCAATTTCAGGTTTACGGCGAAAAACCAATAAGCCGCACACGCATACGAGATAGCCGAAATGATAGGGCAACTTGCAATAAAAAGCAGCAAGTAAAATGTATGCATGTGAAGTAGCCGAAATGATTGGGCAACTCGCAATAAAAAGCAGCGAGTGGAAATAAAATAAATAGCCGAAATGATCGGGCACCGCGAGAAATAGCTGAAATGATTGGGCAATCGCGACCTTCGCGATATAAAAGCTGAAATGATAGAGCATCGCGGAAATAAAAAAAATGATTATAAAACTTTGGCCCTACAGTTAAGATCACATCGATCCCTGTATACAATCCAAGGGCGTAAACAAAGAGGGAACCATACTTTCCCAACAGGCTCCGCCAGAAGACGAAGCCAAATCTCGACAGTTCAGTTCAACTCCGAAGAAATCAATATCTTCATCAAATTCCTCGACTCACGGATACAAACACTCCTTGACGAGAGCCTCCTGATTCGCGTCGACCCGCAGAGCCACCAGTGCCCCCGTCGGAACCCTCGACTCGTTTCAAACCCCAAGGAAACAAATAATCCTTGGCGCTTGGGAAACAAATAATCCCAGCAAACTCCTCAACTCACGGATACAAACACTCCTTGACGAGAGCCTTCTGATTCGCGTCGACCCACAGAGCCACCAGTGCCTCCGTAGGAACCCTCGACTCGTTTCAAACCCCAAGGAAACAAATAATCCTTGGCGCTCGGGAAACAAATAATCCCAGCAAACTCCTCAACTCACGGATACAAACACTCCTTGACGAGAGCCTTCTGATCCGCGTCGACCCGCAGAGCCACCAGTGCCTCCGTAGGAACCCTCGACTTGTTTCAAACCCCAAGGAAACAAATAATCCTTGGCGCTTGGGAAACAAATAATCCCAGCAAACTCCTCAACTCACGGATACAAACACTCCTTGACGAGAGCCTTCTGATCCGCGTCGACCCGCAGAGCCACCAGTGCCTCCGTAGGAACCCTCGACTCGTTTCAAACCCCAAGGAAACAAATAATCCTTGGCGCTTGGGAAACAAATAATCCCAGCAAACTCCTCAACTCACGGATACAAACACTCCCTGACGAGAGCCTTCTGATCCGCGTCGACCCGCAGAGCCACCAGTGCCTCCGTAGGAACCCTCGACTCGTTTCAAACCCCAAGGAAACAAATAATCCTTGGCGCTTAGGAAACAAATAATCCCAGCAAACTCCTCGACTCACGGATACAAACACTCCGTGATGAGAGCTTCTTAACCCATGTCAACTGTTCCGCTACAACTGCAGACAGATCCCCGATTCGTCTCAATTTGTAAGAAGAAGTCTCTGACAGCAAGGAAGTCTTGCTTTTTGAGCAATGGGGCCCTGCAAGTCAATCCAAACTGGTCTCTTGCATACTATTCACGGGTCTCACTCTCCGAAGTCGAATTTCGACAAGGAGGGAAACAACCACTTACGAATCCTCTCGACTCGTAAGAGGGAAAATTCTCTTATAAGATCCTTACGACTTATAAGAGAAAACCACGCTTAGGAATCCTCACGATTCCTAAGGAGAAAATCCACCTGCGAGATCCTCTCGATCCGTAGGGAGAAAAGTCTCTATGAGACCCTCACGGCTTATAGAGTTGAAAAGTCTTAGACAGCAGATCTGAACCTGCGGCCTAAGCCATCGCTATCTCTTAAAAAAAAACTAAAAAACTAAGTTATCTGCCAATTATGTTTATCAAAGACAACATGCTGATAATAAGAGAATGCAGAAAGAAAAAGTGCATACAAGACATTGCAAAAGAAAATGTGTATCTTTATTCATTGACTTCAATCAAATACAAGATGAATCGTACAAAGGAATAAAGAATAGATACATATTATTTTAAAGGAAAATTTTACAAATACATTGATACAAAGGCAGCTACTGGGAAGGAAGCATCTTAAGTAGCTTTATCAGTTGTTCGCACACTTCCTTCCAGGCCTTTTCCCGATCGGCTACCACCGCCAGCTCTGCCTCCGCTTGGGCTCGTTGCTGCAAGACCGACGCAAGCTGCTCCCTCACGACTTCATAGGCAGCCTCCCGACTTGGAATATTGCGCTCAGCTACGTCGAGTTTCCGCTTCAAGTTTAGCCCATAGGAGATGCGCTCCAAGAGACCCTCAAAGATAGTCTTCACTTGGGCAGCATTTGCCTCAACCTCGGCGCGCAGATGGGCCGTTTCGTTCGAGGTCTTTTGGCATTCCCTTAATCTTAAAGCTGCTTCTTGCTCCAAGTGGCGGGAGTGCGAAGTGCTTTGCTCAAGCCAAGTTGTGCGTTGGGTGCTCAGGGCTAAAACTTCGGGAGAAGGGCGCGTCGACTCCAGCCGGTATAGACAGGCCTCGATCTCCCTGCAATGATTGACCCAAGATCCGACGACGCCTTCATTATGAAAATTTACGAGCGCCGCCAACATTGGATTAACCTCCACAGCGAAATCTACGGCAGAAGGGAGAGCTTCCATATTGAGCTCTTCAATGTACCCGCTCAGCATGCCCAAACTCATCGCAGCACCCTTGGAAGATGGACGTCTTAAGAAAGGGCCTGCCGGTGAAAGGACGCGAGCCTCAAAGGGGACCGGAGCCGGAACAATAGCTGCAAAACAAAACATGGTTAAACGATGGTTCAGAAAATGTTGAAGAGGTTACCAAAAAAAAAAGGAAATTTATTATACCGGTGGAAACAGGTGGCAAGGCCGGAAGGGCTGGTAGCGCAGCCGATCTTTCTGCTCCCCCTTCGATTTGCAACGCTGCAGTCAGAACAAGAGAGAGTTGGAAATAATTCTACCGCTAAAAAGACAAAGCTACCAATCAGGAACAGTACTCACCAGTGCCACCAGACGGGGAGGCGAATTCAGATGGGAAGGAGAAGTGTGGGAGCAACACTTGATAGAGATGATCAAAAAGCACCCCTGAAAGATACAACAGTGTGACTTCAGTACATAAACTGTATATCTGAAAGATAGGATTAATAAGTTATAAACCCATACCTTCCAACATCTTCGAAGGAGTAAGAGAGGGTTGAGAGGTGACCACCGCCAAGGCAGTCGTTGAAGGCGCTCCTTCAAGCAGTGGGGCATCAGCACTAGCTGCACCTGCATTACGAAAAACTGAACTTGTCAGAAAAGATTGTAAAGTTAAGAAAGGCAGTCACTTGGAGTTTACCTGAGGAGCTCCCGGCTGAAACGGAGGCGACTCCCTCCTCTACCGACATGAGACCACCACCCGTGGCCTCGTCACCCGACTCGATGGGGACCGTCGTCGTGCTAGCAAGACCTGGGGACAGCGGAGGGCCATAGGCGGGAAGGGCTATGATTGGAGTATTGCCAGATTCCAGAGAGGGAGCGGTTGGCTCGTCCTCGGGAATCATGGCCACCTCATCCACTACCCTCTCAGGTTCAGTAGCCGTGGTTGTATCGTCTATCGTCACCAAGGGACCGCCGACCTCGAGCGCCTCAACCGCCACCACCCTAGACTCAGTTATAATGATCATATCATCTGCCACCGCTTCAGGTTCGGCATCAATGACCTTCTCGGCGGCGGATCCCTCAACTTCTGTTTCAGGCACCGTGGCCCCGACGACGGTGCCTACCGTCGGTTCAGGTTCGGCAGGCGCCGCTTCCGCCGTTTCCTGGGGTCCGACGGTCTCCGCCTCCCCCTCAGTTGGACTTGGTCCTGCAAGATGGAATGCATATGAGCCAATGGCTTTATAATAATTCTTACAACAAGGTTCTGAAAGAGATGCTACCTGAAGGGGATTTATTGTTTGCACTTCGGGCCGCGCGCGCCACTTGCCTATAAGCAGTAGACAGGGCGACAGGGACCTCTCCAGAAGGAGTGTCAGCGCGAGGAATGGTACTGGGACCCGCTCCCGCGGCCAAAGCAGCTCTACGCGCCCTTGCTTCGCGTCTCAACCGCTTCCGCTTCTCCCGAGCCGTTGAGACGGATGCCACTAGAGCTTCCCTAATTGAGGTGTCCTCGTCCGTGAATAGGGAAGCCTCTAAGGTTTTCAGGGCATCCCTCGTCGTTTTGTCAAGCCGAGGCTCTTGCGGCAACTTTGACGAGGCCGGAACTTCAGTAACAGGCTCGGGAAGGATCCCCACATCAACTGATATAACCCCTGCTAAGAAACGAAAGAAGGTTAGGTTGACCATCATAAAAAGACAAAAAACTTTCCTTATAAAAGAGAAAGGAGTGAAACATACCAGCGCCTGCTAAGGCACGCTTCTCCTCCTCCTCCTGGAAGGTTTTCAGGGAGGCAGCAATAGCCTCTTCAGTAGAGACGCCTGTTGAAAATGGAGCAAATGTTAGTTAAATATAATAATACAAAGTGCAATGAAATAACAAATAAAGCGTCTGATGATTACCGGACTCAGCAAGCTTGCTTAACATCGCTTCAAACCTCGCCGATCGCTCTGAAGCTGCAATGGCGGCAGCCAGATTGGTGTCCGCAGGATCTACCACGAAACCCTCATTGCTGCCGTATTCACATATGGCCTCGGCGGGAGGAGCCGCAGGATTTAAGCTGAGGATCGCGTCGAGGGATAGGGTGGACTTCTTCTTCTTCTGCCCGCCAGCTTTAGATCCACCCGGAGCAGCTTTGCGCTTGGCAGTCACTTTAGGGCGGCGTGTCCCGATATCCGCTCCTGCGCCAGACTCTGGCGATACCACTTTAAATGTCTTTGTAGGAGCACGGGGCGCCGGTGGTGCATCCACCGTAGTAGGCAGTGGCAATCCACGCGGGGGGGCCAACACGCGTGGTCGGTCGGCTCCGGCCTCTTTTGGCGGAGGGACGACCGGGCGCCTTGGCTGCAAGGGAGCCTTACGATCACCACCAGGAGGCGCACCCCTACGGTCAACTAGCAAGCGTTTCTCCATTAAAATGATTGGGCCCATAGCATGCGCATACCAGGCTACATATAGATGGATTATTTTAGGGGCACAGCTAGGCTCACTAATAAAAAAATAAGAGCCTGTATTGAGCCGGGTGAAATGATGCATAGCATTCCTTATTCCCCCTTGGTTGGCCGCGGGTGTTTCCAGAAAGGCATCCATCGGGATTCCTTGATTGTAACTCGATTGTCGGGCAAATCGATGTGGGTTATACCTCATAAAGAGGGCCGTCTCATTCTGCCTAAATACTAGGTAGCCCGGCCGAATGGAGTAAAGATGAAGGATTTCCCAAGCCTTCAGTACAGAAACCCCGCCCTTAAAGTCATCACGCAGCGACACCACTGACTTAGTGGTCTCGGAGCCTATGGTGATGACCTTATCCACAAAAGAAGTCTTCGCTCCGACTAGATGTGAACGCAGGAGCAGTCCCCTAGACTCCCGCGGAGGTGCAACCACGATTGAAGCCCCGACCAACCGCAAAATTCTTGGGAGTTTGAATTTATCAAAGAACGGAGGAGTCTTATGGGCACCAAACACCCCGCGCACATGCAGCTCCATCCAAGAAGTGAAGTAGTGCATCGGGAAGTTAGCAGGCTGTACCCCAGGCTCATTAGCATCCGCCGCTACGCTAAGTCCATTGTAAAGGTAAGCCAGCCCGGCAATCCCTACCGATAGCTGCAAACCAGCCGCCATTCGATGCGCCGGGTAAAAGACAGAGGACCGCATGAGGCGTGGGTGCATGGGGAGCGCGAAGCTGCATAGCCATAGACCCAAGAACCCTATGAAAAAAGTCTCCTCGTCCATGCCAGGAACGGCGATCTCTGAGAAAGGGACGCTGGCAGTGCCCGGGAAATAAAAATCCCGCTGGTCATTTTCCAATGAAGGTCGGCGGTCCAAGCCGAAACCAAAGGGGTCAGCAAGCTGAGCGAACTTCTCGCCCTGCTCTGATAGGAACTCCGGGCGGATAAAACGAGCAATGAAATCCGTGAAACTGACGCCCCGGTCGCCCGATTCCAAATGGAGTTCCTCATAAATCTCCAACACCTTCACCAAGCCCGGGTGCTGATGCTGAATGGCATTTTCCGGAGTTAAGTCAAATACAAGCTGCTTGGTGGCGAAGACATACTCGTCTGGAGGAAGCAGCTCCTCGTAGTGTTCTCCCCTCATTGGCAGACCTGAAATTTCAGCAAACTCCTCCAGAGAGATGGAGACTTCCCTATCCGCTGTCAAGAAGGTATGGGTGGGGATATTCCATTGTTCGATGAAGGCCTTTATCCACCACGTCGGAGGAGAGGGATACTCGAAAAGCGAGACGTAGACAGCTGAGTATAAGCCAATCGTCGTCAGGAGAGCCCTCTTCATCGCCAAAATGTAACGGGCCCATGGCAGATATCCGGCAAGCGGTCACGGAGTCAATCCAATATTGTAAGCCTGTCCCCAAGGGCGTGCTTCACCCTGACAGATTCGCCTCCCCAAGATATCTATAGCCGGCGGCGGCTGCACCGGAATGGCACCGATTGCAGGCTGAAGGAGGTCGTCGGCATTCCAATTTTTAACCTCCACGGCATACTCCACCGGGGGCTTGTCCGCATAAGGGATCGTAACTATGGGCTCAGAAGGCGAAGCGGAGCTGAAGCTGCGACGGCCTTGGATGATTTGGCTGTACCACCTTCCCCACAAATGGAGTCTCTTGTACTCTGGATCATGATCTTTAATCAAGGCGAACGCCACCCGGTCCACTGGTGCATGTGGGAACCCTCCTTCCGAGCGAACGAAGGGAAAAGACAAGTCGTCAGACATGTTTTCTGTGGAAAGACAAAAAAAATATATATCATTAGTGGCCTAACGCTTGGCATTTTAAAAAAAAATAAATAAAAATCTTGCTCCACACTGTGATGCAGTGGGTAGGGGACCAAAGGGGGACCCACAAAATCTAGATGACGGCGCATCATTTGATAAGACAAGTCCCATCATTGGATGAGACTGTCAGTCAATGAAAAAGACCCCCAAAAAGAATATCCCTATTGGGAGGGGATCCCTAGAGACAAGGAGAAAATCTCCTCTTTTTAGAGCAAAGCTCTATCACAGAGTGACATTTGTCAGACTCTGGTCCCAAAGGAATAAAACTTCTTAAAAAGAGCCTAGCTCTGTAGTAGTAATAAAAAATTATAACTCCTAGGAATTAAAATTTTTGGGATCTTAAAGATCCATGAAAACTTTTAGGAGTTCTCTATTTGATCTATGAGCATGGCTCTGTTCATGGGTTAAAACCCAGGAACCAGATCTCTGTAAATTTTTTGAGAGCAAGGCTCTGTTGAAGAAACCCCAAAGGGGTTTTCTTTAGATCAAAGATCTACAAGAGCAAGGCTCTGTTAATTAAAATTAATTTAAATTTTTATCTAAGAGTGATTCTAAGTTCTGAACTTCAAAGTTCTTGGGAAGAAGCAAGAGCAAGGCTCTAAGAGTTTTAAGCAAGAGCAAGGCTCTGAAATTCAAATTCTTGAAATTGGTAAAGAATTACCAAGGACCAAGAGTCCTATTTATAGACGCCTGCGTCTCTTCACCTGATCTCAATGATCCAACGGTCGGGGTCTTGCCACCGCTGCACTCACGTGCGCGCCACGTGAGCGCAACGGTGGGGGGGCATTTGTTACCCCAATCAGAGCAAGGCTCTGCTTAAATTTTGAAAATTCAAATTTTGAAGCAACGCTTCAGTTCCCGTGCGCTGCGCGCAACGCGCCACGTGTCAGAAGTTGACACGGCAGCACAACGCCCAAGGCGGAACGTCCAATCAGAGCAAGGCTCTTTAAAAAACATAAGCAATGTTCAACTGCGCAAGCGCACGACAGCGCGACACGTGTCTGCGCAGTTGCGCAAGCGCACCGCTGCGCGACACGTGTCTGCGCAGTTGCGCAAGCACTGTTGCGCAAGTGCACATCTGCGCGACACGTGTCTGCGCAGTTGCGCAAGCACTGTTGCGCAAGCCTTCCACTGCGCGACACGTGTCATTCATTGCGGAGTTGCGCAGAAACAGAATGAAAATTTAATAAAATCTTTTCTGTTCTTTCCAAAACCAAAAGATTTTCTTCTGCCTTTGGATCAAAGATCCAGCGGTGGGAAAACTCCCAAAATCATTCAGAAAAGATCTTGTTAACAAATTCAGCAAATTTGTGAACACTATAAATAGGACCCCAGACCTCATTCGATGGGCATCAACTTGGATAATCGACTTCTAGCAAAAAGAAAAGAAAAGAGAACTCTTGGAGATTATTCAAGAACAAAAAAAAAGAAAGGTAAAAACCCTTTTTTTAAGAGAAAAATCTCTGAAGAACAAAGGATTTAAAAAAAAAGGGAAATAAATAAAAATAATAAAAATAGTGCCTTGCACTTGTTATGAACCTCTGGTTCTCAGATAAATAAATAAATAAAAATAATAAATAGTGCCTTGCACTTGCTATGAACCTCTGGTTCTCTGAAACAGAAAGAAAGAAAAGATTTCTTTCTTTTCTTTTCTTTGATCTAAATTTAGATCAAGAAATTAAAAAGTGCCCTGCACTTCTTTTCCTGAATCTAAAAGATTCTTGGTGCTTTGCACAAATGCAATGCATTATTTGAAGGGCTAGGCCCAAGTTAAAAAGACCTAGCAGGTCAGAATAAATTGCAAAGCAATAAAAGGGCTGGGCCCAAATAAAATTGATGCTCTGCATCCCTTTTGGGCAAAGCCCAAATAAAAGCAAAAGAAATGCAAGAGCAATGGACTTAGCCCAATCGTGGCCATAAGTCCTTAAATTAAATTGACTGAGCAAAATGGCTCTCCTAAATCAATCTACGACTGGTTCGAGGGTACATCTCCGAACTCCTTTGACATCTATCGTTGTAATTCCTCAACGACGTCAAAGAGGTGACGGGTCCCAACGACCACACACCCATATGGACTGCGAGGTCCTTAAATTCGTGGACCGAAACGTCCCTAAACTAATATCGGACCGAAACGTCCCTAAACTAATGATGGACCACTACGTCCCTAAACTGGAGATGGACCGAAACGTCCCTAAACTAATGACGGACCACGACGTCCTTAAACTGGCGACAGACCGAGATGTCCCTAAGCTAATAACGGACCACTACGTCCCTAAACTAGAACAATAGAGCCAATCGCTCTTTTGCCGGATCTAAACGGTCCCGTTTAAGTTGATCTTAGCCCCAAACACGGCTAACGTATCCTTAAACATTTAAATGGATTATAAAACTCCCAATCAACTCTGGTTCGAGGGTACATCTCCGAACTCCTTTGACATCCGTCGTTGTAATTCCTCAACGACGTCAAAGAAGTGACGAGTCCCGATGGCCATACATTAAATTAATCACTACGTTAAGTGGATCTTAGTCTAAAACAGGACTAACGTATCCTTAACGAACGTTTAAGTTGATCTTAGTCGCAACGCGACTAATGCATCCTTAAACTAAAAACACCAAACCCAAATCTTAGTAAATACGGATTTGGACTAATCCACGTCCTACAGGCGACGGCATTACTCAGTCTCCGTATACAATCCACGGGCAACCACAAACAAAACAAACACCCACGACACGAAGTGAAATTCTGGAGAAGGAGAAAGTTGTTACCGCGATGCGGTAGCGTAATTAACTGCAGGGGCTTGCGCCCGCAGGGAAGAGCGTCCCCACAATCAAAAACCCCTCATCCTGAGGGGGAATCTGACGAAGTCTGCTACATCGGCCGCATCCGTCTAAACCTCCGATACATGGTGCCATAAATCAACTTGGCATCTTTGGAGAGGTAGACGGATAAAACCATATAGCATCTGCCCCGAACCCCAGGCACGGACGCGAAAGTCCGGGCCGCCGTTCGGAGGGGAACAATCACATATTCGTATTATTTTCGGTCCCGCACATATCACATATATGCTCCTATTTCATTTTGCCTGAGCTAGTAAACCTCTGTGTAGGACTCTAAAAACTCGTCAATACGCCGGCAGTAGGTGATGATCATATCAGTCACCCACAAGCCGTCAGTGGTACTAGCTGGACGTAACGGCTACCTGGGTATTGAGTGATCAGAAGATAAACAAGCATGCCTGCTCATACTCCTGTAAAGTCTGTCAGTAACACTACCGTACAGTCCGGTCTCTTCATCTGATAAGTCGCATATCTAGTCTAGAGATGGTAAACGTCAGACCCCAGTAACCGATAAGTCATGCCGATGTGAGGCTCATAACGGGTCGAGAAACTACTGATAACATTTACCAGTAGATCTCCGAATCAGCCCTGGCCAGGGACTTCCTGTTATAGCCAATCGAGCACAGCGCAATATCAACCCCCAATACCCGGAGAGATGAATCCCCTCCTATCGCTCATTGCCTCCATGTGATTCAGGACTGTATCCAAAAGCCACCGTTTTGCACGTTCTCTTGAACGTGGTAAGGTGGAAATCAAAGCACTGTGGGAATCACACAAAACTCTATGACGATCTCGGGTCTACAGACCAACCTGCACCAGTGTCACCAGAGAACTGCTATCTGACGATAAGTATAATACCAATTAGGAGTTCTCGGCGAGTCCGTTCAGTGTATCCAGTCTCCACTGAGCACCCGCATACCATCTTTGATGTCAAACACCAATAAATGTGGGATCATCCATCGCCGATCATATAGGTCAAGAAGCATATACGCTAGTCTACTCTGGAATATCGATATCCTGTCTTGATACACTCTCGACTAGGAACAATTAAAGGATGTACTTGTGGACACTTGTCCCACTAGTATGATCTCCATCATAGTCCTAGTAGTCAAGTACACATTCTAAGGGCTTTATCAACATGTGAGAGCAAGACAGTATCACAATACAAGTCTACATATTAAGACAAAGAGCAACCAGATAGCATACTATCATGTCGAGCAAGAAATTCCTCTCTATATATGTCCAAGTATCGACTATAATATACATCATATGTATAATAATGGCCTCTAGGGCATACACATAACTAACATCAACATCTAAAGTGCATTGATTATAGGAACATATTTTACAACATTTTTCTTTTATTGTAAACGGACAACTACTTGAAGACAAAATAAAGTGCAAAAAAGAGAATTAATTTGAAACACGGAGAGTAACAAATTTCTTATTCTTCCACCGTCTGTCCCAATTAAGGATAAAGGAGGATTTAGGTAGCTGACAGCCAATGTAAACCATAATCAGCTCTATGAAATGAATCTAAAGATTATTATAATTTATATAGAAAGTTAGAAACAAAGTAAGAAAGAAGATATATATGTATATGTATGTGGGTGTGTATGTATGTATAGATATATATAAACTTGCTAAAATGAGAGAAAAGAAGAATAGAGACCTAAGTAATGTTAAGTGCATTAATAGTCAGGATGAAAGAATGTTAGTCAAGAACGATGAAATTAAAAATAGATGGAGGAGTTATTTTCATAATTGGTTAATGAAAATAATAATGTTAAAGTTAAGGTAGAAACAAACAATTTATGTAGTAATAAAAACGTTACGTATTGTCGTAAGGTTAGGCTTAATGAAATGAATGATGTTTTAAATAGATGAAAATGGAAAAAAAGTAGGTCCCGATGATATAGCACTAGTGTGATTAACCAAGTTATTTAAATAAAACTATAGATACGAAAAATTTGCCTGATGAGTGAAGGATAAGCACCTTGATACATATCTCTAAGAATAAGGGAAATATACAAAAGTGTTCGAATGGTCGTGGAATTAAGCTTATAATCATACAAGGAAACTTTAGAACATAATAATTGAATATAGTTTAAGGAAAGAAACACCTATATCAGGAAATCAATTTGATTTTATGCCTGGAAGATGCATCATAAAAACAATTTTAACTATTAAGGAGGTTGATGGAGAAATGTAGAGAGAAAAAAAGAGATTTACATATAGTTTTTATTGATATAGAAAAAGCTTACGATAGGGTCCTTAGAAACTAATATGGTGGTCTCTAGAGAACAAACTAGTGTCTCATAGGTAAGTTGATGTAATTAAAGTTATGTATGACAGAGAAAAGTACTAGAGTGGGGATGGTAGGAGAAGAGATGGAGTCATTTCCTATTGCTATAGTTTACATAAATGATCATATTAAGTCTTTTATCTCTTTACATTAGTTATGGATGAGCTTATTAGGGATATTCAGAACGATGTTCTAAGGTGTTTGTTGTTTGCTGCTGATATTGCTTTAGTAGATGATCTAAAGATGAGATACTTTCTAAAGTAGGAGAATGAAGAAATGACTTGTAATCTAATGGAATTAGAATTGACATAATAAAAACAAAATATATTGAATATAATTTCAGCAAAATAGTGCGAAGGGAGGAACGTACGGAACAAATTAATGGTCAATATATACATAGAAATATTATTTTCGTTACTTAGGATCTATAATAAATCATGATGGGGAGATCGAGTAAAATGTAGCTCATGATATCAAAGTGGGATGGTTGTAGTGGAGAAGTGTTTCAAGAGTTCTATGCGATCGCACGAAACCTTCGAAATCGAAAAGAAAATTCTATAGGACGACTATAAAGCCGGCACTTTTTATGGATCAGAATATTTGGCACTTAAAAACTTGCCCAAAAATGAGTGTGGTGGAACTGTTGAAATGAGAATGCTTAGATGGATGCACTAAAGGAATGAATATATTCATAATATGTTGGAGCCTGCTTTCATAGAAAATAAGATGAGAGAACCGATTGAAATGGTTCAAACATACGCAACAATGACTAGTAAATTTTAAAGTTAGAAGAAGTGACAATTATAGTTAATGGCACAAATAAGGATAATGGTAGACATAGTCGAACATGGATAGAACCAGTTAAGAATGATATGTTATAATCCAGGAGATGACCTTTCACAGAGCAAAATGGAAGAAACTAATTCATAGAACCGACCCTTAAAGTTTTGCGATAAAGACTCGTTGCAGTAGAAAGTAACAGATGATAGAAAAAGAGAATGATCTAAGAAAGAAATCATTCAGTTTGCATGTGTGGTCATCATTTACTCCCCCTTATTTTAGCAGGCGCCAGTCTTCTTCATCTGGCCGCTTTGCATCAATATGGATCCAATAATCCATTGGGTGTACATTCAGAGACGGAAAAAATTGTTTCTTACCCTTATTTTTATGTAAATGATCTAGTAGGTCGGGTAGCTTCTGTTATCGTTTTTTCCATTTGGATTTTTTATGCTCCTAATGTTTTGGGACATTCCGACAATTATATACCTGCTAATCCGATGCCCACCCCGCATCATATTGTGCCGGCATGCCATTCTTCGCAGTATACCTGATAGGTCGGGAGGTGTAGCCGCAATAACACCAGTTTCTATATCTTTGTTGACTTTACCCTTTTTTAAAAGTATGTATGTGCGTAGTTCAAGTTCTTGCCTGATTCATCAAGGAATATTTTGGTTGCTTTTGGTGGATTGCTTACTACGAGGTTGAATCGGATGTAGGCACCATTTGTGACTAATGGACAAATTTCTTCTTTCTATTTCTTCTTGTTCTTTGCCATAACGCCCATCCCAGGGGTTGGAAGAGAAATTCCAAATTCTTATACACACATACGAACACATGCAAATAAGAAACAAAAAATAGTAAATATAACATCAATAACATTTTCTTTTGCTCAAGATATAATATAGTAATTCTTCTATATTTTTAGTTATTATGATTTTTACAAGGGTGCTTTTTATTCATGTATAAGTTGGCAAGTTTGCTTCTCCTATAATGATACCAAGTATCTAGAAATAAATATAATTTACTTTTCCCTACCTCCAACAAGCAATAACCTTCAGCCTGCTGGCACATGATCAAAATTTAAAATCAGATATAGACACCCTTTTACTTGTGGATGCACATACTTATTTGAGTAATGGGTATACCACAATCTCTAATCCCTTGAATTTTGAAGGAGGTTAGGGAAATGCATTAGATCCAATTTTCCAAAAACTACGAGTAGGTTGAAAACCTCAAATCACTTATTACTCACTTTCAGACATTATGTTGATTCCCACCATCTTACCCTGCCCATAACCTATAGTCTTCATCGCCTATCATTTGTAGCTTTATCAGCCAAAGGAGAGTTTATCAGCTCAACTTAGAGCATCGATTCCCACAATGTGCAATCTAGATCAACACAAAATCTAGCTAACCAATTTGACAGTTGATCTAAGTGTTTATGAAATCTCTAAAGTAGACTATTGACTGATTTGGCACTAAAGAAAACCAACGCATCTCAAGGATGTTTAGAAAAATCAACTGTGTGGTGGATGCACACTGAAGAATAATATACGTACATACGTTCACCTTGGTTACTCATTTTGGGGGGAAGAATCGGAAAGGCTATTCTCATATCCAATGGATTTCATTTAAAGGAGATAACTAAGAGTTTGTTTCTCTTGCACCTATTAATCCATCTTCTCAAAATGTTTTAACCCAAAATTTCAAACTCATATTCCTCTTGCAACTTTTCTCTCTTCTTGCATCTATTGAAATTCGTACCTTCTTCTAGCAAAGGATTCCTTCATGTCCTCAACATCCCCCCCCCCACCCCCCCTACCAGGGTGGAAAGTAGAGGTTGAAAGGTTTTTTATTAATGAAGTTTTTTTTATGGAAAGTCCTAAGCAGCATGGATTCAGATATAGATATGGGCACGATACGAGTCGGATATGCAGATATGCAATTTCTCTAAAATCTAGGATATGTTTTGTTGGGATGCGCTGATCTGTTTTTTATATGTATATAAATTATCACATTAAACCATCATTTTAGCAACCTACACTAAGAACACAGCCAATTTGTTAGTGTTGGTGCGTAGATTGTGGTGTTTTAGCCGTTGGTACATGTTTGATACGTCTAGAATAGAATATACAATTTGAGAACGTGCCAAAATGAGTTCCGCATATGTTCTCGACGAATCCGAAAGAATCCTATATGGATATGAATCCTATAGGTATCCGATACGGATATGTCTCCTCATCGGTGAGTTCGTGCAACATAAGGAAACTCAATAGCTAGTACTTCCTACTTCCTTTGGAAAATACTTCTTACTTCCTTTAGAAAGTACTTGCTATCGACTTTCTGTTCTATCCTTAATTTCTACTACTTTCTTTTTGCCATACAGGCACTGTTATAAACTTATGAACAATCAAGACCATTAGATACCAGTTCCTGGGTTGATTAAGATCGCAGCAAGATACGGTGCTGTCTTTGAAGTGAGTTTGTCCAATGTGTTTTCAATATTTAACTTCTACTGCTACTCCAAAAAGCATCTTCATCCTTTGGCGTAGATATAGCTTGCTAAAGGTATTGCATTTCTTTGTTTCCACCTTATTCGGAAAACACCTATGGTATATTTAAATAATATTGTGAAGGGATGCGGTGCAAATGTTGCTGCCAAGCTTGAGAGCATGGAGCCATGCTGTAGTGTAAAAGACAGGTAATCTTTAATCTAGTTATTTTAATTAGTTTCAAACTGAATGAATAATGCAACCTGAACCTATAATAAATGAATTTACAGGATAGGGTACAGCATGATATCAGATGCTGAACAAAAGGGGGCTATAACTCCTGCAAAGGTACTAAATACAATTCCCTCTACATTCTTCTCTTTTGAAACTCTTGTATTTGTGCATTTATGGGAAGGAAGTATTTGATTCTGATCCTTACGTACCTTTTGAACACATCTTACATGCAACCCTTTAATAGCTAGTGAGGGCCAAAGTAATCCTATCCCCCCCACCCACCCACCCACCCCCCACACACACAAACCAGTAGTTATATTTGTATCAAATTTAAGAATTACTCATGCAAGGTTTTGAAATCACGGTGCTGATTCCGGTTTTGGTAATGGGTGGTCATTTTTTGGGATTGAAATCTCGGATCAGATATCTAATTTTCTTTTATAGTTTGACCAAAATATTTTTTCAAAATTAGTTAAAGTTTTAAATATATATTAAATATAACTATAAATAATTTGCATGCTTTTTACTAATTAATGAAGTCCAAAATGGTTTCTTAGATAACGATAATGTAACTATAAACTTTCTTACATTTTCCAGTTTCATGATGCAAAAATAAAAAACCAATTACCCATTAATAAACCCGTTCAATTAATTATTAAGCCCATTAACCCATTAATAAATTTTATACTAAAATCCCACTTGTCAACTGGTAAACCCATTACCAACTACCAAGGTTTACAATGTTGGTATCGATCTTGGTATCAACAAGGTTACTTTGGGATAAAAAAAGAAATGGGCATCACTGACTGGGATTCCATGAGATTTGAAACCTTTGTTCAAATTTTCCGTTGGGTCTATTTACAATGTTGGTATCGAACGGGGCAGGAATGAGGACTGAAACTCATCCTTACCATGCATCTGCTCTCAAACTCTCTGTGGAGCTACAGTAGATGAAATATGAATTGGCAAAATTTCTGTTTGTTATCTAGGCTACAACCTTGCTTATCAATCTTCGTTCTGAAGCTATTTTCTAAATCACAAGCAACTAGTTCCCCCGTTAATTGTAGGTGGTGCCGTGTATCGCAACCATCCTATTTTCATCATCTATTCTCCTTTTCCTTTTCTTAGCCCTTAAGCCTGACCTTTTGAGGATTAATGCACCTTATAATCAAGCTTTATTTCTTGAAACCTTAATTACTTATTGAATCAACTGCTTTTGTTTTTAATGTGTATATCATATCCCGATTCTGCAATGTTTTTTGCCAAACTCATCATGCTAAAGTAGAGGCTTTAGATGATATTCATTATTTACCATTTTCTATGACTAATACCATTTTAATATACAATAGATTCAGAAATTTAATACAAACAAAATAAAACCTTGTGGGCAATTGAGTCAAATATTCCTTCATATAGGAAGATACAGCATTTGGTGCAGTATAAAAGATAAGTTAAACAGTATTTTTCAAACTGTGTTGAACATTTATGGTAAACAACTGACAAAAAAACTTGCACTTGGACATGTGCAACGATGCCCCAGTTAGAAAAGGTGACAAAATTGTAGTGTTGGCGCAACTAGAGTCGGGGTAGACCTAAACGAACGTGGATAGAGGCTATTAAGAACGATATGTTGATTGTTAATTTAACAGAGAAAATGATCATTCGCAGAGTAGAATGGAAAAAAGGATCCATATAGCCGACCCCAAAAATTTGGGTTGTAGGCAGATTTTTCGTAATGTGGTTTCTTTTAAGTGAAGAAAATGCCATGAGTCCATGACCTGTCTTTACATATTTTGGAATGTAGTTAAATATAATTACACCCTTGAAATTTTTGTAACTGTTCATTTAAGCCTTCTTTCCTACAGCTCTTTTGCTTCCCCTCAAATTATATTGCTTCATATTCAAATTCCCTACTTCAAAGAAGCATAGATCATGTTTTTCTTTGAACCTCTCTCTCTCTCTCTCTCTCTCACACACACACACACACACACACACACTTCATTTACATCTTTTGAATCCTTCTGCTGTATGATGTAAACTCTTTTCTTTCTCGAAGTAAAAGATAATGAAATATAGAGAATGCAACCAAATGTATGGGAAACGTCTCATCTTTAAAATAAATTCTATTTTTTCAGACTCATATTCTTCGGATGTATGCTCATTATACGTGGACTTTTTTCTATGTAGCAGTTTCTTCTGAGTCTAATGATATTGTGCATATCATTTATTGGTTTTCATACCGCAGATATCTAGTGAGGAAGCTATTGAAACAGCAAAGCAGTTGGCTCTTCAGGAAGGATTGCTGGTAAGTTGTGTTAGATTTCTCATTCTTTACTGGGTTTGTGTCTCAGATTTCAGTTATCTGTTTTGATCATATGACCGCAGTTTAGTTTTTTCACTCAAGTTGTGGGATTATTATACCAAGGCCATTGCCTATATGATGTGCGGGAGCTGTGGATTGTTCTGTTACAAGCAAGATCTATAAACATTGATTACAGAAAATGTTGTTCTCCTATATATCATCATCATCATCATCAACGTCGTCATTTGATTTTAGTCAATAAGTTGGTTTATATATTTAAAACTGTAATAAAATTAGTTATGCCAATTATTTTATTCCTACTTTCACGGATGCTAGAGGAAGATTGGTATCATTGTTGTGGAAAACGGAAAGCGCGGTGAAGTGGGAGGGTAGGGCTTGGGCTTTGGCGGCAAAAAGTGGAAAGATTTCTTAATAAATTAATAAATAATTATAATGGAAAAATTAGATATCAGGGGCATACAAAAACAAAAACAAATATAGAAAAAAATGAGATGTCTTTCTTTTATGATTTTTAGTACACTGACTCCTAAACGGTGTTATTATCTCTATAGAAATTGAATTTATTCCAAACTACTACATGTCAATGATTTTTTCTTTCATGGTTTCAGTCATGGTTTGCAGTAAAAAAAAAAAGGTTAAATAAGAGGTATTCTCAAAATAGAACATTACCGAAATGAAAAAAGTTCTGGACGTTAAAAAAGAAAAGTGTTTGTTTTGTTAAAATAGCGAAGAGCTTGCTCTTATAACCAATGAGGTTTCGTGTTAATTGGCTGAAAGCGAGAGGGGATTCCTTGCAATTTATGACATTGTTTTCAAATTTGTAAAACTAATATTTATACTATAAAAGAATTATGCTATCAAAATCTGCACTTGTTTATCAATCAAGTTTTACTATGTTTTAACCAAAATTCAACACTCAAAAGTGGAACCAAGACGGAGGGGAAAAGTGTGTGTGTTCGTTCAAATTTCAGTTTCTAATAGATAGCATAGAAAGTGTGGGTTTTTATGAAGTCGTTATCCTATTTTGCTCGTTCCAGCATGTGTCACATGCTTGTGTACCTTTATGTTTTGTTTCCAAATTTGTGTATGGTAACTTAAGTAACATAGATTCGGATACATACGGTTCGGATTTGTAGATTCACAATTTTCCAATAACCTAGGATATGGGATGAATATTAATTTATCCATTCAAATATATGAATAACATTCTAACCTATCTAGACATGAGAGAGAGAGAGAGAAACAAAAGTTATGATTGTAGCAAATCTAGACTAATTATATGAAAAATTTCACTACAAACAATAATAAATTGTAAATGTCTTGGTTATTTATGCATGTTCTATACATTTAAAATACACTATAAATCCTATATGCATACGAATCCGTATCGGATTCGTCATCGATGAACCCGTGCAACATAGATGGTGACAGTTGCACCCAATTGGCCAATACCTACGTGAACCTAAATATTGAATATTGATGTCGATATTGAAAAAGAGGAACAGTATAGCGCTTCACATCTGCAAAGTGTGAACAACGCTGCATAAAGCATAAGCTGCATCAAAATTTTAATTTTATAGTTTTAAGAATTACGAAAGCATATTCAATAAATTACAGTAATGAGGGGAAGGATATCAGAAAAATAGTAATCTTTTTTTTATTTATACAAGTCATACTAACAAGCACAAGAAAGAAAATCTTGATTTTTGTTTAATATGTGTGCATCAATACATCATAAAAGCAGTAATTAACTTGGCATAACAAATTGCAAACATAATCAGATGACATCTATGATGCCATAAGTCTTACAAAAGTAATAAAAGGAACTTGATAAGTCATACTAAAAGCTCATGTCAATTCTTATCACACGTTAAAACCAAAGTCTTAAACATCCATCTTTCAAGGCGATAAAACTGTTACACATCTTCCCCAACGTTCAAGGTGGAGAACTCTTAAATTCAACACTCTGTGTAAGCTTTTTTTGCAAGAACATAATCATCGATCCTTTGCTTTATTGGATTTTATATCTTTATGATTGAAGTGTCTGTTCTTCACAGACTTATAAACTGCTATTATCATTGTCTTTTGGATCGTGGTGTTAGTTTTATATGTCATAAGATGCTAAGGGAGAAGGCTCACCAGTGGCAGTGGGGATTTATATATCTCGTCAACGACTTGTTGATTAAAATCTAGGGTAAATTATTTAAGCCGCCATATATTAAAAAAAAAAAATTCTCATGGTTTCCAGGCAAGTATGCAACACTCAAACCTTAAAATTTCATCAAACGCCTTTGAACAGTTTAACAAGTGTAATGGAAAATTAAAACACCATCCAGAAGTCGCATTAAACATCATGCCAATGAAAACTGTCATGAACCAAAATTCAATAACCTATCAAAGTCTTACAAGAATTTAAGATAAATAGAGTACATGTCTATTTAATTAAGCTCATAAAGAAATAGCCTAAGAATCATATTGCCATGTTAAATCTAGGTTCATTTTCCTAAACACAAGGGAGAAATTTACCTACTCATAATAATGAAAGAAAACATGTATAAAATGAAGGAAAACATAATAATGAAACAAAGAAAATTATTAAATTAAAGAAAACTTACTAAAACAGATCCAGAATCTACATTACTTTCCACCCAACATCCAAAATAAAAACTATGGTTTCAAATAGAGAATAAAAATGGCGAGATCCTTTTTACACTCTGTAAAAATAATATTTATATACCTACAATAGAAACCCTAATCCTAAAACAAATCGAAACCGCACGTGAAAAATCAACGACTGATCTTGAAGTTTGGCCGCGATTTAGCGGTCTCGACCTTTGTATTGGCCGCTTTTTAGGGGTGATATTTCGTCTTTATGCACTCCAATTTTGTCTATGGTTTCTTGGTTCAATTTGGTTAATTTTTCTTGCATAATATCTTGAATCTTTTGACATCTCTCTGCAGTTGCGTTGATCCTCCATCAGTTACCATATTACACTGATATTATTTACCGATCTTGATTTGATTTGGCTAAAATATCTCAAAACAAATTTTTAGTGGTATCTATTTTATTTAGGAGAATATTTAGACCAATTAACTCACAAATATTTCATTTATTAAGTCAGCTTGATATATTGTTTTCTTTTCCTTTCCAACTTTTTTACTTCAGGTGGGCATTTCTTCTGGAGCAGCAGCAGCTGCTGCTATGAAAGTGGCAAAGAGACCGGAAAATGCAGGGAAACTAATAACGGTATGTGCGTCAAACACCCACTCTGTTCGTCGACCAAAGTCAGAAAAAGACTCTCAATTCAACTCTAATAACACAGATTATTTTTCTAATTCTGTTCATTGATCAAAACCCCTGGAAAACACCCAATTCAACTTCAAACAACTTGTTTGTGTTGTTTAGAGCAGAAATTGAATGTTTTTAAAGGTGTTTTGGTCGATGAACAAATGGAGTGTTTGAACTAATATATTGTTTGAGGGGTACAAGTGCTACACAAGGCAGACTAAAAAGGGAGGGTCTCTCTCGTGTGTCCTCCTCCCCTCCCCCCCCCCCCCCCCCCGGCCCGCTTTTTCTTCCTTTTTTTTGGGTTTGGGTGGGGGTGGTGCGCGCGTGCACGCGCAATTAACACTTTATAAATTTATACTTATATGAGATTAATTATGCATGCATATCAGTGCAACCAATAACTTAATCTTGATTTCAGGTTGTGTTTCCAAGCTTTGGGGAGAGGTACCTTTCAACAGTTCTCTTCCAATCGATACACGATGAATGCGAGAAGATGCAACCCGAGCCATGAGACCAATTTTTATGAGACCTCTCTTTCATATATTATAAGTCTCCAAATATGTGCACATAAACATTCTCTTCAGTTTATAAAGTTGCCTGCATTAAATTGCTCAAGCTTTTAGTTACAATCTCTTTTGAGATAGCAATTTTATTCTTTATACAATTGGGGTTATTTATTCCTATTTTCTGTTTCTTTCCTTGCATTTATCTAAGAAACTAAAGAAAGGGATCTAGCGTGAATTTACGATTTGTTTTCAGACATAAACTAAGATATTTTGAATTCATGTTCACATTACCTCTTGATGTGCCTTGAGAACATGTGCAAATTGTATATGTGTGTCTTACTCTATACCAATCATTTTGATTTAACTAAATTGCACGGAAATACCATGGACTTTTGTATTTTCTCTTCAAAAATAAATGTCATGTATTTTATTTGCTACAGCATTATCACTACCTTTACATGTAAGTTGCATGTAGATGCTATATGTTATGTCACTGTCCAGTATTGTTATAATAATGATTAATTACAACAATATTCAACCTAACCTCTTGAATTTATATCCTCCCCTGCCTACCCAAGAGATGAACATCATGAGTTCATTCATGAGTTCATTCATGTGTCATGATATTTATGACGTGAGCCCCATTTTTGTATCGGTTGGATAAGAGAGGTTAAGGGGTTGTTTGGTTGCAAGATTATGAAATTTGGATTCCAAAATAATACGGTTGAAAATTTTAGTATTTGGTAATTTGTTGTTCGGTTGGTATTAGATTCCTGGTATTGGATTGGTATATCCTTGTAATCTTTGTTTAGTTGGTGAAAAGAAAATGGGATTTGGATTTGAGGATTTTAGAGAGAGATAGATAGAGAGAGGATTATTAAATAAATAAAATACCTGGGTCCCATCTAAAAGTATAATGAATAGTGTCAAATCCTTGCAAATTCTGCAAATTTTTAAGAATTCAAGATCCTTGTTTTGTGGTGGACCCCTCACAAAAATAAAGTAATCCTAGAAATCCAAATCGCACAACCAAACATAAAATTATGGAATCCTCTCAAATTTTTGGATTCCACGATTCAAATCTTTCATAATCCTGCAACCAAACAGGCCCTAAAAGAGAGTATAAATTCAAAGTGGGTAGGTAAAGTATTGCTCTAAATCTTTGCTTCTTGTGTGCTATTTACCCATGAAGAACTGGTTTTGCCTTTTACTTAGTTCAACAATCTATTCATTTTTCTGTGATCAAGTCGGGGGGGGGGGGGGGGGGGGGGTCGCATGCTGGAGAAGAGAATTTAAACAATAAATTAAATCAAATCAAATCAAATTATTCATGATAAGCTTAAGTGATAAATTATATCAAATTGTACAATGGTCAGAACTCAGTAGACAATACAGTTTTCATTAATGCTGTTGTTTTTAATATTTCATTTTATTTATTATATATAGAGAGTATATTATTTTTTATAACACCCTCAAAATTTTCATATTTTCCGTATTTCACCTCCAAAATTCAATATTCCAATTTTCACAATGAAAACTTTTCATCAACTCAAAAAACCGCATCATGATCCTTACCGTTATTTATTTTATTTAAGGTTATGAGATACTCTCTTTCCCTATGCTTCTCTTTCAATTTCCCAAATCCCAAGCTCGAGTGCTTGATCAATTTAGCAGAGTAGAGAAAATGGATCGTAAAACCTTTTAATAAGTCATTGTTGCTCTGTTGGTCTAGAGGTAAATAAACATTTGGAACTTTTTTCAATTATTCAATCTATTTGACTCAAAGCCTTTGAATATAAGTAATTAAAGTTCATCTTGTGGCTTGGAGGTGTCATAATTTGTGCTAGAAGTACCATAATTCTATCTGCTACAAGCCGTAAATAATGTAGCAAGAAGAAAAACCCTATAATTATCCCTTACGCTATTGGGAAGATAAATGCCGCAGAGTATTTTTCTTATTTACAAAGGCTTTATTGGTTTGTAACTCAGTTTGAAGAATACTCCTACTAGATTTTGTCTATGCTCATTAAGAGGACTTTTTTTTTTATGGAAATCTTGAAAGGTTTGGAGTTGAATTTAGAATATGAAAGTGTGGGGGGTGAAATATGCGAATATGAAAAGTTTTGGCGTTAGCATATATAAAAACCACCAGAGGCAGAATTTTTTTGGGGGGCACTGAGCCATGAGCCCAAAACCTATGCACACCCATGCACACTTTACGCACACGCGCATCCAGAAATTCATGAATTTGTCCCGAAAACGTTAAAATATGACTATTTTTCTCTTGAGATATCGAACTCATGCATCCTTCCCAAAAAGGAAAGTGTTCTGCCAACTGAGCTATTGCTCATTGGTGCTATTGCTGATTGGTCGCCTAAAGGCTTTAGATGATTTTTATGAAAGTGTGCAACTTTTTGCCTTTTTCAGTTTAGATTGTCTTCTAATGACAATTTTTTTTTGATTTAAAAAAACCAAGTTAATGCTCTTGCGGAGGAAAAAAACATAGAAAGATATTTTTTCTAAGCAAGCTATTGTGGCAAACGAGCAACACGTGCGAAAAACGGGCCGCCTTTCTGTATTGCAGCATGAGTCAAAGACAAAGACTTCATCGCTCTCGGCTAAGGAACGAGTACGGACCTCGGTCCCGTCACCGGTCGGTGACGCTCCTTAACCCCACCCCACGCCATCCATTGCGTGTTTCCCACCCCCGATTCGTCTTCCTTCTTCTTTCACGGCCGTGACCGTATCCCTCTATCCATCCCCGCAACCGTGTGCATATAAATTCAATCCCCCTCAATTATTTGGCCGAGATCGATAGAGAAGAAGAAAGGAGAAGAAAATAATGGCGAAATCAATGGAGAAGAAGAGGCCCTTTGATGATATTCGATATTGGCGACCTCTAAGACCCACCGGGAGATCGACGGAAGACAACATCTGACGGAGACCCGAAAAGGGCCTCCATCAGTTGGCGCCGTCTGTGGGAAACGACTCCACAAAACAAAAAGTTGGCCTTCCGATCTCCATACACATGGCAAGCGATCACCCTTAAGATCCAGGTACCAGCCGTCGCTTTCCCCTCACCGGAGGCTCGGACGAGCCCCTTCCAGCAACCATCATCAACGTCCTTGCCGGCCGAATAGACCGACTACAGTCCATCAGTTGGCGCTCGTCCGCGTCCAAATAGCCGGGCCAGGGCCCCAGATCGCCGCTCCTCCGCCTCCAGAAGACTCTGCCCTCATCGGCATGGCTGACCATCGGCAGGCTGCGTCCCATGGCCACGGGTCTCACGAGCCGATACTCTCTGAGCCCCGCTGGGCGTTGTTCTCCGCCAGAAGACGCGACCAGGACCTTGGGACGTCGGGGCCTGAAATTCCATGGGCAGATGCTAATTGGTGCTATCCGTCCACCTCTCCGAAGATACCAAGTTGATTTATGACACAGTGTATCGAAGGTTTAAACGGATGCGGCCGATATAGCAGACTTCGTCAGATTCCCCCTCATTTGAGGGGTTTTTGATTGTGGGGACGCTCTTCCCTGCAGACGCAAGCCCCTGCAGTTAATTACGCTACCGCATCGCGGTAACCACTTTCTCCTTCTCCAGATGGTCACTTCGTATCGTGGGTGTTTGTTTTGTTTTTGGTTGCCCGTGGATTGTATACGGAGACTAGTTTATGTTGTCGCCCGTAGGGCGTGGATTAGTCCAAATCCGTATTTTCTTAGATTTGGGTTTGGGGGTTGGGTTTAAGGATACGTTAGTCTCATTTGAGACTAAGATCGACTTAAACTTATGTTAAGAATACGTTAATCTAATTTCAGACTAAGATCAACTTAACGGGATCGTTTAGATCCAACAAAAGAGCATTTGGGCTCTATTGTTTAGTTTAGGGACATTGTGGTCGATTACCGGTTTAAGGAAATGGTGGTCCATTCCCAGTTTAAGGACATGATGGTCCATTGTTAGTTTAAAGATATCACGATCGAAGTTAAGGACATCATAGTCCGTGAGTTTTAAGACCTCACAGTCAAGGTTAAGGACATCATAGTCCATGAGTTTTAAGACCTCACGGTCAAATGTTAGTTTAAAGACATCACGGTCGAGGTTAAGGACATCATAGTCCGTAAGTTTTAAGACCTCACAGTCAAATGTTAGTTTAAAGACATCACGGTCGAGGTTAAGGACATCATAGTCCGTGAGTTTTAAGACCTCACAGTCAAGGTTAAGGACATCATAGTCCATAAGTTTAAGGACCCCACAGTCCAAGGTTAAGAACGTCATAGTCCGTGGAATGTATGGTTGTCGGGACCCGTCACCTCTCTTAAGACGTTGAAGGATTACAACGACAGATATCAGAGGAATAAAGAGATGTACCCTCGAACCAAGGTGAATTGGTTGAAAGGGCAGATGTGCTCAGTTTAAGATAAGTTGAGGACTTATGGCCAGAATTCGGCTAAGTCCAATTAAAATGTTTAACACATTTTTTGTTCTGGCTATTAAGCCTTTATTTGGGCTTAGCCCTTTTAATAATGCTAGGCATTGGGCTCTGACATTTTTGTCTTGATCAGAACAAATTGTGTTCTGATAATGCACCACGTGGCGCGCCAGGCGTTTTGCGCCAGTTAAAGAACGCATTGCGCTTCTGTCAGGTAGCGCACACGAAGAGGACACGTGTCGCGCTTAGCGCTAAACGCTAGTTCATTAATGCATTGCGCTTTTAATTTATGAGCGCTTTGCACTAGTCTGTTGGCGCGCCAGTGAGTGACACGTGGCGCGCTTGGCGCTAAGCGCCAGCCCATGAGCGCAGTGCGCTGTTTCAGAAGCGCAAAGCGCAGATTGTGTCTTTGGTTGACACGTGGCAGCTTTTGGCGCTGAGTGCCGGTCCAATAAGCGCAAGAGCGCAATTCATGAGTGCAAGGTATTTTCTGATAGCGCAAAGCGCATCTGATCAGATTTAAGATCAAAGAAAAAATTTATGTTCTTTTTGAAGGAGGCTTTGCCTAAAAATTCAAGAACAAAGAGTCCTTGTTTTCATAAAAGGCTTTGCCTTTATAGATCAAAGATCTGTGAATGAAGTGAAATACTTCTTTTATATTTATATTTTTTATGATTAGATCTTTTGATCTTTTTCTTTTTATCAAAAACCTTGGTGTTTTTTCGGATCTATGATCTTTTTTTTAGAAGATGGTTCTTCTTTTTGCGAGATGGTTTCATCTCTGTTATTCAAGAACATAGTTCTTTACCATGAAAATGAGGAAAAATCTTCGTTTTTCTGAGAGCTTGCTCTTCTTTTTTTTTCCTCAAAGTTTTACAGAGGGTTTTTCTCTCTCTTCTTCTGTATATTTTAGACTTGAAGTCTAGGGGCCTTTATATAGGGCCAATTGATTTGTTGAATCAGTTTTGAGAGATCTTTCTCTGATTGATTTGGGAATATTTCCCACCGTTGGATCTTTGATCTTAAGGCTTCTGTTTTACAGAAGATAATCTTCTTGTTTTAATAAGATTGGAAAGATCTTTTTATAACAGATTTTAGTTCTGATTAATTAATGATTTATCATTATTATTAGATCTTTTGATCTAACGGCGGGGAATTTTTAATTCTAGCGATGGCGCACCCGTGCTTTGCACGTGGCGCGCTGCTCAGAGCGCAGCACAGTTTGCGCTAGCGCACCTACGTTTGACACGTGGTGCGCTGCTCAGAGCGCAGCGCAGCCTGCGCTAGCGCACCCGTGTTTGACACGTGGCGCACAGCGCGCCTAGCGCTAGCGCACACATGGTGCACTGCCTAAGGCGCAGCGCACCTGGCGCTAGCGCATCCGTGTTTGATACGTGGCGCGCAGCGCGCCTAGCGCTGGACCTGAAGCGTTGCTTCAATTTTTTTAACTCCTGGCTTTGAAGCATTTGTTACATTCTTTGCATGTGGAGTTTTTCCTTTTATTATATTTTATTATTATTTTTTCCTTTTATTGTTATTATTTTATAAGGGAGCGGGTTTTGAGCCAAAATTTTGGCGGGAACAGGCGCCCCCCACTACTTTGCCCACGTAAGTATATACGTGGGTGAAGTTGTGCAGAGTTATGCATGGCCGAATTGAGGGCTTAGGAGACAAGTTTAGGGTCTTTGTAGCCTAAGACTTTCTTCGTTTTCATGAGCCGTAAGGCTCTCAAGAAGGTTTTTCTCCCTACGAGTCGAGAGGATCTCATAGGTGCAAATTCTCCCTAGAAATCGTGAGGATTTCTAAGTGTTCATTACCTCCGTGAGTCGTAAGGATCTCACTCGAGTATTTTTCCTTACGAATCGTGAGGACCCGTAAGTAGCTTCTTTATTTCATTGGCGAATGTGGCTTGGGTAAATGTAGCCCGCGGATAGTACATGTTGACCTCTTTGTAGAGCGGCGATGGCTTAGTAGACAGGGTTAGGATCTGTCACCTAAAGCTTTCCAACTTTACGAGCCGTGAGGGTCTCATAAAGACTTTTCTCCACACGAGTTGAGAGGATCCCGTAGGTGTATTTTCTCCCTAGGAGTCGTGAGGACTCCTAAGTGTGTATTTTCTCTTGAGAGTCGTAAGGATCTCACAAGAAAATTTTCCCTCTTACAAGTCGAGAGGACTCGTAATTGGTTGTTTCCCTCCTTGTCGAGATTCGATTTTGGAGAGTGTGGTCCGTGAATAGTATGCAAGAGTCCATTTTGGACCGACTTGCAGGGCCCCAGTGCTTAGGAAACAGGTTTTTTTTTTAAAAATCCCCATTGCCTAAGGCTTTGCCTTACGAGTCGAGATGAATCGAGAAGTTCTCACAAGAATGTCCTAACGTCACAGTTAACCTCTGCTCTTTACGACAGAGGTCCGTTAGGGTCTGTAGTACTAGGGTTTTGCCCGTCGTACCGTCGCGTTGGCTGATGTATTCCTCGATAGGCAATCTTGTTGTTCGAGCAGCCTTGCGACTGTCGTGTCTCTGATCCCTTCGGGGGCTGGACAAGACGTCTTCAAGCAATCTTCCTAGGCAGTTTGACCGTCGGAAGAGCAAGCGTTAGGAATTTTGCCATGCCGCTTTTTACTTGAGGTTAGGCTCATTTTGGAGAGCCCCGATGAGTCATAACCACTCCGCGCTGGTGTGGGATGATCTCCGATAGTCCTTCAGGTTTTATATGAGTTGCTGTCAAGACCTTCAAGCTAGGAATTTGGCATTTGCTTCATTTGCTGGTATTGCGTCTGCTGTATCGAGACGAATGTCGCGGTTGTCTCTAGGTTGTTGATGAACCATCGAGGTTTAGAACTAGGGATTTTGCCATGGCTCCGTTATTTGATTGTCTGTCTGAATCTTGTTGGAATAAGAACGTTGTGGTGACATCTCATCTGCTGTATCGAGACGAGCGTCGAGGTGGTGACCACTCCATGTGGGATGATCTCCGGTAGTCTTTCAGGTTTTATATTGTTAGTTATATGTATGCCCTAGAGGCCATTACTGTACATTGGATGTATATTGTAGTGGATGCTGGGACATATATAGGGAGGACTTTCTTGCTCGACATGATAGTATGCTATCTGGTTGATCTTGACCTTAACGTGTATGCTGATTGTCTCTCTGTTACATATTGGTAAAGCCCTTAGGATGTGTACTTGACTACCTGGACTATGATGCGGATCATACTAGTGGAGACATGGTAGTCCATAAGTACATCTTTCAAAGTCCCTAGTCGTGGGTGTATCGAGACGGGGCATCGATATACCAGAGTAGACTAGCGTATACCTTCTCGACCCATACAGATGGGCGATGGATGATCCCATATCCATTGGTGTTTGACATCAGAGATGATATACGGGTGCTCAGTGGAGACTGGGTACACTGGACGGACTCGCCGAGAACTCCCAGATGGTATTATACCTTACGTCAGATGGCAGTTCTCTGGTGACACTGGTACAGAGTAGTCTGTTGACCCGAGATCGTCATAGAGTCTTGTGTGGTTCTCACTGTGCTTTGATTTCCACCTTACCACGTCCAAGAGGGCGTGCAAAACGGTGGTTTTTGGGTACAGTCCCGAGTCACATGGAGGCAATGAGCGATAGGAGGGGATTCGTCTCTCCCGGTATAGGGGGTTGATGTTGCGCTGTGTTCGATTGGCTATAACCGGAAATCCCTGGCCAGGGTTGCTGAGATTTACTGGTAAGTGTTACCAGTAGTTTCTCGAATTGTTATAGACCTCATATCGACACGACTTATCGAGCTATTGGGGTCTGACGTTTACCACCCCTAGGCGAGATATGCGACATATCAGACGATCAGACCGGACTGTACGGTAAGTGTTACTGGTTGGATTCACAGGAGTATGAGCGGGCTTTCTCGTCGATCTTCTGATCGCTCAATACCCGGGTGGCCGTTACGTTTAGCAGACCGCTTGCGGCTTGTGGGTGTTTGATATGATCAACACCTGCTGCCGGCGTATTGACGAGTCTTTAGAGTCCTACACAGAGGTTTCCTGGCTCAAGCGAAACGAAATAGGAGCGCATATGAGATATGCACGGGACCGAGAATAATGCGTGTATGTGATACCGTATTCTATTCTCGCGATGAATGTATCGAATGGTTATATGCGATATAACCTAGTTATCGAATCGAGGGTTGATTCGATAAGCCGATACATTGAATACTAGTCGGTTATATGCGATATGACCGGATCGTTAAATCAAGTGTTGATTTGATGATTTAATGCATAATTATATATTTGATATATTACTTTGCATTAACTAGTATTGGTTCACTTTAAATGGATTTTCTCACTTTATGTGCACATTGTATATGTGATATATTTTTGTACACTAGTTTGTATCATGTTTGATGATGCATGCTCATTAGGGTTTGTGTAAAGATTAAACCATGGTTGTGTAATGGTTAAGGGTTTTCATTTTCTTTATTTATTTATTTATTTTATTCATTTTGGAAATGAGAGAAAATGGTGGCTTTCTTTGTTTGACATTGAAGCTTCATGAAGGTTTGACTAAGTGACCATTTTGTCTCATGCTTAACCTTAACCATTCCCACTAACCCTAGTTTAGTCTCTACACTTAACCATGGTTTGAATATGATAAGTATTGATTTTCTTTTCCATTTTTAATTAACACTTATCATATTCTTTCTTTCTTCTTCTTCTTCTTCACTTGAAGAAAGCTTGCTTCATCAATGGCAACTTGAGCAATTGAGTGAGAAATCCAATTCTAAAGTGAACCCACCTCCTATTTCTTCATCCTCTACCTCTTGCCAAGTAGTATAGGGTGTTTTCTTCACAAGTTTCATGACTTGGTGAAGTGGGAGCTTGATCTTGTGATGCTTCGACGTAGATCATCTTCGGCACGAAGCCGACGACCTTGCCCGCCCATTTCTCCGATGAAGCCGACGCTAGAGCCCGGGATTCCGTTTGGACAGCGAGGAGACTTCATTGCGGAGCTATGGAGGTGAAGGACCGGATCTACAAAGGTTGTATTTCCGTTCTTTTAGTTATATTGTTAACTAGTTGCATCTTTCGCCTAAGATCTAGTTAACGATCCGTAGTCTAGGGTTTCTCGGCACCGTAAAATTTGAAATTGGCATGGTTGATGCCTTGTGAGACCTCTTGGGAGTGCCTAGGAACCCTACAGTGGTATCAGAGCCTAGCTAGAGCCTTAGGCGATGCGTTGACGGAGTTAGAAATCCGATCGAACCGAAACCGTAACCCTAATATTGCTCTCTGTACATTTTTGAAAATCGTGGATTTTTGAGAATTAAAAATATGCAGAAAACTCAGTAGAAGATTCTAAGAATTACTGTATAAAACGGGGCCCCTGAATCCATAAAAGCACGGCGGAACCGCGGCATTAGCATGCTAATGCGGCGGTTCCGCGGCCCTTTTGTCTCTTCTTGCAATCAATTTTGCACAGTAATTCCTAGTTTGCAGTGCTGGTTTTCCTGGGAATTTTTAATGTTTTTTTTTCAAGAGTTGAATTTTCTGGGTTGTATTGGGGACTCGGTGTATCGATCGGATTGTCTAATTTTGTCCGTGTGTTTTTCCGGGTATTTTTAGAATATGTTAAAAAGTTCGACCGGATATAAATACCCACTTTTTCCCCTGCCGGAAAATTTTCAATTGTTGGATTTTTCCGTAGTTTAACGACGTTCTAAGTAGTGCAAGTAACGCGATGGTCCCTCTAGAAGACAACAAAGCTTAACTCGATTATGTGACCGTCTTGAACTGCCCTTTGAACCTTCGGGTTTGGGGCAGTACGGCGTGCCACATGTGAGGCGTTGGCTTGACCCTTCTACGGCTGGACCGTTGGTACTGAGGCACGAACTGAATGCTGTTAGACTTATTCCATGTGTTGAGCTGTATCGGGAAAACTTGGGTGTTCGATTGTTCGATCGAAAAGTTTAGCGTTTTCTATTTATCCGGAATGTAATACAATAATTGGAATTCACAAATAGTTATGAGATAACTGAATGAATATTATAAACATAGCAGTTTAGTCTCACTTGATCGGTTGCTACGGAATTTTGATGTGATCAAAAGTCCGTCGCAATCACGTAGCGTACGCGGATACTCGCCGGGTAAACTTAATAGACAGCCTCACTCCATAGCCCCGACCAAGTGACTGTAGGAGAACCCCGTCGCCGAAAGTATCCATTCCGGTGCTCGCGGCAGCGGTGTTCCGCCTTGGTGCACTTCGTCGACGGTATCGGGGGTGCGGCCGTCTACTGAAGTTTGCGACGAGCATTCGATCAGGATGTCGGGAATCTTGTTGAATTGCCCGACTTGATATTGAAAAGAGTTTTCGATAATGAGACTAAAATGCGGGGTTTATAATTGTTAGGCATGCGATGTCTAAGGAATTCATTTGATTAGGCATGCGATGTCTATGGAGGTTGCGGATTCCAACTGTTGTAGTTTTACACTTTCTTTTCTGTGACCGTAAGTGTAATATGTGATATCGCCGGTTTCGTTGCTATAGGTCAACGACAATCGGGATGGACATATTTACTTACGTTGATGACATGTGATGTTATGTGTTGCTGGATATGTTATATTGGATCGTCGTGTTTGAATAGCCGGGGGTTTTTATGTGAGATGAGTGTTTTTCATTTTCATTCATGTAAAAACTTGTATGTAATATTCTTTTATTGGGGCACTTCCAGGTTGCGGAAGATGTCACCCTTTGTATATTATTTTCTTTTCCGCACTAGGATAGACCCAAGGAGGGGAGCACAAGTAACCGGGTTCTGGAGTCCAGTGGGAGACCAACTCAAGGAGTCGAGTCCGGGTCTCCTAACTCTAGAATTGGTAGGGTTGCTTGCCGCTCTCGTAGGGGTCTAGGGGTGTGGGTTTGGCTATTCATCGCGACCGTGGAATCCGTGTTTTATACTGGCTCGTATTGAAAACACGGACGTCCTAGAATATCCAATATTTCATATGATTCTACTGCTGCGATATCTGTGATGTGATCATGTGATGTTCTGTGATAGATACAGTATATAGTATATATGATATATTATATAGACGTTACTTATGTTTTACACCCGCGCTAGCCCTGCCCCGCTCTGCCGTTAGTTACCTAACCTAACGGTGCACGAGGGGACATCGAGGCGAATGCGGATGGCATAAGTGTACGTCGTATTTATCTGTGATGTTTAGGTACTTAAATGATGGGACTTCATTAATGTGATTAATGAAATAAAAGAAACCTAAGATGTTGTAGAATCGAATTTCAAAATAAAACAGGTAGCTACAGTTCTTGCTTTGCACAGCGGTATATATGATATATCCTACACCTTATTCGATAAGGAAAGGACCGAGATCCCTTCACCGGGAGTGACTCCTTTAGCAATAACTGGCAGATGCTACACACTCGGTTTGTCTTTTGATTGCTTTTAAGAGTTTTTGCTTTGCACAGCGGTATATATGATATATCCTGCACCTTATTCGATAAGGAAAGGACCGAGATCCCTTCACCGGGAGTGACTCCTTTAGCAATAACTGGCAGATGCTACACACTCGGTTTGTCTTTTGATTGCTTTTAAGTGTTTTTGCTTCGCACAGTGATATATATGATATATCCCGCACCTCATTCGACGAGGAAAGGACCGACGATCCCTTCACCGGAAGCGACTCCTTTAGCAAAACTGGAAAAGCCTCAAAAGCACTCCATTTCAAAATCATTTGATTCTACAACGATATCAAGTTCATTACGCAATAGGTTTTCAGAAAAACCTGTCGTAGCCCTCCGTCATTTCAGATAAGTGGTAGTTAGTATTCGTGCTACGTTTGTTGGCCTGCGTCAAGGCGTAGTGTGCGGTAGCTAACTAGTATTTATCTGCTTATGCATATGATGCAGATTGGATTAGGGTAGTCGTGCGACTTTGTTGGCCTGCGTCAAGGGTCGTGCGGGTGGGTTTAATTCAATCAGGAAATGACGGGTTGAACTTGACTAGCGCACTATGGTTTGTTGGCCCGCGTCAAGGTCATAGGACGCTAGGGGCAAAATTATCGGGAATTTCAAGTGTTGAAATTTGCAATGAGATTGCATACCTTCTATGAGATAGTTGGATCCCGATACCCGCTGCGAGTAAGTGTTACTCCTGGGAGAGTTTTATACATTACAATTAGCTGATCAAGTAGGTGTCTAGAAAGGTGTCAACGGGGTCACGCCTCTGGGAAAATGAGGTTTACATTAATTAGGTTCGTGCGAAAGCACGGGGGACCTCCCTCAAAGTACCGATACTGGCCTGGCTGAAAGATTGGCGAACTTGTAGTGTGTAATTAATCCCGGCTAGTCTTTTCTTTTAGGGTTTGAAGGAAGATTTGATAAAAAGCAGTGGGAGCCATCCTGATTAGATAAAATAATAACCAATCTATTCTTGCAAGAGCGCACGCTGAGTGTTTTCTTCTCTCTCTCTCCAGGTAGCGACCATATCACGCCTTAATCAAGATAATAATACGGATTTTTGACCAAACCCGCTTGTTATACTGAGCTGGGGAACGTTGGTCCCGCTCCAACTTATAATTGTTATAAGACAGAGCAGGAAATTGGGGATTACCAGAATTCCCGTGCCGCCCAAACGAGGAGAGTGCATGATGATGCATCATCTTCGGGTGTGTTCATTACAGAGAGCTGTTTCTCAGTATCCTTTACATCCTGGGTATGTGATACCAGATCAGGATCCCAGATATGTAATCTGTTACATAGGGCTACAGAAAGGTAGAGGACTGAGAACGGGTGATAAGTTTCATGAGGCAGAAAACGGGGCAAGAGTTGCAGCCAAGTCTGTTGGTCACTGTCACCTTGTATTACCAATACATTGATTCTGAATGAATGTTATTAGATACCGAACCTGATATACAAAATCATATCAGTCTTTTTATTAGTAAAGAAAGGATATAATTTTGTATTGTTGGATAATGTTTTGAACATTTCCTATATTAAAAGTTGATCGGTTCAGGCACGTTATCTAAAAGCGTTGATATTCTAAATCAAACTACAGTTCTTTAGTATACGGAACACACACAAGAGGAAGAGTTCAGAAATGAACGAATCCTTCTTGAGGCATTGTAGACTAGGTCATATCAATGTGACCCGACTAGCTGAAGTTACATAAAGATGCATATTTAAATGAGTTTGAATTTACATCTTGTGAAACTTGCCAGTCATGTCACAGAGATAAGATGACCACAGCTCTGTTTATTGGAAACAGAGAAAGAGTTAGTGAACTCTTGGGATGATACATGTTGATGTATGTAGGTCCCCTGTCTACACATGCCAAGACTGGTTCTTTGTACTTCATTACATTCTCTGATGATCTTTCGAGATTCAGACCTATGTTCCTGTTGAAACATGAGTCCGAACCTTTTGAGATATTCACAGAATATAAGTTAGAAGTAGAGAACTAATACGGGTATAAGTATTATGTCCTTTGATGTGATCAGGGAGGAGAATACTTGAGTACGGAATTCCTGGACTATTCTAAAGGAGAATGAGATTCTCTCTCAGCATTACTCCTCCGTATACACCAGAGCACGATGGTATATCGGGGCGGAGCAGATACACCCTATTTGATATGGTGTGCTCTATGATGAGTACTGCTGAGTTACCTTTTTCCTTTTGGGAGTTATGCACTTATGAAGTTGCATACCTATTGAATAGGGTTCCAATCAAATCAGTTGCCTACCATTTCATATGTGATATGGAAAGGGAAGAGCCCATGTCTTAAGCTAGTTAAGATTTGGGGTTGACCGACCTATGTCTGAAAGCAAAATCCGGACAAGCTCGAGGCAAAGTCTGTAATGTAGAACTGGAAAGGTTCCAGCTATACAAACTGCAGCTGATGATTTGATAGAACCAAAGGATTCAGTAGATTCCAACGAACCTCAGCCTCTCCGCCGATCTAGTAGGGTTCCTCACCCACCTGAGAGATACTTCTGTTTCTCTATGACAGTGGGAGCGAGGATTGCATCATGAGATGATGACCCAACTAGCTTCGAGCTGGCCATCGAGAGTAAGACTCTGTAAGAATGGCTGGATGTTTATCGATCTGAGATGGAATCCTTATACACCAACAAAGTATGGACTTTGGTTTCTATATCTGAAGGGTTAAATCCCCATCAGGAGCAAGTATATCTTGAGAAGATTCCTTGGTGTAGATGGAAAAGTTGAGACTTTCAAAGCTAGACTTGTTAAAGTTTTTCTTCATCGACCAGGCGTGGATAATGATGAAACCTTTTCCAGTGGCTATGCTTAAGTCCATCCGGATCCTACTTGCCACGGCTACATACCATGACTACGATATCTGGTGGTTGGGTGTCATGACAGCTTTTCTAAATGATGTTTTAGAAGAGAGCGTCTATAAGTACACAGCCAGAGGGCCTTGTAGACAGTGGGAGCAGCGGAAACGTGTGCAAGATACTTTATAGGATAAAGCAGGCATTGCGGAGTTGGAACATCTGTTTTGATGAAATAGTCAAAGAGTTTGACATCATCAAAATGGTAGATGAACCTTGTATATACAAAAAGGTAGTAGGGAGTATGGTGATGATCCTCGTAGAGTACGTGGATGACATACTCTTGATAGGGAAAGAGTTTCCTATGCTACGCTCGATCAATCTCCGCCTATCACAATGATTCTCCACATAGGATCAAAGTGATACCTACTAAATCCTGGGTTTTGGACCTATGAGATAGATCTAAATGGATGTTAGAATACTCACTAGCTGTAGTGAGATGGTATCAATTGATCCTGGGAAGAATCACTGGAAGTGTTCCAGGGTGATAAAGACGACTGAGTGTCAGTCACAGGCATTGTCTTTACCCTCAATCGAGGGACGGTATGTTGGAAGAGTTCCAAGCTAGATACCGTAACATACTAGACGATAAAGGCAGGATACATCGCTACTTAAGATGCTACCAAAGAGGCAGTCTGGGTGTATATTGGTTCATGAGATAAACTACGTTCCTACCATTGTGAGACAATGGAGTTGTGGCTTATGCCAAGGAACGACGGTCCCATCAGTGATCCAGACATATTCTAAGGCAGTGTCACCTGATCATGGAGATGCTTGATCTCCAAGAGATCGAGGTTTGGAGAGTAGACTCAGAGGACAACACAGCGGATCCACTCACAAAGGCCTGTTCCCAGAGAGAGATTTTTATGGGATGGTTGAGTATGAGATACTACAACCACTGCTATCAGATGGCCCTAGTGCAAGTGGGAGATTGTTAGTTATATGTATGCCCTAGAGGCCATTACTGTACATTGGATGTATATTGTAGTGGATGCTGGGACATATATAGGGAGGACTTTCTTGCTCGACATGATAGTATGCTATCTGGTTGATCTTGACCTTAACGTGTATGCTGATTATCTCTCTGTTACATGTTGGTAAAGCCCTTAGGATGTGTACTTGACTACCTGGACTATGATGCGGATCATACTAGTGGGGACATGGTAGTCCATAAGTACATCCTTCAAAGTCCCTAGTCGTGGGTGTGTTTCCTGATTTAAAATCAGAAAAGCTTATGGGAAAAGCTTCAGAAAAGCTTATGGGAAAAGCTTCAGAAAAGGGTCACGTGCTTGCACGTGACCAGCAGTCACGTGTTGGCACGTGACGTCTAAAAGCATCATCAAGGCAGATTCAGCTTCCTGACTACATCAAAGAAAAGGGCTTCAGAAAGGGTCACGTGCTCCCACGTGACCAGGGTCACGTGTTGGCACGTGACATTTTTCAAAGGCACATCGGTTCCCTGATCAAATCAAGTAAAAAGCTTCAAAAGAGGTCACGTGCTCCCACGTGACCAGGGTCACGTGTTGGCACGTGATGATCAAAAGCAGCAGACTTGTTCTCCAGTGAAATCAAGGAAAGAGGCTTCAGACAAGGGTCACGTGCTCACACGTGACCAGTGGTCACGTGTTGGCACGTGATGACCAAGCAGCAACCAGAAGACAGAGCGTAAAAAGAAAGAGGAAGGCTCGTTCCAAGGGGGTCACGTGCCCACACGTGACCATGAGTCACGTGGTCACACGTGATCGGCTTTCAAAGCCTATTTTGTTAACAGAATTAAATTCTGAAAGAGATTCAAATCTTTCCAAAGGAAAGCGATTATCTGGAACCAACCGAATTAAAGATTTAAAGATGATTGAATATCATCTATCTATAGAAAAATCCTGAACTTGGAAAGATTTCCCCTTTAAATCTAACAGAAATAACAAAGGAGAATCCCTGGATTTGAAATCCAATGGTGGATAAAATTCACCTAATAATCCAAAGGTCAAAAACGAATGATGGATGCAAATCAAATCTCTCAATGAAGATTCGTCAAAAACTAATTGACTCGGCTGCTTCTCCTATAAATAGGAGCCAAGAGACACAAAAAAGGAGATATATACGCAGGGGGAAGAAAGGGAGAGGGAGCCTTGATACTTCGAGGAACTTGGATCTTCTGCAAAAGAAAACCCTAGGTAAGAAAGGGAAGGCTCCTTGAAAGAAAGGAGAATTTAATTCTCGACAGAGTTTAACTCTGATATAAAAAACAGAAGAACATATTTCTTCTCTCTTTGATAAAGGATCTGCAAAGTGCACATCTCCCCTTGAGGTTGAGAATTTAATTCTCAATGGGTCGAGATCCTGCCATGCAGATCCAAAACATAGAGAGGGAACGGAAGCACGAGAATTTAATTCTCACAGAACTATAGGAATTTAATTCCTTTAAAATAAAACTAGGGCTTGACCCTGTGTTATGGGAATTTAATTCCTTCAGAACAAAAACAGGGTTTAACCCTAATTAAGAACCTAGTTCTGTTGAAACAGCGGGAATTTAATTCCCTTAATCGTAATTTAACAGAGAATGGGAGTTTAATTCCTTAAAAGCTTTTATTGGGTTTAACCCTATTCAGTTCTTCATATATATGAGGAATTTAATTCCTACAGAAAATTCAGAGTCCAACTCTATTCCAGAATATAAATCTTCGAAAGGAAGTAAGAATTTAATTCCTCTGAAATTATTGTCAGGGTTCAACCCTACGAGGAATTTAATTCCTGGAAAAGTTTAACAGATCCTCTAAACAACATACATAGAGGCAGGGTCACGTGCCACCACATGACCCCTCCAAAAGACCTACAGAAAGCCCCTTTGAGGCAGTGCCCCACGTGACCCACGTGACCCTCGGCAGAAGCCTTAACATATAAGCATTTGAATGCCCGTCACGTGATGGCACGTGATGCTCTGAAAGATGCGATAATCTCAGCAGAATAAATGAAGGGAGGGCGCTCTCACGTGTCGCCACGTGACCCCTCTTGCCTTAGTGTTTAACACTAAATTGAAACTCCCGAACCCAGTGTTAAAATACTGTTGGGCCTTAGTGTTCAACACTAATCAAAAAACTTTATTTGCAGTGTTCAACACTGACTACCTTAGTGTTTAACACTAATTTGAGATCTCTGTTGCCAGTGTTTGATACTGATCTGTTTTAGTGTTTAACACTAATTTGAAAAGCCCTGTTGCTGGTGTTTAACACCAATTATCTTTTAGTGTTAAACACTAACTTGTCAATCTCATTCTCAGTGTTCAACACTGGTTGGTCTTTAGTGTTTAACACTAGACATTGGTCCAATTGGCTAAATGGATAGAGGCAAAGCCTCTCCTGATTGGACTTAGTCCAAGCTGGCCATAAGTCCTCAATTCGTAATCAACTGGGCTAATAGGCTTATAACATAATTAATTGGTCTTGATCCCAAATTGGGCCAAGGACTATTTAATCCACTCCGGTTCTAGGGTACATCTCTTCACTCCTTTGATACTTGGCATTGTAATCCCTCAATGTCTTCAAAGAGGTGACGGGTCCCGATGACCACACATTGATATGGACTGTGGGGTCCTTAAACCCATGGACTATGAGGTCCTTAACCTTGACCGAGATGTCTTAAAACTAACAATGGACTGTGGGGTCCTTAAACCCATGGACTATGAGGTCCTTAACCTTGACCGAGATGTCTTAAAACTAACAATGGACTGTGGGGTCCTTAAACCCACGGACTACGACGTCCTTAACCTCGACCGAGATGTCTTAAAACTAACAATGGACCGCAATGTCCTTAAACTACCCATGGACCGCAACGTCCTTAAACTACCCATGGACCGCAATGTCCTTAAACTAGAACAATAGAGCCCCGCATGCTCTTTTGTCGGATCTAAACGGTCCCGTTTAAGTTGATCTAAACGGTCCCGTCTAAGTCGGACTTTGATCTTCTTACCCCTGCCGCGGCTCCTCTCAACGAGTCGCCCGACGTCAACGCCTCGGTCTTCTCTAGATTGGGCCAGAAATCCGGCGAACTCATCATGGGGCCTACAATCTCAGAGAAGGCTGCTTCTAAGAAAGTGGCCGCTCCTGCCCCCGAAATCGTCAAGGCGGCTTCTCCGGCCAAAAGGTCGGTCTTTACAAGATTGACGGCTTCAGCTCCCGCTCCTGCTGCCCAAAAGACATCGGTCTTTGACAGGCTAATACCAACAGCGACCCCCCACCCAGACAGGGGGCAAGACGAAACCATTCTTACCGCTGACCCTGCGCCCCCCGCTCGACACGCTTGACGTCGTCATTGGCGCCGAGTAAGGAAGGCTGGGGGCAACTCCCCCTCCGGGTTGACTCCATCAGCCCCGATGGCAGAAGTTAATGCTGCTGTTCCAACTGGGAACAGCTTCGAAATGCTAAATAAGGTGCGAAGGAATTCTCCTACTGCAGTGCTGAAGAGGTCTCCTCCCCCATTAAAAAAGGTTGTGGAAATAAAACCAGAATAGCCCCGATCTCCTCAATGGCTGTCTTCCAAAATCTATAAGGTTTGGCGGCAGGCCCGAGACTCGATCATCGATCCAAACTTCTCCCGCCAGCACAAGAGGCTGAAAATCCAACTGGAAGCTGGTCACCTGGCTAAACCCCAAAAGGCTGTCTGGACACCCACCTCAACAGCCCCCTCAACCTCTATGGCTCATAAAAGGAGGAGGCCAGAGAAGACCCCCCAGCATGCAACGACGACTAAAAGCACTGAGCCCAGACGCCCTAAGTCTGGGGGCATGGTGGTGCACACTGTTTACATGGCCTCTGGAAAGGAGGAAAGCCGCACTTCTACGGGCCACCGACCGCTAACCCGATCCGTGACGAAAGCCCAGGAGCAGCAACAAAAGCTTCAGGAAATGATGAATGCTATGGCCGCACTTACCGGGCCAAAAGAAAACCCAGAAACGCCCTCAGACGCACGCCAGGAGGAAGAAACCGACGCTGAATTCCTTCGCCGGATACTGGAGAAAAAGGACAAAGAGGCTGCTGAACAAGCGGCCAACATACAACGTATGGGCCTTCTCTTCCAAGATATGATAGGAATGATGATCCAGCAGGACTTACCCGCCGAGGATCCCCCAATCGTTCTTGAAGACGACCGAGGAGAAACGTCAAATCCACCACCAGCCCTCTCAACGGCCAAGGAGGAGGCAATCTCTAAGGCGGACTTGGTTGACTACATAGCCCAGCAAATCCGGGTTCATCACGCGACTGAGGCAGCTGGTCAAGTCGTGAAAACGGGGCGGCCGTATCCAAGCTGGTACGACCAAATCAAATACCCACAAGGCTATACGATACCAAAATTCCACGTGTACAAGGGGACCGGCAACCCCCATCAACATGTCGCCCAGTTCCGGGCCCTCTGCGGTAACACCGGCGGTGATGATAAACTGTTGCTCTGCCAGTTCGTGGGCAGCTTATCAGAAACTGCGTTCGAATGGTATTCGGAACTCCCGAACGATTCTATCAAAACGTTCGCTGAAATGGAGTTGTTATTCACTCAGCGATTCGCAAGTGCCAGCGAACGCACTCCCATAACTGCACTGATTAACGCCAGGGTAAAACCAGGCGAAACCTGGGTCCAGTATGCTATACGCTGGCGGAACTTATGGTCGAGATGTGAACAACGCATTGAGGAGGCACCCGCAGTGGGCATGTTCGTGGGAACCCTAGACCCCCACGCAACTATCTCCCAGTTTATGATGTTCTTTAAGCCAACCACATTCCAGGCTTTAATCGACAAGTTGGCTCAGATGGACCAGATGGGTCATAGACCCCCCCTGAAGTCGGAACCTCGGAATGACAAGGGTAAAGGAAGGGCAACCTTTGTTGCGAATGCCCAACAGCAACCTAACGCCCCGAAACCGGCAGATCAACTGGAGGAAAGACGCCGGTATTATAATGAGAAGATGAAGCGTCCCTACTCGTTCCCACGAGACAAGACGAAACGGTTATTCGAGCTGGCAATACGCAACAGACTTATAAGCCTACCAAATCCAAGGCGACCGCCGCAACCCACCGAGATGAATAACCCTAACTATTGCCCTTACCATCAAACGGTAAGCCATCCGATTGAAGATTGCTTCGTCTTCAAAGGATGGATTGAAGATCAATACCTCCAGGGGAAGTTTGTACTGTCCGAAAAGTGGAAGGTGAACCCACCACAACCGCATACTCCTAAGAAAGCAGATACACCGGGGGCAACCTGCTCCTTTATTGAAGAAGCTCCATGGGAGGTCGTGCTATCAACTAAAACCAAAACAATGCTGAGAGACCTTCATGCGTGCCCTGCGATCGAATGGAAGGACCCTCTTGAACCTCAAATTATCGAAGGGATGCTAAGGCGCCGCTCAACTATGAAGACTCGCGATGAGGACCCAAATACTCACGCCCAGCCGTCAAAATCTTCGAAGAAAAAGAAGAAGAAATCCAAGAAGACCGTGAAGCTTGGAGACGAGCACACGAACTTGCAGAAGCAAATCGACGCGCTGGAAGAATACAACCAAAAGGCGCGAACTCCTGTCATACTGCAAGAGTTCCTCAACCACATCTTTCAAGAGGAAGATGATGGAGAGAGCTCGTCAGATGAATCCGAAGGATATGTGGCGAGTTGTAACGTAATCTCCCACTCGTTTACCGATGATGGGAAAACTCCTGGCACTAAGAAGCTGGAGGCAGAGCCTGTACCAGAGCGTGCATGGCCGACAGACGAAATGATCGACGCTTTTCTAGACGAGGTTCGTCTAAAAAGTAAAGCGGACCAGGAGCGTGAGATGGCCACATCGGAAAGAGCCAAATGCGGGCGACTGAACGAAAGAGTTGACCTACCTCCGCCAGAGCGAAAGGCATCCGAAGTAGACAAGAAGATATTCAAGACGAGAAAAAGGTTTGCCAAAGCCATGTCAATGGGGATGAAGCTACCGCCCTCGGAAGGAAACACACACGATGGGGTGGAGAGGCACCCTGATTATTGCGCATATCACCGGAAAATATCACACCCTACGGAGGAGTGCGACGCCTTTAAGATATGGTGGCAAGGATATGTTGCTCGTCGGCAACATGTTAAGCGCATGAAACGCAAGAGCCGTCGGGAGCGAAGAAGTACTATCGATGGGCACAACAGAACTACTGGCAACTGTTGTATGGCTCACGCCGGGGGGTCACAAGTTCTCACCTTTGGGAGCGACTCTGATGAAGAAATGGCTCTGGGCCCTCTCTTTAAAGAATCCGCTTTAGGGAAAGAGGAGAAATCGGAGATCTGCGAGAACGTTCAGCTGCGCAATCGCACACTCCTAGAAAAGAATCTCGGGCCCGTAAGTAGAAAGGATAAGGGAAAGGAAAAGGTCACTGAAGATATCACTTTAGATGACCAAGTCATGAGAGAGCTGGCTGCCAAAAAACCTCCTAGGAAGGGTAAGGTGGACTATAACATCCTCGCGCACCTAAGGAAGCTACCTTCTCAGCTTAGCATTCTCGACGCCCTCCTATTATCAAAAGAAGCGCGAGACTCATTAATTAAGGCGTTACAAGAACCTAAGCAATTCCAAGCATTCCTCACCACTGAAAAGATGAAGGATGAACTGGAGGAAGTGCATATGGCCGACATCACTTTCGGTGATGAAGACCTCCTTCTCGGGACGTGCGAACACAACCGTCCCCTATATGTCTCCAGATACTGCCATGACATCAAGATAGGCAAGATCCTGGTGGATAATGGATCCTCCGTCAATCTCCTTAATGTTCGGGTGTTGAAGGAAATCTGCATGAGTGTGCAACACCTCGCTCGTGACAAAATTACTATCTCCGGTTTCGATTCATAATCGTCACGGACTCTCGGATCTGTGATACTAACATTACGCTTTGGACTTCTCGTCACAGACATCAAATTCCATGTCATTGACGCCAAGACCTACTATAACGCCCTGCTCGGTCGTCCTTGGCTACACGAGTACAACATCATCCCTTCTACACAACATCAGTGTATGAAGTACTTTAAGGATGGTTTCGAGTATACCGTAACAGGTGAGTTAAACCCATTTTTCGTGAACGAAGTCCGCAAATACGAAGATACGAAGTACTTTCTGCCAGATTTCGAGGATACAGAAAGGTGTCGCAATCCGGAGAACAAAACCGTCGCCACCATCCCTGTTTTCGGGAGCGATACCGAAGAAGAAGAAGAGATAGTTTATGCAGGGCCATCTCAACGCAACAACCTGGGGACGCCCGCCCCCATGTTAGTCTTCGGAAGTGATTCAGAAGATGAAGTTAATGATGTGTTCTCCAATCGGCTGTCAATACAACCACCCCCTGGCGATGACCATAGTTTGCAAATCACCATGGTACCGCGAGAACACTACAAGGATCTCGACACGCTTCAGGCTCACAATGTGCAGGACCTGCAAACATTTTACGTCCCTCCCAGGCAAAAGAGTGAGAAGGTGATCCTATTCTACCGATCCTCAGAGTCGAAAATAGAGAAAGAGATCTGGCATGGCGCGGATGCTACACTTGACAGGCTCCAACCCATCCGTCTGCCCAGATACTATACAAATGGATTAAAGAAGCTACTGAAGCGCCAAGGAGTACCCTTAAAACAGACTGTTCGGCAGGCTCGGTTCTACAACAGGATTTGGGATGTCCCCGGGACTCAACGCAAATTGCCCAACGGGAAAATGGAAACACTCGGGCTTGGATACGTGAGAGCCGGAAAACGGGAACGGGCCCACAGTAGCTACGCCATATATACCTTTAATGAAGAAGAGGACGCCTCGTCGGGAGATGCCAACCCCTCATCAAAACTAGACCCCGCGATTGAAGCGCCGAGTCCATCGTTTGAAGAACGAATGGACAAGCCTATCAGGAAAGTGGGTCAGAAAGCTCGGGAAGACCACAACCGCGAAATGGCCATCTACGAGAAGGCCAGGACGCAACGTCTATTTCAACAGGCTGCAAAAGACAAAGACGCTCATCCTCGTCAATCCGTTGTACGAAAGGCCCGACGCAGAGACGGAAATAAATCAAGAAGCGGAAAGAGGAGCCAACAACAACGACGCAGGATTAGAGGGTTACGTGGTCGAGTGTTGCACGGCTCGGATTTGTCCCTCATGAAGAAGATGAGTCGAGCGTACTCCTTCCCCCGAGACAAGACGGAGAAGTTACTCAAGCTCGCTATAAAACATCAAATGATCGCGCTTCCAGAGTCTAGACATCCTGAGCAAGCTAACAAGGCTTCTCATCTGAGCTATTGCTCTTATCACCGAGCCATAGGACATCCTACCGAAGACTGCTTCACCTTCAAGAACTGGGTCGAGGACCAGTACCAACAGGGCAGATTCGCTCTATTCGACGACTGGAAGGTAACGCCGCCACAAAAGCATGAACCCAAGGCCGCAAGAGCAGAACCAGGTCCACCTCAGTCCGGGGAGCGGGTTCGCACCTGTTATACGATTACGATATTAAGAGAAGAGCCCGAGAACATGGATGACTTTCCCTGGTGCTTTGAGAACAGCAATGATGAGGTGGTCTCAGAATTTCCGTCAGCTCTAAAAGAACTGGAAGACGACATACATACTACTGCAGATAACCTCAAGAAGATTGAGTTGGGATCGGCAGACGACCCGCGACCGATATTCGTCAGCGAGCTGCTATCCGAAGAAAGGGTGGCTGCGTTAAAGAACGTGCTTCTACGGCATGAAGACTGCTTTGCGTGGAACTACTCCGAGATGCCAGGATTAGATCCGGAGATTGCTGTGCATAAATTAGCAATATCCCCAGATATCAAGCCAGTCAAGCAGGCGCCAAGGAGGATGCGACTCGAGCTTGAGATGAGCATCAACGCCGAAGTCAAGAAGCTGATCGATTCTGGATTTATCCAAGAAGTCCAATATCCCGACTGGATCGCCAATATCATCCCGGTAATGAAGAAGAACGGGACGGTACGCATATGCATGGATTTCAGGGATCTCAATAAAGCCTGTCCAAAGGACGATTTCCCGGTGCCGGTAACCGAGCTAATGATAGATAACACGTCCACTCACGAGGTTTTCTCCTTTATGGATGGTTTGTCAGGATACAATCAGATAAAGATGCATCCCGAAGACCAGAAGCACACCGCTTTCCGCACCCCTTTGGGTATATTCTGCTACAGGGTTATGCCCTTTGGTCTAAAGAACGCTGGCGCTACCTATCAAAGGGCCATGACAAAGATCTTCGACGACCTCATACATGACATCGTCGAGTGCTATATCGATGACCTCGTAGTAAAGAGCATGTCATACGAAGAGCATTTAAAGCATCTGGAGACTGTATTTCGACGCCTTCGGCAATATAATTTGAAAATGAACCCCTTAAATGCGCGTTTGGAGTCTCCTCGGGCAAATTTCTGGGATTCATCGTTCGACACCGAGGTATTGAAATAGATCCGTCAAAGATTAAAGCGATCATGGAAATGCCTCCGCCAAGAACCCTCAAACAGTTGCGATCTCTCCAAGGGAAGCTCGCATACATCAGGCGGTTTATCGCCAATCTTTCAGGCAAATGCCGTCCTTACAGCCACCTGATGAAGAAGGGAACTCCATTCGTTTGGGATCACAAATGCCAAAGTGCACTAGACGAGATCAAGCAGTACCTGCAGAACTCTCCGGTGTTGGCTGCGCCGGTCAAGGGAAAACCCCTCATTCTTTATACAACCGCCCTCGAAGGTTCCTTGGGCGCATTATGGGCATAAGAGAACGATCAGGGGAAAGAGAGAGCACTCTACTACTTAAGTCGAGTTCTACTGGGGGCAGAAAGCAACTACTCTCCCATTGAAAAACATTGCTTGGCGTTAATCTTCACGATAACAAAGCTCAGGCACTATGCGTTGGCGCATGAAGTCCGTCTCATTTCAAAAGTGGATCCCCTTAAGTACTTGATGTCAAAAGTCATATTGACGGGACGACTCGCTAAATGGGCCCTGCTCTTGATGGAGTTCTCGATAACGTATCAACCTCTCAAGGCAGTGAAAGGCCAGCCCATTGCCGACTTCCTCGCTGAGCACCCGATGCCGGCCGATTCTCCTCTGAACCGTGATTTGCCGGATGAGCATGCATTTGATGCGATTAGCGGCGGAAGCACCCGATGGGAACTCTATTTCGATGGAGCGTCCTCCATAAAGAAACAGAAACAAAGTATCCCAATGACCAAATCGGGGATAGGCCTCGTCTTTGCAACTCCACAAAGAGGGATAATGCGCTTCGCCTTCTCCTTAACAGAGCCGAGGACAAACAATGAAGCTGAATACGAAGCTCTGATAGCAGGCCTCGAAATCGCCATCGACTTGGGAATTGAAGACCTCCTTATATACGGGGATTCTCAACTGGTCGTTAGTCAAGTAAAAGGCGACTACCAAACGTGCAAACCGGAGTTGGTGAAGTACGGCGAAAAGGTGCAACAACTATTGACCCAAATTCCCTCCTATACTTTGGAGAACATACCGCGCGCGGAAAACAGCAAAGCAGACGCGTTGGCCAAACTTGCTAAAGAACTGGCTGACGAGAACCTCGATGACGTCAGAATCGTGGTACAAAGCCGTCGAGTGCTCGCCCCGGCAGAAATACCTCCGGAATTATATAAAGAAAAGGGAGCGACTGAGCAGACGACCCTACAAATAAAAGACCATGAGAAGGCCGAGGACTGGAGGGAAGTCTTCATAGACTACTTTAAGTCCCACCGAATGCCCAAAGAAACGTCCTCAAGACATCAGCTCATGAAACGAGCTCTATCTTTCGCTTTCGTCAACGATATTTTATACAAGAGATCGTTTGATTCTCTATGGCTGAGATGCTTAGGACCTGACGAGGCAGAAAGAGTCATTCAGGAAGTTCATGACGGACTTTGCGGTTCTCACCAAGCAGGCCCAAAGATGAGATTAAAAATTAAACGGATGGGTTACTACTGGCCCACGATGATCCAGGACTGCCTCGAGTATGCGAAGCAATGCCACTCATGCCAGATTCATGGAGACTTCATCCACCAACATCCGAATCCACTGCACCCAACGGTGGCTAGCTGGCCGTTCGAAATGTGGGGGACTGACATAGTCGGCCCCATTGAGCCAGCGTCATCCCGGGGACACCGTTTTATCCTGGCAACAACTGATTACTTCTCCAAATGGGCAGAAGCAGTACCACTGAGGGAAGTGAAGACGGAGAATATCCTCCATTTCTTCAAGAAGCACGTCATCTATCGGTTCGGAACTCCACGGCGGATTATCTCCGATAATGGGCCGGCCTACCGAAGCCATAAGATTAGCCGCTTCGCACAGCAGCACAATATAGACTGGAGATATTCTTCGGTTTACAATCCACGAGCTAACGGTCTGGCCGAGGCCTTCAATAAGACCTTGACAAAGATCATAAAAAAGACCGTTTCCAGGAATAAGAGAGACTGGCACGAAAGGCTGCAAGAAGCCCTTTAGGCTTATCGAACTACATTCAAGACGGCCACAAACACAACGCCGTACGCGTTGGTATTTGGGACGGAAGCAGTGCTCCCCCTCGAGATAGAGTTACCCTCTCTACGAGTAGCAGTCCACCACGAACTGACGAACGAAGAAAATGCTCACCTTCGGCTTGAGGAGCTTGATGCCCTCGACGAAACCCGGCTCATAGCGCAACAACATCTAGAGGCCTACAAAGCAAAGATGACGCGCTCGTACGAAAGATTGACCAGGCCGAGGACATTCCGCTAAGGCGAACTCGTACTAGTGGTCAAAAGACCTATGATCCCCAATCGTGCCAAGCAAGGAAAATTTGAGCCAAACTATGAAGGCCCGTACATCATAGACAAGGTCTACCAGGGTGGAGCCTACCTACTCATGGACATGCACGGTGAAAGGCCTTTCAGGCCAATAAACGGCCGCTTCTTAAAGAAATACTACGCTTAATAAGCCACAGCCTGGGTCAATGATAGATGACGACGACTATGTCCGCTCACTATCTTCCTAGGCTCAGACTTTACAAGCAGCAGCCGGCCTTCCCATAGCGACGGACCGAAACGTCCTTAAACTAACGATGGACCGAAACGTCCTTAAACTAACGACGGACCGAGACCGAAACGTCCTTAAACTATCGACGGACCGAAACGTCCTTAAACTAACGACGGACCGAAACGTCCTTAAACTATCGACGGACCGAAACGTCCTTAAACTAACGACGGACCGAAACGTCCTTAAACTATCGACGGACCGAAACGTCCCTAAAACTACTACCGCAGTATCTTTAGGCTGACGAGATAAAAAAAGGAGAGAGAAAGAAAAAATAAAAAAATATATATATGAAAAAGAATAAAAAAAAAACGGTATGTCCATAAGCAAAATGGGCACGGATGAAAACCCGAAAGGGCTCCGTGAGTAAAAACAGCAGGGCTGCCGGCAAGTGTTCGTGAAAACCCGAAAGGGCGCGACCTTGTAAAAAAAAAAGAATAAAAAAAAACGGTATGTCCATAAGCAAAATGGGCACGGATGAAAACCCGAAAGGGCTCCGTGAGTAAAAACAGCAGGACTACCGGCGAGTGTTTGTGAAAACCCGAACGGGCGCAACCTCGTTAAAAGACACTTATAGGGTCCTCTCGACCTTGTAAGGAGAAACCACCTGCGTGAGATCCTTACGACTCACAAAGGAGCAACACACTTAGGGATCCTCACGATTCCTAAGGAGAAAATACACTTACGAGATCCTCACGACTCGTAAGGAGAATTCTCTTAAGGGACCCTCACGGCTCATGAGATTTGAAAGTCTTAAGTTACAGAAACCTAAACCTGTTCTTAAGCAAATCCTCCACGACCTTCGATATTGCCCTACAAGAGGCTCAATACTGACCCTTGTATATAATCCACGGGCGCGAAAAAACATTTCCCCAGCAAAGTCCCACCCGTGACTAGCGATATGCCCATATGATGAGCAACCCTTGTAGGTACTCTCGACCCATAAGGAGAAAGCCCTCTTGTAGGATCCTTACGACTTGCAGAGGAACATACACTTAGGAATCCTCACGATCCCTAAGGAGAAAATACACCTACAAGATCCTCACGACTTGTAGGGAGAAATACCTTTGTGAGACCCTTACGGCTCATGAAGTCAAAAGCCTTGGTCGACAGGACCCTTAACCCTGTTTACTAAGCCACCTTTGTTCAATATCGACAGAGACAAATGATGATTCGCTCCTGGCAACATCCCAGTTGCAGCGGTGCTGATGCCGAAATCGGTGTCTAAAATCCAAGCTTGCAGCGAAAAAGCTAGCAAGCCACACATGCCTACGAAATAGCCGAAATGATGGGGCAACTTGCAATAAAAAGCAGCAAGTAAAAATGTATGCATGAAAAATAGCCGAAACGATGGGGCAACTCGCAATAAAAAGCAGCGAGTAGAAAATAAATAAATAGCCGAAATGATTGGGCACCGCGAAAAATAGCCGAAATGATGGGGCAATCGCGACCTTCGCGATATAAAAGCTGAAACGATAGAGCATCGCGGAAAAAGAAATAAAATAAAAATAAAATGTATGCCTTACAGGTGATGTTCCATCACACCCTGTATACAATCCAATAGCATAAACAAAAAGGGAACATACTCCTCCCCCAGGTTTCATCATAACAAGAAGCCAAATCTCGACAGTTCACAGATAGCCCAGAGATCATCTCGACGTACGTCTCATGGCAGCAGACACAACATCAAGCGAAACGGAACAGCGGCAACCCCCAGTTCCATGGCTCGGCGATATACATATCACCAAGAGTCAAACCTCCATTCCGTGAAATGCGGATATATTCAGCAAAAATCCTGGTTACGTGGAACGCGGATAACGTCACTCTTTGACCCCGTGGAAAACGCCCAGAGCGGAGCCTAGTCCTCGCCAAGCACGGCAGTGAACCCGTGTGAAGCATCTAGTGCAAAATTCCTAGTTACGTGGAACGTGGATAATATCACTCTTTGACCCCGTGGAAAACGTCCAGAGCGGAGCCTAATCCTCGCCGAGAACGGCAGTGAACCCGTGTGAAGCATCTAGTGCAAAATTCCTGGTTACGTGGAACGCGGAGAATGTCACTCTTTGACCCCGTGGAAAACGTCCAGAGCGGATCCTGGTCCTCGCAGAGCACGGCAGTGAACCCGTGTGAAGCATCCAGAGCGGAGCCTAGTCCTCGCCGAGCACGGCAGTGAACCCGTGTGAAGCATCTAGTGCAAAATTCCTGGTTACGTGGAACGCGGATAACGTCACTCTTTGACCCCGTGGAAAACGTCCAGAGCGGATCCTGGTCCTCGCAGAACACGGCAGTGAACCCGTGTGAAGCATCCAGAGCGGAGCCTAGTCCTCGCTAAGCACGGCAGTGAACCCGTGTGAAGCATCTAGTGCAAAATTCCTGGTTACGTGGAACGCGGATAACGTCACTCTTTGACCCCGTGGAAAACGTCCAGAGCGGATCCTGGTCCTCGCAGAACACGGTAGTGAACCCGTGTGAAGCATCCAGAGCGGAGCCTAGTCCTCGCCGAGCGCGGCAGTGAACCCATGTGAAGCATCTAGTGCAAAATTCCTGGTCACGTGGAACGCGGATAATGTCACTCTTTGACCCCGTGGAAAACGTCCAGAGCGGAGCCTAGTCCTCGCCGAGCACGGCAGTGAACCCGTGTGAAGCATCTAGTGCAAAATTCCTGGTCACGTGGAACGCGGATAATGTCACTCTTTGACCCCGTGGAAAACGTCCAGAGCGGAGCCTAGTCCTCGCCGAGCACGGCAGTGAACCCGTGTGAAGCATCTAGTGCAAAATTCCTGATCACGTGGAACGCGGATAATGTCACTCTTTGACTCCGTGGAAAACGTCCAGAGCGGAGCCTAGTCCTCGCCGAGCACGGCAGTGAACCCGTGTGAAGCATCTAGTGCAAAATTCCTGGTTACGTGGAACGCGGATAATGTCACTCTTTGACCCCGTGGAAAACGTCCAGAGCGGATCCTGGTCCTCGCAGAGCACGGCAGTGAACCCGTGTGAAGCATCCAGAGCGGAGCCTGGTCCTCGCCAAGCACGGCAGTGAACCCGTGTGAAGCATTTAGAGCAAATACCGGACTGTGGAGTCCTTAAAATCCACGGACTATGACGTCCTTAACCTCGACCGTGATGTCTTAAAACTAACGATCAACCACCCCGATTCCCTACGGATTCTGCCTTGGTTTAAAGGTACATCTCTTCACTGGCGTTGTAATTCCTCAACGTCTTCAAAGAGGTGACGGGTCCCTGCAACCAAACACCGGACTGTGGAGTCCCTAAATCCACGGACTATGAGGTCCTTAACCTTGACCGCGATGTCTTAAAACTAACAGCGGACGGTGGAGTCCCTAAATCCATGGACTATGAGGTCCTTAACCTTGACCGTGATGTCTTTAAACTACGATACCTGGAGCAGCCTCTGACCCCGTGAAACACGGATAAGGATGACCACATCCAGCACTTGCAGGTCCTCACGACCTGTAAGGAAGAAAAAACTCTCTTGTGAGATTCTTACGATTCTCAAGGGAAAACCCGCTTAAGGATCCTCACGATCTCTAAGAAGAACTTACACCTATGGGATCCTCTCGACCTGTAGGGAGAAAAACTCTTTATGAGACCCTCGTGGCTCATAAGATGCAAAAGCCTTAGAAAGCAGATCTTAACCCTGAACCCTGAGCCAACGCTGTCCTGCAAGGAGATCAAGATAGAATATCCGCAGAATACATTCAATAAAAAAGGGGACACACCATTGAGAAGAAAAAATGTATCTTTTATTCATAAATCAAAATGGATACAAAGTACAATTCATGAAAGAAACGAAAAAAAAAACACTCTCATCCATGAGTATGTACAAAAAAGGGAAAAAAGATACAAGTCCTCAGGCCGGCGGGCGGTGCAATAATTTTACCAACTCGTCATTCTGTTGCTAAGTCATGGCTTCATGACGCAAGATCTCCAGAAGACGAGCCTCCGCCTGAGCTTGCTGAGCCTGATACGAAGCGAGCCGAGCTTCGAGCTCTTTCTCGGTGGCTTTATGAGCCTCGACCCTCTCACGAGTAAACGTGGCAGCTTTATCGAGAGCCACCACCTCTTTAATGGACTCCTGAAGCACCCGCCAGAGTTCATACGCTTTGTTGGCCTTGGCTGTGAGATTGGCTTGAAGCTCGCCCAGCGCCTTGGAGGCTAGCTCCCTCTCCGAGAACTTGCGACCAAGCCTCTTCTCACATGACGTCATGTTTGCCGCGCACGGTGCTATCAGCCCCCGTAACTCCGCCTTTGCAGCCACGGCCTCCGAGGAAAGGCGAGAACACTCGAGAGCATACAAACAAGCCTCCACCTTCCTACAGAACTCCACCCAGACCCGCACCACCTCCTCGCTGTGATAGGTGGCGAGAAAAGGAAGGGAGCCGTTAGCTTCAGCGGCAAACGCTTCGGCTGTGGTCGCACTACCAGCACGGAGCTCCTCGACGAAAGAAGATAGGGAGACAAGGCTCAATTGGGCCAAGCGTTCTGAAGCCCGCAGAGCGTAGGGGCCGGGCGGCATCACAATGCGTGATTCCAAAGCCATGGAGACTGGCAGGGCTGTTCAAATTTGGCAAATGTTAGTAAAACTCTTAAACGCAGAACGAACGGGACTATAATAAAATGTCACTCACCGACAGTCATGCAAGTAGGAGCTGAAGGTTCCCCTGGCCCTTCAACGACCTCGACCTCATCGTCGGCTTCCAAAACTATAAGAGACATCAACGTCATTTCGCAAAATAGTAACAATGCTATGGTAAAAAAAAAGGGGCGAATGACACTGACCTTGCCCAGAGGAAAGGACAATACGCTGAGGGGAGATCGCCTGCGGAGCTGCCATCTCCAATAAACGCTGAAATGACTGTCGAGGCGACAGATCCGCGATCGTGGCCGCCAAACCGCGCAATTCTGGAAAGATAAAAGAGTTCAGACTATGAAGGGGTTGCTAAATTAAAACGCAGAGGGATAACTTCAACACTCCTCCCATTCTGAGCCGGAGGGATAGCAGCTTCAACGGTCTCCGCCGTGACCTCAGGCTCCAACAAAGGGAGAGTAGTCCCGACTACCTCGCTTCCAGCCTTTGGGCCGCCCTCAGTAAAAGTCATTAGGGTGGCGGCCTCCAAAGAAGCCTCCCCCAAAGGGGCAAGCACTCCCTGATCAAGAACCGCCGCTGGAAGTTCTACCATGAGAGGAGCAGCCTCGTCAGCCCCCTCCACATCCAGCAAGGCTTCATTGAGAATTTCGGCGGGCTTTAGCTTTAATGGGCCAGTAGGGAGCTCCCCCAGCGTCGAAGATTCTGCACGACTCAAACAAGAATAATGATACATATGCACGGGCACAAACAATCTGAAGAACTACGAAAAGAACCACAACGTACCGATGCGCAAAGAAGCCCTCAATATGGCTTCTTCAAGCCGCTGCTCCTTTTCAAGGAGGTGGGCTCGCCGGGGTTCGAGAGTGGACTCATGGCCGCCGGTCCATAAAGAAAGTGCGTCAGCTGCATCTTCTGAAGCGGCCTGCTTCAAAGCCCTCTCCCCCCATTCCTCTAAAGGACCGATAAATCGCCGCCGAATTCACGAAGGGTCTTCGTAAAAGATTACAGTGGGATAGGACTTCTTCGGAACCCTGGCATTATGAGACACGTCTTTGGAACGCCGTATGGCCTCAGCCAACTGTGCGGCCTCCTCATCGGCTGAACTCGGGAAAGGAAGTCCAGCGTCTGACTCTTGCAGGGCCAACGGCTCGTCTTCAAGAGTAGGCTCAGACTCTGCCAAAGAATCGAGCGAATTGGTGGCCACCTTCCTTCGACGCTTAGACCCAGAGCCGGTCGCCGAGGATGACCGTTTCCTCCCCCGCGAAGCCTTAGGGCGACGCTGACCCACATCGCCTACGACGCCCTCATCTCTATTACCCTCGCCTGGTGCCACGGCCGAGGATGACACTGTCATTGTCAATGCCATGGGGGGCGGTGCTGCCAAAGGCGGTGGTGCTACTACTGGGGCCCTTCCACCTCGCGAGCGGGAACCCAGGGGCATACCGGCCGTTGGAGTAAGGTTTACCTCCGATTCTCCTGGGATGAGCGCAGTGCCGGTATCCCTTAGAGGGAAGCGGACCGGAGCCCTCGGTCGCAGCTTAGCTCCTGGAACCAGAGGAGGGGCATCGTGGCTGAGAAGCACCCTCCTTTCCTCAAGAATGATTGGGCTGACCCGATGAAGATACCAACCCGTAAACGCGCCCACGCACCGGGGCAGGTATTCAGCTTCAGGTACAATGAAGTGGGAGCCGGTATTTAGCCTCATGAAATGATGAGCTGCATCACGAACGACATCGAGCGAAGGGATTGGGGCGACTAGAAAAGCCTCGAAGGGAACACCCTGGTCGTATCCAAGTTGTCGGGCAAATCGATGCGGATTGTACCGCATGAAAAGAGCTGCATTGTCCTGGCGAAACACCAAGTAGCCCGGTCTAATTGTATATAAGTGCGCAGCCTCCCGGGGCTTCAAAGAAGGTGCGTTGTCCTTTGACAAATCCCAGAGTTGTTGAACTGGACATGAGGGAGTAGACAAGACCCGATCATTAAAAACCATCCCGCCAGCGGCAGCGTAAGGAGAAATCAGCACCCGAATAGCCCCGAATTGAGTCGGGTCGGCGGCAGAAGCATCCACTAATCGCATAAGTCGTGGAAAGGGGTAGGCATCGTAAAATGAGAGCCTCTGATGCATGGCAAAAGCCCCCAATACGTGCATTTCGACCCAGGACGTGAAATAATGAAGCGAAAAGTTTACCACATCCACGCCAGGCGTAGAGGTATTAGCTGCGGTGCCCAATCCATTATAGAGGTGCGCCAAGGCCTAGATGCCGATGGCCAACCGCGTCCCCTCAGCAATACGATGAGCCGGGTAGATGACCGAGGATCTCATGAAGCGGCGATGCATGGGGATAACGAACCAACTAAGCCAAACACTGACAAACCCCACGAAGAATGTTTCCTCATCCATACCGGGTGCTGCAACGGACTCAAAAGACATCGGCGACACGATGGGAATATAATATTGTGGCAAGTCCGATTCAGCGGTCGGTAGCTTCTTCGGACCAAACCCAAATGGGTCTTTGATGTTAGCAAACTTCGGAGCAGTCTTCGATATGACGTCCTCACGAAGGAAGCAGGAAATGAAGCTTTTAAAAGTAACACCCTGCTCCTCAGATTCAGTGAACAATCGATCAAAAATACCCAGCGCCTTGATCAGGCTGGGGCGCTTGTGGCGAACGGCGTTCTCAACAGACAAGCCGTCAGCCGGTGCAGACTCGGGCTCAAAGACATACTCGTCAGGAGGCAACAACTCCTCATACAGTGCACCCCTGATTGGCAATCCCGAGATTTCATAAAATTCTGCAAGAGAGATCGAGACCTCACGATCTCCTAGAATGAAAGTGTTGGTGGGAAGATTCCATTGGTTCAAAAACGCCTTAACCCACCAGACATGCGGGGACTTATAATGGAAGAGTGACGCGTATATTGCCTGATAAAGCCCGACCTTCTGCAGCCGCGCACGATGGGTGGCAAGGATGTAGCGAGCCCAGAGAAGATAGCCCGTGGGGTGTCGGGGAGTGAGCCCTATCTTATAGATCTGCCCCCACTGGTGGGCCTCACCCTGGCAGATACGCCGCCCCAAGATGTCTATGGCCAGGATCGGATGGTTCGGAATACCGGTCGTCGAAGGCTCGAGCCTCCCCGTTGGAGTCCAGTTGGGCATTTCCACAGCAAAAACTGTCCTCGGAGGATCCATTGGTAAAAATGGGAAAGTGGGCTCCGTCGGCACCGCGCAAAGAAAACTCCGGCGACCCTGAATAATCTGACTGTACCAAGATCCCCATTGAAGAAGGTTGGTGCAGTTCGGGTCATGGGCCCGAATCATCGCCATCGCTTCCTCATCAGATGGTGACTGAGGAAAAGCAGCCTCCGAGCGAGAAAAGGGAAAGTGTGGAACAGAAGCCATCGCACCTGAAATCCAATAAAGGAAGACCGTTAAAAGAAAAGTTAGCAATATATATTCATGCATGAACATGAAGACTAGTTGAAGAAAGCGACAGCAGAGTTTCCTGGGACCATTGGCTACAAAACACATGGGCCCCACAGAATCCGGATGACGGCTCATTAATAATGAGACCAAATAGTTACAATAAAACAAAGGGAATATCCTCATTTAATAAAGAATGATGACCATGCACATTCCCCCCAACAGGATCTGTCTCGGGCTCTACAATGAATCCAACAAGATCAAAGGAATTAAATTCCCACAGAAGACATCATTACAAAACCACCATTTCATTAATTGCAGAAGAACAACCTCGGGCCAAGAGACCCCAGGAAGCCTCCGCGTGAAGAAATCAAGTCCTTCATTGGAATTAAAATTCCTTATTAAGAAAAGGGAATTAAATTCCCAAAAACATTTTTGGATGGAATTAAATTCCATGGAGTTGAAACGCCATCATCATCTCCCCAAAGATCATCTAAACCCTAAAAGATCTACAGTTTGAAGGTTAAGCGGTTTCATGTTCTTATGGAAAAACATAAAGAAAAAAGGGTAAAAACCCTTGTTTTGGATTTAAAATCCAGAGGAATGTGAAGGTCCATCGTTTGTCCAAGAACATTACCTGAGGAAAAGAATTCTTTTCGAACAGAGTTAAACTCTGAAGATTGTTTTAAGACAGAGAACTAAGCTCTGGAAGCGAGAATTAAATTCTCAAGGAAAAAGTTCTCAGAAGAAGAAGATGAGCAAAGTGAAGGCTCCTATGAAGAGACGGTGGTATTTATAGAAGGCGATGGAAACGCTTCATCTTCCCAAATCCCTAAAGGAATCCAACGGTCATAAAAGGTGACAGCGTTGCACTCACGTGCTGACACGTGAGAACAACGCTGTGGGGGCATTTGTTTCCTGATTTAAAATCAGAAAAGCTTATGGGAAAAGCTTCAGAAAAGGGTCACGTGCTTACACGTGACCAGCAGTCACGTGTGGGCACGTGACGTCTAAAAGCATCATCAAGGCAGATTCAGCTTCCTGACTACATCAAAGAAAAGGGCTTCAGAAAGGGTCACGTGCTCCCACGTGACCAGGGTCACGTGTTGGCACGTGACATTTTTCAAAGGCACATCGGTTCCCTGATCAAATCAAGGAAAAAGCTTCAAAAGAGGTCACGTGCTCCCACGTGACCAGGGTCACGTGTTGGCACGTGATGATCAAAAGCAGCAGACTTGTTCTCCAGTGAAATCAAGGAAAGAGGCTTCAGACAAGGGTCACGTGCTCACACTTGACCAGTGGTCACGTGTTGGCACGTGATGACCAAGCAGCAACTAGAAGACAGAGCGTAAAAAGAAAGAGGAAGGCTCGTTCCAAGGGGGTCACGTGCCCACACGTGACCATGAGTCATGTGGTCACACGTGACCGGCTTTCAAAGCCCATTTTGTTAACAGAATTAAATTCTGAAAGAGATTCAAATCTTTCCAAAGGAAAGCGATTATCTGGAACCAACCGAATTAAAGATTTAAAGATGATTGAATATCATCTATCTATGGAAAAATCCTGAACTTGGAAAGATTTCCCCTTTAAATCTAACAGAAATAACAAAGGAGAATCCCTAGATTTGAAATCCAATGGTGAATAAAATTCACCTAATAATCCAAAGGTGAAAAACGAATGATGGATGCAAATCAAATCTCTCAATGAAGATTCGTCAAAAACTAATTGACTCGGCTGCTTCTCCTATAAATAGGAGCCAAGAGACACAAAAAAAGAGATATATACGCAGGGGGAAGAAAGGGAGAGGGAGCCTTGATACTTCGAGGAACTTGGATCTTCTGCAAAAGAAAACCCTAGGTAAGAAAGGGAAGGCTCCTTGAAAGAAAGGAGAATTTAATTCTCGACAGAGTTTAACTCTGATATAAAAAACAGAAGAACATATTTCTTCTCTCTTTGATAAAGGATCTGCAAAGTGCACATCTCCCCTTGAGGTTGAGAATTTAATTCTCAATGGGTCGAGATCCTGCCATGCAGATCCAAAACATAGAGAGGGAACGGAAGCACGAGAATTTAATTCTCACAGAACTATAGGAATTTAATTCCTTTAAAATAAAACTAGGGCTTGACCCTGTGTTATGGGAATTTAATTCCTTCAGAACAAAAACAGGGTTTAACCCTAATTAAGAACCTAGTTCTGTTGAAACAGCGGGAATTTAATTCCCTTAATCGTAATTTAACAGAGAATGGGAGTTTAATTCCTTAAAAGCTTTTATTGGGTTTAACCCTATTCAGTTCTTCATATATATGAGGAATTTAATTCCTACAGAAAATTCAGAGTCCAACTCTATTCCAGAATATAAATCTTCGAAAGGAAGTAGGAATTTAATTCCTCTGAAATTATTGTCAGGGTTCAACCCTACGAGGAATTTAATTCATGGAAAAGTTTAATAGATCCTCTAAACAACATACATAGAGGCAGGGTCACGTGCCACCACGTGACCCACGTGACCCTCGGCAGAAGCCTTAACATATAAGCATTTGAATGCCCGTCACGTGATGGCACGTGATGCTCTGAAAGATGCGATAATCTCAGCAGAATAAATGAAGGGAGGGCGCTCTCACGTGTCGCCACGTGACCCCTCTTGCCTTAGTGTTTAACACTAAATTGAAACTCCCGAACCCAGTGTTAAAACACTGTTGGGCCTTAGTGTTCAACACTAATCAAAAAACTTTATTTGCAGTGTTCAACACTGACTACCTTAGTGTTTAACACTAATTTGAGATCTCTGTTGCCAGTGTTTGATACTGATCTGTTTTAGTGTTTAACACTAATTTGAAAAGCCCTGTTGCTGGTGTTTAACACCAATTATCTTTTAGTGTTAAACACTAACTTGTCAATCTCATTCTCAGTGTTCAACACTGGTTGGTCTTTAGTGTTTAACACTAGACATTGGTCCAATTGGCTAAATGGATAGAGGCAAAGCCTCTCCTGATTGGACTTAGCTCAAGCTGGCCATAAGTCCTCAATTCGTAATCAACTGGGCTAATAGGCTTATAACATAATTAATTGGTCTTGATCCCAAATTGGGCCAAGGACTATTTAATCCACTCCGGTTCTAGGGTACATCTCTTCACTCCTTTGATACTTGGCATTGTAATCCTCAATGTCTTCAAAGAGGTGACGGGTCCCGATGACCACACATTGATATGGACTGTGGGGTCCTTAAACCCATGGACTATGAGGTCCTTAACCTTGACCGAGATGTCTTAAAACTAACAATGGACTGTGGGGTCCTTAAACCCATGGACTATGAGGTCCTTAACCTTGACCGAGATGTCTTAAAACTAACAATGGACTGTGGGATCCTTAAACCCACGGACTATGACGTCCTTAACCTCGACCGAGATGTCTTAAAACTAACAATGGACCGCAATGTCCTTAAACTACCCATGGACCGCAACGTCCTTAAACTACCCATGGACCGCAATGTCCTTAAACTAGAACAATAGAGCCCCGCATGCTCCTTTGTCGGATCTAAACGGTCCCGTTTAAGTTGATCTTAGCCTTAAAGATGGCTAACGTATCCTTAAACCTTCAAACAGACTGGACTATGCATCCTCCCAATTAACTCTGGCTCGAGGGTACATCTCTGAACTCCTCTGACATCCGTCGTTGTAATCCCTCAACGTCGTCAGAGAGGTGACGGGTCCCGACGGCCATACATACGATGGACCACTATGTCCCTAAACTGGAACAATGGAGCCTAAAACGCTCCTTTATCGGATCTAAACGATCCCGTTAAGTTGATCTTTGTCTCAAAGTTAGACTAACGTATCCTTAACAAACGTTTGAGTTGATCTTAGCCTCAAGTATGGCTGACGTATCCTCAAACCAAATCCCCAGACCCAAATCTAAGATAATACGGATTTGGACTAGTCCACGCCCTACGGGCGACGACATAACTCAGTCTCCGTAAACAATCCACGGGCAACAAAACAAAAAACAAATATCCACGACACGAAGTGACCATCTGGAGAAGGAGAAAGTTGTTACCGCGATTCGGTAGCGTAATTAACTGCAGGGGCTTGCGCCTGCAGGGAAGAGCGTCCCCACAATCAAAAACCCCTCAAACGAGGGGGAATCTGACGAAGTCTGCTACATCGGACGCATCCGTCTAAACCTTCGATACATGGTGCCATAAATCAACTTGGCATCTTCGGAGAGGTGGACGGATAGCACCAATTAGCATCTGCCCCGAGTCTCAGTGCCAAGACGTCGCAATCTTGCGCGCCGCCATTCGGAGAGGAACAGGGTGTATCGAGACGGGGCATCGATATACCAGAGTAGACTAGCGTATACCTTCTCGACCCATACAGATGGGCGATGGATGATCCCATATCCATTGGTGTTTGACATCAGAGATGATATACGGGTGCTCAGTAGAGACTGGGTATACTGGACGGACTCGCCGAGAACTCCCAGATGGTATTATACCTTACGTCAGATGGCAGTTCTCTGGTGACACTGGTACAGAGTAGTCTGTTGACCCGAGATCGTCATAGAGTCTTGTGTGGTTCCCACTGTGCTTTGATTTCCACCTTACCACGTCCAAGAGGGCGTGCAAAACGGTGGTTTTTGGGTACAGTCCCGAGTCACATGGAGGCAATGAGCGATAGGAGGGGATTCGTCTCTCCCGGTATAGGGGGTTGATGTTGCGCTGTGTTCGATTGGCTATAACCGGAAATCCCTGGCCAGGGTTGCTGAGATTTACTGGTAAGTGTTACCAGTAGTTTCTCGAATTGTTATAGACCTCATATCGACACGACTTATCGAGCTATTGGGGTCTGACGTTTACCACCCCTAGGCGAGATATGCGACATATCAGACGATCAGACCGGACTGTACGGTAAGTGTTACTGGTTGGATTCACAGGAGTATGAGCGGGCTTTCTCGTCGATCTTCTGATCGCTCAATACCCGGGTGGCCGTTACGTTTAGCAGACCGCTTGCGGCTTGTGGGTGTTTGATATGATCAACACCTGCTGCCGGCGTATTGACGAGTCTTCAGAGTCCTACACAGAAGTTTCCTGGCTCAAGCGAAACGAAATAGGAGCGCATATGAGATATGTGCGGGACCGAGAATAATGCGTGTATGTGATACCGTATTCTATTCTCGCGATGAATGTATCGAATGGTTATATGCGATATAACCTAGTTATCGAATCGAGGGTTGATTCGATAAGCCGATACATTGAATACTAGTCGGTTATATGCGATATGACCGGATCGTTAAATCAAGTGTTGATTTGATGATTTAATGCATAATTATATATTTGATATATTACTTTGCATTAAATAGTATTGGTTCACTTTAAATTGATTTTCTCACTTTATGTGCACATTGTATATGTGATATATTTTTGTACACTAGTTTGTATCATGTTTGATGATGCATGCTCATTAGGGTTTGTGTAAAGATTAAACCATGGTTGTGTAATGGTTAAGGGTTTTCATTTTCTTTATTTATTTATTTATTTTATTCATTTTGGAAATGAGAGAAAATGGTGGCTTTCTTTGTTTGACATTGAAGCTTCATGAAGGTTTGACTAAGTGACCATTTTGTCTCATGCTTAACCCTAACCATTCCCACTAACCCTAGTTTAGTCTCTACACTTAACCATGGTTTGAATATGATAAGTATTGATTTTCTTTTCCATTTTTAATTAACACTTATCATATTCTTTCTTTCTTCTTCTTCTTCTTCACTTGAAGAAAGCTTGCTTCATCAATGGCAACTTGAGCAATTGAGTGAGAAATCCAATTCTAAAGTGAACCCACCTCCTATTTCTTCATCCTCTACCTCTTTCCAAGTAGTATAGGGTATTTTCTTCATAAGTTTCATGACTTGGTGAAGTGGGAGCTTGATCTTGTGATGCTTCGACGTAGATCATCTTCGGCACGAAGCCGACGACCTTGCCCGCCCATTTCTCCGATGAAGCCGACGCTAGAGCCCGGGATTCCGTTTGGACAGCGAGGAGACTTCATTGTGGAGCTATGGAGGTGGAGGACCGGATCTACAAAGGTTGTATTTCCGTTCTTTTAGTTATATTGTTAACTAGTTGCATCTTTCGCCTAAGATCTAGTTAACGATCCGTAGTCTAGGGTTTCTCGGCACCGTAAAATTTGAAATTGGCATGGTTGATGTCTTGTGAGACCTCTTGGGAGTGCCTAGGAACCCTACATATATGAGTTACCGTCAAGACCCTGAAGCTAGGAATTTGGCCTTTACTTCGTTTGCTGGCATTGCGTCTGCTGTATCGATACGAATGTCATGGTTGTCTCTAGGTTGTTGATGACCCATCGAGGTTTAGAACTAGGGATTTTTCCGTGGCTCCGTTGTTTTATTGTCGCGTCTGAATCCTGCTGGAATAAGAACGCTGTGGTGACATCCCATCTGCTGTATCGAGACAAACGTCGAGGTGGTGACCACTCCATGTGGGATGATCTCCGGTAGTCTTTCAGGTTTTATATGAGTTATCGTCAGGACCCTGAAGCTAGGAATTTGGCCTTCGCTTCGTTTGCTTTGGCGTGTCCGAATCCTGTTGGAGGAAGGATGCTGTAGTGACCTTTTGTCTGCTGTATCGAGACGAACGTCGAGGTGGTGATCACTCCGTGTGGGATGATCTCCGGTAGTCTTTCAGGTTTTATATGAGTTACCATCAAGACCCTGAAGCTAGGGATCTTCCTTTGCTTCGTTTGCTTTGGTGTGTCCGAATCCTGTTGGAGGAAGGACGCTGTAGTGACCTTTTGTCTGCTGTATCGAGATGAACGTCGAGGTAGTGATCACTCCGTGTGGGATGATCTCCGGTAGTCTTTCAGGTTTTATATGAGTTACCATCAAGATCGTGAAGCTAGGAATTTGGCCTTCGCTTCGTTTGCTTTGGCGTGTCCGAATCCTGTTGGAGGAAGGACGCTGTAGTGACATTTTGTCTGCTGTATCGAGACGAACGTCGAGGTGGTGACCACTCCACGTGGGATGATCTCCGGTAGTCTTTCAGGTTTTATATGAGTTACCGTCAAGACCCTGAAACTAGGAATATTGCCTTTGCTTCATTTGTTGGTTTTGCGTCTGTTGTATTAAGACGAATGCTGAGGTGGAGTTGGGATTTTGCCGTCACTCTGCTTTGTTTCGACCGTGAGGTCTCTTGTAACGAGACGAATGCTGAGGTGAGCTGGGATTTTGCCGTCACTCCGCTTTGTTTCGACCATGGGGTCTTTCATTGACGTTGCATCTGCACCTGCTGTACTGCGAAGGAACGCCGTTGTTGAAATTGCGTCTGCTGTAACGAGACGAATGCTGAGGTGGAGCTGGGATTTTGCCGTTACTCCGCTTTGTTTCGACCATGGGGTCTTTCGTTGACGTTGGATCTGCATCCTGCTAGACTGCGAAGGAACGCCATTGTTGACATTGCGTCTGGTGTAACAAGACGAATGCTGAGGTGGAGCTGGGATTTTGCCATCACTCCGCTTTGTTTCGACCATGAGGTCTTTCGTTGACGTTGCATCCGCATCCTGCTGGACTGCGAAAGAATGTCATTGTTGATATTGCGTCTGCTGTAACGAGACGAATGCTGAGGTGGAGCTGGGATTTTGCCGTCACTCCGCTTTGTTTCGACCATGGGGTCTTTTGTTGACGTTGCATCTGCATTCTGCTGGACTGCGAAGAAACATCGTTGTTGACATCTAGGCTGTAGATGTGGCCATTGAGATTTGGAAATAGGGACTTTGTCATGGCTCTGCTTCGTTGCGACTCTGAGGTCGGTGGTTGACGTCACGTCTGCATCTGGTTGGAGTGAGGAGAAACGCCGTTGGTGATCTCTAAGTTGTCGATGTTGACGTCGAGACCCTGAAGCTAGGGATCTTCCTTTGCTTCGTTTGTTGACATTATGTCTGCAATATTGCGACAAATGTCGAGATTGTCTCTAGGTTGTCTATGAACCATCGAGATTTGGCTTCGCTTTCTGATGGAGCCTGGTGGGGAGGTATGGTTCCCTCTTTGTTTGTGCCCATGGATTGTATACAGGGATCGATGCGATCTCACCTGTAGGGCAAAAAGTTTCATTCTATCATTTTTTTTAATTCTTTCCGCGATGCTCTATCATTTCAGCTTTTTACATCGCGAAAATCGTGATTGCCCAATCATTTCGGCTATTTTTTCGCGGTGCCCAATCATTTCGGCTATTTGGTTTATTTATTCGCTGCTTTTTATTGAGATTTGCCTAATCATTTCGGCTATTTGTTTTATTTACTCACTGATTTTTATTGCGAGCTGCCCAATCATTTCGGCTATTTTTCATGCATACGTTTTTACTTGCTGATTTCGTTGCAAGTTGCCCCATCATTTCGGCTATTTCATATGCATTTTTGGCTCGTTGATTTTTTATCGCGAGTGTGGAACTTGGGATCTGGTGCCAATCTCAGCATCAGCATCGCTGCGACTGGAATATAGCCAGGAGCGAATCATCATTTGCCATGAAAGGACTTGGAATTTGATACCGATTTAGGCATCAGTATCGCTACAACTGGGATATTTCCAGGAGCGAATCATCATTTACCTCTGTCGATGTCGAACAAAGGTGGCTTAGCAAACAGGGTTAGAATCCCGTCGACTAAGACTTTTGACTTCATAAGCCATAAGGGTCTCATAAAGGTGTTTCTCCCTACGAGTTGTGAGGATCCCGTAGGTGCGTTTTCTCCTTAGGAATCGGGAGGATTCCTACGTGTGTGTTCTCTTATAAGTCATAAGGATCTTACGAGAGTGTTTTCTCCTTATAAGTCGAGAGGACTTACAAGGGTCGTTCACCATGTAAGCATATCCCTAGTCGCTGGTGGGACTTTGTTAGGGAAATGTTTATTCGTGCCCGTGGATTGTATACAAGGGTCAGCATTGAGCCGCTTGTAGGGCAGCATTGGAGGTTGTGGTGGCCGCTTAAGAACAGGTTCAGATCCCTGTAGCTTAAGACTTTTGAATCCTATGAGCCATGAGGGTCTCAAAGGGGGAATTCTCCCTACGAGTCGTGAGGATCTCGTAAGTGTAATTCTCCTTAGGAATCGTGAGGATTCCTAAGTGTATTTCTCCCTTATGAGTCGTAAGGATCTTGTAAGTCCACGTCACCCATCCCGGTGCTTACAAGGAGGCGGAATAGGTAAAAAATGGTTTTTAACACAAGGTAACATGGACTAGAATTATAGGATCTTTGCTAAACAAAAACTAACAAACTAACTACAAGTTTTAGCTACTCGGTTAGAAGGTTATACCTAGGTCTTGAACTCCTTCTCTTCTTGTTGAGGTCCTCCTTCTTGCTTGCTCCTTGGAGTGGTGTAGACGGCTCCTCCTCCTCGTCTTCTCTTTGCCGAAAAAAGATCTACCCGAAGGCCTCTACCTTGAGCTCTTACCTTAACCAAGAGGTAACTAGAGTGCTTGGCTTGCTAAACCTAGAACCCTAGAATGAGTAGAGTGATGTCTTGATGGTTTTATCTCACAAGCTCATGGTTCTCAACACATGAAAGATGATAGCTTTGAGAGAGGAAGAGGATGAGATAAAACATGAGAGAGAAAGAGCAAGAGAGAATGATAGAAAAATAACAACCATCTCTCATATGGGAGAAAATGATAATAATAATAATAAAAAGAATTTGTGATGGTTAGTTTGGAATGACCATTATCATTTCACATTAAATGAAATTTGCAAGAATCAAGAAGTATCTTTCAAATGAAATGATGATGGTCAACATGTCAACAAAAGTCAACCGGTCAACCAAAGTCAAAAGGTCAACAAAAGTCAAATGGTCAACCTAACCATGGCACAATTATCCTTAATTAATATCATTAATCATATCTCTCATTCTTATTAGGGTTAAGAAAAAGTCAACGGTCAATAACCCTAATGAGGTTCCTTTACCTCTGTCAACTGTGCATACACACCCGCATCCGTGTTCCGAGGAACACGAATACAATGAGATAAAACTAATCCCAAAACAAATACTAGGATCTGGCTTAAACCAAAGCCCGCTAGTAATAACTGCCCGGACACCAAACGTGCATAAGTGCGCGGATGTGAACGAACCCCGTCGCAAAACCATGCGACCTCTACTCTGTTTTGTCCAAAGGCGAATAACCCTCTGTGTGGGACTCTAAAGACTCAACGCTACGCTGGCAATGGGTTTAACATAGGCCGCAAGCGGTACTAGCTGTACGTAACGGTCCCCAGGTAGATGCCAATAAGAAGACTGATGAGGTGAACCCATCCGAACTCCTACTGAGCCTGAATGTGACAATCTCCATATAGTCCGGTCTGTTCGTCTGAGAGTATCGCATGGCGGGCCTAGGGGGGCGGTAAACGTCAGTCCCCTAATAGCGGAACAAGTCATGTCAGAGTGTAGCCCAGAACACCCTGAAATAACACTGGAAACGCTACCAGTATATCTCGTTTGCCCTAACCAGGGACTTTGTGTAATGGCTCTCCTAAACACAGCGCGATATCAACCCCCAATACCGGGAGAGACGAATCCTATCTAACCGTCACTGCCTCCAAGTGCTTCGGGACTGCACCCAACTTATTAGTTATATGTATACCCTAGAGGCCATTACTGTACATATGATGTATATTGTAGTGGATGCTTGGACATATATAGGGAGGACTTTCTTGCTCGACATGATAATATGCTATCTGATTGCTCTTTATCTTAACATGTACTCTGATTGTCTCTATGTTACATGTTGATAAAGCCCTTAGGATATGTACTCGACTACTGGGACTATGATGAGATCATACTAGTGGGGCCACGGTAGTCGACGAGTACATCCTATAACTGTTCCTAGTAGAGGGTGTATCGAGACAGGGCATCGATACACCAGAATAAACTAGCGTATACGCATCTTGACCCATATGATGGGCGATGGATGATCCCATATCCATCGGTGTTTGACATCAAGGATCGTGTATGGGTGCTCAGTAGAGACTGGGTACACTGGACGGACTCTCCGAGAACTCCCAGATGGTATTATACCCCACGTCAGATGGCAGTTCTCTGGTGACACTGGTACAGAGTAGTCTGTTGACCCGAGATCGTCATAGAGTCTTGTGTGATTCCCACTGTGATTTGATTTCCATCATACCACATCCAAGAGGGCGTGCAAAATGGTGGCTTTTGGGTACACTCCCGAATCACATGGAGGCAATGAGCGATAGGAGGGGATTCGTCTCTCTCGGTATAGGGAGTTGAAGTTGTGCCGTGTTCGATTGGCTATAACTGGAAATCCCTGGCCAGGATTGCTGAGATTTACTGGTAAGTGTTATCAGTAGTTTCTCGAACTGTTATAGACCTCATATCGACACGACTTATCAAGCTACTGGGGTCTGATGTTTACCACCTCTAGGCGAGATATGCGACATATCTGACGAAGAGACCGGACTGTACGGGAGTGTTACTGATTGGATTTGCAAGAGAATGTACAGGCTTGCTTGTTGATCTTCTGATCGCTCAATACCTAGGTGGCTGTTACGTTTAGCTGACCGCTTGCAGCTTGTGAGTGTTTGATATGATCATCACCTACTGCCGGCGTATTGACGATTCTTTAGAGTCCTACACAGAGATTTCTTGACTCAGGCAAACCGAAGTAGGGGCACATATGTGATATGTGCAGGATCGAGGATAATGCGATATGAGATACCGTATTATATTCTCGCATTATTTTGATATGAGTCGGATCATCGGATCAAGTGTTGATTCGATGAATCGGTAAATGATATATTAGTCGGTTATATGCGATATAACCGGATTGTCGGATCAAGTGTTGATTCGATAATTTAATGTATAATAATATATGTGATATATTGAATTACATTATCTAATATTGGCTCGCTTTATTGATTCATTTTCTCACTGGGTAATACGTTGATATATATGCGATATATGTTAATTGTATTATTTTCTTTTGTTACAAATATATATTATATATGTGATATATAATATTGTAACATGATATGATTACTAATGCAACATGTTTAGTGGAGATTAAATAAGGTTAGGGTTTAATTTGGGTTAGATCTTTCTTGATGCTTCTAGAAGATTTTAGCTTGTTTCTAGCAAAGATATTATGCTTGATATTTTCTAACCCAACCCAAACCCTTCATCCTTGGTTAAGTCTCTACATGGATTAGCCTCTTCATAGTCAACCATGGTTGCATTATTAATGATTATGATAATTTTCATTATTCATCACAAAAGGATTATTCATTGTTCATCTTCTTCTTCCTTCTTGCAAAGCTTTCTAGCTTTGATTGTTGTGATGAAAATGGGTGAGATTATGAAAATAAAATAGAGCTAAATTCCTACTTTATCATCCTAATCTATCCTAACCATTTAGATTAGAGTGTTCACTTCATTTGAGAGTGAGAGCTTGTGTTTAAGAAACTTCAAGGTAGATCATCTTAGTTATCGAAGATCGGAAGCAAGCATGCATCTTTCTCTTCGTGGAGCCTCTCGAGAGTCCGGAACTTGATGATCGCAGCGAAGGGACCACAACACGGAGCTTATGAAGTGAAGGACCAAACTACAAAGGTTGTAATCTCAAACTCTTAAATATTAAAGTGTTTAACATGCTTTGTTTCGCCTAATCTCTAGTTTAAAGATCTCGTTTAGGGTTGTTCGGCACGGCTAAATTTTGAATCGGGCATGGTTGATACCTTGTAGAACCTTGTTAGAGTGCCTAGTAACCCTATAGTGGTATCAAAGCCAGGCTAGAGCTTTAGGCGAAGTCTAGGCGAAGTTTAAAGTCCGATCGAACTCCGAATACCCGTAAAACCCTAGTTTCTGGAAATTTTTCAAAAATATTGATTTTTTCATATTAAAAATACTCAAAAACATCAGCAGGGTATTTTAGGAATTACTGTGCAAAATAAGCCATTAATTCGCTTAAAGCGCCGCGGAACCGCGGCCGTACCATTGCTTGCGCGGCGGTTCCGCGGCGCTACAGTGGCATTAGGGTTTTATTTTGCTACAATTGATCCGTAGGTACTTCCTGATGCTTCTGGAAATTTTTAATTATACTCAAGTGTTGAGTTTTCTGGGTTGTATTGGGAGCTCGTTGATTCGATCGGAAAGTAGTTATGAGATAAGACGGTCACATATCTCATAACTACTTATTTTGCTACAATTTCGTTTAGTTTGTCCGGGTAATTTTTAGAACGTGTTAAAAAGTTCGACCGGATATCAATAACTCACTTTTTCCCCTGCAGGAAAATTTCCAAGCGTTGGATTTTTCTGTAGTTTAAGAACGTTCTAAGTCGTGCAAGTAACGCGGTGGACCCTCTAGAAGAACACAAACCTTAACTCGATTATGTGACCGTCTTGAACTGCCTCTGAACCTTAGGGTTTAGGGCAGTACGGCGTGCCACATGTGAGGCGTTGGCTTGACCCTTCTACGGCTGGACCATTGGTACTGTGGCATGTAATGGATGTTTTTAAACTAATTTCAAGTGTTGAGAACTATTTGGGAAAACTTGGGTGTTTGATTATTCGATCGGAAAGTTTAACATTGTCTATTTATCTGGAATGTGATACAATATTTGAAATGCATAAGTAGTTATGAGATAACTAATTTGAATGTTATAAATCGAGCAGTTTAGTCTCAGATGATCGGTTGCCACGGGATTTTGATGCGATCAAAAGTCCGTCGCAATCACGTAGCGTATGCGGATGCTCGCCGGGTAACCTTATTAGATAGCCACGCCCCATAGTCCCGACCAAGTGACTGTAGAAGAACCCCGTCGCCAAAAACATCCGTTCGGGTGCTCGCGGCAGCGGTGTTCCGCCTTAGTGCACTTCGTCGATGGCATCGGGGTTGCGGCCGTCTGCTAAAGTTTGCGACGAGCATTCGATCAGAATATCGGGAATCTTGTTGAATTGCCCGACTAGATATTGAAAAGTGTTTTCGATAATGAGACTAAAATGCGGGGTTTATAATTGTTAGGCATGCGATGTCTAAGGAATTCATTTGGTTAGGCATGCGATGTCTAAAGAGGTTGCGGATTCCAACTGTTGTAGTTTTACACTTTCTTTTCTGCGACCGTAAGTATAGTATGTAGTTGTATCGCCGGTTTTCGTTGTTATACATCAACGACAATCGGTGTATGCATACTTACTTACGTTGATGATATGAGATATTATGTGTTGCTGTGATATGTTATATTAGATCGTCGCGTTTTTAATAGCCGGGGGTTTTATGTGAGATGAGAGTTTTTCTTTTTCATTCATGTAAAATTCATTGTATGTAATATTCTTTTATTGGGGCACTTCCGGGCTGAGGATGATGTCACCATTGTATATTATTTACTTTTCCGCATTAGGTAGACCCAAGGCGGGGAGAACAAGTAACCGGGTTCTAGGGTCTAGTGGGAGACCATCTCGAGGAGTCGAGACCAGATCTTCTAACCATAGAATTGGCAGTGTTGCTTGCCGCTCTCGTAGGGGTTTAGGGATGTGGGTTTGGCTATTCATCGCGACCGTGGAATCCGTGTTTTATACAGGCTCGTATTAAAAACACGGACGTCCTAGTATATCCAATATTTCATATATATTCTTCTGCTGCAATGTTCTGTGATCAGATCATATTACTGCCTGAGACGAATGTTTATATTATATATATGAGATATATATTATATATTGTTGATTTCGTTTCATATCTGATGCTTGTGAAACATAATAAAATGGGACATCATTAATGAGATTAATGAAATAAAAGAAACCTAAAGATGTTGTAGAAACTTGTTTAAAAACTGGTAGCTCTATTTATTGTTTTGCATAGCGGTGTTCTTTGTAGAACATCCAGCACCTTATTCGATAAGGAAAGAGCCGAGATCCCTTCACCGGGAGTGACCTCTTTAGCGAAACTGGCAGATACTGCATACTCGGTTTGTCTTTTGATTGCTTCTATAGTTTTTGCTTTGCATAGCGATATTTGTGAAATATCGTGCACCTTATTCGATGAGGAAAGAGCCGACGATCCCTTCACCGGGAGTGACCTCTTTAGCAAAACTAGAAAAGGCCTCACAAACATTCTATTTAAAATCACTCGATTCTACAACGATATCAAGTTCATTACGCAAAGGGTTTTCTTAAAAACCTGTCGTAGCCCTACGTCATTTCTGATAAGTCCTACTTAGTATTCGTGCTACGTTGTTGACCTCCGTCAAGACGTAGTGTGCGGTAGCTGACTAGTATTTATCTACTTATGCATATGATGCAGATTGTTTTAGGGTAGTTGTGCGGACTTGTTGACCTCCGTCAAGGGTCGTGCGGGTGGGTTTAATTCAATCAGGAAATGCCGGGTAGAACTTGACTAGCAGCCTATGGTTTGTTGACCTCCGTCATGGTCATAGGACGCTAGGGGTAAAATATTATTGGGAATTTCAAGTGTTGAAATTTGCAATGAGATTACATACCTTCTATGAGATAGTTGGATCCCGATACCCGCTGCGAGTAAGAGTTACTTCTGGGAGAGTTTTACACATTACAATTAGCCGATCAAGTAGGTGTCTAGAAAGGTGTTAACGGGGTTACGCCCCTGGGAAAACGAGATTTACTTTAATTAGGTCCGTGTGAAAGCACAGAGTACATCCCTTAAAGTACCGACACTGGCCTGGCTGAAAGATTGACGAACTTGTAGCATGTAATTAATCCTGGCTAGTCTTTCCTTTTAGGGTTTGAAGGAAGATTTGAGTAAAACAGTGGGAGATATCCTGATTAGATATATTAGATAACCAATCTAATCTTGCAAGAGCATACGCTGAGTGTTTTCTTCTCTCTCTCTCCAGGTAGCGACCATATCACGCCTTAATCAAGATAATAATACGGATGTATTGACCGAACCCACTTGTTATACTGAGCTAGGGAACATTGGTCCCGCTCCAACTTATAAATGTTATAAGACAGAGCAGGAAATTGGGGATTAACAGAATTCCCGTGCCGCCCAAACGAAGAAAGTGCATGTTGATGCATCTTCTTCGGGTGTGTTCATTACAAAGAATTGTTTCTCAGTATCCTTGACATCCTGGGTATGAGATACCGGATCAGGATCCCGCAAATGTAATTTGTTACATGGGCTACAGATAGGTAGAGAACTGAGAACGGGTGATAAGTTTCATGAGATAAAAACGGTGCAAGTGTTGCAGCCAAGTCTGTTGGTCGTTATCACCCTGTATTATCAGAATACATTGATTCTGAACGCATGCTATTAGATATCGAACCTGATATACAACATCATATCAGTCTCTTTATTAGTAAAGAAGGATATAATTTTGTATTGTTGGATAATATTTTGAACATTTCCTATATCAAGAGTTGATCAGTTCAGGCGCGTTATCTAAAAGAATTGATGTTCTAAATCAAACTACGGTTCTTAGTATACAAAACACACACAAGAGGAAGAGTTCAGAAATGAACGAATCCTTCTTGAGGTATTGTAGACTAGGTCATATCAATGTGACTCGACTAGCTGAAGTTACATCAAGATGCATATTTAAATTTGTTTGAATTTACATCTTGTGAAACTTGCCGGTCATGTCACAAAGATAAGATGACCACAGCTCTGTTTATTGGAAACAGAGAAAGAGTTAGTAAACTCTTGGGATTGATACATGATGATGTATGAAGGTCCCCTGTCTACACATGCCAAGACCGGTTCTTTATACTTCATTACATTCTTTGATGATCTCTCAAGATTCAGACATATGTTCCTGTTGAAACACAAGTCCGAACCTTTTGAGATATTCACAGAATATAAGTTAGAAGTAGAGAACCAAAAACGGGTATAAGTATTATGTCCTTTGATGAGATCAGGGAGGAGAATACTTGAGCACAGAATTCCTGGACTATTCTAAAGGAGAATGAGATTCTCTCTCAGCAATACTCCTCCGTATACACCATAGTACGATAGTATATCGGGGCGGAGCAATATCACCCTATGTGATATGGTGTGCTCTATGATGAGTACTACTGAGTTTCCTATTTCCTTTTGAGAGTTATGCACTTGAGAAGCTGCATACCTATTGAATAGGGTTCAAATCAAATCAGTTGCCTACCACTTCATATGTGATATAGAAAGGGAAGAGCCCATATCTTAAGTTTGTTAAGATTTGAGGTTGTCCAGCCTATGTCTAAAAGCAAAATCCGGACAAGCTCGAGGCAAAGTCAGATTTGTGGAAGTTTGTTGGATATCCCAAGCATTCACAAGGGAATATCTTCTACCTAACCGAGGAACAAAAGATATTTTGTTTCTCAGCATGCCACCTTTGTGAAAGGGAATTTCTTGAGAAGAAATTAGTGGTCATGTGGTAGAACTGGAAAGAGTTCCAGCTATACAAACTGCAGCTGATGATTTGGTAGAACCAAAGGACTCAATAGTTTCCAACGAACCTCAGCCTCTTCGCCGATCTAGTAGGGTTCCTCACCCACCTGAGAGATATTTCGGTTTCTCTATGACAGTGGGAGCGAGGATTGCATCATGAGATGAAGACCCAACTAGTTTCGATCAGGCCATCAAGAGTGGGACTCTGTAAGAATGGCTGGATGCTTAGTGATCTGAGATGGAATCCTTATACACCAACAAAGTATGGACTTTGGTTGCTTTATCTGAAGGGTTAAATCCCCATCAGGAGCAAGTATATCTTGAGAAGATTACTTGGTGTACATGGAAAAGTTGAGACTTTCAAAGCTATTCTTAAGTCCATCCAGATCCTACTTGCCACTGCTACATACCATGACTACGATATCTGGTGGTTGGGTGTCATGACTGCTTTTCAGAGTGTCTATAAGTACACTGCCAGAGGGCTTCATAGACAATGGGAGCAGCGGAAAAGTGCGCAAGATGTTTTATGCGATAAAGCAGGCATCGCGGAGTTGGAACGTCTGTTTTGATGTGGTAGTCAAAGAGTTTGACTTCATCAAAATAGCAGATGAACCTTGTATATACAAAAAGGGTAGTAGAGAGTATGGTGGTGATCCTCGTAGAGTACGCAGATGACATACTCTTGATAGGGAAGGAGTTTCCTATGCTACACTCGGTCAATCTCCGCTTATCACAAGGATTCTCCATATAGGATCAAGGTGATACCTCCTAAATCCTGGCTTATGAATCTATGAGATAGATCTAATTGGATACTAGGATTCTCACTAGTTGTAGTAAGATGGTATCAATCGATCCTGGGGAGAATCACTGGAAAAGTTCCAGGGTGATAAGGACGACTGAATGTCAGTCGCAAGCATTGTCTTTACCCTCAGTGGAGGAACAGTATGTTGGAAGAGTTCCAAGCTAGATACCGTGACTTATTAGACGATTAAAGGCAAGATACATCGTTACCAAGGATGCTACCAAAGAGGCAGTCTAGATATATATAAGTTCATGAAATGAACTTCGTTCCAACCATTGTGTGACAATGGAGTTATGGCTTTGGCCTAAGAACGCCCGTCCAATCAGAAATCCAGATATAATTCTTAGGCAGTATCACCTGATCATGGAGATGGTTGATCTCCAGGAAGATCAAGGTTAGGAGAGTAGACACAGAGGACAACAGCGCGGATCCACTCACAAAGGCCATTTTCCCAGTAGAGACTTTTATGGGATGGTTGAGTATGAGATACTTCAACCGCAGCTAATTGTTGGGTATGTGATACCACAACAGATGGCCCTAGTGCAAGTGGGAGATTGTTAGTTATATGTATGCCGTAGAGGCCATTACTGTACATATGATGTATATTGTAGTGGATGCTTGGACATATATAGGGAGGACTTTCTTGCTCGACATGATAGTATGCTATCTGGTTGCTCTTTATCTTAACATGTACTCTGATTGTCTCTATGTTACATGTTGATAAAGCCCTTAGGATATGTACTCGACTACTGGGACTATGATGAGATCATACTAGTGGGGCCACGGTAGTCGACGAGTACATCCTATAACTGTTCCTAGTCGAGGGTGTATCGAGACAGGGCATCGATACACCGGAGTAGACTAGCGTATACGCATCGTGACCCATATGATGGGCGATGGATGATCCCATATCCATCGGTGTTTGACATCATGGATGGTGTACGGGTGCTCAGTAGAGACTGGGTACACTGGACGGACTCACCGAGAACTCCCAGATGGTATTATACCTCACGTCAGATAGCAGTTCTTCGGTGACACTGGTACAGAGTAGTCTGTTGACCCGAGATCGTCATAGAGTCTTGTGTGATTCCCACTGTGCTTTGATTTCCATCATACCATGTCTAAGAGGACGTGCAAAAAGGTGGCTTTTGGGTACAGTCCCGAATCACATGGAGGCAATGGGCGATAGGAGGGGATTCGTCTCTCCCGGTATAGGGAGTTGATGTTATGCTGTGTTCGATTGGCTATAACTAGAAATCCCTGGCCAGGGCTGCTGAGATTTACTAGTAAGTGTTATTAATAGTTTCTCAAACTATTATAGACCTCATATCGACACGACTTATCAAGTTACTGGGGTCTGATGTTTACCACCCCTAGGCGAGATATGCGACAAATCTGACGAAGAGACCGGACTGTATGGGAGTGTTACTGATTGGATTCGCAGGAGAATGTACAGGCTTGCTTGTTGATCTTCTGATCGCTCAATACCTAGGTGGCTGTTACGTTTAGCTGACCGCTTGCAGCTTGTGGATGTTTGATATGATCATCACCTACTGCCGACGTATTGACGATTCTTTAGAGTCCTACACAGAGGAAAAATAGAGTAGGGGCACATATGTGATATGTGCAGGACCGAGGATAATGCGATATGAGATACCGTATTATATTCTCGCGTTATTTTGATATGAGCCGGATCATCGGATCAAGTGTTGATTCGATGAATCGGTAAATGATATATTAGTCGGTTATATGCGATATAGCCGGATTGTCGGATCAAGTGTTGATTCGATAATTTAATGTATAATAATATATGTGATATATTGAATTACATTATCTAATATTGGCTCGCTTTATTGATTCATTTTCTCACCGGGTAATACATTGATATATATGCGATATATGTTAATTGTATTATTTTCTTTTGTTATAAATATATATTATATATGTGATATATAATATTGTAACATGATATAATTACTAATGCAACATGTTTATTGGAGATTAAACAAGGTTAGGGTTTAATTTGGGTTAGATCTTTCTTGATGCTTCTAGAAGATTTTAGTTTGTTTCTAGCAAAGATATTATGCTTGATATTTTGCTTGATATTTTCTAACCCAACCCAAACCCTTCACCCTTGGTTAAGTCTCTACATGGGTTAGCCTCTTCATAGTCAACCATGGTTGCATTATTAATGATTATGATAATTTTCATTATTCATCACAAAAGGATTATTCATTGTTCATCTTCTTCTTCCTTCTTGCAAAGCTTTCTAGCTTTGATTCTAGTGATGAAAATTGGTGAGATTATGAAAATAAAATAGAGCTAAATTCCTACTTCATTATCCTAATCTATTCTAGCCATTTAGATTAGGGTGTTCACTTCATTTAAGAGTGAGAGCTTGTGTTTAAGAAACTTCAAGGTAGATCATCTTAGTTATCGAAGATCGAAAGCAAGCATGCATCTTTCTCTTCGTGGAGCCACTCGAGAGTCCGGAACTTGATGATCGCAGCGAAGGGACCACAACACGGAGCTTATGAAGTGAAGGACCGGACTACAAAGATTGTAATCCCAAACTCTTAGATGTTAAAGTGTTTAACATGCATTGTTTCGCCTAATCTCTAGTTTAAAGATCTCGTTTAGGGTTGTTTGGCACGACTAAATTTTCAATCGGGCATGGTTGATGCCTTGTAGAACCTTGTTAGAGTACCTAGTAACCCTATACAACTACTACCTATTTGCATGACTCATCTGAGCCGTAGTAGGGTAGCAATCTAAGAATAGTGGGAACACACTCGAGGCGAAGTGACAGTGTCAAGTCAACGGACTAAGCTGTACTCATGTCACCTGGGAACTGATAACTGATGATAGGTATAATACCAACCAACAGTTCCCAGCGAGTCCTGTCCAGTGTACTCGTTACCTAACGAGCACCCGCATACTATCTCAAGTACGACGTACTAATGGCTGTGGGACAGACCATCTCCCCTGCTGGGATGAGAAGCGCATACGCTAGTCTACTCCGGAGTATCGATGCCCCGTCTCGATAATCCTACGACTAGGGACCTGTATAAGGATGTGCTTGTAGATTACCCAGCCCTCACTAGTGTGACTGCCATCACAACGCTGGTAATCAAGCAAAGATCCTAAGGGCTCTACTAATGTGTATAGGCGATATGCTAAAAGAAACATATGCACACATTAAAGTAGAAACAAACCAAGTAGCATACTACCATTTTAAGCAAGATTGTCTATACAACTCTGAATATCCCAAGCTTCCATTATGTAATATACAAACTAGTATAATACAGTAATGGCCTCTAGGACATATACACTAACAATCTCCCACTTGCACTAAGGCCATGTACCGGCGTATCGAAGACCTATCATATCGATCAGCCGCTCGAACTGAGTCTGGGGTATGGCCTTCGTGAATGGATCTGCAGTGTTATCTTCTGTAGCAACCCTCCGAACCTCTATCTCCCAGCGATCCACGATCTCCCTGATCAGGTGATACCGCTTCAAGATGTGTCTGGACTTCTGATGGGACCTGGGTTCCTTCGCTAGAGCTATAGCCCCGTTCTTGTTACAATACAGAGGTATTGGATCAACAATGGACGGAACCACCTGAAGTTCTGTCAAGAACTTCCTTATCCAGACGGCTTCTTTTGCGGTATCAGATGCTGCGATATATTCCGCTTCCATCGTCGAGTCAGCAACAGTTTCCTGTTTGGAACTCTTCCAACACACCGCCCCTCCATTGAGGGTAAAGACATAACCCGACATGGATTTGGAGTCATCCTTGTCACTCTGGAAGCTGGAGTCAGCAAAGGCCTCCATCTGGAGGGCTTTTCCGCCGTAAACCAAAAACATATCCTTAGTCTTTCTCAGGTACTTCAGAATGTTCTTTACCGCTATACAGTGCTTCTCCCCAGGGTTTGACTGATACCGGCTTACAACACTCAGTGCATAAGCTACATCTGGTCTGGTACACAACATCGCATACATTATAGAGCCTACCGCAAAAGCGTAGGGTATAATAGACATGCGACCCCTTTCCAAATCAGTCTTGGGAGACATCTCTTTGGAGAGAGTGATCCCGTGACAAGCCGGTAAATTACCGCACTTGGAATCTTCCATACTGAATCTTTTCAGTATGGTGTCGATGTACCTGGACTGTGAAAGTCCTAATATCCTCTTGGACCTATCACGATGGATCCGGATCCCCAGATTGTAAGAGGCATCACCCAGGTCTTTCATGGAGAAACTGTGTGACAAGAACCCTTTGATAGATTGTAGCATAGGAATGTCATTTCCTATCAAGAGAATGTCATCCATGTATAAAACGAGGAATACGACAGTTCGTGCTACAATTTTACTATAAATGCATGGTTCATCTGGATTTTTGATAAAGCCAAATTTTTTGACCGTCTCATCAAAACAGATGTTCCAATTCCGCGATGCCTGCTTCAGTCCATAAATGGACTTAAGCAACTTGCACACCTTCCCGCTGCTCCCACTCTGAATGAAACCCTCTGGCTGGTCCATATAGACACACTTCTCTAAATTTCCATTTAGAAAAGCGGTCTTTACGTCCATCTACCAAATCTCATAATCGTGGAAGGCAGCAATGGCAAGAAGGATCCGAATGGATTTGAGCATAGCCACTAGAGAAAAGGTTTTGTCATAGTCCAAACCAGGGCTTTGACGAAAACCCTTTGCAACAAGTCTAGCCTTATAGGTCTCAACCTGTCCATCTACACCAATCTTCCTTTTGAAGATCCATTAGCAGCCTACGGGTTTTACCCCTTCTGGAGAAACGTCCAAAGTCCATACTTTGTTGGTGTACATGAACTCCATTTCGGTCCGCATTGCATCCAGCCATTTTACCGAGTCAGTGCTCTGAATGGCCTGCTGGAAGCTAGTCGGCTCATCATTATCAATGATGCAATCCTCTCTATCCCCGTCTATAAGAAAACCGTAGTATCTTGTTCACACCATAATATTGTATTATTATATTCCCCATTCTTATTCTTTTTATAAATAAACAGGTGCTTTTGACGCATGTCTGCTACATATTACAGGTTACAGGTTCTTGGAGCGAAAACAGTGAAAACGATGAAAAGACGATGCAAAAGTGGACTTTGACCAACAAACAGAAGACACTTGATCAAGCCTACATCAAAAATAAAATTCACAAAGTACAAGGCAATGCAAGGTCCAAGATTACAAAGTGAATGGTTAAAAGTCCACCGCAATTATTCACTGGAGATCTGGAAGAAATAGAAAAGCCAAATTGAATAAAGATCCAAAGAAATAAAAAGCCCAAGAAGCCCAGAATCAGTTCCAAAATTTCCAGACATAAAATTTTACCAAAGCTTGGAAGTCTACTTTGACTAGGTCTTCCTAAGGATATTTTGGTAAATGTAGACATGCGAATCAATTGTAACCTAGGGTTTCTATCTCCTATAAATAGAAGCCCAAATCATTGTATTCTTTTCATGCCTCCCTATGCCTCCTTTTAAATAATAAATTCAGATCTCTTTATGGAGAGTATCGGTGTTTCTTTTCAACTCATGAATTCAGATCTGACAAACCTGCGTTGATGATTGGAGAGATGCATCTGTAAGTAGATTTAATTCCTTGCTCTAGTTTAGATTTCAATTCTTTGCCCTAGGTAGATTTAATTCATCGCCGTAGATAAATTGTTTAGAGTTAGCTTTGGGGAAGGATTTTGAGAGATGAGATCTCTCATCCCTTTCTTACCCATAATATATTTTCAATAGGACTCCATGCATACACGCACACACCGCGCCCTACGGCATCCTACCCCTTGAGGTAGCGGTGACACCGTAGTATAAAGGCCCGGCTGCGCGCGTTTACCATGGAGGTTAGGGTAAGGATCTCTAAAGGAAGGATAAGAACCTAGAGGAAGGAACACCTTCCCGAATGGATCTAATCCCCTTTATTGATAATTACCATAACTCCTCATAGATCTTCATTCGGGTATAGAAAGCGTTGAGATTTACCTGCATTTCCAAACCATCCCTAAACCTAATCCTAGCAAGACTAGATCTAGATAATCGTAGATAGATAGATTTAGATTTTAGATTTAATAATCAATCCGAACACCCTTCGGAATTAACTCGTTAGCGCGATTAGGAAATTCACAACATCCCTGTGGACCGACCCGTACTCACCGGCTAGCTGCAAAGCGACGCCGTTCTTGATTGCGGTTACTAGCTAGTTTTTGAGACCAATCAAATAGCGCCGTTGCCGGGGATGGCGTGTCATTTCCTTTTTGCAATTTCGGGTTAATCTTAATAAATAAAAAAATTATAAAAATCTGGAAAATCCAAAAAATATAAAAGTATATCATCTGTTATTTTTGGAAAGGGTACTTTGTTGTTTGAATTTTGCAGGATCTACAATCAAGTTCGGATCTGGAAATCTCCAGAGAACAAAACAGCAAATAGACGATCCTATCAACAGAAGATTGCAACAACAGAGGAACAGAAAAAATTTAGAGGACTGAGTCAACAAGAAGAACAGCAGCGATCTGGTGAGCGCAAAAAAAAGAAAAAAAGAAAACCGCCAAAGGCACCAACCCGCGGCGGAACCGCGGTCGGAGGCGGCACTTCGCGGCGGTTCCGCGGTGGTGGCGACAGATCGGTTGCCAGAAAAAAAGCAGAAGCGCGGTATAAAAAAAAACAGTCCTGCCACTGCAAATTTCTGTGAGTTTTCTCTCTCCTCCTCTGCAAATCTTGATATATCTTCTGTAAATTTGCCTGCAGGATTTCTTTACGCTCAAAATTTTTTTCCCTTCCAAATAACGATCTTGTGCAGGATTTTTATGCCTTGCTTGAAATGAAATTAGATTGCAAATAATATTTTGCTGTTGCATATCTTTTCTATAACATATTTTGCTGTTGCATATCTTTTCTCTAAAATCTTTTTGCAACAAAATTTTTCCAAATAAAGAGAAAAAGAATGAAAATAAAAAGTACAAATATTTTATAGAAACTTACAAAATTTTTAGCCGCAAATAAATCCTTGCACACAATAAATTTTCCTTCTTTCCCCTTTTCTTACAACATGGGTACCCCACATAATAAATCATTAGCCGAACTTTGGTATCCCGAACCTAATTTTGCGTCATATGTCAATTTGTTCGGTCAATTTAAAAACGATCCCTCCATGCCTAAAAAATCTTTGAAAGATCACATAGAGGCGTCTAGGAGAAACAGTTTGACTTTTCAACCCACTTTGTGTCAACCAAGTCAACCTTCACCACCTTCGTATGTTGACACCACTTTTTCATGTTCAGCTGTAACTCCTAAGCCGATGTCCATTGCTGAGCATATTGCTCAATCTCGCAGTCGATCTTTCACCCCTCTCCACTCATCTAGTTCTATGGATCCGCACGACTATTCACCTTTTTATCCACATGTTGACCCTACCCCTGTACAATCACCCACTTCCTTCCAGTCCTACCCGACTTTCCCACCTTCACTAGACACTATTTCTACACAGTCATTAGGGAGTTTCACATATCCACACCATTTTGAATTCTTTATCGAAACCCCCTCACCACCTAAGTCTAGTTTGGAAGAGTCGTTGGAGGCTTATATTGCTGCAATAAATAAAATGACTAGGAATGTGGAAGCGTCCGTGGCCGCCCTTATGCAACCTAGTGAACCGGTAGCTAGTTTCCCGCTAGCTCAAAAATTTTCAATGTATAAGGAGGCGGTTGGACAGAGTGAGAATGAGAGAGGATTTCTAAATCAAACCTACCCATACCCAATTGAATCCAACAACTCCAATTTTCAAACATGTGTCCAAAATGATGAGTTGAGCGAATTTGTAGTGTTTGATTTGCCAGATTATTAGGAACCCCTTTCGAGTGAAACTGCACCTAATCCGTTTGACATTTACACCTCCACTCTAGAACCTAAATTGATAAACATCCATGCTTTTGAGGAGGTGTCTAAAGAAATTGATTTTCACTTAATTGAGGATATAGACGCCGGGAATATTTCGGATGATGAACCTGTCGATTTAATTGAAATGTTATGTTCAAATCATCATCCTGAGTTATTAAATGTTTCTCCCGAATCTCATATGCGTCTAGATTTTGATGATAATGGCATGGATGAGTTAAATTTTGAGGATAGTATTGAGGAGAGTCTTGAGGATAATATTGAGGTTGAATCATTTTTGTTTGATGTGTCTGAGTTTTCAATTCATCCTCCTGAACCTTTGACTGTTAGATTACCCTCCCTCCTTCTCATCGTTCCGACCCCGCTTGAAGACTGTGAGCTTGAAATTTTTTCCTTTGAATCCGATACTGTTCTCACAGATGATAACACTTACGAGTGTTTCACTTTTTCGGACGATGTTGATGACTCACCGCCCGAGTTTGAGTCCTTTACATTTTCAGATGAGTTAGTTGAACCATCAGACTCGGGTGCTTACAGTAGTTTCGAACCATTAATGGAATCTTTCAAGTTCGAAACAGTTTACTACGGTGAGAAAGATACTATCCTTAATTCACTCCCTTTCGTCTTTCCCATTGTTCCGACCGAGCAAGTGACCGTTACGCTTTCATCTCAAATACCAAGTTCGGCGTACCCATGTTTTCTTACGAATCTTGAGGGATTTGATCCCATAGCACGACGGGTTGACAGGTTACCGCAATCGTTTTTAACACATCGGTCATCACAAATTGCGCTAATTTACTCACTCAATTTACACCCTCAAGATCGTACTCTATTTCTTTCTTCTTTCCGCCATTCTTCTCCCCCACCGAGAACATATTCTACCCTTCTTCCCACATGGTCTCGTGTGTTTCTCATTTCTTTTCTTTCCACCCCATCATTTCACCAATTTGACCATTACCATGATAAGATTTTTGAATGGTTGGTGCTAATCTTTGGCTTGTGTAAGGCCAAGCTTAAGTTTGGGAGGAACCTTGTTGTATATATGTATATATTTTGTTTTCTTTTTCTATAAAAAATAAAAAAAAATTCAAAACATTAAAAATATAAAAAATTTGTAAATAAATAAACAGGGTAGTGCCGACAATTTTTGACCCTCTTGGTTTAGCATGACAGTGAGGACACTGTCAAGTTCAAGTTTGGGGGTATGCTCGGTACGTCTTCTTCCTTCGCATTCATTTATACATATTTTAACATTTGCATATTTATTTGAAAATCCATAAAAATTGAAAAAATTCAAAAATTATAAAAATTATTGTATTCAATTTTGGCTAATTGACTTGAGTTTGACAGATATGTTAACTAGCTAGGAACAACTAGATCTTAGACTTAGTAAATTAAAAACTCTAAAGATAACCTTCCTTAAAGTTTAACAGTAGAAAGTATATGCCTTTGTAGTTTATTTAGAAATAGGCAAATTTTGGGTTCACTTCTTGGGCTAAGTCGAAATGAGGGAAGAGTATTGATGTTCTTATTAGAGTATAAGTTTGAAAAAATAATTCCTAGCTTAAGTCTAAATTCTGAAAATGTATACCCTACAATTTGCACAATCACGCACCTTGAAACTTGGAATAGTAGAAGAGACCTTGAAATGCTCTTGTCTAAAGTTCTTAGTACAATGAAAATAAAAGAAAAAAAAGTGAATAAAAAAAAATGGACACTGGTTTTTGTGATTACTTAAGGCTGTAAAAAAAATAGAAAAATATTTAGCGAGGGTGCTTCATCACCTAGTGCCTTCGACCAACTGGTTTGGGAGTCACTGCTAAAGCCTTGGGTGTTGCAAAACTAGGAAGTACGCTTTAAAGTGCAAACGCATCTTGTAATCGGTCGTTGGTACCTCAAGAAGTATTAACGGTCGCATGAAGGATGTGTAAGCAAAATTCAATTAAAACTTCACCAACTAATAAGTGCTTTGGACAATGGACGAGAGTACGATTGCTTGATTTGAATTTCCAAGTGTAGGGGTGATTTATACACACACGTGGGGGTATGTGATTGGGATTTAGATGAGAGAAATGGATGAAAAATAGAACTTGTATCTTTAGTACAGTTGATAAAAATTCCTGAGTGGAGATGAAACCCTAGAAGGAAAATTTAAGAAATGCCGAAAGTTAAGTAGGTCTGCAGAACATATATAATTTTAAGTTAAATAATGAGGAAGTGTGAAGAATATGGTTGGATAATTTATGAGTCGACGATAATAGAATTCCTTGTTGGAAAACTTAATTGGAGAATAAAAGTCGAAAAGCCAAATTGATAGGATTTTGTGGGTAGTATCCGCTAAAAACCTTCAGGAGACAACACTCCTCCTACTAGGGACACCTAGAGGTTTAACGGCTTGTTGTACGTGCTCAGTGCAATCGCGTTTCCCTGCGAAAGTGTGGTTAGGATTTTAGTGAATAAAAATAAGTTTGCTCGAGGACGAGCAAAAGATAAGTTTGGGGGTATTTGTTCACACCATAATATCGTATTATTATATTCCCCATTCTTATTCTTTTTATAAATAAACAGGTGCTTTTGACGCATGTCTGCTATATATTACAGGTTATAGGTTCTTGGAGCGAAAACAGTGAAAACGATGAAAAGACGATGCAAAAGTGGATTTTGACCAACAAACAGAAGACTCTTGATCAAGCCTACATCAAAAATAAAATTCACAAAGTACAAGGCAATGCAAGGTCCAAGATTACAAAGTGAACGGTTAAAAGTCCACCGCAATTATTCACTGGAGATCTGGAAGAAATAGAAAAGCCAAATTGAATAAAGATCCAAAGAAATAAAAAGCCCAAGAAGCCCAGAATCAGTTCCAAAATTTCCAGACATAAAATTTTACCAAAGCTTGGAAGTCTACTTTGACTAGGTCTTCCTAAGAATATTTTGGTAAATGTAGACATGCGAATCAATTGTAACCTAGGGTTTCTATCTCCTATAAATAGAAGCCCAAATCATTGTATTCTTTTCATGCCTCCCTATGCCTCCTTTTAAATAATAAATTCAGATCTCTTTATGGAGAGTATCGGTGTTTCTTTTCAACTCATGAATTCAGATCTGACAAACCTGCGTTGATGATTGGAGAGATGCATCTGTAAGTAGATTTAATTCCTTGCTCTAGTTTAGATTTCAATTCTTTGCCCTAGGTAGATTTAATTCCTCGCCGTAGATAAATTGTTTAGAGTTAGGTTTGGGGAAGAATTTTGAGAGATGAGATCTCTCATCCCTTTCTTACCCATAATATATTTTCAATAGGACTCCATGCATACACGCACACACCGCGCCCTATGGCATCCTACCCCTTGAGGTAGCGTTGACACCGTAGTATAAAGGCCCGGTTGCGCGCGTTTTCCATGGAGGTTAGGGTAAGGATCTCTAAAGGAAGGACAAGAACCTAGAGAAAGGAACACCTTCCCGAATGGATCTAATCCCCTTTATTGATAATTACCATAACTCCTCATAGATCTTCATTCGGGTATAGAAAGCGTTGAGATTTACCTGCATTTCCAAACCATCCCTAAACCTAACCCTAGCAAGACTAGATCTAGATAATCGTAGATAGATAGATTTAGATTTTAGATTTAATAATCAATCCGAACTCCCTTCGGAATTAACTCGTTAGCGCGATTAGGAAATTCACAACATCCCTGTGGACCGACCCGTACTCACCGGCTAGCTGCAAAGCGACGCCGTTCTTGATTGCGGTTACTAGATAGTTTTTGAGATCAATCATATCTCTCGGGCGGATGAGACTGCCTACCACTCCTGCGGAGTGGCGTAGGAATGTCCTGTTCTTTCAAACCCTGTGGTTCTACTAAGTTTTCAGTAATAGCTTATGGTTCTGGAATTTCTTCCAGTTCTATTGCGCTCCCACTTATCTGATTTTCCAAAAATTCAGTTTCCAAGAAACAGGCATGACGAGAAACAAAAATCTTTTGTTCCTCTGCGAAATAGAAGAAATATCCCTTGGAGTTCTTTGGATATCCCACAAACTTGCACTGTACTGAGCGTGCCTCGAGTTTGTCCGCATGCTGCTTTTTAACAAAAGCTGGACATCCCCATGTCTTAATGTGTTTAAAATAGGGTTTCTTTCCACTCCACATCTGATATGGTGTGGTAGGCACTGTCTTAGTTGGAACTCGGTTTAAAAGATATGCAGCTGATTCTAGTGCATATCGCCAGAAAGATCGGGGCAACTCAGCGTTACTCATCATGGAACGTACCATATCCAATAGGGTTCGGTTCCGTCTCTCCGATACACCATTATGTTATGGGGTGTATGGAGGAGTAAGTTGAGAGAGAATTCCATTCTCTTTTAGGTAACCCAGGAACTCGGCACTCAAGTATTCACCACCTCGATCAGATCTCAGTGTCTTGATACTTTTGCCTGTTTGTTTTTCTACTTCATTCTTGTATTCCTGGAATTTTTCAAAGGCTTCAGATTTATGCTTCATTAAGAAGACATGTCCATACCTCGAAAAATCATCCGTGAAAGTAATGAAGTAAGAATAACCACTTCGTGCATGTGTAGACATTGGACCGCATACATCGCTGTGTATGAGTCCCAAGAGCTCGCTCGCTCTTACTCCGTGTCCAGTGAACGGAGTCTTTATCATTTTTCCTTTGAGACAAGATTGACAAGTTGCATATGATTGATATTCGAACGGATCCAAATATCCTTCTTTATGCAATTTAGTTAACCTTGTCTCATTGATGTGACCCAGTCTACAATGCCATAAGAAAGTATGATTTATTTCTGGAGACTTTCTTTTGTGTGTATTCTGGACATTGAAAATCTGTGGTTGGTTCAATACGTATATACCGTTTCTTAATGTACCCGACCCAATCAGAACATGATTAAGGTGAATGTTTACAACATTGCTTACAAATGCAAAATCATAACCTTCTTTAGACATTAAAGATACAGATATGATATTACAAGTCGCACTGGATATAAAATAACAGTCACGCAAAACCAAAACATGTCCATCTGACAATCCCAAGTGATAGTCCCCCACTGACTCAGCATCTATGCCAGCTCCGTTTGCAACTCTGAGAGTCATATCACCTGACTTCAAAACCCTACGCTTTCTCAGTGCCTGCAAAGAATTACAGATATGAGATCCTGATCCGGTATCCAATATCCAAAAAGTAGAGTTTATTGATAGACAGTTTTCAAAAACATATACACCTGAAGCCGAAGCCACAACTTGCTTCGGGTCCTGGTTCTTGGCCTTCCAAGCCCTGCAATTTTTCTTCCAGTGTCCTTTCTTATGACAATAAAAGCACTCTTCCTTCCCACAAGCTGTCCCGCAACTTTTGCTACCTTTGCCTTTCCCTTGGCTTCCACTTTACTAACACTGCCCCTTAGTTTGGTGGAGGCCTTCTTCTTCTTTCCTTTGGCTTTCGCCTTAGACCTAGAAGAGGAAGCTCCTCCAACAAACAAAGTGGATATTTCCCTTACTTTCTGTAGGGTGCCCTCTGCACTCCTCAACATCATGAGAAGTTCCGGAAATTCAACTTCTTTTCCTTGCATGTTGAAATTCAGGATAAACTGGGTGTAAGTGGAAGGAAGGGACTGGAGAATCAAGTCAGTGTAGAGCTCATTCTCTAACGTAGTCCCGAGGTCCGCGAGCTCTTCAATGTAGCCAATCATCTTAAGCACGTGTTCCGCTATAGATGATCCAACGACCAATCTCGCCGAAAACAACTTTTTCGAGACTTCATATCTGACGATATGGGATTGCTCTCCATACAGATCCTTAGTATGGAGAAATATGGATTCAAGGTCCATATTCTCATGCCTCCTCTGATGTTCATTGTCCATAGAAGCAAGCACGAGGCACTTGGCCTTCGCGCAGTCAATCTCCCAGGTCTTACGGATTTCCTTATCCGCGACGTTGGATTGAGGACCTGGGACAGCGGGGGCTTTGGTGGTAAGGAGATACCTCAACTTGTCATAAGTGATTGCCATTTTGACATTCCTGAGCCAATCTTTGTAGTTTGGCCCTGTCAATATTTTTATGTAGTAGTAACTTAAGGCCGGTCATGATGTTTGGTCGCTGCAATTAGGAGAGAGAGAATAAACACTTTAGCATGATGCTCTTGCAAGTTTAGAGTGGTTTTTAGTTTGTCTAAACAGGATGGCTCCCACTGTTTCTCGAATTCTTCCTCAAACCATAAAAGAAGAATTAGTCGGGATCAATCTCACCGTACAATACTTGCTTAACCGTTCATTCAGGCCAGTGTTGGTACTTCGAGGGAGGTTTTACGACGCTTTCGCGAAATTCCTTAATTAAATAACATCTTTTCCCTGTGGACGTAGCCCCGCTAACACCTTTCTAGACACCTACTTGGTTTATAGCATTTATCGTTAAGTGAGAAAGTTTCCCGAGGAGTAGTACATACTCACAGTAGGATTGGGATCCAAATATCATCGTGTGATAAAGTTGAAGGAATCCTACCAAAATCATCACACTCCAAATGGTATGCAGCACTAGCAAATTGCAATTTCTTTAGAAACTCCCGATGTGGATTTTAGCCCCATGCTCTTATGACCTTGACTTTGGCCAACAAATCATAAGTCACATGTCAAGTTCCACCCGTCATTTTCCAGGTTAATTTGAACCCACCCGTACCTATCCTTGACTTTGGCCAACAAGGCAGTACGACTGTCCCAAACCAACGCATCTATCTATGCTATATATGAATATCTAATAGCCAGCAATCACTATGCCTTGACTTTGGCCAACAAACACAGCTTGAATACTATTCACTATCCATATGAAATGACGGAGGGCTACGAATGGTTTTGGCGAAACCGTGAACGTAGTGAACTTGATATAATCGAAGGAACGTGATAGCTTTTAAAAGGAGTGGTTCAAGCTCCGCGTTTTAAAAGTTTTCTGTTTTGAAAAGAAACCGAGTGGTTTTGAAATTGTTCCAACGATTTAACTTTGGTTTATTTTCTTGCATTAATTTAATGCGTCCCATCAATTAATCCTACCATTGCAGAAAACAACAAAAATATGACGTACGCTTATGCCATCCGCATTCACCACGGGGCCCCGTCATCACCCGTTAGGTTACTTAACTAACGACAGAGCGGGGGTTGGACTAGCGCGGATGCAAAACATAAGCAACGCCTACTAGATATCATATATAGATATATACATTCGTCAGATGCAATGATAGCCATTTCAGATCACAGATGAACATATTGGATATGCTAGGAATCCGCATTTCATTCGAGCCTGCAACGAAAGACGGATTACACGGTCTCGATGAATAGCCAAACCCTACCCTAGACCCCTACGGGATGTGGCAAACTACCCGCCAAGTACCCGAAGTGAAGCAACCTCCCTCAACAACGTGAGTAGGCCACTCGGCACTTCAAAGTACCCGGTAGTTTGTGCACCCCACTTTGGGTCTATCCTAGGAGCAAAAACAGTAAAAGAAATAATATACAATGGCGGCTACAACCTCATCCCGGATGTGCGGCCATAAAAATAATATTCTATCAATTTACAATTTACATCAAATGAAAGATAAACAAACTCTCATCTCACAACCCCGGCTATTCATCCGCGACAATCTAACAAGTTCATATACACAATCCAACATCACAGATCACAGATATGCATAACCCCACTAATCGACGTATAGCGATTAGTCGACGTTCAGTACATATTCACATTACAGATATAACTAATTAGCCAAAGTTTGTAGAAATTCGATCAAAATACCAATTTGTAACTACCCCAAACACAACATTGTTCTCTGGATAATCTGGGCAGAAACAAAGTATCTTAAAAATCCCAAAACATCATGCTGAACAAACTGCAGGAAACATGAGTCACGACCGAGTCAACTCGGCCTGCGGATCCGCGGCGAAACGCTTGGTTTCGCCGCGCTTCCGCGGCGCTTTGACCGAGTCATGGGCTCATTTTTCTTGGTTGTTCCTAAAATACCCTGCATGGATTTTTAAGGTGTGTGGAAATATTTTTAGGGCTGTTTTAAAAATCGGCTGAAAGTATGAGATTTTGATGTGTTTTGCGATTTTTTCCGGATCGAAGTTCTAAACACTTTGCTAACATGCTAGTTGTTGTTTAGCTAGGCTCTGATACCACTGTAAGTCCATGTCACCCACCCCGGTGCTTACGGGAAGGCGGAATAGGTAAAAAATGGTTTTTAATACAAGGTAACATGGACTAGAACTAGAGGATCTTTGCTAAACAAAAACTAACAAACTAACTACAAGTTTTAGCTACTCGGTTAGAAGGTTATACCTAGGTCTTGAACTCCTTCTCTTCTTGTTGAGGTCCTCCTTCTTGCTTGCTCCTTGGAGTGGTGTAGACGGCTCCTCCTCGTCGTCTTCTCTTTGCCGAAGAAAGATCCACCCGAAGGCCTCTACCTTGAGCTCCTACCTCAACCAAGAGGTAACTAGAGTGCTTGGCTTGCTAAACCTAGAACCCTAGAATGAGTAGAGTGAAGTCTTGATGGTTTTATCTCACAAGCTCATAGTTCTCAACAAATGAGAGATGGGAGCTTTGAGAGAGGAAGAGGATGAGCTAAAACATGAGAGAGAAAGAGCAAGAGAGAATGATAGAAAAATAACAACCATCTTTCATATGAGAGAAAATGATAATAATAATAATAATTAAAAGAAATTGTGATGGTTAGTTTGGAACGACCATTATCATTTCACATTAAATGAAATTTGCAAGAATCAAGAACCATCTTTCAAATGAAACGATGATGGTCAACATGTCAACAAAAGTCAACCGGTCAACCAAAGTCAAATGGTCAACCTAACCATGGCACAATTATCCTTAATTAATATCATTAATCATATCTCTCATTCTCATTAGAGTTAAGAAAAAGTCAACGGTCAATAACCCTAATGAGGTTCCTCTGCCTCTGTCAACTGTGCATACACACCCGCATCCGTGTTCCGAGAAACATGAATACAATGAGATAAAACCAATCCCAAAACAAATATTAGGATCTGGCTTAAACCAAAGCCCGCTAGTAATAACTGCCCGGACACCAAACGTGCACAAGTGCGCGGATGTGAACGAACCCCGTCGCAAAACCATGCGACCTCTACTCTGTTTTTCCCAAAGGCGAATAACCCTCTGTGTGAAACTCTAAAGACTCAACACTACGCTGGCAGTGGGTTTAACCATAGGCCGCAAGCGGTACGAGCTGTACGTAACGGTCCCCAGGTAGATGCCGATAAGAAGACTGATGAGGTGAACCCATCTGAGCTCCTACTGAGCCTGAATGTGACAATCTCCGTACAGTCCGGTCTGTTCGTCTGAGAGTATCGCATGGCGGGCCTAGGGGGCGGTAAACGTCAGTCCCCTAATAGCGGTACAAGTCATGTCGGAGTGTAGCCCAGAACACCCTGGAAACGCTACCAGTATATCTCGCATGCCCTGGCCAGGGACTTTGTGTAATGGCTCTCCTAGACACAGTGCGATATCAACCCCCAATACCGGGAGAGACGAATCCTATCTAACTGTCACTGCCTCCAAGTGCTTCGGGACTGCACCCAACTACTACCTGTTTACACGACTCATTTGAGACTTGGTAGGGTAGCAATCTAAGAACAGTGGGAACACACTCGAGGCAAAGTGACAGTATCAAGTCAACGGATTAAGCTGTATTCATGTCACCTGAGAACTGATAACTGATGATAGGCATAATACCAACCAACAGTTCCCAGCGAGTCCTGTCCAGTGTACTCGTAACCTAACGAGCACCAGCATACTATCTCAAGTACGACGTACTAATGGCTGTGGGACAGACCATCTCCCCTGCTGGGATGAGAAGCGCATACGCTAGTCTACTCCGGAGTATCGATGCCCCGTCTCGATAATCCTATGACTAGGGACCTGTATAAGGATGTGCTTGTAGATTACCCAGCCTCCACTAGTGTGACTGCCATCACAACGCTGGTAATCAAGCAAAGATCCTAAGGGCTCCACTAATGTGTATAGGCGATATGCTAAAAGAAACACATGCACATATTAAAGTAGAAACAAACCAAGTAGCATACTACCATTTTGAGCAAGATTGTCTATACAATTGTGATTATCCTAAGCTTCCATTAAGTAATATACAAACTAGTATAATACAGTAATGGCCTCTAGGGCATATACACTAACAGATCTCACGCAGGTGGTTTCTCCTTATAGGGTCGAGAGGACCTTGCAAGTGTCTTTTAACGAGTTTGCACCCTTTTGAGTTTTCAAAAAACTCGCCGGTAGTCCTGCTGTTTTTACTCACGGAGCCCTTTTGGGTTTTCATCCGTGCCCATCTCGCTTGTGGACGTACCGTTTTTTTTAAACGAGTCTGCGCCCTTTCGGGTTTTCACAAAACTCGCCGGTAGTCCTACAATTTTTACTCACGGAGCCCTTTCGGGTTTTCATCTGTACCCATCTTGCTTATGGACGTACTATTTTTTTTTTGCGTCAGCCTTAGGATGCCGCGGTCCGTAGTAGTTTATAGACATTTCGGTCAATTGCAAGTTTTAGGACATTGCGGTCCATCGTTAGTTTAGGGACATTTCGGTCCGGTACAAGTTTTAGGACATTACAGTCCATCGTTGCCGTATTTGAGGCGAATTTCTAGTTTACGGACTTTTCGGTCCAACGTTGCCGCATTTGAGGCGAGTTTCTAGTTTACGGACTTTTTGGTCCAAGGGTTTTCTCTATGAATGAGCACGATGCCCCCTACATGTCCACCTTTTTAGGGGCGTGAGGTTGTGGTGGGTTCACCTTCCAATTTTTGGATAATGCGAACTTGCCTTGTTGTATTGGTCCTCAATCTAGCCTTTGAAGACGAAGCAATCTTCGATTGGATGGCTTACTGCTTGGAGGAAGGGCAGTAATTAGGATTGTTGACATCGCCTGGCTGTAACGGACGTTTTAGATCCGGCAGATTGATGAGTCTGTTGTGCACTGCCAGCTCGAACAGTCTCCTCGTTTTATCCTAGGGAAATGAGTAAGGACGTCCCAGTCTCTCCTCGAGGGATGGGCGTGGACGCATGTTATTTTGGCGAACAATCGGCTTTGAGTTGCTCGGCTGCTGCTGAGTATTGGCGACGAAGGTCGCTTTCCCTTTCCCTTTCATTTCGAGGATCCAGCTTTGAGAAGTACGGTCTATGGCCCATCTGGTCCATTTGGGCCTGTTTGTCAATCAAGGCTTAGAAGGTGGTGGGCTTGAAAAAATCATGAACTGAGAGATGGTTTCCTGCGAATCAATAGGACCCACGAACATGCCCACCGTAGGCGCTTCTTCGATGCGCTGCTCGCACTTCGACCATAAATTTCGCCACCGGATTGCGTATTTGCTTTGGGCACTTAAGCTTTATTGGGCCTCTATTTTTTTGTGAAAATCCGCTTTGGTTTTAGGAGGAACCGCTGTATCGGGATCCATCTTGGGATGAGTCCCCTTATATTTGAAAGAGGATTTGTCAGAGTTTGGCTGACGTTTAGGGGAAGAGCCGCGGTTGACAATAGAGTCCTTCACTCGCCTCCGTACTTTATATATAGATGAGGAAAGTTGCTTCAGGGAGCGAACAGGTTTCTGCTCTCGTGGGATCTCCATGAGCTGCAGAGATTTCTCAAATATTGCGGTAGGAAAATTTTATCTGACCCTTCACACCAATTTGAAGCTGTTCCTGGTTGGAACAACATTCACCACTGAGGTTGAAATAGAACCATACGGAGAATTGCCTCCAGCTCATTTTGTATGATGCCAATATCGACGTCGACCATTTCTTACAGCCGGGATTTGATTAGCTTCAGGATTTTGCCGAGCCTGCCCCCTGTTTCCTTTGAGAGCTTGAATATTCTGCCCCCTGCGTCGACCTTGGTCCTTGGCATGTGCCAGTTGTTTGAGGACTGATTCCGTTGGCAAAGCTGCAGCTTGGGGAACCAGCTTGTGGAAAACAAACTTCCACTGGGCTTCCTCCATCGGCGTTGAGGCACCGAGGGTGGGAGGTGGGAGCATCGACCCAAAGAGAAGCCCGTTGATTTCTTGAAGAGCCAGATTGCAAAGATTTGAGGCTGCAAGTGGTCCATAATTGACTCCACCAGATGTGACAGAGCCTGAGTTGCTAGGGTGGGAGCAAACGCCATTCTTCATAGAGACGAAATGCCGGCTTCAGTATCCACTCCCCTAAGGGCAACCAAAAACATACACACCGCGATTATCTGATCGCGGGAAAACACGACACACGAAGTGTGGAGTGGAAAGAGGAAAAGGTCCCACCGGGCGTGCCAGAATCTGTTCTCCGCCGGAAGACGCGACCGGGACCTTGGGACGTCGGGGCCTGAAATTCCGTGGGCAGATACTAATTGGTGCTATCCGTCCACCTCTCCGAAGATGCTAAGTTAATTTATGGCACCGTGTATCGAAGGTTTAAACGGATGCGGCCGATGTAGCAGACTTCATCAGATTCCTCCTCATTTGAGGGGTTTTTGATTGTGGGGACACTCTACCCTGCAGGCGCAAGCCCCTGCAGTTAATTACGCTACCGCATCGTGGTAACCACTTTCTCCTTCTCCAGATGGTCACTTCGTGTCGTGGGTGCTTGTTTTGTTTTTGGTTGCCCATGGATTGTATACGGAGACTAATTTATGTTGTCGCCCCTAGGGCATGGATTAGTCCAAATCCGTATTTTCTTAGATTTGGGTTTGGGGGTTAGGTTTAAGGATACGTTAGTCTCATTTGAGACTAAGATCAACTTAAACGTATATAAAGGATACGTTAGTCTAATTTCAGACTAATATCAACTTAACAGGATCATTTAGATCCAATAAAAGAGCATTTAGGCTCTATTGTTTAGTTTAGGGACATTGCGGTCGATTACCAGTTTAAGGACATGGTGGTCCATTACCAGTTTAAGGACATGGTGGTCCATTGTTAGTTTAAAGACATCACGGTCGAGATTAAGGACATCATAGTCTGTGAGTTTTAAGACCTCACAGTCAAGGTTAAGGACATCATAGTCCGTGAGTTTTAAGACATCACGGTCAAATGTTAGTTTAAAGACATCACGGTCGAGGTTAAGGACATCATAGTCCGTGAGTTTTAAGACCTCACAGTCAAATGTTAGTTTAAAGACATCACGGTCGAGGTTAAGGACTGTTTACCCTAATCAGAGCAAAGCCCTGTTCAAATCCCAAGGCGGGAGACGAAGCAACGCTTCTGTTTCCCCCCAATCAGAGCAAAGCTCTGTTTTGAAAATTGAAGTGAAAATTAAAGTTAAAATAAATGAAGCAACACATCAAATTCCTTGCGCTGTGCGCAACGCGCCACGTGTCAGGCGCTGACACGTCAGCGCAGCGCCCAAGAAGGCGCGCCCAATCAGAGCAAAGCTCTATTAAAAAACAAAAGGAAGCAACGCTTCAGTTGCGCAAGCACTGCGCTGCGCGACACGTGTCAGCGCAGATGCGCTAGCGCAGTTGCGCTGCGCGACACGTGTCAGCGCAGATGCGCTAGCGCAGTTGCGCTGCGCTGTGCGCTGCGCGACACGTGTCAGCGCAGATGCGCTAGCGCAGTTGCGCTGCGCTTTGCGCTGCGCGACACGTGTCAGCGCAGTTGCGCTGCGCTGCGCGCTGCTTGACACGTGTCACGCGCCGGGGCATTTGCGCCAAACAGAATTAAGATTTTAAAGAAATCTTTCTGTTCTTGTTAAAACAAGAAGATTTTCTTCTGTAAAACAGAGGCCCTTGGATCAAAGATCCAACGGTGGGGAAAATTCCCCAAATCACTCAGAGAAAGATCTCTTTATCAAATTTAACTAATTTATGGACACTATAAAAAGGACCCTAGACCTCAATTCAAAGGCATGAACATTTTGTGAGAAATCAAGAACTTCAAACAGAGAAAACTCTGAAGAAATTTCAAGAAGAAGAAAAAGGTAAACGACCTTTTAGATAGAAGAATTTCTTCTAATAGATCGATGATCTTTGATAAAAAAACAAAAGAAAAATAGTGCTTTGCACTTATGAACCATTGGTTCTTTGGGATCAAGAAAAAACAAGAGAAACTAAATTAGATCAAAGAAAACAAACAGTGCTTTGCACTTCTTTTATGAACCTTTGGTTCTAGAATCTAAAAGATTCTCAAATTATAGTGCCTTGCATTTGCAAACTGCGCTGTTGCGCTACTGGATTGGCGCAAACCACCAGAGAGCGCCACGTGTCAGCATCTGAACCATCTGCGCTATGTGCTTTTGAAATAGAGCCTTACTCTCTAGAATTGGCGCAACTCACCAGAGCGCGACACGTGTCAGCAGCGCAAGCGCAGCGCATTAGCGCAGCGCACTGCGCTTGTGTGACACGTGTCAACACCACAAGCGCTTGCGCTCTCTGATTGGCGCAAAGCGCCTGACAAATGCAATGCATTTCCTAAAGGGCCAGGCCCAAATCAAAAAGACCTAGTAGGCCTAATTAAATTGCAAAGCAATAAATGGGCAGAGCCCAAGTAAAATTGATGCTCTGCATCATTCATAAATGAGCAGAGCCCAAAATAAATTGATACTCTGCATCCTTTATGGGCAGAGCCCAAGCAAAAAATAAAAACAAATAAAAGTGCTGAACTTTTTTCAACTGGACTTAGCCCAATCATGGCCGTAAGTACTCAAATTAAATTGACTGAGCATAGCTGCTCTCTTAAAAATCAATTTACATCCGGTCCGAGGGTACATCTCTTAACTCCTCTGACACCTATCGTTGTAATCCTTCAACGTCGTCAGAGAGGTAATGGGTCCCGACGACCACACATCAATACGGACTGCGGGGTCCTTAAACTCGTGGACCGAGATATCCTTAAACTAATATTGGACCGAGACGTCCTTAAACTAATATCGGACCGAAACGTCCTTAAACTAATAACAGACCACCACGTCCCTAAACTGGCAATGGACCACCACGTCCCTAAACTGAAACATGGACCACCACGTCCCTAAACTGGAACATGGACCGCAATGTCCTTAAACTACCTATGGACCACTACGTCCCTAAACTTGAATAATAGAGCCTCCAAATGCTCATTTGCCGGATCTAAACGATCCCGTTTAAGTTGATCTTAGCCCCAAACACGGCTAACGTATCCTTAAACATTCAAATGGACTATAAAACCCCAATCAACTTTAGTTCAAGGGTACATCTCCGAACTCCTCTGACACATGTCGTTGTAATACTTCAACGTCGTCAGAGAGGTGACGGGTCCCGACGGCCATATATTAAATGGACCACTACGTCCTTAAACTGGAAATGGATCTAGACGATCCCGTTAAGTTGATCTTAGTCTTAAATCAGACTAACGTATCCTTAACGAACGTTTAAGTTGATCTTAGTCTCAAATGCGGCTAACGTATCCTTAAACTAAAAACATCAAACCCAAATCTAAGTAAATACGGATTTGGACTAATCCACGTCCTACGGGCGATGACATTACTCAGTCTCCGTATACAATCCACGGGCAACCACAAACAAAACAAACACCCACGACACGAAGTGAAATTCTGGAGAAGGAGAAAGTTGTTACCGCGATGCGGTAGCGTAATTAACTGCAGGGGCTTGCGTCTGCAGGGAAGAGCATCCCCACAATCAAAAACCCCTCAAGCGAGGGGGAATCTGACGAAGTTTGCAACATCGGCCGCATCCTTCTAAACCTCCGATACACGGTGCCATAAATCAACTTCGCATCTTCGGAGAGGTAGACAGATAAAACCATATAGTATCTGCCCCGAATCTCAAGCTAGACGTCCTCACGTCTCCGCCACCATTCGGAGGGGAACAGATTCTGGCACGCCCGGTGGGACCTTTTCCTCTTTCCACTCCACACTTCGTGTGTCGTCTTCGCGAACCAATCGCGGTTTGTTAATGGTTGCCTTTGGATTTCAAGTTATTAAGATTTGGTCTTTTGCCTGGCACAGAAACTCAAGCATCAATGGCCTCTAACTGCATGAACTGCTCGAAGTGCCACTGCAACGGACACTCCACCTCACCTGGAGGTGTAGCATATGGGCCTCAAGCGGCCTCCTTCCTCGCTCTGTCGGTAGAACAGGTGACCCAGGCCACCACCGGCCTGTTTTTCGGGACTATGATCCCACCTGCAAGCTTCTCTATGCCAATGTCTGCACCAGAAGCGAACAAGAAGTCGGTCTTCGACCGGCTCACTGCTACGACGGCCCCTGTCAACGGGTCGTCCACTACCAAATCAACAGCCTCCGTCTTCGCCAGGCTGGATCAGAACTATGAGGGGCCTGCTAGGAAGCCCATGAACTCTAAAATGGCTGTCCCAAGGAAGGCAATAGCCGCTGCTCCAGAAGTCGTCAAGGCGGCTTTCCCTGTCAAAGAGTCAGTCTTTTCAAGACTGACTATTCCTGCTCTTGCCCCTGCTCGAGGATCTGTCTTCGACAGGTTGAATATCACCCCTCAAAGGACAACCTCAGTCTTTGAGAGGTTAACACCAGCGGCGTCTCATTCAGACGGGAGGCAAAAAGAAGCTGTCTCTATCTCCGAGCCAGTCCCAACGGCTCGTCATGCTCGACGTCGCCATTGGCGGCGAGTAAGGAAGACAGGGGCAACTCCCCCTCAGGGCTAACTCCACCTGCTCCAGTGGCGGAGGTCAACGCTGCTGTTACAACTGGGAACAACTTTGAACTGTTGAGGAGGGTACGTGAGAACTCTCCAACCGCTACATTGAAAAGATCTCCTCCGCCCGCGGAGAGAGTTTTGGAAACAAAGCAAGAACAGCCTCCTCAATCGCTGTCCTCCAGGATTTACAAGACATGGCGACAAGTCCGGGAATCCGTGATCGATCCTAATTTCTCTCGCCAACACAAGAAGTCGAAAGGTCGACAAGAAGAAAATCCCCCGGTCAAACAACGAAAGACGACGACCGCTTGGGTGCCCAAAGCAACGGCCCCCTCAACTTCTACGGCCCATAAGAGAAGAAGGCCAGAAAAAAATCCCACGCCCGCGGCAAATGCCAAAGATGGTGAACCTAAACGCCCTAAGTCCGGGGGCATAATAGTTCATACAGTGTACATGGCGTCGGGAAAGGAAGTCAGCCGCGCATCCACGGGTCATAGATCGCTTACACGGTCAATGACCAAGGCTCAGGAGCAACAGCAAAAGCTCCAGAAGATGATGAACGCAATGGCCATACTCACTAGGCCAAAAGAAAGCCCTGAAACGTCCTCGGATGAACGCCAGGAGCAAGAAACTGACGCCGAATTCCTTCGACGAATATTGGAGAAGAAGGATAAAAAGGCTGCTGAACAAGCAGCCAGCATAAAGCATATGGGCCTCCTGTTCCAAGACATGGTAGGGATGATGATCCAGCAGGATCCTCCGGCCGAAGATCCCCCGATCGTCCTTGAAGACGATAGGGGAGAAACGTCAAATCCTCCACCGGCACTGTCAACAGCCAAAGAGGAAGCAATCTCCAAAGCTGACCTAGACGAATACGTAGCTCAACAGATCCGGGTTCATCAGGCGACTGAAGCAACCAGTCAGCTCGTAAAAATGGGGCGACCGTATCCGAGCCGGTATGACCAGATCAAGTACCCGCCGGGCTATACCATTCCCAAGTTCCATGTCTATAAGGGGACGGGCAATCCCCACCAGTATGTTGCCCAGTTCAGGGCACTCTGCGGCAACACTGGCGGCGATGATAAACTGTTGCTTCGCCAGTTCGTTGGAAGCTTATCAGATACAGCATTCGAGTGGTACTCTGAGCTCCCGAACGACTCTATCAAGACCTTCACGGAGATGGAGCTGTTGTTTACCCAGCATTTTGCAAGCGCCAGTGAACGCACCCCGATGACGGGACTGATTAACGCCAGAGTAAGGCCAGGCGAAACGTGGGTACAATACGCAACGCGATGGCGGAACCTATGGTCGAAATGCGAACAACGTATCGAAGAAGCGCTAGCAGTGGGCATGTTCGTGGGCACTCTCGATCCTCAAGCGACCATCTCCCAATTCATGATGTTCTTCAGGCTGACCACTTTTCAGGCCTTGATCGACAAATTAGCCCAAATGGACCAGATGGGCCATGGACCATCTCCTCCAAAACTCGACTCTCGAAATGAGAAGAAAGGAAAAGCGATTGTTGTTGCCAATACTCAAAAACAGCCGAGCAAATCAAAGCCGATTGCTCACTAAAACAACGTGCGTCCACACCCATCCCTCGAGGAGAGGCTGGGACGTCCTTACTCGTTTCCTCAGAATAAAACAAGGAAACTGTTCGAGCTGGCCACGCACAACGGACTCATCAATCTGCCGAGTCCAAAACGTCTGTTGCAGCCAGGTGATCTCAATAATCCCGATTATTGCCCTTACCACCACACGGTAAGTCACCCGATCGAGGACTGTTTCGTCTTTAAGGGATGGATCGAGGATCAGTACCTACAAGGCAAGTTCGCGCTGTCTGAAAAGTGGAAAGTAAACCTACCACAGCCGCACACTTCAAAGAAGACGGACACGCCGGGGGCAACTTGTTCTTTTGTCGAGGACGAAAACGATGGAGAAGACTCATCAGGTGAATCCAAAGACTGCATAATGACTTATCATGTGATCTCTCACTCATTGGCGGATGATGAAGAAGCTCCTTGCGCCGAGAAACCGAGGTTGGACCCTGAACCAGAAATTCCGCGGTCGTCAGACGAGTTGATCGATGCCTTCCTGAATGAGATTCGTCTGAAAGTTAAAGCCAATCAAGAGCATGGGATGACCATACTGGAAAGAGCCAAACACCGCCAACTAGACCAAAGAGTCGAGGCACTTTCGTTAAATCAAAAGTCATCCGCTGCGGATAAAAATAAATTCAAGACGAGGAAAAGGTTTGCTAAAGCCCTATCAGTGGGAATGAAGCTACCACCCTCTAAAGAAAATACTCTCGGTGGAGTAGAGATGCATCCCAGCTTCTGCTTATATCATCAGAAGATCATACATCCTACCGAAGACTGCGACTCCTTTAAGTGTTGGTGGCAAGGATATGTCGCTCAAAAGCAACACTTCAACAGGACAAAGTGTGAAGCTCCTAGACATCAGAAAGATGCGATAGATGAGCGCAAAAAAGCCGCCGACGACTGTCATATAGCTGACTCCAGGGGATCGAAAATTATTACCTTTGGAAGCGACTATGATGAAGAAGCTGCCCTCAACCCTCTCCTCCAGGAATCCATTTCAAAAATGAAAGAATTGAGGAGTTGCGAGGACGTTCAGCCGTGCAATCGCACGCTACTCGAAAAAAAATTCGGCCCCGCAAACAAAGGATCGAGCAAAAAGGATAAAGGGAAGGGAAAAACAGCCCTCGTAGCCAATACTCAACAGCAATCGAGTAGCCCTAGACCGGTTGTTTGCCGAAACAACAAGCGGCAACCCCTCCAGGAAAAGTTGAAACGTCCTTAGTCGTTTCCACAAGATAAAACAAGGGGACTGTTCGAGCTGGTAGTACGCGACAAACTCATCAGTCTGCCGAGTCCAAAACGTCCGTTGCGGCCAGGCGATGTTAATAATCCTAATTATTGCCCTTATCACCAAACAGTGGGTCACCTGATCGAGAATTGCTACGTCTTCAAAAACTGGGTTGAAGACCAATACCAACAGGGCAAGTTCGCGCTGTCTGAAAGCTCGAAGGTGAGCCCGCCACAACCGCACGCTCCGAGAAAGATAGATACGCCGGGGGCATCATGTACAGTCATAGAGAAAGCCCCATGGACCGAAAAGTCAGTAAACTAGAGATTCGCCTCGAATACGGCGACGGCGGACCGCAACGTCCTTAAACTAACGGCGGACCGCAACGTCCTTAAACTAACGGTGGACCGCAACGTCCTTAAACTTGCAAACGACTGAAACGTCTCTAAACTACTACAGCAACATCCTCAGGCTGCAAAAAAAAACGGTATGTCTATAAGCGAAATAGGCACGGATGAAAACCCGAAAGGGCTCCGTGAGTAAAAACAGTAGGGCTACCGGCGAGTGTTCGTGAAAACCCGAAAGGGCGCGACCTCGTTAAAAAAAACGGTATGTCTATAAGCGAAATGGGCAATGATGAAAACCCGAAAGGGCTCCGTGAGTAAAAACAGCAGGGCTACCGGTGAGTGTTTGTGAAAACCCGAAAGGGCGCAACCTCGTTAAAAGACACTTATAGGGTCCTCTCGACCTTGTAAAGAGAAACCACCCGCGTGAGATCCTTACGACTCACAAGGGAACAACACACTTAGGGATCCCCACGATTCCTAAGGAGAAAATACACTTGCGAGATCCTCATGACTCGTAAGGAGAACTCTCATATGGGACTCTTACGGCTCATAAGATTTAAAAGTCTTAAGTTACAGAGACCTAAACCTGTGCTTAAGCAAACCCCCCACAACTTTAGATATTTCCCTACAAGCGGCTCAATGCTGACCCTTGTATACAATCTATGGGCGCGAATAAACATTTCCCTAACCAAGTCCCATCCGTGACTGGGGGTATGTACGTATGATGAACAACCCTTGTAGGTCCTCTCGATTTACAAGGAGAAAACCCTCTTGTAGGATCCTTACGACTTACAGAGGAACATACACTTAGGAATCCTTACGATTCCTAAGGAGAAAATACACCTACAAGATCCTCACGACTTGTAGGGAGAAATACCTTTGTGAGACCCTTACGGCTCATGAAGTCAAAAGCCTTAGTCGACAGGACCTTAACCCTGTTCACTAAGCCACCTTTGTTTGACATCGACAGAGGCAAATGATGATTCGCTCCTGGCAATATCCCAGTTGTAGCGATGCTGATGCCTAAACCGGTATCAAATTCCAAGCCCCTTCATGGCAAATGATGATTCGCTCCTGGCAATATTCCAGTTGTAGCGATACTGATGCTGAGATTGACGTTAGAATCCAAGTTCCACACTCGCGATAAAAAAATAAAAAAAACCAGCGAACCATACATGCATACAAAATAGCCGAAATGATTGGGCAGCTCGCAATAGAAAGCAGCAAGTAAAAATAAAATAAACAGCTGAAATGATTGGGCACCGCGAAAAATAGCCGAAATGATTGGGCAATCGCGACCTTCACGATATAAAGCTGAAATGATAGAGCATCGCGGAAAAAAAATGATGAATGAAACTCATGCCCTACAGGTGAGATCATATTGATCCCTGTATGCAATCCAAGGGCGCAAACAAAGAGGGAACCATATCTTCCCAACAGGCTCCATCAGAAAGCGAAACCAAATCTCGACAGTTCATATACAACCTAGAGACAACCTCGACATTTGTCGCGATGTTGCAGACACAATGTCAAAAGACGAAGCAAAGGAAGATCCCTAACTTCAGGGTTTCAACGTCGACAACTTAGAGATCACCAACGGCGTTTCTCCTCAGCCTCTCAAGATGCGGATACAACGCCAACAAAAGACCCTGCGGTCGAAACAAAGCGAAGCGACGGCAAAATCCCAGCTTTATTTCAACAATCGTCTCGATACAGCAGACGAGATGTTAACAACGACGTTCCTTCGCAATCCATCAAGATGTGGATACAACGCCAACAAAAGACCTCACGGTCAAAACAAACGGATCCATGGCAAAATCCCAGCTCCACCCCGACGTTCGTCTCGATACAGTAGGCAAGATGTCACCCCAGCGTTCTTCTTCCAGCAAGGATCAGACGCAACAATCAAAACAAACGGAGCCACGGCAAAATCCCAGCTCCACCCCGACGTTCGTCTCGATACAGTAGACAAGATGTCACCCCAGCGTTCTTCTTCCAGCAAGGATCAGACGCAACAATCAAAACAAACGGAGCCACGGCAAAATCCCAGCTCCACCCCGACGTTCGTCTCGATACAGTAAACAAGATGTCACCCCAGCGTTCTTCTTCCAACAAGGATCAGACGCAACAATCAAAACAAACAGAGCCACGGCAAAATCCCAGCTCCACCCTGACGTTCGTCTCGATACAGTAGACAAGATGTCACCCCAGCGTTCTTCTTCCAGCAAGGATCAGACGCAACAATCAAAACAAACGGAGCCACGGCAAAATCCCAGCTCCACCCCGACGTTCGTCTCGATACAGTAGACAAGATGTCACCCCAGCGTTCTTCTTCCAGCAAGGATCACATGCAACAATAAAAAAAACGGAGCCACGGCAAAATTCCAGCTCCACCCCGACATTCGTCTCGATACAGTAAACAAGATGTCACCCCAGCGTTCTTCTTCCAGCAAGGATCACACGCAACGATCAAAACAAACGGAGCCACGGCAAAATCCCAGCTCCACCCCGACGTTCATTTCGATACAGCAGACGAGATGTCAACCCAGCGTTCTTCTTCCGACAAGGATCAGACGCGACAATCAAACAAACGGAGCCACGGCAAAATCCCAGCTCCACCTCGGCATTTCGTCTCGATACAGCAGACGAGATGTTAATCCAGCGTTCTTCTTCCAGCAAGGATCAGACGCAACAATCAAAACAAACGAAGCCACGACAAAATCCCAGCTCCACCCCGACGTTCGTTTCGATAGAGCAGACGAGATGTCAACCCAGCGTTCTTCTTCCGGCAAGGATCAGACGCGACAATCAAACAAACGGAGCCACGGCAAAATCCCAGCTCCACCTCGGCATTTCGTCTCGATACAGCAGACGAGATGTCAACCCAGCGTTCTTCCTCCAACCAGGATCAGACGCCACAATCAAACAAACGGAGCCACGGCAAAATCCCTAGTTCCAAACCTCAATGGTTCACCAGCAACCTAGATACAACCACGACATTCGTCTCGATACAGCAGACGCAATGCCAGCAAAATGAAGCAAAGGCCAAATTCCTAGCTTCAGAGTCTTGACGGCAACTCACATAAAACCTGAAAGACTATCGGAGATCATCCCACACCAGCGTGGAGTGGTTATGACTCATCGGGGCTCGCCAAAATGAGCCTAACCTCAAGTAAAAAGCGGCATGGCAAATTCCTAACGCTTGCTCTTCCGACGGTCAAACTGCCTAGGAAGATTCCTTGAAGACGTCTTGTCTAGCCCCCGAAGGGATCAGAGACACGGCAGTCGCAGGGCTACTCGAACAGCACAATTGCCTATCGAGGAATATATCAGCTTATGCGACGGTATGATGGCCAAAACCCTAAGTACTATAGACCCTAACGGACTTCTGCCGTAAAGAGCAGAGGTTAAATGCGACGTTAGGATGTTCTTGTAAGAAACACTCGATTCGTCTCGACTTGTGAAGAAAATGATGTCTTTGCGAGAAATTCTTGAGGCGGCTCGACTCGTGAGATAAAGCCTTAGGCAGTGGACATAAAAGAAGCCTGTTTCCTAAACACTGGTACCCTGCAAGTCAGCCCAAAACAGTCTCTTGCATATTATCCATGGGTCTCACTCTCCAACGTCGAATTTCGACAAGGAGGGAAACAACCGCTTACAAGTCCTCTCGACTCGTAAGAGAGAAAATTCTTTTATAAGATCCTTACGACTTATAAGAGAAAATACACTTAGGAATCCTTACGATTCTTAAGGAGAAAATCCACCTACGAGATCCTCTCGATCCGTAGGGAGACAAGTCTTTATGAGACCTTCACGGATTATAGAGTTGAAAAGTCTTAGGCAGCAGACCTGAACCTGCGACCTAAGCCATCACTATTTCTTGAGGAAATCAAGACGCTTGCTCTATTATCTGTCGATTATGTTCATCAAGACAACACGCTGATAATAATAGCAAAAAGAGAGAGTGACAGAAAGAGCATCTGATTAGCATTGGATCAAGCATTCAGGACACACTCATCCATGCATGTGCAAAAGATTCAGAACGAGGAATAAGACAAGCTGAAATGGAAATTTTCTATTCATATCATAAAAAGAGGTTCCTACAATTATTACAAAGGTATAACCTCGAATCCGGGACATGGATTGAGGAACTCGAAAGTGACCCTATCTATGACTTTCCAAGCCTCGCGGACCATCCTGGTGTGCTTTCTTTCACGAGCACAAGCGTCAGGGTCCCCCCCTGATGTCTCCCACCCTCCAATAAGCAGCGAGTATGGCGGACTGTTGAAAGGCCTGGTGCAAGAGATCGACAAGATTGTCTCGACGTCTCTTCGAGATTAAGTTCATCAGGTACACCGAATACACCTTATCCTCGGCGGCATCCAACGCCCTAAGCGGCACACCGGAACAGAATAGGGGAAGCGCTTCCCAGATGGCTCCCGCGATAAGCTTCAGGAGGGAGGAACGTCGGGGAAGCAGTTGACCATTATATGCGTCGAAGCGGCTCATGATCTCGGCACACTCCGCATTTGTGAATTATCGATTTTGAGAGCGGCCGAGTCGGCGGATGTCACCATAAGAGATGATCTCGTCAAGATCATACATGTGGGTGTCCATTGCTCCTGCAAAAGAAATTTAACAGAATTAGCAGACAGACTGAGTAAGTGAATTCTTATTAAAAACAGGCACAGGGAGTTAAACTCCTCGAGAGCAATGCTCTGCAAATAGGAGTGACACCTATCAAATTCAGTAATGAGAGGAATTTAAAGAAATTCCCCGAAAACGCTGAGAGCCTTGCTATGAAAATATGATAAAATCCATCAAAGATAAAACCCCATTTTTGATCTTCATTATTCATGATCAAACTCTTAAGAGTTCTTCGCAGAAGATTAAAATTCTACTTGTATCAAGAAAGCAGAGCTTTGTTTCATGGGCTAAGAAGTCCCAAGAAAAAAATCATGATCTAAGGCAAGCAAAGCTCTATTAATAAAACCCTAAATGGGTTATCTTTAGATTAAAGATCTATGAGAGCGATGCTCTGTTATTTAAAATTAAGTTAATTTAATTTAAGTTAATCTTACCTAAAAAGTTTTCTAGAGTTTAACTCTTAAGTTCTTAAAAGCAAAAAGTTTTCTAGAGTTTAACTCTTAAGTTCTTAAAAGCAAGAGCAAAGCTCTGAAGTTCTGAGAAATGAAAATTCTTGAGGATGGTGACCATCTATTGAGGACCAAGGGTCCAATTTATAGGCGCTCGGTGCCCCTTCAACTCCTGAGTTGCACAACGGTTGGAATTCTGCCACCGCCGTGCTAACGCTTGGGGCCACGTAAGCGCAACGGTGGGGGGCATTTGTTTATCCCAATCAGAGCAAAACCCTGTTCAAATTCCAAGGCGGGAGACGAAACAACGCTTCTGTTTCCCCCCAATCAGAGCAAAACTCTGTTTTGAAAATCGAAGTGAAAATTAAAGTTAAAATAAATGAAGCAATGCTTCAAATTCCTTGCGCTGTGCGCAACGCGCCACGTGTCAGGCGCTGACACATCAGCGCAGCGCCCAAGAAGGCGCGCCCAATCAGAGCAAAGCTCTATTAAAAAACAAAAGGAAGCAACGCTTCAGTTGCGCAAGCACTGCGCTGCGCGACACGTGTCAGCACAGATGTGCTGACACACTTGCGCTGCGCTGTGCGCTGCTTGACACGTGTCAGCAAAGATGCGCTAGCGCAGTTGCGCTGCGCTTTGTGTTGCGCGACACGTGTCAGCGCAGTTGCGCTGCACTGTGCACTGCTTGACACGTGTTACGCGCTGGGGCATTTGCGCCAAACAGAATTAAGATTTTAAAGAAATCTTTCTGTTCTTATTAAAACAAGAAGATTTTCTTCTGTAAAACAGAGGCCCTTGGATCAAAGATCCAATGGTGGGGAAAATTGCCTAAATCACTCAGAGAAAGATCTTTTTAACAAATTTAACTAATTTATGGGCACTATAAAAAGAACCCTAGACCTCAATTCAAAGGCATGAACATTTTGTGAGAAATCAAGAACTTCAAACAGAGAAAACTCTGAAGAAATTTCAAGAAGAAGAAAAAGGTAAAAGACCTTTTAGATAGAAGAATTTCTTCTAATAGATCGATGATCTTTGATAAAAAACAAAAGAAAAATAGTGCTTTGCACTTATGAACCATTGGTTCTTTGGGATCAAGAAAAAACAAGAGAAACTAAATTAGATCAAAGAAAACAAACAGTGTTTTGCATTTCTTTTATGAACCTTTGGTTCTAGAATCTAAAAGATTCTTAAATTATAGTGCCTTGCACTTGCAAACTGCGTTGTTGCGCTACTGGATTGGCGCAAGCCACCAGAGAGCGCCATATGTCAGCATCTGAACCATCTGCGCTATGCGCTTTTGAAATAGAGCCTTGCTCTCTGGAATTGGCGCAACTCACCAGAGCGCGACACGTGTCAGCAGCGCAAGCGCAGCGCATTGGTGCAGCGCACTGCGCTTGCGTGACACGTGTCAACACCACAAGCGCTTGCGCTCTTTGATTGGCACAAGGCGCCTGACAAATGCAATGCATTTCCTAAAGGCCCAGGCCCAAATCAAAAAGACCTAGTAGGCCTAATTAAATTGCAAAGCAATAAATGGGCAGAGCCCAAGTAAAATTGATGCTCTGCATCATTCATAAATGAGCAGAGCCCAAAATAAATTGATGCTCTGCATCCTTTATGGGCAGAGCCCAAGCAAAAAATAAAAACAAATAAAAGTGTTGAACTTTTTTCAACTGGACTTAGCCCAATCATGGCCGTAAGTCCTCAAATAAAATTGACTGAGCATAGCTGCTCTCTTAAAAATCAATTTACATCCGGTCCGAGGGTATATCTCTTAACTCCTCTGACACCTATCGTTGTAATCTTTCAACGTCGTCAGAGAGATGACGGGTCCCGACGACCACACATCAATACGGACTGCGGGGTCTTTAAACTCGTGGACCGAGACGTCCTTAAACTGATATTGGACCGAGACATCCTTAAACTAATATCGGACCGAAACGTCCTTAAACTAATGATGGACCACCACGTCCCTAAACTGGCAATGGACCACCACGTCCCTAAACTGGAACATGGACCACCACGTCCCTAAACTGGAACATGGACCGCAACGTCCTTAAACTACCTATGGACCACTACGTCCCTAAATTGGAATAATAGAGCCTCCAAATACTCTTTTGCCGGATCTAAACGATCCCGTTTAAGCTGATCTTAGCCCCAAACACGGCTAACGTATCCTTAAACATTCAAATGGACTATAAAACCCCAATCAACTTTGGTTCAAGGGTACATCTCCGAACTCCTCTGACACATGTCGTTGTAATCCTTCAACGTCGTCAGAGAGGTGACGGGTCCCGACGGCCATATATTAAATGGACCACTACGTCCTTAAACTGGAAATGGATCTAGACGATCCCATTAAGTTGATCTTAGTCTTAAATCAGACTAACGTATCCTTAACGAACGTTTAAGTTGATCTTAGTCTCAAATGCGGCTAACGTATCCTTAAACTAAAAACACCAAACCTAAATCTAAGTAAATACGGATTTGGACTAATCCACGTCCTACGGGCGACGGCATTACTCAGTCTCCGTATACAATCCACGGGCAACCACAAACAAAACAAACACCCACGACACGAAGTGAAATTCTGGAGAAGGAGGAAGTTGTTACCGCGATGCGGTAGCATAATTAACTGCAGGGGCTTGCGCCTGCAGGGAAGAGCATCCCCACAATCAAAAATCCCTCAAGCGAGGGGGAATCTGACGAAGTCTGCTATATCGGCCACATCCGTCTAAACCTCCGATATACGGTGCCATAAATCAACTTGGCATCTTCGGAGAGGTAGACGGATAAAACCATATAGCATCTGCCCCGAATCTCACGCTAGACGTCCTCACGTCTCCGCCGCCATTCGAAGGGGAACAAGGACAACATAGTCCGTGAGTTTTAAGACCTCACAGTCAAGATTAAGGACATCATAGTCCATGAGTTTAAGGACCCCACAGTCCAAGGTTAAGGACATCATAGTCCGTGGAATGTATGGTTGTCGGGACCCGTCACCTCTCTGAAGACGTTGAAGGATTACAACGACAGATATCAGAGGAGTAAAGAGATGTACCCTCGAACCAAGGTGAATTGGTTGAAAGGGCAGATGTGCTCAGTTTAAAATAAGTTGAGGACTTATGGCCGGAATTGGGCTAAGTCCAATTAAAATGTTTAACACATTTTTTGTTCTGGCTATTAAGCCTTTATTTGGGCTTAGCCCTTTTAATAATGCTAGGCATTGGGCTCTGACATTTTTGTCTTGATCAGAATAAATTGTGTTCTGACAATGCGCCACGTGGCGCGCCAGGCGCTTTGCGCCAGTTAAAGAGCGCATTGCGCTTCTGTCAGGTAGCGCACACGAAGAGGACACGTGTCACGCTTAGCGCTAAACACTAGTTCATTAGCGCATTGCACTTTTAATTTATGAGCGCTTTGCGCTAGTCTGTTGGCGCGCCAGTGAGTGACACGTGGCGCGCTTGGCGCTGAGCGCCAGCCCATGGGCGCAGTGCGCTATTTCAGAATCGCAAAGCGCAGATTGTGCCTTTGGTTGACACGTGGCAGCTTTTGGCGCTGAGCGCCGGTCCAATAAGCGCAAGAGCGCAATTCATGAGTGCAAGGCACTTTCTGATAGCGCAAAGCGCATCTGATCAGATTTAAGATCAAAGAACAAATTTATGTTCTTCTTGAAGGAGGCTTTGCCTAAAGATTCAAGAACAAAGAATTCTTGTTTTCATAAAAGGCTTTGCCTTTATAGATCAAATATCTGTGAATGAAGTGAAATACTTCTTTTATATTTATATTTTTTATGATTAGATCTTTTGATCTTTTTCTTTTTATCAAAAACCTTGATGTTTTTTCAGATCTATGATCTTTTTTTTAGAAGATGGTTCTTCTTTTTACGAGATGGCTTCATCTCTGTTATTCAAGAACATAGTTCTTTACCTTGAAAATGAAGAAAAATCTTTTTTTTCTGAGAGCTTGCTCTTCTTTTTTTTCCTCAAAGTTTTGCAGAGGGTTTTTCTCTCTCTTCTTCTGTATATTTTAGACTTGAAGTCTTGGGGCCTTTATATAGGGCCAATTGATTTGTTGTATCAGTTTTGAGAGATCTTTCTCTGATTGATTTTGGAATATTTCCCACCGTTAGATCTTTGATCTTAAGGCTTCTGTTTTACAGAAGATAATCTTCTTGTTTTAATAAGATTGGAAAGATCTTTCCATAACAGATTTTAGTTCTGATTAATTAATGATTTATCATTATTATTAGATCTTTTGATCTAACAGCGGGGAATTTTTAATTCCAGCGCTGGCGCTCCATGCTTTGCACGTGGTGCACTACTCAGAGCGCAGTGCACTTTGCGCTAGCGCACCTACGTTTGACACGTGGTGCGCTGCTCAGAGCGCAGCGCAGCCTGCACTAGTGCACTCGTGTTTGACACGTGGCACACAGCGCGCCTAGCGCTAGCGCACACATGGTGCACTGCCTAAGGCGCAGCGCACTTGGCGCTAACGCATCCGTGTTTGACACGTGGCGCGCAGCGCGCCTAGCACTGGACCTGAAGCGTTGCTTCAATTTTTTTAACTCCTGGCTTTGAAGCATTTGTTACATTCTTTGGATGTAGAGTTTTTCCTTTTATTATATTTTATTATTATTTTTTTATTTTATTGTTATTGCTTTATAAGGGAGTGGGTTTTGAGCCAAAATTTTGGCGGGAACAGGCGCCCCATAGCTCTACGCCAAGATCCTCCTCCAGGGCGCCTCGCCACGAGCCTCCTCACGACCGACACCCCCTCCCTTGACGGGGTCGCACAGAAGGGGCTCACCACGGCGGTTAGAGGGCCACCTCGCCCAAGGATCTAAGCCCTCACTAAAAGGCAGCCCAGCAGCTACCCTGCTCGGTTATCACTGGCGGGTAGCTTCCCTACCGCAACGCCAGGGATCAAAAAGTCCTCCCAGAGACAGTCGAGCCCGAGGATATCTCGCTTGGCTATCCCTGGCGGGTAGCTTCCCTACCGCAACGCCAGGGATCAGAAAGTCCTCCCAGAGGCAGTCGAGGCCGAGGATCCCTCGCTCGGCTATCCCTGGCGGGTAGCTTCCCTACCGCAACGCCAGGGATCAGAAAGTCCTCCCAGAGGCAGTCGGGCCCGAGGATCTCTCGCTCGGCTATCCCTGGCGGGTAGCTTCCCTACCGCAACGCCAGGGATCAGAAAGTCCTCCCAGAGGCATTCGAGCCCAATGATCCCTCGCTCGGTTATCCCTGGCGGGTAGCTTCCCTACCGCAACGCCAGGGATCAGAAAGTCCTCACCAAGAGGCATTGGGCAGTAACCCTGCTCGGTCCTCGTCCTGAAGGATCAAAGCCCTCGCAAGAGGCAACCGAGCAGCTACCCTGCTCGGTCTTCTCCGGCTGGTAGCTCCCTACCCACGACGCCAGGGATCGAAGCCTTCGCAAGAAGCACCGCGCGGCTTCACTGCCCGGTCATCCTTAGTGGGCTTCTTACAGCCCCTCCAACACCAAGGGTCAAAGCCCTCCTTAGAGGCAGCTCAGCAGCTACCCTGCTCGGCTATCCCCAGCTGGTAGCTTCCTACCACGACCGACAGGGATCATAAAGCCCTCCCAGAGGCAGTCGAGCCCGAGGATCTCTCGCTCGGCTATCCTTCAGGACAAAAGCCCTCGCCAAGAGGCACCGGGCAGAAACCCTGCTCGGCCAAGGGTCCTTGGTAGGCTTCATACAGCCCCTCCCGCGCTAAGGACCAAAGTCCTCCCAGAGGCAGTCGAGTCCTTACTCAGCTATCCCCTGCTGGTAGCTTCCTACCACAACCGACAGGGATCAAAGTTCTCGCCAAGTGGAACTGGGCAATAACCCTGCTCGGTCCCCGTCCTGAAGGATAAAAGCCCTCGCAAGAGGAAACCGAGCAGCTACCCTGCTCGGTTTTCTCCGGCTGGTAGCTCCCTACCCATGACGTCAGGAATCGAGGCCCTCGCAAGAGGCACCCGAGCGGCTGCCCTGCTCCTTCATCCCAGGACGGTAGTTGCCTATCCACGACGCCAGAGATCCAAGCCCTCGCCAAGAGGCAATCGCGCAGCTTCACTGCCCGGTCATCCTTAGTGGGCTTCTTACAGCCCCTCCAACACTAAGGATCAAAGTCCTCGCAAGAGGCAACCGAGAAGCAACCCTGCTCGGTCATCTCCATCTGGTAGCACCCTACCCATGGCACCAGGGGTCAAAGCCCTGGCAAGAGGCATCTGAGCGGCTGCCCCGCTCGGTCATCCCAGGCTGGTAGCTGCCTGCCCGCGATGCCACAGACAAAAGCCCTCGCCAAGAGGCATCGGGCAGTAACCCTACCCGGCCAAGGGTCCTTGGTAGGCTTCTTACGGCCCCTCCAGCATCAAGGATCAAAGCCCTTACCAAGAGGATCCGAGCAGCAACCCTGCTCGGCCATCCTTCGCATGCCTCTCACGGCCCCTCCAGTGCCAAGGATGAAAGCCCTCATGAAGGGGCAGCCATACAGCTACCCTGCTCGACTATCCCTGGCTGGTAGCTTTCCTACCCCACAACGCCGGGGATCAAACCCTCACCGCGAGGCCGCCGAGTTCCTTCTGCTCGACGCATCCCCACGGGCATCCTCCTGCCCATCAGACGTTGAGGATCTCAAGCCCTCATCGTGAGGCCGCTGAGTTCTTTCTTGCTCAGGCGCAATCCCAGCGGGCATCCTCCTGCCCATCAGACGCTGAGGATCTCAAGCCCTCACCGCGAGGCTGCCGAGTTCCTTCTGCTCGGCGCATCCCCAGCGGGCATCCTCCTGCCCATCAGACGCTGATGGTCTGAAGCCCTCATCGCGAGGCCGCCGAGTTCCTTCCTGCTCGGCGCATCCTCAGTGGGCATCCTCCTGCCCATCAGATGCTGAGGATCTCAAGCCTTCATCATGAGGCCGCCAAGTTCCTTCCTGCTCGGCGCATCCCCAGCGGGCATCCTCATGCCCATTAGACGCTGATGGTCTGAAGCCCTCATCGCGAGGCCGCCGAGTTCCTTCCTGCTCGGCGCATCCTCAGCGGGCATCCTCTTGCCCATCAGATGCTGAGGATCTTAAGCCCTCATCATGAGGCCGCCGAGTTCCTTCCTGCTCGGCACATCCCCAGTGGGCATCCTCCTGCCCATCAGACGCTGATGGTCGGAAGCCCTCATCGCGAGGCCGCCGAGTTCCTTCCTGCTTGGCGCATCCCCAGCGGCGTCCTTCTGCCCATCAGACGTTGAGGATCTGAAGCCTTCTTCGCGAGGCCGCCGAGCCCCTTCCTACTCGGCGCATCCTGGCGGGTAGCTTCTTACCCAACAAAGACAACTGACAGTCCGGGGACGCGTCCCGACGAAACCTTAGGAGGGAGCTCACCCCGGGCGGCCCGGCAGTCCACTCCTGACCCGACCAGCTGGCTGGTCAAGACAGGAGTGGGGGGATAATGATAATATTCGATATTGGCGACCTCCAAGACCCACCGGGAGATCGACGGAAGACAACATCTGACGGAGACCCGAAAAAGGCTTCCATCACCCTCGCTCTTCGATTCGTATCAGATGGGCCGCTTCCGACTCTCTCATCGATAGGCTCACCGCCGTTCCTGCTGTTTCCCCCAATCAGAGCAAAGCTCTGTTTTAAAATTCAAAATTTAAAAATTGAAGCTACGCTTCAGCTCTAACGCTAGGCGCGCTGCGCGCCACGTGTCAAAAACAAATGCGCTAGCGCCAGGTGCGCTGCGCCCTAGGCAGCGTACCCCCAATCAGAGCAAAGCTCTGTTTTAAAATTTAAAAATTGAAGCAACGCTTCAGATCCAGCGCTAGGCGCGCTGCGCGCCACGTATCAAACACAAATGCGCTAGCGCCAGGTGCGCAGCGCCCTAGGCAGCGCACCCCCAATCAGAGGAAAGCTCTGTTTTAAAATTCAAAATTCAAAAATTGAAGCAACGCTTCAAATCCAGCGCTAGGCGCGCTGCACGCCACGTGTCAAACACGGGTGCGCTAGCGCAGGCCGCACTGCGCTCTGCGCTGCGCGCCACGTATCAAACGTAGGTGCGCTAGCGCAAAGTGCGCTGTGTTCAGAGCAGCGCACCACGTGCAAAGCATGGGTGCGCCGCGCTGGGATTAAAAATTCTCCACCGTTGGATCAAAATATCTAATAATGATAAATCATTAATTAATCAGAATTAAAATTCTGTTATGGAAAGATTTTTCCAATCTTGTTAAAAACAAGAAGATTGTCTTCTGTAAAATAGAATCCCTAGGATCAAAGATCCAACAGTAGGGAAACATCCCCAAATCAATCAGAGAAAGATCTCTTTAACTGATTTAACAAATCAATTTGCCCTATATAAAGGCCCCAAGACTTCAAGTCTGATAGAGAGAAACCCCTTACAAAGTTTGAGAAAACTCAAAAGAAAGAGAGCAAGCTCTTGAAAGAAGGTCATTTCTTCAAGGTAAAAAGAACAATTCTTGAACAAAGAGATGAAACCATCTCATTAAACAGAAGAATTATCTTCTTAAAAGATCATAGATCTACAAAAGACCAAGGTCTTTTATAAAAAGAGATCAAAAGATCTCATCATAAAAACAAAAGAAGTATTTACTTCATTCACAGATCATTGATCTACAAAGGCAAAACCCTTTCAAAAATAAGAACTGTTGTTCTTGAATCATGAGGTAAAGCCTCCTTTAAAAAGAACATAAATTTGTTCACAGATCATAAATTTGATCAAATGCGCTTTGCGCTATTGAAAAGTGCCTTGCATTCTTGAACTGCGATTTTGTGCTCCCTAGACCGGCGATCAGCGCCAAAACACGCCACATGTCAACCATGTATGCAACTTGCGCTTTGCGCTTCTGAAACAGCGTACCGCACTCATGGGCTGGCGCTCAGCGCCAACCGTTCCACGTGTCATTCACTTGTGCGCCACTAAACTAGCGCAACGTGCTCATAAATTGAAAGCGCAATGTGCTCATAAACTGGCGCAATGCGCCCATCATCTGGCGCTTAGCGCCAAGCGCGACACGCGTCCTTTTCGTGTGCGCTACTTGGCAGAAGCGCAATGCGCTCTCTAATTGGCACAAAGCGCCTGGCGCACCACATAGCGCGCTGTTAGAACACACATTGTTCTGATGAATGCTATGCATTCAATACAAGACAAAAAATGTCAGGATCTAATGCTCAACATTATTAAAAGGGCCAATCCTAAATAAAGGCTCAGCAGCCTAGAACAATAAAAATGTTAAACATTTTAATCTTATTGGACTTAGCCCAATATTGGCCATAAGTCCTCAACTTATATTGAACTGGGCCCATCTGCTCATGAATATTTAACAGATCTCAGTCCCAAACTGGACTACATATCTTTCAACCAACTCACACCGGTTCAAGGGTACATCGCTTTACTCCTCTGATACTTGTCGTTCTAATCCTTTAGCGTCTTTAGAAAGGTGACGGGTCCCGACAACCACACATTTCACGGACTGTGGGGTCCCTTTAAACCCACGGACTACGATATCCTTAACCTGGACCGAGATGTCTTTAAACTAACAATCGACTGCGGTGTCTTTAAACTAACATTGGACCGTAATGTCCTTAAAACTAATTATGGACCGCAAAGTCCCTAAACTAAATAATAGAGCCTAAATACTCTTTTGTTGGATCTAAACGATCCCGTTAAGTTAATCTTAGTCTAAAATTAGACTAACGTATCCTTAACAAACGTTTAAGTTGATCTTAGTCTCAAATGAGACTAACGTATCCTTAAACCCAACCCCAAACCCAAATCTAAGAAGATACGGATTTGGACTAATCCACGCCCTACGGGCGACAACATACATTAGTCTCCGTATACAATCCACGGGCAACCAAAAACAAAACAAACACCCACGACACAAAGTGACCATCTGGAGAAGGAGAAAGTGGTTACCGCGATGCGGTAGCGTAATTAACTACAGGGGCTTGCGCCTGCAGGGAAGAGCGTCCCCACAATCAAAAACCCCTCAAATGAGGGGGAATCTGACAAAGTCTGCTACATCGGCCGCATCCTTTTAAACCTTCGATACATAGTGCCATAAATCAACTTGGCATCTTCGGAGAGGTGGACGGATAGCATCAATTAGCATCTGCTCCGAAATTCAGGCAAGACGGACCTACGCGTCTTCGTCTCTGTGTTTTCGAAGGGGAACAGATTCTGGCATGCCCGGTGGGACCTTTTCCTCTTTCCACTCCACACTTCGTGTGTCCTGTTCGCGAACGAATCGCGGTTTGATAAGGTTGCCCTTGGGTTCGAGGTACTAAGATTTGGTTTCTTGCTTGGCGCAGAAAACGAAACATCAATGGCGTCTACTTGCGTGAAGTGTTCTAGCTACAACTGCAACTCGCGTTCTGCCTCATTTGGAGGCATAGCTTACGGACCTCAAGCGGCCTCCCTTTTCACAATGCCGGTGGACCAGGTGACTCAGGCCACCATTGGTTTATTATTCGGGACCATGCTCCCATCGATGATCTTCAGCGCCCCTGTGCCATCGTAAGAAGCCCCTAATAAGTCGGTCTTCGATCGACTTACCCTTACAGCGGCCCCCTTCAATGGGTCGTCCAGCTCCAGCGCCTCAGTCTTCGCCAGATTGGGCCAAAGTTCATGTAGGCCCATGATGAAGCCTGCAATTCCAGAACAGGTTATTTCAAAGAGGATAGCCATCCCTGCTCCCGAAGTGGTCAAGGCGGCTTCTCCTGCCAAAGGGTCGGTCTTCACAAGACTGACTGCTCCGGCTCCCACTCCGGCTCCCGTTCCTGCTCAAAAGTCTGTCTTTGACAGGTTAGACACTGCTGCTCAACGGACCTCGGTCTTCAAGAGGATGGTACCAGCAACGCCTCACCAGAACAGGGGGCATGACAAAGCCATCCCCATCACCGAACCAACACCATCGGCTCGACACGCTCGACGTCGCCATTGGCGCCGAGTAAGGAAGGCTGGAGGCAACTCCCCCTCTGGGCTAACTCCACCAGCCCCAACGGTGAAAGTCAATACTGCTATTCCAACTGGGAACAGCTTTGAATTGCTGAACAAGATGCGCAGGAACTCTTCTACCGCCTTACTGAAAAGATCTCCTCCACCGGTGGAGAATGTTACAGAAACAAAGCCAGAGCAGCTCCCTCAGCGGCTGTCCTCCAAAGTTTACAAAGTCTGGCGACAGGTCCAGGAGTCAGTGATTGATCAAGATTACCCTCGCCTACAGAAAAAGGTGAAGGTTCAACAGGAAGAAAACCGTCCTGTCAAGCCACAAAGGACGGCAACTACTCGGGTGCCCGCTGCAATGGCCCCCTCAACGTCAACTGCTCAAAAGAGAAGGAGGCCAGAGAAGGCCCCTGTGACTACGGCAGACCACAAACGCGCTGAGCCCAAACGCCACAAGTCTGGGGGCATAATGGTGCATACTGTTTATATGGCTTCCGGAAAGGAGGAAAGCCACGCTTCGACGGGTCACCGACCGCTCACCCGATCCGCGACAAAATCCCATGAGCAGCAACAGAAGCTTCAGGAAATGCTAACACAAATGGCCGCACTCACCGGGCCAAAAGAAATCCCTGAGGCGTCATCAGAGCAGCGTCACGAACAAGAAACTGATGCTGATTTCCTTCAAAGAATGCTTGAGAGGAAAGAAAAAGAGCCTGCGGAGCAGGCAGCCAACATCAAAAGAATGGCTCTGTTGTTCCAGGATATGGCCGGGATGATGTTACAGCCGGAACCTCCAGCTGAAGACCCCTCGGTCATTATTGAAGACGACAGAGGAGAGACATCGAACCCTCCTCAGGCTCTTTCAGCAGCCAAAGAAGAAACCACTTCCAAGGCCGCTCTGGATGACTACATTGCTCAGCAAATACAGGCTCACCAGGCGAATTAAGCGGACGGCCAAGTTGTTAAAACTAGGCGACCATATCCAGGCTGGTATGACCAGATAAAATACCCGCCGGGATATACGATCCCTAAATTCCATGTGTACAAGGGGACAGGCAATCCCCACCAGCATGTCGTCCAGTTCAGAGCTCTATGTGGCAACATCGGAGGTGATGATAAATTGCTACTTCGCCAATTCATCGGTAGCTTGTCGGAGACGACATTCGAGTGGTACTCTGAACTTCCAAATGACTCCGTCAAGACTTTCGCAGAAATGGAGCTATTATTCACCCAGCGATTCGAGGGTGCTAGTGAACGCACCCCAATAACGGCATTGATCAATGCCAGGGTAAAGCCAGGTGAGACATGGGTTCAATACGCAATACGATGGCGGAATCTGTGGTCGAAATGCGAACAACGCATCGAAGAAGCACCGGCGGTAGGCATGTTCGTGGGCACTCTTGATCCGCAGGCGACCATCTCCCAGTTCATGATGTTTTTCAAGCCGACTACTTTTCAGGCCTTGATTGACAAGTTGGCCCAAATGGACCAGATGGGTCATAGATCGTTTCCTCCAAAGCCGGACTCTCGAAATGAGAAGGGAAAGGGGAAAGCGATCGTCGTCGCCAATGCTCAACAGCAGCCCGGTGGCCCGAGACCAATTGATCGCCAAAATAACAGAACTCAATCTCTTGAAGATAAAATGAGACGCCCTTACTCGTTCCCTCGAGACAAGACGAAGAGGTTATTCGAGCTTGCATTGCGCAACAGGCTCATCAATCTGCCGGAGCTAAGACAACCAGCGCAACCCGGCGACATTAGCAATCCTAACTATTGCCCTTATCACCGAATGTTGGGCCATCCGATCGAGGACTGTTACATCTTCAAAAGCTGGATAGAAGATCAATACCAGCAGGGCAAATTCGTATTATCTGAGAATTGGAAGGTGAACCCGCATTGGCCACACACTCCCAAGAAGACGGATACACCGGGGGCATCATGCTCTTTCGTAGAAGAAACTCCATGGGAGGTTGCTCTTTCAGCCAAGACGAAAAGAATGCTGAAGGATCTCCACACATGTCCGGCAATTAGGTGGAAGAATCCACTGGAACCTGAGATCATCGAGTGGATGCTGAAGCCGCGCCCAACTCTAAAGATTGGTGGTGATAGCCAAAACGCTCACATCCAGTCGTCAAAGTCTTCGAAAAAGAAGAAGAAGACCCAAAAGCCCGTGAAACCTGGCGACAAGCGCACGGACCTGCAAAAACAGATTGACGCGTTGGAAGAATATAACCAGAAGGTGCGGACTCCAATCACACTCCAGGAGTTTCTCAGCCACGTCCTTGAGGACGGAGATGATGGAGAAGACTCGTCGGAGGAATCTGAAGATTACGTAGCAAGTTTCCATGTGATCTCTCACTCGTCGATAGACGATGAAGAAGATCCTTGCACCGAGAAACTGGGGGCAGATCCTAAGCCGGAACTTCTGGGACCATCGGACGAAATGATCGATGCATTCCTGAACAAAGCTCTTCTTAAAAGCAAAGCTGATCGAGAGCGTGAGATGGCCATGTTTGAAAAGGCCAAATGTCGGCGGCTGAATGAAAGGATTGAAGCACTCCGACCAGATCAAGACATGCCCATGGCCAGCAAAAGCAGGTTCAAGACGAGGAAAAGGTTCGCCAAAGCCATATCGATGGGAATGAAGTTGCCACCCTCCTAAAGAAATATTCTTGGTGAAGCGGAAACACATCCTAGCTACTTCTTATGCCATCGAAAGATTGCGCACCCCACCGAAGAGTGCAACACTTTTAAAAACTGGTGGCAGGGGTATGTCGCTCACCGGCAACATTTCAAGCGGATGAAACGCAAAACTTGTCAGGAGCAAAGAAATGCTACCGGGGAGCATAAAAGAACTACCGGCAACTGTCGCATGGTCAACGCCGGGGGATCGCAAGTTCTCACCTTCGGGAGCGACTCTGACGAAGAGATGACTCTTGGCCCTCTCTTTAAGGAGTCCACCTCGAGAAAAGAGGAAGAACCAAAGACCTGTGAAAATATTCAGCTGCGCAACCGTACGCTACCTGAAAAGAATCTTGGGCCCTCAAACAGTGGGTCAAATAGAAAAGATAAGGGAAAAGAAAAAGTCCCTGAGGATATCATCCTTGATGAACAAGCCGTCGAAAAGCTGATAGCCAAGGACCCGCCAAAGAAAAGTAAGGTGGACTACAACGTGCTGGCATACTTGAGAAAGCTACCTTCACAGCTAAGCATCCTCGACGCCCTTCTGTTATCCAAAGAAGCAAGAGATTCTTTGATCAAGGCATTACAAGAGCCTGAACAATTCCAAGCTTTCCTCGCCGAAGAAAAGATGAAGGACGAGCTGGAAGAAGTACACACAGCCGATATCACCTTCGGCGATGAAGATCTTCTTCTTAGGACATGCGAACACAACCGCCCCCTATATGTCTCCAGATACTGTCATGACATCAAGATAGGAAAAATCCTGGTCGACAATGGGTCTTCCGTCAATCTCCTTAACGTAAGGGTGCTAAAGGAAATATGCATGAGCGTTCAGCACCTCGTTCGTGATAAAATCACCATCTTCGATTTTGACTCCCAATCGTCGTGAACGCTCGGGTCTGTAATTCTGACGTTACGCTTTAGGCTGCTCGTCACGGATATCAAGTTTCATGTCATTGACGCAAAGACTTGCTACAATGCTTTGCTCGGTCGGCTCTGGCTACACGAGTACAATATCATCCCTTCTACATAACATCAGTGTATGAAGTATTTCAAGGATGGTCTCGAGTACACTGTGAAAGGGAAACTAAACCCGTTCTCCGTGAACGAAGTTCGAAAGTACGAAGATGCAAAATACTTCCTGCCAGATTTCGAGGACACGGAAAGATGCCATAAACCTAAGGATAAGCAAAAAGCTATCACCACTATTCCGGTCTTCGGGAATGATACCGAGGAGGAAGAAGAGATGGTTTACTCAGGTCCGCCCCAGTGCAACAAGCCGGGACCATCCACTCCTATGTTGATCTTCGGCAGCGACTCGGAAGATGAGGTCAATGTCGTATTCTCTGCTCGGCCATCAATACAAACCTTCGCTGATGAAGATCAAAGTTTGCAAGTTGCCATGGTTCCGCCAAAGCATTATAAGGAGCTAGACGCGCTTGATACCTACAGTGTGGAAGAACTGCAGACATTCTATGTCCCTCCCACACGAAAAGGTGAAAAGGCAATCCTATTCTACCGATCCGGGGAAACCAAAGTGGAAAAAGAAATTTGGCATGGTGCGGATTCTACACTTAACAGGCTCCAGCCCATCCGTTTGCCCAGATATTACACGGATGACCTAAAGAGACTCTTGAGACGCTAAGGTGTACCCCTTAAGCAAACTGCGTGACAAGCACGGTTCTATAACAGGATCTGGAACGTTCCCGGAACTCAACGAAAGTTGCCCAATGGGAGAATGGAAATGACCGGGCTTGGGTATGTTCAATCCAAGAAACGGGAGCTACTCCACGACTACATGACTTTGATGAAGAAGGTGATGCTCGGTGGGAAGATGTTAACCCTGAACCAGAAAGAGCTCCCGCCGTGAAAATGCCCAGTCCGTCATTTGAAGAACAAATGGACAAGCTTATAAGGGAAGCAGGTCAAAAGGTTCGAGACGACCATAATCGCGAAATGGCCATCTACGAGAAAACCAGGACGCATAGCCTCCTTCAGCAAGCTGTGAAAAATGAAAATGCTCCTCATTGTCAACCCGTTGTACAAAAGGCCCGACGCAGAGGCAAAAACAAACCAAAGAACGGGAAAGGTGTTCGACAGCGACAAAGCGGGTCCAAGAAGCCACGCGATCAGGAATCGAACAATTCGGATTCGTCTCTTTTAAAGAAAATGGGTCGAGAATATTCTTTTCCTAAAGACAAGACAAAGAAGATATTCGATCTTGTCATGAAACACCAGATGATAACGCTCCTGGAGTCCAAACATCCCGAGCAAGCAGGCGAAGTCTCTCACCCGAACTATTGCTCCTATCACGGGGCAATAGGACATCCTCTCGAAAATTGCTTCACATTTAAAGACTGGGTAGAAGACCGGTATCAGTAAGGCAGGTTTGCTCTATCTAGCAGCTGGAGGGTAACCCCGCCGCAGAAGCATGAACCCAAAGCCGCGAGAGTAGAACCAGATCAACATCGGTCTTGGAAGCGAGCTCGTACTTGTCATATGATAATGTTGTCAAAAGAAGAGCCTGAGAATACGGATGACCTCCCCTGGTGCTTCGAAAACGGTGATGACGAGATAATCTCAAAGTTTCCACCGGCGCCAAAAGAGCTGGAAGATGGGATACATACTACTGCAGACAACCTCAGAAAGATTGATTTGGGGACGGCAAGTGACCCGCGGCCGACGTTCGTCAGTGAGCTGTTGTCTGAAGAAAGGGTGGCTGCACTAAAGGACATGCTCATGCAGCATAGAGACTGCTTCGCATGGAACTATTCCGAGATGTCAAGACTAGATCCAGAGATTGCTGTACACAAATTGGCAATATCTCCGGACATCAAACCGATCAAACAAGCACCGAGAAGATTGTGGCTCGAGCTTGAGATGAGCATCAACACCGAGGTCAAGAAACTAATCGACTCCGGTTTCATCCAAGAGGTTAAGTACCCTGACTGGATCACCAACATCGTCCCAGTGAAGAAGAAAAGTGGGACGGTGCACATCTGCGTGGACTTTCGGGACCTCAATAAAGCTTGCCCGAAGGATGATTTTCCCGTACCAGTCACTGAGCTGATGATAGATAACACGTCCACTCACGAAGTTTTCTCCTTCATGGACGGCTCATCAGGATACAATCAGATAAAGATGCACCCTGAGGACCAGAAACATACCGCTTTCCGGACCCCTTTGGGCATATTCTGCTACAAGGTGATGCCTTTCTGTCTAAAGAACGCCGGTGCCACTTATCAGAGGGCCATGACGAAAATTTTCGATGACCTCATACATGAAATCGTCGAATGTTATATCGACGACCTCATAGTAAAAAGCAAATCATACGAGGAACATTTAGAGCATCTGAAGATCGTGTTTCAGCGCCTTCGGCAGTACAAGTTGAAGATGAACCCTCTCAGATGTGCGTTTGGAGTTTCCTTGGGAAAATTCCTAGGATTCATCGTCCGACACCGAGGCATCGAGATAGATCCGTCAAAGATCAAGGCGATCATGGAAATGTCCCCGCCAAGGACTCTCAAACAATTGCGGTCTCTCCAAGGGAAGCTCGTGTATATCCGGTGACTTATAGCTAATCTCTCGGGCAAGTGCCGTCCTTACAGTCACCTGATGAAGAAGGGAACCCCTTTCGTCTGGGATCGCAAATGCCAAAATGCACTGGACGAAATCAAGCAATGCCTGCAGAATCCGCCAGTACTGGCTGCTCCGGTCAAGGGAAAACCTCTCATTCTGTACACAACAGCCCTCGAAAGTTCTTTAGGCGCGCTATGGGCACAAGAGAACGACCAAGGGAAAGAGAGAGCCCTCTACTATTTGAGTCGATTTCTCCTGGGGGCAGAAAGCAATTACTCTCCCATTGAAAAACACTTCCTGGCATTGATCTTCGCAATAACGAAGCTCAGACACTATGCATTGGCATATGAGGTCCGTCGCATATCAAAGGTGGATCCTCTCAAGTATTTGATGTCAAAAGCCATATTAACAGGACGTCTCACTAAATGGGCCCTACTCTTGATGGAGTTTTCGATAACTTATCGACCCCTCAAGGAAGTGAAAGGCCAGGCCATCGCCGATTTCCTCGCTGAGCATCCGATACCTGCCGACTTTCCCTTGAACTGTGAATTGCCCGACGAATATGCGTTTGACACGATCGATGGGGTGATACCCGATGGGAACTTTATTTTGATGGAGCGCCTTCCATGAAGAAGCGCAAACAAAGCACCCCTATAATCAAATCCGGGGTAGGCCTCATCTTCGTGACTCCACAGGGAGGGATAATGCGTTTTGCCTTCTCCTTAGCAGAGCCGAGGACGAACAACAAAGTCGAGTATGAAGCTTTGATAGCAGATCTCGAGATCGCCATCGACATGGGAATTGAAAACCTCCTCATATACGGAGACTCCCAACTGGTTGTTAGTCAAATAAACGGCGACTATCAAACGTGCAAACCGGAATTGGTAAAATACGGCGAGAAAGTACAACGACTGTTGACTCAAATTCCTTCCTACACCTTGGAAAGCATACTGCGTGCGGAAAATAGCAAAGCGGATGCATTATCCAAGCTCGCTAAAGAACTGGCCGACGAAAACCTCGATGACGTGAGGATCGTTGTGCAAAACCGTCGGGTTCTCGCACCAGCAGAAATATCTCCGGAATCGTCCGAAGAAAAGGGACCGACCGAGCGAATAACTCTGCAAATAAAAGACTAGGAAAAGGCTAAGGATTGGAGGGAAGTCTTTATAGACTACTTCAAATCCCGTCAAACACCTGAAGATGCATCCTCAAGACATCAGCTTATAAAACAAGCTCTGTCTTTTGCTTTCGTCAATAATACTCTGTATAAGAGATCATTTGATTCTCTGTGGCTAAGATGCCTGGGACCTGAAGAGGCAAAGAAAGTCGTCCAAGAAACTCACGACGGACTTTGCGGTTCTCACCAAGCCGGGCCGAAGATGAAGCTGAAAATCAAACGGATGGGTTATTATTGGCCCACGATGATCCAAGACTGCCTCGAATACGCGAAGCGGTGCCATTCGTGCCAGATTCACGGGGACTTTATCCATCAGCATCCAAATCCACTACATCCAACAGTGGCTAGCTGGCCGTTTGAAATGTGGGGGACTAACATAATCGGCCCCATCGAACCAGTATCGTCCAGAGGACATCGATTCATCTTGGCGACAACTGATTACTTCTCCAAATGGGCAGAAGCAGTACCGCTGAGAGAAGTGAAGACGGAGAATATCCTCTATTTCTTCAAGACACACGTCATTTATCGGTTTGGAACTCCACGACGGATTATCTCCGATAACGGGCCAGCCTATAGAAGCCACAAGATCAGCCGCTTCGCACAACAGCATAATATAGACTGGAGATACTCCTCAGTCTATAATCCCCGAGTTAATAGTCTAGCTGAGGCTTTTAACAAGACCTTGACGAAGATCATGAAAAAACGGTGTCCCGAAATAAGAAGGACTGGTACGAGAGATTGCATGAAGCTCTCTGGGCGTATCGAACTACGTTCAAAATGGCCACGAACACGACGCCGTACGCATTGGTATTCGGTACAGAAGCGGTACTCCCCCTCGATATAGAGCCACCCTCTCTACGAGTGGCAGTTCACTACGAGCTAACGGACGAAGAGAATGCTCACCTTCAGCTTGAGGAGCTCGACGCCCTTGATGAAACCCGGCTCATAACGCAACAAAATCTGGAGGCTTATAAAGCAAAGATGACACGTTCATATGAGAGATTGACTAGGCCGAGAACATTCCGCCAAGGCGAACTCGTGCTAGTGGTCAAAAGACCTATGATCCCCAATCGTGCCAAACGGGGAAAATTCGAGTCAAACTATGAAGGCCCGTATATCATAAACAAGGTCTACCAGGGTGGAGCCTGCCTACTCATGGACATGCATGGAGAAAGGCCCTTAAGGCCAATAAATAGTCGCTTCCTGAAAAAGTACTATGCCTGACGAGTCACGGCCTAGGTCAATGATGGATGACGACGACTATGTCCGCTCGCTATCTTCCTAAGCCCAAACGCTATAAGTAGTAACTGGCTAACGGACCGAAACGTCCTTAAACTAACAACGGACCGAAACGTCCTTAAACTAACAACAGACTGAAACGTCCTTAGACTAACAACGGACCGAAACGTCCTTAAACTAACGATGGACTACTATGTCCTAAAACTAGCTGTTGACCGAGACGTCGGTAAACTACTGTAGACTGCAACATCCCAAGGCTGACACAAAAAATAAAAGAATAAAAGAATAAAAAAAGAAGAAAGAAAAAGAAAATGGTATGACCATAAGAGAAATGGCCACGGATGAAAACCCAAGAGGGCTCCACGAGTAAAAACAGTAGGGCTACCGGCGAGTTTTGTGAAAACCCGAAAGGGCGCAATCTCGTTAAAAGACACTTGCTAGGTCCTCTCGACCTTGTGAGGAGAAACCACCTGCGTGAGATCCTTACGCCTCACAAGGGAGCAACACACTTAGGAATCCTCACGATTCCTAGGAAGAAATTACACTTGCGAGATCCTCATGACTCGTAAGGAGAACCCTCTTATGAGACCCTTACGGCTCATAAGATTCAAAAGTCTTAAGCTACAAGGATCTGAAGCTGTTCTTAAGCGGCCACCACAACCTCCAACACTGCCCTACAAGCGGTTCAGTATTGACCCTTATATACAATCCACGGGCGTGAAAAAATATTTCCCTAACAAAGTCCTACCCGCGACTAAGGATATGTTTACATGGTGAACAACCCTTGTAAGTCCTCTCGATTTATAAGGAGAAAACACTCTTGTAAGATCCGTACGACTTATAAGAGAATACGCACTTAGGAATCCTCACGATTCCTAAGGAGAAAACGCACCTACGAGATCTTCACGACTCGCAGGGAGAAAAACCTTTACGAGATCCTTACGGCTCATGAAGTCAAAATCCTTAGTCGACAGGATCCTAACCCTGTTCGCTAAGCCACCTTTGTTCGATATTGACAGAGGCAAATGATGATTCGCTCCTGGAAATATCCCAGTTGTAGCGGTGCTGATGCCGAAATCGGTGTCTAATTCCAAGCTTGCAGTAAGAAGCTAGCGAGCCACACATGCATACAAAATAGCCGAAATGATGGGACAACTTGCAACAAAATCAGCAAGTAAAAATGTATGCATGCAAAATAGCCGAAATGATTGGGCAACTCGCAATAAAAGCAGCGAGTAAAAATAAAATAAATAGCCGAAATGATTGGGCGCCGCGAAAAATAGCCGAAATGATTGGGCAATCGCGACCTTCGCGATATAAAAGCTGAAATGATAGAGCATCGCGGAAAGAAATAAAAAAATGAAATTTATGCCCTACGGGTGATATCATATTAATCCCTGTATAAAATCCAGGGGCGCAAACAAAGAAGAAGCCAAAATCTCAATGGTTCACAAACAACCTGGAGACCACTTCGATATGCGTCTCATTACAACAGACGCAACCCCGTCGCGGAAATACGTCATCCACATGACCCCGTCTCGGAAATACGTCATCCACATGACCCCGTCTCGGAAATACGTCATCCATATGACCCCGTCTCGGAAATACGTCATCCACATGACCCCGTCGCGGAAATACGTCATCCAAATGACCCCGTCGCGGAAATACGTCATCTACATGACCCCGTCGCAGAAATACGTCATCCACATGACTCCGTCTCGGAAATACGTCATCCATATGACCCCGTTTCGGAAATACGTCATCCACATGACCCCGTCTCGGAAATACGTCATCCACATGACCCCGTCGCGGAAAGGCGTCATCCACATGACCCCGTCTCGGAAATACGTCATCCACACGACCCCGTCTAGGAAATACGTCATCCGCATGACCCCGTCTCGGAAATACGTCATCCGCATGACCCCGTCTCGGAAATACGTCATCCGCATGACCCCATCACGGAAATACGTCATCCACATGACCCCGTTTCGGAAATACATCATCTACATGACCCCGCCTCGGAAATACGTTACCCAATGACGCCGTGAAATACGGATAATGTCAATCTTATTAAGCACTTACGGGTCCCCTCGGATCATAAGGAAGAAAACTCTCTTATAAGATCCTTATGACTTATAAGGGAAAACACACTTAGGAATCCTTACGACTCCTAAGGAGAAAAGACACCTACGAGATCCTCATGACTCGTAGGGAGACAAGTCTTTTTGAGACCCTCACGACTCATAAAGTTGAAAAGTCTTAGGCAGCGAATCTGAACCCGCTTTCTAAGCCATCACTACCTCTTGAAGAAGCCAAAATAAGATGCTCACCCTATCATCTGCCGGCTATATTTGCTAAGGTGTCATGCTGATAACAAAAGAAAAAAGAAAGCAGAAAGATAACACAAGACATTGCAAAAGAAATGTATCTTTTATTCATGAATTCAATTGGGTACAAAATACATCATATGAAAAAAATAAAAGAATGAATACATTTTATTCAAAATTACAAATGGTACAAAAAATAATCGAGAAGGAAGCACTTTCAATAATTTGATCAGTCGCTCGCGCACTTCCCTCAGCCCCTCTTCTTGATCAGCTGCCGTGACCAACTCCGCTTTGACCTGAACTCGCTGCTGCAAGTAAGACGAAAGTTGTTCCTTGACGGCCCGCTGAGCAGCTTCACGATTTTGTGCATCCTGCTCGACGACGTCAATCTTCTGCCTCAGTGTTAACCCGTCAAAAATGCATCGCAGAAGTCCTTCGAAGATAACTTTCAACTGGCCAGCATTCGCATCAATCTGAGCATGCAGTCGAGAAGATTCGCTTGAAGTTCCTTTACATTCCTTCTGCTTTAAAGCCACTTCTTGTTCAAGATGGCGAAAGTAAGAAGTACTCTGCTCGATCCATGCAGCCCATTGAGTGCTCACAGCTAGAATCTCAGGAGCACGACGCCTAAGCTCAAGCTCATGCAGGCAAGCCTCAATTTCCCTACAGCAATTAACCCAAGACTCAACGACGCCCTCACCATGAAAGTTTACGAGCGTTGCCAGCATAGGGTTAACCTCCGCAGCAAAATCCGCAGCAGATGTGGGAGTCTCTATGTCAAGCTCCTCAATATAGTCGCTCAGCATGCGCAGATTATTCGCGGCGCCTTTCGAGGATAGACGTCTGGAAAAAGGCCCTACCGGCATCATAATGCGAGACTCGAACGGGGCTGGAGTCGATGTGATTGCTGCAAAATAAATCATAGTCAGATGTCGGCTCAGGAAATAAAGGAAATACACGAAAAATAAAGTCTACTATACCGGCTGCAACAGGGAGCAGAGCTGGGAGTACTGGTGGCGCAACGATAGCCTCGTCCCCGTCTTCGATTTGTAAGGCTACAAGAAATACAAAGAGGGATTAGCAATAATGTGACTTCCCGTTAAGGAAAGGACGTCCTTTAGAAAAGATACTCACCGACACCAACAGGCGGACTAATCTCTGACAGGAAGGAGAAGTGTGGGTGCAGCACCTGATACAGGAGGTCAAAAAGGACTCCTGCAAGGACGCGGTGATGCAACGTCAGTACATAAGTTATACAGCTTAAAAATAAGACTGATGGATCACGAATCCGCACCTTCCAACATCTGAGATGGTATGAGAGAGGGTAGAAGAGGTGTCACCGTCAAAGCGGTAGCTGGTGGCGCTGCCTCGAGTAGCGCTACCTTAACGCTCGCCATACCTGCATTAGAAACAAGATAAATACTATCAGAAAAGATTGAAAAGGATTGCAGAATAAAAAGGAAAGCAATGACCTAAAATCTACCTGATGAGTCGCCAGTTGGAACCGCGACAAGGGCGTCACTTGATACATCAACTGCTTCATCCTCTTCCATCGGGATGGTCTCACCTCCCGTCGCTTCATCCCCTGACTCTACGAGAGCCGTCGTAATGCTTGCGACGCCAGAAGATGGCAAAGAGCCACAGGCGGAAAGAGCGACGATCGGGGTAATGCCCGACTCTTGCGAAAGAGTGACTACCTCGGGCTCGGCGGCTGTACCCACCTCACCCATCGTCACCTTAGGCTTGGCGGTTATAGCCATCTCACCTACCGCCATCTCAGGCTCGGCGATCGTGACTGTCTCACCCGCCGCTACCTCACGCTCGGCGATCGCATCCATCTCGCCTACCGCTGCCTCGGGTTCGGCAAGCACGACTACCTCCTCTACCGCTACCCCAGGCTCAGCGGTCGCCGCCACTTCTTCGGTAAGACTCGGCCCTGCAAGATAATATATATGAGAACCGATAGTTAAAACTATGACAACGAAACTCCATGTCATATTACCTTGAGTTGGTCTTCCGACTGCTTTCCGAGCTACACGTGCTGCCCGTCTATAAGCAGTGGACAAGGCAGCCGGGGATTGCTCTAAAGGAGCAGGGGCAAGGATAGTGGTGCTCGAACCCGCACCCCCGGCTAAGGCAGCACTACGCTCCCTTGCCACGCGCATTCGGCGCTTCCTCTCCGCTCGGGTCGTCAAAGCGGATCTGCTAGACGCCTCCATCAATAGGACGTCGTCATCCGCGCCAAGGGTTACCTCTGGAGCCGTTATGGCATCTGTCATCGGTTGCTTAAGTGAAGCTTCCTTCAATAATACCGGCAGAACTGAGATAGCCGGCCCAGCGAGCGTCTCCGCACCGCCCTGCGAAGTCGGTGCCACACTCAGAAGAATATGAGTAGAGGTAGTCCCTGCGATAAGATAAAGAAGGGATCAGATTGTCCATAAGAAAGGAGAATGGAGATGCAATAAGCCGAGACAGACCAATGCCCAACAATGCGCGATTCCTCTCCTCCTCCTCAAAGGTCCTAAGGGAAGCCGCCAGAGCCTCTTCAGTGGTAAATCCTGTTACAGAAGGAAAAATGTCAGTCAAGACATGATAATAAAATAAAAAAATATAATGCAATAACAAAAGGTGCGACTGATGTTTACTTGATTGCATGAGGGTGGCCATTTCCGCTTGGTGGCTTGCAGATCACACAGAAGCTGCAATAGCGGCCTCGAGATCAGTATCTTCCGGCGCTATGAAGAGACCTTCGTTGGTCCCATATTCGCTCAGGCCCTCGTTATAAGGAGCCTGAGGCTCCAGGCCGAGTACAGCATTTAGAGAGAGGACCGACTTCTTCTTCCTCTTCTGCTCTCGAGCTCCAGTCGCAGCAAGCACAAGCTTACGCTTGGTGGGCACTTTAGGGCGATGAGTCCTGATATCTGAGCCCATGCTAGATTCGGGGGAAGCTGCATTTACCGTCTCCGCGGGAGCATGGGGCACCGGTGGTACATCCACCGTCTCTACGGGAGCATGGGGCACAGGTAGCTCAGGCCTGTCCTCAGGGACTTCAATCACGGCAGCTCCTCTTAGCGGAGGAATGACAATGGTCCGTCGCTTCAAGGGGAGGTTCGGTCACTAGCAGGGGGTGCACCCTTGCGGTCGAGTAGCAACCGCTTCTCCTCCCTGATAACAGCACCCGTTGCATGTTGATACCAGGCCACGTGTACGTTAAGGGCCCTCGGAACGCAACTTGGTTCGCTGATAAAGAAGTGAGAGCCCGTATTCAAGCGCATGAAGTGATACAGTGCACCCCGCATTCCTTCTTCGGTGGCAGCGGGTTCTACCAAGAAAGCCTCCAGCGGGACTCCCTGATTATAACTCAGCTGCTGGGTAAAATGATGGGGGTTGTATCTCATGAATAGCGCCGCATCATTTTGCCTGAATACAAGAAAGCCCGGCCTGATGGAGTACAGGTGGAGAATCTCCCGAGCTTTCAACACAGAGGCCCCGTCCTTAAAAATGTCTCGCAGTGACAACACCGCCTTTGATGTTTCCTGGCCGATGGTCAAGACTTTGTCTGTGAAAGACATACTATCTCCGACCGTGCGCGGACGAAGGAGCAAGCCCCTAGCTTCCCATTGTGACGGACTCACGATGGAGGCGTCAACCAGCCGCATAATCCGAAGGAACTTGCATCTCTCGTAAATCGAAGGTCTCTTGTGAATGCCAAAAACCCTGAGCACGTGCATCTCTATCCATGAAGTGAAGTAATGCATCGGGAACTTGGCAGGATGCACCCCCGGTTCAGTGGTATCCGCCGCTACGCTAAGACCGTGGTATAAGTGGGCTAACCCGGCGATCCCGACGGCCACTTGTATTCCGGCAACCATGCGATGAATGAGGTAGAAGACGGAAGGCCTCATGTAACGAGGATGCATAGGGAGTGCGAACCAGCTCAACCATAGCCCAAGAAACCCAAGAAAGAACGCCTCTTCATCAATGCCCGGGGTGGCGATTTCTGACAGAGGGATGATCGCAGCGTCAGGAAGAAAGAAGCCCTTCTGATCAGCTTCCAGTACCGGCTGACGGTCTAAGCCAAAGCCGAAGGGATCATCAAGTTTAGCAAACTTTTCGCCTCGTCGCGACAAAATTTCCGGGCGAAGAAAACGGGTAATGAAGTCCACAAAACTGACGCCCCGGCCTCCGAATTCCAGGAAGAGACTCTCATACATGTTCAGCACCTTTATCAGACTAGGGAACTGGTGCTGAATAGCGTTCTCTGGCGTGAGGCCCATCACCACTGGCTTGGTGGCAAAAACATATTCATCCGGAGGAAGCAGCTCCTCGTAGTGCTCCCCCGTGACCGGTAGACCGGAAACCTCGGCAAATTCTTCCAAGAAGATAGAAACCTCTCTGTCCAGTAGAAGGAAAGTATGGGTCGGGATGTTCCACTGCTCCAAGAACGCCTTGATCCACTATGTGGGAGGTGCAGAATACTGGAACAGCGAGGCGTAAACCGCAGGGTATAAGCCGAGCTTTAGCAGCTGCAATTTCTTCGCCGACAAGATGTACCGGGCCCACTGCATGTACCCGGCCGGATGACGGGGAGTTAGCCCGATATTGTAGGGTTGTCCCCAAAGGCGCGACTCGCCCTGGCATATGCGCCGCCCCAGGGTATCCAAAGCCGTCGGCGGCTGCATGGGTACTAAGGCGATCGAAGGCTGAAGAAGACCCTCCGAAGTCCAATTAACAATCTCCACGGCATAGTTCACCGGGGGTGCATCTGCATACGGGATCGCCGAGATAGGCCTCAAAGGCGTCGCACAAGAGAAGTTTCGACGACCTCTGATAATCTGGTCGTACCATCTACCCCACAAGTGAAGATTTTTGTGTTCCGGGTCACGGTCTTTGATGAGCGCGAGAACCTCCCGGTCCACAGGTGCCTCAGGGAATCCTCCTTCTGAACGGACGAACGGAAACGTAGCATCGAAAGACATGTTGCCTGCAAAAAAGGGGGGCAGAAGTCAATTGTCAGTGCTACAATTTAATTTTAAAATTCTGACACTCGGTACTTTGAAATTTGTACCACACTGCAATGCAGTGGAAAGGGGACCAAAAGGGGACCCACAAAATCTAGATGACAATTCACCAATTAATAATTAATAAAACAGCCTCATCATTGGATGAGACTGTTAATTAATGAGGAAATCCTCAAGAAAATTCTCATTGAATGAGAGATCCCCTCGGGAAAAGGAGATAATCTCCCTTTTAGAGCAAAGCTCTATGACAGAGTGACATTTGTCAAACTCTGATCATGAAGGAATAAAATTCCTTAAAGAGCCTGGCTCTGTAATGATGATGAAAAATCCATCAGAAAAGAATTAATTAAAATTAATTTTTATGAATTAAAAAATTCTAGGATTTTCAAGACCCATGAAAAAACTCTTAAGAGTTCTTCATCAAAGATTAAGAAATCAATATGTTATCAAAAGAGCAGAGCTCTGATTAATGGGCTAAGAAACCCCAAGAAAAAGATCTCTTTAGATCTATGGGTTCATGAAAGCAAAGCTCTGCTAATGAAACCCTAAAAGGATTTTCTTTATATCAAAGATCTATGAAGAGAAAGGCTCTATTAATGTGTAAAACCCTAGTTTATTAAAACTTTACCTAAGTTTTTATAGAGTTCTGACTCTTGAAAAGTTCTTAAACTAAAGAGCAATGCTCTGAATAAAAATTCTCAAGAAGAAGATGAAAATCATCTAAGAGACAAAAGGTTCTATTTATTGGTATTGAACCGCCTCTTCAACTTCTGAGTTGATCCAAGGGCTCAGACGCTACCACCGCTGCACTCACGTGTGCGCCACGTGAGCGCAACGGTGGGGGGCATTTGTTTTCTCCAATCAGAGCAAAACTCTGTTTTAAAATTCAAAATTTAAAAATTGAAGCAACGCTTCAGATCCAGCGCTAGGCGGGCTGCGTGCCACATGTCAAACACAAATGCGCTAGCGCCAGGTGCGCTGCGCCCTCGGCAGCGCACCCCCAATCAGAGCAAAGCTCTATTTTAAAATTCAAAATTTAAAAATTGAAGTAATACTTCAGATCCAGTGCTAGGCGCGTTGCGCGCCACGTGTCAAACACAAATGCGCTAGCGCCAGGTGCGCTGCGCCCTAGGCAGCGCACCCCCAATCAGAGCAAAGCTCTGTTTTAAAATTCAAAATTCAAAAATTGAAGCAACGCTTCAGATGGCGCGCTGCGTGTAAGTGCACCGCGGCGCCCCGGCCGTCAATCGACGGCCAAATGCGGAAGCGGTGATAAACTTTAAATTTGCGAACTTAGCAAACCGGCACCACCGCGCACTAAACACCCGGATCGGACCATTAAACTAGTTCTAGCTAACTACAAGATGGCAAGAGATATACCGAGTGATCCGAGTCCTCCGGTCTTCTCGTCGTCGTCCCGATCTCACGCGGAATGTCCGGTCTCCATCTCCTCGCTGGAAGGGCACCACGTCGCCTGCATCTTTTACGGGCTCCCGCCTCTATACCGAGGCAACTCGGGCATGAAGCTGGCAAGTCGACATGCCCAAGATATGCTGTAGAATATGTGTAGGACTCATATCTCATATTGGGGTAGTGGATGTTGCCATTTGATAGATGGAGGAATCAAGATAAGAAAAATGGTGCTTGCATTTTTCTAGCATGAAATGAGATCAAGAATGCCACAAGCTCAAAAATGAAACTCTCTCATCTTTTTCTCACAAGTGTAGCCCTCTCTCATAAGTGAGAATGGTGGAGAAATGATATATCAAACATAACAAGAAGGGAGGTGAGTGTAGGAAAAGGTGGAGGGTGACCCCTTCCTTCAAGGTAAACCTCTCATCAAAGACCAAATCAATCTAAATCCTTTCTAATCTCATAAATGCACCATCATGGATGAAAAAGCAAAGATGCTTAACATATCATAATGACACAAAAGCAAGAAACCCCCTCCACAAATGTTATTTGCACAATTGCAAATAACCCCCTCCATCGGAAAAGTCCGGCCGGGAAAGAACAAAGGAAAACCGGCCGGAACGGAATGCAAACTGGCAACTCCAGAAAACTGGTCCCGTAATAAATTACGGGAAAACCCCCATACTGTGCATACACACCCGCATCTGTATTCCGTCCGGATACAAATGCAATGAGACAAAACTACACTGTACTATACTAGAATCCGGCTTAAACCAAAGCCGGCCAGTAAAAACCGTCCGATCCTGATCCGTGCAATACCGCACATATCTGATCGAACCCTGCCATATATCCATACGGCCTCTAGTACTAACCGTCCGATCCTGATCCGTGCAATACCGCACATATCTGATCGGACCCTGCCATATCTCCATACGGCCTCTACAGCGTTTCGCCCGAAAGCCTGAGTAACTGAAAGTGTGGTGGACTCTAAAGACTCGTCAATACTATGGCTGTGGATTTAACCACTAGCACGTCAGAGGTATAAGCCAATACGTAACGGGCCACCAGCTATTGACTAAAAGGGACGTCGATGAGCGAACTCATCCTGACACCCTACTGAGCCTGTCAGTGACAATATCCGTACAGTCCGGTTCGTTCGTCTATGAGCATCGCATGGCGGGCCTAGGGGGTGGGTAAAAGTCAGACCCCCAAAAACGGTACAAGTCGTGTCGGAGTGTAGCCCAGAACACCCTGAGATACTACTGGAATACCTACCAGTAAATCTCCTGCCTTGGCCAAGGACTTCGTGTAATGGCTCTCCTAGACACAGCGCGACCTCACCCCTAATACCGGGAGAGACGAACCCCCGAAGATCCGCTCACTGCCTCCATGTGGCTCGGGACTGTACCCAACTAAAACCTGTTTGCACAACTCCTTTGAGCCGTGGTAGGGTAGTAATCAAAGCACAGTGGGAACTCACACGAAACAAATGACGATCCCCAGGTCGATGAATTAACCTGTACACATGTCACCTGGGAACTGCTATCTGACATAAGGTATAAGACCAACTAGCATGTTCCCGGCGAGTCCTGTCCGGTGTACTCATAACCTAATGAGCACCTGTATACATCTTAGGTGAACCAACTGACACCAGTGGCTTGTGAGACCGGCCACCGCCCCTCGTCGGGGTCTCGACTGTATACACTAGTCTACTCTGGAGAATCGATGCCCTGTCTCGAAACTCCCACGACTAGGGACCTTTTAAGGATGTGCTTATAGACTCCAGCTCTCACTTATATGATCGCCCTCATACTGCCGGCAGTCAAGCAAGAATCCTAGGGGCTCTATCAACGTGCAATAGCGACCTGTCAGGTCACCTAAAGCAGTACACGATGATAAAGGTAAACCAGATAGCATACTATCATCTCGAGTAAGACTGTCCTACCGGGATAGGTCCTCCCTCAATCATTGCAATCACGTGCCTGTGATCCAATAATTGACTCTGAGGGCACTATCTCCAACAATCTCCCACTTGCACTCAAGGCTAATTATTGCGATATCGCATACTCACAGCCCGTGTGATACCGAACACCCAACTCCTCTACTAGTCAGTCGCACAAAGCCTGTTTGCGAAACTATTGCGTTCGAGGAATAGCCTCAGTGAGTGGATCCGCCTAGATGTTTCTTTCTATGTCTCTCTCTATATCTCAAGTTCGCGGAGAAAGCCATCTCCCGAAATGAGCAATACATGTCTTAGAATGTCTGGATGTCTGATGGGACCTAGCTCATAAATGAACTCCAAATCCAAACTTCTCAGACTGTATCGTCAACTGAACTTAATCAGTATCCTGCGTCATGCCTCCCTCAGTATTGCCTTGGATCACCTGTCCAAAATACTGCCCCTCGTTAGAGGGAAAACTGTAACTCTGACAACATCCTTGTCGTCCATGTCACCTTGGAAGCCTGGAATGATAACTGTCTCCCAAATGAGGCTGTCGTTATCATATCCCTAGAACATCCACTTATGTTCTAAAACTGCTTCCGACTGTTTCTCCAGGATTGGATCAATGTCAACTTATTGCATCTAGTGCAAGAACAACATCTGGTGTGGTACTTGACATCTCATGATTGACTCAATTGCTTAAGCAAGTAATCTGCCAATCATGCACATCCCTCTCTACTTTAGTCTATAAGACACCTTTAGAGAGGGTGACTCCATCACCTGCAGGTACACTACCGTGCCAGGAGTCGTCCATTCTAAATACTCTTAGAATGCTGTCAAAGTACCCTGATTGGGAAACCACCCAAATCTAGATCTAAAACCATAGATCTAGTAACCAGTATGTCTGATATAATGTCCAAGTCCCTTGTGGAGAAACCACTGTGTGACGACCAAAGTATAACCGATCGTAGTATAGGAGTTTCTTTTCCTACTTTGTGTGTGTCATCCAAAACCCGGATATCACACCCTACTCCATCCCCTATTCTGATGACGTCAAACCTATGACTGTCACATCAGAAATAGATGATCTATCTCCGCTATATCTGCTTTAGTCTATAAATAAACATAAGCCTGATGTCCACCAATGCTTCCGCTGCTCCCACTGACTACGACAACCCTCTCGCAGAGTCATATAGACGTGCACTTCTAAAGCTAGTTTAGAATGACGCTATACTCATCCTTCCACCTGGTCTCGCAGCCCGGAACAACAGCAATGGCAAGTGTGGGTAAACAAGAACTTCCCTGTCACCATCCTTGAGGCTACTGGAGTACCTCTCGGGTGCCTGAAGTTATCCACCGTATCTGCGGAGTGGCCAATGGAATGTCAAACCAGATTGAATCTTTAGGTTCCTTATCATATCTTCAGTAATCGTTTGCGGTTCTGGAATCACTTCCAGTTCTACCATACTCCCACTACTGTTTTTGAAAAAATCCATTTTTATTAAAACTGTGGCGAGTCTAGAACAATATTACTATTGATCTCCCAGATGGTAGAAAGTCAACCCTCGTCATAGCCTGGGTCAACCAACAAACAGCCATTACAGAAACGTGCCTTGAGTTATCCAGAGTCTGGTTTTAATCATAAGCCGGACAACTCCCCGTACCTTAACAATGTTAAGATATGAACTGTACTATATCCAATATAGAACCAGAGGCACTGATTTAATTGAACCAGATTCAAATCATGCAGCTATCTCCAGTGCATGTCAACTAAATGGAGAGAGGCCGATCCGCGTTACTCAACTTAGGAATGCTTCCAATTATGAGTAACCTGAAAGAGAAGCAATTTCTCTTTATCATTACTATCAACTGAATACCATACACAAGTATCTACATCTTCTATCACTTTGAAGAATCCCGATACTTGCTACACCTAGTTCTTTACTCTATTCAAATACCTATAACTCCTCAAAACTTAGACCCTGTGTTTCTACGAAACACATGTCTAAGAACTAGAGAAGTTAAAAGTAAACAGAATATAGTATGAGGACCAACCCCTCTGTCCTAATGGACACTGGACAACATACAATACTCTGTATAAGTCCGCCGAGTCTAACAACTCTTTCACTGTGTGTCGTAGGTTGAAAACTGTACTTATGATTAAGAAGAATTACACCGCTGTTTAATGCTCCTTATCTAACCATCCACTGATATAGGTAAATGTCATCGACATAATATCAAAAGGTATATCTCACTCTATGAAAATAGACGTACAGATATATCAATTTGAAATTGGTGCACAACAGCGGATATTCAAAACCAAATATTTGCCGACCGGCAAACAGCCCAGATGATCTCCTCAAATATCACCGATTACAACGAATCCCGATATAATGAGGATGATCACCCTATTCCCGATAACTTACTCCCACTCATCATCTGTAAAACCATACAGATGTGAGAATCAAAACTTGGTAAATACATACCCTGGAGCAAGTGTCCAATCGGGAAATCAGTTTTCTTTTAACAGTACACAGTTGAATTGAAACATTGAAATGTTTCGATGGGGTATCCTGGTATTCCTAGTAATACCTCTACCATTATCCAGATTCATAACTATAACCGTATAATTCTTTGCCACCTCTCCAAATCCCTTTATATGTCTTTAGTCATTACATTCTGCACACCCCTTTAGGCCAATTGGTTTTCTTCCTTCCCTACCGTTCGGCACCAGCCTATGGTTTGGAAGAAGACTATCCAATAAGCATAATGGGTGTACTGTCCTAGTCCTAGGAGCACTCGCAATGCGATAGAAGGTGAAGATAAAAGACAACTGAATAAACCTTATTCCTATTTCTCCTGGACCAGAATCCATCCCCGAACTGGAACAAGTTCCTTTCGAGTTCGTATATAACCATACGATGGATTATCCAATAAACTGTGGATCTTCGTAGTGATACGGAGTGTCCTGGAGAAATACAAAGGTGATTTAGGATTGGCGAAGAAATACTTGGTTTGGTCGTGAATATCAGTCGCAATTTACTTTGCCCTCTTACTAATCCCTTGCTTTGTCTTAATCTTAATACCTTCTGCACACCGTTTAGGCTAATTGGTTTTCTTCATTCCCTACCGGTCGGCACCAGCCTAAGGTTTGGAAGAAGACTATCCAATTTGCATAATAGATGTACTGTCTCCTAAACCAAGGAGTACTCACAACTTGAGAGAAGGTAAAAGGGAAAAAAACAACTGAATAATCCTATCCGTTTTCTCCAGAACTGGAAACCATCCTCGAATTCCTTCGAGTTCGTATCTAACCATATGATGGTTTTGTCCAATGGAAATGGACGTTCGTAGTAATACGGGGTGTCCTGGAGAAAAGGGTAAAAGTAGGAGTGGCAATGAGGTCTGCAACTCTGACAATCCAAAAGCCAGTGTTAAGAAGGTTCGGTCAACTTGGTCACTAAGTCATAGTCCAGGGTCGGGTCAATGGTCGCTGCCAAAGAGAGAGAGAAAAGAAACACTCAGCGTGCACTCTAACCTAGATCAGAATGGTTACCAATTTATCTAATCAGGAAACCTCCCACTGTACCTCAAATTCTCCTCCAAACCTAAAAGAAGAATTAATCGGGGATACCCGAGGAGTAAACTAACTCATCAGTGGGAATCGGGATCCAACTCTCATCGCATGATAAAGTGACGGAATCCGCTCACGTTATCACACTCCAGAAGGTATGCGCATATCTGGCAAGTTTCAGTTCTTTTGAAACTCCCGATGTGATTTTTTACCCCTAGGACCCAAGTGACCTTGACGAATAATCAACAAATCAAAAGGTCCTAGTCAAGTTCAGCCCGTCATTATCTTGATTGAGTTAAACCCACCCGCACGACCCTTGACGAATAATCAACAAAGTCGTACGACTGTCCTAACCAATCCACATATCCATGCGACAGAATAGCACAACAAAGCTACCGCACACTACGCCTCGGCGAATAGCAACGACAAACGCAGCGCGAATACTAAGCAATACTGATCTGAAATGACGGAGGGCTACGACTGGTTTTTGGCGAAAAACCTTTAACGTAATGAACTTGATATCGTTGAAGGAACGGATAGCTTTTTAGAAAATATAGTAACGAAAACCTTCGCTAAAGAGGTCACTCCTGGTGAAGGGATCTCGGCTCTTTCCCCGTAGAATGGGGTGCAGGATATTCCAAATGAATACCACGATGCAAAGCAAAAGTAATCGGCTATAGTGAAGTTAATGCCCTGACGCAAACTTCTGTCCAAGGGGTCACTCCCGGTGAAGGGATCTCGGCCCTTGCCTCGTCGACTGAGGTGCTGGATATTCATAACCGAATATCACTATGCAAAACAAAATAGAACGTTCTTGCAATAACAGCTTTTTGAAAAGTGTTCCAACAACATCAGATTAGGTTTGTTTATCTTGCATTGATCCGAATCAATACAGTCCCATCAATTGATCACACCACAAAGAACGAAAATATACTGACGTACGTATATGCCATCCGCATTCGCCACTGGGTCCCGTCATCACCCGTTAGGTTAGCTAACTAACGGCAGAGCGGGGACTGGACTAGCGCGGATGAAAAACATATACAACATCTACTAATATATATACCAATATATTATATTTCGCTCAAGGCGTGAATAAAATGCAACATCACAGAAATGTACAGCATCACAGAACAATACAGATATCTGGGATCCCCGGGTTTCACAGAGCCATTACTGAAACCCGACGTTCCCCTGGTCGTGTGGATAGCCTGTGCAATGAAATCCTAGACCCCTACGGGCGCGGCAAGTTACCCGCCAAAACCTGAAGCGAGGCAGCCCCCTTCAGCACCGTGAATGGACCACCCACCACTGCACGGAATCCGGCAACTTGGGCACCCCTCCTGGGTCAAACTGTACCCCCTACGAGTGCGGCGAATAGCCCGCCAATCCTAGAGTGAAGCCCCCTCCGTCTCAATGCCATGAGATGCGGGCTTGTTGCCCTCCAGAACCCGGCTATCCGTGCACCCCACCGCGGGGTAATCCTAGTACAGAAAGTAAAATATACATACAACGGGTACATCGACCGCAACCAGGTCGTGCACCAAAAGAATAATACAAACAGGCAGTGACGGCAGTCCACATGTCGGACGCTCGCCCCGCAATATCAAATGTACATAATACAACAAAACTGTACTAGCATTGCATCCATGCTATCCCCCACGACCGATCCGCAACATCACAGCAAAAACACAGAACATCAACGTGAAAGTCACGTTCACAAATCCGTCTAACCGGGCTATAGCAGTTAGACAGGATTTACCGATCGAGTGACATTCACGGTCGCAGATATAATGTAAATACTGTGAAATAATGTGTTTAAAATATCCGATCGATCAAAAATTAACAAGTGGGCCCCCAAGCAATACTGTAGCACTCACAGAAATTCTGGGCCCAATTTTAATATTCCAAAACCCCTATTTTTAGCCCACAAGCCCACTGCAAAAAAACGATGACATGATCCCTCATTCCTGCGGCAGAACCGCGGCCTAAAGAGGGGTTATGGCCGCGGTTCCGCGGTCGTACGGAGGGATCGTGTTGTCGAATTTTTCCAGTGTTCTTAGAACTCCCTGCACATCATTCTGAGACAACCTGAAAAATTTTTGGACTTCAAAAAATTTCGACAGAAAACTGATGTAAAGAAAAACGCGGGTTTTTGGAATTTTGGTCGATCGGAAATGCAAACACATCAAACAAAGCTAGACGAAGTTAATGGCGAGGCTCTGATACCACTGTAAGTGCACGGCGGCGCCCCGGCCGTCAATCCGACGGCCAAATGCGGAAGCGGTGATAAACTTTAATTTTGCGAACTTAGCAAACCGGCACCACCGCGCACTAAACACCCGGATCGGACCATTAAACTAGTTCTAGCTAACTACAAGATGGGAAGAGATATACCGAGTGATCCGAGTCCTCCGGTCTTCTCGTCGTCGTCCCGATCTCACGCGGAATGTCCGGTCTCCATCTCCTCGCCGGAAGGGCACCACGTCGCCTGCATCTTTTACGGGCTCCCGCCTCTATACCGAGGCAATTCGGGCATGAAGCTGGCAAGTCGACATGCCCAAGATATGATGTAGAATATGTGTAGGACTCATGTCTCATATTGGGGTAGTGGATGTTGCCATTTGATAGATGGAGGAATCAAGATAAGAAAAATGGTGCTTGCATTTTTCTAGCATGAAATGAGATCAAGAATGCCACAAGCTCAAAAATGAAACTCTCTCATCTTTTTCTCACAAGTGTATCCCTCTCTCATAAGTGAGAATGGTGGAGGAATGATATATCAAACATAACAAGAAGGGAGGTGAGTGTAGGAAAAGGTGGAGGGTGACCCCTTCCTTCAAGGTAAACCTCTCATCAAAGACCAAATCAATCTAAATCCTTTCTAATCTCATAAATGCACCATCATGGATGAAAAAGCAAAGATTCTTAACATATCATAATGACACAAAAGCAAGAAACCCCCTCCACAAATGTTATTTGCACAATTGCAAATAACCCCCTCCATCGGAAAAGTCCGGCCGGGAAAGAACAAAGGAAAACCGGCCGGAACGGAATGCAAACTGGCAACTCCAGAAAACTGGTCCCGTAATAAATTACAGGAAAACCCCCATACTGTGCATACACACCCGCATCTGTATTCCGTCCGGATACAAATGCAATGAGACAAAACTACACTGTACTATACTAGGATCCGGCTTAAACCAAAGCCGGCCAGTAAAAACCGTCCGATCCTGATCCGTGCAATACCGCACGTATCTGATCGAACCCTGCCATATATCCATACGGCCTCTAGTACTAACCGTCCGATCCTGATCCGTGCAATACCTCACGTATCTGATCGGACCCTGCCATATCTCCATACGGCCTCTACAGCGTTTCGCCCGAAAGCCTGAGTAACTGAAAGTGTGGTGGACTCTAAAGACTCGTCAATACTATGGCTGTGGATTTAACCACTAGCACGTCAGAGGTATAAGCCAATACGTAACGGGCCACCAGCTATTGACTAAAAGGGACGTCGATGAGCGAACTCATCCTGACACCCTACTGAGCCTGTCAGTGACAATATCCGTACAGTCCGGTCCGTTCGTCTATGAGCATCGCATGGCGGGCCTAGGGGTGTGGGTAAAAGTAGACCCCCAAAAGCGGTACAAGTCGTGTCGGAGTGTAGCCCAGAACACCCTGAGATACTACTGGAATACCTACCAGTAAATCTCCTGCCTTGGCCAAGGACTTCGTGTAATGGCTCTCCTAGACACAGCGCGACCTCACCCCCAATACCGGGAGAGACGAACCCCCGAAGATCCGCTCACTGCCTCCATGTGGCTCGGGACTGTACCCAACTAAAACCTGTTTGCACGACTCCTTTGAGCCGTGGTAGGGTAGTAATCAAAGCACAGTGGGAATTCGCATGAGACAAATGACGATCCCTAGGTCGATGAACTAACCTGTACACATGTCACCTGGAAACTGCTATCTGACGTAAGGTATAAGACCAACTAGCATGTTCCCGGCGAGTCCTGTCCGGTGTACTCATAACCTAATGAGCACATGTATACATCTTAGGTGAACCAACTGACACCAGTGGCTTGTGAGACCGGCCACCGCCCCTCGTCGGGGTCTCGACTGTATACACTAGTCTACTCTGGAGAATCGATGCCCTGTCTCGAAACTCCCACGACTAGGGACCTTTTAAGGATGTGCTTATAGACTCCATCTCTCACTTATATGATCGCCCTCATACTGCCGGCAGTCAAGCAAGAATCCTAGGGGCTCTATCAACGTGCAATAGCGACCTGTCAGGTCACCTAAAGCAGTACACGATGATAAAGGTAAACCAGATAGCATACTATCATCTCGAGTAAGACTGTCCTACCGGGATAGGTCCTCCCTCAATCATTGCAATCACGCGCCTGTAATCCAATAATTGACTCTGAGGGCACTATCTCCAACACTGCGCGCCACGTGTCAAACACGGGTGCACTAACGCAGGCTGCGCTGCGCTCCACGTGTCAAATGTAGGTGCGCTAGCGCAAAGTGCGCTGCGCTCAGAGCAGCGCACCACATGCAAAGCATGGGTGCGCCAGCGCTGGGATTAAAAATTCTCCACCGTTGGATCAAAAGATCTAATAATGATAAATCATTAATTAATCATAATTAAAATTCTGTTAGGGAAAGATTTTTCCAATTTTGTTAAAAATAAGAAGATTGTATTCTGTAAAACAGAAGCCCTAGGATCAAAGATCCAACGGTGGGGAAATATCCCTAAATCAATCAGAGAAAGATCTCTTTAACTGATTTAACAAATCAATTTGCCCTATATAAAGGCCCCAAAACTTCAAGTTTGATAGAGAGAAACCCCCTACAAATTTTGAGAAAACTCAAAAGAAAGAGAGCAAGCTCTTGAAAGAAGATCATTTCTTCAAGGTTTTAGAACGATTCTTTAACAAAGAGATGAAACCATCTCATTAAAACAGAAGAATTATCTTCTTAAAAGATCATAGATTTACAAAAGACCAAGGTCTTTTATAAAAAGAGATCAAAAGATCTCATCATAAAAACAAAAGAAGTATTTACTTCATTCACAGATCATTGATCTACAAAGGCAAAACCCTTTCAAAAATAAGAACTGTTGTTCTTGAATCCTGAGGTAAAGTCTCCTTTAAAAAGAACATAAATTTGTTCACAGATCATAAATTTGATCAAATACGCTTTGCGCTATTGAAAAGTGCCTTGCACTCTTGAACTGCGCTTTTGCGCTCCCTGGACCGGCGCTCAGTGCCAAAACACGCCACGTGTCAACCATGTATGCAACTTGTGCTTTGCACTTCTGAAACAGCGCACTGCGCTCAAGAGCTGGCGCTCAGCGCCAAGCGCGCCACGTGTCATTCACTTGTGCGCCACTAAACTAGCGCAATGCGCTCTCTAATTGGCGCAAAGCGCCTGGCGCGCTGTCAGAACACACATTGTTCTGATGAATGCTATGCATTCAATACAAGACAAAAAATGTCAGGATCTAATGCTCAGCATTATTAAAAGGGCCAAGCCCAAATAAAGGCTCAACAGCCCAGAACAATAAAAATGTTAAACATTTTAATTTTATTGGACTTAGCCCAATATTGGCCATAAGTTCTCAACTTATAGTGAACTGAGCCCATCTGCTCACGAATATTTAACAAATCTCAGTCCCAAACTGGACTACATATCTTTCAACCAACTCATACCGGTTCAAGGGTACATCTCTTTACTCCTCTGATACTTGTCATTATAATCCTTCAGCGTCTTCAAAGAGGTGACGGGTCCCAACAACCACATATTTCACGGACTGTGGGGTCCCTTTAAACCCACGGACTACGATGTCCTTAACCTGGACCGAGATGTCTTTAAAATAACAATCGACCGCGATGTCTTTAAACTAACATTGGACCGTAATGTCCTTAAAACTAATTATGGACCGCAAAGTCTCTAAACTAAACAATAGAGCCAAAATGCTCTTTTGTTGGATCTAAACGATCCCGTTAAGTCGATCTTAGTCTAAAATTAGAATAACGTGTCCTTAACAAACGTTTAAGTTGATCTTAGTCTCAAATGAGACTAACGTATCCTTAAACCCAACCCCAAACCCAAATCTAAGAAGATACGGATTTGGACTAATCCACGTCTTATGGGCGAGAACATATATTAGTCTCCGTATAAAATCCACAGGCCACCAAAAACAAAACAAACACCCACGACACGAAGTGACTATCTGGAGAAAGAGAAAGTGGTTACCGCGATGCAGTAGCGTAATTAACTGCAGTGGCTTACGTCTGCAGGGAAGAGCGTCCCCACAATCAAAAACCCCTCAAATGAGGGGGAATCTGACGAAGTCTGCTACATCGGCCGCATCCGTTTAAACCTTCGATACATGGTGCCATAAATCAATTTGGCATCTTCGGAGAGGTGGACGGATAGCACCAATTAGCATCTGCCCCGAAATTCAGGCAAGACGGACCTACGTGTCTTCGTCTCAGTGTTTTCGGAGGGGAACACCTGCTCTATCTCTCTTGCTCACGTCTCCCTCTTTTTTTTGACGAAATTGCCCCTTAGACCTTGCTGAAAGTTAGTCGAATTATCGGAAATTTACCGATGAACCAACTGAGTGATCATTGGTGATCTCTATGTTAACATAAATGGCTAACTTAGGGCTTATTTAGTTGCTGAAAGTTAGTCGAATTATCTGTTCATGATTTTTTTCGACAATCGGCATTTATCATCCCCATCTTTATCATCTAAGATATGGATACACCAAATTTCATGTTATTCTACCGCTTTTTCACCGTTGATTTAGTGGGTACAAAATTAATGGTTTACCAACAATAGAACTTTTTACATTGCTAATTCAACGGTGAAAAAATGGTAAAATCGCTTGAATCTTAGTGTATCCACATCTTAGATGATAAAAATAAATATAATGAATACCAATCGTCGAAAAAAATTGTGTAAGGTTATAGATTTTTAACTGTCACCTAACGAAAAAGCCTCATGCGGCCTCTTTTCTCTCTCTCTCTCTCTCTCTCTCTCTCTATATATATATATATATATATATATATATATATATATTTGGGAGTGATCTATTGCAAACTGGTCCGTATTTTTTTAAAACGAGAACTCTTTATCCACGACATATTAAGTTTGCAATAGATCACTCCCAAATATATATATATATATATATATATATATATATATATATATATATATATATATATAGAGAGAGAGAGAGAGAGAGAGAGAAGTGATCTAGTGCAAACCGGTCCGTGTTTTTTAAAAATGGGAACTCTCTATCCATGACATATTAAGTTGATCACCCCACCCTCATGTGTATGTGTATTGATGGAGGGTAGAATCTCCTTCAGATGTTGCTTCCCGTTGATCTGCTGATGGCGGCGATGGGTGGCTGGAATTGGATCTGGAGGCTGTCGCTCCTGAAGCGTATGGATCTCAATGGGTTGAGGTTGTGGTTGCCGAGTTACCTGCAAGGATGTCCCGGGGTGGTTGTACCACCGAGGACCCTCCGACGATCAAGTTAGTCTAGAGATCCGAGCAGAGTAACGGCTTAGTGGAGTAAAAATGGCTTACATTGACCGTCTGAAAGAGGGGTTTAAGTAGTGGTGGCAGCAGGTGCAGCAGGCGCGAGAATCACGCCGGCCGTTACGCTCCCGACGTCACGCCCACGTAATGAGCGGGACCTCCCATTAATGGCGAGTCATGCTCGTTAATGGGGGATCGTGGTGGCGTGGAACGTGGGATGTGGCCGGCAGAGATTTCGCGCATGGCGAGATTCGCGGGATGGCGGTTACGCCTGCAAGCGGTGTTGTTGGTCGATCGATGAGACCGAGGAAGATGACCTCGGCTGGAGAGCTCACGGACGAGCGGGAGAGCCGAGGTATCTTGGTTCTGCGGTAGCTCGGAGACGAGCTGTGAGGCCGAGGAGGCCGGTTATGCAGGGGGGCTCATAGGTGAGCTAGCGCTTGCTCGGTAGGACGAGCGTAAGTGTGGCCAGGTCGGCCGCTGTAAGTCCTTTCTTGCATGCTCTAGGACACGTCAGCTGTCACGTGTCCTGATCTGGGAGATCGCCGATATCGAGCCTCATCATGTATGAACAATGAAGTGATTTGAAGACCTCCAACCCATTCGATGGTGTAAAATGAACGTATTTCAATATAGTAATATAAACTTCATCCGATACATGGGTTAGAGATATTCAAATCCTTTGATTTTTTATACGCATACACATGAGAATAGGGTGATCAACTTAAACGTTTCGGATCGTTCAAATATGCCGTGGATCGATGGTTCCTTTTTTTAAATAATGCGGACCTGTTTGCAATGGAGCCCCAATATATATATAGAGGTTAATGGAGGAAAGAGGCCATATGAGAGAATTTTCTCCTATGGTGTCGAAAAAATATACTCTCCACTCGTTTTTTCCGACGATCGACACCCACCATCTTCATCGTTAGCATCTAAGACGTGGGTACACCAAATTTCATGTGATTCTACAACCTTTTCACCGTTAATATAGTGGGTTCAAAATCAACGGTTTACCGAAAATAGAACATTTTACATTGCTAAATCAACGGTGAAAATGTTGTAGAATCACATGAAATTTGGTGTACCTATTTCTTAGATGATAACGATGAAGATGGCGGGTGCCGATCGATGGAAAAAATGAGGGAGGGTGTATTTTTTCGACGGCATAGGAGGAAATTCCCTCATAAGGCATTTTTCCTCCATTATTCTCATATATATATATATATATATATATATATAGTAACGATCCAGTAAGACGCTTTCTTATGTGAGACAAATGAGACACACTCTATAACACCCTATCCCCGTATATTTCACTGATCCAGACCGTTCACCGTGATCTGTATGTCACGCATACCCTACGTATCAATTTCCATGAGATTCCTACATCTCTATCACATGCGATCAAGTGAAAGAATAATAAAGGCTCTCAGTTGTCTGAAATATGTTATCATCAATCGTGTGTGATAGAGCAGTAGGAATCTCATGGAAATTGATACGTAGGGTATGCGTGACATGCAGATCACGGTGAACGGCCTGGATCGGTGAAATACACGGGGTAGAGTGTTATAACATGTGCCTCATTTGTCTCACATAAGAAAGCGTTTCACTGAATCATTACCCCCTCACATAAGAAACTTTGATATTTCTAAAAAAGATACCTGAAACTTGATATTACTAAAAAAGATGACCGATTCTTCAAATCAAACTAAATTAGCCCCATAGTTAACTTCCATCCAATTAAAATCCATTTTTCATTAACACCTCATTAAATCTCAGATGAATTAGCTTCTAAATAATTACTGAACTGAGATAATTCTACACAAACTAAGCTTAAACACAAGAAAAAATCAATACATTTATGCTAAAACCAAGAATCAACTCCAAAAAAGAAACCAAATTGACTAATAGCCCCCAACAATCTCATCAAGATCACAACTAAAAAACCATAAAAATCCAAACTATATCCCTAAAAATCAAATCCATGCGCCCAAAGACAAGATCATGATCTTCCCCATCGTCGTCGCCACCAATCCCCGATACCCAAGACAAATCCCTCCACCCTAAGCTCCGAGACTGAACCCAAACTCAGGTGATCCCTCGTCAAGGGACTACCTCGACATGTCGTTCTTATGTCCAAGACGAGACTTCCACTCTTGAGATAGAGAGGCCAAAATCAAAAAGACGAAGCTAGTGAAGGCTCAAACAGATAGAGAGATGTAGTAGTATGGAAGATGATAAATGGAGGAGTCAAAAAATGAGGAGATCGGATTTCATAGTTGGATTTATTCAATTGGATGATGAAGAGATAGCGAGGAGAAGACGAAAAAGGAAGCAAAAGATGGGTTAAATCAAATTAATTATGTAATTTAACCCTAGTTAACTTAACAAACCACTGAAATAACAGTACACTAACGGAATGGCCTTTTTTAGTTAACTGAGAAGAATTTGGTGTCTTTTTATAGAAATATCATGTTTTTGGTGTCTTTTTTATACATAAATTCACATAAATACGAACGGTCGAAATACACTTTATATGTTAGGGATGCGTTTTCTATCCCATATGAGCATATGGAAGAAGACTATTCTCATCATTTAGGTGTTCCACATTAAGTGGTCTTCCGTGTTCTCATTTTTTTGCTCTGCGTACCGAAACGTTCCTCGTTCCAGGTTACATTAGGTGATCAAAAAGATGAAATTTGACCAGAAAATCTCTTAGTTTTAGAAATTCTGTTGTCGAAATGAGTGTTTCTTACAAGTAAAGGAGAAAATGCATGATGAAATCTATAACAAAACCCTTACATATGAATTTATTGTGTGTTTACAGAGTGGTGCTGGCGCCGATGACGAGATGCAGGGCATTGAATGGAATTCCGCGGCAAGCGCATGTTGAATATTATGTCCAAAGGGCAACTTCTGGCGGATGTTTGATTACGGAAGGGGCTCTGATCTCGCCTTCTGCTCCAGGGTAATCTTTTGTAACTTTGCGTTGACTGTTTGAGGTTTTCCTATGGTAGATTTCTCTGACATGCCATGAATTTTCAACGGTTCTGAACAAATACTATAAAGTTTGTAAGTTTCAAATACATGCCATAAACTTTAGTATATTGAGTTTAAAACTCGCTGATGTTTTTCTCCGGTGTTTTCAATTTAATACCACAAGCCTTTTGCATCTAGAGAGCTTTTTTGCCTTTACACGCCTATTTGCTATCTCAACATTTATGGTGTCAGGTGTTAAACTAGAAAAGTTTTGAGGCCTTGTTTGGGTGTGGAGTTAGCATAACCAGAGTTTTTTTAAGAAAAAGAAAGTAGAGTTTGAGGTGATGCAAACTCAAGGCCCTACTTCCACGTAGAATTTAAACCTTAATGGGGTGTTTGGCTTGGAATTATCTAAACTCCAAAACTAAATTTTGGAGTTTGTTACCAAAATAAGTGTTTTCTTCTCATTTTTTTTTGTGAAGTTTAAAAAACTTTACATGATCTGGAATTTAGTCAGTTTCGATTATCTCAATTTTGGAGCTCAGATAATCGGAGTTTAGTGAACTCCAAAATGAAAGCCAAACATGACATGGTTTGGGTTTTGGAATTATGTTTTGATAACTTTATGAAACTCCAGTTATCTAAACTTAACGACATTCCCAAACAGTGCTTGAAAGCTTTTAACGGTATCTAAAAACTGTAGGGTTCCTAGACACACTATAGAGGTCTCACAAGGCATCAACCATGCCAATTTCAAACTTTATGGATGCCGAGAAACCCTAATACGGATCGTCGACTAGAATTCTAGGCGAAATACGAATCTAGTTAACAACTTAACTAAAGATAAGAAACTACAACCTTTGTAGATCCGGATATCCACTTCCTTAGCTCCACGTAGACGTCCTCTCGCTGTCCGTCTCGAATCCCGAACTCAAGCATCGGCTTCATCGGAGAAATGGGCGGGCAAGGTCGTCGGCTTCGTGCCGAAAATGATCTACGTCGAGGTTTCACAAGATCTAGCTCCGACTTCACCAAGTTGTGAAACTTGTGAAGAAAACACCCAAAACAACTTGGCAAGAGCTAGAGGGTGAAGAAATAGGAGGTGGGTTCACTTTAGAATTGGATTTCTCACACTTTTGCTCAAGATGCCATTGTTGAAGACAAGGTTTTTCTTGAAGAAGAAGAAGGAGAAGCTTAAGAATATGATAAGTTTCTTTTTTTAAAATGAAACTAATATGAATACTTATCATATACTAACCATGGTCAAGTGTAGAGATTAAACTAAGGTTAGTTGGAATGGTTAGGGTTAAGGATGAGATAAGAATGGTGGACTTTGTCAAAGCTTCAAGAAGCTTCAACATAGAAACAAAATAAGCCACCATTCTTAATAATATCCAAAATGAATAAATAAATAAATAACTAAGTAAATAATCAAAACCCTAACCATTCATATAACCATGGTTTAATCTTTACATAAACCCAAGTGAGCAAGTATCATCAAACATGATACAAACAAGTGCACAAAAAATATATCACATATACAATTTGCATCAAGTGAGAAAATCCTTTTAAAATGAACCAATACTAGTTAATGCAAAGCAATATATCAAATATATAATTATACATTAAATCATTATATCAACACTTGATTTAACGATCCGGTCATATCGCATATAACCGACTAGTATCCTATGTATCGGCTTATCGAATCAATCCTTGATTCGATATCTAGGTTATATCGCATATAACCAATCGATACATTCATCGCGAGAATAAAATACGGTATCACATACACGCATTATTCTCGCTCCCGCACATATCTCATATGCGCTCCTATTTCGTTTCGCTTGAGCCAGGAAACCTCTGTGTAGGACTCTAAAGACTCGTCAATACGCCGGCAGCAGGTGATGATCATATCAAACACCCACAAGCCGCAAGCGGTCTGCTAAACGTAACGGCCACCCGGGTATTGAGCGATCAGAAGATCGACGAGCAAGCCCGCTCACACTCCTGTGAATCCAACCAGTAACACTTACCGTACAGTCCGGTCTGTTCGTCTGATATGTCGCATATCAAGTCTAGGGGTGGTAAACGTCAGACCCCAATAACCGATAAGTCGTGCCGATGTGAGGCTCATAACGGGTCGAGAAACTACTGGTAACACTTACCAGCAAATCTCTGATCAGCCCTGGCCAGGGACTTCCCTGTTACGGCCAATCGAGCACAGCGCAACATCAAACCCCAATACCGGGAGAGACGAAACCCCTCCTATCGCTCATTGCCTCCATGTGACTCGGGACTATACCTAAAGACCACCGTTTTGCACGCCCTCATGGACGTGGTAAGGTGGAGATCAAAGCACAGTGGGAATCACACAAGACTCTATGACGATCTCGGGTCTACAGACTAACCTGTACAAGTGTCACCTGAGAACTGCCATCTGACGTGAGGTATAATACCATCTGGGAGTTCTCGGTGAGTCCGTCCAGTGTACCCAGTCTTCACTGAGCACCCGTATACCATCTCTGATGTCAAACACCAATGGATATGGGATCATCCATCGCCCATCTCATGGGTCGAGAAGCGTATACGCTAGTCTACACTGGTATATCGATGCCCCGTCTCGATACACCTACGGCTAGGGACCTTGAAGGATGTACCTATGGACTACCATGTCCCCATTCGTATGATCTGTATCATAGTCCAGGTAGTCAAATAAACATCCTAAGGGCTTTACCAACATGTAACTATAAGACAGTATAAAGAGACAAGTGTACATGTTAAGATAAAGAGTAACCAGATAGCATACTATCATATCGAGCAAGAAAGTCATCTCTATATATGTCCAAGCATCCAATATAATATACATCATCTGTACAATACTGGCCTCTAGGGCATACATACAACTTACAAAAACACACTGGTATTTTAGTGAAATTTAGACCTTTTATTTACATAATAGTCAACACACTAAACCTTGTCCAACCTTCTGTTACCAGCTTACCCGTTTACGCATAATTTTATTTCTTAATGTTAGAATACCCGTATTATACACGGATCTATTATATATAATTAAATACTTAATAGGGGTGTAATAGTATAATGATATTTGCCTATATAAAGAGAAGGATTAGGTTTAGGCCAATCTATCCATTACACTCTCTTTTCTTTATTCACATGGTATCAGAGCGATATGAACCACTCATTTCCATCTAGATCTAATCTTAGCCCTCCAAACACTACACACCAAAAATAACATACTCTAACCCTAGCTACTGCCATCGCTGCATCTGCTCACCCTCGCCGGAGCTTCGCCGACCCTCGCCGCACCTCATCGACCTCCGACGATCTTCCAGAAAAGCCTCGACGATGCCGATCGACGTCGTTCTGATCAAGTTGAGTCCGTCTAGTGATCTTCGAGGCCAGATCCGACCCTTGACGAACTTCGCCGATCTTCAACAACCCTCTGCAGACGTCGATCGAAGCAAATCGAACTGCTTTAAGATGAGATCCGAGAGAAATTGATCCCTGATGCATCGACTTGGTGTTTTCCCTCATATCTGACTTCAACTTGGCGATTTTTCTCTTGATTTGAGTTCGACTTGGTGTTTTCCCTTCAGATCTGAGCTCCACTTGGTATTTTTTTTTCTCAGATTTAAGTTCGGTCTGACGATTTCCCTCTGCTTTTTGAGGTCGACTTGATGGTTTCTTTACTGTTTTGGAAATTTCTTAATGGTTGGAGCTCGATTTGAGCGAGTTGATATTTCTTTGGATATTTCGCTTGGTTGATGAGATGTTTTGCTTGGTTGATTGTGTTATTGAGGAGCTTGTGCTCACGAAGATTGGATCCGATTGATTGGTATTTGTTCGCTTGGTTGGTGTTGATTTTGGTGTTGATCGGGTCTTGGTTCTTGATTTTGTTAAGTAGTTCTTTGCTTCTTGGAGATGACGACGGAGAGTAAATCCGAGAGTAAGCTAATCTCTTCGATCGATGATGTAGCCACCGAGATGGTGGATTTCAAGCTTGACGATCAAAATTTCTATAGTTGGAAGCTCATAGTGGAGCGTTATTGTTGGGTCAAAAATTACATGCCAGTTGACTAAGTCAAAGTTAAAGTCAACTCCAAGTTAAGTGGGCCCAAGCCAAGTGGACCCCTGCCCAAGTCGAGTCCAAACATGAAGAGGCCGGCCTCCCCCATGCCAAAAGAATAATTATCAAGTAATAAATAGGTTTGATGTAATTTTCATGTATAAATGTAAAATAAATAGGCATAAAGCCAAATTTTTGTAAAGCACATGGCTCATGTGCAGAAAGAAATAAGCACATGAAGCATGAGATGGGCAAAATGCCATTTTGTAAAGCCTAAAGAGCTATATGTAAACTTGTAAACCTATATAAGGCAATATGATAATGAAATGAACGATAATTATTCATTCCCCACAAAATTTCTAGGGTTTGTGCCTCCATCTCACCTCTCTCAAGTTCTCCCTCTTTCTTTTCATTTCCAATTAAATCAAGAGCTTAGCTCTCTTTTTCTCAAAACTAAATAAAGTTTCACCATAAAATCCTTGAAGGGGAGTTCAGAACTTCCACCAAATCCTTAAAGAGGAGATTTTTAATTTCATCTCCTGTTTTCTCCTAGATCCAGCAAAAAGAGAAAAGGAAGAAGACCCACTTTAGAAGGATCTAAGGCTTAAGGGATAAGAAAGGGGTCCCCTTTGATCATCCCCGAAGATCTTTGAGGAGTTCAACTCCAAAATCCAAATTCTTAAAGGAGTTTAACTCCAAATTTAGACCTTTTAGGAGTTTAACTCCAAATCCAAATCTTTTTGGAGTTTAACTCACAAATCTACACCAAATTCTTGTTCAAGAGTTCAACTCCAAGCTTAAGGGCTTAGCTCCTTTTTTCCGCTGGTGTTTCCAGTGGTCCGCGCACTGGGCACGCGACCCGCTGGCGCCCAGCGGCCGTGTGTTGTCTCACATGTCTTTAGGACGTTCCTTACCTCTCTTTTTCTCACACGTTCCACACTAAAAATACCTTCCCTGTTAACTCTGCGAGAGGCCCCGATACGTCTAAAGCTCCTTCAAAACACAACCTACGCACACTTCACGTTGTGTTTGCATGACCAGTTTAATCCGTGAATCGGAGGTTCTCTCGCTCCAGTGGCGAGGGGTAATTAACAACAGCTTAGCCCACGGCTGCCGAAGATTCGGATCCCCACAATCAATAAACCCCAGCCTACCCTAAGCAGGGGAAATCTGTATATGCCTGACAAGCAAGCGTATTCCTATCTCAATAGGGTGATGAAAAACACCCTATAGATTCAGGTACGCCTGGTGGGACCTTTTCTCTCCTTCCATATTTCGGGTTAAATATTCATGCGAACTCAATCAACATATATATCGATTGCCTGTATTAAAATCATGCTTCTTTATGCATGTTAACAGTTTCAAATTGCAATTTTTGGACGCAACAAAATGTCTCCAAGAACAAGCTCGGTTTTCAACACAGCTCCCATCTTCTACACGATGAAGATGGACACCAGGACGGTCCTCACTGTCAGTCTTGGGCGACAGTAGGAGGAGCCGCTGCTACCATTTGGCTATATTCTGGTAGTGCCAGCTAACGCCATTCCTGCTCCTCAAGCCCCGGTGACAGATAAACCGGCCTCAAAATGGAAAGGTCCAAATGTTATGGTCGCGAAGGCACCTCAACCTAAGCATAAATCTGTTTCCGAACGACTCTCTGTTGCTCTAGCTGGGGGTAAGACCATCAACACTAATAAAGCAATAAGGTGTCTCGGGTAAGCTCCAGCGGTATCCCAGACAACAGCTCGATCGGGTATCTTCTCTAAACTTCCCATCAATCGACTCACAATGGCTTCCTGGATTATAGATGCCCGCCAAGCCCTCAAAATCAAGAAGCTAAAACAGCAAAGGCTTAGATACAAAACCAACAAAAGGCTAGGGCTTCTGCTAGGCTGAACTTCATGAGGTTCCAAAAACAGGATTACCCTGCAACAATAGCTGAATCGGCCGTAAAGCACGCTAACTCTATTGAACCGCTGAAATTAGTTCAGAAGAATACCATGACCACAAGAATCAAGAAAACTGCGATCCGGACAGTGCCACCCAAGGACCCAGTCAGGCCAACTGTCTTCAGTCGCCTTTTCTTTCCAGAAGAGAAAGGGCCACGACGACGGTCCGAAAAATCAGCCACCAAACATAAAGAGATGGCTGGATATATGATCCACACTATCTACATGGAGGGCACAAGCCGCAAGAGCAAGGATGGGGCCACCACATCTCAAATCCAATCTTGTGTGAATGTGGCTGCCACTTTCCAAGACAGCCTTCTTTGGAAGGTAATGAAAACCCTTCCAGTGATGCTGATAAGCAGAGAGATCTCTCGGTTTATGAGGAGTCGGGCTCGGAAAGCGAAGAGAAGCCAATCTTCCATCCTAAGACCGCAGAGCAGTAACTTCTCCAAAAGCTCCAAAAGCAGCTCAGAAACAAAAACAAGGAGATGGCCAAGTTCTACTCAAAAATTGACGACTTGACAAACGTCAGCTCACGGCCCAAGTTGTCTCTCAGCCGCTCAATCAAAGCACAAGGCTCTGTTCATGAACCGAGAAACGGTGTCCCGAGGCAGTCTACGCCTATTCCTTCAAATCCAAAGGTAGGTGAGCCACATTAAAGTCCGCCGCATCCTATCTTGGGAAATGTCTTGACTACCGATGACAGCAACCTGCAAACGCAAGATCAAATCCATTGATTTGGTCGCCAACAAAGTCAAAATATTAGTAGCTGAAGCGCAAAAAGGTGTCAGTAGTAGCGGGAGACCATATCCTGCTCGGTATAATCTGGTAGAGTTTCCTAGTGGCCATGTCATCCCCAAATTTGGAAGATTTGATGGGACAGGGAATGCGAATCAGCACATCGCCCACTTTAAAGCCTCGTGTGGGAATACTAGGGGCAATGATGCGCTTCTCCTCCGTCAGTTCATTAATAGCTTAACCGGTGTCGATTTCGATTGGTACGCGAGCATACCAGATGGCCCCGTTACTACTTTCGTCCAAATGGAATCTCTGTTTCAGCAAAGGTTCATGAGTGTCAGCGATAAGATCACCATTGCCGACCTCGTAAGGACCAAACCAAAGAACAACGAAAGCAACACGGATTTTATAACCCGATGGCGCAATCTCTCCGTCAAATGTAAGCCACCGTTTGAACAAGAACAATCCGTCAATCCCCTCATTGGAAATCTCGGTACCTAGATGAATCATTTTCTATGCACCACAGGTATCAAAACATCCCAAGAGCTGACTAAGAAAGTTTAAATGTTAAAGCATTCAAAGCAGGAATCTTCGTTAGATTCCTAAAATAACAGTAAATTCTAGAGAAACCGAAAGGACGATAATCGCAAAGGCGGAAATTCTGACGATGTTGAATGTTTTAACATTTCGGCTGACCGAAATAGGTGAGGGACAAGCGGGCCCAATGTCAACCAATCTCGGAAGCCATTGTTGGGAGGGGGAGGAGAATCGCTTCTGAAAGAGAAGCTGGATAAGGTTTATTCCTTCAAAAGGGACAAAGTCTGTAAAATATTCAAAGATGCCCTAAGAAACGGTCTACAATTGCCAGAATCAAAGAGACCGCAAAAAGCGAATATGATCGACGACCCCAAATATTGCCCCTATCACAGAGTGATAGGTCATGCCATTGAGAACTGCTTTGTCTTTAAAGATTGGATCGAAAAACAATACAAGGCAGGAGAGATAGAACTGTCAAAAGGCGTGTTAATAAACAGTCAAGCTGCGACCGCCAATTTCATACAAACAATTGACCACAACTTCGTTAAATTGGGAACAATTGACCACTACGTTGTTAAACTGGGAACATAGGACCTCTATGTCGTGAAACTGGGAGTATAAAAAAATGTGTAAATAAATTTTTAAAAAAAGCTGAAATGATGGGGCAACTGCGAATAAATAGTCGAAATGATAGGGCGATCGCGGTCTTCGCGATAAGAAAATCTGAAGTGGTAAAGCAGTCGCACTAAAAAAAACTTGTATACAAATAAATGTTTCAAACTCCTCCAAAGACGAGTAATGAATCGCTCCTGAAATCATATTCCTGTGCAGCGATGCAGACGCCAACCAAAATCCAAATCCCCGAACGGCGAATGATGAGTCGCTTCTGGTACCATATTCTAGTGCAGCGATGCAGACGCGAACCAAAATCTAAATCCCCAAATTCCTAAATGGCGAATGATGAGTTGCTCTTAGTACTATATTCCAGTGCAGCGATGCAGACGCCAACCAAATCCAAATTTCCAAAATTCTTCCAGCCCTACGGTTGGTCCCCAAATTGACTACCATATACAATCCATGGGCTCAAATAATTCTCATCACACCCATGCCCTATAGCAATCACCAATCCCGCGGCCGGTCTCCACCCTTGGAATTATGCTTTATTTGGGAAGATCCACCCATAGGTCCTCACGATACATGAGGAGAACAAAACTTACGAGATACTCTCGACTCATAAGAAAACACCTTCATGAGATTCTTACAACTCACAAGGGAAAAACACACTTGAGGATCCTCGCGACTCCTAAGGAGAAAATACACCTACGAGATCTTTTCGACTCGTAGAGAGAAAATACTTTTATAGGACCCTTACGGCTCATAAAATTGAAAAGTCTTATAGGTGATAGGGACCTAAATCTGTCTCCTAAGCCATCGCTCTCTAACGGGCAAAGGCAAATGATGAATTGCTCCTGGCACCTTTGCTCCAGTGTTAGCAACGCTGATGCCGACCCCAACCCCATAATTCCAAACTGGGAACAGATGACCCTTAAGTCGTTAAACTGGGAACAGATGATTTCTAAGTCGTTAAACTGGGAACGAAAGAAGTCCTCCACGGAAAATGATGATTCGCTCATGATATCATATTCCAGTGTAGCAATGCTAATGCCAACCCAAATCTCATGTTCTCCACGACGAATGATGATTCGCTCCTGGTACCATATTCCAGTGTAGCGAAGCTGGCGCCAAACAAAAACCCAAATTCCAAGTCCTAGGCTCAAAAGCCCTGCTGGACGGATAAGAAACTCCCAAATCGAATCAAATCAACAAGCCAACCAACGACCTCCTCGTCGGAATCAAGCTCCGTCTAGGAATCAAGTCAACCAAAAACCTCTGCGTCGGAATCATGCTTCGTCTTAGAATATGCCCCGTGTCGGAAACATGTTTCGCCTCAGAGTATCTACCTTCCCTGTTGGAATTATGTTTCGTCTGGGAATCAACCTCTGCATCGGAACTGTGTCCTGGTACCATATTCTAATGCAGCGATGCAGATGCCAACCAAAATCTAAATCCCCAATTTCCTAAACGGCGAATGATGAGTTGCTCTTGGTACTATATTCCAATGCAGCGATGCAAACACCAACCAAATCCAAATTTTCAAAATTCTTCCAGCCCTACAGTTGGTCCCCAAATTTATTACCATATACAATCCACGGGCTCAAATAATTCTCATCACACCCATTCCCCACAGCAATCACCAGTCCCGCGGCCGGTTTCCGCCCTTGGAATTATGCTCCATTTGGGAAGACCTACCCATGGGTCCTCACGATAATGAGGAGAATAAAACTTACGAGATCCTCTCGACTCGTACGAAAACACCTTCGTGAGATTCTTACAACTCACAAGGGAAAAACACACTTGAGGGTCCTCGCGACACCTAAGGAGAAAATACACCTACGAGATCTTTTCGACTCGTAGAGAGAAAATACTTTTATAGGATCCTTACGGCTCATAAAATTGAAAAGTCTTGGGTGATAGGGACCTAAACCTGTCTCTTAAGACATCGCTCTCTAACGGGCAAAGGCAAATGATGAATTGCTCCTGGCATCTGTGTTCCAGTATTAGCAACGCTGATACCAACCCCAACCCCAGAATTCCAAACTGGGAACATATGACCCCTAAGTCGTTAAACTGGAAACAGATGATCTTTAAGTCGTTAAACTGGGAACGAATGAAGTCCTTCACGGCAAATGATGATTCACTCATGATATCATATTCCGGTGTAGCAATGCTGATGCCAACCCAAATCTCATGTTCTCCACGGCAAATGATGATTCGCTCATAGTACCATATTCCAGTGTAGCGATGCTGGCACCAAACAAAAACCAAAATTCCAAGTCTTAGGCTCAAAAGCCCCGCTGTACGAATAAGAAACTCTCACATTGAATCAAATCAACAAGCCAACCAACGACCTCCTCGTTGGAATCAAGCTCCGTTTAGGAATCAAGTCAACCAAAAACCTCTGTGTCAGAATCATGCTTCGTCTCAGAATGTGCCCCGTGTCGGAATCATGTTTCGCCTCGGAGTATCTACCTCCCCTGTAGGAATTATGCTTCGTCTGGGAATCAACCTCTGCATCGGAACTATGTTTCGTTCAGAATGTCCACTTCTGCGTCGGAACCATATTTCGTCTCAAAATATATGTCCCGTGTCGGAATCATGCTTCGCCTCGGAGTATTTGGATTTTCTGTTGGAATTATGTTTCGATTTGGAATTAATCTCAGCGTCAGAATCATACTTTGTCTCAAAATATGTCCCGTGTCGGAATCATGCTTTGCCTCGGAGTATCTACCTTCCCTGTCAGAATTATGCTTCGCCTACGAATTAACCTCTGCATCAGAACTATGTTTCGTTCAAAATGTTCGTCTCTGAGTCGGAATCATGCTTCGTCTCAGAATATATGCCCTGTATCGAAATCATGCTTCGTCTCGGAGTTATCTGTTTCCCTGACGGAATTATGCTTCGACTTGGAATTAATCTCTGCATCGGAACTATGTTTCATTCAAAATGTCTGGCATGTATCGGAATTACGTTTCGTCTCAGGATACAACTGTCGTGCGTTAGAATTATGCTTCATCCCGGAACCCTGCATCGGAATTATATTTCATCTCAGAATACACCTGTCCCGTGTCGAAATTATGTTTCATCCCAGAACCCTGCGTCGGAATTATGTTTCGTCTCAGGATACATCTGTCCCGTGTCGAAATTATGTTTCGTCCCGAAACCCTGCGTCTGAATTATGTTTCATCTCAGGATACACATGTCCCGTGTCGGAATTATGTTTCATTCCGGAACCCTGCGTCGAAACTATATTTCGTCTCAGAATATATCCTCCCTTTGGAATTATACTCCACTCTTCGGAATGATGCTCCGACCCTGGAATTATGCTCCTCTCCTCGAAATTATGCTCCGATCTATGGAATTATGCTCCGCACCTCGGAATAATGTCCCGACCCCCGGAATTATGCTCCCGAAATGAATCTCTGATACCCGGAATTATGCTCCGCATCTCGGAATGATACTCTGATCCCCGGAATTATACTCCCGGAATGATGTTTCGCCCCCAAAATGATGTTCCACCTCGAAATCAAACTTCCCACGGAACAAGATCCATCAATTTCATGCACACAACCCATATACGCGGTATGCATTTATTGATGGGGGCACTTTGTTGGGATCAAAAATTATATCCCGATTGACTAAGTCAATGTCAACTCCAAGGCAAGTAGGCCCAAGCCAAGTGGGCCCATGCCCAAGTCGAGCCCAAATATGGAGAGGCCAGCCTTCCACATGCCAAAAGAATAATTATCAAGCAATAAATAGGTTTAATGTAATTTTCATGCATAAATGTAAAATAAATGGGCATAAAGCCAAATTTTTGTAAAACTCATGGCTCATGTGTAGAAAAAAATAAGCGCATGAAGTATGGGATGGGCAAAATGCCATTTTGTAAAACCTAAGGGGTTATATGTAAACTTGTAAGCCTATATAAGGCAACATGATAATGAAATGAAGGATAATTATTCATTCCCCACAAAATTTCTAGTGTTTGTGCCTCAATCTCCTCTCTCAAGTTCTCTCTTTTTCTTTTCATTTCCAATTAAATCAAGAGCTTAGCTCTTTTTCTCAAAACTAAATAAAGTTTCACCATAAAACCCTTGAAGAGGAGTTCAGATCTTCCACCAAATTCTTAAAAAGTAGATTTTTAATCTCACATCCCTTTTTCTCCAAGATCTTGCAAAAAGAGAGGAGGAGGAAGACCCACCTCCAAAAATCCCACTATGGAAGGATCCAAGGCTCAAGGGAGAAGAAAGGGGTCCCCTTTGATTATCCCCGAAAATCTTTGAGGAGTTCAACTTCAAGATCCAATTTCTCAAAAGAGTTTTAACTCTAAATCCAGATTTTTTAGGAGTTTAACTCCAAATTCAGATTTTTTTTTGAGTTTAACTCTAAATTCAAATCTTATGGGAGTTTAACTTTCAAATTTACACTCAATTCCTGTTCAGGAGTTCAACTCTAAGCCAACTCTAAGCCCAAGGGTTTAGCCCTTTCTTTCGCTGGTGTTTCCAGCAGCCGTGGGCAGCGCACGCGACCCGCTGGTGCCCAGCGGCCGTGCACCGCGCACGCGACCTTAAGGTGCCCAGCGGCCGCGTACCGCACACGCGACCTTAGGACATTCCTCATCCCTTTTTTTCTTACACGTTCCACAATAAAAATACCTCCCCTATTAGAAAAATTTCTAACGGGGCATTGCCCCGCACCCCTCTAGGAGGCTGCTAACCCCCTTGACCTCCAACCCACTATCCGGGTAGCAATACCCCTGCAAACTCTGTGAGGCCCTGATACGTCTAAAGCCCCTTCAAAACACAACCTACGCACACTTCACATTGTGTTCGCATGACCAGTTTAACCCGTCAATCGGAGGTTCTCTCGCTCCAATGACGAAGGATAATTAACGACAGCTTAGTCCACGGTTGCCGGAGATTTGGATCCCCACAATCAATAAACCCCAGCCTATCCTAGACAGGGGGAATCTGTATACGCCTGACAAGTATATTCCTATCTTAATAGGGTGACGAAAAACACCCTACAGTTATGTCAAGTGGCGAAGGAAGGGTGACCATTTGACGAAGCCTTACCCAGATCCACTTATCGCTGATTGGGAGATGGATGATGCTTAGTTGAGTCACCTAATACTTAGATCGATGGAGCGACGGATCATGGATGGGCTTGTGCATTTAGAATCCGTGAAGGCGATTTGGGATTTAGGTCAACGAGCTCTATTCATAACGCAACCTCGAAGGATTACGATTTGGTGCACCAGTTGTACAAGATTCAGCAAGAAACCCGCTCGCTGGACTAGTATTACTCAGAGTTTCGTCGTATCGCTCAACTGGTCTTAGAGTTGTTCCTGATCACTATTGATGTTACAGAGATGAGGATGCGACATGAAGCTCTTCTTGTGATCATTTTTCTTGGTGGGCTATGGCCTAAGTATCATTTTGCACGTCCGTCCTTGCTTGGGAAGGCGGATATTACTCTCGGGACCACTTATCACACGCTCCACTAGATATTTCAGTCCGAGATTACCGATGAGTAGCCTACGTCTGGTGAGCACGGTGCTTTTATTAGGCCAGAGAGCTCTCCCACCTATTACTCTCCATGAGAGAGGGGGAGTAGGTCATGGAGGAGGTAAAGCCGGAAGCAAAGGCCGAAGAGAGTCGCTTTTGTGACTACTGCCATCAGGAGGGATATATTCGCAGTAACTGTTAGAAGTTGAATGGAAGCCTCCTCAGCTTTCTCACCCTGCTGCCTGTGTACATGTTAGGACTGCATCTCCTGCATCCTCCACTACTTCGACAGACTCAGCATCATCATCCGAGAGTTCCGTCAAGTCTATGAAGTAGGAGATTGCTTGATTGAGACTTTTTATGACCTCATCTGCTTCTAGCAGCCAGGCTGGATCTGTTATACCTTGGGCTTCTGCTGTGACCGCTTTGGGCTTTTCAAGAGGCAACCATACAGTTTTAATTACTTCGACTTTTGTATGTCTTCCTTGGGTGATCGATACAGGAGCGACGGATCATATGACAGGAGAGAGACCTGAGCGTACCCCAGTGATCTTAGCGAACGACACCACCTCTGCTATAGAGCGAGTGGGGTCTATTCATGCCACCTCACAGTTACCTCTCTTTACTATCTTATACTTGTCTGGCTTTTCTTTCAACTTTCTATTAGCCAGCTGACTTGAGATTTGAACTGTGACACAACTTTCTTTTCTTACGGGTGTATTTTTCAGAAGCTTGGGACGAGACGGACGATTGGCACAGGAACCGAGGTCGATGGATTGTACCACCTCGATGAGCATCCACATCCTATAGCCTGCCTAACAGCTTTCACATCTACCTTTGATATCCATTGCCGATTTGGTCACCCTTCTCTACAAACCTTGAAGAGAATCGTTCCTTCTCTTGGTATTTTGTCTAGTTTAAAGTGTGAGTCTTGTGAGTTGGGTAAGTATCATCGCTCTAGCTACCCATATCATGTCAATAAAAGAGCTGAAAACCTTTTGTTTTAGTTCATTCTGATGTTTGGGGCCAGTCCTGGTGTTGCTCAAGGAGGCTTTCGCTACTTTGTAACCTTTATTGATGATTTTTCTTGAGTCTCGTGGTTATATTTGTTGAAATCTAGAAGTAAAGTTTTTTCTCATTTCCGGAAATTCGGTTATGAAGTTTAGAATCAATTTAGGGTCACTATTGGTACCTTGCGGAGTGATAATACCAAGGAGTATTTTAGTACACCTTTTAGGGCCCATATGGAGAAACTTGGCATTCTTCATGAATCATTTTGTCTTTATACCCCCAACGAAATATGGTGGCAAAAAGAAAGAATCCATATTTGTTAGAGATTACTCACACCCTTTTGTTTCATATGTGAGTGCCTAAATCCTTTTGAGGGATACAGTCCTTACTGCCAATTACTTGATCAATCACATGCCCTGCTATGTTCTCGATTGACATATTCCTCATTCTACATTGTTCTCTTCGGTGGTCTCTTTCTTTGTTCCTCCACGGGTCATTGGGTGTGTTTGTTTTGTCCATGATCTACAACCTGGGGGCTCTAAACTGGACCCCAAGGCCATTAAGCATGTTTTTCTTGGGTACTCTCGGACTCTAAAGGAATATCGTTGCTATAGTCCTGAGTTACGTCGTCGATTTATATCGGCTGACGTGATTTTGCATGAGTCCACCCTATACTTTTCTACATCTCACACATCTGTAGACATGGACAATGATTTCCTTTTAGATCTCATATTTTTTGTCACAATACAATACCCTTTTGAGTCGGTTGATTCTTCAACCCTGAGTTAGAGGTCATCCATACTACTTTTATTGACCCACTTTCTACCTCTGATTCTCCACTGTTGGGATCCACACCACTGGTTATAAGGGTGTATGCTCGTCGAGCCTGTACGACTCCTAAATCTCAGCTTTCTGTTGCTGATCTCCCACTGTCTCAAGTTCCGCCAGAGGCTGACATTGATCTTCCTATCGTCTTATGAAAAGGCATCCGCAACCGCACTTCTCACCCTATAACTCATCATGTGGCGACTTCTCGTTTATCTCTGGCATATCGTGCGTTTATCTCCTTTCTCGACTCTCATACTTTACCTAAGTCCCTCTCTGATGCTTTATCTCATAAAGGGTGGACCGATAATATGATTGATGAGATATTTGCCCTTGAAAAGAATACTTGGGATCTGGATTCTCTTCTGGTTGGGAAGAAGGCAGTAGGGTGCTGCTAGGTATACACTGTGAAGTTTCATCTTGATAGGATCCTTTTCCGCTTGAAAGCATGTTTGGTTGTCAAAGGGTATTTGCAGACTTACGTCATTGATTATGATGAGAACTTTTCTCCTGTGGCAAAGATGACCCATGCTCGTCTATTTACATCTCTTGCGGCTGTCCATCATTGGTCACTGCATCAGCTTGATGTGAATAATGCATTTCTTCATGGTTCTTTAGTCGAGAAGGTCTATATGAAGCAACCACCTGGTTTTGTTGCTTAGGGGGGATCGGGTCTAGTTTATCTATTGAAGAAGTCATTGTATGGCTTGAAACTGTTTTCTCGAGCATGGTTTGGAAAATTTACTGAGGTGGTTATTTCGTTTGGTCTAAGATGGTGTGCTCATGATCATCCGATATTCTACCGTAATAATACCAATGGCCTTCACATTTTATTGGGGATATATGTTGATGATATAGTGATTACTAGCGATGATGCGGCTGGTATTGCACAGTTTAAGCACCACCTTCAGACAAAGTTTTAGACTAGAGATCTTGGAAGCCTTAAATATTTTTTTGATATTGAAGTTGCTCGATCGAAGGATAGCATTTATATCTCACAGCGGAAATATATACTTGATATGTTGACTGAAGCTGGAATGTTAGGGTGCAGACCTATAAAGGCTCCAATGGATCCTTATACTAAGCTGCTTCCAGGATAAGATGACTTAGTTGAAGATCCCGACGATTGGTCGGTAAGCTAAGTTACCCCACTGTCACTCGACCTGATATCGCATACCTAGTTAGTGTTGTGAGCCAGTTATGGCCGATCCTCGAGTAGCTCACTGGGATACTGTGATTTTGATACTTCGCTATTTAAAGAATGCTCTAGAGAAGGGTCTACTGTATTCAGATCATGGACATTCTCGGATAGCGGGCTTCACTGATGCAGATTGGACCGGGTCTCCATCTGACCGTAGATCTACTACAGGATATTGCGTGTTTGTAGGAGGTAAGTTGGTCTTCTTGAAGAGTAAGAAACAGAGCATAGTGTCTCGCTCCAGTGCTGAGTCAGTACTGAGCGATGCTGAATACCGCTTGTGAGCTTGTATGGATTTGCTTTCGCTTGGAGAGCTTGGCTTTGAGCCCACTTCCTCTATGCGGCTATATTGTGATAATAAGGCTGCAATTTATATCGTCTCTAATTCTGAATTTTATGAACGAACTGTCACGACCCAAAAATATTAGCTCGTGACCAGCACTTGAATCACGCAACGTCTAGAGGCGTAACGGAATTCAAGTAAGCTGAAATCCAGAAATCTAAACCCTTTTTTAAGAAAATAAAGGAGGTGGAGTTTCGAAATAAAGGTATAATGAAATCAAGTTTTCTTAAATGCATGGAAAAAGGGACATAAATGATGCAAATGAAATTTACTACTTTGAAAACATGTTTCGTCTTTTCAAAATTGGGCTGCACCTCCTTTGTATATTTTGATCCAAAACCACATACATGATAAAATAAAGGCATCCCCAAGCGAGAGCTAGCTCTTCACCAACCAGCAGATCACAACCACGCAACACAGTATAAATATAAGTATACGACGCCCAACGGCGAAGATCACCACAAAGATAAAGAAATAAGCAAGACATCAAAACCACAAGTAGCGAAAAACCCCTCACTCTAAGTCTCGCAACCACAATCTCACTAAGTCTCATTACTTATATAATTTACTAATTTTGATTAATGGAGTTGACTAGATACAATATGAAATATAAATACAAGAGGGGGTACGATACAAATGTCCCACCTACCAATGCAAAACACCCGAATGCAACTGTATGCAGCGAAGCCGTTACGGATCCATGCGGTCAACCTGTAAGAACTGTGGCACAACGGGGGTGAGTTGCCAACTCGTGAGTAGAAAAATATCTACAAGTAGAAATCGAATAAACATCGACTCCTAGGTCAACTAAATCATAAAGGTAATACTATGATATCTAGGGTGACCGGGTCATCATATGTGCCAACAATGTAATCAATACCTATATGTATGCGGATATAATCCAACAATATAATCAATGTAGGTATGCACGTGGACCTCGTCCAACCATATAATCAATGTATGTATGCATGTGGATCTCGTCCAACCAGATAATCAGTGTATGTATGTATGTGGATCTCATCCAACCATAATCAGTGTATGTATGTATGTGGATCTCATCCAACCATAATCAATGTATGTATGCATGTGGATCTCGTCCAACCATATAATCAATATCTATATGCAAGTAAGTATGAGAATATAAATCAACGGTGTCCCTCGCGACACATCAAAATCATGGAACCTGGGTGTCCAATATCGACACCCGAAAACATCATGAAACCCGTGTCCAGCATCGACACGTAAATCCTCATATCTCGGGCTCAGTCAGTGTGGATCGGCCCATGGGCTCCGTCAGTCCGGATCGGCCCATATCATCTCTCGACTCCGGTCGGTATCCTCCGGATATCCTCCAGGCCCAACCAATCACCGGTAGGTAGTAGTCCCTCTGCTAGGCTCACCGTCTGTATACACAGCATCCCTTTCTTGCCCCGGGTACAATACCGGGTTCACCATGTACCCGCAATCGGCCTCATCCGCCTCCTCAAATCGGGTTTCACATGTCATACATCTCAGAACCGAGAAAACGCACGGTGGACGCACTGAAATATCATATCAAGAGAAACCGGGTTTTTAAAACAATACATACTTTCTTTTGAAATAGCCACGGTTCTCAAATCCAGAAATCTCATGAAAATAGCATATCTCAATGCGTAAAATCATAAAGCATGATGTATGCGACATATGATAGAAATGTAAGTATATCCGTATATCATGCAACATGGAACAGTAATATGCACATATCGAGGGAAAACCGCTCTTTTAAATGAATCCAGTTTTAAAATATATCATGCGGTTCCCAGATCTCCAAATCGAATGTAATACCGTATAAAGGTGCATATGTGTATATACGCAAGTATGGACGTACAAATGTGTATGTGCGCAAGTATGGTGTACAATATGCATGTGCGCAAGTATAGTGTACAATATGGATGTACGCAATTATGGTGTACAATATGTATATGCCTCAATATGGGTATGCAATGTGTATATACGCAAGCATGGATGTACCAATGTATGTGCGCACCAATATGGATATACAAATGTGTATATGCGCAAGTATGGATGTATCAATGTATGTGTGCACCAATATGGATATACAAATGTGTATATGCACAATTATGTTATGCGAAGAGTCATATCATGATGCAGCAATCCTACTGTGTAGTGACATGGCAATTATCGATGATGAAGTGTGTGAGCCTACAATCTGTGTACGTGTAACATACGCATCATCGATAATGGTACAGGTGTATTATCACAGGATTAAGTAATGCAATGCGAATAACATGAATGCAGCATAAGGTAAATCATATGCAAATGCTGACGGGTACACGTGTCTAACATGACCGAGTCGGTGAATCTATCAATCAGCATCTACCCACACAACATCACGTACGGTATAATCCATCATACGTCATCCTCTAGTCAAGGGTATGGATCAATCATCAAGTTAAACTCATCTCGCACGGAAAATCATCGTACGGCGGCATTAAGCTAACAAGGATCCTATCATCCTATAAGACGAGGAGGGTACGGACCTAACGCCACGTACGGCCTATCACCCATGATTCACGACCTTCTATATATATACATATATCTATATACCTATGTCCCAGGTCACATCCATAACGATCTCATATCAGGGGACCGGCAGGGTATAAATCATCTCAATCGACTCGCATCCGTATACCAACATATCATCAAATCATCATATTCGTCTTATATTCTTTTCATCACATTTATATCTCACATCAAGTCGAGTTTACATAAACATTCTATCTCTACTATAAGTATAAGTATCTAATCTAACATACACACCCGAACCATACAATCAGATTTTTAATGAAGCGAACCGTAGTTTTGAAAATAGGGGTTACGGTGTTTTTAAGCAAAAGATATCATTTGAAAATCCGTAACATCTCTCAAGGTATATATTTAAAAGATACGTACGATTCTTCGGTTTAGAAAAAGGTATGGTTCGGATGACACATCTACATCGACTATCTAGTCCTACAGTACCCTAAACGGCAATATCGACAAACGTCATCCTCAAATTCCGTCATCCTATAATAGTCGTAACATATCACTTCTAACTATCCTCTAGTTTCTAATATGGTTTCATAGCTATCTTCATTCTAACCCTAGTTTCCTAATCTAGGTTTCCTTAACCATATTCTATAAATCAGTTTCCATCAAAACTTTGCGGGGGTGCTATACGCCATCCACCCGACTTCCCCGGTAGATATAGATCTACTCACCATAGTCTTTGCTTGTCGAAGTCGTTGACGCCTCGCTCCGTCGCATTGGAATCCACGCGAAGGTACCTACAATAACAACACATATCGCAACGCTATTAAAATCAAGTTCTAAAATCTAATACGGCACGCGCCTTGCTCGTAGGTTAGAACCTATAGCATACGCGTACAAAATCAACCAAACAACACTTGTTGTTGATGTACGAACATCCCACAACCAAATACAAATCCAAATAACAAGAATTAGCATTTCAAAATACGGAAAACATAGCCAAAATCACACTAAAAAGCTCCCAGATTTTGACTCAGGTCAAATAAAGCCAAGCAAACAAGTTTAGGGTGATGTATATTGTGTATTTAAGCTACTGGACCAACCCCATCACTACACCCCACCAAGTGGCCGGCCACCTACCCCTAAAATCCGGCCTCCTCGGCTCCCCTGGCTCCTATAGGCATCGTTTTATCATGGTGGTCTCCTATAGTCACAAATGGGTCCCTGGTGTTGTTTGCTAAACTCAGAAAGTCCCCGGGTTGCTCCAGATTTCCCTGCACACCTTAAAACTCACAAAACCGACATGAAAAGTTCTGTTTTTTTTTCTTCCGTATTTTGGGTTTCAGTTGGTTTGGTCTGGGTTTCTATCAATTGGGAGGGGTTTAAGGTCATCACTAGGCCTCAATTCATAATCACAACTCAAATCAAACCCTAATTCCCAACTTGGAATATCAAAGCTCACTAAACTTCGCCAAAACGATATTAAACTTGAAAAGAGGCTAAAGCAAGTGAAATACTACACTAAATGTGAAGGGATTACCTCATTTGACACTCATGAATCTCCAAGATCATCAAAATCTGAATTTTCTTGGTCCAATGTGCTTCTCTTGAGCTTGTGCAAGTTTTTAATGAAATGGGTATGGAGTTTTGGTGAATTTTTCATATAGCGGTCAAATGGGTAGAAGATGGAGGGAGATGAGGAAGAAGAAGAAGAAGAAAACGGCGGAGGATATGAATTTAGGCAGCCCCTCTCTCTCCCTCTCAATTATTCTCACTTCTCTCTCTCTCACTAAAAGCTTACCTACCCTAATCATTATGTCCCCCTCTCTCCTCATCATGACACCCTTTCTCTTTCCTTTATTTTTCTTTCTCACCACAAAAAAAACAAAACACATAACACAAATGAAATGAACAACATGTAACATATCATGGTGCACTAGCCATGAAAACTGTAGAAACACGGATTTGGCTTAATCGCGATTAGCAGTGCACTAATCGGGCTTTTATCGAAACTGCATATAAAAATTTTAAAAATGCCAAATCTTTTAAATATACTATTAAATGAATAAATCATTTTAATTTCCATTTACTTCACAATTATTGGTATATATTTATACCTTTTTTTCGAAAACCCCAATTTCACAAATCGGGCAGTTTTCGGGAAATATATTATTTTAATATTAAATTCCAAAAATAATATTTTATATTTTCTAAAATGTTACAATCTTCCCCCCTTAAATAAATTCGGTCCCCGAATTTAAATTTAAACCCCCAAAATCTAAAACATTTCAATAATCAGCTCAAATCAACGGGGCTCCGAAATCATGGAAGATGCAGAAACAACACAGTGCGTCAAGTGCGCATGAAAACGAGTACAAAACTCAAAATCGAACTCCGTCAAGCGTTACGCAAATCATTGGATCTGCATGCATCCCTCGGAGTTACAATGAAGATACGGATCTTAAAATCCATTACTGAAATTCAATATACACTAGTCAAATACTATAATACGTGTATAGTACGCATCTTTGGAAAACTTTCAAAATCTAAATAGAACTCATGCAAAAATCTCTTCTGAATCGCCGCGTGGTGCGTAACTCACGGCATAAGTGACAGACGTCCATTTGTAAAGTAATAAATATACATTCATATATGTTTTGCTAAATATGTGTTCCGCCGTTTCTAAAATATCCCAAAAGGTTTTCCTTTATAAACATTCGTGTCACTCACGGACACGTAGGAAATAGAGAGGTTATAGCTCTTTTTCAAAAACCTCTTGGTAAACTTTTGATGCATGCAAAGTACTCAGGTATTGTTCTCAGATCAGTCCTGTTTGGCCACTATATAATATGGTGTCCAACATGAAAACAAAGTACTCAAAAGCAAAATTAGCCTCAAAAGGCGTATCCAATAATCGCGTGCGTCTGGTGCGCACGGAAATCAAATCCGAATACAGGTGGCACAATATGCACAAAAGCCAAAACTAAGTGCAACGGGTGTGCACGAAAACATCTGTCCTGTGTAACGGGTGTGCACGACAACAATATCAAGTGTACCTAGAGTGCATCCGGTGCAACTAACATGCATGAATGAAAAATCTCAAATCGAGTGCATCTGGTGTGTACAAAATCTCATCTCATATCTTACGCCCAACATGCGCAAAAATCCGAATCAGGTGCATTCATCATGCATGAAAGAAATCTAAATCATGTGCATCAAACATGCACGAATAAAATCTAATCAAGGGCATCCGACATGCACGAGTAAAAATCTCACTCAAGTGCATCCGACATGCACGAGTAAAAATATCACTCAAGTGCATCCGGTGCACACAAAAATCCAAAATCGAACGCCTAATATGCGTACAAATCCAACCAAAACGCGTCGGGTCCGTAAAAGCATATAGTGCAGTAGCATGCACGAAAACGAACGGCAAGTGTCAATGCGCACGAAAATACAAATCTGGTAAAATGAATGCTCAAGAACATAAATCGGGTGCAACCAAGGTACGGAGTATAAATCCAGTGCGACAAACGCATAAATACCCGTCCGGTGCAACAAGTGCAAGAATGCAAATCTAGTGCGACTAATGTACGAAATATGAATTTTGTGCTGCAAATGCACAAAAATATAAATCTGGTGCGACAATCGCACGAAATGAAAATCTAGTGCCACAAATGCACGAAGCACAAATCTGGTGCATCCAGTGCACGAAATACGAATACAGTGCATTCAGTGCACGAAATACGAATACAGTGCATCCAGTGCACGAAATACGAATCCATAACTCAAATGCGTAACCAGCAACACCGAGTGTACCAAGATGTATAAAATCATAAGCGTGTGCAACTGCGTACACAAAACGCATATCAATGCACTACAAGCACATATAAACTATACCGAGTGCAAAAATCAAATCGAGTGCGTACCACACGCACAAAATCAAATCAACCGTATGAAATCCACGAAATCATAAACATGTGCAGCCAAGGCACAAAACCGAATCTCAAGTGTAATAGATATGCACAAATTGAAAATCAACACAACGGTGTATAAAATATATATCAAGTGTAATAACCATGCACAAAATGTAAATACCCAGTAGGTGCAGCCATGGTGCACGCAAACAATATCATGAAACTCAATCATCAAAACTCAAATCCAAGCGATATAAGCATGATACTCAGATCACAAACGCAAATCGCAATAAATGATATTGAGGTACACCTCCTACAATGTCGAAAAAGTAAATCGGTGCGCCTAAACTGGCAGAGCAAGAACATCCGCTTGCCTCCTGCTCACGGTCTGGTGTCCTCTGTCTCTGGGTCCTCATCTCCTCTGTGGATTACCAATCTCGCAATCCATCAGCTCATCGGCCCTGTCAGGTGTGCTAACGGGGACGATTCCGTTCTGGCACTTGTCTGGTCATCTCGCGGTCAATCCTCTCGACCACTCGTAAAGCAGCACGTCATTGGCGTCGGGCTTTAGTCCCCTGAATACACGGGACACAACTGATCCTGGGTGCAAATCTCATTGCAGCAGTGTCCTGGAAGGAATCCTGCTCATGGTCTCTTCCGATCTCGCCTATGTCGAACTGTACGGAGGCTGGTACTCTTACATAATCTTTTCTCGTTCTCTGGACATCTGCGTTCTCACCACAACATTTCCTCGGGAACTGGCCGTATCCCAACGCCTCTGTATGCATATCAGATCTCTGATCTCGACGGGGAGTAATAACAGCTCGCCATCTCGCGCGAACCTCAGGTTCCACTCGTCTTTATCATCGTCCACTTTGACATCACGTCATGCTATCTGCGCACTGCAAATGTTCTCGGCCATGGTCAATCCGAAGTCTCTCACACAGACTCGAAATCACAAACTCGGTATCTTCATCACTCTGTAGAAGATCTCTGGCCAAACACGTCCTCGGGAACTCGTCCCAACCATCGGAGGAATACTCAATACTTGTCCTCTCTCGATCAACTCACAACGCATCTGGGTGAGGTCCTTTATCTGAAGCTGGTCAGCTTACTGGTCTCCTATCACATGATATCCGGACAACGTCAAACTTTTCGATCGAGTCATCAAGGTCCCAAAAATTCCCGAAGGCTCAACACCTGAGCATAGTCTAAAAATATCTGGTACATACCACAGTACCTCTGGACCAGCCGTAGAAGGGCAAACCCAAGCCTCACTGATCGCACCGCTAAATTGCTGCAAACCCTAAGATTCAAAAGCGGTTCCATGGTCATCATGTCGAGTTAGGGTTTTATTCTCCTAGAGGGTCCACAGAATTACCTGCATGTTCTTCCGAATACTTAAACTTGGAAAAAACGGGTTTCTGACATTCGTTCGAACTTTTTAACTTTGCCTATACAACATGTGAATACCCTTCGCCGCATGCTAAACAATACCTCGATTCTCCAGGAAAGACGATACATCAACGGTCATCTCGGGATCGGTCTACTCTAGATCTGAGTAAGACTCTCCACACTGAAAATCTTCAACTCAACTGGACCTGCGTCGGCGCATCAATCTGACGAATCACCTTCGTCTCTCAACTCGGGGTAGACTAGCTATCGTCTGTCGCATCTCTGCCTGGAAGCTCCAGCGATCTCAGCTCGTAAGCCCTGGAAGCGACATCCCATCATCTCAGCAACAGCTGGGTCACCTGTCTGCACGGTAGGCGACATCAAAATCTCTGAGGTATGCTGTATATCAACAGTCCTCTAGCAACTGGCAGCTCTATCAATGGCCCGATCATCCGGTGCAAAACCAAACACTCGCCTCATCCGAGTGGTCACAACATAAACGCTAACTCGAGACGTTCCCATATCACCAGAAAACACAATGGTCAGCCCTCGTCCATGACGAGCTCACCCTGACCGCAACACTAGCAGCAGCTCAATCCGCGCTCAAACACGATGACAGGAATCTCAATCGAGTATCGAAGAAAGTAGATTAACGGCATGAAAGGAAACGACAGATCCAGAATGGATACATGATCATAAGAAGGAACAGCATCAATGAAAGTATGATCATGGAAACGAACAGAATCAAGGATCTCAAATGGATGTATAATCATGGATACGAAGAGAATCACCGATCTCCAAATATGTACATCCTAAGGTTTCTTAAGCGGAGTATTGTATCGTAAATATGCCGCGGAACATACGTACGGTACGTCACTCTACTCAAGCTACCAACTCCATCAATCAGGGTCAACCTATGAAACGAAAGTTCGGGTCAAATACCCCCCGTTCAAGCCTAAGTTCCATAAGGTCAAGCCTAGGTTTCGAAATACATACCCGCCCTAGACTCCGCATAGTCAAACATAGACTCGAATCAAGGTTAAACCTAGCGCTCTGATACTAACTTTGTCACGACCCGAAAATATTAGCTCGTGACCAGCACTTGAATCACGCAACGTCTAGAGGCGTAACGGAATTCAAGTAAGCTAAAACCCAGAAATCTAAACCCTATTTTAAGAAAATAAAGGAGGTGGAGTTTTGAAATAAAGGTATAATGAAATCAAGTTTTCTTAAATGCATGGAAAAAGGGACATAAATGATGCAAATGAAATTTACTAGTTTGAAAACATGTTTCGTCTTTTAAAAATTGGGCAGCATCTCCTTTGTATATTTTGATCCAAAACCACATACATGATAAAATAAAGGCATCCCCAAGCGGGAGCTAGCTCTTCGCCAACCGGCGGATCACAACCACGTAAGACAGTATAAATATAAGTATACGACACCCAACGGCGAAGATCACCACAAAGATAAAGAAATAAGCAAGATATCAAAACCACAAGTAGCGGAAAATCTCTCGCTCTAAGTCTCGCAACCACAATCTCACTAAGTCTCATCACTTATACAATTTACTAATTTTGATTGATAGAGTTGACTAGATACAATATGAAATATAAATACAAGAGCGGGTACGATACAAATGTCCTACCTACCAATGCAAAACACCCGAATACAACTGTGTGCCAGCGAAGCCGCTACGGATCCATGCGGTCAACCTGCAAGAACTGTGGCACAACGGGGGTGAGTTGCCAACTCGTGAGTAGAAAAATATCTACAAGTAGAAATCGAATAAACAGTGACTCCTAGGTCAACTATATCATAAAGGTAATACTATGATATCTAGGGTGACCGGGTCATCATATGTGCCAACAATGTAATCAATACCTATATGTATGCGGATATAATCCAATAATATAATCAATGTAGGTATGCACGTAGACCTCGTCCAACCATATAATCAATGTATGTATGCATGTAGATCTCGTCCAACCAGATAATCAATGTATGTATATATGTGGATCTCATCCAACCATAATCAATGTATGTATGTATGTATGTATGTGGATCTCATCCAACCATAATCAATGTATGTATGCATGTGGATCTCGTCCAACCATATAATCAATGTCTGTATGCAAGTAAGTATGAGGATATAAATCAACCGTGTCCCTCGCGACACATCAAAATCATTGAACCTGGGTGTCCAACATCGACACCCGAAAATATCATGAAACCCGTGTCCAGCATCAACACGTAAATCCTCATATCTCGGGCTCCGTCAGTCCGGATGAGCCCACGGGCTCCGTCGGTCCAGATCTGCCCATATCATCTCTCGACTCCTGTCGGTATCCTCCGGATATCCACCAGGCCCAACCAAACACCGGTAGGTAGTAGTCTCTCTTCCAGGCTCACCGTCTGTATATACAGCATCCCTTTCTTGCCCCGGGTACAATACCGGGTCCACCATGTACCCGCAATCGGCCTCATCCGCCTCCTCAAATCGGGTTTCACATGTCATACGTCTCAGAACTGAGAAAACGCATGGTGGACGCACTGAAATATCATATTAAGAGAAACCGGGTTTTTAAAATAGTACATACTTTCTTTTGAAATAGCCACGGTTCTCAAATCCAGAAATCTCATGAAAATAGCATATCTCAATGCGTAAAATCATAAAGCATGATGTATGCGACATATGATAGAAATGTAAGCATATCCATATATCATGCAACATGGAACAGTAATATGCACATATCGAGGGAAAACCGCTCTTTTAAATGAATCCAGTTTTAAAATATATCATGCGGTTCCCGGATCTCCAAATCGAATGCAATACCGTATAAAGGTGCATATGTGTATATACACAAGTATGGACATACAAATGTGTATGTGCGCAAGTATGGTGTACAATATGTATGTACGCAAGCATAGTGTACAATATGTATGTGCGCAAGTATGGTGTACAATATGGATGTGCGCAAGTATGGTGTACAATATGTATATGCCCCAATATGGGTATGCAATGTGTATATGCGCAAGCATGGATGTACCAATGTATGTGTGCACCAATATGGATATACAAATGTGTATATGCGCAAGTATGGATGTATCAATGTATGTGTGCACCAATATGGATATACAAATATGTATATGCACAAGTATGTTATGCGAAGAGTCATATCATGATGCAGCAATCCTACTGTGTAGTGACATGGCAATTATCGATGATGAAGTGTGTGAGCCTACAATCTGTGTACGTGTAACATACGTATCATCGATAATGGTGCAGGTGTACTATCACAGGATTAAGTAATGCAATGCGAATAACATGAATGCAGCATAAGGTAAATCATATGCAAATGCTGACGGGTACACGTGTCTAACATGACCGAGTCGGTGAATCTATCAATCAGCATCTAGCCACACAACATCACGTACGGTATAATCCATCGTACGGCATCCTCTAGTCAAGGGTATGGATCAATCATCAAGTCAAACTCATCCTGCACGGAAAATCATCGTACGGCTGCATTAAGCTAACAAGGATCCTATCATCCTATAAGACGAGGAGGGTATGGACCTAATGTCACGTACGACCTAACATCCATGATTCACGACCTTCTATATATATACATATATCTATATACCTATGTCCCAGGTCACATCCATAACGATCTCATATAAGGGGACCGGCAGGGTATAAATCATCTCAATCGACTCGCATCCGTATACCAACATATCATCAAATCATCATATTCGTCTTATATTCTTTTCATCACATTTATATCTCACATCAAGTCGAGTTTACATAAACATTCTATCTCTACTATAAATCTAAGTATCTAATCTAACATACACACCCGAACCATACAATCAGATTTTTTAAGAAGCGAATCGTAGTTTTGAAAATAGGGGTTACGGTGTTTTTAAGAAAAAGATATCATTTGAAAATCCGTAACATCCCTCAAGGTATATATTTAAAAGATATATACGATTCTTCGGTTTAGAAAAAGGTATGATTCGGATGACACATCTACATCGACTATCTAGTCCTGCAGTACCCTAAACGGCAATATCGACAAACGTCATCCTCAAATTCTGTCAACCTACAATAGTCGTAACATATCACTTCTAACTATTCTCTAGTATCTAATATGGTTTCATAGCTATCTTCATTCTAACCCTAGTTTCCTAATTTAGGTTTCCTTAACCATATTCTATAAATCAGTTTCCATCAAAACTTTGCGGGGGTGCTATACGCCATCCACCCGACTTCCCCGGTAGATATAGATCTACTCACCGTAGTCTTCGCTTGTTGAAGTCGTTGATGCCACGCTCCGTCGCCTCGGAATCCACGCGAAGGTACCTACAATAACAACACATATCGCAACGCTATTAAAATCAAGTTCTAATATCCAATACGGCACGCGCCTTGCTCGTAGGTTAGAACCTATAGCATACGCGTACAAAATCAACCAAACAACACTTGTTGTTGATGTACGAACATCCCACAACCAAATACAAATCTGTCACGCCCCGCTTCCCAGTGTACGGCGAAGGGGACGCGATGAGGTCCACTACGTATATACTCAGAAGTACATACGCTAAGCCTATCTAAGCAATATAAAAGTAATCACAAGAGACAAGAGATATAAAAATAACAGCAACTTTATTTATTAACATTCTTTTGTACCATGCATGAATAGGAAATACAACTGAAGTAAAAATCGATGCCTAAACAATGGCATAACAGGAAATTAAAGGTGCTGAATGGAAATGTACAATGTCTAGAACTCGGGGTCTTCGAGGAACTGATCCAAGTCTCCACTGGTGGGCTCGATCTCTGCTGTGTCCAGATCACTTGATGACATTCAAAGTAGAAAGAAATAGAATGTTGTCAGCAAACAGGTCGCTCGGTAAGTCCCAAAATTAAGGGAGAAATAGAAAAGACAGAATAAAAATGTATCTTTTAAAGTTGTATAATATTGTAGAATATTGTGTTAACGCTGTTGTTTGTAGCCTGATACAGAAGGATGCTAGTGTATACGAGAGGGGTCTCTATATGCTAGAGACCAGGGCAAACTGAAAGTACAAGAAACCGTTATGCCACGGTACAACAGCAACATGATTCATGTTAGGTGTCTTAATCTTACTGTCCCGTGCCACTTTTAACACCTTCCGTACCAATCTACCCCTTAAACCCCGTAGTGTTTTGATTGTATTGTTATATTGTATTGTATAAGTTGTATAGTTGGATGACTGACCGAAACTATGATATCAGTAACGGATGTAAACTGGATTCATGTAAAAGGAAAGTGTATCCATGGTTTGGTTCAGTCAAGTTGAATAGATTGATAACTGGATTCATGGATTCGTGTGTTCATGTTGAATTGTAATATTATAGATTTAGAGATTGACTTGAATCATATTCAAGTCAGATTAATCAGACTCAAACCCGAGTCGGACAGTAGAAATGTAAATCGAAGTTCTATAATTACTAGGGTCCTTAGGGTAATTTATAAAACTTGAGGAGTTTTATGTAAAAATACTTTTGTATAGTTTTCAAGATACACCCCAAGTATTTATTATTCGTCTTTAGAGTTGTAATGAGGGTGGATTTTATATTGTGACATTTCTAGTGAAAATATCCTCGTTTTATATAAATAAAGGTATTTATCTTTAATATTGATTTGTTTGAAGTTCATGGTATTTTAATGTAAAATTTATTCTTGTGATTTTTAGAAAAAGGTGAAATATTTATATTATAACCAAATAGATATTTAAATGATAAATATACATATATTTATATAAAAATAATTTTAATAAATATTTTATATTCCAAAAATCTCATTTTCTTAAGATGTCGTATTTTAAACCTTTCGAGACCGAATGCTCCTTGCGGAGGTCTGAATCTCGCACTACTAAGCCCGAGGGTGCACGATAAACCGTACTATCCCGAACGGGTTCCCCAAAATGGGTTGTAGCGGCGCTTTGCAAAGATTTATAAATACTAATCCTTTAGAATACGGTTTTATTAAGTAAAAGGTATTTATTTGCAAAAGTCGATTTTCCGTATTTTAGATTCTAGGGTTTTCTAATTCAACTAGACTATTTCTAAATGGTCTAAACAACAAGTTGTTAGATGCCTCAAATCGCCTCTTCACCGCCAATTGTGGCCAGGTAAGTACAAGTGAAGAAAGGAGGGATCCGCTCACGATTCATCGTGAGACGGGCCTTTTAAAATTACCTTTCTCATTTGCCTAGTCTAGACACCACAAAGTCAGGTTTAGATAAACGACCGATGTCCACAACTTATCGTATTTTCCTAATAAGAGATCTTTATTTAAAAGTGTATCAAAGCTAAAACTTTTTGGAATGGTTTTATTAAGAATATGGTATTTAAATGAAAGTATTGTTTTATCGTATTCTAAGTTTTCAAGGTAGCGTGTTATGTTTGCATATGAGTGTGTGAGGAGGTAGCTCATTACCTCGTGATCTACTTTAAGGTATAGCAATGTTAAGGGGGTTTAAATGTGAAAACGAAATATTGTGGTATTTAAGTGAAAAATACGATATATTGAAAAAGCTATCATTTCATGTGAGGAAACTTGTTTAAATTATTTGTTAAGTGTTTAATAGTCAACAATAAGATATTTAAGCATGATGGAATTGGTGATAAGTGAGATTTTATAGAAAACCGAATCGGAAATCGGATTTGTTCCGATTCCGTCGGGTTTTGTAAATTCGTATTTTAGAAAAGAATAGAGAGGTAGAATTTGGGGACTTACGGGTTTGGACAACACTAGAGAGTGGTAAGGAAGAAGAGGGTTCACCGGTGCGTCGATTCGTCGCCGAGAGTTCCTAGCACGATCACCGGAAGTTCGCCGTCGATTTCGTCAGGGCTTCGCCTTTCGCTCGTTTTCAAAGAACACAATATTTTCTTGAGATTTTGAGAGAGTGGGCACAGAATTTTGGGATGAGAGGGTAGGAGGTAGGGGTGTATTTATAGGGTTAGGCTAGGATTAGGGTAGGTGTAGGGTTTTTAATTAAAAATGTAAAAAGAAATATGAAAAATCATTAAAATTTGGAGTAAAAGAGGTATTCAAAGCCCTCTAGAAACGATCTGCACAATTAAAGTATGCAGGAGAGTGGAGAAGACCAAGGGGCGCAACTTTGCAGTTGGAGACTCGGCCGTCCGGCCGAGTCCGGCCGGCTGCGCCGGCCCGAGTCGGCCGGTCCGCCGGCCAAGTCAGGCCGAGTCGAGAGTGCAGGAGGTGGGGGGTCGCCGGGGGTAGCTACTGGTACTTCTAACTTTTCATGGGTAGTGGGGTTTTTGTGAGAAAATACGTGTTGACTGTTGGTATTCCAGAAATTTTAAAACAAAATAATATTAAAAATAATGTGGGGCAGGGGATTTGAACTCTGGTGGCTTGGTTCAGCAGTGCAAGGTATTACCAATGAGCTACAAGCTCCTTCTTGTAATTATGGTGTGAAATAAATACTTAAAGAGATATCAGCAACATTAAACACTCCAAGTATACTTTGAATTTAAATCAATTCTTTGTACATTAAAAATGGAGTTGTTACAGTCTACCCTCCTTACAAAAATTTCGTCCTCGAAATTTACAACTTTTATTTGAGAACTAGTTTACAAAGAGGTGTGGATATCTAGTACGCATTTCATCCTCCCTTTCCCAAGTGGACTCTCCTGGAGTGTCTTTCCTCCACATCACTCGGACCAAGTTAACTTCCTTGTTCCGAAGTGTCTTCACTTTCTTGTCCAGGATCTCCACAGGCTGTTGCTCACAAGACAAATCGGGCTGTATCGTGAGCTCGGAATGATCGAGAACATGGCTGGGGTCACTCACATACCTTCTAAGTTGGGATATGTGGAACACGTTATGCACTCTTTCCAATGAAGGTGGAAGCGCTAAGCGGTATGCCACTTCATCGACTCGTTCGAGTATGTCGAACGGTCCAATATATCTCGGACTTAGCTTACCCCGTCTTCCAAATTGGATCACTCCGCGTTTCGGAGATATCTTCAAGAACACATGATCTCCTGGCTGGAACTCCAGATGACGTCTCTTTGCATCAGCCCAGTGCTTCTGTCGATCTTGGGCTATGCGCATCCTTTCCCTGATAGTACGGACCGCATCAACAGTCGCTACTATCATCTCTGGTCCAAGAAGTTCCCTATCTCCGATGTCGTCCCAACTTAATGGCGATCGACACTTCCTTCCATACAATGCTGCAAAAGGTGCCATTCCTATGCTTGCTTGGTAGCTGTTGTTGTACGAGAACTCCACAAGATGTAGGTGATCTTCCCACGATCCTTTGAAGTCTAACATACATGCTCTGAGCATATCCTCCAAGATCTGAATAGTTCGTTCCGACTGACCATCTATTTGTGGATGATAAGCCGTGCTGAAGTTCAGACTTGTTCCCAAGCTTGCTTGCAGACTCTGCCAAAATTGTGATCGGAACCTGGTGTCACGATCGGAGACAATGCAGACCGGTACTCCATGAAGTCTCACAATTTCCTGTATGAGTTCATGGGTATCAGAGATAGTACATTATGAAGAGTTTAAATCTTTAAATAGATTATTACCTCCATGTACTTCTTTGTTAGTGTCTCAGTTGATTGGCCAACTCGAAATGGGATGAAGTGAGCCGACTTTGTGAGTCGATCCACAGTGACCCATACGGTATCGTTACCTTTTGTGCTGCGAGGAAGAGCAATCACAAAATCCATCGTGATGTGTTGCCACTTCTATTCTGAGATTGGTAACGGTTGAAGTAATCCAGCAGTCCTGTGATGTTCAGCCTTTACTTGCTGACACACCAAGCATTTTGCGACGCTTCTGGTTACTTCACGCTTCATTCCATGCCACCAATAATTCTGACGTAGATCTTTGTACATTTTGGTACCTCCAGGGTATACTGAGTAGGGAGAGCTGTGAGCTTCTTTCATTAACTCTTCCCGAACAGTACCTTTTGGTACACACAATCTGCTGCCGTATCTCAAAGATTCGTCTTCATGAATGATGAAGTCTGTTCTGAGTCCATTCTCCACTTGTTCTCTGATCTTTTGCAACTTAGCATCACTTGCTTGGGCTGCTTTGATCTAATTGACAATGGTTGATTGAACTTGTAAATTCTTCAAACTTAAAGCATTACCTGGCATGACTACTTCAATCTCCATCTGATGCAAGTCTTGTTGAAGCTTCCACTGAGCGGTGAGATTCATTGCCAATGGTTGGCGACTAAGTGCATCAGGTACCACATTCACCTTTCCTGGGTGATATTGCAAGTTGATGTCAAAATCCGCCATGAGTTCTAACCATCTTCTCTGCCGCATATTCAACTCTTTCTGAGTAAACACGTACTTCAGGCTCTTATGATCTGTGTAGATGTTCACTCGTTCACCAAGTAGATAATGGCGCCAAATCTTGAGAGCAAAGATGACGGCTGCCAATTCCAAATCATACGTCGGATAATTGTGCTCATGAATCTTCAGCTGTCTTGAAGCATAAGCCACAACTTTACCGTGCTGATGTAGAACACATCCTAATCCCTTACCGGCTGCATCGCAATGCACTTCGAATCCTCCAGATTGATCCGGTATAACGAGAATAGGTGCTGATGTCAACCTTGACTTGAGTTCTACGAAACCTTGTTCGCATGCTTCTGACCACACAAATTCTTCATCTTTACGTGTGAGCTTGGTCAGGGGTGTTGCTATCTTCGAAAATCCTTCAATGAATCTTCTATAATATCCAGCTAAGCCTAAGAAACTCCGAATACCCTTCACTGACTTTGGTGTAGGCCATTCGCTAACTACTAAAACTTTTGCTGGATCCACCGAGATTCCTTCTCCTGATACGATATGTCCAAGAAAACCAACTTGCTTTAGCCAAAACTCGCACTTGCTGTACTTGGCATAGAGCTGATGTTGTCGAAGAGTTTCCAGGACAATTCGTAGATGTTCTACATGCTCTTTCCGATTCTTAGAATACACCAGGATGTCGTCGATGAAGATGACAACAAACTTGTCTAAGTACTCCCGGAAAACTTGATTCATTAGGTTCATGAATATTGCGGGTGCGTTGATCACTCCAAATGGCATCACGAGAAATTCGTAATGTCCATAGCGAGTTCTGAAAGCTGTTTTGTGAATATCAGTTTCCTTGACCTTCACCTGATGATAACCTGAACGAAGATCCAATTTAGAGAAAACACAAGATAGACTTAGCTGATCGAATAAATCGTCGATGCGCGGAAGTGGATACTTGTTCTTTAGTGACTTCATTCAAGGCTCTGTAATCGATGCACATTCTGTATGAACCTTCCTTCTTCTTCACAAGTAGTACAGGTGATCCCCAACTTGAAGTGTTGGAACGAATCCATCCTTTCGCCAGTAATTCGTCCAACTGTATTCGGACTTCCTTCAAACCTTCCGGACTTAAACGATGGGGTGCTTTGATCACCGGTTGTGCTCCTGGTACTAAATCAATACTGAATTCAAGAGCTCGATCGGGAGGCAAACCTGATATATCGTCAGGAAATAAATCGTCGAACTCTCGAACCACATCTGGTCTTGATTCTTCCTCCGCTTGAGCTGCTGCAACTACTGCTTCTCTTGGCTTCACTTTGTAAGTACTAGGCTCCAGTGTACGGTCTGCGCTTTTGAAATAGAAGACCAGATGGTCTGGAATCTCGAATACTACCCTCCTTTGACGATAGCCAATGGTAGCATAAAAAGTTCCAAGCCAATCCATTCCTAGAACCACATCAAAGTTCGGTATGTCCAGCACTTTGAAGTCAGCATAAAACTCTCTGCTGCAGACGATGACTGGACACAAACGGTATCCCATGGTTGCCTTTAGAACGCCATTTCCTGAACTGACATTCCAGCTGGATACAAGCGGTGAGACTGGAATCGCATGGGTTCGGACAAACCATTGCGACATAAAGCAGTGAGATGCTCCAGTATCAAACAGTGCTAGTGCAGGGATTGAGGATACTAAGATTGTACCTAAGGTATGTGGGATATGTTTTAGGTATAGAGAAGTGTGTAGATAAACAAGACTAAAGAAAAGTTTGAGAAGAAAAGTTTACCAGTGATGACTTGGCCAGTGGCCTCAGCTTCTTCCATTGACATAGTGAAAGCCTGGCGCCTTGGTACATTCCTCCTGGCCTGAGGAGCATTCCTCGGAACGTTCCTTTGAGCTTGATGGAACTGACGAGAAGGTGGTGCAGCTGTGGTCCTCTGGGTGGTGCAGGTAGTGCAAGTCTGGGAGCAGGTGCTTGAAGAGCTGGTCGCTGCGGATAGATAACTGCTGGCCTGGGTGCAGCAACTGGGTTTTGCTTTTGGGGACAAGACCCAATATCATGAGCAGCTGAGCCGCAGATCAAGCAAAGATAGTTGGCTCGCAGGCAGTCTTTCATCATATGTCCAGTTCTCTTGCAGTAGGTACAAAAGGCTGGGCTGGGATGGTTGTTCTGTACTCTGGGTCGCCTTGGCACAAAAGATGGCCTGGACGAGGCTCCTCCTGCCATCTGATTAATACGCTTAAATCCAGCAGATTGAGGTCTTCCCCTCGCTTTTACCACTGCCTCATAACGGCGGGCAGCTTTCAGAGCCGATTCATGAGTCGGAAAATCTCCTGTAGCCAGTGCAGCCTGGATTTCCGAATCCAAACCTTGTTGAAAGCGACGGGCTCTGATCTCATCCGTCGGTATAAAGTGTGCCGCAAATCTGTTAAAAATATTTTGTTAGCTGTGTAATATGTGATAAAAATTTCGAATTATTGAGACATATCTTACCGACTGAGCATGGTGAACTCAGCGTCATACTCATCTACTGACTTGGTCTACATCGAACCTTGTTGTAGATGGATGAACTGCTGTTCCATATCGAACCTGGCAGTCTCAGGGAAGTACTTAACGTCGAACATGTCGCGGAAAGTCTTCTATTCGATAGGTTGTTCAAGACGGCTTTCTTCCGCCTTCCACCAGTTGCGAGCATTGTCCGTGAGCTGCAGCTTCACCACACGAACCCAAGCTATGTCTGGCACTTGTGCTGCCGCCAGATCATCCTCTATGCTCTGTGCCCATTCCTCAGCTTCAAGTGGGCTTTCCTTTCCGGAAAACTGTTTGGGGTGTAAAGCCCTAAATTGCTTTACCCCAGATGCCTCTGCCTCGGGACGGTTCATTAAAAGAGCAGTCTGCTGCTGCTGTCCCTCTAGGAGGCTTCGGATTGCCTCAAGTAGAACCGTCTGCTCGTTGATCGGAGCAGGGACGACAGGTGTGAGTGGTAGGGCTGGAGGTTTGTTGTTGACATTGGTGCTGGTGTTGCTCGGAGAATCCATAACCTTGAAGAAAAATTTGGGTTAGGACAGATTCAAAATATTTTAAATGATAAGATTCAATGAATATGAAATTGTAAGATTCAAAAAACATGAATTGTAAAGAATGTTTTAGTTGCTGGTTCTTGTGTTATATTGCTTAGGTTGTTCACGCAGAACAGAACTGCATAGTATGGTTCTATACAGCTCTGACCTGCATGGGCCACCTGTTAGTTATATGTATGCCCTAGAGGCCATTACTATACATAGGATGTATATTGTAGTGGATGCTTGGACATATATAGGGAGGACTTTCTTGCTCGACATGATAGTATGCTATCTGGTTGCTCTTTACCTTAACATGTATCCTGATTGTCTCTCTGTTACATGTTGGTAAAGCCCTTAGGATGTGTACTTGTGTAACGTTTGGAAAATCGTTTCGGTGAAATTTCAAAAAAACGGTAAAATAAGGGGGTTTTCTGTAAAAAGGTCAAAATGCAAATATCTTTATTATAAAATTAAATATACATATTCTAGTTATGTAATTGCTAGTATTTGGTGTTTATTGAGCCACTGCTGAAATTTCAAATTTTCTGAAAAATTTTCCGAAATTAATTATTTTAATATTATTTTAAGCCAGTAAGAAAATACATTAAATTAGCGATAAATACAAATTTAAATGGGCTAATTTTAATCTTTAAAATCATGTTAATTAAAATCTAGTTGTAATATAATTTTTTAGTATTTCATTTTAAGTTTTAATTGGTTTATTTTATGGAAAACAAAAATATAGTTATTTTGAACTAAAACTTGCAAATATGGTATTGTGGGGGGTCTTTTTGCATAGAATTTTTTTGTAAAGTCTCTCACACTCACCCTCACTCCCCTTGTCCGGCCCCACACTATTGTAGCAGCCCAAGAATTTTATTTTCCTCTTTTTGACCTTAAATCATGTGAGAAATGGGTTAAAATAAGGTTTTTATATATAGTAAAGTAGGTGGAGGTATTATGGTAATTGGGAGGGGCTTTGACTTGGATCTTTTGGCATCATCCCCTCACCTTTCCCCCCCTCTTCCTCTGCTGAAACCAGCAGCAGCAGCCCCCCCCCCCATTTCTTCTTCTCTTTTCTCTTCAAAATTCCATCAAAAAAAATCATCCAAAATGCTTCAAAAATTCCACAAAATCAAAATCTAATCCCTACCCATTTTTACTTGACCATTCTAGTATGGATCTTGGTGAAGGGAAGCATGTTTGGGAGGCTAGATTTGTGCTAGATTTCAAGATGATTGTGGGGGTAAATTCTTAACCTTATGTCTAATTGTTGTTTGAATACTTTAAATCTAGCATAATTAGTTAATAGTTTGGGATTAATTGAATGTTTTGAAAAATATAGTAAGGGTTTGTGATTTCAATTAGGGTTTTTATCATATCATTAGGGATGCAAGATTTAGTTTAACATCTTAATGTATGTAAAACCTAGTTTGGTTGATTAAATTGCACTTGTTATATGTAATTTGTCCAAATTGCTTAAATTGCAAACTAGGTTTTTGTAAACCTTGAATTTGATTAAGAGAAAAATGTAATTAGGTTTTTCTTACTTCATTAACATTATTAAGTGTGGTTTAATGTCTTTAGTTCATGAAAATCCTAGCTAAATTGTTGTTTGTGCATTTTTGCTATAAAATTGTTAAAATTTGGATATATTGTAAACTAGAATTTTGGGGCTAAAGAAATTTAATGAGATTAAATAATGGAAATGGTTTTTATGACTTATTTAAGATGTTTAATAAGTATTATGGCCATTAAATTTGTTCAAACATCGAGTTTTGTACTAAAACGGGTAATTTGTGCTTGCTAGATTTTCGGAAAAATGGCTTTTAAAGTGAATTTGGGGTTTTTGTGAATTTTAAGCTATTTTATATTATAATTAGTACTTGTGATTGTAAAAATGAGTGTGTTTAGGTTTTCTCGATGGTTTGGCGTTTGTACGCGGACGTTGAGGGTTTTTGGGTTGATTTGTGAAAGCAACCATAGGTTTTGACTTATGTGGGTTTCGTGTGTCGTTTTGGTCATGAGTCGGATTATAATGCGATACAGTGCGTTATGATATGTAGGTACCCATGTGGACTTCGAGACGACAAGCAAGCGCGTGGCGACGTCGGCACCGGCGAGTGAGGACCAGGTGAGTAGATTTATATCCACGGGGAGAAGTCGGGTGGATGGCGTATAGCACCCCCGCAGTTCGTGGTGATGTATACGAATACGTATACACACATATATATTGTTTATATATTGTTTGAGTATATTGATGATAATATGGATATTTGGTGTTCTTGGATATTTAGTGTCGCGAAACCCTAGAGTAGTGGTCGCACCACACATGCACACACCAACCCATACTTGCATACTTTCTTCTTTCATTTGTGCTTATACGGGAATATATAGTTATGTGTTCACATGGGTATGGGACTATGTGTTCACATACGGATTTGAGGATGATACTTGGGTTTGAGATGAGTCGATGAGATTTGTATTGAGGTTGTGAATTCGGTGATATGGCAGGATTCGTATTTGAGATACGACATGACGTTGTAGCGGGTCCTTGACGTAGTGTTTCACACGCGTCCATGCATACTTAGGCGGTATCAGTATTGTACTAGACGTAGATCAGTACCCTGATCATGATATTTGATAAAGAGGATACCAGGTGAATAGTATGATGAATGTGATATTGACCCGTACCCAGATTTGGGATGCCGTACGACGGATTTACGTACGAGCTATATTGATGATTGATCCGCACTCTTGACTTGGGATGCCTGATTATAGATATGGTATCGGATATGATATTATTGAGGCGGGATCACCGACTATACATATATAGGTATGTATATGTATCGACTCAGATGATAGGCGGTTTCCTTACCTGTAGTTCAGCTTGTTAGTTCAGTCGTATAGTTTAGTATAGTTGTTAGATTAGATTAGACTCCTACCTATTTCAAAACTAGCGGATCGTGGGTATTTTAAAAGACAGGTCAAGAGATCTACGGATATTTCAAAAAACGTATCCTTTCTTAAAAACCACCGTAGCCCCTATTTTCAAAACCCCGCGATTCGTGTTATTTCAAATGGCACCATTGTTTAATATTTAGCTCCCGCTCATTTTGGTTGCTCGCTCCGCATCGCATACTTACATTGTTATTTCATATTGCATTGTTGACATCATGCTGTTAGGACACCGGCACCATTACCGATGATGCGTATGTACCACGTACACTTACTTGCCGGCTCACACACATCTTCATCGGTAATTGCCATGTCACGTACACCTTAGAAAATATTATTGCTTGACATAGCCTGTTAGCTAATAGTTTAGACATGATATTAGTGTACTTGCCTTATATGTTAGTTTAGACATTGTAGTTATTACCTGCTACTTCATGCATACTGTTATTCATTGTTATGCCGCATTCATGGATTCTCATGCATATATTCACTATTTTACGTGTTATTGAGCTTTTGGATTCGGATTTCCATGAGATTTTCTGGATTTGGAGGAAAACCGCAAAAACATAAATAAACCTTTTCTCTCTTTTAAAATAAAAAGTGCGGTTTTCCCATGGTGTATGAGTCGTCCTCCATGAGTTTGCTGATGGATTTCGAGACCCGATTCGAGGAGTGGAGGAACCGTTTCGGGTACATGGTGGACCCGGTGCGGTACCCCGGGGTAAGAGGATCGTGTTGTTGACGTTGAGCCTGGCAGGGGAGCACTACCGACCGGTGATTTTTCTCGACGCGTCGGATATCCGGAGGATACCGTCGTGGTCTTGAGATGGATGGTAGGGGCCGGTCTGGATTGACGGCGCCCTAAATATTGTGATTGAGATATTGAGATTTTGAGATATTGAGGTACAGAGATTGTGATACAGAGATATCGAGATATTTGGACACTTGTTTTGTGTCGATACTGGGCACTGTTTTATGCTGATTTCATTTATGGTATCTCACTTTTAAAATACAGAAATCTCACTGATTTATGAAAGCGGTTTTCTTCAGTACATGCATTCTGTTTCATGCATTCATACATTGCTACCTGAGGCACTGACACGGGCACTTGGATTTACACTTGGGTTAGATATTTGCCCTAACCATTGTTATGGGTTGCTGGTTATATATTTGAGGATATATTATGATCATTGACCTAGGATTGCGTTATTTATGCGATTTCTTTTCGTAGATGTTTTTCTATTCACGAGTTGGCAACTCACCCACGTTGTGCCCCAGTTTCTTGCAGGTTTGCCGTACAGGTTTCATTACGGCTTTGCGGGCATAGTTTCCTTCGGGTGATTTGCTAGTAGGTGGGTTTACTTGTATCGTACCCCCATTATATATCTTGTATATCATTATTCTGTTGTATCTAGAAGTTCCATCAACCAAACATGTATTTATTTTTGAGATAGATACCAGTGATGTTATTCTTTTGACCTTAGAGTCGCGCGTTGTATTTCTGTGGATTTCTTGTTGTTTTGCGTTTCCTTTTGAATTTTGATCCTCGCCGTTGGCGTTGTATATTATATTGCTTGTGTGGTTGTGACCGTCGATTGACGAAGAGCTAGCTCCCGCTTGGGAATGCCTTTTTATTGATTTCGTATACTATTCATGTTGTATCCCGTTTGGGGGCCAGTATTTACAAAGGAGACTCTGCCGGAATTTTCGGGAAATATTTGATGTTTTTTTTTAAACCGCATAATTCGGCTAATGCTATTAAACTACTTGTTTTAAATTGGTTTTCCTTCACTCTACTACTTTTCTTGGTTAGGATTTCTGGGTTTTCGGCTTACTTAGATTACGTACGCCTCGAGACGTTCGTAGTTTAAGTGCCGGTCATATTCCATACTTTCGGGACGTGACAACTTGACTACCTGGACTATGATGCGGATCATACTAGTGGGGACATGGTAGTCCATAAGTACATCCTTCAAAGTCCCTAGTCGTGGGTGCATCGAGACAGGGCATCGATATACCAGTGTAGACTAGCGTATACCTTCTCGACCTATACAGATGGGCGATGGATGATCCCATATACATTGGTGTTTGACATCAGAGATGATTTACGGGTGCTCAGTGGAGACTGGGTACACTGGACGGACTCGCCGAGAACTCCCAGATGGTATTATACCTTACGTCAGATGGCAGTTCTCTGGTGACACTGGTACAGGTTAGTCTGTAGACCCGAGATCGTCATAGAGTCTTGTGTGATTCCCACTGTGCTTTGATTTCCACCTTACCACGTCCAAGAGGGCGTGCAAAACGGTGGTTTTTGGGTACAGTCCCGAATCACATGGAGGCAATGAGCGATAGAAGGGGGGATTCGTCTCTCCCGGTATAGGGAGTTGATGTTGCGCTATGTTCGATTGGCTATAACCGGAAATCCCTGGCCAGGGTTGCTGAGATTTATTGGTAAGTGTTACCAGTAGTTTCTCGAACTGTTATAGACCTCATATCGACACGATTTATCGAAATACTGGGGTCTAACGTTTACCACCCCTAGGCGAGATATGCGACATATCAGACGATCAGACCAGACTGTACGGTAAGTGTTACTGGTTGGATTCACAGGAGTGTGAGCGGGCTTGCTCGTCGATCTTCTGATCGCTCAATACCCGGGTGGCCGTTACGTTTAGCAGACCGCTTGCGGCTTGTGGGTGTTTGATATGATCATCACCTGCTGCCGGTGTATTGACGAGTCTTTAGAGTCCTACACAGAGGTTTCGTGGTTCAAGCGAAACGAAATAGGAGCACATATGAGATATGTGCGGGACCGAGAATAATGCGTGTATGTGATACCGTATTCTATTCTCGCGATGAATGTATCGATTGGTTGTATGCGATATAACCTAGTTATCGAATCGAGGATTGATTCGATAAGTCGATACATCGGATATTAGTCGGTCATATGCGATATGACCGGATCGTTAAATCAAGTGTTGATTTAATGATTTAATGTATAATTATATATTTGATATATTACTTTGCATTAACTAGTATTTGTTCACTTTAGATGGATTTTCTCACTTGATGTGCACAAGTTGTATATGTGATATATTTTTGTGCACTTGTTTGTATCATGTTTGATGATACATGCAAACATGGGTGTGTGTAAGACTTAAACTATGTTTAGTTGATGGTTTAGGGTTTTTACTTGTTTATTCATTCTTTTTATTTATTTTTGGCAAAATATAACATGGTGGATTTCTTTGTTTGATACTTGAAGCTTTTTGAAGCTTTGAAAAGTCTAGCTAGTTTGTCTTTTGCCTTAACCCTAACCATTCAACTAAACCCTAGTTTATTCTCTACACTAAACCATGGTTGCAAATATGATAAGAATCACTTTATTTTCTATTTTGATAATTCTTATCATATTCTTTTTCTTCTTCTTCTTCTTTTTCAAGAAGAAAGAAGCTTGCTAGCTTCAATGGTGACTTGAGAAAAAGAGTGGGAAATCCAATTCTAAAGTGAACCCACTTCCTATTTCTTCATGCTCTACTACTTGCCAAGTAGTATAGGGTGTTTTCTTCACAAGTTTCATGACTTGGTGAAGTTGGAGCTTGATCTTGAGTTGCCTCGACGTAGATCATCTTCGGCATCGAAGTCGACGATCTAGCCCGATCATTTCTTCGACGAAACCATTACTAGAGTCCGGGATCCGATGATCGCAGAGGAGGAACATCAACGCGGAGCTATGGAGGTGGAGGACCGGATCTACAAAGGTTGTATTTCCGTTCACTCTTAATTAAGTTGTTAACTAGCATCTTTATCGCCTTACCTCTAGTCAACGATCCGCATTAGGGTTTCTCGGCACATAGAAAATTTTGAATTTGGCATGGTTGATGCCTTGTGAGACCACTAAAGTGTGCCTAGGAACCCTACACCACCAACAAAACCTGTCACGTTCCGCTTCCCAGTGTAAGGCGAAGGGGACGCGACGAGGTCCGCTACGTATATACTCAGAAGTACATACGCTAAGCCTATCTAAGCAATATAAAAGTAATCACAAGAGACAAGAGATATAAAAATAACAACAACTTTATTTATTAACATTCTTTTGTACCATGCATGTAAAGGAAATACAACTGAAGTAAAAACGATGCCTAAACAATGGCATAACAGGAAATTAAAGATACTGAATGGAAATGTACAATGTCTAGAACTCGGGGTCTTCGAGGAACTGATCCAAGTCTCTACTGGTGGGCTCGATCTCTGCTGTGTCCAGATCACCTGACGACATTCAAAGAAAAAAGAAATAGAATGTCGTCAGCGAACAGGTCGCTCGGTAAGTCCCAAAGTTAAGGGACAAATAGAAAAGACAGAATAAGAATACATCTTTTAAAGTTGTATAATATTGTAGAATATTTTGTTAACACTGTTGTTTGTAGCTTGATACAGAAGAATGCCAGTGTATACGAGAGGGGTCTCTATATGCTAGAGACCAGGGCAAACTGAAAGTACAAGGAACCGTTATGCCACGGTACAACAGCAACAGGATTCATGTTAGGTGTCTTAATCTTACTGTCCCGTGCCACTTTTAACACCTTCCGTACCAATCTACCCCTTAAACCCCGTAGTGTTTTGATTGTATTGTTATATTGTATTGTATAAGTTGTATAGTTGGATGACTGACTGAAACCATGATATCAGTAACGGATGTAAACTGGATTCATGTAAAAGGAAAGTGTATCCATGGTTTGGTTCAGTCAAGTTGAATAGATTGATAACTGGATTCATGGATTCGTGTGTTCATATTGAATTGTAATATTATAGATTTAGAGATTGACTTGAATCATATTCAAGTCAGATTAATCAGACTCAAACCCGAGTCGGACAGTAGAAATGTAAATCGAAGTTCTATAATTACTAGGGTTCTTAGGGTAATTTATAAAACTTGAGGAGTTTTATGTAAAAATACTTTTGTATAGTTTTCAAGATACACCCCAAGTATTTATTATTCGTCTTTAGAGTTGTAATGAGTGTGGATTTTATATTGTGACATTTCTAGTGAAAATATCCTAGTTTTGTATAAATAAAGGTATTTATCTTTAATATTGATTTGTTTAAAGTTCATGGTATTTTAATGTAAAATTTATTCTTGTGATTTTTAGAAAAAGGTGAAATATTTATATTATAACCAAATAGATATTTAAATGATAAATATACATATATTTATACAAAAATAATTTTAATAAATATTTTATATTCCAAAAATCTCATTTTCTTAAGATGTCGTATTTTAAACCTTTCTACACTGAATGCTCCTTGCGGAGGTCTGAATCTCGCACTACTAAGCCCGAGAGTACACGATAAACCGTACTATCCCGAACGGGTTCCCCAAAATGGGTTGTAGCGGCGCTTTGCAAATATGTATAAATACTAATCCTTTAGAATACGGTTTTATTAAGTAAAAGGTATTTATTCGCAAAAGTCGATTTTCTGTATTTTAGATTCTAGGGTTTTCTAATTCAACTAGACTATTTCTAAATGGTCTAAACAACAAGTTGTTAGATGCCTCAAATCGCCTCTTCACCGCCAATTGTGGCCAGGTAAGTACAAATGAAGAAAGGAAGGATCCGCTCACGATTCATCATGAGACGGGCCTTTTAAAATTACCTTTCTCACTTGCCTAGTCTAGACACCACAAAGTCAGGTTTAGATAAACGACCGATGTCCACAACTTATCATATTTTCCTAACAAGAGATTTTTATTTAAAAGTGTATCAAAGCTAAAACTTTTAGGAATGGTTTTATTAATAATATGGTATTTAAATGAAAGTATTGTTTTATCGTATTCTAAGTTTTCAAGGTAGCGTGTTATGTTTTCATATGAGTGTGTGAGGAGGTAGGTCATTACCTCGTGATCTACTTTAAGGTATAGCAATGTTAAGGGGGTTTAAATGTGAAAACGAAACATTGTGGTATTTAAGTGAAAATACGATATATTGAAAAAGCTATCATTTCATGTGAGGAAACTTGTTCAAATTATTTGTTAAGTGTTTAATAGTCAACAATAAGATGTTTAAGCATGATGGAATTGGTGATAAGTGAGATTTTATAGAAAACCGAATCGGAAATCGGATTTGTTCCGATTCCGTCGGGTTTTGTAAATTCGTATTTTAGAAAAAAATAGAGAGGTAGAATTTGGGGACTTACGGGTTTGGACAACACTAGAGAGTGGTAAGGAAGAAGAGGGTTCACCGGTGCGTCGATTCGTCGCCGAGAGTTCCTAGCACGATCACCGGAAGTTCGCCGTCGATTTCGTCAGGGCTTCGCCTTTCGCTCATTTTCAAAGTACACAATATTTTCATGAGATTTTGAGAGAGTGGGCACAGAATTTTGGGATGAGAGGGTAGGAGGTAGGGGTGTATTTATCGGGTTAGACTAGGGTTAGGGTAGGTGTAGGGTTTTCAATTAAAAATGTAAAAAGAAATATGAAAAATCATTAAAATTTGGAGTAAAAGAGGTATTCAAAGTCCTCTAGAAACGATCTGCACAATTAAAGTATGCAGGAGAGTGGAGAAGACCAAAGGGCGCAACTTTGCAGTTGGAGACTCGGTCGTCTGGCCGAGTCCGGCCGGCGGCGCCGGCCCGAGTCGATCGGTCCGCCGGCCGACTCGGCCGAGTCAGGCCGAGTCGGGGGTGCAGGAGGTGGGGGGTCGCCGAGGGTAGCTACTGGTACTTCTAACTTTTCATGGGTAGTGGGGTTTTTGTGAGAAAACACGTGTTGACTGTTGGTATTCCAGAAATTTTAAAACAAAATAATATTAAAAATAATGTGGGGCAGGGGATTTGAACTCTGGTGGCTTGGTTCAGCAGTGCAAGGTATTACCAATGAGCTACAAGCTCCTTCTTGTAATTATGGTGTGAAATAAATACTTAAAGAGATATCAGTAACATTAAATACTCCAAGTATATTTTGAATTTAAATTAATTCTTTGTACATTAAAAATGGAGTTGTTACAAAATCCAAATAACAAGAATTAGCATTTCAAAATACGGAAAACATATCCAAAATCACACTAAAAAGCTCCCAGATTTTGACTCAGGTCAAATAAAGCCAAGCAAACAAGTCTAGGGTGATGTATATTGTGTATTTGAGCTATTGGACCAACCCCGTCACCACACCACACCAAGTGGCCGGCCACCTACCCCTAAAATCCGGCCTCCTCGGCCCCCCTGGCTCCTATGGGCTTCGTTTTGTCATGGTGGTCTCCTATGGTCACAAATGGGTCCCTGGTGTTGTTTGCTAAACTCAGAAAGTCCCCGGGTTGCTCCAGATTTCCCTGCACACCTTAAAACTCACAAAACCGACATGAAAAGTTCTGTTTTTTTTTCTTCCGTATTTTGGGTTTCAGTTGGTTTGGTCTGGGTTTCTATCAATTGAGAGGGGTTTAAGGTCATCACTAGGCCTCAATTCACAATCACAACTCAAATCAAACCCTAATTCCCAACTTGGAATATCAAAGCTCACTAAACTTCGCCAAAACGATATTAAACTTGAAAAGAGGCTAAAGTAAGTGAAATACTACACTAAATGTGAAGGGATTACCTCATTTGACACTCATGAATCTCCAAGATCATCAAAGTCTAAATTTTCTTGGTCCAATGTGCTTCACTTGAGCTTGTGCAAGTTTTTAATGAAATGGGTATGGGGTTTTGGTGAATTTTTCATATAGGGGTCAAATGGGTAGAAGATGGAGGGAGATGAGAAAGAAGAAGAAAAAGAAAATGGTGGAGGATATGAATTTAGGCAGCCCCTCTCTCTCCCTCTCAATTATTCTCACTTCTCTCTCACTAAAAGCTTACTTACCCTAATCATTATGTCCCCCCTCTCCTCATCATGACACCCTTTCTCTTTCCTTTATTTTTCTTTCTCACCACAACAAAACAAAACACATAACACAAATGAAATGAACAACATGTAACTTGTCATGGTACACTAGCCATGAAAACTGTAGAAACACGGATTTGGTTTAATCGTGATTAGTAGTGCACTAATCGGGTTTTTATCGAAACTGCATATAAAATTTTAAAAATTCCAAATCCTTTAAATATACTATTAAATGAATAAATCATTTTAATTTCCATTTATTTCACAATTATTGGTATATATTTATACCTTTTTTCGAAAACCCCAATTTCGTAAAACGGGCAGTTTTCGGGAAATATATTATTTTAATATTAAATTCCAAAAATAATATTTTATATTTTCTAAAATATTACACGAACGAAACACATTGAGATGAATTGCCGCTTTGTAAGGGAGAAGATTGAAGAGGGAATTATTGATACTTACTATGTTCAATGTGCTCATCAGTTTGCAGATCTATTCATAAAACTTTTGGGAAGGAATATAGTACATTTTATTTGTAACAAACTGAGCATGTATGATATGTATGCTCCAACTTGAGGGGGAATGTTAGAATACCCGTATTATACACGGATCTATTATATATAATTAGATAGTTAATAGGGGTGTAATAGCATAATGGCATTTGCTTATATAAAGAGGAGGATTAGGTTTAGGCCAATCTATCCATTACATTTCGCTAATTCTCTCTCTCTTCTCTATTCACACTTAAGAAACACAATAATATATGCCTATAATAAGCATGCATATTGTAACATTTCAGAAAATATAAAATATTATTTTTGGAATTTAATATTAAAATAATATATTTCGCGAAAACTACCCGATTTGCGAAATTTGGAGTTTTCGTAAAGTGGTATAAGTGTATACCAATATTTGGAAATTTAGCGAAAAATAAAATGATTTATTATTTTTATGATATTTAACGGATTTTTGGTAAAATCCGTGTTTTTACATTTTTCCGTGACTTGTGCACCGTGTCATGTGCATGTTGATTTTTGAGTTTTGTGACTTGTGAGATTGAAAGAAAATGAGAAAGGAAAAAGGGGAACAAAGAAAAAGAAAAGAAAAGAGTTGATTTTGTGTCTGAAAAGGATTAATGGATATAAAACAAAAGGAGAAGAAACAAGAATTGATATTTTGAGAGAGAGTGAGGGTAAGAGAGAGTGAGCCTATGACAGGGAGAGGGAGAGTTGGCTGCCCCATTATCATTCTCCATTGTTTTCCTTCACCCATTTCTTCATCTCCTTCATCACACACTACCTCCATGCACCATCTTCATTTTCTTCTCAAAACCCTATACCCCCTTCATTAAAAACATGCACAAATCCATTCTGAGACCTTTGAACCATTCAAGTTTGGATTTTGAAGACTTGAGCAACTCAAGAAAGTTCTTTGCGTGCAAGAAAGGTAACCCGTACACTTTTAATTAAGTACTTGTTATATATATCCTAGTTTAGTTAGAAATCGGTACATATAGGTTATGTGATCTTGGAAAATTATAAGTTGCTGTTGATAAATTGAGGTGTAGTGAGTGTTCACTTGACCTTAGAGAGTGTTTAACTGGCCAATACCTGGGACATAAACCCAAAATAAGAACTTTGAAAGTGGCCGATATCGTATTTTGTGTGATTTGTGTTGGGATTTTGTAATCTGCTACGACCCGCAGGACCTAAAAAATATTTAGCGAACACAGAGAGACGTGCAGGCAACCAGGAACCTACCCTAGAAACCCGAGCCCATTTCCCCTTTGTTCTGGCCGCAAATTTATTCGTTTTGGCCTCAATTTGCAGCCAAGTTGGGGTGGAATGTAATGAATTTTGTACAGTGGCTTCCTTATCCTATATCTAGAGCAACCTGATATGCAAAATTGTCTAATTTGACCCGAACCAAAATCTGGGAGCACATTGAGGTGTTTTTGGGTTATGTTTCCGTATTTTGGAATTCTTGGTTTTAGTATTTGATATTGTATTGGGTCGTTGGATGTTTGTACGTCAACGACGAGTGTTGTTTGGTTGTTTTTGCATGCGTAGGCTATAGGTTCTAACCTATGAGCGCACCGCGTGCCGTTTTGGATTTCGGAATTTGATATTAATAGCTTTGCGAATTCCTATTGATTGTAGGTACTTTCGCGTGGATTCCGAGACGACGAAGCGCATCGACTACGGCTAAACGAGGATTTTAGCAGGTGGGTAGATTTATATCTACGGGGGAAGTCGGGTGGATGGCGTATAGCACCCCCGCAACCATTGATATGGAATATCGTTTGTTTCTGTTATCCCGATAAATGATATGCTACGAAAATGATTGTAGGATTCACAAACAATAATATGATTGAAGTTGATGCTAATGAACAATTGACTTAGGGGAAAATGATATGATAAGTGAATCATGATAAGTACTATGTAAAAGAGAACTAGTATGACGTTTATTTAATTTGAGACGATATATTAATGTGATGAACAAGTATACGATGTGATATTAGGACTTAATGTGATATGTCATTTTATGGATTAGAGTCGATATGAGATTGTCGATACCTTTGTAGGTCCCATGATACAAGTTTGATATGAATGTGACCTGAGAGATAGGTATATATATTTATGTGAATAATGAGTGCATAATGAGTGATATGCCATACGAGACTTAGGTCCGTACCCCGATATTGTATAGTTTGATAGAATCCCTATTTGTTAATGCTGCTGTACGTTAGATTACCGTACGCGATGACTTTTACCTGTTGATTTATCCATACCCTTGATTAGAGGATGTCGTACGATGGATTGTACCGTACGTGATATTGTGAGGCTGGATGCCGATTGATAGATTCACCGACTCGGTCTTGTTGATATGTATACCTTATAGCATTTGATTTACTATATGCATTGTGCTACCTTTATGCTATTCTTATTGCATTTCTTATACCTGTGCTAGTACACCTACACCACTATCGATGATGCGTATGTTACACTTACACAGATTGCCGGCGCGCACACTTCTTCATCGATAATTGCTATGTCACTTACACAGTAGAATTGCTATATCATGCTATGATATACTGTCATGTTCATATCACTATGCTAGGTTGCATGATATATTGACATGTACACCCACATACTTGCTACAGCTACATGTACATCATGCATACATATTGACATGTACACCCTCATATCTCACTATGTTGCATATACCCTAGGTGGTATTGCATTGACATGTGATATTGAGACGTTGACTATTGCGCCATTGTACCTATGAAATGCATCATACATACTTGATTACATGTAGATACTCATACCTTGCTATAGTTACATGTACACCTCATATGATGCTGCACTTGTTTTTTGATGAATTTGGGAACCGCATGATATATTTTAAAGCTGGATTCATTTAAAAGAGCGGTTTTTCCTTAATATGCTCATATTGTTGTTTTATGTTGCATATTTCAGTTTTCATGGATTTACGCATTGAGATATGGATTCCATGTGATTTATGGATTTGAGAACCATGGGGGTATTTCAAGAAAACTATGTATTGTTTGGAAACCCGGTTTCTCTTGATATGATATTTCAGTGCGTCCACCATGTGATTTCTCGATTCTGAGATTTGGCTTGTGATACCCGATTCGAGGAGCGGGAGGCACCGTCTGCGGGTATATGGTGGGTCCGGTATGGTACCCCGGGGCGAGTGGTGATTTCGTGGTGTAGACGATAAGCCTGGCAGAAGGACCACTACCTACCGGTGATAGTATTTGGACTCGGCGGTTATCGTGGGGATACCGACCGGAGTGATGTACGGACATGACGTCAGGGCCAGTCGTGGTGACAGCGCCTGAGTTATGAGAATTTTCGTGTCGATGCTAGACACGGGTATTCATGATGTTTCGGATGTCGGTGATAGACACCTAGGTTTCCATGATTGTGATGTGGCATTGATGGACACACATTCCTTGATATCCTCATATTTACCTGCATATGCTTTTATAATATTTACATGCAGGAGTTTTTGTGTCAGTGTTTGACACGTGGACGAGATCCACTGCATACATGCATTGATTTTATTGTGGACGAGATCCACTGCATACATGCATTGATTATATTGTTGGACGAGATCCACCTGCATACATGCATTGATTTTATTGTGGACGAGATCCACTGCATACATGCATTGATTTTATTGTTGGATGAGATCCACTGCATACATGTATTGATTATATTGTTGGACGAGATCCACCTGCATACATGCATTGATTATATTGTTGGATGGTATCCACTTACTGATAGGCAGTTATTTATGTATTAACACATATGCAGATACGGTCACCCTAGATATCATAGTATTGCCTTTATGATATAGTTGACCTAGAAATCGTTGTTTATTTCGATTTTTACCTGATGATGTTTTTCTATTCACGAGTTGGCAACTCACCCCCGTTGTGCCACAGTTCTTGCAGGTAGACCGCATAGATCAGTTGCAGCATCGCTGACACACAGCTGTTTTCGGATGACTTGCTTTTGGTAGGTGGTACATGTTGGATTGTGCCCCTCTTGTATTCATTATTCATATTGTATCTAGTCACTCTATCAAATCGAAACTAGTAATTGTATATGTTGCAGACTTAGAGTACTTGCAGTTGCGAGACTTGAGCGATGGGTTTTATATTCGCTTTTGGGGTTGATGTCTTGCTTTACTTTTCCTTATGTGGATCTTCACCGGTGGGCGTCGTATACTTGTTATTTTTACTTGTGGTGGTTGTTTCCGCCGTTGGGCATGATTTGCTCCCGTTTGGGATGCTTTATTTATATTCTGTGTTGTACCTATTTTCAGAGTTAGTTTTTACAAGGGAGGTGCTGCCCAAATTTTCAAAAAACAAAACATGATTTACTATACTTTTATTTCAAAGCTTCACCTTTTTATTTCTCAAAAAGATTTTGATTTCTGGGTTTCAGCTTACTTGAATTACGTTACGCCTGTAGACGTCGCGTAATTTAAGTGCTGGTCACGAGCTAATATTTTGGGTCATGACACATATTCCATCGCAACTACAATTTTAAATTTTAGGAAATTTTTACTAAATTTATTTAATGAGCACAACCATAATTATGCAATAAGTACTATTTGACCGTGTGAATCTTAAATTTGTGTTCGAAGTCAATAGGATCTTATTTGATTGTGATTGAAAGGTTACATCCTTAATCTATCCTATGTTTTAAAAAGGAACGTGCAGGATTAATCGGTGCATTATAAACTTGGGAATTAGTTATTCAACCGAATGTAACCAAACCTCGCATAAACGAAGCCTAATGCACTTGACATATTGACACTGTTCTGACATCACCAATTATACTCAACTCCAAAAGACCTAACTCACAATCATCTCCAAGTTCTGAATAGTTTAAACAACTTGGTGAAGATAGCCACTTCCTATGGGTATATTTGTTAAACTAAGCAAGTTGCGTGACATGTATTTGTTACTTATGTTTTTCTCTTTTATATTGCACAACCAACCTTAACTAGGATGCTCTTAGAAATTGTGTTTTGTATACCTTATTTTGCATTGAACCAATACCTACATGGATGCTCATCATTTAAGATTTCGTTTAAATGAGGGCAAACATGGAATTTTGTAATAACTGGAATTTCTTAATAAATTGAGAGGAAAAAATTTCGAAGCCAATTTGTGTAGTACGAGGAGATAATCAAGTGCTAGTGACCCTATCAATTCTCCAACTTATATCCATATGTATATGGGTTGGAGATATAATCTATATTTGTTGTGAATTAGCTGAAATGATGACCCGTCATTTCGTGAAATTTCGGATTTGTTGCTTGGCACATCCGCGTATAAACTACTTGGTAGAAACAATGAAGGGTTGTGGTATTTTATTCAAATCCAGTCTATAAACTTTGAATGTGTATCATAATGTTCCCATACACCCAAAGCTCGTAGTATTTTAGTGAAATATGGCCTTTTATTTTAACTACAAAATATGTAGATATTCATAATCATGGAAAGCATGGTTGGATTTGATTTGCTTGATCTTGTTTTAGTTAATTAATGTTAAGAAATGGAAGCAACATTTATTTCATCAAATTCATTTTTTACAGTATATCAGCCTGGAGGTTCGGCTCCGATATCATCGACTAATAAGCCGATATCAGGAAGACGGAAAATATTGATGCCTGAGGTTGTGCAACAATATCGCCAAGCTGCCATAAACGCAATCAAAGCAGGTAGAAGAGAAACAAAGCCCTTTGTTTCACCATTCTAGTTCTCGATGTGGCCTTATTTTGGAAGGGAGGGCTTTTAGAAGCCAACCTTGTTTGATGCAACGCAATGGCCTTTCCTTCAGCTAGAATTTTTAGAAAGAAGCAATATTTTCTTGGGTATATTACATGAAACACCATCGAACTTTCTCCATTTCCATAAAATCTTAAAAATTGCAGTAAACGGCCTTGAACTTTTGAATAGGACTTGCTTGTAACCAACTAGTTCATGATATAATTGCCATTACTAAAGCATATGGTATGGTAGTCACTTGAAAAATGCTTTAAAGTCATGGTATTTTAGCGAAATTTAGCCTTATTATTGTTGCTTGCACTAATTTCCAGTTCACCCATTTATGCACTTAGGCTTTGATGGCATTGAGATCCACGGGGCCCACGGCTACCTCATCGATCAATTTCTAAAAGACGGCATAAATGACCGGTCAGATTCTTACGGAGGATCCCTCCAAAACCGGACCCGCTTCCTCTTTGAAATAAGCCGGACCGGGTCGGGATCCGCATCTCGCCCGCTATCGACCACCTTGAGGCCCATGAATCTGACCAGCGAACCCTTGGCAACGCCATCATCCAACGGCTCAACTCCCTCCAACGTGATCTGAATCAACGGATGGCGTACCTCCATGTCACCCAGCCCCGATATACAGCATACGGACAGACAGAGTCAGGCCCACTAGGGTCCGCGGATGAGGAGAGCCGTTTGATGAGAGAGCAGAGGGCCGGATATGATGGTACTTTCATTTGTAGCGGAGGGTACACTCGACAATTGGGTATGGAGGCGGTGGCGGTCGGGGATGCGGATCTTGTTAGTTACGGGCGGTTGTTTATTTCAAACCCGGATTTGGTAGAGCGTTTTAAAGCGGATGCGGGTTTGAATAAGTATGTTAGGGCTACCTTTTATACACAGGATCCGGTTAAAGGGTTTACAGATTACCCGTTCTTGGGGCAGATACGGTCTAAGGTGGTGTAGTTTGTGATAAGTTATTCCGTGCATCAGATGCTATGTGTCCATGTTGTGCCCTTGTTGCCGACAAGGTGAATATTTTTCTGTAGTTCTGGAACTCGTGAAGAATGTCTGTGCTGATTGGACTAGCAATTCAAGTTTGGACATAGGAATTTTTATGTAAAATTATTGTATTCGAGGCTTAGTTGTGTGACCTATATGAATAAATTTGCGTGGGGTGGGGTGGGGGAGGGGGGTTAACCTATACAAGTCATGCATGAATGTTTAGACCTCAGCATCCTCCTCACTGACATCGAACCCTCAATGCTGGGATTCGTGCCATACGCTTAAGATCCAACCTTGAAAAGAACTTGAACGCCACCGTTGGACTTGGTTGTAGTTCTAACCGTTAACAAATTCACACTCTATTTTGATAGGAACTTAACGGCCATCTGACGCCTTCAAAATTGCAAGAGTTACCTAACAACAAAGAATTTACATCTCTCTTGGCAAGGCCTCAAACAACATGATCTTTTACGCTACTTCTAAGATAGATTAAGACGTAATATCATAAAGGTTTATTGATCGGAGAGTGGTCTCGAGTTCTTTGAACTCATTTCTATTCATAGTCTTTTAGGATACTCGTTGCCCACTTAGTATATGAAGCAACTATTCATGTTCTTCTGTGCATATGGTCATATAGCACTAACCGCTCGTATGACTCAACCACGTTCTTTGTACATGTTTGATTGTCAGAGCCGATACAACCACTAAAGGTTGGAAGGTATATGGCCCATTATTTTAAGGATAAATAGAATGAAATACTTTTGACTTTTGTTCCAATATCAAAAAATATCACTAACTTTCTAAAACTTGCACTTTACCTCTCTCAACTTTAACCTATTTCCTGAAATAGAGCTTACTAAAATATTTAATGAAATTAAAATATAGAGAAGAAAGCTATATTTTAATTAAATATTTAAATCAAAAGCATTTTGAGAATAGATTAAAACTGATTGGGCAAAATACATGTTCTAAAAAGTTATGAGTAGCAAAAATTATGAGTATTTAGTACCATTTAATACCCCATTGGTGATGGACATATAAACACCTATTGTTTCGTCCAAGTAATATATGGGTACCTGTGTTCAAAATGTAGCACTTTAAAACATGGATTTTTAATTTTTAGCACTTTGCGACCCATCCGTTCTCGTGTTGCGTTTTTTAAAATATTTTTCCTTAGTATTAAAAATAAATAAGGATTTTACACATTTCTGAAGATCGGGTAAATATCAATATACCAACCAATTTTTTTTTTTCAGGTATTAAAGTTTCATATTTTAAAATATATGTATTATCTAATATTCAGGTTAAACAACTAAGTATTTATATGCCATCGGTAAATTTTGGTGCAAATGCGAAAGTAACAAAGTATGGTTTCAAAGGTGAGAAGCAGCTTTAATGGTATTTCATGCCAGACAGGAGGTACATGGTTGCGTCAAATCAGCCGCTGCTTGTCCGTACGGATCCAGCTGGATTTTTACTGACGTCATCGATAAGCCCGTGATTCCTGCGCTTTCTGACCCTTCCCATCTTCCGATATGGCATTGGATCTTATCTTCACCGTGGGCCCATGCTAATTTAAGCGTTTCGAGTGGGGCGTATTTTAGTACTCGGAGAATGCAAAAGGCATGTGATGCGCCGCTCGTGCACAAAGCGCCAACCCTTTTCATGGTTCAAAAAATTATGAAGCATTGGGCTTTTATCTTTACATATAACCGCCTAAAGTTTTCAATATTATAAATGCTTTATTGGATTCTTCATATTTGTGAATACCCTTTTTTAATTCTTTCGTGGTGTTTGAGCTTCTTGGTTGTTACCGTGAATGAGAAAATGGAGGAAATTTGTGTTTAAAAAAATTAAATATGGCGTGTTTATCTTATGATTTTGCTTTACTTCTATTGCTAAACCATGCCCCTTGTGTTCAACTTTACTTTATTTTCAAATTTTCTAATCAAACCATTAGGAGAGGATCATACTTAAGCGAAATGGATGGATATACCGAAATGTATGACAGCGATTTTAACTTAGTATGAATCAAGTCGATTTGATGAAGAAAATCTATATCTATCTATTTATCTATAGTACTTCTAAAAGAAAATTATGCGGTCTTTTCATACCAACTAATTATTCATACCATCAAATCCTTCTAGTATATTCAAATCCAGCATCATATTTTTTTTTATAAAATTAGAATCTATTATTGAAAAAATCTTTTCATATCATTTTTAAATTTTTTTTATCATAATTTGCTAATTTAAGTTTTATTCAAATCAAAAAAATTTAATCTTTTTTTTATATATATTTAGCACTCTCTCTATAATGTATGAAAAAGAATTTATACCAAAATTATATTTATATTTTATAAAAAAAAAATTAATTTGATTTTATATCAAAAATTTGATTTCCCTTAAACTTAAATTAGTTAAAAACTTAAAAAAAGATATGACCTAAAATCAAATTTAAAAAATTAGTTCTCACACACAGACTCTCTGTATAGTATATGAAAAGATTTTATGTCAAAATTATATTTGGATTTTATAAAAAAAATTGATTTGATCAAATTTTTATAACCATCCTAAAAGCAAATTAAAAAAATCAGTTAATATATATAGAGAGAGAATTATGATTAAAAGCTTAATTTAAAAGAAAGATATGATAAAAAATTTAATTAAAAAATTCTAAATATATATAAAAATAATAATTTTTTATAAACTATTATTAAATATCAAAGATAAAAAAAGATTTTATGCTAAAATTATATTTCGATTTTATAAAAACAATGTTGATTGGATTTTATATCACAAATCTCTCACTGTAGAATGGTTAATATATATAAATATAATTGTACTTGTGTAACATGCGTAAAAATTGCAAAATTTTTCTTTATATGAATTAATAGATATAAATGTAATTGTTAATTTATTTATTTTTACTTACTAATTAGATATTCTCGAATCTTTAAATTCTTAAATAAACAAATTAAAGATTCATATAACAAAAACAAGAATTTTATTATCAATAAAAATTAAATTACAAACAACAATTAACATTTTTTAACATATTTACTAAATCTTTTTATATGAAGATGATGAACAAAACATGAATAAAAGTTAAGGGTCAGATATACATAGAATTTACAAAAAGAATTATAAACCTAACCCATTTTTCTATAGACTAAATGAGTAAAATCAGTATTTTTCAGGTAAGAAATTACACCTCAGTTAACCAAGTCAAAGTCAAACTCAACTCCAAGTCAAGTGGGCACAAGCTCAAGTCGAGCCCGAACATGAAGAGGCCGATCTTCCCCATGTCAAGAAGAAAATTATATAATAAATAATTTTGATATAATTTTCATGTATGAATGTAAAATAAATGGGTAAAAAGCCAAATTTTTGTAAAGCTCATGGCTCATGTACAAAAAAAAAAAACACATAATGCATGGAATGAGCAAAATGTCATTTTGTAAAGCGCAAGAGGCTATGTGTAAATTTGTAAGCCTATATAAAGCAATATTATGATGAAATGAAAGAAGATACCCATTCCCCTAAAAAATATTAGGGTTTGTGCCTCCATCTCCTTTCTCTCAAGTTCTCCCTTTTTATTTTTCATTTCCAATTAAATCTAGGATTTAGCTCTCTTTTTTCTCAAAAAAATAAATAAAGTTTCACTATAAAACCCTCGAAGAGGAGTTCAGATCTCGCATCAAATTCCTAAAAAGGAGATTTTTAATCTCACCTCCCTTTTTCTAAGATCCAGCAAAAAGAAAGGAGGAGAAAGAAGACCCATCTCCAAAAATCCCTTTTTGGGAGATTCCAAGGCTCAAGGGAAAAGAAAGGGGTCGTCTTTGATAATCTCCGAAAATTTTTGAGGAGTTCAACTCCAAAATGCAAATTCTTAAAAGAGTTTAACTCCAAATCCAAATCTCGAAGGAGTTGAACCCCAAAATTCTAGATCTCTTAGGAGTTTAACTTCACAAAAAGATCTTTTTTTTAGGAGTTTAACTCCACAAAAAAGATCTCTTTTTTTACGAGTTTAACTCCAAAACTCACTCATGAGTTCAACTCCCAGTCAAAGGGCTAAGCCCTTTTTTCAGCGGGTGTCCAGCACCCGCGTGCAGGGTGCGTGATCCGATGGCGCCCAGCGCCCACGCGCCATGCACGTGAACTGCTGGCGCTCAGCGCCTGCGTGCAGGACACGTGACCCGCTGGCACCCAAAGCCCGCGTGAACCGGTGGCGCCCTGCGGTCGCGTGTAGGGCGTGTGGTCCGCTGGCGCCCAACGCCCACGTGCCATTTCGCGCGTACTTAAGACACTCCTCACCCTTCTTTTTCCTACATGCTCCACATTCAAAACACGCCCCCCCCCGTTAGAAAAAAATTCTAACGGGGCGCTACCCCGCACCCTGCAGGGGGCTGCTAGTCCCCTTGACCCCTAGCCCACTATCCGGGTAGCGGGATCCCCGTAAACTCTGCGAGGCCCCTGATACATCCAAAACACCTTCAAAACATAACACACGCATATTGCACATTGAGTTCGCATGACCAGTTTTACTCGTCAATCGGAAGTTCTTTCGCTCCAAAGGCGATGAGTAATTAACGGCAGGTTAGTCCGCGACTGCCGGAGATTCGGATTCCCACAATCAATAAACCCCATCCTATCCTCGGCAGGGGGAATCTGTATACACCTGACAAGCGACGCGTATTCCTATATCAATGGGATGATGAACAACACTCTACAGATTGTAGCACACCCGGTGGGACCTTTTCTCTCCGCCCATATTTCGGGTCAAATATTCATGCAAACTCAATCAACATATATATCGATTGCCTGTACTGAAATCATGCTTCTTTGTGCAGGTTAACGGTTTCAAATTGCAATTTTCAGACGCAACGAAATGTCTCCAAGAGAAATCTTAGCTCTCAACACAGCTCCCATCTCCTACACGATGAAGATGGATGCCAAGACGATCCTCCCGGCCAGTCTCGAGCGATAATGGGAGGAGCCGCTGCTACCATTTGGCTCTATTATGTTCGTGCCAACTAACGTCATTCATACTTTTCAAGCCCCGGTGACAGATAAACTGGCCTCAAAAGGGAAAATGCCAAATGTGATGGTCGCAAAGGCACCTCAGCCCAAGCAAAAATCCGTTTCCGAACGACTCTCCGTTGCTCCAGCTTGAGGCAAGGCCATCAACACCAACAAAATAATAAGGTGTCTCGGGTAAGCTCCAGCGATGCCCTTGACAACTGCTCGATCGGGTATCTTCTCTAAGCTTCCAGTCAATCGACTCACAATGGCTTTCTGGATAACGGATGCCCACCAAGCCTTCAAAATCGAGAAGTTAAGACAGAAAAGGCTCAGATACAAAGCCAATGAAAGGGCTCCTTCTAGGCTAGACTTCATGAGGTTTCAAGAACTGGGTTACCCCGCAATAACAGTTGAATCGGCTATAAAACTTGCTAACTCTTTTAAACCGCTGAAATTAGTTCAAAAGAATGCCATGAACGCAAGATTCAAGAAAACTGCGATCCAGACAGCGCTACCGAAGGACCCAGTTAGGCCAATCCTCTTAAGCTGTATGTCTTTTCCAGAATAGGAAGGGCCACGACGACGGTCCGAAAAATCAGCCGTTGTTCCCCTCCGAACGCGGAGATGCGACCGCGCAGGTCCGTCTTGCCTGAATTCGGGGCAGATGCTAATTGGTGCTATCCGTCCACCTCTCCGAAGATGCCAAGTTGATTTATGACACCATGTATCGTAGGTTTAAACGGATGCGGCCGATGCAGCAGACTTCGTCAGATTCCCCCTCATTTGAGGGGTTTTTGATTGCGGGGATGCTCTTCCCTGCAGGTGCAAGCCCTTGCAGTTAATTACGCTACCACATCGCGGTAACCACTTTCTCCTTCTCCAGATGGTCACTTCGTGTCGTGTTTTTTTTTTTTGTTTTTGGTTGCCCGTGGATTGTATACGGAGACTAATTTATGTTGTCGCTCGTAGGGCGTGGATTAGTCCAAATCTGTATTTTCTTAGATTTGGGTTTGGGGGTTGGGTTTAAGGATACGTCAGTCTCATTTGAGACTAAGATCAACTCAAACGTATGTTAAGGATACGTTAGTCTAATTTTAGACTAAGATCAACTTAACGGGATCATTTAGATCCAACAAGAGAGCATATGGGCTCTATTGCTTAGTTTAGGGACATTGCGGTCGATTAGTTTAAGGACATTACGGTCCAATGTTAGTTTAAGGACATCTCGGTCCAATATTAGTTTAAGGACATCTCGGTTCAATGTTAGTTTAAGGATATTACGGTCCAAGGTTAAGAACATCATAGTCCGTGGGCTTAAGGACCCCACAGTCCAAGGTTAAGAACATCATAGTCCATAGGTTTAAAGGGACCCCACAGTCCGGTTTAAAGACGTCATAGTCTGTGAAATGTATGATTGTCGGGATCCATCGTCTCTCTGAAGACGTTGAAGGATTAAAACGACATATATCAAAGGGGTTCAGAGATGTACCCTTAAACCAATTTTGGTTGGTAGATCTGTAGTCCAATTTGGAACTAAGATCTGTTAAAAGATTTATGAGTATATGGGCTCAGTTAATCTGCATTTGAGGACTTATGGCCAATCTTGGGCTAAGTCCAATCAAGTTAAAATGTTTAATCATTTATTTTGGGCTTTGGAGCCTTTATTTGGGCTTGGCCCTTTTAATAATGCTGAGCATTAACTTGCATTCTGACAATATTTTGTCTTTTATGGAATGCTGAGCATTCATCATAGATCTGGGGCTTATTTTAAAGAACAGTTTATGTTCTATCGGCGCAACATGTGGTGCGCTTGGCGCTTTGCGCCAATCAAAGAGCGCAATGCGATTTTGCCGAGTAGCGCACACGTGAGGGACACGTGGTGCGCTTGGCGCTAAGCGCCAAATGATGAGCGCATTGCACTATCAGTTTAGTGGCGCGCACGTGAATGACACGTGGTGCGCTTGGCGCTGAGCGCCAGTCCATGAGCGCAGTGCGTTATATTTGGAGCGCTAAGGCTCTGCAGCGCTTTGCGCTAATCTTTGAGCGCTAAGGCGCTTCTGCTAAGTAGCGCACACGTGAGGAGCACGTGGCGCGCTTGGCGCTGTGCGCCAGTCTTGAGCGCAGAGCGTTAGGTTATGAGCGCAAGCGCTAACTGATCAACTTTTTGATCCAAAAAGAGACTTTGTCTCAAAATTCTAAGAGCAAAAGTTCTTATTTTATAGGAGATGTTTTCAATCTCTTATGTTGATGAAAGGCTTTGCCTTTATGGATCTGTGATCCTTAAGAAAATTGAATTATTCTCTCCCCCTTTATGAGATGTTCATACTTTCTTTGTGAAAGACCTTAGTCTCATAGATTTATGATATGTGAGAAGAATTATGTTCTTCTTCTTTTATGATGAGATCCTTTGATCTCTTTGTGAAAGACTTTTGTCTTGTAGATCTATGATCTTTTAAAGAAGTGAATCCTTCTTTTGAAATTAATTATGAGATGATTTCATCTCTCTGTTCATCATCATTCTTTTTTACCTTAAAGAAAAATCTTCTTTCTCTGAGAGGTTGGCTCTTATTTTTGAGATCTCTCCAAGCTTATGGAGGGGTCCTCTCTATGCTTCTGTATATCTCAGACTTGAAGTCTAGGGGCCTTTTTATAGGGTAAGCTGATGTGTTCAATCAGTTAAGGAGATCTTTTCTCCAATTGATCTGGGGAATTTCCCATCGTTGGATCTTTGATCCAAGGGATTTTGATTTATAGAAGGCAATCTTCTTGTTTTTAACAAGATTGGAAAATTTTTCCATACAGAATTTATTCTGCATTTTGGTGATTTTTAATCACCATTGGATCATTGATCCAACGGTGTTATGATTTACAAAGCATAATCTTTTTGTTTGGAAAGATTTTGAGAAATGTTTCCTTAACAGAATTTAATTCTGATTAATTAATGATTTATCATTATTATTAGATTTTTGATCTGACGGTGGGGAGCTTTTAGTTCCAGCGCTAGCGCACCCGTGCTTTGCACGCGGTGCGCTGCTTAAAGCGCAGCGCACTTAGCGGTAGTGCACACGTGCTTTGCACGCGGTGCGCTGCTTAGAGCGCAGCGCATTCAGCGCTAGCGCATCCGTGTCTTACACATGGTGCGCTGCTTAGGGCGCAGCGCACCTAGCGCTAGCGCACACGTGCTTTGCACGTGGTGCGCTACTTAGGGCGCAGCGCACTTGGCGCTGCTTCTGAAGCGTTGCTTCATTTTAAAATTTGAATTTTAAACAGAGCTTTGCTCTGATTGGGGGAAACAAATGCCCCCCACCGTTGCGCTCACGTGGCTCACACGTGAGTGCAGCGGTGGCAACTTCTCCACCATTAGATCAACTTAGAAGTTGAAACGACACTCAGCGCCTATAAATAGGACCCTTGGCCCTTGAGATGATTTCTATTCATCTTCTTCTTGTTTTCTGAGAATTTTTATTCTCCCACAGAGTATAGCTCTTCATTTTAAGAACTTTCTTAAGGACATAACTCTGCCAAACTTAGGTAAAGATTAAATCTTTTTAAAAGACCTTTTAATAATCTAGGGTTTTACCTATTAACAGAGCTTTTCTCTTCATAGATCTTTGATCTAAAGAAAACCTTTTTAGGGTTCCATTAATAGAGCTTTGCTCTCTCGAACCCATAGATCTAAAGAGATCTTTCATGGGGTTTCTTAGCCCACGAATGAACAGAGCTTTGCTCATGAAAAACTCTTAGAGTTTGTTCATAAATCTTGAAGATCTCAAAATTTTAATATATATAAAATTGATTTCAATTTTTCTGATGGATTTTCTATCATTTTTACAGAGCCAGGCTCTTGAGGAATTTTATTCCTTCATCATTAGAGTTTGACATGTGTCACTCTGTCACAGAGCAGTGCTCTCAAGGGAAGATTTACTCCCTGGCCCTTAGGAATTCTCATTAAATGAGAATCAATTGAGTATTTCCTCGTTTAATGACAGTCTCATCAAATGATGAGATTGTTTTATTAATGATGCAATGTCATCTGGATTATGTGGGTCCCTTTGGTCCCTTTTTTTACTGCATTATAGTGTGGTACCGATTTAAGGTACCTAGTGACAGGACTTAAATTGTAGCATTGGCGGCTGAAAATTTATTCTTTTCCGCGCAGGTACTATGTCTTTCGACGCCTCTTCCCCGTTCGTCCGCTCAGAAGGCGGATTTCCCGAAGCGCCCGTAGACCGAGAGGTTCTTGCGCTGATTAAAGACCATGACCCGGAGCACAAGAATCTTCACCTATGGGGTAGATGGTATGATCAAATTATCAGAGGCCGCCGGAGATTTTCTTGTGTGACACCCTCGGAGCCTATCTCTGCGATCCCTTATGCAGATGCACCCCCGATCAATTATACTGTGGGGGAGGTAAATTGGACTTCAGAAGGTCTCCTTCGGCCTTCTATGGCCGCAATACCCGTGCAGGCGCCGGTAGCTTTAGATACTTTAGTACGGCGTATATGCCAGGGTGAATCGCGCCCTTGGGGACAGCCCTACAACATAGGACTAACTCCACGCCACCCGGCCGGATACTTACAGTGGGCCCGATATATCCTGTCGGCGAAGAAGTCACAGCTGATGAAGCTCGGATTGTACCCTGCGATCTACGCTTCCTTGTTCCAGTATTCTGCACCTCCCACATGGTGGATCAAGGCGTTTTTAGAGCAGTGGAACATTCCGACCCACAACTTTCTCTTATTGGATCGAGAAGTCTCCATTTCCTTAGAGGAATTTGCCGAGATCTTCGGTTTACCCGTTAGGGGGGAGCACTACGAGGAGCTGCTTCCTCCGGATGAGTATACTTTTGCCACCAAACCAGGGGTAATGGGTCTTACCCCAGAGAACGCCATTCAACACCAGTTCCCAAGTTTGATAAGGGTGTTGAATATGTATGAGAGCCTCTTTCTTGAATCCGGAGGCCGGGAGGTTAGCTTTGCGGACTTTATTGCCCGTTTTCTTCGCCCAGAAATTTTGTCGCGACAAGGTGAAAAGTTTGCCAAACTTGATGATCCTTTCGGCTTTGGCTTGGATCGCCAGTCCATATTGGAAGCTGGTCAAAAGGATTTCTTTCTTCCAAACGTCGCGATCGTCCCCTTTTCAGAAATTGCCGCTCCGGGCATTGATGAGGAAGCATTCTTTCTAGGGTTCCTCGGTTTATGGTTAAGCTGGTTCGCGCTTCCCATGCACCCTCGCTATATGAGACCGTCCGTCTTCTACCCAGCGCATCGAATGGTTGCCGGGATACAAGTGGCCATTGGGATTGCTGGGCTACCCCACCTGTATTACGGCCTCAGTTTGGCAGCGGATACTACTGAGCCAGGGGTGCAGCCTGCCAACTTTCCAATGCATTATTTCACCTCATGGCTTGAGTTGCACGTGCTCGGGGTCTTCGGTATCCACAGAAGACCTTCCTTTTATGACAGATGCAAATTCCCTCGGATAATGCGGCTATTCGACGCATCCATCGTAAATCCGTCACCGCGGGAAGCTAGGGGTTTTCTCCTTCGTCCACGCACGGTTGGAGACGGCATGTCCTTCACCGATAAAATTTTGATCGTCGTCCAGGAATCCACGAAGACGGTGCTACCATTACAGGACATCTTTAAAGACGGGGCCTCTGTGTTGAAAGCTCGGGAGATTCTTCATCTGTACTCCATCAGGCCGGAATTTCTCGTATTTAGGCAAAATGATGCGGCATTATTCATGAGATACAACCCGCATCGTTTCGCCCAGCAGCTGAGCTATAATCAGGGCTCCCGCTTGAGGCTTTCTTGGCAGAACCTGCTGCTACTGAAGAGGGAATACGAAGCGCGCTGCATCATTTTATGCGCCTAAACACAGGGTCCAACTTTTTTATTAGGGAACCGAGATGTGTTCCTAAGGCCCTGAATGTGTATATGGCGTGGTATTAGCACTTAATGGGTGCCGTCATTAGAGAGGAGAAACAATTGCTGCTTGATCGCAAAGGCACCACTCCGGCTGGCAATCCAAATGTTCCTCTGAAGCGACGGACCATTGTCCGTCCTCCATTAAGAGAAGTTGCTGTGGTTGAAGTCCCGCATGAGGTGCCTGAGCTGCCGGTACCCCGTGCTCCTATGAAAGAGGCGACTGTAGCGTCTCCCGAGTATGGCGTGGGTTCAGATATCTGGACTCGTCGTCCTAAGGTGCCCACCAAGCGTAAGCTTGTGCTAGCGGCGACCGGCGCTCGCTCGCAGAAGAGGAAGAAGAAGTCGATTCTCTCTGCCGACGTTGCACTCGGCCAGGAGCCTCATGCTCCTTATAGCGAGGGCCTGAGCGAATATGGGACCAACGAGGGTCTATTTTTGGCGCCAGATGACACCGACCTCGAAGCTGCTATTGCAGCTTCTAAACGATCGGCAAGCCACAAAGCGGGACTGGCCATCCTGCACAATCAAGTAAACCTTAGCCGTATCTTTTGTCATTGCATTATATTTTTATTATCATGTTTTGACTGACACTTTTCCTTCTTTAACAGGCATTTCCACTGAAGAGGCTCTCCCGGCTTCCCTTAGGACCTTTGAGGAGGAGGAGAGGATTCGCGCTTCGCCGGGCGTTGGTATATTTCGGCTCATTATGACTTCACTCTCCTTTCTTATGGGTAATCTGACCCCCTTTTCATCTTATCGTAGGGACTACCTTGACTCAGGTTATGCCCAGTATAGTGCCGATCCCGCAGGGTGATGCGGAGATGCTTACAGGGCCAACTATCGAAGTCCCGGCCTCCTCAGTATTGCCAAAAGAGGCTTTACTTAAGCAACCGATGACGGACGCCATAACGGCTCCAGAGGTAGCTCCTGGCATGGACGATGACGTCCCATTGACAGAGGTCTTGAGAAGATCGGCTTTCACGGCCCGGTCAGAAAGGAAGCGCAAGAGGCGTGCGGCAAAAGAGCGTAATGCCGCCTTGGCTGCGGGTGAAGGCTCGAGCGCCGCTTCCCCCGTCCCTGCTTCTTCAGAGGGTGCTCCGGCTGCCCTGTCTACCGCTCATAAACAGGTGGTACGCGCGACTCGAGAAGCAATTGGAAAGCCGTCCCAAGGTAACGTGACATTGGGTCCTTTTGTCCGAATTCGATCTTCAGATTCTCATGTATCTTACCCTGCAGGGCCAAGTCCCGGTGAGGAAGTAGCAGGTGATGTAATGGTAACCACTGAGCCCGAAGCGGCTACTCTTTCCCAGGAGTCCGGGACTGCTCCAATCGCCGCTCTTTCCGCCTGCGGTTCCTTGCCATAGCCTGGCATCGCGAGTGTCACGACGGCACTCGTGGAGTCGGAGGATGAAGCCACGGGTGGCGACACCATTCCGATGGAGGAGGGTGAAGCAGTCGCTGCATCAAGTGACGCCCTTGTCGCAGTTCCGACCGGCGACTCACCAGGTAGATTTTGGGTCATTGCTCTTTTTTTATTCTGCAATCCCTTTCAATCTCTCCTGACGGTATTTATCTCGTTTCTAATGCAGGTGTGGCGAGCGTTGAGGTTGTGCCACCCGAGGAAGCATCACCAGTTGCTGCTTTGACGGTGGTGTTTCCCCCAATCAGAGCAAAGCTCTGTTCAAATTCCAAGGCGGGAAATGAAGCAACGCTTCTGTTTCCCCCAATCAGAGCAAGGCTTTGTTTTAAAATTCAAATTTTAATAAAGAAAGCAACGCTTCAGATGATTTGCGCTCTGCGCTGCGTGACACGTGTCAGCGCAGTTGCGCTGCGCTCTCCGCTGCGCGACACGTGTCAAGCGCAAGTGCGCTTGCGCCAACTGTTCCAGCATTTAAACAATAAAATTCTGGAAAGATCTTTCCAATCTTGTTAAAAACAAGAAGATTACCTTCTGTAAAACAAAGGCCTTAAGATCAAAAATCCAACGGTGAGGAAATATCCCCAAATCAATCAGAGAAAGATCTCTGTAACTAATTTAACAAACTAATTGGCCCTATATAAAGACCCCTAGACTCCAAGTCTAATACAGAGATAGATATAGAGAGCTCCTCTAAAAATTTTGAGAAGAACTCAAAGAGAAAAAAGGTAAACCTTTGATAAAAGAAGAATTTCTTCTAAAAAGATCAATGATCTAAGAACAAGATCAAGATCTTCAATAAAAAAGAAAAGAAAAAGATCAGAAAAGATCCATTCATAAAAATAAAAGAAGTAATTTACTTCATTTCTAGATCTTCTGATCTATATAAAGGCATTGCCTTTTGATGAACCATTGGTTCTTAAAAACTTGAGGTAGAACCTCTTTAGAACCAAAAAGGTTCTTTTCTTTGATCTAAATTAGATCAAAATGCGCTCTGCGCTACTGAACAGTGTCCTGCACTCTTGATTTGCGCTATTGTGCTCTTGGGTTGGCGCACTGCACCAGAGCGCGCCACGTGTCAGCAGCGCACTAGCACAGCGCACTGCGCTAACAGACTTGCGTTCACCAGAGCGTGACACGTGTCACCTCCATATGCGCTTGCGCCTTGCGCTCATTAATTGGCGTAGAGCGCCTGACAAGCCACGTGGCGCGCTGTCAGACCATTAAATGCAGTGCATTATTGAAAAAAGGGCAGAGCCCAATTAAAAGGTCCAACAGACCAAAACAAATGCTATGCATTATTAAACAAGGGCAGAGCCCAAATAAAGGCCTGACAGGCCAAACACAAATAAAATGTTGAATATTCTCAACTGGACTTAGCCCAATTCTGGCCATAAGTCCTCAAATTAAATTGAACTGAGCATAACTGCTCTCCCAAATCAATTTACACCCGGTTCAAGGGTATATCTCTGAACTCCTCTGGTATTTATCGTTGTAATCCTTCAACGTCGTCAGAAAGGTCCCGACAACCACACATTGATATGGACTGTGGGGTCCTTAAACTCATGGACTATGAGGTCCTTAAACCAATATTCGTCCCCAAAATGGGAATATTGGACCGCCATGTCCCTAAACTGGTAATACGGACTGTGGGGTCCTTAAACTCATGGACTATGATGTCCTTAAACCAATATTCGTCCCCAAAATGGGAATGTTAGACCACCATGTCCCTAAACTGGCAATGGACCACTATGTCCCTAAACTAGAACAATAGAGCCAAAATGCTCTTTTGTCGGATCTAAAGGATCCCGTTAAGTTGATCTTAGTCTCAAATTAGACTAACGTATCCCTAACAAATGTTTAAGTTGATCTTAGCCTCAAATACGGCTAACGTATCCTTAAACCAAAAACCCCAAACCCAAATTTAAGAAAATACGGATTTGGACTAATCCACGTCCTACGGGCGACGACATAAATTAGTCTCCGTATACAATCCGCGGGCAACCACAAACAAAACAAACACCCACGACACGAAGTGAACATCTGGAGAAGGAGAAAGTTGTTACCGCGATGCGGTAGCGTAATTAACTGCAGGGACTAGCGCCTGCAGGGAAGAGCGTCCCCACAATCAAAAACCCCTCGAACGAGGGGGAATCTAACGAAGTCTACTACATCGGCCGCATCCGTCTAAACCTTCGATACATGGTGCCATAAATCAACTTGGCATCTTCGGAGAGGTGGACGGATAAAACCAAATAGCATCTGCCCCGAATCTCAGGTTAGACATTCTCGTCGCGCCGTCATTCAGAGGGGGAAAGAGGTGGCCGCCCCTTTTCCTTCTCTCGTATCCTCTCAAATACTGGAAGGTACGGATTTGTGACTCATCGGTTTCATTGTAGGCAGTATACTTTATGTACTGACATTGGATTATTATATCCTTGCAGAAGTCCTTTTTGATTACCTGTATCAGGTGCTGCACCCACATTTCTCCTTCCAGTCAGAGATTGCCTCATCTAGTGGTGCTGGTGAGTACAGCCTTTAGCTAATGTCTTTTCTTTTCTTTTACGGGCAGCCGAATCGTTTCTAATTCTTCTTTGTTTTGACTGCAGCACTACAGATTGAAGGAGGAGATGAAAGAAAAATTGCTCCACCAGTACTCCCAGCCTTGCCACCTGCCGCAGCCGGTATAGTAAACTCCATCGTTCATGTAGCTTCTCTATTTCTTGAACCGTTATTTGACTGTGATTTGATTTGTAGCCGCGGCACCGAATTCGGCTCCGTTTGAGTCTCGAGTCATAATGCCAGCAGGCCCCTTTTCTCGACGTCCCTCTTCAAAAGGCGCTGTGAATAGTCTACGCATGTTGAGCGATTACATCGAGGAGCTTGACGCGGAGACCCCTGCCTTTGCTGCAGATTTTGCTGCCGAAGTTAATCCTATGCTGGCGATGCTCGTGAACTTTCATAGTGAGGGCGTCGTTGAGTCTTGGGTTAATCACTGCAGGAGAATCGAGGCTTGTCTGCATGAGCTCGAGGTCAGACGTCCTGCTCCCGAGGTCCTAGCTGTGAACTCCCAGCGGGCTACGTGGGTCGAGCAGAGCACTCCCTACTTCCGTCATCTTGAACAAGAAGCGGCCTTGAAGCGTAAGGAGTGCGAAGAGACTTCAAGCGAATCTGCCCGGCCGCACGCTCAGGTTGATGCAAATGCTGTGTAGTTGAAAGCCATCTTTGAGGTCCTTCTACGATGTATTTCTGACAGGTTAACGCTGAGGCAGAAGCTCGACCTCATCGAGCGAGATGCACAAAGTCGTGGGGCAGCTCAGTGGGTCATTGATGAGCAACTTTCATCTTATTTGCAGCAACGGGCTTGGGTTGAAGCAGAATTGGCCGCGGCAGCTGACCGTGAAAAGAGGCTGAGGGGAGTGCACGAGCAACTGATTGGTTTATTGAAAATGCTTCCCTCCCAATAGTTGCTTTGTATAGATTAACATTTGCTATTTTTGAATAAAATGTATCCATTTTTTTCTTTCATATGATGTAACTTGTATCCAATTTGTCCTTATAAATAAAAGATACATTTCTTTCGTACTATCTTGTGTTATCTTTTGCTTTCTTCTCTTCTCTGTGTTGCCGGCATGTTACTTTAGTAAGCGTAGCCTGTAGATGATAGAAAGCATTCCGTCTTGAACTCTTCGAGAGGTAGTGGTGGCTTAGGAAGCAGGTTCAGATCTGCTGCCTAAGGCTTTTCAACTTTACGAGCCATGAGGGTCTCATAAAGAATTTTCTCCCTACAAGTCGAGAGGATCTCGCAGGTGTATTTTCTCCTTAAGAATCGTGAGGATTCCCAAGTGTATGGCTTCTCGTAAGTCGTAAGGATCTTACAAGAGAGTTTTCTTCCTTACGTGTCGAGAGGACCCGTAAGGATGTTCCAACGTCACAGTTAACTTCTGCTCTTTACGACAAAGGTCTGTTAGGGTCTGTGGTACTAGGATTTTGTCCGTCGTACCGTCGCGTTGGCTGATGTATTCCTCGATAGGCAATCTTGCCGTTCGAGCAGCCTTGCGGCTGTCGTGTCTCTGATCCCTTCGGCGGCTGGACAAGACATCTTCAAGCAATCTTCCTAGGCAGTTTGACCGTCGGAAGAGAAAGCGTTAGGAATTTTGCCATGCCGCTTTTTACTTGAGGTTAGGCTCAGTTTGGGAGCCCCGATGAGTCATAACCACTCCGCGCTGGTGTGGGATGATCTCCGGCAGTCTTTCAGGTTTTATATGAGTTGCCGTCAAGACCCTGAAGCTAGGAATTTGGCCTTTATTTCGTTTGCTGGCATTGCGTCTGCTGTATCGAGATGAATACCGCGGTTATCTCTAGGTTGTTGGTGAACCGTCGAGGTTTGGAACTAGGGATTTTGCCGTGGCTCCGTTGTTTGATTATCGCGTCTGAACCCTGCTGGAGGAAGAACGCTGGGGTGATATCTCGTCTGCTGTATCGAGACGAACGTCGAGGTGGTGACCACTCCGCGCTGGTGTGGGATGATCTCCGATAGTCTTTCAGGTTTTATTTGAGTTGCCGTCAAGACCCTGAAGCTAGGAATTTGGCCTTCGCTTCGTTTGCTTTGGCGTGTCCGAATCCTGTTGGAGGAAGGACGCTGTAGTGACATCTCGTCTGCTATATCGAGACGAGCGTCGAGGTGGTGACCACTCCGCGTTGGTGTGGGATGATCTCCGATAGACTTTCAGGTTTTATTTGAGTTGCCGTCAAGACCCTGAAGCTAGGAATTTGGCTTTCGCTTCATTTTCTTTGGCGTGTCCGAATCCTGTTGGAGGAAGGACGCTGTAGAGACATCTCGTCTGCTGTATCGAGACGAGCGTTGAGGTGGTGACCACTCCGCGCTGGTGTGGGATGATCTCTGATAGTCTTTCAGGTTTTATTTGAGTTGCCGTCAAGACCCTGAAGCTAGGAATTTGGCCTTCGCTTCGTTTGCTTTTAGCGTTGCGTCTGCTGTATCGAGACGAACGTAGAGGTAGTGCTGGGATTTTGCCATCACTCTGCTTTGTTTTGACCATGAGGTCTTTTGTTGACGTTGCGTCTGCATCCTGCTGGACTGCGAAGGAACGCCGTTGTTGACATTGTGTCTGGTGTAACGAGACGAATACTGAGGTAGAGCCGGAATTTTTCCATGGCTCCGTTGTTTTGTGTCGCGTCTGCATCCTGCTGGAGGAAGAACGCTGGGGTAACATCGTGTCTACTGTATCGAGACGAGCGTCGAGATGGTCTTGATTAGTCCAAAAATACTTGTTAACCGTAATCAGAAACGGCGTCGCTTTGCAGCTAGCCGGTGAATACGGGTCGATCCACAGAGATGTGTAATTTTCTTAATGTGTTTTTACGAGTTGATTCCAATGGTTGTTTGGATTGATTTATTAAATCTAAAAAACCTAGATCTATCAATAAACTAAATTAATCTAAATTAAAGTCTTGCTAGGGTTAGGCTTAGGGGAACTTGGGAGATTAAAGGTTCCCTCACCGCTTTCAATGCCTTATTTTAGATCTATTAGATGTTATAGTAATTATCAATAAAGTGGATTAGAATATTTTGGGAAGATGTTTCTTCCTCTAGATTCTTGTCCTTCCTTTATCGATACTTACCCTAACCTCCATGGAAAACACGCGCAACCGGTCCTTTACACTACGGTGTCACCATTACCTCGAGGGATAAGGTGCCGTAGGGAGCGGGGTGTGCGTGCATGCATGGAGTTCTAATTCTTAGGTATGAAATGGCATGAAAGGGGTGAGAGATCTCATCTCTCAAACCTTTCCCTAAGGCTAACCCTAACAAGCGAGGAGATTACTCGCTCATTAGGGGATTAAAAGACATTCTAATTAAAAGAGAATTAAAACAAAGAATTAAAAGTAACTTGCTAATTTTTATTGATGGCTCTCTCCAAGCAAGAATACAGAACAGATCTGAATTTGTGAAAATGAAAAGAGGCATAGGTTTTACAGATCTGTGATTACAATTTATAGGTAAACAGGGAAACTAGGGTTACAGATTCTCGCACACGTGATTTTACAGATATGCCCACGGAAAATCCAAACCCCCGCACCGACACAGAAAATTTGCACCGACGTGCGCACTTAATGGCCGCGGAACCGCGGCAAATGTAGGCCTTGGGCCGCGGTTCCGCGGCCCTTTGGTCAGATCACATGCTGAATTTTTAGGGTTTTGTTCTTGGTCCTTTTTGGCTTCTGGTTCTTTGGTTCTTTTACAATTTGGGCTTCTACATTAGTTCCAGATCTTTCAGTGAAGAACTTGTAGCGATCTTTTAACCGTTTGCCTTGACATTTTGGACCTTGCACTGTTCTTCGTCTTTGCTTGACTAGGATCCTCCTAATTGTTGGTCAAAAGTCCCTTTTTCTGTCGTCTTTTGTGTTTTTCACTGTTTTTGCTCCAAGAACTTGTAACCTGTAACATGTAGCAGACATGTGTCAAAAGCATCTGTTTATTTATAAAATGAATAAGAATTGGGGAATATAAAATGCAATATTATGATATGAACAAATACCCCCAAACTTATCTTTTGCTCGTCCTCGAGCAAACTTATTATTATTCACTAAAATCCTAACCTAACCGCACTTTCGCAGGGAAACGCGATTGCACTGAGCACGTGCAACAAGCCGTTAAACCCCTAGGTGTCCCAAGTAGGAGGAGTGTTGTCTCCTGAGGGTTTTCAGCGGATTACACCCACAAAATCCTATCAACTCAGCCTATTGACTTTTGTTCTCCAATTAGGTTTTCTAAGAAGGAATTCTATTATCTTTTGACTCGCGAATCATCCACCCACATTCTTCACACTTCCTAATCATCTAACTTAAGATTATATATTATGTAGACCTACTTAGCTTTCGGCATCTCTTAAGTCTTCCTTCTAGGGTTTCATCTCCACTTAGGAATTTCTATCAACTCTATTAAAGATATAAGTTCTATTCTTCATCCCTTTCTCTTATCTAAACTCTAATCACATCTCCCCACGTGTGTGTATAGATCACCCCTACACTTGGAAATTCAAATCAAGCAATCATGCTCTTGTCCGTTGTCCAAAGTACTTATCAGTAGGTGAATTTTTAATTGAATTTCGCTTACACATCCTTCATGCAACCGTTAGTACTTCTTGAGGTACCAACGACCGATTACAAGATGCGTTAGCACTTTAAGGCTTACTTCCTAGTTTTGCAACACCCAAGGCTTTAGCAGTGACTCCCAAACCAGTTGGTCTAAGGCACTAGGTGATGAAGCACCCTCGCTAAATATGTTTTTCTATTTTTGCAGCCTTAAGTAATCACAAAAACCAGTGTCCATTTTTTTATTCTTTATTCACACTTGTATTTTTTTTTTCTTTCGTACTAAGGACTTTAGACAAGAGCATTTCAAGGTTTCTTCTACTATTCCAAGTTTCAAGGTGCGTGAGTGTGCAAATTGTGGGGTATACATTTTCAGAATCTAGACTTAAGCTAGGAACTATTTTCAAACTTATACTCTAATAAGAACATCAATACTCTTCCCTCATTTTGACTTAGCCCAAGAAGTGAACCCAAAATTTGCCTATTTCTAAATAAACTACAAGGCATATACTTTCTACCGTTAAACTTTAAGGAAGGTTATTTTTAGGGTTTTTAATTTACTAAGTCTAAGATATAGTTGTTCCTAACCAGTTAACCTATCTGTCAAACTCAAATCAAATAAGGCCAAAATTGAATACAATATTTTTATAATTTTTGAAAATTTTCAAATTTTTATGGGTTTTCAAATAAATATGCAAATGCAAAAATATGTACAAATGAATGCGAAGGAAGAAGACGTACCGAGCATACCCCCAAATTTGAACTTGACAGTGTCCTCACTGTCATGCTACACCAAAATGTCGGCTCTTCCCTGTTTATTTATTTATAATTTTTTTATTGTTAAGGAAAACAAATATATACAGAAAGGCCCCCCCAAACTTTATTTAAACAATGTTAGACATTACTGCCAAACTTTGCATAGACCAAACGTCAACACCAACCAGTTGAAAAATTTATCAGTAAAGAGTATAGGTTGGTGGAAGAATAAGTTGTAGCGATCCATAAAGAATTGGGGAAGATAGAAGTGGTGGTATGGAAGGTATGAAGGTAAATAGACAGAAGGTGGTGATGAATCAAAACGAGAATGCGAATGATCAACAATCAGTGGAATGTTGGCATTCTCGTAGCTTCTTAAAAGAAATGGGGGTGGTTCAACTTCTAAAGGAGGAGGTTGACTAACCACAATACCCCCAAAATGTTTCTGTGGGTCCTCTATTGACTTGGCATCATCCATCAATTGCATATGATATTCAATTATAATGGAACTGATCTCCTCGATGTTCGCCATAGTCCAACCGAAAACTTGCCGCCTATCTTGTAAGACTTTTAAAATAGCGTTCTCTTGCTCGAAGGCTAGAGAGGCTGATATTATAATAGGAAAAGTCTCATTCTCACCTATGTAAGCATATTTAAGGTGAGGCGGTAAGGACATGAGTTCGAGTTTCGGAGGCGAAAGAATCATTGCAGAATCTACCCCGAACTCAAAGGACTCCAACACAGGTTCGAAATCACTGCAAACAACCGATTCGGATGGTTCAACTAACTCATCCACAAATTCAAAAGACTCATATTCGGGCTGTGAATCGCCATCATCCGAAAAAGTGAAACATTCATAATCCATATCGGTTGTGTCAACGGTGGTAGGCTCAAGGAGGGACGCACTAGTGGCGTCAAAACTGTTTTGATCAAACAAGAATCTTTCAAGCTCTCAGTCCTCCTGCGTGATTTCGTGAACAGAGCAAACTTCTCGTGTACTAGTTTTAGGCACGAGGGGCAGACTTCCCATCTTATAAATATTGAACTCACTGGACATCTTCCCAAAGGATAGAGTCATGGAGCCATTGCGACAGTTTATTACAGCATTGGAAGTGGCCAAAAATGGTCGACCGAGGATCACCAGAATTTGGTTCCGTGGGTTAGCAACAGGTTGTGTATCCATAACAATAAAATCAACGGGGAATATGAACTCCCCAACTTTGATCAACACATTCTCTAGCTCACCCCTTGGATGGGTGATTGATCGATCAGCCATTTGGAGAGTACAACGAGTGGGTTTCAACTCTCCAACCCCTAATTGTTCGTACACGAAGTAGGGAAGCAGGTTAACACTAGACCCAAGATCTAAAAGTGCTCGATTAATTTTCTTATCCCCAATTGTGATTGAAATCGTAGGACAGTTGGGGTCCTTTCGTTTTTGGGGTAAGGTTTGAGGGTGGTTAATAGCATTGCTCACTGCACTAGCCACTAGCACTTTCTTGGGTACTTGAGATGACTTTCTCTTCGAGGTGCATAAGCCCTTTAAGATTTTCGCGTATGAAGGGACTTGTTGGATTGCATCCAAGAGAGGTATATTTATGCTAACCTGCTTAAATAACTCCACAATCTTCTCCACTTGTGCAGTTGGTTTATTGGGACTCAACCTGTTTGGAAATGGAGCATTTTGAAAATTTGTTGAGTCAAATGTCAGTGGAGTAGAATGTGGAGTAAGAACGGATCCCAGTGTGGGTCCGTTCGGATTAGAAGAAGAAGAGCCTTTTGAAGAATGGAGAATAGGCTCTAACGGAGGAAATGAGGGTGAAGAAGAAGGAGGAGAAGAAGGAGAAGATGACGATGGAGAAGAAGAAGAAGAAGAAGAACCACCGGCGGGGATGTCGTCACTAATACCCACATTATTCTGGAACACTCTTCCGGATCTCAACGTGGTCACCGCATTTACATTGTGATTGTGATATGCGTTTTGTGTGTGACCGGGATTTGGCAATAGTTGAGATGGAAGCTTTCCCTTTTCTCTCTCGCTCAACGCAGCAGTTAATTGTGCAATTTGTGCCTCAATAGATTTGATACTTTGATCGTGTGAGGCATTGTTATGCATCAAAGACTGAACATAATTTTCAAATCTTGCTGCGGATTCTGTAGATTGCTTGAGAAATGCATCTAGACTTTTTTCGAGCGAGATAACCTTATCATCATTTGGTTGAACCAAATTGTTAGTTTGATTTGTATAAGGTTGTTGTTGGAAAGGTTGCTGGTTTTGAGTTTGTGAAGGTGCTTGTTGTTGTTGTGGAGGAGGAGGTCTTTGAAAATTGTTATTTCCTTGGAATTGTTGATTTTGGTTCCAAGCGAAATTTGGGTGACTCCTCCACACCGGATTGTATATCGAAGAGTACGGATCGTTTCTTTGTCGTTGCTGAAATGCAGCATTGACTTGATCCTGTCCTTGAGTAAATGCATTATAAGGACACTCTTCGGTTAGATGCGATGGATCTGAACAACAAGCACAAACGGTTCGTGTGGGTAAAGCAGGGGCAGGAGAAGACGATGAGATTTTGGTCTCAATGGCTTCTAGCTTTTTCATAAGTGCGGCCATCTCGGCCTTCATAGCAATCGACATATCTACTTGATGTATGCCTGCCCTAGATTGACCAATAGAAGAAGATGAGGTGGTCTGTGTGCTCTCCCACTGAATTGTTTGTTCACTAAGATCCTCGAGAAACTGTCACGCTTCGTCGCTAGACTTGGAGAGAAAATGACCTTGACATATGGTTTCTAGCAACTGCTTCGTCCGAGTTCAATCCCTCATATAATGTTTGGCAAAGTTACCAACTTTCGATCCCATGATGAGGGCATTGAACGAGTAGGTCTTTAAATCTCTCGAAGCACTTCCAAAATGGTTCGGAAGGAAGCTGTGAAAATTGTATAATCTCGTTACGGATTCTAGCAGTTTTGTGATGAGGATAGAACTTTTTCAGAAAAGTTTTCACAAACTCGTCCTAATTTCTAATGGAATGTGATGCGGTGCTGTATAGCCACTTCTCGGCTAGGTCACATAAGGTAAAAGGAATGACCCTTAGTCTTATAGCGTCATCACTTAATTGGGTCGTTTTCATCATAGCGCACACATTTTGGAATTTATTGATAAAGATATATGCATCTTCAGATTCCAAACCATGAAATTTTGGCAGCATATTGATGAACTGTGGTTTTATTTCAAAATTGTCCCCATTTGCCGGTGGGGGTGAAAGACAGGTAGGTAAAGAAGTGCGGACGGGGTAGAAGAGATCCTGGAGCGCGATTCGTTGGGGCGCTACAACAGGCGGAAGATTCGGGTTATTCGCACCTAACGGAGGTGGAATCATTCCCGTCGGTAAGGTATTGTTGGGGTTGAATCCCGACATACCTTCGAAAGAAGAATTTGAAGGTGGAGGTAAGGAAATGGAGGGAATTTCGACTTCGATGTCGAAAGGTTCGTCGGTCGGTACCAACGAAACACGGACTAATCGGGCGTTAGTATCCCTAGTCCAAAATGACATACACTAAAAGGGTAGTGTAGTCAGAAAAAAAATGAAAGACAGAATGTGGAGGTAAGATAACGTCAATGAGAAGAAGTGGTGTAAGCGAGGTGCAAGATTTCTTTAGCGACAAGTTGCAAGTTTTGAAAAGATTTTTCTTTTTTTATTTTTTTTATTTATGTGAGAGTATTGCAAAGAGGTTTTAGAAAAGGGACTTGTGACACAAATGTATCAACCACACATGCACAATCAGGCCTAGATCTAGGGTCACCTAGGTCTGCTAGACAGCTCCTAACTAGGGCTAGAAATAGGACCTCAAACCGCCTCTTCACCGACAATTATGGCCAGGTAAGTGCCAGGTAAGTGGGAAGGAACCACAATAGTGGGCCTAATTAATAACCACTAGCCTAGACACACTTGCCTAGACACCGCAAAGTCAGTTAGGATAAACGGTCGATGCCTATAGTAGTCCTTTTCCTATTGAGCTCGATATCCTTAGGGCTGAGTCTAGTATTTTTTTAATTAATTATGGTCAATGCAAATGCTTTAAGTGTTTTCTGGGGTCCTGGGAAGGGTGATGAAATCCCCACCCAATCTGAGTTTGGTCAATTAGCCCCTTAAAGTCCGATTAAATTATGCAAAACAATAAAATTCACTTGCAATCAATTTTTTTTTAGCGCGGCGCAAAAAAACCTGCAGAAAATCTGTTATTTAGAAGGAGGAAGAATTTTTTTTTTTTTTTTAGCGCAAAGAATTCCTGCAGAAAATTTTCACAAAAGATATATAGAGGTTGACAGAGGGGAGAAGGAGAAAACAAACCGAGCAAATTTCGCGCAGAGAGGAGGCTAAACCGCCGCGGTTCCGTGGTCTGGGGCCCACTTTTGCCGCGGTTTCGCGGTCTGGTGACGGGATCAGCTCCTGAAAAAAAATTGTACTGCTATGTTGTGAACTTTCCCTTCTGTTCTGATATGATTTTTTTTATTTTGCCCTCTGTAAATTTCCAGATCCGAGAATCTTCGCTATTCCTGCAAAATTCAAAAGATAAACCCTTCAAACAGATAAAAATTGATAATTTTTTTTTATTTTTTCTATTTTCAGATTTTTATGATTTTTAAGATTTCTATCAACCCGAAATTACACAAAAGAATTTTTACGCCATCCCCGGCAACGGCGCCATTTGATTATATGTCCAAAAATATATGTTAACCGTAATCAGAAACGGCGTCGTTTTGCAGCTAGCCGGTGAATACGGGTCGATCCACAAAGATGTGTAATTTTCTTAATGTGTTTTTACGAGTTGATTCCAATGGTTGTTTGGATTGATTTATTAAATCTAAAAAACCTAGATCTATCAATAAACTAAATTAATCTAAATTAAAGTCTTGCTAGGGTTAGGCTTAGGGGAACTTGGGAGATTAAAGGTTCCCTCACCGCTTTCAATGCCTTATTTTAGATCTATTAGATGTTATAGTAATTATCAATAAAGTGGATTAGAATATTTTGGGAAGATGTTTCTTCCTCTAGATTCTTGTCCTTCCTTTATCGATACTTACCCTAACCTCCATGGAAAACACGCGCAACCGGTCCTTTACACTACGGTGTCACCATTACCTCGAGGGATAAGGTGCCGTAGGGAGCGGGGTGTGCGTGCATGCATGGAATTCTAATTCTTAGGTATGAAATGGCATGAAAGGGGTGAGAGATCTCATCTCTCAAACCTTTCCCTAAGGCTAACCCTAACAAGCGAGGAGATTACTCGCTCATTAGGGGATTAAAAGACATTCTAATTAAAAGAGAATTAAAACAAAGAATTAAAAGTAACTTACTAATTTTTATTGATGGCTCTCTCCAAGCAAGAATACAGAACAGATCTGAATTTGTGAAAATGAAAAGAGGCATAGGTTTTACAGATCTGTGATTACAATTTATATGTAAACAGGGAAACTAGGGTTACAGATTCTCACACACGTGATTTTACAGATATGCCCACGGAAAATCCAAACCCCCGCACCGACGCACCGACACAGAAAATTTACACCGACGTGCGCACTTAATGGCCGCGGAACCGCGGCAAATGTAGGCCTTGGGCCGCGGTTCCGTGGCCCTTTGGTCAGATCACATGCTGAATTTTTAGGGTTTTGTTCTTGGTCCTTTTTAGCTTCTGGTTCTTTGGTTCTTTTACAATTTGGGCTTCTACATTAGTTCCAGATCTTTTAGTGAAGAACTTGTAGCGATCTTTTAACCGTTTGCCTTGACATTTTGGATCTTGTACTGTTCTTCGTCTATGCTTGACTAGGATCCTCCTAATTGTTGGTCAAAAGTCCCTTTTTCTGTCGTCTTTTGTGTTTTTCACTATTTTTGCTCTAAGAACCTGTAACCTGTAACATGTAGCAGACATGTGTCAAAAGCACCTGTTTATTTATAAAATGAATAAGAATTGGGGAATATAAAATGCAATATTATGATATGAACAGGTCTCCAGGTTGTTGGTGAACCGTCGGGACCTGGAACTAGGGACTTTGCCATGGCTCCGTTGTTTTGTGTCGCGTCTGCATCCTGCTGAAGGAAGAACGCTGGGGTGACATCGCGTCTGTTGTATCGAGACGAACGTCGAGGTGGTCTCTAGGTTGCTGGTGAACCGTCGAGATTTGGCTTCTTTTTCTGATGGAGCCTGGTGGGAAGGTATTGTTCCCTCTTTGTTTGTGCCTCTGGATTGTATACAGGGATCGATGTGATCTCACCTGTAGGGCAAAAAGTTTCATTTTATATATTTTTCTTCCCGCGATGCTCTATCATTTCAGCTTTTATATCGCGAAAGTCGCGATTGCCTAATCATTTCGGCTATTTTTCGCGATGCCCAATCATTTCGGCTATTTGTTTTATTTACTCGCTGCTTTTTATTGCGAGTTGCCCAATCATTTCGGCTATTTTGCATGCATATATTTTTACTTGCTGATTTTGTTGCAAGTTGCCCCATCATTTCGGCTATTTCATATGCATTTGCCTCGCTGCGAGTTTGGGATTTGATACCGATTTAAGCATCAACATCGCTACAACTGGGATATTTCCAAGAGTGAATCATCATTTGCCTTTGTCGGTTCGAACAAAGGCGGCTTAGTAAACAGGGTTAAGATCCTGTGTACTAAGGCTTTTAACTTCATGAGCCGTAAAGGTCTCATGAAGATATTTCTCCCTACGAGTCGTGAGGATCTCATAGGTGCGTTTTTTCCTTAAGAGTCGTGAGGAATCTTAAGTGTATGGTCCCTTATAAGTCGTAAGGATCTTACAAGAGTGGTTTCTCCTTATAAGTCGAGAGGACCTACAAGTGTCTTTTGCCATATGAGCATATCCCCAGTCTCTGGTGGGACTTTGTTAGGGAAATGTTTATTCGCGCCCGTGGATTGTATACAAGGGTCAATACTGAACCACTTGTAGGGCAGAATTGGAGGTTGTGATGGCTGAAGAACAGGTTCAGATCCCTGTAACTTAAGGCTTTTGAATCCTATGAGCCGTGAGGGTCTCAAAAGAGGGTTCTCCTTACGAGTCGTGAGGATCTCGTAAGTGTAATTTTTCCTTAGGAATCGTGGGGATCCCTAAGTGTGTTCCTCCCTTGTGAGTCATAAGGATCTCACGCAGGTATTTTCTCCTCACAAGGTCGAGAGGACCTTGCAAGTGTCTTTTAACGAGATTGCACCCTTTCGGGTTTTCACCAAACTCGCCGGTAGTCCTGCTGTTTTTACTTACGGAGTCCTTTCGGGTTTTTCATCCGTGCCCATTTCGCTTATGGACGTACCCTTTTTTTTAACACGTCAGCCTAGGGATGTCGCGGGTTTGTAGTAGTTTAACGACATTTCGGTCAACAGCCAGTTTTAGGACATAGTGGTCCATCGTTAGTTTAGGGACGTTTCGGTCCGTTGCTAGTTTTAGGACATAGTGGTCCATTGTTGCCATGTTTGAGGCAAATTTGTAGTTTACGGACTTTTCGGTCCACGAACTTTCTCTTTGAATGAGAACGATACCCCCGGCACGTCCATCTTTTTCGGATCATGTGGCTGTGGTAGGTTCATCTTCCAATTTTCGGACAGCGTGAATTTGCCCAGTTGGTATTGATCCTCAATCCAGCCTTTGAAGACGAAGCAATCTTCGATTGGATGGCATACTGCTTGGTGGTAAGGGCAGTAATTAGGATTGTTGACATCGTCTGGCTGCAACGGGCGTTTTGGATCCGGCAGATTGATGAGTCTGTTGTGCACTGCCATCTCGAACAGTCTCCTCGTTTTATCCCGGGGAAACGAGTAAGGGCATCCCAGTCTCTTCTCGAGGGATGGGCGTGGATGCACGTTGTTTTGGAGAACAACCGGCTTTAAGTTGCTCGGCTGTTGTTGAGTATTGGCGAAAAAAGTCACTTTACCTTTCCCTTTTTCATTCCGAGATTCCAGCTTCGAAGGAGATGGTCTATGACCCATCTGATCCATTTGGGCTAGCTTGTCGATCAAGGCCTGGAAAGTAATTGGCTTGAAGAACATCATGAATTGGGAGATGGTCGCCTGCGGGTCAAGGGTCCCTACGAACATACCCACGGCAGGAGCTTCCTCAATGCGCTGTTCGCACTTCGACCACAGATTCCGCCATCGTATTGCGTACCGAACCCATGTTTCTCCAGGCTTCACCCTAGCATTGATCAATGCCGTGATTGGGGTGCGTTCGCTAGCGCTTGAAAAACGCTGAGTGAATAACAGCTCCATCTCCGTGAATGTCTTGACGGAGTCGTTGGGAAGCTCGGAATACCATTCGAATGCCGCCTCTGCCAAGCTGCCGACGAATTTTCGAAGCAGCAGCTTATCGTAACCTCCAGTATTACCGCACAAGGCTCTAAATTGAGCAACATGTTGGTGCGGGTTCCCTGTCCCCTTATATACATGGAATTTAGGGATCGTATACCCCGGCGGGTACTTTATTTGGTCATACCAACCCGGATAGGGTCGTCCAGTCTTAACAACATGACCGGCCGCTTCATTCACCTGGTGAGCTCGAATCTGTTGAGCGATGTAATCATCCAGGGCGGCTTTGGAGATGGTCTCCTCTTTGGCTGCTGAACAAGCCGGCAGAGGGTTTAATGTCTCTCCTCTGTCATCTTCGATTATTACTGGAGGGTCTTCGGCTGGAGGGTCTGGCTGGATCATCATGCCCACCATATCTTGGAATAGAAGGGCCATTTGTTTTATATTAGCCGCTTGTTCCGCAGCCTCTTTGTCCTTCTTCTCAAGCATTCTCCGAAGGAATTCGGCATCAGTTTCCTGCTCATGGCGCTGCTCCGAGGATGTTTCTGGGCTTGCTTTCGGTCCTGTGAGTGCGACCATAGCTGTTAACATCTCTTGGAGCTTTTGTTGTTGTTGCTCCTGAGCCTTAGTCACTGATCGCGTAAGCGGTCGATGACCCGTAGAGATACGGCTATCCTCTTTCCCGGATATCATATAGACAGTGTGCACCACCATGCCCCCAGACTTGGGGCGTTTAGATTTAGTGCCCTTGAGATTCGTCGCAGACACAGGAATTTTCTCCGGCCTTCCCCTTTTGTGAGCGGTCGAAGTTGAGGGGGCCGTTGCAGTGGGCACCCAAGTAGCTGTCGCCTTTGGTGGCTTGACAGGATGGTCCTCTTGTCGCCGAACCTTCACCTTTTTCTGTCGGCGAGAGTAATGTTGATCAATCACCGAGTCTTGGACTTGACGCCAGACCTTGTAAATTTTATAGGACAGCCGTTGAGGGGGCTGCTCCAGCTTCGCCTTTGTGGCATTCTCCATAGGTGGAGGAGATCTCTTCAGCACGGCAGTCGGAGAGTCCTTGCGAACCCTCCTAAGCGGTTCAAAGCTGTTCCCAGTCGGAACAGCAGCATTGATTTCCACCATAGGAGCTGGCGGAGTCAGTCCAGAAGGGGAGCTGTCCCCAGCCTTCGTTACTCGGCGCCAGTAACGACGGCGAGCATGTCGTGCGGATGGAGTTGGCTCAGCTATAGGGGTGACTTCCTCATGCCCCCTGTGCTGGTCGGAAGTTGTCGTCGTCAGCCTCTTGAAGACCGACATCCGTTGAGAAGCAATGTCCAATCTGTCAAAGACGGACCTTTGGGCAGGGGAAGCAGCTTTGAGGACTTCGCCTGGAGCGGGAGCCGGAACAGTCAGTCTTGTGAAGACCGACCCTTTGACAGGAGAAGCCACTTTGATAACTTCGAGAGCAGGAATGGCTATTCGCTTAGGGATAACCCTTTCTGGTATCGCGGGCTTCTTCACGGGCCCGTTGGAGCTTTGTCCCAATATGTCAAAAACTGAGGCGTTGGATTCGGACGACCCGTTGAAAAGGGCCGCAACAGTGGTAAGTCGATCAAAGACCGACTTCTTTGGGGCTTCTTGCGACAGCAGCGGGTCATTGAAGCTCATCAGTGGGATCATGGTCCCAAAGAACAACCCAGTGGTGGCCTGAGTCACTTGCTCCACCGGCATCTTGAACAGGGAGGCCGCTTGGGGCCCGTAAGTTACACCTCCAGATGAGGCGGAACGGGAGTTGCAGCTGCATCTGGAGCAGTTAGAGGCCATTTGATGTTCTGTTTTCTGCACGGGAGCAAAACCAAATCTTAGTACCTCGAACCCAAGGGCAACCATATCAAACCGCGATTCGTTCACGAACACGACACACGAAGTGTGGAGTGGAAAGAGGAAGAAGTCCCACCGGGCGTGCCAGAATATGTTCCCCTCCGGACGCGGAGACGCGACCGCGCAGGTCCGTCTTGCCTGAATTCGGGGCAGATGCTAATTGGTGTTATCCGTCCACCTCTCCGATGATGCCAAGTTGATTTATGACACCATGTATCGAAGGTTTAAACGGATGCGGCCGATATAGCAGACTTCGTCAGATTCCCCCTCATTTGAGGGGTTTTTGATTGTGGGGACGCTCTTTCCTGCAGGCGCAAGCCCCTGCAGTTAATTACGCTACCACATCGCGGTAACCACTTTCTCCTTCTCCAGATGGTCACTTCGTATCATGTGTGTTTGTTTTGTTTTTGGTTGCCCGTGGATTGTATACGGAGACTAATTTATGTTGTCGCCCGTAAGGCGTGGATTAGTCCAAATCCATATTTTCTTAGATTTGGGTTTGGAGGTTGGGTTTAAGGATACATCAGTCTCATTTGAGACTAAGATCAACTCCAACGTATGTTAAGGATATGTTAGTCTAATTTTAGAATAAGATCAACTTAACGGGATCATTTAGATCCAACAAGAGAGCATCTGGGCTCTATTGCTTAGTTTAGGGACATTGCAGTCGATTAGTTTAAGGACATTATGGTCCAATGTTAGTTTAAGAACATCTCGGTCCAATGTTAGTTTAAGGACATTACGGTCCAAGGTTAAGGACATCATAGTCCGTGGGCTTAAGGACCCCACAGTCCAAGGTTAAGAACATCATAGTTCATAGGTTTAAAGGGACCCCACAGTCCGGTTTAAAGACGTCATAGTCTGTGAAATGTATGATTATCGGGACCCGTCGCCTCTCTAAAGACGTTGAAGGATTAAAACGACATATATCAAAGGGGTTTAGAGATGTACCCTTAAACCAATTTTGGTTGGTAGATCTGTAGTCCAATTTAGAACTAAGATCTGTAAAAGATTTATGAGCATATGGGCTCAGTTAATCTGCATTTGAGGACTTATGGCCAATCTTGGACTAAGTCCAATTAAGTTAAAATGTTTAATCATTTATTTTGGGCTTTGGAGCCTTTATTTGGGCTTGGCCCTTTTAATAATGCTGAGCATTAACTTGCATTCTGACAATGTTTTGTCTTTTATCGAATGCTGAGCATTCATCATAGCTCTGGGGCTTATTTTAAAGAACAGTTTATGTTCTATCGGAGCAACATGTGGTGTGCTTGGCGCCAATCAAAGAGCGCAGTACGCTTCTGCCGAGTAGCGCACACGTGAGGGACAAGTGGTGCGCTTGGCGCTAAGCGCCAGATGATGAGCGCAGTGCGCTAATTTATGAGCGCAGTGCGCTATCAGTTTAGTGGCGCGCACGTGAATGACACGTGGTGCGCTTGGCGCTGAGCGCCAGTCCATGAGCGCAGTGCGCTATATTTGGAGCGCTAAGGCTCTGCAGCGCTTTGCGCTAATCTTTGAGCGCTAAGGCGCTTCTGCTAAGTAGCGCACATGTGAGGAGCACGTGGCGCGCTTGGCGCTGTGCGCCAGTCTTGAGCGCAGAGCGCTAGGTTATGAGCGCAAGCGCTAACTGATCAACTTTTTGATCCAAAAAGAGACTTTGTCTCAAGATTCTAAGAGCAAAAGTTCTTATTTTATAGGAGATGTTTTCAATCTCTTATGTTGATGAAAGGCTTTGCCTTTATGGATCTGTGATCCTTAAGAGAATTGAATTATTTTCTCCCCCTTTATGAGATGTTCATACTTTCTTTGTGAAAGACCTTAGTCTCATAGATCTATGATCTGTGAGAAGAATTATGTTCTTCTTCTTTTATGATGAGATCTTTTGATCTCTTTGTGAAAGACTTTTGTCTTGTAGATCTATGATCTTTTAAAGAAGTGAATCCTTCTTTTGAAATTAATTATGAGATGATTTCATCTCTCTGTTCATCATCATTCTTTTTTACCTTGAAGAAAAATCTTCTTTCTCTGAGAGCTTGGCTCTTCTTTTTGAGATCTCTCCAAGCTTATGGTGGTGGTGGTGGGGGGGGGGTTCCTCTCTATGCTTCTGTATATCTCAGACTTGAAGTCTAGGGGCCTTTTTATAGGGCAAGCTGATTTGTTCAATCAGTTAAGGAGATCTTTTCTCCAATTAATTTGGGGAATTTCTCATCGTTGGATCTTTGATCCAAGGGCTTTTGATTTACAGAAGGCAGTCTTCTTGTTTTTAACAAGATTGGAAAATCTTTCCATACAGAATTTATTCTGCATTTTGGTGATTTTTAATCACCATTGGATCATTGATCCAACGGTGCTCTGTTTACAGAGCACAATCTTGTTGTTTGGAAAGATTTTGAGAAATCTTTCCTTAACAGAATTTAATTCTGATTAATTAATGATTTATCATTATTATTAGATTTTTGATCTGACGGTAGGGAGCTTTTAGTTCCAGCGCTAGCGCACCCGTGCTTTGCACGTGGTGCACTGCTTAGAGCGCATCGCACCTAGCGCTAGCGCATACGTTCTTTGCACGCGGTGCGCTGCTTAGAGCGCAGCGCACCTAGCGCTAGCGCACACGTGCGTGCTTTGCATGCGGTACGCTACTTAAGGCGCAGCGCACTCAGCGCTAGCGCATCCGTGTCTTACACTTGGTGCGCTGCTTAGAGCGCAGCGCACCTAGTGCTAGCGCACACGTGCTTTGCACGTGGTGCGCTACTTAGGGCGCAGCGCATTTGGCGCTGCTTTTGAAGCGTTGCTTCATTTTAAAATTTGAATTTTAAACAGAGTTTTTCTCTGATTGGGGGAAACAGCCGCCAAAGATAAAGAGATGGCTGGATATATGGTCCACACTGTCTATATGGAGGGCACACGCAGCAAAAGCAAGGATAGGACCACCACATCTCAAATCGAATCTGGTATGAATGTGGCTACCACTTCCCAAAACTAGCCTTCTCTGGAAGGTAATGAAAACCCTTCCAGCAAGGCTGATAAGTAGAGAGATCTCTCTGTTCATAAAGAGTCGGGCTCGAAAAGCGAAGAGGAGCCAATCTTCCGTCACTTGACCGCAGAGCAGCAACTTTTCTAAGATCTCCAGAAGCAGCTCAAAATCAAAGACAAGGAGATGGCTAAGCTCTACTCAAAGATTGACGACTTAACAAACGTCGTCTTACAGCTCATGGCCCAAGTTGCATCTCAGCCGACCAATCAAGCGCATGCTCTGCTCATGAACCGGGAAACGGTGTCACGAGGCAGCCGATGCCTATTCCCTCAAATCCAAAGGTGGGCGAGCCGCATGAAAGTCGGTCGCATCCTATCTCGGGAAATGTCTTGACTAACGATGATAGATGTAATACTTGGTCCTTGTAAATATTTTCCGTATTTATAAATAAATATTTCCAAGCTTTTCTATTCGAATACTTTCTATAAATGAATCTCCTATAACTTTCTAATAATAATTTCTAAAATTTTTAAAGCTTTAAACCTAACCCCACACCCCGAGACCGGCCCATGACCCATCCCTAACCCAAACCCGTTCCCTCTTTCCCGACCCGATCAGAACCGAGACCCCCCTCTTCTTTTCCTCCTTTTTCTCCCTTCGCTCTCCTCTCATTTTTTTCACCCTCGCTAACGGTTCCCGCCTCCTCGCAACGAGCCCCTCCATAACCCGCGCCCCTCCATCTCCCTCGCCAACCGCCCACGACACCCGCTTCTCCCTCGCAACCTCCACACGTGCCCCGCGCTACTTCACCCCAACGTCCCCTGTATGACACACCCGCCTCATGACCTCGCCTCAACCCCAAGTACCTTCCCATTTCTCCCCTACGTTCCCTTCTTCCGCATCCAAAACGTCCGCTCCCACTGCCACCATCATCAACAACCTTGTTGCAACACCACCGGAGATTCTCGCCGACGACTACACCCTTCAACGACCGAGCTCCCCCACACCCTCACCGTCGAGACTTCCCTCCTCTATACCTCCATGACAACAGCGCCACTAGCAATTCCTTTCATCGCCGTCGTCATGCTCTTCTCCATCTACCGTCGCCCTCACCATCACCCATCGCCAACGCCTTCATCACCATCTCCATCACCCATCGCCTGCGCCATCCCCATCCCTGCCTCCTTGTCTCCGTTCACCGCACCGCCAACCCCCCTCAGCACCCCTGCCGGCCTAGCACTCCCACTGCCAACACCATCTCCTCGTCTTCATCGCCGGTGCCACCGTGACCCTCCATTAGCCACTACCTTCCTCACATCACCGGAGCTTCCTTAGCACCACCGTCGAACACCCACTCCTATCATGTAGCCCCATTCTCCATCTCCGACTCCCAAACTCCACCACCTCCGTCGAGCAAGCCCCGCGACTCAACCCTACAACACCTGCCGCCGCCGCCATCACCTCCTCTCCTCCTCTCACCACCGAGACATCTCCATCGGCCTCATCCACTTCCAGCCTCTACTGTCTCCTTCACTGCATCCTCGAACCCAACACCAAACCCTTCACTACTGACCTCTACCCATAGCCGGAGCTCCCCCGACCGCCGCCGGACCCCGAGCTCACCACTGCCGTCGCCGAGTCTTCTCCATGCATAAGTGCCCGCTTAGTGCCAGTCTCGAACCACGACGTGCCCACTACTATGCCCAGCACCATGCCAGCAACCTCTGCAGCCACCCTGTCACAGATCATCGAGGCTAAGCTCAAGCCACGCCGAGGCCGCGCTACGAGCTCGGGACAGAGCCGAGCCCAAGCTTGTATTGCTGTCGCTGCTGCTGCTGCTGCTTTCGTTGTTTCGTTGCATCGTGATCATGCCGTTGCTGTCGTTTTCGTCATCACGATCGTGTCCCCAATCATCTTCCGGCAAGTTAAACACTTGTTGTATATGCTATATATATATATATATATATATATATATATATATATATATATATTCTACATTTATGCTACCTAGACCCAACTAATTACTGCTAATCATCTTGTTAATTTAATGTTGGGACATTCTAAAGGTTACTATCCATGTTTAAATCAAATAGGAAATTCATGAAATGATTTTCGTGTGGCTGAATAAAAGAAACCAATAATTCGTTGGAATATCATATACATATATAGCCGAGGTGTTTGATGCGAATCTCATGAGAAAACAAAGTATAAACTGATGGAACTCATTATATTTAGACTCTAATACTGTTAAAAAACACTCTGTATAAATTTGGTGGCAAATCGAAGTCGTTTTTCCACATAAAGTGACGCTCTAGCTTCTATATCGAAACTCGCGTTTTACCGAACACTTGACACCGTTAAATTCATAATTAATTCCAGAAAAATTCAATCATAGCGTGCCTGGGTTCGTTCCAAAGGGTACTGCATAATATTTAACAAGACGTGTAGGTTTACTGTTAGATATATCCTCTGAATATCGAAAACAAAGAACTTACCTAACCTTGGAATGCAGTCCAGAGCAGGAACTTACCCTTGACATGAATTTATACACCTGAAACCTTAATGTTTAATTGAGATAGTATGTGGATCCAATTACCTCTGCGTATACAATTGTTTTATCTTTCCAATGGTACCAGTTTCACTAAATTCCAGTATCATTTGATATTTAAATCATATTTTAAACTGATGATATGTGCGGCAGATTTCTGTCATTTCAGTTTGCACCCTTCATCAGTAATCTGATCATAACTCCTAAACCAAGATGGCTATTGTTAATCCGTCTCCTAAGCTGTAAATTTAACTCATAGCCCTACAATTAGTTGAACAGTAGCGACGCTTAATTATGCTCCCAACAAGGAGTAAAACGTGTTATGAAACGGACTTCCAGTTCAGAAATTGGATTTCCAGTAGAGAACAGTTAAAATGAAATGACCATAACTCGTAAAAATAATACCTGATTGACTCGAAACCAATTTTATTGTAGAGATAATTTAATAATATGTTTACTCCTTTTATATTGTTTCTCTAAATTATACACGTGTGATTTTATAGGATTTTTTCTAATCCAACGGACACCGGTTGCTCATATGTATTCAATAGTGCATTTACTATATCCCCATCATGTTGCATGACTGTCATACCCTTGTGAATAGTGTTCATTTGCATCGATAATCTAGTGACCGTGTTACATTACCTAGTGATAAATGTTAGCGATTGGATTGTGGCAAGTACGTTAGTGTAAAAACGTGATTTAATAATGGAAGTGATACGTACTTGTACACAATCAGCGGAACCAGTTAATTATTGCATTGGCGACGCCTATGGGGCATATATAAGTGTAACTATAACTGGTATGGGACGGGTATAGAAGCACTTATATTAGTGTCATAGGTAAGACATCGAGCACTGTCCATTTATCTTGGATACCAGTCGAGACATGCTTGATGGAGGCACTGTCTTCAGTTCTCGCGTAGACTTGTCATAGAGTGACTAGTATTTAGATTCATGGTCGGTGTTTGATGTAGACCACAGGGTGTGGGGTAGTTTGGGTGTGAGTTCGATCAATGGAATCTCAGAAGTCCCACTACCGACATATTTAGTGATTTCGGGAGTTGTGCTGGTAGTGTTTCTGATTTTTACTGATAGTGATTCGGGCCCATGTTCCCTTGTCCCTGGGGTTTACCCTTGGGTTGAGGATACTTCTGCGGTGGTTGACGCTCACACTTGGACTAACGATAAGTTTAGTGACTTGGACATTGAGACTTAGAGATTGATTGCTTTAGTGACATGGACATTGCATTGATTACTGATTCGATACACATGCTATACTGTTTACCTGTACCGGTTATTTCATGCTCACGTCATTACTCTATTCTTACTGCTTTATGTTCATTATCATTGCACATTATATATGTATATATTGCTATTGTGTCGCTCTGACGACCTGAGTATGCATGATCAGAGTGAGAAGTGGACTTAGCTCGGATCAGGATCTGTCTTACTTCGAGAATACCGCGGACATCTAAATTAGCGACATCAGCGCTATCCTTTCCTTTGACTTACCTGGTTAGTTTTATATCTGTTTTGATAGAATTAATGAATGCATTTCTCATTACTTGTGCTATGATTACTGATTACCACATAATGCTAGAAGCCGAAGTGTGACTACAGCAGGATATTTCCTTGATCGTAGGAGCATGGCTAGCCTTGTCACCCCTCGTATTCCGTATTTTGGAAAGCGGGGCGTGACAATAGCAACCCACTAATGCAAGATCAAATCATGGATTTGGTAGCCAACAAAGTCAAAACATTGGTAGCCGAAGCCGGTGCGCAAAAAGATGTCAGCAGTAGTAGGAGACCATATCCTGCTCGGTATGATCTGGTAGAGTTTCCTGGTGGCTATGTCATCCCCAAATTCAGAAGATTCGATGGGACGGGAAATGCGAATCAGCATATCGCCCACTTTAAAGCCTCATGAAGGAATACTGGGGGCAATGATGCGCTTCTCCTCCGCCAGTTCGTTAAAAGCCTAACTGATGTCGCTTTCGACTGGTTCGCGAGCATACCGGATGGCTCCATTACTACTTTCGTCCAAATGGAATCTCTATTTCGGCAAAAGTTCATGAGTGTTGGTGATAAGATCACCATTGCCGACCTCGTGAGGACTGTTCACCGCCGAAAGACACGACCGGGACGTTAGGACTCTGGCCTGAATTTTGGGGGCGGATGCTATTTGGATTTATCCATCCACCTCTCCGAAAATGCCAAGTTGATTTATGTCATCATATATCGGAGGTTTGGACGGATGCGGCCGTTGTAGCAGACTTCGTCAGATTCCCCCTCGTTTGCGAGGTTTTTTTTATTGTGGGGACGCTCTTCCCTGCAGGCGCAAGCCCCTGAAATTAATTACATTACCACATCGCGATAACCACTTTCTCCTGCTCCATAAGTTCACTTCGTGTCGTGTGTGTTTGTTTTATTTTTGGTTTGGGTTGCCCGTGGATTGTATACGGAGACTAATTTATGTTGTCGCCCATTGGGCGTGGATTAGTCCAAATCCGTATATTTTTAGATTTGGATTTTTTATTTAAGGACCGTTAATCTATTTTGAGATTAAGATCAACTTAAATGTATGTGAGCATTTGGGGCTCAATTTGTTTTTGTTAAGGATACGTTAGTCCAATTTGAGGCTAAGATCCACTTAGCAAGTTTTTAGGATCATTTTTATTTCAGATCCAATAACAGAGCATTTAAACTCTATTGTTTTAGTTTAAGAACGTCTTGGTCCGTTGATCACCATTTTAGAGGTGAGATTTTAGTTTAAGGACGCCTCGATCCGTCGATCACCGTTTTGGAGGTGAGGTTTTAGTTTAAGGACGTCTCGGTCCGTCGATCACCATTTTGGAGGTGAGCTTTTAGTTTAAGGACGTCTCAGTCCGTCGATCACCATTTTGGAGGTGAGATTTTAGTTTAAGGACGTCTCGGTCCGTCGATCACCGTCCGCGCACGTGTATTCATTACGTGACAAAGTGAGCGATGTTGATATGGAATGTGCCTAATTTAGGGCACAATCCAATTTGAGGCGTGCACGTCAATTTGGAAGTGCATCAACGAAAGAAGTTTTGTTGGTCGTCGGGACCCGCCACCTCTCTGAAGACGTTGAGAAATTACAACGACATATATCAGAAGTGTGAAGAGATGTACCTTTAAACCGAATCCCGTATTTGAAGGAAAAGATTGTGATGGACCTAAGAATCGTTAGTCATATTTGACACTATGATTAACTTAGGAGATATGAATGAAGATCGGTTTGGATATCAGTTTGGATATCACAAACATAAGCTTAGCCAATTTGGGCTAGGATTGGGTTGCCAAGTTTGAGGCGAATATTTAGTTTAAGGACATTTCAGTTCATTATCTCCGTATTGGGGGCGAATATTTAGTTTAGGGACATTTCGGTCCATCATTCAACTTGCGCCCACGTGTATTTGTTACGTGACGAAGTGAACGATGTTGATATGGAATGTGCCCAATTTGGGGCACGATCCGATTTGAGGCATGCACGTCAATTTATAAGTGCATTAAGAGAAGTTGTTGGTCGTCGGGTGTATGGAACCCTAAGCAATATAAAACACAAGAAACAGCAACTGAAAACATTCTTTACATTACATATTCCTTGAATCCATCTTGAACTCCACCTTCGGTTTCCTTGAAGTCCATCTCTCCACTTTTGAATCCTTAATTCTTATTCATCCTTTCTATTTGTATCTTGTTCTTTCCAGTATTTCCTTTTATTGTTATGCCACTGTTTAGGCATTGCTTTTTCATTTCAGATGTATTTTCATTTCATGCATTGTATAAAGAATGTTATTAATAAAAGTTGCTGTTATTTCTATTATTCGTCTCTTGTGATTCATTTTATATTGCTTAGTTACGCTTAGCGTATGTACTTCTGAGTACATACGTAGCGGGCCTTGTCACGTCCACTTCACCGTACACTGGGAAGCGGGGCGTGACAGGTTTTGTTGGGACCCGCCACCTCTCTGAAGACGTTGAAGAATTACAACGACATATATCAGAGGTGTGGAGAGATGTACTCTTAAACCAAATCCTATATTTAAGGGAAAAGATGGTGCTGTTGTAGACCTAAGAAATGTTAGTCATGTTTGAGACTAAAATTATCTTAGGAGATATAAGATGAATATCATTTGGGATATCATCAATGGAAAACAACTAGTCATTTTTGAGACTAAGGTCAATTTGGGAAAACATGAGCGCATGGGGCTCAGTTGTTTTAGAACCAAAGAGGTTTAACCTCAGGAAACTTAGCCAATTTGGGCTGGGATTGGGTTTCCATAATTGCCCAAAAGTGCTAAGCATTTGGCCGTTGTGGCTGTATATGAAGTGCTAAGCACTTTATATGGCGCTCACGTGAGGGGCACGTGAGGCGCTGGGAGCTGCCCAATGAGTTTTGAACACTTAGCCGTTTTGGGCTATTTATGGAGTGCTAAGCACTCTTTTCTTCTCTGTGGCGGCGCCCATGTGAGGAACACGTGTGGCACTGGGCGTTGTCCAGTGAGTGTTGAACACTCTTTCTTTCTATGGCACCTACGTGAGGAGCATGTGAGGCGCTGGGCGCTGCCCTTTGGGTTTTATTTCCCTTTTTGTATATGTGCTAAGCACTTGGTTCTCGTGGCGTTCACATGTGAAACACGTGAGGCGCTCCAAATATGGGCGCTGCCCTTTGGTTTTATTGCCTCTCCCTTTTACAGAAGTGCTAAGCACTTAATTGGGGGTCGCGTGCAAAACACGTGACTGGCTTAGGAAGTGCTCCTTGCTTCTCTTTTAAGCACTCGCATGGGAAACACGTGAGGCGGTCTCATACGCTTCTTTTTGTTCATTAGAAACACTCACGTGGAAAACACGTGAGGTCTCGTTATAGTGTTAAACACTAACGAATCACCAGGCTGTCTTTCTGTGTTCTTGGAGATTTTGATCTCTTATTAATGACATTTCTAGTCATTAGGCTTTGGGTTTGGAAGGTATCAAATTATTGTCATCGTCTGAGGGATCAAGTTCTCATCTTGTTCGTGCAGGAATCAAATTCTTTATATAGGGTTAAACCCTAGTTTTCAGAGGAATTAAATTCCTATATGGTTTTGTATGAATTAAATTCTTTGGACTCGGTTCTTTCCCCTAGGCTTTGAATCTTCATGACAGAATCTCCCTAATGAGAATTAAATTCTCAACTTGTGGAGAGATCTGCTTCTGCAGATCTCAACCAGAGAAAGAACTAAGTTCTTGCATGAAGAAGGGTTAATCTCTTAGAGATGCAAAGAAGGAATGGAACAATCTCTGTGTTTTTTTCTTCTATTTACCTCGTATGTTCTGACGAAACAAATCTCCGCTGAGAACCAAATTCTCTTTTTTCTGTCTCTACTTCTGTCTTCCCTCTCTTTGTGTGTGTCTTCTTCTCCTCCTTTTTTAGAGTCTCGGGCTCTTTATATAGTGGAGAGAAGTTTGTTTAATTCTCAGAAAATCTCTCATTGAGAGATCCCCATTAATTTAATTGGTTTCAGAATTGATTTGGGGAATTTTACCCACCGTTGGATTTTTGATCCAAGGACTTCTATTTTTATAGAAGATATTGTTCTTGTTTTTAACAAGATTGAGGATATTCTCCTATATATAAAATAAAATTCTATCGAGCGATGGCATTTTAATCACCATTGGATTTTTAATCCAAATGTGCTCAGTTTAACGGAGTATAATCTTTCTCTACTTAGGAAGATATAAGAAATATTTTGGATCTTTGATCCATTAACTCTCTGTTTAACAGAAAATATTCTCTCCAATAGAATTTAATTCTATGTTTAATCACCGTTGGATCCTTGATTCAATGGTTTATTAAGTTATTAAGTAGAATTTAATTCTACGCAAGGAGGTGTCCTTAGGTGTTAACACGTGAGGTTTGCAGTTTAATTGCAGCGCTTAGGGGCTCACGTGTTGGCATGTGAGGCTGGTTTAGCCTAGTTATAGTTTAATTGCAGCGCCTATTTATAGGCGCTCACGTGTTGGCACGTGAGGCTGGTTTAGCTTACTTGTAGTTTAATTGCAGCGCCTATTTATAGGCGCTCACGTATTGGCACGTGAGGCTTGTTTAGTCTTTTTATAGTTTTAATGGAAGCGCCTATATACCTTGCATATAGGCGCTCACGTGTTTAACACGTGAGGCTCGAATAGTGGGGAGTTTCCCCCTTTCTTTCTCTCATCTTCTTCTTCCATTTTTTATGAGGGAACAAGGACCAAGCCAAAGAACAACGAAAGCAACACAGATTTTATAACCCGATGGCGCAATCTCTCCGTCAAATGTGAACCACCATTAAAACAAGACCAATCCGTCAATCTCCTCATCGGAAATCTCGGCACCTGGATGAATCCTTTTCTATGCACCGCGGGTCTCAAGACGTTCCAAGAACTGACCAAGAAAGTTCAAATGTTGGAGCGCTCAAAGTAGGAATCCTTCTCGGAATCCTAAAATAACAATAAATCCTGGAGAAACCGAAAGGACGATAATCGCAAGGGCGGAAATTCCGACGATGCAGAATGTTTTAACACTTCGGCTGACCGAAATAGACGAGGGACGAGTGGGCCTAATGCCAACCAGCCTCGGAAGCCAGTGTTGGGAGAGGGAGGAGAATCTCCACTGAAAGAGAAGCTGGATAAGCTCTATTCCTTCAGAAAGGATAAAGTCTGTAAAATATTCAAAGACGCCCTAAGAAACGGTTTACAATTGCCAGAATCAAAGAGACCACAAGAAGAGAATATGACCGACGACCCCAAATATTGCCCCTATCACAGAGTGATAGGTCATGCTATTGAAGACTGCTTTGTCTTTAAAGATTGGGTCGAAAAGCAATATAAGGAAGGAGAGATAGAACTGTCTAAAAGCGTGTTAGCAAACAATCAAGTTGTGATCGCCAATTTCATACAAACAGAGACTGAAGCACTTCAGGAACCTAATTCTCTCAGCCATCTGCCTTTCTCTGAAAAGAGCGGACCAAGGCAACAAGCCAAAAGCCCAACGAGTAACATTACCAATGAACAAGCGGTAAATGGGTACACAACCCATACGGTCTACATGATAGAGCCCAGAGGAACAAATCCTCCTACGCCTTATAGCCATGACAATGATGTGGTTGTTGCCATCCAACACCGGCTCAGTCCAGATGATGAAGAGCCCACTCAGGCCATTAAGCTAAACGAGCCCGTGGTTCCTGCAGAATCGAGCTCTGGCGGTAAAGATGACTACCATGTCGTTAAACTAGGAATAATTGACTACTACGTCATTAAACTGGGAACATGCGACCCCTAAGTCGTTAAACTGGGAGTGTAAAAAATGTGTAAAAAACTAAAATAAAATAAAAGGCCGAAATGATGGGGCAACTAGCAAAAAAATCAACGAGTAAAAGTAAAATTAAAAGGCCGAAATGATGGGGAAACCGCGAATAAATAGCCAAAATGATAGGGCAATTGCGACCTTCGCGATAAGAAAAACTGAAATGGTATAGCAACCGCGGTAAAAAAAACTTGTATACAAATAAATATTTCAAATTCCCAAACGGCGAATGATGAGTCGCTCCTGGTACCATATTCCAGTGCAGCGATGCAGACGCCAACCAAAATTCAAATCCCTAAATTCCCAAACAGCGAATGATGAGTCATTCCTGATACCATATTCCAGTGCAGCGATGTAGACACCAACCAAAATCCGAATTCCTAAATTTCCAAACGGCGAATGATGAGTCGCTCCTGGTACCATTCCAGTGTTAGTGATACAAACGCCAACAAAATTACAAATCCCCTAAATTCTCTCAGCCCTGCGGCCAGTCTCCAAATTGACTACCGTATACAATTCATGGGCTCAAATAATCCTCATCACACTCATGCCTTACCGCAATCACAAGCCTCGCGGCCGATCTCCGCCCCTTGAATTATGCTCCATTTAGGAAGACCCACTCATGTGTCCTCACGATATATGAGGAGGACAAAATATACGAGATCCTCTCAATTCATAAGAAAACACCTTTGTGGGATCCTTACGACTCATAAGGGAAAAACACACTTGGGGGTTCTCACGACTCCTAAGGAGAAAATACACTTACGAGATCTTTTCGACTCGTAGGGAGAAAATGCTTTTATGGGACCCTTACGGCTCATAAAGTTGAAGTCTTAGATGATAGGGATCTAAACCTATCTTCTAAGCCATCGCTCCCCAATAGGGAAAGACAAATGATGAATTTCTCTTGACACCTGTGCTCCAGTGTTAGCAACGTTGATGCCGACCCCAACCCCAACCCCAAAATTCCAAACTATCGATCCAATAGACCTCTAAGTCGTTAAACTGGGAATAGAGGACCTCTAAGTCGTTAAACTGGGAACAGATGACCCCTAAATCGTTAAACTGGGAACGAGGGAAATCTCCTCATGGCGAATGATGATTCACTCCTGGTACCATATTCCAGTGTAGCGATACCGATGCCAAACGAAACCAAAATCCTTAAATTCTCTCATGGCAAATGATGATTCGCTCCCGATACTATATTCCAGAATAGCAATGCTGACGCCAAAAAAAAACCCAAATTCCAAGTCCCAGGCTCAAAAGCCCCGCTGGACGGATAAGAAACTCCCAAATCAAATCAAATAAAAAAGACAACCAACGACCTCCCCTTTAGAATCAAGCTCCGTCTCGGAATCAAGTCAACCAATGACCTCCTTGGCGAAATCAATCTCCACCTCGGAAACAAGTCGAATCCCGACACCGCAGAAAGCGGAGAAAGTCAAATCCAACCCTGACACCGTAGAAAGCGAAGCAAGTCAAATCCAATCCCTGACACCGTAAAAGTAGAGCAAGTCAAATCAAACACCGACCGTCCAAACCGTAAAAAGGGCAGCACCGACTGTCCAAGTCGTCAAAACGGGAACCAAATCAAGTCAACCAACAATCTCTGGGTCGAAATCATACTTCGTCTCAGAATTTATCCCGTGTCGAAATCATGCTTCTCCTCGGAGTATCTGTCTTCCATGTAGGAATTATGCTTCACCAGGGAATCAACCTTTGTATCGGAACCATACTTTGGTCAAAATGTCTGCCCTATGCCGGAATTACGCTTCGTCTCAGAATACACCTGTCCCGTGTCGAAATTATGTTTCGTCCCGAAACCCTGCGCTGGAATTATGCTCTGTACATCGGAATTACGCTCCCGGAATGATGTTCTACCTCAAAGTCAAACTTCCTACGAAACAAGGTCCATCAATTTCATGCACACAACCTATATATGCGGTGTGCATTTATTGATGGGGGGCAATTTGTTGGGGTAAGAAATTACACCCCGGTTGATCAAGTCAAAGTCAAAATCAACTCCAAGTCAAGTGGGCCCAAGCTCAAGTCGAGCCCGAACATGAAGAGGCCGGCCTCCCCCATGTCAAGAACAAAATTATATAATAAATAAGTTTGATGTAATTTTCATTCATGAATGTAAAATAAATGGGCAAAAATCCAAATTTTTGTAAAGCCCATGGCTCATGTGCAAAATAAATAAGCACATGAGGCATGAGATGTGCAAAATGCCATTTTGTAAAGCTCAAGGGGTTATGTGTAATCTTGTAAGCCTATATAAGGTAACATTATGATGAAATGAAAGAAGATACTCATTCCCCTTAAAAATATTAGGCTTTGTGCCTCCATCTCCTCTCTCTCTCAAGTTCTCCCTCTTTCTTTTCATTTCCAATTAAATCAAGAGCTTAGCTCTTTTTTCTCAAAAAAAAACAAATAAAGTTTCACCATAAAACCCTCGAAGGGGAGTTCAGATCTCCCATCAAATCCCTCAAAAGGAGATTTTTAATCTCACCTCATTTTTTCTCTAAGATCCAGCAAAAAAAGATGAGGAGAAAGAAGACACACATCCAAAATACCCTTTTGAAAGGATCCAAGACTCAAAGGAGAAAAAAAGAATCGTCTTTGATCATCTCCGAAATTTTTTGAGGAGTTCAACTCAAAGGTCTAAATTCTCAAAGGAGTTTAACTCCAAATCCAAATCTCGAAGTAGTTGAACCCCAAAATTCTAGATCTTTTAGGAGTTTGACTCCACAAAAAGATCCCTTTTCTTAGGAATTTAACTCCAAAAGTCACTCAGAAGTTCAACTCCCAGTCGAAGGACTAAGCCCCTTTTTCCGCGGACTTCCAGCGCCCGCGCGCAGGACGCGTGGACCGCCGGTGCCCACATGCCATCACCCTTTTTTTCGTACACTCTCCACACTCAAAATGCGTCCCCCGTTAGAAAAAATTTCTAGCGGGGCGCTGCCCCGCACCCCGTAAGAGGGCTGCTAGCTCCCTTGACCACCAGCCCATTATCCGGGTTGCGGGAGCCCCGTAAACTCTGCGAAGCCCCCGATACGTCCAAAACACAACACACGCATATTGCACATTGAGTTCGCATGACCAGTTTTACCCATCAATCGGAGGTTTTCTCGCTCCAAAGGCGAGGGGTAATTAACGGCAGCTTAGTCCGTGTCTGCCGGAGATTCGGATCCCAACAATCAATAAACCCCAGTCTATCCTAAACAGGGAGAATCTGTATAGACCTGAAAAGCGACGTATATTCTTATCTCAATAGGGTGACGAAAAACACTTTACAAGTACAAGCCACATTAAATATATAAAACCTATCAAAGGACTAATCTTTGTTGTATGCTTTCCTTTCCAAGTGCATCATCATCGGTTCTATTTCTATGTGAGAGCCGTCCTAAAAAGATTATAATGAATGGATACTTCAGCTAATAATCTGCTAATAAATTAAGGGTTATTTTGATATACCCCATCCGAAAGTTAGCTATTTTCAAAAACCCAACCCAAAAGTTTGTAATTTGAAAAAAAAATCATCTAAGGGCATGTTTGGTTGTAGGATTATGAAAGATTTGGACTGTGGGATCCAAAAATTTGAGAGGATTCCATAATTTTGTTTTTGGTTGTGGGATTTGGATTTGTTGGATTCCTTTGTTTTTTATGGAGGCCCACAACAAAACAATGATTCTTGAATCCTATAAATTTGAAGAATTTGCAAGGATTTGACACTATTCATTGTACTTTCAGATAGGATCCGGTACTTTATTTATTTGATAATCCTCTCTATATTTATCTCTCTCTAAAATCCTCAAATCTAAATCCCACTTTCTTTTACAAGGAACTACAAATCCAATACTAGGAATCCAATACCAACCAAACAACAAATTACCAAATCCAGAAATTTTCAACCGTACTATTTTGGAATCCAAATTTTATAATCTTGCAACCAAACAGCCCGTAAACATTAACTTAAACTAGATTACCGCCCCTAATTAAACTCCATCCATTTGAATGTTTATGGTCCGTTAATTATAGCCGTTGGGATAGGTAAAAAACATTTTAACCCCCAACTGGCGACGACTAGTTGGATGTTATAAATTGGGGGATCCTAGTTCTCCTCTCTCTTTCTCTCTGTTTTCTGCTCCTCTCCCTTAAAATGTGGCACACTTATTTCAATGCAGCCAGATTATTCATAATATACTTCAGCATTACAAATACATTCATAATATAATGCTTCCGGTTATAAATTCTTCTCAATGCATCACAATGCATCCAGATACGAAATATAATTCAACATTGCATTAAAGTAGCATATCCATGTCACAAACATACAAAATAACTCAACAACTTCGAGTTTTCTAACACAAAATGAAACCAAGCCATTATCTTGGCCAAAATAAACATGACAAACAAGGCCAAGGCAAAGTTAACTGAACAATTTTAAGATTCAGTTACAAAACAAGGCCAAGTCACTATCACAACAACATATCCATGTTAACTGAACATTTTTGAGCTTCAGTTACAATACAAAGCTTAACCTAAGGCACTATCACAACAGCTCTATGCAAGCCACTATCACAACAAAATAAACATGATAGATATCTCAGAGTTTCTTTGCTACTTCTGATCTGCATTGGCCCCTAATTGGTATTATTTTCCTCTTTTCTTTAGAGGATTTAAACTTCTTCTTGGGACTTAAGGATATACTTGATGGCTATCCCAGTCCAAACCATCATTTGGCTTAGCAATGCCTTCCAGATTAATGTTTGGTCCATAAGCAATAACTGGTCCACTTTCTTCAAATGCACCGTCCCCTAAGAGGTCGTTGGCCAGCAATGTCTTCAAGCATAATGTGAGGTTCTACATCTTCAACTTGGTGTGAAGTCTCTCCAGTTTGACTCATCCCTTCAACTTGCAAATTTTGTTCAACAGGCACACTTTGTGAATTTACTCTGTCCCCTTTAGAAACCCTCTTCCTTTTACCTCTGCCTCTTCCTGACTGATTTTGAGACCTGCATATAAGCACAAATAGTACATAATTCTTAAAGGAATAATATAGTATAAGTATATGAATTCCCTTTGGTTAAGATGGACAAACTTTGTATACAAAATTGAATTAGTGCCACCTATCAAGTATACTTTAAGATGGACAAACAAATAGTACATAAATATTACAGACCTTTGTTGTGTGACTTGTGTCTGTGATGTCTGTGTATGTATGCTCTGGTGGTCCCCCTGTGTTTTGCATTTTCCTTCCTCTACCTCTACCAGTCCTTGATGTGCAGCAGGCCTAAACAAATGCATGTGATCAAAGTAAATAAGGCTACTAGGTGGTTGCAAGGACATTTAAATACTGAAATCAATTGAATAACCTTGACCGTGTGTTGTCAGTTGCATCTCCATTGATGTGGTTCTTGCAAGTGGTCGTATTATGCCCAAATTTGAAGCATCTTTGACATTGGTTTTCCTTCCACTTCCTTTGCTCTTTCCAGGCTCACCTTCTCCTCTTATCCTTTGCTTCTTTGGTCTACCTCTTAGTCTTCTGGTTTTAGGAGGCCCTATTTCATATTGCAACTCCACTCTCATGCACTCTTCTTTTGAGGGTAGCATTTTGATTGGATTCATGTACCCCTCAATAAAACTGTTTAATCAAAGTTCAGTTCAAACTAAGGTAAGAAATAACCTATATATTTTGGGTTTTTTTTTTTTGTTAAACCGTGAATATTTTGGCAGTAACCATCAGATTTGAAAATTAAATGCATGTATTTAGGAACTATATCTGAAAACTATAGACTAGACTAGTTACTGATATGTGATACCTATAGACTAGACTAGAATAAAATAATAAAATAGACTTGCCTTGATATGTGAAAGTAATCATGCACATGATCTTTCCATTCTATGTTTCTGATTTCACAAAGCACTGAGATTGCATGCAAGCAAGGAATTCCAGTCATTTGCCATCTATTGCATGAGCATTTCTTTTCTTTGATGTCCACAAGCTTCCTACAGTTCCCATCATTCACTTCAAACTCCCACTCTCCAGCTCTATCAACTGAGTATCCTATATTAGTTCTAGAGTTCTCAATCAAATATCTATCTACAGCTGGCACTAAATCTCCTTTCCATTTCAGTGCTTGACTTCTTCTTGGTTCCATTTTTTCATCATTTGACATCTAATTGCATTCACCAAGTCACAAACAGGGAGTGTCCTTGCCTCTAAAACCCATGCATTAAAACTTTCACTCAAATTATTTGTGATATAGTGCTTTTTTGAATTTATTCTAAATTTTGCTCTGCTCCAAACCCATGACACATTCCCATCTCTATCCTTACCCTTCTTGCTAAAGCTCAACAAATGCATCATCACAATTCTCTCTCAGTTTCAGCATAGCTCCTGCATGCTCTAATTCTGAGAAACTTCTAGCAGCAGTCCAGATTACCCTCTCAAAAAAATCCCCAGGATATGAAGTTTTAAAGAATTTCCATAGGTGCCTCATACACATTCTATGCTCTGTGTTAGGCATCACTGATTTTAGAGCCTCCTCTAACCCCTTCTCTATATCACTCATTATTGTTAGATGCTCAACTTCTCCATCTATTGCTTCTTTCAAATTTGAAACAAACCAATCCTAAGAATCACCGCTCTCCGCCTCCACTACAGCAAAAGCTACTATATATAAGCCATTGTTTGCATCTAAAGCAGTGGCTGATAGCAAACATCCTAGGTATTTGCTTTTGAGATGACACCCATCCATTCCAATGAATGGTCTACATGCATTTTTAAATCCAACTACACATGATCTGAATGATATAAACATTCTTTCAAAGGCTCCATCATTAGATGTAGTGTGGCGAATATGGCTACCGGGATTTCTAAGGAGCTCATGATAAGTGTCTTCAGAATAACAATCATCAGCATTGTCTTCTGCAATATCCTGGTTCTCTATTGGATTTCTGTTTCATTTTCCATTTGCACATAATGCATTTCTTTATATAGAGCTTTCTTATGCTTACTCTTTTCAGCCAAAAGACATAGCGATACCTATATCTTGACTTGAGCCTTTTCTTTTAAATGAACTTGCAACAACTGGCTTCTGTTTAGAACTTACACCAACTGCAGCTTGCTCTGAGTTGCACATGTTCAATCTTGGACTCCTCCTAGGTGTGCTTGCTTGTATTGCTCTATTCTTCGGCTTCTTAGGCTTGTAGCACTCACTGTTGGAGACAAGAGCTTGGATGGAGACTCATGGCTTGGTGCAGACACAATTTTTCTTGTGCTATATTCAGATAGTTTCACTGAATGTGACATATAAGCCATCACTCTTCTTGAATTCAGATGTGCCTTAAGCATCTCAAAGTATTCTTTATTGGTATTAAAACTTTGATACTTTGTTGGATCGGATTCTGGGATGGCATAATGAAACCTCAAGCTGAACCTAGGGCACCAAGGCAACACTTCTTTAACTTCATCCTTAAAATCCTTGAAGTTGGTTCTGTCAATATCCACTTTAAGCATTTTGCAACTGCCACACTCAAATTTTATTCGTTTAGTTCTTGGTATATTCTTCCAATAACCACCATTTCTCAAGACAATTTCAATAACATCATCAGCCATAGCAATGACCTGCATTCGATCAATTGATACAGCATAAATTTTTTAAGTAAATCCAAGAAAATCCATATATAATTAACTCATGACAAACTCCCTACTAAAATATCAATTTAAAAATAATCCAAAATTAATCCTGACCCTAAATTAAACGTAAGGACCAAAATAAAAAGGCCCCAAATAGACAGTAATTTGAGAAGCACAAACCCTAAATTAATCGTAACACCTAAAATTGACAGGGGAAAACCAATATTCTGAATGAATGTAAATTAAAAAAGAGCATTAAACAATCCATGGAGGTCAATTTGAGTAAAAATACCTTGATTAAAGACCACCGATGTTGTTCGATTTCAAACTGATGCAGATTCCTCAATCAATGGAAAGGGAGCTCTGATGAAGAGGGGAAGAGATCATTGACGAGGGGTTCCTCAATCAATGGAAACTAGGGGATTCTTTGATGAAGGGTTGAGAGTGAGAGAGAGGCCGAGTGAGGTGAAGGGTTGAGGGTGAAAATGGATAGGTGAGTAATTAAACACCCTAACTTAACCACAGTAATCCTAACCAGTTAACTATATTAACCCAAGGTAAACATAATGGGTTTATTAGCTCACGGAAATGCTCCGGGCGAGTTTTTTCAAACTACAAACACCATAAATTAATGCATGCTTTAATTTTGATCTCCTACGCTGGAAATTAAGGCCATTTGCGGAAAAGAAGGTATCTACTTTGAGGTCTTGCTTAGTATACAGAACAAAAGGACTCCATGCAGTTCACACATTCAGACAGAAGGAATGTTGCACGCCTTTGATTGATATAATGAGATTCCTGATGATACAACATGCACAACAACGATCATAAGAAGACATCAATGGTGATGACATCATCAACAATTGTTTGTTTAACCTCTTTAGGAACCTTCAACATTTGAACGTTGAAACGAAAACGAGTTTAAACAAAACAAAGTTATTTAACGTTTCAAGAGTTAACTAGAAAGTCCTGAGTTCGAGACTTCCAGTAGCGCAAGCGCGTACCGTTAATTACACCCTATTGTCTTAGAGCACATCTAAGATGGGATATCACACTAGTTTGCTTTAAATTGTATCGTTGTGGAGAAAGAGAGTGTATAAATATAAAACACTTGCAAGTGATGAACAAAAGGACATGTATCTTATTCATTCATTTATGTTTTTTTTACGATTTGAATATAAATTACATCAATATTGCAAAAGGATATAAGGTTACATGAGCTCTTAATTTAAATATTTAATCTTGAAGACTTGGGGGTATTTTAGTGTCAACTTGATAAAATTGATAGACACTGCTCTAATGTGGGGGCCACATCACTTCCTTTGAAATGTAGGTGTGATACCTTAGATAGGGTCCACAACACTTTCTTTGACGTGGAAATGGGACATCCTAGATGGGTCCTCAACACTTCATTTGAAGTGTAAATATTACTTCATTTAGAGTATAGGTAACACTTCATTTGAATTATATATGGGACACCCTAGATGGGCTCCACATTTCACTTTGAAGTACAGGTAGGACATCCTAGATAGGGTCCACATCCTAAAAGAAGAAACAGAAATGCTTCTGTTTCAGGAGGCCAATTTTGGGACCTCCCGGAGGACCGGGAGGGGGTACCGAACCAGCCGGGAGGCCTATTTTAGGCCTCCCGATGGATACGCCTTAGCCAATTTAGATGCTTTTTTTATAGAGTTTCCTTAAGTGAAACTCGTTTGTTTGAGTTTCATGCACATACAGAGGATACATTGCGTCATCCTCAATAGTTTGTGCAAAATGGACATATGGTTTTGTGTTCAAGGGGTAAAAACATGAAATTTGAGCCCTGTTTAAGGGAGGAATGCAGTGTTTTTGGCACTGCATTCAGAGAAACAGATGTGTTTTACATATTTGTTAAGTGAAAAGAGTGTTCTATTCATAAGTGATCTAAGAATAAGATTTCCTTATTTATGAAGATCCTGAAGACATGGTTTTCTATGTCTTGGGTCATGAATGGACATGTTTTCATGTCCTAAGTATAAGGTTTTCTTATTCATGAAGGTTTTTCATGCAAAGACATATTTTGTGTCTCAGGGTGAATAGTATTTTCTATTCACATAAGTTTATATAGAAGAACATAGCGTTTTGTTCTATATTCTTCAAAAAATAATTTATCTATTTTTGTTTATATATGAGAAATATGATGCCCTATTTCTAGAATATGAAGAACATGGGGTGGCCCATATTTTAGGTTATGTCCATATTGGTTAAGAATATTGGCGAAAACGCCGGTTTTTGATGGAATATAGTAACCAAGGGAGAAATGAAAAGATGATTTTATTGGCGAAAGCATGCTTTGCACTAATGAAGAGAAACCTATTTTACAAAGGAATTTGAGAACTATAAAATTTTACAAGAGCTCTCAATCTCTCACAAAAGCTCATTATAGCTCACAAATGCTTGTGCTTGCTTGATACCCATCTCAAATAAGCCCTAAGGTATTTATAAGGATCCAATGAATAGTTCTAGAAAGCTTATAGAACCTCTCTAGAATTTCTAGACTATTTCTAAAAGTTTTTCTAGAAGGTGTGGAGCTATTCAAAAACAATTTCTAGAAGATTTCTAAAACTTTTAGATTTCTTCTGGAAGCACTCTACAACATAGATTAGGGCTCAAGAAATTGGGCTTGGCCTTATGTGATTTTGCATCACAAATCAACATTCTCCTCCTTGATGCAAAATCGTCAAATCTCCAAAGCTCTCTCTTTTTCCAGTGCGTCTTCTGGCACTCTCTCCGCAATCAATAATATGGACCTTGTCCAAACAGAGCTTGAACCTGTCCTGTGAAACGACCTTGGTCAATGCGTCTGTCGGGTTCTCTTTGGTATCAATCTTCGATAGGACGACCACCTTATTTTCTTCCATTGCATCAATGAAGCAGTACCTTACATCAAAGTGTCTCGTACTTCCGTAGAAAGTCTGATTCTTGACCAGACAAATGGCGCTCGAACTATCATAATAGGCCTTTGTGATATCTTGACTCACGCCTAAATCTTCAAGTAAACCCCGTAGCCAGATCGCATCTTTAATTGCTTCACTGTAGCTATATACTCGGCCTCGGTCGTTGATAATGCGATGACAGTTTGAATCGTCGACCTCCAAGACACTACGCCTTTGCCTACTGTAAATATATAGCCCGAGAATTAAAGCTGCAAGCTTAATAGCCTTAATCTTAACTTGCAAGCTCAAGAATTGAAGTTGCGAAATGAGAGATGAGCAAAGAATTCGACCTAAAATTTAAGCTACTAAGTGACATGAAAATGGAAAAATAAAACTACAATATGCATTCTATATATCCCTTTCTCTCAAACTGATATGGTATTTATAGGGATCTCAACTGCAAAAAGGAGTTGTACAAGTGGGCTCTACTCATGATGATGATGCGACAGGAGAAACACGAGGGTATTTGGGGGATGTGGGGCCGCAACTAGCGGCTTTGGGCGTTAAACCGGCGACCAGAGCTTGGAGTGTGGGGCCCATGTTGCTTCTGTGATCTTCTGATATCTTATTCTGATTATTAGCACCATTCTTTTATTTTAAATTGAATAGGGTTGCAATTTGGAGTTTGGAAGCTTATGATCAAGACTTTTATCAAAAAGTAAGTATCAAACCATAACTTTATCATTTCAAAACATCATTATTCCCTCTAGGCAACTTGTCATGCCTACTTGTGCTCCTAAGCTGCCATGTGTGCCCACTTGTGTATCATGTTGGACCAAAATGGATTATTTGTACATGTTCATATCAGAATTTTACACTATTATACCATCCATTCTTGATCGTACTGCATATAGGTAGGTACTTTTAATCCGTGTTTGCTATATAAATATAGGTCATGGGTTCTCAGTCCAAAACAACGCAAATCACGAACAGCGACGACAAATTCAGAACAACTGCCAACGAACGGATAAAAATACGGGTTCCGCTCACCATCCGTCAGGTGCCGCTTACCAGTACAGGAGACAAGATCAAGCGAGGGTCATCCGTGTCTTTGACAAGCACAAAGCACGAGGGTAGCCTCAAAAGAATCAAGAAGGAAACGTGGAGCTCGAGAAAGATCAAGGCAACAAGTCCAATCATTTTTCATTTTAGGACTGCTGCAAATCTGGGAGTATTTTGGAACTATTTTGCAAACTTGAACCTACCAAAAAGAAGAACAAAGCAACAAGAGAACCCACATGAAATACGGAGCGCCAATTCCAAAAGGCGACCGTGGTTCCGTGAAGTTTACCACCTATTAGCGGTGGATCTGCGGCCTCATCATGATGTCTCGCGACAAAATTTTAAGGGTGTTTAGATCATTGTACATGGGTTCAGAAAAAGACCCTGGGGCTTCACTTCACTGCCTATAAATACTCCAGATCAAAGGCAAACAAAGGATGTATATTTTTCCTAGTTTTAATTATAATTTAGTGTAAACTTCTTCTTCATCTTTCATCTATTAAAAATTGTATGAGAGCTTTTCGAGTGGATGATAAATGAAGTTGAGGGTTTTATATGCATGTCTTGCTTCAATTGTTAACTAGTTTACTTACTTTTATTTTTCTTTGTAGTATAAATTTTTATTTATTTGTTTTCATTTCTTCTTTTTCTATTTTTTTTTATCATTGTAACCATGATACTCAAGTGCGATTCTTGCTTAGGTGAGATCCCAAGTAGTTAGTTGTCGTCTTCTACCTCATTTCTTTCTATCTTCTCTACTTATTTTTATTTTCCTTTTTTTATAATGAGTGAGTAGTTTTCTCACTTGTTAGGGTAGGATAAAAAAGTTTGAGAGAAGAAAATCTTTCTCACTCTTTCCTTTACACAATAGCTTGAATTGAACTCCCGTCAAGGCATCCACAATCCGCTCCCTATTGTACCCTACTTCTATGATAGTAGTGACGCCCTAGTGATACCGGTTGTAGTTGGATTGACCAGAGGTTATGGTTAAGAGCCTGGAACGGAGGACAATGACCAAAAGTTAGGAACTAAGCGTTGGAAAGCCTAGTTTATACTCGCAAGTATCCTTCCTAATCATGCTAATCTCCGTTGTTGCCAATTACCGTAACATCAATATCAAGAGAGACAAATGAAAGAAGTGAGTGAACTTCTAACTCAAACTAACCTAATCCCAACCCTAACAAACTTCTATTAGCATACACATCAAAACACATAGTTAGTATCGAACAAACCTGGACAAACTAGGACAAACTCGACTTAACTCGTTAAAACATAAAAAAAGACTCACATCTTTCCGTGGATCGACCCGTACTCAACTGGTTAGCTACAAAGCGAAACCGTCTTAATTATGGAATATGACTTTAAAAACTAGGGTGAAAAGACCTTTTCAATCAAATGGCGCTATTGCCGGGGAGACGGTAGTTTATTTCTTTTTGTAGTTTTAGGTTAATTTGTGAATAGGAAAAAAAAAACAAAACCATAAAAATCATCTTATTATTCTTTGATTCTATTTTGTGCGAGTGTGCAAGATAGGGAGAAGAGCAAGTTCAGTGCCAAAGTCGTGGGAAATTAGACCCACATCTCACGGCTACATCGCGGCGGATCAAGACGAAACCGCGGCTAACCGTACCGAAATCTGGAGGAAATTTAGTGACCAAATCAAGATCCAGAGGCTAAAAACCAGAAAAGGAGATCAATTTTAGTGCATATAAGAAATTTGAAGGTCCAAATCTCTAACTCCACCGCCCTTCTGCGGCCAATCAAGGGGTTTGACCGCAGTTTCGCGGTCCAAAGATTGCTTCAGGGCCCAAAATTTTTTGTGAGTATTTCTTTCTTCCAGAAACCCCCTCTTACTCTATTGAATTTCTTTTTCTGCAGTATTCCTTGCGTAAACTCTCTCTCCCTTTTCAATAAACTGTTTTTGTGCAGGATTCTTTGCATTGCCGCCAAATAAAATTTTTTTCAAGTATTTTAGATTTTGTTTGTTATTATTTTGTATAAATAACACGGATTTTAAGGGGCTATAACACCAGTTCAGATTGGATGGGGATTTCATCACCCTTCCTAAGACCCCAAAAATCACAAAAAGCATATGCATTACATTGAGCTTAATTAAAAAATATCTAAATTCGGCCAATTAAGGACTTGTCGTGCTCAATAGGATAGAGAAAGGTTGTGGGCATTCGGTCGTTTATCTTAACTTGACTTTGTGGTGCCTAGGCTAGACAAGTGTGGAGGTAACTTTAAAAGGCCCGTCTCACGGTGCTTCATGAGTGGAACCTCCTTAACTCGCTTGTGTTTATTTGGCCACAATTGGTAGTGAAGAGGTGATTCGAGAGTTATCTCACAACTTATCGCTTTGGAACAGTTAAGAGCGGTCTAGTTGGACTTTAAGGACCGTAGCTCTAGGTGTGATTGTGCATATTATGACTGTGATTGTTTGAAATTGTGTCCTTAATTCCGTATATTTTTTTTTCAAAACTCTATAAAATATAAATTTAAAAAACCCAAAAACTTTCATAAAAACTTGCCATTTGTCGCCAAATTTCCATTCCACCTACTTTTCACCTACATTTCTCATTATCGTTTTCTTACCTTCACATTCTACCAACATGCTTTGACAACACTAAACATGCTTAGTGTATATCCGCTTGGACTCGAGACACTAGTGCCCGATTAGTCCACATTACGCTAGTCCCTGTCAGCTACGCGATCGACTACGAAGTCGATTCATCTTCCTCCACGCACACTTTACCTTTACCGGTCAACAGCGAGGTTGACCAAGATTCTATTCACACATCTTCACCTTCTTTGTCCCGTGCCTCTTTTCGTGAAATGTCGGGACCTCTACCTTTTCTCTACCAAACCAATCCCGTGTATCCCAAAATGATTCCACCATATCTTGGTGCAAATAATCCACCTCCTCCAGGAATGATTTCACCTCCTCTGGATGCGAATAATCTACCACCTCCCGTAGGAGCACCGCCACGCATCGCGTTACAAGACCGATGCTAACATACCCGTACTGCTCTTCCCATCTGCCTTTCTATACCGCCAGCCAATGGGGATAATTTTGAGATTAAGCCTATTTTCTCAACATTCTGCCAAAAATTTCACGGGCTTGATTCTGATGACCCGTACATTTTCATCAACAAATTTCAGCAAGTTTACCAGATAATGAAAATGACTCGGATTCTTGATGATACGATCCACTTAAGGATGATCCCTTTCACCCTTTGCGATTTAGCGAAAAAATGGCTTTATTCCACCGCATCTCATTCCATATCCAGTTGGGATGAGTTTGTAAAAGCCCCTTTAAAGAATTTTTACCCAAATCATAAGACTGCGCGCATCAGGACTGAAATCAATCAATTTACTCAGCTTCCTAATGAACCATTTCGGAAGTGTTTCGAACGGTACAAGGATCTCTTTGTGCTATGTCCTCATCATGATTTTGAAAAATGGCAGCTTTGCCGCACTTTGTATGAGGGGCTGCTTCCAGAAACTAGACAGCTACAAGAAACCATTTGTCAAGGCCACTTCCTATCAAAATTCAACGAGAAAGCCTGGCCATTCTTGAAAGATCTCACTGAGCAAACTCTAAAATGGGAAAGCACCCAACCGACCACTTCATCTTGAACATCTTCTTCCGGTCAACCTAGGTCAGGAGTTCACCATCTGGACGTCTCAATTGCGATGAAAGCCGAACTGGCCTCAATCACGCGGAAACTCGAAGCGATTGAGAGCAAATTCATCCCCTGCCTCTAGCCCTGTTGCTCCCCTCCACATCATTTGTACTTGTTGTTCGGATCCGTCACACTTGACAGAAGAGTTTCCTTATAATCCACCATCTCAAGGACATGATCAGGTTAATGCTGCATTTCAGTAAAGACGAAGGAACGATCCATACCCTTCCATATATAATCCCGGTTGGAGAAACCACACTAATTTTGCTTAGAACCAGCATCAAAACCAAAACCAGTTCCAAGACCAAAATAACTTTCAGAGAGCCCCTCTACAATAGCAATAATTTCAGCAACCTTTCCAACCGCAACCTTTTCAAAACCCGACGAACCATGTTACTCCGTACAGCAATTCGTTCCCTCCGAAAAATAACTTTACTCCGTCCGGTACTGATAAGGTTTCCACTCTCGAACGAAGTATGGAAGCTTTTGTTAAGCTATCCACACAATCCACCGCAAACATCCAATCTTCCATCCATTTGCTTGTGCAACACGCAGTTTCTCATAGACAGAGCATAAAATTCATTGAGATCCAGATTGCACAACTTAACGCTGCAATGAACGAGATGGAGAAAGAAAAGTTCCCATCTCAACCCTTACCAAATTCTGGTCACCCACAAAATGCGCATGTTGTTCTTGAACAACAGAACTATAATGTGAGTGTTGTTACTACGTTGAGATCATAAAGACTGCTGAACAACCATGTTGATGCTCCAATTGCTGATGATGACACCCCGGCTGCTTCTTCTTCCATCTTACTTTCTTCTTCTTCTGAACCCGTTCTCTATAATTCACCAGGTTTTTCTCACAAACCTGCTTCTTTTAACGGACCCATTTTTCACTCAACTCAAACTCCAGTTTTGGGTTCCGTTTCGTCTCCACAACCTTCCACACGGGTATTGGATTTAACCAATTTAAACAAAGCTTCTTTTCCAAACGGGTTGAGACCCACTAAGCCCAGTCCACAGATGGAGAAGGTTGTGGAGTTGTTCAAACATAACATCAATATCTTTCTTTTAGATGCGATCCAACAAGTTCCTTCATACGTGAAAATTCTTAAAGACTTGTGCACTAAAAAGAGAAAATCTCAGGTACCGAAGAAGGTTTTCTTGGCTAGTAATATGAGAGATATTCTTACCCTTGATTTGCAGAAACAAAGGAAGGACCCTGGGTGTCCTAAATCTTAACTACTATCAAGGATAAGAATATTAATCGCGCTCTTTCAGACCTCGGTGCCAGTTTTAACTTGCTCCCATATTCAGTTTACGAGCAACTCGGTATAGGGGAACTGAAACCCATATATTGTACGCTACAAATGGCCGACCGATTCATCACCCATCCTAGGAGTGAGTTAGAGGATGTGTTGATTAAAGTCGAGGACTTCATATTCCCCGTGGACTTCATAGTCTTAGACACACAGCCTGTGGCTAACCCCATAATCAAATTCCGGTGATCCTCGATCATCCATTTCTGGCCACCTCAAATGCTGTAATCAATTGTCGAATGGTCCTTTGAACCTATCATTCGGAAAAATGACAATTGAGTTTAACATTTTTAGGTTGGAAAATCAGCCATCTGACCCGAGTGCTCATATTCTGGATATCTGTTCCATCCAAGAAATCGATCCGGAATCTTGCGAGTTTGAGAAATTTCTTGTCGATCCGGATTATCTTGACTCCACCAGTACGTATCTTTTCTATCCGAATCCTTTTGGGACAGTGAGGGAATACAATTATTTCACTTTTTCGGATACTCCTGACATGTCACCACCCGAGTTGGAATCCTTTGAATTTGCGGATGAGTTAATTGAGCCATCTGACTCTGTTGCCTACACTCATTTTGAGCCCCTCTTGGAATTCTTTAAGTTCGAGACACATTCTCCGAACTTACCTTCCATTGTTTCTTCACCGACGTTCGAACTCAAGCATCTGCCGTCTCACCTTAAGTATGCTTACTTAGGTGAAAACGAGACTCTCCCAGTGATCATCGACGCTTGAACTCAAGCCTATGCCGTCTCAAGGGGATTAGTCCCCTGATCATTGAACATTATATTCACATGAAGAATAATGCCAAGCCAGCCAGGGATCCATAGAGACGATTAAATCCAGTCATGAAGGAGACTGTGAAGAAGGAAATCGTCAAATGTCTGGATAGTGGTATCATTTACCTGATATCCGATAGCCAATGGATCAGTCCGATACACGTTGTCCCTAAGAAGTCGGGTATTACGGTCATCACCAATGAGGCGAACGAATTAATCCCCACTCGCACCCAAACTGGGTGGCGAGTATGCATTGATTATCGAAAACTCAATGCCGCAACGTGGAAGGATCACTTCCCGCTTCCATTCATTGACCAAATGCTCCAAAGATTAGCTGGATGAGTTCTACTGTTTTCTGGATGGTGACTCAGGTTACAACCAGATTCCCATCACCGAATCTAACACATAAGGAGAATTGCAAGAAAAAGTAAAAAGCAAGAACACAAGTAACCAAGTGAACAAAATGAGCTTTGTATTGATGTTGAAGTCCAAAGTATAAGGAAATGAATCTAATAATCTCAATCTAAACTTTCAAGCTCAATGAAGAGCTTGCAAGATAAGAGAGAAGCAAACAATTCAGCTTCTAAGTGCAAATATCACCAAACCCATAACCATGAAGCTTGAAATAAAAACTTTTATTGAAATGGAAATGTAAAGAGTACACTCTAAAGAACTCAATACCCTTAATCCTAACTTGCAAGCTCAAGAATTGAAGTTGCAAGATGAGAGATAAGCAAAGAATTCAACCTAAACTTTAAGCTACTAAGTGACATGAAAATGGAAAAAATAAAATTACAATATGCATTCTATATATCCCTTTCTCTCAAACCGATCTGGTATTTATAGGGATCTCAACTGCAAAAACGAGTTGTACAAGTGGGCTCTACTCATGATGATGATGCGACGGGAGAAACACGAGGGTATTTAGGGGATGTGGGGCCGCAAATAGCGGCTTTTGGCATTAAACCGGCAGCCAGAGCTTGGAGTGTGGGGCTCATCTTGCTTCTGTGATCTTCCGATATCTTATTCTGATTATTGGCACCCTTCTTTTATTTTAAATTGAATAGGGTTGCAATCTAGAGTTTGGAATCTTATGATCAAGACTTTTATCAAAAATCAAGCATCAAATCATAACTTTATCATTTCAAAACATCATTATTCCCTCTAGGCAACTTGTCATGCCCACTTGTGCTCCTAAGCTGCTCAAACATGATCCATGTATGCCCACTTGTGTATCATACTGGACCAAAATGGATTATTTGTACATGTTTATATCAGAATTTTGCACTTTTATACCACACATTCTTGATCGCACTATAAATAGGTAGGTGTTTTAAATCCGTGTTTGCTACATAAATATAGGTCACGGGTTCTCAGTCCAAAACAATGCAAATCATGAACAGCTACGACAAATTCAGAACAACTGCCAACAAACGGATAAAAATACGGGTTCCGCTCACCATCCGTCAGATGTCGCTTACTAGTACAGGAGACAAGATCAAGCGAGAGTCATTCGTGTCTCAGGCAAGCACAAAGCACGAGGGTAGCCTCACAAGAATTAAGAAGGTAACGCGGAGCTCGAGGAAGATCAAGACAATAAGTCCAATCATTTTTCATTTCGGGACTGTTGAAAATCTGGAAGTATTTTGGGACTATTTTGCAAACATGAACCTACCAAAAAGAAGAACAAAGCAACAAAAGAACCCACATGAAATATGGAGCGCCAATTCCACAAGACGATCGCAGTTCCGCGATGTTTACCCCTGTTGGCGGCGGATCCGCGGCCTCATCATAATGTCTCGCGACAAAATTTCAGGGGTGTTTTGGTCATTGTACATGGGTTCAAAAAAAGACCCTAGGGCTTCACTTCACCGCCTATAAATACTTCAGATCAAAGGCAAACAAAGGATATTTATTTTTCCTAGTTTTAGTTATAATTTAGTGTAAACTTCTACTTCATCTTTCCTCTATTAAAAATTGTATGAGAGCTTTTTGAGTGGATGATAAATGAAGTTGAGAGTTTTATATGCATGTCTTGCTTCAATTGTTAACTGGTTTACTTACTTGCTTTTATTTTTCTTTGTAGTATAAATTGTTATTTATTAGTTTTCATTTGTTCTTTTTCTATTTTTGTTTATCATTGCAACCAAGATACTCAAGTGTCATTCTTGCTTAGGTGAGATCCCAAGTAGTTAGTTGCCGTCTTCAACCTCATTTCTTTCTATATTCTCTACTTATTTTTATTTTTATTTTTTTATAATGAGTGAGTAGTTTTTTACTTGTTAGGGTAGGATAAGAGAAGTTTGAGAGAAGGAAATCTCCCTCACTCTTTCCTTTACCCAACAGCTTGAATTGAACTCCCGTCAATGCACCTACAATTCGTTTACTACAGCACCCTATTCTCTATGATAGTGGTGACACCCTAGTGAGACCGGTTGTGGTTGGATTGACCGGAGGTATGGCTAAGAGCCAAGAACGGACGGAAAAGGACCAAAAGGAAGGTTCTAAGTGTTGGAAAGTGTAACACCCTAGTTCATTTATACCAGTTCTAGTCAAGTATTTCTTTATTTATGGTAGTTTCTTGGTTTACTGTGTTTTGGGTGCGAATAGTATTTTGACATCTGTATTTGCATCCGACCCGACCCACATGCTTGAAACCTGTCTTGATTCATATTTATGATTTATCCTGACATTAAATAGTGAAAGATTTGTCAGTAGGTTAAAACATTTTAGAATAATGTGTCGATCAAACAATTTTTAACATAACTTAGAAAACCACCTGGCGAAAAATAAGAAACATAGCGCAAATAATATATGCAATATATGGTTGCGCTACCGAGAAATGGGAAGAATGGTAGTGTACTAAAAATGCATAAAATGGAAGCAGTCAATATTACGCACTTTTCGATAAATACAAAATAACGAAAACTAAATTTTCGAATAACGATGCACCTAAATGTAACTAGGGTAACAGGAAACGGCGCAAAAATGTATAGGGCTAGCTAGGGTAGGGATTACAATGGAGTGTGGCTCATTCAAAAGATCGGAGTGTGACGGCTTTAGACTGAAGGTCGAAGCGATTGGGGTCGGGTTAGCCTAGGGTGTAAGGGTGAACGGTAATGAATCTCAGGAGAAAATAAATGTACAGGGGAAACAGCCAAGCATCAAGTGAACCAAGAAGATCAAAAGATTAGCGAACTCAGCCAATTTTATTTCATTTCAGAAAATTCGAAACAAAGCACTCTCGAAAAGCGAAGATGGCCCTAAACTATACACAACTTTATTTGGCCAGAAGGGACAACAGCTAAATCCCGTCAGTCGCGGTTATAGAGCTTCAGCAGGTTACGGTAGGCTCGCGCGCTCAGGTAGGGACGTCCATTTCCATAGCGCCTCGCAGGGACCGCCATTGGGAGTTCTTCCATCGCAGGGTCTTGTTCTTCTGGTCTTCTTCATCGAGGTCTGCTTCCATGTGATTCTCTTCTTCTGGATTCTCTTCCATGAGATTTTCCTCCACTGGGTTTTCTTCTATCGGGCCTTCCTCGGGATCTTCCTCTATCGGGTTCTCTCTTCAGGGTCTCCTTCCTCTTCGTCGGAATCGCCTATCATGTCAACCTCTGGGGCGGCGGCTCCTTAATCCTCGGAATCGCTGTTTCCGAAAATGACCTGGGGACCGTTGACATCATCGTCAGAACTCACCAACATGCGGTCTAAGGAAACGCATGACTGTGCATCCTCATCTAGATGCGGCACTGCTCCAGGATGGGTCATGGCCTAAAAAGAAAGAGTCATGATCGGACAGCGGAACATATTAGGGAAATAATCAAGGATATGGAGTACAAGAAAAGTATGCGATAAGCAAGGACTGAAAAACAAAATCTAGAATACTGATGCAACGAATAGTATAAGTAAGGTGAGGGGAAAGGGGACGATACATACATCACAACTCAGAATTTTATTACATTCAGCCAAAAGTTTAACGGGTACAGAATCTCAAACGAAAGGAGAAATATTTACAAGTGACAACATTTTATTAAAAGCAGAAAACGTGATAACTCTTCTTCGATTACTAGACCGCTGCATTCTTGTCACGCCAGTTAAATCCTGTGTTGGGTCCGCCCTATCCTCGAAGTTCGAACTACGCAATAATCATCACTTAGCAGAAGTGGAGAGTGTGGACGAGTCTCCTCCTTGTAGCTCCTTTCTTTTAGGGCAACCGTTGATAAGATGTTCGTTGGATCCGCAAATCAGTCATTTCCCCTGGGCGCGGCGACAATTCCTCTGAAGAGGTCCTGGTCTCTTGCAGTACCTACAACATTGGGTCTTCTGCTGCTTCCGTCGCGGGGGAACAAATGAGCGCTTCATCTTCCCCTCTTTTTCTCGTCTAACAGGGATCCCTTTACGATTGGAGACATCCGCTGGTGTCTGAATCACCTGCCTTCTCAGTCCTTCAGCTAACAGGTCATTCGTTCGCTCCTGGGCTTCCTTCAGATTTTGCAGTACATTCAGAATCTCAACGGTCTGATCCTGAGGAGTGGAGATAGCGGAAGAGTCGTTGGAAGACATGATCCTGAAACAACAACTTTGAGGATGTTATAAGGCACAAGCTATAAGAATCAAAATATAATATGGATTAGGCAAGGAATCAAGAATATCGGGTGCGATGGAATTTATTACAAGTGGAAATCAGCCGCAGAACTCCAAGTCACTCAAACCCTAGTGGGTAGATCAAAATGCATAGTCGAATACATTTTGAGAATCAAGATTAAGAATAACAACTTTACAATCCAGACCGAAGGATGTCTTAGATTGTCAAACACTACACGGAACTGCAATCCCAATCGAAGCAAAACCTGGCTCTGATACCAACAAAACCATGTCACGCCCCGCTTCCCAAAATACGGAATACGAGGGGTTGACAAGGCCAGCCATGCTCCTACGGTCAAGGAAATATCTTGCCGTAGTCACACTTCGGCTTCTAGCTTTACATGGTAATCAGTAAACAACGCACAAGTAATGAGAAATGCAGTATCTGAAACAAAACAAATACAAAGAACTGACCTGATGGAGGTAAAAGAGTATAGCTCTGGATAGCTGATCAAGATGTTCGCGATGTACGTCTGGTCCCGGTCCAGGCTAGATCCACTCCTCACTCTGAGCATGCATACTCAGGTCGTCAGAGCGACACAATAGCAATATATATATAAAGATGCAAGTGACAACTCGAACAGTGATAATAAATATAACAGTAAATCAAGACGGTACAGATATGATCATGGAGTAACCAATGAAGTGTCCAATAGATCAGGTGAACGGTAAAGCAGTAAAATAGTATGCCAGTTATGTCAACACAGTAAGTAATGTATATCAATGCCATTATCCCTATCAGTCTCTAAGTCTCACTGTACAGGTCACTAAGCCTATCGTCAGTCCAAGTGTGAGAGTCAACCACTCGCGAGTGTCCTCCACCCAAGGGTAGGACCCAAAGGCAAGGGACCACGGGCCCAAAATATAACTCACGGTAATAATCATGTACCTTGTAATTCTCCATATATCTCCATATATATAAGCCGGCGTGGGACTCCCGAGATCCTGTTGAACTCACACTCAAACTACCCCACACCCCTGGGTCTATATCAAACGCCAACCATAACCTCAAATACCGGTCGGTCCATGACAAGTCTGCGCGAGAACTGGAGACAGGATCTCCATCAAGCACGTCCCGACTAATACCCAAGATAAATGGCAGTGTCTGGTGCCTTATCTGTGACACCCATGCAAGAGCTTCCATAAGTGTCCCATACCACTTATAGTCACACTTACACGCGTCCCACAGATGTCGACAATGCAATAGAATAATAGGGTTCACTGATTGTGTACAAGTACGTGTCACTTTCACTTATCCACTCATGCACGAACACTAACGTACTTTCCACAATCACCACTAATACCTAACACTGGGTAATGCATATGATCACTAGGCTACTAATGCGATTACATATACATATGATGTGATGAGAAAACAGTATGGAAGGCATGATTAAGATGTCATATGTCGATGTCCTACCCCCTGCATAATTTACCATAAATAATATATGCCAAAATTTAGCGAAACAATGAACAGGAGATAAGTAGTATGTGTGATTATCTATTCAGCGAATTTGGTTTCACGTCAATCAGGTTTCAAGATCACTAGATATGGCCATTTCATTTTAAGCGTTCACTGCTGAAAATCCGGTTTCAGAATCTGAAGTCCGTTTTGCAATGCATTTTAATCCCAGTTGGGATCAGATTTTAGCGACGCTACAGTTGAATGAAATTTAGAGTTTTCAGTAAGGTTTTCAACGCAATAGACATATTCTCAATCGCATCTGTATGTCAGGAGTTATCTACTATTCAGCATTGGGGTGTCCATTCTGGTTCTGTTTGGGACTGCTATACGTCCCGATCTTTTAAATTGCAGATTAAATAGCAAACGACGATAAAACGGAAAGAAACCACTTGTGTTATTTAGCTAACAGATTCACCTTTAATAAACTGTAGAGTTCTACAACATACGAGTTCAGGAAACAAGGTGGTACACATTACGGGACAGCACACAGTAGCCAGAGTCGCTCTGGACTGCAGTCCAAAGTCGCACTCCGACCCAAGTATCGTCACAATATCGGTACATAAACCAAAAGAAATTTGCATAGGGTTATAGTTCATCGAGTCGGCTTCAATTTGAACCCTTTAACACAATATTTAAATTTGTACACAATTTATGGTGATTTTAACGATTTTCAGACGCGGGAAAATCCTAGTTTTACGGATGTATTTGGGGGTATTCGTTTTAGTCATTAACGGTCATATTTTCCAATGAAATTTACACACTAGGTTCACTGCCTTACGGGACAGACCATGAAATTGAGTTCCTTCAAATTAAATGAAGATTTCCATTGAGATCATGTATCGAACAGTTACGTCATATAATTTATCAGGAATAGTAAATATGGAATATATACGATTATAGTTTGTAACTAACACAAATTAGCATGTAGAAAGTAGGGAACTTGCCTGGAGACGAGTCGACAATATTACTGCAGTGGTAACAGCACGATCGCGTCACGAGCTCAGCACCGGTTCAGCCCTTTGGAATCCGACAATTGTACTCGATCTAGCTGTTCTCCGTGCCTTCCTTTTCTTCACCGCTCCAGGTCGCTCCTTATTTTTGAGGTGAGGGGGGGTTGAGATGCTGATAAATAGAGAGAGATTAGAGAGAGAGAAAGAGAGAGATTTAAAGAGATAGAGAGAGAGTTAGACACACAGAGAGAGAGAGAGAGTGTAACAGAGAGAGAGAGAGGGGAGTGAGATGTAGAGAGAGAGAGAATAACAGAGAATTAGAGAGAGAGTTTACCTGGTGACGACGGAGGCGACGGCGGGGGCTCGGAGTAGTGCAGAGGTGACGGCGGTGAAGGTTGTGTCTCCGGCGATGGGTAGTGGCGGCGACGGTGTTGTGAAGGTGATGCTCGGTTTGGGTTTTTGAAGAGGAGAAGAAGCTCGGTTGTAGGAGAAGAGGGTGAAGGAGTTGGGCCGGTGATCGGAGCTGTCGGGGTGGGTTCGGTTGGCGACAGAAAGGGGGTCGACGACGGCTCAGGAGAGATGGACGCAGTGAGGAGCTCGGGTCGAGAGGGAGAATCAAGAGAGGGAGGAAGATAGAGGAGGGTTCTGTGGGTGGAGGAGAAGCGAGGGAAGATGAATGAGGGGTCGACGAGGAGGTTCGCCGTCGTCGTTGGAGGGAGTCGAGCGAAGTGCAGTAGGTGTGGGAGTGGGTTTTCGAGAGAGAGAGGTGAGGAGTTTTGAGAGACTGTGAGGGAGCAGTGAGGTTGAGACGAGGAGTTTGAGGAAGTCGAGGGAGTCGTGGTTGAGGTCGCGGGGGCATGGGCAACGGCGCTGCGACGTGGGCGCGAGCGTTGGTGAGGAAAGCGGATCGCGTGAGCGGGGGAAAAGGAAAGAGCCATTGGGAAGGAGAAGAGGGATCGAAGCGGGTCGGGTCGGGCAGCTGCGGGTCGGGTTGGGTGGGCTTTGGGGATTTATTAATAAAAGGGAAAATGGGTGTTGGGCTGAGGGATTTAATTGAATGGGAAAAGTTGGCTGGGTATTTTAATGTTAAAAAGTTTATTTGGATTGGCTGTGGGATTTGTGTTAAGGGAGAGGGAAATATATATATATATATATATATATATATATATATATGGAGAATAAAAAGGGTTGGGGATTTAAAATACTACAAATAATTTGTAGATATAAGTAAATAGATTGGTAAGTAAAACCCATTTGATAAAATACGGATATTGGTGTATATAAAGGAACCGGGTATTACAGAAACTCGAAGTGATTGAGAGCAAATTCATCCCCTGCCCCAGCCCTGTTGCTTCCCTCCGCACCATTTGTACTTGTTGTTCGGATCCGTCACACTTGACGGAAGAGTGTCCTTATAATCCACCATCTCAAGGACAGGATCAGATTAATGCTGCATTTCAGTAAAGGCCAAGGAACGATCCATACTTTTCCATATTTAATCCTGGTTGGAGGAACCACCCTAATTTTACCTGGAACTAGCATCAAAACCAAAACCAGTTCCAAGGCCAAAATAATTTTTAGAGGCCCCCTCCACAATAACAACAATTTCAGCAACCTTTCCAACTGTAACCTTTTCAAAACCCGACGAACCATGCTGCTCCGTACAGCAATTCGTTCCCTCCAAAAAATAACTTTGCTCCGCTCGGTATTGATAAGTTTTCTGCTCTCGAATGGAGTATGTAAGCTTTTGTTATGCTATCCACACAATCCACGGCAAACATCCAATCTTCGATCCAAATGCTTGTGCAACACAGCTTCTCATAGACAGCATAAAATCCATTGAGACCCATATTGCACAAATTAACACTGCGATGAAGGAGAGGGAGAAAGAAAAGCTGGCATCTCAACCCTTACCAAATCCTGATCACCCACAAAATGCGCATGTTGTTCTTGAATAATAGAACCATAATGTGAGTGCTGTTACTACATTGAGATCAGGGAGACTGCTGAACAACCACATCAATGCCCCAATTGCTGATGATGACACCCCGACTGCTTCTTCTTCCATCCCACTTTCTTCTTCTTCTGAACCTGTTCTCCATAATTCACCGGGTTCTTCTCACAAACCCGCTGCTTTGAACGGACCCACATCTCACTCAACTCAAACTTCAGTTTTGCGTTCCGTTCCGTCTCCACAACCTTCCACATGGGCATTGGATTCAATCAATTTAAACAAAGCTCCTTTTCCAAAGCGTTTGAGACCCAATAAGCCCAGTCCACAGATGGAGAAGGTTGTAGAGCTGTTCAAACAAGTTAACATCAACATCTTTCTTTTAGATATAATCCAACAAGTTCCTTCATACACGAAAATCCTTAAGGACTTATGCACTGAAAAGAGAAAATCTCAGGTACCGAAGAAGGTTTTCTTAGCTGGTAATGTGAGCGATGTTCTTACCCTTGATTTGCCGAAAAAAGGAAGGACCATGGGTGTCCTACAATCTCAATTACTATCGAGGATAAGAATATCAATCGTGCTCTTCTAGACCTCGGTGCCAGTGTTAACTTGCTCCCATATTCAGTTTACGAGCAACTCGGTGTAAGGGAACTAAAACCCACACATTGTACGCTGCAAATGTCTGACCGATCTATCACCCATCCTATGGGTGAGTTAAAGGATGTGTTGATTAAATTCGGGGACTTCATAGTCTTAGACACACAGCCTATAGCTAATCTCCGGAATCAAGTTCCGGTGATCCTCGGTCATCCATTTCTGGCCACCTTAAATGCTGTAATCAATTGTCGCAATGGTTCTTTGAACCTATCATTGGGAAAAATGACAATTGACAACATTTTTAGGTTAGGAAATTAGCCATCTGACCCGAGTGCTCATATTCTGGATATCTGTTCCATCCAAGAAATCGATCCAGAATCTTGTGAGTTTGAGAAATTTCTTGTCGATCCGGATTATCTCGACGCCACTAGTGCGTATCTTTTCGATCTGATTGCTTCCGGGAAAGTGAGGGAATATGACTGTTTCACTTTTTAGATACTTCTGATATGTCACCACCCGAGTTGGAATCCTTCGAATCTACGGATGCGTTAATTGAGCCATCCGACTCTGTTGCCTACACTCATTTTGAGCCCCACTTGGAATCTTTTGAGTTCGAGACATATTCTTCGATCTTACCTTCCATTGTTTCTTCACCGACGCTCGAACTCAAGCCTCTGCCGTCTCACCTTAAGTATGCTTATTTAGGTGAAAACAAGACTCTCTCGGTGATCATTTCGGCTTCTCTAGCTTTAGAGCAAGAGAAAACCCTGCTTTCGGTCTTGCAATCAAATTGGCAAGCTTTTGGCTGGACTATGGCGGACATCAAGGGGGTTAGTCCCCTGATCGTTGAACATCATATTCACATGACGAGTGATGCTAAGCCAGCTAGGGATCCACAGAGACGATTAAATCTAGTCATGAAAGAGTCTGTGAAGAAGGAAATCGTCAAATGTCTGGATAGTGGTATCATTTACCCGATATCCGAAAGTCAATGGGTCAGTCTGATATACGTTGTCCCTAAGAAGTCGGGCATTACGGTCATCACCAACGAGGCGAACGAGTTAATCCACACTCGCACCCAAACCGGATGGCGAGTATGTATTAATTATCGAAAACTCAACGCCGCAACACGGAAGGATCACTTCCTGCTTCCATTCATTGACCAAATGCTCGAAAGATTGGCTGGATATGAGTTCTACTATTTTCTGGATGGTTACTCAGGTTACAACCAGATTCCCATCGCCGATTCTAACACATAAGGAGAATTGCAAGAAAAAGTAAAGAGCAAGAACACAAGTAACCAAGTGAACAAAATGAGCTTTGTATTGATGTTGAAGTCCAAAGTATAAGGAAATGAATCTAATAATCTCAATCTAAACTTTCAAGCTCAATGAAGAGGTTGCAAGATAAGAGAGAAGCAAAGAATTCAACTTCTAAGTGCAAATATCACCAAACACATAAGCATGAAGCTTGAAATAAAAACTTTTATTGAAATGGAAATGTAAAGAGTACACTCTAAAGAACTCAATACCCTTAATCCTAACTTACAAGCTTATGAATTGAAGTTGAAAGATGAGAGATAAGCAAAGAATTCAACCTAAACTTTAAGCTACTAAGTGACATGAAAATGGAAAAATAAAATTACAATATGCATTCTATATATCCTTTTCTCTCAAACTGATATGGTATTTATAGGGATCTCAACTGCAAAAACGAGTTGTACAAGTGGGCTCTACTCATGATGATGATGCGACAGGAGGAACACGAGGGTATTTAGGGGATGTGGGGCCGCAAATAGCGGCTTTTGGCATTAAACCGGCTGCCAGAGCTTGGAGTGTGGGGATCCTCTTGCTTCTGTGATCTTCCAATATCTTATTCTGATTATTGTCACCATTCTTTTATTTTAAATTGAATAGGGTTGCAATCTAGAGTTTGGTAGCTTCTTATTCTGATTATTGTCACCATTCTTTTATTTTAAATTGAATAGGGTTGCAATCTAGAGTTTGGTAGCTTATGATCAAGACTTTTTGTTGGCTATAGTGCCCTCAAGTCAATTATTTGATCGCAGGCACGCGATTGCAATGATTGAGGGAAGATCTATACCGTTAGAACAGTCTTACTCGAGATGATAGTATGCTACCTGGTTTGTCTTTATCATCATGTACTTGCTTTAGGTGGCTTTACAGATCACTATTAGAGCCAATAGGATTCTTGCTTGACTACCAGCAGTATGTTGGCTATCATATACGTGGGAGCCGGGGGTCTATAAGCATATCCTTAAATGTCCCTAGTCGTGGGAGTTTTGAGACTGGGCATCGATACTCCAGAGTAGACTAGTGTATACTGATCGAGACCCCGACGAGGGGCGGTGGCCGGTCTCACAAGCCATTGGTGTCAGTTTGTTCACCTAAGATGTATACAGGCGCTCATTGGGTTATGAGTACACCGAACGGACTAGCCGGGAACCTGCTAGTTGGTATTATACCTATTGTCAGATAGCAGTTCCCTGGTGACATGTGTACAGGTTAGTCTATCGACCTGAGATCGTCATTTGTCTCGTGTGAGTTCCCACTGTGATTTGATTACTACCCTACTACGGTTCAAATGAGTCGTGCAAACATATTTTAGTTGGTTACAGTCCCGAGCCATATGGAGGCAGTGAGCGGATCGTCAAGGGATTCGTCTTTCCCGGTATTGGGGGTTGATGTCGCGGTTATGCACGTGTGGCCATCACCAGAAATCCTTGGCCAAGATAGTCGAGAATTACTTATCTAGGATTGGTAGTTTCTCAGGTGGTGATGGGCTTCATACCGACACTAAATGTCGTGTTATTAGGGGTCCGACTTTATCCACCCCCTAGACTCGATATGCGATACTCATAGACGAATGGACCGGACTGTACGGATATTGTCACTGTCAAGCTCAGTAGAGGTTTCAGGATGAGTTTGCTCGTCGGCATCCCTTTCTCTCAATACCTGGGTAGCCATTACGTACAGCTAGTGCCGCTGACGTGCTTGTGGTTAAACCCACTGCCAGCGTATTGACGAGTCTTTAGAGTCCCACACAGAGGGTTTCCCTGCTTCGGGCGAAACGATGTAGAAGCCGTATGGTTTTACGGCAGGGTTCGATCACATACGTGTACTTGTGCACGGATGATGTTCGGACGGATAATACTAGTGGGCTTTGGTTTAAGCCGGATCATAATATTATATTTGTTGGATTATTTTCGTCTCTTTGTATTCGTATTCTTCGTAATACAGATGCGGGTATGTATATACGGTTGAGGGGTATTCTTGTAATTTATTACAAGATTACTTTTAGAAGATTACACATCATCATAGTTTAGACCTTTTTGGATTAAAAGGTTATTGAGGTGTAGGATGAGGTGTTTATTGCATTTTTGTGGCATGGCTTATTAGTGACCCATGGTTACTATTCTAGCATGCTTTGGGTTTTTGTTTGTTGTGAGATTATGTTGACTTGAGATATTTTTTGTTGACTAAGATATTTTGGAGACATGGACATTTATGTGATGGCTTCATTATTTCTTATTACACTCACACAACAAACAAAAACACAAGCTATTATTCATTTCTTTTTCTCTCTCTTGAGTTGCTCTCAACACCTCATTCTCATGGCATCTTCTTCTTCCTTTAGCTCCACCCAAACCGTCTCATGAGTTGAGAATCCTTGGGTGTCTTGAGACAAATTAATCCTTCATCACTCTCTACTTCATCTACGGTATCTAGAGTAGCGATTTAGGTGCCCTAGTTGCCTCGGATATGTGGTTGGAGCTCGTTGCATAAACTCTCGGGTGGATCATCTTCGATGGAAGGAGACCGGAGATCAAGCTTGATTAAGGAAGCCCCTAAGAGCTTGGGATGATGGTTGAAGACCGAAGGACACGAATCTATTCGGTATAACCATTCTAACTTCTTTGCATGTTTTGTTATCTAGAGCTTATGGGTAGATCCGGGTAATTGGTTGTGGTAGCGCCAAGTTTTATAAATTTTTGTTCCGCATTTGGTCACGGATTGATGGCCGGGGCGTTTCATAACCCAATATGGTATCAGAGCCACTCCATAAGCCTTAGTTAACTCTTTGCGATATTAGAAATCTGCCGTTTTTGTCGTGCAAAAACTGCCGACAAAAACAGTTCCGAAAATTGAAAGTTTGAGATGTTTGCACACCCCGCGGGCTCGCGGTTTGAACTAAGAAGCCGCGGGGTGGTGCAAGGGCACCCCGAGGAAACCCCGGGGGGGACCGAATGGCTGGGCCCACTCCTCAAGACCACCACAAGGTGGTCTTGGCTGTGGGGACCCGAAACTGCCCCACCCTGGGCAGTTTCGGGTTTGCCTCACTCCCTGGCCACCTCGTGGTCTCGGGGGTAGGGTCCCCCCTCTAGGCCTCCCGATTCGAAGTTAATTTTGCGCTCTAACTCGCCGTGAAGGTTTGGGCGCGTTTCGTTTTGATTCGGTCTTCCGAATTGGCTTTAAACGGTCGGTTTTTGGAACTTTAGCTCATTGTTTTTTCATGGTTTTGGAAATTGGTTTAGTTTGCTAATTGCGTGCGGAATTATAATGTCGTAGTTTTCTATACATACATTACTATCTGCGACTGTGAATGTCATTAGAGCGCAACAACTCGTATAATTGCTATATGACTTTTAGACGGGTTTGCGAACGTGACATTCACGTTGATATTCTGTGTTGTGCTGTGGTTGTGGTTGAATCGTCGTGGTGGATAGCTTGGATGCAATGGTAGTACAGTTTAGATTTATTTGTACATTTGATATTGCGGGGCGAGCGTCCGACATGTGGACTACCGTCACTGCCAGTTTGTATATTATTTGTTTGGGGCACGACCGGGTTGAGGTCGATGTCACCGTTGTACTTATTTTCTTTTCTGTACTAGGATTACCCCGCGGTGGAGTGTACGAATAGCCGGGTTCTAGAGGGTAACGGGTCCACATCTCATGGCGGTGAGACGGAGGGGGCCTCACTCTAGAATTGGCGGGCTATTCGCCGCACTCGTAGGGGGTCTAGGTTGACCCAAGGAGGGGTGCTCAAGTTACCAGATTCCGTGGAGTGCTGGGTGGCCCATTCACGTTGTTGATTGGGGTTGCCTCGCTTCTGGGATTGGCGGGTAACTTGCAGCGCTCTTAGTGGTCTAGGTTTACATTGCACAGGCTATCCACACGACAGGGAACGTCGAGTCTCGTTTGCGGCTCAAATGAAACCCGAGGCTCCAGGATTATCCACCACTCTGTGTGCTTGGCTGAGATTCTGAGATGTTGCATATATCATACCTGGAACGATTGTTATATATATTTATATATATACTAGTAGATATTGTATATGTTTTGAACCCGTACTAGTCCAGTCCCCGCTCTGTCGTTAGTTAAGTAACCTAATGGGTGATGACGGGACCCAGTGGCGAATGCGGATGGTATATACGTACATTTTATTTTTCGTTCCTTTTTCTGTGGTATGATATGTTAACTGATGGGACTGCGTTGATTCTGATCAATGCAAGGAAAACAAACCCATTTGATATTGTTGGAACAAATTTTCAAAAGCTGTTATTACAATGACGTTTTCTTTTGTTTTGCACAGCGATATTTGGTTATGAATATCCAGCACCTCATTCGACGAGACAAGAGCCGAGATCCCTTCACCAGGAGTGACCTCTTGGGTAGAAGTTTGTGTCAGGGTAATAACTTCACTATAGTCGATTACTTTTTTCTTTGCATCGTGATATTCAGTTAGGAATATCCTGCACCTCATTCGACGAGAAAAGAGCCGAGATCCCTTCACCGGGAGTGACCTCTTTAGCAAAAGTTTTCGCCACTATATATTTGTAAAGCTATCCGGTTCCTTCAACGATATCAAGTTCATTACGTTAAAGGTTTTTCGCCAAAAACCATTCGTAGCCCTCCGTAATTTCAGACGGGTAGCACTTAGTATTCATGCTATGTTTGTTGGCCTTAGTCAAGGCATAGTGTATGGTAGCTATTTGTTACTTTTCTGTTGCATAGATAGATGCGTTGGTTTGGGACAGTCGTACAACCTTGTTGACCTTAGTCAAGGGCGAGTACGGGTGGGTTCAAATTAACCTGGACAGTGACGGGTAGATATTGATATGTGACTTATGATTTGTTAGCCTTAGTCAAGGTCATAAGAGCATAGGGTAAAAATCACATCGGGAGTTTCTAAAGAAACTGAAACTTGCCATGCATGCGCATACCTTCTGGAGTGTGATAACTTTAGTGGATTCCCTCAAGTTATCATGCGATGATAATTGGATCCCGATTCCTACTGATGAGTTGGTTTACTCCTCGGGTGATTTTAGATGATCCCGACTAATTCTCCTTTGGGTTTGGGGGAGGATTTGAGGAAACGGTGGGAGCCATCCGGATTAGATAAAGTGATTAACCATTCTGATCTAGGTTAGAGTGCACGCTGAGTGTTTCTTTTCTCTCTCTCTTTGGAAGCGACCATGGCCCGACCCTAGACTAAAACTCATGAACCAAGTTAACCGAACCTTCTTAAAACACACTAGCTTTTGGATTGTCAGAGTTGCATACTTCATTGCCACTCCTACTTTTACCCTTTTCTTTTCTCCGGAACATTCCATATCACTACGAAGATCCACAGTTGTTAGATATGACCATCGTATAGTTACATACGAACTCGAAGAAACTTGTTTCAGATTCGAGGTTGGTTTCCGGTTCTGGAGAAATTGAATAGGACTATTCAGTTGTCTTTTCCTTTTACCTTCTCTCAGGTTGTGAGGGCTCCTAGGATTAGGAGAGGGTACACCTATTGTGCTTATTGGATAGTCTTCTTCCAAACCATAGGCAGGTGATGAAAGGTGGGGAAAGAAGAAAACCAATTGTAGGGTGTTTTTCGTCACCCCATTGAGATGGGAATACGCGCGCGCTTGTCAGGCGTATACTACAGATTCCCCCTGCCTAGGGTATGTCGGGGTTTATTGATTGTGGGGATCCGAGTCTCCGGCAGCCGCGGACTAAGCTGCCGTTAATTATCCCTCGCCTTTGGGGCGAGGGAACCTCCGATTAACGGGTTAAACTGGTCATGCAAACTTAATGTGCAGTGTACGTGTGTTGTGTTTTGAAAGGGGGTTTTGGATATATCGGGAGCCACGCAGAGTTTTTACGGGGGTCCCGCTACCCGGATAGCGGGCTGGGGGTCAAGGAGGCTAGCAGCCTCCTTGCGGGGTGCAGAGCAGCGCCCCGTTAGAAATTTTTTTCTAACAGGGACAGTGTCGTGGAGTACGTGTGTATGTACATATGTATACATATGTATGTATATACATGTATATATATATAAAGGGGGAAAAGATATCCAAAGGATGCATGGGGGCAGCACCTTGGGCGCTGTGCGTCTAGGTGTTGTGCGCTCAGACGCTAGAGTGCCACGTGTCGGCACGTGGGCGCTCTGTGTTTGAGCGCTGGGCGCTTGAGTGCAAGCGCGTCATGTGTCGGCACGTGGGCGCTTTGCGCTTCAGCGCCTGACGCTCGAGCGCAAGTGCGCCACGTTTCAGCACGGGGGCGACTTGCGCTTGAGTGCAAGTGCGCCACGTATCGGCATGGGGGAGACTTGCGCCTGAGCGCTTGCGCTTAAGCGCAAGTGCGCTGTAGGGTGTTTTTCGTCACCCCATTGAGATGGGAATACGCGCGCGCTTGTCAGGCGTACTACAGATTCCCCCTGTCTAGGGTAGGCCGGGGTTTAATGATTGTGGGGATCCGAATCTCCGGCAGCCGTGGACTAAGCTGCCGTTAATTACCCCTCGCCTTTGGAGCGAGGGAACCTCCGATTGACGAGTTAAACTGGTCATGCGAACTCAATGTGCAGTGTACGTGTGTGTTGTTTTAGAGGGGGGATTTGAATATATCGGGAGCCACGCAGAGTTTATACGGGGGTCCCGCTACCCGGATAGCGGGCTGGGGGTCAAGGGGGCTAGCAGCCCCCTTGCGGGGTGCGGGGCAGTGCCCCGTTAGAAATTTTTTCTAACAAGGACAGTGTCGTGGAGTATGTGTATGTGTACATTTGTATACATATGTATATATATACATGTATATATAAATAAAGGGGAAAAAGACATCCAAAGGATGCGTGGGGCCAGCGCCTAGGCGCTTGAGCGCAAGCGCGCCACGTGTCGGCACGTGGGCGCTTTGCGCTCGAGCGCAGAGTGCTGGAGCGCAACGCGCCACGTGTCGGCACGTGAGCGCTTTGCGCTCGGACACTGGGCGCTTGAGCGCAAGCGTGCCACGTGTCGGCACGTGGGCGCTTTGCGCTCGAGCGCAGAGTGCTGGAGCGCAACGCGCCACGTGTCGGCACGTGGGCGACTTGCGCTCGAGCGCAAGAGCGCCACGTGTCAGCACGGGGACGACTTGTGCTCGAGCGCTTGCGCTTGAGCGCAAGAGCACCACGGGGGCGACTTGCGCTCGAGCGCTTGCGCTTGAGCGCAAGAGCGCCACGTGTCGGCACGGGGGGCGACTTGCACTCGAGCGCTCTGCGCTTGAGCGCAAGAGCGCCACGTGTCGGCACGGGGGCGACTTGCGCTCGAGCGCAAGAGCGCCACGTGTCGGCACGGGGGCGACTTGCGCTTGAGCGCTTGCGCTTGAGCGCTTGCGCTTGAGCGCTTGCGCTGGAGTGCAAGAGTGCCACGTGTCGGCACCAGGGTGACTTATGCTCGAGCGCTTGCGCTTGAGCGCAAGACTGCCACGTGTCGGCACGAGGGCGACTTGCGCTCGAGCGCTTGCGCTGGAGCACAAGCGCGCCACGTGTCGGCACGTGGGCGCTCTGCGCTTGATTGCCGGCGAGGAAAAGAGGCTTTTAGCCTAAGAAACAGAAGCTATGCTTCAGAAAGGAAATATTTGTTTTGTATATATGTATGGAGTTAAACTCCTAGGATGTTTTGAAGCTGATGAAAGGGGTTCTTCTTCTTCCTCCTATTGTTTGGCCGAATCTTGAAGATCAAGAGATGTGAGATCTCAAAATCTCTCCTTTTTGAGATCTGATGGGAGATCTGAGTTCCCCTTTATGGGTTTTGTGGTGGAAAACTACTTAGTTTTTGAAAAGAAAGAGTAAAACTCTTGATTTAATTCAAAAGAAATGGGAAGGTTTAGAACCTTGGAGAAGGAGCAGGAGGCACAAAGAACCCTAATTTTTGGGGGAAATGAAAAGTGTTATTTTTTTTTATTCATCATCATGTTGCCTTTTATAGGCTTACACATTTACATATAGCCCCTTGGGCTTTACAAAAATGGCATTTTAGCCATCCCATAGCCTATGTCCCATTTCATTTTTGCACATAAGACATGGGCTTACAAAATATTGGTTTTATGCCCATTTTGTTTTCATTCATGCATAAACAATTACATAAAAATTATTTATTAAATGATTTTGTTGTTGGCATGGGGAGGCTGGCCGCGGGCTCGACTTGGGCATGGGCCCGCTTGACCTGGGCTTGGGCCCACCTAGCTTGGGGGTTGACCTTGACTTTGACTCGGTCAACAGGGGTGTAAATTTTTACCCCAACAAATTTCCCCCATCAATAAATGCACACAGCATATATGGGTCGTGTGCATGAAATTGATGGATCTTCTTTCACGTGGAGGCGACTTGCTTTGGTTCCCACTTTTTGGGATGCACTGCCCTTTTTACGACGTGGACGGTCGACGCTTGACGCGTCTCCGGGACGGAGTGTCCGTGGTAGACGTTTCCCTGGCCCAGAGTGATCTGGTTCCCGCTTTGTAGGAAGACTGCACTGCCCTTTTTACGACCTGGACGGTCGATGCTCTGATCCGGAGCGATTTGGGTTCCCAATTTGCAGGAGCCTGCACTGCCCTTTTTGCGACATAGACGGTCGACGTTCTGATCCGGAGCGATTTGGTAGACGTGTCCCCGGCACGGAGTGTCGCTGGTCGACGTTTCCCCGAGGCGGAGTGTCGTTGTTAGACGTTTCCCTGATGCGGAGTGTCTGTGTTAGACGTTTCCCCGATGCAGAGTGTCGCTTGTTGACGTGTCCCCGGCACGGAGTGTCTGCTTGATGTTTCCCCGGCACGGAGTGTCATTGTTCGACTTTTCCCTGGCACGGAGTGTCGCTGATGGACTTTTCCCCGGCGCGGAGTGTCGGGTTAACTTTTCTCCGGCATGGAGTGTCGCTGATCGACTTTTCCCCGGCGTGGAGTGTCGCTGATGGACTTTTCCCCGACGCGGAGTGTCGGGTTGACTTTTCCCCTGCACGGAGTGTCGGTGGTTGACTTTTCCCCGGCACGGAGTGTTGCTGATGGACTTTTCCCCGGCACGGAGTGTCGGGTTGACTTTTCCCCGGCACGGAGTGTCGCTGATCGACTTTTCCCCGGCGCGGAGTGTCGAGTTGACTTTTCCCCTGCACGGAGTGTCGGTGGTTGACTTTTCCCCGGCATGGAGTGTCGCTGATGGACTTTTCCCCGGCGCGGAGTGTCGGGTTGACTTTTCCCCGGCACGGAGTGTCGCTGATCGACTTTTCCCCGGCGCGGAGTGTCGGGTTGACTTTTCCCCTGCACGGAGTGTCGCTGATGGACTTTTCCCCAGCGCGGAATGTCGGGTTAACTTTTCCCCGGCACGGAGTGTCGGTGGTTGACTTTTCCCTGGCACGGAGTGTCGCTGATGGACTTTTCCCCGGCGCGGAGTGTCGGGTTGACTTTTCCCCTGCACGGAGTGTCGGTGGTTGACTTTTCCCTGGCACGGAGTGTCGCTGATGGACTTTTCCCCGGCGCGGAGTGTCGGGTTGACTTTTCCCTGGCACGGAGTGTCGGGTTGACTTTTCCCCGGCACGGAGTGTCGCTGATGGACTTTTCCCCGGCGCGGAGTGTCGGGTTGACTTTTCCCCTGCACGGAATGTCGGTGGTTGACTTTTCCCCGTCACGGAGTGTCGCTGATGGACTTTTCCCCGGCGCGGATTGTCGGGTTGACTTTTCCTCGGCACGGAGTGACGCTGATGGACTTTTCCCCGGCGCGGAGTGTCGGGTTGACTTTTCCCCGGCACGGAGTGTCGCTGATGGACTTTTCCCCGGCGCGGAGTGTCGGGTTGACTTTTCCCCGGCACGGAGTGTCGCTGATGGACTTTTCCCCGGCGCGGAGTGTCGGGTTGACTTTTCCCCGGCACGGAGTGTCGCTGATCGACTTTTCCCCGGCGCGGAGTGTCAGGTTGACTTTTCCCCTGCACGGAGTGTCGCTGACGGACTTGATTCCGAGGCGGAGCATAATTCCGGCAGGGAAGGTAGATATCCTGAGGCGAAGCATGATTTTGACACGGGGTAAATTCTGGGACGGGGCATGATTCCGCCATAGAGGTTGGTTTGATTTGATTTGGGTTGATATCAGCATCATTACACTGGAATATGGTGCCAAGAGCGAATCATCATCTGTCTTGAAAGAATTTGGGAATTGGTTTTCTGTCGGCCTCTGCATTGCTGCACTGGAATAATGCCAGGAGCAACTCATCATTTGCCCCGAGAGGATTTGGGAATTGGTGGCGTAGGAGATAGGTTTAGAACCCTGTCACCTAAGGCTTTTCCATTTTGTGAGTCGCAGGGGTCTCACAAAGAATTTTCTCCCTACGGGTCGTAAGGACCCCGTAGGTGTATTTTCTCCTTAGGAGTCGTGGGGACTCCTAAGTGTGTTGCTCATTTGTGAGTCGGAGGGATCTCACGCAGGAATTTTCTCCTCAAAAAGTCGAGAGGACTTTGCGAGTGCATTTCATTTCTCTTTTTTTTTATGAGTTTGCTTCCTTCCGGGTTTTCACAAACTCGCCGGCAGTCCTGCTGTTTTTACTCACGGAGCCCTTTCGGGTTTTCATCCGTGCCCATTTTGCTTGTGGACATACCGTTCTTTTTTTTTTGATTGGGATTGTTTTGCGCCCGTGGATTGTATACGGTTTTGCAGGATGTATGATCCAGACCGTAGGGCCAGAAAAATTTCAGGACTTTGTTGGCGTCTGCATCGCTGCACTGGAATGTGGTACCAGGAGCGACTCATCATTCGCCGTTGGTGTATGGGATTTGGAATTTGGTTGGCGTCTGCATCGCTACACTGGAATATGGTACCAGGAGCGACTCATCATTCGCCACTTAGGGATTGGGGAGCGAATTTGGTTGGCGTCTGCATCGCTGCACTGGAATGTAGTACCAGGAGAGACTCATCATTCGCCGTTTGGGGTTGGGGAGCGATGGCTTAGGAGACAAGTTTAGATCCCTGTCACCTAAGACTTTTCAATTTTATGGGCCGTGAGGGTCCCATAAAAGCATTTTCTCCCCGCGAGTCGTAAGGATCCCGCAGGTGTATTTTCTCCTTAGGAGTCGTGAAGACTCCTAAGACATACCGTTCTTTTTTTTTTTGGAGAGATCGGAATTGTTTTGCGCCCGTGGATTGTATACGGTTTTGCAGGATGTATGATCCAGACCGTAGGGCCAGAAAAATTTCAGGACTTTGTTGGCGTCTGCATCGCTGCACTGGAATGCGGTACCAGGAGCGACTCATCATTCGCCATTGGGGTATGGGATTTGGAATTTGGTTGGCGTCTGCATCGCTACACTGGAATATGGTACCAGGAGCAACTCATCATTCGCCATTTGGGGTTGGGGAGCGATGGCTTAGGAGACAAGTTTAGATCCCTGTCATCTAAGACTTTTCAATTTTATGGGCCGTGAGGGTCCCATAAAAGCATTTTCTCCCCGCGAGTCGTAAGGATCCCGCAGGTGTATTTTCTCCTTAGGAGTCGTGAGGACTCCTAAGTGTGTTTTTCCTTTATGAGTCGTAAGGATCCCACAAAGGTTTGTTCTCCTCATGTATCGTGAGGACACATGAGTGGATTTACCTCGTTCCCAGTTTAATGACTTAGAGGTCGATTGTTTCCAGTTTAACGATGTGGCGGTCGATTGTTCCCAGTTTAATGACGTGGCGGTCGATTGTCCCCAGTTTAATGACGTAGTGGTCCTCTGTTTCCAGTTTAACGACGTAGAGGTTATCTGTTTCCAGTTTAACGACTTGGAGGTCGTCTGTTTCCAGTTTAACGACTTAGAGGTCGTCTGTTTCCAGTTTAACGACTTGGTGGTCGTCTGTTTCCAGTTTAACGATTTAGAGGTCGTCTGTTTCCAGTTTAACGACTTGGTGGTCGTCTGTTTCCAGTTTAACGACTTGGTGGTCGTCTGTTTCCAGTTTAATGACGTAGAGGTCGTCTGTTTCCAGTTTAACGACTTGGTGGTCGTCTGTTTCCAGTTTAATGACGTAGGGGTCGCCTGTTTCCAGTTTAATGACTTAGAGGTCATCTGTTTCCAGTTTAACGACTTGGTGGTCGTCTGTTTCCAGTTTAATGACGTAGAGGTCGTCTGTTTCCAGTTTAACGACTTGGTGGTCGTCTGTTTCCAGTTTAAAGACTTAGGGGTCTACCGATGACGAGCCTGGAATTTTGGGGTAGGGGCCGGCATCAGCGTTGCTAACCCTGAAGTAGAGGTGTCAGGAGCAATTCATCATTTGCCTATTCCTGTTGGGGGAGCGGTGGCTTAGAAGACAGGTTTAGGTCCCTATCGCCTAAAACTTTTCAATTTTATGGGCCGTGAGGGTCCCATAAAAGCATTTTCTCCCTGCGAGTCGTAAGGATCCCGCAGGCGTATTTTCTCCTTAGGAGTCGTGAGGACTCCTAAGTGTGTTTTTCCTTTATGAGTCGTATGGATCCCACAAAGGTTCGTTCTCCTCATGTATCGTGAGGACACATGAGTGGGTCTTCTTAATGGAGCATCATTCCCAAAGCGGAGACCGGCCGCGTAACTGGTGATTACGGTGGGGCATGGACGTGATGAGAATTATTTGAGCCCGTGGATTGTATACGGCAGTCAATTTGGGGACTGGCCGTAGGGCTGGGAGAATTTTGGAAATTTGAATTCTTGTTGGTGTCTGCATCGCTGCACTGGAATATGGTACCAGGAGCGACTCATCATTCGCCGTTGTTTTTTTGTTTATTTTTGTTTATTTTTGTTTTGTTTTGTTTTGTTTTACCGCGATTGCTCTATCATTTCAGCTTTTCTTATCGCGAAGGTCGCGATTGCCCCATCATTTCGGCTTTTATTCGCAGTTGCCCCATCATTTCGGCTTTATCTCATCTTTATTTTACTCGCTGATTTTTATTGCGAGTTGCCCCATCATTTCGGCTTTTCTTTATTTTTCGTTTATTTACACATTTTTTATTTACATTTTTTTTACATTCCCAGTTTAACGACTTAGAGGTCGACTGTTCCCAGTTTAATGACGTGGTGGTCGATTATTCGCAATTTAAAGACTTGGTAGTCTGTCATCCCCAGTTTAACGACGTGGTGGTCAGCGGGTGTTCCCAGTTTAACAATGTGGTGGTCCTTTTCGCTTATCCCAGCTCCTTGCACTTTGATCTTGGCAGAGCTGTGTTGATGACCTAGCTCTGTGGCTTGCCGACACATCCGAGGATTGTGAGGTTTTTCCCAGCTTATATTGGTCCTCTGCCCAATCTTTGAAAATATAGCAATTTTCGATGGTATGACCCACCACTCTATAATATGGGCAGTATACCGGTCATGTTCATTTCCTATGGCCTCTTTGGAACAGGCAGTTGCAGACCGTTGTTCAAGGCGTCCATGAATATTTTGCGGACTTCATCCCTCCTGAAGGAGTATATCTTCTTCTTTCTCTCCATTGGAGTAGGTGCCTTCGCTGATGCTGGTCCTCGAGGCACATGTCTGGGAGGATTAGGTTCCCGAAAGGCTTCGGTCTCCATTTGCATGAAATCGGCGATCGTAGCTTGACTGTTTGCTAACACGCCTTTAGACAGTTATATCTCTCCCATCTTGTATCGCCTTTCGACCCAATCTTTGAACACAAAGCAGTCCTCAATGGCATGACCTATCACCCTGTGATAGGGGCAATATTTTGGGTCGTCGGTCATATTCTCTTCTTGCGGTCTCTTTGATTCTGGCAGTTGTAGACCGTTTCTTAGGGCGTCCCTGAATATCTTGTGGACCTTTTCCCTCTTGAAGGAATAGACCTTTTCCAGCTTCTCTTTCAGAGGCGATTCCCCCCCGGCGTATGTATCGGAGGGACTGGAGGCTGATTGCGGCCGTTTTTCGCGAAGGCGCTCCGCTTTTAGGTTGGAAGGGATATCAGTTGGTTGCCCCGGGGTATCAATCCCTGGCTCATGAGCCAAAATTTGATTCTGCTGTAATTGCAATCGGGCGACTTGGGTCGCGAGATCTGCCACGACGTTTGCCAGCTCGTCGACTTTGGAATAGACCTCGGCCATCTTCTCATCCCTGTCCTGAAACTGCCTTTGAAGCCATTGGAATAATGCTTGTTCTATAGTTCCGGCTATGACAACCGGGTAATCTTTATTGCCTGAGCTCAATTCCGCAGGAACCACGGGCTCCTCTGGCTTATCGGCCTGAGCGGGCTCTTCACCATTTAGATCGAGCTGATGCTGGGTAGCATCAACCATATCATCACCATGGCTGTGAAGAAGAAGAGGGTTCGTTTCTTCATGTCCGGCCATGTAGACAGTGTGGATAACACATTCAGCCATTCTTTCATCACTGGCAGCTGGTTTCGCGGAGCGATCCGGACTTTGGAAATTCATAAATTTTAACATGGCCAGAGCCCTAGCCATTTTGTTGGCTCTATATCTTAGCCGCTTCTGCCTCAGCTTCTCTGCCTTAAGCGCTTGGCAGGCTTTTGCTCTTCGGGAAGCCGCCATAGGCTGAGTGATGGGGAGGCTTGAGAAGACACCCAATCGAGCAGTGGTCAAGGGCACCGCTGGAGCTTGCTCGGGATGCGTTGTAGCTTTGTTGGTGTTGATGGCCTTGCTCCCAGCTGGGGCCAAGGAACGTCGTTCAGACACCGACTTGCGTTTGGGTTGGGACGCCCATGAGATCACCACATTTGGTCTCCTGCCTTTTGAGACCGGTTGGTCTGTCACCGGGGCTTGAGGAGCTGGGATGACACCAACTGGAATGAACACGATAGAGCCGAATGGTAGCAGCGGCTCCTCCCATTGTCGCCCGAGACTGGCCGGAAGGACCGTCCTGGAGTCTATCCTCATCGTGTAGGAGACGGGAGCTGAGTTCATCATCGAAGACATCGTCAGAAGGTGATTGCTTGAAAATCTGCATGAAAAAGTATTATTTTTAGTATAAATACAGGTATGTATATTGATTGAGTTCGCGTGAACGCTTAACCCGAAATATGGGAGGAGAGAGTAGTCCCACCGGGCGTGCCAGAATCTGTAGGGTGTTTTTCGTCACCCCATTGAGATGGGAATACGCGCGCGCTTGTCAGGCATACTACAGATTCCCCCTGCCTAGGGTAGGCCGGGGTTTAATGATTGTGGGGATCCGAATCTCCGGCAGCCGTGGACTAAGCTGCCGTTAATTACCCCTCGCCTTTGGAGCGAGGGAACCTCCGATTGACGAGTTAAACTGGTCATGCGAACTCAATGTGCAGTGTACGTGTGTGTTGTTTTAGAGGGGGGATTTGAATATATCGGGAGCCACACAGAGTTTATACAGGGGTCCCGCTACCCGGATAGCGGGCTGGGGGTCAAGGGGGCTAGCAGCCCCCTTGCGGGGTGCGGGGCAGCACCCCGTTAGAAATTTTTTCTAACAGGGACAGTGTCGTGGAGTATGTGTATGTGTACATTTGTATACATATGTATATATATACATGTATATATAAATAAAGGGGAAAAAGACATCCAAAGGATGCGTGGGGCCAGCGCCTAGGCGCTTGAGCGCAAGCGCGCCACGTGTCGGCACGTGGGCGCTTTGCGCTCGAGCGCAGAGTGCTGGAGCGCAACGCGCCACGTGTCGGCACGTGGGCGCTTTGCGCTCGGATACTGGGCGCTTGAGCGCAAGCGTGCCACGTGTCGGCACGTGGGCGCTTTGCGCTAGAGCGCAGAGTGCTGGAGCGCAACGCGCCACGTGTTGGCACGGGGGCGACTTGCGCTCAAGCGCTTGCGCTTGAGCGTAAGAGCGCCACGTGTCGGCACGGGGGCGACTTGCGCTCGAGCGCTTGCGCTTGAGTGCAAGAGTGCCACGTGTCGGCACCGGGGGGACTTGCGCTCGAGCGCTTGCGCTTGAGCGCAAGACTGCCACGTGTCGGCACGAGGGCGACTTGCGCTCGAGCGCTTGCGCTTGAGCGCAAGACTGCCATGTGTCGGCACGAGGGCGACTTGCCACGTGTCGGCACGTGGGCGCTCTGCGCTTGATCGCCGGCGAGGAAAAGAGGCTTTTAGCCTAAGAAACAGAAGCTATGCTTCAGAAAGGAAATATTTGTTATGTATATATGTATGGAGTTAAACTCCTAGGATGTTTTGAAGCTGATGAAAGGGGTTCTTCTTCTTCCTCCTGTTGTTTGGCCGAATCTTGAAGATCAAGAGATGTGAGATCTCAAAATCTCTCCTTTTTGAGATCTGATGGGAGATCTGAGTTCCCCTTTATGGGTTTTGTGGTGGAAAACTACTTAGTTTTTGAAAAGAAAGAGTTAAACTCTTGATTTAATTCAAAAGAAATGGGAAGGTTTAGAACCTTGGAGAAGGAGCAGGAGGCACAAAGAACCCTAATTTTTGGGGGAAATGAAAAGTGTTATTTTTTTTATTCATCATCTTGTTGCCTTTTATAGGCTTACACATTTACATATAGCCCCTTGGGCTTTACAAAAATGGCATTTTAGCCATCCCATAGCCTATGTGCCATTTCATTTTTGCACATAAGCCATGGGCTTACAAAATATTGGCTTTATGCCCATTTTGTTTTCATTCATGCATAAACAATTACATAAAAATTATTTATTACATGATTTTGTTGTTGGCATGGGGAGACTGGCCGCGGGCTCGACTTCGGCATGGGCCCGCTTGACCTGGGCTTGGGCCCACCTAGCTTGGGGGTTGACCTTAACTTTGACTCGGTCAACAGGGGTGTAAATTTTTACCCCAACACGCGCCACGAGTCGGCACCGGGGCGACTTGCGCTCGAGCGCTTGCGCGCCACGTCTCGGCACCGGGGCAACTTGCGCTCGAGCGCTTGCGCTTGAGCGCAAGCGCGCCACGTGTCGGCACGTGGGCGCTTTGCGCTCGAGCGCTGAGCGCTTGAGCATAAGCGCGCCATGTGTCGGCACGCGGGCGCTCTGCGCTTGAGTGCCGGCGAGAAAAAGAAAAAAATTTCTCGGAAGAGAAATCAGAGAGGAGTTGGACTCCTGAGTGTGTTTTTGGGGTTAATGGAAGGGGTTCTTCTTCTTCCTCCTCTGTCAGCTAGATCTTGAAGATCAAGAGATGTGGGATCTCAAAATCTCTCCTTTTTGGGATCTGAAGACAGATCCAAGTTCCTTTTTTTGGGTTTGGTGGTGAAAAACTATCTTGTTTTTGAAAAGGAAGAGTAAAACTCTTGATTTAATTCAAAAGAAAGAAGAAGGTTTGAGACCTTCAGAAAAGGGAAAGAAATACAAACCCTAGATTTTTTTGAGAGAATGAAAAGTATTACTTTATTCATTATCATGTTGCCTTATATAGGCTTACATATTTACATATAGCCCCTTGGGCTTCACAAAATGGCATTTTGCCTATCCCATGGCTCATGTGCCATTTCATTTTTGCACATAAGCCATGGCTTACAAAATATTGGCTTTATGCCCATTTTGCATACATTCATGTATAAAAAATTACATAAAAATTATTTATTACATGATTTTGTTGTTGGCATGGGGAGGCTGGCCGCGGGCTCGACTGGGGCATGGGCCCGCTTGACCTGGGCTTGGGCCCACCTAGCTTGAGGGTTGACCTTGACTTTGACTCGGTCAACCGGGGTGTAAATTTTTACCCCAACAAATTGCCCCCCATTAATAAATGCACACCGCACATTTGAGTTGTGTGCATGAAATTGATGGATCTTGAAGCTGGACTTCGAGGTGGAACATCATTCCGGGGGCGGAGCATCATCCCGGGGATCGGAGCATCATTCCGATCTACGGAGCATCATTCCAGAGGATCGGAGCATCATTCCGATGGGCGGAGCGTGATTCCAGGGATCGAAGCATCATTCCGAAATGCATAGCATGATTCCAAGGGATTAGAGCATCATTCCGATGGGCGGAGCATGGTTCCAGGGATCGGAGCATCATTCCGAAGGGTGGAGCATGATTCCAGGGCTCGGAGCATCATTCCGAAGAGCGGAGCATGATTCCAGGGGTCGGAGCATCATTCCGAAGGGTGGAGCATGATTCCAGGGGTCGGAGCATCATTCCGAAGGGTGGAGCATGATTCCAGGGATCGGAGCATCATTCCGATGAGCGGAGCATGATTCCAGGATTCGGAGCATCATTCCGAAGGGTGGAGCATAATTCCAGGGCTCGGAGCATCATTCCGAAGAGCGGAGCATGATTCCAAGGATCGGAGCATCATTCCGAAGGGTGGAGCATGATTCCAAGGATCGGAGCATCATTCCGATGGGCGGAGCATGGTTCCAGGGATCGGAGCATCATTCCGATGAGCAGAGCATAATTCCAGGGATCGGAGCATCATTCCGATGGGCGGAGCATGGTTCCAGGGATCGGAGCATCATTCCGATGAGCGGAGAATGATTCCAGGGATTGGAGCATCATTCCGAAATGCATAGCATGATTCCAGGGGATCGGAGCATCATTCCAATGGGCGGAGCATGGTTCCAGGGATCGGAGCATCATTCCGAAGGGTGGAGCATGATTCCAGGGCTCGGAGCATCATTCCGAAGAGCGGAGCATGATTCCAGGGGTCGGATCATCATTCCGAAGGGTGGAGCATAATTCCAGGGATCGGAGCATCATTCCGATGAGCGGAGCATCATTCCGATGAGCGGAGCATGATTCCAGGATTCGGAGCATCATTCTGAAGGGTGGAGCATAATTCCAGGGCTCGGAGCATCATTCCGAAGAGCGGAGCATGATTCCAAGGATTGGAGCATCATTTCGAAGGGTGGAGCATGATTCCAAGGATCGGAGCATCATTCCGTTGGGCGGAGCATGGTTCCAGGGATCGGAGCATCATTCCGATGAGCGGAGCATAATTCCAGGGATCAGAGCATCATTCCGATGGGCGGAGCATCGTTCCAGGGATCGGAGCATCATTCCGATGAGCGGAGCATCATTCCAGGGATCGAAGCATCATTCCGAAATGCATAGCAAGATTCCAGGGGATCGGAGCATCATTCCGATGGGCGGAGCATGGTTCCAGGGATCGGAGCATCATTCCGAAGGGTGGAGCATGATTCCAGGGCTCGGAGCATCATTCCGAAGAGCGGAGCATGATTCCAGGGGTCGGAGCATCATTCCGAAGGGTGGAGCATGATTCCAGGGGTCGGAGCATCATTCCGATGAGCGGAGTATGATTCCAGGATTCGGAGCATCATTCCGAAGGGTGGAGCATAATTCCAGGGCTCGGAGCATCATTCCGAAGAGCGGAGCATGATTCCAAGGATCGGTGCATCATTCCGAAGGGTGGAGCATGATTCTAAGGATTGGAGCATCATTCCGATGGGCGGAGCATGGTTCCAGGGATCGGAGCATCATTCCGATGAGCGGAGCATCATTCCAGGGATCGGAGCATCATTCCGATGGGCGGAGCATGGTTCCAGGGATCGGAGCATCATTCCAATGAGCGGAGCATGATTCCAGGGATCGGAGCATCATTCCGATGAGCGGAGCATGATTCCAGGATTCGGAACATCATTCCGAAGGGTGGAGCATAATTCCAGGGCTCGGAGCATCATTCCGATGAGCGGCAGACATTCTGACCGAAGCATAATTTCGATGCAGAGGTTGATTCCCAGGCGAAGCATAATTCCGACAGGGAAGGCAAATGCTCCGAGGCGAAGCATGATTTCGACACGGGGTACATTCTGAGACGGAGCCTGATTCCGGCGCAGAGCTTGTTGGCTGACTTGATTCCGAGACGAAGCATAATTTCGACAGGGAAGGCAGGTGCACTGAGGCGAAGCATGATTTCGACGCGGGGGACACTTTGAGACTAAGCATGATTCCAGCGCAGTGCTGGTTGGTTGATTTGATTCCGAGGCGGAGCATAATTCCGACAGGGAAGGTAGATATCCCGAGGTGAAGCATGATTTCGACACGGGGTAAATTCTGGGACGGAGCATGATTCCGCCGTAGAGGTTGTTGGTTTGATTTGATTTGGGTTGACATCAGTATCGCTACACTGGAATATGGTACCAGGAGCGAATCATTATTTATCGTGAGAAGATTTGGGAATTTTGGTTTTAGTTTGGCATCAGCACCGCTACACTGGAATATGGTACCAGGAGCGAATCATCATTTGCCATGAGTGGATTTGAGGATTTCGGTTTTGGTTTGGCATCTGCATTGCTGCACTGGAATGATGCCAGGAGCAACTCATCATTTGCCCCGGGAGGACCTGGGAGAGATTGGGATCATTTTACGCCCGTGGATTGTATACGGTTTTGCAGGATGTATGATCCAGACCGTAGGGCCGGAAAAATTTCGAGATTTTGTTGGCGTCTGCATCGCTACACTGGAATATGGTACCAGGAGCGACTCATCATTCGCCATTGGGGTATGGGATTTGGAATTTGGTTGGCGTCTGCATCGCTGCACTGGAATATGGTACTAGGAGCGACTCATCATTCGCCATTTAGGGATTGGAATTTGGAATTTGGTTGGCGTCTGCATCGCTGCACTGGAATATAGTACCAGGAGCGACTCATCATTCGCCACTTGGGTATTGGGGAGCGATGGCTTAGGGGACAGGTTTAGATCCCTATCACCTAAGGCTTTTCAATTTTATGGGCCGTAAGGGTCCCATAAAAGCATTTTCTCCCTATGAGTCATAAGGATCCCGTAGGTGTATTTTCTCCTTAGGAGTCATGGAGACTCCTAAGTGTGTTGCTCCTTTGTGAGTCGTAAGGATCCCACAAAGGCTTGTTCTCCTCATGTATCGTGAGGACACATGAGTGGGTCATCTCAATGGGGTATAATTCCAAAGACGGAGACCGGCCGCGTAACTGGTGATTGCGGTGGGGCATAGGTATGATGGGAATTATTTAAGCCCGTGGATTGTATACGGTAGTCAATTTAGGGACTAACCGTAGAGCTGGGGGAATTTTTGAAAATCGGATTTTGGTTGGCGTCTGCATCGCTGCACTGGAATATGGTACCAGGAGCGACTCATCATTCGCCGCTGTTTTTTTTTGTTTGTTTTTTTTATTTTTGTTTCACCGCTATTGCTCTATCAGTTCAGCTTTTCTTATCGCGAAGATCGCGATTGCCCTATCATTTCGGCTATTTATTGCCCCATCATTTCGGCTTTATTTTTCATCTTTAATTTACTCACTGATTTTTATTGTGAGTTGCCCCATCATTTCGGCTTTATTTTTCATCTTTATTTTACTCGCTGATTTTTATTGCGAGTTGCCCCATCATTTCGGCTTTTTTTTTATTTACATATTTTTTTTATTTACACATTTTTTTTACATTCCCGGTTTAACGACTTAGAGGTCGATTATTCCCAGTTTAATGACGTGGTGGTCGATTGTTTTCAGAGAAAGGCAGATGTCTGAGAGAATCGGTTTCGCGAAGAACTTCGGTCTCCGTTTTTATGAAATTGGCGGTCGCAGCTGGACTGTTTGTTAACACGCCTTTAGACAGTTCTATCTCTCCTGCCTTGTATTGTTTTTCGACCTAATCTTTGAAGACGAAGCAGTCCTCAATGGCATGACCTATCACTCTGTGATAGGGGCAGTATTTGGGGTCGTCGGTCATATTCGCTTCCTGTGGTCTTTTTGACTCTGACAGTTGTAGACCATTCTTCAGGGCGTCTTTGAATATTTTACGGATTTTGTCCCTTCTGAAGGAATAGACCTTATCTAGCTTCTCTTTGAGTGGAGATTCTCCTCCCTCTCCAAACACTGGCTTCCGAGGTTGGTTGGCACTAGGCCCGCTCATCCCTTGCTTATTTCGGTTAGCCGAAGTGTTAAAAGATTCAGAATTGTCGGAATTCCCGCCTTTGCGATTATCGTCCTTTCGGTTTCTTCAGGACCTATTGTTATTTTGGGAATTCGAAGAGGACTCCTACTTTGAGCGCTCCAACATCTGGACTTTTCTGGTCAGCTTTTGGAATGTTTTGAGACCCGCGGTGCATAGAAACGGGGCCATCCAATTGTTGAGATTTCCGACGAGGAGACTGACATATTGGTCCTGCTCTATCGGCGGTTCGCATTTGATGGAGAGATTGCGCCATCAGGTTATAAAATCCGTGCTGCTTTCGTTGTTCTTGGGCTTGGTCCTTACGAGCTCGGCAATGGTGATCTTATCGCTGACGCTCATGAATCTTTGTCGAAACAAAGATTCCATTTGGACGAAAGTGGTAACGGAGCCATCTGGTATGCTCGCGTACCAGTCGAAAGCAACATCGGTCAAGCTATTAACGAACTGGCGGAGGAGAAGCGCATCATTGCCCCCAGTATTCCCGCATGAGGCTTTGAAGTGGACGATGTGTTGATTCGCATTTCCCGTCCCATCGAATCTTCCGAATTTGGGGATAACATAGCCGCTAGGAAATTCTACCAGATCATACTGAGCAGGATATGGTCTCCCACCACTGTTGATATCTTTTTGCGCTTCGGCTTTAGCTACCAATGATTTGACTTTGCTGGCAACCAAATCCATGATTTGATTTTGAGTTAGCGGGCTACTGTCATCGGTAGCCAAGACATTTCCCGAGATAGGATGCGACTGATTTTCATGTAGTTCGCCCACTTTTGGATTTGAGGGAATAGGCGTCGGCTGCTTTGGGACACCATTTCCCGGTTCACGAGCAGAGCCCTCCGCCTGATTGGGCGACTGAGAGGCAAGCCGGCCTGTAAGCTGCATCACGACATTCGTCAAGTCGTCAATTTTTGAGTAGAGCTTGGCCATCTCCTTGTCTTTGTTTCTGAGCTTCTTTCGGAGCTCTTGAAGCAGCTCTTGCTCCAAGGTCCTGGGGCGAAAAGTCGGCTCTTCTTCGCTTTCGGAGCCCGACTCCTTATGGACCGAAGGGTCTTTCTGCCTATCATCCTCATCAAGAGGGTTTTCATCACCAGCAGAGGCGGCTGTTCTTGGGAAGCGGCCACCACATTCAAGCCAGATTGGGTTTGAGATGTGGTAGCCCCGTCCTTACTCTTGCTGCGCGTGCCCACCGTGTAGACAGTGTGGACCACATACCCAGCCATTTCCTCATCTTCGGCGGGGTAACCCGGTTCTTCGTACCTCATAAGGTTTAGCCTGGCGGGAGCCCTAGCCCTTTTGTTGGCTCTATATCTGAGCCTTTTCTCCCTCAGCTTCTCGATTTTGAAGGCTTGGCGGGCATCCGCTACCTGGGAAGCCATTGTGAGTTGATCAGAGGGGAGCTTAGAGAAGACACCCGATCGAGCAGTGGTCAAGGGCACCGCTGGAGCTTGCTCGGGATGTATTGTAGCTTTGTTAGTGTTGATGGCCTTGCCCCCAGCTGGGGCCAAGGAAAGTCGTTCAGACACCGACTTGCGTTTAGGTTGGAGCGCCCTTGAGATCACCACATTTGGTCTCCTGCCTTTCGAGACCGGTTTGTCTGCCACCGGGGCTTGAGGAGCTGGGATGGCGCAAACTGTCATGAACACAATAGAGCCGAATGGTAGCAGTGGCTCCTTCCATTGTCGCCCGAGACTGGCCGGAAGGACCGTCCTAGAGTCTATCCTCATCGTGTAGGAGACGGGAGCTGAGTTCATCATCGAAGACATCGTCGGAAGGTGATTGCTTGAAAATCTGCATGAAAAAGCATTATTTTTAGTATAAATACAGGTATGTATATTGATTGAGTTCACATGAACGCTTAACCCGAAATATGGGAGGAGAGATTCGTCCCACCGGGCGTGCCAGAATCTGTAGGGTGTTTTTCGTCAACCCATTGAGATGGGAATACGCGCGCGCTTGTCAGGCGTATACTACAGATTCCCCCTGCCTAGGATAGGCCGGGGTTTATTGATGGTGGGGATCCGAGTCTCCGGCAGCCGCGGACTAAGCTGCCGTTAATTACCCCTCGCCTTTGGGGCGAGGGAACCTCCGATTAACGGGTTAAACTGGTCATGCGAACTTAATGTGCAGTGTACGTGTGTTGTGTTTTGAAAGGGGTTTTGGATCTATCGGGAGCCACGCAGAGTTTTTACGGGGGTCTTGCTGCCCAGATAGCGGGTTGGGGGTCAAGGGGGCTAGCAGCACCCTTGCGGGGCGTGGGGCAGCGCCCCGTTAGAAATTTTTTTCTAACAGGGACAGTGTCGTGGAGCACGTGTGTATATACATATGTATACATATGTATGTATATACATGTATATATATATAAAGGGGGGAAAAGACATCCAAAGGATGCATGGGGGCAGCACCTTGGGCGCTGTGCGCTCAGGCGCTAGAGTGCCACGTGTCGGCACGTGGGCGCTCTGCGCTTGAGCGCAAGCACGCCACGTGTCGGCATGTGGGCGCTTTGCGCTTCAGCGCCTGACGCTCGAGCGCAAGTGCGCCACGTTTCGGCACGGGGGCGATTTGCGCTTGAGCGCAAGTGCGCCACGTGTCGGCATGGGGGCGACTTGCGCCTGAGCGCTTGCGCTTAAGCGCAAGTGCGCCACGTGTCGGCACCGGGGCGACTTGCGCTCGAGCGCTTGCGCGCCACGTGTCGGCACGCGGGCACTCTGCGCTTGAGCGCCGGTGAGAAAAAGAGGCTTTTAGCCTAAAAAAATTTCTCGGAAGAGAAATCAGAGAGGAATTGGACTCCTGAGTGTGTTTTTGGGGTTAATGGAAGGGGTTCTTCTTCTTCCTCCTCTGTCAGCTGGATCTTGAAGATCAAGAGATGTGAGATCTCAAAATCTCTCCTTTTTGGGATCTGAAGACAGATCCAAGTTCCCCTTTGTGGGTTTGGTGGTGAAAAACTATCTTGTTTTTGAAAAGAAAGAATAAAACTCTTGATTTAATTCAAAAGAAAGAAGAAGGTTTGAGACCTTCAGAAAAGGGAAAGAAATACAAACCCTAGTTTTTTTTGAGAGAATGAAAAGTTTTACTTTATTCATCATCATGTTGCCTTTTATAGGCTTACATATTTACATATAGCCCCTTGGGCTTCACAAAATGGTATTTTGCCTATCTCATGGCTCATGTGCCATTTCATTTTTGCACATAAGCCATGGGCTTACAAAATATTGGCTTTATGCCCATTTTGCACACATTCATGTATAAAAAATTACATAAAAATTATTTATTACATGATTTTGTTGTTGGCATGGGGAGGCTGGCCGCGGGCTCGACTGGGGCATGGGCCCGCTTGACCTGGGCTTGGGCCCACCTAGCTTGAGGGTTGACCTTGACTTTGATTCGGTCAACCGGGGTGTAAATTTTTACCCCAACACCAATTAGCCTAAGTGAGGTGTACAGAAGGTAATAAGCAAAGACAAATAAAGGGATTAGAAAGAAGGCAAAGTAAATTGCGACTGCTATCATTCACGACCAAACCGCGTACATCATCGCCACTCCTACTTCACCTTTGCATTTCTTCAGAATACCTCGTATCACTACGAAGATCCATATTTATTGGATAATCCATCGTATAGTTACATACGATCTCGAAGGAACTTGTTCCAGTTCGAGAATGGATTCTGGTTCAGGAGAAATAGAATAAGGATTACTCAGTTGTCTTTGTCCTTTACCTTCTCTCAGATTGCGAGGGCTTCTAGGATTAGGAAGATACACCTATTATGCTTATTGGATAGTCTTCTTCCAAACCTTAAGCTGGTGCCAAAAGGTAGGGAAGGAAGAAAACCATTTAGCCTAAGTACGGTGTACAGAAGGTAATAAGTAAAGACAAATAAAAGGATTGGAAAGATGATAACGAAATATACGGTTATAGTCATGAACCTGGATAGTGGAAGAGGCATTATTAGGAATACCCGGATACCCCATCGAAACATTTTCATGTTTCAGTTTCACTGTGAGTTGATAATTGAAAACTGATTTCCCAATTAGATTCTTACTCCAGGATATGTATTTACCAGGTTTGATTCTCACATCTGTATGGTATTACAGATGATGAGTGGGAGTAAGATATTGGGAATTAGGTGATTATATCCTCATTATATCGGAATTCGTTGTAATTGGTGACATTTGAGGAAATCACCTGGGTTTTTGCCGGACGACAAATATTTGGTTTTGAATATCTGTAGTTATACACCAGTTTCAAACCGATATATCTGTACGTTTATTTTATAAAGTGAGATATAACTTTTTGAAATTATGTCTATGACATTTACCTATATCAGTTGATGGTTAGGTAAGGAGTATTCAACAACGGTGTAATTCTTCTTAACCATATTACAGTTTTCAACCTACGACGCACAGGGTTTGAGTTATTGAACTCAGGGGACTTATACAAAGTATTGTATGTTTTCCAGTGTCCATTAGGACAAAGGGGTTGGTACTCGTATTATATTCTGTTTACTTGTGACTTCTTTAGTTTTTAGACAAGTATTTCATATAAATACAAGGTCCAAGTTTTGAGAAGTTATAGGTACAAGAATAAAGTAGAGAATCATGTGTTGCAAGTATCGGGATCCTTCAAGGTGATCGAAGATGTAGATACTTGTATTTGGTATTCAGTTGATAGTAAAGGTTTTGAGAACTTGCTTCTCTTTCAGCTTACTCATATCTGAATGCACTCCTAGTTGAGTAATGCTGATCGGCGTCTCTCCATTTAGTTGACATGCACTGGAGACAGCTGCATGATTTGAATCTGGTTCCAGTTAAATTAGTGCATCTATTTCTATATTGTATATAGAATGGTTCATATCTTAACGATGTTAAAGTATATGGAGTTGTCCGGCTTATGCTTGAAACCAGACTCTGGAAAAACTCAAGGCACGTTTTAGTAATGGCTGTTTGTGGGTTATCCCGGGCTATGTCGAAGGATAAATTTCTACCATCTGGAAGATCAATAGTGATATTGTTCTTGACTCACCACAGTTTTAGCAAAATAAACATTTTTCAGAAAACAGTAGTGGGAGTATGGTAGAACTGGAAGTGATTCCAGAACCACAAACGATTATTGAAGATTTAATAGAACCTAAAAATTCAATTGGTTTTTGACATTCCATTAGCCACTCCGCAGATATGGTGGGTAATCTCAGGCGCCTGAGAGATATTTCGGCATCCTCAAAAACGGTGACAGGGAGTTCTTATTTACCCAGACTTGCCATTACTGCTGTTCTAGACTAGAAGACCCGGCAGGAGGATGAGTATAGCGTCGTTCTAAACTAGTTTTAGAAGTGAACGTGTATATGAATCTGCCAGAGGGTTGTTATAGTCAGTGGGAGCAGCGGAAGCATAGTGGACAAGTAGCTTTTGTCTATTTATAGACTAAAGCAGGTATAGCGGAGATAGATCATCTATTTTTGATGCGACAGTCATAGGCTTTGACTTCATCAGAATAGAAGATGGATCTGTTAAGAAGGAAGTAGGGTGTGATGTCCTGGTATTTGGATGACATGCACTTTATAGGAAGTGAAATTCCTATACTACGATCGGTTATACTGTGGTTGTCACACATGGGTTTCTCCACATTAGATATGGATATTATATCAGGCATTCTGGTAACTAGATCTATGGTTTTAGATCTAGATTTGGGTAGTTTTCCAATCTGGGTACTTTGACACTATTCTAAAGGTGTTTTAGAATGGACGACTCCTGGCATGGTGGTGTACCTGCAGGTGATGGAGTCACCCTCTCTAATGGTGTCTTATAGACTAAAGGGGAGAGGGATGTGCATGATTGGTGTTCATCGAAAATACTGCACTTTCAACACGACAATTTCCTTACTCTTTCTAATCATCTAAAGGTGTTTGGTATAAATATAGCACATATTAGCAATTCGTCTGCAAAATATCAAATAACATGTGTTATACATTATAACCGGCATTATGAAGGAAATTGTGTGTAAATATTTCACTATAATATTTTGTATCTCAACATTCTTCATTGAGAATGTGTGAAGAAAATTATTCAGGTCAAAGAACTGGAATCACAAATTTGCCGATAAAACGCAGCAAGTTAAAGACTTAGAATCTGGCAGAGATTCAGAAAAGAAAATAAGATTCCAGACATCAGAAGAAGACCATAAAGCCAAAGTCAAACAGACCCAGAAAAATGATGTAGTGACTCTTTAAACGGCCGCGGATCTGCGGCCGAGTCAGGCCGAGTTGCCGTGGTTCCACGGCCGAGTTAGGGCATCAAGTGACGTCGTTTCTCCAGAAGCCTCATCTCAACAACCTTGCTTACTTGAGACGCTCCATTGTAACAACCTTCTTCTGGAAACTTCTCTACAACAACCTTGTTCTAGAAGGCTCCTTGTAACAACCTTGTTCTAGAAGGCTCTTTCTAACAACCTTGTTCTAGAAGGCTCCTTGTAACAACCTTGTTCTAGAAGGCTCCTTGTAACAACCTAGCTTATGAGGGAAGCTTGATTTGAGATCTATAAAAGGGGATCTAGATCTAGGGTTGTGGGGTTGTTGAATGGTGTAAAATTCTAGCACAAATCCAAATCAATTCAAATTCCAAATCAAATCAAGATCAATTGAGAGCATAATCAAGCGACTACTTCAAAAATCCTTTATCGCACGCCGATCTTCATCAAGAGCAAGATATCCGTGACGATCCACGTCTCACTGGCGATCGACCCACGCAAAGATCGACGACAAATTCCGTTTCAAAAGAGCGATCGAGAGCTAGTCTTGTAATATCAAATTGAGAGGTGTAATTTTAAGAAGATTTAATAAAGGTGATAAATTGTTAATTCTCGCTTTCTTTACATTCTTGCATTATGAAATTTCTCATTCTTGATTCTTTAATTTTCATAATGTGTGAGTGAAATCTCCGCTTGTAAAGGATTTGAGAGAATTGATAGATCAAATGATGATGGAATTCTTTTACTAATTTTAAGTCTTATGAGAATTATGAACTTTAGGAAAAAGAATCATCAATGACCTAATTTGGAGCGAGATCACCATTCTTGATAATTTCGTTGCAAATTAGGAATCAAATGATTGATGATCTTCTTTACTAGAGGCTAGATTTGAATGATGATCAATGAAAAGACAAGGGATAGTGAAGGAGAAACCCTAGTTTCTTCAATAGATCCCTAATCTTTATTCATCACGATCGATCTAGCTACAATTTATCAATAAATAAGTTTAATCATTATTAGATTCATCATTGCTACTAATTTGATCGAATCCTACAAGCTTTTCTACATTCTCTTGATAACCGATATTGATTTTGGATATATTCTTAATCTTTCTTAAATTCTTGAATGTTTTCTTGATTTTCTTGAAATGACAACTCAATTAAATCATGAATCTCTTTCTTGAATTTTTCTTTACTATTTTCTTTCAATTCATCTAAAACAAGATCGATCAAATACACGAATCTCAGTGGACGACCCGTGCTCACTAACGATCACTTCAAACGACACCATTATTGATTGCGGTTTATAAAATTCTTTGATTGTGAACACTTTACATTTTACTAAACAACATCGAGAATTTGGATCAATCAAATGGCGCCATTGCCGGGGATGCATGCGTAATTTGTTCTTTCTTGCTATTTGAGTTGAAACATTATTATTCCATCAAAAATTTGATTCAAGAATTGCTTCAAGTGCTTAACGATTAGTGTTTGAATTTTTTGCGAGGGAATCTGGAATCATTTTAGCAGTGAGATCAAGATTCAGAGAAGATCTACAAATTCCAGAGGAGTACAGGAAGCAACAGAAAAATTTTGAAACCCTAATTCCCCTGTAGAACCGCGGATCCGCGACTATATTGAGGTTTTTGCGGCGGTTCCGCCGCCGTTTAGGTGACCCAGAGCTTCCGACTTCTGTGGTATATTCTCCGTTCTCTCCTCTTCTCTCTGATCTTGTCCAATAACACCTTTTCTGCAGGATTCTTTGCAAAATTCGCAGCGCTTAAAAAAAATCTTGTTGCGTTTCTTGAAATTGGTTGTTTGTGCATATTTTTAATACGGAAATTAAGGGGCAAAGACCAAATTCAGATTAAGTAGGGATTTCATCACCCTTCCCAAGCCCCAAAAATCACAAAACGAGCATCCGCATCACCCCTCATTAACTAAAAAAATATCTAGACAAGACTCTAAGGACCGTCGCACTAAATTAGGACAGAAGAAGGTCGTGGGTAATCTATTGCTTATCCGCATTTCTTTTGTGGTGTCTAAGGCAAGTGTGTCTAATGCAGGTGGTTACTTAATTAGGCCCGCTACTTACGTAGCGGAGAGCCTCCCACTTACCTGGCACTTACTTGGCCACATGAGGGATAAAGAGGCAGTAGAGGATTTATCCTGCGATTTGTCTTTTGGAAGTCTAGGAGCGGTCTAGAGACTTGACCTAGGTGACCATTAGATCTAGGGTTGCTTGTGCATTGTTGTGTGATTTTTCAAAAATCCGACTTTTTTTAAAAAAACAAACACCAAACCAAACCACTTTTCTCTAATTATCACCAACGCTGTCACTTGTGCTACAACTGTTTAGCACATGTTAGGCTGGACACGGGATTCTATTGCCCGTCATGTCCACGTTTCTTTTATCGACTCCAGAGTCGGTAATTGTTCGTTTTCTTTCCCTCCACCCACCACGACCGCGATGGACGGATATCCATCGAATTTCAATAACACCACTCTGCCACCGCCCGCAGGTGCGCAGAATGCTCCGCGCATTTCTCTCCAAGAGAGATGCTACCCTAAACGTGGTCCCCTTCCTACCTGTCTTTCTATACCGCCAGCCAATGGGGATAATTTTGAAATTAAACCTCATTTCATCAAACTTTTACCCAAATTTCACGGGCTCGGGTGTGAAGATGCATACGTTTTTATCACCAAATTCGAAAACGTATGCACTATAATAGGTACTTCACAGCTTTCCGTGGATGCTATGTGTTTACGTCTTCTCCCGTTCACTTTGTGCGATTTAGCCGAGAAGTGGATTTACAACACACCCGCATATTCTATTTCAACATGGGATGAATTCGTTATAGCATTCGTTAAGAAATTTTATCCCAATTATAAGATCGCCCTTGTTCGGGGTGAAATATTCCAGTTTACCCAACTTCCCAATGAACCATTTTGGAAATGCTTTGAACGGTTCAAGGATCTTCTTATCCAATGTCCTCATCACGGAATCCCTAGATGGGATCTGTGTCGCATTATCTATGAGGGTATTGATATCACGACAAAACAAATGCTTGAAACCATGTGTCGATGTCAATTCCTGTCTAAAGATGATGGTGAAGCTTGGAAATACCTGAAAGATCTTGCCCAAAACACTTTACAATGGGAAAGTGTTACTCACCCATCGTTTAGGGAAGGTATCAATCGGCTCGATGTTTCCATCTTAATGAAAGCCGAAATGGCCGCAATACAAAGGAAACTCGACGCTATTGAAAACAGAATCTCTTCAGCCTCCCTAAATCAGTACACACTCCCCAAAACCGTGTGTGGTTGCTGTTCCAACCCATCACATTTGACGGAAGAATGTCCTTTGAATGTACCATTTCAAGCTCAAGGAAACATTAATGCTGCATTTCAGCAAATACCTGGAAACGATCCTTCTTCTTCCACTTATAATCAAGGTTGGAGGAATCATCCCAATTTTTCTTGGAACCAACACCAAACTCAAAACACGGTTCCAAACCAGAATAATTTTTAAAGGGTCCCTCCACAACAACAGCATCCACTACAACTGAGTTAGCACCCCTATCAAACACAAAATTTTCAAAACTCAGCCAACAACTTTGATCCTTTTTCTGCCGGTACCAATAATTCCTCTGCACTCGACATGTTCATTGCACATTCCATGCGAACGAATGATATTTTAACGTCTTCTATCCAAACGTTAGTGCAAAACACTGCCTCCCACGGTGAGAGTATAAAAGCGATAGAAGCACAAATTGCACAACTGACTGCAGCAATGAGTGTTAGAAAGAAAGGGAAACTTCCAGCTCAATCTTTACCTAATTCTGGCCCCCCGCATTATAATGATGTGAGCGCTATTACCACGTTGAGATCTGGAAGAGTGCTGAATAACCATGTGGGTGAACAGATTGAGACTAATAATGAAATGATCATTGAAACCCCGGCTTCCACTTCCACTTCTTGTCCTATTTCGTCTAGTCCATCTTCTTCCAAGCCTATTCTTCGTTTTCCCCAAGGCTCGAATCCTCAACACACTTCTTCTACTCCATAAAAGACGATCCCCACTCCAATTCCGGGATCGATACCACCCCCACAAACTTCTCCACAAACGTTGGACCCAACACTTATTGATAAATCTCCATTTCCAGATAGGTTGAGGCCCAACAAACCTAATGCACAAATGGAGAAGATTGTGGAAATGTTTAAGCAAGTTAACGTAAACTTCCCTCTCCTAGATGCTATACAACAAGTTCCGGTTTATGCGAAAATACTTAAGAACTTGTGCACTAGGAAGAGGAAGACTCAAGTGCCTAAAAAGGTATTCATGTCGAGTAATGTAAGCACAGCTTTTACACAGTAATTACCCAAGAAACGTAAAAACCCTGGCTGTCCTAAAATCTCTATTTCTATTGGGGGTAAAAATATCAACCGTGCTTTACTTGATTTAGGCGCCAGTGTTAACTTGCTTCCATATTCTGTGTATGAGCAATTGGGCATCGGAGAATTAAAACCATCGCAATGCACTTTACAGATAGCAGATCGATCTATCACCAAGCCAAGGGGTATGCTTGAGGATGTGTTGATAAAAGTCGGGGAGTTTATCTTCCCTGTGGACTTTATTGTTATAGATACACAGCCTGTAGCGAACCCACGGAACCAAATTTCGGTGATTCTGGTCGACCTTTTCTTGCGACTTCCAACGCTGTAATCAATTGTCGAAACGGTTCTATGAACCTATCCTTCGGGAATAGGTCAATTAAGCTTAACATTTACAAGCTGGGAAGTCAACCCTCCGAACCGCATACTCGAGTATGTTCTGTCGAATTAATGGATGTCAATAGCAGCGAATTTGAACAACCTCATGATACTGATCCAGACTTCCTTAATACGTTATTGTTTGACCCAGATATGTATTATACACATACGGACCCTTCTTTTGAGTTGTCCGGGTCAACATCTAACGCTTATTCTGAACTTTTCATGGAGTCTGAGTATCATCCCGTTCTTTCCAATGACAATATTCTTCGGGATATCGATGAAAGCTTCGCTAATGAACTCGCATTCTTAGCTGATACGGGAGTTGTGATGAATCAACCCCAAAACAAAGAAATTGAACCACCACCCCTTGTTCTTGACAATTACAAGAATGCGAGTAATCCATCATCATTATCACTGTGTCGTCTCTCCAAATCGAGACAGAAACCCTTTCCATCACACCACTTATCTTTTCCACACTTCTTCCTGGCTCTATACAACATGTTCTTCCACCAACCAGTGCATTACACTGATAAAATCTTCGAATGGTTGGTGTTGACTTTCGGTCTTTGCAAACTTGGCATTGACCAATAACTTTACCCCCCCTATGATCTTAAAATGCTTAATATTGTTTAACTCAAGTTTGGGGGGTATATATATATATTTGGCTCTTGAAAATAAAAGTTGTCCTAAAAAATGATGAGCCAAAAATAAGTTTGGGGGATGATTTTCATGTCCATATATTCTTGTCCCCGTTAATAACTTTTCCTCCCAAGCCTACATGTTTTCGAGATTTAACAGATGGCAACGGTGAGGAAACTGTTATAAACAAGTTTGGGGGAGGTTTGTGCTTATTTACGCATCACTTTGCATAAGCACAAAACATAAAAAAAAATTGATAATAAAAGATTAGAAAGTGAAAAATTACATTTAAAAGATTAGAAAAATTTAAGAAAATCTAGAAAGTTAGAAGTTTTCTTAAACGAACTAGTAATAAGTAGTTATGAGCCGTTGTCCCAAGGGTTAGTAAGATGAAAGAAGTCACTAATCTGAGGATAAAAATAAATCTGAAAAATAGTTTCTATTCTGGAAGCTAAACATCTGAATGTTGATACCCTACTATACTGTAACATTTTGAAAATTTTAGATAATAAATTAATTTAAGTAATTAAATAATAAAATGTTAATTTAAAAGGTTATTGAAACAAAATAGGACATTTTCATAAGTAGTGTGCGAAATTAATTAAATTGGAATAATTTAGATAATTAATTAAATTATTTAATTAAACAAATAATGTTATTTAATTTTTATTGTAGTAAAGAAGGTTTTTTTAAGTTAAGGTAGAATTAAATTAGTGAAGAAAATAGTGTTTATATAATAACATGAGTAATGAGGGGTTTATATGAGAAAGTTAGTGTCCTTATGCTAATTAGAGTTGTATGAGGGGTTTTGTGAAAAGTTTAGGTAATTGTGAAAATTGGAAATTTGTGAGGGTTTATGTGTAAGAAGGGTAAGGTCATGTTAAGCTTAAGTTATAACCATGCCATAACATATCCTAGATGACACCTCTTGCATACACCTCCTTCTTGCATGCACACCTCATGCACACACTTCACCCTTGCATGAAAGCACCACAATCCCTTTGGTGACACCCCCTCCTACAATTCATAGTTCACTCTCCTTATCTTATACAAATTGTTTCAGTTGATATATTAGGTTAAGGAAATGAAAATAGTTTAGAAAAAAGAAAAACATTAGAGCACAACAAGAGAAAATGAAAGAGGGAAGAGAAAGGAACTAAAGGCTAAGGATTTTCACCATCACCCACAAGATAAGATCCTTGAGTTGTGCTTCTTGGAGAGAGTTTTCCAGTGATCTTGCTGTAGGTATAATCCTTAAATTCTGTAGGATTTTAGTTCTGTAACTGTTTTAGTTTAGAAATCGGATATCGGAAATGTCGTATTTTGAGTAAATATAGGCTCTGTGTAAATCTGCTATAGTTTAGATGAAAATTAACCTAACCAAACAATTACATCATCTTATAAACTGGACCTAGAATAAACCCTAGGAAGACGAGCTATATTGCTCGGATTTTAGCCGGCGACAACAGCAAATTTTCCGAGCTCGCCGGGTTTTTAGGGGATTTGGGTGCTGGGATTTTTAGGGTAGGTCTCTGTATATGTATTAAGCTATTTGGTATTGTTTGTTTAAGTTATTTTAGTAGTATATGAAATCTGGAAGCTAATATCTGAAATAGGAGTTAAAATTCTAAAACACGACACGTATATTTCGTAACGCGTTTCTGTTTTCTGTTACGAATAGCGATTGGTTAAATTCCAATTAGTATAGGTCTTAGATAGTTTACAATAGTCGTACGTAGTGTAGTTAATACGTAAAACAAGTATTTTCATGTTTTTGCCGTATCGGAGTTTAGCCGTTTCTTATACAAATTAATGTCGATATTAGATTTGAGTACGGGAACTTCGGAGGCCGCAAGGAAAGGAAAAGAATTGATAATCTGAGTAGATTCGACGTATTCCGGTGAGTAGACTAAATATCTACCGGTAGATTTTGTATGGATGACGTGATACGCCCGTAGTTTAAGTTTAAATTATAATTGATCCCTTGTATAAAAAGTTTGATCGTATGCATTCATATATATATAAATATCATTATGTAAATAACTGTTAGAGCACTGCACAATTATCGACGAGTCATGCTGCACATGCACATATCTATATGTTACACTACACCCCGTCGATATTAACATGTCATATACACACTTAGTATTTATTATACTAAATATGATTCACATCATACCTTAAACATCAAGAATTGTAGTTATTTTTCATAAATGTCATCATGTTTTATCTTCAAGTATTTGTAGTTTTGATATAAGATGCATTGGATTATTACGCATTTATGGTTTTGAGTTTTATACACTATCGAGTAGATTCACTGATTTTCATGATTGATGTGACATGTCCACCATGAAATGTTGTTTTTTTGATATGGTTTTATTCCGAACCGGGTGGGGTAGCTATACGGTTGCGGAATTTTTACCTATATCCAGGTTGGGTGGGGTAGCTATACAGCCGGATTCATGGTGGACCCGGTCGAGGCCGAGGGGCAGGAGAGCCGCACTTTAGGCGGGGAGCCTAACGAGAATACTCGGTACCGGAGACAGTTATGAACACGGCGCATATCTAGGTGATACCGAACGGTGTTATTGAGTGACAGGATCATTCGGGGAACGATGCCTGATGAAACACCGAAGATTTGTGTCGATGTTGGACACAGAAAAATGAACCTTATTTGGAAAATAATTGATGAGATTCAGTTTTGATTTATACATTGATTAGTACATATTCATTCTTTCCACCTGTTATTATGCATCACATTCATTGTTGTTGATATTAGTTCTAGTTCGGCATACTTACATTATCAGCAGATATATGTTAGTTTTATTTACTGAGTTAGCAACTCACCCCCGTTGTGCCATAGTTCCTTGCAGGAGTCATGTAGACGCGCAGCAGCAGTGCGGATCCACTTATCAGCTTTCATCGCTCTTTTTGCTTGGTAGATTACCTATGTAGTAACCTCCTATTTTGGTTTGTATATTGATCTAGTATTACTCCATCAGACCCTGTATAGTTGACTTAGAATGAGATGTGGTTGTATGTATCCTATTTTGACTGATGAGATCGTTTAGTTGTGTTAAATTATATTTCTTTTACTTATGCTCGATATTCTTCACTTGGAGTGTCGTATTATTTCTGTATATTGATTTCCGCTGTTTGGCATCGTTTTGCTCCCGACTAGGGATGCAACCTATTCACACATCCTATAACTGCTTAATTAATAATTAAAAAGGAAGTACTGTCGAAGTTTCAAAACCAGTTGTTTAAACTTCTCTTATTTAAAAATCATTCGGCATGCTACTTCATTCTTTTACTTAAAACTAAAATTTTCTAAATTCCGCAAAAAGGGTTTTGATCTTGGTTTTTTGGCTTACTCAGATTGTGTCGACATCTTTAGATATCATACAATCTAAGTGCCGGTCACATCCAAATTTTAGGTCGTGACAAAGTTGGTATCAGAGCTTAGGATTAACCTTACGGAACCGAGTAGTAAATTGAATATAGTAGGCTTTAATTTCGTTAAGTAGGTTGACCCTTGGTTGATGGAGTAGGTGATTTAGGATGAGTAGAGTACCGTACATATGTTCCGCGGCATATTTACGCTACGATACTCAGCCTAAGTGACCTTAGGATATATTTGTTTGTACTTCCTTTCTTGATTCCATGTATCCTATGATTCTGTTGCAATGTCCTTATTAATCCTGTATCTTATTCTATCCACTAAGTCACCAATGACTACGAGGACTCAGGGGCCCGCTGTTAGAGATAAGATTGGAGCGGGCTTTTCTGAGACGAGGACAGACCAAGGCAGTACGCCTATCTTTCAGGAACAGATTGATCCACCCTCTAATGATCGTATAGCTAGGATGGAGGCGAGTGTTTAGGAGATGCGCCGAATGATCGGATCCTTGATAGAAATTAGTCGAGCATGGAGATTGGCCATTACTCCACGTACGGTTGTTCAGAGACCAAGGTGAATTCGTACTAATGCATCAGCTCCTAGACATGTTCGTAGAGGCCATGGCAGATTCTTTATGGACCAGTTATGTTACTTATACCTATATGATCAACAACCCTTGCAAAGATATTTCAGGTGTGGGTGTTCGTATCACTTTATCCGGAATTGTCCCGTGATGCGACAGGGTGAGGCATCGGTCTCACATGTGACTTCACCACCTTCACCACCTCCTTCGAGCACATTACCTCCTACACCTGTTGTTGTTCCATGCCAGATCAACGCCCATGGAGGAAGTGGTCGTGGCGGTCGTAATTCGAGAGGACGAGGAGGTCGAGGCAGATTTATTCCAGGCTGCAGTTTTGGTCGAGGTTGGACACAGGGCCAGATGTTCAGTCCATAACCCGATGAGCAGAGGCCCCCATCTACCTGTTTTAGTTGTGTACGTCCAGCGCATTTCGCTAGGGATTGTAGACTCCACGGAAAGGCGTCAGGATGCTGGTAGGGGCCAGGCTCGGGTCTTTGCTTTGACTCCACAGAATGCCCAGGCATCCAATGCAGTCGTGACATGTACTCTTTCCGTATGTTACTTAAATGCATATATTTTATTTAATCCCAGTTCTATGCATTCTTACGTATCTGCACACGTTGCACTTTCTCTGGGGAGAGAGTCGTCGTTGTTAGAGTTACCGCTAGTTGTGATTACTCCTATAGGAGATTCTTTTATAGCTCGACATGTAAATCAGGTCTTGTTCAGTATGTATCGGTGATAGGGATTCATTAGTAGATTTGATCCTCCTTGATATGCTAGATTTGATATACTTCTTGGTATGGATTGGTTGGCCGCTTGTCATGCTTATGTTCGGGAGAAAGCCGTCACATTCTGTTTTCCAGGCGAACCGATTTTGTTGTGCAGGGAGACTGTAGTGTAACTCCTGCCAACATGATTTCTGCTCTTTGTGTGGGACGGCTCTTGAAGAAGGGTTGTCGTAGGTTCTTGGCATTCGTCCAGGACTTAGGAGCCGCTGAAGTCCTGTTGGACCAGGTTCCGATCGCACGAGAATTTCCAGAGGTGTTTCCTGCTGAATTACCAGGATTGCCGCCTGATCGTGATATCGAATTTTGCATTGACTTGATTCCGGGTGCGGGGCCAAATTCTATACCACCATATCGGATGGCTCCGACGGAGTTGAAAGAACTCAAAGGTCAGTTGCAAGTGTTGTTGGATAGAGAACTTGTTTGTCCAAGTGTATCACCGTAGGGAGCTCCTGTTTTGTTCGTTAAGAAGAAAGACGGCAGCATGAGACTGTGCGTCAACTACAGGCTGCTGAATCGAGTTACTGTATGAAATAGGTATCCACTACCTCGTATCGATGACTTATTCGATCAGCTACAGGGAGCTGGATATTTCTCGAAGATTGATTTGAGGACAGGGTATCATCAGTTGAGACTTCGGAAGGATACCATTCCGAAGACTGCTTTTCGCACTCGATACGGGCATTACGAGTTTTTGGTGATGTCGTTCGGGCTCACCAATGCCCCATCAGTTTTCATGGATATGATGAACCGTATTTTCAGGCCGTTTCTTGATCAGTTCATTATTGTATTCATGGATAACATCCTTGTATACTCCCGTAGACGAGAAGAGCACGAGCAGCACTAGCGTATCACATTGCAAACCTTAAGGGAGCATCAGCTGTTCGCTAAATTCTTCAAGTGTGCTTTCTGGCTGGATAGTGTGGATTTCTTGGGTCCTGTAGTTACGAGAGACGGGATATGTGTGAACCCAAAGAGGATCGAGGCAGTTTGGCACTGGCCCAAACCTGTGTCAGTTACGGAGATTCGCACTTCTTGAGTTTGGCTGGTTACTACCGACGTTTTGTGCGGGATTTTTCTCGGATCGCTGCACCGCTAACCGGGTTGACCAGGAAGAAGGTTCCATTTCTTTGGACTGAAGCGTGTGAGCAGAGTTTTCATCAGTTGAAGACTCGCTGGACGACTGCCCCAGTATTATCTTTACCTTCTGGGTCAGGTGGTCTTGTTGTTTTTTTTGTGACGCCTCTCGAGTGGGTTTAGGCTGTGTGTTGATGCAGCACGGCAGGGTCATCGCATATGCTTCTCGACAGTTGAAGAAGCATGAGCAGGACTATCCCACTCATGACTTAGAGATGGGTGCTGTAGTATTCGCACTAAAGATTTGGAGGCATTACCTGTACGGTGAGTCATGCCAAATATTCGCAGACCACAGAAGCTTAAGGTATATCTTTCAGCAACGAGATCTTAATCGGAGGCAGCGTAGATGGATGGAACTCGTGAGGGATTATGATTGCGAGATTCATTATCATCCAAGCAAAGCGAATGTTGTGGCAGAGGCTTTGAGTTGGAGGCCCGGAGGTAGCTTATCTTATTTGAACACAGTGCAGAGACAGTCATCCGCAGACTGACAGATTCTATGTAATAGCCGTGTACAGTTCGAGTTCATATCGACAGGAGTACAGTTAACTCATATTTGCACCCATCCTCAGTTATTGGATTGTATCCGAGATACATTGCCCACAGATGCTCGCTTGTCGGAGATCATAGATCAGGCTAGATAGGGTAGAGATTTTGAGTTCAAGATAGATGACCATGGAGTATTACAATTCGGGACTCATCTTTGTGTGCCGGATTCAGAGGAACTGAGACTTAAAATCTTAGAGGAGACCTATCAGTCAGCATATAGTGTTCATCCTGGTTCCACTAAAATGTATCATGACTTGAGAGATGTTTATTAGTGGGAAGGAATGAAGAGAGATGTCACAGAGTTGTTTCGAGATGCTTGACTTGTCAGCAAGTCAAGGCCGAGCACTAGAGGCCGGCAGGAGAGTTGCAGCCCTTGCCTATTCCGGAGTGGAAATGGGAGCAGATCTCCATGGATTTCATCGTGGGTCTACCCAGGACTAGCAGAGGGTATGATTCCATCTGGGTGATTGTAGATAGATTGGTAAAGACAGTTCACTTTCTTCCGGTGAAGACAATGTTTGGATATGTGTAGTATGCTCAAATTTATATTGATGAGATTTTGCGATTGCATGGAGTTCCGACGTACATAGTGCCCGATAGGGGTACACAATTTACCAGCCGACTATAGCAGAAACTTCAAGAGGCTCTAGATACCCGATTGAATTTTAGTACAGCTTTTCACCCGCAGACAGATGGTCAGTCAGAGCGAACTATACAGACTCTAGAGGATATGGTTCGAGCCTGCAATCTTGATTTCGGTGGCAGTTGGGATCGTCACTTACCTTTAATAGAATTCTCTTATAACAACAGTTTTCAGGAAACGATCCAGATGGCACCCTATGAAGCTTTATATGGGAGAAAATGTCGATCGCCCGTTTGCTAGACAGAGCTCAGCGAAAGTAGCATTTTGGGACCGCAGATAGTGCAGGAAACTACAGAAAAGATCCAGTTAATACAGGACAGAATGAGAGAGGCCCAGTGTAGACAGAAATCATATGCCGATCGACGCCATCGTAGACTTGAATTTGATATGGGAGATCATGTGTTCCTTCGTATATCTCCGATGAAGGGTGTGATGCGTTTCGGGAAAAAGGAGGAAGCTCAGCCCCAGATATGTCGGACCCTATGAAATCTGGAAAGAGTGGATGCTGTAGCGTATTATTTAGCACTTCCACCGAGTTTTCCCGATGTGCATCCAGTGTTTCATGTGTCTATGCTTCGCAAGTATTTTCACGATCCCTCTCACGTGAATCCAGCATCAGACCTTACCGCTTGAGCAGGATTTATCATATACTGTGCTGCCGGTAGCTATTTTAGACCGGCAGAGAAAGAGAACTAAGATCGAGGGTATTTCCGTCTGTGAAGGTTCTTTGGAGAGGAACGAATCGCGAGGAGACCACCTGGGAGACCGAGAATGCGATGCGGAAGAAATTTCCCCATCCTTTTGAAGATACGTGGTGACCGAATTTTCTTAAGGGGGATAGTGTAACATTTTGAAAATTTTAGATAATAAATTAATTTAAGCAATTAAATAATAAAATGTTAATTTAAAAGGTTATTAAAACAAAATAGGACATTTTCATAAGTAGCGCGAGAAATTAATTAAATTGAAATAATTTAGATAATTAATTAAATTATTTAATTAAACAAATAATGTTATTTAATTTTTATTGTAGTAAAGAAGGTTTTTTTAAGTTAAGGTAGAATTAAATTAGTGAAGAAAATAGTGTTTATATAATAACATGAGTAATGAGGGGTTTATATGAGAAAGTTAGTGTACTTATGCTAATTAGATTGTATGAGGGGTTTTGTGAAAAGTTTAGGTAATTGTGAAAATTGAAAATTTGTGAGGGTTTATGTGTAAGAAAGGTAAGGTCATGTTAAGCTTAAGTTATAACCATGGCATAACATATCCTAGATGACACCTCTTAATCCTTTTTGCATGCACACCTCATACACACACCTCACCCTTGCATGAAAGCACCGCAATCCTTTTGGTGACACCTCCACCTACAATTCATAGTTCACTCTCTTTATCTTATACAAATTAGTTCAGTTGATATATTAGGTTAAGGAAATGAAAATAGTTTAGAAAAAAGAAAAACATTAGAGCACAACAAGAGAAAAGGAAAGAGGGAAGAGAAAGGAACTAAAGGCCAAGGATTTTCACCATCACCCACAAGCTAGGATCCTTGAGTTGTGCTTCTTGGAGGGAGTTTTCCAGTGATCTTACTGTAGCTATAATCCTTAAACTCTGTAGGATTTTAGTTCTGTAACTGTTTTAGTTTAGAAATCGGATATCGGAAATGTCGTATTTTGAGTAAATATAGGCTCTGTGTAAATCTGCTATAGTTTAGATGAAAATTAACCTAACCAAACAATTACATCATCTTATAAACTGGACCTAGAATAAACCCTAGGAAGACGAGCCATATTACTCGGATTTTGGCCGGCGACAATAGCAAATTTTCCGAGCTCGCCGGGTTTTTAGGGGATTTGGGTGCTGGGATTTTTAGGGTAGGTCTCTGTATATGTATTAAGATATTTGGTATTGTTTGTTTAAGTTATTTTAGCAGTATATGAAATCTGGAAGCTAATATCTGAAATAGGAGTTAAAATTCTAAAACACGACACGTATATTTCGTAACGCATTTCTGTTTTCTGTTACGAACAGCGATTGGTTAAATTCTAGTTAGTATAGGTCTTAGATAGTTTACAATAGTCGTACGTAGTGTAGTTAATACGTAAAACAAGTATTTTCATGTTTTCGCCGTATCAGAGTTTAGCCGTTTCTTATACAAATTAATGTCGATATTAGATTTGAGTACGAGAACTTCGAAGGCCGTGAGGAACGGAAAAGAATTGATAATCTGAGTAGATTCGACATATTCCGGTGAGCAGACTAAACATCTACCTGGGGATTTTGTATAGATGGCGTGATACGCCCGTAGTTTAAGTTTAAATTATAATTGTTCCCTTGTATAAAAAGTTTGATCGTATGCATTCATATATATATATAAATATCATTATGTTAATAACTGTTAGAACACTGCACAATTATCGACGAGTCATGCTGCACGTGCACATATCTATATGTTACACTACACCTCGTCGATATTAACATGTCACATACACACTTAGTATTTATTATACTAAATATGATTCACATCATACCTTAAACATCAAGAATTGTAGTTATTTTTTATAAATGTCATCATGTTTTATCTTCAAGTATTTGTGGTTTTGATATAAGATGCATTGGATTATTACAGATTTATGGTTTTGAGTTTTATACACTATCGAGTAGATTCACTGATTTTCATGATTGATGTGACATATCCACCATGAAATGTTGTTTTTTTTATTTGGTTTTATTCCGAACCGGGTGGGGTAGCTATACGGTTGCGGAATTTTTACGTATATCCGGGCTGGGTGGGGTAGCTATACAGCCGGATTCATGGTGGACCCGGTCGAGGCCGAAGGGTAGGAGAGCCGCACTTTAGGCGGGAAGCCTAATGAGGATACTCGATATCGGAGACAGTTATGAACACGGCGGATATCTAGGTGATACCGACCGGTGTTATTGAGTGACAGGATCGTTCGCGGAACGATGCTTGATGAAACACCGAAGATTTGTGTCGATATTGGACACGGAAAAATGAACCTTCCTGGTGATACCGACCGGTGTTATTAGATTCATCGTTGCTACTAATTTGATCGAATCCTATAAGATTTTCTACATTCTCTTGATAACCGATATTGATCTTGGATATATTCTTAATCTTTCTTAAATTCTTGAATGTTTTCTTGAAATGACAACTCAATTAAATCATGAATCTCTTTCTTGAATTTTTCTTTACTATTTTATTTCAATTCATCTAAAACAAGATCGATCAAATACACGAATCTCAGTGGACGACCCGTGCTCACTAACGATCGCATCAAATGACACCGTTATTGATTGCGGTTATAAATTCTTTGGTTTTACGGCAGGGTTCGATCACATACGTGTACTTGTGCACGGATGATGTTCGGACGGATAATACTAGTGGGCTTTGGTTTAAGACGGATCCTAGTATTATATTTGTTGGATTATTTTCGTCTATTTGTATTCGTATTCTTCGGAATACGGATGCAGGTATGTATATACGGTTAAGGGGTATTCTTGTAATTTATTACAAGATTACTTTTAGAAGATTACACCTTATCATAGTTTAGACCTTTTTGGATTAAAAGGTTATTGAGGTGTAGGATGAGGTGTTTATTGCATTTTTGTGGCATGGCTTATTAGTGACCCATGGTTACTATTCTAGCATGCTTAGGGTTTTTGTTTGTTGTGAGTTTATGTTGACTTGAGATATTTTTGTTGACTAGAGATATTTTTGTTGACTAAGATATTTTGGAGACATGGACATTTATGTGATAGCTCCATTATTTCTTATCACACTCACACAATAAACAAAAATACAAGCCATTATTCATTTCTTTTTCTCTCTCTTAGGTTGCTCTCAACACCTCATTCTCATGGCATCTTCTTCTTCCTGTAACTCCACCCAAACCCTCTCATGAGTTGAGAATCCTTGGATGTATTGAGACAAATTAATCCTTCATCACTCTCTACTTCATCTACGGTATCTAGAGTAGCAATCTAGATGCCTTAGTTGCCTCGGATATGAGGTTGGAGCTCGTTGCATAAACTCTCGGGTGGATCATCTTCGATGGAGGGAGACCGAAGATCAAGCTTGATCAAGGAAGCCCTAGGAGCTTGGGACAATGGTTGAAGACCGAAGGACACGAATCTATTCGGTATAACCATTCTAATTCCTTTGCATGTTTTGTTATATAGGGCTTATGGGTAGATCCGGGTAATTAGTTGTGGTAGCGTCAAGTTTTATAAATTTTTGTTCCGCATTTGGTCACGGATTGATGGCCGGGGCGCTTGCATAACCCAACACTTTTATCAAAACATAAGCATCAAATCATAACTTTATCATTTCAAAACATCATTATTCCCTCTAAGCAACTTGTCATGCCCACTTATGCTCCTAAGCTTCTCAAACTTGATCCATGTGTGCCCACTTGTGTATCATGTTGGACCAAAATGGATTATTTGTACCCAACTTCTTTTTCGTTGCAAATACTTTAGAATTTGATCGTTTTTCTGTCCCGTTGCAGTTTTGTCTTGAATCTTGTGTATCCATGCATGTTGTGCGTGTTTTCAGTGATGTTATCCTGTGTACATGTAACCTGTACTTAATGAGCATACATGGATTAAATGGCACTGTTTATTTACAAATTGATATAGAATGTGCGGTATGAAATGCAGTTATTCATGCCGAAGCTCCTAGAGAAGTATTGCAAAAGGTCCAATGGAGATGATAAATCATCAAAATACATAATCAAATTCTATTAGGAGAAAATATCTCCCAAATCTTTCTAAAATAAGAAAAATACTCTCGGTTGGATCAAAGATCCAATTATAGAATAAATTTTATTTTGGAATATATTCTCTCAATCTTTCTAAATAAGAAAGATTGCTCTCTATAAAACAGAGAATCATTGGATTAAAAAATCCAATGGCGGTTAAAAATCACCATTTTACAGAATAAATTCTGTATAGGGGAAAATATTTCCCCAATCTCATTAAAAACAAAAAAAAAATCATATTTTGTAAAAACAGGAGTCCTTGGATCAAAGATCCAATGGTGGGTAAAATTCCCCAAATCAATTTTGAGACCCATTAAATCAATTTGAATCTCTCAATGAGAGATTTTCTCAAAACTGATTAACAATCTACCTCCACTATATAAACGACCCGAGATGAACTCAAAAGGGGGGAAGGACTACCAGAGAGAGACCACAGATAAAAAGAACAGAAGATTCAATTCCCAAGAAAGAGGAAGACTTTCCTTCTCAAAACCCTAGATAAAGAAAATGGATCAAAATATCTCTATCACATCTAAGGGTTTAACCCTTTTTAAAGAACTTAGTTCTTTCTCTGGATCTGAGATCCACAAGGCAAATCTCCCATAAGTTGTCATGCCCCGCTTCCCAGTATACAGTGAAGGGGACACGACTGGTCCGCTACGTATATACTCAGAAGTACATACGCTAAGCGTATCTAAGCAATATAAAATAAATACACAAGAGGTAAGTTATAATAAAAACATCAACTTTTATTTATTAACATTCTTTTGTACAATGCATGAAAAGGAAATACAACTGAAATAAAACGATGCCTAAACAATGGCATAACAGGAAATGAAAGGTACAGAATGGAAAAGTGTACAATGAAACTAAAGTGATAGATCTTCGGCAAACTGCTCCAAGTCTTATGAAGATGGTGTTCATAACATAATATTGCATTTTTTATTCCCCATTCTTATGCATTTTACAATAAAAACATGTGCTTTTGACCCATGTCTGCTACATGTTACAGGTTACAGGTTCTTGGAGCGAAAACAGTGAAAAACACAAAAGACGACACAAAAGAAGGATTTTTGACCAACAAATAGGAAGATCTTAGTAAAGCCCGGCAGAAGAACGGTTCATCATCAACAAGGCGACGCAAGATCCAAATTTGCGAGAAAAACGGTTAAAGGATCGGTACAAGTGTTCACGGAAATTCTGGAATCACTGCAGAAGCCCAAGTGGAAAAAGAAATAAAGAAATAAGAAGCCTAGAAGAACCAAACCAAGCCCAGAAAAGCCCATCATATGAATCCACTAAAGGGCCGCGGAACCGCGGCCCAAGAGCGTCCATGCCGCGGTTCCGCGGCTGTCAGAAGCCCTAATGCGCAGGGAATTTTTCCATAACTCTTTGGCGGCTGTGGAGAGATTTTCTAGGGGTATATTTGTAATTGTAGACATGCGGTGCAATTGTAAACCTAGGGTTTCTATGTCCTATAAATAGAACCCAAGACCTTGTATTTTCTTATGCCTCTTCTCATGAATAAAATTCTGTTTTCTTGAAGTTAGAGTGCATCAAAAGTAAGTAGGTAATTTTTCTTGCAATAGTTCTAGTTTTTTTTTATCTGCCCTAGGTAATTTACTTTCTCGCCTTAGTTTAATTTATTTTAGCTTTTATTAATTTGCAATCGATGTTTTCTCTCTTTAATAAACTCATGTCTTCTTTCATCCCCTCAATGAGCGAGTAGTTTCCTTGCTTGTTAGGGTTAGGAATAGGGAAGGATTTGAGAGACGAAGATCTTTCATCTCTTTTCGTTGCTAAACTTTTATGAACATTAGAACTCCATGCATACCTTTTTATTCCGCTCCCTACGGCACTTTTACCCTCAAGGTAACGGTGATTCCGTAGTCTAAAGGACCGGATTTTAAGGTTTTCCATGGAGGTTAGGGTAAAGATTAAGAAAGGAAGGACAAGGATCTAGAGGAAGAATCAATCTTCCCAATCATCCTAATCCCCTTTGTTAAGATTTACCATAACACTAATATGATATCTTTAATTAATAGCAATGGAAAGAGATGTAAATCTTTGTTTACCAAATTTTCCCTAGACCTAATCCTAGCAAGTTTCTAATCCTAGTCTCATACAACTTCAATTTTTAGGTTTAATTATAAATCCAAACACCATTTGGAATTAACTCGTAAGAACTTAAAGGAGATTTACACATCCCTGTGGACCGACCCGTATTCACCGGCTAGCTTCATGCGACGCCGTTCTTGATTGCGGTAAATATTTTTGATCGACAAAACCTATTTTAATCAAATGGCGCCGTTGCCGGGGATGGCGTAAAATTTTCTTTTTGTAATTTCGGGTTAATATAAAATCTAAAAAATCATAAAAATCTGAAAAATAAAAAATATAAAAAAAAATATATCATCTTTTATTGTTTGAAGGGTTCTCTTTGTGAATCTTTGCAGGTTTGACGGATCTGAAACAACACAGAAAGGGAAACAGAAAAAGATACATCAGAACAGGAGGAGATTGGAAGTACAGAGCAGCTGAGGAGATTGGAAGTACAGAGCAGCTGAAGAAATCCAGAGACCTGAAGCCTCCAAACCACCGCTCTTCCGCCGCATAACCCTACCTCGCGCCGCGCTTCCGCCGCATACTGGAGCCTTCTCTGAGAATTTTTTGCACTGTTTGTTTCCTATTTCCCTCCTCTTCAAATCCCCATATATCTTCTGTCAAATCTTCTGCAGGATTCTTTGCGCTAAAAATCTTCTTCCCCCTTCCAATAATTGATTTTCTGCAGGATTCTTTGCGCCGCGCTTAAAAGCAAATTGATTGCAAGTGATTTACTGCTTTGCATACTTTAATCTGACTTTAAGGGGCTATTGACCAATTTAGATTGGGTGGGGATTTCATCACCCTTCCCAGGACCCCAGAAATCACTTAAAGCATTTGCATTGACCACTTTTAATTTAAAAAATATTAGACTCAGCCCTAAGGACCTCGAGCTCAATAGGACAGAGGACTAGTATAGGCATCGACCGTTTATCCTAACCGACATTGCGGTGTCTAGGCTAGTGGTTTTTAATTAGGCCCACTGTAGTGGTGGTTCCTTCCCACTTACCTGGCCGTACTTGTCCGTGAAGAGGCGGTTTGAGGTCCTATCTCTAGCCTTTTGGAACAGTTAGGAGCTGTCTAGCTGACCTAGGTGACCCTAGACTTAGGCCTGATTGTGCATGTGTGGTTAATTGCATTTGTGTCACTAGTCTCTTTTCGAAAAAATCTTTTTGCACAAAGCTCACTTTAAAAAAAAAAAGAAAAAGAAAAAGGAAAATCTTTTCAAAACTTGCAACTTGTCGCTAAAGAATCTTTGCACTCACTTTCACCACTTCTTCTCATTGACGTTTTCTTACCTTCACATTCTGTCTTTTATCTTTCGACTACACTAACCCTTTTAGTGTATGTCCGGTTGGACTAGGGACCCTAGCGCCCGATTAGTCCGTGTTTCGTTGGTACCGACCGACGAACCTTTCGACTCCGAAGTCGAAATCTTGTCCACTTCTTCACTTTCACCATCACATTCTTGCGAAGGTATGTCGGGATACGATCCTAACAATACCTTACCGACGGGAAGGATTCCACCTCCGTTAGGTGCGAATAACCCGAATCTTCCGCCTGTCGAAGCGCCCGCACGAGTCGCGCTCCAGGATCTTTTCTACCCCATCCGCACCGCCCTTCCTACTTGTCTTTCCCTCCCACCGGCTAATTGGGACAATTTTGAGATCAAACCCCACTTCATCAACATGCTGCCTAAGTTTCATGGTTTGGAATCCGAAGATGCATATATCTTTATCAACAAATTCCAAAACGTTTGCGCCATGATGAAAACTACCCAATTAAGTGATGACGCTATAAGGCTAAGGGTCATTCCTTTCACCTTATGTGACCTAGCCGAGAAGTGGCTATACAGCACCGCATCACACTCAATTAGAAATTGGGACGAGTTTGTGAAAGCTTTTCTTAAAAAGTTCTATCCTCATCACAAAACTGCTAAAATCCGTAATGAGATTATACAATTTTCACAGCTTCCTGCCGAACCATTTTGGAAATGTTTTGAAAGATTCAAAGACCTTCTCGTTCAATGCCCTCACCATGGAATCGAAAGATGGCAACTTTGCCAAACATTATACGAGGGATTGAACCCGGCAACGAAGCAGTTGCTAGAAACCATTAGTCAAGGTCACTTTCTGTCCAAGTCTAGTGAGGAAGCGTGGCAGTTTCTTGAGGATCTTAGTGAGCAAACAATTCAATGGGAGAGCACCAAGACCACATCATCATCTTCTTCTATTGGTCAACCTAGGGCAGGCATACATCAAGTAGAGATGTCAATTGCTATGAAGGCCGAGATGGCCGCTCTTACGAAAAAGCTAGAAGCGCTTGAGACCAAAATCTCAGCACCTTCTCCTGCCCCTGTTGTGCCCCCACGAACTGTTTGTGCTTGTTGTTCGGATCCATCACATCTCACTGAAGAGTGTCCTTACACTGCTTCCACTCAAGGACAAGATCAAGTCAATGCTGCCTTTCAGCAACGACAAAGAAATGATCCTTACTCTTCAACATACAATCCGGGTTGGAAGAGCCACCCTAATTTCGCTTGGAACCACAATCAACAACCCCAAGGAAACAACAATTTTCAAAGGGCTCCTCCTCCACAACAACAAGCACCTCCACAAACTCAATTTCAGCAGCCTCTCCAACAGCAACCTTACCCTAATCAGATGAACAATTTTGTGCCCAACAATTTTGTTCCCCCTCAAAATGCTGTTAGCTCGCTCGAAAGAAGTCTAGAAGCATTCCTAAAGCAATCTGCACAGTCCACAGCTAGGATAGAGACTTCTGTTCAATCTTTGGTGCAAAACAGTGCCTCACACGATCAAAGCATCAAAGCTATTGAGGCACAAATTGCACAACTCAACGCAGCATTGAAAGAGCGAGAGAAAGGAAAGCTTCCGTCTCAACCACTCCCAAATCCCGGCCACGCACATGTTGCACATGAACAGCAGAATCATAACGTGAATGCTGTGACTACGTTGAGATCCGGAAAAGTGCTGCAAAACAATGTGGGTATTCACCATGACACCTCTGTCGGTGGTTCTTCATCTTCCTCTTCTTCTTCGTTAGAGCCTATTCTCCATCCTTCACATGGCTCTACTTCTTCTAGCTCGAACGGACCCTCTTCTCACAACACGAACACATCTACACGGGGTTCCGTTCTAACTCAACAATCTGATCCGCAAAAATTGGACTCAACAACTTTTCAAAATGTTCCCTTTCCAAATCGGTTGAGATCCAATAAACCAACTCCACAGATGGAGAAGATTGTAGAGTTGTTCAAACAGGTTAGCATAAATAACCCTCTTTTGGATGCAATACAACAAGTTCCTTCATATGAAAAAATCTTAAAGGACTTATGCACCAAAAAGAGGAAGGCACAAGTACCAAAGAAAGTTTTCGTGGCTAGTGCTGTTAGTGATGCTCTTGTCAATTCTTTACCCCCAAAGCACAAGGACCCCGGTTGTCCTACTATTTCGATCACAATTGGGAACAAGACCATCAATAGAGCACTATTAGATCTTGGTGCTAGTGTCAATTTGCTAACCTATTCGGTGTACGAACAATTAGGCGTTGGAGAGCTCAAGCCTACTCATTGTACTCTCCAAATGGCCGACCGATCAATCACCCATCCTAGGGGAGAGTTGGAGGATGTGTTAATTAGAGTAGGGGATTTCATTTTCCCCGTTGACTTTATTGTTATGGATACACAGCCTGTCGCTAACCTCCGTAATCAAATTCCGGTGATACTTGGTCGACCATTCCTCGCGACTTCTAACGCAGTAATCAACTGTCGTAATGGTTCAATGAATCTGTCCTTTGGCAAGATGACAGTTGAACTTAACATTTTCAAGTTAGGAAGTCAGCCTTGCGAGCCTAATTCTAGCGTACTTGATGTGTGCTCGATCGATGAGATCGCGGAGGAGGACTGTGAGTTCGAAAATTTCATATTTGATCACAGTAATATTGACGCCACTAGTGCGTTCCTCCTAGAATCCGACACAGCTTTCACGTCGGACAAAGATTATGAGTGTTTCACCTTTGTTGATGATCTTGAAGACTCTCCACCCGAGTTTGAGTCTTTTGCTTTTGCGGATGAGTTAGTTGAACCATCCGACTCGGTAGCGTACACTCAATTTGAACCTTTGATGGAATCCTTCGAGTTTGAAACAGTTACTCCATTGTTACCATCTATTGTTTCACCACCTAAACTCGAACTAAAGCTTTTGCCGTCGCACCTAAAATATGCTTATCTAGGTGAAAATGAGACCTTACCAGTTATCATATCAGCCTCTCTAGCTCTTGAGCAAGAGAAGGCTCTTTTAACGGTCTTATACGATAATCGGCAAGCTTTCGGCTGGTCTATGGCGGACATCAAGGGGATTAGTCCCCTCATAGTCGAACATCATATACACTTGATGGATGATGCCAAGCCGGCAAGGGATCCACAAAGACGCCTCAACCCCATCATGAAAGAGGCGGTCAAGAAGGAGATTGTTAAGTGTCTTGATAGCGGTATCATTTACCCTATCTCGGATAGCCAATGGGTTAGCCCCATTCATGTCGTGCCAAAGAAATCGGGCATCACGGTCATCACCAATGAGGCAAATGAGTTAATTCCTACTCGCACCCAAACTGGGTGGCGAGTTTGCATCGACTACCGGAAACTTAATGCCGCGACAAGGAAGGACCACTTTCCTTTACCATTCATTGACCAAATGCTAGAACGATTGGCGGGGCACGAATTCTACTGCTTTTTAGATGGCTATTCCGGTTATAATCAAGTCCCCATAGCCAAAGAGGATCAAGACAAGACTACATTTACTTGTCCCTTTGGCAATTTTGCTTATCGTCGCATGCCCTTTGGGTTATGCAATGCACCCGCTACATTTCAGCGGTGTATGATGGGGATCTTTTCGGACATGGTGGAGAAGTTTTTGGAAATCTTTATGGATGATTTCTCCATTTTTGGTGACTCCTTCGATGAGTGTTTACGACATCTTGACGCAGTTCTCACCCGCTGTAGGGAAAAGAACCTGACTTTGAATTGGGAGAAGTGCCACTTTATGGTACGAGAAGGCATTGTCTTAGGACATGTCATCTCGCAAAACGGCATAGAGGTTGATAGAGCTAAAATCGAAGTCATTTCTAATCTTCCTCCTTCTAAATGCGTCAAAGATATCCGAGCTTTCCTTGGCCATGCCGGTTTCTATAGACGGTTCATCAAGGACTTTAGCAAGATTGCTAGACCCTTGACTCTCTTGTTGGCCAAAGACACTACTTTTGTTTTCGACTCAACTTGCATGAAAGCGTTCGAGTCTTTGAAACATTCACTCATTTCTGCGCCCATCCTTTCATCTCCAGACTGGACGCATCCCTTCGAAATTATGTGCGACGCATCAGATTTTGCAATTGGTGCTGTTCTTGGACAGCACATTAACAAGATGCCGCATGTAATTTACTACGCTAGCCGAACATTAAATGAGGCCCAATTAAACTACACAACAACAGAAAAAGAATTTTTAGCGGTTGTGTTTGCACTTGAAAAATTTCGGCCTTATTTAATCGGCTCTCCAGTTATAGTGTACATGGATCACTCAGCTCTTCGCCACCTTTTTGCGAAGAAGGATGCTAAGTCTAGGCTCATACGTTGGATCCTCTTGCTACAAGAATTTGACCTTATCATACGGGACAAAAAGGGATTTGAAAACGTAGTGGCCGATCACCTTTCACGACTTCCTTCTTCGCGTACACTTGAACTGCCTATCACTGATGCTTTCCCTGATGAGCAACTCTTGACTGTTTTTTGCGAACCATGGTTCGCCGATATTGTAAACTACTTAGCCACCGGCTTGATACCTAAAGATTGGTCGAAACAAGACAAACTTCGATTTTTGTCCCAAGTAAAGCATTTTTACTGGGATGAACCTTATCTTTTTAAATATTGTTCCGACCAAATCATTCGCCGGTGTGTACCTGAAAATGAGGTTAAGAGTGTGCTGTCTTTTTTCCACGATCAAGCATGTGGCGGGCATTTTGGCCCAAAGAAGACAGCCGAGAAAGTTTTGCAGTGTGGTTTCTATTGGCCACGACTCTTCAAAGATGCATTCGAATACTGCAAAACTTGCTCCCGGTGCCAACACTTGGGCCGGATATCGCGGAGAAACGAAATGCCGCTCCAACCGATTTTGGTTGTAGACATTTTTGATGTTTGGGGTATAGACTTCATGGGACCATTTCCCAACTCTTTTGGAAATGTGTATATTCTTTTGGCTGTTGACTATGTTTCAAAATGGGTCGAGGCGATGCCTAGTCGAACGAATGATAACAAGGTTGTCGTTCGATTTCTTAAAGATCACATCTTTTCTCGATTTGGGCACCCTCGCGCGATAATAAGTGATAATGGTTCTCACTTTTGTAATAGGACTTTTGAGTCCTTAATGCGCAAATACTCTATCACCCATAAGCTGTCAACACCATACCATCCCCAAACGTGTGGGCAAGCCGAGGTCTCGAATCGACAAATTAAGCAAATCTTGGAGTAAACGGTTTCTAAAAACCGTAAAGATTGGTCACTAAAATTGATCGACGCACTATGGGCTTTCCGTACTGCATATAAGACCGATCTTGGCATGTCCTCATACCGGCTCGTCTACGGGAAGGCGTGCCACCTCCCAGTAGAAATTGAGCATAAGGCATTTTGGGCCATTAAAGAGCTGAATCTATCCTTAGGAGATGCGGGCAGCAATCGAAAGCTGCAATTGAATGAATTGGAGGAGCTGCGGGATGAGGCATATGATAATGCCGTGATTGCTAAGAACCGAGTTAAGGTATTTCATGATAAAAACCTTTTGCGAAAAACATTTAAACCAGGTCAACAGGTTTTATTATATGATACTCGGTTACATTTTCATCCGGGCAAGCTCCGGTCCCGGTGGAGAGGACCTTTTGTAGTCCGCACCGTTTATCCGCACGGTGCGGTTGATCTTGAGAATCCGGAAGACGGTACTTTATTCAAAGTAAATGGACATCGTTTGAAACCGTTCTTCTCAGCGGAACATTCGGAGGAGCTCCTGCTTTTACAGGAGCCGATCTACACTGAATAATTTTCCTCCACTTTCACCCCCAAATTTCATTTTTTCCAAAACAGTATTTCAAATAAGTTTGGGGGTGTGTATATAATTTGTAAATATATATTTCCAAAATACCATAAAAAATGAAAAAAAAATTTTAAAAAAAAAAAAAAAATATTTTTGGACCTAATTGCAAATTTGCAGATTAATAGCTGAATTTACAAATAAAACCCTCGCTTTAGAGGGTGTTTTTTGCAAAATCACCTCCTTCCCCCCGATTTAAAGGAACCTGCCCCCCTGTCATTTTACCCTAAATTATTTCCTCTCCTCAAAACCCTAGCGCCACCACCAACCTGTTCCAAAAGATTTCCGCCGTGCCGCCGCCAACGCGCCGCGCAACCGCCGCCTATAGCCGCTGATCCGCCGCGCATCTGAAGCTTCACCCCCTGAAATTTTCAGGGGAGGTACATCTGTGTCTTTCCTCTCTGTTATTACATATATTTTCCTGCAAAAATCTATATGGCACGTAAATTCCAATTTGAAAGGGACTTTTCCCCTGTGTTTGCACATGAGATTTACGGTAGATATTTCCCACACGAAATCGCACAAAGAGGCTGGAATTTCCTCCTCTATAATCACGGATCTGCATTTGCCCTACCTGAACTCGTTACTCGATTTTATGAATCAATGGAGGAAAATAGTCTAGACAACTTCGGATACATTAAATTGAATTGGGGAACTCAAGAAATTCGCATCGATAGGGACATGATACACGAGATTACACTCATACCACGTGTACCTGCACATGACCACCCACTGCGCTTTGAAGACTATATGCCTTTAATGGGTAATAACTGTGCACGAGAGCCGCGTAAGGGTATCCAAGCACGGACCCTTTTCGCAAACGTTTTAACTGTGTGCCGGTGGGCACAAAACAATATTTTTGGAAGTTCTCACAACACGACCTTTTTCACCCCTTCGTTACATGTCGTCCACACTCTAATGACGAAGAATCCTAGGTTCGACATGTGTACGGTTTTGCTCCACTCTATAGGTTCGGGGAAACGAGGTCCTGTATACCCATGCCCCATGCTAGTTACCCAACTCTGCCGTTATTTCCTCCCAGCCGAGGAATTTGACTCATATTTGATAGACGGTGCCCCGGTCTGACCACTTTTAGAGGGCGTCTCGTCGTCCTACTCTAGACTAACGGATATTTGGACACGGACAGAGCTGGCAGAACATGTACCTGCACACACCCCGAGCTCGAGCTCGACTTCGAGCGGGGAAGAGCTAACTCCCCAAGAGCATGCGCGATTGATGCGGAGGGCAGTGAGAGGGATTGATTCTTTGAGGGATGAGTTTCGCGCGACCGCACGAGATCACGACCGTCGGTTGACGGAAATTGAGAGGGGGATACAAACACTTTTGGCTAGAGGGGAAGATCACGTTCACGTTCACAAGCGCGACGTGGGGCCAGGCAGTGAGGGCACTGCTTTGCTCAAGTTTGGGGGAGAGGGTAGTTATCTTTTGCATAGCATATTGTATATATTTTTCTTTCCCTTTTTGCATATTTAATTTCTGCATTGCATCTTTATAAAAATCATAAAAATTTGAAAAATAAAAAAAATAAAAAAAATTAGAAAACAGAAAAACCCATAAAAATTGAAAAACATTCAAAAATTATACAAATTAATGTATTCAATTCTGGTTAATTGACTTGAGTTTGATAAATAGGTTAACTGGCTAGGAAAAACTAAATCTTAGACTTAGCAAATTAAAAACCCTAAAAATAACCTTCCTTAGAGTTTAACGGCAGAAAGTATATGTCTTTGTAGGTTATTTAGAAATAGGCAAATTTTGGGTTCAGTTCTTGGGCTAAGTCGAAACGAAGGAAAAGTATTAAAACTTTTATTAGAGAATAAGTTTGAAAAATAGTTCCTAGCTTAAGTCTAAATTCTGAGAATGTGTACCCTACAAAATGCACAAACACGCACCTTGAAACTTGGATTAGTAGAAGAGACCTTGAAATACTCTTGTCTAAAGTCTTTCGCACAATGATTTTTTTTTTAAAAAAAAAAAGGTGGAGAAAGGGAAAAAAATGGACACTGGTTTTTGTGATTACTTAAGGCTGTAAAAATAGAAAAAAAATATTTAGCGAGGGTGCTTCATCACCTAGTGCCTTAGACCAACTGGTTTGGGAGCCACTGCTAAAAGCCTTGGGTGTTGCAAAACTAGGAAGTACGCTTTAAAACGCTAACGCATCTTGTAATCGGTTGTTGGTACCTCAAGAAGTATTAACAGTCGCATGAAGGATGTGAAAGCGAAAATTCGCAAGTGCTTTGGACAATGGACGGGAGTACGATTGCTTGATTTGAATTTCCAAGTGTAGGGGTGATATTTACACACACGTAGGGATATGTGATTGGAGTTTAGATAAGAGAAAGGAATGAAGAATAGAACTTGTGTCTTTAATAGAGTTGATAGAAATTCCTAAGTGGAGATGGAACTCTAGAAGGAAAACTTAAGAAATGCCGAAAGCTAGGTAATTCTACAGGATATATATAATCTTAAGTTAAATAATGTGGAAGTGTGAAGAATACGGGTGGATAATTTGCGGGTAGACGATAATAGATTTCCTTGTTAGAAAACCTAATTAGAGAACAAAAGTTGAAAAACCAAATTGATAGGATTTTGTGGGTAGTATCCGCTGAAAACCCTCAGGAGACAACACTCCTCCTACTAGGGACACCTAGAGGTTTAACGGCTTGTTGCACGTACTCAGTGCAATCGCGTTTCCCTGCGAAAGTGCGGTTAGGATTTTAGTGAATAAATAATAAGTTTGCTCGAGGGCGAGCAAAAGATAAGTTTGGGGGTATTTGTTCATAACATAATATTGCATTTTTTATTCCCCATTCTTATGCATTTTACAATAAAAACAGGTGCTTTTGACCCATGTCTGCTACATGTTACAGGTTACAGGTTCTTGGAGCGAAAACAGTGAAAAACACAAAAGACGACACAAAAGAAGGATTTTTGACCAACAAATAGGAAGATCTTAGTAAAGCCCGGCAGAAGAACGGTTCATCATCAACAAGGCGACGCAAGATCCAAATTTGCGAGAAAAACGGTTAAAGGATCGGTACAAGTGTTCACGGAAATTCTGGAATCACTGCAGAAGCCCAAGTGGAAAAAGAAATAAAGAAATAAGAAGCCCAGAAGAACCAAACCAAGCCCAGAAAAGCCCATCATATGAATCCACTAAAGGGCCGCGGAACCGCGGCCCAAGAGCGTCCATGCCGCGGTTCCGCGGCTGTCAGAAGCCCTAATGCGCAGGGAATTTTTCCATAACTCTTTGGCGGCTGTGGAGAGATTTTCTAGGGGTATATTTGTAATTGTAGACATGCGGTGCAATTGTAAACCTAGGGTTTCTATGTCCTATAAATAGAACCCAAGACCTTGTATTTTCTTATGCCTCTTCTCATGAATAAAATTCTGTTTTCTTGAAGTTAGAGTGCATCAAAAGTAAGTAGGTAATTTTTCTTGCAATAGTTCTAGTTTTTTTTTATCTGCCCTAGGTAATTTACTTTCTCGCCTTAGTTTAATTTATTTTAGCTTTTATTAATTTGCAATCGATGTTTTCTCTCTTTAATAAACTCATGTCTTCTTTCATCCCCTCAATGAGCGAGTAGTTTCCTCGCTTGTTAGGGTTAGGAATAGGAAAGGATTTGAGAGACGAAGATCTCTCATCTCTTTTCGTTGCTAAACTTTTATGAACATTAGAACTCCATGCATACCTTTTTATTCCGCTCCCTACGGCACTTTTACCCTCAAGGTAACGGTGATTCCGTAGTCTAAAGGACCGGATTTTAAGGTTTTCCATGGAGGTTAGGGTAAAGATTAAGAAAGGAAGGACAAGGATCTAGAGGAAGAATCAATCTTCCCAATCATCCTAATCCCCTTTGTTAAGATTTACCATAACACTAATATGATATCTTTAATTAATAGCAATGGAAAGAGATGTAAATCTTTGTTTACCAAATTTTCCCTAGACCTAATCCTAGCAAGTTTCTAATCCTAGTCTCATACAACTTCAATTTTTAGGTTTAATTATAAATCCAAACACCATTTGGAATTAACTCGTAAGAACTTAAAGGAGATTTACACATCCCTGTGGACCGACCCGTATTCACCGGCTAGCTTCATGCGACGCCGTTCTTGATTGCGGTAAATATTTTTGATCGACAAAACCTATTTTAATCAGATGGCTCGATCTCTGCCAGGTCCAAACCACCTGACTACATTCCAAGAAGAAAGAAATAGAATGTCGTCAGCGAACAGGTCGCTCGGTAAGTCCCAAAAATAAGAGGAAAGTATAATAGACAGAATAAGAAGGTATCTTTTAAAGTTGTATAATATTGTTGTAATGTTGTATTAATGCTGTTGTTTGTAGCTTGGTACAGAAGGATGCCGGTGTATACGAGAGGGGTCTCTATATGCTAGAGACCAGGGCAAACGGAATGTACAAGGAACCGTTAAGCCACGGTACAACAACAACGGAATATAGGTTAGGTGTCTTAATATTACCGCCTCGTGCCACTTTTAACACCTTCCGTACCAATCTACCGCTTAAACCCCGTAGTGTTTTATTTGTATTGTTGTATTGTATTGTTGTATTGTATTGTATAGTTGGATGACTGACCAAAACTATGATATCAGTAAACGGATGTAACCGCATAATCATGTAATAGAATAACTGGATAATGGATGTATATCCATGGTTTGATTCGGTCAAGTTGTATAGATTGATAACTGGATTCATGGATTCATGTGTTCATATTGAATTGGAATATTGTAGCTTGTAGATTGACTTGAATCATATTCAAGTCAGATTAATCAGACTCAAAACCGAGTCAGACAATTAGAAATATAAATCGAAGTCTTGATTTTTTCTTAAACCTATAATTGCTAGGGTCCTTAAGGTAATTTATAAAACTTGAGGGGGTTTTATGTAAAAATACTTTTATATACTTTTCAAAATACACCTCAAGTATTCATTATTCGTCTTTAGAGTTGTAATGAAGGTAGATTTTATATTGTGATATTTCTAGTAAAGATATCCTAGATTCATAATTAAAGGTATTTATTTATAATATTGATTTATTTGGAATTCATGGTATTTTAGTGTAAAATTGATTCTTGTGATTTTTAGAAAAAGGTGGAATATTTACATCATAATAAAATAGATATTTTAATGATAAATATACATATATTTATACAAAAATAATTTTATAAATATTTTATATTCTAGAAAATCTCATTTTCTTAAGATGTCGTATTTTAAATCTTTCGAGACCGAATGCTCCTTGCGGATTTCTGAATCTCGCACTACTAAACCCGAGGATGTGCGATAATCCACACCATCCCAAACGGGTTCCCCAAATGGGTTGTAACGGTGCTTTGCAAAGATTGTAAAATACTAAATCCTTTAGAAAACAGTTTTATAAAGTAAATGGTATTTATTTGTAGAAATGTCAAATTCTCGTATTTTAGGTTCTAGGGTCTCCTAGGTCAACTAGACTATTTCTAAATGGTCTAAACGACAAGTTGCGAGATACTTCAAATCGCCTCTTCACCGCCAATTGTGGCCAGGTAAGTACAAGTGAGGAAAGGAGGGATCCGCTCACGAATCACCGTAAGACGGGCCTTTTAAAGTTACATTTCTCACTTTCCTAGCCTAGACACCACAAAGTCAGGTTTAGATAAACGACCGATGTCCACAACTTATCGTATTTTCATATTAAGAGGTACTTATTTTAAACGTGTAACAGAGCTAAAACTTTTAGAAATGGTTTTATTAAGAATATGGTATTTAAATGAAAATATTGTTTTATCGTATTCTAAGTTTTTGATGATATCGTTTTAGGTTGTATATGCGTGTGTGAGGAGGTAGGTCTTTACCTCGTGCTCTACTTTAAAGGTATAGCAAGGTTAATGGGATTAAATGTGAAATTGAAACATTGTGGTATTTAAGTGAAAAAATACGATAATTTGGGAAAGCTATCATTTCATGTTATGAAACTTGTTCAAATTGTTTAATTAGTGTTTAATAATCAACATGAGGAAGTTTAAGAATGATTGTATTAGTGAGAAGTGGAATTTATAGAAAACTGAATCGGAAATCGGATTTGTTCCGATTCCGTCGGCTTTTGTAATTTCGTATTTTGTGAATGGAAAAAGAGGTAGAAAAGGGATTTACGGGTTTTCGATTACACTAGAGAGTGAGAGGGAACTAGAGGGATTGCCGATATTGCGTCGTCGCCGGTAGTTCCTAAGACGTTCGCCGGAAGTTCCGCCGGAATTTCGTCGGAGCTTCGCCTCGAGCTTGTTTTCAAAGTACACGACTCTTGGAAAATTTTTGAGAGAGTGGGCTCAGGATTTTGGGGTGAGAGGGTAGAGGGTAGGGGATGTATTTATAGGGTAGGTAGGGGTAGGGTAGGTGAAGGGTTTTTAATAAAAAAATGTAAAAAGTATAGAAAATTCATTAAAAATTGGAGTAATTAGGTGTTAATGGGCATTCTGGAACCGATCCAATAAATTAGAGTATATAGGAGGGTAGGGGAGACGAAGAGCTCCAATTTTCATGTTGGGGACTCGACCGTCCGGCCGACTCGGCCGAGTCAGGTGGTCGGGGGGTAGGGGGTCGTCAGCTGAAGGCTCTGGTATTTTTAGTTTTTAAAGTTCAGTTCAAGTTTTGGGAGTTATGGTGTGTGGATTGTTGGGCTTCCAAAGAATTTAAAACAAAATAATATTAAAAATAATGTAGGGTATGGGATTTGAACTCTGGTGGCTTGGTTCAGCAGTGCAAGGTATTACCAATGAGCTACAAGCTCCTTCTTGTAATTATTGTGTGAAATAATTACTTAAAGTGGTAACAGCAACATTAAATACTCCAAGTATACTTTGAATTTAAATCAATTCTTTGTACATTAAAAATGGAGTTGTTACATAAGTTGAGAATTTAATTCTCATTGGGAAGATCTTGTTCTTAGGAATCAACGATTCATGGAAGAAAAAATTTAAAAAAAGAGAGAGAAGAAAGAAAACGGAGTCCATGATACTCCAGGAACTCAGTTCCATCAAATCGAGAACTTAGTTCTTTAATACTCAACCTAAAATCTTCAAATATAGTGATTTTAGCGAGCGTTAATGGTCAAAGCACCATTGATAGAGGTTAACCTCTCTGAAAATATCAACAGAGATTAAACCTCTATATAAAAGAAACCAGCGCCTCATGTGCTTCCCACGTAGGCGCCCCTTTTTAACAGCGCCTAGCGCCTCACGTAAAACACATGTGGGCACCATTGTAGGGTGTTTTTCGTCACCCCATTGAGATGGAAATACGCGCATGCTTGTCAAGCGCATTACAGATTCCCCCTGCCTAGGGTAGGCTGGGGTTTAATGATTGTGGGGATTCGAATCTCCGGCAGCCGCGGACTAAGCTGCCGTTAATTACCCCTCGCATTTGGAGCGAGAGAACCTCCGATTGACGGGTTAAACTGGTCATGCGAACTCAATGTGCAGTGTTGTGTTTTGAAGGGGTTTTGGATCTAACGGGGGCTCCGCAGAGTTTTTACGGGGGTCCCGCTACTCGGATAGCGGGCTGGGGGTCAAGGGGGCTAGCAGCCCCTTTCGGAGTGTGGGGCAACGCCTCATTAGAAATTTTTTCTAACGGGGGAGGTATTTTTAGTGTGGAGTATGTGTGTGTGTGTGTGTGTAAGGGAAAAGGGCATCCAAATGATGCGTGGGAGAAAGCGCTAGGGCGCTAGCGCTTTGAGCACTAGAGCGCTAGCGCTTTGGGCGCTAGCGCCTCACGTGCCAGGCACGTGGGCGCTCGGACACTAGCGCCCCACGTGCCAGGCACATGGGCACTCGGACGCTAGCGCTTTGGGCGCTAGCGCTTTGAGTGCAAGAGCTTTGAGCGCTTTGAACGCTAGCGCCCGACGTGGCAAGCATGTGGGCGCTCGGACGCTAGCGCTTTGGGCGCTAGCGCTCTGAGCACAAGGGCGCGAACGCTTTGGGAGGCAAAAGGTACTTAGTCCCTGCAATGGGAGTTGTACTCCCAGAAAGTAACACTTATTATTGTGTGTGTGTGTGTGTGTGTGTGTGTGTGTGTGTAAGGAGTTAAACTCCTAGGATATTTTGAGGCTGATGAAGGGGCTTCTCCCCTTGAGCCCTGGATCTTCCCCAAAGCGGGGTTTCTGGAGATGGGTCTCCTTCTTCTTCCTATCATTTGGCGGGATCATAGAAAAAGGGGGTGAGACTTAAAAATCTCTCCCTTTTGAGATCTAATGGAAAATCCAAGTTCCCCTTTATGGGTTTTGTGGTGAAAAACTATTTAGTTTTGGAAAAAGAAGAGTAAAACTCTTGATTTAATTAAAAAGAAAGAAGAAGGTTTTAGAACCTTGAGGAAGGAGAAAGAGGCACATGCCCTAATTTTTGGGGAATGAAAAGTATATCCTTTATTCATCATCATGTTGCTTTATATAGGCTTACACATTTACATATAGCCCCTTGGGCTTTACAAAATGGCATTTTGCCCATCCCATGTCTCATGTGCTATTTCTTTTTGCACATAAGCCATGTGCTTACAAAAATTTGGCTTTATGCCTATTTTGTTTACATTCATGCATAAAAAATTACATAAAAATTATTTATTACATGATTTCATTTTTGCATGGGGAAGGGCCGACCGCTTCATGTTCGGACTCGACCTGGGCATGGGCCCACTTGGTTTGGGGTTGATTTTGACTTTGACTTGGTCAACCGAGGTGCAATTTTTGACTTCAAAAAAGTGCCCCCATCAATAAATGCACACCACATATGTGAGTCGTGTGCATGAAATTGATGGATCTTCTTCACGTGGAGGCGGCTTGCCTTGGTTCCCACTTTTTGGGGTGCAGTGCCCTTTTTACAATATGGACGGTCGACGCTTGATGCGTCTCCGAGACGGAGTGTCCGTGGTAGACGTTTCCCTGGCCCGGAGTGATCTGGTTCCTGCTTTGTAGGAAGCATGTACTGCCTTTTTTACGACATGGACGGTCGACGCTTGCCCGATTTGTGGGAAGCCTGCACTGCCCTTTTTACGACATGGACGGTCGACGCTTGCCCGATTTGTGGGAAGCCTGCACTTCCCTTTTTACGACATGGACGGTCGACGCTTGCCCGATTTGTGGGAAGCCTGCACTGCCCTTTTTATGACATGGACGGTCGACGCTTGATTTGACTTTCTCTGCTTCTTGTAGTGTCAGGGGTGAACTTGACTTGCTCCGCTTCTTGCGGTGTCGAGATTGGATTCTGACTCGCTCCGCTTTCTGCGGTGTCGGAGTTGAAGTTAACTTGTTGATTGTGATTTGGATTGACATCAGCATCGCTACACTGGAATATGGTACCAGGGTCGAATCATCATCTGTCATTAGAGGATTTGGGGATTTGGTTTGGTTTGGCATCAGCACCGCTGCACTGGAATATGGTACCAGGAGAGAATCATCATTTGCGCTTGCTTATTAGAAAGCGATGGCTTAGGGGACAGGTATTAGGTCCCTATCACCTAAGACTTTTCAATTTTGTGAGCCGTAAGGGTCTCACAAAGCATTTTCTCCCTACGGGTCGTAAGGATCCCGTAAGTGTATTTTCTCCTTAGGAGTCGTGGGGACTCCCAAGTGTGTTTTCGTAAGGATCTCAAGCGGGAATTTTCTCCTCACAAAGTTGAGAGGACTTTGCGAGTGCATTTCATCTCTTTTTCACGAGTTTGCGCCCTTTCGGGTTTGCACAAACTCGCCGGCAGTCCTGCTGTTTTTACTCACGGAGCCCTTTCGGGTTTTCATCCGTTCCTATTTTTCTTATGGACATATGATTGATCATTCTTCGTGTGCATGGAAAATGTTTCACAACCAAAGAAATTTATACCGCAATCAATTGACGGTGTCTATTGTAGTTTCGTCGGTGAATGCGAATCGTCCACTGAGAAAGTGTGATTTGTTCGTTATCGTTTTAGTTGAGTTGAAAATTAAAAGATAAAAGAAAATGATTCAATATTTGTGAAATTTAGTTTCAATAATCATCAAGAAATAGATCTAAAATCAAGAATTATAGAGATCGTGAAAATATCCAAATAGTTTGAATTATCAAGATTTGTAAAGTAGCTTGTAGGATCCGATTGAGGTAATAGATAATGATGAATCTAATAATTCCTAATCTTATCTATTGAATATTTGTAGCTAGATTGATGATGATGATTGAGGATTAGGATCAATTGAAGAAACTGGGGTTTCTCCTTCACTATCCCTTGTCTTTTCAATCATGATCATTCGGATCTAGCCTCTAGCAAAGAAAATCACCGATAGTTTGATCCCTAATTTGCAACAAAATAATCAAGAAGTTATTTCGCTCCAAGTTAGGTCATCAATGATTCATTTTGCTAAAGTTCAGAAATCTCATAAGATTTAAGAATTAGTATAAGGATTTGATCATTACTAGATCTATCAATTCTCTCGGATCCTCCACAAGCGGAGAATTTACTCACGCATCATCATAAAACAATCAAGAATGAAGAATATCATAATGCGAGAATGAATAGAAAGCGAGAATAAAGATTTTCACCTTTATTTAGATCTTCTTCAAATTACAACTCTCACTCAAGTTTACAAGACTAGCTCTAGCTCACTTAATTGAGAAGGAATTTTGCGTCAATCTTTGCGTGGCTCGATCGTCGTGAGTCGCGGATCGTCGTGGATCTCTTGCTCGGATGATGAACGGCGTTGCAAATAGAGGACCTTCGGTCTTCGCTCAATCTTTCTCTCAATAGATCTTGAGTTGGTTCAAGTTGTGTCACCCTAATTTTGTATTGATTGTTGAATCCCAATTCTTGAACAACCTTTGTAATGAAGCCCTAAGTGCCTTTTTATAATTTTCCCTTTAGCTTTTCCTAGAAGCTTGGTTTATCTTCTACTAGAAGCTGGGTTGTTATGAATCTTGTATGAGAAGCTTGGTAGGTATGAAACTTGCACAAGAAGCTTGGCTGTTAGAAGGGAAGCTTCTGGAGATTTCTACACAATTCGAAGCGTCTTGGAGAAGTTTTTCCGTTGAGAAAAAGCCACGTGGAGAATTTTCAGTCGCCGATGAGTCGGATCGGCCGCGGATCCGCGGCGGATCGACTTGACTCGGCCGCGGATCCGCGGCCATTTGATTGAGTCAGTACATGAAACTTCCAGTGTTTATTTGTGTTGGCTTTATGGCACTTTCTTGATATCTGGAATATTTTTATACTTTCTTGTTTACTGCCAGATCACAAGTCTTGGACTTGACGTATTTTATCAGCACTTTTAGTAGTTCCGGCTCTTTTACCCGGAGATTTTCCTGCATGCAATCTCGAGACAAGGGTTGATATATACAGATCAATGCAAGTAGTAATAAACACTCAATTTCCCTTTAGAATGTCGATTATAACTATAACACAGTGTATTTGGTATTTTCCAGATGAAATCGTAATCTGTGTTAAATTTACAATAAACACCTATATATGAATGATAAGAGTAGGGAAATTAATGTGTTGAGAATGCACTATTTTCGACTGATCAAATTCTCCCAAACTTAATTTTGGTCGTCTCGAGCAAACTTATTTTATTTTAAAGAGAAGGAGAAAATAAAGAAAAAGAAAAATTAACTAGCACATTTTCGTAGGCAACACGATTGCACTGAGCACGTGCAATAAGCCTTTAAATCTCTAGGTGTCCTTAGTAGGAGGAGTGTTGTCTCCTGAGGGTTTTCAGCGGATTGCACCCACAAAATCCCATAATTAAAGGAAGACTGTGAAAGTTACATATAAAGATAAGAATTGTAAAAGAAAGACTTTGAAAATTAGAGTTTTCAACTAAACTAGCTTTTCGGTTGTCATGAGCCCTATCTTAATAGTCATGAAAAGATATTAGAAATTACATCATTCCTCAATAAAACATCGTCCTTCTTCTTCATTCCTACCTTTCTTCCAAACATCGATCATATTCCCCTACGTGTGTGTAAAATACATCCCTACACTCGGAGAATTCAATTCAAGTTATCATACTCTTATCCATCTGCCTCAGTACTTTTTAATTGATGAATATTTAGATGGATTTGCTCACACATTTTTTTCATGCGACCGTTAATACTTCTTGAGGTACTAACCGACCGATTACTCATGTGCTTGCTGATTAGGCGTATTTAGTATTTTCCTTGTCTTGTACCACCTAAGGCTTAGCAGTGACTCCCAAACCAATTGGTCTAAGGCACTAGGTGATGAAGCACCCTCGCTATATTTTTTTTATGCTGCCTTGGTGATAACAAAACCAGTGTTCATTTTTTCGACACCATTTTATCTTTTATACTTCATTTATTATTTTCTTCATACTTTGGCTTTTAGACAAGAGCATTCCAAGGTATCCTTTACTATCCCGAGTTTCAAGACGTGTGTAAGTGCGTATAGTGGGGTATCAATGTTCAAATGTTTGGCTTCCAGAATAGGAACTATTTTTCAGACTTATTTTTATCCGCAGATTAGTGACTTTTTTCATCTTAGTAACCCTTGGGACAACGGTTCATAACTACTTATTACTAGTTCGTTTAAGAAAACTTCTAATTTTCTAGGTTTTCTTAAATTTTTCTAATCTTTTGGATATAATTTTTCACTATCTAATCTTTTATTATAAAATTAAGTATTAAATATTTTTATCTTTTTAAAATTTTTAAATTTTTTTATATGTTTTATAAGTTTTGTGCTTATGCAAAGTGATATGCAAATGATGCGCAAATAAGCACAAACCTCTCCTAAACTTGTTTTCAACAGTGTTCTCACTGTTGCCATCTGCTGGATCACAAAAACCTGTAAGTTTGGGAGGAAATTTATTAACGGGGGCAATAAATATGATCGTGAAACTCTCCCCCAAACTTATTCTTTTCACTCACCTCCATTCTAAAGATGATACAGAATTTTACAAGACATGTAGATGAGATGGAGGAATTTTAATCAAGATAAAATGGCTCCTGTAAAAACAGGAGCTCCTCTGTGGGGTCAGTGGAAAAATACGGTTTTAATTTATGTCCATTTACTTTGAAAAATGTACCGTTTTCAACAATTTTAACCTCAACTGCCCTGTGCGGGGTATACATACCGCACAACAAAATGTCCTTTCCACCGAGATCGTAGCTTACCCGCATGAAGATGGAGTCATGAATCATAAAGGACTTGTTGACCAGGTGTAAAAGTTTTTCTCAAAATGTTTTCATCGTGAAATACCTTAGTCCGGTTCTTTACAATTACAGCATTATCATAAGCTTCATCGCGGAGTCCGCTTAGCTCGTTTAATTGCAGCTTCCGAAAGTTGCAGGCTTGATTTAAGTCAAAGTTCAGTTCTTTAATAGCCCACAATGCTTTGTGTTCAATCTTGACCGGAAGGTGACAAGCCTTACCAAACACTAGACGATATGGAGACATACCTAGATCGGTTTTATATGCAGTTCGGAACGCCCAAAGAGCATCCGTCAATTGGTTGACCAATCTTTTCGATTTTTAGAAACCGTTTTCTCCAAAATTTGTTTGATTTGTCTGTTTGAAATCTCAGCTTGCCCGCTTGTTTAGAGATGATAGGGTGTAAAAAGTTTGTGGTTGATTGCATATTTCCGCATCAAAGTCTCGAAAGACCGATTGCAGAAATGCGTCCCATTATCACTAATGATAGCATGTGGGTGTCCAAATCGCGAAAAGATGTTTTCTTTTAAGAACTTAATGACAACCTTTTTGTCATTAGTGCGACAAGGAATAGCTTCTACCCATTTCGAGACGTAATCAACCGCAAACAATATGTACAGATTCCCAAAGGAGTTGGGAAAATGACCCATAAAATCAATACCCCAAACGTCAAAAATTTCAACCACCAAGATGGGTTGAAGTGGCATCTCATTTCTCCGGGAAATCCTACCCGTGTGTTGACACTGTGTACATGTTTTGCAATAATCAAATGCATCTTTGAACAAAGTTGGCCAATAAAATCCGCATTGCAAAACCTTCTCCGCCGTCTTTCGAGGACCGAAATGACCCCCACATGCCTGATCATGACAAAAAGATAGAACACTCTTAAATTCATCATTAGAAATACACCTGCGAATGATCTGGTCAAGACAATACTTAAACAGATAGGGTTCATCCCAGTAAAAGTGTTTTACTTGGGATAGAAATCGATGTTTGTCCTGTTTCGACCATTCGCGGGGAATAAGTCCCATAGCAAGATAATTCACAATATCCCCGAACCAAGGTTCAGTGAATACTTTCAAGGGTTGTTTGTCTGGAAAAGAATCATTGATCGGCAGGGTCACAGGTGAAGAAGAGATGCGCGACAGATGGTCGGCTACAACGTTTTCACATCCTTTCTTATCTTTAATAACAAGGTCAAATTCTTGTAATAGAAGGATCTAACGTATTAGCCTACCTTTAGCATCCTTCTTCGCCAAAAGATGTTTCAAGGCAGAGTGGTCAGTGTACACAACAATAGGTGAGCCAATCAAATAAGGCCTGAAATTTTCTAATGCGAATATAACTGCCAAGAGTTCTTTCTCGGTAGTTGTATAGTTAATTTGAGCATCGTTCAGGGTCTTACTTGCATAATAGATCACGTGTGATATCTTTTCAATGTGCTGTCCTGAGACTGCACCAACTGCAAAATCTGATGCATCACACATAAGCTCAAAAGGGTGGTTCCAGGCTGGAGGTGATAGAACGGGGGCTGTAGTGAGAGAGTGTTTGAGTGGGTCAAATGCTGCCTCACAATCTGAGTCAAAGTGAAAGATTGTGTCCTTGGCCAAGAGAAGAGTTAAAGGTCTAGCAATTTTGCTAAAATCCTTAATGAATCTCCTGTAAAATCCTGCATGGCCAAGAAAGGATCGTATATCCTTGACGCATTTGGGATGAGGAAGGTTTTGAATGACATCTATTTTGGCTTTGTCAACCTCAATGCCTTTTCGTGAAATAACATGTCTAAGCACAATTCCCTCTTGGACCATGAAATGACATTTTTCCCAATTCAAGGTTAATTTCTTCTCCTTACAACGAGTAAGAACTGCGTCAAGATGAGATAGGCAGTTAGCAAAAGAATCTCCGAATATCGAGAAATCGTCCATGAAAATCTCCAGAAAATTCTCGACCATGTCCGAGAATATCCCCATCATGCACCGCTGAAATGTAGCGGGAGCATTGCATAACCTAAAGGGCATGCGTCTATAAGCAAAAGTACCAAAAGGACAAGTAAATGTGGTTTTGTCTTGATCCTTTTTGGCAATAGGGACCTGGTTAGAGCCAGAGTATCCGTCCATGAAGCAATAGTATTCACGTCCAGCCAAGCGTTCTAACATCTGGTCAATAAAAGGTAGAGGAAAATGGTCTTTCCTCGTTGCAGGATTGAGTTTTCTATAATCAATACACACACGCCACCCAGTTTGAGCGCGTGTCTGGATTAACTCATTAGACTCATTTTTTATGACCGTGATGCCAGATTTCTTAGGGACGATATGAATTGGACTTACCCATTGGCTATCGGAGATTGGGTAAATGATACCACTGTCAAGGTATTTGACGATTTCTTTCTTCACCGCATCCTTCATGACGGGGTTCAACCGTCTCTGTGGTTCTCGGGTTGGCTTGGCTTCATCCATCAGATGTATACGATGTTCAACAATCAATGGACTAATCCGTTTGATGTCAGTCATAGTCCAACTAAACGCCTGCCTATTAGATCTCAATACCGTCAAAAGCGCATTCTCTTGCTCTGATGCTAGAGAACCGGATATGATAACAGGTAAAGACTCATTCTCACCTAAATATGCATATTTAAGATGAGAAGGTAAAAGTTTGAGATCTAATGCCGGCGGAGAAATTATAGAAGGTGGGGTTAAACAATGACATTCAGAGTCACGAAGAAGCTCGTAGCCTGCAAAGGATACAGACTCGGAAGGTGAAGAGTTACAAAGTCCAGACTCAAGAGTGGAAAGAGTGTCCTCACTAAGATGTGCAAGATCAAATATTGATGCACTAGTGTCGTTGAGATTTTCAAAGCAAAGTTCATCAACTTCGCAGCTTTTGGGAGCAATCTCGTGGACAGAACAGATATCAAGTATGTGAGCAGAGGGTTCAGACGGCTGACTTCCAATTTTATAGATGTTCAATTCAATTGTCATTTTTCCAAAAGATAGGTTCATAGAACCGTTTCGACAATTAATGACAGCATTGGAAGCGGTAAGGAATGGTCGACCCAAATTCACCGGAATTTGGTTCTGTGGGTTCACTACAGGATGTGTATCGAGAACAATAAAGTCCACAGGGAATATGAATTCCCCGACTTTTATCAACACATTCTCCAGTTCACCCCTAGGTTTTGTGATTGAACGGTCTGCCATTTGGAGAGTGCAATGAGCTGGTTTTAACTCTCCAATCCCTAACTGCTCATAGACCGAATATGGAAGCAGGTTAACACTTGCGCCAAGGTCAAGTAAAGCACGGTTAATGTTTTTACCCCTAATAGAAATCGATATCGTAGAACATCCTGGGTCCTTACGTTTCTTTGGTAACTGTGGGGTAAAAGCAGTGCTAACATTATTTGTCATGAAAACCTTTTTTGGCACTTGAGTCTTCCTCTTCCTAGTGCATAAGTCCTTAAGAATTTTCGCATATGACGGAACTTGTTGGATAGCATCTAAGTGAGGGATGTTGATGTTAACCTGTTTAAACATTTCCATAATCTTCTCCATATGTAGACTCGATTTATTTCCCCTTAACCGATTCGGATAAGGAGCTTTAGCAATAAGAGCTGGGTCCATCATTGGAGAAGGTGGTGTGTGTGGAACTGATCCCGGAATAGGAGTGGGGATCGTATTTGGTGGACTAGAAGATGTATGCCGAGGGTTCGAACCTCGGGGAAAACGAAGAATAGGCTCGCAAGAAGGTGGTTGGGTAGAAGAACTAGGGTCAGAAGTAGAAGTGGATGTGGAAGGAAAAGTGGAAGTGGAAGTGGAAGCCGGGGTGTTATTGATTAATTCTTCATGATTATCAATCTCTTCCCCAACTTGATTATTCAGCACTCTTCCAGATCTCAACGTTGTAATGGCATTCACATTGTAGTATTGTGAATGTCCAGGATTCGATAGGGGTTGAGACGGAAGTTTCCCTTTCTTTCTAGCACCCATCTCGGCTTTTAATTGAGCAATTTATGCTTCCATCGATTTTATACTCTCAGCTTAGGAGGCGGAGTTTTTCTTTATGTCATCGACGGAAGACTTCATCTCAGCCAAAACTTGCATCAAATTTTTCAAAAGCAAATTCATGGTTTGTTCGAGTGAAGAGGAGTTATCAGTACCGGTCAACTGCAAAAGATTATACGATGTAGGAGTGTTGACCAGATTTTGAAAGTTTTGTGATTGGTAGGGGTGCTGACTTATTTGAAGTGGTTGTTGTTGTGGTGGAGGACCCCTTTGGAAATTGTTTTGATTTAGAACCGTGTTTTGAGTTTGTGATTGGTTCCAAGCAAAGTTAGGGTGATTCCTCCAACCCTGATTATAAGTGGAAGAATACGGATCATTTCTAGGTCTTTGTTGGAAAGCAACATTGGTATGCTCTTGATCTTGAAATGGAGAATTTAAAGGACATTCTTTCGTAAGATGAGATGGATCAGAACAGCATCCACAGACAGTTTTGGAAAGAGACATCTGATTTAGGGAGGCTGCTAAAAATTTATGTTCCATAGCTTCGAGTTTCTTTTGCATTGCTGCCATTTCAGCTCTAACTCCTATGAAAACATCAAGTTGATGAATGCCACCCCTAGACGATGACTGGTTTACACACTTCCACTGTAAAGTTCTTTCAGCGAAATCTTCTAGAAATCTCCAGGCTTCACCATCATATTTATTCATGAAGGTGCTTTGACACATGGATTCAAGGGTCTGTTTTGTTATAGGATTAATGCCCTCATATATGATTCTGCACAGATCCCATCTAGGGATTCCATGATGAGGACATTGAACTAACAGATCCTTGAAGCGTTCAAAACACTTCGAGAATGGTTCATTTGGAAGCTGGGTAAATTGATTTATTTCGCTACGGACTCGAGCTGTCTTATGATTATGGTAGAATTTCTTTAGGAAAGCTGTTACAAATTCTCCCCAGTTCGAAATAGAATGTGCGGCTGTGTTATAATGCCACTTCTCGGATATATCACACAAAATGAATGGGAGAAGACGTAAACGCATAGCATTCACAGAAAGCTGTGAAGTACCCATCATAGCGCATACATTTTCAAATTTGGTAATAAAGACATATGCGCCTTCAGACTCGAGACCGTGATATTTTGGTAGAAGATTGATGTATTGTGGTTTGATTTCAAAATTGTCCCCATTGGCTGGTGGAATGGTGAGACAAGTCGAAAGAGGACATCGCATAGGGTAACATCTCTCTTGGAGAGAGATGCGGGGTGGATTCTGCGCACCTGCGGATGGTGGCAGAGTGGTGTTAAAGAAGTTCGATGGAGAACCGTCCATCGAAGTGGATGTGGTAATGGGTGAAGAAAAAGTAGACGTAGAAATACCGACTTCGGAGTCGATAGGAGGAACGCGGACAAGACGGGCACTAGAATCCCGTGTCCAGCCGAGTATGCACTAAATGGTTTAGCACAAGTGGTAGCGTTGTGTGATAATTAAGGATAAGATGAGTTGGAGTTTATTTTGAAAAAGACGGATTTTTGAAAAATTCACACAAACAATGCACAAGCAACCCTAATTCTAGTGGTTACCTAGGTCAAGTCTCTAGACCGCTCCTAGACTTCCAGAAGACAAGTCGCAAGATAGATTCTCTACTGCCTCTTTGCCCCTTCTGTGGCCAGGCAAGTGCCAGGTAAGTGGGAGGTTCTCCACCACGTAAGTAGTGGACCTAATTAAGTAACCATTTACCTTAGACACACTTGCCTTAGACACCACAAAAGAAACGCGGATAAGCAATAGATTACCCACAACCTCCTTCTGTCCTAAGTGAGCGCGACGGTCTTTAGAGTCTTGTCTAGATCTTTTTTAGTTAATGAGGGTGATGCAGATGCAAGTTTGTGATTTTTGGGGCTTAGGAAGGGGAATGAAATCCCCACGTAATCTGAATTTGGTCTTTGCCCCTTAATTTCCATATTAAAAATGCAAACAACCAAGATCAAACAAGCACAATTTTTCTTTTTAGCGGCGCTGCGAATTTTTGCAAAGAATCCTGCAGAAATTGGTTAATGGACAGAGCAGGGAGGAGATAAGAAAGTAAGAAATATACCTGAAAATTTTGGAACACTGAAACCTCAAGAACACCGCGGAACCGCCTCGAGATGCTACCTTTGGCCGCGGATGCGCGGTCTCGTGATTAGATCCCTGCATAAAAATTGGTACAGATGCTTCTGTTGCCTCACTGAGCTCCCTAAGATGCTCTGAAAATTTTTCCTCTCGCTCCACAGATTCCAGATCTCCTTGCAACAAAACACAATAAATCGTTAAGCGCTTGTACGAATTTTGATCTAAAAATTCTGATGGAATAATAAATTTTTCAACTCAAATTACAAAAACGAACAAATTAGCATACAATCCCCGGCAACGGCGCCATTTGATTGATCATTCTTCGTGTGTATGGAAAATGTTTCACAACCAAATAAATTTATACCGCAATCAATTAACGGTGTCGATTGTAGTTTCGTTAGCGAGAGCGGATCGTCCACTGAGAAAGTGTGATTTGTTCGAAATTGTTTTATTTGAGTTGAAAAGAAAAGATAAAAGAGAATGATTCAATATTTATGAAATTTAGTTTCAAGAATCATCAAGAAATAGATCTAAAATCAAGAAATGATAGAGATCGTGAAAATATCCAAATAGTTTGAATTATCAAGATTTGTAAAGTAGCTTGTAGGATCCGATTGAGTTAATAGCTAATGATGAATCTAATAATTCCCAATCTTATCTATTGAATATTCGTAGCTAGATTGATGATGATGATTGAGGATTAGAGATCAATTGAAGAAACTAGGGTTTCTCCTTCAATATCCCTTGTCTTTTCAATCATAATCATTCGGATCTAGCCTCTAGCAAAGAAAATCACCGATAGTTTGATCCCTAATTTGCAACGAAATAATCAAGAAGTTATTTCGCTCCAAATTAGGTCATCAATGATTCATTTTGCTAAGGTTCACAAATATCATAAGATTTAAGAATTAGTATAAAGATTTGATCTTCACTAGATCTATCAATTCTCTCGGATCCTCCACAAGCGGAGAATTTACTCACGCATCATCATAAAACAATCAAGAACGAAGAATATCATAATGCGAGAATGAATAGAAAGTGAGAATAAAGATTTTCACCTTTATTTAGATCTTCTTCAAATTACAACTCTCGCTCAAGTTTACAAGACTAGCTCTAGCTCACTCAATTGAGAAGGAATTTGGTGTCAATCTTTGCATGGCTCGATCGTTGTGAGTCGTGGATCGTCGTGGATCTCTTGCTCAGATGATGAACGGCGTTGCAAATAGAGGATCTTCGGTCTTCGCTCAATCTTTCTCTCAATGGATCTTGAGTTGGTTCAAGTTGTGTCACCCTAATTTTGTATTGATTGTTGAATCCCAATTCTTGAACAACCTTTGTAATGAAGCCCTAGGTGCCTTTTTATAATTTTCCCTTTAGCTTCTCCTAGAAGCTTGGTTTATCTTCTACTAGAAGCTAGGTTGTTATGAAGCTTGTATGAGAAGCTTGGTAGGTATGAAACTTGCACAAGAAGCTTGGCTGTTAGAAGGGAAGCTTCTGGAGATTTCTACACAATTCGAAGCGTCTTGGAGAGGTTTTTCTGTTGAGAAAAATCCACGTGGAGAATTTTCAGTCGCCGATGAGTCTGATCGGCCGCGAATCCACGGCGGATCGGCCTGACTCGACCGTGGATCCATGGCCATTTGATTGAGTCAGTGCATGAAACTTCCAGTGTTTATTTGTGTTGACTTTATGGCACTTTCCTGATGTCTGGAATATTTTTATACTTTCTTGTTTACTGCCAGATCACAAGTCTTGGACTTGACGTATTTTATCAGCATTTTTAGCAGTTCCGGCTCTTTTACCTGGAGAATTTCCTACATGCAATCTCGAAACAACGGTTGATATATACAGATCCATGCAAGTAGTAATAAACACTCAATTTCCCTTTAGAATGTCGATTATAACTATAACACAGTGTATTTGGTATTTTCTAGATGAATTCGTAATCTGTGTTATATTTACAATAAACACCTATATATGAATGATAAGAGTAGGGAAATTAACGTGTTGAGAATGCATTATTTTCGACTGATCAACATACCCCTTTTTTTTAATCTTCACCGCCGGTAGGACTTTGAATGCGGTCTCGCCGGTAGGACTTGGGAGAGATTGGGATCGTTTTACGCCCGTGGATTGTATACGGTTTTGCAGAATGTATGATCCAGACCGTAGGGCTGGATTTATTTCGGGACTTTGTTGGCATCTGCATCGCTGCACTGGAATATGGTACCAGGAGCGACTCATCATTCGCCGTTGGGGTATGGGATTTGGAATTTGGTTGGCGTCTGCATCGCTGCACTGGAATATGGTACCAGGAGCGACTCATCATTCGCCGTTGGGGCATTTCGAGATTTGAAATTTTGGTTGGCGTCTGCATCGCTGCACTGGAATATGGTACTAGGAGCGACTCATTATTCGCCGTTGGGGTATGGGATTTGGAATTTGGTTGGCATCTGTATCGCTGCACTGGAATATAGTACCAGGAGTGACTCATCATTCACCATTGGGGCATTTAGAGATTTGAAATTTTGGTTGGCGTCTGCATCGCTGCACTGGAATATGGTACCAGGAGCGACTCATCATTCGCCTTTTTTTCTTTTTTTTTGCACCGCGATTGCTCTATCATTTCAGCTTTTCTTACCGCGAAGGTCGCGATTGCCCTACCATTTCGGCTTTTTATTCACGGTTGCCCCATCATTTCGGTTTTATTTTTATTTTTACTCGTTGATTTTTATTGCGAGTTGCCCCATCATTTCGGCTTTTCTTTTATTTATTTATTTACACATTTTTTTACATCCCCAGTTTAACGACTTAGAGGTCGTTTATTCCCAGTTTAATGACATGGTGGTCAGTTGTTTTCAGAGAAAGGCAGATGTCTGAGAGAATCAGTTTCACGAAGAACTTCGGTCTCCGTTTGTATGAAATTGGCGGTTGCGGCTTGACTGTTTGTTAACACGCCTTTGGACAGTTCTATCTCTCCTGCATTGTATTGCATTTCGATCCAATCTTTGAAGACGAAGCAGTCCTCAATGGCATGACCTATCACTCTGTGATAGGGGCAGTATTTGGGGTCGTCGGTCATATTCGCTTCCTGCGGTCTTTTTGACTCTGGCAGTTGTAGACCGTTCCTCAGGGCGTCTTTGAATATTTTACGGATTCTGTCCCTTCTAAACAAATAGACCTTATCCAGCTTCTCTTTCAGTGGAGATCCTCCTCCCTCTTCGAACACTGGCTTCCGAGGCTGGTTGGCATTAGGCCCGCTCATCCCTAACTTATTTCAGTTAGCCGAAGTGTTGAAAGATTCGGAATCATCGGAGTTTCCGCCTTTGCGATTTTCGTCCTTTTGGTTTCTCTAGGACCTATTGTTATTTTGGGAATCCGAGGAGCACTCCTGCTTTGAGCGCTCCAGCATCTGAACTTTCCTGGTCAGCTCTTGGAATGTTTTGAGACCCGCGATACATAGAAACGGGGCCATCCAATTGTTGAGATTTCCGACAAGGAGATTGACAGATTGGTCCTGCTCTATCGGCGGTTCACATTTGACAGAGAGATTGCGCCATCGGGTTATAAAATCCGTGCTACTTTCGTTGTTCTCTGGCTTGGTCCTTACGAGCTCGGCAATGGTGATCTTATCACTGACGCTCATGAACCTCTGCCGAAACAGAGACTCCATTTGGACGAAAGTTGTGACGGAGCCATCCGGTATGCTCGCGTACCAGTCGAAAGCAACGTAGGCCAAGCTATTAACGAACTGGCGGAGGAGAAGCGCATCATTGCCCCCAGTATTCCCGCATGAGGCTTTAATGTGGGCGATGTGCTGATTCGCATTTCCTGTCCCATCGAATCTTCCAAATTTAGGGATGACATAGCCGCTAGGAAATTCTACCAGATCATACTGAGCAGGATATGGTCTCCCGCTACTGCTAACATCTTTTTGCGCTTCAGATTCGGCTACCAATGTTTTGACTTTGTTGGCAACCAAATCCATGATTTGATCTTGAGTAAGCGGCTACTGTCATCGGTAGCCAAGACATTTCCCGAGATAGGACGCGACTGACTTTCATGCGGTCCGTCCACCTTTGGGTTTAAGGGAATAGTCGTCGGCTGCCGCCTTGGGACACTGTCTCCCTGTTCATGAGCAGAGCCCTGCGCTTGATTGGGCGGCTGAGAGGCAAGTCGGGCCATGAGCTGCATCACGACATTCGTCAAGTCGTCAATTTTGGAGTAGAGTTTGGTCATCTCCTTGTCTTTGTTTCTGAGCTGCTTTCGGAGCTCTTGAAGCAGCTCTTACTCCGCGGTCCTGGGGCGGAAAGTCGGCTCTTTTTTGCTGTCCGAGCTTGACTCTACATGGACTGAGGGGTCTTTCTGCCTATCATCCTCATCGAGAGGGTTTTCATCATCCAGCGGAGGCGGCTTTTCTTAGGAAGCGACAACCACATTCAACCCAGATTAGATTTGAGTTGTGGTAGCCCCGTCCTTGCTCTTGCTGCGCGTGCCCACCATATAGATAGTGTGGACTATATATCCAGCCATTTCCTCATCTTTGGCGGGGTAGCCCTGTTCTTCGAACCTCATGAGGTTCAGCCTAGCAGGAGCCCTAGCCTTTTTTTTGGCTCTATATCTGAACCTTTTCTGCCTTAGCTTCTCAATTTTAAGGGCTTGACGGGCGTCTGTTTATTGGGAAGCCACCGTGAGTCGATTAGCTGGGAGTTTAGAGAAGACACCCGATCTAGCAGTTGTCAGGGGCATCGCCGGAGCTTGCTCAAGACTCCCTTTTGCTTTGTTGGTGTTGATGGACTTGCCCCCAGCCGGGGCCAAGGAGAGTCATTCAAACACCGACTTGCGTTTGAGTTAGGGCGCCTTTGAGACCACCACATTTGGCCTCTTGCCTTTCGAGACCTGTTTGTCTGTCACCGGGGCTTGAGAGCTGGGATGACGTTAGCTGACACGAACAGAATAGAGCCAAATGGTAGCGGCGTCTCCTCCCACTGTCGCCCGAGGCTGGCCGGAAGGACCGTCCTGACGTTCATCTTCATCGTGTAGGAGATGGGAGCTGTGCTGAGAGCTGAGCTCATCTTTGGAGACATCGTTGAGAAGTGATTTCTTGAAAACCTGCATGAAAGGGCATTATTTTAGTATAAATATCGATATGTATATTGATTGAGTTCGCATGAATGCTTAACCCAAAAAATATGGGAGGAGAGATAGGTCCCACCGGGCGTGCCAGAATCTGTAGGGTGTTTTTCGTCACCCCATTGAGATGGGAATACGCGTGCGCTTGTCAGGCGCATTACAGATTCCCCCTGCCTAGGGTAGGCTGGGGTTTAATGATTGTGGGGATTCGAATCTCCGGCAGCCGCGGACTAAGCTGCCGTTAATTACCGCCTCGCATTTGGAGCGAGAGAACTTCTGATTAACGGGTTAAACTGGTCATGCAAATTCAATGTGCAGTGTGTTGTGTTTTGAAGGGGTTTTGGATATATCGGGGGCTCCGCAGAGTTTTTATGGGGGTCCCGCTACCCGGATAGTAGGCTGGGGGTCAAAGAGGCTAGCAGCCCCCTTTCGGAGTGCGGGGCAGCGCCCCGTTAGAAATTTTTTTTAACAGGGGAGGTATTTTTAGTGTGGAGTATGTGTGTGTATGTATATATACATGTGTGTGTGTGTGTAAGGGAAAAAGGCATCCAAAGGATGCGTGGGAGAAAGCGCTCGGGCGCTAGCGTTTTAAGCGCTAGTGCTTTGGGCACTAGCGCCCCACGTGCCAGGCACGTGGGAGCTCGGACGCTAGCGCTTTGGGCCCTAGCGTCCCACGTACCAGGCACGTGGGCGTTCGGGCGCCAGCGCTTTGGGCGCAACAGCGCTGCGCTAGCGCTTTGGGAGGCAAAAGGGACTTAGTCCCTGCAATGGGAGTTGTACTCCCAGAAAAGAACACTTATTATTCTATATGTGTGTGTGTGTATATATATATGAGGAGTTAAACTCCTGGGATATTTTGAGGCTGATGAAGGCGCTTCTCCCCTTGAGCCTTGGATCTTCCCCAAAGCGGGGTTTCTGGAGATGGGTCTCCTTCTTCTTCCTGTCGTTTGGCCGGATCTTGGAAAAAGGGGGTGAGACTTAAAAATCTCCTCTTTTTGAGATCTAATGGAAGATCCAAGTTCCTCTTTGTGGGTTTTGTGGTGAAAAACTATTTAGTTTTGGAAAAGGAAAAGTAAAACTCTTAATTTAATTAAAAAGAAAGAAGAAGGTTTTAGAACCTTGAGGAAGGAGAAAGAGGCACAAGCCCTAATTTTTGGGGAATGAAAAGTATATCCTTTATTCATTATCATGTTGCCTTATATAGGTTTACACATTTACATATAGCCCCTTGGGCTTTACAAAATGGCATTTTGCCCATCCCATGTCTTATGTGCTATTTCTTTTTGCACATAAGCCATGGGCTTACAAAAATTTGGCTTTATGCCCATTTTGTTTACATTCATGCATAAAAACTTACATAAAAATTATTTATTACATGATTCTATTTTGGCATGCGGGTGGGCCGGCCGCATCATGTTTGGACTCGACCTGGGCAAGGGCCCACTTGGCTTGGGGTTGACTTTGACTTTGACTTGGTCAACCGGGGTGCAATTTTTGACTTCAACAGCCATATAAAAAGTGCTTAACACTTCACATACAGCCAAAACGGCTAGGTGCTTAGCACTGATTGGGCAGTGCCCAGCGCCGCACGTGCTCCTCACATGGGCGCCACAAAAATAATAAGAGTGCTTAGCACTCTATAAATAGCGAAAACGGCTAAGTGCTTAGCACTGATTGGCCAGCGCCCAGCGCCTCACGTGCTCCTCACATGGGCACCACAAAAATAATAAGAGTGATTAGCACTCTATAAAATGCCAAAACGGCTGAGTGCTTAGCACTGATTAAGCAGCGCCCAACGCCTCACGTGTTCCTCACGTGGGCACCATAAAAAAAAAGAAGAGAGAAAAATGCTTAGCACTTCATAAACAGCCAAAATGGCCGAGTGCTCAACGCTCATTGGGCAGCGCCCATAATTAAATGCTTCACATGACACCCATATGAGTGTCAGAGCATCAAGCAAGTGTTTAACACTTTTGCATAAAAAGAAAAGGGCTGAACAAACAGAACTATTGAAAAAGAAAAAGAGTAGGCGGACTAAGCCCAAATTGGCTAAGTCTCTGAAGTTTCTTGCAGCTGAGCCCAAATGCTCTTTTGATGGATCTTAAGTAAAAATGATCTTTAAAAACATTATTAAACCGACCTTAGTCTCAAACATGATTAATGATCTCTCATTGATGATATCCTAAATGATATTCATCCCATATCTCTTAAGGTAATCTTAGTCTCAAATATGACAAACGATTCTTAGGTCCACCACAACCTCTTTTCACCTTAAATATGGGATTTGGTTCAAGTGTACATATTTCCACGCCTCTGATATATATCTTTGTAATTCCTCAACGTCTTCAGAGAGGTGGCGGGTCCCGACAAGCAACAACTCCTTTCGTCATATATTGATGCACTTCCAAATTGACGTGCACACCTCAAATACTCGCCTCAAACATGGCGTTAATGGACCGAAATGTCCTTAAACTAACATTCGTCCTCAAAATAGGAATGTTGGACCGAAATGTCCCTAAACTAAAATTTTGCCTCAAACATGGCGATAATGGACCGTGATGTCCTTAAACTAAAATAATTGGGCCCAAATGCTCATATGTTTTAAGTCGATCTTAATCTAAAACCAGATTAACGGTCCTTAAATAAACCTAATCCCAAATCTAAAATATACGGATTTGGACTGATCCACGCCCTATGGGCGACGACATAAACTAGTCTCCGTATGCAATCCACGGGCAACCAAAACAAACAAAAACACACACGACACGAAGTGAACTTCTGGAGCAGGAGAAAGTAGTTATCGCAATGCGGTAACGTAATTAACTGCCGGGGCTTGCGCCTGCAGGAAAGAGTGTCCCCACAATCAAAAACCCCTCATAAAATGAGGGGGAATCTGATAAAGTCTGCTACAACGGTCATGTCTGTCCAAACCTCCGATATATGGTGTCATAAATCAACTTGGTATCTTCGGAGAGGTGAACGGATAAATCCAAATAGCATCTGCCCCCAAATTCAGGCAAGATGATCTATCCCAGTTTGGCTCTATTTTCGGCGATGAACAGATTCTGGCATACCCGATGGGACCTTTTCCTCTTTCCACTCCACACTTCGTGTGTCGTATTTCACAAACAAAATCACGGTTCGCTATGGTTGAGGTACTAAAATTTGGTGTCTTGCTCCTGTGCTGGAAAAAATCTATGGCTTCTAACTGCACCTCTTGCAGCAGCAACTCTCGCTCCACCCCAGCTGGAGGAGTGACCTACGGGCCTAACGCGGCCTCAATCTTTTCATGCCAGTGGGACAAGTTACACAAGCTACTACTGGGTTGTTCTTCGGGACTATGCTCCCACCAGTGAGTTTCGGTTCCTCAGCGCCGCAAGAGGAAGCTCCCAATAGGTCGGTCTTCGATCGACTAGCGACCACAACGGACCCTTTCAACGGGCCGTCCAAACCTGACGTCTCAGTCTTCAACAGGCTGGGCAAGAACCCAAACGGGCCTGCAAAGAGGCTCATGATATCTGAAGGGGATGCCCCAAAACGGATAGCCCTCTCATCTCCTGCTACGGGCGAAGCCATCAAAAACGCTTTCCCCATCAGAAGATCGATATTTGAAAGATTGGACGTTCCACCTCAAACTCTGCCAAGGACACCAGTCTTCAATAGGTTGACGCCAATATCATCCCCTCAGCAAAGCCAGGGGCACGAAGAAGCCGCTTCCAAATCTAAGGCGGTCCCATTTGCAAGACACGCTCGACGTCGCCATTGGCACCGAGTGAGAAAAGCCGGGGGTTACTCCCCCTCTGGACTTACCCTACCAGCTTTAATGGTGGAAGTTGATGCTGCTGTTCTAACTGGGAACAACTTTGATCTGCTCAGGAGGGTACGCAAGAACTCTCCAACGACGGTGCTAAAGAAATCGCCCCTACCTGCAGAGGCCACGGCGCAGGTAAAGATGGAGCGCCTCCATCAACGACTCTCTTCCCAAATTCCTAGGATCTAGCGAAAAGTCTAGAACTCCGTGATTGATCAAAACTACTCTCGTCGACCGAAGAAATCAAAGGCTCGGCAAGGGAAAGACCGTCCCTCTGTCATACAGCGAGGGACTTCTTCTACACAGGTGCCTGTTACTACGGCTCCTCCAACTTCGACCTCCCACAAAAGGATGAGGCCGGAGAAAATCCCACCGCCTGCGGCAAATTCCAAAAGCTATAGACCCAAACGCCTCAAGTCTGGGGGCATGATCGTACATATGGTCTGCATGGATTCCGATAAAGAATAAAGCCGTGCTTCCGTAGGACATCGACCGCAAACTCGGTCGCTGACAAAAACTTAGGAGCAACAACAAAAACTCCAGGAGATGCTGACCAACATGGCAGCATTTACCGAGCAGAAAGAAAGCCTGGACACAACAGCCGAACAGCGCCAGGAGCAGGAGACCGATACAGAGTTCCTACGAAAGGTGCTTGAAAAAATGACAAGGAAGCTGCTGAGCAGGCTGCTAACTTAAAGCAGATGGCTCTCTTGTTCCAGGATATGGTTGGAATGATGATGCAGCCAGAACCCCCAGCCAAGGATCCGCCGATAATCATCGAGGATGACAGAGGGGAAACATCAAACCCTCTTCCGGCTTTATCAACAGCCAAGGAGGAAACAATCTCCAAGGCTACTCTTGATGAACATATAGCTCAACAAATAAGAGCTCATCATGCAAATGAAGCGGCACGCCAAATCGTCATAACTAGGCGACCGTATCCAGGCTGGTATGACCAAATTAAATACCCGACGGGATATACGATCCTTAAGTTCCATGTGTACAAGGGGACAGGCAACCCACACCAGCACTTCGCGCAGTTCAGAGCTCTGTGTGGAAATACTGGAGGCGACAACAAACTGTTGCTCCGCCAGTTCGTTGGCAGCCGTCAGAGACGGGCTTTGAATGGTACTCGGAGCTCCAAAATGACTCTGTGAGAACATTCACAGAGATGGAACTGCTGTTCACACAGCGGCTCGCCAGCGCAAGCGAGCACACCCTGTTCACGGTAATAATCAATGCCAGGGTAAAGCCAGGAGAAACCTGGGTCCAATATGCGATCCAGTGGCGGAACCTATGGTCAAAGTGCGAACAACGCATCGATGAATCCCCCGCCGTGGCATGTTCATCGGGACCCTTGATCTTCAAACGACTGTGTCCCAGTTCATGACGATCTTCAAACCAACAACCTTCCAGGCTCTGATTGATAAACTGGCCCAAATGGATCAGATGGGCCACGAGCCTTCTTCCTCAAGTAAGGACCCCCGAAACGCCAAGGGTAAAGGGAAAGCGGCCTTCGTTGCCAACACTCAACAACAACCGAGTGACCCAAAACTGGCTGCTCGCCAAAACAACGCATGCCCACGTCTATCCCCGGAAGAAAGGCTAGGACACGCTTACTCATTTCCCCACGATAACACGAGGAGACTATTTGAGTTGGAAATGTGTAACAAACTCATCACATTGCCAGACCCACGGCGTCCACCGCAACCCGGCGACGTCAACAATCCAAACTACTGCTCCTATCACAGAATGGTAAGTCACCCAATTGAGAATTGCTATGTCTTCAAGAACTGGGTCGAGGACCAGTATTAACAGGGGAAGTTCATGCTGTTTGAGAATTGGAGGGTGAACCCACCACAGAAGCACACTCCCAAAAATGTGGATGCGCCGGGGGCATCATGCTCGCTCGTAGAAGAAACTCTATGGGAAGTCGTTCTTTCAGCTAAAACCAAAAGAATACTGAAGGATCTACAGGCATGTCCGGTGGAAAGGCCCACTTGAACTTGAAATCATCGAAGGGATGTTGAAACCGTGTCCCGTACCGAAGATTGTTGACAAAGGGAAAAATCCCCAAGTCAAGCCTTCAAAGTCTTCGAAGAAAAAGAAGAAGACCAAGAAGCCTGTGCAGTCTGCCGAGTATGAAGACAAGTGCACAGACTTGCAAAAGTATAATAATGCGCTGGAGGAGTACAACCAGAAGGCGAGGAAACCGATCACGCTCGAAGAGTTCCTCAAGCATATTCTTGAGAACGAAGATAGTGACAACGATGAGGAAAATGACTCATCAGAAGAAACCGAAGACTATGTAGCAAGTTGCCACATGGTCTCCCATTCGTTGTTAAATGATGAAGAAACTCCCACAGCGTCAGAAAACAATGCAGAAGAACTGGGGGCAGAATCGGCGCTAAAATCACCGGAACTGTCAGAAGACCCGATCGATAGGCTGTTAAACGAAGCCTTTCAAAAAAGCAAAGCTAACCGAGAACGCAAAACAACCATATACGAAAAGGCTAAACGTCAGCGTCAGGATGAAGAAGCTGCGGCAAGGTGGAGTCGTAAAGTACTCCAACCAAACCAAGGCATACCTGTGACAAATAAGAGCAGAATCAAGGCAGAGAAGCGGTTTGCCAAAGCCCTGTCAATAGGAATGAAGCTGCCACTTCTGATAGGAAACACTCCCGGGGTCATATGCCTTGACGGAGAAGTTTCACATCCAAACTACTGCCTATATCATCGAAGGGTTACCCACCCCACCGAAGAACACACTACCTTCAAGAAGTGGTAGTAAGGATATGTTGCTCATGAAAAACACTTCAAGAGGATGAAGTGCGAAGCTCGTTGAAGGCAAATGAGTGCGACAGATGTGCGTGAAAAAACGACTGGCAACTGTCATATGGTTGGTACCAGTTCAGAAAGGGAAAAACCCCAAGTTCTTACTTTTGGGAGCGATTCTGAGGACGAAATACCCCTCAGCCCTCTTTTCAAGACTCCACCTCCGAAAAAGAAGAGGAGGAGAAGAACTGCGAGAATATTCAGCTGCGTAACCGCACGCTGGGTGAAAAGAACCTCAAACCTACAAACAAAGGTTTGAGCAAAAAAGACAAAGGGAAAGAAAAAATCCCTGAGGAAATTGCCCTCGACGGTGGAGTGTCAAAGAGCTCGCTGCAAGGGACCCGTCTAGAAAAAATAAGGTGGATTACAATTTCCTAGCACATCTGAGAAAAATACCCTCACAGTTGAGCATATTGGATGCTTTCCTCTTATCCAAAGAGGCACGAGAGTCTCTGATCAAGGCATTACTAGAGTCCGATCAGTTCTAAACTTTCCTTACAGAAAAGAAGATGAAGGACGAGCTGGCAGAGGTTCACACAGCTGATATTACATTCAGCAATGAAGATCTCCTCCTCGGTACGTATGAACATAACCGCCCGTTATACATCACCGGGTACTGCCACGATATCAAAATAGGGAAAATCCTTGTAGACAACGGATCCTCCATCAACCTTCTCAACGTGAAAGTGCTGAAGGAGATTCGCATGAACGTTCGGCACTTCGCCCGAGACAAAATTACAATCTCCAGGTTCGACTTACAGTCGTCATGGACACTTGGGTCCGTAATACTGACGTTACTCTTCGGGTTGCTCGTCACTGACATCAAATTTCATGTCATTGATGCCAAGACTTGCTACAACGCTTTGCTCGGCAGGCCCTGGTTGCATGAGTATAATGCCATCCCTTCTACACAACATCAGTGTATGAAGTATTTCAAGGATGGCTCAGAATGCACCGCCATAGAGGAGCTAAATCTGTTCTCCGTAAATGAGGTCCGGAAATATGAAGATGCAAAGTACTTCCTACCAGACTTCGAAGATACAGAAAGGTGTCATAAGCAGGAGGATAAACAGAAGTCCGTCGCTACTATCCCGATCTTTGGGAGCAATTTCACGGAAGATGAAGAAATAGTCTACTCGGGGCAACCCCAGAAAGAAAACAACAGGCCGGGACCATCACCCCTATTCTGGTCTTTGGCAGCGACTCTGAGGACGAGGCCAACGCAGTGTTCTCCATCCGCCCGTCAGTGCAAACTCTCGACGAAACAGATCAGAGTTTGAAAATCACAATGGCTCCGCCTCAGCACTACAAGGAACTTGATGCGCTCGATACATACAGCGTACAAGAACTACAGACTTTCTAGGTCCCTCCCAAGCGAAGAGGTGAAAGGGCGATCCTCTTCTACCAATCTATGGAGACCAAAGTAGAAAAAGAAGTCTGGCATGGTGCCGATTTTGCACTCGACAGGCTTCAATCAATCCGTCTGCCAAGATACTACGCGGAGGGATTGAAAGGGCTGTTAAGATACCAAGGCGTACCCCTTGAACAAACTGGTCGACAAGCCCAATTCTACAAAAAGATTTGGGATATTCCCGGAACTCAGCGAAAGATGCTCAACGGGAAGATGGAGACAATTGGGCTCGGATACGTTCAGTCTAAGAAACAGGAGCAGATCTACAGCTGCCTCATCATAAACAGCTACCACGAAGGGGAAAACGCTCTTCCAAATGGCCATGATGTTGAAATAGAGCGAACTCCCGCTCTAAGAACGTTAAGTCCATCGCTCGAAGAACAAATAGAAAAGTTAATAAAAGAAACTTGTCAAAAGAGCCAAGACAATCACAGCCGCTAAATGGCCATTTATGAAAAGGCCAGGACGCAGCGCCTTAATCAACAATCGACGGAAAGGAAGACTATAATGCTCTTCATCCTCGGCCCGCTGTATATCCTCGCGAAAAGGGAAAATCCTGAAATAGAGGCAAAAATAGGGCAAAGAACGCATACAACGTTCGAAAACAACAAAGCGGATCCAAGAAGCCATGCAATCGAGAAAAGGTCGATTGGAACCCGTCCTTTATAAAGAAGATGGGTCGGGAATACTCTTTCCTTCAAGACAAGACAAGGAAAATATTCAATCTTGTCATGAATTAGCAAATGATGACACTTCCGGAGTCTCGGCATCCCGAACAAATAAATGAGGTCCATCATCCAGATTATTGCTCCTATCACCAAGTAATAGTTCATCCCCTTGAAAACTGCTTCACCTTCAAAGATTGGGTAGAAGACCAGTATCAGCAAGAAAGGTTTGCTTTATCCGACAGCTGGAGGATAACCCCGCCGCAAAAGCATGAGCCAAAGAGGATCTATACCATGAGGATGGGATCAGCTCAATATCAAGAACGGAAGCGAACTCGTACATGCCATATGATAACACTCTCAAAAGAGGGAGGGCACGAGATTATGGATAACCTCTACATGTGCTTCGCAAATGAATACGAGGACGAGGTGATCTCCGAGTTTCCACCAGCCCCAAAGGAGCTGGAAGATGGGATACACACCACGGCGGACAACCTAAGAAAAATTGACTTAGAGACAGAAAAAGAACTGAGGCCAATGTTCGTCAGTGAGCTACTATCTGAAAAACAGGTAGCTACGTTAGAGGACGTGCTCACGCAGTATAAAGACTGCTTCGCATGGAACTATGCAGAGATGCCAGGTCTAGATCCAAAAGTGGCGGTACACAAACATGCCATATCGCCGGACATAAAGCCAGTCAAACAGGATCCAAGAAGAATGCGGCTCGAACTTGAGATGGGTATCAACACGGAAGTCAATTAACTAATCGACTCCGGTTTCATCCAGGAAGTTCAATATCCCGACTGGATCACTAACATTGTTCCAGTGATGAGGAAGAATGGGATGGTGCGCATCTGCGTGGACTTTTGGGATCTTAACAAAGCTTGCCCGAAGAATGACTTCCTAGTACCTGTTACTGAGCTGATGATCGATAATGCATCTACCCATGAGGTCTTTTCCTTCATGGATGGATCTTCAGGATACAATCAAATAAAAATGCATCCTGAAGACCAAAAGCATACCGCCTTCTGGACCTCCCTGGGTATATTCTGCTATAAAGTGACGCCTTTCGGTTTGAAGAACGCTGGCGTTACCTACCAAAGGGCCATGACAAAGATCTTCGATGACCTTATCCATGAGATTGTCGAATGATACATTGACGACCTTGTGGTAAAGAGCAGATCTTACGAGAAGCATTGGGAACATCTAAAAATAGTGTTCCGACATTTTCGGAAGTATAATCTGAAGATGAATCCTCTAAAATGCGCGTTTGGAGTCTCCTCAGGAAAATTCCTAGGATTCATCATACGGCACCGGGGTATCGAAATCAATCCCTCAAAGATCAAGAGATTATGGAAATGCCCACGCCAAGAACTCTCAGACAATTGCGATCTCTTCAAGGAAAGCTCGCATATATCCGGCGGTTTATAGCCAACCTCTCCGGAAAATACCGTCCCTACAGTCATCTGATGAAGAAGGGGACCCCGTTCGTCTGGGATCGAAAGTGCAAAAATGCACTAGAAGAAATCAAGCAATACCTGCAAAATCCGCTGGTATTGGCCGTTTCGATTAAGGGAAAACCCCTTATCCTATATACAACAGTCCGTGAGGGTTCTCTAGGCGTGCTATGGGCACAAGAGAACGAGCAAGGAAAGGAGAGAGCTCTATACTATTTGAGTCGAGTTCTCCTGGGGGCAGAAAACAACTACTCCCCCATCGTAAAGTATTGCCTGGCACCGATCTTCGCTATAACGAAGATCAGACATTACGCCTTGGCACATAAGGTCCATCTCATATCAAAGGTGGATCTTCTCAAATATTTGATGTCAAGGGCCATACTAACAGGAAGGCTTGCCAAATGAGACCTCATCCTGATGGAGTTCTCGATAATGCATCGACCCCTCAAAGCAGTGAAAGGCCAAGCCATTGCCGACTTTCTCGCGGAGCATCCGATACCATCCGACTCCCCCTTAAATTGTGAGTTGCCGGATGAACATGCGTTTGACACAATCGAAGGAGAGAAGGAAGAAAATGATTCCCAATAGGAATTCTACTTCGATGGAGTATCTTCCATGAAGAAGCGAAAGCAAAATACCCTCATAATCAAAGCCGGGATGGGCCTTATCTTCGTGACTCCGCAATGAGGGATATTATGTTACACCCTCTCCTTAACGGAGCCAAGGACTAACAACGAAGCTGGATATAAAGCTTTGATAGCAGGTCTCGAGATCGCTTTCGACATGGGAATCAAAGACCTCCTCATATATGGAGACTCCCAGCTGATCGTTAGCCAAGTAAATGGCGACTATCAGACATGCAAGCCAGAGCTGATAAAGTATGGCGAAAGAGTGCAGCAACTGTTCACACAAATCCCCTCCTACATCCTGAAGAGTATACCGCGTGCAGAAAACAGCAAGGCGGATGCATTGTCCAAATTAGCTAAGGAACTGGCTGATGACGACCTCGATGATGTAAAGATCATTCTGCAAAGCCGCAGGGTTCTCACGCCAACAGATATATTTTCGGAAGATCTGATAGAGTCATCCGAAAGAAAAGAAACGACCGAACAGGCAGCCTCTCAAATAGAGGACGAAGAAAATGTCAAGGATTGGAGGGAAGTCTTCATAGACTATGTTTCCCCCCAATAATAGAAGAGCAAGGCTCTGTTCAAAATTTGAAAAGAGGCAGCGCCTCACGTACCTTGCACGAGGGCGCCAGCGCCGAGAGTTAAAAACTCTGAGGCAGCGCCTCACGTGCCTTGCACGAGGGCGCAAGCGCCGAGAGTTAAAAAACTCTGAGGCAGCGCCTTACGTGCCTTGCACGTGGGCGCCAGTGCCAAGAGTTAAAAACTCTGAGGCAGCGCCTCACATACCCCACACGAGGGCACCGGCGCCAGAACTAAAAGTTCTCTGCCGTTGGATCAAAGATCCAACAGAGATGATAAATCATCAAAATACAGAATTAAATTCTGTTAGGAAAATATTTCCCCAATCTTTCTAAACAAGAAAGATTACACTCTGTAAAACAGAGCACCGTTGGATTAAAGATCCAATGGTGATTAAAAAATCACCAAACTACAGAATAAGCTCTGTATGGGAAAATATTTCCCCAATCTTTCTAAACAAGAAAGATTACGCTCTGTAAAACAGAGCACCGTTGGATTAAAGATCCAATGGTGATTAAAAATCACGAAGCTACAGAATAAGATTTGTATGGAAAATATTTTCCCAATCTTGTTAAAAACAAGAAAAATATCTTCTGTAAAACAGAAGTCCTTGGATCAAAGATCCAACGGTGGGTAAAATCCCCAAATCAATTAAGAATCTCTCAATGAGAGATTTCTTTAACTAAATCAACAAACTTGCCTCCACTATATAAAGGCCCTAAGACTTCAAGTCTTGTACAGAAGAACCCCCCATAAACTTCAAGTTCAAAAAGGAAGAGAAAGTAAAAAAAAAAGCTTTAAGAGAGAAGAAAGAAAAAGAACCTTCTTCAAGTTAAATAAAGATAATAGAGATCGTAATATCCCATCTGCATATCCGAGGGTTTAACCCTCATAAAGAACATAGTTCTTTCCCCTGGATCCGAGATCCATGAGACAAGTCTCCCACAAATGAGAATTTAATTATCGTGGGGACGAATTTGTTCTTGGGGATCGAAGATCCAGGGGAGAACAGAGAATTGAACATTTTCAGAAAAATGCACAAAGAAAGAAACAGCGCCAAGCGCCTCACGTGCCCCTCACGTGGGCGCTGCTCAAATAAAAAGTGGTTAGCACTCAATAGTTGGCGCTCAGTGCCAAGCGCCTCACGTGCCCATCACGTGGGCACTGCCCAAATAAAGAGTGCTCGGCACTCAATGATTGGCGCTCAACGCCAAGCACCTCACGTTCCCATCACGTGGGCGCTGCTTAACATGAAGTGCTCTGCACTCATCTAACAGTACCTAGCGCCTAGCGCTAAACGCCTCACGTGTTCCGCACGTGGGCGCCATAAAGAGTGTTTAACACTCCATAAAAAACAAAAAAAAGGGATAAAGTAAAGGGTGAGCGTCAGAGCCCATATCAATGCTCAGCATTGTTTGCACAGAGAAGGGACTGAGCCCAAACAAGTGTTTAACATTTTATTCAAAGACTAAGTGGGCTGAGTCTAAGTTGACCAAAAGTCCCTAATTCAGATCAACCGAGCCCATGTGCTCACCATTTTCCAAATTGGTCTCAGTCCCAAACACGACTATTGATCTTCCAACGGACATTGGTTCAAGGGTACATCTCCTCACACCTCTAATAAATATCGTTGTAATTATTCAGTGTCTTCAGAGAGGTGGTGGGTCCTGATAACCAACAGCTCTTTAGTGTACTCCCAAATTGACGGGCACATCCCAATACGGACCGCAACGTCCTTAAACTAGCTATGGACCATAACGTCCTTAAACTACAATGGACCGCAATGTCTTTAAACTAACTATGGACCTTAACGTCCTTAAACTAAAACAATATAGAGTCCAAATGCTCTTCTGTTGGGTCTGAATGATCCCAAAAATCCTGTTGAGTAAATCTTAGTCTAAAATTAGACTAACGTATCCTCAGCAAACATTTAGATCTTAATCCTAAATGAGATTAACGATCCTTAAATCAAACCAAACCCAAATCTAAAAGAATACGGATTTGGACTAATCCACGCCCTACGGGCGACAACATAAATTAGTCTCCGTATACAATCCACGGGCAACCAAAAATAAAACAAACACACACGACACGAAGTGAACATCTGGAGCAGGAGAAAGTGGTTACCATGATGCGGTAACGTAATTAACTGCAGGGGCTTGCACCTGTAGGGAAGAGCGTCCCCACAATAAAAAAAACCCCTCACAACGAGGGGGAATCTGACGAAATCTGCTACAACCGCCGCATCCGTCCAAACCTCCGACATACGGTACCATAAATCAACTTGGCGCCTTCGGAGAGGTGGACGGATAAACCCAAATAGCATCTGCCCCCAAATTCAGGCAAGACGACCTACGCTGTTCCATCTCCCATTTTTGGCGGTAAACAGACTACTTCAAATTCCAACGAACGCCAAAAAATGCGCGTTTAGACATCAGCTCATGAAACGAGCTTTGTCTTTCGCCTTCGTCAATGATACTCTATATAAGAGATTGTTCGACTGTCTATAGCTAAGATGCCTGGGGCCGGAGGAAGCTAAGAAAGTTGGTCAAGAAATTCACGACGGACTCTGCGGTTCTCACTAAGCTGGGCTAAAGATGAAGCTGAAAACCAAAAGAATGGGTTACTATTGGCCTGCAATGATTCAGGACTGTCTCAAATATCCGAAGCAGTATCAGTCGTGCCAAATTCACAGGGACTTCATCCACTAACATCCAAATCCGCTACATCCAACAGTAGCTAACTGGCAGTTTGAAATGTGGGGAATCGATATAATTGGCCCCATTGAACCAGCATCGTCCAAAGGACATCAGTTTATATTGGCAACAACCGACTATTTCTCTAAGTGGGCAGAAGCAGTACCACTAAGGGAGGTGAAGACGGAGAATATCCTTCATTTCTTCAGGACACATGCCGTCTATCGCCGGCACTCCGCGACGAATTATCTCGGATAATAGCCCAGCTTATAGAAGTCATAAAATCAGCTGCTTCGCACAGCAACATAAAATAGATTGGAAATACTCTTCAGTCTATAATTCTCAGGCCAACGGTCTAGTTGAAGCTTTCAACAAAACCTTGACGAAAATTATAAAGAAAACAGTGTCCAGAAACAAAAAAGACTAGCATGAAAGGTTGCATGAAGCTCTCTGGGCATACCGAACAACGTTCAAAACGACTACGAATACAACACCATACATGTTGGTATTCGGCACGGAAGCAGTGCTTCCCCTGGAAATAGAACTCCCCTCTCTACGAGTAGCGGTTCGGTATGAGCTAACAGATGAAGAAAATGCTCATCTTCGGCTTGAGGAGATCGATGCCCTCGACGAAACGCGCATTATAGCACAGCAAAATTTGGAGGCTTATAAGGCGAGAATGACACGATCATACGAAAAAATGACCAGGCCGAGAACATTCCGCCAAGGCAATTCGTGCTAGTCGTCAAAAGAACCATGATCCCCAATCGTGCAAAACAGGAGAAATTCGAGCCGAACTTTGAAGGCCCGTACATCATAGATAAATTCTACCAAGGTAGAGCCTATCTGCTCATGGATATGCATGGCGAAAGACCCTTCCGGCTAATTAACGACCGATATCTTAAAAAATACTACGCATGACGAGTCACGACTTAGGTCTAAGATAGATGACGATGCTCGTGAGTCAGAACTTTGAGAATAGTGCACAAAAAAGCTCCGTCGCCCCAAAAATGATGACAAAGGACCGAGAAGTTCTTAAACTAATTATCTGCCTCAAATACAGCAACACCATCAGACCGAGAAGTTCCTAAACTAACAACGGACCGAAAAGTCCCTAAACTAAAATTTCGCCTCAAATATGGCGACATTGGACCAAAAAGTTCATAAACTAAAATTTCGCCTCAAACATGGCGGTAATGGACCGAAAAGTCCCTAAACAAAAATTTTGCCTCAAACATGGTGATAAAGGACCGAAAATCCCTAAAATAAAATGTCGCCTCAAACATGGCGATAATGGACCGGAACGTCCCTAAACTAGCGCATCGCCCCAAATACGGCGATCCAATCCCTTGAGATCTATATTGCAATTGATGTCTCAACAACGAGAGTTGCAACTCATGTCTTGCCGGCTACACAGCTACTTCAGTCATGAAGCCACTCCCAAGTCCCGCTGGCAAACAGATGGGTCACCTGCGACGAAACTACTTTCGAGAGTTCCATCGTTAAAAAAAGGTATGTCCACGAGCGAAATGTGCATGGATGAAAACCCGAAAGGGCGCCGTGAGTAAAAATAACAGGATTACCGGCGAGTTTATGAAAACTCGAAAGGGCGCAATCTCGTTTAAAAAAACGGTATGTCTACAAGCAAAATGGGCACGGTTGAAAACCCAAAAGGGTGCCGTGAGTAAAAACAGCAGGACTACCGACGAGCTTGTAAAAAGCTGGAAGGGAGCAGTCTCGTAAATAGAAAAGTACACTTGCAAGATCCTCACGACTCGTAAAGAGAATTCCCCCTATGAGACCTTCATGGCTCATAGGATTTAAAAGCCTTGAGCCAAAGGGATCTGAACCTGCTCTTAAGCCGTCATATCCCCCAAGTTGCCCTACAGGCGGTCCATATTGACCCTTGTATACAATCCAAGGGCACGAATAAATATTCCCTTACCAAGTTCTACCAATGGCAAGAAATGTTCCCACATGGTGAACGACACTTGTAAGTCCTCTCGACTTATAAGAAGAAAACACTTTTGGAAGATCCTTACGACTTAAAAAAGAAAATATCACTTAGGAATCCCCACGATTCCTAAGAAGAAAATACACTTACGAGATCTTCTCGACTCGCAATAGATGTAATTGAACATCAACTTTTATTTATTAACAATTCTTTACAAGTACAACTCGAAATGTAAATACATGAATAGAAAGCGATGTCTAAACAATGGCATAACTGAAATGAAAATATGTACAAGTGCCTACAGCTCTGGGTCAAAGGCTAACTGCTCCAAATCTTAAGTGATGGGCTCAATCTCCAGTGCGTCCGATCCACCTGACAACATTCCAAAGAAGAAGAGAAATAGGAATTTCGTCAGCGAACAATCGCTCGGTAAGTCCTAAATAAGGAAAGAAGTAGAATAGACAGAAAAGAGAGTATATCTAGTATGATGTTTGATTGTTGTGTTAACATAGTGTTTGTAGCTTGGTACAGAAGATGCCAATGTATACGAGAGGAGTCCAACTTACACTGTGGAATTTGGTAACCCGTAGTACAAGGCTCCGTCGAAAATACCACGGAACAACGGCATGGATGTAATTACGTCTTAAGTGACCATCTCGTGCCACCTTTAACATGTTCCGTACCAGTCTACCCCTTTATAAACCCCGTAATGTCTTATTGTATTGATTGTACTGATTGATTGGGTTGTCTTGTAGTAAATGGAAGACTTGCCGAAACCATGATATCAGTAAATGGAATGGATGGAAATGGATAGTCATGCAAACGGAGTATATCCATGGTTCGGTTCAGTCAATATAAATTGATATAGATTGAATAGACGGATTCATGGATTCATGTTGTATTGTAGTTTTATACTTGAATTATATTCAAGTCAGATTGATTATATTGAGACTCAGTCTGAGTCAGACACTTTGAAAAGAAATTGAAGTCCTGAATTAGTTTTGATATTATCGGTAACTGTTGCACATGGACGGCAGGATTTATGCCTTTTTCCAAGACAATTACCGTGTTGATAACACCGTTTGTTAGATTGTCTACCTTAGGCAAGCATCTATATTCTCTAGCTCCCTGAGGCTCAAAAGAATCGGTCCCGCTTAAACCTATATTTACTAGGGTCCTTATTGTAATTTAGTATAACTTGAGGGGATTTTATGTAAAAATAGTTTTGAGATATTTTCAAAATACACCTCAACTGTTTAATTATTGTCTTTAGGGTTTTCATAGATGTATATTTTATAAAACTGAAATTTCTAGTGAATAGAACCTAGTTTTCATTGTATATTGTATTTTATTGAAATATTGAAATTGTTTTGTATTGAAATAGTATTTTCATGTAATTGTGATTCTTGATTTAGAAAACATGGAATATTTGTATAATATATTTAAAATAGATCTTTTAATAATATTCATATATATATTTAATAAAAATAAATTTTATTTATTTTCTAGAAATCTCATTTTCTTAAAAATAGCATTAAAAATTCCATCGAGATAGAATGCTCCTTGCGGAGGACTGCATCTCGCTCTACTAGGTCCGAGGACGTGCGATAACCCACACCATCCCGATCGGGGTTCCCCAAAATGGATTGTAGAGACGTAATTGCAAGGAATTAGATCATACTTTTCTTAAAGAAAACGGTTTTATAATAGTTTAGGGTATTTTATTGTAATTCGTGATATTGCCAAAACATTCCCCAAAAGTAAATCTTGCTATGTCTAATATGTGTGTTTTGATGAGTTAGGTCCTTACCTCATGAGTTTTCTAAAGGTAATACAAGTATTATGTTGATTTGTGTCGAAAAATAAAGCATATGATATTTTACCGTAAAAATACGATAAAATTTGCATAAAAGATTATTTTGAGATGAAACTTGTTTTGATGTGTTATTTAATGTTTATTACACATTATATGAGAGTATGGTATTTATTGTTTAAGAAAAATAGACTTTTTAAAGAAAAACTGAATCGAAAGTCGGATTAACTTCGTTTCCGTCGTGTTTTGAAGAATGAAAGTTTTAGAATAGAATAAGAGAGGGGAAGAAGGAACTTACTGGCTATTGAGAAATAAGAGAGGTAGGGGAAGACTAGGGAAGCGTCGGAGCGTCGTTTTATCGCCGGAATCTTCTTGGAACGTCGCCGGAACTTCACCCTTTGCTAACTCCACTTGCACACTATAAGGACTTGAGAATTTTGTGAGGAAATTCTCAATGAGGAGGGGTGAAATATGGTGTGGTATTTATAGGGAAAATTAGGATTTATAAAGTTAAAGAATGCTTTAAAATTTGCATTAAAAATTGGATTAAAGGGGCATTTTAATTCTCTGGAAAATGTGCAGAGAAAACAAACAGTCTAGGAGAAGTGGGGTAGGCCAAAAGGTGCAGGGGGAAAATGGAAGCATTCCCTATGGGGGGCCCGGCGATGCCGGTCCCCAATGTAATCGTCGCCGGTCATTTTCCGAAGGTAGGGGCTAGGATTGAATACACGTGTCCAAGTCTGTGTGTGCAACATTTTCCACATGTTTGTTTTATTTGTGACTCTTCATTTTACGTGTAGTGCACGTGCAAACCCTTGGGCTTCTAAAAGATTAAAAGAAAAATAAATAAAAAGATAATGTGGCTGGGGGGATTCGATCATAGGGGCTACGTCACAGCAGTACAAGGCTTTACCAATGAGCTACAAGTGTTTTCTTGCTGTTCAAAAGCAAATTAAATTTATAACTTGTGCTCGGGATAAGGTATTCCTTCTGTATTTTTGAAAAAAATTGTACAGAAAGTATAGGGTTGTTACATACAGTGGCAGCCGTAAGGTCACTATTTGAATCAGAGACGGTAGGGCTAGAGAGGTCGATGTATGAAGCGAAAAGGAAGGAGAATTTGGTTTTTTATGGTGACTACATTGAGAAACTATAAAACGAGATAGTTATTGATAAAGAAGAGAATGAGAATGGCAAGTTTGTCGTTGAAGAATGGAATCTTTTTTGAAGATAGATGATAAATTATCTAAATTTCTATTAATGATTTCGCTTGGTTGTAGAGTTGTTAGTGTGTATGTGCTTTGTGTATTTTGTTTCAATTTATGATTTCGGTTGTCGGGGGTATGGTTTCTATCCCATTAAGAATACACTCATTCACTTGTGTTTTCATCCGTTTCGAGAAAATTTTGGCAGCACCTCTCCACTGTTCTCCAAATACACTGTAAAAGAAAAGATGATCATTTCAATCTGTCAAACGGCATTGAAACAAACATCTAATCTATCGTTGTACATGGAGAACCAGCGAAAAGGTACCGATGTAACACCCCAGTGAATGTATACGCTATTTTTGGGGTATTTCAGATCTTGCGACGGTTTCCTTGATTATTATTGTTTTTGGATGCGGATAGTGCATTTGGTAACTGTGGTTAATATCCGACCGACCCGCAGGCCTGAAACCTATTATGGTTTAAGATTACATCATATATGTACTAGTATAAAGGATCCATGCACATCTAAATTCTATACACTCATGATATATATTCGTATCCACATATCTTTTAAATAATACAAATTATAACCAGATAATAATTTTTGATATCTAGTATTGCATGTTATCATACCCCATATCATATGGTTGCATCCATATATCGTATTCATGTCCAAATTGCTAAAACAGACTCGTTTGGATCGCTACGCATATTTACGTATATCCGTATTTGGCGTATGCATTTTTATTAACCGGATATCGCATTATGGTTTTAACTTATATGTATATTCTCCATATTTTAAAACTAGATTTTTAGAAAGAACCCGGATAATATTTGGAGTAATTTAATATTAGCTGTTTAAACCCAGAAAATATATTATAATATTTATATAAAACCTAATACTAACAAACAGTTTATAATATATAATATATCTCATTATATTACTTTCTCTCTCTCTCTCTCTCTCTCTCTCAGGATCCCTCTCTCTCTCTTCTCGCACGCTCTCTCTCTCCATATCCTTTCTCTCTCTCTAAATATATATTATAAATTTTTATAACCTAATACTTAAACCTCACATTCTCCTCAGTCCTCTGTCCCCAGAACTCAACACCAGAGCCCAACACAATAGCAACCATCATCTTTCTTTATGTTCTTTCTTGATCGGTTCTTGATCGTCTCGTCGGAGTCGCACGATTCGCAGACGATCCGAACGACCCAGTTATCGTCGTCGTCCAGCATAGTCATCACGTCACGTCATTGATCTGCCAGGTCCAGTCCTGCATGCGTGGGTTGCATCGCAACATGATTTTTCGACATCGGACGTAGCATCCGTATCTCGACGTGAGAACCGATCAGGCAAGTTTAACTTGCAACATGCTATGTTATATTATATCAATATCTATATGAATAAAAATAGCACATGTCTTTTATTATTCACTAACTACTACCGATTTACAGTTTTACGATATCCGTTCATATCCGTACTGATAATCTCATACCTAGCTGCATGTCGGAACATCATGATATCATTATACTACTACATTAGTACAACATGCTATCTAGTTTGCATCATACTTGGTAATGGATATTTAATGGTTATTACAGATAGATACATATGCATCCTGGTATCAATTATATTTACCGTGTTCCAGTATCGAGTGCAGTTTCACATTGGGTATATATTTGATTAATATGCATCACATGACATGTGCATGACACACTACTTGACTTGTTACTTTGATCTTGTTATTAATGCCGACAATCTTGACGTGTTGTCCTAACAGACGTAACTTGTTGTCTGCATAGACAAAACCTATACCTGCTTGATCCTGTGTTGGCATTAGATTCATATCATAAATACCTGACTTGAACACATAACCTGGGGAGTAAGGGGAAATCAATAATGAAACCTGACTTGTAACTCAATAGTTCGATGCTTAAACTGATCAGTCTTTACAGGCTAAACCAGCCCCGAGATGATGCTGCTGACATCATTCGTTTGTACATGTTACCTGTTAACTGCCTAGCGGCACGTCTCGGATTCAGCCCGAGAGTCTTGACCGTGGTCTCGGGCACGCACGAGATACTATTGAGTTACATTGACGATTCCATTAAATTGATTTCAAAGACTTTTAGAATAGATAACCTAGAAGGACAGTTTTAGAATACACATCACACACCCATACATACACATACCTCACTGTTTCATATCTGTGTTATTCATTTATATTCATATTTACTTATATCGTTATATCTTGGTTATCACTGTTATTTGATATTATGACGCACCGACGTCTGGGTTTTGCATGGCCCAGTTCCTTTACCTTTATCGCAGGCAAATCAGGAGTACTTTAGCCTCAAGCCGAGCAATAAGAAATTGAACGTGTTTTATTATAGATGTTTAGTTTTGTTTATTTCCGTAGTTTTATTTCTTTGATGTGAGCCCATATTGGGATATGTTTCAGATGTTGTTTATTGGAGATTGATTTGTTTCCGCTTATGTATCTTCTTGACTCTATTTACTGTGGCAAATGGACATGTACTAGATAGATTTTATATTTTACTGTTCTTGATATCCTATAGACAACGGTAATGTGACTGTGGAGGGATGATTCCTAACCACAAGTAGCATGATTGGCTCTGTCACGTATCGTAGTCTGCGCATTTTGGGAAGCAGGGAGTGACAACCGACGAAATATCTCGAAACGAATGAAAAAACAAGTGAATGCAGGTGTCTGCTTTATACATTCCTAATTTGTCCACTCGAGACAAATCTATCGATTATCATATGATTAAATATTAATTCTCATCACAAAGACTACGCGACGGTTGTTAGAAACCGAATGATACCGTTTGATATTTAACAACCTTCGTGTAGTTCTATGTCACGATAAATATCGAACGTATGTTAACCGATAGATGGGGACTAAGTCGTGCTTTGATTTTCAGATTTGACTATCGATGAGAATATGAAATTTTCATACTATCATCGAGTATCATATATACACTTAGTGTAAAATTTAACTTGAATTGGTTTTACTTTTATGTTTCAATTTCAAGGGTTTGAAAGTTTTTAGGTTAGGGTAAAGTTTTAAACGTTTCGGGTTTTCTTAATGAAGTTTAAGATTTTTGGATTTAGGGTTTGATGTTAAATTTGGGTTTTAAACTAGTAGGGTTTAGGGTTTGATGTTAAATTTGGTTTTACTGTTTACGTTTAAGATTTTTTGGATTTAGGGTTTGATGTTAAATTTAGTTTAGGGTAAAGTTTTTAACGTTTCGGGTTTTCTTAGTGAAGTAAACCAACAACAACGACAAAAATAACAAAAACAACAACAATGACAACAAACAACAAACAAAAAACACCAATTGAATCATGCTAAATCACGGTCCCAATATAGATTTTAACTTGGCTTAAATGGTGTGTGAAGTTAAACATATTTTGTGCGTAAAATCTAATTTGATTTTGAAACAGATAAGCTTCAAAATATCCCTCGACCTCCCAACCCCACCTCTGTCCCCTTATTCTCCTCCTCCTCAGCGGCCCAGCCCCATTCGCCAAACAACCACCACCACAAATCATCTTCGTCTTTTTCTCATCTAAACTTTTCCTATCACCCAACCTACCATGTCCCCGACTTTCCGGCCCCTCCCCTTTTCCCCTCACCCGACCCACCACTTCAACCACCACCACCCACTTCTCCCTACCACCCCTACCACCCCTACCCACCACCACCACCTTTCCTTTTCCCCTCACCCGACCCACCACCACAACCACCACCACCCACGTCTTCCTACCACCTGTACCACCATAACCACCTTCTCCCCCTTCCCCCTCACTTGACCCACCACCACTCCCCTAAATTAAAGCCCCTTCACCCAATTAAAGCCCCAATCAAGCGAATTTTTAAAATTGAAATAAAAATTGTACCTGGGGTCGATCGGCGCTGGAGCGGCGACAGCTTTGAGAGAGCTCGGTGATGGCCATCGGCGCTGCAGGTGGCTCTGAAGACGATTGAGAACAGCTATATGGAGCTCGACGGTGATGGAGAATGGCGGCGATGATGAAGCTCGATGTCGGCGTGATGATGCTCAATAACGGTAATTCCTTCGATCGTGATACGTGGTGGATGACGGGTCACATGCGTAAACCAGTTAGGCCCCTAAGGGCCATGGACGGGGAACCAGTGTGCTACAACGGGGGCTTCCCTCAAACCCTGTCTCCGAGGTTTCACCCCATTCCTTTCCACCGAGCACCTCAGCAGCCAAGCCAAGTGTCCCTTTGCTCTACTCCGAGCTATCATAGGCCCGAGCCTCCTCGGCCCTCCCAGCTCGTCTCCGGGTTACCGCACAACCAAGATACCTCGGCTCTCCCGCTCGTCCGCGAGCTCTCCCGCCGAGGTCATCTTCCTCGGTCTCATCGACCGACCAATGGCACCGCTGACAGGCGCAACCGCCATCCTACGAATCTCGCCATGCGCGAGATATCCGCCGGCCACATCCCACGTTCCACACCATCACGATCCCCATTAACGAGCCTGTCTCGCCATTAATAAGAGATCCCGCTCATCACACGGGCGTGACGTCGGAAGCGTAACAGCCGGCGTGATTCTCGCGCCAGCCCTGCCTGCTGCCACCGCTATATAAACCCCTTCTTCAGACGGTTCAAGTAAGCCATTTTGACTCCACTAAGCCGTTACTCTGCTCGGATCTCTAGACTAACTTGATCGTCGGAGGGTCCTCTGTGGTACAACCACCCCGGGACTTCCTTGCAGGTAACTCGAAAACCACAACCTCAACCCAATGAGATCCACACGCTTCAGGAGCGATAGCCTCCAGATCCAATCTTAGCCACCCATCGTAGCCATCAGCAGATCAACGGGAAGCAACATCTGAAGGAGATTTCAGCCTCCATCAGTTGGCGCCGTCTGTGGGAACTTGATTCCATAAAAACAAAAGTTCATCTTCCGATCTCAACCTAATGGCGAGCGATCATCGAGACGATTCAAGCACTAGCTGCCGCCTCCCCCATAACGGGGGTGCGGACGCATTTCCTCCTCCGAACACCATCAACGCCTTAGACGCCCGGATAGATCGACTCGCATCCATGGTGGATGCGCTCTCCTTGTCCAAACGGCGGGACAATCTCCCCTGGTCGTTGCTCCCCAGCCTCGGGACTGGAACCCCTACAGAGGAAAAGAAGACTCTGCTCGCATTGGCGCTGCCGACCACCTCCTTGCTGTCCCCCACAGCCGCAGGTCCCCCGGGCCGACATATTCGATGACCTGGTGGGCACCGCAAATCTCGACTCCTGGGTCTTACGCCAGAGAGCTTCGCCCCGAGTCTCGTCGCACCCATGTTCCCCTCGAGGCGGTGACGGTCAGCTCGCCTGCTCCCAAGCATGACCGGCACCCCCTCCCTCAACGGGGTCGCACACACGAGACTCGCCACAGCAGCTCAAAAAAGCCCTCGCAAAGAGGCAACTGAGCAGCTTCACTGCTCGGTCCGTCCTTAGCTGTCCTCGTATGGCCTCTCCAGCGTTAAGGATCTAAGTCCTCACTAAGAGGCAGCCGAGCAGCTACCCTGCTCAGCTATCCCTGGCCGGTAGCTCCCTACAATGCCAGGGATCAAAGCCCTCACCAAGAGGCAGCCGAGCGGCTACCCTTCTCAGCTATCACTGGCCGGTAGTTCCCTACCTCGCAACGCCAGGGATCAAAGCCCTCACCAAGAGGCAGCCGAGCAGCTACCGTGCTCGACTATCCCTGGCCGATAGCTCCCTACCTCGCAACGCCAGGGATCAAAGTGTAAGTCTACGGTAGCGCCCCGACCGTCTTTCCGAGGCAAAAATGCGGAAATGACAACTTTTTTTAAACTAGAAACCGACGCTGTCGTATACTTAAAATCCGGATCGTAACCATTAACCTACAACTAGCTATCTAGAGAGAGGGTTGGAAAGCTATACCTATCGATCCGTGTCCTTCGGTCTTTAGCCACCATCCCAAGCTCCCCGCGGCAACTCCGGTCTCGATCTCCTCGTCGGAAAAGGCACCACATCTACGAGTCTTTTTACGGGCTCCCGCTTCATCCGAAGCAACTCGGGAATGAAGTTTGCTAGCCGGCGTGTCCAAGGTGTTGTAAAGAATGTTTGTGATCACTTTTTCTCTTGGATCCATTAATTGGAGGTTAGAGGTGTTGCCATTAATGGAGATTTGAGCTAGAGAAGAAAGAGGAAGAAGAATTAGTTTCCTCTCTCTTTTCTTTTGTGATATGTGTGTGATAAAATGAGAGAGAGTGAGAAGAATAATATGAGAGCTTACCCCTTCATGGCAGCCCCTCTCTCTCTCCTCTTATTATATCAACATAAATCAAGCTCATAATGTGACATTTACACACTAAAAGAGACTATGAGTCACCATATATGTCCATGTCACATTTAAAGCATCTCATGATGAATTCTAGCTCATAATTTCCATTTACAAACATTAATCCAAATGTTCGCAATAATAAAAAGATACGACAACATCTAAAGTAAACTCGTGACGGATCACAAGGATACCCCTCACCTGTATATACATACCTGCATCCGCATTCCGACCGAATACGAATGCGATGAGACTAAACTAATCTAACAAATCTAATGCTAGGATCTGGCTTAAACCAAAGCCCACTAGTATGATCCGTCCGATCATGATCCGTGCAATACCGCACGTATATGATCGAACCCTGCATATATCATACGGCCTCTACAACGTTTCGCCCGAAACATGAGAAACTGTCTGTGGGGGACTCTAAAGACTCGTCAATACTTTGGCTGTGGATTTAACCACTAGCACGTCAGAGGTACTAGCTGTACGTAACGGGCTACCAGGTATTGACCAAAAGGGAGGTCGATGAGCGAACTCATCCTGACATCCTACTGAGCCTGTCAGTGACAATATCCGTACAGTCCGGTCCGTTCGTCTATGAGCATCACATGGCGGGCCTAGGGGGTTGGTAAAAGTCAGACCCCCAAAAGCGGTACAAGTCGTGTCGGAGTGTAGCCCAGAACACCCTGAGATACTATTGGAATACCTACTAGTAAATCTCCTGCCTTGGCCAAGGACTTCGTGTAATGGCTCTCCTAGACACAGCGCGATCTCACCCCCAATACCGGGAGAGACGAAACCCCTGCCGATCCGCTCACTGCCTCCACGTGGCTAGGGACTGTACCCAACTAAAACATGTTTGCACGACTCCTTTGAGCCATGGTAGGGTAGTAACCAAAGCACAGTGGGAACTCACACGAGACAAATGACGATCTCAGGTCGATGAACTAACCTGTACACATGTCACCAGGGAACTGCTATCTGACGTCAGGTATAATACCAACTAGCATGTTCCCGGCGAGTCCTGTCCGGTGTACTCATAACCCAATGAGCACCTGTATACATCTTAGGTGAACCAATTGACACCAATGGCTTGTGAGACCGGCCACCACCCCTCGTCGGGGCCTCGACTATATACACCAGTCTACTCCGGAGTATCGATGCCCTGTCTCGAAAACTCCCACGACTAGGGACCTTTTAAGGATGTGCTTATAGACCCCAGCTCCCACGTATATGATCGCCATCATACTGCTGGCAGTCAAGAAAGAATCCTAAGGGCTCTATCAATGTGTAATAGTGACCTGTAAGGTCACCTAAAGCAGTACACGATGATAAAGACAAACCAGATAGTATACAAACCTCTCGAGTAAGATTGTCCTACCGGTATAGGTCCTCCCTCAATCATTGTAATCATATGCCTGCGATCCAATAATTGACTCTGAGGGCACTATATCCAACAATCTCCCACTTGCACTCAAGGATAATTATTGCGATGTCGCATACTCACAGGCCGTGTGATACCGAACACCCAACTCCTCTACTGATCAGTCTTACAAAACCCGTTTGTGAAACTATTGCATTCGAGGAATAGCCTCAGTGAGTGGATCCGCCCTGATGTTTCTTTCTATGTCTCTCTTAATCTCTAGTTCGCGGAGAAAGCCATCTCCTGAAATGAGCAATACCTGTCTTAGAATATGTCTGGATATCTGATGGGACCTAGTTCATAAATGAATTCCAAATCCAAACTTCTTAGACTGTATCGTCAACTGAATTTAATCAATATCCTGCGCCACACCTCCCTCAGTATCTGCTTGGACCTCCTGTCCAAAATACTGCCCCTCGTCAGAGGGAAAACTATAACTCTGACAGTCACTCTGTCATCCAGGTCACCTTGGAAGCCTGGAATGATAACCGTCTCCCGAAGAAGGCTGCCGTTATCAAATCCCTAGAATATCCACTTATGTTCTAAAACTGCTTCCGATCGTTTCTCCAGGATTGGATTAATACTAACTTATTGTATCTAGTGCAAAAACAACGTCTGGTGTGGTAATTTACATCTCATGATTGACTCAATTGCCTAAGCAAGTGATCTGCCAATCATGCACATCTCTCTCCCCTTTAGTCTTTAAGACGCCTTTAGAGAGGGTGGCTCCATCACCTGCAGGTACACTACCCTGCCAGGAGTCGTCCATTCTAAAACACCTTTAGAATGCTGTTTGAGTACCCAGATTAGGAAACTACCCAAATCTAGATCTAAAACCATAGATTTACTAACCAGAACATCTGATATAATATCCATATCCTATGTGGAGAAACCACTGTGTGACAACCAAAGTATAACCGATCGTAGTATAGGAATTTCACTTCCTACTCTGTGTATGTCATCCAAATACCAGGACATCACACCCTACTACCTTCTTAACAGATCCATCCCCTATTCTGATGAAATCAAACCTATGACTGTCACATCAGAAATAGATGATCTATCTCCGCTATATCTGCTTTAGTCCAAAAATAGACATTAGCTACTTGTCCACTATGCTTCCGCTGCTCCCACTGACTACGACAACCCTTTGGCAGAGTCATATACACGTACGCTTTTAAAGCCAGTTCAGAACGACGCTATACTCATCCTCTTGCCAGGTCTCATAGTTTGGAACAACAGCAACGGCAAGTCTGGGTAAACAAGAACCTCCCTGTCACCATCTTTGAGCATACCGAAGTATCTCTCGAGTGCCTGAGGTTACCCATCATATCTGCGGAGTGGCCAATAGAATGTCAATCCAGATTGAATCTTTAGGTCCTATTAAATTTTCAGTAATCGTTTGCGGTTCTGGAATCATTTCCAGTTCTACCATACTCCCACTACTGTTTTCTGAAAAAATCCATTTTACTAAAACTGTGGCGAGTCAAGAACAATATCACTATTGATCTTCCAGATGGTAGAAAGTCAACCTTCGTCATAGCCCGGGTCAACCTATAAACAACCATTACAGAAACGTGCCTTGAGTTATCCAGAGTCTGGTTTTAAGCATAAACCGGACAACTCCCCGTACCTTAACATTGTTAAGATATGAACTATTCTATATCCAATATAGAAAAAGAGGCACTGATTTAATTGGAACCAGATTCAAATCATGCAGCTATCTCCAGTGCATGTCATCCAAATGGAAGGAGGCCGATCAGCGTTACTCAACTTAGGAATGCATCCAGATATGAGTAACCTTAAAGAGAAGCAAGTTCTTATAATCATTACTATCACCTGAATACTATACACAAGTATCTACATCTTCGATCACCTTGAAGAATCCTGATACTTGCAACACCCGGTTCTCTACTTTATTCTTATACCTATAACTTCTCAAAACTTAGACCTTGCATTTCTACGAAACACATGTCTAAGAACTAGAGAAGTCACAAGTAAACAGAATATAGTACGAGTACCAACCCCTCTGTCCTCATGAACACTAGACAACATACAATACTCTTTATAAGTCCCATGAGTCTAATAACTCATTCCCCGTGTGTCATAGGTTGAAAACTGTACTTATGGTTAAGAAGAATTACACCGCTGTTTAATACTCCTTACCTAACCATCCACTGATATAGGTAAATGTTATAGACATAATTTCAAAAAGTTATATCTCACTTTATAAAAATAAACGTACAGATATATCAATTTGAAATTGGTGCACAACAACGGATATTCAAAACCAAATATTTGCCGTCCGGCAAACAACCCAGGCGATTTCCTCAAATATCACCAATTACAACGAATCCCGATATAATGAAGATGATCACCCAATTCCCAACAACTTACTCCCACTCATCATCTGTAAAACCATACAGATGTAAGAATCAAACCTGGTAAATACATACCCTGGAGTAAGGACTAATTGGGAAATCAGTTTTCTTTTAACAATACACAGTGAAACTGAAACATATAAATGTTTCGCAGGGGTATCCGGGTATTCTTAGTAATGCCTCTTCCATTATCAGATTCACAACTATAACCGTATATTTCTTTGTCATCTCTTCAAATCCCTTTATATGTCTTTAGTCATTACCTTCTGTACACCCCTTTAGGCTAAATAGTTTTCTTCCTTCCCTACCGTTCGGAACCAGCCTATGGTTTGGAAGAAGACTATCCATTAAGCGTAATAGGTGTACTGTCCTAATCTTAGGAGCACTCGTAACCTGAGAGAAGGTGAAGATAAAAGACAACTAAATAAACCTTATTCCTATTTCTTCTGATCCAGAATCCATCCCCAAACTGGAACAAGTTCCTTCGAGTTCGTATATAACCATACGATGGAGTATCCAAATAACTGTGGATCTTCGTAGCAATACGGAGTGTCCTGGAGAAATACAAAGATGAAATAGGAGTGGCGATGAAATACTTGGTTTGGTCGTGAATAGCAGTCGTAGTTTACTTTGCCCTCTTTCTAATCCCTTTATTTGTCTTAACTTATTACCTTCTGTACACCATCGTTAGGCTAATTGGTTTTCTTCATTCCCCACCGTTCGGCACCTACCTATGGTTTGGAAGAAGACTATCCAATTAGCGTAATAGTTGTACCCTCCTAATCCAAGGAGCACTCGAAACCTGAGAGAAGGTAAAAGGAAAAGACAACCGAATAGTCCTATTCATTTTCTCCAGAACCGGAAACCATCCTCGAATTTGGAACAAGTTCCTTCGAGTTCGTATATAACCATACGATGGTTTTATCCAATGGAAGTGGATGTTCGTAGTAATACGGGGTGTTCTGGAGAAAAAAGGGTAAAAGTAGGTGTGGCAATGAGGTATGCAACTCTGACAATCCAAAAGCCAGTGTTTTAAGAAGGTTCGGTTAACTTGGTCACTGAGTCATAGTCTAGGGTCAGGCCATGGTCGCTGCCAAAGAGAGAGAGAAAAGAAACACTCTGCGTGCACTCTAACCTAGATCAGAATGGTTATCAATTTATCTAATCAGGAAACCTCCCATTGTAACCTCAAATTCTCCTCCAAACCTGAAAGAAGAAATAGTCGGATCACCCGAGCAGTAAACTAACTCATCAGTGGGAATCGGGATCCAACTATCATCGCATGATAATGTGATGGAATCCACTTACGTTATCACACTCCAGAAGGTATGCGCATATCTGGCAAGTTTCAGTTTCTTTAGAAACTCCCGATGTGATTTTTACCCCATGCTCTTATGACCTTGACTTTGGCCAATAAATCATAAGTCACATGTCAAGTTCTACCCATCATTATCCAGGTTAATTTGAACCTACCCGTACCTACCCTTGACTTTGGCCAACAAAGTAGTACGACTGTCCCAAACCAACGCATCTATCTATGCATCAGAAAAGTAACAAAGTTATCCGGTTCCTTCAACGATATCAAGTTCATTAACGTATGGGGAAAGAGCCGAGATCCCTTCATCGGGTAGCACTTAGTTTCGCCAAAATACCTACTAACGTATGGGGAAAGAGCCGAGATCCCTTCATCGGGTAGCACTTAGTTTCGCCAAAATACCTACCCGTCTGAAATGACGGAGGGCTACGAATGATTTTTGGCGAAAAACCTTTAACGTAATGAACTTGATATCGTTGAAGGAACCGGATAACTTTTTATAAAAATATAGTGGCGAAAACCTTTGCTAAAGAGGTCACTCCCGGTGAAGGGATCTCGGCTCTTTCCCCATAGAATGAGGTGCGGGGTATTCCAACTGAATACCACGATGCAAAGCAAAAGGCAAGCGGCTATAGTGAAGTTATTACCCTGACGCAAACTTCTTTCCAAGGGGTCACTCCCGGTGAAGGGATTTCAGCCCTTGCCTCGTCGACTGAGGTGCTGGATATTCATAACCGAACACCTCTGTGCAAAACAAAAGAGAACGTCCTTGCAATAACAGCTTTTTTTGAAAAATGTTCCAACAATATCAGAATAGGTTTGTTTAGCTTGCATTGATCCGAATCAATGCAGTCCCATCAATTAATCACACCACAAAAGAACGAAAATACGATGTACGTATATGCCATCCGCATTCGTCACTGGGTCCCGTCATCACCCGTTAGGCTACTTAACTAACGACAGAGCGGGGACTGGACTAGCGCGGGTGTAAAACATATACAACATCTACTAGTATATATATCAATATATAATATTCGCTCAATGCGTGATAAAATGCAACATCACAGAAATGTAATAAGTATTACAGAACAATACAGATAATCTGGGATTCCCGGGTTTCATAGAGCCGCTACTGAGACCCGACGTTCCCCTGGTCGTATGGATAGCCTGTGCAATGAAAACCTAGACCCCTACAGGCGCGGCAAGTTACCCGCCAAAACCTGAAGCGAGGCAGCCCCCTTCAACAACGTGAATGGACCACCCAGCACTTCACGGAATCCGGTAACTTGAGCACCCCTCCTTGGGTCAACCTGTACCTCCTACGAGTGCGGTGAATAGCCCGCCAATTTTAGAGTAAAGCCCCCTCCGTCTTAAAGCCATGAGATGCGGGCCCGTTGCCCTCTAGAACCCGGCTATCCGTGCACCCCACCGCGGGGTAATCCTAGTACAGAAAGTAAAATATACAACGGGTACATCGACCTCAGCCCGGTCGTGCCCCAAAAGAATAATATACAAACAGGCAGTGATGGCAGTCCACATGTCGGACGCTCGCCCCGCAATATCAAATGTACAAATACAACCAAACTGTACTACCATTGCATCCAGGCTATCCACCACGACAAATCCGCAACATCACAGCACAACACAGAATATCAACGTGAATGTCATGTTCGCAAATCCGTCTAAAAGAGCTATAGCAATTAGACAGGATTTACCGATCAAATGACATTCACGGTCGCAGATATAATGTAAATACTGTGAACTAACATATTTAAAATTTTCGATCGACTAAATTTCCCGAAGTGGGCCCCAAGCACAATACCCAGTACTCAAACAAATCTGGGCCCAAACAAAAAATACCAGAAACCACATTTCCAAGTCAGAGACGACCTCAGAAAATTTCGTGCACTGTAGCTACAGTACGGCGGCAGATCCGCGGCCAGAACGTGGGTACGGCCGCGGATCCGCCGCGTTACAGTGAAATCAGCCCACCAAATTTTCTCAATTCTCTTAAAAAACCATGCCTGATTTTCTGACATGCCCAAAAAAATTTGTAGAGCACAAAACAAATTCGACAGAAACTGAACAATTGGAAACGCGGTTTTTGGAAATTTCGTCCGATCGAAGTTCTAAACACGCTAGAGCAAGCTAGTATAGGTTAATGGCGTGGCTCTGATACCATGTAAGTCTACGGTAGCGCCCCGGCCGTCTTTCCGAGGCCAAAATGCGGAAACGAAAACTTTTCTTAAACTAGAAACCGGCGCTATCATATGCTTAAAATCCGGATCGTAACCATAAACTTACAACTAGCTATCTAGAGAGAGGGTTGGAAAGCTATACCGATCGATCCGTGTCCTTTGGTCTTTGGCCACCATCCCAAGCTCCCCGCGGCAACTCCTGTCTCGATCTCCTCTTCGGAAAGGGCACCACATCTACGAGTCTTTTTACGGGCTCCCGCTTCATCCGAAGCAACTCGGGCACCAAGTTTGCTAGCCGACATGTCCAAGATGTTGTAGAGAATGTTTGTGATCACTTTGTCTCTTGCATCCATTGATTTGGATGGAGGTTAGAGGTGTTTCCATTAATGGAGATTTGAGCTAGAGAAGAAAGAGGAAGAAGAAGGAGTTTCCTCTCTCTTTTCTTTTGTGATATATGTGTGATAAAATGAGAGAGAGTGAGAAGAATAATATGAGAGCTTACCCCTTCATGGCAGCCCCTCTCTCTCTCTCCTCTTATCATATCAACATAAATCAAGCTCATAATGTGACATTTACACACTAAAAGAGACCATGAGTCACAATATATGTCCATATCACATTTAAAGCATCTCATGATGAATTCTAGCTCACAATTTCCATTTACAAACATTAATCCAAATGTTCGCAACAATAAAAAGATACGACAACATCTAAAGTAAACTCGTGACGGATCACAAGGATACCCCTCACCTGTATATACATACCTGCATCCGCATTCCGACCGAATGCGAATGCGATGTGACTAAAGTAATCCAACAAATCTAATACTAGGATCCGGCTTAAACCAAAGCCCACTAGTATGATCTGTCCGATCATGATTCGTGCAATACCGCACGTATATGATCGAACCCTGCCATATATCATACGGCCTCTACAACGTTTCGCCCGAAACTTGAGAAACTGTCTGTGGGGGACTCTAAAGACTCGTCAATACTTTAGCTGTGGATTTAACCACTAGCACGTCAGAGGTACTAGCTGTACGTAACGGGCTACCAGGTATTGACCAAAAGGGAGGTCGATGAGCGAACTCATCCTGACATCCTACTGAGCCTGTCAGTGACAATATCCGTACAGTCCGGTCCGTTCGTCTATGAGCATCGCATGGCGGGTCTAGGTGTTGGTAAAAGTCAGACCCCCAAAAGCGGTACAAGTCGTGTCGGAGTGTAGCCCAGAACACCCTGAGACACTACTGGAATACCTACCAGTAAATCTACTGCCTTGGCCAAGGACTTCGTGTAATGGCTCTCCTAGACACAGCGCGATCTCACTTCCAATACCGGGAGAGACGAAACCCCTGCCGATCCGCTCACTGCCTCCATGTGGCTCAGGACTGTACCCAACTAAAACCTGTTTGCACGACTCTTTTGAGCCGTGGTAGGGTAGTAATCAAAGCACAGTGGGAACTTACACGAGACAAATGACGATCTCAGGTCGATGAACTAACCTGTACACATGTCACCAGGGAACTGCTATCTGACGTCAGGTATAATACCAACTAGCATGTTCCCGACGAGTCCTGTCCGGTGTACTCATAACCCAATGAGCACCTGTATACATCTTAGGTGAACCAACTGACACCAATGGCTTGTGAGACCGGCCACCGCCCCTCATCGAGGCCTCGACTGTATACACCAGTCTACTCCGGAGTATCGATTCCGTGTCTCGAAAACTCCCACGACTAGGGACCTTTTAAGGATGTGCTTATAGACCCCAGCTCCCACGTATATGATCGCTATCATACTGCTGGCAGTCAAGCAAGAATCCTGAGGGCTCTATCAATGTGTAATAGTGACCTGTAAGGTCACCTAAAGCAGTACACGATGATAAAGACAAACCAGATAGTATACAAACCTCTCGAGTAAGACTGTCTTACCGGTATAGGTCCTCCCTCAATCATTGCAATCATGTGCCTGCGATCCAATAATTGACTCTGAGGGCACTATATCCAACACAAAGCCCTCACCAAGAGGCAGCCGAGCAGCTACCCTGCTCAGCTATCCCTGGCCGGTAGCTCCCTACCTCGCAACGCTAGGGATCAAATCCCTCACCGAGATGCAGCCGAGCAGCTACCCTGCTCGGCTATCCCTTGCTGGTAGCTCCCCTACCACGCAACGCCAGGGATCAAGGCCCTCACCAAGAGGCAGCCGAGCGGCTACCCTGCTCAGCTATCCCTAGCCAGTAGCTTCCTACCTCGCAACGCCAGGGACCAAAGCCCTCGCCAAGAGGCAACCGGGCCCACCCTTGCTCGGCTATCCCTGGCCAGTAGCTCCCTACCTCACAACTCCAGGGACTAAAGCCCTCACCAAGAGGCAGCCGAGCGGCTACCCTGCTTGGCTATCCCTGGCCGGTAGCTCCCTACCTCGCAACGCCAGGGATCAAAGCCCTCACTAAGAGGCAACCGAGCAGCTACTCTGCTCGGCTATTCCTGTCCGGTAGCTCCCTACCTCGCAACGCCAGGGATCAAAGCCCTCACGAAGAGGCATCCCTGTAGCTACCCTGCTCAGCTATCCCAGGCTGGTAGCTTCCCTACCCCACAACGCCAGGAATCAAAGCCCTCGCCAAGAGGCACCAGGCAGCAACCCTCCTCGGCCATCCTTAAGGACAAAAAGCCCTCGCCAAGAGGAACCGGGCAGAAACCCTGCTCGGCCATCCTTAGTAGGCCACTTACGGCCCCTTCCGCTCTAAGGATGAAAAGCCCTCGAAAGAGGAAACCGGGCCCGCCCTTGCTCGGTTATCCCTGGCTGGTAGCTCCCTACCCCAACAAACCAGGGATCAAAGCCCTTGCCAAGAGGCAACCGGGCCCGCCTTTGCTCGGTTATCCCTGGCTGGTAGCTCCCTACCAAACCAGGGATCAAAGCCCTCGCCAAGAGGCACCGGGCAGTAACCCTGCTCGGCCCGTCCTTAAGGATCAAAGCCCTCGCCAAGAGGCACCGAGCAGCTACCCAGCTCGGACATCCTTAGCAGGCCACTCATGGCCTCTCCCGCGCTAAGGATCAAAGCCCTCACCAAGAGGCACCGAGCAGCTACACTGCTCGGCCATTCTTAGTAGGCCACTCACGGCCCCTCCCGCGCTAAGGATCAAAGCCCTCGCCAAGAGGCACCAAGCAGCTACCCTGCTCGTTCATCCTTGGTAGGCCTCCCACGGCCTCTCCAGCGCCAAGGATCAAAGCCTTCACTAAGAGGCAGCCGAGCGGCTACCCTGCTCGGCTATCCCTGGCTGGTAGCTTCCCTACCCCACAATGCCAGGGATCAAAGCCCTCATCGCGAGGCCGCCGAGTTCCTTCCTGCTCGGCGCATCCCCAGCGGGCATCCTCCTTCCCATCAGACGTAGAGGATCTGAAGCCCTCATCGTGAGGCCTCCGAGTTTCTTCCTGCTTGGCGCATCCCCAGCGGGAATCCTCCATCCCATCAGACGCTGAGGATCTGAAGCCCTCATCGTGAGGCTGCCGAGTTCCTTTCTGCTCGGCGCATCCCCAGCGGGCATCCTCCTGCCCATTAGACACTGAGGATCTGAAGCCCTCATCGCGAGGCCACCAAGTTCCTTCCTGCTCGGCGCATCCCCAGCGGGCATCCTCCTGCCCATCAAATGCTGAGGATCTGAATCCCTCATCGTGAGGCCGCCGAGTTTCTTCCTACTCGACGCATCCCTGGCGGGCATCCTCCTGTCCATCAGACGCTGAGGATCTTAAGCCCTTATCGTGAGACCGCCGAGTTCCTTCCTGCTTGGCGCATCTCCAGCGGGCATCCTCCTGCCCATCAGACGCTGAGGATCTGAGGCCGCCAAGTTTCTTCCTGCTCGGCGCATCCCCAGCAGGCAGCCTCCTGCCCATCGGACGCTGAGGACCCAAAGCCCTCTTCGCGAGGCCGCCGAGTTTCTTTCGGCTTAGCGCATCCCCAATGTTGGATATAGTGCCCTCAAAGTCAATTATTGGATTGCAGGTACGTGATTGCAATGATTGAGGCAGGACCTATACCGATATGACAGTCTTGCTCGAGATGATAGTATGCTATCTGGTTTGTCTTTATCATCGTATACATGCTTTAGTTCACTATTGCATGTTGATAAAACCCATATGATTCTTGCTTGACTGCCAGCAGTATAATGGCGATCATATACGTAGGAGCTGGGGTCTATAAGAACATCCTTAAAGTGTCCCTAGTCATGGGAGTTTCGAGACAGGGCATCGATACTCCAGAGTAGACTAGTGTATACAGTCGAGACCCCGACGAGGGGCGGTGGCCGGTCTCACAAGCCATTGGTGTCAGTTAGTTCACCTAAGATGTATACAGGTGCTCATTGGGTTATGAGTACACCGGACATGACTCGCCGGGAACTTGCAAGTTGGTATTATACATATCGTCAGATAGCAGTTCCCAGGTGACATGTGTACAGGTTAGTTTGTCGACCTGAGATCGTCATTTGTCTCGTGTGAGTTCCCACTGTGCTTAGATTACTACCCTACCACGCTCAAAGGAGACGTGCAAACAGGTTTTAGTTGGGTACAGTCCCAAGCCATATGGAGGTAGTGAGCGGATCGTCGGGGATTCGTCTCTCCCAGTATTGGGGGTTGATGTCGCACAGTGCACGGGTGGCCATCACTAGAAATCCTCGGCCGAGATAGTGGAGAATTACTGATTTGGATCAGTAGTTTCTCAGGTGGTGATAGGCTTCATACCAACACGAATTATCGCGTTATTAGGGGTCTGACTTTATCCACCCCCTAGACTCGATATGCGATACTCTTAGAAGAACGGACCGGACTGTACGGATATTGTCACTGTCAGGCTCAGTAGGGTTTATGGATGAGTTTGCTCGTCAACTTCCCTTCCAATCAATACATAGGCAACAGTTACGTACAGCTTGTACCTCTGACGTGCTAGAGGTTATACCCAGTGCCAGTGTGTTGATGAGTCATTAGAGTCCCCCACAGATAGTTTCCCAAGTTCGGGCGAAACGTTGTAGAGGCCGTATGGTTTTATGGCAGGGTTCGGAAAATGCACGTGCGTTTACGCACGTGTCATATTTCGGACAGATAATACTGGTGGGCTTTGGTTTAAGACGGATCCGAGTATTATACTGTGTAGATATAATATCTTTGTCTCAGTTGCATTTGTATTCGGTCGTAATACAAATGCGGGTATGTTTATACTGTTACGGGGTTATCCTGAAATTCGTTTCGGGATCGCTTTTGGAAGTTGCCAGTTTCCAGTTTTCTATCACCCGTATTTAACATTCGATTAAATGCAGATTTATCTTTTCTTGGGTGAGTCATGGTTCTAGAAGTTTCTAGATGATGAATAGGATGATGAGGTGGCTAGTGACTCATTTGTTGCATTAATTGAATGGTGACTAGGTTAATGACTAGGTTAGTGATTCATAGTTTGCATTTAATGGTTTCATAATGTGTTAATATGAGTCACTCCTTCATTTATTCTTATGGTCACTATTTATCCTCCTACACTCACCTGCCCCCTTCCTTTAAAGTGGCCGGCCCCCTCTTGCAAAAGAGATGGTTGTTATTTTGGAAAAGATTATAGTTTGGGATTCATGGAAATTAGATAGCCTCATTTCTCATTTCACCCGATCCAAAAGGCAACTTCATTAACCGTTCGTCCACGGCTTTGAACGAAGTGAGACAAAGTGTTCTACCCATTCTCTACATCAATCTTGGTCATCTCTTTTAGCAAACTTGATGATCGAGTTACCTCGATTCAGAGGCGGGAGCCCGTTTAAAGATCCGTCGACGTGGTGCCACCTGGACGAGGAGACTGGAGATTAAGGAGATCGAAGCAGCTGCAACAAAGCGTGGGATGATGGTTGAAGACCGAAGGACTCGGATCATTCGGTATAACATTTCTACCCACTTTGTAATTTGTTAGTTTAGCTTTAATGGCAGATCCGGGTGACAGTACACGATAGCGTCAGTTGTAAAAAGATTTTGCTCCGCATTTGGCGTCTGTTAGACGGCCAGGGCGCTACCGTGGACTTACAGTGGTATCAGAGCCTCACCATTAAACTTTACTAACTTGTGCTAATGCGTTTAAAATATCGATCGAACGGATTTTTGAAAACCGCAAATTCCAAGTCTAAAGTTTCTGTCGATTTTAAAAGGGGTCTAAAAATAATTTTGACCATACCAGAAAATTAAGCAGGGTTTTTGAAGAAAACTTTCGAAAACCCCATATTTTATTACTGTACAGCAGATGTTCGTGGGGCCCACTTCGGGAAATTTTGTCGATCGAAATTTAAACATATTAGTTTACAGTATTTACATTATATCTCCGACCGGGAATGTCATTTGAGCGGTAAATTGCGTCTAATTGCTATAGTCCTTTTAGACGGATTTGTGAACATGACATTCGCGTTGATGTTCTGTGTTGTGCTGTGATGTTGCGGATATGTCGTGGTGGATACCAGTGTGCAATGGTAGTGCTGTTTGAATTTATTTGTACTTTTGATATTGCGGGGCGAGCGTCCAACATGTGAACTGCCGTCACTGCCTGTTTGTATAATATTCTTTTGGGGCACGACCGGGATGAGGTCGATGTACCCGCTGTATATATTTCTTTTATGTACTAGGATTACCCCGCGACGGAGTGCACGGATAGCCGGGTTCTGGAGGGCAACGGGTCCGTATCTCATGGCTTTGAGAGGCATAGGGGCCTCACTCTTGAATTGACAGACTATTCGCCGCACTCGTAGGGGGTACAGGTTGACCCAAGGAGGGGTGCTTAAGTTACCGGATTCCGTGAAGTGCTGGGTGGTCCATTCATTTTGCTGTAGGGGGCTGCCTCGCTTCAGGTTTTGGCGGGTAACTTGCCGCACCCATAGGGGTCTAGGTTTCATTGCACAGGCTATCCACACGACCAGGAGAATGTCGGGTTTCAGTAGCGGCTCTGTGAAACCCGGGGATCCCAGATTATTTGTATTGTTCTGTGATGCTTATTACTTTTCTGTAATGTTGCATATTATCACGCCTGGAGAGATTATTGTATATTGGTATATATACCATTAGATGTTGTAGATGTTTTACACCCGCGCTAGTCCAGTCCCCGCTCTGTCGTTAGTTAAGTAACCTAACGGGTGATGACGGGACCCAGTGGCGAATGCGGATGGCATATACGTACATTTTATTTTTCGTTCTTTTCTGGTGTGATTTATTGATGGGACTGCTTTGATTTTTATCAATGCAAGGATAAAACAAACCTATATTGGATGTTGTTGGAACAGTTTTAAAAGTGTTATTACAAAGACGTTTCCTTTTGTTATGCAAAGTGATATTCGGTTGGAATATCCTGCACCTCATTCGACGAGGCAAGGGTTGATATCCCTTCACCGGGAGAGACCCCTTGGGCAGAAGTTTGTATCAGGGTAATAACTTCATTATAGTCGATTACAAGTTGTTTTGCATCGCGGTATTCAGCTGGAATATCCTGCACCTCATTCCACGAGGAAAGAGCCGAGATCCCTTCACCGGGAGTGACTTCTTTAGCAAAGGTTTTCGCCAATATATTTTTATAAAAAGCTATCACGTTCCTTCAACGAGATCAAGTTCATTACGTTAAAGGTTTTTCACCAAAAACCAGTCGTAGCCCTCTGTCATTTCTTTTGGGTATTTAGTAGTATTCAAGCTATGTATTTTGGCCAAAGTCAAGGCATAGTGTTTGGTAGCTGCTGGGTATTCATTTGTTGCATAGATAGATGAGTTGGTTTGGGACAGTCGTTCTTCCATTTTGGCCAAAGTCAAGGGCATGTGCGGGTGGGTTCAAATTGACCTGGATAGTGACGGGTAGAACTTGGCATGTGACTTATGACATTTTGACCAAAGCCAAGGTCATAAGAGCATAGGGCAAACATCACATCGGGAGTTTCAAATATAAACTGAAACTTGCCAGGCATGCGCATACCTTCTGGAGTGTGATAACATGAGTGAATTCCGTCACGTTATCATGCGATGAGAGTTGGATCCCGATTCTCACTGATGAGTTGGTTTACTCTTCGGGTAATCCCGACTAATTCTTCTTTCAGGTTTGGAGGAGAATTTAAGATTACAGTGGGTGGTTTCCTGATTAGATAAAGTGATAACCATTCTGATCTAGGTTAGAGTGCACGCAGAGTGTTTCTTTTCTCTCTCTCTCTTTGGCAGCGACCTTTGACCGACCCTAGACTATGACTCAGTGACCAAGTTGACCGAACCTTCTTAAAATACTGGCTTTTGGATTGTCCGAGTTGCATAAGTCATTGCCGCTCCTTCTTTTACCCTTTGTATTTCTCAGAACACCCCGTATTACTACGGACATCCACTTCCATTGGATAGATCCATCGTATGGTTATATACGAACTCGAAAGGACTTCTTCGAGGATGGATCCAGGTTCAGGAGAAATAGAATTGTTTATTCAGTTGTCTTTTATTATCACCTTCTCTCAGGTTGCGAGAGCTCCTTAGTTTAGGAGAGTACACCTATTACGCTTATTGGATAGTCTTATTCCAAACCATAGGCAGGTGCTGAAAGGTAGGGAATGAAGAAAACCAATTAGCCTAAGTAGGGTGTGCAGAAGGTAATATGTAAAGACAAAATAAAGGGATTAGAAAGAGGGCAAAGTAAATTGTGTCTGTTATCATTCACGACCAAACCGCGTACTTCATCGCCACTCCTATTTCACCTTTAATAGAATAAGGTATTATTCAGTTGTCTTTTATCATCACCTTCTCTTAAGTTGCGAGTACTCCTAGGTTGAGGAGAGTACACCTATTATGCTTACTGGATAGCTTCTTCCAAACCATAGGCTGGTACCGAACGGTAGGGAAGGAAGAAAACCACTTAGCCTAAGGGGTGTACAGATGGTAATGAATAAAGACAAATAAAGGGATTTGGAGAGAAAGCAAAGAAATATACGGTTAAAGTCATGAATTGGTTTATGGAAAAGGCATTACTAAGAATACCAGGATACCCCTACGAAACATTTTCATGTTTCAGTGGATTGTTAAAGGAAAACTGATTTCCCGATTACATACTTACTCCAGGGTATGTATTTACCAGGTTTCATTCTCATATCTGTATGGTTTTATAGATGATGAGTGGGAGTAAGTTATTGGGAATTAGGTGATCATCCTCATTATATCGGAATTCGTTGTAATTGGTGATATTTGAGGAAATCGCCTAGGTACAGTTTTCAACCTACGATGCACAGGTTTTGAGTTATTCAACTCAGAAGACTTATAGAGAGTATTGTATGTTGTCCAGTGTCCATCAGGACAAAGGGGTAGGTCCTCATACTATGTTCTATTTACTTATGACTTCTCTAGTTTTTAGACAAGTGTTTCATAAAAATACAATGTCTAAGTTTTGAGAAGTTGTGGGTATAGGAATAAAGTAGAGAACCAGGTGTCGCAAGTATCAGGATTCTTCAAAGAAATCAAAGATGTAGATTCTTGTGATTGGTATTCAGTTGATAGTAACGGTTTTGAGAAACTTGTTTCTCTTTCAGGTTACTCATAATTGGATGGATTCCTAAGTTGAGTAATACTGATTAGCCTCTCTTCATTAAGTTGATATGCACTGGAGACAGTTGCATGGTTTGAATCTGGTTCCAGTTAAATTAGTGCCTCTATTTCTATATTGTATATAGAATGGTTCATATCTTAACGATGTTAAGATACGGGGAGTTGTCCAGCTTATGCTTAAAACCAGACACTGGATAAATCAAGGCACGTTTCTGTAATAGCAGTTTGTGGGTTGACCCTGGCTTTGACGAGGGTTGATTTTCTACCATTTGGAAGATCAATAGTGAAATTGTTCTTGACTCGCCATAGTTTTAGTAAAATGGATTTTTTCAGAAAACAGTAGTGGGAGTATGGTAGAACTGGAAGTGATTCCAGAACCGCAAACGATTACGGAAAATTTAATAGGACCTATATATTCAATCAGGTTTGACATTCTAATAGCCACTCCGCAGATATGGTGGGTAACCTCAGACACCCGAGAGGTACTCCGGTAGCCTCAAGGACGGTGACAGGGAGGTTCTAGTTTACCCAGACTTGACACTACTGTTGTTATAGACTATGAGACCCGGCAGAAGGATAAGTATAGCGTCGTTCTAAACTAGTTTTGAAAGTACACGTATATTTTATTCTGCCAGAGGGTTGTCGTAGTCAATGGGAGCAGCGGAAGCATAGTGGGCCAGTAGCTTATGTCTATTTATAGGCTTGAGCAGATATAGCGAAGATAAGATCATCTATTTTTGATATAACAGTCATGGCTTTGACTTCATCAGAATAGGGGATGGATCTGTTAAGAAGGTAGTAGGGTGTGATGTCCTGGTTTTTGGTTGACATACACAAAGTAGGAAGTAAAATTTCTATACTGCGATCGGTTGTACTTTGGTCGTCACACAATTGTTTCTTCACAAAGGACATGGATATAATATCAGACATTCTGGTTACTAGATCTATGGTTTTAGATCTAGAATTGGGTAGTTTCCCAATCTGGGTACTTTGACAGTATTCTAATGGTATTTTAGAATAAATGACTCCTGGTATGGTGGTGTACCTGCAGGTGATGGAGTCACCCTCTCTAAAGGTGTCTTACAGACTAAAGGAGAGAGGGATGTGCATGATTGGCAGATCACTTGTTTAGGCAATTGAGTCAATCGTGAGATGTCAAGTACCACACCAGATATTGTATTTGCACTAGTTGCGATAAGTTTATATTAATCCAATCCTGAAGAAACATAAGGAAGCAGTTTTAGAACATGAGTGTATGTTCTACGGATTTGATGACGGTAGCCTCCTTCGGGAGACGGTTATCATTCCAGGCTTTAAGGGTGACATGTATGACAGAGTGATTGTCAGAATTATAGTTTTCCCTCTGACGAGGGACAGTATTATGGACAGGTGGTCCAAGAGGATACTGTGGGAGGCATGGTGCTGGATACTGATTAGGTTCAGTTATCAATAAAGTCTAAGAAGTTTGGATTTGGAGTTCATTTATGAACTAGGTCCCATCAGATATTCAGACATATTCTAAGACAGGTATTACTCGATTCGGGAGATGGCTTTCTCCGCGAACTTGAGATTAAGAGAGACATAGAAAGAAACATCAGGGCAGATCCACTCACTGAGGCTATTTCTCGAACACAAGAGTTTTACAAACTAGCTTTGTGAAACTGATTAGTAGAGGAGTTGGGTGTTCGGTATCACACGGGCTGTGAGTATGCGACATCGCAATAATAGCCTTAAGTGCAAGTGGGAGATTGTTGGATATAGTGCCCTCAAAGTCAATTATTGGATCGCAAGTACGTGATTGCAATGATTGAGGCAGGACCTATACCGATATGACAGTCTTGCTCGAGATGATAGTATGCTATCTGGTTTGTCTTTATCATCGTATACATGCTTTAGTTCACTATTGTATGTTGATAGAGCCCATAGGATTATTGCTTGACTGTCAGCAGTATGATGGCGATCATATACGTAGGAGCTGGGGTCTATAAGCACATCCTTAAAGTGTCCCTAGTCGAAGGAGTTTCGAGACAGGGCATCGATACTTCAGAGTAGACTAATGTATACAGTCGAGACCCCGACAAGGGGCGGTGGCCGGTCTCACAAGCCATTGGTGTCAGTTAGTTCACCTAAGATGTATACAGGTGATCATTGGGTTATGAGTACACCGGACAGGACTCGCCGGGAACATGCTAGTTGGTATTATACATATCGTTAGATAGTAGTTCCCAGGTGACATGTGTACAGGTTAGTTTGTCGACCTGAGATCGTCATTTGTCTCGTGTGAGTTCCCACTGTGCTTAGATTACTACCTTACCACGCTCAAAGGAGACGTGCAAACAGATTTTAGTTGGGTACAGTCCCGAGCCACATGGAGGCAGTGAGCGGATCGTCGGGGATTCGTCTCTCCCGGTATTGGGGGTTGATGTCGCACAGTGCACGGGTGGCCATCACTAGAAATGCTCGGCCGAGGTAGTGGAGAATTACTGATTTGGATCAGTAGTTTCTCAGGTGGTGATGGGCTTCATACCGACACGAATTATCGCGTTATTAGGGGTCTGACTTTATCCACCCCCTAGACTCGATATGCGATACTCTTAGACGAACGGACCGGACTGTATGGATATTGTCACTGTCAGGCTCAGTAGGGTTTATGGATGAGTTCGCTCGTCAGCTTCCCTTCCAATCAATACATAGGCAACCGTTACGTACAGCTTGTACCTCTTACGTGCTAGAGGTTATACCCAGTGCCAGTGTGTTGATGAGTCATTAGAGTCCCCCACAGGCAGTTTCCCAAGTTCGGGCGAAACGTTGTAGAGGCCGTATGGTTTTATGGCAGGGTTCGGAAAATGCACGTGCGTTTACGCACGTGTCATATTTCGGACAGATAATACTGGTGGGCTTTGGTTTAAGCCGGATCCGAGTATTATACTGTGTAGATATAATATCTTTGTCTCAGTTGCATTTGTATTCGGTCGTAATACAAATGCGGGTATGTTTATACTGTTACGGGACCAGTTTCCAGTTTTCTATCACCCGTTTTTAACATTCGGTTAAATGCGAATTTATCTTTTCTTGGGTGAGTCATGGTTCTAGAAGTTTCTAGATGATGACTAGGATGATGAGGTGGCTAGTGACTCATTTGTTGCATTAATTGAATGGTGTCTAGGTTAATGACTAGGTTAGTGATTCATAGTTTGCATTTAATGGTTTCATGATGTGTTAATATGACTCACTCCTTCATTTATTCTTATGGTCACCATTTATCCTCCTACACTCACCTGCCCCCCTCCTTTAAAGTGGCCAGCCCACTCTTGCAAAAGAGATGGTTGTTATTTTGGAAAAGATTATAGTTTGGGATTCATGGAAATTAGATAGCCTCATTTCTCATTTCACCCGATCCAAAAGGAAAGTTCATTAACCGTTCGTCCACGGCTTTTGACGAAGTGAGACAAAGTGTTCTACTCATTCTCTACATCAATCTTGGTCATCTCTTTTAGCAAACTTGATGATCGAGTTGCCTCGATTCAGAGACGGGAGCTCGTTTAAAGATCCGTCGACGTGGTGCCACCTGGACGAGGAGACTTGAGATTCAGGAGATCGGAGCAGCCGCAACAAAGCGTGGGATGATGGTTGAAGACCGAAGGACTCGGATCGTTCGGTATAACATTTCTACCCACTTTGTAATTTGTTAGTTTAGCTTTAATGGCAGATCCGGATGACAGTACATGATAACGCCAGTTGTAAAAAGTTTTTGTTCCGCATTTGGCATCTGTTAGACGGCCGGAGCGCTACTGTGGACTTACACCCAACGGGCAGCCTCCTGCCCATCAAACGCTGAGGATCTGAAGCCCTCTTCGTGAGGCCGCCGAGTCCCTTCCTGCTCGGTGCATCCCCAGCGGGTAGCATCCTACCCTACAAAGACATGGATCTAAGACCAGCCGAATAAACTCATACTCAATGCGCGATCAGCGCCTCAACTCCGGCAAAGGGAGGATACCGACCTTCCCATATTCGTCCTTCGTTCGACTCATACTCGATGCGCGACAACAAGAACGCCGTGTCGTCCCCGGACAATCCACCACAAGGAATTACCAGCGCCAAGCCGTACAGAGAGAACCAAGCAGTCCACTCTCGACCCAACCCACAAAATAGATCGGAACGAGAGTGGGGGGCTAATGATGATGCTCAATAACGGTAATTCCTTAGATCGTGACATGTGGCGGATAACGTGTCATATGCGTAAACCAGTTAGGCCTCTGAGGGCCACGGAGGGGGAACCGGTGTACTACAGTGGGGGCTTCCCTCAAGCCCTGTCTCCAAGGTTGCACCCCACTCCTTGCCCCCGAGCACCTCAGCAGCCAACCCAAGTGTCCCTTTGCTCTACTCCGAGCTATCACAGGCCCGAGCCTCCTCGGCCCTCCCGGCTCGTCTCCGGGTTACCGCACAACCAAGATACCTCGGCTCTCCCGCTCGTCCGCGAGCTCTCCCGCCGAGGTCATCTTCCTCGGTCTCATCGACCGACCAACGGCACCGCTGACAGGCGCAACCGCCATCCCGTGAATCTCGTCATGCACGAGATATCCGCCGGCCACATCCCACGTTCCACGCTATCACGATCCTCATTAACGAGCCAGTCTCACTATTAATGGGAGATCCCACTCATCACGCAGGCGTGACGTTGGGAGCGTAACAGCCGGCGTGATTCTCGCGTCAGCCCTGCCTGCTGCCACCGCTATATAAACCCCTTTTTAAGCCGGTTCAAGTAAGCCATTTTGACTCCACTAAGCCGCTACTCTGCTCGGATCTCTAGACTAACTTGATTGTCGGAGGGTCCTCGGTGGTACAACCACCCCGGGACTTCGTTGCAGGTAACTCGGCAACCACAACCTCAACCCATTGAGATCCACACGCTTCGGGAGCGACAGCCTCCAGATCCAATCTTAGCCACCCATCGCAGCCATCAGCAGATCAACGGGAAGCAACATCTGAAAGAGATTTCAACCTCCATCACGGCGTGATGGATCTCGTCGACACGATGGAGCTCATCGTCTACGCGAGAGAAGACGAAGGAAAGGGAATTTTTTTTGGGGGCGTAGGAAGGATTAGGGCTACTGTGGGGGAGTTTTTTTGGGAAGGAAATATTAATCTGCTCTATTTATTTTAATACACCAACATTGTCCCTACGGTACCCAGGGCCTTCTCTTGCTGCACCGTAGGGACAAATACTACGGACAATTTTTAATTATTTTTTAATCGATAATGCCCTTACGGGGGTAACCGTAGGGACATTAATAGCCCCTACGGTATAAACCATAGGGGCAAAAAAATTGCTCCTACGGAATTCACCATCCGTAAGGGCAACCCCTGTTTGCACTAGTGTGGGCAAATGGTAAATCTAAAATTTATGGAGAAAAATTAAAGTGAAAATTAACGGGGTTTTTTTCTGACAGAAATTGTAAAAGGGTAAAATGATGTAACTTATTATTTTTGGAGGGTAAAATGTAAATACCAAGTTTTGAGAGATTAAAAATGAATTTCTATGTTTTGAGGGGCTACAAGGAAAATAAACCTTTAAACTATCAGTAATCTTAGACCGTCTCATGTTCATGTACATGTTCAATTAATAAGATTAAAAGCCTGAAATTATTATTCCTGAAGTACACCTATTTAATTACTATACAGGTTCAGATGTGTACATGCACTCATTATTGCCTTTGACTGTTAAGACTGTCTTTGTGGGCCCATATCTCATCATTTAACTATTGAATGCTGTGGTCAAAGTCTGATGAATGTATCAATGACACTCATTCCTTAGCTTTAATTTTAAGGTTTTTTACTAAACGGTTCTTCAAAACTTGTCTAAATACTAAAAGAGCCCCCAATGCTTAATAATTACATTTTACTCAGTAAATAACAAGTGTCTACACATATAATCTATTTGAGATCGGAAACAATGTCTTATGTAGAATTATAATATTAAAAACAATTGTTTTATAATAAAATAACCTTTATATCTCTATTATTAAGTAAATTGTGTAATATTTCTAATGGGAACTTGATATGCAAAACAATTGAGCATATGTGCCCCATCGTAATATTGCTTATGGAGTTAGTAGTGCAATGTTTTTTTGGAAATACAGCAGAAGATAAATTATTTAATTTTGCTTTCTTAAACTCACACATATATACAAAGACGGTGGTTCTCATTCATTATTGTGAATGAATGAGTTTATTTTATCGCAAGACGTACATATGTATTTATGAGATTGATGATGATTGAACTATGAAATGCAGGGAAGGCTACTTTATTGGAGGGTGACATTTTATTGTATATATTTTTTGGTTGTAATCAATAAATTTTATTGTTATTCGTATCAAATTCAAGATGATTATATAGATGACAATTTTATTTATGAGTTATTGAAATTTGTTTGGATAATTGCAATTTTGTGCTCATTTCTTTTATGGATGTTTTGTAAACTGAGATTCTAGTGCAATTTATGAACACATGTACATATATTGATATGATAATATTGTCTTTAGCAGAAATAAATTTCACGATCAAGATAAATTTATATCATTATATATGAAATTTAGCAATATTTATTTTGTTGCTAAAACTCTTAAAAGAACGGAGCTTTTCATTGCTAATAAACTATTTTAGCAATGGCCTATTTTTGTTGCTAAAATATTCTTTTCACACCGGCCAGGTACCTGTTAGGAACTTAGACACACCAGCAAGCTAATTTTTGAAGATGGCAATATGGATTTCAAAATTTTTCTAGTTTGCTAAATTCCAAAACCATGAATCAAACTAAAGAGCTAGAACTTGTAAACAAAAACCTAGTGAGCTATACTAATCTACTATGTTAGTAATACTCACATCCTTAAGCCGTCTTCAAGAGCTCCAATGTGGTTGGACTCGAGCAAGCACACAAGTGCTCTGGATCACACTTGCAAGCTGGTCTTCCTTCGCCAAAGATGATCCACACGAGGGAAACTAGTCTAAGCTCTAGCTTCATACAAAATAATCTAGTAAAGCAATTAAGGTTCATAACTTGCTAAGAAGTGAAGCTTAGGGATGCAGTTTGAGTGTTCTAGTATTTTTCCTTCTCTTTTCATCTTTGTTTCTCATCTCATGAGATGGTAAGAGGAAGAAGATGAAGGAGGAGCCATTAGTGGAGAGAGAAACCAAAATGGTAGAATAAAGAACTCTCACAAATCAAGCTTGCTCTCAAGTCTTTTGTTAAAACCATTTTACTATTTAAAATGCAACCATGCTTGAATAGTATGAGCAAATGAATTGACAATTTATTTGGCCACACCCTCCACCATTTCTCTCCTTCACCTCATTTAACAATTTCTTAAAAAAGAAATCCTAGAAATGAGGTATCCTCTTTCTAGAAGTATTCTTGTATGAATACAAGAATCCGTCCCCGCAAGTACATGCCCGTATTCATATCAAAATACGAATACTCAAGAGATAGAAAAATATAATGAACATAATACTAGAATATATATATCGAAATATATATATGTAAATTATTAAATCAAAACTTGATTTAATAATCTGGCTTAATCCTAAACCGGCTAGTATTATTATCTGTCTGATTAAAGTCCGTGTGGCTAGCACACATACCTAATCGGAACCCTGCACGTATCAATATAATGCCATTACATCATTTTACCTGAACCGGAAAAACTCTCTGTGTAGGACTCTAAAGACTCGTCAATACGCTGGCGGTGGGTTTAACCACAAGCACGTTAGCGGCACTAGCTGTACGTAACAGCTATCCAGGTATTGAGCGAAAGGAAGACCGACGAGAAAACTCATCTGTACCCCTACTGAGCCTGTCTGTGACAATCTTCGTACAGTCCGGTCTCTTCGTCTAAGATAATCGCACACCGGGTCTAAGGGGTAAATAACGTCAGACCTCTACTAATCCGATAAGTCATGCCGGTCTAAAACTCATCATCCACTGAGAAACTACTGATATCATATCAGTAAATCTCATCCACCTTTGCCAACGATTTTTGGTGATGGCTGACCAAACACAGCGCGACATCGACTCCCAATACCGGGAGAGATGAATCCGTGACGATTGTTCACTGCCTCCATGTGGCTCGGGACTGTACCCAACTAAAACCTATTTGCACGACTTTTTTGAGCCGTGGTAGGGTAGTAATCTAAGTATAGTGGGGACTCACACGAGACAAATGAAAATCTCAGGTCAAAGGACTAACATGTACCCATGCCACAAAAGAACTTCCATCCGACGATAGATATAATACCATATAGAAGTTCTCGGCGAGTCCGTCTGGTGTTCTCACATCTATATGAGTGCCTGTATACTATCTTAGGTGACTCAACACCAATGGCTTATGAGACCGGCCCCCACCCCTCGTCAGGGTCTTAAAAAGTATACGCTAGTCTATTCCGGAGTATCGATACCCAGTCTCGATACTCTTTCGACTAGGGACATTTAAGGATGTGCTTATGGACCACTTAGCTCCCATATATATGATCGCCATTATAATGCTGGTAGTCAAGTAATAATCCTACGGGTTTTATCAAAACGTATATATATAATGATAAAGACAAATTAGATAGCATACTATTATCTCGAGTAAGATTGTTTTACCTGTATAGGTCCTCGTTCAATTATCATAATCGCCACCTGCAATTACAATATTTGCCTTGAGAGCACTATATCCAATAATCTCACACTTGCACTTAAGGCTAATTATTACGGTTTCGCATACTCACGGCTTGTGTGCTACCGAATATCTAACTTCTCTACTAGTCAGTTTCTCAAAACTCGTTTTGAGAAACTCACGTGTTCGAGAAATAGCCTCAGTGAGTGAATCTGCTCCAATATTTCTATCTTTATCTCTCTATTTCTCAAATTCGCGGAGAACGACTATCACCGAAATGAGTAATACCTGTCTTAGAACTTGTCTGGATATCTGATGGGACCTTATTCATAATATGAACACTAAATCTAACAAGCTTCTTAGACTGTATCCATTGCTGATGTAATCAGCATCCAGCGCTATGACCACCTCAGTATCCTACTTGGAAACCTATCCAACATACTGCACCACAGAAGAGGGTAAACTTATAACTCTGACAGCTACTCTGTCATCCAGGTCATCTTGAAAGCCTGAAATGATAACCGCCTCCTTAAGGAGGCTACCTTACCATATACCAAGAACATCCTATTATGTTCACAACTGCTTCCTATTGTTTCTCCAGAATTGAATTAATATATGCTTATTGCAGCTAGTGTAAAATCAATGTCCGGTATGGTACTTGACATCTCTTGATTGACTCTATTGACTAAGTAAGTGATATGTCAATCATGCAAATCTTTCTCCTAATCAGTTTAGAAGACATCACTTTTAGAGAGGGAGACTCTATCACCTATGGGTAGACTACTACGCCAGGAGTCGTTCATTCTAAACTACTTTAGAATGGTATTCAAGTATCCCGATTGGGACACTTCTTAAATCTAGATCTAAAACCATATATCTACTTACCAGAATCCTTGATATATTGTCTATATCTGTTACGCCCCTCTTCTCAGTATACTGGCAGAGGACGCGACGAGGACGCTAAGTATCTACTCTGAAGTAAATACCCTAAGCGTAACTAAGCAATATAAAAAAAATGTACACAAGGGACAAATGTAATAAACAACAACTTTATTTATTAACATTCTCTTTACAATATATGGAAAAGTAAATACATCTGAATGAAAGCAATACCTAAACAGTGGTATAACAGAAATGTAAAGTACTGAAATGAAATGTGTACAATGAATCTAAAGCTCTGGGTCGTAGGCTAGTTGATCCAAGTCTTCGGTGCTGGGCTCGATCTCCTGAAAGTCCGAAACACCTGACAACATTCCAAAGAAGAAAGAGAAGGAATGTCGTCAGCGAACAATCGCTCGGTAAGTCCCAAAAATAAGGGAGAAGTAGAATAGACACAGAGAGAGTGTGTGTGTGGCTTTTAAAGTTATATTTGATTGTTATAATGTTGTATTTAGTGTTAACGCAGTTGTTTGTATCTTGGTACAGAAGAGGCCGGTGTATACGAGATGAGTCTCTATATGCCAGAGACTAAAGGCAAATGGAATACAAAGCTCCGTTAGAATGCCAGGAACTACGGCGATTGAATTCAGGTTAGGTGTCTTAATGGTTGCAGTCTCGTGCCACTTCTAACACCTTCCGTACCAATCTACCCCTTAAACCCCGCGATGTCTTGATTGTATTGTTTGTATTATATTGCAACTTGTATTGTTTTGTAATATAGATTATATAATGGAATGACTTGCAGAAACCATGATATCAGTAAATGGATTTAACTGGAGAATCATGTAAATGAAAGTATATCCATGGTTCGGTTCAGTCAATACAGATTGAATAGTTTGAACAGATTGAATATATGGATTCATGAATTCATATTGAATTGTAGTTTGTACTTGAATCATATTCAAGTCAGATTATTATAATGAGACTCAGTCTGAGTCAGAAAATTAGAAAAGGAAATTGAATCCTGAATTAGGTTTTGGTGTTATCGGTAACCGCTGCACATGGGCGGCAGGATTTGTGTCTTTTTCAAAGACGGTTACCGTATTGATTACACCGTTTATTAAGCTGTCTGCCTTAAATAGGCAAGCACCCACTTCTCCGGCTCCCTGAGGCTCAAGAGATTGGTCCCGCTTAAACCTATATTTACTAGGGTCCTTATTGTAATTTATAAAACTTGAGAGGGTTTTATGTAAAAATAATTTTGTATAATTTTCAAAATACATCTCAAGTATTTAATTATCGTCTTTAGTGTTTTCATAGATATAGATTTTATATATGTGACATTTCTAGTGAATAAAACCTAATTTCATAATATATGGTATTTAATTGTAAAGTATTGAACCTGTATGGAATTGCATGGTATTTTCATGTAAAGTAATTCTTTTGATTTAGAAAAGTTGGAATATTTATACTATATCAAAATTAGATATTTTGATGATACATACATACATACATACATATATATATATATATATATATAAAATAATTTTAATTTATTATTTTTCTAGAAATCTCATTTTCTTAAGATATTTGTATTTTTAAATCTTTCGAAACCGAATGCTCCTTGCGAAGGTCTGCATCTCGCACTACTAAGCCCGAGGATGTGCGATAATCCGCACCATCCCGAACGGGTTCCCCAAATGGGTTGTAGCGGCGCTTTGCAAAGACTTGTTTAAAATACATAATCTTGTGAAAATGGTTTTTATAAGTTTAAGGTAGTTTTGTGTAAAACGGTATTTTCCCGAATCTATATTTCCCAAAAGGTATTGTTCTATGTTGCATATGAGTGTTGTAAGGAGGTAGGTCATTACCTCGTAATCTAACTAAAGGTATAGCAAGATTATGTTAGTTATATGTATGTCCTAGAGGCCATTACTGTATATACGATATATATTGTAGTGGATGCTTGGACATATACATGGAGGAATTTCTTGCTCGACATGATAGTATGCTATCTGGTTGCTGTTTATCTCAACATGTACACTGATTGTCTCTATATTACATGTTGATAAAGCCCTTAGGATGAGTACTTGACTACCAGGATTATGATGCAGATCATACTAGTGGGGACAGAGTAGTCACTAAGTACATCCTTCAAATGTTCCTAGTCGTGGGTGTATCGAGACAGGGTATCGATATACCAGAGTAGACTAGCGTATAGCTTCTCGACCCATCTAGATGGGCGATGGATGATCCCATATCCATTGGTGTTTGACATCAGAGATAGTATACGGGTGCTCAGTGGAGACTGGGTACACTGAACGGACCCGCCGAGAACTCCCAAATGGTATTATACCTTACGTCAGATGGCAGTTCTCTGGTGACACTGGTACATGTTAGTCTGTAGACCCAAGATCGTCATAGAGTCTTGCGTGATTCCCACTGTGCTTTGATTTCCACCTTATCACGTTCAAGAGAACGTGAAAAACGGTGACTTTTGGGTACAGTCCCAAATCACATGGAGGCAATGAGCGATAGGAGGCGTTTCGTCTCTCCCGGTATTGGGGGTTGATGTTGCGCTGTGCTCGATTGGCTATAACAGGAATTCTCTGGCCAGGGCTGCTTCAGAGATATACTGGTAAGTGTTATCAGTAGTTTCTCGACCCGTTATGAGCCTCATATCGACACGACTTATCGAGTTACTGGGGTCTAACATTTACCACCCCTAGACGAGATATGCGACATATCATACGAAGATACCGGACTGTACGGTAGTGTTACTGATTGGATTCGCAGGAGTGTGAGCAGGCTTGCTTGTTGATCTTCTGATCGCTCAATACGTAGGTGGTCGTTACGTTTAGCAGACCGCTTGCGGCTTGTGGCTGTTTGGTATGATCATCACCTACTACCAGCGTATTGACAAGCCTTTAGAGTCCTACACAGAGGTTTCCTGGCTCAAGCGAAACGGAGTAGGAGCACATATGTGATATATGCGGGACTGAGATTAATACGATATATGATACCGTATTCTATTCTCGCGATTTGTGACATCAGTCGGTTATATGCGATATAGCCGGGTTATCGGATCAAGTGTTGATTCGATAAGTTGTTACATATGATATTAGTCGGTTATATATGATATGGCCGGATTATTAAATCAAGAGTTGATTTGATAATCTAATGTATAATTATATATTTGATATATTAATTTACATTAACTAGCATTAGCTCACTTAAGATTTCTTTTCTCACTTTGTTTGTACACATCCTATATATGTGATATATGCAAGTGTACAGAATATTGTGTCATGTTTTATGATACATGAAAGATGGGTGTATGAGATACACACACATGCTTATGATGATAATTAGGGTTTTTATTCATTTTGGTAATTACAAAATGGTTGGAAATTGTCAAGGCATGAAGCTTGTTCTTTGCATTGACCAAGTCCACTCTTTTGGTTTGCCAAAGATATTTATTAACCCAACCTATTATCCTAACTATGGTAATGTCTCTACAAGAGTTAGCATATGATTCTTAACTCACCCATGGTTGCTAATTATTCACTTGTGAATTATCATGAGAATTTTCTTCTTCTTCTTCCTCTCAAGCTTTCTAGCTTCAATGGAGATGAGAGGAAAAATGTGAGAAAATCAAATCTAAAGTGAGCCCACTTCCTACTTCATCATCCTCCCTCTACTACTTGCCATTTAGTATAGGGTGTTTGCTTCACTAATTTCACAATTAGTGAAGAGATAGCTTGGGTTAGTGTCTTCTCGACGTAGATCATTTTCGGCCTCGAAGACTTCGATGCAAGCTTGTTCATTTCTTCATGGGATCCTCTCTAGAGTCCATAGTTCATGATCGCAGCGAAGGGACTACTACACGGAGCTATTGAAGTGAAGGACCGGTCTACAAAGGTTATATTCCTTTCTCTCTTTACTTGCAAAGTTGTTTGCATTTCATTCCGTCGCTTTTTCTAGTATACGATTCTAGGGTTAGGGTTACCTAGAACGGCAAATTTTTAATATGGCATGAAAGATGCCTCCCGAAACCTTGCTAACGTCCTAGGGAACCCTGCAGTGGTATCAGATCTATGCTAGAAAATTAGACGGATTTTGTGAAGATTACGAAACCGAAATACTCCGAAACTTGAAAATCCAAAACTTAGTTTCTGTCGAATTTTTAAAGTTGTCAAAAAAAATTTTAAACAACCGCAGAATGTTATATAGGATATACTATGAATACAATGGAAATTTTTGGGGGTATGCTCGGATTTTGGCCGAGAAGTATAGGGTTCTGGCCGAGCTGGCCGGCCCAGTAATAAGGTTTTGTCTTGAAATTTACATGGTGTTCCAGAGACTGGGTTTTGGTATTTCAGGTGTTGTTGTTTTTTGCTAATTTTGCATGTAATGTGATCTTACACTATAAGAAATTCGGAGTGTTTCTTATTCGTAGTAGTAACATTGTTTTGGGTTATTCGCATGTTGTCTAGGCAAAGTTAAAAAGTTCGATCGAAGGTCAAAAACCTATTTTTTCAAGTTTAACGTATACGGAAAAATATGCAAGTAATTCTGTGAACCCTCTAGAAGAATGAAACCCTAACTCGACTTTTTGGATCGCGGAACCGCGGTCACACCCTAGGGTTTGCCGCAGTTCCGTGGCGACATGAGTGAGGCTTGCGTCTACCCTTCTACGGCTGGTGCATAGGTACTGTGGCATGTTCTAGGTATTACTAAAACCGTGCTCAAGTATTGAGTCGTCGAGAAATTGTGGGACTTTGATGAATCGATCGAAAAGTTTAACGTCGTCCGGGTATCATGTGATTGGATACAATACTTGGAATCAAAAAACTAATTTGAATTTTATAAATCTAGCAATTTAGTCTCATTTGATCGGTTGCCACGGGATTTTGATGTGATCAAAAGTCCGTCGCAATCACGTAGCGTACGCGGATACTCGCCAGGTAACTTTATTAGATAGCCTCGCCCCATAGCCCCGACCAAGTGACTGTAGGAAAACCCCGCCGCCAAAAGCATCCGTTCGGGTGCTCGTGGCAGCTGTGTTCCACCTTAGTGCACTTCGCCAACTGTATCGGGGGGTGCGGCAGTCTACTAAAGTTTCCGATGAGCATTCGATCAGGTTATCAGGAATCTTGTTTAATTACCCGACGGGTTATTGGAAAGTGTTTTCAATATCGAGAATAAAATGCGGGGTTTATAATTATTAGGCATGCGATATCTAAGGAATTCATTTGGTTAGGCATGTGATGTCTAAGGTGGTTGCGGATTCCAATTATTGTAGTTTTCACTTTCTTTTCTGCGACCGTAAGTGTAATATGTGGTGTATCGCCGGTTTCGTTGCTATACGTCAACGACAATTGGGATACGCATATTTACTTACGTTGATGACATGTGATGTTATGTGTTGCTAGGATATGTTATATTGGATCGTCGTGTTTGAATAGCCGGGAGTTTTATGTGAGATGAGAGTTTTTCATTTTCATTCATGTAAAATTCTTTGTATGTAATATTCTTTTATTGGGGCACTTCCGGGTTGAGGATGATGTCACCATTGTATATTATTTACTTTTCTGCATTAGGATAAACCCAAGACGGGGAGCACAAGTAACTGGGTTCTAGGGTCCAGAGGGAGACCATCTCGTGGAGTCGAGACTGGGTCTCCTAACTCTAAAATTGGTATGGTTGCTTGCCGCTCTCGTAGGGGTCTAGGGATGTGGGTTTGGCTATTCGTCACGACCGTGGAATCCGTGTTTTATACAGGCTTAAAATAAAACCCGGAAATCCTAGTATATCCAATATTTCATATGTTGATTTCTGCTACGATATTCTGTGATGCGATCACTTTGTATGATGAGATAGATACTGGATATAGTATATGTGATATATTATATAGACGTTGCTTATGTTTTACACCCGCGCTAGCCCTACCCCGCTCAACCGTTAGTTACCCAACCTAACCGTGAACGATGGGACATCGAGACGAATGTGGATGGCATAAGCATACGTTGTATTTATCTGTTATGGTTAGGTAACTTAAATGATGAGACTTCATTAATAAGATTAATGAAAGAAAATAAACCTAAAAATTTTGTGGAATCGAATTTTTCAAAAATAGGTAGCTCTAGTTGTTGCTTTGCATAGCGGTATTCCTTGTAGAATATCCAGCACCTTATTCGATAAGGAAAGAGCCGAGATCCCTTCACCGGGAGTGACATCTTTAGCAATAACTGGCAGATGCTACAGTTTCGTCTTTTGATTTCTTTTCTAGTTCTTTCTTTGCATAGTGGTATTTGTGAAATATCCCGCACCTTATTCGATAAGGAAAGAGCCGAGAACCCTTCACCGGGAGTGACCTCTTTAGCGAAACTAGCAAAAGCCTAAAAAACACTCCATTTAAATCATTTGATTCTACAACGATATCAAGTTCATTACGCAAAAGGTTTTCTTAAAAACCTGTCGTAGCCTTCCGTCATTTCAGATAAGTAATAGTTAGTATTCGTGCTGCGTTTGTTGACCTTGTCAAGGCGTAGTGTGCGGTAGCTGATTAGTGCTGATCTACTTGCATATGATGCGATTGAATTAGGGTAGTCGTGTGACCTTGTTGACCTTGTCAAGGGTCATGCGGGTGGGTTTAATTCAATCAGGAAATGACAGGTTGAATTTGAGTTGCGGTTTATGGTTTGTTGACCTTGTCAAAGTCATAGATCGCTCTGGGCAAAATATTATCGAGAATTTCATGTGTTGAAATTTGCAATGAGATTGCATACCTTCTATGAGATAGTTGGATCCCGATACCCACTGCGAGTAAGAGTTACTCCTGGGAGAGTTTTACACATTACAATTAGCCGATCAAGTAGGTGTCTAGAAAGGTGTCAACGGGGTTACGCCCCTGGAAAAATGAGGTTTATTTTAATTAGGTCCGTGCGAAAGCACGGGGAACCTCCCTCAAAGTACCGGCATTGGCCTGGCTGAAAGATTGGCGAACTTGTAGGGTGTAATTAATCCCGGCTAGTCTTTCCTTTTAGGGTTTGAAGGAAGATTTGACTAAAACAGTGGGAGCCATCCTGATTAGATATATTAATAACCAATCTAATCTTGCAAGAGCATACACTGAGTGTTTTCTTCTTTCTCTCTCCAGGTAGCGACTATGTCACGCCTTAATCAAGATAATAATATGGATGTATTGACCCAACCCGCTTGTTATACTGAGCTGGGGAACGTTGGTCCCGCTCAACCTTATAATTGTTATAAGACCGAGCAGGTAATAGGGGATTACCAGGATTCCCGTGCCGCCCAAACGAAGAAAGTGCATGACGATTCATCTTCTTCGGGTGTGTTCATTGCAGAGAACTATTGCTCAGTTTCCTTTACGTCCTGGGTATGGGATACGAGATCAGGATCCCATATATGTAAACTGTTACATGGGCTACAGATAGGTAGAGAACTGAGAATGGGTGATAAAGTTTCAATAGATGGAAATGGTGCAAGTGTTGTAGCCAAGGTGTTGGCAGTTATCACCATGTATTACCGAAATACATTGATTCTGAACGAATGTTATTAGATACTGAACCTGATATACAACATCATATCAGTCTCTTTATTTAATAAAGAAGGATATAATTTTGTATTGTTGGATAATATTTTGAACATTTCCTATATCAAGAGTTGATCGGATCAGGCACGTCATCTAAAAGCATATACGTTCTAAATCAAACCACGGTTCTTAACATACAAAACACACACAAGAGGAAGAGTTCAGAAATGAACGAATCCTTCTTGGAGTATTGTAGACTAGTGTCACGACCCGAAAAATAGCTCGTGACCAGTACTTAAATCACGCAACGTCTAAAGGCATAACGTAATTCAAGTAAGCTGAAACCCAGAAATCTAAACCCTTTTAAGAAAATAAAGGAGGTGAAGTATTAAAATAAAGGTATAATGAAATAAAGTTTTCTTAAATGCATGGAAAAAGGGGCATAAATAATTCAAGTGAAATTTACTAGTTTCAAAATATGTTTCGTTTTTTAAAAATTTGGGCAGCACCACCTTTGTATTTTTTGATCCAAAACCACAATATATAATGAGAATAATGGCATCCCCAAACGGGAGCTAGCTCTTCGCCAACCGGCGGATCACAACCATGCATGAAAGTATATGTAAGTATACGACGCCCAACGGCGAAGTTCACCACAAAAGATAAAGAAATAAGCAAGACATCAAAACCACAAGTAGCGGAAAACCCCTCGCTTTAAGTCTCGCAACCATAAGTCTCACTACTTATACAATTTACTAATTTTGATTGATGGAGTTTGACTAGATATAATATGAAATATAATACAAGAGTGGGTACGATACAAATGTCCCACCTACCAAAGCAAAACACCCGAATGCAACTGTATGCCAGCGAAGCCGCTACTGATCCGTGCGGTCAACCTGCAAGAACTGTGGCACAACGGGGGTGAGTTGCCAACTCATGAGTAGAAAAACATCTACAAATAGAAATCTAATAAATAACGACTCCCAGGTCAACTACATCATAAGGGTAATACTATGATATCTAGGGTGACCGGGTCATCATATATGACAACAATGTAATCAATACCTATATGTATGCGGATATAATCCAACAATAATCAATGTCTGTATGCACATAAATATCATAAAAGAGTGTGCATGAAAGTATGAGGATATAAATCAACGGTGTCCCTCGCGACACATCAAAATCATGGAACCTGGGTGTCCAACATCGACACCTGAAAACATCATGAAATCCGTGTCCAGCATCGACACGTAAATCCTCATATCTCAGGCTCCGTCAGTCCGGATCGGCCCACGGGCTCCGTCAGTCCAGATCGGCCCATATCATCTCTCGACTCCGGTCGGTATCCTCCGGATATCCGCCGAGTCCAAATACAATCATCGGTAGGTAGTAGTCCCTCGGCCAGGCTCATCGTCATCCACACGAAATTTCTCTCTCGTCCCAGGGTACCATATCGGGTCCACCATGTACCCGCAAACGAAACCATCAGCCTCCTCGAATCGGGTTTCACATGTCACTCTTAGAACCGAGAAAAAACATGGTAGACGCACTGAAATATCATATCAAGAGAAACCGAGTTTTTAAAACAGTACATACTTTCTTTTGAAATAGCCACGATTCTCAAATCCAGAAATCTCATGAAAACAACATATCTCAATGGGTAAAATCATAAAGTATGATTTATGCGACATATGATAAAAATATAAGCATATCCGAATATCATGCAACATGGAACAGTGATATGACATATTAAGGGAAAACCGCTCTTTTAAATGAATTCAGTTTTAAAAATATATCATGCGGTTCCCAAATCTCCAAAATCGAATGCAATATCGTATAAAGGTGCATATGTGTATCTACGCAAGTAAGGCGTACAATATGTATGCATGCAAGTATGGATGTAGCAATCCTACTGTGTAGTGATATGGCAATTATCGATGATGAAGTGTGTGAGACGGCAAATCTGTGTACGTGTAATATACGCATCATCGATAATGGTGCAGGTGTACTAGCACAGGTATAAGTAATGCAATGCGAATAACATAAATGCAGCATAAGGTAAATCATATGCAAATGCTGACAGGTATACGTATCTATCATGACCGAGTCAATGAATCTATCAATCGGCATCTAGCCACACGACGCCACGTACGGTATAATCCATCGTACGGCAGGCTCTAGTCAAGGGTATGGATCACCATCAAGTCAAACTCATCACGTACGGAAAATCATCGTACGGCGGCATAAAACTAATAAGGATCCTATCAACCTTTACGACAATGAGAGTATGGACCTAATGTCTTGTACGGCTTATCATTTAAGATTCACAACATTATATATATATCTATATACCTACGTCCCAAGTCACATCCATCACAATCTCATATCAAGGGACCGGCAAGGTATCAATCATCTCAATCGACTAACATCTGTATACCAACATATCACCAATCATCATATTACATCGTCTTATCTTTTTATCGCATTTATCTCCCACATCAAGTCAATTTCACATATCCAATCTATTTTTACTATAAGCATACATATCTAATCTAACACACACACCCGAACCATACAATCGGTTTTCAAAGGGGTGAATCGTAGTTTTGAAAGTAGGGGCTACGGTGTTTTACAAGAAAAAGATATCATTTGAAAATCCGTAACGTCCCTTAAGGTATTTGTTTAAAAGATGCATACGATTCTTCATTTTAAAATAGGTATGGTTCGGATGACACACCTAAGTCGCCTATCTAGTCCTATAGTATCCAATACGGCAACATCTTCGAACATCGTCCTCAAAACCCGTCATCACGTATCAATCGTATTATATCACTACTAACTATCCTTTAGTTTCTAATATGGTTCTCTAACTATCTTATAACCATATCCCTAGTTTTCTATTAAAGGTTTCCTTAACCATATTCTATATATAATCGGTTTCCATCAAAGTTTGCGGGGGAGTTATACGCCATCCACCCGACTTCCCCTGTAGATATAGATTTACTCACCGTGGTCTTCGCTCGCCGAAGTCGATGACGCCACGCTCCGTCGCCTCGGAATCCACGTGAAGGTACCTATAATAACAACACATATCGCAACGCTATTAAAATCAAGTTCTGAAATCCAAAACAGCACCCGCATTGCTTATAGGTTAGAACCTATAGCTTACGCGTACAAAATCAACCAAACAACCCTTGTTGTTGATGTACGAACACCCAACAACCAATGTCAAATTCAAATATCAAAACTTAGCATTTCAAAATACGGAAAACCATAGCCAAAATCACACTAAAATGCTCCCAGAATTTGACTCGGGTCAAATAAAGCTAAGCAAACAAGTCTAGGGTGATGTACATAGTGTATATGACCTACTGTAACAACGTAGTCCCCTAACTCCCACACCAGGCCAGCCACATAGGCCAAAATTCCGGCCTCCTCGGCCCCCCATGCTCTGAATGGGTTCGTTTTGTCATGTTGGTCTCCTGGTAGTGTATCTAGGTCCCTGGAATTGTTTGCTACTCTCAAAAATCCCCCGGGTTGCTCCAGATTTCCCTGTACACCCTATATCCTCACAAAACCGACATGAACTAAATCCTAAATCCGTATTTTGGCTTCCCATACTCATTCCCAAGTCTTAAACAGCCACTCAACAGCCACTCAAGCATCACCGATCCACAATTTCACTCAAACCCTCACTAGGATTTCTAAGTATCACTAATCCATCACTAAACGAACTCTAACTTAAACAAAAAAGCTAGGAAAACTTGAAACTAAACTAATGGAAGAAATTATACCTCATGGATGTCACTTAAGCAAACCCTAGAAGTCCCAAAGTTATCAAAATCCCATTTTGCTTGGTTCAATGTGTAGAGGGAGAGATGGGGATTAATTTTTGTGAAGGGAGAATAAGGTTTTGGGGATTATTTGAGGATGGATCTAGGGTTAGAAGTGGAGGGATGTGAGGTTGGAGGAAGATGAAGAAGGAGAAGAAAATGAATAATGGTGGAGGGAATATGTGGCTGCCCCCCTCTCTCCCTCCTTTATTCTCACCCACTCACTTTCCAAGTCATCATTATGTCCCCTCTCTCTCTCCAACTCATCATTACACCTGTTTCCCTTCTTTTCTCACCAAAACACATACACCAAAATGAAACAACACAAATGAAATAACATGTAACATGTCATGGTGCACTAACCATGAAAAACTGTAACATTTCAGAAAAATAAAATATAATTTTTGCGAATTTTTATAATTAAATAATATTATATTGAATATTTTAATATTGCGGTATAACTAAATACCGATAAATGGGGAAAAATTTGGAAAATTTTGGAAATTACTAAAAAGTTGGTGTTTTATGTGATTCATGCAAATTAAAAGTTTTTATGATTAATTATACGCTATTTAGTGCTAATCGCGATTAAATATCGCTAATCGCACATTAAGCTTGTTTTGTGCAAAACATGTACATGTCTTTTTTAGCACTTGTTAGATTTTTTCTTTCATGCCTTCTCCTTTTTATCATGCATGGTTTTAAATTAAAGAGAAGAAAAGGAAAAGAAAAGAAAAGAAAAGAATAGGGATAGGAATAAACAAATAGGTATGGGTGAGAGAGAAAGGTGAGGGTTAACTTTGACTTGGTCATTCTCTCATCTCACCATCTTTATCACATTCTCTCCACTCCCTCACACCCTTGCTGTTGCTGGTTCTTCCCTCACTCCCTCCCCCTCTTCATCCTCTCAAACACCATTAAAAACACCTCAAAATTCAATACCCATTTCATTAAAAATGTGCATGAGCTCACTAGCAACACATTGGACCAAGAAAGCTTGCATTTTGGACACTTGGGGCAACTCAAGAATTTTCTTGAGTTGCCAAATAAGGTATTCTCTTAACCATTAGCCTAGTATTTCCATTGCTTTTACATCCATGTTTGTTTAGAACCAATTTGGTGTCGTTTAATGAGACTTGGGAAATTCTAGTTAGGGTTTATGGAATTTGAGAGTTGTGATGTGTAATTGAGCTCAGTAGAGGCCACACAAACCCCCTAGTGCTAGAATTCAGACCTAAACCAGAGACTATAACCCTGGAATACGGATTTAGAAACCCAATATTGGAAGAATTGTGGATTCTGTGTGTGTAAAATGAAATCTGCTATCACCCGGAGCCTCTGAAAATTATTTAGCAAGTACAGAGGAGTGTGCAGGCACCTAGGAAGCACCACCTAAGACCCCAACCCCTGACTCCACTCTATGGCCGCAAATTTAATCCTTCTGGCTGCAAATTGCGGCCAAACCTGGTCCGAATGGGTTCGTGTTTGGTCTGTAGCTCCATCTCCTGTAAACTAGACTCTTGGCATATGCAAAATTAACCAATTTGACCTAGGGTAAAATCTGGGACCATTTTCAATAGTTGCTGTTTTGATTCGTGGTTTCGTATTGCGTATTTTGAATTCTGGATTTTTGTGATTTGTGTCGTATTCGATCACTTGATGTTTATACGTCAAAATCGAGTGTTATTTGGTGGTTTTGAAAGCGTAGTCCATAGGTTCTAACCTATAGGCCTTAGCGTGTCGTTTTGGTTTTCCGATTTGATTTTAATACGCATCTCGATTGGATTATATGTGTAGGTACCCCACGAAGACTTCGAGACGACAAGCAAGCACATGGTGACGTCGGCAATGGAAAGCGAAGAGCAAGGTGGGTAGATTATATCTACGGGGGAAGTCGGGTGGATGGCGTATAGCACCCCCGCAGTTCGATATTTAATATGCTATATATACTATATATATATATATATGATAGCTTTATGTATGACATGGATATTCAAGATATGATTAGGTGTTCAATGGTTAGATTAGGGTTATTAGAAGTGAACTAGTATAGCTTCTTAGTTGCGAACCCTAGAATAGGTTTACACCCACACGCACACTCATGCATGCTTGTTATACTTGTGCGTAATTGAGGATACGTATATATACACACACATAGGTATGGGACTATATATATATATATAAATATATATATATATATATATATATATATATATATATATATATATAGACACACACACACGTATACCTACACATGGATGATGAGGATTGTACATGATACGAGGAGATGAGTCGATGAGATTGGGCATGGTGCCACGAGATCGGTGATATGATATGGTTCGTATTAGGAGATACGACATGAGATTTTAGCGGGCCTTTAGGCGTGTGTTTTCGTACATGCATATATATATATATATATATATATATATATATATATATATATATATATATATATATATATATATATATATGGTATCAGTTATACTAGACTTAGATCAGTACCCCAGTTCATGTGATATGATGATAAGGATACCAGATATGTGATGAGATGAATATGATATTTGACCCGTACCCAGATTTGGGATGCCGTATGACGGATTTACGTACGAGCTATATATTGATGATAGATCCGCACTCTTGACTCGAGGATGTCATATTGTATTTGTATCGTATGTGATACTATTGAGGCGGGATCACCGACTATTATATATATATATATATATATACCGACTCAGATTTAGGTGGTTTTTCCCTTACCCTTTCGGTTAGATTGTTTGTTTAGTCCTGTAGTTACTTATAGATGTTAGACAAGACCCGAGTCATACCTATTTCAAAATTAACGAATCGTGAGTATTTTAAAGATAAGCCAAGGGATTCTACGGATATTTTCAAAAGACGCATCTTTTCTTAAAAACATCATAGCCCTTATTTTTCTAAACGTCACGATTCGTCTTATTTCAAATGGAAAAAATGTATGAGATATACATATTGATGTAGATTCTTCACTGTTGCGTTTATTATTCGATTTCCGCATTTCTTGTTATTTGCATCGCATTGCACGTGTAAATGTGTTTATTGTTATATTAAACCCATGCTGTCAGGACACCAGCACCATTATCGATGATGCGTATGTTCCACGTACACCTACTTACCGGCTCACACACTTCATCATCGATAATTGCCATGTCACTACATAGTAGGATTGTTGCATCAGGATACGACTACTTGTACATCCATATTGGCGCACAGGCATATTGTACACTCATACTTGCGTATATACCTACTTGTACATCCATATTGGCGCACAGGCATATTGTACACTCATACTTGCGTATATGACTACTTGTACATCCATATTGGCGCACATGCATATTGTACACTCATACTTGTGTATATACCTACTTGTATATCTATATTGGCGCACATGCATATTGTACACTCATACTTGCGTATATACCTACTTGTACATCCATATTGGCGCACAGGCATATTGTACACTTATACTTGCCTATATACCTACTTGTACATCCATATTGGCGCACAGACATATTGTACACTCATACTTGCATACACACATATTGTACACCTATACTTGCATACATACATATTTGCACATACATAGATGATTTTGGCTTTATTTTAGAGATTTGGGAATCGCAAGATATATTTTAAAACTGGATTCATTTAAAAGAGCGGTTTTCCCCTCGATGTGTGCATATTACTGTTTTTTTTGCTGCATGATATACGGATATGCTTACATTTCTATTATATGTCGCATACATCATGCTTTATGATTTTACGCATTGAGATATGCCGTTTTCATGAGATTTCTGGATTTGAGAACCGTGTGTTAGTGTATATGCCCTAGAGGCCATTACTGTATCATACTAGTTTGTATATTACTTAATGGAAGCTTGGGATATTCACCTTGTATAAACAATCTTGCTCAATATAGTAGTATGCTACTTGGTTTGTTTCTACTTCAATGTGTACATGTGTTTATTTTTTGTATATCACCTATACACATTAGTGGAGCCCTTAGGATCTTTGCTTGATTACCAGCGTTGTGATGGCAGTCACACTAGTGGGGGCTGGGTAATCTATAAGCACATCCTTATACAGGTCCCTAGTCGCAGGACTATCGAGACAGGGCATCGATACTCCGGAGTAGACTAGTGTATGCGCTTCTCATCCCAGTGTGGGAGATGGTCTGTCCCATAGCCATCAGTACGTCGTACTGGAGATAGTATACGGGTGCTCGTTAGGTTACGAGTACACTGGACAGGACTCATCGGGAACTGACCGGTTGGTATTATACCTATCGTCAGTTATCAGTTCCCAGGTGACATGAGTACAGCTTAGTCCGCTGACTTGACACTGGCACTTCGCCTCGAGTGTGTTCCCACTGCACTTTGATCACTACCCTACCACGGCTCAAAGGAGTTGTGCAAACAGGAAATGGTTGGGTGCAGTCCCGAAGCACTTGGAGGCAGTGACGGTTAGACAGGATTCGTCTCTCCCGGTATTGGGGGTTGACATCGCGCTGTGTCTAGGAGAGCCATTACACGAGTAGTCCCTGGCCAGGGCAAGCGAGATATACTGGTAGGCTTCCAGTGTTATCTCAGGGTGTTTTGGGCTTCACTCCGACACGACTTGTACCGCTATTAGGGGACTGACGTTTTACCGCCCCCTAGGCCCGACATGCGATGTATTAGACGAACAGACCGGACTTTACGGAGACTGTCACATTCAGACTTAGTAGGAGTTCAGATGGGGTTCACCTCGTCAGCCTTCTTGTCGGCATCTACCTGGGGACCGTTACGCACAGCTAGTGCCGCTTGCGGTCTGTGGTTAAACCCACTGCCAGCGTAGCGTCGAGTCTTTAGAGTCCCACACAGAGGGCTATTCGCCTCTGGGCAAAACTGAGTAGATGTCGCATGGTTTTGCGGCAGGGTTCGTTCCCATCCGCGCACTTGTGCACGTTTGGAGTCCGGACGGATTATACTAGCAGGCTCTGGTTTGAGCCAGATACTGGTATATGTTTTGGGGTTGCTTTTATCTCTCAGTATTCTTGTTCCTCGGAACGAGAATGCAGGTGTGTATGCACAGTTGTTTGAGGCGGAGGAAGAGGTTTTTCATTAGGGTTTCGGAACGGGTGCGTATGCACAGTTGACAGTCGTCTTTTTCCAAACCCTAATGGATTTATGAAATATCAATTATTAATAGTAATTAAATGAAATTGTGTCATGGTTGATTTTGTTGACTTGTTGACCATGGTTGACTTGTTGACCATGGTTGAATGTTTGACCATCATCATTGCTTTGCAAGGATACTCCTTGATTCTAGCTTACATTCATTTAATGAAGTGATGATAATGGTCATTCCAAATACAACCATCAACTATTTCATTTTGAATTATTATTATTAATTAGATAATTCTTTTTCCTTTTGTTATGGTTGCAAGAGGAAAAAGAGCTCATTCTATCATATTCATTCTCTCTCCTCACTTCATCTTCTTCTTCCTCAAGCTCAAGGAGAATCCTTCTCATGTGTTGAGAATCCCTCTCCTTGAAAAGAAAACACCCTATAGATACTCTTTACTCTCTCTAGGGTTCAAGGTTTAGCAAGCCGGAGATCCTAGTTCACTCTAAGTTCGAGAAAGAGCCCGAAGGTTGAACCCTCAGGTGGATCCATTTTTGACGGAAGAAGGCGACGAGAAGAGAACCATAAACCTCTACTAGGTTTCAAGAAGAAGGAGTTCAAGTTAGGTATAACCACTTTGCCGAGTAGTTAACTCTCCTTTGCATGTTTGCTAGTTTAGTTTAGAAAAGATTCCGACTTTGTTTAGTCCATGTTGCCCCATGCGCCAAAAATTTGATTTTTATACCGTTTCCGCCTCCCCGTAAGAACCGGGGGTCGCAACGTGGACTTACAGTGGTATCAGAGCCTAACTAAACTTAAACTAGCTTGGTAGCGAAGTGTATGGAAGTTCGAAACGAAAAAATCGCAAAACCGGAAAATCAAAAACCCTAAGTTTCTGTTGAATTTTTTTGTGCTCTAAATGTAAAAAGTTTTACTCCTAAAATCGGCTCAGGGTTTTGTGAGAACACCCACCAAAAACGATCCCATGAATCCTTCAAACCGCCGCGGATCCGCGGCCATAGCTATTCTTGTTGCCGCGGATCCGCCGCCGTTTGGGCTCTTCATGTGATCGTGTTTTGTGCAGTGTTCTTCTGGTAGGGTTTTGGGATTTTTCAAATATGTTATATGTGCCCAGATTTTCCAGAAAAGAAATTTACTTTTGGGGTCCTATAAATCCGTATTTTTTTCGAACTTCGCTACACTTTGGCTATATTGGTTATATCTGTGATGTTTGTATGTATTGAACGTCGGCTAATCGCTATAAGTCGATTAGTCGGGGTTATACATCTCTGTGATCTGTGTTTGATATTGGAATGTGTATATGAATGTGTTGGACTGTCGCAGGTGAATAGCCGGGGTGGATGTGAGATGAGCTTTTGTTTTTCTTTCATTCATTTGTAATATGTAAATTGATGTAATAATAATATTTGTATGGCCGCACAACCGGGTCGGGGTTGTAGCCGTCATTGTATAATTCTTTTTACTGTTTTTGCTCCTAGGATAGACCCATGGAGGGATGCACAAACTACCGGGTACTTGGCGGGTAGTTTGCCGCACCCGTAGGGGTCTTGGGTGGGGTTTTGGCTATTCACCGCGACCGTGTAATCCGCTTTTCGTTGCAGGCTCGAACGGATTGCGGATTCCTAGTATATCCAATGTATTCATCTGTGATCTGTAATGTCTATCATTACTTTATATTTAGGCGTTGCTTATGTTTTACAGCCGCGCTAGCCCAGCCCCCGCTCTGTCGTTAGTTAAGTAACCTAACGGGTGATGATGGGACCCCGTGGCGAATGCGAATGGCATAAGCGTACGTCATATTTTGGTTGTTTTCTGCAATGGTAGGATTAAATGATGGGACGCATTAAAAGAACTAATGCAAGAATATCACGCATTAAACGAACTAATGCAAGATAGTAAACCAAGTTAAAGTCGTTGGAACACTTTCGAAAAACCACTCGGTTCTTTTCAAAACTAACTTTTAAATGCGGAGTTTGAGCCACTCCTTCTAAAAGCTATCTCGTTCCATCGATTATATCAAGTTCACTACGTTCACAGTTTTACCAAAACTGTTGGGGTAAAAATTTACACCCCGGTTGACCAAGTCAAAATCAAAGTCAACCCCAAGCCAAGTGGGCCCAAACCCAGATCCAGTAGGCCCATGCCCGGGTCGAGCCCGAACATGAAGCGGCCGGCCTCCCCCCATGCCAAGATAAAAATTTTGTAATAAATAATTTTGTTGCATTTTCTTTTATTTTATTTTCGGATAAATGTAAGAAAAATAGGCATAAAGCCAAATTTTTGTAAAGCCCATGGCTTATGTGCAAAAAGAAATGGCACATGAGCCATGGGATAGGCAAAATGACATTTTGTGAAGCCCAAGGGGCTATGTGTAAAATGTATGGCCTATAAAGGCAAGGATAATGAAAATATCTCAGAACTTTTTTTTTCTCTCTCCAAAAAAAAATTAGAGCTGAGCTCTTTCTTCCTTCTTCAAGGTTCCAAAACCTTCTTCTTTCTCTTGAATTAAATCAAGAGTTTTACTCTTCCTTTTTCAAAACTAAATAGTTTTCCACCACAAAACCCACAAAGGGGAACTTGGATCTGCCATCAGATCTTAAAAAGGAGAGATTTTGAGATTTTACATCTCTTGATCCTCAAGATCCAGCAAGCAACAGGAGGAAGAAGAAGAACCCTTCCATTAACCCAACAAAAAAAAAAAACACACACTCAGGAGTCTAACTCCTCTTTGATTTCTCTTCAGAGAAATCTTTTTAGGCTAAAAGCCTGTTGTGTGCGCAAGTCGTCCGCGTGCCGACACGTGGCGCGCGCGCTTGCGCAACTGCGCAAGTGCGCAAGGCGCCCGCGTGCCGACACGTGGCGCGCGCGCTTGCGCAACTGCGCAAGTGCGCAAGGCGCCCGCGTGCCGACACGTGGCGCGCGCGCTTGCGCAACTGCGCAAGTGCGCAAGTCGCCCGCGTGCCGACACGTGGCGCGCGCGCTTGCGCACCTGCGCATCCCTTGGATGTCTTTTCCCCCTCTTTTGTGTACATATATACACATATACATATGTATACAAATTTATACATACACGTACTCCACGACACTGTCCCTGTTAGAAAAAAATTTCTAACGGGGCGCTGCCCCGCACCCCGCAAGGGGGCTGCTAGCCCCCTTGACCCCCAGCCCGCTATCCGGGTAGCGGGACCCCCGTAAAAACTCTGCGTGGCTCCCGATATATCCAAAACCCCCCTTTCAGAACAGAACACACGTACACTGCACATTGAATTCGCATGACCAGTTTAACCCGTTAATCGGAGGTTCCCTCGCCCCAAAGGCGAGGGGTAATTAACGGCAGCTTAGTCCGCGGCTGCCGGAGATTCGGATCCCCACAATCATTAAACCCCGGCCTACCCTAGGCAGGGGGAATCTGTAGTACGCCTGACAAGCGTGCGCGTATTCCCATCTCAATGGGGTGACGAAAAAACACCCTACAGATTCTGGCACGCCCGGTGGGACCAATCTCTCCTCCCATATTTCGGGTTAAATGTTCATACGAACTCAATCAATATACATATCGATTGCCTATACTGAAATGATGTTTTTTTTTTCCGTGCAGCAATCAACCTTCAACGACAATGTCTTCCCAGACGAATTCAACTTCCAAAGCGACCCCGATTCCATACGTGGTCAAGATCAACGCTCGTGTGGTTCTCCCTGCAAGCCTCAGTCGACAGTGGGAGGAACCGCCCCGCCAGTTTGGCTCCGTCATCATCTACCCAGCCGGAAGCGCTCATCTGGCGGAAATCCCGGCGAAACAGGCAGCCAAGCCGGTCTCGAGGGGCAAGAGGCCGAATGTCGTGATCGCCAAGGTACCACAACCGAAACTTAAGACGCTATCTGAACGAGTCCCTGGCGCTCTAGCTGGGGGCAAGACTTCCGATGTGAAGGGCAACATTAAAAGTTGCGGACGAGCTCAGGCGATGACTCCAACAAATGCACAATCGAGCGTATCTCCAAGGCCTTCCATCGCCCGGTCTGCGACGTCTTCCCAAAGAGCTGAAGTCTGCCAGGTGCTTAGAACAGAAAAGTTAAGGCAGAAGCGGCTCAGGTATCGAGCCAACAAGAGGGCCAAGGCTTCGGCCAAATGGAACCATGTGAAGTTCCAAGTGCAGGGTTTCCCCGCGACGACGGCTGAGTCGGACGTAAGAATCAGCAATTCCTTCGAGCCTCTGAAGTGGGTTCAGAAAAACGCCATGACCGCCAGAATCAAGAAGACAGCGGTCCGAACAGTGCCACAAAGAGACGTGTCCCCGCCCCAACAGAAAAAGTACGACACTATCTCTTCAAGAGTCTATCAAGCGCTCTGTGCCGCACGAAAGAAGCGGGGCAAACCCAGAAAAGATGCGCCAACACCATTCAAGAAGCTGGTTAAGCCAGCCGCCTTCAATCGACTACCAGTTACCGAAGCAAGGGGGTCAAGACAGCGATCCGTGAAATCAGCCACCAATGATCGAAAGACGGCCGGATATATCATCCATACGGTCTATATGGCGGGCGGGCGCCCCAGCGACAACCATCGCAGCAAAAGCAAGGACGGGACCACCACATCCCAAGCCCAATCTAGCCTGAATGTGGTTGCCGCCGCCCAAGAACAGCCGCCCCTGCTGGATGAAGAAAACCCTCTCGATGAGGATGATAGGCAGATAGACCCCTCGGTCCATGTAGAGTCAAGCTCGGACAGCGAGGAAGAGCCGACTTTCCGCCCCAGGACTGCGGAGCAAGAGCTGCTTCAAGAGCTTCGAAAACAGCTCAGGAGCAAAGATAAAGAGATGGCCAAGCTCTATTCGAAGATTGACGACTTAACGAATGTGGTGATGCAGCTTACGGCTCAAATTGCTCGAGCGCCTCCTAATCAAGCACAAGCCGCTACTAATCAGCCGGGTGATGACAATCTGAGGCAGCCAATGCCTGTTCCTTTGGGTCCAAGACTGGTCGAGCCGCATGAAAGCCGGCCACACTCCGCTTCTGGGGACGCCTTGGCCCCAGATAGCACTATCCCGCTAACACAGGATCGGATAATGGATTTGGTCACCAGCAAGGTTAAAACATTGGTGGCCGAAGCCGAAGCTCAAAAAGAAATCGGCAGTAGTGGGCGGCCATATCCCGCGCAGTACGATCTGATTGAGTTCCCAAGCGGCTACGTCATTCCTAAGTTCGGAAGATTTGATGGAACGGGGAATGCAAATCAGCACGTCGCCCACTTCAAAGCATCGTGCGGAAATACAGGGGGCAATGATGCGCTCCTTCTTCGTCAGTTTGTCAACAGCCTGACCGGTGTTGCTTTCGACTGGTACGCGAGCATACCAGATGGGTCCGTCATTACCTTTGCCCAAATGGAGTCTCTGTTCCGGCAAAGGTTCATGAGCGTCAGTGATAAAATCTCCATTGCCGACCTTGTGAGGACCAAGCCGGGGAAGAATGAAAGTAACACTGACTTTATCGCCCGATGGCGTAATCTCACGGTCAAGTGCGAACCGCCGCTGGAGCAGGACCAGTCCGTTAGCCTTCTCATTGGGAACTTCAGCAATTGGATGGTCCCATTCTTGTGTACAGCAGGCCTCAAAACATTCCAGGAGCTAACCAAGAAAGTCCAAATGCTGGAACGCTCGAAGCAAGAGTCCCCGCCAGACTCTCAGAGAGACAAAACTTGGAAAAGCAAGCGGGACGACAACCGTAGAAGCGGGAGTTCCAGCAGTACCAATGTCTTCAATGCCTCCGATAATGAAGAAAAGCGAAGGGCGGCCGAATCCAAAACTAACCGGTCTCGAAAGCCATTGCTGGGAGGAGATGGGCCTTCTCTAGAGGAGAAAAAGAACAAGGTTTACTCTTTCAGAAGGGACAAGGTCCGTAAGATATTTAAAGATGCCTTGAACAACGGCCTACAATTGCCGGAGTCGAAAAGACCCCAAGAAGCAAAAATGACCGACAATCCTCTGTATTGCCCGTACCACCGAGTAGTGAGCCATGCGATCGAGGATTGCTATATCTTCAAAGACTGGGTCGAGAAGCAGTACAAGGCTGGAGAGATCGAGCTGTCCAAAAGTGTGTTGGTGAATAATCAAGTTGCAACCACCAACTTTATACAGACAGAAGTTGAAGCCTTCTGGGAGAAGACAGCCGAACCCGCTGCCCTGAGAGATGAAACTGACTCATCGCGGCCTCCGTGGAGTACGCACATATCTAATAAGACGAAGAAGATGATAAAGCTACTTCAGAAAGAACCCAGGACGAAATGGGAAGGGCAGAAGAAGCCTACCAGTCCAGCTGCCAATGCGGCTCCATCAGGCTCAAAATCCAAGAAGCTGAAGAAGAAGAAAAGTGCAGCTCGGCGCGAAAAAGAGTCTGCAGGGAGATCAACCATTCAAAAATATATCGATTCTCTCGAAGAATATGAACAAAAGGAAAGAACATTGATTCAATTGAAGGAGTTCTTCCCTGTACAAGCGGCTGAAATTCTGGAGGAGTTAGAAGAAGACTCCAATAAAGAGATCCCAGTAGTGACCTGCTACGCCATCCATCTTGGCAGCGACTCCGAGGATGATCTTTGTTTTCCCGAAGAGGATGAGGAGCTCGCCACAACGACCAATCAAATCCAGCTCAGAAGCGGCAGGGCTCTACCGCCGAATCAGGGCAACGCCCCAAAAGGGAAGGAAAAACAAGTCGCTAATGAAGAAGATGGCAGAGAACCGGCTGATGAAAACATAAGTCCTTCCTCGGTGGACTATAATGTCTTGGCGCATCTCCGGAAGCTTCCGTCTCTCCTGAGCATCTATGACGCCTTGGTCCTATCTAAGGAGCTTAGAGATGTTCTCATCCACGCTCTACAAAACCCCGAGCGGTATCAGGCCCACTTTGCGGAAATTAATATGAAAGAAGCCCAGCACGCTTTGCATGCCGCCGCAGTCACGTTTAAGGATGAAGACTTGCTACTGGGGACGGCTGAGCATAATCGGCCGCTTTACGTGACCGGGTACAGCGACGGAGATCGAATTAATCGCATATTGATTGATCCGGGGTCCTCAGTGAACATCATGAACTTGCGAACTCTGAAGAGTTTATCAATGGACGTCCGACATCTGTCAAGGGAAAGGATTGTCATTCAAGGCTTCAACCAAAATTGCCAGCAAGTTCTGGGGTCCATAGCTTTGCCAATCAAATTCGGGGATCTGCAAACTGAAGCTAAGATATACGTGATCGACGCCGACACGTCTTATAAGATTCTCCTGGGGCGGCCGTGGCTCCACGATTACGGCATCATTCCATCAACTCTCCATCAATGCATGAAGTATACTAAAAATGGCGAAGAAAGACGCATTGACGGAGACATCCAGCCGTTCGGTGTGCATGAAGTCCGCTATGAAGATTCTCGGTACTTTATGAACCACCAAAATGCTAAGCCACAACTGACTGAAGATAGACCGGCCCCGAGACCCAAAAGCAAATCTGCGCCGGTTGTCACTTTCAAAAGTAAAAACGCCCAAGTGCGCCCGCATTTCGGTAGCGACACTGACGAGTCCGACGCTGGAAGCCCGTCCTCCCGTAAAACTCGTCCTCGTTTCGGCAGCGATACAGACGAATCTGTTACTGAAGGCCCATCTAGCAGCAAAGTCCGCCCTCATCTTGGCAGCGACACTGAAGAGTCGGAGGAAGAGGACCTGCCGTGCAACAGCGATGCAGATTGGACCCCTATGCAACAAGAGAAACTACGAGAGACCTTCGAAGTTGCAGAAGGGTCCCTAGCCGTGACAAGGGTACCAGAGCAAATGTGCAAAGAGCTCGATGCATTATCAATCTCTACCGTGGACCAGCTGAAAACTTTCTACGTTTCCGGGAAGAAAAGTGGACAGAAGGGCATCTTGTTTTATGGGTCAAACCCCGTTGCGCACCCGGACGATTTGTCTGTCGCGTGCCTTCCATATGAGAGAGGCATAAGAGCCGTCCTCAATCCCAGATACTATGCGCCCGAGATGCGGGAATACTTTAAGAAGTGCGGATGCCGGTTATATCAAACGGAGTCCGAAGCAAAGTTTTACGAAGGGCTATGGCATCCGCCCCAGGTCCGAGCACTCATCGATGGACGAATTCCAGATAGACGGGGCATAGGATACATTCAACCTGATTCCAAAGCATGCTACATGATCCATGTTGGTGAGGCCAGCGAAAGATCAAATGATGACGACGAGATAGCCGAGCCAGAAGAAGCTCCTCAAGAGCTCGAAGATGGCGGGCAAGCAACCTTTGACGAGCTAACCGAGATTGACTTAGGAACGCCCGATAATCCAAGGCCGACCTACATCAGCTCGCTCTTGTCAGAGGAAATGAAAGCGCAGATAATCGCCCTGCTGCATGAGTTCGTCGACTGCTTCGCGTGGACATACAAAGAAATGCCTGGCCTTTCCCCTGAAGTGGCCGTACATAAGTTGGCTATATCTCCTGATGCTAAGCCAGTCAAACAAGCTCCTCGAAGAATGAGAAGGGAACTAGAAGAAAAGGTCATCGAGGAAACTAAGAAGCTCATCGATGCCGGCTTCATCAGGGAAGAGAAATATGCAGACTGGATCGCATGCATAGTCCCAGTGAAGAAGAAAAATGGGCAGATCCGAGTCTGTGTCGATTTCAGGGACCTCAATAAGGCATGTCCTAAAGATGACTTCCCGCTACCGGTCATGGAAATGATGGTTGATGACACCTCAAATTACGAGCTGTTCACCTTTATGGATGGCTCGTCTGGATACAATCAGATCAAGATGTCGCCTGAGGATGAGAAGCACACAGCATTTCGAACCCCGATCGGAATATATTGCTACAAGGTAATGCCATTCGGACTGAAGAACGCAGGTGCTACATATCAAAGGGCAATGACTAATATCTTTTATGACCTAATCCATAAAGTCGTCGAATGTTACGTTGATGATCTGGTCGTTAAGACTGAAACCAAGGCCGATCATATCCAAGATCTTAGGACCGTTCTCACCAGACTGAGGGAATTTGACCTGAAGATGAATCCTCTGAAATGCGCTTTTGGCGTGTCATCGGGAAAATTCCTGGGCTTCATAGTCCGACATCGAGGGATCGAAGTTGACCCATCAAAGATAAAGGCCATCATGGAGATGCCCCCTCCGAAGAGTCTGACGCAGCTAAGATCTTTTCAAGGCAAGCTTGCTTATATACGGAGGTTTATCTCAAATTTATCAGGGAGATGTAGGCCCTTCTCAAAGCTCATGAAGAAAGGAGCTCCTTTTATCTGGGATACCGAATGTCAAGCAGCGTTCGAAAGCATCAAACAATACTTGTTGCACCCTCCAGTGTTGGCCGCTCCCATTCCAAATAAACCGTTGATTCTCTATACTGCCGCGCTAGATGAGTCACTCGGTGCGCTCCTCGCCCAGAATAACGAGGAGGGAAAGGAAAATGCCCTCTACTACCTCAGTCGAACTCTAGTCGGGGCGGAACACAACTATTCCCCAATCGAAAAGCAATGCCTGGCTCTGATATTTGCTGTGAAGAAGCTGAGGCACTATCTGCTGGCTCATCGGGTTGTGCTGATCTCCAAGGTCGACCCGCTCAAACACTTGATGACCAAAGCAAGCCTAGCCGGCAGAATGGCAAGATGGGCTGTCATGCTACTTGAGTTTGACATAGTTTATACTCATCAGAAAGCAGTAAAAGGGCAAGCTCTTGCAGACTTTCTCGCTGCTCATCCCATACCAGAAGGGTCGCCGCTAAATTATGAGTTACCCGATGAACAAGTGCTGCACCTCGAGGAAGATGAGCCATGTTGGGAGCTCTACTTCGATGGAGCCTCGTCAATAAGGACCTCCAGTAAATCAAGCGTCCCGGAGATAAAAGCAGGGATAGGATTGGTGTTCATCACACCATTAATGGGAACCCTACGACGTTCTTTTGCTCTCACCGAGCCTCGAACGAACAATGAAGCTGAGTATGAAGCTCTGATAGCTGGTTTGGAACTCGCCATAGAAATGGAAATCCTTCGGCTACGAGTTTACGGTGACTCCCAGCTTGTCGTCAACCAAGTAAGCGGCGACTATAAGATATACAAACCCGAGTTAGCTCGGTACAGAGGTAGGGTGGTGGAACTCATGAAACGGTTCACTCATATCAAACTAACGAGAGTCCCTAGAGCGTTGAACGGAAAGGCTGATGTACTCGCTCGCTTGGCCAAGGAACTGGCTGATCCTGAAATGGACGAAATTCTGATCACAGTCAGGAGCCGGCAAATTCTACCCCCAGTCTCTCTACGAGAAGAGGAAAGCGCGGAACAGAAGAGCAGTCCTGCGGAAGAAGCTTCGATCATCCAAGACGAGCCCGATTGGAGAGAACCCTTCATAGAGTACCTCCGATACGACAAGCTGCCCGAAGAAAAATCTGCGAGGATTCAGCTGAAGAAAAGAGCTCTCCGATACGTGTTTGTAAATGACACGTTATACCGCAGGTCATATGACCAACTCTGGCTCAGGTGTCTGTCATTGGCCGAAGCCCAAAAGGTCATGAAAGATGTCCACTCGGGCGTGTGCGGTGCTCACCAATCTGGCCCCAAGATGCGACTTCAAATCAAACGGCTTGGGTATTACTGGCCCACCATGATACGGGATTGCGGAGACCATGCAAAGAAATGTTATATCTGCCAAATTCACGGTGATTTTATTCACAAGCATCCCAATCCATTGCATCCTACAGTGGCGTCGTGGCCCTTCGAAGTCTGGGGCACCGACATTGTTGGCCCAATTGATCCTCCGTCATCTAAAGGCCACCGGTTCATACTGGCCGCGACAGACTACTTCTCCAGATGGGCTGAAGCTGTCCCGCTAAAAGAAGTCAAGACAAAGGATATTCTGACATTCTTCCAGCATAATATTCTATACCGCTTCGGTACACCAAGAAGAATCATTTCTGACAACGGGCCTTCTTTCAAAAGCTTCAATGTCTCAAGATTCGCTACTCAGCACAAGATAGACTGGAGGTATTCCTCCATCTATAATCCAAGAGCCAATGGGCTAGCCGAAGCCTTCAATAAGACTCTATGCAAGCTTCTGAGGAAAAATGCTTCAGCCAACAAGAGAGACTGGAATCTCAAGCTTCACGAGGCATTGTGGGCATATCGTACCACGCACCGTATTCCAACTCAGTCCACTCCATACTCATTGCTCTTCGGAGTGGAGGCGGTCCTCCCCCTCGAAGTTGAAGTTCCAAGCTTAAGAATGGCCATCCAACATGAGTTGACGGAGGAAGAAAACGTGCTCCTTCGACTTGAAGAACTCGATGCCCTCGAAGAAAAGAGGCTCGCGGTGCAGCAAAATCTGGAGCTATACCGAGCCCAAATGTCACGGGCCTATGACAAGATAACTCGTCTCCGTGCTTTCAAGAAAGGTGAATTGGTGTTGGTCCTCAAAAGACCGATCATCCTCAATCGACATGCCAAAGGAAAATTCGAGCCAAACTGGGAAGGACCATACGTCATTGAGAAAGTGTTCGACGGAGGATCCTACCAACTAATAAGTGCAGAGGGAGAAAGGCCCATGCCGCCCATTAATGGCCGATATCTCAAGAAATACTACACATGAATGCTCCAAGTCGCAGGCGAATTGAGCACATCAGCCCTACGGTCTGGATCAGACATCCTGCAAAACCGTATACAATCCACGGGCGTAAATAACCCCTATTTCTCCCAAATCCTGCCGGTGAGACTACTTTTAAAGTCCCACCAGCAGCAAAAAAAAAAGAAAAAGAAAGAAAAAGAAAAAAAGAAGAAGAAGAAATAAACGGTATGTCCACAAGCAAAACGGGCACGGATGAAAACCCGAAAGGGCTCCGTGAGTAAAAACAGCAGGACTACCGGCGAGTCTGTGAAAACCCGAAAGGGCGCAAACTCGTGAAAAGAGATGAAAAACACTCGCAAAGTCCTCTCGACCTTGTGAGGAGAAAACACCTGCGTGAGATCCTTACGACTCACAATGGAGCAACACACTTAGGAATCCTCACGATTCCTAAGGAGAAAATACACCTGCGTGAGATCCTTACGACTCACAATGGAGCAACACACTTAGGAATCCTCACGATTCCTAAGGAGAAAATACACCTGCGGGATCCTTACGACTCGTAGGGAGAAAATGCTTTATGGGACCCTCACGGCCCATAAAATTGAAAAGCCTTAGGTGGTAGGGACCCAAACCTATCTCCTAAGCCATCATTCCCCGACGGGCAACGGCAAATGATGAGTCGCTCCTGGCATTTCGCTTCAGTGTTAGCGGTGCTGATGCCGACCAAAAACCCAAATCCCAAGTCCTCCCAAGACAAATGATGAGTTGCTCCTGGCATTATTCCAGTGCAGCAATGCTGATGCCAAACAAGATCCAAATTCCAAGTCCCCAAATGGCGAATGATGAGTCGCTCCTGGTACCATATTCCAGTGCAGCGATGCAGACGCCAACCAAATTCCAAATCCCATACCCCAATGGCGAATGATGAGTCGCTCCTGGTACCATATTCCAGTGCAGCGATGCAGACGCCAACCAAATTCCAAATCCCATACCCCAACGGCGAATGATGAGTCGCTCCTGGTACCACATTCCAGTGCAGCGATGCAGACGCCAACAAATCCCTGAAATCTTTCTGGCCCTACGGTATGGATCATACATCCTGCAAAACCGTATACAATCCACGGGCGTAAAACAATCCCAATCTCTCCTAAGTCCTACCGGTGAGACCACATTCAAAGTCCCACTAAAAAAAAAAAAAAAAGGGTATGTCCACAAGCAAAATGGGCACGGAGGAAAACCCGAAAGGGCTCCGTGAGTAAAAACAGCAGGACTGCCGACGAGTTTGTGAAAACCTGAAAGGGCGCAAACTCATGAAAAGAAGATGAAATGCACTCTCAAAGTCCTCTCGACTTTGAGAGGAGGAAATTCCCGCGTGAGATCCTTACGACTCACAAAGGAGCAACACACTTAGGAGTCCCCACGACTCCTATGGAGAAAATACGCCTACGAGATCCTTTCGACTCGTAGGGAGAAAATGCTTTTATAGGACCCTCACGGCCCATAAAATTGAAAAGTCTTAGGTGATAGGGATCTAAACCTGCCTCCTAAGCCATCAATTCTCAAATTCTCTCGGGGCAAATGATGAGTTGCTCCTGGCATTATTCCAGTGCAGCAATGCAGATGCCAAACAAAAACCAAAATCCCAAAATCCTCTCCATGACAGATGATGGTTCGCTCCTGGTACCATATTCCAATATAGCGATGCTGATGTCAACCCAATCAAAATCAGCAAGTCAGAATCCAATCTCAACACCGCAAGAAGCGGAGCAAGTCAAGTCTACCCCTGACACTGCAAGAAGCAGAGCAAGTCAAATCAAGCATCGACCGTCCACGTCGCTAAAATGGCAGCACCGACCGTCCACGTCGCTAAAAGGGCAGCACCGACCGTCCAAGTCGCAAAAAGGGCAGGACCGACCGTCCACGTCGCTAAAAGGGCAGCACCGACCGTCCACGTCGCTAAAAGGGCAGCACCGACCGTCCACGTCGCTAAAAGGGCAGCACCGACCGTCCACGTCGCTAAAAGGGCAGCATCGACCGTCCACGTCGCAAAAAGGGCAGAACCGACCGTCCACGTCGCTAAAAGGGCAGCACCGACCGTCCACGTCGCTAAAAGGGCAGCACCGACCGTCCAAGTCGCAAAAAGGGCAGGATCAACCGTCCACGTCGCTAAAATGGCAGCACCGACCGTCCACGTCGCTAAAAGGGCAGCACCGACCGTCCAAGTCGCAAAAAGGGCAGGACCGACCGTCCACGTCGCTAAAAGGGCAGCACCGACCGTCCACGTCGCTAAAAGGGCAGCACCGACCGTCCACGTCGCTAAAAGGGCAGCACCGACCGTCCACGTCGCAAAAAGGGCAGAATCGACCGTCCACGTCGCTAAAAGGGCAGAACCGACCGTCCACGTCGCTAAAAGGGCAGCACCGACCGTCCACGTCGCTAAAAGGGCAGCACCGACCGTCCAAGTCGCAAAAAGGGCAGGACCGACCGTCCACGTCGCTAAAAGGGCAGCACCGACCGTCCACGTCGCTAAAAGGGCAGCACTGACCGTCCACGTCGCTAAAAGGGCAGCACCGACCGTCCAAGTCGCAAAAAGGGCAGCATCGACCGTCCACGTCGCTAAAAGGGCAGCACCGACCGTCCACGTCGCAAAAAGGGCAGAATCGACCGTCCACGTCGCTAAAAGGGCAGCATCGACCGTCCACGTCGCTAAAAGGGCAGAACCGACCGTCCACGTCGCAAAAAGGGAAGCACCGACCGTCCAAGTCGCAAAAAGGGCAGCACCGACCGTCCAAGTCGCAAAAAGGGCAGCACCGACCGTCCACGTCGCTAAAAGGGCAGCACCGACCGTCCAAGTCGCAAAAAGGGCAGCACCGGCCGTCCAAGTCGCAAAAAGGGCAGTGCAGGATTCCTACAAAGCGGGAACCAGATAACTCCGGGCCAGGGAAAACGTCTATCACGGACACTCCGTCTCGGAGACATGTCAAGCAACGACCGTCCATGTCGTAAAAAGGGCAGTGCCAGCTTCCCAAAAAGCGGGAACCAAACCAAGTCGCCTCCACGTGAAAGAAGATCCATCAATTTCATGCACACGACCCACATATGTGGTGTGCATTTATTGATGGGGGGCAATTTGTTGGGGTAAAAATTTACACCCCGGTTGACCAAGTCAAAATCAAAGTCAACCCCAAGCCAAGTGGGCCCAAACTCAGATCCAGTAGGCCCATGCCCGGGTCGAGCCCGAACATGAAGCGGCCGGCCTCCCCCCATGCCAAGATAAAAATTTTGTAATAAATAATTTTGTTGCATTTTCTTTTATTTTATTTTCGGATAAATGTAAGAAAAATAGGCATAAAGCCAAATTTTTGTAAAGCCCATGGCTTATGTGCAAAAAGAAATGGCACATGAGCCATGGGATAGGCAAAATGACATTTTGTGAAGCCCAAGGGGCTATGTGTAAAATGTATGGCCTATAAAGGCAAGGATAATGAAAATATCTCAGAACTTTTTTTTTCTCTCTCCAAAAAAAAATTAGAGCTGAGCTCTTTCTTCCTTCTTCAAGGTTCCAAAACCTTCTTCTTTCTCTTGAATTAAATCAAGAGTTTTACTCTTCCTTTTTCAAAACTAAATAGTTTTCCACCACAAAACACACAAAGGGGAACTTGGATCTGCCATCAGATCTTAAAAAGGAGAGATTTTGAGATTTTACATCTCTTGATCCTCAAGATCCAGCAAGCAACAGGAGGAAGAAGAAGAACCCTTCCATTAACCCAACAAAAAAAAAAAAACACACACTCAGGAGTCTAACTCCTCTTTGATTTCTCTTCAGAGAAATCTTTTTAGGCTAAAAGCCTGTTGTGTGCGCAAGTCGTCCGCGTGCCGACACGTGGCGCGCGCGCTTGCGCAACTGCGCAAGTGCGCAAGTCGCCCGCGTGCCGACACGTGGCGCGCGCGCTTGCGCAACTGCGCAAGTGCGCAAGTCGCCCGCGTGCCGACACGTGGCGCGCGCGCTTGCGCAACTGCGCAAGTCGCCCGCGTGCCGACACGTGGCGCGCGCGCTTGCGCACCTGCGCATCCCTTGGATGTCTTTTCCCCCTCTTTTGTGTACATATATACACATATACATATGTATACAAATTTATACATACACGTACTCCACGACACTGTCCCTGTTAGAAAAAAATTTCTAACGGGGCGCTGCCCCGCACCCCGCAAGGGGGCTGCTAGCCCCCTTGACCCCCAGCCCGCTATCCGGGTAGCGGGACCCCCGTAAAAACTCTGCGTGGCTCCCGATATATCCAAAACCCCCCTTTCAGAACAGAACACACGTACACTGCACATTGAATTCGCATGACCAGTTTAACCCGTTAATCGGAGGTTCCCTCGCCCCAAAGGCGAGGGGTAATTAACGGCAGCTTAGTCCGCGGCTGCCGGAGATTCGGATCCCCACAATCATTAAACCCCGGCCTACCCTAGGCAGGGGGAATCTGTAGTACGCCTGACAAGCGTGCGCGTATTCCCATCTCAATGGGGTGACGAAAAAACACCCTACAAAAACCATTCGTAGCCCTCCGTCGTTTCGCATGAATAGGCAATAGTATTCAAGTATGTATGTTGGCCAAAGTCAAGGCATAGTGATTGGTAGCTATTGGGTGTTCATGTGTAGCATAGATAGATGCGTTGGTTTGGGACACTCGTACTGCCATTTTGGCCAAAGTCAAGGGTAGGCACGGATGGATCCAAATTAACCTGGATAGTGACGGGCAGAACTTAACATGTGACTTATGATATTTTGGCCAAAGTCAAGGTCATAAGAGCATGGGGCAAAAATCCACATCGGGAGTTTCATAAGTACTGAAACTTGCTAGATTTGCATACCATTTGGAGTGTGATGATTCTGGTAGGATTCCTTCAGTTTCGTCACGCGATGATATTTGGATCCCGATCCTACTGTGAGTATATGCTACTCCTCGGGAAATTTCTCACTAAACGATCAATGCTATAAACCTAGTAGGTGCCTAGAAAGGTGTTAGCAGGGCTACGCCCCCAGGGAAAAGAGGTTCTTAAATTAAGGAACTTCGCGAAAGCGTTGGAAAACCTCCCTCGAAGTACCGACACTGGCCTGGCTGAACGGTTAAGCAAGTATTGTGCGATGGGATTGATCCCGACTGATTCTTCCTTTATGGTTTGAGGAGGGATTCGAGAGACAGTGGGAGCCATCCTATTTAGACAAATTAAAAACCACTCTAAACTTGCAAGAGCATCATGCTAAAGTGTTTCTTCTCTCTCCCCCTGCAGCGACCAAATCGAAATAACTGGACTTAAGTTACTTCTAGATAAAAACATACTGACAGGGCCAAACTACAAAGATTGGCTCAGGAATGTCAAAATGGCAATCACTTACGACAAGCTGGGGTATCTTCTTACCACCAAAGCTCCCCCCGTCCCAGGTCCCACCTCCAGCGTCGCGGATAAGGAAATCCGTAAGACTTGGGAGATTGATTGCGCGAAGGCCAGGTGCCTCGTGCTTGCATCTATGGACAACGAACATCAGAGGAGGCACGAGAATATGGACTTGGAATCCATATTTCTTCATACAAAAGAACTGTATGGGGAGCAGTCTCGTATCGCAAGATACGAAGTGTCGAAAAAGTTATTTTCGGCAAAGTTGGCCGTCGGATCATCGGTAGCGGACCACGTGCTTAAGATGATTGGCTACATTGAGGAGCTCACGGAACTTGGGACCATGTTGGAAAGTGAACTCTATACGGATTTAGTTCTCCAGTCCCTTCCTTCCACTTACGCCCAGTTCATACTGAATTTCAACTTGCAAGAAAAGGAAGTTGAACTTTCAGAACTCCTCAACATGCTGAGGAGCGCAGAGGGCACCCTACAGAAAGGTAGGGAAACACCCGCTTTGTTTGTAGGAGGATCTTCTTCTTCTAGGTCCAAGGCGAAAGCCAAGGGAAAGAGGAAGAAAGCCCCCGCCAAACCAAGGGGCGGTGTTAGTAAAGTGGGTACGAAGGGAAAGGAAAAGGCAACAAAGATAGCGGGGAAGCTTTTGGGTAAAGAGGAATGCTTCTATTGTCACAAGAGTGGACACTGGAAGAAGGATTGCAGGGCTTGGAAAGCCAGGACACAGGAACTGAAGCAGGTTGCAGCTTCATTTTCAGGTGTGTATGTTATTGAAAACCGTCTTTCGATAAACTCTACTTCCTGGGTATTGGATACCGGATCAGGATCTCATATCTGTAATTCTTTGCAGGCGTTGAGAAACCGTAGAGTTTTGAAGGCAGGTGACATGACCCTCAGAGTTGCGAACGGAGCTAGCATGGATGCTAAAGCCGTGGGGGACTATCACCTGGGAATGTCAGATGGGCATGTTTTGGTTTTGCGTAATTGCTTTTTTGTACCCAACGCAACTTGTAATATCATTTCTGTATCTTTGGTTTCTAAAGAAGGTTATGAATTTGCGTTTGTAAGTAATGTTGTAAACATTCACCTTAATCAAGTTCTGATTGGGTCAGGTACATTGAGCAATGGTATATACGTATTAAACCAACCACAGATTTTCAATGTCCAGAATACACACAAAAGAAAGTCTCCAGAAATCAATCAGACTTTCTTATGGCATTGTAGACTGGGTCACATCAATGAGAGAAGGTTGACTAAGTTACATACAGAAGGATATTTGGATCCGTTCGAATATCAATCATATGCCACTTGTCAATCCTGTCTCAAAGGAAAGATGACAAAGACTCCGTTCACTGGACACGGAGTAAGAGCGAGCAAGCTCTTGGGACTCGTACATAGCGACGTGTGTGGTCCAATGTCTACACATGCGCGAAGCGGTTATTCTTACTTCATTACTTTTACGGATGATTTTTCAAGGTACGGTTATGTCTTCTTAATGAAACATAAGTCCAAAGCCTTTGAAAAATTCCAGGAATATAAAAATGAAGTAGAAAATCAAACCGACAAAAGTATCAAGATTCTAAGATCGGATCGAGGTGGAGAATACTTAAGTGCCGAGTTCCTGAATTATTTAAAAGAGAACGGGATTCTCTCTCAGCTCACTCCTCCATACACTCCGCAGCACAACGGTGTATCGGAGAGACGAAACCGAACCCTATTGGATATGGTACGGTCCATGATGAGTAACGCTGAGTTACCGCGATCATTCTGGGGGTATGCGCTAGAATCAGCTGCGTACCTTTTGAACCGAGTTCCTACTAAGACTGTGCCTACTACACCATATGAGATGTGGTGTGGGAAGAGGCCCCATCTCAGTCACATTAAGACTTGGGGAAGTCCAGCTTTTGTTAAAAAGCAGTATGCGGACAAGCTCGAGGCGCGCTCAGTACTGTGTAAGTTTGTGGGATATCCAAAGAATTCCAAGGGATATCTCTTCTACTACGAAGAGGAACAAAAAGTTCTTGTTTCTCGTCATGCCCACTTTCTAGAACACCAGTTCTTAGAAAAAGAATTAAGTGGGAGCGCAGTAGAACTGGAAGAAATTCCAGAACCACAGACTATTACTGAAAGCTTAGTGGAACCAGAGGGTTCAAATGAACAGGACATTCCTACGCCGCTCCGCAGGAGTAGTAGGCAGTCTCATCCGCCCGAGAGATACTACGGTTTTCTCATAGACGGGGATAGAGAGGATTGTATCATAGATTATGATGAGCCTACTAGCTTCCAGCAGGCCGTTCAGAGCATTGACTCGGTAAAATGGCTGGATGCAATGCGGACCGAAATGGAGTCCATGTACACCAACAAAGTATGGACGTTGGACATTGCTCCAGATGGGGTAAAACCTGTAGGATGCAAGTGGATCTTCAAAAGGAAGATTGGTGTAGATGGACAGGTTGAGACCTATAAAGCTAGACTTGTAGCAAAGGGTTTCCGTCAAAGACCTGGCTTGGACTATGACGAAACCTTTTCTCCAGTGGCTATGCTGAAATCCATTCGGATCCTTCTTGCCATTGCTGCCTTCCACGATTATGAGATTTGGCAGATGGACGTAAAAACCGCTTTTCTAAATGGAAATTTAGAGGAGTGTGTCTATATGGATCAGCCAGAGGGTTTCATTCAGAGTGGGAGCAGCGGAAAGGTGTGCAAGTTGCTTAAGTCCATCTATGGACTAAAGCAGGCATCGCGGAGTTGGAACATCTGTTTTGATGAGACGGTCAAAAAATTTGGCTTTATCAAAAATCCAGATGAACCATGCATCTATAGTAGATTTGTAGCGAGAACTGTAGTATTCCTCGTTTTATACGTGGATGACATTCTCTTAATAGGAAATGGCATTCCTATGCTACAATCTGTCAAGGGATTCTTGTCACACAGGTTCTCCATGAAAGACCTGGGTGATGCCTCTTACATCCTGGGGATCCGGATCCATCGTGATAGATCCAAGAGGATATTAGGACTTTCACAGTCCAGGTACATCGACACGATACTGAAGAGATTCAGTATGGAAGATTCCAAGCGCGGTAACTTACCGGCTTGTCACGGGATCACCCTCTCTAAAGAGATGTCTCCCAAGACTGATTTGGAGAGGGATCGCATGTCTATTATACCCTACGCTTCTGCGGTAGGCTCTATAATGTATGCGATGTTGTGTACCAGACCGGATGTAGCTTATGCACTGAGTGTAGTAAGCCGGTATCAGTCAAACCCTGGGGAGAAATACTGGATAGCAGTAAAGAACATTCTCAAGTACCTGAGAAGGACTAAGGAGATGTTCTTGGTGTATGGCGGAAAAGACCTCCAGATCGAGGCCTTTGCTGACTCCAGCTTCCAGAGTGACAAGGATGATTCCAAGTCCATGTCGGGTTTTGTCTTTACCCTCAATGGAGGGGCGGTGTGTTGGAAGAGTTCCAAACAGGAAACCGTTGCAGACTCGACGATGGAAGCGGAATACATCGCTGCATCTGATGCCGCAAAAGAAGCTGTCTGGATGAGGAAGTTCTTGAAAGAACTTCAGGTTGTTCCGTCCATTGTTGACCCAATACCTCTGTATTGCGACAACAACGGGGCTATAGCTTTAGCGAAGGAACCCAGGTCCCATCAGAGATCCAGGCACATCTTGAGGCGGTATCACCTGATCAGGGAGATCGTGGATCGCCAGGAGATCGAGGTTCGGAGAGTCGTTTCAGAAGATAACACGGCAGATCCATTCACCAAGGCCTTACCCCAGACTCAGTTCGAGCGGCTGATCGAGATGATAGGTCTTCGATACGCCAGTACATGGCCTTAGTGCAAGTGGGAGATTGTTAGTGTATATGCCCTAGAGGCCATTACTGTATCATACTAGTTTGTATATTACTTAATGGAAGCTTGGGATATTCACCTTGTATAAACAATCTTGCTCAATATAGTAGTATGCTACTTGGTTTGTTTCTACTTCAATGTGTACATGTGTTTATTTTTTGTATATCACCTATACACATTAGTGGAGCCCTTAGGATCTTTGCTTGATTACCAGCGTTGTGATGGCAGTCACACTAGTGGGGGCTGGGTAATCTATAAGCACATCCTTATACAGGTCCCTAGTCGCAGGACTATCGAGACAGGGCATCGATACTCCGGAGTAGACTAGTGTATGCGCTTCTCATCCCAGTGTGGGAGATGGTCTGTCCCATAGCCATCAGTACGTCGTACTGGAGATAGTATACGGGTGCTCGTTAGGTTACGAGTACACTGGACAGGACTCGTCGGGAACTGACCGGTTGGTATTATACCTATCGTCAGTTATCAGTTCCCAGGTGACATGAGTACAGCTTAGTCCGCTGACTTGACACTGGCACTTCGCCTCGAGTGTGTTCCCACTGCACTTTGATCACTACCCTACCACGGCTCAAAGGAGTCGTGCAAACAGGAAATGGTTGGGTGCAGTCCCGAAGCACTTGGAGGCAGTGACGGTTAGACAGGATTCTTCTCTCCCGGTATTGGGGGTTGACATCGCGCTGTGTCTAGGAGAGCCATTACACGAGTAGTCCCTGGCCAGGGCAAGCGAGATATACTGGTAGGCTTCCAGTGTTATCTCAGGGTGTTTTGGGCTTCACTCCGACACGACTTGTACCGCTATTAGGGGACTGACGTTTTACCGCCCCCTAGGCCCGACATGCGATGTATTAGACGAACAGACCGGACTGTACGGAGACTGTCACATTCAGACTCAGTAGGAGTTCAGATGGGGTTCACCTCGTCAGCCTTCTTGTCGGCATCTACCTGGGGACCGTTACGCACAGCTAGTGCCGCTTGCGGTCTGTGGTTAAACCCACTGCCAGCGTAGCGTCGAGTCTTTAGAGTCCCACACAGAGGGCTATTCGCCTCTGGGCAAAACTGAGTAGAGGTCGCATGGTTTTGCGGCAGGGTTCGTTCCCATCCGCGCACTTGTGCACGTTTGGAGTCCGGACGGATTATACTAGCAGGCTCTGGTTTGAGCCAGATACTGGTATATGTTTTGGGGTTGCTTTTATCTCTCAGTATTCTTGTTCCTCGGAACGAGAATGCAGGTGTGTATGCACAGTTGTTTGAGGCGGAGGAAGAGGTTTTTCATTAGGGTTTCGGAACGGGTGCGTATGCACAGTTGACAGTCGTCTTTTTCCAAACCCTAATGGATTTATGAAATATCAATTAATAATAGTAATTAAATGAAATTGTGTCATGGTTGATTTTGTTGACTTGTTGACCATGGTTGACTTGTTGACCATGGTTGAATGTTTGACCATCATCATTGCTTTGCAAGGATACTCCTTGATTCTAGCTTACATTCATTTAATGAAGTGATGATAATGGTCATTCCAAATACAACCATCAACTATTTCATTTTGAATTATTATTATTAATTAGATAATTCTTTTTTCTTCTGTTATGGTTGCAAGAGGAAAAAGAGCTCATTCTATCATATTCATTCTCTCTCCTCACTTCATCTTCTTCTTCCTCAAGCTCAAGGAGAATCCTTCTCATGTGTTGAGAATCCCTCTCCTTGAAAAGAAAACACCCCATAGATACTCTCTACTCTCTCTAGGGTTCAAGGTTTAGCAAGCCGGAGATCCTATTTCACTCTAAGTTCGAGAAAGAGCCCGAAGGTTGAACCCTCAGGTGGATCCATCTTTGACGGAAGAAGGCGACGAGGAGAGAACCATCAACCTCTACTAGGTTTCAAGAAGAAGGAGTTCAAGTTAGGTATAACCACTTTGCCGAGTAGTTAACTCTCCTTTGCATGTTTGCTAGTTTAGTTTAGAAAAGATCCCGACTTTGTTTAGTCCATGTTGCCCCATGCGCCAAAAATTTGATTTTTATACCGTTTCCGCCTCCCCGTAAGAACCGGGGGTCGCAACGTGGACTTATACCGTGGTCATTTTAAAAGAAAGTATGCATTGTTTAAAAACAAGGTTTCTCTTGATATGATATTTCAGTGCGTCCATCATGCGTTTTCTCGGTTCTGAGACATGTGACATGTGAAACCCGATTCGAGGAGCTGGATGAGGCCGATTGCGGGTACAAGGTGGACCCGGTATGGTACCCCGGGGCAAGAAAGGGATGTTGTGTATACAGACGGTGAATCTGAAAGAGGGACTACTACCTACCGGTGATAGTATTTGGGCTCGGCGGATATCCGGAGGATACCGACCGGAGTCGAGAGATGATATGGGCCGATCCGGACTGACGGAGCCCGTGGGCTGATCCGGACTGACGAAGCCCGATATATGAGGATTTACGTGCCGATGCTGGGCACAGGTTTCATGATGTTTTCGAGTGTCGATGCTAGACACTCAGGTTCCATGATTTTGATGTGTCGCGGGGAACACACGTTGATTTATATCCTCATACTCCCATGCATATGCTTTATGATATTTACATGCATGATGTTTTGTTCCATTCGTTGACACGTGGACGAGATCCACATGCATACAGACATTGATTTCATAGTGGGATGATATCCACATACTTATAGACTTCATGATATAGTTGACATTGATTCATATTAATTACATTGATCACACCTCATATTTATAATATGTTGCTACCTGAGGCACTGGCACGAGCACTTGGTACTACACTTATATATAGATGTTTACCCCTGCAATCTTATCATGCTTCAGACTTGTTCATATTGAGGATATCTTATTACTGATCGTTTGACCTAGGATGAGTCATACATACGATTTCTGCTCTGTGATGTTTTCTACCCACGAGTTGGCAACTCAACCCCGTTGTGCCACAGTTCTTGCAGCTTTTGCCGTAGAGGTTTCATTGCGACTTTTCTAGCACACTGCTTCTTTTCTGGGTGATTGCTTTAGTAGGTGGGTTCACTCACATCGTGACCACCATTGTACTTATTTATTTTCAGTTGTATCTAGTAAATTCCATCAACCAAACTTGTATATTTATTCAGACTTAGAGACCAGTTGTTTATTATTTCGACCTTAGAGTCGCGCGTTATATTATTATGGATTTCATGCTGTTTAAGTTTCCTTTTGAGTTTTGATCCTCGCCCTTCGACGTTGTATATTATATTGCTTGGGTGGTTGTGACCGTCGATTGACGAAGAGCTAGCTCCCGCTTAGGGATGTCTTTTATCATTATATATGCTTTTATCATGTTGTACCCCGTTCGGGGACAGTATTTATAAAGAAAACTCTGCCGAAATTTTCTGAAAAGACTTGGGATTTTAAAAACGCATAATTCGGCTTATGCTATTAAAACCACTTGTTTTAAAACTTGTTTTAAAACTTGTTTTCTTCACTTCTTTCTTTAAAATGGTTTTAGATTTAAGGGCTTTTGGCTTACTTGAATTAGATGGGGTCCTATAGACTTCATATGATTCAAGAGCCAGTCGCGTGCCATTTCGGGTCGTGACAAAAACTGTTGAAACACGGATTTGGCTTAATCGCGATTAGCAGTGCACTAATCGGGTTTTTATCAAAACTGCATATAATAAATTTTAAAAATTCCAAATCCTTTAAATATATTTTTAAATGAATAAATTATTTTAATTTCCAATTATTTCACAAATATTGGTATATATATATACCCTTTTTCGAAAACCCCAATTTCGCAAATCGGGCAGTTTTCGGGAAATATATTATTTTAATATTAAATTCCAAAAATAATATTTTATATTTTCTGAAATGTTACAATCTTCCCCTCTTAAAGAAATTCGGTTCCCGAATTTAAATTTAAACCCCAAAATCTAAAATATTTCAATAATCATCTCAAATCAACGGGTCTCCGAAATCACGGAAGATACAGAAATAACACAGCGCGTCAAGTGCGTATGAAAACGAGTACAAAACTCAAAATCGAACTCCGTCAAGCGTCACGAAAATCATCGGATTTGCACGCATATCCTCGGAGTTACAATAGAGATACAAATCTCGAAATGCACTACTGAAATCCAATATACACTAGTCAAATACTATAATACGTGTATAGTACGCATCTTTGGAAAACTTTCAAGAACTAAATAAAACTCATGCAAAAATATTTTCTAAATCGCCGCGTGAATGCGTAACTCACGGCATAAGTGATGGACGCTCATTTTAAAATAATAATATATGTCCATATATATTTTCCTAAATACACGTTCCGTCGTTTTCCAAATATCCCAAAAGGTTTTCCTTTATAAACGTTCGTGTCGCTCATGGACACGTAGGAAATAGCGAGTCTATAGCTCCTTTTGAAAACCCTCTTGGTAATTTTTTTAATGCATGCAAAGTACTCAGGTACTGCCCTCAGATCAGTCCTGTTTGGCTACTGCACAATATAGTGCTCAACATGAAAACAAAGTGCTTAAAAGCAAAATCAGCCTCAAAAGGCGTATCCAACAATCACGTGCGTCTGGTGCGCACGGAAATCAAATCCAAATACACGTACCACAACATGCACAATAGCAAAACTAAGTGCAACGGGTGTGCACGAAAACATCTGTCCTGTGCAACGGGTGTGCACGACAATAATATCAAGTATACCTAGAGTGCATGAAAATCTCAATCTGGTGCAACTAACATGCACGAATAAAAATCCCAATTCGAGAGCATCTGGTGTGCACGAAATACAAATACGGTGCATCCAGTGCACGAAATACAAATCCAGTGCATCTAGTGCACGAAATACAAATACGGTGCATCCTGTGCACGAAATACAAATCCAGTGCATCTAGTGCACAAAATACCTATCAATAACTCAAATGTATAAATAGAAACACCGAGTGTACCAAGGTGTATAAAATCATAAACGTGTGCAACTACGTGCACAAAACACATATCAATGCACTACAAGCACATATAAGCTATACCGAGTGCGAAAATCAAATCGAGTGCGTACCACACGCACAAAATCAAATCAACTGTATGAAATCCATGAAATCATAAACATGTGTAGCCTAGGCATAAAACCGATATCAAGTGCAATAAATATTCATAAATCAAAAACCAACACAATGGTGTATAAAATATATATATCAAGTGCACTAACTATGCACGAAAATGTAAATACTCAGCAGGTGCAGCCATGGTGCACGAAAGCAATATCATGAAACCCAATCATCAAAACTCAAATCCAAGCGATATAAGCATGATACTCGGATCACAACGCAAATCGCAATAAATGACATTGAGGTACACCTCCTACAATGTCGAAAATTAAATCGTTGTGCCTAAAACCTGCAGAACAAGAACATCCGCTTGCCTCCTGCTCACGGTCTGGCGTCTTCTATCTCTGGGTTCTCATCTTCTCTATGGATTTACCAATCTTGCAATCCATCGGCTCATCGGCCCGGTCCGGTGTGCTAATAGAAACGATTCCGCTCTGGCACTTCTCTGGTCATCTCTCGGCCAATTGGTATGACTACTCGTCAAGCAGCACGTCACTGGCATCGGCCTCTGGCCTTCTGAATGCTCGCGACACAACTGATTCTGGGTGCAAATCTCATTGCAGTAGTGTCCTGGAAGGAATCCTGCTCAAGGTCTCTTCCGATCTCGCCTACGCCGAACGGTACGGAGGCTGGTACTCTTACATAATCTTTTTCTCATCTTCTGGACATCTGCGTTCTCCGCACAACATTTTCTCGGGAACGGCCGTATCCCAACACCTATGTATACATATCAGATCCCCCATCTCGACGGGGAGTAACAACAGCTCGTCAGCATCTCGCACGAACCTCTGGTTCTACTCATCTGTATCATCGTCCACCTTGACGTCACGCCATGCTATCTGCGCACTGCACGGTTCTCGACCATGGTCAATCCGAAGTCTCTCACACGGACTCGAAGTCACGAACTCGGTATCTTCATCACTCTGTAGAAGATATCTGGCCGAACACGTCCTCGGGAACTCGTCCCAACCATCGAAGGAATACTTAATACTCGTCCGCTCTCGATCAACTCACAACGCATCTGGGTGAGGTCCTCTATCTGAAGCTGGTCGGCTTCCTAGTCTCCTATCACATGATATCCGGACGACGTTAACTTTTCGATCGAGTCATCAAAGTCCCAAAATTTCCCGAAAGCTCAACACCTGAGCACAGTCTAAAAAAATCTGGTACATACCACAGTACCTCTGGACCAACCGTAGAAGGGCAAACCCAAGCCTTACTGATGGCACCGCTAAACTGTCACAAACTCTAAGGTACAAAAGCGGTTCCATGGTCATCATGTCGAGTTAGGGTTTCATTCTTCTAGAGGGTCCACAGAATCACTTGCATGTTCCTCCGAACACTTTAAACTTAGGAAAATGGGTTTTCTGACATTCGTTCGAACTTTTTAACTTCGCCTATACAACATGTGAATATCCTTCGCCCACATGCTAAGCAATGCTTCAATCCTCCAGGAAGAACGATACGTCAACGGTCATCTCTGGATCGGTCTGCTCTAGATCTGAGTAAGACTCTCTACACTGAAAATCTTCAACTCAACTGGGCCTATGTCGGTGCATCAATCTGACGAATCACCTTCTTCTCTCAACTCAGGGTAGACTAGCTATCATCCATCGCATTTCTTCCTGGAAGCTTCGGTGATCTCAGCTCGTAAGCTCTGGAAGCGACATCTTATCAATCTCAGCAATAGCTGGGTCATCTATCTGTACGGTAGGCGGCATCACGATCTCTGAGGTATGCTATACATCAACAGTCCTCTCACAACTGGCAGCTCTAACGATGGCCCGATCATCCGGTGTAAAACCAAACACTCGCCTCAACAAGAGGTCAGAACACAAACACTACATCGAGACGTTCCCATGTCACCAGAAAACGCAATGGTCAGTCCTCATCCATGACGAGCTCGTCCTGACCGCAACACTAGCAGCAGCTCAATCTGCGCTTAAACCATGGTGACAGGAACCTCAATCGAGTATCGATAAAAACAGATCAAAGGCATGAAAGGAAACGACAGATCCAAAATGGATACATGATCATAAGAAGGAACAGCATCAATGAGAGTATGATCATGGAAACAAATAGAATCGAGGATCTCAAATGGATGTATAATCATGGATACGAAGAGAATCACTGATCTCAAAATATGAACATCCTAAGGTTTCTTAAGTGGAGTATCGTATCGTAAATATGCCGCGGAACATACGTACGGTACGTCACTCTACTCAAGCTACCTGCTCCATTAATCAGGGTCAGCCTATGAAACGAAAGTTCGGGTCCAATACCCCCTCGGTTCAAGTCTAAGTTCCGTAAGGTCAAGCCTAGGTTCCGAAATACATACCCACCCTAGACTCCACATAGTCAAACATAGACTCGAACAAAGGTTAAACCTAGCGCTCTGATACCAACTTTGTCACGACCCGAAAAATAGCTCGTGACCAGCACTTAAATCATGCAACATCTAAAGGCGTAACGTAATTCAAGTAAGCTAAAACCCAGAAATCTAAACCCTTTTAAGAAAATAAAGGAGGTGAAATTTTAAAATAAAGGTATAATGAAATCAAATTTTCTTAAATGCAAGGAAAAAGGGGCATAAATAATGCAAGTGAAATTTACTAATTTGAAAACATGTTTCGTCTTTTAAAAATTTGGGCAGCACCTCCTTTGTATTTTTTGATCCAAAACCACAATACATAATGAGAATAATAGCATCCCCAAGCGGGAGGTAGCTCTTCGCCAACCGGCGGATCACAACTACTCAAGACAGTATATGTAAGTATACGACGCCCAACGACGAAGTTCACCACAAAAGATAAAGAAATAAGCAAGACATCAAAACCACAAGTAGCGGAAAACCCTTCGCTCTAAGTCTCGCAACCACAAGTCTCACTACTTATACAATTTACTATTTTTGATTGATGGAGTTTGACTAGATACAATATGAAATATAATACAAGAGTGGGTACGATACAAATATCACACCTACCAAAGCAAAACACCCGAATGCAACTGTGTGCCAGCGAAGCTGCTACTGATCCGTGCGGTCAACCTGCAAGAACTGTGGCACAACGGGGGTGAGTTGCCAACTCGTGAGTAGAAAAACATCTACAAGTAGAAATCGAATAAACAACGACTCCTAGGTCAACTACATCATAAGGGTAATACAATGATATCTAGGGTGACCGGGTCATCATATGTGCCAACAATGTAATCAATACCTATATGTATGCGGATATAATCCAACAATAATCAATGTCTGTATGCACATAAATATCATAAAAGAGTGTGCATGAAAGTATGAGGATATAAATCAACAGTGTCCCTCGCGACACATCAAAATCATGGAACCTGGGTGTCCAACATTGACACCGAAAAACATCATGAAACCCGTGTCCAGCATCGACACGTAAATCCTCATATCTCGGGCTCCGTCAGTTCGGATCGGCCCACGGGCTCCGTCAGTCCGGATCGGCCCATATCATCTCTCGACTCCGGTCGGTATCCTCCGAATATCCGCCGAGCCCAAATACAATCACCGGTAGGTAGTAGTCCCTCGGCCAGGCTTATCGTCATCCACACGAAATCTCTCTCTCGCCCCGGGGTACCATACCGGGTCCACCATATACCCGCAAACGGAATCATCCGCCTCCTCGAATCGGGTTTCACATGTCACTCTCAGAACCGAGAAAACACATGGTGGACGCACTGAAATATCATATCAAGAGAAACCGGGTTTTTAAAATAGTACATACTTTCTTTTGAAATAGCCACGGTTCTCAAATCCAGAAATCTCATGAAAACAACATATCTTAATGCGTAAAATCATAAAGCATGATGTATGCGACATATGATAAAAATGTAAGCATATCCGAATATCATGCAACATGGAACAGTGATATGACATATTAAGGGAAAACTGCTCTTTTAAATGAATTCAGTTTTAAAAATATATCATGCGGTTCCTAAATCTCCAAAATCGAATGCAATATCGTATAAAGGTGCATATGTGTATCTACGCAAGTATGGCGTACAATATGTATGCACGCAAGTATGGATGCAGCAATCCTACTGTGTAGTGACATGGCAATTATCGATGATGAAGTGTGTGAGCCGACAAATCTGTGCATTATAACATACGCATCATCGATAATGGTGCAGGTGTACTAGCACGGGTATAAGTAATGCAATGCGAATAACATGAATGCAGTATAAGGTAAATCATATTCAAATGCTGACAGGTATATGTATCTATCATGACCGAGTCAGTGAATCTATCAATCGGTATTTAGCCACATGACGCCACGTACGGTATAATCCATCGTACGGCAGGCTCTAGTCAAGGGTATGGATCATCATCAAGTCAAACTCATCACGTATGGAAAATCATCGTACGGCGGCATAAAACTAATAGGGATCCTATCAACCTTTACGACAATGAGGGTACGGACCTAATGTCTTGTACGGCTTATCATTTAAGATTCACAACATTATATATATATCTATATACCTACGTCCCAAGTCACATCCATCACAATCTCATATCAGGGGGCCGGCAAGGTATCAATCATCTCAATCGACTCACATCCGTATACCAACATATCATCAATCATCATATTACATCGTCTTATCTTTTCATCGCTTTTATCTCCCACATCAAGTCAATTTCACATATCCAATCTATCTTTACTATAAGCATACATATCTAATCTAACACACACACCCGAACCATACAATCGGTTTTCAAAGGGGCGAATCGTAGTTTTGAAAGTAGGGGCTACGGTGTTTTACAAGAAAAATATATCATTTGAAAATCCGTAACGTCCCTTAAGGTATTTGTTTAAAAGATGCATATGATTCTTCATTTTAAAATAGGTATGGTTCGGATGACACACCTAAGTCGCCTATCTAGTCCTATAGTATCCAATACGGCAACATCATCGAACATCGTCCTCAAAACCCATCATCACGTATCAATCGTATTATATCACTACTAACTATCCTTTAGTTTCCAATATGGTTCTCTAACTATCTTATAACCCTATCCCTAGTTTTCTATTAAAGGTTTCCTTAACCATATTCTATATATAATCGGTTTCCACCAAAATTTGCGGGGGTGCTATATGCCATCCACCCGACTTCCCCCGTAGATATAGATCTACTCACCGTGGTCTTCGTTAGCCGAAGTCGATGACGCCACGCTCTGTCGCCTCGGAATCCACGTGAAGGTACCTATAATAACAACACATATCGCAACGCTATTAAAATCAAGTTCTGAAATCCAAAACGGCACCCGCATTGCTTATAGGTTAGAACCTATAGCTTACGCGTACAAAATCAACCAAACAACCCTTGTTGTTGATGTACGAACACCCAACAACCAATGTCAAATTCAAATATCAAAACTTAGCATTTCAAAATATGGAAAACCATAGCCAAAATCAAACTAAAATGCTCCAAGAACTTGACTCGGGTCAAATAAAGCTAAGCAAACAAGTCTAGGGTGATGTACATAGTGTATATGACTTACTGCAACAACGTAGCCCCCTAACTCCCACACCAGGCCGGACACATAGGCCAAAATTCCGGCCTCCTTGGCCCCCCATGCTCTGAATGGGTTCGTTTTGTCATGGTGGTCTCCTGGTAGTGTATCTAAGTCCCTGGTATTGTTTGCTACTCTCAAATATTCCCCGGGTTGCTCCAGATTTCCTTGCACACCCTATATCCTCAAAAAACCGACATGAACTAAATCCTAAATCCATATTTTGGTTTCCCATACTCATTCCCAAGTCTTAAACAGCCACTCAACAGCCACTCAAGAATCACCAATCCACAATTTCACTCAAACCCTCACTAGGATTTCTAAGTATCACTAATCCATCACTAAACGAACTCTAACTTAAACAAAAAAAGGTAGGAAAACTTGAAACTAAACTAATGGAAGAAATTATACCTCATGGATGTCACTTAAGCAAACCCTAGAAGCCCCAAAGTTATCAAAATCCCATTTTGCTTGGTTCAATGTGTAGAGGAAGAGATGTGGATTAATTTTTGTGAAGGGAGTATAAGGTTTTGGGGATTATTTGGAGATGGATCTAGGGTTAGAAGTGGAGAGATGTGAGATTGGAGGAAGATGAAAAAGGAGAAGAAAATGAATAATGGTGGAGGGAATATGTGGCTGCCCTCTCTCTCTCTCCCCTTTATTCTCACCCACTCACTTTCCATGTCATCATTATGTCCTCCCTCTCTCTCCAACTCATCATTACACATTTTTCCCTTCTTTTCTCATCAAAAAACATACACCCAAATGAAACAACACAAATGAAATAACATGTAACATGTCATGGTGCACTAACCATGAAAAACTGTTGAAACACGGATTTGGCTTAATCGCGATTAGCAGTGCACTAATCGAGTTTTTATCAAAATTGCATATAATAAATCTAAAAATTTCCAAATCCTTTAAATATATTTTTAAATGAATAAATCATTTTAATTTCCAATTATTTCACAAATATTGGTATATATTTTATATTTTCTGAAATGTTACAACTAGGTCATATCAATGTGTCACAACTAGCGAAATTACATAAAAATGCATTTTTAAATCAGTTTGAATTTACATCTTGTGAAACTTGCCAGTCATATCACAAAGATAAGAAGACCATAGCTCCGTTTACTGAAAACAGAGAAAGAGTTAGTGAACTCTTGGGAATGATACATGATGATGTATGTAGGTCCCCTGTCTACACATGCCAGAACTGGTTCTTTGTACTTCATTACATTCACTGATGATCTCTCAAGATTCGAACATATGTTCCTGTTGAAACACAAGTTTGAAGCCTTTGAGAAATTCAATGAATATAAGACAGAAGTAGAGAACCAAAACGGGTATAAGTATTATGTCCTTTGATGAGATCAGGGAGGAGAATACTTGAGCACGGAGATCCTGGACTATTCTAAAGGAGAATGAGATTCTCTCCCAGCATTACTCCTCCGAAAACACCACAACACGTCGGTGTATCGGGGCGGAGCAATCGCACCCTATGAGATATAGTGCGCTCTATGATGAGTACTACTGAGTTGCCTATTTTCTTTTGGGGGTTATGCACTTGAGAAGCTGCATACCTATTGAATTGGGTTCCAACCAAATCAGGTGCCTACCACTCCATATGAGATATGGTATGGGAAGAGCCCATCTCTTAAGTAAGTTAAGATTTGGGGTTGTCCAACCTATTTCTAAAAGAAAAATTCGGACAAGCTCGAGGCAAGATCAGTTCTGTGGAAGTTTGTTGGATATCCCAAGAATTTGCAAGGGAATATCTTCTACTGCACAGAGGAGCAAAATGTGTTTTGTTTCTCAGCATGCCACCTTTTGGAAAAGGAATTTCTTGAGAAAGAATTAGTGGTCATGAGGTAGAACTAGAAAGAGTTCCAGCTATACAAACTACAACTAATGATTTGGTAGAACTGGAGGATTCAATAGTTCCCGACGAACCTCAGCCTCTCCGCCGATCTGGTAGGGTTCATCATCCACTTGAGAGATACTTCGGTTTTCTCAATGACAGTGGGAGCGAGGATTGAATCATGAGATGATGACCCAACTAGTTTCGAGCAGGCTATCAAGAGTAGGGAATCTGTGAGAATGGCTGGATGCTAAGCGATCTGAGATGGAATCCATATACACCAACAAAGTATGGACTTTGGTTGCTTTATCTGAAGGGTTAAATCCCCATCAGGAGTAATATATCTTGAGAAGATTACTTGGTGTACATGGAAAAGTTGAGACTTTCAAAACTAAGGCTTGTTGCAAAAGGTTCTCTTCATCAACCAGGTGTGGATAATGATGAAACCTTTTCTAGTACCTATACTTAAGTCCATCCGGATCCTGCTTGCCACTACTACATACCATGACTATGATATCTGGCGGTTGGGTGTCATGACTACTTTTCTAAATGGTGATTTAGAAGAGAGCGTCTATAAGTACATAGCCAGAGGTCTTCGTAAACAGTAGGAGCAGCGAAAACGTGTGCAAGTTGCTTTATGGGATAAAGCAGACATCACGGAGTTGGAACATTTGTTTTGATGTGGTAGTCAAAGAGTTTGACTTCATCAAAAGGGTAGACGAACCTTGTATATACAAAAATGCAGTAGGGAGTATGGTGGTGTTCCTCGTATTGTACGTAGATGACTTACTCTAGATAGGAAAGCAGTTTCCTATGCTACACTCGGTCAATCTTCTCTTATCACAAGGATTCTCCATATAGGATCAAGGTGATACCTCCTAAATCCTGGGATTTGAATCTTGAGATAGATCTAAGTGGATGTTAGGATTCTCACTAGGTGTAGTAAGATGGTATCAATCGATCCTGGTGAGAATCACTGGATAGCTTCCAGGGTGGTAAGGACGACTGAATGTCAGTCACATGCATTGTCTTTACCCTCAGTGGAGGGACGATATGTTGGAAGAGTTCCAAGCTAGATACCGTGGCAAAATAGATGATAAAGGCCGGATACATCGCTACTAAGGATGCAGTTCCCTGATAAAATATCAGGAAATACCTCAATGAGGTATCACGTGTTCACATGTGACCAAGGGTCACGTGTTGACACGTGATAGGTTTCTGTGATCTTTACTTTATAAAATTAAATTCTAGTCAAACCAAAATATAACAAAACAACTAAGGAAAAAACCTCAATGAGGCATCACGTGCTTACACGTGATGATTCCTTAGCTCTGTCAAAGGCAGAATTAAATTCTGAATAAAAGAGGGTCACGTGTCAACACAAGACAGGTCCCTCAACTCTTTAATTGATAGAATTAAATTCTATTTCAATGATCAAACATTGGGATCACGTGCCAACACGTGATGGGCTTTAAAAGCCTTCTGAGCTAATAGAATTAAATTCTAATTAAGGGAAATCGAAGACCCTAACTGGGAAAGTATTTCTTTAAATCTTTCCAAACAAAAAAAGATTATGCTCTGTAAAGTGGAGCACCGTTGGATTAAAAATCCAATGGTGATTAAAAATCACCAATTTATGGAAAGATTTTATACAAGGAAAGATTTCCCTAAAATTCATGAAGAATAACAAACAGAATATCTTTTGGATTAAAAATCCAATGGTGAATAAAATTCACTGAGATCATGTTAGTTACAAAAACAAACAAAATCTTTCAATGAAAGATTCACTAAACAAATTGATTATTTTCCTTCTCCTATAAATAGGAGCCAAGAAAAGAAGAGAAGGGATTATTGATTTTTGGATCTTGGAACTTTCTGAAGAAAAATAGCAGAGAGAAAAGAAAGGAGAATTTAATTCTCAAGAAAAGAAACCCTAGGTGAGAAAGGGGAAAGGGATCAAAGCTCCATAAAACAAAAAGAGAATTTAATTCTCAATTTAAGAGTTTAACTCTTCTGCAAAAGAACTTAGTTCTTCCTCTGATTGAAGATCTGCAGAAGTAAATCTCCCCACAAGTTGAGAATTTAATTCTTATCGGGGAGATTCTGTCATGTAGATCCAAAACTTAGAGAGAGAATTGAGTTTAGAGAATTTAATTCTCCCAAAAAAGTAAAACTAGGGTTTTACCCTATATGAGAATTTAATTCTCCCAAATTCACAGGAATTTAATTCCCCCCAAATAAAACTAGGGTTTAACCCTATATGAGAATTTAATTCTCCTAAATTCATAGGAATTTAATTCCTCCAAGACAGACAGAACTAGGGTTTAACCCTATATGAGAATTTAATTCTCCCAAATTCATAAGAATTTAATTCCTTCAAAATAAAACTAGGGTTTAACCCTATATGAGAATTTAATTCTCCCAAATTCATAGGAATTTAATTCCTCTAAAAGAACAGAACTAGGGTTTAACCCTATATGAGAATTTAATTCTTTCACATACATAGGAATTTAATTCCTCTAAAACATAATTAGGGTTTAACCCTACAGAGAATTTAATTCTTAAAACAAGAGGCTTAAAGCTCTCCATGCACGTAAAGAACCGGGTCACGTGGCGACACGTGATCCCCATCTTTAATAATCAGAAAAGATGGGATAAGACTAGGTCACGTGTTCCCACGTGACCCTTACACAGACTCCCCAAAATAAGAAGGAATTAGCCCAGAGGCAATGCCTCACGTGCTCCCACGTGACCGTCAAAACAAAGAAAACAAAGGCAAAGGCAGTGCTGATTTTGGGCGCTCTCACGTGTCCTCACATGACCCCTAATAAACATTCTAATAAATCAATGCATGAGTACTTATCACGTGCCCACACGTGATGGCCGTAAAAACTAAAAGTGTTTAGCATTTATTTACAGATTTGAGAATAAAACAAAGGAAGAATGGTCCCCACCTTCAGAGGTCTCACATGGCCCTACACGACCAATCCCATTTTAGTGTCTAACACCATCTTTGAGCGTTTTGTCCTTAATGTTTAACACTATTTTCAGCGCATCACGTGGGAACACGTGACCATAAAATATATGTTAGTGTTCAACATTATATTCAAATCAACCCTGGCCTAAATTGGCTAAGTCCTTCCGAGACAAGACTTCTCTTTTTATTGAGTCTCAAGTACATCCTTGCCTTTCAAAATTGATCATTCTATATGGCATATGAGTGCTCAGCACTCAACAAAGATAAAATGTTGTCAGAACCCCTGTTCAGCAGTACCAAATAATAGAGGGTTGAACCCAGACAAATGTTTAATGGATCAACAAGTGGCCAATATTTCAAACTTAATTGGACTTAGCCCAAATTGGTCATAAGTCCTCAATTCAGATTTAATTGAGCCAATGTGCTCATAATCTAATTAATTGATCTTAGTTCCAAATTGGACTACAGATCTCCCAATCAACTTTGGTTCAAGGGCACATCTCTTCACTCCTTTGATATTTATCGTTGTAATCCTTTAACATCTTCAGAGAGGTGACGGGTCCCGACAACCACAAATTTCACAGACTATGACGTCTTTAAACTGGACTGTGGGGTCCTTAAACTCACGGACTATAATGTCCTTAACCTTGACTGTGAGGTCTTTAAACTCACGGACTATGATGTCCTTAACCTTGACTGTGAGGTCTTTAAACTCACAGACTATAATGTCCTTAACCTCGACCGCGATGTCTTTAAACTAACATTAGACCGTAATGTCCTTAAACTAATTATGGACGGTAATGTCCTTAAACTAACAATGGACCGCAAAGTCTCTAAACTAAACAACAGAGCCTAAATACTCTTTTGTTGGATCTAAACGATCCCGTTAAGTTGATCTTAGTCTGAAATTAGACTAACGTATCCTTAACAAACGTTTAAGTTGATCTTAGTCTCAAATGAGACTAACGTATCCTTAAACCCAACCCCTAAACCCAAATCTAAGAAAATACGGATTTGGACTAATCCACGCCCTACGGGCGACGACATAAATTAGTCTCCGTATACAATCCACGGGCAACCAAAAACAAAATAAACACACACGACACGAAGTGACCATCTGGAGAAGGAGAAAGTGGTTACCACGATGCGGCAGCGTAATTAACTGCAGGGGCTTGCGCCTGCAGGGAAGAGCGTCCCCACAATCAAAAACCTCTCAACGAGGGGGAATCTGACGAAGTCTGCTACATCGGCCGCATCCGTTTAAACCTCCGATACACGGTGCTATAAATCAACTTGGCATCTTCGGAGAGGTGGACGGATAGTACCAATTAGCATTTGCCCCAAAATTCAGGCAAGACAGACCTGCATGGTCGTGTCTCCGTGTTTCGGCGGGGAATAGATTCTGGCACGCCCGGTGGGACCTTTTCCTCTTTCCACTCCACACTTCGTGTGTCATGTTCGCGAACGAATCGCGGTTTGATATGGTTGCCCTGTGGATTCGAGGTACTAAGATTTGGTGTCTTGCTCCGTGCAGAAAGCGAAAGATCAATGGCGTCTACCTGCACAAAATGTTCCAGCTGCAACTGCAACTCCCGTTCCGCCTCATTTGGAGGTGTAACCTACGGGCCCCAGGCGGCCTCCTTGTTCACGATGCCGGTGGACCATGTAACTCAGGCCACCACTGGGCTGTTCTTTGGGACTATGATCCCGCCTATGAGGTTCAATGCCCCGACGCTGCCACAGGAAGCCCCAAAGAAGTCGGTTTTTGATCGACTTACCACTACCGCGGCCCCTCTCAACGGGTCGCCCAAATCTAATGCCTCAGTTTTCAACAAACTGGGCCAGAATGCCAACAATCCCGCAATACCTGAAGCAGCCATCCCAAAACAGATAGCCATCCCGGCTCAAGCGGACGAGATCATTGGAAAGGCTTCTCCTGACAAGAAGTCAGTCTTTACAAGGCTGGCCATCCCGGCTCCTGCTCCAGGCGAAGTCACCTCTGCCCAGAGATCTGTATTCGATAGGTTGAACATTACTTCTCGGCGAACGTCGGTCTTCAAAAGGCTAGCACCGGCGACAACCCTCCGTCAAGACAAGGGGAATGACAAAGTCACCCCTACAGCTGAGACGATCCCATCCGCACAACATACTCGCCGTCGTCACTGGCGCTGAGTGAGGAAGGCTGGGGGCAGCTCCCCTTCTGGGCTAACTCCGCCAGCATCTATGGTGGAAATCAATGCTGCTGTTCCAAATGGAAACAACTTTGAACTGCTTAACAAGGTGCGCAGGAACTCTCCTACTGCCGTACTGAAGAGATCTCCTCCATCCGTAGAGAATGCACCGAAGGCGAAGCCGGAGCAGCTCCCTCAGCGGCTGTCCTCTAAAATTACAAAGTCTGGCGACAGGTTCAAGGGTCGGTGATTGACCAAGACTACTCTCGCCGACCAAAGAAGCTCAAAGCTCAGCAATAAAAGAGCCATCTCGAGGTACCACAGAAGATGTCATCCGTCTGGGTGCCCACTGCAACGGCTCCCTCAACGTCAACCGCTCAAAAGAGAAGGAGGCCAGAGAAAGCTCCTGTGTCAGCGACGAACCGCAGAGACACCGAACCTAAATGCCCTAAGGCTGGGAGCATGGTGATACATACTGTTTATATGGCTTCTGGAAAAAGAGGAAAGCCGTGCTTCTATGGGTCATCGACCGCTTACCCGGTTGATAACGAAGGCTCAGGAACAACATCACCAAAAGCTTCAGGAGATGCTGACTGCAATGGCCGCACTTACTGGGCCAAAAGAAAATTCAGAGACCTCGAAGCAGCGTCGTGAACAAAAACTGATACCGAGTTCCTCCGAAGAATGCTCGAGAGGAAAGAAAAAGAGGTTGCGGAACAGGCAGCCAATATAAAACGAATGGTTCTCTTGTTCCAAGACATGGCTGAGATGATGTTACAGCCGGAACCTCCAGCTGAAGACCCCCCGATCATCATTGAAGACGACAGAGGGGATACATCAAACCCTCCTCCGGCTCTTTCAGCAGCCAAAGAGGAAACCATCTCTAAGGCCGCTCTGGACGACTACATTGCTCAGCAAATACGAGCTCACCAGGCGAATGAAGCGGTCGGCCAAATTGTTAAAACTGGGCGACCATATCCAGGCTGGTATGACCAAATAAAGTACCCGCCGGGATATACGATCCCTAAATTTCATGTGTATAAAGGGACATGAAATCCGCATCAGCACGTCTCTCAATTCAGAGCCTTGTGCGGCAACACCGGAGGTGATGATAAACTTCTACTCCGCCAGTTTGTTGGTAGCTTGTCAGAGACAGCATTCGAATGGTATTCTGAACTTCCAAACGACTCCGTCAAGACATTTGCGGAGATAGAATTGCTGTTAACACAGAGATTCACGAGCGCTAGCGAGCGCACCCTGATTACCGCATTAATTAACGCCAAATCCAGGCGAAACTTAGGTATAATACGCAATACGGTGGCGAAATTTATGGTCAAAATGTGAGCAGCGCATCGAAGAAGCGCCGGCGGTGGCATGTTCGTGGGCACTCTGGACCCTCAGGCAACTATTTCCCAATTCATGATGTTCTTCAAGCCGACCATGTTCTAGGCCTTGATTGACAAACTGGCCGAAATGGACCAGATGGGTCATAGACCATCTCCTCCAAAGCCGGAGATGCGAAACGAAAAGAATAAAGGGAAGGCGACCTTCGTCACAAATACTCAACAGCAGCCCAGTGCCCCAAAACTAACAGATCAACTAGAAGAGAGACGGCGATACTATAATGAGAAAATGAAGCTTCCTTATTCGTTCCCTCGGGACAAAAAGAAGAGACTGTTCGAACTGGCGATGCGTAACAGGCTCATCAATCTGCCGAATCCAAAACGACCGTTGCAACCCGGCGAGGCTAATAGTCTTAATTATTGCCCTTACCATCAAACGGTAAGCCATCTAATTGAAGATTGCTTCATCTTTAAGGGATGGATTAAGGACCAATACCAACAAGTCAAGTTTGCGCTATCCAAGAATTGGAAGGTGAACCCACCACAGCCACACGCTTCCAAGAAGACAGACACACCGGGGGCATCATGCTCTTTCATAGAAGAAGCTCCATGAGAGGTCGCTCTTTCGGCCAAAACTAAAAGAATGATGAAAGATCTCCAAACATGCCCGGCGATCAGGTGGAAGAATCCGCTGGAATCCGAGATTATCAAGGGAATGCTGAAACCGCGCCCAACTCCAAAAATTGGTGGTGATATTCAAAGTGCTCACATCCAGCCGTCAAAGTCTTCGAAGAAAAAGAAGAAAGCCAAAAAGCCCGTGAAGCCTGGTGACAAGCGCACGGACCTGCAAAAGTATATCGACGCGTTAGAAGAATATAACCAAAAGGTGCGGACCCCGATCACACTCCAAGAATTTCTCAGCCACGTCCTTAAGGACGGAGAGGATGACAATGGAGGAGACTCGTCGGATGAATCTGAAGATTACGTGACAAGTTTCCATGTGATCTTTCACTTGTCGATAGACGATGAAGAAGCTCCTTACACGAAGAAACTGGGGGCAGATCTTGAGCCGGAACTTCTAGGACCATCAGACGAAATGATTGATGCATTCCTGGACGAAGCTCTTCTTAAAAGAAAAGCTGCTCGAGAGCGTGAGATGGTCATATTTGGAAAAGCCAAACGCCGGCGACTGGACGAAAGGGTTGAAACACCCCCCCAGATCAAAGTACATCCGCCGCAAATAAAAGCAGGTTCAAGACGAGGAAGAGGTTCGCCAAAGCCATATCAATGGGAATGAAGCTTCCACCCTCCGAAGGAAATATTCTTGGTGAAGCGGAAACACATCCTAGCTACTGCTTATATCATCGAAAGATTGCGCACCCCACTGAGGAATGCAACGCCTTTAAAATTTGGTGGCAAGGGTATGTCGCTCACAGGCAACACTTCAAAAGGATTAAGCGTGAAGCTCGTCGGGAGCAAAGAAATACGACCGAGGAGCGTAAAATAACTGTCGGCAACTGTCAAATGGTCGACGCTGGGGGATCGCAAGTTCTCACCTTTGGGAGCGACTCTGACGAAGAAATGACTCTCGGCCCTCTCTTTAAAGAGTCCACCTCGGGAAAAGAGGAAGAACAGAAGACCTGTGAAAATATTCAGCTGCGTAATCGTACGCTGCCCGAAAAGAATCTTGGGCCCTCGAACAGTAGGTCAAATAGAAGAGATAAGGGAAAAGAAAAGGTCCCTGAGGATACCATCCTTGATGACCAAGCCGTCGAAGAGCTGACAGCCAAGGACCCGCCAAAGAAAAGTAAGGTGGACTACAACGTTCTGGCACACTTGAGAAAGCTACCTTCGCGGCTAAGCATTCTCGACGCCCTTCTGCTATCCAAAGAGGCGAGAGATTCATTGATCAAGGCACTACAAGAGCCAGAGCAATTCCAATCTTTCCACGCCGAAGAAAAGATGAAAGACGAGCTGGAAGAAGTACACACGTCCGATATCACCTTCGGCGATGAAGACCTCCTCCTCGGGACATGCGAGCACAACCGTCCCCTTTACGTCTCCGGGTACTGTCATGATATCAAGATAGGCAAAATCCTGGTTGACAATGGGTTTTCTGTCAATCTCCTCAATGTGAGAGTGTTGAAGGAAATCTGCATGAGTGTTCAGCACCTCGCTCATGACAAAATCACCATCTCCGGTTTTGACTCTTAGTCATCACGAACGCTTGGGTCAGTAATATTGACACTGCGCTTTGGGCAGCTTGTCACGGACATTAAGTTTCATGTCATTGCCGCCAAGACATGCTGCAATGCTTTACTCGGCAGGCCTTGGTTACACGAGTACAACATTATCCTTTCTACACAACATCAGTGTATGAAGTTTTTCAAGGATGGTCTCGAGTATACCGTAATAGGAGAGTTGAACCCATTCTCCGTGAATGAAGTCCGAAAGTACGAAGATGCAAAATACTTCTTACCAGATTTTGAGGACATGGAAAGATGTCACAGATCGAAGAACAAAGCCATCACTACTATTCCGGTCTTCGGGAGTGATACCGAGGAGGAAGAAGAGATAGTTTATTCAGGGCCGCCCCAATACAACAATCCGGGACCGTCCATCCCTATGTTGATCTTCGGCAGCGACTCGAAAGATGAGGTCAATGCTGTATTCTCTGCTCGGCCGTCAATACAAATCTTTGCCGACAAAGATCAAAGTTTGCAAGTTGCCATGGTTCCACAAGAGCATAACAAAGAGCTCGATGCACTTGAAACTTATAGTGTGCAAGAACTGCAGACATTCTACGTCCCTCCCAAGCGAAAAGGTGAAAAGACGATTCTATTATACCGATCCGGGGAAACCAAATTGGAGAAAGAAATTTGGCATGGTGTGGATTCTACACTTGACAGGCTCCAGCCCATACGTCTGCCCAGATACTACACAAATGGATTAAAAAGACTCTTGAAGTGCCAAGGGGTACCTTTCAGATAGACTACTCGACAAGCTCGGTTCTACAATAGGATCTGGGACGTCCCCGGAACTCAGCGAAAGTTGCCCAATGGAAAAATAGAAACGGTCGGGCTTGGATATGTCCAATCCAAGAAACGGGAACGAGTCCATGGTAGCTACGTCATACATGACTTCGATGAAGAAGGAGACGCCCTGTTAGAAAACGCTGTCCCTAAACCAAAACGAGAGCCTACCACCAAAATGCCGAATCCGTCGTTTGAAGAACGGATGGACAAGATAATAAGGGAAGCGGGGCAAAAGGTCTGGGATGACCATAACCGTGAAATGGCCATTTACGAGAAAGCCAGGACGCAGCGCCTCCTTCAGCAGGCCATGGAGAATGACAATGCTCCTTGTCGCCAGCCCGTCATACAGAAGACCCGGCGCAGAGGCAAAAATAAACCAAAGAATGGAAAAAACGTTCGACAGCAGCCATGCGGGTCTAAGAAGCCATGCGAGCAAGGGTCGAGCAGCCGGGAGCCATCTCTTATAAAGAAGATGGGTCAGGAATATTCTTTTCCCCAAGATAAGACAAAGAAGATATTCGATCTCATTGTAAAGTATCAGATGATGACATTTCCGGAGTCCAAGCACCCCGAGCAAGCGAATGAGGTCTCTCACCCAAACTATTGTTCTTATCACCGAGCAATAGGACATCCTCTCGAAGATTGCTTCATCTTCAAGAACTGGGTCGAAGAACAATATCAACGAGGCAGGTTTGCTCTATCCAGCAGTTGGAGGGTAAGCCCGCCACAGAAGCATGAACCAAAAGCGACTTGTATAACGAGAGTAGAACCAGATCAACATAGATCTTGGAAACGATCTTGTACCTGCCACGTGATAACGCTGTCAGAAGAAGAGCCAAAGAATACGGATGACCTCCCCTGGTGCTTCGAAAACAATGATGACGAGGTGATCTCAGAGTTTCCACCGGCGCCAAAAGAGCTGGAAGATGGAATACATACTACTGCAGATAACCTCAAGAAAATTGATTTGGGGACGACAAGTGATTCGCGGCCGACATTCGTCAGTGAGCTGCTATCTGAAGAAAGGGTGGCAACGCTAAAGAGCGTGCTCATGCAGCATAAAGATTGCTTCGCATGGAACTATTCCGAGATGCCAGGACTAGATGCAGAGATTGCTGTCCATAGATTGGCGATTTCTCCAGACGTCAAACTGATCAAACAAGCGCCGAGAAGAATGTGGCTCGAGCTTGAAATGAGCATCAACGCCGAGGTCAAGAAGCTAATCGACTCCGGCTTCATCCAAGAGGTTCAGTATCCCAACTGGATCGCCAACATTGTTCCGGTAATGAAGAAAAATGGGATGATGCGCATATGTGCGGGCTTTCGAGATCTCAATAAAGCCTGCTCGAAGGACGACTTTCCAGTACCGGTCACCGAGATGATGATAGATAACACATCCACTCACGAAGTCTTCTCCTTCATGGACGGCTTATCAGGATACAATCAGATAAAGATGCATCCTGAGGACCAGAAGCACACCGCTTTCTGGACCCCTTTGGGCATATTCTACTACAAGGTGATGCCTTTCGGTCTAAAGAACGCCGGTGCCACCTATCAGAGGGCCATGACGAAGATCTTTGATGACCTCATACATGAAATCGTCGAATGCTATATCGACGACCTCATGGTTAAAAGCAAATCATATGAGGAACATTTAGAGCATCTGAAGATCGTATTTCAACGCCTTCGGCAATACAACTTGAAGATGAACCCTCTCAAATGCGCGTTCGGAGTTTCCTCGGGCAAGTTCCTAGGATTCGTCGTCCGACACCGAGGAATCAAGATAGATCCGTCAAAAATCAAGGCGAATATAGAAATGCCTCCGCCAAAGACTCTCAAGCAACTGCGGTCTCTCCAAGGAAAGCTCGCGTACATCCGGCGATTCATAGCCAATCTCTCCGGCAAGTACCGTCCTTATAGTCACCTAATAAAGAAAGGGACCCCTTTCGTTTGGGACCACAAATGCCAAAGCGCACTGGATGAAATCAAGCAATACCTGCAGAATCCGCCAGTACTGGCCGCTCCCGTTAAAGGAAAAGCTCTCGTCCTGTATACAACAGCCCTCGAAGGTTCGCTAGGCGCATTATGGGCGCAAGAGAACGACCAAGGGAAAGAAAGAGCCCTTTATTAACTGAGTCGAGTTCTCCTGGGGGAAGAAAGCAATTACTCTCCCATTGAAAAACACTGCCTGGTATTGATCTTCGCAATAACGAAGCTCAGACACTACGCGTTGGCACATGAGGTCATCTCATATCGAAGGTGGATCTCAAATATTTGATGTCGAAGGCCGTATTAACGGGATGACTCGCTAAATGGGCCCTGCTATTGATGGAGTTCTCGATAACTTACCGTCCTCTTAAGGCAGTGAAAGTCCAGGCCATCGCCAACTTCCTCGCTGAGCATCCGATACCCGCCGATTTTTCTTTGAACTGCGAATTGCCAGACGAACATGCGTTCGACACGATCGACGGGAAGAGAAGAGAGAATGATACCCAATGGGAACTCTACTTCGATGGAGCATCTTCCATGAAGAAGCGCAAACAAAGCACCCCCATAATCAAATCAGGGGTAGGCCTCATTTTCGTGACTCCACGAGGAGGGATAATGCGCTTTGCCATCTCCTTAACAGAGCCGAGGATAAACAATGAAGCCGAATATGAAGCTTTGATAGCAGGTCTCAAGATCGCTATCGACATGGAAATTGCTGATTCAAATTTCCGTATATGAGGAGGTTTTCAATTTCCATTTCCGTATATGAGGAGGTTTTCAATTTCCGTATAACGTGGGACCGAAACGTCCTTAAACTAACGATGGACCACTATGTCCTAAAACTGGAGACGGACCGAAACGTCCTTAAACTAATAATGAACCACTATGTTCTAAAACTGGCTGTTGACCGAGACGTCGATAAACTACTGTGGACTGCAGCATCCCAAGGCTGACACAAAAAAAGAAAGAATAAAAAAAAGAAAGAAAAAGAAAACGGTATGTCCATAAGTAAAATGGGCACGGATGAAAACCCGTAAGGGCTCCGTGAGTAAAAACAGCAGGGCTACCGGCGAGTTTTTGTGAAAACCCGAAAGGGCGCAACCTCATTAAAAGACACTTGCAAGGTCCTCTCGACCTTGTGAGGAGAAACCACCTGCGTGAGATCCTTACGACTCATAAAGGAGCAACACACTTAGGGATCCCCACGATTCCTAAGGAGAAATTACACTTACGAGATCCTCACGACTTGTAAGGAGGACCCTCTTATGGGACCCTCACGGCTCATAAGATTCAAAAGTCTTAAGCTACAGGGATCTGAACATGTTCTTAAGCGGCCACCACAAACTCCAATACGGCCCTACAAGCGGCTCAATGCTGACCCTTGTATACAATCCACGGGCGCGAATAAACATTTTCCTAACAAAGTCTCATCCGTGAATAGGGATATGTTTACACGGTGAACCCCCCTTGTAAGCCCTCTTGACTTATAAGGAGAAAGCACTCTTGTAAGATCCTTACGACTTATAAGAGATCATGCACTTAGGAATCCTCATGATTCATAGGGAGAAAATGCACCTACGAGATCCTCACGACTGGTAGGGAGAAATACCTTTATGAGACGCTTACGGCTCATGAAGTCAAAATCTTAGTCGACAGGATCTTAACCCTGTTTGCTAAGACACCTTTGTTCGACATTGACAGAGGCAAATGATGATTCGCTCCTGGCGATATCCCGGTTGTAGCGGTGCTGATGCCGAAATCGGTGTCTAATCCCAAGTTTGCAGCGAAAAGCCAGCGAGCCACACATGCATACGAAATAGCCGAAATGATGGGGCAACTTGCAAATAAAAAGCAGCAAGTAAAAAATGTATGCATGCAAAATAGCCGAAATGATTGGTCAACTCGCAATAAAAAGTAGCGAGTAAAAATAAAGTAAATAGCCGAAATGATTGGGAACCGCGAAAAAATAGCCGAAATGATTGGGCAATCGCGACTTTTGCGATATAAAAGCTGAAATGATAAAGCATCGCGGAAAGAAATAAAAAATGAAATTTATGCCCTACAGGTGATATCACATCAATCCCTGCATACAATCCAGGGGCGCAAACAAAGAGGGAATCACACCTTTCCTCCCTAGGCTTCACCAGAAGAAGAAGCCAAATCTCAACGGTTCACAGATAGCTTGGAGATCATCTCAAAATTCATCAAATTACAACAGACACAATATCAAGCAAAGCTGAACTGCGGCAACTCCCAGTTCCATGACTCGACAGTGCACAGATGATCGAGAGTCAAACCCCGACTCCGAGAAATGGGGATAAAGTCAACCCTTCCTGGTCACGTGGAATGCGGCTTATGTCAATGCTGACCCCATGGGAAACATCCAGAGCGGATCCTGGTCCTCGCAGAACACGGCTATGACCCCGTAGGAAGCATCCAGAGCGGAGCCTGGTCCTCGCAGAACACGGCTATGACCCCGTAGGAAGCATCCAAAGCAAAATTCCTGGTCACGTGGAACGCGGCTTATGTCAATCCTGACCCCGTGGGAGACGTCCAGAGCGGATCCTGGTCCTCGCAGAACACGACTATGACCCCGTGGGAAGCATCCAGAGCGGAGCCTGGTCCTCGCAGAACATGGTTATGACCCCGTGGGAAGCATCCGGAGCAAAATTCCTAGTCACGTGGAACGCGGCTTATGTCAATCCTGACCCCATTGGAAAAGTCCAGAGCGGAACCTGGTCCTCGCAGAACATGGCTATGACCCCGTAGGAAGCATCCAGAGCGGAGCCTAGTCCTCGCAGAACACGGCTATGACCCCGTGGGAAGCATCCAGAGCAAAATTCCTAGTCATGTGGAACGCGGCTTATATCAATCCTGACCCCGTGGGAAACGTCCAGAGCGGAGCCTGGTCCTCGCAGAACACGGCTATGACCCCGTGGGAAGCATCCAGAGCAAACTTCCTGGTCACGTGGAACGCGGCTTATGTCAATCCTGACCCGGTGGGAAACATCCAGAGCGGATCCTGGTCCTCGCAAAACACGGCTATGATCCCGTAGGAAGCATCCAGAGCGGAGCCTGGTCCTCGCAGAATACGGCTATGACCCCATGGGAAGCATCCAGAGCAAACTTCCTGGTCATGTGGAACGCGGCTTATGTCAATCCTGACCCCGTGGGAAACGTCCAGAGCGGATCCTGGTCCTCGCAGAACACGACTATGACCCCGTGGGAAGCATCCAGAGCGGAGCCTGGTCCTCGCAGAACATGGCTATGACCCCGTAGGAAGAATCCAGAGAAAAATTCCCGGTCACGTGGAACGCGGCTTAAGTCAATCCAGACCCCGTGGGAAACATCCAACGCGGAGCCTGGTCCTCGCAGACCACGGCTATGACCCCGTGGGAAGCATCCAGAGCAAACTTCCTGGTCACGTGGAATGCGGCTTATGTCAATCCTAACCCATGGGAAACGTCCAGAGCAGATTCTGTTTCTCGTAGAACACGGCTACGACCCCGTGGGAAGCATCCAGAGCGGAGCCTGGTCCTCGCAGAACATGGCTATGACCCCGTGGGAAGCATCCAGAGCAAAATTCCTGGTCATGTGGAACGCGGCTTATGTCAACCCTGACCCAGTGGGAAACGTCCAGAGCGGATCCTGGTCCTCGCAGAATACGGCTATGACCCAGTGGGAAGCATCCAGAGCGGAACCTGGTCCTCGCAGAACACGGCTATGACCCCGTGGGAAGCATCCAGAGCAAACTTCCTGGTCACGTGGAATGCGGCTTATGTCAATCCTGACCCCGTAGGAAACGTCCAGAGCGGATCCTGGTCCTCACAGAACACGGCTATGACCCCGTAGGAAGAATCCAGAGCGGAGCCTGGTCCTCGCAGAACACGGCTATGACCCCGTGGGAAGCATCCAGAGCAAACTTCCTGGTCACGTGGAACGCGGCTTATGTTAATCCTGACCCCATGGGAAACGTCCAGAGCGGATCCTGGTCCTCATAGAACACGGCTATGACCCGGTGGGAAGCATCCAGAGCGGAGCCTGGTCCTCGCAGAACACGGCTATGACCCCATGGGAAGCTGTAAGTTCACGTTGCCCATGTAAGTCGATGTACAACACCCCACGACTTGCGGGGAGGCGGAAATATGAAAAACGATCTTGTTCTTTGCTTAAACATCGACTAACCGCATGAATCGAAGCTAAACAATAACTAACAACTATCATAGAAGTTCTAAACTACTATGTGAAGTGATTATACCTAAAGAACCGTGTCCTTCGTCTTTACGAACTCCACCTCCTCCTCGGCCTTCTCTAAGTAGTAGACGATCCACCACGAGAGCTTTACTCTAAGCTTTGCCTCTAAACTTGAGGCAACTAGGTTTCTTTAAGTGCTAATCAAAGTACTTAGACGATATAGAGTGAGGGTTATGGATTAAGTAGTCTAACTAATCCTTGTACTCAACACATGAGAGGGGAAGATTAGGGTTTGAAGAGAGGAAGCTTGAGGAGAGAGAAGGTGAGAATGATAATTGAGATGAGAAAATAAGTTATCATAATGTATATGAAGCATTAAGATTTATCAATAAAAGAAAAGAAAATGATGAATAATCATGCTTCATAAATATCTAATGGTGATTCATCTCCATGAGTCATTAAGCATTTATGATGCATTAATGATATGGATGAATCACTTATATGACTCACCAATCTCATTCAATGTATATGCCACCTTAACCTCCTTAGTCACCATCTTCTAGAAGCTTCTCGCGCAATTACAAGAACGCCCCTCCTTTCCGTGAAAACACGGAAAAACTTTAGACTGTATAAATCCAATAACCGGATACTAGTAACTGGCTTAAACCAAAGCCGACTAGTAAAAACTGTCCAAAAGTCGTACGTGCGTAAACACACGTATGCGTCCGAACCCTTATCGTAAAACCATATGACCTTTATATCGTTTCGCCTGAAGTAGGGAAACTCTCTGTGTGGGACTCTAGAGACTCGACTACTACGCTGGCAGTGGGTTTAACCACAGACCGCAAGCGGCACTAGCTGTACGTAACGGTCCCCAGGTAGATGTCGATAAGAAGGCCGATGAGGAAACCCATCCGAACTCCTACTGAGCCTGCTGTGACAATCTCCATACAGTCCGGTCCGTTCGTCTAAGACTATCGCATATCGGGCCTAGGGGGGCGGCAAGCGTCAGTCCCCTAATAGCGGTATAAGTCGTGTCGGAGCGTAGCCCATTACACCCTGAGAAACTACTGGAACCTACCAGCAAATCTCGCTTGCCCTGGCCAGGGACTTTGCGTAATGGCTCTCTGACACAGCGCGATATCAACCCCCAATACCGGGAGAGACGAATCCTGTCTAACCGCCACTGCCTCCAAGTGCTCGGGACTGCACCCAACTGCTACCTGTTTGCACGACTCCTTTGAGCCGTGGTAGGGTAGCAATCTAAGAACAGTGGGACACACTCGAGGCGAAGTAGCAGTGTCAAGTCTGTGGACTATGCTGTACTCATGTCACCTGGGAACTATTCACTGACGACTGGTATAAAACCAACCAACAGTTCCCTGCGAGTCCTGTCCGGTGTACCCGTAACCAAACGAGCACCTGCATACTATCTCCAGTACGACGTACTGACGGCTGTGGGACAAACCATCTCCCCAACTGGGATGAGAAGCGTACACACTAGTCTACTCCGAAGTATCGATGCCCTGTCTCGATAATCCTACGACTAGGGACCTGAATAAGGATGTGCTTGTAGACTACCCAGCCCCCATTAGTGTGACTGCCATCACAACGCTGGTAGTCAAGCAAGATCCTAAGAGCTCTATCAATACGTATACTCACATATTAAGATAGAAAAACCAAGTAGCATACTACCATGTTTAGCAAGACTGTTATATACATGTGAATACCCCAAGCTTCCATTAAGTACTATACAAACTAGTATGATACAGTAATGGCCTTCTAGGGCATAAACACTAACAGCCCACCCCGGTGCTTGCGGGGAGGCGGAAACGGCAAAAAATAATAATTTGGCGCAAGGCAACATGGACTCAAAAGCAAGGATCTTGGCTAAACTAGAAACTAGCAAACAAGGAGAGGCTTTAACTACTATGCTGTAAAAAATATACCTCACGGAACCGGTCCTTCGGGTCTTCTCTCCGCTGTCCGGCTCGTCCATTCACGCTCCGAGGGTCGATCCGGATCTTGGTCACTTCCGCGGCCTTCTTGAGTCGAAGACGATCCACCCGAGAGTTGTACACCGAGCTCCACCTCAAGCCGAGGCAACTAGGGCAAAGAGATCGCTAATCTAGATACCCTAGGTTGTGTAGAAGAGAAAGATGGAAGTATTTGTCTATGTAGGTTCTTTTTCTCTCAACAAATGAGATCAAAAGAATTTTCAAGAAGAGGAAGATGAAGGAGAAAACCTAGCAACCATGGAGCTTTTCTTTTCTTCTCACTTCAAGAGAGAGAATGAGAAGAGAATAATGAAAAGATTAACTCAAGAAAATAAACCATGGTTGAAATAATACACCCAAAACCATCATTACTAATCCTATCATGATAAAGTTGATGCTATATTGAATTGACCATTATCATAATCAAAAATTAAAAAGAAAATGAAAGAAGAGTGTAGACCTCTCTTGAAGGTCAATAGTCAACACGGTCAACGGGTCAACAAAGTCAAGAGAGGTCTAAGTGGTCAAATGGTCAATGCAATTAGCCATCACTAATCTATCACTAAAAGGATTAGTAAACAATGTCTCCGGCTCATAATGGTTTTGACCAAACGAATTGTCAAAACCCTAATGAGTCTGCCACATTACGGTTTTGGCCGAACCATCTGCCAAAATCCTAATGGGGCAGGTCCTCCTTCATCGCTCCTCGAAACTGTGCATACACACCTGCATCCGCATTCCGTAGAATGCGAATGCACAGTAGACAAATCAAATCCATCTGTGCAATACTAGGATCTGGCTTAAACCAAAGCCCACTAGTATTGCCTGCCCGAACAGCATACGCATACAAGTGCACGTAAGTGATCGTAGCCCTGCCGTAAAACCATACGGCCTCTACACGTTTCGCTCAATGGAGGGAAACTCTCTGTGTGGGACTCTAAAGACTCGACACTATACTGGCAATGGGTTTAACCACAGACCGCAAGCGGCACTAGCTGTACGTAACGGTCCCCAGGTAGATGTCGATAAGAAGGCCGATGAGGTAAACCCATCTGAACTCCTATTGAGCCTGTATGTGACAATCTCCGTACAGTCCGGTCTGTTCGTCTGATACATCGCATGGCGGGCTTAGGGGGACAGTGAACGTCAGTCCCCTAATAGCGGTACAAGTCGTGTCGGAGTGTAGCCCAGAACACCCTGAGATAACACTGGAAACCTACCAGTATATCTTGCTTGCCCTGGCCAGGGATTACTTGTGTAATGGCTCTCCTAAACACAGCGCGATGTCAACCCCCAATACCGGGAGAGACGAATCCTGTCTAACCGTCACTGCCTCCAAGTGCTTCGGAACTGCACCCAACTACTACCTGTTTGCACGACTCCTTTGAGCCGTGGTAGGGTAGTAATCTAAGTACAGTGGGAACACACTCGAGGCGAAATGACAGTGTCAAGTCGGCGGATTAAGCTGTACTCATGTCACCTGGGAACTGATAACTGACGATAGGTATAATACCAACCAACAGTTCCCGACGTGTCCTGTCCAGTGTACTCGTAACCTAACGAGCACCCGCATACTATCTCAAGTACGACGTACTGACGGCTGTGGGACAGACCGTCTCCCCCGCTGGGATGAGAAGCGCATACGCTAGTCTACTCTGGAGTATCGATGCCCTGTCTCGATAGTCCTACGACTAGGGACCTGTATAAGGATGTGTTTATGGATTACCCAGCCCCCACGAGTGTGAGCGCCATCACAACGCTGGTAATCAAGCAAAGATCCTAAGGGCTCTACTAATATGTATATAAGCGATATGCTAAAAGAAACACATGCACATATTGAAGTAGACACAAACCAAGTAGCATACTACCATTTTGAGCAAGATTGTCTATACAACTGTGAATATCCCAAGCTTCCATTAAGTAATATACAAGCTAGTATGATACAGTAATGGCCTCTAGGGCATATACGCTAACAATCTCCCACTTGCACTAAAGCCATGTACTGGCGTATCGAAGACCTATCATCTCGATCAGCCGCTCGAACTGAGTCTGGGGTAGGGCCTTCGTGAGTGAATCTGCAGTGTTGTTCTCCGTACATACTCTCTTCACCTCGATCTCCCGGCGATCTACGATCTTCCTGATCAGGTGGTACCGCCTCAAAATGTGCCTGGACTTCTGATGGGACCTGGGTTCCTTCGCTAAAGCTATAGCGCCGTTGTTATCGCAATACAGCGGTATTGGATCAACAATGGTAGGAACCACCTGAAGCTCCGTGAGGAACTTCTTCATCCAGACAGCTTCCTTTGCGGCATCGCAAGCAGCTATGTACTCCGCTTCCATGGTTGAGTCTGCAACGGTCTCCTGCTTGGAACTCTTCCAGCAAACCGCCCCTCCATTGAGGGTAAAGACATAACCCGACATGGACTTGGAGTCATCCTTGTCACTCTGGAAGCTGGTGTCAGCAAAGGCCTCGAGCTGGAGGTCTTTTCTGCCATACACCAAGAACATCTCCTTAGTCCTTCTCAGGTACTTGAGAATGTTCTTTACCGCTATCCAGTGTTTCTCCCCTGGGTTTGACTGATACCGGCTTACAACGCTCAATGTGTATGCTACATCTGGTCTGGTACATTACATCGCATACATTATAGAGCCTACCGCAGAAGCGTAGGGTATAATAGACATGCGATCCCTTTCCAAATCAGTCTTGGGAGACATCTCTTTGGAGAGGGTGATCCCGTGACAAGCCGGTAAATTACCACGCTTGGAATCTTTCATACTGAACCTTTTCAGTATGGTGTCGATGTACCTTGACTGTGAAAGTCCCAACATCCTCTTAGATCTATCACGATAGATCTGGATCCCCAGAATGTAGTTGGCATCGCCCAGGTCCTTCATGGAGAACCTCTGCGACAAGAATATTTTGACTGACTGTAGCATAGGAATATCATTTCCTATTAGGAGAATGTCATCCACGTACAAGACGAGGAATACAACAGTTCTCCCTAAAATCTTACTGTAAATGCATGGTTCATCTGGGTTTTTGATAAAGTCGAATTCCTTGACAGTATCATCAAAGCAGATGTTCTAACTCCGCGATGCCTGCTTAAGTCCATAGATGGACTTTAGCAACTTGCACACTTTACCGCTGCTCCCACTCTGAATGAATCCTTCTGGCTGATCCATATAGACACACTCTTCCAAATTTCCATTTAGGAAAGCCGTCTTTACGTCCATCTGCCAGATTTCATAATCGTGGAAGGCAGTAATGGCAAGAAGGATCCGAATGGATTTCAGCATAGCCACTGGAGAAAAGGTCTCGTCATAGTCCAAGCCAGGTCTTTGACGAAAACCCTTTGCAATAAGTCTAGCTTTATAGGTCTCAACCTGCCCATCTACACCAATCTTCTTTCTGAAGATCCATTTGCAGCCTACGGGTTTTACCCCTTCTGGAGCAAAGTCCAAAGTCCAAACTTTGTTGGTGTATATGGACTCCATCTCGGCTCGCATTGCATCCAGCCATTTTACCGAGTCGCCGCTCTGAATGGCTTGCCGGAAGCTAGTAGGCTCACCATAATCCATAGTGCAATCCTCTCTATCCCCGTCTATGAGAAAACCGTAGTATCTCTCGGGCGAATGAGACTGCCTACTACTCCTGCGGAGTGGCGCTGGGATGTCCGGTTCTCTTGAAACCTCTGGTTCTTCCAAGCTTTCAGTAATAGCTTGTGGCTCTGGAATTTCTTCCAGTTCTACTACGCTCTCACTGGCTTCTTTTTCTAAAAACTGATGTTCCAGAAAGTGGGCATGACGAGAAACAAAAACCTTTTGTTCCTCTGCGTAATAGAAAAAATACCCCCTGGAGTTCTTTGGGTATCCCATAAACTTACACAGTACTGAGCGTGCCTTGAGCTTGTCCGCATGCTGCTTTTTTACAAAAGCTGGACATCCCCATATCTTCAGATACTTAAGACAGGGCTTCTTCCCACACCACATCTGATATGGTGTAGTAGGCACAGTCTTGGAGGGAACCTTGTTCAAAAGATATGCAGCCGATTCTAGTGCATAACCCCAGAAGGATCGCGGTAACTCAGCCTTACTCATCATGGAACGAACCATATCCAATAGGGTTCGATTCCGCCTTTCCGATACACCGTTGTGTTGTGGTGTGTATGGAGGAGTAAACTGATAGAGAATTCCATTCTCTTTTAAGTAGCCCAGAAACTCGGCACTCAAGTATTCACCACCTCCATCAGATCTCAGTGCCTTAATACTTTTGCCTGTTTGTTTTTCAACTTCATTCTTATATTCCTGAAATTTCTCAAAGGCCTCGGATTTGTGCTTCATCAAGAAGACATGCCCATACCTAGAGAAATCATCTGTGAAAGTAATGAAGTATGAATAACCACTTCGCGCATGTGTAGACATTGGACCACACACATCACTGTGTATGAGTCCCAAGAGCTCACTTGCTCTTTCTCCGTGTCCAGTGAACGGAGTCTTTGTCATCTTTCCCATGAGACAAGATTCACAAGTGGCATAAGACTGATACTTGAAAGGATCCAAGTATCCTTCTTTATGTAACTTTGTCAACCGTGTCTCATTAATGTGACCCAGTCTACAATGCCATAAGAAAGCCTGATTTAATTCCGGAGACTTTCTTTTAAGTGTGTTCTGGACACTGAAGACCTGAGCTTGATTCAAAACGTATATACCGTTTTTCAATGTACCTGACCCAATCAGAACTTGATTTAGGTGGATGTTTACTACATCGCTTACAAAAGTAAAATCATATCCTTCCTTAGAAAGTAAGGATACAGATACGATGTTACAAGTCGCACATGGTACATAAAAACAGTCACGCAGAATCAATATCTGCCCAGTTGTCAGTCCTAGATGATATTCCCCTACGGATTCAGCATACATGCTCATTCCGTTAGCAACCCTGAGAGTCATATCACCTTTCTTGATAACCCTACGGTTTCTCAGAGCCTGTAACGAATTACAGATATGAGATCCTGATCCGGTATCCAATACCCAGGAAGTAGGGTTAACTGACATACAGTTCTCTATTACAAACACACCCGAAGCCGAAGCCACAACATGCTTCGAATTCTGGCTACTGGCTTTGCAAGCCCTGCAATCCTTCTGTCTATGTTCATTCTCATAACAATAGGAACATCCCTCTTTTACTACATCTATTCCCGAAACTTCTGCCCTTCCCTTTCTTTCTACTTCCCTGGTTTCCTTCAGGGTAGTAGGTAGAGACTGTTGAACTAAGTCAGCATCTGACCCGTTCTTCATCGTGGTCTTCAGGTCCGAGAGCTCAAAAGAGCTGGTCTCTGTAAGGACGTTGCCCCTTACAGATGACCCGATAGCCAACCTCGCTGGAAGCAATTCGTTCGAGGTCTCATATCTTGCGATACGAGATTGCTCTCCATATAAATCTTTGTTATGGAGGAAGATAGAAACTGAGTCCATCTTCTCGTGCTGGCTCTGGTATGTACCATCGACTGAGGCTAACACGAGGCACTTGGCTTTTGCACAGTCTTCTTCCGATGTCCTACAGATATCAATATCCGTGACAGGGGAAACTGGACCTGAGACGGCAGGGGTTGGATCAGTCAAGAGGTGTCCCAGCTTGTCATGGGCAATGGACATCTGGACAGACCTTTGCCAGTCATAACAGTCAGATTCATTCATTTTATTATCTAGATGTAACCTAGGTGCGGTCACTGGGTCGCTGCAATTAAGAGAGAGAGAAGAAAACACTTAGCATGATGTTCTTGCAAGTTTAGATTGGTTTTTAATTTATCTAAACAGGATGGCTCCCACTGTCTCTCGAATCCCTCCTCAAACCATAAAGGAAGAATTAGTCAGGATCAATCTCACCGTACAATACTTGCTTAACCGTTCAGCCAAGCCAGTGTCGGTACTTCGAGGGAGGTTTTCCAACGCTTTCGCGAAGTTCCTTAATTAAGTAACCTCTTTTCCCTGTGGGCGTATCTCCGCTAACACCTTTCTAAACACCTACTTGGTTTATAGCATTGATCGTTAAGTGAAAAAGTTCCTGAGGAGTAGCATATACTCACAGTAGGATCGGGATCCAAATATCATCGCGTGACAAAACTGAAGGAATCCTACCAGAATCATCACACTCCAAATGGTATGTAGCGCTAGCAAGTTTCAGTACTTTTGAAAATCCCGATGTGGATTTTTACCCCATGCTCTTATGACCTTGACGAAGGCCAATATATCATAAGTCATATGTCAAGTTCTACCCGTCATTATCCAGTTTAATTTGAACCCACCCGTACATACCCTTGACGAAGGACAAAATAGTAGTACGACTGTCCCAAACCAATGCATCTATCTATGCTACAGATAAATATTCAGCAGCTACCAATCACTATGCCTTGGCGAAGGTCAAAATACATAGCTTGAATACTACTGAATATTTAACTGAAACGATGGAGGGCTACGAATGGTTTTGGCGAAACCGTGAACGTAGTGAACTTGATATAATCGATGGAACGAGATAGCTTTTAAAAGGACTGGTTCAAGCTCCGCGTTTAAAATGCTGGTTTTTGAAAAGAACCGAGTGGTTTTCAAAGTGTACCAACGACTTTTACTTGGTTTATTTTCTTGCATTAATTCCAATGCGTCCTATCATTTAATCTTACCATTGCAGAAAACAACCAAAATATGGCGTACGCTTATGCCATTCGCATTCGCCACGGGGCCCCGTCATCACCCGTTAGGTTACTTAACTAACGACAGAGAGGGGGCTGGACTAGCGCGGATGCAAAATATAAGCAACACCTAAATAGATATCATATATAGATATATAGCAATGATAGCCAATCCAGATCACAGATGAACACTTTGGATATACTAGGAACCCGCGATTCGTTCGAGCCTGCAACGAAAAGCGGATTACACGGTCGCGATGAATAGCCAAACCCCACCCTAGACCCCTACGGGTGCGGCAAACTACCCGCCAAGTACCCGAAGCGAACCAACCTCCCTCAACACCGTGAGTAGGCCACTCGGCACTCCGAGATACCCGGTAGTTTGTGCACCCCACCTTGGGTCTATCCTAGGAGCAAAAACAATAAAAAGAAATTATACAATGACGGCTACAACCCCGACCCGGTTGTGCGGTCAAACAAATAATATAACATCAATTTACAAATTTTACAATGAATAAAAGAAAAAGAAACTCTCATCTCACACCCATTCCCGGCTATTCATCCGCGACAATCCAACGAGTTCATATACACAAACCATCAACATTACAGATCACAGATATGTATAACCCCCATTAATCGACGTATAGCGATTAGCGGACGTTCAATACATATATCACATCACAAAAAATATTCATTAGCCAAAGAGTACGGAATATCGATCAAAATACGGATTTATAACCACCCCAAAAGTCAATTTTCTCTCTGGAAATTCTGGGTGGAAAAAACATGTATTAAAAATCCCAAAACAACCAAATAAGAACACTGCAGCAAAACGGAGTCGCGGCCGAGTCAACTCGGCCGCGGGTCCGCGGCCAAACCCATGGTTTGGCCGCGTTTCCGCGGTGAGTTGGCCGAGTCAGAGGGTCAGTTTTGCTGTGTGTTCTATAAAAACCCTGAGACGAATTTTCATGTATGTTAAATTATTTTTGCAACAGTATAAAAATTCGACAGAAACATGGTTTTTCCCGGACTCGTTTTGCGACTTTTTCCGATCGATATTCTTAACACTTTGCTAACTTGCTAGTTTATGTTTAGCTAGGCTCTGATACCACTGTAAGTCCACGTTGCCCACCCCGGTGCTTGCGGGGAGGCGGAAACGGCAAAAAATAATAATTTGGCACAAGGCAACATGGACTCAAAAGCAAGGATCTTGGCTAAACTAGAAACAAGCAAACAAGTAGAGGCTTTAACTACTATGCTGTAGAAAATATACCTCACGGAACCGGTCCTTCGGGTCTTCTCTCCGCTGTCCGGCTCGTCCATTCACGCTCCGAGGGTCGATCCGGATCTTGGTCACCTCCGCGGCCTTCTTGAGTCGAAGACGATCCACCCGAGAGTTGTACACCGAGCTCCACCTCAAGCCGAGGCAACTAGGGCAAAAAGATCGCTAATCTAGATACCCTAGGTTGTGTAGAAGAGAAAGATGGAAGTATTTGTCTATGTGGGTTCTTTTTCTCTCAACACATGAGATCAAAAGAATTTTCAAGAGGAGGAAGATGAAGGAGAAAACCTACCAATCATGGAGCTTTTCTTTTCTTCTCACTTCAAGAGAGAGAATGAGAAGAGAATAATGAAAAGATTAACTCAAGAAAATAAACCATGGTTGCAATAATACACCCAAAACCATCATTACTAATCGTATCATGATAAAGTTGATGCTAGATTGAATTGACCATTATCATAATCAAAAATTAAAAAGAAAATGAAAGAAGAGTGTAGACCTCTCTTGAAGGTCAATGGTCAACACGGTCAACGGGTCAACAAAGTCAAGAGAGGTCTAAGTGGTCAAATGGTCAATGCAATTAGCCATCACTAATCTATCACTAAAAGGATTAGTAAACAATGTCTCCGGCTCATAATGGTTTTGACCAAACGAATTGTCAAAACCCTAATGAGTCTGCCACATTACGGTTTTGGCCGAACCATCTGCCAAAACCCTAATGGGGCAGGTCCTCCTTCATCGCTCCTCGAAACTGTGCATACACACCTGCATCCGCATTCCGTAGAATGCGAATGCACAGTAGACAAATCAAATCCATCTGTGCAATACTAGGATTTGGCTTAAACCAAAGCCCACTAGTATTGCCTGCCCGAACAGCATACGCACACAAGTGCACGTAAGTGATCGTAGCCCTGCCGTAAAACCATACGGCCTCTACACGTTTCGCTCAATGGAGGGAAACTCTCTGTGTGGGACTTTAAAGACTCGACACTACGCTGGCAGTGGGTTTAACCACAGACCGCAAGCGGCACTAGCTGTACGTAACGGTCCCCAGGTAGATGTCGATAAGAAAGCCGATGCGGTAAACCCATCCGAACTCCTACTGAGCCTGTATGTAACAATCTCCGTACAGTCCGGTCTGTTCGTCTGATACATCGCATGGCGGGCCTAGGGGGCGGTGAACGTCAGTCCCCTAATAGCGGTACAAGTCGTGTCGGAGTGTAGCCCTGAACACCCTGAGATAACACTGGAAACCTACCAGTATATCTCGCTTGCCCTGGCCAGGGACTACTTGTGTAATGGCTCTCCTAGACACAGCGCGATGTCAACCCCCAATACCGGGAGAGACGAATCCTGTCTAACGGTCACTGCCTCCAAGTGCTTCGGGACTGCACCCAACTACTACCTGTTTGCACGACTCCTTTGAGCCGTGGTAGGGTAGTAATCTAAGTATAGTGGGAACACACTCGAGGCGAAGTGACAGTGTCAAGTCGGCAGACTAAGCTGTACTCATGTCACCTGGGAACTGATAACTGACGATAGGTATAATACCAACCAACAGTTCCCGACGAGTCCTGTCCAGTGTACTCGTAACTTAACGAGCACCCGCATACTATCTCAAGTACGACGTACTAACGGCTGTGGGACAGACCGTCTCCCCCGCTAGGATGAGAAGCGCATACGCTAGTCTACTCCGGAGTATCGATACCCTGTCTCGATAGTCCTACGACTAGGGACTTGTATAAGGATGTGCTTATGGATTACCCAGCCCCCACGAGTGTGGGCGCCATCACAACGCTGGTAATCAAGCAAAGATCGTAAGGGCTCTACTAATATGTATATAAGTGATATGCTAAAAGAAACACATGCACATATTGAAGTAGAGACAAACCAAGTAGCATACTACCATTTTGAGCAAGATTGTCTATACAACTGTGAATATCCTAAGCTTCCATTAAGTAATATACAAGCTAGTATGATACAGTAATGGCCTCTAGGGCATATACACTAACAGAAGCATCCAGAGCAAAATTCCTGGTCACGTGGAACGCGGCTTAAGTCAATCCTGACCCTGTGGGAAACGTCCAGAGCGGAGCCTGGTCCTCGCAGAACACGGCTATGACCCCGTGGGAAGCATCCAGAGCAAACTTCCCGGTCACATGGAACACGGCTTATGTCAATCCTGACCCCGTGGGAAACGTCCAGAGTGGATCCTGGTCCTCGCAGAACACGGCTATGACCCCATGGGAAGCATCCAGAGCGGAGCCCGGTTCTCGCAGAACACGGCTATGACCCCGTGGGAAGCATCGAGAGTAAAATTCCTGGTCACGTGGAACGCGTCTTAAGTCAATCTTGACCCCGTGGGAAACGTCCAGAGTGGATCCTGGTCCTCGCAGAACACAGCTATGTCAATTCCGACCCCGTGGGAAGCATCCAGAGCGGAGCCTGGTCCTCACAGAACACGGCTATGTCAAATCGACCCCGTGGGAAGAATCCAGAGCAACTCCTGACTTCGTGAAATGCGGATAATGGTAACCTCACCCATCACTTATGGGTCCTCACGACTCGTAAGGGAGCAAACTCTCTTATGAGATCCTTATAACTTTCAAGAGAAAACACACTAAGGAATCCTCACGATTCTTAAGGAGAAATTACACCTACGGGATTCTCTCGACCTGTAGGGAGAAAATTCTTTATGAGACCCTCACGGCTCATAAAGTTGAAAAGCCTTAGGAGGCAGATCTTAACCCTGAATCCTAAGCCATCGTTGTCCTGCAAAGAAATCGAAATAGACTATCCACAGAATACACTTACTAAAAGGGACACACCATCATGAAGAAAAATATGTCCTTTATTCATGAATCAAAATGAATACAAAATACAATTTACGAAAGAACAAAAATACTCCCATTCAGAAGTATGTATGAGAGAAGAATAAAAAAATGTATATACAATTCTTAAAGTCGGCGGGCGATTTAGTAGATTTGCCAGTTCACCCTTTTCTCGCTAGGCCTCGGCTTCATGATTTAGTATCGTCAAAAGACGGGCCTCCGCTTGAGCCTGTTGGGCCTGGTATGAGGCAAGCCGGCCTTCAAGCTCTTTTTCAGTAACCTTATGGGCTTCGACCATTTCACGAGTAAACATGGCGGCCTTATCAATGGCTACCACCTACTTGATAGCCTCTTGAAGCACTCGCCAAAGTTCATATGCTTTAGTGGTCTTGGCCGTAAGGTTGGCTTGAAGCTCCCTCAGCGCTTTGGAAGCCAGCTCCCTCTCCGAAAACTTGCAGCTGAGCCTTTTCTCGCATGATATCATGTTCGCAGCACACCGCTCAATTAGCCCCCCTAAGCTCGCCTTCGCGGCCACAACCTCCGAAGGAAGGCGTGTACATTCAAGAACATGCAAGCAAGCCTCCACCTGTCGACAAAACTCAACCCAGACTTGTACCAATGTTTCACTATGGTAAGTGGAAAGAAAGGGAAGAGAGCCGTTGGTTTCAGCAGCAAACGCTTCGGCCGTGATCAGAATGCCAGCACGAAGATCCTCAATTAGGGCTGACAAGGAATGGAGGCTTAGCTTTGCCATCCGTTCCGAGGCGCGCAGAGCATAGGGGCCGGGTGGCATGACGATGCGAGACTCTAGCGTGATAAGAACTGGCAAAGCTGTTCAGATTTATAAACAGTCAGCGAGACTTGTAAGCAAAGAACAAATGGAACGACGTAGAGACTTTACTCACCCACAGTCATGCAAGAGGGGTCTGAACGCTCCCCAGGCCCATCAAGAATTTCGACCTCGTCATCAGCTTCCAGAACTGTAGAAGACATCAATGTCATTATATGAAATAATAATAACACAGTGAGGAGAGGGCGAAAGACACTGACCTTGCCCGGAAAAGATGACGATGCGTTGAGGAGATATTGCCTGCGGAGCGGCCATCTCCAACAGGCGCTGAAAGGACTTCCTGGGACATAGATCGGCAATAGACGCCGCCAATCCACGCAATTCTGAAAAGACAGAAGGGTTCGGATAATGAAGAGATCATTAATGTAAAATATAGAAGGTTACCTTCGATGCTTCTCCCATTATGGGCTGGAGGGATAGCAGCTTCAGCGGCCTCCTTCGTGCCCCCAAGCACATCATCGGGTACGTGGGCGAATGTAACGACTTCCGAGTGAGGAGCAGTGGCCGCCACTGCAGGCTCCAGCGAAAGGACGGTAGCCTCGACTACCTGTCCCCTAATCTCCGGGCCGCCCCAAGAAAGATCCATCAGATCGGCGACCAACAAAGATGCCTCTCCCTGGGGAGCAAGCGCTTGGGGAGCGGGAGTCACCAAGGGAGGCTCCATTGCAAGAGCAACGGTTGCATCGACCCCCTCCACACTGATTAATGTTTCATCGGGGATATTAGCGGAGTCTACAGTCAAAGCGCGACTCGAATTCAAACCCTCCGCCATCGCCGAAGTCCCTGCAAAGTTTGTACGAAGATAAGGATATATATATATATACACATATATATATATATATACGAGCAATACAGAATATTACAAGGAGATACAGGAACATACCGATGAGCAAGGGAGCCTCTAATATGGCTTGTTCAAGCCGACGCTCCTTCCTGAGGAGATATGCTCGCCGAGGCTCGAGAGTGGACTCGTGGCCACCGGTCCATAATGAAAGTGCGTCCTCGGCGTCGGCCGAAACAGCCTGCTTAAGGGCCCTCTCACCCCATTCTTACAAAGGGCCTATGAATAGCCGCCGTATCGATGGAGGGTCTTCATAAAAAATGACGGCAGGGTAAGGCCTCTTCGGGATCCTTACGTTCTCGGATTCATCTTGCGAACGTCTTATAGCCTCAGCTAATTGTGCGGCTTCCTTGGCAGATGAACCCGGGAAAAGTATACCACCATCCGATTCTTGCATGGCTAGTAGTTCATCTTGAAGAATAGGCTCGGACTCTATTAAAGAGTCGAGCAGATTGGTGACTGTCTTCCTCCGCCTCTTGGGCCTAGAACTAACCGCCGAAGACGATCGTTTTCTTCCCCGTGGAACTTTGGAACGGCGTTGACCCACTTCGCCTTCAACGTTCTAGCTCGGCGGTGCTACCGATGACGACACGGCCATTGTTGACGCCGCGGCCGATGACACTGCTACTGGCGCCCTATTAGCCCTCGATTGAGCCCTAGTACGCAAAGGCATACCAGCTGTGGGAGTTAATCCACTTCCGCCGCCTCTGGAATAAGCACGACACTGGTTTCCCTCAAGGGAGGGCGAACCGTTGCACGCGGTTGCGGAGGAACTCCCGTGGGTTGAATCGGAGTAGAAGCCCTATATCCGAGGAGCACCTTCCTCTCCTCGGCAATGATTGGACTGACTCGGTAGAGGTACCGGCCCGTGAATGACCCTACACATCGAGGAATATGATCAGCTTCAGGAATCATGAAGCGAGAACCAGTGTTCAGCCGCATGAAGTGATGAGCGGCGTCACGAACAACTTCTGGCGATGGGCTAGGCGCCACTGTAAATGCCTCGAAGGGGACACCTTGGTCATATCCGAGTTGCCGAGCGAAGCGGTGTGGGTTGTACCGCATAAAAAGGGCCGCACCGTTTTGGCGAAACACCAGGTAACCCGGCCTGATTGAATATAAATGCGCGGCTTCCTTTGGCTTCAGGGAGGGCGCTCCCTTTTTTGACAAATCAAGGAGCTACTAGATCGCTCCTGAAGGAGCAGAGAGGACTCAATCGTTGAATACCATCCCGCCCGTATTGGCATAGAGAGCGATCAACACGCGAATACCCCCGAACTGAGTCGGGTCAGTGGCAGAAGCGTCCACCAGCCGCATGAGTCGCGGAAAAGTGTAAGCGTCATAAAAGCTGGGTCTTTGGTGTGCAGCAAATGCCCCCATCACGTGCATCTCAATCCAGGACGTAAAGTAATGAAGAGAGAAATTTACCACATCTACACCTGGAGTTGAGGTATTAGCTGCAGCGCCTAACCCATGATATAGATGCGCTAGCCCTGCAATGCCCACAGCTAGTCGCGTTCCCTCAACAATGCGATGAGCAGGGTAGATAACTGAGGCTCTCATGAAACGGCGATGCATAGGAATGGCGAACCAGCTAATCCAAACACTGATGAAGCCCACAAAGAAAGTCTCCTCATTCATACCAGGAGCCGCAATCGACTCGAAAGATACCGCTGACATGATGGGAATGTTGTATTGCGGCAAGTCTTCTTCTTTAGTCGGCCACTTATTTAAACCGAACCCAAAGGGGTCGTTAATGTTCGCGAACTTCGGAGCCGTCTTTGATAGGACATCATCGCGAAGGAAGCAAGCGATAAAGCTTTTAAAAGTGACACCCTTCTCCTCTAACTCTGTGAACAGTTTGTCAAAAATACTCAGGGTCCTGATCAAACTTGAGCGCTTGTGGCGGACGGCATTCTCGGTTGATATGCCGTCAAGCATGGCAGGCTCGGTCTCGAAAACATACTCGTCGGGAAGTAATTCTTCATAAAGTGTCCCCCTGACCGGCAACCCTGAGATCTCGCGAAATTCTTCCAGAGAAATTGAAACTTCGCGGTCCCCTAGAAGGAAGGTGTTGGTGGGAAGGTTCCATTGGTTCAAGAAGGCCTTAACCCACCAGACATGGGGAGACTGATAGTGGAAAAGAAACGCATATATCGCCTGATAGAGTCCGACCCTCTGCAGTCGCGCACGATGGGCGGACAGGATGTAACGGGCCCAGAGAAGGTAGCCCGTGGGATGTCGAGGGGTAAGCCCTATCTTGTAAATCTGTCCCCATGGCTGGGCTTTGCCCTGGCAAATGCGGCGCCCTAAAATGTCTATAGCCGGCACTGGATGGTCCGGAATACCAGTTGTTGAAGGCTCAAGCCGTCCCATAGGGGTCCAGTCCAGCATCTCCACAGCAAAAGCGGTCCGTAGAGGATCTATCGGCAGAAACGGACAGGTAGGCTCCGTCGGTATCTCGCAAAGAAAACTGCGGCGACCGCGAATGATGTGACCGTACCAGGTTTCCCATAAAATTAAATTGGTGCGATTCGGGTCATGCGCCCTGATCATCGCCATCACTTCTTCGTCAAACGGTGACTGAGGAAAGGCAGCCTCCGAGCGAGTGAAAGGGAAGTATGGAACAGAAGTCATTGTGCCTGAAATAAAAGAAGGGGAAACTGTTAAGCGAAGCCAACATGTGTGTGTGTGTGTGTATGTTTGTAAATGCATATATAAAAAGACAGCGGAAGAAAGTGACAGAGGACTTATTTTATGGGACCATAGGTTACAAAACGCATGGGTCCCAAAAAATCAAGATGGCGGCTTACTAATGATGAGGCAAAGCAATCACTATGAGAACAAAAGGAAGATTCTCAATAAATGAACAGTGGATTTCAAATGACCCTATACATTCCCCAAAAAGAAATCCAGCTTGGACTCTGCAAAAATCAAGCAGAACAAGGGAATTAAATGCCCAGAAAACCCTACTGCAAATCCTTCCTTTTGTTGCAAAGAACAACTCAGGCAGAAAAATCTCAAGAGATCTTCTGTTAAAGAACTAAGTTCTTTGGAGGAATTAAATTCCTTTTGAACAGGGGAATTAAATTCCTAGAAATATTGTTCAGAGCCAAAGCTCTTTGGAATGGAATTAAATTCCAGAGAAAAAGACAAGCATCGACATCGATCTCTGAGATCAAAGGAGCCTTAACAAAGGGATTTATGATTTAAAGATTGAGCGGTTTTCTTTTTAAAGAACTTGAAAAAATGGGTTCTTGTTAAAGGGAAAAACCCTTGGTATGTATTTAAAATCCAACGAAGAATTCTACAAAATGTTCTTCAGCCGTTCAAGATCATTACCTGAGAAAAGGGAATGTTTTGTTAACAGAGTTAAACTCTGGAAATTTTCGAAACAGAGAACTAAGCTCTGGGAAAGAGAATTAAATTCTCAGAGGAAAAAGCAATCAAGGAAGAAGATGAACAAAGTGGAGACGCTTCTGAAGGGACTCTGGCATTTATAAGATATGATGGGAAATGGTTCATCTCCCCTATTCTCTAGACAGATCCAATGGTCACAAAGGTGACAGCGTTGCACTCACATACAGACACGTGAGAACAACGCTGTGGGGGCATTTGTTCCCTGATAAAATATCAGGAAATACCTCAATAAGGTATCACGTGTTCACACGTGACCAAGGGTCACGTGTTCACACGTGACCAAGGGTCACGTGTTGACACGTGATAGATTCCTGTGATCTTTACTTTATAAAATTAAATTCTAGTCAAACCAAAATATAACAAAACAACTAAGGAAAAAACCTAAATGAGGCATCATGTGCTTACACGTGATGATTCCTTAGCTCTGTCAAAGGTAGAATTAAATTCTGAATAAAAGAGGGTCACGTGTCAACACATGACAGGTCCCTCAACTCTTTAATTGATAGAATTAAATTCTATTTCAATGATCAAACATTGGGATCACGTGCCAACACGTGATGGGCTTTAAAAGCCTTATGAGCTAATAGAATTAAATTACACGTGACCAAGGGTCACGTGTTGACACGTGATGATTCCTTAGCTCTGTCAAAGGTAGAATTAAATTCTGAATAAAAGAGGGTCACGTGTCAACACAAGACAGGTCCCTCAACTCTTTAATTGATAGAATTAAATTCTATTTCAATGATCAAACATTGGGATCACGTGCCAACACGTGATGGGCTTTAAAAGCCTTCTGAGCTAATAGAATTAAATTCTAATTAAGGGAAATCGAAGACCCTAACTGGGAAAGTATTTCTTTAAATCTTTCCAAACAAAAAAAGATTATGCTCTGTAAAGTGGGGCACCGTTGGATTAAAAATCCAATGGTGGTTAAAAATCATCAATTTATGGAAAGATTTTATACAAGGAAAGATTTCCCTAAAATTCACGAAGAATAACAAACAGAATATCTTTTGGATTAAAAATCCAATGGTGAATAAAATTCACTGAGATCATGTTAGTTACAAAAACAAACAAAATCTTTCAATGAAAGATTCACTAAACAAATTGATTATTTTCCTTCTCCTATAAATAGGAGCCAAGAAAAGAAGAGAAGGGATTATTGATTTTTGGATCTTGGAACTTTCTGAAGAAAAATAGCAGAGAGAAAAGAAAGGAGAATTTAATTCTCAAGAAAAGAAACCCTAGGTGAGAAAGGGGAAAGGGATCAAAGCTCCATAAAACAAAAAGAGAATTTAATTCTCAATCTAAGAGTTTAACTCTTCTGCAAAAGAACTTAGTTCTTCCTCTGGTTAAAGATCTACAGAAGTAAATCTCCCCACAGGTTGAGAATTTAATTCTCATCGGGGAGATTCTGCCATGCAGATCCAAAACTTAGAGGGAGAATTGAGTTTAGAGAATTTAATTCTCCCAAAAAAATAAAACTAGGGTTTAACCCTATATGAGAATTTAATTCTCCCAAATTCACAGGAATTTAATTCCCTCCAAATAAAACTAGGGTTTAACCCTATATGAGAATTTAATTCTCCCAAATTCATAGGAATTTAATTCTTCCAAGACAGACAGAACTAGGGTTTAACCCTATATGAGAATTTAATTCTCCCAAATTCATAGGAATTTAATTCCTTCAAAATAAAACTAGGGTTTAACCCTATATGAGAATTTAATTCTCCCAAATTCATAGGAATTTAATTCCTCTAAAAGAACAAAACTACGGTTTAACCCTATATGAGAATTTAATTCTTTCACATACATAGGAATTTAATTCCTCTAAAACATAATTAGGGTTTAACCCTACAAAGAATTTAATTCTTAAAACAAGAGGCTAAAAGCTCTCCATGCATGTAAAGAACCGGGTCACGTGGAGACACGTGATCCCCAACATTAATAATCAGAAAAGAAGGAACAAGACTAGGTCACGTGTTCCCACGTGACCCTTATACAGACTCCCCAAAATAAGAAGGAATTAACCCTGTGGCAATGCCTTACGTGCTCCCACGTGACCGTCAAAACAAAGAAAACAAAGGCAAAGGCAGCGCTGATTTTAGGCGCTCTTACGTGTCCTAACGTGACCCCTAATAAACATTATAATAAATCAATGCATGTGTACTTATCACGTGCCCACACGTGATGGCCGTAAAAACTAAAAGTGTTTAACACTTATTTACAGATTTGAGAATAAAACAAAGGAAGAATGGTCCCCACCTTCAGAGGTCTCACATGGCCCTACACGACCAATCCCATTTTAGTGTTTAACACTATCTTTGAGCGTTTTGTCCTTAGTGTTTAACACTATTTTCAGCGCATCACGTGGGAACACATGACCATAAAATATATGTTAGTGTTCAACACTATATTCAAATCAACCCTAGCCTAAATTGGCTAAGTCCTTCTGAGGCAAGACTTCTCTTTTTATTGAGTCTCAAGTATATCCCTGCCTTTCAAAATTGATCATTCTATATGGCATATGAGTGCTCAGCACTCAACAAAGATAAAATGTTGGCAGAACCCCTGTTTAGCAGTGCCAAATAATGGGGGGTTGAACCCAGACAAATGTTTAATGGACCAACAAGGGGCCAATATTTCAAACTTAATTGGACTTAGCCCAAATTGGCCATAAGTCCTCAATTCAGATTTAATTGAGCCAATGTGCTCATAATCTAATTAATTGATCTTAGTTCCAAATTGGACTACAGATCTCCCAATCATCTTTGTTTCAAGGGTACATCTCTTCACTCATTTGATATTTGTCGTTGTAATCCTTCAACGTCTTCAGAGAGGTGACGGGTCCCGACAACCACACATTTCACAGACTATGACGTCTTTAAACTGGACTGTGGGGTCCTTAAACTCACGGACTATGATGTCCTTAACCTTGACTGTGAGGTCTTTAAACTTACGGACTATGATGTCCTTAACCTTGACTGTGAGGTCTTTAAACTCACGGACTATGATGTTGTTCAGTTGATAAAACTGCACATTTGTATTACATTTTTCCTACCATTTTTATATTAAAAAAAGGACTTTAATATGATATATTATACATATGAGGGTTTATGTGTAAAAACATTATTTTCCATGTGTTAATATATTTTTATTATCATTTGGTAGGAAAATGTATGCAAATAAATCTATTGACCAAATCCTAGTAGAACTAAGTCCACAAAATATTATTTGAGATTATGGTGCAGAATTTTCCAAGTTGTTATGCAGAATATATCAAAGAAATCAAGCTGTTGAAGAAATCTTGCCAAATTAAGAAGCAAAACTTGGAGACCAAGTCTGGAAGCAACCGAGAGAAGATTTCTGAATTATGAAGGTGCCTAGGATTGCCACATGTCACAAGATGCAAGCACAAGAATTTTGATCAAGAGATCTCACCCGTTGGCCGCGGATCCGTGGCCTTAGCCCCCATTTGCCGCGGATCCGCCGCAATATTGTGGAGTTAGAGTGCAATATTTTTTGGGGTGAATCAAATCTATATTTTACCAAGTTTTCAACAATAAGATTCTGGCTTTGCACTATAAAAGGGCACCGAGAGCCTCTTGGAAAAGTCATCAAGCCGAAGAGATCACAAAGCCCCTGACGCTCACGCATCCAGGCTGATCATCAACTGTTCATCTACCTCCTTAGAAGAGATCGAGAAGCAAACTAGTCTTTGTAATCATTTTCTAAGGAATCAAAGTGTAGATTGTTCAAGTTGATTAATAAAGGTAGTTTATTGCATTTTCTCTCCATCTCTTTTTCTCCCAACATGCGCGAGTAATTCTCCGCTTGTTAGGGTTCGTAAGATTAGGATAGGCTAATGGATGATGAACATCCCTAAACCCTTTTTAAGTCTTATAAAGTTTATGAACTTTATCAAAAGAATCATTAACATCCTAATCGGGCGTGCTAGCAATTCTTTTCTAGTTCCGACCGCGATTAGAGATTAGATTAATGATTGTTTTGGTAAAGGCTAGATAATGAACGGAGTTCCGTGTCGAGATAAGGGTTAAGAGTGGGATTCCTTTTACTTCCAGAAACCCTAATCTACACGCATCACCGTCGTTCTAGTTCTAAATCTATTAATGGATAAAAAGGGTAACTTTTAATTAATCGTTCATAACTACTAAATCCTAACGAACCCTACAAGCCTTCTTATTATATTAATTATATCTTTAAAATAATCTAGATCTATATTTTACATTCTTGTTTAACGTAGATCTAGAAATCTTTCTATAAAATTCTTTATCCCTCCTCTCTTTCTCAACACATCTAAAGTAAAAGTAAAAGGTTCCACGTTTCCCAGAGGACGACCCGTACTCATCTCGGTCTAGCTACGTGCAACACCGTTATTGATTGCGGTTAAACTACAAAAACACACTTTCGAGACAAATCAAATGGCGCCGTTGCCGGGGATACGTGCGTAATTTTTTTATTTTTACTATTTGTGTTGAATTCTTAGACGAGCCATATCATTATTAAAACAAAACTGCAAATTGCATATTTAACGATTTGTGCGTGGATTTTTGCAAGGAGATCTGGAGTCACAGAATTGGGGAAAACAGGAAACAGAGACATTTCTAGAGATCCAGAGGAGCAAAGGACATCACAGAAAAATTTTCAGCAAGCGATCCATCCACCTCGCGGCGGAACCGCGGCACAAAGGTGCTTCCTGCAGCGGAAACGCGGCAGCTTGGAGGGATTAGGGCTACAGAACTCTCTGGTAAGATTCTTAACTCCTTCTCTCTCTCCCCAAATCCAATAAAATCTATTTTCTGTAGGATTCTTTGCAAAATTGCGCCGCTCAAAAATCTTTTTGCAAAAGTTTTGTGATTGGTTTTGTTTTGCATATTTAATACGGACTCTAAGGGGCAAAGACCAAATCAAGATTAGGTGGGGATTTCATCACCCTTCCTAAGCCCCACAAATCACAAACCGAGCATATAGATCAACCCTTCATTAATTTAAAAAATATCTAGACCAGACTCTAAGGACTGTCGCGCTCAATAAGGACAGAGGAAAGTCGTGGGTAATCTATCATTTATCCGCATTACTTTTGTAGTGCCTAGGCAAGTGTGACAAAGGCTAGTGGTTTTTAATTAGGCCCACGACGTGGTTCCTTCCCACTTACCTGGCACTTATCTGGCTACAAGGGTAGTACGGAGGCGGTAGAGGATTTATCCTGCGGCTTATCCTTTGGAAGTCGAGGAGCGGTCTAGAGACTGGACCTAGGTAACCTTAGTTCTAGGGTTGCTTGTGCATCTTAGGGAGATTTGTCTTGAGTCCCACTTTTTCAAAACAAGCCAATTTTAAATCACACACACGCTGCCACTTGCACTAAACCCGCTTAGTGCATGCTCGGCTGGACACGGGATCCTAGTGCCCGTCTTGTCCGCATTCCTGCTATCGACGCCGAAGTCGGTACTTCTTCATCTTCTTTTCCCCCACCACACACCACATCGACCGTGATGGACGGCACTCCATCTAATTATAACACCACACTGCCACCGTCCGCAGGTGAGCAAAATCCACCGCGCATATCTCTCCAAGAGAGATGCTATCCTATTTGTGTTCATCTTCCTACTTGTCTATCTCTTCCACCACCTAACGGGGATAATTTCGAAATTAAACCCTACTACATCAATCTGCTGCCCAAATTTCACGGGCTTGAGTCGGAAGACGCGTACGTTTTCATCACCAAATTCGAAAACGTATGCACAATGATGGGTACTTCACATTTAACTTTAGATGCTATGCGCTTACGTCTTCTCCCATTCACACTGTGCGACTTGGCAGAGAAATGGCTTTATAATACTGCCGCACACTCTATCACTAATTGGGATGAATTCGTCGTAGCATTTCTTAAGAAGTTTTACCCAAATCATAAGACTGCACATATTAGGAGCGAGATCAACCAGTTCACCCAGCTTCCCAATGAACCATTTTGGAAGTGCTTTGAACGTTTCAAAGATCTGCTTGTCCAATGCCCCCATCATGGAATACAAAGATGGGATTTATGTCGGATTATATATGAGGGCATTAATCCAGCGACAAAGCAGATGCTTGAAACAATGTGTCAATGCAATTTCATGTCTAAAGATGACGGTGAAACTTGTAAATATCTAGAAGACCTTGCTGAACACACGTTGCAGTGGGAAAGCGTAAGACCACCTTCAACTAAGGGAGGTATTCACCAGCTCGATGTTTCTATCGCAGTAAAAGCCGAAATGGCAGCGATTCAGAAGAAACTCGATGCCATTGAAAACAAGTTCTCAACATTCTCCCTAAATCAGGTCACGCTTCCTAAGACCGTCTGTGGTTGCTGTTCGGATCCTTCACACTTAACGGAAGAATGTCCTATGAATGCATCATTTCAAGCTAATGCTGCTTTTCAGCAGCGACCTAGAAACGACCCTTATTCTTCCACATACAATCAAGGATGGAGGAATCATCCTAACTTTGCTTGGAATCAAAACCAACAAAGTAATTATCAAAGACCTCCTCCACAGCAACCACAACCACAGAATCAGCCCCCCTTTCAGTCACAGAATTTCCAAAATCCGGCCAACATTTCTACACCACAAGTGGCCGGTACTGACAACTCTCTTGCACAAACTTTGGATATGTTCATGAAACAATCCATGCAAATTTCGGCTGAAATGAGGTCTTCTATTGATACCCTAACGAAAAACTCCACCTCCCATGGTGAGAGTATTAAATCAATAGAAAACCAAATCGCATAGTTAAACGCCGCAATGAGTGCGAGAGAGAAAGGGAAACTCCCATCTCAACCCATACCTAATCCTGGCCACTCACAAAATCATAATGTGAATGCCGTTACTACGTTGAGATCGGGGAGAGAGCTGAATAACCGAGTGGGTGAGCAGTTTGATGTTAGTGACACATTTGATACCCCAGCTTCTTCTTCTTCTTCCCCTAATTCGTCTAGTCTCCCACCTTCAACCGAGCCTATTCTCCGTTTTCCCCAAGGCTCGAACCCCTCGCCCATTTCGCCAAATCTATCTAAGTCGATTCCCACTCCAATTTTAGGATCGAATCCATCCCCACAATCCTCTCCAATATTGGACCAAACCATTATTGACAAAGCACCTTATCCAAACAGGTTAAGGGGCAACAGATCAAGTCCACAAATGGAGAAGATTGTGGAAATTTTTAAGCAAGTTAATATAAACATTCCTCTCCTAGATGCTATTCAACAAGTTCCGTCATATGCAAAAATCCTAAAGGACTTATGCACTAGGAAGAGAAAAGTTCAAGTACCTAAAAAAGTTTTCCTTGCGAGTAATGTGAGCACTGCTTTTACACAACAACTACCCAAGAAACGAAAGGACCCCGGAAGTCCTACAATTTCAATTTCTATTGGGGGTAAAAATATCAATCGTGCTCTACTCGATTTAGGTGCTAGTGTTAACTTGCTTCCGTATTCTGTTTATGAGCAATTAGGGATCGGAGAGTTAAAACCTACGCATTGCACTCTTCAGATGGCCGATCGATCTATCACCCAACCAAAGGGTAAGCTAGAGGATGTGTTAATCAAAGTCGGGGAATTCATATTCCCTGTGGACTTTATCGTTATAGATACACAACCTGTAGCGAACCCACGCAATCAAATCCCGGTGATACTCGGTCGACTCTTTTTGGCCACTTCCAACGCAGTAATCAATTGTAGAAACGGCTCTATGACCCTATCCTTTGGAAAGAAGTCAATTGAGCTTAATATTTACAAGTTGGGAAGTGAACCCTCCGAACCCTATGCTCATGTGTGTTCTGTCGAATTAATGGATGTCGACAACAGCGAATTTGATCAACCTTATAATTCTGACTCTTTTCATATGTCGTTGTTTGACACGGACTCTTCCACCGAGTTGTCCGGATCAACATCTAACACTGATGAGGAACTTTTTATAGAGTCGGACGATCATCCCATTTTTTCTGATGACATTATTCTTTGGGGCATCGACGAAAGCTTTGAGGAAATTTTCGCTAATGAGCTCGCATTTTTACAAGACACGGGTGTTGAGATGAATCAACTCCAAGATGAAGAAATTGGACCTCCACCCCTTCTTTTGGACAATCATGATAATGCGAATAATCCATCATTACTATCACTGTGTCGTCTCTCCAAATTGAGACGCAATCCTTTTCCATTACACCTCTTATCACCTCCCCACTTCTTCTTGTCAAAAGGTGACATGTTCTTCCACCAACCTTGGTGCTTCATCGATAAAAATTTTGAATGGTTGGTGTTGACCTTCGGTCTTTGCAAAGCTTGGCATTGACCAATAACTTTACCCCCCTCCCCCCAATAATTTTAATTGCTTAACATTATTTAACTCAAGTTTGGGGGTGGGGGTTTGGTATATTTTGGCTCTTGAAAGAAAATGATTTTTACAAAATTGTGGGCCAGAAATAAGTTTGGGGGAGGATTTCAGTTGCATATATTCTTGCCCCCATTAATAATTTCCTCCCAAGTCTACAGGTTTTTGAGCTTAACGGATGACATCAGTGAGGACACTGCTGTAAACAGGTTTGGGGGAGGTTTGTGCTTATTTACACATCAAGTTGCATCATATTTTGCATAAGCACAAATTTTCAAAAATTTTAAAGATTAAAAAAAAATTCTTTTATAACAAAGGAGTAGAAAGTGAAAAATTACATCCAAAAGATAGGAATAGTTTAAGAAAACCAAGAAAATTAGAAGTTTTCTTAAACGAACTAGTAATAAGTAGTTATGAGCTGTTGTCCCAAGGGTTAGTAAAATGAAGGAAGTCACTAATCTGAGGATAAAAATAAGTCTGAAAAATAGTTTCTATTCTGTAAGCCGAACATTTGAATGTTGATACCCTACTATATGCACTTACACACGTCTTGAAACTCGGGATAGTAGAGGATACCTTGAAATGCTCTTGTCTAAAAGCCAAAGTATGAAGGAAATGAAAAATTGAAGAAAATATAAAAATGGTGAAAAGAAAAAAAAATGAACACTGGTTTTGTTATCGCCAAGGCAGCAATAAAAAAATATAGCATGGGTGCCTCTTCACCTAGTGCCCTAAGGCCAACTGGTCTGGGAGTCACTGCTAAGCCTTAGGTGGTGCAAGACGAGGAAAATATTATCACCTAATCAGCAAGCACATGAGTAATCGGTCGGTTAGTACCTCAAGAAGTATTAACGGTCGCATGAAAAGGTGTGAGCGAATCTTAATATTCATCAAATTAAAAAGTACTAAGGTAGATGGACAAGAGTATGATAGCTTGAATTGAATTCTCCGAGTGTAGAGATGTTCTTCACACACACGTGGGGTTATATGATCAATGTTTGGATGAAAGGTAAGAATGAAGAATAAAGACGATGTTTTATTGAGGGATGATGTGATTTCTAACATTTTTTCATGACAATTAAGATAGGGCTCATGACAACTGAAAAGCTAGTATAGTTAGAAACTCTTCTTTTCAAGGCCTTTCTTTTATGGTTCTTATCTTTATATGTAAATTTCACCATCTTTCTTTTGTTATAGGATTTTGTGGGTGTAATCCGCTGAAAACCCTTAGGAGACAACACTCCTCCTACTAGGGACACCTAGAGGTTTAACGGCTTGTTGCACGTGCTCAGTGCAATCGTGTTTGCCTACGAAAGTGTGCTTAGTTTTCTCCTTTCTTTTTCTCCTCTTAAATAAACTAGTTTGCTCGGGACGATCAAAGATAAGTTTGGGGGTATTTGTTCAGTTGATAAAACTGCACATTTGTATTACATTTTTCCTACCATTTTTATATTAAAAAAAGGACTTTAATATGATATATTATACATATGAGGGTTTATGTGTAAAAACATTATTTTCCATGTGTTAATATATTTTTATTATCATTTGGTAGGAAAATGTATGCAAATAAATCTATTGACCAAATCCTAGTAGAACTAAGTCTACTAAATATTATTTGAGATTATGGTGCAGAATTTTCCAAGTTGTTATGCAGAATATATCAAAGAAATCAAGCTGTTGAAGAAATCTTGCCAAATTAAGAAGCAAAACTTGAAGACCAAGTCTGGAAGCAACCGAGAGAAGATTTCTGAATTATGAAGGTGCCTAGGATTGCCACATGTCACAAGATGCAAGCACAAGAATTTTGATCAAGAGATCTCACCCGTTGGCCGCGGATCCGTGGCCTTAGCCCCCATTTGCCGCGGATCCGCCGCAATATTGTGGAGTTAGAGTGCAATATTTTTTGGGGTGAATCAAATCTATATTTTACCAAGTTTTCAACAATAAGATTCTGGCTTTGCACTATAAAAGGGCACCGAGAGCCTCTTGGAAAGGTCATCAAGCCGAAGAGATCACGAAGCCCCTGACGCTCACGCATCCAGGCTGATCATCAACTGTTCATCTACCTCCTGGGAAGAGATCGAGAAGCAAACTAGTCTTTGTAATCATTTTCTAAGGAATCAAAGTGTAGATTGTTCAAGTTGATTAATAAAGGTAGTTTATTGCATTTTCTCTCCATCTCTTTTTCTCCCAACATGCGCGAGTAATTCTCCGCTTGTTAGGGTTCGTAGGATTAGGGTAGGCTAATGGATGATGAACATCCCTAAACCCTTTTTAAGTCCTATAAAGTTTATGAACTTTATCAAAAGAATCATTAACATCCTAATCGGGCGCGCTAGCAATTCTTTGCTAGTTCCGACCGCGATTAGAGATTAGATTAATGATTGTTTTGGTAAAAGCTAGATAATGAACGGAGTTCCGTGTCGAGATAAGGGTTAAGAGTGGGATTCCTTTTCCTTCCAGAAACCCTAATCTACACGCATCACCGTCGTTCTAGTTCTAAATCTATTAATGGATAAAAAGGGTAACTTTTAATTAATCGTTCATAACTACTAAATCCTAACGAACCCTACAAGCCTTCTTATTATATTAATTATATCTTTAAAATAATCTAGATCTATATTTTACATTCTTGTTTAACGTAGATCTAGAAATCTTTCTATAAAATTCTTTATCCCTCCTCTCTTTCTCAACACATCTAAAGTAAAAGTAAAAGGTTCCACGTTTCCCAGAGGACGACCCGTACTCATCTCGGTCTAGCTACGTGCGACACCGTTATTGATTGCGGTTAAACTACAAAAACACACTTTCGAGACAAATCAGATGTCTTTAACCTCGACCGCGATGTTTTTAAACTAACATTGGACCGTAATGTCCTTAAACTAATTATGGACCGTAATGTCCTTAAACTAACAATGGACCGCAAAGTCTCTAAACTAAACAACAGAGCCTAAAAACTCTCTTGTTGGATCTAAACGATCCCATTAAGTTGATCTTAGTCTGAAATTAGACTAACGTAACCTTAACAAACGTTTAAGTTGATCTTAGTCTCAAATGAGACTAACGTATCCTTAAACCCAACCCTTAAACCCAAATCTAAGAAAATACGGATTTGGACTAATCCACGCCCTACGGGCGGTGACATAAATTAGTCTCCGTATACAATCCACTGGCAACCAAAAACAAAATAAACACACACGACACGAAGTGACCATCTGGAGAAGGAGAAAGTGGTTACCGCGATGTGGTAGCGTAATTAACTGCAGGGGCTTGCGCCTGCAGGGAAGAGCGTCCCCACAATCAAAAACCCCTCAATGAGGGGGAATCTGACGAAGTCTGCTACATCGGCCGCATTCGTTTAAACCTCTGATACACGGTACCATAAATCAACTTGGCATCTTTGGAGAGGTGGACTGATAGTACCAATTAGCATCTGCCCCGAAATTCAGGCAAGACGGACCCATGTAGTCGTGTCTCCATATTTCGGTGGGGAACACATTCTACCAAAAAGGCAGTCTGGATGTATATTAGTTCATGAGATGAACTTCGTTCCTACCATTGTATGACAATGGAATTGTGGCTTTGGCCTAGGAACCCCCGTCTCATCAGTGATCCAGACATATTATTAGGCAGTATCACCTGATCATGGAGATGGTTGATCTCCAGGAAGATCGAGGTTAGGAGAGTAGACACAGAGGAGAACATGGCGGATCCACTCACAAAGGCCTATTCCCAGGAGAGACTTTTATGGGATAAGTGAGTATGAGATATTTCAACCACTGCTGATTGTTGGGTATTGGATACTACAACAGATGGCCCTAGTGCAAGCGGGAGATTGTTAGTTATATGTATGCCTTAGAGGCCATTACTGTACATATGAAGTATATTGTAGTGTATGCTTGGACATATACATGGAGGACTTTCTTGCTCGACATGATAGTATGCTATCTGGTTGCTCTTTATCTTAACATGTACACTGATTGTCTCTATATTACATGTTGATAAAGCCCTTAGGATGAGTACTTGACTACCAGGATTATGATGCAGATCATACTTGTACGGACAGAGTAGTCACTAAGTACATCCTTCAAATGTTCCTAGTCATAGGTGTATCTGTCACAACCCAAAATATTAGCTCGCGACCAGCACTTAAATCACACGACGTCTACAGGCGCAACGTAATTCAAGTAAGCTGAAACCCAGAAATCAAAACTTTTTTAAGAAATAAAGAGGTGAAGTTTTGAAATAAAGGTATAGTAAATCATGTTTTGTCTTTTGAAAATTTGGACAGCACCTCCCTTGTAAAAACTAACTCCGAAAATGGGTACAACATAGAATATGATAAAGCATCCCCAAACGGGAGCAAATCACGCCCAACGGCGGAAACAACCACCACAAGCATAAATATACGACGCCCAACGGCGAAGATTCACATAAAGAAATAAAGTAAAGCAAGACATCAACCCCAAAAGCGAACATAAAACCCATCGCTCAAGTCTCACAACTACAAGTCTTCAAAGTCTGCAACATATACAATTTGCTAGTTTCTGAATTGATGGAGTTGACTAGATACAACAGGAATAAAAATACAAGAGTGGCACGATCCAAAATGTACCACCTACCAGAAGCAAATCATCCGAAAACAGCTGCGTGACAGCGATGCCGCTAATGATCCATGCGGTCAACCTGCAAGAACTGTGGCACAACGGGGGTGAGTTGCCAACTCGTGAATAGAAAACATCATCAGGTAGAAATCAAAATAAACAACGATTCCTAGGTCAACTATATCATAAAGGTAATACTATGATATCTAGGGTGACTGTATCTGCATATGTACCAACACACAATAAATGCCTATCAGCAAGTGGATATCATCCAACAATATAATCAATGCATGTATGCAGTGGATCTCGTCCAACAATATAATCAATGCATGTATGCAGTGGATCTCGTCCACGTGTCAACCACTGACACAACAACTCCTGCATGTAAATATCATAAAAGCATATGCAGGTAAATATGTGGATATAAATCAACGTGTGTCCCTCGCGACACAACAAAATCATAGAACCGGAGTGTCCACATCGACACTCGAAACATCATGAAACCCGTGTCTAGCATCGACACGTAAATCCTCATCTGTCAGGCGCCGTCACCATGACCGGCCCTGATGTCAGTACATCTCATGGAACCTGAGTGTCCACACGACACCCGCAATCCACGTAGCATGTCTGAACATGACTCCGGTCGGTATCCCCCAGTTATGCGCCGAGTCCAAATAATATCACCGGTAGGTAGTGGTCTCTCTGCCAGGCTCATCGTCTACACCATGAAATCATCTCTCGTCCCGGGGTACAATACCGGGTCCACCATGTACCCACAGACGGTCCTCCTCCTCCTCGAATCGGGTGTCACATGCCAATCTCAGAACCGAGAAATCACATGGTGGACACACTGAAATATCATATCAAGAGAAACCGGGTTTTCAAACAATACATGAATTTCTTGAAAACACCCCCACAGTTCTCAAATCTATAAATCATATGAAATCCATACCTTAATGCGAAAATCCATGAAAATTTATATATGCAACATAAAACAGCAATATGAGCATATTAAGGGAAAACCGATCTTTTAAATGAATCCAGTTTTAAAATATATCACGCAGTTCCCAAATCCTCCGAAATCAAGTGCAACATCATATGAGGTGTACATGTAACTATAGCAAGATAAGTGTATCTACATGTAAGAAGGTATGTATGATGCATCTCATAAGCACAATAGCACAATAAGCAACGTCTCAATATCACATGTCAATACAATACCACATAGGGGTATATACAGCTATAGCAAGATATGTGGGTGTACATGTCAGTATGTATGCATGATGTGCATGTAGCTGTAGCAAGGTATGCAACATATAACAGGATGTAAGCATATCCGTATATCTCATGCAACGTGGAACAGTGATATGAACATAGCAAATATATCATAGCATGATGTAGCAATTCTACTGTGTAGTGATATAACAATTATCGATGATGAAGTGTGTGAGCCGGCAATCTGTGTATGTGCAACATACACATCATCGATAATGGTGTAGATGTACTAGCACAGGTATATGTAATGCAATGAGAATAATATGAACGTAGCATAAAGTACATCGTCAACTAAATGTTATAAGGTATACGTGTCTGCAATATGTATCTGAGTCGGTGAATCTAGCAATCGGCATCCAGCCTCACAACATCACGTACGGTACAATCTATCGTATGGCACCCTCTAAAGAAGGGTATGGATAAACCAACAGGTAAAACTCACCGCGTACGGAAATCTATTGTACGGCAGTATTAAACAAATAGGGATTCATCAACCTATACAACATCGGGGTACGGATCTAAGTTTCGTACGGTATGTCACTCATTATGCACAACATATATCCATATATAAATACCTATCTTTCACGTCCCATTCGTATCAATCTCGTATCAGGGGACCGATGAAGGTATCAACAATCTCATATCGACTCGTATCCATATAACGGCATATCAACCAAGTCATCATATCTCATCGTATACTCTTTTCACTTATCCATAAATACCTATCTTTCACATCAAGTTATTTTACATATGCATTACATCAATTGAATCTCATGTCACGCTGCTCTAAAACTCAAACTTAAACTCGTGAAACTACATATCTGTATAAATATTGTGATTCACATTCACTTTCCATATCCTTTTATCAATTTGAGACATCATTCCTTATCATATTTTGTCCAAGAGTTATGTCCCTAGATCTTTCATCTCCTATCTCGATATATATTCAATCATTAACATCACCTCTAACTATCTTTTAACCACATCTATAGTTTTCTAGTGCAGGATTCTCTTACAGTATTCTTTGTGTGTGTGTGTATGTGTGTGTATCGGTCTCCAATTATAAATTTGCGAGGGTGTTATACGCCATCCACCCGACTTCCCCCGTAGATATAAATCTACTCACCTGCTAAACTCCTCGCTTAGACGTAGTCGATGCGCTTCGTCGTCTCGGAATCCACGCGCATGTACCTATAATATCAACACGTATCGCAATACCATTAAAATCAAGTTCTGAAATCTAATACGGCACGCGGTGCACTCATAGGTTAGAACCTATAGCCTACGCATGCAAAACAACCCTCGTCGTTGACGTACAAACGTCCAACGACCAAATACAATATCCAGTCGCAAAACCAAGAAATCCTAATACCGGAAAACATAGCCAAAACCCTAACTATAGTCGCTATCCATGAAAACCATCAGGCCTAAAACCCCAATCGTACCAATTACCCTATATTAGTAAACTGTAAAATGGTTTAAGAAATTATACCGATCGATCTGTGTCCTTCGGTCTTCAATCTCAGTCCTTAGCATGTTGCGGCTGCCTCGACAAAGTTCGCCCTCCGGTCAAGCTCGTCAAAAAGGTCGCACGTCGAGAATTCTTTATACGGACTCCCGCTTCAAACTGAAGCAACTCGGACATGAAGTTTGCTAGCCGACATGTCCAAGATTGAAGTAGAGGTAGTGTAGAATACTTTGTCTCAAGGCACCCAATGAATTGGGTGAAGGTAAATGAAGTTGCCCTTTTGGAGTTGTGAAGTGAAATGAGCTATGAAATTGAAATGAACAATTTTCCCACTCTAAAAAAAAGGCTCGGCCAAGATGGGGCTGCCAAAGTGCTCGGCCAAATAGTAGTGGGGGGTGAGCTCAAGAAAGTAAGGAGGTGACCACAAGAAATAATATCTACACAAAATATCCACATAATATCTTAAGCCTTCCAAAAGACTTTAATGCTTGCAATGAGTCACAAAAACACCTCACCATTCTAGAAGCACACACAAATGACTCATCCATGCCAAATGAATCCCCCCCCCACTAGTAATTTCGACTGTAACATTTCAAAAATCTAAAATATTATTTTTGGAATTTAATATTAAAATAATATATTTCCCGAAAACTGCCCGATTTGCGAAATTGGGGTTTTCGAAAAAGGGTATAAATATATACCAATAATTATGAAATAACTGAAAATTAAAATGATTTATTCATTTAAAAATATATTTAAAGGATTTGGCATTTTTAAAATTTATTATATGCAGTTTCGATAAAAATCTGATTAATGCACTGCTAATCACGATTAGGCAAAATCCGTGTTTCTACAGTTTTCATGGTTAGTGCACCATGACATGTTACATGTTTCGTTTCATTTGGGTGTATATGTTTTTGGTGAGAAAAGAAGGGAAAATGTGTAATGATGAGTTGGAGAGAGAGGGGGGACATAATGATGACTTGGAAAGCGAGGGGGTGAGAATAAAGGGGAGAGAGAGAGAGAGAGAGCAGCCACATATTCCCTCCACCATTATTCATTTTCTTCTCCTTCTCCATCTTCCTCCAACCTCACATCCCTCCACTTCTAAACCCTAGATCCATCTCCAAATAATCTCCAAAACCTTATACTCCCTTCACAAAAATTAATCCCCATCTCTTTCTCTATACATCGAACCAAGCAAAGTGGGATTATGACAACATTGAAGAGCTAGGGTTTTGTTTGGGTGTAACCATGAGGTATAATCATTTCCATTTAGTTAGTTTTAAGCTTCTTTCTATTCTAGTTTTAGTTTAGAATTAGTTTGATGATGGGTTTGTGAACTTGAGAATTTCTAGAGAAGGGTTTGGGAAATTGATGATGTTTTGTGGCTGTCAACAAGACTTTTGATGCGATTCTTGACCTGGACCATAGCTTAGAACCTTAAAATACGGATTTAGGAATCGATCCATGTCGGTTTTGTGAGGATATAGGGTGTGCAGGGAAATTTGGAGCAACCCGGGGACTTTCTGAGTTTAGCAAACAATACGAGGGGCCCATTTTGGACCATAGGAGACCACCATGATCAGACGAAGCCCAGAGGAGCCCTGGGGGCTGAGCTCACCAAATTTTAGGGCCTAGGGGCCGGCCACTTGGTAAGGGTAGGGTTTAGGTTGGTTCAGTAGGTCATATACACCTTGTACTACATCCTAGACTTGTTTGTGCACCTTGTTTTGACCCGAGTCAAAATCTAGGAGCACTTTAGTGTGGTTTTTGGCTATGTTTCCGTATTTTGAAATGTTTAGTTTTGATATTTGGATTTGTATTTGGTTTTTGGATGTTTGTACATCAACGACTAGGGGTATTTTGTTGGTTTTGCATACGTGGGCTATAGGTTCTAACCTATAGGCGATCCGTGTGCCGTTTTGGATTTCAGAACATGATTTTTATAGCGTTACGATATGTGTTGTTATTGTAGGTACCTTCGCGTGGATTCCGATGCGACGGAGCATGGCGTCATCGACTTCGGCAAGCGAAAACCAAGGTGGGTGGATCTATATCCACGGGGGAAGTCGGGTGGATGGCGTATAACACCCCCGCAAGTTTTTGATGGAAACCGATTCATAGTAAATGGTTAAGGAAACCTTTAATTGAAAACTATAGATAGACTTAAATGATAGTTAGAGAAACTATATTAGAAACTAATTGATAGTTAGAAGTGATACGATACGGCTAATATGTGATGACGGGATTTGAGGATGATATTTGATGATATTGCCGTTTAGGGTACTATAGGACTAGATAGTCGACGTAGATGTGTCATCCGAACCATACCTATTTCCAAACTGAAGAATCATATGCATCTTTTAAAAAGATACCTTGAGGGACGTTACGGATTTCCAAATGATATCTTTTCTTTAAAAACACCGTAGCTCCTACTTTCAAAACTACGATTCGCATCTTTCAAAAAACTGATTGTATGGTTCGGGTGTGTATGTTATATTAGATATGTATACTTATAATAAAGGTAGAATGTATTATAAAATTGACCTTTGTGAGATATAAATGCGATGAAAAGAGAATACGAATTGACATGTGATATGATGATATGTTGGTATACGGATGCGAGTCGATTGAGATAATTGATACCTTGCCGGTCCCCTGATATGAGATTGTTATGGATGTGACTTAGGACATAGGTATATATATATATATATATATATATAGAATGTCGTGAATCATGTGTGATATGTCATACGAGACGTTATGTCCGTACCCCTCATTGTCATATAGGATGATAGGATCCCATAATGCCGCCGTACGATGATTTTTCCGTGCGTGATGAGTTTGACTTGATGATTGATCTGTAAGTCCATGCTACCTCTCCCGGTACTTTCGGGAATGCGGAATTTGGTAAAAAACGGTTTTTATGGAGGTGGTAACATGGACCTAAAACCCGGATCTTGGTTAAACATCTATCTAACAACCTAACTACGAGTTTCTAGCTACTCGGTTAGGGGGTTATACCTTGCTTGTCTTGAACTCCTTCGTCTTCAAGCTCCGATGGTGGTCCGGATTGGCTTCTTCCCGTCGTCTCCGTACGCCGAAGATAGATCCACCTGAAAGCTCCAACCTTTGGCTCCTTCTTCGAACTTTGAAGAAACTAGTTCACTCGGTTTGCCAAACCTTGTGAACTAGAGTGAGTAGAGAAGAGTTTGTATGGGATTTTATCTATGGTTCTTGATTCTCAACCCATGAGACAAGAGAACCATAGAGTCAAGAGAGGGAGCAAGAGGTTGAGGGTGAGAGCAAAAACAAGAGAGCTCAAGAACAAGAGAGAGAATGAGCAAGAAAGAATGAGCAAGTCTTTTGTCTCTCACCCTCTCATAATCCAAAGTCATGATAACTCATCATACCAAAAAAAAAGTCTTATGTGATGGTTGAAGCAACCATAACCATATCATTTCATGCACTCATTTTACACAAATGAGCAAGCAAGTAAAAGTCTTTGCCATGAAATGATGGCTATGGTTATCATGATGGTCAACTAGTCAAGCCTAATCAACCGGTCAACAAAGTCAACAAGTCAACAAAAGTCAACAAGTCCACTAAGTCAACAAAAGTCAACAACCATGTCACCATAATACTTAATTAATATAATAGTTAATCACATATCATATTCTCATTAGGGTTGAGCAAAAAGTCAAATAGTCAACGGTCAACTGTCAACAACCCTAATGAGAATCCGCTGCCTCTGTCTTCCTGTCAACTGTACATACACACCCGCATCTGCGTTCCGAGGAACACGAATGCAAACTGGATAAATCCAATCCCAAAAGGTACACTAGGATCTGGCTTAAAACAAAGCCCGCTAGTGCAAACTGTCCGGACACTGTACGTGCACAAGTGCACGGATGTGACCGAACCCTGTCGCAAAACCATGCGACCTGTCGCAATACCATGCGACCTCTACTCTTTTGCCTAAAGGCGAAAAGCTTTCTGTGTGGGACTCTAAAGACTCGACACTACGCTGGCAGTGGGTTTAACCACAGACCGCAAGCGGCACTAGCTGTGCGTAACGGTCCCCAGGTAACGCCGATAAGAAGACCGACGAGGCGAAACCCATCTGAACTCCTACTGAGCCTGAGTGTGACATTCTCCGTACAGTCCGGTCTGTTCGTCTGATACATCGCATGGCGGGCCTAGGGGGCGGTAAACGTCAGTCCCCCAATAGCGGTACAAGTCGTGCCGGAGCGAAGCCCAAAACACCCTGAGATAACACTGGAAGCCTACCAGTATATCTCGTTTGCCCTGGCCAGGGACTACTCGTGTAATGGCTCTCCTAGACACAGCGCGATGTCAACCCCCAATACCGGGAGAGACGAATCCTGTCTAACCGTTACTGCCTCCAAGTGCTTCGGGACTGCACCCAACCACTACCTGTTTGCACGACTTCTTTGAGCCGTGGTAGGGTAGTGATCAAAGTACAGTGGGAACACACTCGAGGCGAAGTGACGGTGTCAAGTCAACGGACTAAGCTGTACTCATGTCACCTGGGAACTGATAACTGACGATAGGCATAATACCAACTAGTCAGTTCCCGACCAGTCCTGTCCAGTGTACCCGTAACCTAACGAGCACCCGCATACTATCTCAAGTACGACGTACTGACGGCTGTGGGACAGACCGTCTCCCACACTGGGATGAGAAGCACATGCGCTGGTCTACTCCGGAGTATCGATGCCCTGTATCGATAGTCCTGCGACCAGGGACCTGCATAAGGATGTGCTTATAGATTACCCAGCCCCACTGGTGTGACGGCCATCACATCGCTGGTAATCAAGCAAAGATCCTAAGGGCTCCACTAATGTGTATAGGCGATATACAATAATAAACACATGTACACATTGAAGTAGAAACAAACCAAGTAGCATACTACTATTTTGAGCAAGATTGTATATACAAGGTGAATATCCCAAGCTTCCATTAAGTAATATACAAACTAGTATGATACAGTAATGGCCTCTAGGGCATATACACTAACAATCTCCCACTTGCACTAAGGCCATGTACTGGCGTATCGAAGACCTATCATCTCGATCAGCCGCTCGAACTGAGTCTGGGGCAGGGCCTTGGTGAATGGATCTGCAGTGTTATCTTCTGAAACGACTCTCCGAACCTCGATCTCCTGGCGATCCACGATCTCCCTGATCAGGTGATACCGCCTCAAGATGTGCCTGGATCTCTGATGGGACCTGGGTTCCTTCGCTAAAGCTATAGCCCCGTTGTTGTCGCAATACAGAGGTATTGGATCAACGATGGATGGAACCACCTGAAGTTCTTTCAAGAACTTCCTCATCCAGAAAGCTTCTTTTGCGGCATCAGATGCAGCGATGTATTCCGCTTCCATCGTCGAGTCTGCAACGGTTTCTTGTTTGGAACTCTTCCAACACACCGCCCCTCCATTGAGGGTAAAGACAAAACCCGACATGGACTTGGAATCATCCTTGTCACTCTGGAAGCTGGAGTCAGCAAAGGCCTCGATCTGGAGGTCTTTTCCGCCATACACCAAGAACATCTCCTTAGTCCTTCTCAGGTACTTGAGAATGTTCTTTACCGCTATCCAGTGTTTCTCCCCGGGGTTTGACTGATACCGGCTTACCACACTCAGTGCATAAGCTACATCCGGTCTGGTACACAACATCGCATACATTATAGAGCCTACCGCAGAAGCGTAGGGTATAATAGACATGCGATCCCTCTCCAAATCAGTCTTGGGAGACATCTCTTTAGAGAGGGTGATCCCGTGACAAGCCGGTAGGTTACCGCGCTTGGAATCTTCCATACTGAATCTTTTCAGCACGGTGTCGATGTACCTGGACTGAGAAAGTCCTAATATCCTCTTGGATCTATCACGATGGATCCGGATCCCCAGGATGTATGAGGCATCACCCAGGTCTTTCATGGAGAACCTGTGTGACAAGAACCCCTTGACAGATTGTAGCATAGGAATGTCATTTCCTATTAAGAGAATGTCATCCACGTATAAAAAGAGGAATACTACAGTTCTCGCTACAAATCTACTATAGATGCATGGTTCATCTGGATTTTTGATAAAGCCAAATTCTTTGACCGTCTCATCAAAGCAGATGTTCCAACTCCGCGATGCCTGCTTTAGTCCATAGATGGACTTAAGCAACTTGCACACCTTTCCGCTGCTCCCACTCTGAATGAAACCCTCTGGCTGGTCCATATAGACACACTCCTCTAAATTTCCATTTAAAAAAGCGGTCTTTACGTCCATTTGCCAGATCTCATAATCGTGGAAGACAGCAATGGCAAGAAGGATCCAAATGGATTTCAGCATGGCTACTGGAGAAAAGGTTTCGTCATAGTCCAAGCCAGGTCTTTGACGAAAACCCTTTGCTACCAGCCTAGCTTTATAGGTCTCAACCTGTCCATCTACACCAATCTTCCTTTTGAAGATCCACTTGCATCCTACGGGTTTTACCCCGTCTGGAGCAATGTCCAACGTCCATACCTTGTTGGTGTACATGTACTCCATTTCGGTCCGCATTGCATCCAGCCATTTCACTGAGTCAACGCTCTGAACGGCCTGCTGGAAGCTAGGAGGCTCATCATAATCTATGATGCAATCCTCTCTATCCCCGTCTATGAGAAAACCGTAGTATCTCTCGGGCGGATGAGTCTGCCTACTACTCCTGCGGAGCGGCGTAGGAATGTCCTGTTCTTTCGAACCTTCTGGTTCCACTAAACCTTCAGTAATAGTCCATGGTTCTGGAATTTCTTCCAGTTCTACTGCGCTCCCACTAATTTCCTTTTCTAAGAACTGGTGTTCTAGAAAGTGGGCATGACGAGAAACAAGAACTTTTTGTTCCTCTTCGCAGTAGAAGAAATATCCCTTGGAATTCTTTGGATATCCCACAAACTTGCACAGTACTGAGCGTGCCTCGAGCTTGTCCGCATGCTTCTTTTTGACAAAAGCTGGACTTCCCCATGTCTTAATGTGATTAAGATAGGGCCTCTTCCCACACCACATCTCAAATGGTGTGGTAGGCACAGTCTTAGTGGGAACTCGGTTCAAAAGGTATGCGGCTGATTCTAGCGCATATCCCCAGAATGATCGCGGTAACTCAGCGTTACTCATCATGGACCGCACCATATCTAATAGGGTGCGGTTCCGTCTCTCCGATACACCTTTATGTTGCGGAGTGTATGGAGGAGTAAGCTGAGAGAGAATTCCGTTCTCTTTTAAATAGTCCAGGAACTCGGCACTTAAGTATTCTCCACCTCGATCCGATCTTAGAATCTTAATACTTTTTCCGGTCTGTTTTTCTACCTCATTCTTATACTCCTGGAATTTTCTAAAGGCTTCGGACTTATGTTTCATTAAGAAGGCATAACCGTACATTGAGAAGTCATCCGTAAAAGTAATGAAGTAAGAATAACCGCTTCACGCATGTGTAGACATTGGACCGCACACGTCATTGTGTACGAGTCCCAAGAGCTCGCTCGCTCTTACTCCATGTCCAGTAAACGGAGTCTTTGTCATCTTTCCTTTGAGACAGGATTGACAAGTGGCATACGATTGATATTCGAACGCATTCAAATATCCTTCTGTATGTAACTTAGTCAACCTTCTCTCATTGATGTGACCCAGTCTACAATGCCACAAGAAAGTCTGATTTATTTCTGGAGACTTTCTTTTGTGTGTATTCTGGACATTGAAAATCTGTGGTTGGTTCAATACGTATATACCATTACTCAATGTACCTGACCCAATCAGAACTTGATTAAGGTGAATGTTTACAACATTACTTACAAACGCAAATTCATAACCTTCTTTAGAAACTAAAGATACAGAAATGATATTACAAGTTGCGTTGGGTACAAAAAAACAATTACGCAAAACCAAAACATGTCCATCTGACATTCCCAGGTGATAGTCCCCCACGGCTTTAGCATCCATGCTAGCTCCGTTCGCAACTCTGAGGGTCATGTCACCTGCCTTCAAAACCCTACGGTTTCTCAACGCCTGCAAAGAATTACAGATATGAGATCCTGATCCGGTATCCAATACCCAGGAAGTAGAGTTTATTGAAAGACAGTTTTCAATAACATACACACCTGAAGCTGAAGCTGCAACCTGCTTCAATTCCTGTGTCCTGGCTTTCCAAGCCCTGCAATCATTCTTCCAGTGACCTTTCTTATGACAATAGAAGCATTCTTCCTTATCCACAAGCTTCCCCGCTTTCTTTGTTGCTTTTGTTTTTCCCTTCGTATCCACTTTACTAACACCGCCCCTTGGTTTGGCGGGGGCTTTCTTCTTCTTTCTCTTGGCTTTCGCCTTGGACCTAGAAGAAGATGATCCTCCTACAAACAAAGTGGATGTTTCCCTACCTTTCTGTAGGGTGCCCTCTGCGCTCCTCAGCAAGTTGAGGAGCTCTGAAAGTTCAACCTCTTTTTCTTGTAAGTTGAAGTTCAGTATGAACTGGGCGTAAGTGGAAGGAAGGGACTGGAGAACTATGTCCGTATAGAGTTCACTCTCCAATGTGGTCCCTAGGTCCGCGAGCTCCTCAATGTAGCTGATCATCTTTAGCACGTGCTCGGCTACTGATGATCCGACGGCCATCTTTGTCGAGAATAACTTTTTCGACGCTTAGTATCTTGCGATACGAGATTGCTCTCCATACAGTTCTTTTGTATGGAGAAATATGAATTCAAGGTCCATATTCTCGTGCCTCCTCTGATGTTCGTTGTCCATCGAGGCAAGTACGAGGCACTTGGCCTTCGCGCTATCAATCTCCCAAGTCTTGCGGATTTCCTTATCCGCGACGCTGGAAGTAGGACCAGGGACAGGGGGAGCTTTGGTGGTAAGAAGATACCCCAGCTTGTCGTAAGTGATTGCCATCTTGACATTCCTGAGCCAATCTTTGTAGTTTGGCCCTGTCAGTATATTTTTATCTAGAAGTAACTTAAGTCCAGTCATGTCGATTGGTCGCTGCAATTAGGAGAGAGAAGAAGAAACACTCAGCATGATGCTCTTGCAAGTTTAGAGTGGTTTTTAGTTTGTCTAAACAGGATGGCTCCCACTGTTTCTCGAATCCCTCCTCAAACCATAAAAGAAGAATTAGTCGGGATCAATCCCACCGCACAATACTTGCTTAACCGTTCAGCCAGGCCGGTGTCGGTACTTCGAGGGAGGTTTTCCAACGCTTTTGCGAAGTTCCTTAATTAAAGAACCTCTTTTCCCTGGGGGCGTAGCCCCGCTAACACCTTTCTAGGCACCTACTAGGTTTATAGCATTGATCGATTAGTGAGAAATTTCCCGAGGAGTAGCATATACTCACAGTAGGATCGGGATCCAAATATCATCGCGTGACGAAACTGAAGGAATCCTACCAGAATCATCACACTCCAAATGGTATGCAAATCTAGCAAGTTTCAGTACTTATGAAACTCCCGATGTGAATTTTTGCCCCATGCTCTTATGACCTTGACTTTGGCCAAAATATCATAAGTCACATGTCAAGTTCTACCCGTCATTATCCAGGTTAATTTGGATCCATCCGTACCTACCCTTGACTTTGGCCAAAATGGCAGTACGACTGTCCCAAACCAACGCATCTATCTATACTACACATGAACACCCAATAGCTACCAATCACTGTGCCTTGACTTTGGCCAACATACACAGCTTGAATACTATTGACTATTCATGTGAAACGACGGAGGGCTACGGATGGTTTTGGCAAAACCGTGAACGTAGTGAACTTGATTTGGTCGATGGAACGAGATAGCTTTTAAAAGGAGTGGCTCAAGCTCCGCATTTAAAAGTTGGTTTTGAAAAGAACCGAGTGGTTTTTCGAAAGTGTTCCAACGACTTTAACTTGGTTTATTATCTTGCATTAGTTCTTTTAATGCGTGATATTCTTGCATTAGTTCTTTTAATGTGTCCCATCATTTAATCCTACCATTGCAGAAAACAACCAAAATATGACGTACGCTTATGCCATTCGCATTCGCCACTGGGCCCCGTCATTACTCGTTAGGTTACTTAACTAACGACAGAGCGGAGGCTGGGCTAGCGCGTCTGTAAAACATAAGCAACGCCTAAATAATATCATATATAGATATACTGCAATGATAAACATTTCAGATCACAGATGAATACATTGGATATACTAGGAATCTGCAATTCGTACGAGCCTGTAACGAAAGACAGATTACACGGTCGTGGTGAATAGCCAATACCCCACCCAAGACCTCTACGGGTGCGGCAAACTACCCGCCAAGTACCCGAAGCGTAGCAACCTCCCTCATCTCCATGAGTAGGCCACTCGACACTTCGGCATACCCGGTAGTTTGTGCACCCCCTCCATGGGTCTATCCTAGGAGCAAAAACAGTAAAAAGAAATTATACAATGACGGCTACAACCCCGACCCGGTTGTGCGGCCATACAAATAATTATTACATCAATTTACAAATTTACATGAATTGAAAGAAAAGAAAACTCTCGTCTCACAACCCCCGGCTATTCACCCGCGACAATCCAACATATTCATATACACATTCCAGCAACATTACAGATCACAGATTTGTATAACCCCCACTAATCGACATATAGCGATTAGTAGACGTTCAATACAAATATCACATTACAGAAAACCCGTTAGCTCAAGTCTTTTAGAAGTTCGATCAAAAATACGGATTTTCGGGACCCCAAAAATAAAATTTTCGTTCTGGAAAATCTGGGCAGAAAATATATATTCCAAAAATCCCAAAATACCCCTGCAAGTACACTGTAGCAAAGAAACACCAGAGAGGGGCCAAGGAGGCCGCGGAACCGCGACAATAGCAAGCTATTGCCGCATTTCCGCGGTCGTTTAGGGGGATCTCTTGGTGATTTTTCTACAGTGGCTTTTAAAAACCCTGAGCCGATTTTAGGTGTGAAAATAATCAACTTTTGAACAGTAAAAAAATCGACAGAAACTCGAATTTTTGGGGTTCGTTTTCGGGACTTTTTCTTTGATCGATCTTCTAGTTACTTGCTAACATGTTAGATAGAGTTTAACTAGACTCTGATACCACTGTAAGTCCATGCTACCTCTCCCGGTACTTTCGGGAATGCGGAATTTGGTAAAAAACGGTTTTTATGGAGGTGGTAACATGGATCTAAAACCCGGATCTTGGTTAAACATCTATTTAACAACCTAACTACGAGTTTCTAGCTACTCGGTTAGGGGGTTATACCTTGCTTGTCTTGAACTCCTTCGTCTTCAAGCTCCGATGGTGGTCCGGATTGGCTTCTTCCCGTCGTCTCCGTACGCCGAAGATAGATCCACCTGAAAGCTCCAACCTTTGGCTCCTTCTTCGAACTTTGAAGAAACTAGTTCACTCGGTTTGCCAAACCTTGTGAACTAGAGTGAGTAGAGAAGAGTTTGTATGGGATTTTATCTATGGTTCTTGATTCTCAACCCATGAGACAAGAGAACCATAGAGTCAAGAGAGGGAGCAAGAGGTTGAGGGTGAGAGCAAAAACAAGAGAGCTCAAGAACAAGAGAGAGAATGAGTAAGAAAGAATGAGCAAGTCTTTTGTCTCTCACCCTCTCATAATCCAAAGTCATGATAACTCATCATACCAAAAAAAAAGTCTTATGTGATGGTTGAAGCAACCATAACCATATCATTTCATGCACTCATTTTACACAAATGAGCAAGCAAGTAAAAGTCTTTGCCATGAAATGATGGCTATGGTTATCATGATGGTCAACTAGTCAAGCCTAATCAACCGGTCAACAAAGTCAACAAGTCAACAAAAGTCAACAAGTCAACTAAGTCAACAAAAGTCAACAACCATGTCACCATAATACTTAATTAATATAATTGTTAATCACATATCATATTCTCATTAGGGTTGAGCAAAAAGTCAAATAGTCAACGGTCAACTGTCAACAACCCTAATGAGAATCCGCTGCCTCTGTCTCCCTGTCAACTGTGCATATACACCCGCATCTGCGTTCCAAGGAACACGAATGCAAACTGGATAAATCCAATCCCAAAAGGTACACTAGGATCTGGCTTAAACCAAAGCCCGCTAGTGCAAACTGTCCGGACACTGTACGTGCACAAGTGCACGGATGTGACCGAACCCTGTCGCAAAACCATGCGACCTGTCGCAATACCATGCGACCTCTACTCTTTTGCCTAAAGGCGAAAAGCTTTCTGTGTGGGACTCTAAAGACTCGACACTACGCTGGCAGTGGGTTTAACCACAGACCGCAAGCGGCACTAGCTGTGCGTAACGGTCCCCAGGTAACGCCGATAAGAAGACCGATGAGGCGAAACCCATCTGAACTCCTACTGAGCCTGAGTGTGACATTCTCCGTACAGTCCGGTCTGTTCGTCTGATACATCGCATGGCGGGCCTAGGGGGCGGTAAACGTCAGTCCCCCAATAGCGGTACAAGTCGTGCCGGAGCGAAGCCCAAAACACCCTGAGATAACACTGGAAGCCTACCAGTATATTTCGTTTGCCCTGGCCAGGGACTACTCGTGTAATGGCTCTCCTAGACACAGCGCGATGTCAACCCCCAATACCGGGAGAGACGAATCATGTCTAACCGTCACTGCCTCCAAGTGCTTCGGGACTGCACCCAACCACTACCTGTTTGCACGACTCCTTTGAGCCGTGGTAGGGTAGTGATCAAAGTACAGTGGGAACACACTCGAGGCGAAGTGACAGTGTCAAGTCAACGGACTAAGCTGTACTCATGTCACCTGGGAACTGATAACTGACGATAGGCATAATACCAACTAGTCAGTTCCCGACGAGTCCTGTCCAGTGTACCCGTAACCTAACGAGCACCCGCATACTATCTCAAGTACGACGTACTGACGGCTGTGGGACAGAACGTCTCCCACACTGGGATGAGAAGCGCATGCGCTGGTCTACTCCGGAGTATCGATGCCCTGTCTCGATAGTCCTGCGACCAGGGACCTGCATAAGGATGTGCTTATAGATTACCCAGCCCCACTGGTGTGACGGCCATCACATCGCTGGTAATCAAGCAAAGATCCTAAGGGCTCCACTAATGTGTATAGGCGATATACAATAATAAACACATGTACACATTGAAGTAGAAACAAACCAAGTAGCATACTACTATTTTGAGCAAGATTGTATATACAAGGTGAATATCCCAAGCTTCCATTAAGTAATATACAAACTAGTATGATACAGTAATGGCCTCTAGGGCATATACACTAACATGATCCATACCCTTGACTTGAGGATGCTGTACGATGGATTATACCGTATGTGATGTTGTGAGGCTGGATGCCGATTGATAGATTCACCGACTCGGTCATATTAGATAGGTGTACCTGTCAGCATTTGCATGTGATTTACCTTATGCTGCATTCATGTTATTCGCATTGCATTACTTATACATGTGCTAGTACACTTACACCATTATCGATGATGCGTGTGTTACACGCACACAGATTGCCAGCTCACACACTTAATCATTGATAATTGCCATGTCACTACACAGTAGGATTCCTGTATCATGATATAACTCTTTGTATAATTTACTTACTATAGTTACTTATGCACCTTTATACGATATTGCATTTGACTTTGGAGATATTGGGAACTGCATAACATATTTTCAAAACTGGAATCATTTAAAAGAGCGGTTTTCCCTTAATATGTCATATCACTGTTTCATGTTGCATGATATACGGATATGCTTACATTTCTATTATATGTCGCATACATCATGCCTTATGATTTTATACATTGAGATATGCTGTTTTCATGAGATTTCTGGATTTGAGAACCGTGGCTATTTGAAAAGAAAGTATATGCTGCTTTAAAAACCCGATTTCTCTTGATATGATATTTCAGTGCGTCCACCATGTGTTTTCTCGGTTCTGAGAGTGACATGTGAAACCCGATTCGAGGAGGCGGATGATTCCGTTTGTGGGTACATGGTGGACCCGGTATGGTACCTCGGGGCGAGAGAGAGATTTCGTGTGGATGACGATGGGCCTGGCAGAGGGACTACTACCTACCGGTGATTGGTTGGGCCTGGCGGATATCCAGAGGATACCGACCGGAGTCGAGAGATGATATGGGTCGATCCGGACTGACGGAGCCCGTGGGCTGATCCGGACTGACGGAGCCCGAGATATGAGGATTTACGTGTCGATGCTGGACACGGGTTTCATGATATTTTCGGGTGTCGATATTGGACACCCAGGTTCCATGATTTTGATGTGTCGCGAGGGACACCGTTGATTTATATCCCCATACTTTCATGCACACTCTTTTATGATATTTACGTGCATACAGACATTGATTATATGGTGGGACAAGATCCACATGCATATATACATTGATTATATTGATGGATTATATCCGCATACATATAGGTATTGATTACATTGTTGGCACATATGATGATACGGTCACCCTAGATATCATAGTATTACCTTTATGATATAGTTGACCTAGGAGTCATTGTTTATTCGATTTCTATTTGTTGATGTTTTTCTACTCGCGAGTTGGCAACTCACCCACGTTGTGCCACAGTTCTTGCAAGTTGACCGCACGGATCAATAGCGGCATCGCTGGCACATAGCTACTTTTGGGTGATTTGCTTAGTAGGTGGGACATTTGTATCGTAGCCACTCTTGTGTTTATATTTTACATTGTATCTAGTCAACTCTATCAATCAAAATTAGTAAATTTATAAGTAATGAGACTTAGTGAGTTGTGGTTGCGAGACTTAGAGCGAGGGGTTTTCCGCTACTTGTGGTTTTGATGTCTTGCTTATTTCTTTATCTTTCGTGGTGATCTTCGCCGTTGGGCATCGTATACTTATTTTTATGCTTTGCGTGGTTGTGATCCGCCGGTTGGCGAAGAGCTAGCTCCCGCTTGGGGATGCCATTATTCTTGTTATGTATTTGTAGTTTTGGATCAAAAAATACAAAGGAGGTGCTGCCCAAATTTTTAAAAGACAAAACATGTTTTCAAACTAGTAAATTTCATTTGCATTTTTATGATCCTTTTCTATGCATTAAGAAAACTTGATTTCATTAGACCTTTATTTCAAAACTTCATCTCCTTTATTTTCTTAAAAAGGTTTAGATTTCTGGGTTTCAGCTTACTTGAATTCCGTTAGCCTTTAGACGCTGCGTGATTCAAGTGCTGGTCACGAGCTAATATTTCGGGTCGTAACATCGGCCAAGACTTAAATGAAGGAAATATTGGCCAAAAACAATACACAAACATGAACCAATAATTTATATTTATATCATTTTACGAAAACCCCAAATTCACAAATCGGTAGTTTTTGCAAAATATATTATTTTAATATTAAATTCCAAAATTAATATTTTATATTTTCTGAAATGTTACAATCTTCCCCCCTTAAATAAATTCGGTCCCCGAATTTAAAATTTAAACCCCCAATTTCTAAAACATTTCAATAATCAGCTCAAATCAACAGGGCTCCGAAATCACGGAAGATACAGAAATACCACAGCGCATCATGTGCGCCTGAAAACAAGTACGAAACTCAAAACCGAACTCCGTCAAGCGTTACGCAAATCATCGGACTTGCACGCATATCATCGGAGTCACAGAGGAGATACAAACCTCAAAATCCACTACCGAAATCCCATATGCACAAATCAAATACTATAATAAATATATAGTACACATCCTTTTTGAAAAATCTCCAAAAACTGAAATAATATATGCAGAATCTTTTTTGAATCGCCGTGTGATGCGTAACTCATGGCACAAGTGACGGACGCTCATTTATGAAGTAATAAATGTATGTTCATATATGTTTTGCCAAAATATATGTTCCGCCCTTTTTTAAAATATCCTAAAAGGTTTTTCCTTTGTAAACGTTCGTGTCACTCGCAGACACGTAAAAAATAGCGAGACCGTAGCTCCTTTTTGAAAACCTCATGATAACTTTTTATGCATGCAAAGTACACAGGTACTGTCCTCGGATCAGTCCTGCTAGGGTACTACAAAGTATAGGGCCTCATCATGAAAACAAAGTGCTCAAAAGCAATATCAGCCTCAAAAGGCGTGTCCAATAATCAGGTGCGTCTGGTGCGCACGGAAATCAAATCCATATATAGGTGCCATAATATGCACAAAAGTAAGACTAAGTGCAACGGGTGTGCACGAAAACATCTGTCCAATGCAACTGGCATGCACGACAACAACAACTAGTGCATCTATAGTGCACGAAAATCTCAATCCAGTGCAACTAACATGCACGAACGAAAACCCCACTCGGGTGCATCAGGTATGCACAAAAATCATATCACGCGCCCAACATGCGTGAAAGTCCAAATCAAGTGCATCCGTAATGCACAAACGAAATCGAAATCAAGTGCATCCCACATGCACGAAATATCAAATCCTGTGCATCTAGTGCACGAAATATCAAATCCTGTGCATCCACTGCACGAAATATCAAATCATGTGCATCCACTGCACGAAATATCAAATCCTGTACATCCACTACACGAAATATCAAATCCTGTGCATCTACTGCACGAAATATCAAATCCTGTGCAGGAAATCCAGAAAATCAAAAACATGTGCAGCTAAGACACAAAATCGACATCAACACCACGGTGTATAAAATATATCAAGTGCAATAACTATGCACAAAAATGTAAATACCCAGTAGGTGCAGCCATGGTGCACGAAACAATATCTTGAAACTCAATCATCAAAACTCAAATCCAAGTGGTATAAGCGTGATACTCGGATCACGAACGTAAATCGCAACAAATGACATTGAGGTACACCTCCTACAATGTCAAAAAAAACGGTGCGCCCAAACTGGCAGAGCAAGAACATCCGCTTTCCTCCTGCTCACAGCCTGGTGTCTTCTGTCTCTGGGTCCTCATTTCTCAGTGGATTACCAATCTCGCACTCTATCGGCTCATCTGGCGGTCAGGTGTGCTAACGGAAACGATTCCGCTCTGGCACTTCTCAGGTCAACTCTCGGCCAATTAGTATGATCACTCATAAAGCAACACGTCACTGGCGTTGGCCTCTGGCCCTCTGAATACACGTGACACAACTGATCCTCGGTGCAATCTCATCGCAGCAATGTCCTGGAAGGAACCGGCTAAAGGTCTCTTCCGATCTCGTCTATACCAAACTATACGGAGGCTGGTACTCTTACAAATCTTTTCTCACTTCTGGATATCTCCGTTCTCAGCACAACTTTTCCTCGGGAACTGGCCGTATCCCAATGCCTCTGTACACATATCCGATCTCTTATCTTAACGGGGAGTAACAACAGCTCGTTAACATCTCGCACGAACCTCTTGCTCCACTCGTCTTTATTATCGTCTACTTGGACGTCACGTCATGCTATCTGCGTACTAAAATTTTTCTCGGCTATGGTCAATCCGGAATCTCTCGCACGGACTCAAAATAACGAACTCGGTATCTTCATCACTTTGTAGAAGATATCCAGCCGAACGCGTCCTCGGGAACTCGTCCCAACCATCGAAGGAATACTCAATACTCGTCCGTTTCTCGATCAACTCATAACACATCTGGGTGAGGTCCTCTATCTGAAACTGGTCAGCTTACCGATCTCACATCGGAACATCCGACGAACAACGTCATCTCTGGATCGATCTACTCTAGATCTGAGTAAGACTCTCCACACTGGAAATCTTCAACTCAACAGGGCCCGTGTCGGCGCATCAAATCTGACGAATCACCTCCGTCTCTCAACTCAAGATAGACTAGCTATCACCTGTCGCATCTCTTCCTCGAAGCACCAGCGATCTCAGATCATAAGCTCTGGAAGCGACATCACATCAATCTCAGCAACAGCTGGGTCATCTGTCTGCACGGTCGATGACATCACAATCTCTGAGGTATGCTATACATCAACAGTCCTCTCACAGCAGGCAGCCTCCAACAATAGCCTGATCATCCGGTACAAAACCGTACACTTGTCTCAAACGAGAGATCACAACACCATACTACATCGATACGTTCCCATGTCACCAGAAAACACGATGGTCAATCCCCGTCCACGACGAGCTCGCCCTGACCGCATCACTAGCAGCAGCTCAAACTGCGCTCAAACCATGGTGACAGGAACCTCAATCATGTATCGACGAAAAAGATCAAAGTGATGAAATGAAACAACAGATCCAGAATGAATATATGATCATAAGGAGGAACGGAATCGGTGAGAGTATGATCATGTAATCGAATAGAATCAAGGATCTCAAATGGATGTATAATCAAGGAAACGAAGAGAATCACAAGTCTCAAGATATGTACATCCTAAGGTCACTTAAGTGGAGTATCGTATCGTAAATATGCCGCGGAACATACGTACGGTACGTCACTCTACTCAAACTATCTACTCCATCAATCAGGGTCAGCCTATGAAACGAAAGTTCGGGTCTAACACCCCCTGTTCAAGTCTAAGTTCCCTAAGGTCAAGCCTAAGTTCCGTAAGGTCAAGCCTAAGTTCCAAAATATATTACGCCCCAGACTCCATATAGTCAAACCTAAACTCGAACCAAGGTTAAACCTAACGCTCTGATACCAACTTTGTCACGACCCAAAATATTAGCTCGCGACCAGCACTTAAATCACGCGACGTCTACAGGCGTAACGTAATTCAAGTAAGCTGAAACCCAGAAATCTAAACATTTTTAAGAAATAAAGAGGTGAAGCTTTGAAATAAAGGTATAGTAAATCATGTTTTGTCTTTTGAAAATTTGGACAGCACTTCCCTTGTAAAAACTAACCCCGAAAATGGGTACAACACAGAATATAATAAACCACCCCAAACGGGAGCAAATCACGCCCAACGGCGGAAACAACCACCACAAGCATAAATATACGACGCCCAACGGCGAAGATCCACATAAGGAAATAAAGTAAAGCAAGACATCAACCCCAAAAGCGAACATAAAACCCATCGCTCAAGTCTCGCAACTACAAGTCTTCTAAGTCTGCAACATATATAATTTGCTAGTTTATGAATTGATGGAGTTGACTAGATACAACAGGAATAAAAATACAAGAGTGGCACGATCCAAAATGTACCACCTACCAGAAGCAAATCACCCGAAAACAGCTGCGTGACAGCGATGCCGCTACTGATCCATGCCGTCAACCTGCAAGAACTGTGGCACAACGGGGGTGAGTTGCCAACTCGTGAATAGAAAATATCATCAGGTAGAAATCAAAATAAACAACGATTCCTAGGTCAACTATATCATAAAGGTAATACTATGATATCTAGGGTGACCGTATCTGCATATGTACCAACACACAATAAATTCCTATCAGCAAGTGGATATCATCCAACAATATAATCAATGCATGTATGCAGTGGATCTCGTCCACGTGTCAACCACTGACACAACAACTCCTGCATGTAAATATCATAAAAGCATATGCAGGTAAATATGTGGATATAAATCAACGTGTGTCCCTCGCGACACAACAAAATCATGGAACCGGAGTGTCCACATCGACACTCGAAACATCATGAAACCCGTGTCTAGCATCGACACGTAAATCCTCATCTGTCAGGCGCCGTCACCATGACCGGCCCTGATGTCAGTGCATCTCATGGAACCTGAGTGTCCACATCGACACCCGCAATCCACGTAGCATGTCTGAACATGACTCCGGTCGGTATCCCCCAGTTATCCGCCGAGTCCAAATAATATCACCGGTAGGTAGTGGTCCCTCTGCCAGGCTCATCGTCTACACCATGAAATCATCTCTTGCCCCGGGGTACCATACCGGGTCCATCATGTACCCACAGACGGTTCCTTCTCCTCCTCGAATCGGGTGTCACATGCCAATCTCAGAACCGAGAAACCACATAGTAGACGCATTGAAATATTATATCAAGAGAAACCGGGTTTTCAAACAATACATAAATTCCTTGAAAACACCCCCACGGTTCTCAATTCATAAATCATATGAAATCCATATCTCAATGCGAAAATCCATGAAAACTGATATATGCAACATAAAACAGCAATATGAGCATATTAAAGGAAAACCGCTCTTTTAAATGAATCCAATTTTAAAATATATCATGCGGTTCCCAAATCCTCCGAAATCAAGTGTAATATCATATGAGGTGTACATGTAACTATAGCAAGATAAGTGTATCTACATGTAAGCAGGTATGCATGATGCATCTCATAAGCACAATAGCACAATAAGCAACGTCTCAATATCACATGTCAATACAATACCACTTAGGGGTATATGCAGCTATAGCAAGATATGTGGGTGTACATGTCAGTATGTATGCATGATGTGCATGTAGCTGTAGCAAGGTATGCAACATATAACAGGATGTAAGCATGTCCGTATATCTCATGCAACGTGGAACAGTGATATGAACATAGCAAATATATCATAGCATGATGTAGCAATTCTACTGTGTAGTGACATAGCTATTATCGATGATGAAGTGTGTGAGCCGGCAATCTGTGTATGTGCAACATACACATCATCGATAATGGTGTAGGTGTACTAGCACAGGTATATGTAATGCAATGAGAATAACATGAACGTAGCATAAAGCACATCATCAACTAAATGCTATAAGGTATACGTGTCTGCAATATGTATCCGAGTCGGTGAATCTAGCAATCGGCATCCAGCCTCATAACATCACGTATGGTACAACACATCGTACGACATCCTCTAAAGAAGGGTATGGATAAATCAACAGGTAAAACTCATCGCGTACGGAAATCTATCGTACGGCAGCATTAAACAAATAGGGATTCTATCAACCTATACAATATCGGGGTACGGATCTAAGTTTCGTACGGTATATCACTCATTATGCACAACATATATCCATATATAAATACCTATCTTTCACGTCCCATTCGTGTCAATCTTGTATCTGGGGACCGACGAAGGTATCAACAATCTCATATCGACTCGTATCCATATAACGACATATCAACCAAGTCATCATAACTCATCGTATACTTTTTTCATCCCATCAATCTCTCACATCAAGTCATTTTACATATGCATTACATCAATTGAATCTCATGTCACGCTGCTCTAAAACTCAAACTTAAACTCGTGCAACTACATATCTGTATATATATTGTGATTCACATTCACTTTCCATATCTTTTTATCAATTTGAGACATCATTCCTTATCATATTATGTCCAAGAGTTATGTCCCTAGAGCCTTCATCTCCTATCTCGATATATATTCAATCATTAACATTACCTCTAACTATCTTTTAACCACATCTATAGTTTTCTAGTGCAGGATTCTCTTACAGTATTCTTTATATATATATATATATATATATATATATATATATCGGTCTCTAATCATAAATTTGCGGGGGTGCTATACGCCATCCATGCGACTTTCCCCATAGATATAAATCTACTCACCTGCTAAACTCCTCGCTTAGACGTAGTCGATGCGCTTCGTCGTCTCGGAATCCACGCGAATGTACCTACAATATCAACACATATCGTAATACCATTAAAATCATGTTCCGAAATCCAATACGGCACGTGGTGCGCTCACAGGTTAGAACCTATAGCCTACACATGCAAATCAACTAAACAACCCTCGTCGTTGACGTACAAACGTCCAACGACCAAATACAATATCCAGTCGCAAAACCAAGAAATCCTAATACCGGAAAACATAGCCAAAACCTAACTATAGTCGCTATCCATAAAAACCACCAGGCCTAAAACCCCAATCGTACCAATAACCCTATATTAGTAAACTGTAAAGTGGTTTAAGAAATTATACCGATCGATCCGTGTCCTTCGGTCTTCAATCTCAGTCCTTAGCATGTTGCGGCTACCTCGACACAGTTCGCCCTCCGTTCAAGCTCGTCAAAAAGGTCGCACGTCGAGAATTCTTTATACGGGCTCCCGCTTCAAACTGAAGCAACTCGGATATGAAGTTTGCTAGCCGACATGTCCAATATTGAAGTAGAAATAGTGTAGAATATTTTGTCTCAAGGCACCCAATGAATTAGATGAAGGTAAATGAAGTTGCCCTTTTGGAGTTGTGAAGTGAAATGAGCTATGAAATTGAAATGAACAATTTTCCCACTCTAAAAAAAAGGCTCGGCCAAGATGGGGCTGCCAAAGTGCTCGGCCAAATAGTAGTAGGGGTGAGCTCAAGAAAGTAAGAAGGTGACCACAAGAAATAATATCTACACAAAATATCCACATAATATCTTAAGCTTTCTAAAAGGCTTTAATGCTTGCGATGAGTCACAAAAACACCTCACCATTCTAGAAGTACACACAAATGACTCATCCATGCCAAATGAATCCCCCCCCCACACTAGTAATTTCGGCCAAGACTTAAATAAAGGAAATATTGGCCAAAAACAATACACAAACATGAACCAATAATTTATATTTATATCATTTTACGAAAACTCCAAATTCGCAAATCGGTAGTTTTTGCAAAATATATTATTTTAATATTAAATTCCAAAAATAATATTTTATATTTTCTGAAATATTACAGTATCGAGACAGGGCATCGATATACCAGAGTAGACTAGCGTATAACTTCTCGACCCATGTAGATGGGCGATCGATGATCCCATATCCATTGGTATTTAACATCAGAGATATTATACGGGTGCTCAGTGGAGACTAGGTACACTGAACGGAATCGCCGAGAACTCTCAGATGATATTATACCTTACGTCAGATAGCAGTTCTCTGGTGACACTGGTACAAGTTAGTCTGTAGACCCGAAATCGTCATAGAGTCTTGTGTGATTCCCACTGTGCTTTGATTTCCACCTTACCACGTTTAAGAGAACGTGCAAAATGGTAGCTTTTTGGTACAGTCCCGAATCACTTGGAGGCAATGAGCGATAGGAGGGGTTTCGTCTCCCCCGGTATCGGGGGTTGATGTTGCGGTGTGCTCGATTGGCTATAACAGGAAGTCCCTGGCCAGGGCTGCTTCAGAGATATACTGGTAAGTGTTATCAGTAGTTTCTCGACCCATTATAAGCCTCATATCGACACGACTTATCGAGTTACTGGGGTCTGACGTTTACCACCTCTAGACGAGATATGCGACATATCAGACGAAGAGACCGGACTGTACGGTAGTGTTACTGATTGGATTCGCAGGAGTGTGAGCAGGCTTACTTGTTGATCTTCTGATCGCTCAATATCCCGGTGGCCGTTACGTTTAGAAGACCGCTTGCGGCTTTTGGGTGTTTGATATGATCATCACCTACTGCCGGCGTATTGACGAGTCTTTAGAGTCCTACATAGAGGTTTCCTGGCTCAAGCAAAACGGAGTAGGAGAACATATGAGATATGTGCGGGACCAAGATTAATATGATATGTGATACCATATTCTATTCTCGCGATTTGTGACATCAGTCGGTTATATGCGATATAGCCGAGTTATCGGATTAAGTGTTGATTCGATAAGTTGTTACATATGATATTAGTCGGTTATATATGATATAGCTGGATTATTAAATCAAGAGTTGATTTGATAATCTAATGTATAATTATATATTTGATATATTAATTTACATTAACTAGTATTAGCTCACTTAAGATTTCTTTTCTCACTTTGTTTGTGCATATTGTATATATGTGATATATGCAAGTGTACAAAATATTGTGTCATATTTGATGATACATGTAAGATGGGTGTATGAGACACACACACATGATTATGATGATAATTATGGTTTTTATTCATTTTGGTAATTACAAAATAGTTGGAAATTATCAAGTCATGAAGCTTGTAGAAGCTTGTTCTTTGCATTGACCAAGTCCACTCTTTTGTTTTGCCAAAGATATTTATTAACCCAACCTATTATCCTAACCATGGTAATATCTCTATAAGGGTTAGCATATGATGCTTAACTCACCCATGGTTGCTAATTATTCACTTGTGAATTATCATTAGAATTTTCTTCTTCTTCCTCTCAAGCTTTCTAGCTTCAATGGAGATGAGAGGGAAAATGTGAGAAAATCAAATCTAAAGTGAGCCCACTTCCTACTTCATCATCCTCTACTATTTGCCATTTAGTATAGGGTGTTTGCTTCACTAATTCCATAATTAGTGAAGAGATATCTTAGGTTAGTGTCTCCTCGACGTAGATCATCTTCGGTCTCGAAGACTTCGATGCAAGCTTGTTCATTTCTTCATGGGAGCCTCTCTAGAGTCCGGAGTTCATGATCACAGCGAAGGGACTACTACACGGAGCTATTGAAGTAAAGGACCGGTCTACAAAGGTTGTATTCCATTCTGTCGCTTTTTCTAGTATACGATTCTAGAGTTAGGGTTAGCTAGAATGGCAAATTTTTAATATGGCATGAAAAATACCTCCCGAAACCTTACTGCCATCCTAGGGAACTCTGCAGATTAATGATGTTTTAAAGTCGAAACCAAACTACATTGCATTTTACTGAAAAAGTGTGATAAAAATTGAAATATACATTCTTTTAAAATGGAATTTGTTCCATATGTTTTGTTAATGATTAATAGTCAAGATGTAAGATTATTGTATGATTGTGTTAAGGAAAATTGAATTTTACGAAGAAAACCGAATCGGAAGTCGGATTTAAGTCCGCTTCCGTCGGGTTATAGTAAAAGAAATTTTAAGAATAGATTAGAGAAGAGAGAGGTGGGAATTACTGGCTTTTGGTTTAGAGGAGAGGAAAAGGGAGTGGAAGTAGGTTCCGGTGCGTCGTTTCGTCGCCGGAAGCTCCTAGGGTCGTCGTCGGAAGATCGCCGGATTTTCGCCCTTTGTTAACTCCACCTGTACACAAAAATTCTAGAGAGTTTTCTTGAGAGTTTGGACAGAATTTGTGAGTGAGGAGGGTGTGTTTAGGAGTGGTATTTATAGGAAAATATTAGGGTTAGGGTAGATGAAAAGATTCATTGAAAATCGTATTAAAAATATGGTTTAATGGATTTATTAAGGGCTCTGTTACTGATCCAAGAATTTAAACTATACAGAGGTGTTGGGGAGATCAAGAGGCACAAGATCACAGAAGGCCAAAATCCGATCCAATCTGAATCGGCCGGCGGCGGCGGCCGAGTCGGGGCCAAACTTGTTGCCACGTGTCCAGTGTCTCTTGGTTGTTCTCTTGGGTCAGTTTGTTTTATATATGACTTTTGGTTTTACGGGTTTAGCACGTGTAGACTCTTGGGATTCTAAAAATATTAAAAGAAAACAATATTAAAAATAATGTGGCTGATGGGATTTGAACTCTGGTGCTTTGGTTCAGCTGTGCAAGCTCTTACCAGTGAGCTACAGGCTCCTTCTTGCTATTAAAAGGCAAAACAAATTTATAACTTATGCTCAGACAAAAGTACCCCTTTCTGTATTTTTGAAAAAATTATACAGAAAGTTGTATAGAAAGTATAGGGTTGTTACATTCTACCCTCCTTATAAAAATTTCGTCCCCGAAATTTGTAAAAGGAAAGTGTAACAGATTCAAGGAAAGTTTGGTGACTGAAGTACTGATAGTGTATGAAAAATAACAAAGTGATACAAGGGTTTTTAAAATGTGAAAGAGACTTACTAGTATTATTTTGGTCAACCGTCTCGGCTTCTACGGCCGCTAAAGTGTAAGCCTGTTGCTGGGGTATGTTTCTTCTAGCTGGGGGCATATTCCTCTGTCCTCGAGGTATGTTCCTCAGTGCCTGTTGGAATTTGCGAGTAGGCGGTGCGGGTGATAGAGCTGTGAGTGCAAGACGAGGTGCAGGAGCCTGGATAGCTGGTTGCTGTGAGTAGTTAGTGGGTGTGTGATCTGGGTTGCTTCTATAAGGACAGTTTCCAATTCCGTGATTGGATGCGCCACAAATTAGACACATGCCTTTTGCGCGCCTACAGTCCTTCCACAAGTGTCCCTTTCTCCTGCAGTAGTAGCAAAAGTCTGGACTCGACTGGTTATTGATTTCTTCCAATCTCCTGGGTTCAACAGTTGGCCTTGAAGAGGCTCCTCCTGCCATCTGATTTGCAGGGCGCTTCACTCCGGAAGATTGAGGTCTGCCCTTTCTCTTTACTACTGCCTCGTATCTTCGGCCAGCCTTCAAAGCCAAATCATGGGTTGGGAAATCCCCTGTAGCTAGAGCAGCTTGGATTTCTGGGTCCAACCCTTACTGAAATCTTCTTGCCCTGATCTCAGCAGTCGGTATGAGATGGGCCGCAAACCTGTTACGGTCTTATGTTAGTTGTGTAGTATGTGATATATTGAAAAATCGAATTATTAAGACATATCTTACCGACTGAGCATGGTAAACTCAGCATCATACTCATCTACAGATTTGGTCCACATTGAATCTTGTTGCAAATGGATGAACTGCTGTTCCATATCAAAGCGGGCAGTCTCAGGGAAGTACTTTGCGTCGAACATGTCGCGGAAAGTCTTCCATTCGATGGGTTGATCCAGACGGCTTTCTTCCGCCTTCCACCAAACCCGTGCATTGTCCGTAAGCTATAATTTCGCAACACGAACCCAAGCTATTTCTGGCACTTGTGCTGCTACCAGGTCATCTTCGATGTTCTGAGCCCATTCCTCAGCTTCCAGTAGGTTCTCTTTTCCTGAGAATTGTTTGGGGTGCAAAGCTCTGAATTGCTTCACCCCAGGTGCAACTGCCTCTGGACGTTTCATTAAATGAGTAGTCTGCTGTTGTTGTCCTTCTAGAAGGCTATGGATCACCTCAAGAAGAACCGTCTGCTTGTTGATCGGAGCAGCTATGGCAGGTGTAATTTGTAGTGGTGGTGGAGTGTTGTTGAAGTTGGTACTGGTGTTATTTGGGGAATCCCTAACCTTGGAAGAAAAATTTGGGTTAGGACTGATTCAAAGTATATGAAATGATAAGATTCAAGGAATATGAATTATAAAGAATGTTTTAGTTGCTGGTTCTTGTGTTATATTGCTTAGGTTGTTCACGCAGAAAAGAACTGCATGGTAGTGTTCTATACAGTTCGGACCTGCATGGGCCACCAACAAAACCTGTCACGCCCCGCTTCCCAATATATTGGCAGAAGACGCGACGAGGCCGCTATGTATCTACTCTTAAGTAAATACGCTAAGCGTAACTAAGCAATATAAAAGAAATATACACAAGGGACAAATGTAATGAACAGAAACTTTATTTATTAACATTCTCTTTACAATACATGGAAAAGTAAATACATCCGAATGAAAGCAATGCCTAAACAGTGGCATAACAGAAATGTAAAGTACTGAAATGAAATGTGTACAATGAATCTAAAGCTCTGGGTCGTAAGCTAGCTGATCCAAGTCTTCGGCGCTGGGCTCGATCTCTTGAAGATCCGAAAGACCTGACAACATTCCAAAGAAGAAAGAGAAGGAATGTCGTCAGCGAACAATCGCTCGATAAGTCCCAAAGATAAGGGAGAAGTAGAATAGACAGAGAGAGGGAGAGTGAGAGAGTGGCTTTTAAAGTTATATTTGATTGTTATAATGTTGTATTTAGTGTTAACGCTGTTGTTTGTAGCTTGGTACAGAAGAGGCCAGTGTATACGAGAGGAGTCTCTATATGCCAGAGACTAAAAGCAAATGGAATATAAGGCTCCGTTAGAATGCCCGGAACTACGGCGTTTGAATTCAGGTTAGGTGTCTTAATGGTTGCAGTCTCGTGCCACTTCTAACACCTTCCGTACCAATCTACCCCTTAAACCCCGCGATGTCTTGATTGTATTGTTTGTATTATATTGCAACTTGTATTGTTTTGTAATTTAGATTGTATAATGGAATGACTTGCCGAAACCATGATATCAGTAAATGGATGTAACTGGAGAATCATGTAAATGAAAGTATATCCATGGTTTGGTTCGGTCAATACAGATTGAATAGTTTGAACAGATTGAATATATGGATTCATATTGAATTGTAGTTTGTACTTGAATCATATTCAAGTCAGATTATTATAATGAGACTCAGTCCGAGTCAGACAATTAGAAAAGAAAATTGAATCCTGAATTAGGTTTTGGTGTTATCAGTAACCGCTGCACATGGGCGGCAGGATTTGTGTCTTTTTCAAAGACGATTACCGTGTTGATAACACCGTTTATTAAGTTGTCTACCTTAAATAGGCAAGCACCTACTTCTCCGGCTCCCTAAGGCTCAAGAGATTTGTCCCGCTTAAATCTATATTTACTAGTGTCCTTATTGTAATTTATAAAACTTGAGGGGGTTTTATGTAAAATAATTTTGTATAATTTTCAAAATACACCTCAAGTATATAATTATCGTCTTTAGAGTTTTCATAGATGTAGATTTTATATATTTGACATTTCTAGTGAATAAAACCTAATTTCATAATATATGGTATTTAATTGTAAAGTATTGAACCTGTATGGAATTGCATGGTATTTTCATGTAAAGTGATTCTTTTGATTTAGAAAAGTTGGAATATTTATACTATATCAAAATTAGATATTTTGATGATACATACATACATACATATATATATATATATATATATATATATATATATAAATATATATATATATATATATATATATTTATAAAAGATAATTTTAATTTATTATTTTTCTAGAAATCTCATTTTCTTAAGATATTTGTATTTTTAAATGTTTCGAGACCGAATGCTCCTTACGGAGATCTGCGTCTCACACTACTAAGCCCGAGAATGTGCGATAATCCGCACCATCCCGAACGGGTTCCCCAAATGGGTTGTAGCGGCGCTTTGCAAAGATTTGTTTAAAATACATAATCTTGTGAAAATGGTTTTTATAAGTTTAAGGTAGTTTTGTGTAAAACGGTATTTTTCCGAATCTATATTTCCCAAAAGGTATTGTCTATATTGTATATGAGTGTTGTGAGGAGGTAGGTCATTACCTCGTAATCTAACTAAAGGTATAGCAAGATTAATGATGTTTTAAAGTCGAAACCAAACTACATGGTATTTTACTGAAAAAGTACGATAAAAATTGAAATATACATTCTTTTAAAATGGAATTTGTTCTATATGTTTTGTTAATAATTAATAGTCAAGATGTAATAGTTTTGTATGGTTGTGTTAAGGAAAATTGAATTTTACAAAGAAAACCGAATCGGAAGTCGGATTTAACTCCGCTTCCGTCGGGTTTTAGTAAAAGAAATTTTAAGAATAGATTAGAAAAGAGAGAGATGGGACTTACTGGCTTTTGGTTTAGAGGAGAGGAAGAGGGAGTGGAAGTAGGTTCCGGTGCGTCGTTTCGTCGCCGGGGGCTCTTAGGGTCGTCGTCGGAAGATCGCCGGATTTTCGCCCTTTGTTAACTCCACTTGTACAAAAAAATTCTAGAGAGTTTTCTTGAGAGTTTGGATAGAATTTGTGAGTGAGGAGGGTGTGTTTAGGGGTGGTATTTATAGGAAAAGATTAGGGTTAGGGTAGATGAAAAGATTCATTGAAAATTGTATTAAAAATATGTTTTAATGGATTTATTAAGAGCTCTGTTACTGATCCAAGAATTTAAACTATACAGAGGTGTTGGGGAGATCAAGAGGCACAAGATCACATAAGGCCAAAATCTGATCCGATCTGAATCGGACGGCGGCGACGACCGAGTCGGCCGGTCCGCCTGCCGAGTCGGGGCCAAACTCGTTGCCACGTGTCCAGTGTCTCTTGGTTGTTCTCCTGGGTCAGTTTGTTTTATATATGACTTTTGGTTTTACGGGTTTAGAACGTGTAGACTCTTGGGATTCTAAAAATATTAAAAGAAAACAATATTAAAAATAATGTGGCTGATGGGATTTGAACTCTGGTGCTTTGGTTCAGCAGTGCAAGGTCTTACCAGTGAGCTACAAGCCCGTTCTTGCTATTAAAAGGCAAAACAAATTTATAACTTGTGCTCAGGCAAAAGTACCCATTTCTGTATTTTTGAAAAAATTGTATAGAAAGTTTAGGGTTGTTACAATATCCTATGTGGAGAACACTTTATGACAACCACAGTATAACCGATCGTAGTATAGGAACATCACTTCCTATCAGAAGCACGTCATCCAAATACCAGGACAACACTCACTGCTACCTTCTTACCAGATACATCTTTTATTCTGATGAAGTCAAAATATTTGACTTTCACATCAAATTAGATGACCAATTCCGCTCTCCTTGCCTTAGTCTATAAATAGACATAAGCAACTTACCCACCACGCTTCCGCCGCTCCCACTGACTACAACAACCCTCTGGTAAAGTCATTTATACATGCATTTCCAAATCTAATTTAGGATGACGTTATAGTCATCCACCTGCTAAATCTCATAGTCAAGGACAACAGTAGTATCTAAACCTCCCTGTCAACGTCTTTAAGGAGACCGAAGTACTTTTCGGGTGGCTGAGATTACCCACTAAAACTGCAGAGTGGCTAATGGATTGTCGAGTCTAATTGAATATCCAGGTTCTTCTAAATTTTCAGTAACCATTTGTGGTTTTGGAATTATTTCCAGTTCTACCATACTCCTACTTGTTTCTTTTGAAAAAAAGATTCCTTTTATAAAAAAGGTGGCGAGTTAAGAACAAATCAACTTTTGATCTTGAAATGGTAGAAGTTAAACTTTTGCTAAAAGCCTGGAATAACCCACAAACTGCCATTACAGAAACATGCCTTGAGTTTTTCCAGATTCAGCTTTTAAATAGAACCAGATAACTCCATATTTTAACATCCTCAAGATATGTAACCATTCTATGTCCACATAAAAACAAAGGCACTAATTTAGATGGAACCATATTCAATTGGCATCCAACTGTTTTCAGTGCATATCACATAAATGGAAGAAGATAATGCAGCATTACTCATCAAGAAGTGCACCCATGGATGAGTAACCTGAGAGAGAAGCAAGTTCTCAAATATTACTATGATGGAATACCTAGCATAAGTATCTACATTTTCGATCACCTTGAAGAATTCTGATGCTTTCAACGCATGGAACTCTACTTTATTCTTATACCTATAACTTCTCAAAATCTTTGGATCTTGCATTACAACGAATGCGTGTCTATAATCAGAGAACTCATAAGTAAACTGAATGAAGTAAGATTACCAACCCCTTTTCTCGAAGAACACTGGATAAAATACATTTCCATGTATAAGCCCCTAAAGTATACTAACTCAAATTCCGTGTGTTGTAAGTTGAAAACTGTATTTTGGTTAAGAATGTCTATACCGTTAATCAATACACCGTACCTTATTCTCAACTGATAAAGGTAAATGTTTAGAACACAATTTTCAAAATTTATATCTCACTTTATAAAATAAAGATACAGATATTCGATTTTAAAATCGGTGTATAATAATGGTAATTCAAAACCAAATATTTGCCGTAAGGCAAAACCCATGTGATATTCTCAAATATCACCAATTACAAAGAACTCTGATATTGAGAATCTAATCACCAAATTCTCAATATGCTACTCCCACCCAGCATCTATAATGTCATACAGATGTAAGAATCAAGTCTGATAAATATATACTCTGGAGTCAGAATCTGATTAGGAAAGCAATTTTCAATTAACACTGCACATGAAAACTTAAACATGAAAATATTTTAAGGGGGTGGCCGGATATTCCTAGTAATGCTTCTTCCACTATTCAGATTCATGACAGTAGTCGCAAATTCCCTTACCCTCACTGCAATCTTTCTATATTTCTTTACTTCTTACTTTCTGTACACCACACTTAGGCTAATTGGTTTTCTTCTTTCCCTACCATTTGGCATTAGCCTAAGGTTTGGAAGAAAACTATCTAATAAGCGTAATAGGTGTACTCTCCTAATACTAGGAGCCCTCACATCCTGAGAGAAGGTAAAGATAAAAGACAACCGAATAATCATATTCAATTTCTCCAGAACCCGTGGCCATCCACGAACTGAAACAAGTTTTTTTGAGTTCGTATGTAACTATAGAAGTAGACCTTTCCAAACAATATGGATCTCCGTAGTGATACGGAGTGTTTTGGAGAAAAGCAAAGGGAAAGTAGGAGTAGCAGAGATATATGCGACTTTTTCGTGAATCATGACAATCCAAAACCAGATGTAAAAAGGTTCGGTTAACTTGGTTCATGAGTTTTAGTTTAAGGTAGGTCATGATCACAAACTAAAGAGAGAGAAAAACACTCATCATGCACTCTAACCTAAATTAGATTGGTTAATCACTTTATCTAATCTGGATGACTCCCATTGTTTTCTTGAATTCTCCTTCAAACCCTAAAAGGAGAATTAGTCATGATAACCCGAGGAGTAAACTACTTATCAGTGGGAATCGGGACCCAACTATCATCGTGTGATTGATGGAAGCCACTCAAGTCATCACACTCCAGAAGGTATGCGCATGCCTAGCAAGTTTCCCTTATAGTTGAAACTCCCAATATGGTTTTTACCCCTAGAACCCAAGGACATTGACGCTTGCCAACAAATCAAGGGTCCTAGTCAAGTTCAACCCATCATTATCTTGATTGCATCGAATCCATCCACACTAGCCCTTGACGCTTGCCAACAAAGCAATGTGACTACCCCGATCAATCGTATCTCTTTGCAACAGATAAACATCACTCAGCTACCATACACTATGCCATGACGCTTGCCAACAAATATAGCACGAATACTAGATGCTACCTATCTAAAATGACGGAGGGCTACGGCTAGTTTTTGGCAAAAAACTTTTAACGTAATGAACATGATATCGTTGAAGGAACTCGGGCAGTTTTGAAAAGGAGTGGTTTAGGCTCCGCTTTTAAAACTGGTAATATGAACTTTTGCTTAAGAGCGTACTCCCCATGAAGGGATCAAGACTCTTTCATCGAATGAGGTGCATAATATTCCTAACCGAATAGCTCTATGCAAATCAAAAGAACTATGGTTTTGAAGAAAACCGAGTAGTTTTAAAATTGGTTCCGACAACATCATTTAAGTTTGTTTTCCTTGCATTAATCAAAATTAATGCAATCCCATCAATTAATCATATCATGCCAAAAAAGAAACGAAAATAGGTCGCACATATATATCGTCTGCATTCGCCACAGGGTCCCGGGTCTTCACCGTAAAATTACTTAACTTACGGCAAGGCGGGGACAGGACCAGCGCGGATGCAAAACATATATATCATCTAATATATATATATATATATATATATATATATATATATATATATATATATAATAAGCATTCGTCTCACGCATGATATCAGGTAACATCAAGAAGTATCACAGCAAAAATAAATACAATATGGAAATGCGGATAATCTAGGGAAAGTACATTTCAATAGAGCCAACTATGAAATGCAATTTTCCCGATCGTGTGGATAGCCCGTAGTATCGGATTCTAGACCCCTACAAGTGTGGCAAGCCATCCACCAGTCCCAGAAGCGAGGCAACCCCAATCAACAAAGTGAGTGGGTCACCCAGCACTTCCAAAATCCGGTGATTTGGACACCTCTCGGCCGGTCAATCCTATACCCCCTACGAGTGCGGCGAATAGCCTCCAATTCTATAGTAAGGCACCCCGGTCTCAACGCCATTAGATGGTGGCCCATTGCCCTCTAAAACTCGGCTACTCGAGCACTCCGCCGTGGGGTAATCCTAGTGCATATAATAAAAACCTGAATATACAACGGTGACTACGTCCGCAACCTAGACGCGCCCTAAAGAATAATATACAAGCCGCAGTGACAGCAGTCCATATGTCGGACGCTTGCCACGTAAAATGAATATACATTACATCACAGAGAATCACATCTAATACTACGTACAACGGGCTATCCATCGCGACAAATCCAATATAATCATAAGCAACAAGCAATATCTATCACAGAACATCAACTTGAATATTATGTTCATAAACCCATCTGATTGTACATATAGCAACCAGTCAGATTATACTACGCTATGATATTCACGGTCGCAGAAACAAGTGCATAGAAAACTACGAATTTAAAATTTCGATCGATTAAAACATTCCGCATTGGCCCCAAGTACAAACCAGTACACAAACAAATTTGGACCAAAACTAAATATTCCAAAATTCACATTTCCATAAACTGGAGCCCCAGAAAAACTTTGGGGCACTATAATCAAAAGTGGGCCGCAGATCAGCGGCCAAATGGCACATTTGGCGGCGGATTGGCGGTCGAATTTTGGGCTTTGGTGCCCAATTTTTTTTTCTTGGCTCTAGTTTTGCCTGCCCATTATTTTCATGCAACCTGAAATTTTTTTTGAACAACTTTGAAATTCGAACGGCAAGCAACATTTTGGAATTGTGAATCGGAAAAATTCCGTCGATCGAAACTCTAAATTAGTGTAAACAAGTCTAGCCTCTAGTCCAACTCTGATACCACTGTTAGGAACTTAAGCACACTAGCAAGCTAATTTTAGAAAATGGCAATATGGATTTCAAAAATTTCTAGTTTACTAAATTTCCAAAACCATGAATCGAACTAAAGAGGTAGAACTTGTAAACAAAAACCTAGTGAGCTATGCTAATCTAACTATGTTAACAATACTCACATTCTCAAGTTATCTTCAAGTCCAATGTGGTTGGACTTGAGCAAGCTTTCAAGAGCTCTGAATCGCGCTTGCAAATCGGTCTTCTTTCGCCGAAGATGATCCACCCGAGGGAAACTAGTCCAACCTCTAGCTTTACACAAAATAACCTAGCGAAGCAACTAAGGTTCACAACTTACTAAGAAATGAAGCTTAGGAATGCAGTTTGAGTGTTCTAGTATTTTTCCTTCTCTTTTCCTCTTTATTTCTCATCTCATGAAAGGGTAAGAGGAAGAAGATGAAGGAGGAGCCATTAGAGGAGAGAGAAACCAAAATGGTAGAATAAAGAACTCTCACAAATCAAGCATGCTCTCAAGTCTTTTGTTAAAACCATTTTACAATTTAAAATGCAACCATGCTTGAATAGTATAAGAAAATGAATTAACAATTCATTTGCCCATACCCTCCACCATTTCTCTCTTCTACCCCATTTCACAATTTCTTTAAAAAAAATCTAGAAATGAGGTGTCCTCTTTCTAGAAGTATTCTTGTATAAATATAAGAATTCATCCCCGCAAATACATGCCCGTATTCGTATCAAAATACGAATACCCAAGAGATAGAAAAATACAATGAACATAATATTAGAATATACATATCAAAATATATATATATAAATTATTAAATCAAAACTTGATTTAATAATCTGGCTTAATCCTAAACCGACTAGTATTATTATCTTCCCGATTAAAGTCCATGTGGCTAGCACACATACCTAATCGGAACCCTGCATGTATCAATATACGGCCACTACATCATTTTGCCTGAACCGAGAAAACCCTCTATATAGGACACTAAAGACTCGTCAATACGTTGGCAGTAGATTTAACCACAAGCACGTCAGCGGCACTAGCTGTACGTAACGGCTACCTAGGTATTGAGTGAAAGGAAGGCCGACGAGGAAACCCATTTGTACCCCTACTGAGCCTGTCTATTACAATCTCCGTACAGTTAGGTCTCTTCATCTAAGATAATCGCATACCGGGTCTAGAGGGTGGATAACGTTAGACCCCTACTAACCCGATAAATCATGCCGGTCTGAAGCTCATCACCCACTGGGAAACTACTGATACCACATCAGTAAATCTCATCCATCTTGGCCAAGGATTTCTGGTGATGGTTGACCCAACACAGCGCGACATCGACTCCCAATACCAGGAGAGACGAATCCTTGATGATTGTTCACTGCCTCTATATGGCTCGGGACTGTACCCAACTAAAACATGTTTGCATGACTCCTTTGAGCTGTAATAGGGTAGTAATCTAAGTACAGTGAGAACTCACACAAGACAAAATAAAATCTCAGGTCAAAGGACTAATCTGTACTCATGTCACAAGAGAACTTCCATCTGACGATAGATATAATACCATCTAAAAGTTCTCGGTGAGTCCGTCCGGTGTACTCACCTTCAGTGAGTATCTGTATAATATCTTAGGTGACTCAACACCAATGGCTTATGAAACTGGCCATCGCCCATCGACGGGGTCTCGAAAAGTATACACTAGTCTATTCCGGAGTATCGATACCCAGTCTCGATACTCTCTCGACTAGGGACATTTAAGGATGTGCTTATAGACCACCCAGCTCCCACGTATATGATTGCCATCATAATGGTGGTAGTCAAGCAATAATCATACGGGCTTTATCAAAACATATACACATAATGATAAAGACAAACTAGATAACATACTATCATCTCGAATAAGACTGTTCTACTTATATAGGTCATCGTTCAATTATCATAATCGCCTACCTGCAATTACAATAATTGCCTTGAGGGCACTATAACCAACAGTACTGTTGCAAAATTACTGGCATGGATATTTTGATTATTTTGTAAAAATTAATCCATTAGCAACGGCTCTTCTTTTTTCAACGGATAGTAATCGTTACTATTGTTTATTTGAAATGGCAACAGTAGCAACGATGTAATTATAAAGGCGATGATCGATGCTAAGTTATTAGCAATGGTTTGACCGTTAGAATTAAGCCTATTAGCAACACTAGAAACTGTTTCTAATAAGACACTTTGTAGTGGTGTCTCTCAAAACTCTAAATGATTTCTAAAAAGCCCCCCTACTTGCTAAAATGATCCTCTTTCTTTCATCCCGTTAGATATCTAGCAATGTGATGTCGCGGCTAGGGTTTTAAACCCCCAAACCCTTCTCCAACATCTAAAATCTCCAAGTTCGACGTCAAATCAAAATTAGGATTAGAGATCTGCTCTATTAAAACTCAACTCGCCACGAAAGCAGAATCTTCTTTCTCGACTTTCTCTTCACATACATTAGTGGAATGCAAATATGATCTGATTCTGTAACGACCGTTTACTATACCGTTTTTAAATAAATAAAAATTTATTCGTTAGAAATAGTTCATTTTGTAAAAAACGGATTTTGAAGATTATTTAGTAAATTTATGTTGTTTTAAAAAGAGAGATAAATTTGTTTAACAGATTCATTTAATTTGTATTAGAATTTAGTAAAAGAATTTATTTGTTTTTTGTTGTGTTTTAAAAATAATTAATAGAGAAATCAACATTTAATGTAGGAAATGAAATTATTTATTAAAACTAATTTATTTTTGGAAAATAATTGATTATGTTTTTTCAAAGAAGAATTTATTAAAGAAAATGGATTTTATTAGTGAGAAGAATTTTTGGAAAAGAGAAAGTATTTATTTAAAATTTATTGTTGATAGAAATGATTTTTTAATTGAATTTTATTAGAAGAAGAATTTTAGAGGAAAGAAAATTATCCTAAATTTTAGTGAAAATGTTTTTAAAATAGACAGGAATAATTTTTGTGAATTTTTAGAAACTTGTTTTGAATTTTTTTGGATTTAAAAATTGTTTTAAAGATTTAAACAATTTTTAAACTGTTTTCTTAAAAAGAAAAAAGAAAAACAAGCGGGCGACATGGACGAATCTAGAGCGTTGATCGTGCGATCTGACGGCCCAGAAGCAGTGATGCCGGCTTCTGATCAAGCGGGTGACATGGACGCATCATGGCCATTGCTTCTAGCTCCAACGGTCAAGATTAATGCTAGCTCTCTATTTATAAGAACCTCTGGAAATTTAGGTTTAGAGCTGTAAAAAAATACTCCTAAATTCACAAAAAGAAATTCCTGAGACCTCCCAGCCATTCTGGAAATTAAGGTTTAGCTCTCTATTTATAAGCATCATGGCCTTTTGGAGGAATTTAGAGTCTCGGTCTTCGGGAAAAAAACTTGGCAAGTCTGTTTCTACACCGATTTGCACACGAAATAAGTCTCCTTCTTCCTTACCTCGATCTCTCGGTGGTAAAAATCCCCTATCATATAGCTTTTTTAGATCTTAGAACCGTATTGCATGATCACCTCATTGAAACGGATTATCGAATGGCGGTTTAATTTATAGTATTTTATTGCTAATGACACAGATATCGTGAAATTAGGGTTAGGGTAAGACTCCCTCTCTCAATCGCACACTCATCACCACTTTTGCGTACCTTGAACGCTGTAGCACTGCCACAGCCTCCTCTGCGTGTTCCCCTTTCTGCATTCCAAATATTTTTCGATCAAACTATGTACACATACATGCCTGATACATCGATGTTGGCATGAAACTGTTTTCCGGAAATACAAACGGTCGCCAGTAAAATACATGTAACTTCCTACGTTATCCAAATTCTTTAAAATTTGAGTTGTGATATAACTACAGGGAATTTCCTATAACTTTTATGTTTAACGTTTTATCTAAATCTGATCTTAAGACCATGTTATCTGCAGTTTATTTTCCTTGCGTGTTTCTGGTATGCTGGCTGGAAATCCATGAAACTATCGCATAAAATAATTCTATAAGAATATTATACACCCTGTTGTGCAAAACCGTCTTTAGGAAAACTCTGTAGACTTACTGATATATCTCCTATAATTTTAAGAAGACCCAATCATTTACTTAAGGCCGCGAATTATTGGTGTCACCGACCAGTGGGCTCTCTGAAACTACAGGGACAGCAATAAGGAGAGCCGACCGTTTCCTCCATAGCTCCCGCCCGGGGACACCAAAAACAATTGACTTCTATGTCAACTCTCATGTACATAGAAATATCCACAATCTCTCACTTGGACCCTACACCAAAATATGACATCCGGTGATGGAGCTCCTTTTCGGGCATCCGTCAGATGTTCTCTTCCGTTAATCTCGAGATGAACTGGATTGATTGTCCTTCGTTGTGTGTGGGTCTCAATGAATTTTGAGAGGACAAAGTGGGATGAGGAGGCTGTCGCCGTGTACCTGCAAAGAAGTCCCGAGGTGGTTTGGTACCACCGAGGACTCTCCGACGCTCAAGTCAGTGACAAGATCCGAGCAGAGTAACAGCGTAAGGTGTAAAGAATGGCTTACCTGACCCCTCTGTAATGGGGGTTTATATAGTGGTGGTGGCACGTAGCGGCAGGCACGAGAATCTCGCCGGCAGTTACGCTCCCGACGTCACACCCGCGCAGAGAGCGGATCGCCCATTAATGAGGATCGTGAGGGCGTGGAACGTGGGATGTTGTTGACGCAGAATCTGCGCATGGCGAGATTCGCGGAGCGGCGGTTACGCCTATGAGTGGTGGATTTGGTCGGAGGGATGAGGAAGACGACCTCGGCTGAGGGCTCGTGGACGAGCGAGGAGGCCGAGGAGTCTTTGTCCTGTGGCAGCTCGGGCGAGCTGAAGGGCCGAGGAGGCTAATTTGCAGGGGGCCCCGAGGAGGGCCAGTTTGCGCTTGCAGGTCGGGCACAGGGGACCTGGTCAGCCCCTGTGGGCCCTTTCTTCTGAATCTTGGGACACGTCATCTGCCATGTGTCCTGATCTTAGAGGTTGCCAATATCGAGTGTCATCATTAGCCCCCCACTCTTGCCCCGTCCAGCTAGCGGGTCGGGTCAGGAGTGGACTGCCCCCCCCGAGGTGAGCTCCTTCTCAGGGTTACGCCGAGATGAGTCCTCGAGTCGTCGGTTGTCTTTTCTGCTAGCGAATCGAGGCGAGATCTTTGCATTTAAGGAGGGTGCGCCGCTTCGTGCACTCTGCAGTCGAAGCGATGGTCCACGTGTCGAGCGCCAACTGGCTGATGTGACGTGCGCAGGTCTGCGGCGTTTGACGGGACGCGGCCAATCGCCGGGCTGCCACGTGGAGCGATCGGAGCCGCTGGGCGCAAGGAGCCGTTTCGTCGGGTGTAACAACCCTAATTTTTCCTATACACTTTTCTATACAATTTTTTTTAAAATTTTAAAAAAAATCTATAAAGGAATATTTTACTCTGAGCACAAGATATATATAATTAATTATTTTGTTTTTAAATAATTTCATTTTTAGTGTACATTAAATTGTTTTAAAATTTAAAGTGTACTTTGAAATTTAATGCTGCTGATATCAATTTAAGTATCTAATTCCTTACAATAATTACAAGAAAGAGTTTGTAGCTCATTGGTAATACCTTGTACTGCTGAACCAAGCCACCGGAGTTCAAATCTCATGCCCCACATTATTTTTGTATTTATTATTATTTTTTTCTGGAAGTCAACGGTAAAAAGGCCATAACTCCCAAAATATGTACTGGACAACAAAAAGTAAAAATACCAAGTTGTTCCTCAGGAAAACCCCCGGCCATTGGACCCTTGACTCGGCCCGACTCGGTGCCACCGGCCGGCGACTCTGCCGACTCGGTCCGGCGCCGCCGGCCGGACTTGGCCGGACGGCCGAGTTACCAACTGAGAAAAGTTGGCATTTGACTTGGTCACCCTCTTGCACACTTATTATACCTGGATCGGTTTTAATTTGGCCAATAAATCCCTTTTACTCCTAAGTTTAATGATTTTTAATGAATTTTTAATGTTTTTATATTTTTTTAAATATTTTTTAATCCAAACCCTAACCCTAACCTAGCCCAATATAAAGACCCCTATCCTCTACCTTTTCCCCTCATAACTCTAAGTCCACTCTCTCAAATTCTCGAGAACTCAATACGAAGAGTGAGAAGCGAAGCGCTGCCGAAATCGACGACGGATTCCGGCGACCGGATCAGAACCTTCGCGACGTTTTCGACGAATCGACAACCACCACATCCCTTAGCTTCCTTAGCTTGTCCAAACTGTAAGTCCCACCTTCTTCTATCTCTCTTTTCTTTAAAGTAAAAATACGAATTTTTGGAACCCGACGGAAATCGGACAAACCGATTTCCGATTCGGTTTTTCTATAAATTTCCACTTGTCACCTAATACATACTATCTACCCATATTCATGTTGACAATTAATTACCCATAAACCAATTTAATCAAACTTTTTCACATGAAATGATAAGTTCTTTGCAAAACCGTACTCTTTTCATAAAAATACCATGAAGTTCATTTTTCTTAGTTTAATTAATTCCCTCACTCCTAAATAGGTTTATCTTGATCACTAAACTTGTAAAATCCAATTTGAATGAAAATTCACACATAAAATGATAACGTTTTCGAATACCATATTCTTCCGCTATAATACCTTTAAGTTTAACATAGCATGTTTTACCTTTAAACTTCACCAAAACTTAATATAAGTCACGGGGTAATGACCTACCCCTACACACACTCAATATAACCCTAATTGATAAATATCAAAAAAATACAGAATACGGAATTACAGGACTTTTCACTAAAATACCATAATCTTTATAACCTTTATTTAAAGCTTTAAGTTGTAAACTTTTCTAGATAAAATCTTTTAATAAAATGAAAACACGATTGGTCATGGACATCGATCGTTTATCTAAACTGTCTTGTGGTGCCTAGGCAAGTGTGTCTAAGACTAGTGGTTTTTAATTAGGCCCACGACTGTGGTTCCTTCCCACTTACCTGGCACTTACCTGGCCGCAATTGACGGTGAAGAGGCGATTTGAGGCTTCTAATGACTCATCGTTTGGACCTTAGAAATAGGCTAGTTGGTTTAGGAAACCCTAATAACTAAAATACGGGAAACTGTACTCTTTTGCAAATAAATACCCCATATTTATAAAACCGTTTTCCCAAATGAAAAGTATTTGTTAAACCTAAGCAAAGCGCCGCTACAACCCACTTTTGGGGAACCTGTTAGGGATAGTACGGTTCATCGTGCACCCGCAGGCTAGTAGTGCGAGATTCAGACCTCCGTAAGGAGCATTCGGTCTCGAAAGGTTCAAAATACGATATTTAGGGAAGATGAGATTTTTCTAAATAAAATATTTATATAAAATTATTCATGTGTTAATATATATATAATTATCATTTAAACACTTATTTTATCATAATATAAAGTTTCCAATTTTTCTAAAAATTACAAGATTAAAAGTTACACTAAAATACCATAAATTTCAGATAAGATAATTAATACTTTTATTAGGATATATTCACTAGAATAACACAAATAAAATTCATATTCATTATAACAATAAAGACGATTATTAAATACTTGAGGTGTATTTTGAAAAATATACAAAAGTACTTTTTACATAAAACCCCCTCAAGTTTCACAAATTACAATAAGGCCCCTAGATAATATTGAACTTCAAATTCTCTTTCTATTAGTCTGACTCGGGTTAGAGTCTGACTATTCCTGACTCGAATATGATTCAAGTCAATCTTTATTCTTTTATATTCCAACACACTTTGAATACATGAAACCCTGAATCCAGTTAACAATATATTCTTTTTGACTGAATCAAACCATGGATATTCATCCATTATCCTGATATTCCATTTACCTGATTATACAGTTACAACATGCTTACTGATATCATGGTTTTGGTCAGTCATCCAACTTACATAATCCAACACTACAATACTGTTAAAACACTACGGGGTTTAAGGGGTAGATTGGTACGGAAGGTGTTAAAGGTGGCACGAGGTGGTCAGATTAAGACACCTAACCTGAATCCTATTGCTGTTGTACCGTGACATAACGATTCCTTGTACTTTCCTTTTGCCCTGATCTCTAGCATATAGAGATCCCCCTCGTATACACTGGTATCCTTCTGTACCAAGCTACAAACAACAGCGTTACACAATATTCCATAATATTCAACAATATAATACTTTAGAAAATACTGTTACTCTGTCATTCTCATTCTTCTATTCTTTGGGACTTACCGAGCGACCTGTTCGCTGACGACATTCTATCTCTTTCTTCTTTGAATGTCGTCAGGTGCGTTGGACCAAGCTGAGATTGAGCCCACCGGTGAGGATTTGGAGCAGTTCCAGGCAGACCCAGAGCTCTAAATAATTGTACCTTGTTCTTTCCAGTTTATTTCATTTCCTGTTATGCCACTGTTTAGGCATTGCTTTTCATTCCAGTTGTATTTTCTTTTCCTGCATTGTAAAAAGAATGTTATTAATAAAAGTTGCTGTTATTTCTATATTATTCGTCTCTTGTGATTTATTTTATATTGCTTAATTACGCTTAGCGTATATACTTCTGAGTATATACGTAGCGGGCCTCGTCGCGTCCACTTCGCCGTACACTGGGAAGCGGGGCGTGACAGGTTTTGTTGGCGGCCCATGCAGGTCAGAGCTGTATGAATCCCTATCATGCAGTTCTGGTCTGCGTGAACAACCTAAGCAATATAATACAAGAACCAGCAACTAAAACATTCTTTACAATCATATTTCTTGAATCCCATCATTTCTTATTCTTTGAATCATATACCTTGAATCTGTCCTAACCCAAAATTCCTTCACCTCTCTTACAATTTTACCAAAACCTTCGCATCCTTTCATTCCTTCACACATTCTTCACATTTCTAAAACCCTTGCACCACCTTGTTATTTTTCACATACTGTCAGTACACCAGCACCGAACTTTCCTTGGAATTGTTACACTTTCCTTTTACAAATTTCGAGAACGAAATTTTTTTTAAGGAGAGCAGAATGTAACAACCCTAATTTTTCCTATACACTTTTCTATACAATTTTTTTTTTAAATTTTAAAAAAATCCATAAAGGAGTATTTTACTCTGAGCACAAGATATATATAATTAATTATTTTGTTTTTAAATAATTTCATTTTTAGTGTATATTAAATTGTTTTAAAATTTAAAGTGTACTTTGATATTTAATGCTGCTGATATCAATTTAAGTATCTAATTCCTTACAATAATTACAAGAAGGAGCTTGTAGCTCATTGGTAATACCTTGCACTGTTGAACCAAGCCACCGGAGTTCAAATCCCATGCCCCACATTATTTTTGTATTTATTTTTTTTTTATTTTTTATTTTAGAAGTCAACGGTAAAAAGGCCATAACTCTCAAAATATGTACTGGACAACAAAAAGTAAAAATACCAAGTTGTTCCTCAGGAAAACCCCTGGCCATTGGACCCTTGACTCGGCCCGACTCGGCGCCGCCGGCCGGCGACTCGGCCGACTCGGTCAGGCGCCGCCGGCCGGACTTGGCCGGACGGCCGAGTTACCAACTGAGAAAAGTTGGCTCTTGACTTGGTCAACCCTCTTGCACACTTATTATACCTGGATCGGTTTTGATTTGGCCAATAAATTCCTTTTACTCCTAGGTTTAATGATTTTTAATGAATTTTTAATGTTTTTTATATTTTTTAAAATATTTTTTTAATCCAAACCCTAACCCTAGCCTAGCCCTATATAAAGACCCCTATCCTCTACCTTTTCCCCTCACAACTCTAAGTCCACTCTCTCAAATTCTCGAGAACTCGGTACGAAGAGCGAGAAGCGAAGCGCTGCCGAAATCGACGACGGATTCCGGCGACCGGGTCAGAACCTTCGCGACGTTTTCGACGAAACAACAACCACCACATCCCTTAGCTTCCTTAGCTTGTCCAAACCGTAAGTCCCACCTTCTTCTATCTCTCTTTTCTTTAAAGTAAAAATACGACTTTTTGAAACCCGACGGAAATCGGACAAACCGATTTCCGATTCGGTTTTTCTATAAATTTCCACTTGTCACCTAATACATACTATCTACCCATATTCATGTTGACTATTAATCACCCATAAACCAATTTAATCAAACTTTTTCACATGAAATGATAAGTTCTTTGCAAAAACGTACTCTTTTCATAAAAATACCATGAAGTTCATTTTTCTTAGTTTAATTAATTCCCTCACTCCTAAATAGGTTTATCTTGATCACTAAACTTGTAAAATCCAATTTGAATGAAATTTCACACATAAAATGATAACGTTTTCGAATACCGTATTCTTGCGCTATAATACCTTTAAGTTTAACATAGTATATTTTACCTTTAAACTTCACCAAAACTTAATATAAGTCACGGGGTAATGACCTACCCCTACACACACTCAATATAACCCTAATTGATAAATATCAAAAAACTACAGAATACGGAATTACATGATTTTTCACTAAAATACCATAATCTTTATAACCTTTCACTAGTAAAATAGGGGGTTGCCCCTACGGATGGAAATATCCGCAGGGGCATATTTAACTTGGCCCTACGGATTAATCCGTAGGGCTAAAAGCTTGCCCCTACGGGCACTGACGTCCAAGAATAAAAATATTAATTCTTAATTTGGTGTTTGCCCCTACGGAGGCGCAAACAAAGGACCTACGGGTATATCCGTAGGGGAAAGTAAATATCGTTTTAAAATAAAGCCAGATCGAAAAGCCTATGCTCATTTTCTCTCTCTCCCTCAAACGCGCGCGAAAAACCCCAAATCGCCACCGTCGCGTCGCCACCATCGTTGGGCAGAGTCGCCACCGTCGTCGCCACCGCCGGTTTCGTCGTCGCCACCGCCGGTTTCTTCGCCAATTCGCCACCGTCGTCGCTCCAGCGCACCCGTTCAGGTATAAATCTCGAGGTAAATTAAAGCATTTTTGGATTATTCATGGCTGGGTCTGGGTTGCGCGCGCGAGAGTTGGGTTTGGGCAGGGGCGCGGTGGCGGTCGGGGTCGGGGTCGGGGTCGGGGTAGGGTTAGGGTTGGGGTTCGGCTGCTGCTGGGGTGGGGCTGGGGTTAGGGTTACTGTGGGGCTGGGGTTAGGGTTACTGTGGGGCTGGGGTAGGGTTACGGTGGGCTGGGGTTAGGGTTGGGGCTGGGGTTAGGGTTACTGTGGGGCTGGGGTTAGGGTTACTGTGGGGCTGGGGTAGGGTTACGGTGGGCTGGGGTTAGGGTTGGGGCTGGGGTTAGGGTTACTGTGGGGCTGGGGTTAGGGTTATGAGAGGCATGTCAGCATATTTATGTGTAATAATTGAGAGGATCAAGCTAAGTTCTATGCAAGCAGTCCCTCAGAATACATAGATAGCTAGCCTTACATTTTAAATTAACATATTCCATAGTTGTCTTAATGGTAAGGCAGATACTCATATTGTGTAAGAGCTCACATTAATACAACCATAGGGAGCTGACAGATTATACATCTCATGTGGCATTAAAATCTATAAATGGACATACGAGATAATGCAAAGAAAGAGCAATAGATCAAGACTCAATCAACTTTCCTATGCTTTATGATTTCAGCGGATAGCTCAAGTTTAGTTTCAACTTTATATTCTTATTTTTCTCTCTTTTTTCTTTAGTGCTTCTTCCTCCATTTCTTTGAAGAGTCTCTCACAGCGAAATACACTCCAATTGCTGTTGAAGATTTTAGAATGTATCCAGAATTTAAGAAAAAAATGTTGTGCCCCTTATGCTTCTGTTATTCAACTCCTTCCATACACTCTGGACTTCTCAAATTTAAAAACTATTAGAAGTGTACTTGTTTATCATACATTGAACACACCATGCATGCTATTTCCATGACACATGGCAGATGAGGTGTCTCATAACTCAATATTAGCGATTTCCATGATCACGACACGTGGCAGATGAGGTGTCTCATAACGCTTTATGATATCAGTATCCTATATTTATAGTTTTAATTGTTGATTGTTATAGATGTATACCATTGCAATAATAGTTTTTGGTTGATGAATGCTATTGCAATGTAGGATGATCAGTTCTATCAATCTTGATCTCAATGGTTTAAAATCATGTTACACATACAACACGAATGCACAACAAACGCATAATTAGAGAGCGACTCGAGATATTCGGGTTAAAACCAATATATGATACTCGATGATGATATGAAACCTTCATATTCCCATCGATACCCGTATATGAAACTAAAAGCGCCACTTAGTCCCCGTCTATCGGTTAACATACGTGCGATACTCGTCGTGACCTAGAACTATACGAAGGTTGTTAAATATCGGACAGTATAGCTCGATACTAACAACCGTCGTATAGTCTACGCGACGAGAAAATTCAATCGTATGGTAACCCATAGATTTGTCCCGTGTGGACAAGTTAAGAATGTATAAAGCAAACGCCTTCATTCACTTGTGTTTTCATCCGTTTCGAGATATTTCGTCGGTACCTTTCCGCTGGTTCTCCGTGTACAAAGATAGATTAGATGTTCATTTCAACGTTGTTTCATAGCTTTGAAATGATTATCTATTCTATTACAGTGTACTCGGAGAACAGCGAGGAGGTGCTGCCGAAATTTACTCGAAACGGTTGAAAGCACAAGTGATGGGCGTTCGCTCTATACATTCTTAATGGGATAGAAGCCTACCCCCGACAGCCGGAACACATACATACAAACGCATAATTAGAGAGCGATTCGAGATGTTCGGGTTAAAACCAATATATGATACTCGATGATAATATGAAACCTTCATATTCCCATCGATACCCATATATGAAACTAAAAGCGCCACTTAGTCTCCGTCTATCGGTTAACATACGTGCGATGCTCGTCGTGACCTAGAACTATACGAAGGTTGTTAAATATCGGACAGTATAGCTCGATACTAACAACCGTCGTATAGTCTACGCGACGAGAAAATTCAATCGTATGGTAACCCATAGATTTGTCCCGTGTGGACAAGTTAAGAATGTATAAAGCAAACGCCTTCATTCACTTGTGTTTTCATCCGTTTCGAGATATTTCGTCGGTATCTTTCCGCTGGTTCTCCGTGTACAAAGATAGATTAGATGTTCATTTCAACGTTGTTTCACAGCTTTGAAATGATTATCTATTCTATTACAGTGTACTCGGAGAACAGCGGGGAGGTGCTGCCGAAATTTACTCGAAACGGTTGAAAGCACAAGTGATGGGCGTTCGCTCTATACATTCTTAATAGGATAGAAGCCTACCCCCAACAGCCGGAACACATACATACAAACGCATAATCAGAGAGCGATTCGAGATGTTCGGGTTAAAACCAATATATGATAATATGAAACCTTCATATTCCCACCGATACCCATATATGAAACTAAAAGCGCCACTTAGTCCCCGTCTATCGGTCAACATAACGTGCGATAATTTATTCTTTTCAACGACAAACGCACACACAAAGCATATACATGGATTTTCTCCTTTGTCAGTAACTATCTCGTTCTTATATTTCTCAATATAGTCAGCATAACCTACAATTTATATGTTATTCAGTCTAACATGGCCCATGAGTACGTCAGAGTTAAGGACTGGATGTATGTGGATTGGAAACAACGTATGCAACCTAAGTTTGTCGCAGGAGTTGCTGCTTTCCTTGAATTTGCACGAGCACATAATAAGATCATAATAGAGAAGATTCTCTGTCCGTGCGATAGATGTGGCAATAAGTACTGGCAGAAGGTAGAATTGGCAGAGCTTCATATTGTAAAACATGGGTTTACTAGACTTTATTCAACTTGGAAATATCACGGGGAAGGAGAAGAATGCAGTACTGCGGTAGAAGAAGGAGAACACGATAATGCGGCAGGAGAAGAAGAAGAATTCGGTAATACGGCAGGATACGGAAATTTATTTCCATCAGAAGAAATGGAGGATATGGTAGAGGCTGCCCTAGGTGAATCTATTCGTACCGAAGATGACATTCCTTCCGGTCAAGGACCGCGTGCGGATAAATATGAAAATTTCATGAATGATGCTAGGAAACCAATTTATGAGAATGCGAAGTATTCCACCCTCTCATGGTTCGTCCAACTTTTCCAAATTAAGTGCCTAAATGGATGGAGCAACAAGTCATTCACAATGCTTCTTTCGTTCTTGAAAGATTCTATGCCTCCGGGAAATAATGTGCCCGAAAGCTGGTACGAAGCCCAGAAAATGATGTCTGATTTGGGTCTAAAGTGCGAGAAGATTCAAGCATGTCCTAAAAATTGCGTGTTGTACCGGAAAGAGAATTCAGATTTGAAAGAGTGTCCAACATGCGGAGAGGCCAGGTATAAGCCGAAAGATTCTGATAAGAAGCCTGATATACCTGTGAAGATAGCACGATATTTTCCCATAACACAGAGGCTACAGAGGCTATTCAGGTGCAAGAAAACAGCCGAGGCAATGATTTGGCATCACCGTGCTCCTCCAAGAGAAAATGGAAAAATGAGCCATCCAAGAGATTCACCGGCATGGAAGGATTTCGATAGGAGGCACGCAATATTCAGTAGCGATCCTCGCAATGTCCGGCTCGGACTGGCTGCCGATGGCTTCTGCCCATTCAACTATATGGCTGGAAGTCACAGTACATGGCCCGTTATAATGATGATTTATAATCTGTCGCCTTGGTTGGCTATGGACCAATCATACTTTATGATGCCTCTTCTTATCGACGGACCAAACTCACCGGGGAACAATATCGACGTCTATCTCCGACCTCTGATTGAGGAGCTGAAAACTTTGTTCATTGATGGTGTAGAGACATATGATTCAAACACAAATACAACCTTCATACTGCGTGCGGCTTTAATGTGGACAATTAAGGACTTTCCTGCGTATGGAATGCTTTCAGGTTGGTCCGTACATGGTCACAAAGCATGTCCTCATTGCCATGAACACACAACATCAAAATTTTTGAATTTTAGCAGGAAGGTTTGTTATTGCGGCCATCGACGTTTTCTGCCTCCAGACCACCCCTATAGGTTAGACACGGTTCACTTTGATGGTCATCAGGAGCTTCTTGGGCCTCCATCCCCATTGTCCGGAGAGGACGTGACTGCTAAATGGGATGGTTACAATAACGTGACCTTCGGGATGGATCCGACGAGACAGGTCAAACCACAATATTGGAACAAGTTAAGCATTTTCTTCGAGCTTCCGTACTGGTCTACAAATTTAGTGCGTCATTGTCTGGACGTCATGCATATAGAGAAGGGAGTATCAGAGCACATACTTAACTTGCTTCTGTGTAAAGACGAGAAATCGAAAGACAACATGAATGCCCGGATGGATCTACAAGAGTGGGGAATAAGAAGTGAACTGCACCCTAAACCGGTAGCGGGTAAACCGGGCAAGTTTGTACTTCCCAATGCCGCTTATCATATGTCACAACCGGAGAAGAAAAGATTCCTGCAGGTGTTGCATGATTTGAAAGTCCCCACAGGTTTCTCAGGATCATTCAGCAAGAAAATAAAAATTGTGAAGGGCAAGATCGATGGGCTGAAAAGTCATGACCACCATGTTATCGTGGAGCACCTTCTTCCATTAGCCCTCAGGACTTCTCTCCCCGACTCGGTTGGTCTAGTAATCAACGACCTATGTTGTTTTTTCAGGGAGTTGTGTGCTAAAACGCTGGAGGTTGCGACGCTGGATAAACTAGAAAATTCTATTGCGTTGATACTTTGCAAGTTTGAGCGTATTTTCCCACCGTCATTCTTCGATATCATAATACACTTGACGGTTCATCTTGCAACTGAGGCGAAATTAGCCGGACCGGTACAATATCGATGGATGTATCCCGTCGAGAGGTACGTGTAATTTTTCGTTTCGCGCAATTTATAAATTTATCTTTGTCATGTATGCCCGTGTTTATTTATTCAACATATTCTCATTAGGTACCTTTACACTCTTAAGAAGTATATACGCAATAAAAATCGACCAGAGGGTTCTATCATGCAAGGTTATCTTCTTGATGAAGCAACCACATTTTGTTCCCGCTATCTGGACGAGAACATTGAGACAAGGCTTAACCGACCACGAAGAATTCAAGACGGGCCATATGGTAAAGCCGAGTATAAGAGGGTAGACACTATGTTTATCAACAAGATATACCGGTTTATCTTGCTTAATTGCGTATGTCTTGAACAAATTAGAGAGTAAGTTCTTTTGGATTAATTGTTATATCTGTGTTTGTGTGTGTATGAAATGACATAATATTAATATCACAATTATTTGTCGAAAACAGAACTCATTTTAACGAGGTACGTGAGGGGCATCCTGATTGGAACGAAGAGCGTTTGGAAAAATACCATCAGGATAATTTTTGTGATTGGGTCACAGAGCATGTAAGTTATTCGAATTACATTTTATTGCTATCAGTTTTAATCTAAACTTATATCGTTATGTATTTATCGTAAAATTTGTTTTGTTAGATCCACGATCCGAACTTGTCTGCATCATTTGAGAGTGATTCAAGATGTTTAGCTCAATTTCCTAGTATGGAGGTTGCACATTACAAAGGATTTGGTGTCCTTGGATACAAATTCGAAGTTAAGGACATAGAAACATCTAGAATCACTCAGAATAGTGGGATTGCGACGGTAGGATCGGAAGGTGTGATTTACTATGGGTACTTAAATTGTATACTCGGCATCCACTATCCCGGACGATCAGAACCCTTTTATATATTCCACTGTACTTGGTACGATCTGCGAACCGATACAGACAGGTGGAGAAGCAGTCTTGGGACTTGGAAAGATGAATATGGATTGACCAGTGTGAACACACTTCGATTTTACGGTCAGGACGATCCGTTTATCTTTCCGAACCAAGCGTTCCAAGTATACTACTCACAGTGTTTGAAGCATCCGGGGTGGAGTGTTGTATGCCGATGGAAACCTAGAGATGTCTACGATGTCCCAGAATACGAGGACAGCGATGAGGACGAAGAAGAGAGAAGGCTTAAAGTGCTCCGACCGTCTGTTTCGAAGGACGGGTTGTCTTCGACCGATCATGAAGTTACGTGGGTTAGAAATGTCATCGACGATGAAATCCAAGTAGATATATATGATGCGCCCACGAAACGAAAAAGGTTATCAGTAATGTTATATTATTAATTCACATTTTACGCTCTAGATCATATATAGTCAATACTTTTAATGATTGTCTAATGCGTCCACGAACCGTTTATCTAGATTTGATGACGATGTCGGGAGCAGCGAGGGGCGGCAGGAGCTCCAGCCGCGGCAGAGGCAGAGACAGAGGCAGAGCGGTTCTGCCGCCCGGAGAGCTCCGTAGGGAGCTTCAGAGGGCCGGTCTTGCACCCAGATCGGAGACCCCTTCGGATGCCTCCTTCCGTGTGGATTTTGCCACACCTCCAGGTATACTGCACGCATATCCATTTTCAATGTAATATTACAGATATTCATGCATGTTTATGTCAAAATTACTTATAAAATCTATTTTTAATTGTCTAGTTGTTGGTCCTGCGTCCACATCTGGGACAGAGGCCACCCCCGCTCCTCCAGGTATGTTTATATATCATATAGTGTATGTATATTGATTTAGAATGCTATATCATAAATATACACATTCCTATTGCTCTTACTTAGCAATTTTTATTATTGTCTAGCTGTAGGTGGTGACACCACCGCACCTGCGGGTATGTTTATATGTCCTATAGTGCATGCATGTTGATTTAGAACGTTATATTATTGATCTACACATTCTTTTTGCAATTACTTATAAAATCTATTTTTAATTGTCTAGTTGTTGGTCCTGCGTCCACATCTGGGACAGAGGCCACCCCCGCTCCTCCAGGTATGTTTATATATCATATAGTGTATGTATATTGATTTAGAATGCTATATCATAAATATACACATTCCTTTTGCTCTTACTTAGCAATTTTTATTATTGTCTAGCTGTAGGTGGTGACACCATCGCACCTGCGGGTATGTTTATATGTCCTATAGTTCATGCATATTGATTTAGAACGTTATATTATTGATCTACACATTCTTTTTGCAATTACTTATAAAATCTATTTTTAATTGTCTAATTATAGGTGGTGCGTCCACACCTTCCACAGGGGCCACTCCTGCCGCTTCCGTACCCTCCGCATCGTCTGCAGGTTAGTATGAATAAATTTAAAATATTTATTTATTTTACATATGCTATATAGAATAAATATGAACTTCATGGAGATTTAGCGTCGATGTTTATTTTATAGTTGGAGGGGATGCGTCCGGGTCCGGGACCCCGGTTGTTCCTCACCGGAGGAACTATCATCCCGCTCGTGCTGCTGCTCGGGCCCAGGCTCGTGCGCTAATCACCGGAGGTATATATCACACTTGAATTTTTGTTTAACCTTGATTTCTTAATACAACTTTGTCTTATTATTGATTGTCTTGATATTTCGTGCAGACGCAGGGCCTCTCCATCCCCAGAGGGGGACTCGAGGCCCGAATCAGTCCCATAGGCTGAGGCCTGATAGAGCTAGGGGGAAGGCAGCATTCCCCCTATTTTTTACCCTTGACTATCGCTATACCGGTCCTCATGCCGAGAGGTTCGGCCGGTATTTGGGGGACGAGAGCCGGATCGTGAAGAACTATCCACTTCACGTTGAGTGGGGCGAGCAGCACCAGCGCTCATTCGCCCTCTTCTTTGATCAGGCTCGGGTATGTATTAATATATATTTTCATTTGATCTATCCAATATATTTATTATTAATACTTGCAATCTAATAACAATGTTTTTTTTTGTATTTTCAGTTGGATTACGATTTTCAGCCTGTAGCCGACCCTGATCACTCGGGGAGGGTGCTCGACCTTCATGCTCTGTACAATGGCCTGATGAAGAACATGCAGGCCAAGGTCCGATACAACAGGAATGAGCTGAAGGCCGACTGCTACTCCCTGTGGATAGCGACCCCCGAGGCAGAGAGAGCGGCCCTCCTATCTACTCCGGCGTTTGCGAGAGTCGACGTAGAGACATGGCCTCTATTGTGCGCTTATTTCGACTCCGAACGCAAACAAGTATGTATTTTAAATTTAATTCATTATTTATGATATAATTTATTTCTTTGTGTTTCTTAATTAGAAAACTAAATGTTAATGCGTTGTGCAGAAACAGGCCGCTCAGAATATGGAGAACAGGAAGTCGGCGAAGAGGGGTCGCCCCACTTACACAGGTGGCTCGAGGAACATTACTCGAGCCATGGAGTTATCGGTAAATTAAGAGTTATTCTCTAATATTCTGCAATATTAAGAGTTATTCTCTAATATTTCTAATATTAAGAGTTACTTTCTAATATTGCAGACATCTCGGACCGTGGCGTCAAGTGGTACACCGAGCGTGCTGTCCGCATATCTTGCCGTCCACGGCACCTCGACAGATCCCGCCACGGGCGAGCTTCGATGTCCCGACGTCGCTACCCAGGAGTACTGCGTAAGTGTTAATATTTTTTCTACCCAAATTTGAAATTTTAGTTTTGGAAGGTTCAAGTTTAAATTTTATACTTATACTTTACTGCTTAATGTGGGTGTAGGAGCGGGTGGTTGAGCAGGCCCAGGCCTCGGGGATCGATTTTACCGGACAGAACGATCCGAGGCTGCTGACCCTAGTTCTGGACGCCGCACACGGAGGGCACCACGGACGTTGGGAGAGAGGCCGGGGATTGGGCCCTAGCAGGGCCCATATGAGGTTGGACTCCACCCCGGCGGTTACTTCCTCCGTCTCCAGTGACCGGCATGTCCATCAGGAACTGGATAGCTTGAGGGCCACCGTTTAGGAGTTGAAGGAGATGCTGGTATGTATACTACTTTATAGTAAAATATCATTTCATATTATATACATATCAACATATCCATAATTAGTACGTAGCTTGAGCTTATTTGGTTTTAGACTTAAGTCTGATTAATCGTACATACATATGTAATTAAAATAAACAACGCTTTTCCAAACTAGATATCCAAACAGGGTTTCGAAATAACTTAATAATGAAACGAATTCGAATAATACACAGTTCTTACACGCTTCTTACACACGTTATGTCCAGACGCGACAGGGTAGATCGGCCGAGCCTCCACATGCATCTCCTTCGGCTGCGGCTGCGCAAGCTACTACATCGGCTGCGGTTCCGCAGACAGCTCCTGTAGCTCCACCGCCCACTCAGACTCCCGCAGCCGCGGCTCCGCAAGCGACTACCTCGACGGCGGCTGCGCAGACCACATCGCCAGCTCCACATGCCGCTCAGACTCCCTTATATGTAGCATTGCAGAGTGTATTGACCGAGGAGCAGGCGCGCGTTATTCTAACGTTATTCGGAGGTGGAGCTGGACCGAACTAGGGTAGCTTTTTGGTTCTTATTTTTTGAAACATGTATTTATATCACATTGTACTACATTTTGAAACGATATTGATATTGGTTTGTATTTATATCATATTCAGTTTTTGGGTTTCTTTTGTATATTATATATATGCGTGAGATGTGATTATGAATACTGCAATATATGATTTGATTGATGTATATAGTATTGTGCACAGGGCGGGAAAAAATCTAGCAGCCCATTTTTAAAAAAAAAATACAGACAATATGTACATACGGATTAAGCCGTAGGTATATACGTTTCCCCTACGGAGTTATCCGTAGGGGCAAACTATCAGGAAACCTGATATTTTCCCACCTGATATCAGTGCAGGGTGTTGGGGGTGCCCCTACGGATATGCCCGTAGGGGCCACTGTTTATCCCCTACGGATAAATTCGTAGGGGCAAAATATCAGGTTTCCTGATATTTTTCCCCCCGATCTCAGTGCAGGGTGTTGGGAGTCGCCCCTACGGACTTATCCGTAGGGGCTACTTTCTATCCCCTACGGATGTATCCGTAGGTATATACAATATATTCAAAAAAAAAATTAAATATATGATTTTATTACCCCTACGGGGTACTCCGTAGGGGCTATAACACCTACCGAGTTATCCGTAGGGGCATGAATTTGTCCGTAGGGGCAAGTTCAGGGCCTCAACTTGCACCTGCGGCCTTTGCACCTACGGGGTCTTTTTTCGCCCCTACGTATATATCCGTAGGGGCAGTGGGTTGCCCCTACCGATAAATCCGTAGGGGCAACCCTTATTTGTAGTAGTGTTTATTTAAAACTTTAAGTTGTAAACTTTTCTAGATAAAATCTTTTAATAAAATGAAAACACGATTGGTCATGAACATCGATCGTTTATCTAAACTGTCTTGTGGTGCCTACACAAGTGTGTCTAAGGCTAGTGGTTTTTAATTAGGTCCACGACTGTGGTTCCTTCCCAATTACCTGGCACTTACCTGGCCGTAATTGACGGTGAAGAGGCGATTTGAGGCTTCTAATGACTCATCGTTTGGACCTTAGAAATAGGCTAGTTGGTTTAGGAAACCCTAATAACTAAAATACGGGAAACTGTACTCTTTTGCAAATAAATACCCCATATTTATAAAACCGTTTTCCCAAATGAAAAGTATTTGTTAAACCTAAGCAAAGCGCCGTTACAACCCACTTTTGGGGAACCTGTTAGGGATAGTACGGTTCATCGTGCACCCGCAGGCTAGTAGTGCGAGATTCAGACCTCCGCAAGGAGCATTCGGTCTCGAAAGGTTCAAAATACGATATTTAGGGAAGATGAGATTTTTCTAAATAAAATATTTATATAAAATTATTCATGTGTTAATATATATATAATTATCATTTAAACACTTATTTTATCATAATATAAAGTTTCCACTTTTTCTAAAAATTACAAGATTAAAAGTTACACTAAAATACCATAAATTTCAGATAAGATAATTAATACTTTTATTGGGATATATTCACTAGAATAACACAAATAAAATTCACATTCATTATAACAATAAAGACGATTATTAAATACTTGAGGTGTATTTTGAAAAATATACAAAAGTACTTTTTACATAAAACCCCCTCAAGTTTCACAAATTACAATAAGGCCCCTAGCTAATATTGAACTTCAAATTCTCTGTCTTTTAGTCTGACTCGGGTTAGAGTCTGACTATTCCTGACTCGAATATGATTCAAGTCAATCTTTATTCTTTTATATTCCAACACACTTTGAATACATGAAACCCTGAATCCAGTTAACAATATATTCTTTTTGACTGAATCAAACCATGGATATTCATCCATTATCCTGATATTCCATTTACCTGATTATACAGTTACAACATGTTTACTAATATCATGGTTTTGGTCAGTCATCCAACTTACATAATCCAACACTACAATACTGTTAAAACACTACGGGATTTAAGGGGTAGATTGGTACGGAAGGTGTTAAAGGTGGCATGAGGTGGTCAGATTAAGACACCTAACCTGAATCCTATTGCTGTTGTACCGTGGCATAACGGTTCCTTGTACTTTCCTTTTGCCCTGATCTCTAGCATATCGAGATCCCCCTCGTATACACTGGCATCCTTCTGTACCAAGCTACAAACAACAGCGTTACATAATGTTCCATAATATTCAACAATATAATAATTTAGAAAATACTGTTACTCTGTCATTCTCATTCTTCTATTCTTTGGGACTTATCGAGCGACCTGTTCGCTGACGACATTCTATCTCTTTCTTCTTTGAATGTCGTCAGGTGCGTTGGACCAAGCTGAGATTGAGCCCACCGGTGAAGATTTAGAGCAGTTCCAGGCAGACCCAGAGCTCTAGATAATTGTACCTTGTTCTTTTCAGTTTATTTCATTTCCTATTATGCCACTGTTTAGGCATTGCTTTTCATTCCAGTTGTATTTTCTTTTCCTGCATTGTAAAAAGAATGTTATTAATAAAAGTTGCTATTATTTATATATTATTCGTCTCTTGTGATTTACTTTATATTGCTTAGTTACGCTTAGCGTATATACTTCTGAGTATATACGTAGCGAGCCTCGTCGCGTCCACTTCGCCGTACACTGGAAAGCGGGGCGTGACATCGGGAGACGACGGGGGCCATTGGATGAGGCCGTATGCGGTAATAAGTACAGGTGGGGCCCGCCCTAAGGCCCTTATTCTCTCATATCCCTCATTCTCAAGCCCCGGCTGCTCGGCGCTCGTCTCCCCTCTCTCGTTCCCAACCTTTGAAGAGTCTCCTTCCCAGGTTAGATGTCTTCCCCTATAGAATCAGTACACGTCATAGGAGTAGATGATAGGGTTCCTTTAGATGTGTCCGAATCCTCTCAGGGAGCAGGGGCTGGGCCCTCTCCCCGAGGTCGTGAGGCGGGGGCCGCCTCCCGGGAGGAGGCGGTAGATGTAGCCCCCAGCACCCCGTGCTGGGTGAGGCATGAGGACAAGCTCGCTACTGCTCGGGCCCGCTTCCACATTCCCCCGTGCTACACGCTTCGTCTGGCCGAAGAAAGAGAGAGGGCAGACCAGGTAAGGGGCAGGGAGATTGCCCTGTATTTGGAAGTTTTTTGGGGTGGAATGCGCTTGCCCTTCTCTCCCGAGGTCGTCGCCGCTCTGAATTTCTTCAGCTTGGCTCCCGGCCAGTTAGTGCCGAACGCGTGGAGGATCCTCCTTGGGTTCTTGATCCGCCTGAAGCTGCAGGCGATTCCTTTCAGCCTTTCCCTTCTCGATTCCTCCTTTGCTTTTAAGAGTCACCCCGACGGTCGAGCTGGTGACCCGAGGTGGGTTTATTTTACTTTTAGGAAGCGGCCCGGGGTCCCCGTCGGGATTGGGGTCGTGGCCTGCCATCCTCCATTCACGACTGGAAGAAGAAGTTTTTCTTCGTCTCCCCTCCCGAGGGTGAGGATTGGCCGGTGCCCACCAAGTGGTTGAGGGAGAAGAGTCTGCCGGGGAACCTGTCCGACGACCCCGCCGCGGTGAGAGTAGCGTCGTGGGAACCCATCCCTCGATACGACGTGCTTCTGTCCGAGAGGGTTTTGAGCTGGGCCGGGCTTAGCCCCGTCGAGTTCGTTGGTAAGTTAGGCTTGCTTTCTGGGTTCATGTTTCACTCGTGTTTCTGATAAGTGGGGTGTTTTTTTTTGTGCAGGAGCTATGGACTTCGGCATTCACCGAGATGCTATGCGCCAACCGAGGCAGCCTGCTAGGGCTGGGGGCGCCAGCTCTTCCCGGGTGCAGGCTGCCCTTGCTCCCACCGCCCCAGTGGAAGTGTCCCGAGGACGCCCGGCAGTGGATTCCGCCCCGAGCCCCAGCAAAGCGTCGGGCCGGAAGCGGGCCCAGATTGTGGAGGACACAGCCTCAGAAGAGGAGATCGGCTCCCCCTCGGAGTCTCTCAAGAGGAGTTCCCGGAGACCTTCCCAGGGCTGGTCTTCACCGACCGTGGTGGAGGAAAGGGGGCTCCGGTTCGCGGTGCCGTCCGGGCTGTCGGTCGCGGACAGCCTCCTCCACGAGATAGAGACCTCGGCCGGGGGTCGGGTTCCCGGGGGAACCCTCAAGGCTCAGCTGGCGTCGATCGCCCAGGAAGCTGTGCAGGTAAGCCCCAGTACGCGGTGAGATTTAGTGTTTCCCTTCATATTTCTGATCCTTCTCCTTTTTATGCCTTCCCAGACTCTACAGCACGTGGCCCTCGCCCTTTGCATGGAGACCGAGGTGGTAACACCGGCGGTGGAGGCCGCGAGCCAGCTCGCCGCGTTGCAAGAGAGCTCCATACGGGAGCAGGAGGCAATGTCGGCAAGGATCGCCGTCCTGGAGGGCGAGGTGGATGCCGGGAAAAGGGAGGTCGCCCGGCATCGTGAGGCCGCCGCGATCTCCGAGGGCAAGTTCGAGAACTCCCAGGTGCTCGCCGGCAACCTCAAGAAGACAGTGAAGACCCTTCGGAAGGAGCTGGGGGCGGCGGCCGAGGCCTATAAATCGGCGGAATCGAAGGCCGTGGTGAGCTACAAGGGGTCGAGGGGCTTTTATGACGATCTGGCCATGGCCACGACTCGCATTTGGCATGACGCCCTTGATGCCGTCAAGTCTCGGATGCCGGGGTTCGACAATGCGGATCTGCGGGCTGAGTTCCCCCTCGTGGGCGTTGACAAGCAAGAGGGAGAGGCTCCCGGTGGGGAAGGGGCTGAGGACCCAGCGCCCCCAGTGGTGGAGGTTGAGGACCTCAAGGTCATGCCCGGGCCCGAGGTGTAGAGCCCCCGCTCTCCTATCTTCATTTTGTTTTCCTTTTGAATTTTGTAAGGCTGAGGAGCCAGAAAATACCTTTTGTAAAAACTTATGCTTGGCAGTAGTAATAAAGTTTTTATTTTTCAGCCTGTGATAAAGATTTCCTTTTTGCCATATGTTCGCGACGAATACTTGTTTTGGGATATTTATATTGCGTCGTCGTGCTTTTCTGTCAGGTTGACCCTCTGTCTAACGATCGTCCGTCGAGTTGACTGCAATCGCTTGCCGACGAGCGTTTCCGAGGAGGTATCTCTATGGGCCCCGGAGTCGAGGGGAGATCGTTTAGATTTGAACAGCCCTGACCTCGGTTTTTAGTTAGAGTATCGGCCGTCATCTGGGGGTGACCGGGCAGGGTAGCTGCTCGGTTGTATATTTCGAAGGCTTGGTTCGTTAGAGTTGTGTGTAGGCAACTACCAGCTTTAGGGGGTTTTCGGGGTAGTTGTTCTGATGCTTCTTGTGAGGTCTTTTGATTCCTGGTGTAGAGGGTAGGAGCCGTTGTTTGACTGAGTAGGGTAGCTGCTCAGGTGCCTCAGTATGAGGGCTTTTTGATCCCCGGCGATGTGGCAGGGTAGCTGTCCGCGGGGGATAGCCGAGCGAAGGAACCTCGGGCCTCGACTGCCTCTGGGAGGGCTTTTTGATCCTTCAGGACGGGGACCGAGCAGGATTACTGCCCAGTGCCTCTTGGCGAGGACTTTGATCTCTGTCGATTATGGTAGGAAGCTACCAGCCGGGGATAGCCGGGCAAGGACCCGACTGCCTCTGGGAAGACTTTGGCCCTTGGCGCGAGGAAAGCTATACGGCTGTAGGAAGCCACCAAGGGCCCTTGGCCGGGCAGGGTTACTGCCCGGTGCCTCTTGGTGAGGGCTTTTGTCCTGAAGGATAGCCGAGTGAGGGAACCTCGTGCCTCGACTGCCTCTGGGAGGTCTTTTGATCCCCGGCGTTGTGGCAGGGAAGCTGCCCGCGGGGGATAGCCGAGCGAGGGATCCTCGTGCCTCGGCTGCATCTGGGAGGTCTTGTTTGATCCCCGGCGTTGTGGCAGGGTAGCTGCCCGTCGGGGATAGCCGAGCGAAGGATCCTCGAGCCTCGAATGCCTCTGGGAAGGCTTGTTTGATCCCCGGCGTTGTGGCAGGGAAGCTGTCCGCGGGGGATAGCCGAGCGAGGGAACCTCACGCTTCGATTGCCTCTGGGAGGGCTTTTTTTTTACCTCTGTCGTTGTGGCAGGGGAGCTGCCGGCCGGGGATGTTTGAGCAGGGCGGCTGCTGAGTTGAATCTTTTGTCGAGGTGCGGCCTGGACGTCCGGCTGTAGGTGCGGGGAATGGGAACGGGCGAGGCAACGGCGCATGCATCTAGCGCATTGAATGCCGGGGGAGGTGAAGCGGCAGGGATGCGTCATTTCGTTTCCACCGGGTAACCAGCGATGGACGCCACGTGGCGCGTTGCTTCGTTCAGACCGGGCGACGCTTGATGGACGTCGTGTGGCGGCCGTTGGGCTGCACAGCGGGCTATATAAGGGGCACCGGTTCTTCCCCTTCGCAAATAGGCCATCAAAATGGAGGATTTCCCATTCACCATCGCCGAAATCATCAGCCCCGCAGACGTGTATCTCTATTACCGCGACCTCACCGAGGACACTGTGCAGTTGGTGGTTGCTCGCATTGAGGAGCACTTCGGTCGGCTGCTCCCTAGGCGCTCCTCCTTGCTGTAGCTATTGTTGTACTCCATCTGGAGGGCGTCGCCGGGGCTTTACAACCCCCTGTCAGAGAAGCTCTTCGACGAGGGCGTGGGCAAGCTGCGGTCCTTGAGGCGTTTCGGTTTGATCTCCGCAAACCGACTGGCGCGCTCGGAGGCGCTCATCCAGGAATGCTACGAGATAAGGCTCGGGGTTGACGCCCGTGGGGGGAACCGGGAGCAGAGGCTGGAACTCGCGTGCCCCCGGTTGGCGGAGATCTTAAGCGAGTTCCACGAGCAGTGCTCGGTGCACCCCTTACCTTCGCTATTGTAACACCCCCCTTTTTTATGTATGGTCGGGGAGCCCATAATACCCTTTGAATGAACAAAGATTTCCTTTTTTTCGCAATGTTCCATCGATCTTTTTATTTAGTCAACAGTAGATCCTAGGAAGAATTTGCATTGCTTTTAGAAAAGGTAAAGAAAAAGGATAGGTACAGGTTAAAGGATGACTTGGCTGGCTTGGGCCGAGCTTCCCGAGGGCTGTCGGCCCCGGCGGTCGGCGTAGGGCGTGGGACCCACAGAGCCCCGGGGCGGCTGTCCGCTGAGACGAGCATGATATGGCCGATGGTCAGGTCGGTCGTAGGGCAAGGATGCTCTCGCTCGCGGTCGGCCTGCCGTTTGTCCCTTAGGGAGGTGGCGAGGTGCCCAGACCGGATGAGCTCCTCGACATAGTCCCTCAATTGTTTGCAGTCCTCCGTGGCGTGGCCCAGTACCCGGTGGAAAGTGCAGTAGGGGCCCCGGGTTCGCTTAGCGGCCTGACGTGGGACCGGGGGGAACTTGAAGAACCCCTCATTCTGGAACTCCTCCAGCAACACCGCGAGGGAGACGTTGAAGGGGGTATACTCTTGGAACTTCGGGCGGTAGAGCTGCTGACGCTCCGGCCTGTCCTCCTGAATCCTTTTCTTCTGGTCGGGCCGGTCCGCCCGAGGAAGGTTGGCATTCACTTCGGACTCCAGCTGGACCTCACGCTCGGTCCACGCTTTGACATCGGCCATGGTCTTAGGTTGAGCCAGCGCGAAGGAACGCAACCATTCTTTGCGCCTCAGACCGGATCTGAGTGCCGTTATGACGGTCTCGTCCCGGTGCTCGGGCACCTCAAGGAGGGCGTTGTAGAAGCGGGCAATATAGACTTTGAAGGTTTCCTGGTCCCCATTTTTAACCGTGAAGAGGTAGTCGACCGTACGCTTCTGTCGACGGTTCCCCACGAAGTGGCCGAGGAACTGGGTGGCCAGCTCATCGAAGGTTGAAATTGAGCAGGGCTCTAGCCCCCGGAACAAGTCCCGACCCGCGCGGATGAGGGTGGCCGGGAAGGCCCTGCACTGGGCGGCGTCGGAGTGATCTTGGAAGCTCATTCCCGCGGTGAAAGCGTCCAAGTGGTCCTTCGGGTCGGTTTTCCCGTCAAACAGAGAGACCTTCGGGGGCTTATTACGCGAGGAGACGCGCACGGCGAGCAGTTCCTCGATGAATGGCTTCGTGAGCGAGTCGGAGGCGTACTTAGCCTCGTCGCTTGAGAGGTGAGCTTCTCGGCACATGCCCTCGATCTTCTTCTCAAGGGCGTCAAGCCGACCATGATACCTTGAGGAATCGGCGCTTCGGGATTCTTGGGCCCCGCTGCGGGTGGACTGCGTCTGGGAGCAGCCCCGGTTCCTCTCGATAAGGTGCCTCAGGTCCCGGGACGGGGTAGCTCTTGAGTCGCCGAGGTGGACCCCTTCTGTGTGTTCCCACCGACCATGGTGGGGCCGACCACGCTCGCGGACAGGAGAGGTGACTGACATTTCCTCCGGGGGGTAAGGGTCGTGAAGAGGCTTGGGGCGAGGCTCCCTGGTGGCGGGTCTCGGGGAGCACCAGTTCTAGGGACCGGTGGCGAGGGGATGCAGCCCGCTGGTAGTTGGCCGTCCAAGCAGGGACGGAGTCTTTTTGAGGCGGAGGAACAGCGATCGGGGGCCCAGGCACGGTCGTTTGGACGCGATCGAGGGCCTCCGCGAGAGATTGCAGGCGATCTATCCTGCCTGCGAGGGCGTTGATGATGGTCATGGGGGAGGTTCATCCCCGCCTTCGGTGAGCGGGAAGCGGCGGCTGGTACTGGGATCCCCATGATGGTCGTCTGCCATGAGGGAGGAGATAGGAAGGTCAACTTTATATTTTGTGAAACTTAAGTTTCCCACAAACGGCGCCAACTGATGGAGCTCCTTTTCGGGCCTCCGTCAGATGTTGTCTTCCGTTAATCTCGAGATGAACTGGGTTAATTGTCCTTCGTTGTGTGTGGGTCTCAATGGGTTTTGAGAGGACAAAACGGGATGAGCAGGCTGCCGCCGTGTACCTGCAAAGAAGTCCCGGGGTGGTTTGGTACCACCGAGGACCCTCCGACGCTCAAGTCAGTGACAAGATCCGAGCAGAGTAACGGCGTAAGGTGTAAAGAATGGCTTACCTGACCCTTCTGTAATGGGGATTTATATAGTGGTGGTGGCACGTAGCGGCAGGTACGAGAATCTCGCCTGCAGTTACGCTCCCGACGTCACGCCCGCGCAGAGAGCGGATCGCCAATTAATGGGGATCTTGAGGGCGTGGAACGTGGGATGTTGTTGGCGCAGAATTTGCGCATGGCGAGATTCGCGGAGCGGCGTTTACGCCTGTGAGTGGTGGAGTTGGTCGGAGGGACGAGGAAGACGGCCTCGGCTGAGGGCTCGGGGACGAGCGAGGAGGCCGAGGAGTCTTTGTCCTGTGGCAGCTCGGACGAGCTGAAGGGCCGAGGAGGCTAATTTGCAGGGGGCCCCGAGGAGGGCCAGTTTGCGTTTGCAGGTCGGGCACAGGGGACCTGGTCGGCCCCTGTGGGCCCTTTTTTTCTGAGTCTTGAGACACGTCATCTGCCACGTGTCCTGATCTTGGAGTTTGCCAATATCGAGTGTCATCATCCGGACATAGTTATCATCACTCTTAACAGCGAACCCCGTAGCTCACTGCATGCTAGATTTTCAGCGCGGTGTTTTTGTAAAAATCATAACTTGCATTTCTGGACTCCAAATGCTACAAATCTCATATGTACGGTCATCGAGAGAGCTTAAACTACAACTATGTAATTATATACTTTTCCTAATTTTGACATGTAGAACCATTATCATTAGCTCGAAGTTCTTACTTGTATGCTTTTATTGGTTGAAGTATATGTATTGACATGACATGTTAGCATGCAATTGATTGTATAAACGATTATGTTGATATTTGTTATTCTTTATCATGTGTATTACCATCATCATGAGTTATATTTGAGTTTTATACATGATAACATGATTACATGATATGAATGATTACTTGCTTGCGTGAACTTGAGGAGTCTACCATGAACTTAACCCGTGAAAATTGATATGAACTTGAATATTGATTGGTCTGGATAATGTGTATAGAACTAAGTGCCACGCGGAACAAAATGCCACGCTATGGCCAGACGGGGGCTACCTCTTGAATCCATGAGGGCCACCTCTAGAATCCATGCACAAGTATGAAATGGAACATCGGTTATATGTTGAACAAAGTGCCACATGGAATAAAGTGTCAGACGAAGCAAAGTGCACGCTATGACGATGGTGGGGTTGGTGAAAATTGGTATAAACGAAGCAGAAGGGAAAATTAAAATTTTTCCATTAACACCAATTATGATTTATAAATTAGGTTAATTATTAATGAAATCAATTAATCCTTAATTGATTTGAAAAGATAATACCTTTGTGCAAATTCAGATTTGCGTTCCGTTCGCTGTGCTAGCGATTTCTATCTAATCAAGATGACTTGATTACACCTTGATAATTTTCTTACTTATCTCCACAAGAATCTCTAAGATCAATGAATTCTAATTAATTAGTTAGCTAATCCAATTATTTAAAGAGAATTATAATTAAAGTAGAGGAATTAAAAATCGAATTTTTAATTTATTTCTTCTAATAAATAAAGAAGAGGGGATGACCGAAACTTTTAGGAAGGGTAAGGGAATTGATTAGGGTTAGGCTTTGTATCAAATAGAAGCCTATATATATGGATATAGTTTTCTAATAAAAGGCTCACTATTAATTAATTTGTTTAATCTCTTAAACAAATTAATTAGTTATTACTTAATACATATTGGCCCACACATATACATATGCATATAATATTTGATACACATCAAATACATAACAATATTATTTTATAAATATATATATATATATATATATATATATATATATATATATATATATATATATATATTCATAATATAATTAATAAATATATATATATGGGCATGTGTTATTTACTCATTTAATATCGTATATTATCTTGAGTAGCACATCAAATCGTATTTGGCAATTTTACCCTTATTTAATTGGTAGTATATCAAATATACTGATTTAATTAAAACCCTTTTTGTACAGCAACTATATACTATCTCTTCTTTTGGTTTATAGTTCTATATTTAGCAAGTAGGAGTTTACCTATATGTGACTTCAGAGGTTCAATGTTTACTCAGCAGTGAATAATTAATTCGAACAACTCGAACTAATTCTGTAAGAAGTAAAATATAAAAGTCTATACGAACGATAGCTACTGTTTACCCCAATCAGAGCAAAACTCTGTTCAAATTCCAAAGTGGGAAACGAAGCAACGCTTCCGTTTCCCCCCAATCAGAGCAAAGCTCTGTTGTACAAATTAAAGTGAAAATTAAAGTTAAAATAAATGAAACAACGTTTCAAATCCTCTGCGCTGCGCGCAGAGCGCCACGTGTCAAAATCAGACACGCCAAGGCTCTGTTTAAAATTCAAATTTTAATTAAAGAAGCAACGCTTCAGCTGATCTGCGCTCTGCGCTGCGCGCCACGTGGCAGCGCAGTCGCGCTGCGCTCTGCGCTGCGGGATACGTGGCAGCGCAGTTGCGCTAGAGCAGTCGCGCTGCGCGACACGTGTCAGCGCAGTTGTGCTAGAGCAGTCGCGCTGCGCTCTGCGCTCCGCGACACGTGTCAAGCGCAGGAGCGTTTGCGCCAAACAGAATTAAAATTCTAGTAAGATCCTTATGTTCTTTTTAAAACAAGAAGATTGTCTTCTGTAAAACAGAAGCTCTTGGATCAAAGATCCAACGGTGGGGAAAATTCCTCAAATCACTCAGAGAATGATCTCTTTAACAAACTTAACAAATCTATGCGCACTATATAAAGACCCCTAGACTCCAACTCAAAGGGGGATGAACATTGTGAGAGATCAAGAACTTCATATCAGAGAGAACTCTGAAGAAAATTCAAGAAAAAGGTAAAAACCTTTATAAAATAGAAGAATTTCTTCTGAATAGATCATTGATCTAAGAACAAGATCAATGATCTTCAATAAAAAACAAATAATAATAGTGCCTTGCACTTTTTATGAACCATTGGTTCTGGAATCTTAAAGATTCTTTTCTTGAATCCAAAATTGGATCAAGTTATCGCAACAGTGCCTTGCACTTGCAAAACTGCACTGTTGCGCTCCTGAGTTGGCGCAAGCCACCAGAGAGCGCCACGTGTCAGCACCAGAACCACTTGCGCTATGCGCTTTTAAGATAGAGTATTGTTCTCTGAAATTGGCGCAACTCACCAGAGCGCACCACGTATCAGCAGCGCAACAGCACAGAGCACTGGCGCAGCGCACTGCGCTTGCGTGACACGTGTCACCACCATAAGCGCTTGCACTCAATGATTGGCGTAAAGCGCCTGACAAATGCACTGCATTGTTTACTGAAGGGGCAGGCCCAAATCAAAAAGGCCTAGCAGGCCAAAATAAAATGCAATGCATTAAAAGGGCAGAGCCCAAACAAAATAAATGATCTGCATTATTTATAAAAGGGCAGAGCCCAAACAAAACAAAAATGCAGTGCATTATTAGACATGGGCAAAGCCCTAGCACAGGTCTAATAGGCCAAATGCAAATAAAAATGTGGAATATTCTCAACTGGACTTAGCCCAATCATGGCCGTAAGTCCTCAAACTAAATTGACTGAGCAAAATTGCTCTCCTAAATCAATTTACAACCGGTTCAAGGGTACATCTCCGAACTGCTCTAACCCTATCGTTGTAATCCTTCAATGACGTTAGAGAGGCGACGGGTCCCGACAACCACACATCGATACGGACCGCGGGGTCCTTAAACTCGTGGACCGAAACGTCCTTAAACTAATATTCGTCCCAAAATGGGAATGTTGGACCGAAATGTCCTTAAACTAATGCTCGTCCCCAAATGGGAATGTTGGACCACCATGTCCCTAAACTCGAAATGGACCTCTACGTCCCTAAACTGGAACAATAGAGCCCCCAAACGCTCTTTTGTCGGATCTAAACGATCCCATTTAAATTGATCTTAGCCTCAAATCTGGCTAACGTATCCTTAAACATTCAAATTGGACTATAAAACTCCCAATCAACTTCGGTTCAAGGGTACATCCCCGAACTCCCCTGACATCTGCCGTTGTAATCTTTCAACGTTGCCAGAGAGGTGACGGGTCCCGACGGCCATATATTAAATGGACCACCACGTCCTTAAACTGGAATATGGACCGAAACGTTCTTAAACTACCTATAGACCACTACGTCCTTAAACTGGAACAATAGAGCCAAATGCTCTTTCGCCGGATCCAAACGATCCCGTTAAGTTGATCTTAGTCTCAAATCAGACTAATGTATCCTTAACAAACGTTTAAGTTGATCTTAACCTCAATAAGGCTAACGTATCCTTAAACTAAAACACCAAAGCTAAATCTAAGTAAATACGGATTTGGACTAATCCACGTCCTACGGGCGACGGCATAACTTAGCCTCCGTATACAATCCACGGGCATCCACAAACAAAACAAACACACACGACACGAAGTGAAATTCTGGAGAAGGAGAAAGTTGCTACCGCGATGCGGTAGCGTAATTAACTGCAGGGGCTTGCGCCTGCAGGGAAGAGCGTCTCCACAATCAAAAACCCCTCTAGCGAGGGGGAATCTGACGAAGTCTGCTACATCGGCCGCATCTGTCTAAACCTCCGATGCACGGTGCCATAAATCAACTTGGCATCTTCGGAGAGGTAGACCGATAAAACCAAATAGCATCTGCCCCGGATCTCAGTGCCAAGACTTCGCAGTCTTATGCGCCTTCTTTCGGAGGGGAACAGATTCTGGCACGCCCGGTGGGACATTTTCCTCTTTCCACTCCACATTTCGTGTGTCGTGTTCGCGAACAAATCGCGGTTTGCTGTGGTTGCTTGTGGATTCAAGGTACTTAGATTTGGTGTCTTTCTCCGTGCAGAAAACAGAAGATCAATGGTTTCAAACTGCACCGCCTGCAACTGCAACTCTTGCTCGGTCCTTGCTGGAAGAGTGACTTATGGGCCCCAAGCGGCCTCCCTTTTCAAGATACCAGTGGAGCAAGTAACTCAAGCCACCACTGGATTATTCTTCGGGACCATGCTCCCACCGCTGAGCTACAATGCCACAATGACGTTGCAAGAAGCCCCAAAGAAGTCGGTCTTTGGTTGACTTACCATTGCCGCGGCCCCTCTCAACGGGTCACTCAACTTCAATACCTCAGTTTTCAACAGACTGGGCCAGAGCATCTACAAGCCCACGATACCCGAAGTTGCCATCCCAAAGCGGATAGCCATCCCGGCTCAAGCGGACGAAATTATTGGAAAGGCTCCTCCTTCCAAAAAGTCAGTTTTTACAAGGCTGGCCATTCCGGTTGCTGCTCCAGGCGAGGTCCTCAAAACTGCTTCCCCTGTTCAGAGGCCTGTCTTTGACAGATTAGACATTGCTTCTCAACGGGTGTCAGTCTTCGACAGGCTAGCACCAATAACAGTCTCTCCTCAAAGCAGGGAGCATAAGGGGGTCACCCCTACGACTAAACCAACTCCAATCGCTCGACACGCTGGCCGTCGCCACTGGCGCCGGATAAGGAAAGCTGGCGGCAACCCTCCCTCTGGGATAACTCCGCCAGCTCCGATGATGGGGGTCGATGCTGCTGTTCCAACTGAGAACAGTTTTGAACTGCTCAACAAGATGCGCAGAAACTCTCCTACTGCATTGCTGAAGATAACTCCTCCACCTATGGGGAATGATACAGAAAAGAAGCCGGAGCAACCTCCTCAACGATTATCCTCTGAAATTTACAAAGTTTGGCGACGTGTCCAGGAGTCAGTGGTCGATCAAGACTATCTCCGCCGATAGAAAAAGATGAAAGTTCGACAGGAGAAAGACTACTCTGTTAGGCCAGAAAAAGCAACAGCAGGCTGGGTGCCCACTGCAACGGCTCCCTCAACGTCAATCACTCAAAAGAAAAGGAGGCCGCAAAAAGCCCCTGTGAACATGGCGAACTGTAAGACCACTGAATCTAAATGCCCCAAGTCTGGGGGCATGGTGGTGCACACTGTTTATATGGCTTCCGGAAAGGAGGAAAGTCGTGCTTCGACGGGTCACCAACCGCTCACTCGATCCGTGACAAAAGCCCAAGAGCAGCAACAGAAGCTTCAGGAAATGATGACTGCAATGGCTGCACTTACCGAGCCAAAAGAAAGCTCGGAGGCATCATCAGAACAGCGTCACGAACAAGAAACCGATACTGACTTCTTACGCAAAGTCCTTGAAAAGAAAGACAGAGAGGCCGCAGAGCAAGCGGCTAACATAAAACAAATGGCGCTTCTCTTCCAAGATATGGTAGGGATGATATTACAGCCGGACCCTCCAGCTGAAGCCCCTCCGATCATTATTGAAAACGACGGAGGGGAGACATCTAATCCTCCTCCAACCCTTTCAGCAGTCAAGGGGGAAACCATCTCCAAAGCTGACTTGGACGACTATATAGCTCAGCAAATATGAGCTCATCAAGCGAATGAAGCGGCTGCGCAAATCGTTAAAACCGGACGACCCTATCCGAGCTGGTATGACCAAATCAGTTACCCGCCGGGATATACGATCCCTAAGTTCCACATATATAAAAGGACAGGGAATCTGCATCAGCATGTCGCTCAATTCAGGGCCTTATGCGGTAACACAGGAGGCAACGACAAACTGTTGCTTCGCCAATTCGTCGACAGCCTATCGGAGACGGCCTTTGAATGGTATTCAGAGCTACCTGACGACTCTGTCAAAACATTTGCGGAGATGAAGCTATTGTTTACACAAAGATTCGCGAGTGCTAGTGAACGCACCCCGATAATAGCACTGATAAATACCAGGATAAGGCCAGGCGAAACGTGGGTCCAATACGCAACACGATGGCGAAACCTATGGTCGAAATGCGAACAACATATAGAAGAGGCTCCTGCAGTAGGCATGTTCGTGGGCACTCTTGATCCGCAAGCGACCATCTCGCAATTCATGATGTTCTTCAGGCCGACCACCTTCCAGGCCTTGATCAACAAATTAGCCCAAATGGACCAGATGGGCCATGGACCATCTCCTCCAAAACTAGACTCTCGAAATAAGAAAGGAAAAGGGAAAGCGATCGTCGTCGCCAATGCTCAACAACAGCCGAGCAACTCAAAGCTGGTCGTTCGCCAAAACAACATGCGTCCACGCCCATCCCTCGAGGAGAGACTAGGACGTCCTTACTCATTTCCTCAGAATAAAACAAGAAGACTGTTTGAGCTGACAGTACGCAACAGACTCATCAATCTGCCGAGTCCAAAACGTCTGTCGCAGCCAGGTGATCTCAATAATCCCAATTATTGCCCTTGCTCATCTCTCACTCATTGGCGGATGATGAAGAGGCTCCCTGCGCCGAGAAACCGAGGGCAAACCCTGAACCAGAAATTCTGCGGCTGTCAGACGAGTTGATCGATGCCTTCCTGAATGAGATTCGTCTGAAAGTTAAAGACAATCAAGAGCATGAGATGGCCATACTGGAAGGAGCCAAACGCCCACTATTGGACCAAAGAGTCGAGGCACTTCCGTCAAATCAAAAGTCATCCGCTGCGGATAAAAACAAATTCAAGACGAGGAAAAGGTTCGCCAAAGCCCTATCAGTGGGAATGAAGCTACCACCCTCAGAAGAAAACACTCGCGGTGGAGTAGAGATGCATCCTAACTTCTGCTTATATCATCAGAAGATCATACATCCTACCGAAGACTGCGACTCCTTTAAGTGTTGGTGGCAAGGGTATGTCGCTCAAAAGCAACACTTCAACAAGACAAAGCGTGAAACTCGTAGACATCAGAAAAATGTGATAGATGAGCGCAAAAGAGCTGCCGACGACTGTCACATAGCCGATTCCAAGGGATCGCAAATTATCACCTTTGAAAGCGACTCTGACGAAGAAGCTGCACTCAACCCTCTCCTCAAGGAATCTATTTCAAAAATGAAAGAATTGAGGAGTTGCGAGAACGTTCAGCCGTGCAATTGCACGCTGCTCGGAAAAAATCTCGGCCCCATAAACAAAGGATCGAGCAAAATGGATAAAGGGAAAGGGAAAACAGCCCTCGTAGCCAGTACTCAACAGCAATCGAGTGGCCCTAGACCGGTTGTTTGCCGAAACAACAAGCGGCAACCCTTCCATGAAAAGTTGAAACGTCCTTACTCGTTTCCTCAGGATAAAACAAGGAGACTGTTCGAACTGGCAGTGCGCGATAGACTCGTCAATCTGCCAAGTCCAAAACGTCCGTTGCGGCCAGGAGATGTTAACGATCTCAATTATTGCCCTTACCACCAAACGGTAGGTCACCTAATCGGGGATTGCTACGTCTTCAAAAACTGGGTTGAAGACCAGTACCAACAGAGCAAGTTCGTCATCTCCGAAAACTGGAGGGTGAACCCACCACAACCGCACGCTCTGAGAAAGATGGATACGCTGGAGGCATCATGCTCATTCATAGGGAAAGCCCCATAGACCGAAAAGTCAGTAAACTAGAGATTCGCCTCAAATACGGCGATGACGGACCGAAACGTCCTTAAACTAATGATGGACCGCAATGTCCTAAAACTTGCAAACGACCGAAATGTCTTTAAACTACTACCGCAGCATCCTCAGGCTGACAAAAAAATAAATAAATAAATAAATAAATAATAAATAATAAATTAAAAAAACGGTATGTCCATAAGCAAAATGGGCACGGATGAAAACCCGAAAGGGCTCCGTGAGTAAAAACAGCAGGGCTACCGGCGAGTGTTTGAGAAAACCCGAAAGGGCGCAACCTCGTTAAAAAAAAAGAATTAAAAGAATTAAAAAAACGGTATGTCCATAAGCAAAATGGACACGGATGAAAACCCGAAAGGGCTCCGTGAGTAAAAACAGCAGGACTACCGGCGAGTGTTTGTGAAAACCCGAAAGGGCACAACCTCGTTAAAGAACACTTATAAGATCCTCTCGACCTTGTAAGGAGGAACCACCCGCGTGAGATCCTTACGACTCACAAGGGAGAAGCACACTTAGGGTTCCCCACGATTCCTAAGGAGAAAATACACTTGCGAGATCCTCATGACTCGTAAGGAGAACTCTCTTATGGGATCCTCACGGCTCATAAGATTTGAAAGTCTTAAGTTACAGAGACCTGAACCTGTTCTTAAGAAATTCCCACAACCTTCCACTAATGCCCTACAAGTGGCTCAGCACTGACCCTTGTATACAATACACGGGCGCGAATAAACATTTCCTTAACCAAGTCCCATCCGTGACTAGGGATATGTCCTGGTGAACAACCCTTATAAGTCCTCTCGACTGATAAGGAGAAAACCCTTTTGTAAGATCCTTACGACTTACAGAGGAACATGCACTTAGGAATCCTCACGATTCCTAAGGAGAAAACACACCTACAAGATCCTCATGACTTGTACGGAGAAATACCTTTGTGAGACCCTTACGGCTCATGAAGTCAAAAGCCTTAGTTGACAGGATCCTAACCCTGTTCGCTAAGCCACCTTTGTTCTATATCAACAGAGGAAAATGATGATTCGCTTCTGACAATATCCCATGGTAGCGATGCTGATGCCTAAACTGGTATCAAATTCCAAGCCCTTTCATGGCAAATGATGATTCGCTCCTGGCATTATTCCAGTTGTAGCGATGCTGATGCTGAGATTGGCGTCAGATTCCAAGTTCCACACTCGCGATAAAAAATCAGCGAGCCATACATGAATACGAAATAGCCGAAATGATGGGGCAACTTGCAATAAAAAGCAGCAATTAAAAATGTATGCATGCAAAATAGCCGAAACGATTGGGCATCGCGAAAAATAGCCGAAATGATTGGGCAATCGCGACCTTCGCGATATAAAAGCTGAAATGATAGAGCATCGCGGAAAGAAAATAATAATAAAAATAATAATAATAAAATGAATGAAACATCTGCCCTACAGTTGAGATCACATCGATCCCTGTATACAATCCAAGGGCGCAGACAAAGAGAGAACCACACCTTCCCAACAGGCTTTGCCAGAAAACGAAGTCAAATCTCGACGGTTCACCAACAATCTAGAGACAACCGCGACATTCGTCTCGATACAGCAGATGCGATGCCAACAAACGAAGCAAAGGCCAAATTCCTAGCTTCAAGGTCTTAACGGCGAGCCATATAAAGCCTGAAAGACAACTGGAGATCATCTCACATCAGTGCGGAATGGTCACCACTTCGACGTTCGTCTCGACACAGCAGACGCAACATCATCAAACAAACGGAGCCACGGAAAAATCCAAGCTCCACCTTGGCATTCGTCTCGATACATCAGACGAGATGTCAACCCAGCGTTCTTCATCTAGCAGGGATCAGACGTGACAATCAAACAAACGGAGCCACGACAAAATCCCTAGTTCCAAACCTCGACGGTTCACCAGCAACCTAGAGACAACCGCGGCATTCGTATCGATACAGCAGACGCGATGCCAGCAAACGAAGCAAAGGCCAAATTCCTAGCTTCAGGGTCTTGACGGCAACTCACATAAAACCTGAAAGACTATCGGAGATCATCCCACACCAGCGCGGAGTGGTTATGACTCATCGGGGCTCTCCAAAATGACCTAACCTCAAGTAAAAAGCGGCATGGAAAATTCCTAACGCTTGCTCTTCCGACGGTCAAACTGCCTAGGAAGGTTGCTTGAAGACGTCTTGTCCAGCCCCCGAAGGGATCAGAGACACGGCAGTCGCAGGGCTACTCAACAGCACGACTGCCCATCGAGGAATATATCAGCTGATGCGACGGTACGACGGCCAAAACCCTAAGTACCACAGACCCTAACGGACTTCTGTCGTAAAGAGCAGAGGTTAACTGTGACGACAGGATATTCTTGCGAGAAATGCTAGGTTCGTCTCGACTCGTGAAGAAATTGATGTCTTTGCGAGAACTGCTCGATTCGTCTCGACTCGTGAGGAAAAGCCTTAGGCAGCGGGGATAAATAAAAAAAACCTGTTTCCTAAGCATTGGGACCCTGCAAGTTGGTCCAAAACGGTCTCTTGCATACTATCCACGGGTCTCACTCTCCAAACTCGAATCTCAATAAGGAGGGAAACAACCGCTTACGGGTCCTCTCGACTCGTAAGAGGGAAAATTCTCTTATAAGATCCTTACGACTTATAAGAGAAAAGGCACATAGGAATCCTCACGATTCCTAAGGAGAAAATCCACCAACGAGATCCTCTCGATCCGTGGGGAAAAAAGTCTCTATGAGACCCTCACGACTCATAGAGTTGAAAAGTCTTAGGAAACAGATCTGAACCTGCGGCCTAAACCATCGCTATCTCTTGAAGAAACCACGATACATACTCTATTATCTATCAACCATGTTTATTAAGACAGCATGCTGATAATAAGAGAAAGAAGAAAGCGATAGAAAGAACATCCAATGTGCATTTGATTAAGCGTTTGAGACACACTCATTCGTGCATGGGCAGAAGACTCAGGATGAGAAATAAGACAAGCTGAAATAAAAAGTTTCCATTCATATTTAAAAGGGTCCTTACAATATAAAGAAATGAAATAAAGACATTATTCAAATGACTACAACGGTATAACCTCAGATCCAGGGCACGGATTGAGAAATTCAAAAGTGGGGCCATCTAGAGTTCTTTTGGCCTTTCTGATTATTCTCGTGCGCAGCCTCTCGCGCTCACGCATGTCAAGATCTTCGGCAAGGCCCCCTATCCTTTGATAAGCAGCGATTATCGTCGTCTGCTGAAAAACTTGATGAAGGATGTCGATGAGGCTATCCCGTCGTTTCTTCTAGATCAGCCCTGACAGGTGCACTGAATGCACCTTGTCTTCGGCGTCATCCAGCGAATTGAGCGGCATGGCCTCGTGGAACCCCGGGAGTGCTCCAAATTGCTCCCAGCACGACTTTCAAGAGAGCAGAACGGCGATGGAGCAGCCAACCAACACGTGCGTTCAAGCGACCCATCACCTCCGCACACTGGGCATCTGTAAACTCCTGGTCTTGATGACGACCCTGTACGCGGATATCCTCATAGGTGATGAATTCGTGCAGACTGTATAGATGCACCGCCATAATGCCTGAAGGAAATATCATTGGAAAATTAGCAATAAAAAAAGAGACAGGGAGTTAAAACTCCTCGAGAGCAATGCTCTGCAAACAGGAGTGACACCTGTCAATATCAGTTATGAGGAGAATTTGAAGAAAATCCCCTAAGAACACTGAGAGCTCTGCTCTGAAAAGATGATATAATAATAATAATATAAAATGCCATCTTTAAGTTCCAAGATCCATGAAGAATTCTTAAGAGTTCTTCTATTTGATTTGGACGGAGCAAAGCTCCATTAATGAATTAAGAAAATACAAAGAAAATCTTTTAGAGAGAAGAGCTCTATTAATGGAACCCTAATAGGGTCCCCTTTAGTTCTCTTTAGATCCCTTTAGACCTATAGAGCAAAGCTCTGCTAAGTGAAACCCTAAATGGGTTTTTTTAGATCAGGGATCTATTGAGAGCAAGGCTCTGTCAATGAAAATTAATTTAATTTAATTTAAATTTAAATTTTCACCTAGAAATTTTAAGAATTCTAACTCTTGGAGTTCTTGAAGGCAAGAGCAAGGCTCTGAAGTTTTGAAAGTAAAAATTTTTGAAGATGATAATCATCTGTTGAGGACCAAAGATCCTGTTTATAGGCATCAAATGCCCTTTCAACTTCCAAAAGTTGCCGTGACGGTTGGAATTCTGCCACCGCTGCGCTCACGTTTAGGGGGCCACGTAAGCGCAACGGTGGGGGGGCATTTGTTTACCCTAATCAGAGCAAAGCTCTGTTCAAATTCCAAGGCGGGAAACGAAGCAACGCTTCTGTTCCCCCCCAATCAGAGCAAAGCTCTGTTTTGCAAATTAAAGTTAAAATAAATGAAGCAACGCTTCAGATCCTCTGCGCTGCGCGCAGAGCACCACGTGTCAAAATCAGACACGCCAAGGCTCTGTTTAAAATTCAAACTTTAATTAAAGAAGCAACGCTTCAGCTGATCTGCGCTCTGCGCTGCGCGCCACGTGGCAGCGCAGTCGCGCTAGCGCAGTCGCGCTGCGCTCTGCGCTGCGCGCCACGTGGCAGCTCAGTCGCGCTGCGCTCTGCGCTGCGCGACACATGGCAGCGCAGTTGCGCTAGATCAGTCGCGTTGCTCTCTGCGCTGCGCGACACGTGTCAAGCGCAGGAGGGTTTGCGCCAAACAGAATTAAAATTCTAGTAAGATCCTTCTGTTCTTGTTAAAATAAGAAGATTGTCTTCTGTAAAACAGAATCCCTTGGATCAAAAATCCAACGGTGGGGAAAATTCCCCAAATCACTCAGAGAATGATCTCTTTAACAAACTTAACAAATCTATGGGCACTATATAAAGACCCCTAGACCCCAACTCAAAGGGTGATGAACATTGTGAGAGATCAAGAACTTCATATCAGAGAGAACTCTGAAGAAAATTCAAGAAAAAGGTAAAAACCTTTATAAAATAAAAGAATTTCTTCTGAATAGATCATTGATCTAAGAACAAGATCAATGATCTTCAATAAAAAACAAATAATAATAGTGCCTTGCACTTTTTATGAACCATTGGTTCTGGAATCTTAAAGATTATTTTCTTGAATCCAAAATTGGATCAAGTTATCGCAACAGTGCCTTGCACTTGCAAAACTGCACTGTTGCGCTCCTGAGTTGGCGCAAGCCACCAGAGAGCGCCACGTGTCAGCACCAGAACCACTTGCGCTATGCGCTTTTAAGATAGAGCATTGCTCTCTGAAATTGGCGCAACTCACCAGAGCGCGCCACGTATCAGCAGCGCAACAGCGCAGCGCACTGCACTTGCGTGACACGTGTCACCACCATAAGCGCTTGCGCTCAATGATTGGCGCAAAGCGCCTGACAAATGCACTGCATTGTTTACTGAAGGGGCAGGCCCAAATCAAAAAGGCCTAGCAGGCCAAAATAAAATGCAATGCATTAAAAGGGCAGAGCCCAAACAAAATAGATACTCTGCATCATTTATAAAAGGGCAGAGCCCAAACAAAACAAAAATGCAGTGCATTATTAGACATGGGCAAGCCCTAGCACAGGTCTAATTGGCCAAATGCAAATAAAAATGTGGAATATTCTCAACTGGACTTAGCCCAATCATGGTCGTAAGTCCTCAAACTAAATTGACTAAGCAAGATTGCTCTCCTAAATCAATTTACAACCGGTTCAAGGGTATATCTCCGAACTCCTCTAACCCCTATCGTTGTAATCCTTCAATGACGTTAGAGAGGCGACGGGTCCCGACAACCACACATCGATACGGACTGCGGGGTCCTTAAACTCGTGGACCGAAACGTCCTTAAACTAATATTCGTCCCAAAATGGGAATGTTGGACCTAAATGTCCTTAAACTAATGCTCGTCCCCAAATGGGAATGTTGGACCACCATGTCCCTAAACTGGAAATGGACCACTACGTCCCTAAACTGGAACAATAGAGCCCCCAAACGCTTTTTGTCGGATCTAAATGATCCCGTTTAAGTTGATCTTAGCCTCAAATCTGGCTAACGTATCCTTAAACATTCAAATTGGACTATAAAACTCCCAATCAACTTCGGTTCAAGGGTACATCCCCGAACTCCCCTGACATCTGTCGTTGTAATCCTTCAACGTCGTCAGAGAGGTGACGGGTCCCGACGGCCATATATTAAATGGACCACCACGTCCTTAAACTGGAATATGGACCGAAACGTCCTTAAACTACCTATGGAACACTACGTCCTTAAACTGGAACAATAGAGCCAATTGCTCTTTCGCCGGATCCAAACGATCCCGTTAAGTTGATCTTAGTCTCAAATCAGACTAACGTATCCTTAACAAACGTTTAAGTTGATCTTAGCCTCAATAAATCTAACGTATCCTTAAACTAAAATACCAAACCCAAATCTAAGTAAATACGGATTTGGACTAGTCCACGTCCTACGGGCGACGGCATAACTTAGCCTCCGTATACAATCCATGGGCATCCACAAACAAAACAAACACACACGACACGAAGTGAAATTCTAGAGAAGGAGAAAGTTGCTACCGCGATGCGGTAGCGTAATTAACTGCAGGGGCTTGCGCCTGCAGGGAAGAGCGTCCCCACAATCAAAAACCCCTCTAGCGAGGGGAATCTGACGAAGTCTGCTACATCGGCCGCATCCGTCTAAACCTCCGATACACGGTGCCATAAATCAACTTGGCGTCTTCGGAGAGGTAGACGGATAAAACCAAATAGCATCTGCCCCGGATCTCATTGCCAAGACTTCGCAGTCTTGTGCGCCATCTTTCGAAGGGGAACAACTACGTATTTAGACTATCTGGGTAAACTGTTGATGACCGGATTGGAATAGAAAAATACTATCCAAGCAAATCAATACATATCAGTGGCAACTACCGTACGGTCTGGTCTCTTCATCTCCTTGTGCTCCTTATTTGGTCTAGGGCTTGATAGTATTGTCAAACCCTAATAACTCAAATAACTATTGTGTTGATATTATCATGTAACCGTGAGATCAAACTGATAACTACTTATCATTTGATTTCTAGTACTCTGGCTAGAGATTTTAGGTCATTGATATATCGCACACTGCAGAACACTGTTCTCCTTATACCGGAGAGACGAATCCCATGTTAAATCCTCACAACCTTCACATGTGTTCGATCGTACCCAATTACTACCGTTATACACAGTATTAATGGATCAATGGTTTGGTAGTAATTAAAGCAGTCTCTAACACACACAAGGTACTATGGCGAATCTCATGTCTAAAGACTAAGTCATACCAGTCGTCACTATATGAATTTCCATCTGACAATTATGTATAATTACCAACTAGAAATTCAAGGTGAGTCATTCGGTGTACTTATCATCTAAAAGCAACTGCATACAATACTTTGATGTCACCACACCAGATGATTATGAGAATAGTCAATACTCTTTAATGAGTAGGTATAGTATACACTAGTCTTCCGGAGTATCAATGTCCTTTCTCGATACTCCTACAGCTAGGAACATTTAAGAATATAATAATCGACTAGTTAGGTCTTATTATTATGATCTACATCACAATCCTGTAGTCTAGTATTATTCTACGGACTTTATTAGTAATCAATAATAAATAGAGTATTATAAATAAAAGATTATAATTACAACTAATTATCTCTAAGGGCGCCTACATTTAACAATCTCTCACTTGCACTTAGGGTCAATTATTGTGGTATCGCATACCCAACATCTCAACGAGTCTCTCGAACTGCGGTTGAGAAAGTGCCATAGTTAATGGATCCGCTATGTTGTTTTTCATATCTACTCTCAATATATCGATATCCATCCGTCTATGGATCTCTTGAATCAAATGGTGCTTTTGAAGTATGTGCTTGGATTTATGATGAAATCTTGGTTCCTTAACCAATGAAATGGCTACATTGTCACGGTATAGAGGTACTGGGTCAGCAATGCTCGGAACCACTCCTAAATCGGAGATAAACTTCTTCATCCAAGTAGCCTTATTCGCTTCTATATATTTGTTCATACCATAATTTTGCATTATTATATTCCCCATTCTTATTCATTTTACAAATAAACAGATGCTTTTGACCCATGTCTGCTACATAGTTGCAGGTTATAGGTTCTCGGAACAAAAACAGTGAAATTGATGAAAAGATGATACAAAAGTGAGACTACGACCAATAAATGGTGGAATCTTGATCAAGCCTACATTTTGAGGGACAATGAAGATCAATGAACAAGTTCACAAAGCACAGAGGCAGCGCAAGGTTCAAGACTTCGACACGAAGCAAACTGTAAAAGTCCACGACATTATGCACTGAGAAAAACTGGAAGAAAACTAGAAGACATTCTGAAGAACCAACTGAAGAAATAAGGAGCCAAAAGCAACAGAATGAAACCCTAAAAATTGCAGCCCACAAGCCCACTAAATGGCCGCGGAACCGCGGCCAAACCAGGCTTTTGGCTGCAGTTCCGCGGCCATAAAGAGCCCGTGTCGGTGCAAAAATTCTGTGGACGTGCGTCGGTGCATTGACTAGGTTTCTTAGGGGTACACTTGTAAAAACATATGTGCGTCGATTGTAACCCCAGGGTTTTCTATGTTCTATAAATAGAAACCCTAAAACCTTTTTTAGGTTATGCCTCTTCTTGTGCTTCATTTTATATCTAAAATTCAGATCTGTAAATTTCTGCAATGAATAAAGAGTGCATCAAATTAGAGTAGTTTTCAATTCTTGCCCTACTTAATTTTATTATCTGCCCTAGTATAACTTTCATTAATTGCCCTAGTTAATTAGTATAGAACATGTTATTCAATTTCCTAATAAGTGAGTAGTCTCCTCGCTTGTTAGGGTTAGATTTGGGGAAGGCTTGAGAGATAAAGATCTCTCACCCCTTTCTTGCCCATCACACGTTTTTATAGGACTCCATGCATACATGTACACACCGCTCCCTACGGCACCCTATCCCACGAGGTAGCGGTGATACTGTAGTATAAAGGACCGGTTGAGCGTGTTTTTCATGAAGGTTAGGGTAAGAATTAAGAAAGGAAGGACAAGAACCTAGAGGAAGAAACACCGTTTCTTCCCGATGATACCAATCCACTTTATTAATTGTTACCATAACACCTCAGAGATCTTAATTTGGGCATAGAAAATGGTAAGGAATATTGACTTTCCAAACCTAACCTAAACCTAACCCTAGCAAGATTCTAATCCTACTGTAGATCAATTTTAGTTTTTAGATTTAATCAATCCGACACCAATCGGAATTAACTCGTAAGAACAAATCGAGAATACACAAAATCCCTGTGGATCGACCCGTACTCACCGGCTAGCTACCAAGCGACGTCGTTCTTGATTGCGGTTATAAAATATTCTTTGAGTAAAATCAAATGGCGCCGTTGCCGGGGATGGCGTGTTATTTTCTTTTTGTAATTTCGGGTTAATATAAAATTGAAAAATCATAAAAACTGAAAAATATAAAAATATAAAAAAAATTATCATTTTGTTATTTTGTGAAGGGTATTTCGTTTGAATTGTGCAGGATTGAAGAACGAATTCGGATCTGGAAAAATCCAGAGAGCAAAACAGAAAACAGAAAATCTGAACAACAGAGAAAAATCACAACAGAGAAACAGAAGAAGTTTGGGGATCTGAACCGTAAGAGTGACCGCGGAACCGCCGCAATTGGGCACCTTCTGCCGCGCATCCGCGGCGCTATGCTGACGTCATCTTCTGAAATTTCCTCTGTAAGCTTCTTTTCTTCTCTGTAGCCTCAATATCTCCTCTGTAAAAATCTCCTGCAGGATTCTTTGCGCTAAAAAATCTCTCCGCTTTCCAATAATTGATCTTGTGCAGGATTCTTTGCGCCGCACTAAAAATAAAAAATTGATTGCAAGTGATTTTTACTGCTTTGCATATTTTTAATCGGACTTTAAAGGGTTTGAAACCAATCCAGATTGGGTGGGGATTTCATCACCCTTCCCAGGACCCTAGAAATCACATAAGGCATATTGCATTGACCATCAATTAATTAAAAAAGATTAGACTCAGCCCTAAGGACTTCGCGCTCAATAGGACAAAGGACAAGTTGTAGGCATCGACCGTTGATCCTAACCTGACTTTGTGATGTCTAGGAAAGTGTGTCTAAGGCAAGCGGTTACTTAATTAGGCCCACTACTTATGTAGTGGAGAACCTCCCACTTACCTGGCGCTTACCTGGCCACAATTGGCGGTGAAGAGGCGGTTTGAGGTCCTACTTCTTGCCCTTTGGAACAGTTAAGAGCTGTTTAGCTGACCTAGGCGACCCTAGATCTAGGCCTGATTGTGCATTTGTGGTTGATTGAACGTGTTTCTAAGCCTTTTATTGAAAACCTTTTTGCAAAAAGCTCCATAAAAAAAACACAAAAAGAAAAAAAAAATTTACAAAAAACAACTTGCAAATTTTGTCGCTAAGAAATCCATTGCACCCCACTCACACCCACATTCCTTTTCTTTTCTTCTTACATCATGGGTACCCCACTTCACAAAACCCTTGCCGAACTTTGGTACCCTGAACCAAATTTTGCTTCATACGCGAATTGTTTCGGTCGAATTACGGACGACCCCTCCATGCCCAAAATTTCTTTGAAAGATCGAATAGAAGCGTCTAGGAGAAACAGTTGGACTCCGCACTCCACTTTGTATCAACCGTTGCAACCTTCACCATCTTCTTACGTTGATACTCATTTTTCAAGTCCTATTGTAACTCCGAAACCCATGTCTATTTCTGAACATATTGAACAATCTCGTAACCGATCTTTCACTCCTCTCAACACTTCCAGTTCTTGTGATCAACAAGTCCATTCACATTTTTATCCAAATGTTGATCCTACTCCTGTCCAACCATTCAATTCCTACCAGTCCTACCCGACTTTCCCACCTTCACAAGACATCGCTTCAACATAGCCATTTGGGAGTTTCCATAATCCAAACAACTTTGAATCTTTTGCTGAAACCCCTTCACAACCCATGTCTAGTCTGAAACAGTCGTTGGAAGCTTACATTGTAGCAACAAACCGACAGATGAGGAATTTGGATGCGTCCATTGCCGCCCTTATGCAACCTAGTGAACCGGTAGCTAGTTTCCAACTAGCTCCAAAAATTCCAATGTATGATGAGGCGGTTGGACAGAGTGAGAATTTGAGTGGTGAGAGTGAGCTGTACACACTTCCAAATCAAACCTACCCATCACCTATTGAATCCCATAACTCCGGTTTTCAAACAAGTGTCCCAAATGATTCACCAGTTAAAAATAAAGCGTGTAATGAGTTGTGCGAGTTTGTAGTGTTTGATTTACCTGATTGTGAAGAGCCTTTTTCGAGTGAACCCAAACCTAATTCTTTCGATCTCTACACTTCCAATCTAGAAGCTGAATTAATAAATATCCATGCTTTTGATGGGGTGTCCAAAAAAATTGATTTTCACTTGATTGATGATACTGACGCCGGGAATATTTTGGATGATGAAGTCGTAGATTTGACTGAAATTTTATCTCCAATTCATCATCCCGAGTCATTAAATGTTTCTCCCGAACCTCATATGCATCTTGATTTTGATAATAATTGCATGGATGAGATAACTTTTGAGGAAAATTATGAGGATAGTATTGAGGATGGTATTGAGGATGAACTATTTTTGTTAGATATGTCGGATTTTCCAATTCATCCTCCTGAACCTTTAACTGTAATCCTTCCTAAATCACCCTTCCTCCTTTCCATCGTTCCGACCACGCAGAAGATCACGCAGGAGGACTGTGAGCTTGAAAGATTTCTATTCGATCACGGTAGTTTTGACGCCACTAGTGCGTTTCTCTTTGAATCTGACACAGTTCTCACAGCTGATAACGATTACGAGTGTTTCACTTTTTCGGACGATTTGAAAGACTCACCGTCCGAGTTTGAGTCCTTTGAATTTTCTGATGAGTTAGTTGAACCATCAGACTCGGTTGCCTACAGTCATTTTGAACCATTGATGGAATCCTTCAAGTTCGAGACAGTTTACTTAGGTGAGAATAAGACTATCCCTAAATCACTCCCTTTCGTCCTTCCTATCGTTTCGACCATGCAAGAATCTATCGCGTTTCTATTTTCAATGGATAGTGTACCAAGTTCAACGTACCCATGTTTTCTCGCGAATCTTGAGGGATTTGACCCCATTTCTCGACGGGTTGATAGACTAGCACAATCGCTTTTAACACATTGGTAATCATAAATTGCACTAATTTATTCACTCGATTTACACCCTCAAGTTCGTACTACACTCCTTTCTCTTTTCCGCCATTCTTCTCCTCCACCGAGACCATATTCCACCTTTCTTCCCATACGGTCTCGTGTGTTTCTCAACTCCTTTCTCTACACTCCATTCTTCCACCAACTCTACCATTATCACGATAGAATTTTTGAATGGTTGGTGCTAACCATTGGTCTGTGTAAGGTCTTGTATAGTTTGATTTTTCTCCTCCCTAACTCTGAACTTTAACACTTAAAACAGTGGAAACACTGTCTCACTTAAGTTTGGGGGGGCCTTTTTGTATATATATTTTGTTTTTCTTTTAACAAAAAAAATTGTAAATAAATAAACAGGGGAGTGCCGACATTTTGACCCTCTTGGTGTAGCATGACAGTGAGGACACTGTCAAGTTTAAGTTTGGGGGTATGCTCGGCAAGATTTCTTCCTTCGCATTCATGTGTATGTTTTTGCATTTGCATACTTATTTTAAAACCCATAAAAATTGAAAAATTTGAAAAATTATAAAAACTAAAACATTCAATTTTGGCCATAATTGACTTAAGTTTAACAAGACGGTGAACTAGCTAGGAACAACTAGATCCTAGACTTAGTAAATTAAAACCCCTAAAAATAACCTTTCTTAAAATTTAACGGTAGAAAGTATATGTGCTTGTAGTTTATTTAGAAATAGGCAAATTTTGAGTTCACTTTTTGGGCTAAGTTAAAACAAGGGAAAAGTATTGATATTTTTATTAAAGTATAAGTTTGAAAAATAATTCCTAAGTTTAAGTCTAAATTCTGAAAATATATACCTTACAAATTGCACAAACACGAACCTTGAAACTTGGAATAGTAGAAGAGACCTTGAAATGCTCTTGTCTAAAGTCCTTAGTATGAAGAAAAATAAAATAAAAATACAAGTGTGAATAAAGAGATAAAAAAATGAACACTGGTTTTTGTAATTACTTACGGCTGCATAAATAGAAAAAATATTTAGTGAGGGTGCTTTATCACCTAGTGCCTTAGACCAACTGGTTTGGGAGTCGCTGCTAAAGCCTTAAGTGTTACAAGATTAGGAATTACGCTTTAATATGCAAACACATTTTGTAATCGGTTGTTGGTACCTCAAAAAGTATTAACGGTCGCATGTAGAATGTGTGAGCAATATCATCTAAAAATTCACCAACTGAAAAGTATTTTGGACGATGGACAAGAGTATAATATCTTGATTTGAATTTCTAAGTGTAGGGGTGATATACACACACACGTAGGGGTATGTGATTGGGGTTTGGATAAGAGATGGGGATGAAACATAGGACTTATATCTTTAATAGAGACGATAAAAATTCCTAAGTTGAGATGGAGCCCTAGAAGGAAAACTTGAAAGATCCCAAACGCTAAGTAAATTCACAAGAATATATATAATCTTATGTTAAATGATAAGGAAGCGTGAAAAAAACGGGTGGATAATTTATGAGTTGAAGATAATAGAGTTTCTTGTTGGAAAACATAATTGGAGAATAAAAGCCAATATGCCAAATTGATAGGATTTTATGGGTAGTATCCGCTGAAAACCCTCAGGAGACAACACTCCTCCTACTAGGGACACCTAGAGGTTTAACGGCTTATTGCACGAGCTCAGTGCAATCGCGTTTCCCTGTGAAAGTGAGGCTAGGTCTTTTTCAAGAATAAAACTAGGTTTGCTTGAGGACGAGCAAAAGATAAGTTTGGGGGTATTTGTTCATACCATAATTTTGCATTATTATATTCCCCATTCTTATTCATTTTACAAATAAACAGGTTCTTTTGACCCATGTCTGCTACATAGTTGTAGGTTACAGGTACTCAAAACAAAAATGGTGAAATTGATGAAAAGATGATACAAAAGTGAGACTACGACCGATAAATGGTGGAATCTTGATCAAGCCAACATTTTGAGGGATAATGAAGATCAATGAACAAGTTCACAAAGCACAAAGGCAGCGCAAGATTCAAGACTTCGACACGAACCAAACTGTAAAAATCCACGACATTATGCACTGAGAAAAACTGAAAGAAAACTAGAAGACATTCTGAAGAATCAACTGAAGAAATAAGGAGCCAAAAGCAACAGAATGAAACCCTAAAAATTATAGCCCACAAGCCCACTAAATGACCGCGGAACCGCAGCCAAACTAGGCTTTTGGCCGCGGTTCCGCGGCCATAAAGAGCCCGTATCGGTGCAAAAATTCTGTGGACGTGCGTCGGTGCGTTGACTAGGTTTCTTAAGGGGTAAAATTGTAAAAACAGATGTCCGTCGATTGTAACCCTAGGGTTTTCTATGTTCTATAAATAGAAACCCTAAAACCTTTTTTAGGTTATGCCTCTTCTTGTGCCTCATTTTATATCTAAAATTCAGATCTGTAAATTTCTGCAATGAATAAAGAGTGCATCAAATTAAAGTAAGTTTTCAATTCTTACCCTAGTTAATTTTATTATCTGCCCTAGTATAACTTTCATTAATTGCCCTAGTTAATTAGTATATATCATGTTATTCAATTCCCTAATGAGTGAGTAGTCTCCTCGCTTGTTAGGGTTAGATTTGGGGAAGGCTTGAGAGATGAAGATCTCACACCCCTTTCTTGCCCATCACACGTTTTTATAGGCCTCCATGCATACATGCACACACCGCTCTCTACGGCACCCGATCCCACGAGCTAGCGGTGATACCGTAGTATAAAGGACTGGTTGAGCGTATTTTCCATGGAGGTTAGGGTAAGAATTAAGAAAGGAAGGACAAGAACCTAGAGGAAGAAACACCGTTTCTTCCCGATGGTACTAATCCACTTTATTAATTGTTACCATAACACCTCAGAGATCTTAATTTGGGCATAGAAAGCGGTGAGGAATATTGACTTTCCAAACCTAACCTAATGTTGGAGATAGTGCCCTCAGAGTCAATTATTGAGTCACAGGCACGTGATTGCAATGATTGAGGGGAGGACCTATCCCGGTAGGACAGTCTTACTCGAGATGATAGTATGCTATCTGGTTTATCTTTATCATCGTGTACTGCTTTAGGTGACCTTACGAGTCGCTATTACACGTTGATAAAGCCCCTAGGGTTCTTGCTTGACTTCCAGCAGTATGAGGGCGATCATATAAGTGGGAGCTGGGGTCTACAAGCACATCCTTAAAAGGTCCCTAGTCGTGGGAGTTTCGAGACAGGGCATCGATACTCCGGAGTAGACTAGTGTATACAGTCGAGACCCCGACGAGGGGCGGTGGCCGGTCTCACAAGCCACTGGTGTCAGTTGGTTCACCTAAGATGTATACAGGTGCTCATTGGGTTATGAGTACACCGGACAGGACTCGCCGGGAACCTGCTAGTTGGGCATATACCAGACGTCAGATAGCAGTTCCCAGGTGACATGTGTACAGGTTAGTTCATCGACCTGGGATCGTCATTTGTCTCGTGTGAGTTCCCACTGTACTTTGATTACTACCCTACCACGGCTCAAAGGAGTCGTGCAAACAGGTTTTAGTTGGGTACAGTCCCGAGCCACATGGAGGCAGTGAGCGGATCTGCAGGGGTTCGTCTCTCCCGGTATTGGGGGTGAGGTCGTGCTGTGTCTAGGAGAGCCAGAACATGAAAAGTCCTTGGCCAAGGCAGGAGATTTGCTGGTAGGTATTCCAGTAGTATCTCAGGGTGTTCTGGGCTACACTCCGACACGACTTGTACCGCTTTTGGGGGTCTGACTTTTACCAACCCCCTAGGCCCGCCATGCGATACTCATAGACGAACGGACCGGACTGTACGGATATTGTCACTGACAGGCTCAGTAGGGTGTCAGGATGAGTTCGCTCATCGACGTCCCTTTTGGTCAATAGCTGGTGGCCCGTCACGTATGGCTAATACCTCTGACGTGCTAGTGGTTAAATCCACAGCCAAAGTATTGACGAGTCTTTAGAGTCCACCACACAGACAGTTACTCAAGTTTCGGGCGAAACGCTGTAGAGGCCGTATGGAGATATGGCAGGGTTCGATCAGATACGTGCGGTATTGCACGGATCGTGATCGGACGGTTTTTACTAGCCGGCTTTGGCTTAAGCCGGATCCTAGTATTTGGTAGTGTAGTTTTGTCTCTTTGCATTTGTGTTCAGTGGGAATACAAATGCGGGCATGTATTTGCAGTAGTGGGGTATTCCTGTAATTTATTACGGGGTCGGTTCTCTGGGGTTGCCAGTTTGCATTCCGTTCCGGCCGGTTTTCTCTTTTTCCTTCCCGGTCGGACTTTTCGTTGGAGGGTGTTAATTGCAAATTTGCAATTAACATTTATGTGAGGGGTTTCTTTGCATGAGTGTGGATTATGATTATCCTCTTCATCATGAGATTCCCTTTTGGTCATTCCATTGCCATTATGAGATTAGATATGGATTAGGGATTGATTTGCTTTCTTGATGTAAGATTAATTGGTTCATGCATTTTTTTTCTTTTTCCCCTCTTGTTTTTTATAGGGGCCGGCCACTGTGTGGGTTGTGGGTGGGGCCGGCCTCACATTTGTGTGAGAGGGAGTGGTTTTATATATGTAGATATTTCCTTCATGTCATTTGTGGTGGCCCCCCCATTTGTGTATGCTGTTGAAGTGATTAATCCATTTCCTTTTCCATGGTTAATAATTTATGCACTCCACCCACTTAATTCCACAGAGCAACCATTCTGTTTTTGGCCAGAGCTCATTTTTGCATGCTCCATTCTTTTCATCAAGCAACCATGAAAATTCTTATGTAAATTTCCTCCAACCATGGCAACCTCATAAACCACAAAGAGATAACCTTCTACACTATTTCTATAGCAAGCCTTGGACGCGTCGGCTAGCCAACTTCGCGCCCGAGTTGCCTCGGTCAAGAGGCGGGAGCCCGTAAAAGATTCCGGCTATGTGGTGCCCGTTTCGACGAGGAGGTGACGGACGTTATATCCGCGGGAGATCGGAGTGGAGACGAAGACCGAAGGACACGGATCGCTTGGTATACATCTCTACTCTTTTCTATTTGCTAGCTAGCTAGGTTAATGGCCCGATCCGGGTAAAAAGTCCGCGGCGGTGCCGGTTGCAAAGTTCGCAAAGTTTTTGTTTTCCGCGTTTTCCGGCGTCGGATCGACGGCCGGGGCGCCCCCGCGGGCTTACAATGGTATCAGAGCCACGCCGTTAACCTTACCTAGCTTGCTCTAGCGCGTTTAGAACTCGATCGAACAAAAACCCGAAAACCGTATTTTAGTGCACATGTGTTCTCTGTTAAAATTTTTTGAGCTCCTAAAATTTTTCTGGTGATTGCAGAGACATGTACAACAAAATATAAGAAATCTGGGAAAATACGATCCACTCATTCCATACTTAGACCGCGGAAGCGCGGCCAAATCCCTGGTTTGGCCGCGCTTGCGCGGCGGAAATAGGGAATTGTGGCACCATATTTTCCCAGTAAGCTTATCAGTTGGAAATAGGGCTTTTGGGATATTTTATTTGGGCCCAGTTTTTCTGTAAGTGCTACAGTAGTATTTGGGGCCCACTTGATAATATTTGTTCGATCGGATATTTTAAACATGCCAGTTCACAGTTTTTACTTTATATCTGCGACCGTGAATGTCACTCGATCGGTAAATCCGGTCTAACTGCTATAGCCAGGTTAGACGGATTTGCGAACGTGATTTTCACGTTGATGTTCTGTGATTGTACTGTGTTGTTGCGGATCGGTCGTGGGGGATAGCCTGATTGCAGTGGTAGTACAGTTCTGTTGTATTATGTATATTTGATATTGCGGGGCGAGCGTCCGACATGTGGACTGCCGTCACTGCCTGTTTGTATTATTCTTTTGGGGCACGACCTGGTTGCGGTCGATGTACCCGTTGTATGTATATTTTACTTTCTGTACTAGGATTACCCCGCGGAGGGGTGCACGGATAGCCGGGTTCTAGAGGGCAACAAGCCCGCATCTCATGGCATTGAGACGGAGGGGGCTTCACTCTAGAATTGGCGGGCTATTCGCCGCACTCGTAGGGGGTATAGGGTTGACCCAGGAGGGGTGCCCAAGTTACCGGATTCCGTGAAGTGCTGGGTGGTCCATTCACGTAGCTGAAGGGGGCTGCCTCGCTTCAGGTTTTGGCGGGTGACTTGCCGCGCCCGTAGGGGTCTAGGATTTTCATTGCACAGGCTATCCACACGACCAGGGGAACGTCGGGTTTCAGCGGCTCTGTGAAACCTGGGGATCCCAGATATCTGTATTGATCTGTGTTGCTATACATTTCTGTGTTGCTTTTCTCACGCCTTGAGCGAATACTATATATTGGTATATATATTAGTAGATGTTGTATATGTTTTTCATCCGCGCTAGTCCAGTCCCCGCTCTGCCGTTAGTTAGCTAACCTAACGGGTGATGACGGGACCCAGTGGCGAATGCGGATGGCATATACGTACATCAGTATATTTTCGTTCTTTATTGGTGTGATCAATTGATGGGACTGCATTGATTCGGATCAGTGCAAGATAAACAAACCTATTCTGATGTTGTTGGAACACTTTTTCAAAAAGCTGTTATTGCAAGGACGTTCACTTTTGTTTTGCATCGTGGTATTCAGTTGGAATATCCTGCTCCTCAGTCGACGAGGCAAGGGCCGAGATCCCTTCACCGGGAGTGACCCCTTGGACAAAAGTTTGCGTCAGAGCATTAACTTCACTATAGCCGATTGCTTTTGCTTTGCACCGTGGTATTCAGTTGGAATATCCTGCACCTCATTCTACGGGGAAAGAGCCGAGATCCCTTCACCGGGAGTGACCTCTTTAGCAAAGGTTGTCGTCACTATATTTTTATAAAGCTATCAGTTCCTTCAACGATATCAAGTTCATTACGTTAAAGGTTTTCGCCAGAAACCATTCGTAGCCCTCCGTCATTTCAGTTAAATATTCGGTAGTATTCAAGCTATGTATTTTGACCTCACGCCAAGGCATAGTGTTTGGTAGCTGCCGGGTATTTATCTGTTGCATAGATAGATGCGTTGGTTTGGGACAGTCGTACTACTATTTTGGCCTACGTCAAGGGTATGTACGGGTGGGTTCAAATTAACCAGGATAATGACGGGTAGAACTTGACATGTGACTTATGATATTTTGACCTCACGCCAAGGTCATAAGAGCATGGGGTAAAAATCCACATCGGGAGTTTCAAAAGTACTGAAACTTGCCAGATATGCGCATACCTTCTGGAGTGTGATAACGTGAGCGGATTCCGTCACGTTATCATGCGATGAGAGTTGGATCCCGATTCCCACTGATGAGTTGGTTTACTCCTCGGGTTATCCCGGCTAATTCTTCTTTCAGGTTTGGAGAAGAATTTGACGTTACAGTGGGAGGTTTCCAGATTAGATAAAGTGATAACCATTCTGATCTAGGTTAGAGTGCACGCTGAGTGTTTCTTTTCTCTCTCTCTCTGGCAGCGACCATTGACCCGACCCTAGACTATGACTCAGTGACCAAGTTGACCGAACCTTCTTAACACAGGCTTTTGGATTGTCAGAGTTGCAGACCTCTTTGCCACTCCTACTTTTACCCTTTTCTCCGGGACACCCCGTATTACTACGAACGTCCACTTCCATTGGACAAAACCATCGTATGGTTATATACGAACTCGAATGACTTCGAGGATGGTTTCCGGTTCTGGAGAAAACGAATAGGACTATTCAGTTGTCTTTTCCTTTTTCCTTCTCTCAGGTTGCGAGTACTCCTTGGTTTAGGAGATAGTACACCTATTACGCAAATTGGATAGTCTTCTTCCAAACCTTAGGCTGGTGCCGAACGGTGGGGAATGAAGAAAGCCAATTAGCCTAAACGGTGTACAGAAGGTATTAAGTTCAGACAAAGCAAGGGATTAGTAAGAGGGCAAAGTAAATTGCGACTGCTATTCACGACTAAACCATGTACTTCTTTGTCAATCCTAAATCACCTATGAATTAAGTTCATTCGGTTGTCTTTTATCCTCACCTTCTCTCGCATTGCGAGTGCTCCTAGGACTAGGACAGTACACCCTTTATGCTTTTTGGATAGTCTTCTTCCAAACCATAGGCTGGTGCCGAACGGTAGGGAAGGAAGAAAACCATTTGGCCTAAAGGGGTGTACAGAAGGTAATGACTAAAGACATATAAAGGGATTTGGAGAGGTGGCAAAGAATTATACAGTTATAGTTATGAATCTGGATAATGGAAGAGGCATTACTAGGAATACCAGCATACCCCATCGAAACATTTCAATGTTTCAGTTTCACTGTGTACTGTTAAATGAAAACTGATTTCCCAATTAGGCACTTGCTCCAGGGTATGTATTTACCAGGTAGGATTCTCACATCTGTATGGTTTTACAGATGATGAGTGGGAGTAAGTTATTGGAAATTAGGTGACCATCCTCATTATATCGGGATTCGTTGGAATTGGTGATATTTGAGGAAGCCGCCTGGGTTGTTTGCCGGTCGGCAAATATTTGGTTTTGAATATCCGTTGTTATGCACCAATTTCAAATTGATATATCTGTACGTCTATTTTTATAGAGTGAGATATACCTTTCTGAAATTATGTCTATGACATTTACCTATATCAGTGGATGGTTAGGTAAGGAGCATTAAACAACGGTGTAATTCTTCATAACCATAATACAGTTTTCAATCTACGACACACAGTGAATGAGTTATTAGACTCAAGGGACTTATACAGAGTATTGTATATTGTCCAGTGTCCATTAGGACAGAGGGGTTGGTCCTCGTACTATATTCTGTTTACTTTTAACTTCTCTAGTTCTTAGACATGTGTTTCGTAGAAACACAGGGTCTAAGTTTTGAGGAGTTATAGGTATAAGAGTAAAGTAGAGAACCAAGTGTTGCAAGTATCAGGATTCTTCAAGCTGATCGAAGATGTAGATACTTGTGTATGGTATTCAGTTGATAGTAATGATTAAGAGAACTAGCTTCTCTTTCAGGTTACTCATAATTGGAAGTACTCCTAAGTTGAGTAACGCCGATCGGCCTCTATTCCATTTAGTTGACATGCACTGGAGACAGCTGCATGATTTGAATCTGGTTCAATTAAATCAGTGCCTCTGTTTCTTGAATATAGAACAGTTCATATCTTGACATTGTTAAGATACGGGGAGTTGTCCGGCTTATGCTTGAAACCAGACTCTGGACAACTCAAGGCACGTTTCAGTAGTGGCTGTTTGTGGGTTGACCCGGGCTATGACGAGGGTTGATTTTCTACCATCTGGAAGATCAATAGTGATATTGTTCTTGACTCGCCACATTTTTTAAAGAAATGGATTTTTCAGAAAACAGTAGTGGGAGTATGGTAGGACTGGAAGTGATTCCAGAACCACAAACGATTACTGAAGATTTGATAAAGAACCTAAAGGTTCAATCTGGTTTGACATTCCATTGGCCACTCCGCAGATATGGTGGGTAACCTCAGGCACTCGAGAGGTACTTCGGTATGCTCAAGGACGGTGGCAGGGAGGTTCTTGTTTACCCAGACTTGCCATTGCTGTTGTTCCAGGCTGCGAGACCCGGCGGGAGGATGAGTATAGCGTCGTTCTAAACTGGCTTTAGAAGTGCACGTCTATATGACTCTGCCAGAGGATTGTCGTAGTCAGTGGGAGCAGCGGAAGCATTGGTGGATATCAGGCTTATGTCTATTTATAGACTAAAGCAGATATAGCGGAGATAGATCATCTATTTCTGATGTGGCAGTCATAGGTTTGACTTGATCAGAATAGGGGATGGATCTGTTGAGAAGGTAGTAGAGTGTGATGTCCTGGTATTTGATGACATACACAGAGTAGGAAGTGATATTCCTATACTACGATCGGTTATACTTTGGTCGTCACACAATAGTTTCTCCACATAGGATTTGGATATTATATCAGACATTCTGGTTACTAGATCTATAGATTTAGATCTAGATTTGGGTGGTTTCCCAATCTGGGTACTTTGACAGCATTCTATGAGTATTTAGAATGGACGACTCCTGGCACGGTAGTGTACCTGCAGGTAATGGAGTCACCCTCTCTAAAGGTGTCTTACAGACTAAAGGGGAGAGGGACACGCATGATTGACAGATCACTTGCTTAGGCAACTGAGTCAATCATGAGATGTCATGTACTACACCAGATGTTGTTCTTGCAGTAGGTGCAATAAGTTGATATTGATCCAGTCCTGGAGAAACAATCGGAAGCAGTTTTAGAACATAAGTGGATGTTCTAGGGATATGATAACGGCAGGCTCCATTAGGAGACGGTTATCATTCCAGACTTCCAAGGTGACCTGGATGGCAGAGTGGCTGTCAGAGTTATAGTTTTCCCTCTGACGAGGGGCAGTATTTTGGACAGGTGGTCCAGGTGGAAACTGAGGGAAGGCATGGCGCAGGACACTGATTAAGTTCAGTTGTCGATACAGTCTAAGAAGTTTGGATTTGGAGTTCACTTATGAGCTAGGTCCCATCAGACATCCAGACATTCTAAGACAGGTATTGCTCATTTCGGGAGATGGTTTTCTCCGCGAACTTGAGATTTAGAGAGACATAGAAAGAAACATCAGAGCGGATCCACTCACTGAGGCTATTCCTCGAACGCAATAGTTTCGCAAACGAGCTTTGTGAGACTGACTAGTAGAGGAGTTGGGTGTTCGGTATCACACGGGCTGTGAGTATGCGACATCGCAATAATTAGCCTTGAGTGCAAGTGGGAGATTGTTGGAGATAGTGCCCTCAGAGTCAATTATTGAGTCACAGGCACGTGATTGCAATGATTGAGGGGAGGACCTATCCCGGTAGGACAGTCTTACTCGAGATGATAGTATGCTATCTGGTTTATCTTTATCATCGTGTACTGCTTTAGGTGACCTTACGAGTCGCTATTACACGTTGATAAAGCCCCTAGGGTTCTTGCTTGACTTCCAGCAGTATGAGGGCGATCATATAAGTGGGAGCTGGGGTCTACAAGCACATCCTTAAAAGGTCCCTAGTCGTGGGAGTTTCGAGACAGGGCATCGATACTCCGGAGTAGACTAGTGTATACAGTCGAGACCCCGACGAGGGGCGGTGGCCGGTCTCACAAGCCACTGGTGTCAGTTGGTTCACCTAAGATGTATACAGGTGCTCATTGGGTTATGAGTACACCGGACAGGACTCGCCGGGAACCTGCTAGTTGGGCATATACCAGACGTCAGATAGCAGTTCCCAGGTGACATGTGTACAGGTTAGTTCATCGACCTGGGATCGTCATTTGTCTCGTGTGAGTTCCCACTGTACTTTGATTACTACCCTACCACGGCTCAAAGGAGTCGTGCAAACAGGTTTTAGTTGGGTACAGTCCCGAGCCACATGGAGGCAGTGAGCGGATCTGCAGGGGTTCGTCTCTCCCGGTATTGGGGGTGAGGTCGTGCTGTGTCTAGGAGAGCCAGAACATGAAAAGTCCTTGGCCAAGGCAGGAGATTTGCTGGTAGGTATTCCAGTAGTATCTCAGGGTGTTCTGGGCTACACTCCGACACGACTTGTACCGCTTTTGGGGGTCTGACTTTTACCAACCCCCTAGGCCCGCCATGCGATACTCATAGACGAACGGACCGGACTGTACGGATATTGTCACTGACAGGCTCAGTAGGGTGTCAGGATGAGTTCGCTCATCGACGTCCCTTTTGGTCAATAGCTGGTGGCCCGTCACGTATGGCTAATACCTCTGACGTGCTAGTGGTTAAATCCACAGCCAAAGTATTGACGAGTCTTTAGAGTCCACCACACAGACAGTTACTCAAGTTTCGGGCGAAACGCTGTAGAGGCCGTATGGAGATATGGCAGGGTTCGATCAGATACGTGCGGTATTGCACGGATCGTGATCGGACGGTTTTTACTAGCCGGCTTTGGCTTAAGCCGGATCCTAGTATTTGGTAGTGTAGTTTTGTCTCTTTGCATTTGTGTTCAGTGGGAATACAAATGCGGGCATGTATTTGCAGTAGTGGGGTATTCCTGTAATTTATTACGGGGTCGGTTCTCTGGGGTTGCCAGTTTGCATTCCGTTCCGGCCGGTTTTCTCTTTTTCCTTCCCGGTCGGACTTTTCGTTGGAGGGTGTTAATTGCAAATTTGCAATTAACATTTATGTGAGGGGTTTCTTTGCATGAGTGTGGATTATGATTATCCTCTTCATCATGAGATTCCCTTTTGGTCATTCCATTGCCATTATGAGATTAGATATGGATTAGGGATTGATTTGCTTTCTTGATGTAAGATTAATTGGTTCATGCATTTTTTTTCTTTTTCCCCTCTTGTTTTTTATAGGGGCCGGCCACTGTGTGGGTTGTGGGTGGGGCCGGCCTCACATTTGTGTGAGAGGGAGTGGTTTTATATATGTAGATATTTCCTTCATGTCATTTGTGGTGGCCCCCCCATTTGTGTATGCTGTTGAAGTGATTAATCCATTTCCTTTTCCATGGTTAATAATTTATGCACTCCACCCACTTAATTCCACAGAGCAACCATTCTGTTTTTGGCCAGAGCTCATTTTTGCATGCTCCATTCTTTTCATCAAGCAACCATGAAAATTCTTATGTAAATTTCCTCCAACCATGGCAACCTCATAAACCACAAAGAGATAACCTTCTACACTATTTCTATAGCAAGCCTTGGACGCGTCGGCTAGCCAACTTCGCGCCCGAGTTGCCTCGGTCAAGAGGCGGGAGCCCGTAAAAGATTCCGGCTATGTGGTGCCCGTTTCGACGAGGAGGTGACGGACGTTATATCCGCGGGAGATCGGAGTGGAGACGAAGACCGAAGGACACGGATCGCTTGGTATACATCTCTACTCTTTTCTATTTGCTAGCTAGCTAGGTTAATGGCCCGATCCGGGTAAAAAGTCCGCGGCGGTGCCGGTTGCAAAGTTCGCAAAGTTTTTGTTTTCCGCGTTTTCCGGCGTCGGATCGACGGCCGGGGCGCCCCCGCGGGCTTACAAACCTAACCCTAGCAAGATTCTAATCCTAGTGTAGATCAATCATAGTTTTTAGATTTAATCAATCCGACACCAATCGGAATTAACTCGTAAGAACAAATCGAGAATACACAAAATCCCTGCGGACCGACCCGTACTCACCGGCTAGCTACCAAGCGACGCCGTTCTTGATTGCGGTTATAAAATATTCTTCGAGTAAAATCAATACTCCGCCTCCATGGTAGAGTCTGCAACAGTACCTGTTTTAAACTCTTCCAAATAATAGCTCCACCATTTATGGTAAAAATATAACCAGAGACAGATCTGCAATCATCTATATCACTCTGAAAAATGGAATCGGTAAACGCCTCAACCTTGAGGTCATTTTTACCGAATATTAGGTACGTCTTCTTAGTATTCCTCAAATACTCGAGTATAGCTTTCACAGCAATCCAGTGTTGTTTTCTAGGATTAGACTGATATCAACTTACTGCACTAAGTGCATAAGCCACATCAGGTCTAGTACATAATATCGTATACATGATTGACCCAATTGCCGAAGCATATGGCGTCTTATCCATGCGTTTTCTCTCCTCATCTGTCTTGGGAGGCATCCTTGGAGAGAGATATACGATGCCTAGCAAGTACATTACCTCGCTCGGTCATCTTGGTATGTTCTATACTGAACCTCTTCATTATATCATCTATGTACTTGGATTGGGATAACCCAAGCATTCTTTTAGATCTATCTCTATAGATCTTTATACCCGGTATATAGGATGCTTCACCCAAATCCTTCATTAAGAACTTTTGTGCTAGCCAGATCTTAACTAATTGCAATGTCGGCACGACATTGCCTATTAGAAGTATATTGTCTACATACAATATGAGGAACACGATATTACTTTCTACAACCTTTTTATAGAGACATGGTTCATCATCATTTTTGATAAAATCAAACCCTTTGATTGCTTCATCAAAATAGATGTTCCAACTCTTAGATGCTTGCTTTAGTCTATAAATGAACTTAAGCAACTTGCAGGCTTTACCGTTGCTCCTACTGACCTCAAAAACCCTCTGGTTGTATAATATAGACGTTCTCTTCTAAAGTACCGTTTAGAAAAACCGTCTTGACGTCCATTTGCTATATTTCATAGTCATGATAAGCAGCTATTGCAGGCATGATTCTGATTGACTATAGACACCAAAAAAAGTTCGGGGTTGAAATTCGCCAATTATTACTTCAGCACCGATGGATTCCTCTCAACAATTACAATTTACACTCGAGTATCAAACACTCGAGTTTTAGAAGACGCTTGGAGTTGAAGTCATCGGCCGATATTTCTGTATCATCTTTCAGGCCAACCTCCCTTAGGACTAGCCCAAAACTTATTCTTGTTAGTTATATGTATGCCCTAGAGGCCATTACTATACATTGGATGTATATTGTAGTGGATGCTGGGACATATATAGGTAGGACTTTCTTGCTCGACATGATAGTACGCTATCTGGTTGCTCTTTATCTTAACATGTATACTTTCTGTCTCTCTGATTACATGTTGATAAAGCCCTTAGGATGTGTACTCGACTTCCAGGACTATGATGCAGATCATACTAGTGGGACCTGGGTAGTCAATGAGTACATCCTTCATTGTTCCTAGTCATGGGAATATCGAGACGGGGCATCGATATTCCAGAGTAGACTAGCGCATATCTTCTCGACCCATGCGATGGGCGATGGATGATCCCATATCCATTGGTGTTTGACATCGAAGATGGTATGCGGGTGCTCAGTGGAGACTGGGTACACTGAACGGACTCGCCGAGAACTCCCAGATGGTATTATACCTCACGTCAGATGGCAGTTCTCTGGTGACACTGATACAGCTTAGTCTGTTGACCCGAGATCGTCATAGAGTCTTGTGTGTCTCCCACTGTGCTTTGATTTCCACCCTACCACGGCTCTACTGAGTTGTGCAAACAGGTGGTTTTTAGGTACAGTCCCGATTCACATGGAGGCAATGAGCGATAGGAGGGGATTCGTCTCTCCCGGTATTGGGGGTTGATGTTGTGCTATGCTCGACTGGCCATAACAGGAAATCCCTGGCCAGGGTTGCAGTGATATACTGGTAAGAGTTATCAGTAGTTTCACGAATGTTATGGACCCTACGTCGGCATGACTTATCGAGCTACTGGGGTCTGACGTTTACCACCCCTAGGCGAGATATGCGACATATCAGACGAACAGACCGGACTGTACGGTAAGTGTTACTGGTTGGATTCACAGGAGTGTGAGCGGGCTTGCTCGTCGATCTTCTGATCGCTCAATACCCGGGTGGCCGTTACGTTTAGCAGACCGCTTGCGGCTTGTGGGTGCTTGATATGATCATCATCCGCTACCGGCGTATTGACGAGTCTTTAGAGTCCTACACAGAGGTTTCCTGGCTCAAGCGAAACGAAATAGGAGCGCATATGAGATATGTGCGGGACCGAGAATAATGCGTGTATGTGATACCGTATTTCATTCTCGCGATGAATGTGTCGAATGGTTGTATGCGATATAACCTAGTTATCGAATCAAGGATTGATTCGATAAGCCGATACATTGGATACTAGCCGGTCATATGCGACATGACCGGATCATTGAATCAAGTGTTGATTTAATGATTTAATGTATAATTATATATTTGATATATTACTTTGCATTAACTAGTATTGGTTCACTTTAAATGGATTTACTCACTTGGTTTGTGCACATTGCATATGTGATATATTTTGTGCACATGATTGTATCATGTTTGATGATACATGCAAGCTAGGGTTAGTGTAAAGAATTAGACCATGGTTAAAATTATGATTAGGGTTTTCTTTTTCCTTATTTATTTATTTATTTATTTTGGAAAAAGATGAGAAAAGAATGGTTGCTATTTTTGTTTGCTAGTTGAAGATTCTTGAAGCTTTGAATTAGTCCACCATCCTTGTCTTATAATTAACCCTAACCATTCTAGTTAACCATGGTCCATTCGCTACAATTAACCAAGGGTTAGTAAATGATAAGTATTGATTTATTTATCATTTACATAATACTTATCATATTCTTTTTCATCATCTTCTTCTTCTTCAACATGAGAAAAAGCTTGCTACATCAATGGTGATTGATGAAAAAGTGTGAGAAATCCAAAACTAAAGTCTACCCAATTCCTATTTCTTCATCCTCTACCTATTGCCAAGTAGTATAGGGTGTTTCCTTCACAAGTTTTCAAGGCTTGGTGAAGTTGGAGCTTGTTCTTGTGATGCCTCGACGTAGATTATCTTCGGCATCGAACCGACGATCAAGCCCGCCCATTCTTCGATGATGCCAATGCTAGAGTCAAGGGTTCGATTTGGACAGCGGAGGGAGATCATCGTGGAGCTTAGGAAGTGGTGGACCGGATCTACAAAGGTTGTAGCCCCTTTCCTTTAGCTATATTTCCGTTTACTTGCTCGCTTCGCCTATTTATCTAGTTAACGATCCGTTCTAGGGTTTCTCGGCACCGTATTTTTTAGAAATTTGCATGTTTGATCACTTGTGAGACCTCATTAGGGTGCCTAGGAATCCTACAGTGGTATCAGAGCCTAGCTAGAGCCTTAGGTAAAGTCCCGACGGAATCAGAAGTCCGATCGACCCAAAACCCGACTTGAAAAATGCTCTCTGGACTTTTCTGTAAAACGTGGATTTTTCGAAATTAAAAATATGCAGAAAAATCAGCAGGTAATCCTAAGACTTACTGTGAAATTCGAGAGCATGATTCCTCAAGAGTGCGGCGGAACCACGGCACAAGCATGGCTTGTGCGGCGGTTCCGCGGCCAAGTTGTCCCATCATCTGGTTAACTTTTCACAGTAACTCCTAGTTTTTAGTGCTAATTTTCCTGGGAATATTTTAATATTTATTCCAGAGTTTATTTTCTGGGTTGTATTGGGGACTCGATGTATTCGATCGGACTGTCTAATTTTTGTCGGTGTGCTTTTCCGGGTATTTTTAGAATATGTTAAAAAGTTCGACCGGATATAAATACCCAATTTTTCCCCTGTCGGGAAATTTCCAAGTGTTGGATTTGTCCGTAGTTTAACGACGTTCTAAGTAGTGCAAGTAACGCGATGGACCCTCTAGAAGACAACAAACCTTAACTCGATTATGTGACCGTCTTGAACTGCCCTTTGAACCTTCGGGTTTGGGGCAGTACGGCGTGCCACATGTGAGGCGTTGGCTTGACCCTTCTACGGCTGGACCGTTGGTACTGAGACACGAACTGAATGTTGTTAGGCTTATTTCATGTGTTGAGCTGTATCGGGAAAACTTGGGTGTTCGATTGTTCGATCGGAAAGTTTAACATTTTCTATTTATCCGGAATTTGATACAATACTTGGAATTCGCAAATAGTTATGAGATAACGGAATGAATATTATAAACATAGCAGTTTAGTCTCACTTGATCGGTTGCCACGGAGTTTTGATGTGATCAAAAGTCCGTCGCAATCACGTAGCGTACGTGGATACTCGCCGGGTAAACTTAATAGACAGCCTCACCCCATAGCCCCGACCAAGTGACTGTAGGAGAACCCCGTCGCCGAAAGCATCCGTTCGGGTGCTCGCGGTAGCGGTGTTCCGCCTTGGTGCACTTCGTCAACGGCGTCGGGGGTGCGGCCGCCTACTAAAGTTTGCGACGAGTATTCGATCAGAATGTCGGGAATCCTGTTGAATTGCCCGACTTGATATTGGAAAGAGTTTTCGATAATGAGACTAAAATGCAGGGTTTATAATTGTTAGGCATGCGATGTCTAAGTAATTCATTTGGTCAGGCATGCGATGTCTGAGGAGGTTGCGGATTTCAACTGTTGTAGTTTTACACTTTCTTTTCTGTGACCGTAAGTGTAAATGTGATATCGCCGGTTTCGTTGCTATATGTCAACGACAATTGGGATGCGCATATTTACTTACGTTGATGACATGTGATATTATGTGTTGCTGGATATGTTATATTGGATCGTCGTGTTTGAATAGCCGGGGGGTTTTTATGTGAGATGAGTGTTTTTCATTTTCATTCATGTAAAAACTTGTATGTAATATTCTTTTGTTGGGGCACTTCCAGGTTGCGGATGTTGTCACCATTTGTATATTATTTACTTTTCTGCACTAGGATAGACCCAAGGAGAGGAGCACAAGTAACCGGGTTCTGGGGTCCAGTGGGAGACCATCTCGAGGAGTCGAGTCCGGGTCTCCTAACCCTAGAATTGGTAGGGTTGCTTGCCGCTCTCGTAGGGGTCTAGGGGTGTGGGATTGGCTATTCATCACGACCGTGGAATCAGTGTTTTATACTGGCTCGTATTGAAAACACGGACGTCCTAGTATATCCAATATTTCATATGTTTCTTCTGCTGTGTTTTATCTGAGATCATGTGATGTTCTGTGACAGATATTATATATAGTATATATGATATATTATATAGACGTTGCTTATGTTTTACACCCGCGCTTGCCCTGCCTCGCTCTGGCGTTAGTTACCTAACCTAACGGTGCAGACGGGACATCAAGGCGAATGCGGATGGCATAAGCGTACGTTATATTTATCTGTGATGATTAGGTGGACTTATATGATGGGATATTCATTAATGTGATTAATGAAAGAAAATAAACCTAATTGATGTTGTGGAATCGAATTTTAAAATAAAAACAGGTAGCTACAGTTCTTGCTTTGCATCGCGGTGTTCATTATAAAACATCCTGCACCTTATTCGATGAGGAAAGGACCGAGATCCCTTCACCGGGAGTGACTCCTTTAGCAATAACTGGCAGATGCTACACACTCGGTTTGTCTTTGATCACTTCTATAGTTTTCGCTTTGCACAGTGATATATATGATATATCCCGCACCTCATTCGACGAGGAAAGGGCCGACGATCCCTTCACCGGGAGTGACCCCTTTAGCAAAACTAGAAAAGCTTCAAAAACATTCCATTTAAAATCCATTTGATTCCGCAACGAGATCAAGTTCAAAGCGTTAAAGGTTTTCACAAAAACCAGCCGCAACCCTCCGTCATTTTAGGAAGTAGAGTACTTAGTATTCGTGGTGTGTTTGTTGACTATAGTCAAGGCACAGTGTACGGTAGCTAAGTGATGTCTTCCTACACCGCATATGATGCGATTAGTTAGGACAGTCGCGTGACTTTGTTGACCTTAGTTAAGGGTCATGTGGGTGGGTCTAATTAATCACGAAATGACGGGTAGAACTTGACTAGTACTTATGATTTGTTGACCATAGTTAAGGTCATAGGTGCTAGGGGTAAAAATCTTTATCGGGAGTTTCAAGTGTTGAAATTTGCAAGGAGATTGTATACCTTCTATGTGATAGTTGGATCCCGATACCCACTGCAAGTAATTGTTACTCCTGGGAGAGTTTTGCACTTTGCAATTAGCCGATCAAGTAGGTGTCTAGAAAGGTGTCAACGGGGTTACGCCTCTGGGAAAACGAGGTTTACTGTAATTAGGTCCGTGCGAAAGCACGGGGAACCTCCCTCAAAGTACCGACACTGGCCTGGCTGAAAGATTGGCGAACTTGTAGAGTGTAATTAATCCCGGCTAGTCTTTCCTTTTAGGGTTTGAAGGAAGATTTGATAAAAACAGTGGGAGCCATCCTGATTAGATAAAATATATAACCAATCTGATCTTGCAAGAGCGCACGCAGAGTGTTTTCTTCTCTCTCTCTCCTGGTAGCGACCATATCATGCCTTAATCAAGATAATAATATGGATGTATTGACCGAACCCGCTTGTTATACTGAGCTGGGGAACGTTGGTCCCGCTCCAACTTATAAATGTTATAAGACAGAGCAGGAAATTGGGGAATACCAGAATTCCTATGCCACCCAAATGAAGAAAGTGCATATGATGCATCTCCTTCGGGTGTGTTCATTACAAAGAACTGTTTCTCAGTATCCTCTGCATCCTGGGTATCTGATACCGGATCAGGATCCCAGATATGTAATCTGTTACATAGGGCTACAAAAAGGTAGAAAAATTGAGAACGGGTGATAAGTTTCATGAGGCAGAAAACGGGGCAAGTGTTGCAGCCAAGTCTGTTGGTCACTGTCACCCTGTATTATCAATACATTGATTCTGAACGAATGTTATTAAATACCGAACCTGATATACAAAATCATATCAGTCTCTTTATTAGTAAAGAAAGGATATAATTTTGTATTGATGGATAATGTTTTGAACACTTCCTATATCAAAAGTTGATCGGTTCAGGCACGCTATCTAAAAGTATTAACGTTCTAAATCAAACTACAGTTCCTAGTATACTGAACACACACAAGAGGAAGAGTTCAGAAATGAACGAATTCTTCTTGAGGCATTGTAGACTAGGTCATATCAATGCGACCTGACTGGCTGAAGTTACATTTAGATGTATATTTAAATCAGTTTGAATTTACATCTTGTGAAACTTGCCAGTCATGTCACAAAGATAATATGACCATAGCTCTGTTTATTGGAAACAGAGAAAGAGTTAATGAACTCTTGGGACTGATGGATGATGATGTATGTAAGGTCTCCTGTCTACACATGCCAGGACTGGTTCTTTATACTTCATTATATTCTCTGATAATCTCTCAAGATTCAGTCATATATTCCTGTCGAAACATAAGTCCGAACCTTTTGAGATATTCACAGAATATAAGTTAGAAGTAGAGAACCAAAATACGGGTATAAGTATTATGTCCTATGATAAGATCAGGGAGGAGAATACTTGTGCATGACATTCCTGGACTATTCTAAAAGAAAATGAGATTCTCTCTCCATATTATTCCTCTGAATACACCACAGCACAACGGTGTATCAGGACGGAGCAATCGCACAATATTAGATATGGTGTGCTCTATGATGAGTATTACTGAGTTACCTATTTCCTTTTGGGTGTTATGCGCTTGAGAAGCTGCATACCTATTGAATTAGGTTCGAATCAAATCACTGCCTACCACTTCATATGTGATATGGAAAGGGAAAAGCCCATATCTTAAGTAAGTTAAGATTTGGGATTGTCCGGCCTATGTCAAAAGCTAAATCCGGACAAGATCGAGGCAAGATCAGTTCTGTAGAACTGGAAAGGTTCCAGCTGTACAAAACTGCTAATGATTTGACAGAACCAAAGGATTCAATAGTTTCCGACGAACCTCAGCCTCTCCGCCGATCTAGTAGGGTTCCTCACCCACCTGAGAGATACCTTGGTTTCTCGATGACAGTGGGAGCATGGAATACATCATGAGATGATGACCCAACTAGATTCGAGCAGGCCATCAAGAGTAGGGACTCTGTAAGAATGGCTGGATGCTTAGCATTCTGAGATGGAATCCATATACACCAACAAAGTATGGACTTTGGTTGCGATATCTGAAGGGTTAAATCCCCATCAGGAGCAAGTATATCTTGAGAAGATTACTTGGTGTAGATGGAAAAGTTGAGACTTTCAAAGCTAGGCTTATTAAAGGTTTTAGTCATTAACCAGGCATGGATAATGATGAAACCTTTTCCAAGTGACTATGCTTAAGTCCATCCGGATCCTACTTAACATTGCTACATACCATGACTACGATATCTGGTGGTTGGGTGCCCTGACTGCTTTTCTAAATACTGATTTAGAAGAGAACGTCTATAAGAACACAGCCAGAGGTCTTCGTAAACAGTGGGAGCAGCGGAAATGTGTGCAAGTTGCTTTACATAATGAAGCAGGCATCGCGGAGTTGGAACGTCTGTTTTGATGTGATAGTCAAAGTGTTTGACTTCATCAAAATGATAGACGAACCTTGTATATACAAAAGGGTAGTATAGAGTAAGGTGGTCATCTTCGTATTGTACGTAGACAACATACTCTTGATAGGAAAAGAGTTTCCTATACTACGATCGGTCAATCTCCTATTATCACAAGGATTCTCCAAATAGGATAAAGATGATACCTCCTAAATCCTGAGATTTGGACCTATGAGATAGATCTAAAGGGATATTAGGGTTCTCACTAGGTATAGTGAGATTGTATCAATCGATCCTGGGGAGAATCACTGGAAGTGTTCCAGGGTGATAAAGACGACTGAATGTTAGTCACAGGCACTGTCTTTACCCTTAGTAAAGGGACGGTATGTTGGAAGAGTTCCAAGCTCGATACCGTGGCAAACTAGACGATAAAGGCTGGTAACATCGCTATTAAAGATACTGCTAAAGAGGCAGTTTGGGTGTATATTGGTTCATAAGATGAACTAGGTTCCTGCCATTGTATGACAATGGAAGTGTGGCTTCGGCCCTGGAACCCTGGTCCCATCAGTGACCCAGACATATTCTGAGGCAGCATCACCTGATCATGGAGATAGTTGATCTCCAGGGTGATCAAGGTTAGGAGAGTAGACTCGGAGGACAACACGGCGGATCCACTCACGAAGGCCTTTTCCCAAAGAGAGACTTTTAAGGGATGGTTGAGTATGTGATACTGCAACCACTGCTACAGATGGCCCTAGTGCAAGTGGGAGATTGTTAGTTATATGTATGCCCTAGAGGCCATTACTGTACATTGGATGTATATTGTAGTGGATGCTGGGACATATATAGGTAGGACTTTCTTGCTCGACATAATAGTACGCTATCTGGTTGCTCTTTATCTTAACATGTATACTTTCTGTCTCTCTGATTACATGTTGATAAAGCCCTTAGGATGTGTACTCGACTTCCAGGACTATGATGCAGATCATACTAGTGGGACCTGGGTAGTCAATGAGTACATCCTTTATTGTTCCTAGTCATGGGAATATCGAGACGGGGCATCGATATTCCAGAGTAGACTAGCGCATATCTTCTCGACCCATGCGATGGGTGATGGATGATCCCATATCCATTGGTGTTTGACATCGAAGATGGTATGCGGGTGCTCAGTGGAGACTGGGTACACTGAACGGACTCGCCGAGAACTCCCAGATGGTATTATACCTCACGTCAGATGGCAGTTCTCTGGTGACACTGGTACAGCTTAGTCTGTTGACCCGAGATCGTCATAGAGTCTTGTGTGTCTCCCACTGTGCTTTGATTTCCACCCTACCACGGCTCTACTGAGTTATGCAAACAGGTGGTTTTTGGGTACAGTCCCGATTCACATGGAGGCAATGAGCGATAGGAGGGGATTCGTCTCTCCAGGTATTGGGGGTTGATGTTGTGCTATGCTCGACTGGCCATAACAGGAAATCCTTGGCCAGGGTTGCAGTGATATACTGGTAAGAGTTATCATTAGTTTCACGAATGTTATGGACCCTACGTCGGCATGACTTATCGAGCTACTGGGGTCTGACGTTTACCACCCCTAGGCGAGATATGCGACATATCAGACGAACAGACCGGACTGTACGGTAAGTGTTATTGGTTGGATTCACAGGAGTGTGAGCGGGCTTGCTCGTCGATCTTCTGATCGCTCAATACCCGGGTGGCCGTTACGTTTAGCAGACCGCTTGCGGCTTGTGGGTGCTTGATATGATCATCATCCGCTACCGGCGTATTGACGAGTCTTTAGAGTCCTACACAGAGGTTTCCTGGCTCAAGCGAAACGAAATAGGAGCGCTTATGAGATATGTGCGGGACCGAGAATAATGCGTGTATGTGATACCGTATTTCATTCTCGCGATGAATGTGTCGAATGGTTGTATGCGATATAACCTAGTTATCGAATCAAGGATTGATTCGATAAGCCGATACATTGGATACTAGCCGGTCATATGCGACATGACCGGATCATTGAATCAAGTGTTGATTTAATGATTTAATGTATAATTATATATTTGATATATTACTTTGCATTAACTAGTATTGGTTCACTTTAAATGGATTTACTCACTTGGTTTGTGCACATTGCATATGTGATATATTTTGTGCACATGATTGTATCATGTTTGATGATACATGCAAGCTAGGGTTAGTGTAAAGAATTAGACCATGGTTAAGATTATGATTAGGGTTTTCTTTTTCCTTATTTATTTATTTATTTATTTTGGAAAAAGATGAGAAAAGAATGGTTGCTATTTTTGTTTGCTAGTTGAAGATTCTTGAAGCTTTGAATTAGTCCACCATCCTTGTCTTATACTTAACCCTAACCATTCTAGTTAACCATGGTCCATTCTCTACAACTAACCAAGGGTTAGTAAATGATAAGTATTGATTTATTTATCATTTACATAATACTTATCATATTCTTTTTCATCATCTTCTTCTTCTTCAACATGAGAAAAAGCTTGCTACATCAATGGTGATTGATGAAAAAGTGTGGGAAATTCAAAACTAAAGTCTACCCAATTCCTATTTCTTCATCCTCTACCTCTTCCCAAGTAGTATAGGGTGTTTCCTTCACAATTTTTCAAGGCTTGGTGAAGTTGGAGCTTGTTCTTGTGATGCCTCGACGTAGATCATCTTCGGCATCGAACCGACGATCAAGCCCGCCCATTCTTCGATGATGGCAATGCTAGAGTCAAGGGTTCTATTTGGACAGCGGAGGGAGATCATCGTGGAGCTTAGAAAGTGGTGGACCGGATCTACAAAGGTTGTAGCCCCTTTCCTTTAGCTATATTTCCGTTTACTTGCTCGCTTCGCCTATTTATCTAGTTAACGATCCATTCTAGGGTTTCTCGGCACCGTATTTTTTAGAAATTTGCATGTTTGATCACTTGTGAGACCTCACTAGGGTGCCTAGGAACCCTACAATTCCGACCCCTTAAAAGGGTCGGTCAACTCATTCCCGTCCCTTTCAACGGTCGGTCAACTCGTTCCGATCCCTTAAAAGGACCGGTCAACTCGTTTCGACCACTTAAAAGGATCGGTCAACGTGTTCCCAGCCTCTTCAACGGCCTGTCAACCAAGACTCGGACCCTTTAAGGTTCGTTCAACCAAGAACCGGCCCCTTCAACGGCCGGTCAACCGAGACCCGGACCCCTTAAGGTCCGGCCCCTTCAATAGCCGGTCAACCGAGACCCGGATCCCTTAAAGTCCGGTCAACCGAGAAGTTCGGACACTTTAAAGTCCGATCAAGTAAAGCCCGGACCCCTTAAAGTTCGACCAAGAAACCCAGATCCCTTAAAATCCGACCAAGTGAAGCATGGACCTTTGCAGGGTCTAGCCACGACGGTGAACCGACCCCCCATGGGGCCGGGTTGGTGAACCGGCCCTCCCCATAGGAGCCGGTTTGGTGGTCCGGCCCTCGTAGGGGGGCTGGGTTGGTATTCCAGCCCCCACAAGGGAGACCGGTCGGGTGGTCCGGCCCCCATAGGGAGGCCGGCTTGGTAGGTCCGGCCCCAATAGGGGCCAGCTTGGTGAGTTCGGCCCCCTCGGGGCCGATTTGGTGTATGTTGGACTAAAAAGTAATAAATAATGGTCTACACTTGCATTTGTACAAAATTTTTTACATATACCCCCTTCCCATTGTTTGGAAGGGAGTAGTTACCTTTTTTAAATTTCAAGATGGCTTTTCCCTCTTCTTTTTATTTACTATTGTACCACCCCCTTAGCCTATAATAGGAGGGTGGATGTCTCACTTTTACACAAACTTTTTCATTCTACAAAAATTCTCACAACACTCTACTCATTCCATAAAAAAAACCTTGTACTCATTCTTATTTTGAGGAAATAAAGAGCAAGGTTTTATCTCTATTCTTGTCTTGATTTCTTTATTTTTTTTTATAGGGGTAAGGATAACGAGATGATTCCTGACAATCCTATACCCTTTTCCTTTCTCGTTCTTCTTGCAATTATGTAGTTTTACGCCTTATGTGTGATCAAATGGAATGTTATAAATCGATGAACATATTTCTTTATTAATGATGGAAGTCTTTAAAATATCGCTCTCTTTTCCGTTTATATTTTATACACTTCTTTTCTTAATCGGGGGTATTCTTACAAAGATGTAATTAACAAAGAAAACTAGTAAAAATATAATTTACATGTTGTTTTGGAAATGAGCAACCAATCCTTCTTATTTTCTATCTTTTAATATACAAAAAATACGATTTTATGCAACCTTAATAAAATCCCTACTCTATTATAGAAATTAGTTACGTACTTTATAAAAGCCCCGAAAGTGTGTCTTAACAGCACCACTAGGTTTTTACAAGTATCAAGTATGCAATTTTAAAATTTTGGGATGCTAAGCTATACTAGCCTAGAATCTAACTAAAGTATTAGGATTTATATGATTATAATATAACAAGAACTATTCTAAGTGATAGAACTACAACCTTTGTAGACCAAGTCCTTCTCTTCTCAAGCTCCGAGTAGTAGTCCCTACGACTCCTCTTGGCACCACTTGAAGAAAGGATCGAGCTTGCTTCGCGATTTTCATGTCGAAGATGATCCATTTTGAAGCTTCTCTAACTCAAGCTAGCTCTTCACCAATCAAGTATTAGTGAAGGAAACAACCTATACTTATGGGCTAAATGAGTGTAAGTTGATGAAGTATGTGTTTTAGCTCATTAAGAATTCTCACAAGCCCTAGGGTTCACAACTCATGTGAGGGTTAGGGCTTGGAGGAAGAAGAAAAGAATGGAGAGAGCTAAAGAATGAACTTGGTTGTGAGTAAGTGAAGAATGGCTTCTCAAAGGAAAACTCTCACTTATTCAAGCATGAATAAAAACCAATACAAATATACAACCATGCTTCAATAGTGTAGCCAAATGAATAAACTAATCTTTAAGCCATGCCTCACCCATTCTACAAATATCTCCCCATTTTCCACCCCATCTTTTCTATTTTCTCAAAATAGAAAAATCCATGTTCATATATGTGTGTGTGTGTGTGTGTGTGTATGTGTGTAAACATATATTAATAGAAGAAAATAATTAATGAGCATTAATATTAGTTAATATATCATATATATATATATATATATATATATATATATCAAATTATTAAATCAACACTTGATTTAATAATCTGGTTATATCATATATAACCAACTAATATCATTTATTTGTATATCATATTATCAAATCAACACTTGATTCAATAATCCGGTCATATCACATATAACTTAATCGATATCAAATGTCGGCAGATTAGAATACGGTATCACATACTCATATTTAATCAGGCTCCCGCACTGTAACATTTCAGAAAATATAAAATATTATTTTTGGAATTTAATATTAAAATAATATATTTCGCGAAAACTACTCGATTTGCGAATTTGGGGTTTTCGTAAAATGGTATAAATATATACAAATAATTATGAAATAATTGGAGATTAAAATGATTTATTCATTTAAAGATATATTTATCGGATTTGGCATTTTTATAAATTATTATATGCAGTTTGAATAAAAATTGATTAGTGCACTACTAATCGCGATTAAGCCAAATCCGTGTTTCTACAGTTTTCCATGGTTAGTACACCATGTCATGTTACATTTTAGTTACACGTTGTTTTAATTGTGTTTGGTGTTATTTGTGAGAAGGGAAAAGAGAAAAGGGTTAAAAAGAGAATGATTGGAGAGAGAGAGTGTGAGGCATGAGCTTGAGAGGAATGAGAATAAGAGAGAGTGAGGGTAGAAGAGAGAGAGTGTGAGGCATGAGCTTGAGAGGAGTGAGAATAAGAGAGAGGGAGGGCAGCCATCACTTTTCCCTCCCCATTATTTCCTTCATCTTCTTCCTCCTCATCTCCCTCCACCTCCACCTCCATATATCATCTCAAAATCTTCATCAAAACCCTAAACTCATTTCATTAAAGTTGATCCCCACCTCATCCTCAACACTTTGGACCAATCAAAATTGGATTTTGAAGACTTTGGGAAGGTAGGGTTTTTCTTGAGTTGCCCAAATGAGGTATATTTTCTTTCATTTAGTTTAGTTTTAGTTTCTTGCATCCTAGTTTAGTTTAGAATGTGATTTGGTTAGGGTATGTGATGTTTGGGAAATTCAAGAGAAGGGTATGTGTGTTTGTGTGGAATCATGAGGTGTAGTGAGTGTTTTAAGACCTTAGAGATTGATTTCAAGACCTGGAAATGAGTATAGAAACCAAAATACGGACTTAGGAAATTCCTCCATATCGGTTTTGTGACATTTTAGTGGCCTACAGGGAATCTGGAGCAACCCGGGAAGTTTCTGAGAAAATCTAGCAACTCCAAAGACCTATTTAAGACACTAGGAGACCATCCTGAGAAGACGAACCCCAACGTAGCACTTTTGGCCGAGCTGGCCGGATTTTGGGTGAGTGTGGCCGGCCAAATTTTGGTGTTTGGTGTCTAGGTTGGTTCAGTAGCTCACATACTCCATATACAACTCCCTATACTTGCTAGTTTAGTCCCAATTTAACCTGAGATAAATCTGGGAGCATATTAGGGTGTTTTTGGCTATGTTTTCCGAGTTTTGAATGCTTGGTTTTGATGTTTGGATTTGTATTTGGTTGTTGGGCATTTGTACGTCAACAACAAGGGTTGTTTGATTGTTTTGCATGCGTAGGCTATACGTTCTAACCTATGAGCACACCGTGTGCCGTATTGGTTTTCCGGACTTGATTTTAATAGCATTGTGACTGTGTATCTATTGTAGGTACCTTCGCGTGGATTCCGAGACGACGGAGCACATCAACTATGGCTAAACAAGAAGTTCCGCAGGTGAGTAGATTTATATCTACGGGGGAAGTCGGGTGGATGGCGTATAGCACCCCCGCAAATTTTGATGGAAACCGATATATAGGATATGGTTAGAGAAACCTATTCTAGGAACCTATGGATGTGATTAAAGGTTTAGTGTGACATGATATGAAAAAAATGATGTCTCGGATTGATACATATATAAGGATATGATAAGTGAACGTGAATCATGATATATAGATAGGTAGTGCACGAGAATAAGTATGAGATTTAGAGTAGCATGTCATGAGATTTATAAGATAGGATATATATATATATATATGTAAATAACTTGATGTGGGATATAAATGTGATGAAAACAATGTACGATGTGATACGATGACTTGATTGATATGTCGGTATACGGATGTGAGTCGATATGAGAGGATTGATACCTTTGCCAGTCCCCTGATATGAGATTGTTATGGATGTGATCTGGGATATAGGAATATAGATATATATAATATAGATATATATAATATAGATATATATAATGTTGTGAATCATGAGATATGCCGTACGAGACGTTAGGTCCGTACCCTCTTTGTCATATAGGTTGATAGGATCCCTAATGGTTTAATGCCGCCGTACGATGATTTACCGTACATGATGAGTTTTATGATGATTGATCTGTACCCTTGACTAGAGGATGTCGTATGATAGATTATACCGTAAGTGATGTTGTGAGGCTGGATGCCGATGGATTGATTCACCGACTCGGATATATTGTAGATGCGTATACCTGTTAGCATTTCACATACGATGTACCTTATGCCACGTTCATGTCATTCCTATTGCATTACATATACCTGTGCTAGTACACCTACACCATTATCGATGATGCGTATGTTACACTTACACAGATTGGCCAGCTCACACACTTCATCATCGATAATTGCTATGTCACTCATATAGTAGAATTGCTACATCATGCTATTATATTGTTATGCTCACATTATGATGATATGCCCATGCTCACATCACTGTTCCATGTTGCATGATATACGGATATGCTTACATTCTGTTATATGTCGCATACATCATGCTTTACGATTATACGCATTGAGATATGCTGTTTTCATGAGATTTCTGGATTTGAGAACCGTAGTTATTTCAAAAGAAAAGTATGTATTGTTTTAAAAACCTGGTTTCTCTTGATATGATATTTAGAGACGTCCACCATACGTTTTCTCGGTTCTAAGACACGTGATATGTGAAACCCGATTCAAGGAGTTGGATGATCCGTTTGCGGGTTCATGGTGAACCCGGTTTGGTACCTCGGGGCAAGAAAGGGATGTCGCGCAGTAGACGATGATCCTGGCAGAGGGACTGCTACCTACCGGTGATTGGTTGGACCTGGTGGTTATCCGGAGGATACCGACAGGAGTCGAGAGATGGATATGGGTCGATCCGTTCTGCCGAAGCCCGAGGGCCGATCCGGACAGACGGAGCCCGTGGGCCGATCCGGACTGACGGAGCCCGAGATATGAGGATTTACGTGTCGATGCTGGACACTGGTTTCATGATATTTCGAGTGTCGATGTTGGACACTCAGGTTCCATGATTTTGATGTGTCATTGATGGACACACGTTGATTTATATCCTCATATTTACATGCATATGCTTTCATGATATTTACATGCATGATGTTGTTGTGTCATTGGTTGATACGTGGATGAGATCCACATACATGCCTGCATTGATTATATGGTTGGATGATATCCACATGCATATAGGCATTGAGTATATGGTTGGTACATATGCAGATACGGTTACCCTAGATATCATAGTATTTCCTTTATGATATAGTTGACCTAGGAATCGTTGTTTATTCGATTTCTACCTGATGATGTTTTCTATTCACGAGTTGGCAACTCACCCCCGTTGTGCCACAAATCTTGCAGGTTGACCGCATGGATCGGTAGCGGCATCGTTGGCACACAGCTTGCATTCGGGTGACTTGCTTTGGTAGGTGGTACATGTTGGATCGTACCACTATTGTATTTATTATTCCTGTTGTATCTAGTTAACTCCATCAATCAGAAACTAGTATTTGTATATGTAGTTGGACTTAGAAAGACTTGTGGTTGTGAGACTTAGAGCGAGGTTTTATGTTCACTTGGTGGGTTGATGTCTTGCTTTATTCTTTATCCTTTATGTGGATCTTCGCCGTTGGGCGTCGTATACTTATATTATGACTTGCGTGGTTGTGATTCCACCGATTGGCGAAGAGCCAGCTCCCGTTTGGGGATGCCTTTTATATTATCATATATTTGTGGTTTTGGATCAAAATATACAAAGGAGGTGCTGCCCAAATTTTTAAAAAACGAAACATGTTTTTTTTCAATTAGTAAATCCACTTGCATTTTTCATGTTCCTTTATCTATGCATTTAAGAAAACATTTGATTTCTTCATATGTTTATTTAAAAACTTCACCTCTTTTATTTTCTTAAAAAGGATTAGATTTCTGGGCTTCGGCTTACTTGAATTACGTTACGCCTTTAGACGTAGCGTGGTTTAAGTGCCGGTCACGAACAATATTTTCGGGTCATGAAAAAGTTGGTATCTGAGCGCTAGGTTTAACTTTGGTTCAAGTCTAAGTTTGACTATTTGGAATCTGGGGCGTAATTTATTTCGGAACCTAGGCTTGACCTTTCGGAACTTAGACTTGAACAGGGGGGTATTAGACCCGAACTTTCGTTTCATAGGTTGACCATGATTGATGGAGTAGGTAGCTTGAGTAGAGTGACGTACCGTACGTATGTTCTGCGGCATATTTACGATACGATACTCCACTTAAGAAACCTTAGGATGTGCATATTTTAAGATCTGTGATTCTCTTCGTTCCCTTGATCATACATCCATTTGACATCCTTGATTCTATTCGTTTCCATGATCATACTCTTATTGATTCCGTTCCTCCTTATGATCATGTATCCATTCTGGATCTGTTGATTCCTTTCATTCCTTTGATCTGTCTTCATCGATACTTGCTTGAGGTTCATGTCACCATGGTTTGAGTGCAGATTGAGCTGCTGCTAGTGATGCGGTCAGGGCGAGCTCGTCATAGACGAGGACTGACCTTCGTGTTTCTGGTGACATGGAACATCTCGATTTAGTATTTGTGTTGTGACCTCTTGTTGAGGTGAGTGTACGGTTTTGCGTCGGATGGTCGAGCCATTGTTAAAGGCTGCCTGTTGTGAGGGACTGTTGATGTACAGCCTACCTTAGAGTTTGTGATGTCGTCTACCTTGCAGACAGTTGACCCAGCTGTTGCTGAGATTGATGGGATACCGCCTCCCGAGCTTATGAGCTGAGATCGCTGGATCTTTTAGGCAGAGATACGACGGTAGATAGCTAGTCTATCTTGAGTAGAGTTGAGCGACTAAGATGATTCGTCTGATTGATGCGCCGACGCAGGCCCAGTTGAGTTGAAGATTTCCAGTGTGGAGAGTCTTACTCAGATCTAGAGTAGATCGATCCAGAGATGACGTTGTTCGTTGGATGATCCGATAGGAGATCAGTAAGTTAACCAGCTTCGGATAGAAGACCTCACCCAGATGCTTTGTGAGTTGATCAAGAACGGACGAGTATTGAGTATTCCTCCGATGGTTGGGACGAGTTCCCGAAGACGTGTTCGGCTAGATTTCTTCTACAGAGTGATAAAGATACCGAGTTCGTGATTTTGAGTCCGTGTGAGAGATTCCGGATAGACTATAGCCGAGAAAAATTGCAGTATGCAAATAGTAGGACATGACGTCAAAGCGGACGATAATAAAGACGAGTGGAACAAGAGGTTTGTGCGAGATGTTAACGAGTTGTTGTTACTCCCCGTTGATGCCAGGGGATCTGATATGTATACAATGGCGTTGGGATACGGCCAGTTCCCGAGGAAATGCTGTGCTGAGAACGCAGATGTCCAGAAAACGAGAAAAGACTATGCAAGAGTACTAGCCTCCATATAGTTCGGCATAGGTGAGATCGAAGAGACATTGAGCAGGTGCCTTCCAGGACACTGGTGCGATAAGATTTGCACCGAGGATGAGTGGTGTCACGTGTATTCAGAGGGCCAGAGGCCGACGCCAGTGACGTGCTTCTTTACGAGTGGTCATACTAATTGGCCGAGAGATGACCAGAGGAGTGTCAGAGCGGAATAGTTTCCGTTAGTACACCGGACTGGACCGATGAGCCGAAGGATTGCGAGATTGGTAATCCACAGAGGAATGAGGACCCAGAGATAGAAGATGCCATGTAACAACCGAGTTCATTTATACCAATTCCAGTTCCCATTTTTATTTATCTGTGGTATTTTCTTTATTTATCGTGTTTGGGTGCGAATAGTAATTTTACATTTACTTTGCATTCGACCCGACCCACTTGATTGAACTTGTTGATTCATATTTATAGATTACCCTGGCTTGTTAATAGACACGTCCATCTAGTGTAAACTGCATATTGGCATTTCACCTAGCATCGCATATTTTACATATAACATTTTTAGGTCATGTATAATAAATTAAAATTGCATTTCATAGCCTGCATGATACCTCTGACCCTGTGGCAGCGTTTGCACATCTTGTTCTCGTCCCGTTCAGTGAAACGGACGTGTTTGGATAGCTACGCACACGTACGTGCATGTGTTCTTAGGGGTATGTATTTTCGTTACCTAATCATTCATTTTGAAATTTGGAAGTCGCATAAATTTTTCGTATTCTAAATCTGAATTTTTGGACCCGACCCGGGGGTGTTGGAATACTTTTGTATCCCGGCAAAATTCTAATTATTTTTAAAATTCGTTTAAAAATATTTTTAACAGTTCATATGATTTCTTATAACAAACTAAAATCTTTTTAAAATTTAAAATCTTAAATCCTAACTAATACAGTTCTCTCCAGCTCTCTCTCTCTTCTCTCTTTCTTTCTCTCCTTCTCTCTCCTCTCGTAATATTTCTCTCTTTCTCTCTCTCTATCTCACCCGCAGATCTCATTCTCTCTCTCCCCCTCGTAATCTTTCTCCCTCTTCTCTCTTTCTTTCTCCCTCGCTACGAGACAACTTTCTCTCTCCTCTTCTTTCTCTCTCCTCTCGCCTTCTCTTTATCTCTCTCATCTCGCATCTCTCTCTCTCATCTCGCGGTGAAAACAAATCCCGTCACCTCCCTCTGAATCTCGTCACCTCCCTTCACAAAGATCGTATATCTCAACTTCATCCTCCATTTCTTCTTTAAAAAAAATCCCAGTAGCCGCCACGAGAACCCATCACCGAGCTCCCAATCTGAAACCCTAACCTTAATCTCCATTGCCTACTTAACCTCAACTGAGCCCTCGTCTCATCTCCTTCCCCTTCGCCACCTCCCTTATTCTCCCGTGTTCCCTGCACACACCCCTGCACACACCGAGAAAACCAAAACCCACACCACCTCGTCGCCGTTCCTTCATCGCCGACGACTCTAGCCTCACACCACCATCATCACCATCCCCTTTCTCTCCCTAGCTCCTTTGTTATTCCTCCTGCAATCCAGCAACCCCAGCAAACAAAAACACAAACCCTAACCGAAACCCTAACACCAAACTCTAGTTTCACTGGAGATAGTTCACGGCCGTCGACACCCTCACGACCCCTCTCTGCAAACCACAGTGAGCTTTCTCTTCTTCTCATTCTTCTTCTTCCTCCTTCCCTTCTTCTCTTCTTCTTTCTTTTCTATACTTTTCTTTTCATTAAATGTCCTCTGCCTTTTTAGATCGTCGGAACCGGACGTGCCGTCGACGATCCCAACGACCCAGCGAGCATACCTGACCTGTGTGATCACCTTGTGCGTTGTTTGGATCCATTCCGTGTACCGTGCACGCGTCGCGATTTTTTCCGCCGACGTGAGACGTTCCGTACACCCTTTTCTTGATCCGTCTAGGCAAGTGAAACTTGCTACATACTATTTAATTTATTACATACTTATTTTAATACATATTAAACCTGTTGTTTGAATCTAGTACCCTATATTACATTTTAACATTTCAATGTTCCGTTTATATCATTTTAGATTTAGAACATAAAACATATCTCATTGCATATTAGACTACATTACCCATATCCATATTTATATCACATATTGCTTAGTTGTATAGCCCATAGTACCATTTTAATAGTTTATAACCTTTCGGATACCTATTTCCATCCATCTCGTCTCGTATATATACAATTGCATTCATAGATCATATAATACATAATAATGTGATATTAACAGTCCATATTTGATAAAGTGTATTTTAATTAGTATTGGAACTTTAACTTTAACCCTAATCGATAATTGTGCATCCATGTGTTTGAATTTATACCTATTTGCATACCGCATCACATTATTCCTTTTTATTGTTACATTAGTACCCCATACTTGTTTTGTGTACCCATGCTTATTATGGTTTGATTATGAGCACCCACGTGACATTTGTGCACTCCCTGACATGACTTGATATACTATTACTTGACACGACTTGATACCGTGCACTTCTTGACACTACCTGACTTGACCTGATGTACCACAGCTTGACCTGTTACCTGATCTTGTTACTAATGCTAACAATCTTGACCTGTTGTCCCTACGGACATTTCCTGTTGTCTATCCAGACAGACCTGTACCTGCTTGATCATGTGTTGGCATTAGCTCCAGTTTTATCAATACCTGACTTGAACACATAACCTGGGGGTATGGGGAAATCAATGATGAAACCTAACTTGTAACTCGATAGTTCGATACCTTTACTGATCAGTCTTACGGGCTAGGCCAGCTCCGCGGTGATGCTGCTGACATCACTCATCGTTACATACTACCCTTTTACTACCCAGCGGCACGTCTCGGATTCAGCCCGAGAATCTTCACCGTGGTCCCGGGCACGCACGGGATACTATTGAGTTACATCGATGATTTATCATATTGATTTCAAAGACTTGAGAGTAGTTAACACAGTAGACCAGTTTAGATTACTCACTGCACACTACCCTTCACTGTCATTATTTATACTGTTGTTTTACCTGTTTTTCTGTTCATGCTCATACCTGCATGTCTTGCTACCTATGTTTATATTATTGCTTGATGTTATGACGCACTGACGTCTGGGTTTTGCATGGCCCAGATTCTTTACCTTTGCTGCAGGCCGAGCTGGAGTATTTCAGTCAGCAGGCTGAGCAGTGAGGACTTATTAGTAGTCAGTTCATTTTACTTTCGGTATTTTCATTCCTAATGTGAGCCCGCATTATGGGACGTACATTCCAGTTTATTCTTGTATTGGATCTTTTGCTTCCACATTATTTTATTCTTGACTCGTTTTACTCTGACTTATGGACATGTATTAGATAGTTTATTATTGTTCTTGATATTTCTACAGACGTAATGTGACTGTGGAAGGATATTTCCTATCCACAGGTAGCATGGTTGGCTATGTCACGTGCCTATCTTAGCATACTCTGGGAAGCAGGGCGTGACATGGTTTGTTTGGTATCAAAGACATAGGATATAGGTTAATCGGGTTTGATTCTTTTGTAGTTGGGTATTGGACCCAATACACGAATCAGAATACTCGTGATTAGGAAACATGTCCTGCCACCTTACCGTCTTACCATTTTTGAATCTTAACTTCCCCCTGATTCTACTTTTACGATATGCAAACCTCTTTTGCATATCGACTCGAAACCTGGTTTCCTTTTGGTTATCTCTAGAACTTAGGCGACTTGGGTGGAGTTATGTGATTGTAGCTATGATACCGCGTTATAGTTACAATGCGGTTCTCTATTTAAGTAACTTGGAGTTCTAGCCTTGATTCATATCCTTGATCTATATTTGAATCTGTTAATCCTTTTGGTGTTTTGATTTCAGGAACATGGCAGACAAGAATCTGAAAACGTACCAGAGGCGTGTTAATGAAGCCGCGATGCTTGAAGTAATCTGTGGGATGCTGGAGAACCAAAAGCGACAGACCGAGCTGAACCAGCAGCAACCTGAAGCTTTTCAGGAAGGTTTGCGGACCGTTCAGTAGTCCGTGAACAATGTTGTGGCCAGACCAGTTGAACGTGTGGGTACCGTGGCGGATTTCAGGAGACTGGGTCCGTCTGTTTTTACTGGCTTGGAGGAGCCGTTGCCAGCGGAGCAGTGGCTGGTTGATACGGAGAATTTACTCATTGCGGCACAGATTCCAGAGGATAAGAGAGTGGATGTGGTACGCATCCAATTGGTGGATTATGCCCGTGAATGGTGGCTTGTGGAAGAGACCTGCTTGCTCAAGCTGATCAGTTGGGCGGTTTTTTCGAAGAGTTTCTTAGAGAAGTTCTTCCCGTGGACTGCATGGGAGGAAATGGAAGAGAAGTTCATCAGTTTGAAGCAGAATGGCGCACCTGTGGATGTACATGCAGCTGAGTGGACGTGACTCAGTAGATTCGCTGGACCTTTGGTTGCCAACGATGCTGATAGGGCAAGGAGGTTCATGCGCAGTTTGGATGTGGACATCCAGAGGCAGATTGTCTCCCTGGGTTTGACCACTTTCTCACAAGTACTTACAGCGGCCCGAGAGCAGCAGAGCCTATCTATGAAGATTGGGAGTACACAGCAGCCAGCAGTTACAGTGCGGAAACCGGCATTTGTACCGAACCGAGCGCATGGACGCAGAGGTATTCCGGTGAACCGTCGTGGCGTAACACCGATGAAGAAGCCTGTTGTTGTTGATCAGAGAAGGACCGTGATTTGTGACTACTGCCATTTACCTGGGCACGTGCAAAGAGATTGTCGAAGGATGCGGGGACTCTGTTTGGTTTGTGGATCGGTGGAGCATACTATCAACGCTTGTCCGTCAAAGCTTCGCATGAAGGATGATGTTCAGAAGCCACCGCAGAAATCGTTTCAGGGACAGAAGCAGCTGACTCAGAGACCCAATCAAGCTCGAGCATTTACCCTGATGGCTGAGGAAGCCAAGGCTTCAGGAGAAGTTGTTTCAGGTATTCTACTTGTTCATGGTTTTCCCGCATTAGCGTTATTCGATTCTGGTGCATCCCATTGTTTTATGCCGTCCAAGTTTATTGCTACACACTCGATTGCTTGCATGACCCTGTCTAGTTTCTGAGACATACACACTGGGAATGGGAAGATCATATCTAGTAGAGCATGTAAGGATTGTGCAGTTGTTGTTTGCGGACGGGAGCTTTTTGCAGATTTCTTGGTGATTGATACAGGCAGCTATGAAGTCATCTTGGGAATGGATTTTCTCGGCACTTTCCACGCTCACATCGATTGTAAGACAAAGAAAGTAATTTTCCAGATTCCCGGACATCCAGAGTTTATCTTCACTGGAGGAAGCAGTTCTGTTGGGCCAGTCGAGTTTAGGGCTAGGCAGACAACTAATGTTCTTTCGTCTATGGAGGTGGATAAAGAAGAAGCGCCAGCTATTGTTCGAGATTTCATGGTCGTGTTCGAAGACATATCAGGTTTACCGCCGAAACGAGACGTGGAGTTCACGATTGATCTTATTCCTGGTGCAGCTCCAGTCTCTAAAGCGTACTTTCCAATGGCACCAGTGGAGTTGGAAGAAGTCAAGAAGCAGGTTACTGAATTACTTAAGAAGGGTTGGATTCGCAGCAGTAACTCACCTTGGGGAGCTCCAGTTCTTCTAGTCAAGAAGAAAGATGGCACAAGGAGGATGTGCATCGATTATCGAGAATTAAACCGGGTGACTATTAAGAACAAGTACCCGATCCCTCGCATTGGTGAATTGTTTGAGCAGCTTAGTGGTGTGAGGGTATTCTCGAAGCTGGATTTGCGATCCGGATATCATCAGGTCTGAGTTAAAACAGAAGATATTTGCAAGACGACGTTCCGAACTCGGTATGGACATTACGAGTATTTAGTGATGCCTTTCGGAGTAACGAATGCACCGGCAATATTTATGGACTTGATGAACCGAATCTTTTCACCATTCTTGGACCAGTTTATAGTGGTGTTCATTGATGATATTCTGGTCTACTCGAAGAGTATTGAAGAGCATGCAGAACACTTGATGATCGCACTGCAGACATTGAAGCAAGAAAGATTGTATGCAAAGATGAGCAAGTGCGAGTTTTGGCTTGAAGAAGTGAAGTTTTTGGGGCATGTCGTGTCTGGAGATGGAATCACCGTTGGTCCCGAAAAGATTGCAGCAGTTCGAGATTGGCCGATTCCGAAGAACGTTGCAGAGATCAGAAGCTTTCTTGGACTTGCCGGGTATTATAGAAGGTTCGTGGAGAACTTTGCTCGTCTGGCGGAGCCTTTGACCAAGCTTACGCGCAAAGAAGTACCATTTGTGTGGACGGATAAGTGTGCGTCAGCTTTTGAGGCGTTGAAACAGAGGTTGATAACCGCTCCTATTTTGACCGTGCCAGACAATTCCGGAGGATTGGTGATTCACAGCGACGCATTTGGAAAAGGATTGGGATGTGTTTTGATGCAGCATGGGAAGGTTATAGCTTACGCATCGAGACAGTTGAAGACCCATGAGAAGAATTACCCAACTCATGACTTGGAGCTAGCAGCTGTGATTTTCGCTTTGAAGATTTGGAGACACTACTTATTAGGCGAAAGGGTCGAGGTATTCACCAATCACAAAAGCTTGAAGTATGTGTTCACACAGAAGGAGTTTAATATGAGGCAGCGTAGATGGTTGGAGCTGATGGCTGACTACGATCTTGATCTTAAATACCATCCAGGGAAAGTTAATGTCGTGCCGAATGCGCTTAGTCGGTTGCCAGCAATTCAGATATTGACTGCATTGAAGGGACTTATTGAAGACTTTTAAAGGTTTGATTTGGAGATTGTACTACCGCATTCTTCGGGACAGCTGATGCAGCTACAAGTACGGTCATCGTTGATCGAGAATATTAAAGCAGCGCAGTCGGAGGACCCTAGATTGCAGAAGTTTCGGGAACAGGTTGAAGCTGGACTTCGAACGGATTTACTGATTCATGAAGATGGTTCGTTGCGTTATGGTAGCCGTTTGTGTGTGCCAAAGGGAGATATTCGCGAAGAACTTATGAAGGAGGCGCACAGTTCAGCATATTCCGTACATCCAGGAGGCACGAAAATGTACCGAGATATAAGACAGCATTTCTGGTGGGAAGGCATGAAATGGGAGATTGCCCACTTTGTAGCGAAGTGCTTGGTGTGTCAGCAGGTTAAGGCTGAACATCAAAGTGTTGCTGGTTTATTGCAACCACTTCCGATTCCTCAATGGAAGTAGGAACATATAACCATGGATTTCGTGACGTCTTTACCGCGGAGTTCAAAGGGCAACAATGCAGTTTGGGTGGTTGTTGATCGATTGACCAAGGCAGCTCATTTCATCCTATTTCGAGTTGGTCAATCAACAGAAGCTTTGGCAGAATGGTACATGCAGGAGATTGTAAGATTTCATGGAGTACCGGTGAGCATCGTGTCCGACCATGACACTCGTTTCTTATCACACTTTTGGAGGAGCTTACAGGAAAGTTTGGGGACTCGGTTGAAGTTTAGCACAGCTTATCATCCTCAGACAGATGGCCAATTGGAGAGAACGATCCAAACTCTTAAAGACATGTTGAGAGCTTGCATGTTAGACTTCATGGGTTCATGGGAGGATCATCTACATTTAGTGGAGTTTTCTTACAATAACAGTTTTCAGGCGACTATTCAGATGGCTCCATTCGAAGCTTTATATGGTCGCAAGTGTTGTTCACCCATTTGTTGGGACAATGTTGGAGAACGAAGATTGTTGGGACCGGATTTGATCGTGCAAACAGTTGAGAAGGTTAACACTATTCGGAATCATATGAAAGCAGCACAAGACCGACAAAAGAGTTGGGCAGATACATCGAGAAGACCTCTAGAGTTCGCCGTTGGTGATTTGGTATTCTTGAATATATCACCGACTAGAGGGGTGATTCGTTTCGAAAGTCGAGGAAAGCTTAGTCCTCGATTCGTTGGACCTTTCGAGATTTTAGAGCGTGTTGGAGAAGTAGCGTATCGTTTGGCGTTACCGCAATCCTTGGCGAATGTTCATGACTTGTTTCATATATCTCAACTCCGTAAGTATGTTCGATATGAAACACACGTGCTGGATCATTCGGAGCTGACCGACCGAGAAGATTTGACTTTTGAGGAGCGACCGATGTCGATTGTGGATCGAAGAGAAAAGGTTCTTAAGAACAGGGTTATCCCTCTTGTACTTGTTTCTTGGAGAAATCGCTCACATGGAGAATCAACTTGGGAACGAGAAGATGAAATCCAGAAGAAGTTTCCACATCTTTTCTTGTAGTTGTTAATTGTTTATCCTTTCTTGTTCTTGGAATTTCGAGGACGAAATTCTTTTTGTAGTTGGGTATAATGTAACAACCGAGTTCATTTATACCAATTCCAGTTCCCGTATTTATTTATCTGTGGTATTTTCTTTATTTATCGTGTTTGGGTGCGAATAGTAATTTTACATTTACTTTGGATTCGACCCGACCTGCTTGCTTGAACTTGTTGATTCATATTTATAGATTACCCTGGCTTGTTACATAGACACGTGCATCTGGTGTAAACTGCATATTGACATTTCATCTAGCATCGCATATTTTACATATAACATTTTTAGGTCATGTATAATAAATTAAAATTGCATTCCATAGCCTGCATGATACCCCTAACCCCGTGGCAGCGTCCGTGCATCTTGTTCTCATCCCGTTCAGTGAAACGAACGTGTTTGGATAGTTACGCGCACGTACGTGCATCCGTTCTTGGGGGTATGCATTTTATTACCTAATCATTCATTTTGAAATTTGGAAGTCGCATAAATTTTTCGTATTCTAAATCTGAAATTTTAGACCCGACCCGGGGGCGTTTGGAATACTTTTGTATCCCGCCAAATTTCTAATTATTTTTAAAATTGGTTTAAAAATAATTTTAACAATTCATACGATTTCTTATAACAAACTAAAATCTTTTTAAAATTTAAAATCTTAAATCCTAACTAATACAGTTCTCTCCAGCTTTCTCTCTCTCTTCTCTCTTTCTTTCTCTCCTTCTCTCTCTTCTCGTAATCTTTCTCTCTTTCTATCTCACCCGCAGATCTCATTCTCTCTCTCCCCCTCGTAATCTTTCTCCCTCTTCTCTCTTTCTCTCTCCCTCGCTACGGGACAACTTTCTTTCTCCTCTTCTTTCTCTCTCCTCTCGCCTTCTCTCTATCTCTCTCATCTCTCATCTCTCTCTCTCTCATCTTGCGGTGAAACAAATCCCGTCACCTCCTTCCGAATCTCGTCACCTCCCTTCACAAAGATCCCATATCTCAACTTCATCCTCCATTTCTTCTTTAAAAGAAATTCCAGCAGCCGCCACGAGAACCCATCACCGAGTTCCCAATCTGAAACCCTAACCCTAATCTCCATTGCCTACTTAACCTCAACTGAGCCCTCGTCTCATCTCCTTCCCCTTCGCCACCTCCCTCATTCTCCCGAGTTCCCTGCATACACCCCTGCACACACCGAGAAAACCAAAACCCACACCACCTCGTCGTCATTCCTTCATCGCCGACGACCCTAGCCTCACACCACCATCATCACCATCCCCTTTCTCTCCCTAGCTCCTTTGTTATTCCTCCTGCAATCCAGCAACCCCAGCAAACAAAAACACAAACCCTAACCGAAACCCTAACACCAAACTCTAGCTTCGCCGGAGATCGTTCGCGGCCGTCGACACCCTCACGACCCCTCTCTGCAAACCATAGTGAGCTTTCTCTTCTTCTCATCTTCTTCTTCCTCCTTCCCTTCTTCTCTTCTTCTTTCTTTTCTATACTTTTCTTTTCATTAAATGTCCTCTGCCTTTTTAGATCGCCGGAACCGGACGTGCCGTCGACGATCCCGACGACCCAGCGAGCGTATCTGACCCGTATGATCACCTTATGCGTCGTTTGGATCCGTTTCGTGTATCGTGCACGTGTCGCGATTTTATCCGCCGACGTGAGACGTTCCGTACACCCGTTTCTTGATCTGTCTAGGCAAGTGAAACTTGCTACATGCTACTTAATTTATTACATACTTATTTTAATATATATTAAACCTGTTGTTTGAATCTAGTGCCCTATATTACATTTTAACATTTCGATGTTCCGTTTATATCATTTTAGATTTAGAACATGAAACATATCTCGTTGCATATTAGACTACATTACCCATATCCATATTATATCACATATTGCTTAGTTGTATAGCCCATAGTACCATTTTAATAGTTTATAACCTTTCGGATACCTATTTCCATCCATCTCGTCTATTATATATACAATTGCATTCATAGATCATATAATACATAATAATGTGATATTAACAGTCCATATTTGATAAAGTGTATTTTAATTAGTATTGGAACTTTAACTTTAACCCTAATCGATAACTGTGCATCCATGTGTTTGAATTCATACTTATTTGCATACCACATCACATTATTCCTTTTTATTGTTACATTAGTACCCCATACTTGTTTTGCGTACCCATGCTTATTATGGTTTGATTATGAGCACCCACGTGACATTTGTACACCCTCTGACATGACTTTATATACTATTACTTGACACGACTTGATACCGTGCACTTCTTGACATGATTGGATTTATATACACTACCTGACTTGACCTGATGTACCACAGCTTGACCTGTTACCTGATCTTGTTACTAATGCCAACAATCTTGACCTGTTGTCCCTACGGACATTTCCTGTAGTCTATCCAGACAGACCTGTACCTGCTTGATCCTGTGTTGGCATTAGCTCCAGTTTTATCAATACCTGACTTGAACACATAACCTGGGGGTATGGGAAAATCAATGATGAAACCTGACTTGTAACTCGACAGTTCGATACCTTTACTGATCAGTCTTACGGGCTAGGCCAGCTCCGGGGTGATGCTGCTGACATCATTCGTCGTTACATACTACCCTTTTACTGCCTAGCGGCACGTCTCGGATTCAGCCCGAGAATCTTCACCGTGGTCACGGGCACGCATGGGATACTATTGAGTTACATCGATGATTTATCAAATTGATTTCAAAGACTTGAGAGTAGTTAACACAGTAGACCAGTTTAGATTACTCACTGCACACTACCCTTCACTGTCATTATTTATATTGTTGTTTTACCTGTTTTTCCGTTCATGCTCATACCTGCATGTCTTGCTACCTCTGTTTATATTATTGCTTAATGTTATGACGCACTGACGTCTGGGTTTTGCATGGCCCAGATTCTTTACCTTTGCTGCGGCCGAGCAGGAGTATTTCAGTCAGTAGGCTAAGCAGTGAGGACTTATTAGTAGTCAGTTCATTTTACTTTCGGTATTTTTCATTCCTGACGTGAGCCCGCATTATGGGACATACATTCCAGTTTATTCTTGTATTAGATCTTTTGCTTCAGCATTATTTTATTCTTGACCCGTTTTACTCTGGCTTATGGACATGTATTAGATAGTTTATTATTGTTCTTGATATCTCTACAGCCGTAATGTGACTGTGGAAGGATATTTCCTATCCACAGGTAGAATGGTTGGCTATGTCACGTGCCTATCTTAGCGTACTCTGGGAAGCGGGGTGTGACACGCCAGACCGGAGCAGGAGGCAGGCGGATGTTCTTCTCTGCCAGTTTGGGTGCACCGACATTTTTTTCGACATTGTAGGAGGTGTACCTCAATGTCATTTGTTGCGATTTGCGTTTGTGATCCGAGTATCACGTTTATATCGCTTGGATTTAAGTTTTGATGATTGAGTTTCATGATATTGATTTCGTGCACTATGGCTGCATCTACTGGGTATTTACATTTTTTGCATACTTATTGCACTTGATATATGTTTTATACACCGTTGTATTGGTTTGCGATTTGTGCATACCTATTGCACTTGATGTCGATTTTGTGCCTTGGTAGTACGTATTTATGATTTCATGGATATCATACGGATGATTTGATTTTGTGCATGTGGTAAGCACTCGATTTGATTTTTGCACTCGGTATAGCTCACATGTGCTTGCAGTGCATTGATATGGATTTTGTGCACATAGTTGCGCACGTTTTTGGATTTTATACACCTTGGTACACTCGGGGTAGCTTTTATATGCATTTGAGTTATTGATGAGTTTCTGTGCATTTGCTGCACTAGATTGGTATTTCGTGCACTGGATGCACCGGATTTGTATTTCGTGCACTGGATGCACCGTATTTGTATTTCGTGCACTGGATGCACCCGATTTGTATTTTGTGCATTTGTAGCACTAGATTTTCATTTTGTGCATTTGTTACACTAGATTTATACTCCGTACATTGGTTGCACTAGATTTATACTCCGTACATTGGTTGCACCCGATTTATGTATTTGAGCATTTGTTTCGCCAGACTTATGTTTTTGTGTGTGTTGCACTTGACGTTCGTTTTTCGTGCGCTTTACCGTATGGGCATTTATATGGACTTGACGCGCTTGGGTTGGATTTTTGCGCATATTAGGCACTTGGTATTGGATTTCGTGCGCATCGGATGCACTTGAGTGAGATTTTATTCGTGCATATCGAATGCCCTTGATTGAGATTTTATTCGTGCATGTCGAATGCCCTTGACTGAGATTTTATTCGTGCATGTTGGATGCACTTGATTTAGATTCCATTCGTGCATGACGGAAGCGCTTGATTTGGATTTTCGCGGATGTTGGACGCATGATATGAGATGTGATTTTGTGCACGCCGGATGCACTCGATTGGGATTTTCATTTGTGCATGTTAGTTGCACTGGATTGAGGTTTTCGTGCACCCTAGGTGCACTTGATGTTATTCTCGTACACATCCGTTGCACTGGACAGATGGTTTCTTGCACACCCGTTGCACTTAGTTTGGTTTTGTGCACATTCGTAGCACTTGTATTTGGTTTTGTTTTTCGTGTGCACCAGACGCACGTGGTTATTGGATACGTCTTTCGAGGCTGATTTTGCTCTTGAGCACCTTGTTTTCATGATAGGCACTATATTATGTAGTAGCCGAACAGGACTGATCTGAAGACAATACCTAAGTACTTTTCATGCATTAAAAGTTTAACCAGAGGTTTTCAAAAAGGAGCTATAGTCTCATTATTTCTTACGTGTCCGTGAGCGACACGAACGTTTACAAAGGGAAACCTTTTGGGATATTTTAAAAGGGCGGAACGTATATTTGAGCAAAACATATATGAACGTATATTTATTACTTTACAAATGAGCGTCTGTCACTTGTGTCGTGAGTTACGCATCACACGGCGATTCAGAAAAGATTTTGCATGTGTTTTATTCTGTTTTAGGAGATTTTTCCAAGGATGCGTACTATACACGTATTATAGTATTTGACTAGTGCATATTATATTTCAGTAGTGGATTTCGAGATCTGTATCTCCATTGTAACTCCGATGATATGCGTGCAAATCTGATGATTTGCGTGACGCTTGACAGAGTTCGATTTTGAGTTTCGTACTCGTTTTCAGGCGCACACGATGTGCTGGAGTATTTCTATATCTTCCGTGATTTCGAAGCCCCGTTGATTTGAGTTGATTATTGAAATATTTTAGCATTTGGGGGTTTAAATTTAAATTCGGGGACCGAATTTATTTAGGGGGGAAGATTGTAACATTTTAGAAAATATAAAATATTATTTTTGGAATTTAATATTAAAATAATATATTTCGCGAAAACTACCCGATTTGCGAATTTGGGGTTTTCGTAAAATGGTATAAATATATACCAATAATTGTGAAATAATTGGAGATTAAAATGATTTATTCATTTAAAAATATATTTATCGGATTTGGCATTTCTATAAATTATTATATGCAGTTTGAATAAAAATTGATTAGTGCACTACTAATCGCGATTAAGCCAAATCCGTATTTCTACAGTTTTCTATGGTTAGTGCACCATGTCATTTTACATTTTAGTTACATATTGTTTTAATTGTGTTTGGTGTTATTTGTGAGAAGGGAAAAAAGAAAAGGGTTAAAAAGAGAATGATTGGAGAGAGAGAGTGAGGCATAAGCTCGAGAGGGGTGAGAATAAGAGAGAGTGAGGGTAAGAGAGAGAGAGGGCAGCCATCACTTTCCCCTCCCCATTATTTCCTTCATCTTCTTCCTCCTCATCTCCCTCCACCTCCACCTCCATATATCATCTCAAAATTTTCATCAAAACCCTAAACTCGTTTCATTAAAGTTGATCCCCATCTCATCCTCAACACTTTGGACCAATCAAAGTTGGATTTTGAAGACTTTGGGAAGGTAGGGTTTTTCTTGAGTTGCCCAAATGAGGTATATCTTCTTTCATTTAGTTTAGTTTTAGTTTCTTGCACCCTAGTTTAGTTTAGAATGTGATTTGGTTAGGGTATGTGATGTATGGGAAATTCAAGAGAAGGGTATGGGTGTTTGTATGGAATCATGAGGTGTAATGAGTGTTTTAAGACCTTAGGGATTGATTTCAAGACCTGGAAATGAGTATAGAAACCAAAATACGGACTTAGGAAATTCTCCATGTCGGTTTTGTGACATTTTAGTGGCCTACAGGGAATCTGGAGCAACCCGAGAAGTTTCTGAGAAAATCTAGCAACTCCAGAGACCTATTTAAGACACTAAGAGACCATCCTGAGAAGATGAACCCCAACGGAGCACTTTTGGCCGAGTTGGTCGGATTTTGGGTGAGTGTGGCCGGCCAAATTTTGGTGTTTGGTGTCTAGGTTGGTTCAGTAGCTCACATACTCCATATACAACTCCCTATACTTGCTAGTTTAGTCCTAATTTAACCTGAGATAAATCTGGGAGCATATTGGGGTGTTTTTGGCTATGTTTTCCGAGTTTTGAATACTTGGTTTTGATGTTTGGATTTGTATTTGGTTGTTGGGCATTTGTACGTCAACAACAAGGGTTGTTTGATTATTTTGCATGTGTAGGCTATAGGTTCTAACCTATGAGCGCACCGTGTGCCTATTGGTTTTTCGGACTTGATTTTAATAGCATTGCGACTATGTATTTATTGCAGGTACCTTCGCGTGAATTCCGAGATGATGGAGTACATCGACTACGGCTGCACAAGAAGTTCCGCAGGTGAGTAGATTTATATCTATGGGGGAAGTCAGGTAGATGGCGTATAGCACCTCCCGCAAATTTTGATGGAAACCAATATATAGGATATGGTTAGAAAAACCTATTCTAGGAACCTATGGATGTGATTAAAGGTTTAGTGTGACATGATATGAAAGAAATGATGTCTCGGATTGATACATATATAAGGATATGATAAGTGAACGTGAATCATGATATATAGATAGGTATTGCACGAGAATAAGTATAAGATTTAGAGTAACATGTCATGAGATTTATAAGATAGGATATAAATATGTAAATGACTTGATGTGGGATATATATGTGATGAAAAGAATGTACGATGTGATACAGTGACTTGATTGATATGTTGGTATACGGATGCGAGTCGATATGAGAGGATTGATACCTTTGCCGGTCTCCTGATATGAGATTGTTATGGATGTGAGCTGGGATATAGGCATATAGATATATATAATGTTGTGAATCATGAGTGATATGCCGTACGAGACATTAGGTTCGTACCCTCATTGTCATATAGGTTGCTAGGATCCTTAATGGTTTAATGCCGCCGTACGATGATTTACCATACATGATGAGTTTTATGATGATTGATCCGTACCCTTGACTAGAGGATGTCGTACGATAGATTATACCGTACGTGATGTTGTAGGGCCGGATGCCGATGGATAGATTCACCGACTCGGATATATTGTAGATACGTATACCTGTTAGCATTTCGCATACGATGTACCTTATGCCACATTCATGTCATTCTCATTGCATTACATATACCTTTGCTAGTACACTCACACCATTATCGATGATGCGTATGTTACACTTACACAGATTGGCCGGCTCACACACTTCATCATCGATAATTGCTATGTCACTCATATAGTAGAATTGCTACATCATGCTATTATATTGTTATGCTCACATTATGATGATATGTCCATGCTCACATCACTGTTCCATGTCGCATGATATACGGATATGCTTACATTCTGTTATATGTCGCATACATTATGCTTTACGATTATACGCATTGAGATATGCTATTTTCATGAGATTTCTGGATTTGAGAACCGTGGTTATTTCAAAAGAAAAGTATGTATTGTTTTAAAAACCCGGTTTCTCTTTATATGATATTTCGAGACGTCCACCATGCGTTTTCTCGGTTCTGAGACATATGATATGTGAAACCCGATTTGAGGAGTTGAATGATACATTTGCGGGTTCATGGTGGACCCGGTATGGTACCCCGGGGCAAGAAAGGGATGTCGCGCCGTAGATGATGAGCCTGGCAGAGAACCGGTGATTGGTTAGACCTGGCGGTTATCTGGAAGATACCGACCGGAGTCGAGAGATGGATATGGGCCGATCTGTTCTGCCGGAGCTCAAAGGCCGATCCAGACATACGGAGCCCGTGGGCCGATCCGGACTGACGGAGCCCGAGATATGAGGATTTACGTGTCGATACTGGACACGGGTTTCATGATATTTCGAGTGTCGATGTTGGACACTCAGATTCCATGATTTTGATGTGTCATTGATGGACACACGTTGATTATATACTCATATTTACATGCATATGCTTTCATGATATTTACATGCATGATGTTGTTATGTCATTGGTTGACACATGGATGAGATCCACATGCATACATGCATTGATTATATGGTTGGATGATATCCACATGCATATAGGCATTGAGTATATTGTTGGTACATATGCAGATACGGTCACCCTAGATATCATAGTATTTCCTTTATGATATAGTTGACCTAGGAATCGTTGTTTATTCGATTTCTACCTGATGATGTTTTCTACTCACGAGTTGGAAACTCACCCCCGTTGTGCCACAGTTCTTGCAGGTTGACCGTATGGATCGGTAGCAGCATCATTGGCACACAGCTTGCATTCGGGTGACTTGCTTTGGTAGGTGGTATATGTTAGATCATACCACTATTTTATTTATTATTCTTATTGTATCTAGTTAACTCCATCAATCAAAAACTAGTATTTGTATATATAGTTGGACTTAGAAAAACTTGTGGTTACGAGACTTAGAGCGGGGTTTTATGTTCGCTTGGTGGGTTGAAGTCTTGCTTTATTCTTTATCCTTTGTGTGGATCTTCGCCGTTGGGCGTCGTATACTTATATTATGACTTGCGTGGTTGTGATTCCGCCGATTGGTGAAGAGCCAGCTCCCGCTTGGGGATGCCTTTTATATTATCTTGTATTTGTGGTTTTGAATCAAAATATACAAAGGACGTGTTGCCTAAATTTTTAAAAGACGAAACATGTTTTTTTTCAACTAGTAAATCCACTTGCATTTTTCATGTTCCTTTATCTATGCATTTAAGAAAACATTTTATTTCATCATTCCTTTATTTAAAAACTTTACCACTTTTATTTTTTTTAAAAGTTTAGATTTCTGGGCTTCGGTTTACTTGAATTACGTTACGCCTTTAGACGTGGCGTGGTTTAAGTGCCGGTCACAAACAATATTTTCGGGTCGTGACACGCACATATCAACATATGTGCCCTACTTCATTTTGCTTGAACTATGAAACCTCTATGTGGGACTCTAAAGACTTGTCAATACACCAGCAGTAGGTAATGATCATATCAGTTACCCACAAGCCGTCAGCGGTACTAGCTGGACGTAACGGCTACCCGGGTATTGAGCGATTAGAAGATCAACAAGAAAGCTTGTCCAAACTCCCATGAAGCCTATAAGTACACTTAACGTACAGTCCGGTCTCTTCTTCTGATATGTCGCATATCGAGTCTAGGGATGGAATCGTCAGACCCCAGTAACTTGATAAGTCATGCCGATGTGTGGCTCATAACGGTTTGAGAAACTACTGATAACACTTACTAGTAAATCTCATCAGCCCCGGCCAGGGACTTTCTGTTATAACCAATCGAGCATAGCGCAACATCAACTCCCATTACCGGGAGAGACGAAACCCCTCCTATCGCTCACTGCCTCCATGTGACTCGGGATTGTACCCAAAATCCACCTGTTTGCACGACTCCTTTCAGCCATGGTAGGGAGGAAATCAAAGCACAGTGAGAACCACACAAGACACTTTAACGATCCCGGGTCTACAGACTAACCTGTACCAATGTCACCAGAGAACTGCTATTAACGATAGGTATGGTACCATTTAGGAGTTCTCAGCGAGTCATGTTCGGTGTACCCATTCTCTAATGAGCACATGTGTACAATCTTTGATGTCAAACACCAATGGTTGTGGGATCAACCATCGCCCCATATAAGGTCAAGAAACGTACACACTAGTCTCCTCTGGAATATCGATACCCTGTCTCGATATCCCCTCGACTAGGAACTATTAAAGGATGTGGTTGTGAACTACACAAGTCCCAGTAGTATGATCCGCATCTTAGTCCTGGTAGTCAAGCAAACATCCTAAGTGCTTTATCAACATGTATCAGAGAGACAGTATAATAATAAAAGTGTATATGTTAAGATAAAGAGCAACCAGATAGCATACTATCATGTCGAGCAAGAAATTCCTCTATATATATGTCCAAGAATCCACTATATCATACAATAATGGCCTCTAGGGCATACATATTCCTAACAAGTCCTACGTTATATTATAGAGATTGGCTGTTTATTTTTCCTAGCCCTACTTTATCGGCTAATGCCGTTAAAAATTGGTATTATGTTGCATTTTTCCGTTATTCTCTTCTTCTTTAGTTTCATTTTAATTATTTCATGGATATGGGTTGATTGGTTCAATATCGAGTGAAGAGAACTATTTGCGGTTCTGTAATTTTTCAAGTATTGAATTAATCATATTCACTCCATATGACATTCATTGAATAAACTAAAAAGGACTAAAGTCTTGAATTATTTGGATTTATTCTCTATTTTAGTAATAGCTCAAGCACATTCAAACTGTATTGTTAAAACACAACCACGCGACGACCGCACGTGAAAGCACCAATCCGCCGCTAAACAGATTTTGGCGACTACAGTGGGAGCGCATTTTCCCCATCTTTGAAAAGAATTTTTATAAAATATAAACAGGAATTGTTTTTCACCGTTTTTTCCATTTATTGAATTTTACTCATCTTTTTTTATAAAAGATGATCATGGAAAATACTGTGAACTACAATGGAAATGATGTTCCAAAGGTTTTCATCACCATTGAAATTAGTTCAATAGCAATTCATATTCCATTTGATAACACGGCTGTGATGACTCAAAGACAAGAGATTGCGAGTCCTACCCCAATCTCGACTCCGATCATGCCTGCGCAAGCACCCAATCTGGATATTTCGCAAAATGATAATGATGGTTTCATCCCGGTCATCTCAAAGTCTACCATGAAGAAGGCCAAAGCCGCTTCTTCCTCCTCAAAGAACGTCCAAAGCCAAACGTTTCGTCATAGCAACTTTTCTCGCAAAGATCCCTTGATATCCAATCAACTCTCCCATGATAAAGGGAAGAGGGTGATGGAAGATTTGTACTCTCCCACACCTTACGATCCATAATAAGGTTGCTCCCGCAATGCGGGGTTCCGCCCTTTCTCCGACGAGGATTTCCCTCCTCTATGCTCCATGAAGGAGGATTTTCCTTCATTGTTTGCTCCAAAGGCCAGGCCGGTGACTGTGAAGACCGTACCACCACCTATCATCCTCAAGAAAAGGGCGCCAACTGATGTCTCGAATTCTCCAACAAAGTCTACGGGGGATAGCAACATGGTTGAATCAGCTTCACCTTCTCAAAAGCAAGCAAGGGTGCACTCTTCATCGCAAATTACCTCTCTTCCAAGGTATGTTCCTATGGAATAGCGCCACGAAGACTATGCAGGATACCCACCATCTCCTTAAAGGACTGCAAGCAACCGTTCGCGAGACAACACCGAGCCTAAGCCTACTCTGCTTCCACCCCTCACCGCTCGTGAATACAGAATCATGATGCGGAACATAGCAGGATTCCAGTTATCCCCTCAAAAACAAAGAACTTTGCAGCGACTCCACAAAGGAATGGAATAAGTCACTTCACACATCATAACGGTATTCCCTATTGGCATCGATGAACCGAACGATGAACCCACTGAAGGAAGACCCATTAATGTTTCATCGAGTCATGGTCCTGTAACTAGGAGTAGGTCTAGATCATTATCTGTATCAAACAATATTATTATCAATAATGAATTTAGTTTTGCATATATTTCTTCGCCTTATAACACACATAATAGAAACGAAGAAAATTACACTTCTCAAACGGAACAAGGATTGGCCACTAATGAAACATCCCTAGAAGAACAATTAGCCCAACTCCAAAGGACCTTACAAGGAAAGTTGAAGAATTGAACCACATGAGGACACAAATTCCATCAAATAACTCCAGCGCTGAACCAAAACCTCTTATCAATGAGTCAGTGCAAAACTAAACACCATCAATATACACCGTTCAAAAGATGGTGGCGGAAGGTATAAAAGCGTACCTTATGCAAATTCAGCATGAGGCCTAGATATATGAAACCCTACCCATCGGAAGTAGAGTTGGTACCATTCCCAGAGCATTATAAGCAGCCTTCCTTCATCAAATTCGGTGAAAATGGGTCACCACACGAACACATCGCTCACTTCTTAGCAGCATGTCAAGACACTGCGCACAATGGTTCACTCCTTATTCGACAATTTGTGCAAACACTTTCTGGTCCAGCATTTACATGGTATAACAAGTTGCCTCCTAATTCCATCCATAATTAGGAGCCAATGCAAAAGTCTTTCCTATAGCGCTTCTACAGTACTCAAAGGGTCGTAGGGATCACCTGTAAGTGCACGGCGGCGCCCCGGCCGTCAATCCGACGCCGGAATGCGGAAGCGGTGATTTACTTTAACTTTTCAAACCGGCACCACCGCGCACTATAAACCCGGATCGTGCCATTAAACTAGTCCTAGCTATCTAGAGAGGGGGTTGAGAGATATACCGAGCGATCCGTGTCCTCCGGTCTTCTCGTCGTCGTCCCGATCTCCCGTGGAATCTCCGGTCTCCACCAAGTCGCCGGAAGGGCACCACGTCGCCTGCTTCTTTTATGGGCTCCCACCTCTATACCGAGGAAACTCGGGCACGAAGTTGGCGAGTCGACGTGCCCAAGATTTGCTGTAGAATGTGTGTAGAACTCATGTCTCATTTTGGGGTTAAGGAGTTGCCTTTTTTGTGGAGGAATGAGATGTAGTTTGGAGATGGAACTTGTGGGGATTTTTGCAAAGCCAAATGAACAAAAACCCACACCACAAAAATTGGGCAGCCCCCCCTCAAAAATGGCCGGCCCCCATGAGGTGAAGAGAGTGAGAGAATGAGGGAGAGAGCATAAAAAAGATAGCCACAAGAATAATGCAAGTGAGAGGAATGGTCATCATGCAAGAATCATCATCACTAGCAAAACCACACTCCATCAACTAATCAACAACTATGATTGCTAAAAAAAGTCAAGCAATCATGAACCATGGAAGGTCAAGGGATAGGGCTCCATCATGAAACCATCATGATACAAAAGTATGCAAAGACAACCCTCCAAATAGCTAATTTGCACAAATGCAAATAAGCCCTCCTCCACCAATCTTCGGCCAATGAAGGATACAAATGAAAATGGCCGAAACAGAAAACAAACTGGCAGCTCCAGAAAACCGGTCCCGTAATAAATTACAGGAAAACCCCGATACTGTGCATACACACCCGCATCTGTATTCCGACCGAAATACAAATGCAATGAGACAAAATCTACACTGTACTATACTAGCATCCGGCTTAAACCAAAGCCGGCTAGTATTATCCGTCCGATCCTGATCCGTGCAATACCGCACGTATCTGATCGAACCCTGCCATATCTCCATACGGCCTCTACAGCGTTTCGCCCGAAAACTTGAGCAACTGTCTGTGGGGGACTCTAAAGACTCGTCAATACTATGGCTGTGGATTTAACCACTAGCACGTCAGAGGTATTAGCCATACGTGACGGGCTACCAGCTATTGACAAAAAGGGACGTCGATGAGCGAACTCATCCTGACACCCTACTGAGCCTGTCAGTGACAATATCCGTACAGTCCTGTCCGTTCGTCTATGAGCATCGCATGGCGGGCCTAAGGGTTGGTAGAAGTCAGACCCCCAAAAGCGATACAAGTCGTGTCAGAGATTAGCGCAGAACACCCTGAGATACTACTAGAATACCTACCAGTAAATCTCCTGCCTTGGCCAAGGACTTTTTATGTTCTGGCTCTCCTAGACACAGCGCGACCTCACCCCCAATACCGGGAGAGACGAACCCCCGAAGATCCGCTCACTGCCTCTATGTGGCTCGGGACTGTACCCAACTAAAACCTGTTTGCACGTCTCCTTTGAGCGTGGTAGGGTAGTAATCAAAGTACAGTGGGAACTCACACGAGACAAATGACGATCCTCAGGTCGATGAACTAACCTGTACACATATCACCAGGGAACTGCTATCTGACGTCAGGTATAAGACCAACTAGTATATTCCCGGCGAGTCTTATCCGGTGTACTTATAACCCAATGAGCACCTGTATACATCTTAGGTGATCCAACTGACACCAGTGGCTTGTGAGACCGACCACCGCCCCTCGTCAGGGTCTCGACTGTATACACTAGTCTACTCTGGAGTATCGATGCCCTGTCTCGAAACTCCCACGACTAGGGACCTTTTAAGGATGCGCTTATAGACTACCAGCTCCCACGTATATGATCGCCCTCATACTGTTGGCAGTCAAGCAAGAATCCTAGGGGCTCTATCAACGTGTAATAGCGACCTGTCAGGTCACCTAAAGCAGTACACGATGATAAAGATAAACCAGATAGCATACTATCATCTTGAGTAAGACTGTCCTACCGGGATAGGTCCTCCCTCAATCATTACAATCACGTGCCTGTGATCTAATAATTGACTCTGAGGGCACTATCTCCAACAATCTCCCACTTACACTCAAGGCTAATTATTGCGATATCGCATACTCACAGCCCGTGTGATACCGAACACCCAACTCCTCTACTAGTCAGTCTCACAAATCCCGTTTGCGAAACTATTGCGTTCGAGGAATAGCCTCAGTGAGTGGATCCGCCTTGATGTTTTTTTCTATGTCTCTCTATATCTCAAGTTCGCGGAGAAAGCCATCTCCCGAAATGAGCAATACCTATCTTAGAATGTGTCTGGATGTTTGATGGGACCTAGCTCATAAATGAACTCCAAATCCAAACTTCTTAGACTGTATCGTCAACTAAACTTAATCAGTATCCTGTGCCATGCCTCCCTCAGTATTGCCTTGGACCACCTGTCCAAAATACTGCCTCTCGTCAGAAGGAAAACTATAACTCTGACAACTTCTTTGTCGTCCAGGTCACCTTGGAAGCCTGGAATGATAACTGTCTCCCGAATGAGGCTGTCGTTATCATAGCCCTAGAACATCCACTTATGTTCTAAAACTGCTTCCGACTGTTTCTCCAGGATAGGATCAACATCAAATTATTGCATTTAGTGCAAGAACAACATCTGGTGTGGTACTTGACATCTCATGATTGACTCAATTGCCTGAGCAAGTGATCTGCCAATCATGCGCATCCCTCTCCCCTTTAGTCTGTAAGACACCTTTAGAGAGGGTGACTCCACCACCTGCAGGTACACCACCATGCCTGGAGGCGTCCATTCTAAATACTCTTAGAATGCTGTCTAAGTACCCTTAATTGGGAAACCACCCAAATCTAGATCTAAAACCATAGATCTAGTAACCAGTATGTCTGATATAATGTCCAAGTCCCATGTGGAGAAACCACTGTGTGACGACCAAAGTATAACCGATCGTAGTATAGGAATATCACTTCCTACTCTGTGTATGTCATCCAAATACCATGACATCACACCCTACTACCTTCTCAACAGATCCATCCGCTATTCTGATGAAGTCAAACCTATGACTGTCACATCAGAAATTGATGATCTATCTCCGCTATATCTGCTTTAGTCTATAAATAGACATAAGCTACCTGTCCACCAATGCTTCCGCTGCTCCCACTGACGACGACAACCCTCTGACAGAGTCATATACACGTACACTTCTAAAGCTAGTTTAGAACGACGCTATACTCATCCTTCTGCTGGGTCTCGCAGCCTGGAACAACAGCAATGGCAAGTCTGGGTAAACAAGAACTTCCCTGTCACCGTCCTTGAGGCTACCGGAGTACCTCTCGGGTGCCTGAAGTTACCCACCAAATCTGCGGAGTGGCCAATGGAATGTCAAACCATATTGAATCTTTAGGTTCCTATCAAATCTTCAGTAATCGTTTGTGGTTCTGGAATCACTTCCAGTTCTACCATACTCCCACTACTGTTTTCTGAAAAAATCCATTTTTATTATAACTGTGGCGAGTCTAGAATAATATCACTATTGATCTTCCAGATGGTAGAAAGTCAACCCTCGTCATAGCCTGGGTCAACCCACAAACAGCCATTACAGAAACGTGCCTTGAGTTATCCAGAGTCTGGTTTTAATCATATGCCAGACAACTCCCCGTACCTTAACATCGTTAAGATATGAACTGTTCTATATCCAATATAGAACCAGAGGCACTGATTTATTTGAACTAGATTCAAATCATGCAGCTGTCTCCAGTGCATGTCAATTAAATGGCAGGAGGCCGATCAGCGTTACTCAACTTAGGAATGCTTCCAATTATGAGTAACCTGAAAGAGAAGCAAGTTCTCTTAATCACTACTATCAACTGAATACCATACTCAAGTATCTCCATCTTCGATCAACTTGAAGAATCCCGATAATTGCAACACCTGGTTCTCTACTTTATCCATATACCTATAACTTCTCAAAACTTGGACCCTGTGTTTCTACGAAACACCTGTCTAAAAACTAGAGAAGTCATAAGTAAACCGAATATAGTACGAGGACCAACCCCTCTGTCCTGATGGACCCTGGACAACATACAATACTCTGTATAAGTCGCTTGAGTCTGATTACTCATTCACTGTGTGTCGTAGGTTGAAAACTGTACTTATGGTTAAGAAGAATTACACCGCTGTTTAATACTCCTTACCTAACCATCCACTGATATAGGTAAATGTCATAGACATAATTTCAAAAAGGTATATCTCACTCTATGAAAATAGACGTACAGATATTTCGATTTGAAAATGGTGCATAACAGCGGATATTCAAAACCAAATATTTGCCGACCGGCAAACAACCCAGGTGACTTCCTTAAATATCACCGATTACAACGAATCCCGATATAATGAGGATGATCACCCAATTCCCAATAACTTACTCCCACTCATCATCTGTAAAACCATACAGATGTGAGAATCATACCTGGTAAATACATACCCTGGAGCAAGTGTCTAATTGGGAAATCAGTTTTCCATTAACAGTACACGGTGAAACTGAAACATTGAAATGTTTCGATGGGGTATCCTGGTATTCCTAGTAATGCCTCTTCTAGATTCATGACTGTAACCGTATAATTCTTTACCACCTCTCCAAATCCCTTTATATGTCTTTAGTCATTACCTTCTGCACACCCCTTTAGGCCAAATGGTTTTCTTCCTTCCATACCGTTCGGCACCAGCCTATGGTTTGGAAGAAGACTATCCAATAAGCATAATAGGTGTACTGTCCTAATCCTAGGAGTACTCGCAATGCGAGAGAAGGTGAAGATAAAAGACACCTGAATAAACCGTATTCCTATTTCTCCTGAACCAGAATCCATCCCCGAACTGGAACAAGTTCCTTTCGAGTTCGTATATAACCATACGATGGAGTATCTAATAAACTGTGGATCTTCGTAGTGATATGGAGTGTCCTGGAGAAATACAAAGGTGATTTAGGATTGGCGAAGAAATACTTGGTCTGGTCGTGAATAGCAGTCGCAATTTACTTTGCCCTCTTACTAATCCCTTGATATGTCTTTACATAATACCTTATGTACACCATCGTTAGGCTAATTGGTTTTCTTCATTCCCCACCGTTCGGCACCAGCCTAAGGTTTGGAAGAAGACTATCCAATTTGCGTAATAGGTGTACTATCTCCTAAACCAAGGAGTACTCGCAACCTGAGAGAAGGTAAAAGGAAAAGACAACTGAATAGTCCTATTCGTTTTCTCCAGAACCGGAAACCATTCTCGAATAAATTCTTTCGAGTTCGTATATAACCATACGATGGTTTTGTCCAATGGAAGTGGACGTTCGTAGTAATACGAGGTGTCCTGGAGAAAAGGGTAAAAGTAGGAGTGGCAATGAGGTCTGTAGCTCTGACAATCCAAAAGCCAGTGTTAAAGAAGGTTCGGTCAATTTTGGCCTCTGAGTCATAGTCTAAGGTCGGGTCAAAGGTCGCTGCCAAAGAGAGAGAGAAAAGAAACACTCAGCGTGCACTCTAACCTAGATCAGAATGGTTACCAATTTATCTAATCTGGAAACCTCCCACTGTCACCTCAAATTCTCCTCCAAACCTGAAAGAAGAATTAGTCGGGATCACCCGAGGAGTAAACCAACTCATCAGTGGGAATCGGGATCCAACTATCATCGCATGATAACGTGACGGAATCCGCTCACGTCATCACACTCCAGAAGGTATGCGCATATCTGGCAAGTTTCAGTTTCTTTAGAAACTCCCGATGTGATTTTTGCCCCATGCTCTTATGACCTTGGCGTGAGCTCAAAATATCATAAGTCACATGTCAAGTTCTACCCGTCATTGTCCAGGTTAATTTGAACCCACCCATACATATCCTTGACGTAGGCCAAAATAGTAGTACGACTGTCCCAAATCAACGCATCTATCAATGCAACAGATAAATACCCGGCAGCTACCAATCACCATGCCTTGGCGTGAGGTCAAAATACATAGCTTGAATACTACCGAATATTTAACTGAAATGACGGAGGGCTACGAATGGTTTCTGGCGAAAACCTTTAACGTAATGAACTTGATATCGTTGAAGGAACCGGATAGCTTTTAAAAATATAGTGACGAAAACCTTTGCTAAAGAGGTCACTCCCGGTGAAGGGATCTCGGCTCTTTCCCCGTAGAATGAGGTGCAGGATATTCCAACTGAATACCATGATGCAAAGCAAAAGTAAACAGCTATAGTGAAGTTATTGTCCTGACGCAAACTTCTGTCCAAGGGGTCACTCCCGGTGAAGGGATCTTGGCCCTTGCCTCGTCGACTGAGGAGCAGGATATTCCAACTGAATACCACTGTGCAAAACAAAAGTGAACGTCCTTGCAATAACAACTTTTTGAAAAATTGTTCCAACAACATCAGAATAGGTTTGTTTTTAACTTGCATTGATCCGAATCAACGCGGTCCCATCAATTGATCATACCACAAAGAACGAAAACATATTGATGTACGTATATGCCATCCGCATTCGCCACTGGGTCCCGTCATTACCCGTTAGGTTAGCTAACTAACGAAAGAGCGAGGACTGGACTAGCGCGGATGCAAAACATATACAACATCTACTAGTATATATCAATACATAATATTTCGCTTAAGGCGTGATAAAATGCAACATCACAGAAATGTACAGCATCACAGAACAATACAGTTATCTGGGATCCCCGGGTTTCACAGAGCCACTACTGAAACCCGACGTTCCCCTGGTCGTGTGGATAGCCTGTGCAATGAAATCCTAGACCCCTACGGGCGCGGCAAGTTACCCGCCAAAACCTGAAGCGAGGCAGCCCCCTTCAGCACCGTGAATGGACCACCCAGCACTTCACGGAATCCGGTAACTTGGGCACCCCTCCTGGGTCAACCTGTACCCCCTACGAGTGCGGCGAATAGCCCGCCAATTCTAGAGTGAAGCCCCCTCCGTCTCAATGCCATGAGATGCGGGCCCGTTGCCCTCTAGAACCGGCTATCCGTGCACCCCTCCGCGGGGTAATCCTAGTACAGAAAGTAAAATATATATACAACGGGTACATCGACCGCAACCTGGTCGTGCCCCAAAATAATAATACAAACAGGCAGTGATGGCAGTCCACATGTCGGACGCTCGCCCCGCAATATCAAATGTACATAATACAACAAAACTGTACTACCACTGCAACCGGGCTATTCCCCACGACCAATCCGCAACATCACAGCAATACACAGAACATCAACGTGAATGTCACGTTCGCAAATCCGTCTAACCGGGCTATAGCAGTTAGACAGGATTTACCGATCAAATGACATTCACGGTCCTAGATATAATGTAAATACTGTGAACTAATGTGTATAAAATATCCGATCGATCAAATTTTACCAAGTGGGTCCCCAAGCAATACTGTAGCACTCACAGAAATTCTGGGCCCAAAATTAATATTCTAAAACCCCAATTTCACTGTCCAAGACCCTGTGTAAAAAATTGGTCCGGTGAGGAGGCTAAGTGGCGGCGGAACCGCGGCCCAAGCATGGGTTTGGCCGCGGTTCCGCGGTGGTATGGTGAGATCACGAGACCAAATTTTCACAGAGGGCTTAGAATTCTATACACAGTATTCTGAAACAACCTGAAAAATTTTTGGAGTCCAAAAAATTTCGACAGAAAACTGTTGTTTTGAAAAACACGGTTTTGGAACATTTGTTCGATCGGAAGTGTAAACACGTTAAACCAAGCTAGACTAGGTTAATGGCGAGGCTCTAATACCACTGTAAGTGCACGGCGGCGCCCCGACCGTCAATCCGACGCCGGAATGCGGAAGCGGTGATTTACTTTAACTTTTCAAACCGGCACCACCGCACACTATAAAGCCGGATCGTGCCATTAAACTAGTCCTAGCTATCTAGAGAGGGGGTTGAGAGATATACCGAGCGATCCGTGTCCTCCGGTCTTCTCGTCGTTGTCTCGATCTCCCGCGGAATCTCCGGTCTCCACCAAATCGCCGGAAGGGCACCACGTCGCCTGCTTCTTTTACGGGCTCCCACCTCTATACCGAGGCAACTCGGGCACGAAGTTGGCGAGTCGACGTGCCCAAGATTTGCTGTAGAATGTGTGTAGAACTCATGTCTCATTTTGGGGTTAAGGAGTTGCCTTTTTGGTGGAGGAATGAAATGTAGTTTGGAGATGGAACTTGTGGGAATTTTTTCAAAGCCAAATGAACAAAAACCCACACCAAAAAAATTGGGCAGCCCCCCCCCCCTCAAAAATGGCCGGCCCCCATGAGGTGAAGAGAGTGAGAGAATGAGGGAGAGAGCATCAAAAAGATAGCCACAAGAATAATGCAAGTGAGAGGAATGGTCATCATACAAGAATCATCATCACTAGCAAAACCACACTCCATCAACTAATCAACAACCATGATTGCTACAAAAAGTCAAGCAATCATGAACCATGGAAGGTCAAGGGATGGGGCTCCGTCATGAAACCATCATGATACAAAAGTTTGCAAAGACAACCCTCCAAATAGCTAATTTGCACAAATGCAAATAAGCCCTCCTCCACTAATATTCGGCCAATGAAGGATACAAATGAAAATGGCCGAAACGGAAAACAAGCTGGCAACTCCAGAAAATTGGTCCCGTAATAAATTACAGGAAAACCCCGATACTGTGCATACACACCCGCATCTGTATTCCGACCGAAATACAAATGCAATGAGACAAAATCTACACTGTACTATACTAGCATCCGGCTTAAACCAAAGCCGGCTAGTATTATCCGTCCAATCCTGATCCGTGCAATACCGCACGTATCTGATCGAACCCTGCCATATCTCCATACGGCCTCTAAAGCGTTTCGCCCGAAAACTTGAGCAACTGTCTGTGGGGGACTCTAAAGACTCGTCAATACTATGGCTGTGGATTTAACCACTAGCACGTCAGAGGTATTAGCCATATGTGACGGGCTACCAGCTATTGACAAAAAGGGACGTCGATGAGCGAACTCATCCTGACACCCTACTGAGCCTGTCAGTGACAATATCCGTACAGTCCGGTCCGTTCGTCTATGAGCATTGCATGGCGGGCCTAGGGGGTTGGTAAAAGTCAGACCCCCAAAAGCGGTACAAGTCGTGTCAGAGATCAGCGCAGAACACCCTGAGATACTACTGGAATACCTACCAGTAAATCTCCTGCCTTGGCCAAGGACTTTTCATGTTCTGGCTCTCCTAGACACAGCGCGACCTCACCCCCAATACCGGGAGAGACGAACCCCCGAAGATCTGCTCACTGCCTCCATGTGGCTCGGAACTGTACCCAACTAAAACCTGTTTGCACGTCTCCTTTGAGCATGGTAGGGTAGTAATCAAAGTACAGTGGGAACTCACACGAGACAAATGACGATCCTCGGGTCGATGAACTAATCTGTACACATGTCACCAGGGAACTGCTATCTGACGTCAGGTATAAGACCAACTAGCATGTTCCCGGCGAGTCCTGTCCGGTGTACTCATAACCCAATGAGCACCTGTATACATCTTAGGTGATCCAACTGACACCAGTGGCTTGTGAGACCGGCCACCGCCCCTCGCCAAGGTCTCGACTGTATACACTAGTCTACTCTAGAGTATCGATGCCCTGTCTCGAAACTCCCACGACTAGGGACCTTTTAAGGATGTGCTTATAGACTACCAGCTCCCACGTATATGATCGCCCTCATACTGCTGGCAATCAAGCAAGAATCCTAGGGGCTCTATCAACGTGTAATAGCGACCTGTCAGGTCACCTAAACCAGTACACGATGATAAAGATAAACCAGATAGCATACTATCATCTTGAGTAAGACTGTCCTACCGGGATAGGTCCTCCCTCAATCATTGCAATCATGTGCCTGTGATCCAATAATTGACTCTGAGGGCACTATCTCCAACATCACCGAACCAAACATGCCTACAATGAAAAGGTTGCTGATTTTATTAACCGATGGCAAAATTTAAGTTTACATTGCCCTTAATTAATCACAGAATTGGAAGCAGACATAATGTGTATGAACAATCTTCGACCAGAAATGGAAATTCATTTGCAAGGGGTCCGTCCACTATCTTTTGAAGACTTGTCCTCTAAAGCAACTGATATTGAAAACTTCCTTGATCAGTTGAATAGGCAACCCGATCAGCACTTCAAAGATCACAATCCAAATTTTAAGAAAGATCAAAGTTACGACAATTGGAAAGTAAAGTAAGTGATGGAAACTTCTGTGAAGTAACAGCATTCCGAACCCTAAGGTCGACCAGCCAGATTCCAGACTAAATTCTCGCCAGATGTAGGGAACCTCTCAAAAGAAGATTTACAAGATATTCTCAAAGGATTGCTCGAGATGAAGTTGGTTCAGTTACCTCCGTCACGCTGCTCAGATGAAGAAAAGCCACACTTTAGCAACGGTCGATACTGCGAATATCATTGCATTCTAGGACATGATCTACAACAATGTTTTATCTTCAAGAAACTGATCCAGAATATGATCAACGAAAAAAAGATCGATTCCTCATCACTTAAGAAATTAAAGAAAGGAACGCACTCCGTTCACATGATATCAGTTTCCTCCAGGACTGAATAGTGAAAGCTCTTTCAACCACAAAGTCATCTTCAACAATGGTTTCTCCAACCATACAAGATCTTCAACAGATCTTCACGTCTTTACAGTTGTTGGGGTCAAAAATTACACCCCGATTAACTAAGTCAAAGTCAAGGTCAACCCTAAGCCAGGAGGGCCCAAGCCCAGGTCGAGTGGGCCCATACTTAGGTCGAGCGCCGCGGCCGGTCTACCCTCGTAAACTCTATGAGGCCCCTGATACGTCCAAAATACAACATACGCACACAGCACATTGAGTTCGCATGACTGAGTTGACCCGTCGATCGGAGGTTCCCTCGCTCCAAAGGTGGTTTGGATCCCCACAATCAATAAATCCCGGCTTACCCCAGGTAGGGGGAATCTGTATACGCCTAACAAGTGCGCGCATTCCCATCTCAATAGAGTGACGAAAAACACCCTACAGGTTCTGGCACGCCCGGTGGGACCTTTTCTCTCCTCCCATATTTCAGGTTAAACGTTCATGCAAATTCAATCAATATACATATCGATATTTATACTAAAATAATGCTCTTTCATGCAAGATTTCAAGTGATCACTTCTCAATAATGTCTCCAAGGACAAGCTCAGCTCTCAACACAGCTCCCATCTCCTACAAGATGAAGATGGACGCCAGGACGATCCTCCCGGCCAGTCTCGGGCGACAATGGGAGAAGCCGCTGCTACCATTTGGCTCTATTCTGTTCGTGCCGGCTAACGTCATCCCTGCTCCTCATGCCCCGATGATAGATAAACCGGCCTCAAAAGGGAAAAGGCCAAATGTCATGGTCGGGAAGGCACCTCAGCCCAAGCACAAATTCGTTTTCGAACGACTTTTCGTTGCTCTAGCTGGGGGCAAAGCCATCAACACCAACAAAGTAATAAGGCATCTCGGGCAAGCTCCAGCGGTGCCCCTGACAACTGCTCAATTGGGTATCTTCTTTAAGCTCCCCGTCAATCGACTCACAATGGCTTCCAGGATAACGGATGCCCGCTAAGCCCTCAAAATTAAGAAGCTAAGACAGAAAAGGCTAAGATATAGAGCCAACAAAAGGGCTAGGGATCCTGCTAGGCTGAACTTCATGAGGTTCCAAGAACAGGGTTGCCCCGCAACAACAGCTGAATTGGCTGCAAAGCTCGCTGACTCTTTTGAACCGCTGAAATTGGTTTAGAAGAATGCCATGACCGTAAGAGTCAAGAAAACTGCGATTCAGACAGCGTCATCCAAGGATCCAGTCAGGCCAACCATCTTCAGTCGCCTATCTTTCCAAAAGAGGAAGGGCCACGATGACGGTTTGAAAAGTCAGCTACCAAAGATAAAGAGATGGCTGGATATGTGGTAAACATTATCTACATGGAGGGCACGCGTCCCAGCGATAACCTTCGCAGCAAGAGCAAGGATGGGGCCACCTCATCTCAAATCCAATCTAGTGTGAATGTGGTTGCCACTTTCTAAGAACAGCCTCCTCTGGAAGGTAATGAAGACCCTTCCAGTGAGGTTGATAAGCAGAGAGATCCCTTGGTTCATGAGGAGTCGGGCTCGGAAAGCGAAGAGGAGCCAATTTTCCGTCCCAAGACCGCAGAGCAGCAACTTCTCCAAGAGCTCTAGAAGCAGCTCGGAAACAAAAACAAGGAGATGGCCAAGCTCTACTCAAAGATTGACGACTTGACAAATGTCGCCTTACAGCTCATGGCCTAAGTTGCCTCTCAGCTGCCCAATCAAGCGCAGGGCTCCGTTCATGAACCGGGAAACGGTGTCCCGAGGCAGCCGACGCCTATTCCCTCAAATCCGAAGGTGGGCGAGCTGTATGAAAGTCGGCCGCCCCCTATCTCGGGAAATATCTTGGCTACCGATGACAGAAACCCGCTAATGTAAGATCAAATCATGGATTTGGTCGCCAATAAAGTCAAAACATTGGTAGCCGAAGCCGGAGCGCAAAAAGATGTCAGCAGTAGCGGGAGACCATATCCTGCACGGTATGACCTGGTAGAGTTTCCTAGCGGCTATGTCATCCCCAAATTAGGGATATTTGATGGGACGGGAAATGCGAATCAACACATCGCCCACTTTAAAACCTCATGCGGAAATACTGTGGGTAATGATGCGCTCCTCCTTCACCAGTTCGTTAATAGCCTAACCGATATCGTTTTCGACTAGTACGCAAGCATACCAGATGGCTCCGTTACTAATTTCGTCCAAATGGAATCTCTGTTTCGACAAAGGTTCATGAGTGTCAGCGATAAGATACCATTGCCGACCTCGTAAGGACCAAGCCAAAGAACAACGAAAGCAGCATGGATTTTATAACCCGATGGCGCAATCTCTCCGTCAATTGTGAGCCACCGTTGGAGAAAGACCAATCCGTCTATCTCCTCATCGGAAATCTTAGTACCTGGATGAATCCTTTTCTATATACCGCAGGCCTTTAGACATTCCAAGAACTGACCAAGAAAGTTCAAATGCTGGAGCGTTCAAAGCAGGAATCTTCCTCAGATTCCTAAAATAACAATGAATCCTGGAGAAACTGAAAAGACGATAATCGCAAAGGCGGAAATTCCGACGATGCTAAATCTTTTAACGCTTCGGCTAACCGAAATAAGCGAGGGATGGGCGGGCTTAGTGCCAACCAGCCTCGAAAGCCAGTGTTGGATGAAGGAGGAGAATCTCCACTGAAACAGAAGCTGGATAAGATATATTCCTTCAGAAAGGACAAAGTCCGTAAAATATTCAAAGATGCCCTAAGAAACGGTCTACAATTGCCAGAATCAAAAAGACCAAAAGAAGCGAATATGACCGGCGACCCCAAATATTTCCTATATCATAGAGTGATGGGTCTGTTAGTGATATGTATGCCCTAGAGGCCATTACTGTACATACGATGTATATTGTAGTGGATGCTTGGACATATACAGGGGGGACTTTCTTGCTCGACATGATAGTATGCTATCTGGTTGCACTTTATCTTAACATGTACTCTGATTGTCTCTATGTTACATGTTGATAAAACCCTTAGGATGAGTACTTGACTACCAGGACTATGATGCAGATCATACTAGTGGGGACAGAGTAGTCGCTAAGTACATCCTTCAAATGTTCCTAGTCGTAGGTGTATCGAGACAGGGCATCGATATACCAGAGTAGACTAGCGTATAGCTTCTCGACCTATATAGATGGGCGATGGATGATCCCATATCCATTGGTGTTTGACATCAGAGACAGTATACGGGTGCTCAGTGGAGACTGGGTACACTGGACGGACTTGCCGAGAACTCCCAGATGGTATTATATCTCACGTCAGATGGCAGTTCTCGGGTGACACTGGTATATGTTAGTCTGTAGATCCGAGATCGTCATAGAGTCTTGTGTGATTCCCACTGTGCTTTGATTTCCACCTTACCACATTCAAGAGAACGTAAAAATGGTGGCTTCTGGGTACAGTCCTGAGTCACATGAAGGCAATGAGCAATAGGAAGGGTTTCGTCTCTCCCGGTATTGGGAGTTGATGTTGCGCTGTGCTCGATTGGCTATAACAGGAAGTGCTTGGCCAAGGCTGCTTAAGAGATATACTGGTAAGTGTTTTCAGTAGTTTCTCGACCCGTTATGAGCCTCATATCGACATGACTTATCGAGTTACTGGGGTCTGACGTTTACCACCCCTAGACGAAATATGCGACATATCAGACGAAAAGACCGGACTGTACGGTAGTGTTACTGATTGGATTCGCAGGAGTGTGAGCAAGCTTACTTGTTGATCTTCTGATCGCTCAATACCCGGGTGGCCATTACGTTTAGTAGACCGCTTGCGGCTTGTGGGTGTTTGATATGATCATCACCTGCTGCCGGCGTATTGACGAGTCTTTAGAGTCCTACACATGGGTTTCCTGGCTCAAGCGAAACGGAGTAGGAGCACATATGTGATATGTGCGGGACTGAGATTAATGCGATATGTGATATCGCATTCTATTCTCGTGATGTGTGACATGAAAGGTTATATGTGATATAGCCGGGTTATCAGATCAAGTGTTGATTCGATAAGATGTTACATTATGATATTAGTCAGTTATACACGATATAGCCAGATTATTAAATCAAGTGTTGATTTAATAATTTAATGTATAATTATATATTTGATATATTACATTACATTAACTAATATTAGCTAACTTAAGATTTCTTTTCTGACTTTGGATGCATTGATGTATATGTGATATATGTTAAATGTATCATGCTAGGTTACAAATGCAACTAGGGTTAATGAGGGTTAAACCATGCTAGGGTTAAGATTAGGGTTTAAATTTTATCATTAATTAATTCAAATATTGTGGATATTTGTCATGGTTGATATTTGTTGAAAGCTTGTAGAAGCTTCAAGGCTTCTTTGACTTTGTCCACTCTCTTTGTCTTGCTTAAGATATTTCTTGACCTAACTTTTAACCCTAGCTTATGGTTAACTCTCTACAAGGGTTAAGCATGAAATGCTTAACCCTTGGTTGCATTTTTAACCTCAAGGATAATTCATTCTCTCTAGAGATAATTCCATGATTAGTGAAGAGATAGCTTGGGTTAGTGTCTCCTCCATGTAGATCATTTTCGGCCTCAAAGACTTCGAAGCAAGCATATTCGTTTCTTCATCGAAGCCTCTCTAGAGTCCGGGATTTCTTGATCGCGGCGAAGGGACTACTACATGGAGCTATTGAAGTGAAGGACCGGTCTACAAAAGTTGTATTCCTTGCTCACTTAGACTTGCAAAGTGTTTGCATTTATATTTCCGTCGATTTCTAGTTAACGATTATTAGTTAGGATTAGCTAAAACGGCAAATTTTTGAATTTGGTATGGAAGATACCTCCCGAAACCTCGCTACCGTCTTAGGTAACCCTGCAGTGGTATCAGAGCCATGCTAGAAATTTATACGGATTTTGTTAAGATTACGAAACCGAAATACTCCGAAACTTGAAACCGAAAAATGAAGTTTCTGTCGAATTTAAAAGTTGTTCAAAAAAAGTTTCAAACAAATACAGAGTGATATATAAGATATATCATGAACACCATAAAAATTTTAGGGGATTTCAATATTTTTTGGCCGGCCCCATACATGGTGATCTTGGCCAAATCCGAGCCCCCCCCCCCGAAAATTTGTGTGTGTTCCAGTGACTTGATTTTGATGTTTCAGGTGTTGTTTGTTTTTGCTAATTTTGCATGTGATGTAATCTTACACTATAAACAATTCGGAGTGTTTCGTATTCGTATTTTTAACATTGTTTCGGGTTATTTGCATGTTATCTAGACGAAGTTAAAAAGTTCGATCGAATGTCAAAAACAAATTTTTCTAAGTTTAACGTATTCAGAAAAACATGCAAGTGATCCTATGAACCCTCTAAAAGAATGAAACCCTAACTCGATTTTTTGGATCGCGGAACCGCGGCCAAACCCTAGGGTTTGCCGTAGTTCCGTGGCGACATGAGTGAGGCTTGGGTTTTCCCTTCTACGGCTGGTGCATAGGTACTGTAGCATATTCTGGGTATTATTGAACTGTGCTCAAGTGTTGAGCTGTCGGAAAATTGTGGGACTTTGATGAATCGATCGAAAAGTTTAACATCGTCTGGATATTATGTGATGGGATACAATATTTGGAATCCACAAGTAGTTATGAGATAACTAATTTGAATGTTATAAATCTAGCACTTTAGTCTCAGACGATCGGTTGCCATGGGATTTTGATGAGATCAAAAGTCCGTCGCAATCATGTAGTGTACGCGGATACTCGTCGGGTAAACTTAATAGATAACCACGCCCCATAGCCTCGACCAAGTGACTGTAGGAGAACCCCGTCGCCAAAAGCATCCGTTCGGGTGCTCGCGGCAGCGGTGTTCCGCCTTAGTGCACTTCGTCGACGGCATCGGGGGGGTGCGGCCGTGTATTAAAGTTTTCGACGAGCATTCGATCAGGATGTCGGGAATCTTGTTGAATTGCCCGACTAGATATTAAAAGGTGTTTTGAATATCGAGACTAAAATGCGGGGTTTATAATTGTTAGGCATGCGATGTCTAAGGAATTCATTTGGTTAGGCATGAAATCCAAAGTATGTGATACGTTGGGTTTATGATGTCTAAGGTGGTTGTGGATTCCAACTGTTGTAGTTTTTCACTTTCTTTTCTGGGACCGTAAGTGTAATATGTGGTGTATCGCCGGTTTCGGTGCTATATGTCAATGACAATTGGGATACGTATATTTACTTACGTTGATGACATGTGATGTTATGTGTTGCTGTGATATGTTATATTGGATCGTCGTGTTTTGAATAGCCGGGGGTTTTATATGAGATGAGAGTTTTTATTTTCATTCATGTAAAATTCATTGTATGTAATATTCTTTTATTGGGGCACTTCCGGGTTGAGGATGATGTCCCCATTGTATATTATTTACTTTTCCGCATTAGGATGGACCCAAGGCGGGGAGCACAAGTAACCGGGTTCTAGGGTCCAGTGGGAGACCATCTCGAGGATTCGAGACCGGGTCTCATAACTCTAGAACTGGTAGGGTTGCTTGCCGCTCTCCTAAGGGTCTAGGGGTGTGGTATTGGCTATTCATCACAGCCGTGGAATCCGTGTTTTATACAGGGTTAATTTAAAACCCGGAAATCCTAGTATATCCAATATTTCATATGTTTTTTTTCTTCTACGATTTCTGTGATGTGATCATTTGATATATTGATGAGATGAATACAGGATATAGTATATGTGATATATTATATAGACGTTGCTTATGTTTTACACCCGCGCTAGCACTGCCCCACTCTGCCATTAGTTACCTAACCTAACGGTGTACGAGGGGACATCGAGACGAATGCGGATGGCATAAGCGTACGTTGTATTTATCTGTGATGTTCAGGTAACTTAAAATGATGGGACTTCATTAATGAGATTAATGAAATAAAAGAAACCTGAAGATGTTGTGGAATCGAATTTTCGAAAACAGGTAGCTCTAGTTGTTGCTTTGCATAACGGTATTCCTTGCAGAATATCCAGTACCTTATTCGATAAGGAAAGAGCCGAGATCCCTTCACCGAGAGTGACCTCTTTAGCAATAACTGGCAGATGCTACAACCCTCAGTTTCGTCTTTTGATTGTTTTTCTAATTCTTGCTTTGCATAGTGGTATTTATGAAATATCATGCACCTTATTTGATAAGGAAAGAGCCGAGATCCCTTCACCGGGAGTGACTTCTTTAGCGAAACTAGTAAAATCCTTAAAAACACTCCATTTAAATCATTTGATTCTACAACGATATTAAGTTCATTACGCAAAAAGTTTTCTTAAAAACCTGTCGTAGCCCTCCGTCATTTCAGATAAGTACTTCATAGTATTCGTGCTACGTTTGTTAGCCTGCGTCAAGGCGTAGTGTGCGGTAGCTATTTATGCTTATCTGCTAAAGCATATGATGCGATTGAGTTAGGGTAGTCATGCGACTTTGTTGGCCTGCGTCAAGGGTCGTGCAGGTGGGTTTAATTCAATCGGGAAATGTACGGGTTGAACTTGACTAGCGGACTATGGTTTGTTGTCCTGCGTCAAGATCATAGGATGCTAGGGGTAAAATATTATTGGGAATTTCAAGTGTTGAAATTTGCAATGAGATTGCATACCTTCTATGAGATAGTTGGATCCCGATACCCACTGCGAGTAAGAGTTACTCCTGGGAGAGTTTTACACATTACAATTAACCGATCAAGTAGGTGTCTAGAAAGGTGTCAACGGGGTTACGCCCCTGGGAAAAAGAGGTTTATTTTAATTAGGTCCGTGCGAAAGCACGGGGAACCTCCCTCAAAGTACTGACACTGGCCTGGCCGAAAGATTGGCGAACTTGTAAGGTGTAATTAATCCCGGCCAGTCTTTTCTTTTAGGGTTTGAAGGAAGATTTGACTAAAACAGTGAGAGCCATCCTGATTAGATATATTAATAACCAATCTAATCTTGCAAGAGCATACGCTGAGTGTTTTTTTCTCTCTCTCTCTCCAGGTAGCGACCATGTCACGCCTTAATCAAGATAATAATACGGATGTATTGACCGAATCCGCTTGTTATACTGAGCTGGGGAATGTCAGTCCCGCTCCAACTTATAATTATTATAAGACTGAGCAGGAAATAGGGGATTGCCAGGATTCCCGTGCCACCCAAACGAAGAAAGTACATGATGATGCATCTTCTTCGGGTGTGTTCATTACCGAGAACTGGTTCTCAGTTTCCTTTACGTCCTGGATATGAGATACCGGATCAGGATCCCGCAAATGTAATCTGTTACATGGGCTAAAGATAGGTAGAGAACTGAGAATGGGTGATAAGTTTTAAGAGTTAAAAATGGTGCAAGTATTGCAGCCAAGTATGTTGGCAGTTATCACCCTGTATTACCAAATATATTGATTCTGAACGAATGTTATTAGATACCGAACCTGATATACAACATCATATCAGTCTCTTTATTTAGTAAAGAAGGATATAATTTTGTATTGTTGGATAATGTTTTGAACATTTCCTATATCAAGAGTTGATCGGTTCAGGCACGCTATCTAAAAGCATATACATTCTAAATCAAACCACAGTTCTTAACGTACAGAACACACACAAGAGGAAGAGTTCAGAAATGAACAAATCCTTCTTGAGGCATTGCAGACTAGGTCATATCAATGCGGCCGGACTAGCTAAGTTACATAGAGATGCATATTTAAATCAGTTTGAACTTACATCTTGTGAAACTTGCCAGTCATGTCACAAAGATAAGATGACCATAGCTCCGTTTATTAGAAACAGAGAAAGAGTTAGTGAACTCTTGGGATTGATACATGATGATGCATGTAAGTCCCCTGTCTACACATGCCAGGACCGGTTCTTTGTACTTCATTACATTTACTGATGATCTCTCAAGATTCAGACATATGTTCCTGTTGAAACACAAGTCTGAACCTTTTGAGAAATTCAATGAATATAAGTCAGAAGTAGAGAACCAAAACGGGTATAAGTATTATGTCCTTTGATGTGATAAGGGAGGAGAATACTTGAGCATGGAATTCCTGGACTATTCTAAAGGAGAATGAGGTTCTCTCTCAGCATTACTTCTCCGTATACACCACGGTACGTTGGTATAGTAGGGCGGAGCAATCACACCCTATGTGATAAGGTGTGCTCTATGATGAGTACTACTGAGTTTCCTATTTCCTTTTGGGGTCATACACTTGTGAAGTTGCATACCTATTGAATAGGGTTCCAACCAAATCAGGTGCCTACCACTCCATAAGCAATATAGTATGGGAAGAGCCCATCTCTTAAGGAAGTTAAGATTTGGGGTTTTCCGGCCTATGTCTAAAAGCAAAATCCGGACAAGCTCGAGACAAGGTCAGTTCTGTGGAAGTTTGTTAGATATCTCAAGCATTCGCAAGGGAATATCTTCTACCACACTGAGGTGCAAAAGGTGTTTTGTTTCTCAGCATGCCACCTTTTAGAAAGGGAATTTCTTGTGAAGAAATTAGTGGTCATGAGGTAGAACTGGAAGGAGTTCCAGCCATATAAACTACAGCCGATGATTTGGTAGAACCGAAGGATTCAATAGTTCCCAACGAACCTCAGCCTCTCCGCAAATCTAGTAGGGTTCCTCACCCACCTGAGAGATATTTCGGTTTTCTCTATAACAGTGGGAGCGAGGATTGCATCATGAGATGATGACCCAACTAGTTTCGAGCAGGCCATCAGAAGTGGGGACTCTGTGAGAATGGCTCGATGCTAAGCGATCTGAGATGGAATCTGTGTACACCAACAAAGTATGGACTTTGGTTGCTTTATCTGAAGGGTTAAATCCCCATCAGGAGCAAGTATATCTTGAGAAGATTACTTGGTGTACATGGAAAAGTTGAGACTTTCAATGCTAAGACATGTTGCAAAAGGTTCTCGTCATCCACCAGGTGTGGATTATGATGAAACCTTTTCTAGTCCCTATGCTTAAGTCTATCCGGATCCTACTTGCTATTGCTACATACCATGACTACGATATCTGATGGTTGGGTGTCATGACTTCTTTTCTAAATAGTGATTTAGAAGAGAGCGTCTATAAATACACAGCCAGAGGGCTTCAGAGACAGTGGGAGCAGCGGAAACGTGTGCAAGTTGCTTTATGAGTTGAAGCAGGCATCGCGGAGTTGGAACATCTGTTTTGATGTGGTAGTCAAAGTGTTTGACTTCATCAAAATGGTAGATGAACCTTGTATATACAAAAAGATAGTAGGGAGTATGGTGGTGATCCTCGTATTGTACGTGGATGACATACTCTTGATAGGAAAGGAGTTTACTATGCTACGCTCGGTCAATCTCCTCTTATCACAAGGATTCTCCATATAGGATCAAGGTGATACCTCCTAAATCCTGGTTTATGGATCTATGAGATAGATCTAAGTGGATGTTAGGATTCTCACTAGGTGTAGTGAGATGGTATCAATCGATCCTGGGGAGAATTACTGGATAGCTTCCAGGGTGGTAAGGTCGACTGAATGTCAGTCACAGGCATTGTCTTTACCCTCAGTGGAGGGACGGTATGTTGGAAGAGTTCCAAGCTAGATGCCGTGGCAAACTAGACGATAAAGGCTGGATACATTGCTACCAAGGATACTACCAAAGAGGTAGTCTGGATGTATATAAGTTCATGAGATGAACTTCGTTCCTACCATTATGTGACAATGGAGTTATGGCATAGGCCTAGGAACCCCCGTCCCATCAGAGATCCAGACATATTCTTAGGCAGTATCACCTGATCATAGAGATGGTTGATCTCCAGGGAGATCGAGGTTAGGAGAGTAGACACAGAGGAGAACATGGCGGATCCACTCACAAAGACCTATTCCCAGGAGAGACTTTTATGGGATGGTTGAGTATGAGATACTTCTACCACTGCTGATTGTTGGGTATGAGATACTACAATAGATGGCCCTAGTGCAAGTGGGAGATTATTGGTGATATGTATGCCCTAAAGGCCATTACTGTACATACGATGTATATTGTAGTGGATGCTTGGACATATATAGGGAGGACTTTCTTGCTCGACATGATAGTATGCTATCTGGTTGCACTTTATCTTAACATGTACTCTGATTGTCTCTATGTTACATGTTGATAAAACCCTTAGGTTGAGTACTTGACTACCAGGACTATGATGCAGATCATACTAGTAAGGACAGAGTAGTCTCTATGTACATCCTTCAAATGTTCCTAGTCGTAGGTGTATCGAGACAGGGCATCGATATACCAGAGTAGACTAGCGTATAGCTTCTCGACCTATGTAGATGGGCGATGGATGATCCTATATCCATTGGTGTTTGACATCAGAGACAGTATACGGGTGCTCAGTGGAGACTGGGTACACTGGACAGACTCGCCGAGAACTCCCAGATGGTATTATACCTCACGTCAGATGGCAGTTCTCTGGTGACACTGGTACAAATTAGTCTGTAGACCCGAGATCGTCATAGAGTTTTGTGTGATTCCCACTGTGTTTTGATTTCCATATTACCACGTTCAAGAGAACATGCAAAATGGTGGCTTTTGGGTACAGTCCCGAGTCACATGGAGGCAATGAGCGATAAGAGGGGTTTCGTCTCTCCCGGTATTGGGAGTTGATGTTGCGCTGTGCTCGATTGGCTATAACAGGAAGTTCTTGGCCAAGGCTGCTTAAGAGATATACTGGTAAGTGTTATCAGTAGTTTATCGACCCGTTATGAGCCTCATATCGACATGACTTATCGAGTTACTGGGGTCTGACGTTTACCACCCCTAGACAAGATATGCGACATATCAGACGTAAAGAGACCAGACTGTACGGTAGTGTTACTGATTGGATTCGCAGGAGTGTGAGTAGGCTTGCTTGTTGATCTTCTGATCGCTCAATACCCGGATGGCCGTTACGTTTAGCAGACCGCTTGCGGCTTGTGGGTGTTTGATATGATCATCACCTGCTGCCGGCGTATTGACGAGTCTTTAAAGTTCTACACAGGGGTTTCCTGACTCAAGTGAAACGGAGTAGGAGCACATATGTGATATGTGCGGGACCGAGATTAATGCGATATGTGATACCGCATTCTATTCTCACGATGCGTGACATGAAAGGTTATATGTGATATAGCCGGGTTATCGGATCAAGTGTTGATTCGATAAGATGTTACATTATGATATTAGTTAGTTATACATGATATAGCCAGATTATTAAATCAAGTGTTGATTTAATAATTTAATGTATAATTATATATTTGATATATTACATTACATTAACTAATATTAGCTAACTTAAGATTTCTTTTCTCACTTTGGATACATTGATGTATATATGATATATGTTAAATGTATCATGCTAGGTTACAAATGCAACTAGGGTTAATGAGGGTAAAACCATGCTAGGGTTAAGATTAGGGTTTAAATTTTATCATTAAGTAATTCAAATATTGTGGATATTTGTCATGGTTGATATTTGTTGAAAGCTTGTAGAAGCTTCAAAGCTTCTTTGACTTTGTCCACTCTCTTTTTCTTGCTTAAGATATTTCTTGACCTAACCTTTAACCCTAGCTTATGGTTAACTCTCTACAAGGGTTAAGCATAACATTCTTAACCCTTGGTTGCATTTTTAACCTCAAGGATAATTCATTCTCTTTTGAGATAATTCTTCATCTTCTTCATGAGCTCAAAGAGAAAAGTGTTTTCTAGGGTTTAAGTTTGTGATGAAAACTTATGAGAATATGAAATCTAATGTTAGCAAAATTCCTACTTCATCATCCTCTACTACTTGCCATTTAGTAAAGGGTGTTTGCTTCACTAATTTCATGATTAGTGAAGAGATAGCTTGGGTTAGTGTCTCCTCGACGTAGATCATCTTCGGCCTCGAAGACTTCGAAGCAAGTATGTTCGTTTCTTCATCGAAGCCTCTCTAGAGTCCGGGATTTCTTGATCGCAGCGAAGGGAGTACTATATGGAGCTATTGAAGTGAAGGACCGGTCTACAAAGGTTGTATTCCTTGCTCACTTAGACTTGCAAAGTGTTTGCATTTATATTTCCGTCGATTTCTAGTTAACGATTCTTAGTTAGGGTTAGCTAAAACGGAAAATTTTTTAATTTGGCATGGATGATGCCTCCCGAAACCTTGCTTCCGTCTTAGGTAACCCTGCAGGGTCATACTATTAAAGACTGCTTTGTCTTTAAAGATTGGGTCGAAAAGCAATACAAGGTAGGAGAGATAGAACTGTCTAGGCGTGTTAGCAAACAATCAAGCTGCGACCGCCAATTTCATACAAACAGAGACCGAAGCCCTTCGGGAACCTATTTCTCTCAGTCGTCTGCCCTTCTTAGAAAGGAGCGGGCCAAGAAAACAAGCCAAAAGCCCAACGAGCAATATTAACAATGTAGGGGCAGTAGATGGGTACACAATCCATACGATCTACATGGTGGAGCCCAGAAGAACAAGTCCTCTTACACCTCATAACCATGACGATGATGTGGCTATTGCTACCAAATATCGGCTCGGTCTAAATGATGAAGAGCCCCCTCAGGCCATTAAGCCAAAAGAGCCCGTGGTTCCTGCAGAATCGAGCTCATGCAGTAAGGATGACCCGGTTATTATGCCCGAAACTACAGAACAAGCGTTATTCCAATGGCTTCAAAAGCAGATTCAAGACAGGGACGAGAAGTTGGCCAAGGTCCATTCCAAAGTCGACAAGCTGGCAAACGCCATGGCAGATCTCACGACCCAAGTCGCCCGATTGCAATTACAGCAAAATCAAAATTTGGTTCATGAGCCAGGGATTGATATCATGAAACAGCCAACCGATACTCCCTCATGCCCAAGAGCGGAACACCTTTGCGAAAAACGGCCGCAATCAGCTTCCAATCCCTCCGATACGTACGCTGAACTGGGTAAACGGACAGCAGGCGAACCAAGAACTGATCGGCCTTGAGGATCAGCATCAGGAAAGGCACCGGCTCTAATGGAGAGAAGGAAGAAAGTATAATCCTTCAGGAGGGACGAAATCCGCAAAATATTCAAGGACGCCTTGGGCAACGGTCTACAACTGCCTATTCCAAAGAGGCCACATAAATGAACATGACTGATGATCCCATGTACTACCCATATTATAGGATGGTGAGTCATACCATCGAAGACTGCTATGTTTTCAAAGATTGGATAGTAAACCAATACAAAGCTGGGAAAAACCTACCGTCCTCATATGTACCGGCAAACCACCAAGTTACGGTCATCAATTCAACCCCGCCAAGATCAAAGTTCAAGAGGATTGGATAAGCAGACATCGTCGACCACCACGTCGTTAAACTGGGAACAGCCAACCGCCACATCGTTAAACTGGGAACAGCCGACCACCATGTCATTAAACTGGGAACAGCCAACCACCACGTCGTTAAACTGGGAACAGCCGACTACCACATCGTTAAACTGGGAACAATCGACCCCTAAGTCGTCAAACTGGGGATGTAAAAAATGTGTAAATAAATGAAAAATAAAAATAGAAATAGAAAAAGCCGAAATGATGAGGCAAATCGCAATAAAAATCAGCGAGTAAAATAAAAATGAAATGATGGGGCAACCGTGAATAAATAGCTGAAATGATAGGGTAATCATGACCTTCGCGATAAGAAAAGCTGAAATGGTGGAGCAATCGTGGTAAAAAAAACTTGTATACAAATAAATATCCCAAACCTCCAAACGGCGAATGATGAGTCGCTCCTGGCACCATATTCGAGTGCAGCGATGCAGACACCAACCAAATTCCAAATCCCTAAACCTCCAAACGGCGAATGACGAGTCGCTCCTGATACCATATTCTAGTGCAGCAATGCAGACGCTAACCAAAACCCAATTTCCCAAAATTCTCCTAACCCTACGGTTGGTCCCTAAATTGACTACCGTATACAATCTACAGGCTCAAATAATTCTCATCACACCTATACCCCACCGCAATCACCAGTCCAATGGCCGATCTACGCTATCGGAATTATACTCTATTTAGGAAGACCCACTCATGTGCCCTCACGATACATGAAGAGAGAAAAACTTACGAGATCCTCTTGACTCATAAGAAAACACGTTCGTGAGATCCTTACGACTCACAAGGGAAAAACACACATGGGGTTCCTCACGACTCCTAAGGAGAAAATACACACATAGAGAGAAAATGCTTTTATGGGACCCTTACGGCTCATAAAATTGAAAAGTTTTAGGTGATAGGGACCTAAACCTGTCTTCTAAGTCATCGCTCTCCAACAGGAAAAGGCAAATGATGATTCGCTCTTGGTACCATATTCCATCATAGCGATGCTGATGCCAAACCAAAACCAAAATCCTCAAATCCCCTAACGGTAAATGATGATTCACTCCTAGTACCATATTCCAGTGTAACAGTGCTGATGTCAACCCAAATCCCATTTTCTCCACGGCAAATGATGATTCGCTCCTGGTACCATATTCCAGTATCGCGATGTTGACGCCAAACAAAAACCCAAATTCCAAGTCCCAGGCTCTAAAGCCCCGCTGGACGGATAAGAAACTCCCAAATCAAATCAAATCAGCAAGACAACCAACGACCTCCCTGGCGGAATCAAGCTCCACCTCGGAAACAGGTCGAATCCCAACACCGTAGAAAACGGAGCAAGTCAACTTCAACCCTGACACCGTAGAAAGCGGAGCAAGTCAAATCCAAACCCTGACACCGCAGAAAGAAGAGCAAGTCAAATCCAATCCCTGACACCGCAAGAAGCGGAGCAAGTAAAATCAAGCACCGACCGTCCAAGTCGAAAAAAGGGCAGCACTGACCGTCTACGTCGCTAAAATGGAAGCACCGACCGTCCAAGTCGTAAAAAGGGCAGCAACAAACTCCCCATCGGAATTATGCTTCGAATCGGAATCAAGTCACCCAACGACCTCCCCATCGGAATAATGCTCTGACTCAGAATCAAGTCAACCAATGACCTCCCCGTCAGAATTATGCTTTGATTCAGAATCAAGTCAACCAATGACCTCCCCGTCGGAATAATGCTTCAACTCGGAATCAAGTCAACCAATGACCTCCCCGTTAGAATTGTGCTTTGACTCGGAATCAAGTCAACCAATGACCTCCCCGTCGAAATCAAGTTCCGTCTTGGAATCAAGTCAATCAACAACCTCTGCGGCGGAATCATGCTTCGTCTCAGAATGTACCCCGTGTCGAAATCATGCTTCGCCTTGGAGTATCTGCCTTCCCTGTCGAAATTATGCTTCGACTCGGAATCAACATCTGCATCGGAGCTATGCTTCATTCAGAATGTCTGCCCTGTACCGGAACTAAGCTTCGTCTCAGGATACACCTGTCCCGTGTCGAAATTATGCTTCACCCCGGAAGCCTGCGTCGAAACTATGCTTCGTCTCAGAATATACCCTCTCCTTGGAATCATGCTCCGCTTGTTGGAATGATGCTCCGATCCCGAAATTATGCTCCGCTCTTCAGAATGATGCTATGATCCCGGAATTATGCTCCACTCGTTGAAATGATGCTCCGATCCCGGAATTATGCTCCGCTCGTCGGAATTATGCTCTGATCCCTGGAATCATGCTCTGCTCTTCGGAATGATGCTCCACCCCCAGAATGATGTTCCACCTCGAAGTCCAAGTCCCCACGAAGAAGATGCATCAATTTCTTGCATACAACACATACACACGGTGAGCATTTATTGATGGGGGCACTTTGTTGGGGTCAAAAATTACACCTCGGTTGACCAAGTCAAAATCAAAGTCAACCCCAAGCCAGGTGGGCCAAGCCCAGGTCAAGAGGGCCCATGCTCAGGACCAGCGCCGCGGCCGGTTTACCCCCATAAACTCTACGAGGCCCCGATACGTCCAAAATATAACATACGCACACGGCATATTGAGTTCGCATGATTGAGTTGACCCGTCGATCGGAGGTTCCCTCACTTCAAAGGCGAGGGGTAATTAACGGCAGCTTAGTCCGCGGCTGCTGAAGATTTGGATCCCCACAATCAATAAACCCCGGCCTACTCCAGGCAGGGGGAATCTGTATACGTCCGACAAGCGCACGCATTCTCATCTCAATGGGGTGACGAAAAACACCCTACAACAGTTAGAAGGGATAACTAATTCATCACCAGATCGCCCTCTTACTCTCCTAGATACTTCGATGTATGTTCATCGCAGCAAAAGGGCTCCGAAATACAAGATATTAAGAAAAGTTATGCCAAGAAGCGACATTAAAGGCTTCATCACTCGAGTTTCTCATGATTTAATGACGGTCAAGTCTCAAGTACCAGAAGAAGATATTTCGTGGGAAAACTTATCCTACAACACTATCGGAGTGTTTGAAGAAAATGATGAATCTTATTACTTCCCAGAGGAGCCTCCTAAAACCAATATTGTCACCTGAACCGGTACTCGAATGGTAGAAGTGAGCCCTTCTCCTGATCAACCATCCACATCCTACCAAGCCAGAATCCAATCCCCAGCGAGATTATGCACTCCGAGACAGTAATATACAACATCCTTGTACATTTGAAGAAAATTCCATCTCTCCTCAGTGTGTATGATTCTTTATGTTTATCATCGGATTTGCGTAAAGCACTCCTTACGGCTCTACAATGCACGGAAAATAGCGAAGCAAATATAGAAAATACGACTACTAATCTATCGGATGTCCTCAACATTTAATTCACTGAAGATGATTTATTATTGTTAGTTATATGTATGCCCTAGAAGCCATTATTGTACATATGATGTATATTATAGTAAATGCTTAGACATATATAGGGAGGACTTTCTTGCTCGACATGATAGTATGCTATCTGGTTACTCTTTATCTTAACATATACACTCACTGTCTCTCTGTTACATATTGATAAAGCCCTTAGGATGTGTACTTGACTTCCAGGAATATGATGGAGATCATACTAGTGGGGCCTGGGTAGTCCGTAAGTACATCCTTTAATTGTTCCTAGTCGTGGGAGTATCGGACGGGGTATCGATATTCCAGAGTAGACTAGCGTATACGTTTCTTGATCCATATGATGGGCGATGGATGATCCCACATCTATTAGTGTTTGACATCAAAGATTGTATACGGGTGCTCAGTGGAGACTGGGTACACTGAACAGGACTCGCCGAGAACTCCTAGATTGTATTATACCTCACGTCAGATAGTAGTTCTCTGATGACACTGGTACAGGTTAGTCTGTCGACCCAAGATCATCATAGAGTCTTGTGTGTCTCCCACTGTGCTTTGATTTCCATCCTACCATGGCTCTATTGAGTCGTGCAAACAGGTGGTTTTTGTGTACAGTCCCGAGTCACATGGAGGCAATGAGCGACAGGACGGGATTTCGTCTCTCCCGGTATTGGGGGTTGATGTTGCGCTATGCTCGATTGGCCATAACAGGAAATCCCTTACCAGGATTGCTGAGATTTACTGGTAAGTGTTATCAGTAGTTTCTCGAACCGTTATGGGCCTCACATCGGCATGACTTATCAAGCTATTGGGGTCTGACGTTTACCACCCCCCCAGGCTGGATATGCGACATATCTGTTAGTTATATGTATGCCCTAGAGGCCATAACTGTACATACGATGTATATTGTAATGGATGCTTGGACATATATATGGAGGACTTTCTTGCTCGACATGATAGTATGCTATCTGGTTGTACTTTATCTTAACATGTACTCAGATTGTCTCTATGTTACATGTTGATAAAGCCCTTAGGATATGTACTCGACTACTGGGACTATGATGAGATCATACTAGTGGGGCCACGGTAGTCGATGAGTACATCCTATAACTGTTCCTAGTCGAGGGTGTATCGAGACAGGGCATCAATACACCAGAGTAGACTAGCGTATACGCATCTTGACCCATATGATGGGCGATGGATGATCCCATATCCATCGGTGTTTGACATCAAGGATGGTGTACGGGTGCTCAGTGGAGACTGGGTATACTGGACGGACTCGCCGAGAACTCCCAGATGGTATTATACCTCACGTCAGATGGCAGTTCTCCGGTGACACTGGTACAGAGTAGTCTGTTGACCCGAGATCGTCATAGAGTCTTGTGTGATTCCTACTGTGCTTTGATTTCCATCATACCACGTCCAAGAGGGCGTGCAAAAAGGTGGCTTTTGGGTACAGTCCCGAATCACATGGAGGCAATGAGCGATAGGAGGGGATTCGTCTCTCCCGGTATAGGGAGTTGATGTTGTGCTGTGTTCGATTGGCTATAACCGGAAATCCCTGGCCAGGGTTGCTAAGATTTACTGGTAAGTGTTATCAGTAGTTTCTCGAACTGTTATAGACCTCATATCGACACGACTTATCGAGCTACCGGGGTCTGACGTTTACCACCCCTAGGCGAGATATGCGACATATCAGACGACGAGACCGGACTGTACGGGAGTGTTACTGTTTGGATTCACAGGAGAAGTTACAGGCTTTCTTGTTGATCTTCTGAGCGCTCAATACCTGGGTAGCTGTTACGTTTAGCTGACCGCTTGCAGCTTGTGGGTGTTTGATATGATCATCACCTACTGCCGGCGTATTGACGATTCTTTAGGGTCCTACACAGAGCTTTCTTGGCTCAGGAAAAACGGAATAGGGGCACATATGTGATATGTGCGGGACCGAGGATAATGCGGTATGTGATATCGTATTTTATTCTCGCGATATTTGATATCAGCCGGGTCATCGGATCAAGTGTTGATTCGATGAATCGGTACGGATAAATATTAGTCGGTTATATGCGATATAGCCGGATTGTCGGATCAAGTGTTGATTCGATAATTTAATGTATAATAATATATATGATATATTAAATGACATTAACTAATATTAGCTCACTAAAAGATTCTTTTTCTCACTCGGGTAATACATTGATATATATGCGATATATGTTAAATGTATTATTTTGTTTTGTTACAATAAATATTGTATATGTGATATATAATATTGTAACATATTATAATTATTAATGCAACATGTTTAGAGGAGTTTAAACATGATTAGGGTTTGGATTAGGGTTAAACCTTCTAGTTGATTCTAGAAGCTTTTCTTTTGTCATTTGCTATGATATTATGATAGATATTTCTTTGTGACTCATCCTTTAACCCAACCCAAACCCTAACCCTAGTAAACTCTCTACAATGGTTATTACAACCATGGTTGCATAAATGATTATGATAACATTTTATTATTCATCACAAAAGATTATTCATCTTCTTCTTCTTTCATTCTTTCATGGAAAAAGCTTACTAGCTTTTTCCAAGTGATGAATAAATATGAGAAAAAGATAAATAAAGAGAGCAAAAATCCTACTTCATCATCCTCATCTTCCCTTGCCATTTAGATGAGAGTGTTCACATCATTTCATGAGTGTTAGCTTGTGTTAACGGAACTTCAAGGTAGATCATCTTTATATCGAAGATCGGAAGCAAAGGTTGCATCTTTCTCTTCGTGGAACCTCTCGAGAGTCCGGAACCCGATGATCGCAGCGAAGGGACCACAGCACGGAGCATATGAAGTGAAGGACCGGATCTACAAAGGTTGTAATCTCTCTCACTTAGTGTTAAAGTTGTTAACATGTTAGTTTTCGCCTAATCTCTAGTTTAAATATCCGTATTCGGGTTGTTCGGCACGGCTAAATTTTTAATCGGGCATGGTTGATGCCTCGTAGACCCTTATGCACGTGCATAGCAACCCAACAGTGGTATCAAAGCCAAGCTAGAGTCTTAGGCGATGCGTAGACGATATTAGAAACCCGATCGAACCCGAAACCCCAATTTTACATGCTCTCTGGACATTTTTCAAAAACAGGGATTTTTGTGAATTAAAAATTCTCAGAAAATAGAGCAGGAAATTCTAAGAGTTACTGTAGAAAACGAACCCCTAACTCCACTAAAGAGCCGTGGAACCGCGGCAATAGCCTCCTTTTGCGGCGGTTCCGCGGCCGTCTGTAATGATTAGGGAGTCGTTTTGATACAGTAATGCCCGTATCTGTTTCCTGTGTTCTCTGGCAAGTTTTAATCTTCACTCAACAGTTGAGTTTTCTGGGGTTGTATTGGGACTTCGGTGATTCGATCGGATTGTCTAATCTTGTCTGTGTTTTTCCGGATATTTTTTGAATATGTTAAAAAGTTCGACCGGATATAAATACCCAATTTTTCCCCTGTCGGGAAATTTCCAAGTGTTGGATTTTTTCCGTGGTTTAAAGACGTTCTAAGTAGTGCAAGTAACGCGATGGTCCCTCTAGAAGACAACAAACCTTAACTCGATTATGCGACCATCTTGAACTGCCCTTTGAACCTTAGGGTTTGGGGCAGTACGGCGTGCCACATGTGAGGCGTTGGCTTGACCCTTCTACGGCTGGACCGTTGGTACTGAGGCATGAAGTGAATGTCTTTGAACCTATTTCGAGAAAACTTGGGTGTTCGAATGTTCGATCGGAAAGTTTAATATTTTCTATTTTATCTGGAATGTGATACAATAATTGGAATTCACAGGTAGTTATGAGATAACTAATTTGAATATTATAAACATAGCAGTTTAGTCTCAGATGATCGGTTGCCACGGAATTTTGATATGATCAAAAGTCCGTCGCAATCACGTAGCGTACGCGGATACTCGCCGGGAAAACTTAATAGACAGCTACACCTCTTAGCCCCGACCAAGTGACTGTAGGAGAACCCCGTCGCCGAAAGCATCCGTTCGAGTGCTCGCGGCAGTGGTGTTCCGCCTTAGTGCACTTCGTCGACGGCATCCAGGGGTGCGGCCGTCTACTAAAGTTTGCGACGAGCATTCGATCAGGATGTCGGGAATCTTGTTGAATTGTCCGACTTGACATTGAAAAGAGTTTTCGATAATGAGACTAAAATGCGGGGTTTATAATTGTTAGGCATGCGATGTCTAAGGAATTCATTTGGTTAGGCATGCGATGTCTAAAGAAGTTGCGGATTCCAACTGTTGTAGTTTTACACTTTCTTTTCTATGACCGTAAGCGTAGTATGTGGTGTATTGCCGGCTTCGTTGCTATACATCAACGACAATCGGGATACGCATACTTGCTTACGTTGATGATATGAGATATTATGTGTTGCTGTGATATGTTATATTGGATCGTCGTATTCTGAATAGCCGGGGGTTTTATGTGAGATGAGAGTTTTTCTTTTTCATTCATGTAAAATTCATTTGTATGTAATATTCTTTTATTGGGGCACTTCCAGGTAGCGGAAGATGTCACCGTTGTATATTATTTACTTTTCCGCATTAGGTAGACCCAAGGCGGGGAGCACAAGTAACCGGATTCTAGGGTCCAGTGGGAGACCATCTCGAGGAGTCGGGACCGGGTCTCCTAACCCTAGAATTGGCAGTGTTACTTGCCGCTCTCGTAGGGGTCTAGGGATGTGGGTTTGGCTATTCATCGCGACCGTGGAATCCGTGTTTTATACAGGCTCGTATTGAAAACACGGACGTCCTAGTATATCCAATATTTCATATATGTTTCTTCTGCTGCAATGTTCTGTGATGAGATCATATTACTGCCTGAGACGAATGTTTATATTATATATATGAGATATATGTTATATTGCAGATTTCGTTTCAAAAGAGATGCTTGTGAAGTATAATAAAATGGGACTTCATTAATGAGATTAATGAAATAAAAGAAACCTAAGATGTTGTAGAAACTTGTTTAATAAAAACTGGTAGCTCTAGTTCTTGCTTTGCATCGCGGTGTTCCTTGTAGAACATCCAGCACCTTATTCGATAAGGAAAGGACCGAGATCCCTTCACCGGGAGTGTCTACTTTAGCAATAACTGGCAGATGCTACAAACTCGGTTTGTCTTTTAATTGCTTCTATAGTTCTTTCTTTGCATAGTGGTATTTGTGAAATATCCTGCACCTTATTCGATGAGGAAAGGGCCGACGATCCCTTCACCGGGAGTGACCCCTTTAGCAAAACTAGAAAAGCCTCAAAAACACTCCATTTAAAAATCACTCGATTCTATGACGATATCAAGTTCATTACGCAAAGGGTTTTCATAAAAACCTGTCGTAGCCCTCCGTCATTTCAGATAAGTAGTAGTTAGTATTCGTGCTACGTTTGTTGACCTGCGTCAAGGCGTAGTGTGCGGTAGCTAACTAGTATTTATCTGCTTATGCATATGATGCATATTGAGTTAGGGTAGTCGTGCGACTTTGTTGGCCTGCGTCAAGGGTCGTGCGGGTGGGTTTAATTCAATCAAGAAATGACGGGTTGAACTTGACTAGCGCACTGTGGTTTGTTGGCCTGCGTCAAGGTCATGGGACGCTAGGGGTAAAATATTATTGGGAATTTCAAGTGTTGAAATTTGCAATGAGATTGCATACCTTCTATGAGATAGTTGGATCCCGATACCCGCTGTGAGTAAGAGTTACTCCTGGGAGAGTTTTACACATTACAATTAGTCGATCAAGTAGGTGTCTAGAAAGGTGTTAACGGGGTTACGCCTCTGGAAAAACGAGGTTTACTTTAATTAGGTTCGTGCGAAAGCACGGGGGACCTCCCTCAAAGTACCGACACTGGCCTGGCTGAAAGATTGGCGAACTTGTAGCGTGTAATTAATCCCGGCTAGTCTTTCCTTTTGGGGTTTGAAGGAAGATTTGATTAAAACAGTAGGAGACATCCTGATTAGATATATTAGATAACCAATCTAATCTTGCAAGAGCATACGCTGAGTGTTTTCTTCTCTCTCTCTCCAGGTAGCGACCATATCACGCCTTAATCAAGATAATAATACGGATATATTGACCGAACCCACTTGTTATACTGAGCTGGGGAACGTTGGTCCCGCTCCAACTTATAATTGTTATAAGACAGAGCAGGAAATTGGGGAATACCAGATTTCCCGTGCCGCCCAAACGAAGAAGGTGCATGTTGATGCATCATCTTCGGGTGTGTTCATTACACAGAACTGTTTCTCAGTATCCTTTACGTCCTGGGTATATGATACCGGATCAGGTTCCCGTATATGTAATCTGTTACATGGGCTACAGATAGGTAGAGAACTGAGAACGGGTGATAAGTTTCATAAGATAGAAAACGGTGCAAGTGTTGCAGCCAAGTCTGTTGGTCACTGTCACCCTATATTACCAGAATACATTGATTCTGAACAAATGTTATTAGATACCAAACCTGATATACAAAATCATATCAGTCTCTTTATTAGTAAAGAAAGGATATAATTTTGTATTGTTGGGTAATGTTTTGAACATTTCCTATATCAAGAGTTGATCGGTTCAGGCACGTTATCTAAAAGCATTGACGTTCTAAATCAAACTACAGTTCTTACTATACAGAACACACACAAGAGGAAGAGTTCAGAAATGAACAAATCCTTCTTGGGGCATTGTAGACCAGGTCATATCAATGCGACCCGACTGGCTGAAGTTACATTTAGATGCATATTTAAATTAGTTTGAATTTACATCTTGTGAAACTTGCCGGTCATGTCACAAAGATAAGATGATCACAGCTCTGTTTATTGGAAACAGAGAAAGAGTTAGTGAACTCTTGGGATTGATACATGCTGATGTATGAAAGTCTCCTGTCTACATATGCCAAGACCGGTTCTTTTTACTTCATTACATTCTCTGATAATCTCTCAAGATTCAGACATATGTTCCTGTTGAAACACAAGTCCGAACCTTTTGAGATATTCACAGAATATGAGTTAGAAGTAGAGAACTGAAAATAGGGGTAAAAGTATTATGTCCTTTGATGCGATCAAGGAGGAGAATACTTGAGCACGGAATTCCTGGACTATTCTAAAGGAGAATGAGATTCTCTCTCAGCATTACTCCTCTGTATACACCACAGCACGTCGGTGTATCGGGACGGAGCAATAGCACCCTATGTGATATGGTGTGCTCTATGATGAGTACTACTGAGTTTCTCATTTCCTTTTGGGTGTTATGCGCTTGAGAAGCTGCATACCTATTAAATAGGGTTCCAATCAAATCAGTTGCCTACCACTTCATATGTGATATGGAAAGGGAAGAGCCCATATCTTAAGTTAGTTAAGATTTGGGGTTGTCCGGCCTATGCCTAAAAGCAAAATCCAGACAAGCTCGAGGCAAGGTCTGTTATGTAGAACTGGAAAGGTTCCAGCTATACAAACTGCAGCTGATGATTTGGTAGAACCAAAGGATTCAATAGTTTCCAACGAACCTCAGCCTCTCCGCCGATCTAGTAGGGTTCCTCACCCACCTGAGAGGTACTTCGGTTTCTCTATGACAGTGGGAGCGAGGATTGCATCATGAGATGATGACCCAACTAGTTTCGAGCTGGCCATCAGGAGTGGGACTCTGTAAGAATGGCTGGGTGCTTATCGATCTGAGATGGAATCCTTATACACCAACAAAGTATGGACTTTGGTTGCTTTATCTGAAGGGTTAAATCCCCATCAGGAGCGAGTATATCTTGAGAAGATTACTTGGTGTACATGGAAAAGTTGAGACTTTCAAAGCTATGCTTAGGTCCATCCAGATCCTACTTGCCACGGCTACATACCATGACTACGATATCTGGTGGTTGGGTGTCATGACTGCTTTTCTAAATGATGATTTAGAAGATAGTGTCTATAAGTACACAGCCAGAGGGCTTCGTAGACAGTGGGAGCAGCGGAAACGTGTGCAAGATGTTTTATATCATAAAACAGGCATCGCGGAGTTGGAACATTTGTTTTGATGTGGTAGTCAAAGAGTTTGACTTCATCAAAATGGTAGATGAACCTTGTATATAAAAAAAGGTAGTAGAGAGTATGGTGGTGATCCTCGTAGAGTACGTGGATGACATACTCTTGATAGGGAAGGAGTTTCCTATGCTACGCTCGGTCAATCTCCGCTTATCACAAGGATTCTCCATATAGGATCAAAGTGATACCTCCTAAATCCGGGATTTTGGATCTATGAGATAGATCTAATTGGATGTTAGGATACACACTAGTTGTAGTGAGATGGTATCAATCAATCCTGAGGAGAATCACTGGAAAGGTTCCAGAGTGATAAGGACGACTGAATGTCAGTCGCAGGCATTGTCTACACCCTCAGTGGAGGGACGGTATGTTGGAAGAGTTCCAAGCTAGATACCGTGACATACTAGACGATTAAAGGCAAGATACATCGTTACCAAGGATGCTACCAAAGAGGCAGTCTGGATACATATAAGTTCATGAGATGAACTTCGTTCCTACCATTGTGTGACAATGGAGTTTTGGCTTTAGCCAAGGAACTTCCGTCCCATCAGAAATCCAGATATAATTCTTAAGCAGTATCACCTGATCATGGAGATGGTTGATCTCCAGGGACATCGAGGTTAGGAGAGTAGACGCAGAGGACGACAGCGCGGATCCACTCACAAAGGCCTTTTTCCAAGTAGAGACTTTTATGGGATGGTTGAGTATGAGATACTTCAACCGCAGCTAATTGTTGGGTATGCGATACCATAACAGATGGCCCTAGTGCAAGTGGGAGATTGTTAGTTATATGTATGCCCTAGAGGCCATTACTGTACATACGATGTATATTGTAATGGATGCTTGGACATATATAGGGAGGACTTTCTTGCTCGACATGATAGTATGCTATCTGGTTGTACTTTATCTTAACATGTACTCAGATTGTCTCTATGTTACATGTTGATAAAGCCCTTAGGATATGTACTCGACTACTGGGACTATGATGAGATCATACTAGTGGGGCCACGGTAGTCGATGAGTACATCCTATAACTGTTCCTAGTCAAGGGTGTATCGAGACAGGGCATCGATACACCAGAGTAGACTAGCGTATACGCATCTTGACCCATATGATGGGCGATGGATGATCCCATATCCATCGGTGTTTGACATCAAGGATGGTGTACGGGTGCTCAGTGGAGACTGGGTACACTGGACGGACTCGCCGAGAACTCCCAGATGGTATTATACCTCACGTCAGATGGCAGTTCTCCGGTGACACTGGTACAGAGTAGTCTGTTGACCCGAGATCGTCATAGAGTCTTGTGTGATTCCCACTGTGCTTTGATTTCCATCATACCACGTCCAAGAGGGCGTGCAAAAAGGTGGCTTTTGGGTACAGTCCCGAATCACATGGAGGCAATGAGCGATAGGAGGGGATTCGTCTCTCCCGGTATAGGGAGTTGATGTTGTGCTGTGTTCGATTCGCTATAACCGGAAATCCCTGGCCAGGGTTGCTAAGATTTACTGGTAAGTGTTATCAGTAGTTTCTCGAACTGTTATAGACCTCATATCGACACGACTTATCGAGCTACTGGGGTCTGACGTTTACCACCCCTAGACGAGATATGCGACATATCAGACGACGAGACCGGACTGTACGGGAGTGTTACTGTTTGGATTCACAGGAGAAGTTACAGGCTTGCTTGTTGATCTTCTGAGCACTCAATACCTGGGTAGCTGTTACGTTTAGCTGACCGCTTGCAGCTTGTAGGTGTTTGATATGATCATCACATACTGCCGGCGTATTGACGATTCTTTAGAGTCCTACACAGAGCTTTCTTGGCTCAGGCAAAACGGAGTAGGGGCACATATGTGATATGTACGGGACCGAGGATAATGCGGTATGTGATATCGTATTTTATTCTCGCGATATTTGATATCAGCCGGGTCATCGGATCAAGTGTTGATTCGATGAATCGGTACGGATAAATATTAGTCGGTTATATGCGATATAGCCGGATTGTCGGATCAAGTGTTGATTCGATAATTTAATGTATAATAATATATATGATATATTAAATGACATTAACTAATATTAGCTCACTAAAAGATTCTTTTTCTCACTCGGGTAATACATTGATATATATGCGATATATGTTAAATGTATTATTTTGTTTTGTTACAATAAATATTGTATATGTGATATATAATATTGTAACATATTATAATTATTAATGCAACATGTTTAGAGGAGTTTAAACATGATTAGGGTTTGGATTAGGGTTAAACCTTCTAGTTGATTCTAGAAGCTTTTCTTTTGTCATTTGCTATGATATTATGATAGATATTTCTTTGTGACTCATCCTTTAACCCAACCCAAACCCTAACCCTAGTAAACTCTCTACAATGGTTATTACAACCATGGTTGCATAAATGATTATGATAACATTTTATTATTCATCACAAAAGATTATTCATCTTCTTCTTCCTTCATTCTTTCATGGAAAAAGCTTACTAGCTTTTTCTAAGTGATGAATAAATATGAGAAAAAGATAAATAAAGAGAGCAAAAATCCTACTTCATCATCCTCATCTTCCCTTGCCATTTAGATGAGGGTGTTCACATCATTTCATGAGTGTTAGCTTGTGTTAACGGAACTTCAAGGTAGATCATCTTTGTATCGAAGATCGGAAGCAAAGGTTGCATCTTTCTCTTCGTGGAACCTCTCGAGAGTCCGGAACCCGATGATCGCAGCGAAGGGACCACAACACGGAGCATATGAAGTGAAGGACCGGATCTACAAAGGTTGTAATCCCTCTCACTTAGTGTTGAAGTTGTTAACATGTTAATTTTCGCCTAATCTCTAGTTTAAAGATCCGTATTCGGGTTGTTCGGCACGGCTAAATTTTTAATCGGGCATGGTTGATGCCTCATAGACCCTTGTGCGCGTGCATAGCAACCCAACAATATCAGACGAAGAGACCGGACTGTACGGTAGTGTTACTTATTGGATTCACGGGAGTATGAGCAAGCCTGCTTGTTGATCTTCTGATCGCTCAATACCTGGGAGCCGTTACGTACAGCTAGTGCCGCTGACGGTTTGTGGGTATGTGATGTGATCACTTTTTACTGCTAGCGTATTAACGAGTCTTTATAGTCCTACACAGAGGTTTCCTGGCTTAGGCGAAACGAAGTAGGAGCACATATATGATATATGCGGGACCGAGATTAATACGAGTATGTGATACCATATTCTAATCTCACGATATGTAATATCGGTCGGTTATATGTGATATAGCCGGGTTATCGAATCAAGTGTTGATTCGATAAGTTGATACAAATAATATTAGTCGGTTATATATGATATGGCCAGATTATTAAATCAAGTGTTGATTTAATAATTTAATATATGATTATATATATTTGATATATTAATTTTACATTAACTAATATTAGCTCACTTAAGCATTTCTTTTTCTTACTTGTGCACATTTAATATATATGTGATATATATTATTGTGTCATGCTTGTTGATACATGGTACATGGGTGTATGAGACTCACATCATGCTTATGATAATGAAGGGTTTTATTTATTTAAAGTAAATCAAAGTTAGATGGAAATTAGTCATGGTTGATGCTTAGTGGAAGCTTGTAGAACCCATTGACTTAGTCCACTAATTTTGTCTTACATTAGATATTTATTAACCCAACCATTGTCATTAGCCATGATTAAGTCTCTACAAGAGTTAATATATGTTATCTTCTCACCCATGGTTGCTAATCTCACTCTTATTCCATTCTCATCTTCATCTTCTTCTTCATTCCAATTTTTCTCTCTAGCTTTTTGGAAAGTGAAGAAAAATAGTGAGAAAAATTATTCTAAAGTGAGCAAAATTCCTACTTCATCAACCTACACTAGATTAGACATTTAGTTTAGGTTGTTTGCTTCACTAATTCCTAATTAGTGATGAGGTAGCTTGAGTTAGAGTTTTCTCGACGTAGATCATCCTCGGCCTCGAAGACTTCAAACAAGCTTGTTCATTTCGCTTTGTGGAGCCTAACTTGAGTCTGGGAGATCGCTACTTGGAGCGAAGGGACTACAACACGGAGCTTTCGAAGTGAAGGACCGGTTTACAAAAGTTGTATTCCTCATTCACTTAGTGTAATGTTTGATTACATGCTAGCTTAACTCCTAATTTTCTAGTTAGATCATTGGCATGGGTTGCATAGCTCTCTAAGTTTTTTAAAATTGCATGCTTGATGCCCCATAAATCCTAGTTAAGGTGCTATGGAACCCTTAAGTGGTATCAGAGCCAAGCTAGAGCATTAGGAGTTGTTTTGACAATGTTAGATGAATTGCGAAACCGAAACCAACTCCGAAACCCCGACACAACTACCCTTTTGAAATTTGGCCGAAAGTTGAATAGAGGGTTGGCTTCGATTTTTTAGTTGTTTCGGGGCTCTGGAGTTTAGTGTTTCGTAGTCGTAATTTTAACACCGTCTCGGGTAACTTTAACGATGTTAAAAAGTTCGAACGAATTTCAAAAACCCATCTTTTTTTCACCCCTCTCAGGAAAATTTTTCAAAAGTTGGATTTTTCCATGTTAAAAATATTCAAAAAATCATGCAGGTAATTCTATGAACCCTCTAGAAGAACGATACCCAATCTCGACTACATAACCGCGGAACCGCGACCAAATAGGGCTATTTGCGGCGGTTCCGCGGCGCCATGTATGAGACATGGGTCGGCCCTTCTACGGTTGATCTATAGGTACTGTAGCATGTTTTGGGTATTTTTTAACACAGCTCAAGTGTTGTGTTCTCTGGAAAATTTTGGGAATTCATTGATTCGATCAAAAAGTTTAACATCGTCTAGCTATCTGTGGATTGTGATACAATATTTGGAAACCACAATAATTAGTTTTGTGAAAACTAATTTGAATTTTATAAATCTAGCAATTTAGTCTCATTTAATCGGTTGCCACGGGATTTTGATGTGGATCAAAACTCCGTAGCAATTACGTAGTGTATGCAGATACTCGCCGGGTAACGTTACTAGATAGCCACGCCCTATAGCCTCGATCATGTGACTATAGGAGAACCCCGTTGCCTAAAGCATCCATTCGGGTGCTCGCGGTCGCGGTGTTCCGCCTAAGTACACTTTGTCGACGACATCGGGGGTGCGGCCGTCTATTAATGTTTCCGACAAGCATTCGATCAAGTTGTCGGGAATCTTGTTGAATTGCCCGACTTGTTATTGGAAAGTGTTTTGAATAACGAGACTAAAATGAGGGGTTTATAATTGTTAGGCATGAAATTCGGAATATGAGATATTCTGGGTTTATGATGTCTAAGGAATTCATTTCTTAGGCATGAAATCCGAAGTATGTGATATTTTGGGTTTATGATGTCTAAGGTGGTTGCGGATTCTAATTGTTGTAGTTTTCACTTTCTTTTCGGCGACCGTAAGTGTAATATGTGGTGTATCGCCGGTTTCGTTGCTATATGTCAACGACAATTGGGATACACATATTTACTTACGTTGATGACATGTGATGTTATGTGTTGCTGTGATATGTTATATTGGATCGTCGTGTTTGAATAGCCGGGGTTTTACGTGAGATGAGAGTTTTTCATTTTCATTCATGTAAAAACTTGTATGTAATATTCTTTTATTAGGGCACTTCCGGGTTAAGGATGATGTCACCATTGATGTATATTATTTACTTTTCCGCATTAGGATAGACCCAAGGCAGGGAGCACAAGTAACCGGGTTCTAGAGTCCAGTGGAAGACCATCTCGAGGAGTCGAGACCGGGTCTCCTAACTCTAGAATTGGTAGGGTTGCTTGCCGCTCTTGTAGGGGTCTAGGGATATGGGTTTGGCTATTCATCGCGACCGTGGAATCCTTGTTATTTACTGGCTTAATTTAAAACGAGGAAATCCTAGTATATCCAATATTTCATATGTTATCTCCTGCTGCTGATATTCTGTGATGTGATCACTTTATATGCTGAGACGAATGTTGTTATTATATATATGATATATAATAAACGTTGCTTATGTTTTGCATCCGCGCTAGTCCTGCCTCGCTATGCCGTTAGTTAAGTAACCTAACAGTGCATAACGGGACACTGTGGCGAATGCGGATGGTATAAGCGTACGTTCTATTTTCGTTTCTTTATCTGTGATGCTTGGGAAGCATAAATGATGGGACTTCATTAATGAGATTAATGAAAGAAAATAAACCTAAAAGATGTTGCAAAATCGAATTTGAAACTCATTCGTCCTTTTTATGAAAAAGCAAGTTTCAAAGATGCAAAGCTTAAGCCACTCCTTTTAAAACTATTTGATTCTACAACGATATCAAGTTCAAAGCGTTAAAGGTTTTCTTAAAAACCATCCGCAACCCTCCGTCATTTTAGAAAGTAGAGTACTTAGTATTCGTGCTACGTATGTTGACTATAGCCAAGGTGTAGTGTACGGTAGCTAAGTGATGTCTTCCTATACAGTATATGATGCGATTAATTAGGACAGTCACATGATTATGTTGACCATAGCCAAGGGTCATGTGGGTGGGTCTAATTAATCATGAAATGACGGGTAGAACTTGACTAGGACTTAAGATATGTTGACCATAGCCAACGTCATAAGTACTAGGGATAAAAACCATGTCGGGAATTTCAAGAGTTGAAATTTGCAATGATATTGCATACCTTCTATGAGATAGTTGGATCCCGATACCCACTGCGAGTAAGAGTTACTTCTGAGAGAGTTTTGCACATTACAATTAGCCGATCAAAGTAGGTGTCTAGAAAAGTGTTGACGGGGTTACGCCCCTAGGAAAATTAATTAGGTCCGTGTGAAAGCACGGGGAACCTCCCTCAAAGTACCGACATTGGCCTGGCCGAAAGATTGGCGAACCTGTAAGGTGTAATTAATCCTGGCTAGTCTTACCTTTTAGGGTTTGAAGGAAGATTTGATAAAAACAGTGGGAGCCATCCTGATTAGATAAAATAATAACCAATCTGATCTTGCAAGAGCATACGCAGAGTGTTTTCTTCTCTCTCTCTCCTGGTAGCGACCGTGATATGCCTTAATCAAGATAATAATATGGATATATTGATCGAACCCTCTTGTTATACTGAGCTGGGGAACGTTGGTTCCGCTCTATCTTATAATTGTTATAAGTCTGAGCAGGAAATAGGGGAATATCCGGATTCCCATACCACCCAAACGAGGAAAAATCATGTTGATACATATTCTTCGGGTGTGTTCGTTACCGAGAACTGTTTCTCAGTATCTTCTACGTCCTAGGTATGAGATACCGGATCAGAATCCCACATATGTAATCTGTTACATGGGCTACAGAAAGGTAGAGAACTGGGATTAGGTAATATGTCTTTAAGTGTAGAGAATGGTGCAAGTGTTGCAGCCAAATCAGTTGGCAAATATCACCTTGTATTACCAAATGGTAAATACATTGATTCTGAACAAATGTTATTACATTCCGAATCTGATATACAACGTTACATCAGTTTCTTTATTAAGTTAAAGAAGGATATAATTTTATATTGAAGGATAATGTTGTGAACATTTTCCTTAATTAAGAGTTGATTGGATCAGGCACGTTATGTAATGGCATATACGTTCTAAATCAAACCAGGGCTCAAAGTATATAGAACACACACAGGAGGAAAAGTTCAGAGATGAACGAATCCTTCTTGTGGCATTGTAGACTATGTCATATCAATGCGACACGACCAGCTAAGTTACATAAGGATGAATATTTGAATCCGTTCGAATTTTCATCTTATGATACTTGCCAGTCATGTCTCAAAGGTAAAATGACCAAAACTCTGTTTACTGGACACGGAGAAAGAGTTACTGAACTCTTGGGATGGATACATGATGATGTATACGGTCCTATGTCTAGAAATGCCATGGTTGGTTCTTTGTACTTCATTATATTCACTGACCACCTCTCAAGATTCGGACATGTGTTCCTGTTGAAACACGAGTCTGAAACTTTTGAGAAATTCAAGGAATATAAGTACAAAGTAGAGAACCAAAAGGGTAGAAGTATTAAAGTCCTTTGATGTGATCGGGGAGGAGAATACTTGAGCACGGAGTTTCTGGATTATTTAAAAGAAAATAGGATTCTCTCTCAGCTTACTCCTCTGTATACACCACAGCACAATGGTGTATCGGGACGGAGGCATCACGCCCTATGAGATATGGCATGCTCTATGATGAGTACTGCTGAGTTACCTGTTTTCTTTTGGGGGTTATGCACTTGAGAAGCCGCATACCTATTGAATGGGGTTCCATCCAAATCTGTGCCTACCACTCCATATGAGACTTGGAATGGGAAGAGACCATCTCTTAAACGAGTTAAGATATGGGGTTGTCCGGCCTATGTTGAAAAGCAAAATCCGGACAAGCTCGAGGCAAGGTCAGTTCTGTATAAGTTTGTTGGATATTCTGAACATTCACGAAGGTATATCTACTACCACACTAAGGCAAAAAAGGTGTTTTGTTTCTCAACATGCCACCTTTTTCGAAAAACAAATTAGTAGTCATGATGTAGAACTGGAAGGAGATCCAGCTATACAAACTGGAACTAATGATTTAGTAGAACCAAAGGATTCAATAGTCTCCAACGAACCTCAGCCTCTCCGTGAATCTGGTAGGGTTCCTCATCCACCTGAGAGATGGTACAGTTTTCTCAATAACAGTGGGAGCGAGGATTGCATCATGGTTTATGATGACCCAACTAGTTTCGAGCAGGCCATTACAAGTGGGGACTCTGTGAAATGGCTGGATGCTATGCAATCTGAGATGGAATCCATGTACACCAACAAAGTATGACTTTGAATGTTGGACCTAAAAAGGTAAAACCCATCGGGAGCAAGTGGATCTTTAGAAGACTCTTGGTGTAAATGGAAAAGTTGAGACTTTCGAAGCTAGACTTGTAGTAAAAGGTTTTCGTCAATAACCAGGTGTGGATTATAATGAAACCTTTTCTCTCAGTGGCTATGCTTAAGTCCATCAGGATTAAAGCAAGCATCGCGGAGTTGGAACATCTGTTTTGATATGGCAGTCAAAGAGTTTGACTTCATCAAAAAGGTAGATGAACCTTGTATATGCAAGAAGGTTGTAGAGAGTAAAGTTTTCTTCCACGTATTGTACGTAGATGATATACTCTTGATAGGAAATGGGTTTCCTATGCTACATTCGGTCAAGCTCCTCTTATCACGAGGATTCTCCATGAAAGATCTGGGCGATACCTACTACATCTTGAGGTTTTTGATCTATAAAGATAGATCTAAGTGGATGTTGGGAGTGTCCCAAATCCATGTACATTAACACCATACTAAAGGGGTTTAGTATGGAATATTCTAAGCGTGGTGGTTCGCCCACTTACTCAGGAATCACTCTCTCCAAAAGGATATCTTCCAAGACTGATTTGGAGAGAGCTCGCATACAAGGGATACCCTATGCTTCGGCGATAGGCTCTATCATGTATGCGATGTAATGTACCAGACTAGATGTACCTAACTCACTAGGTGTAGTGATCAGGAATTAATCGGATCTTGGGAGAATCACTGGACAGCTGTGAAGGACATTCTTAAGTACTTGAGAAGCACTGAAGAAATGTTCTTAGTGTTTGGTAACAGTGAACACCAGTGGAAGTCCTTTACCAATTCAAGCTTCCATAGTGATAAGGTCGACTGAAAGTCGGTCTCAGGCTTTGTCTTTACCCTCAGTGGAGGGGCGATATGTTGGAAGAGTTACAAGATAGATACTGGGTAAACTAGACGATAAAGGCTGAATACATCGCTGCCAACGATGCTGCCAAAGTGGTTGTCTAGATATTTCTTGTTCATGAGATGAACATGGTTCCCACCATTGAGCATCCAATAACTGTTATTGTAACAACAATGGAGTTATGACATTGGCCTAGGAACCCCGGTCCCATCAGCGATTCAGGTATAATCTGAGGCAGTATCACCTGATCAGGGAGATGGTTGATCTCCAAGGGATCGAGGTAAGGAGAGTTGACGTGAAAGATAACACGGCAGATCCACTCACAGAGGCCCTTCCCTAGAGAGACTTTTATGGGGCGTTGAGTATGAGATACTACAACAAATGGTCTTAGTGCAAGTGGGAGATTGTTAGTTATATGTATGCCCTAAAAGTCATTATTGTACATATGATGTATATTATAGTAGATGCTTGGACATATATAGGGAGGACTTTCTTACTCGACATGATAGTATGCTATCTGGTTACTATTTATTTTAACATGTACACTCACTGTCTCTCTGTTACATATTGATAAAGCCCTTAGGATGTGTACTTGACTTCCAGGAATATGATGGAGATCATACTAGTGGGGCCTGGGTAGTCCGTAAGTACGTCCTTTAATTGTTCTTAGTCGTGGGAGTATCAAGACGGGGCATCGATATTCCAAAGTAGACTAGCGTATACGTTTCTTGACCCATATGATGGGCGATGGATGATCCTACATCCATTGGTGTTTGACATCAATGATTGTATACAGGTGCTCAGTGGAGACTGGGTACACTAAACATGGCTCGCCGAGAACTCCTAGATAGTATTATACCTCACTTCAGATAGTAGTTCTCTGGTGACACTGGTACAGGTTAGTCTGTCGACCCGAGATCGTCATAGAGTCTTGTGTGTCTCCCACTGTGCTTTGATTTCCACCATACCATGGCTCTACTGAGTCATGCAAACAGGTGGTTTTTGGGTACAGTCCCGAGTCACATGGAGGCAATGAGCGATAGGAGGGGATTTCGTCTCTCCCGGTATTGGGGGTTGATGTTGCGCTATACTCGATTGGCCATAACAGGAAATCCCTTACCAGGGTTGCTGAGATTTACTGGTAAGTGTTATCAGTAGTTTCTCGAACCGTTATGGGCCTCACATCGGCATGACTTATCAAGCTATTGGGGTCTGACGTTTACCACCCCCCAGGCTGGATATGCGACATATCATATGAAGAGACCGGACTGTACGGTAGTGTTATTTTTTGGATTCACGGGAGTATGAGAAAGCCTGCTTGTTGATCTTCTGATCGCTCAATACCTGGGAGCCGTTACATACAGCTAGTGCCGCTGACGATTTATGGGTATGTGATGTGATCACTGCCTACTGCTAGCGTATTGACGAGTCTTTAGAGTCCTACACAGAGGTTTCCTAGCTCAAGCGAAATGAAGTAGGAGCACATATGTAATATGTGCGAGACCGAGATTAATACGAGTATGTGATACCGTATTCTAATCTCGCGATATGTGATATCGGTCGGTTATATGTGATATAGCTGGGTTATCGAATCAAGTGTTGATTCGATAAGTTAATACAAATAATATTAGTCGGTTATATGTGATATGGCTGGATTATTAAATCAAGTGTTGATTTAATAATTTAATGTATGATTATATATATTTGATATATTAATTTTACATTAACTAATATTAGCTCACTTAAGCATTTCTTTTTCTCACTTGTGCACATTTAATATATATGTGATATATATTATTGTGTCATGCTTGTTAATATATGGTGCATGGGTGTATGAGACTCACACCATGCTTATGATAATGCAGGGTTTTATTTATTTAAAGTAAATCAAAGTTATATGGAAATTAGTCATGGTTGATGCTTAGTGGAAGCTTGTAGAACCCATTGACTTAGTCCACTAATTTTGTCTTACATTAGTTATTTATTAACCCAACCATTATCATTAGCCATGGTTAAGTCTCTACAAGAGTTAATATATGATATTTTCTCACCCATGGTTGCTAATCTCACTCTCATTCCATTCTCATCTTCATCTTCATCTTCTTCTTCATTCCAATTTTGCTCTCTAGCTTTTTGGAAAGTGAAAAAAATAGTGAGAAAAATTATTCTAAAGTGAGCAAAATTCCTACTTCATCAACCTACACTAGATTAGCCATTTATTTTATGTTGTTTGCTTCACTAATTCCTAATTAGTGATGAGATAGCTTGAGTTAGAGTCTCCTCGACGTAGATCATCTTCGGCCTCAAAGACTTCAAGCAAGCTTGTTCATTTCGCTTTGTGGAGCCTAACTTGAGTCCGGGAGATCACTACTTGGAGCGAAGGGACTACAACACGGAGCTTTAGAAGTGAAGGACCGGTCTACAAAGGTTGTATTCCTCATTCACTTAGTGTAATGTTTAATTACATGCTAGCTTAACTCCTAATTTTCTAGTTAGATCATTGGTATGGGTTGCATAGCTCTCTAGGTTTTTTAAAATTGCATACTCGATGCCCCATAAATCCTAGTTAGGGTGCTATGGAACCCAGCAATTACTTGACACCAAATTTCATAACCGTCCGCTGCTTGTCACTGGAGAGCTCGAGAACACAATTGTCAATAGAATATTGTTGGATTGTGGTTCCATAGTGAACCTATTATCTTTGAAGACCTTAACAGCAATTGAATACACCATCATAGATTTGAAAACCAGTAATATAATCATACATGACTTCAACCAAATTGGACAACAAGGCTTGGGGACAATACGACTCACACTAAAAATCGAAGGATGGTTTTCCACTCCGCTCTTTCATGTCATTGATGCTTTCACGTCATATAATGCTTTACTTGGCCGCCCTTGGTTGCATGAGCATGGCATAATTTTTTCTTCTTTACACCAATATTTCAAGTTTGTATTAAACGAAGGCGAGATCAAAAGGATATTCGCAGATACCCAACCTTTCACTATCGCTGGAGCTTTCTATGCCGACACCAAATTTTATCGATATAATGCTATAATCAAGAATAACCATGGATTTAGTATTGAAGCAAAAGATGACTTACCCAAATCTCAATCAAACGATTCGAAGAATGAGAAAACACTCGCTGAATGCGTTATGTATCGATACATCCTTCGAGAAAAAAGGATCGAAGGAGATCCTATCTTTCAAATAATTGATAAGGAGACCCCTCACAATCATAAAGCCAGAAAAAACAAGAAGAAGAAGAAGAAAAGTCATTACAACGCCTCTCGTTCCATAGCCTTTATGCCGGCTTCATCAAATAACCTAAAAGAGTCAGATTCCTGCTTGCTTGTGCATCTTTACAAAGCAAAAGCAGTCTATATAATGGTCAAAATGGGTTACGATCTTAACCCTGGCATAACCCCGTTTTTGACACCATTCGAGGATATACTCTCCAAAGAACAGAAAGAAACGCTTTATCAGAATAAACCACCTTGTTTAAGGAAAGGCTTAGATTATCAAGTTTGCATGGTTATGTCACATGAGGATGCTGATTACTATAACGAAAATGTTCACAAGATACTACAAGGATTATTTGATCCTCAACCAGTTCGTAGTCCAGACAGAGAGTATTCACCTCCTCTAATCAATGCCAAAATTTTAAAGAAATACTACGCCTAAATGGTTTCACAGCATACTCCAAGCTCCACGAGTATAAACGGTGAGCCTCTTATGTCTCTTCTTCCTAAAAGGGATAGGGGATTTGTCCACTCAAAGAATTGTGCCGCATTTTCAACAAATGCTTCATTTTCAACGACGTTATCTACTCCTCATTTTCAACGGTGCTATCTATGCCTTATCTTCAACGGCGCTATCTACGCTTCATTTTCAACGGCGCTCAATTCTTAATAGCGTTACCTACACTACAATCATAAAGGTGCCCGATTAAAGACAACTATCGACAGACCTTCACAAACAGAGGCTCATCAACAACGATTATCATTTCGCCTATATTTGGCAACGACTATATATACGCTGCTATTTGATTACGCCTTCATCAATGGGGGATTATTAACCAAACAACTATATATACACCACGGACATCGTTACACTAGTTTCAAGAAAATTTATACCTAATTACGGGATGGAAGTATCATATTTCTGAACAACATGAAGACGTACTCTACTACTTTCGACAACAAAAGCCCTTCAACACTGATTTATATTTATGCTCGGCCTCACCTGCACAAAATCAAATTGCGTATGTGAATCCAAGCGTGGGGGCTATTTGTAGACACCAGAAAAATTTTGGGGTTGAAATTCGCTAATTACTACTTCTGCACCGCTGGCTTCTTCTCAACAATTATAATTTACACTCGAGTATCAAACACTCAGGTTTCAGAAAACACTTGGGGTTGAAATCATCGACCGTTATTTCTGTATCATCCTTCAGGCTGGTCTCCATTAGGACTGGCCCAAAACTTATTCCGACCCCTTAAAAGGGTCGGTCAACTTATTCACGGCCTATTCAACGGCCGGTCAACTTATTTCGACCCCTTAAAAAGGCCGGTCAACTCGTTCCAACCCCTTAAAAGGGTCGGTCAACTCATTCTTGGCCTCTTCAACGGTCGTTCAACTAATTCCAGCCCTTTCAACGGCCAGTCAACTGAGACCCAGACTCCTTAAAGTCCAGTCAATCAAGACCCGACCCCTTCAACGGCTGGTCAACCAAGACCCGCACCCCTTAAGGTCCAGTCAACCAAGACCCGGCCCCTTCAACGGCAGATCAACCGAGATCCGGACCCCTTAAAATCCGGTCAACCGAGAAACTCGGACTCCTTAAAGTTCGATCAAGCGAAACCCAAACCCCTTAAAGTCCGACTAAGAACCCGGGACCCTTGAAAGTCCGATCAAGTGAAGCCTGGACCTTTGTAGTGTCTAGACATGATGGTGAACCGGCCCTCCATGGGGGTCGGCTTGGTGAACCGGCCCTCCCCATGGGGGCCGGCTCGGTGGTCCGGCCCCCACAAAAGGGCCGGTTGGGTGGTCCGACCTTCATAGGGGACCGGCTTGGTGATCCAGTCCCCCTTAGAGAGGCCGGCTTAGTGGGTCCGGCCCCAACAGGGGCTGGCTTGGTGAGTTCAGCCCCCTCAGGGCCGGTTTGGTGCATATTGAACTAAATAATAATAAATAATGGTCTACACTTTCATTTGTACAAAACTATTCTTCCTATTGTTTTGGAGGGAGTAGTTATCTTTTTTAAATTTCAAGAGGGCTTTTCCTTCTTCTTTTTATTTACCATTGTGTCATCCCCTTAACCTATAAAAGGATGGTGGATGTCTCACTTTTACACACACTTTTTCATTCTAAAAAAATTTGTAACAACCCTAATTTTCCTATACAAAATTTTTTTTTTCAAATATTTTTTCAAAAATCCACAAAGGGGTATTTTAGCATGAGCACAAGATATAGGTAATTATTTTGTTTTTAATTACAAGCTACAAGAATATAATAACTCCATTTTTAGTGTACAAGAATTTACTTTAAATTTAATGTATACTAGGAGTATTTATTCTTGCTGCTATCAGTTTAAGTAATTAAATACCACAATAATTACAAGAAGGAGCTTGTAGCTCATTGGTAATACCTTGCACTGCTGAACCAAGCCATCAGAGTTCGAATCCCATACCCCACATTATTTTTAATATTGATTTTTTTTAAAACCTTTAGAATACCAAGAGTTTACACGTGCATATCTCACAAAAACCACACTACACCCAAAGATGTAACACTTGCAGAGGGTAGATGAACCGTCGGGGGAGATCCAGGCCACCGGACTCGGTCGGGAATCGGCCAACTCGGCCTGGTCTTGGCCGACTCAGTGATCCGACCGAGTCACGGCCGAGTCACCTCCGATTCGGCCGATTCCGGCGATGGTCACAACATGAAAGTTGTGTCTTTTCATATTCCCTATGTACCTGCAAAATTTCAGCTTCATACAACTTCCAGAGCTCTTTAAAAACCCCAATTACTCCACTTTTAATACATTTTTATTACATTTTATCACATTTTTATTTTTAACTTTTCATCTACCCTAACCCTAGCCTAACCCTATAAATACCAACCCTACACACTACCCTCTCACCCCCCAAAATCTTGAGCCGCTCTCTCAAAAGTTTTCTAAGAAGTGTGTGCTTTGAAACCGAGTTCCCAGCGAAGCCCTGACGGAATTCCGGCGACGTGTTTTGGAGCAACCGGCGACGTAACCACCCCTCGGTCTTCCTCCCTAGTTCTCTTTATTCTTTAGAAGAGTTTAAACCCGTAAGTCCCATCCTTCTCACCTTTCTATTTCTTAAAAATACGGATTTATGAGACCCGACGGAAATCGGAACAAACTGATTTCCGATTCGGTTTTTCTACAAAATTCCACTTGTCACCTAACCCATAATACCTACCCATATCCATGTTGACTATTAATCACATTAAAACCAATTTAAACAAAGTTTATCACATGAAATGATAGCTTTCTTGTAAAACCGTATTCTTTTCATAAAAATACCATGAAGTTTATTTTTCTTTGTTTAATCAATTCCCTCATTCCTAAATATGTTTATCTTGATCACTAAACTTGTAGAAATCAATTTGAATGAATTTTCACACATGAAATGATAACGTTTTCAAATACCGTATTCTTGCGCTTTAATACCTTCATGTTTAACCTCTAAACTTCATTAAAACTTAAAATAAGTCACGAGGTAATGACCTACCTCTACACACACAAAAATATAACCCTAATTGATAAACATCAAAACATAGAATACGAAAATACAGGACTTTTCACTAAAATACCATTATCCTTATAAACCTTTCTTGAAAGTTTTAAGTTGTACACAATTTTAAATAAAATCTTTTATAATGAAAGCACGATATGTCATGGACATCGATCGTTTATCTAAACTGACTTTGTGGTGTCTAGGCAAGTGTGTCTAGGCTAGTGGTTTTTAATTAGGCCTACTACTGTGGTTCCTTCCCACTTACCTGGCACTTACCTGACCGCAAATGACGGTGAAGAGGCGAATTGAGGCTCCTAATGACTTATCGTTTAGACCTTAGAAATAGGCTAGTTGGCTTAGGAAATCCTAGAAACTAAAATACGGAAATCTATACCCTTTTACAAATAAATACCTTATATTTATAAAACCGTTTTTCTAAATGAATAGTATTTGTTAAACCTAAGCAAAGCACCGCTACAACCCATATTTGGGGAACCTGTTAGGGATAGTACAGTTCATCGTGCACCCGCGGGCTAGTAGTGCGAGATTCAGACCTCCGCAAGGAGCATTCGGTCTCGAAAGGTTTAAAATACGGCATTTAAGAAAAAGTAAGATTTTGGAAAATAAAATATTATTTAAAATTATTCTTGTATTAATTTAATTATCATTTAAACACCTATTTTATCATAAGATAAAGTTTCCATTTTTTCTAAAATTACAAGATTAAAAGTTACATTAAAATACCATGAGTTTCAAATAAATCAATTAATACTTTTATTAGGATATATTCACTAGAATAACACAAATAAAATTCACATTCATTATAACTATAAAGACGAATAATAAATACTTGGGGTGTATTTTGAAAAATATACAATAGTACTTTTTACATAAACCCCCTCAAGTTTTATAAATTACAGTAAGGCTCCTAACAATTATTGAACTTCAACTTACCTTCTTTTAGTCTGACTCGGGTTTGAGTCTGACTATTTCTGACTTGAACATGATTCAAGTCAATCTATATTCTTTTATATTCCAACTCAATACGAATACATGAATCCCTGAATCCAGTTAACAATCTATATAACTTAACTGAACCGAACCATGGATATATTCCTTTTACATGTTTCCCAGTATTCCATTTACATAACTCTACGGTTTTAGCCGTTTCCTGATATCATGGTTTCGGTCAGTCAGTTAATCAATCTTACAATCAATACAACTTTACAAGATAACAATACAAACAAGATATATCGCGGAGTTTAAGGGGTAGACTGGTACGGAATATGTTAAAGATGGCACGAGGTGGTCACTTAAGACGTAATTACATCCATGCCGTTGTTCCATGGTATTATCGACGGAGCCTTGTACTACAGGTCACCAAGCTCCCCGGTGTAAGTGGGACTCCCCTCGTATACACTGGCATCTTCTGTACCAGGCTATAAACAACAACATTAATACAATATTATAATATTATAATACAACAGTAAAAGCTCTCTCTCTCTCTCTTTCTTACTGTCTGTCTATTTCCCCCTTATCTTTGGGACTTACCGAGCGACCTGTTCGCTGACGACATTCTATTTCTTTCTTTTTTGAATGTCGTCAGGTGGTTTGGGCCCGGCGGAGATCGAGCCATCTGTAGAAGAGTTGGAGCAGTTTGCCGAAGATCCAGCACGTTAGTTTCATTGTACACTTTTCTTTTCAGCACTTTTCATTCCCTGTTATGCCACTGTTTAGGCATCTTTATTTCAGTTGTATTTCCTTTTCATGTATTGTACAAAGAATGTTAATAAATAAAAGTTGATGTTCTTTTATACTCTTGTCTCTTGTGTATTTATTTTATGTTGCTTAGATACGCTTAGCGTATGTACTTCTGAGTACATACTTAGCGGGCCTCGTCGCGTCCACTTCGCCGTACACTGGGAAGCCTGTCACGCCCCGCTTCCCAGTGTACGGCGAAGTGGACGCGACGAGGTCCGCTACGTATGTACTCAGAAGTACATACGCTAAGCGTAGCTAAGCAATATAAAATATTACATAAGAGACAAGAGTATAAAAATAACAGCAACTTTTATTTATTAACATTCTTTGTACAAAACATGGAAAGGAAAAAAATACAACTGAAATAAAGATGCCTAAACAGTGGCATAACAGGAAATGGAAAGACTGAAAAGAAAAGTGTACAATGAAATTATACTGCAGGGTCTTCAGCAAATTGCTCCAAGTCTTCCTGGGTTGGCTCAACTTCTGCCGGGTCCAAACCACCTGACGACATTCAAAGAAGAAAGAAATAGAATGTCGTCAGCGAACAGGTCGCTCGGTAAGTCCCAAAGATAAGGGGGAAATAAACAGACAGTAAGAAAGAGAGAGAGAGAGCTTTTACTGTTGTATTATAATATTATAATATTGTATTAACGTTGTTGTTTTTAGCCTGGTACAGAAGATGTCAGTGTAAACGAGGGGAGTCCCACTTACACCGGGGGCCTTGGTAACCTGTAGTACAAAGCTCCGTCGATAATACCACGGAACAACGGCATGGATGTAATTACGTCTTAAATGACCACCTCGTGCCACCTTTAACATATTCCGTACCAGTCTACCCCTTAAACCCCGCGATGTCTTGTTTGTATTGTTATCTTGTAAAATTGTATTGATTGTAAGATTGATTAACTGACTGACCGAAACCATGATATCAGGAAACGGCTAAAACCGTAGAGTCATGTAAATGGAATACTGGGAAACATGTAAAAGGAATATATCCATGGTTCGGTTCAGTCAAGTTATATAGATTGTTAACTGGATTCAGGGATTCATGTATTCGTATTGAGTTGGAATATAAAAAAATATAGATTGACTTGAATCATGTTCAAGTCAGAAATAGTCAGACTCAAACCCGAATCAGACTAAAAGAAGGTAAGTTGAAGTTCAATAATTGTTAGGGGCCTTATTGTAATTTATAAAACTTGAGGGGGTTTATGTAAAAAGTACTATTGTATATTTTTCAAAATACACCTCAAGTATTTATTATTCGTCTTTATAGTTATAATGAATGTGAATTTTATTTGTGTTATTCTAGTGAATATATCCTAATAAAAGTATTAATTGATTTATTTGAAACTCATGGTATTTTAATGTAACTTTTAATCTTGCAATTTTAGAAAAAATGGAAACTTTATCTTATGATAAAATAGGTGTTTAAATGATAATTAAATTAATACAAGAATAATTTTAAATAATATTTTATTTTCCAAAATCTCATTTTTTCTTAAATGCCGTATTTTAAACCTTTCGAGACCAAATGCTCCTTGCGGAGGTCTGAATCTCGCACTACTAGCCCGCGGGTGCACGATGAACCGTACTATCCCTAACAGGTTCCCCAAATGTGGGTTGTAGCGGCGCTTTGCTTAGGTTTAACAAATACTATTCATTTAGAAAAACGGTTTTATAAATATAAGGTATTTATTTGTAAAAGGGTATAGATTTCCGTATGTTAGTTTCTAGGGTTTCCTAAGCCAACTAGCCAATTTCTAAGGTCTAAACGACAAGTCATTAGGAGCCTCAATTCGCCTTTCACCGTCATTTGCGGCCAGGTAAGTGCCAGGTAAGTGGGAAGGAACCACAGTAGTAGGCCTAATTAAAAACCACTAGCCTAGACACACTTGCCTAGACACCACAAAATCAGTTTAGATAAACGATCGATATCCATGACATATCGTGCTTTCATTATAAAAGATTTTATTTAAAATTGTGTACAACTTAAAGATTTCAAGAAAGGTTTATAAAGATAATGGTATTTTAGTAAAAAGTCCTGTATTTTCGTATTCTATGTTTTGATGTTTATCAATTAGGGTTATATTTGTGTGTGTGTAGAGGTAGGTCATTACCTCGTGACTTATTTTAAGTTTTAATGAAGTTTAGAGATTAAACATGATATATTAAACTTGAAGGTATTAAAGCGCAAGAATACGGTATTTGAAAACGTTATCATTTCATGTGTGAAAATTCATTCAAATTGATTTCTACAAGTTTAGTGATCAGGATAAACATATTTAGGAATGAGGGAATTGATTAAACAAAGAAAAATAAACTTCATGGTATTTTTATGAAAAGAATACGGTTTTACAAGAAAACTATCATTTCATGTGAGAAACTTTGTTTAAATTGGTTTTAGTGTGATTAATAGTCAACATGGATATGGGTAGGTATTATGGATTAGGTGACAAGTGGAATTTTGTAGAAAAACCGAATCGGAAATCGGTTTGTTCCGATTTCCGTCGGGTCTCATAAATCCGTATTTTTAAGAAATAGAAAGGTGAGAAGGATGGGACTTACGGGTTTAAACTCTTCTAAAGAGTAAAGAGAACTAGGGAGGAAGACCGAGGGGTGGTTACGTCGCCTGTTGCTCCAAAACACGTCGCCGGAATTCCGTCAGGGCTTCGCCGGGAACTCGGTTTCAAAGCACACACTTCTTAGAAAACTTTTGAGAGAGTGGCTCAAGATTTTGGGGGGTGAGAGAGTAGTGGTAGGGTTGGTATTTATAGGGTTAGGCTAGGGTTAGGGTAGATGCAAAAGTTAAAAATAAAAATGTGATAAAATGTAATAAAAATGTTTTAAAAGTGGAGTAATTGGGGTTTTTAAAGAGCTCTGGAAGTTGTATGAAGCTGAAATTTTTCAGGTGCATAGGGAATATGAAAAGACACAACTTTCATGTTGTGACCATCGCCGGAATCGGCCGAATCGGGAGTGACTCAGCCGTGACTCGGTCGGATCTCTGAGTCAGCCGAGTCAAGGCCGAGTTGGCCGATTCCCGACCGAGTCCGGTGGCCTAGATCTCCCCCGACAGTTCATCTACCCTCTGAAAGTGTTACATCTTTGGGTGTAGTGGGGTTTTTGTGAGATATGCACGTGTAAACTCTTGGTATTCTAAAGGTTTTAAAAAAAATCAATATTAAAAATAATGTGGGGTATGGGATTCGAACTCTGATGGCTTGGTTCAGCGGTGCAAGGTATTACCAATGAGCTACAAGCTCCTTCTTGTAATTATTTTGGTATTTAATTACTTAAACTGATAGCAGCAAGAATAAATACTCCTAGTATACATTAAATTTAAAGTAAATTCTTGTACACTAAAAATGGAGTTATTATATTCTTGTAGCTTGTAATTAAAAACAAAATAATTACCTATATCTTGTGCTCATGCTAAAATACCCCTTTGTGGATTTTTGAAAAAATATTTGAAAAAAAAAATTTGTATAGGAAAATTAGGGTTGTTACATTCTACCCTCCTTATAAAAATTTCGTCCTCGAAATTTGTAAAAGGAAAGTGTAACAGTTTGGTGACAAAATTAAAGATTGTAAAGAAGTTTTGGTCAAAGTGGTGAGGAAGTTACCTGGGTTACCTTGGTTCACAGTTTCAGGTTCTATGGCTGCTAAGGTGAAAGCCCGTCGCCGTGGCACGTTCCTCCTAACTGGAGGCATATTCCCCTGTACTCGAGGCATATTTCTCAGTGCCTGATGGAATTGACGATTTGGCTAAGCAGGGAATCTACGTGGAGGTGGTGCTTGGAGTGCAGGACGAGTTGCAGGAGCCTGGATAGCTGGCTGCTGCGGGTAGTTGGCGGGTGTGTGTGCTGAGTTGCGTCTATAAGGACAGTTTCCAATTCCGTGATTGGACGCGCCATAAACCAAACATAGGCCTTTTGCGCGCCTACAGTCCTTCCACAAGTGACCTTCCCTCTTGTAATAAAAGCAAAAATCGGGTCTTGACCGATCCTTAACTTCTTCCAGTCTTCTGAGTTCAATAGCTGGCCTTGAAGAGGCCCCTCCTGCCATTTGAGTGGCAGGACGTTTCACTCCTGCAGACTGAGGTCTGCCCCTTGCCTTTATCACTACTTCATAGCTGCGGGCAGCTTCCAGAGCATCTTCATGAGTCAGAAATTTTCCCGTGGCTAGGGCAGCCTGAATCTCCGTGTCCAGTCCTTGTTGAAAGCGACGGGCTCTGATATCGTCCGTCGATATCAAGTGTGCTGCGAATCGGCTTAACATGGTGAATTCAGCGTCGTATTCATCTACTGATTTGTCCCACATCGATCCTTGTTGTAGATGAATGAACTGCTACTCCATTGCAAACCTGGCAGTCGCTGGAAAGTATTTCGCGTCGAACTTCTCGCGAAAAGTCTTCCATTCAATAGGCTGCGCAAGACGGCTTTCTTCCGCCTTCCACCAGTTGCGAGCGTTGTCCGTGAGTTGTAGTTTCACTACACGGACCCAAGCGACGTCTGGCACTTGTGCTGCGGCCAGATCATCCTCGATACTTTGAGCCCATTCCTCAACTTCCAGTGGGCTCCCCTTTCCTGAGAACTGCTTCGGATGTAAAGCCCTGAATTGCTTCACTCCCGGAGTATCAGTCTCAGGACGGTTCAGAAGTTGTTGCTGTCCCTCGAGAAGGCTGCGGATCGCCTCAAATAGCATTGTTTGCTCAGTGGGTGGTGCAGGAACAGCCGGTGTGAGAGGTAGTGCTGAGGGTGTGTTGTTGACGTTGGTGCTGGTGTTGTTTGGGGAATCCATAACCCTGAAGAAAAATTTTGGTTAGGACAGATTCAAGTATATGAAATGACAAGATTCAAAGAATAGAAATTTGCAAGATTCAAGGAATATGAATTGTAAAGAATGTTTTAATTGCTGGTTCTTGTGTTATATTGCTTAGGTTGTTCACGCAGACCAGAACTGCATGACAGGGATTCATACAGCTCAGACCTGCATGGGCCACCAACAAAACCTGTCACGCCCCGCTTCCCAGTGTACGGCGAAGTGGACGCGACGAGGCCCGCTACGTATGTACTCATAAGTACATACGCTAAGCGTATCTAAGCAATATAAAATAAATACACAAGAGACAAGAGTATAAAAGAACAGCAACTTTTATTTATTAATATTCTTTGTACAATACATGAAAAGGAAATACAACTGAAATAAAGATGCCTAAACAGTGGCATAACAGGGAATGAAAAGTACTGAAAAGAAAAGTGTACAATGAAACTAACGTGCTGGATTTTCGGCAAACTGCTCCAACTCTTCTACAGATGGCTCGATCTCCGCCGGGCCCAAACCACCTGACGACATTCAAAGAAGAAAGAAATAGAATGTCATCAGCGAACAGGTCGCTCGGTAAGTCCCAAAGATAAGGGGGAAATAGACAGACAGTAAGAGAGAGAGAGAGAAAGACCTTTTACTGTTGTATTATAATATTATAATATTGTATTAACGTTGTTGTTTTTAGCCTGGTACAGAAGATGCCAGTGTATACGAGGGGAGTCCCACTTACACCGGGGACCTTGGTAACCTGTAGTAAAAGGCTCCGTCGATAATACCACGGAACAACGACATGGATGTAATTACGTCTTAAGTGACCACCCCGTGCCACCTTTAACATATTCCGTACCAGTCTACCCCTTAAACCCCGCGATGTCTTGTTTGTATTGTTATCTTGTAAAATTGTATTGATTGTAAGATTGATTAACTGACTGACCGAAACCATGATATCAGGAAACGGCTAAAACCGTAGAGTCATGTAAATAGAATACTGGGAAACATGTAAAAGGAATATATCCATGGTTCGGTTCAGTCAAGTTATATAGATTGTTAACTGGATTCAGGGATTCATGTATTTGTATTGAGTTGGAATATAAAAGAATATAGATTGACTTGAATCATGTTCAAGTCAGAAATAGTCTGACTCAAACCCGAGTCAGACTAAAAGAAGATAAGTTGAAGTTCAATAATTGTTAGGGGCCTTATTGTAATTTATAAAACTTGAGGGGGTTTATGTAAAAAGTACTATTGTATATTTTTCAAAATACACCTCAAGTATTTATTATTCGTCTTTATAGTTATAATGAATGTGAATTTTATTTGTGTTATTCTAGTGAATATATCCTAATAAAAGTATTAATTGATGTATTTGAAACTCATGGGATTTTAATGTAACTTTTAATCTTGTAATTTTAGAAAAAATGGAAACTTTATCTTATGATAAAATAGGTGTTTAAATGATAATTAAATTAATACAAGAATAATTTTAAATAATATTTTATTTTCCAAAATCTCATTTTTTTCTTAAATGCCGTATTTTAAACCTTTCGAGACCAAATGCTCCTTGCGGAGGTCTGAATCTCGCACTACTAGCCCGCGGGTGCACGATGAACCGTACTATCCTTAACAGGTTCCCCAAATGTGGGTTGTAGCGGCGCTTTGCTTAGGTTTAACAAATACTATTCATTTAGAAAAACGGTTTTATAAATATAAGGTATTTATTTGTAAAAGGATATAGATTTCCGTATTTTAGTTTCTAGGGTTTCCTAAGCCAACTAGCCTATTTCTAAGGTCTAAACGACAAGTCATTAGGAGCCTCAATTCGCCTCTTCACCGTCATTTGCGGCCAGGTAAGTGCCAGGTAATTGGGAAGGAACCACAGTAGTGGGCCTAATTAAAAACCACTAGCCTAGACACACTTGCCTAGACACCACAAAGTCAGTTTAGATAAACGATCGATGTCCATGACATATCGTGCTTTCATTATAAAAGATTTTATTTAAAATTGTGTACAACTTAAAGATTTCAAGAAAGGTTTATAAAGATAATGGTATTTTAGTGAAAAGTCCTGTATTTTCGTATTCTATGTTTTGATATTTATCAATTAGGGTTATATTTGTGTGTGTGTAGAGGTAGGTCATTACCTCGTGACTTATTTTAAGTTTTAATGAAGTTTAGAGGTTAAACATGATATATTAAACTTGAAGGTATTAAAGCGTAAGAATACGATATTTGAAAACGTTATCATTTCATGTGTGAAAATTCATTCAAATTGATTTCTACAAGTTTAGTGATCAGGATAAACATATTTAGGAATGAGGGAATTGATTAAACAAAGAAAAATAAACTTCATGGTATTTTTATGAAAAGAATACGGTTTTACAAAAAAGCTATCATTTCATGTGAGAAACTTTGTTTAAATTGGTTTTAGTGTGATTAATAGTCAACATGGATATGGGTAGGTATTATGGATTAGGTGACAAGTGGAATTTTGTAGAAAAACTGAATCGGAAATCGGTTTGTTCCGATTTCCGTCGGGTCTCATAAATCCGTATTTTTAAGAAATAGAAAGGTGAGAAGGATAGGACTTACGGGTTTAAACTCTTCTAAAGTGTAAAGAGAACTGGGGAGGAAGACCAAGGGGTGGTTACGTCGCCGGTTGCTCCAAAACACGTCGCCGGAATTCCGTCAGGGCTTCGCCGAGAACTCGGTTTCAAAGCACACACTTCTTAGAAAACTTTTGAGAGAGTGGCTCAAGATTTTGGGGGGTGAGTGGGTAGTGTGTAGGGTTGGTATTTATAGGGTTAGGCTAGGGTTAGGGTAGATGAAAAGTTAAAAATAAAAATGTGATAAAATGTAATAAAAATGTATTAAAAGTGGAGTAATTGGGGTTTTTAAAGAACTCTAGAAGTTTTATGAAGCTGAAATTTTGCAGGTGCATAGGGAATATGAAAAAACACAACTTTCATGTTGTGACCATCGCCGGAATCAGCCGAATCGGGGGTGACTCGGCCGTGACTCGGTCGGATCACTGAGTCGGCCGAGTCAAGGCCGAGTTGGCCGATTCCCGACCGAGTCCGGTGGCCTGGATCTCCCCCGACGGTTCATCTACCCTCTGAAGGTGTTACATCTTTGGGTGTAGTAGGGTTTTTGTGAGATATGCACGTGTAAACTCTTGGTATTCTAAAGGTTTTTAAAAAAATCAATATTAAAAATAATGTGGGGTATGGGATTCGAACTCTGATGGCTTGGTTCAGCGGTGCAAGGTATTACCAATGAGTTACAAGCTCCTTCTTGTAATTATTGTGGTATTTAATTACTTAAACTGATAGCCGCAAGAATAAATACTCCTAGTATACATTAAATTTAAAGTAAATTCTTGTACACTAAAAATGGAGTTATTATATTCTTGTAGCTTGTAATTAAAAACAAAATAATTACCTATATCTTGTGCTCATGCTAAAATACCCCTTTGTGGATTTTTGAAAAAATATTTGAAAAAAAAATTTTGTATAGAAAAATTAGGGTTGTTATAAAATTCTCACAACACTCTATTCATTCCACAAAAGAAACCTTCTACTCATTCTTATTTTGAGGAAATAAAGATAAAGGTTTCATCTCTATTCTTGTCTTGATTTCTTTATTTTTTTCAGAAGGGTAAGAATGGTGGGATGATTCCCGACAATCCTATACCCTTCTCTTTCTTGTTCTTCTTGCAATTATATAGTTTTACGCCTTATGTGTGATCACATGGAACACTATAAATCGATGAACATATTTCTTTGTTAATGATGGAAGTCTTTAAAATATCGCTCTCTTTTCTGTTTATATTTTATACACTTCTTTTCTTAATCAGGGGTAATCTTACAAAGATATAATTAACAAAGAAAACTAGTAAAAAATATAATTTACATGTTGTTTTGGAAATGCGCAACACATTCTTCTTATTTTCTATCTTTTAACATACAAAAAATATGGTTTTATGCAACCTTACTAAAAACCTCACTCTATTATTAAGATTGACTGTGTACTTTATAAAAGCCCTATTATATATTATAGAGATTAGCTGTTTATTTTTCTTAACCCTACTTTAACGGCTAACGCCGTTAAAGATTGGCATTATGTTGCATTTTTTCCGTTATTCCCTTCTTCTTTAGTTTCATTTTAATTATTTCATGGATATGAGTTGATCGGTTCAATACCGAATAAAGAGGACTATTTGTTGTTTTGTATTTTTTCGAATGTTGAATTAATCATATTCACTCCATATAACATTTATTTAACAAACTAAAGAGAACTAAGGTCTTGATTTATTTGGATCAATGCTAAATAAGAGAAAGTTATTCTCTACTTTGGTAATAGCTCAAGCACATTCAAACTGTATTGTTAAAACACAACTATGCAATAGTTGCACGCGTAAGCACCGATCTACCGCTAAACATTGACTTTAGCATCGCAACTGGAGAAAAGGTTTTATCAAAATCCACACCTGGACTTTGACGGAAGCCTTTTGCTACCAGTCTAGCTTTGAATGTCTCCACATTCCCATCTACACTGATCTTCTTCTTGAAAACTCATTTTCTCCCAATGAGTTTTGTCCCTTCCGGAGCTTCCTCCAAAGTCCACATTTTGTTGGAGTGCATCGAGTCAATTTCAGACTTCATGGCATCTATCCATTTTTTAGAGTCTTTACTCTCTATGGCTTGTCGATAAGTGATAGGATCGTCATCCTCTATGACACAATCTTTGATGTCACCATCAATAAGATACCCATAATATCTCTCGGTACATTGTCTATCAAATCAAAGGAGCGGTTCCGCTGGATCAGATAATATTGAAGTCTCGGGTTCAATTTGGTCTACCGTGATTGCTTGTTCTTCTCGAATCTCTTCCAGTTCTACTGCGTGCCCAATAATTTCTTTTTCAAGAATTTCTTCTCCAAGAAGGTGGCATGTCTAGAAACAACAATATGTTGTTCTTCTGGGCAGTAGAATTTATACTCTTGCGAGTGCATTGGATATCCTATGCACTTGCAAAACACGGATCGTGCCTCTACCTTGTCAAGATTCTAGTTTTTAACAAAAGAAGGACAACCCCATATCTTAGCAAACTTAAGATTGGGTTCTTGCCCTTCCATAACTCATATTGAGGCAAGGGCACCGATTTTAATAGAACCTGATTCAGTATGTATATTGCTGTCTTCAGTGCATACTCCCAAAATGAAAGAGGTAACTCAATGTTACTCATCATGGAACGTACAATATCCAATAGGGTACGATTCCTCCTTTCCGATATACTATTATGCCGTGGCATGTAAGGTGGAGTAAACTGAGAGAGAGTCTCATTCTCTTTTAAGTAACCAATAAATTATGTACTAAAATATTCACCTTCTCGATCTGATCGAAGAATCTTAATATTTTTTCCTGTTTGGTTTTACACTTCATTTTTATATTCTTTAAACTTCTCAAATGCTTCAGACTTATACTTAATCAAGTATATGTGTCCGAAATATGAGCGGTCATCTGTAAAAGTAATGAAGCAGGAGTATCCTTCTCTATCTTGTATAGACGTTGGACCACATACATCACTATGTATTAGTCCTAAGAGTTCATCAACTCTTTCTCCACTTCCACTAAATGAAGATTTAGTTATCTTTCCTTTAAAACATGACTTGCAATTATCATATGACTCAAAGTCAAACGAATGTAGGTGACCATTCTTATGTAATTACTTAAACCTTATCTCATTTATATGGCCAAGTCTATGGTGCCATAAAAGAGCTTCGTTCATTTCTGAACTTGTTCTTTTACGAGTATTGTGTATATTATAAATATCAGCAAGATTTAATATATATTGGCCATTAAATAAATTCCCAAAAGCAACTAATTCGTTATTATAATGAATGTTCATAACACACCATTGGACGTAACAAAAGAATATTCATCCTTATCTAATAAAGAAACAGAGATAATGTTGCATAACATACTAGAAATATAAAAACGGTTATTTAAAACTAAAGTCTTGCCATCTGACAGTGATAGATGATAATCTTCTACTGCAACTGTTGCAACAATTGCTCTATTTGCAACTCTGAGAATCATCTCTCCTTGTTCCAGCTTCCTACTTCTTTTCAGTCCTTGTAAACAATTACAGATGTGAGAAGCAGAACCAGTATCTAATACTCATGAAATAGGTGTAACTTGAAAACAATTTTTAATAATACAAATACCTGAAGATGAAGCTTCAGCAAGCCTCTTCATTTTCAGCTCCTCTAGATAGCTAGCGCAATTTCTCTTCCGGTGCCCCGTCTTATGATAGTGAAAACATTCTTCTTGTACAGGCTTTGTTTCCTTTGTCTTGCCTTTACCCGTAGCCTTCTTTATGCCTCCAACAGGCTTGTTTGGCTTCTTCTTTCCCTTTCCCTTTCTTTTAGCTTTTGCCTTAGTAGAGGAAGAAGAACTCCTCACAAGCATAACAGAAGACTTCTCTTTCTTTAAAGAGGTCTCAGTTTGGACCAATATATTGAGTAACTCCAGAAGTTCAACTTCCATTTTGTTCATATTGAAATGTATTATGAACGGAGAAAAGGAATTCGGTAGAGAGTGAAAGATTTTATTAAAATAAATCTCCTTAGGTAAAAGAAAACCCAAACCCTCAAGTCGATTGATCAAATCAATCATTTTGAGGATATGGTCCTTCACGGGTGTACCAGGTTTCATCTTCAGATCAAAAAATTCATTCGATACCTCGAATCTAGCTATTCAAGATTGTTCTCCTTACAGCTCTTGAAAACGAGTGAATATAGTCTGAACATCTATTTTCTCATGTTGCCTCTGTAAATCTTCATTCATAGAGGTCAGAGTGAGGAAATAGGCCCGGCCACAATCGAGCTTCCACTGAGCATGGATATCTCGATCCACATCTCTAGAATTATCACCAAGAGGGGGAGGTGGTGCGAAGGTGAGAACATAAATCACTTTTTCATAAATAGGGGCGATTTTGATCTTACATAACCAGTCTTTATAGTTGTATCCCATCAGTTTGTCTTTTTTAGTTATCAGTTTTAAACCAGTCATCATTAACAGCAGTAAATCTAAGAAAAATATTTTAGCGGACGTTCTTAACATCAAAATAGATTGGAAAATTAATTAATTTATCTATTAGATGGATCCCACTATTTTTAGCGCATGAAAACCACAGCATTTGAAAATTGTAAACTTTCTAAAAATTTAAAGTGGGAATCGAAATCCAACTATCATAGTACAGTGACCTTGACAACTAGTCAACAAATCACCATACACAATAGAAGGTGGACAAAACTCTTTTTTCGATCACATTTGTGACTTTCGATTATCAGTTTTACCCCTAAATTTAATTATAAGCTTGACAACAAGCCAACCATAACTCATAATAATCTAGTCAAGTCATACTCACACATTTCTTGAGCAGTTGGATCAATAATGTGACCCTTAGCAACTCGCCAACAATAAAGTCTTATTTTTGGTTCACCTACTCTAGATCACATGTATTAGCAACCAAATATTATCCAAATATCACACACTATGGATTGACAACTCGCCAACAACCATAGCATGAATATTGGATACTCTATTTGATTGAAATGGTTGAGGGTAACATATAGTATTGAAAAATACTCTTAATGTTTTTGACTTGATTTAAATTGAAAAACGTTTTTAGAAAAAACTGTGTTTTTGAGTTATTACTAACTCCCCTATTCATTTTTAAAACTGTTTTTCAATTTTAAGTGGTTTGTTATACTCAACAATCTCATTATTAATCATCTCATCGTTTTTTTTGTTAAAACTTCTTTTAACTGTTTTTATGATTGTTTTAGAAAAACCCATTTTAACAAAACCTTGTTTTTAAAAACGTATAATGAGAATAAAACAACTTTTAAAGTTATCACATACATGCAAATCCATAAGAACAATTTCTAAGGCATTACAGGCATGTATAGCATAAAAACAGGCTTATAATGGAATGGATTGGACGTGTGTGATTTATCGTGCTTTAATTCGAGCGATAGAATTAAAATACGATAATTCACTTTAGGGTTTTACATCATATGTATATAAGCTAAAAATAAAAGAAAAATCTTTGAGCCGTTTGAACGCTCTATTGAACTCTTTCAATCATGCCTACCTCTTGCTTCAATTTTTTGCCCTCATGAAACTCACAAACTAATGCGTAAATAAATCGAGACTCGCAGGCCCCATTTAATTAAACCATTATCAAGTGACTCGCGAGCCACTATAAAAATTTACAACGCAAATCACAGAGAGTTTATCTAAATACATTCAAATATATTAATATAACCATTGCATATCGTATACACAAAAATAAATAGAACACATTACAGGCATATGATCACATCACAACCATAACTCAATATATCACATATAATGATTTTCATAAATAGTTGCTATAATTTAGAACTAAAATTATTTAATTATTTTTAATAACAATTTACTAAAATTAACTAAACAAAATTATCTTGTATGTTACCAACTTAACACACATGTATCTAAATGTCAATTTAAAGATAACAACAAATCTTTTAATAACTTTAAACAAATTCAAATAAACTTGGATTTAAATATAAATAACTTCCAACAATAATTAACAAACACCAACAACTTGGATTTTATTACAACTTTTTATTATAAAAAAAATGGTTGGCCCTAATATAGATATGGCCGAAAAAAGCTCGGCCGAAATTTTTTTGTGGAAAGAAATAAAAAAAACTTTTGTTATTTTTCCTGTTTTTAAATTTTTTTAAAAATCAAGTTAGAACAATTTTAAAAGGTGACATTTTTAATCTCATTAAAAATATCTAATGTATCAAATTTAATCATATTAAATTTTATACAATATTGACATATGCATTCAATAATATTCTAATGCTTAGAACATATTAATTAATCTTAATTATAACAACATTTATGTATGCAATTATCAAGAACAAATAAAGATAAAATTAATTAACTGTATTTATAAACCTTTGCTCCGATACCGTGCTGGTGAAAATTGGTGTTAACGCAGCTGAAGGGAAAATTAAAATTTTCCATACACCAATTAGGGTTTATAAATTAGTTTAATTATTAATGAAATCAATTAACCCTTAATTAATTCGAAAAGATAATACCTTTGCGCAAATTCGCATTTGCGTTCCGTTTGCTGTGCTGGCGATTCCTATCCAATCAAGGCAACTTGATTACACCTTGATGATCTCCTTACTTGCTTCCACACAAATCTCCAAGATCAATGAACTCTAATTAATTAGTTAGCTGATCTAATTAATTAGTTAGTTGATCTAATTAATTAGAGAGAATTATAATTAAAGAAGAGGAATTATAAATCGAATTTTTAATTTATTTCTCCTAATAAATTTTGGCTAAAAGAGAAGAGTGGATGGCCGAAACTTTTAAAAAGGGGATGAGAGAATTGATTAGGGTTAGGGTTTGTATTAAATAGAAGCCCATATATAGGGATATAGTTTTCTAATAAATGCCTCACAATTAATTAATTTGTTTAATCTCTTAAACAAACTAATTAGTTATTACTTAATACATGTTGGTCCACACGTACACATATGCATATAATATCTGATACACATCAAATGCACAACAATATTATTTTATAAATATTTGTATATATCAACATATATATTTATATATTTATAATTACATATATTATATTATATTATATTCATAATATAATTAATACATATACATATGGGCATGTATTATTTACTCATTTAATATCGTATATTATCTTGAGTAGCACGTCAAATCGTATTTGAAATTTTACCCTTATTTAATTAGTAGTATATCAAATATACTAATTTAATTAAACCTTTTTATATATCAACTATATATTGTCTCTTCTTTTGGTTTATAGTTCTATATTGGCAAGTAGGAGTTCGCCTATTTCTGACTCTCGAGACTCGAAGTTTACTCAACAGTGGATAATTAATTTGAATAATTCAAACTAATTTTGTAAGCAGTAAAATCCACAAGTTTATAGGGACGATATCTACATATTTAGACTACCCGGGTAAACTGTTGATAATTGAATTGGAATAGGAAAATGTTATCCAAGCAAATCAATAACTATCGGTGGCAACTACCGTACGATCTGTTCTTTTCGTCTCCTTGTGCTCCTTATTTGGTCTAGGACTTAGTAGTACTGTCAAACCCTAATAATTCAAATAACGATTGTGTTGATATTATCATGTAACCGTGAGATCAAACTGATAACTACTTATCAGTTGATTTCTAGTATTCTGGCCAGAGATTTTAGGTTACTGATATATCGCACACAGCAGAACACCATTCTCCTTATACCGGAGAGACGAATCTCATGTTAAATCCTCACAACCTTCACATGTGTTCGATCATACCCAATTACTACCGTTATACACATCATCAATGGATCTATGGTTGGATAGTAATTAAAGCAATCTCTAGCACACACAAGGTACTATGGCGAATCTCAGATCTTGAGACTAAGTCGTACCAGTCTTCACTATATGAATTTCCATCTTACTGTTATGTACAATTACCAACTGGAAATCTAAGGTGATTCGTTCGGTGTACTTATCATCTATAAGCACCTGCATATAATACTCTGATGTCACCACACCAGATAACTATGAGAATGGTCATTACTCTCTAATGAGTAAGTATAATATACACTAGTCTTCTGGAATATCAATGTCTTGTCTCGATACTCCTACGGGTAGTAACAATTAAGAACATACTACGGACTCTATTAGTAATCAATAATAAACAGAGTATTATAAATAAAAGATATACCAATAAAGAAAAACCAAATAGTATACAATTATTACGAACGAGAAAGTTCTGTACATGTAGGTTATAATTACAACTAATTGCCACTAAGGACACCTACATCTAACAGGGGTCGCCTCTTGAGTCTGTGAAGGCCACCTCTTGAATCCATAGGGGTCACCTCTTGAATCCGTATACGATGTAGGATCCATCGGGGGACGTTCGTGGGTACCATACAATCATGAAAAGAATAATGACTTGACCCCTTGTCAGTGGGATTATGTGTTCCCGATGAGATATTTCCTGGTACAATGATTAGGTTATAATTATAAGATTTGCATGCCTCGTTTCCTGCATTAAATCATTGTGTACCTTGTTAACATGTTAAGCTTGTAACGAACATTGACATGTATTTGTTGGGCTTTGGTGCTAGGGTCGCTACACTAGCGGACAATGGCAGAATAATGAACAAAAACTTTCAAGAACATAACAACAAATACCAATCCCAAAATCATTCAAATTCTAGTAGTTATCAAAAAACTAGCAAGCAAAGGAGTCAAGTTTAGGATGCTACAATCTTTGTAGCATGTCCACCCAATTATGGAAGACTCGCGCTAGACTCCGTCGCCATAGGAACGAGATTACAAGTCAATCTCCTTGCCGATGATGATCCACATCGAGAAAACCCCAACTCAAGCTCCAACTTTACCAAAAGCAAGTCTTGTGAAGTAACTTGATAACATAGATTGCTAGAATATGATATGAAGTGATGTAGTGAGTCCACTCTCATATTTTTCTCTCATTTGCTTGTTAGAATTATCATTCTCAAGTAAAGAAAAAAATAAAAGAGAGAATTTGCATGAAGAAGTGAGGAGAAGAGAGAGAATGGCTCATAGTTTAATAGTGTTAAAACCATTAAACAAATGAAGCCATACGTCTCTACGTTCTTCTCATTTTCTTCATCATTAAAAAGAAATGAGTCATTTCTTTATAAATGATAAAAGAAAATGAGGTGTCCCTTATAGAAGCAAGTATGTGTATCATATACACAAAGTATATGTATCGTATACATATACGCGTATTTGTATTGTATACAACTACCAATTAAGAGATAAATAGAAAGTGAATATAATACTACAATATATATCAATATTATATTATATTATATTATATTATTAAATCAATACTTGATTTAATAATCTGGCTTAAATATAAATCGACTAGTATTATAAAACGTCCGATTAATGTACATATATCAAATACACGTATTTAATTGAACTCCTGCACGTATCGCCATATGCGTAGTACATCGTTTCGCCTGAGCAGGAAAAACCTCTGCATGGAACTCTAAAAACTCAATCAATACGCCGGCAGTAGATTAGGATCATATCTGATTGATCTGAAATACTTTCAAATCAATCCCCTCACAGGTCAACCTACAAACACGTCAGCGACACTAGCTGTACGTAACGGTTACCAGGTATTGATCAAAAGAAAGGTCGACAAGCAAGCTCATTCGTACTCAATCAGAACCTATCAGTGATAGTCATCGTACAGTCCAGTCTCTTCATCAGAGAGTGTCACATACTCGGTTTGGGGGTGGAATTTGTCAGACCCCCAATGATCCGATAAATCGTATTGATGTAAAACTTATAACCACATAAGATACAACTGATAACACTTATCAGTTTATCTCAACTGCTTCGGCCGAAGACTTCTGGTTATGGTTAATCAAGCACAATGCGACATCAACTCTCTATACCGGGAGAGACGAATCCTCTCGACCGCTCACCGCTTTCATGTGCTTCGGGACTATACCCAACTAAAATTTGTTTACACGACTCTTTAGAGCCGTGGTTAGGTAGTAATCAAGACACATTAGGAACACACACAAGACACTATGGCGATCTTAAATCAAAAGACTACTATGTACCCATGTCACCAGAGAACTTCTATCTGACAATAGCTATAATACCATCTGTGAGTTCTAGGTGAGCCCATCCAGTGAAACTTATTCTCTAATCGGCACTTGTATACAATCCTCTGTGTCAAACACCAATAGCCATTGGACCAGTTATCGCCCTCCAACCGGGTCAGGAAACGTATACACTAGTCTAATCTGGAGTACCGATACCTAGTCTCGATACTTCTATGACTAGGGAAATTTAAGGATATGCTTATGGATTATCCAGGCCCCACTATTATGATCATCATCATAATCTTGGTAGTCCAGCAAAGATCTTATGGGCTTTATCACCATTTATTAGCGATACATAATAACAAGTAAAATATATACACATGAATGATAAATACAAACCAGATAGCATACTATCATGTCGAGCAAGACTATTCTATTTGTAACAACCGAGTCCGGTTATACCAATTCCAGTTACCGTATGTGTTGTTTGTGGATTTAGTTCATTTATCATGTTTGGTTGCAAAATGGTAATTTACTTTATATTCGACCCGTCTACTTAAACTCGTTGTTTCCTAATTAAAGACTACACTAACATTTCATATTCTTGTATATAACCATTTAAGTTACTTAAAATAATTTAAAAATACATGTCATGGCCTGCTTGTTACCCCTAACCCTGTGGTAGCGTCCTTGCATCGTGTTCTCGTCCCGTTCAGTGGAACGGACGTGTTTGGATGGCTACGCGCACGTGCGTGCGTCCATTCTTGGGGGTATGCTTTTCTGTTACAAAATCCTTCATTTCAATTTTTGGAACTTGCTAATAATTTTCATATTTCAAATTCAAAATTATATTTTATCTCTTCAAAATTCATTTAAAGATTTTTAGCCGGTACAATATTTGATTAAAAGCTATTAAAATCTTTTGTATGCTTTTTCCTAATCTATTCTCACCCCTCACCCAATCAGAACCCCCCTTTTCTATTGTCGCTGGGCCCACGACATCTCTCTCTTTCTTTCCCCAGCTTATAGAATGATTCTTCAAAAATATTAAAAATCTTTAATAAAATTTCCCAAAACAAATCTCCCCGAGCCAATCAAAACCCCCCGTTTTCCCCTGGGCCCCACAGCTCTCTCCCTCTCTCACCTTTCTCTTTCTCTTTCTCTCTCTTTCTCCTTTCTCTCACCTCCGCTAAAAACCAATTTCATCTCTCCATACCGTTTCTCTCTCTCTCTCCTCTCGATCCCCTCTCTCTCTCTCTTCCGTATCTCTCTCTCTCCCCCCGTTATATATTCTTCTCTATTCTTTCTTCAGCAAAAGAAAACCCATCCCCTATAAACCCTAGCCGCCGTCTCCCCTCTCGCCGTTGCCCTAGCGCCGACGACTCCTATGCAGACCTCGTCGCCTCCTCATCCTCATCACCTCCGCCACCACTCCCTTCTTCCCCGATCACCCTGCACTTGCACCCGAGCAGCCGTGCACCCCCTGCACTTTTGTACCGTAGGAACTAATCGCCGCCGGTGACCTCGTCCCTGTGTCCCTGGCCTTCGTGCACACCCCAGTGAGCATTGCCTCTCCCTCCTCTCCTTCTTTCTCCTTCTTCCCTTCATTTTATGTTCTCTGTCAGGTTTCTTTAACCGCCGGTGGTCTCTGCAGGGTTGTTCGCCGGAGCTCTGTCGACGTCGTCGATCCTCACGACCCTCCACAGACCGTTCGAGGACCTCTGACCCGTGTGATCCCACTGTTCGTTGTTTGGACTCATTCCGTGTACCGTGCGCGTGTCGCGACTTTTCCCGCCGACGCGTGACGTTCTGTTTACCGCTTCGCGATCCGTCGAGGCAAGTGAAACTTGCTACATGCTATTTTAAATTACTATATATGCTATTTAAATTACTATGTACCCATTTGAATTCATGTTAAACGTGTAGTTTTTATTTAATACCTTAATTCCATTTTAACATTCGACGTTCCGTTATATCATTTTAGATTCATAGTTCGAGACATACCAGGCTGCATTTAGTGTTATTATACATAGTACCCGCATTCATACTTAAATCTTATAACAATTATGTGCATAGCCCACAGTACCCCTTTGATATTCTATACCTGTCGGATGACCGTTCGCGTACATCTAACCTGATTTATAGTCCATTGCATCTTTAGATCATTTAGTACATATTAACCTGATTTTAACATCCATATTGTTATACTGTAGTTATGTAATGTTGAAACTACCCCTTAAATACAAAATGATAACCGTGCATCGATACAATGTAATCTGTACTTATTTGCATATCATATTACATGTTCCAGTTTATTGTTCTGTTAGTACCCATGCTTGTATTTATAATCTTGTTTATGTTAATTTGATCTTGGGGCACCCACATGATATCTTGTACGCCATGATATGACTTGTTTCACATATTACTTGACACGACATGGTACCATACACTCTTGACATGACATGACACCTAAATACACTACTTGACTTGACCTGATGTACCATGGCTTTACCTGTTACCCGATCTTGTGTCTAATGCCAACAAACATAACCTGTAGTCCTTACGGACCGTTCATGTTGTCTATCCAGACAAACCTGCACCTACCTACTCCTGAGTTGGCATTAGTTCTTGATTACTTAAATACCCGACTTGAACACATATAACTTGGGGGTATAGGGAAATCAATGATGAAACCTGACTTGTAACTCGACAGTTCGATACCTGTTCTGATCAGTCTTACGGGCTAGGCCAGCCCCGGAGTGATGATGCTGACATCACTCATCTTTACATGCTACCTTTTACTGCCTAGCGGCACGTCTCGGATTCAGCCCGAGAATCTTGACCGTGGTCCCGGGCACGCATGGGATACTATTGAGTTACATCGATGATTCATCAAATTGATTTCAAAGACTTGAGAGTAGATAACCCAATAGACCAGTTTAGTTTACTCACTGCACACTACCCTTCACTGCCCTGATTTATATTGTTGTTACACCTGCTTTACCATTTATGATTATACTTGCATTGCTTGTTACCCTGTTTGTATTTTATTGCTTGATGTTATAACGCGCTGACGTCTGGGTTTTGCATGGCCCAGATTCCGTACCTTTAATGCAGTCCGAGCAGGAGTACTTCAGCCAGCAGGCTGAGCAGTGAGGACTCGGTTGTAGTTAGTTCTTTTACTTTTCAGCATTTTATCTCTGATGTGAGCCCGCATTATGGGACATACATTCCAGTTATTCTTGTATTGGATCTCTTGCTTCCGCATTATTTATTCTTGACTCATTTTATTTTAGCTTATGGACATGTGCTAGATAGTTTTATTTTTGTTCTTGATATCTCTACAGCCGTAATGTGACTGTGGACGGATACTTCCCACCCACAGGTAGCATGGTTGGCTATGTCACGTGCCCATCTTAGCGTACTCTGGGAACCGGGACGTGACATGGTTCTTTTGGTATCAGAGACATAGGTTAATCGGGTTGATTCTTTTGTAGTTGGGTATTGTACCCAATACACGAATCAGAATACGCGTAATTAGGAAACATATCCTGCCACCTTGCCGTTTACCGTTCTTGAATCTAACCTCCTCCTGATTATATTTTTTACGGTGTACAAACTTTCTTTGCAAATCGACTCGAAACCTGATTCCTTGTTATCTCTAGAACTTAGGCGACTTGGGTGGAGTTATGTAATTGTAGTTATGATACCGCGGCATGGTTACAATGTGGTACTCTATTTAAGTAACTCGGAGTTCTAGCATTGATCTACATTTTGAATCTATTATCATGCTAATCCTTGGGTGTTTTGATTTCAGGAATATGGCAGACGAGAATCTGAAGACATACCAAAGGCGTGTTGACGAAGCTGCTGTGCTTGGAGTAATACGTGTGATGTTGGAGAATCAAAAGAAACAGACCAAGCTGATCCAGCAGCAAGCTGAATCTTTTCAGGAAGGTTTGCGGACCGTTCAGCAGTCCGTGAACAATGTTGGGGCCAGACCAGTAGGTCGTGTGGGGACCGTAGCAGATTTCAGAAGACTGGGTCCGTCGGTCTTTACTGGCCTGGAGGAGCCGCTGCCAGCGGAGCAGTGGCTAGTTGACACAGAGAACTTACTCATTGCGGCACAGATCCCAGATGATAAGTGGGTGGATGTAGTATGCATCCAGTTGGTGGATTACGCCCTTGAATTGTGGCTTGTGGAGGAGACCCACTTGCCCGAGCTGATCAAGTGGGCGGATTTTTCAAAGAGTTTCTTGGAGAAGTTCTTCCCGCGGACTGCACGGGAGAAAATGGAAGAGAAGTTTATCAGTCTAAAGCAGAACGGTGCACCTATAGATGTACATGCAGCGGAGTGGACGCGGCACAGTAGGTTCGCTGGACCTTTAGTTGCCAACGATGCGGACAGGGCAAGGAGGTTCATGCGCAGTTTGGATGTGGACATCTAGAGGCAGATTGTCTCCTTGGGTTTGACCACTTTCTCACAGGTACTAACGGCAGCCCGAGGACAGCAGAGCTTATCTGGGAAGACTGGGAGTTCACAGCAGACAGCAATTACAGTACGGAAGCCGACTTTTGCACCGAACCGAGCACATGGACACAGGGGTATCCCAGTGAACCGTCATGGCGTAACACCGATGAAAAAGCATGTTGTCGTTGATCAAAGAAGGAGCGTAACTTGTGACTACTACCATTTACCTGGACACGTGCAAAAGGATTGTCGAAGGAGGCAGGGACTCTGTTTGGTTTGTGGAGCGGCGGATGACACTATCAACGCTTGTCCGTCGAAGCTTCGCACGAGGGATGATATTCAGAGGGCCACCGCAGAAAATGTTTTCGGGAAAGAAGCAGCTGACTCAGGGACCCAATCAGGCGCGAGCATTTACCCTGAAGGCTGAGGAAGCCAAGGCTTCAGGAGAAGTTGTTTCAGGTATTCTACTTGTTCATGGTTTTTCCGCATTAGCGTTATTTGATTCTGGTGCATCCCACTGTTTTATGCCATCCATGTTCATTGCTACTCGATCACTTGCACGACCCTGTCTAGCTTCTGAGACATACACACTGGGAATGAGAAAATCATATCTAGTAGAGAGTGTAAAGATTGTACAGTTGTTGTTTGCGGACGGGAGCCTTTTGCAGATTTCTTGGTGATTGATACGGGCGGCTATGAAGTCGTCTTGGGAATGGATTTTCTTGGCACTTTCCATGCTCACATTGATTGTAGGGTAAAGAAAGCAATTTTCCAGATTCCCGGACATCCCGAGTTTATCTTTACTGGAGGAAGCAGTTCTGTCGGGCCAGTCGAGTTTAGGGCTAGGCCGACAGCTTATATTCTTGCATCAATAGAGGTTGCTCAAGATGAAACGCCAGCTGTTGTTCGAGATTTCATGGACGTATTTGAAGACGTATCAGGTTTACCGCCGAGACGAGATGTGGAGTTCACAATTGATCTTATTCCTGGTGCAGCGCCAGTTTCTAAAGCGTATTATCCAATGGCACCAATGGAATTGGAAGAAGTTAAGAAGCAGGTTACTGAATTACTCGAGAAGGGTTGGATCCGAAGCAGTAACTCGCCGTGGAGAGCTCTAGTTCTTCTAGTGAAGAAGAAGGATGGCACAAGAAGGATGTGCATCGACTATCGAGAATTGAACCGGGTGACTATTAAGAACAAGTACCCGATCTCTTGCATTGGCGAATTATTTGAGCAGCTTAGTGGCACAAGGGTATTCTCGAAGCTGGACTTGCGATCCGGATATCATCAGGTCCGAGTGAAAACAGAAGATATTTGCAAGACGGCGTTCCGAACTCGGTATGGACATTACGAGTACTTAGTGATGCCATTCGGAGTAACGAATGCACCGGCGATATTCCTGGACTTGATGAACCGAATATTTTCACCATTCTTAGACCAGTTTATTGTGGTGTTCATTGATGATATTCTGGTCTATTCGAAAAGTATTGAAGAGCATGCAGAACATTTGAAGATCGCACTGCAGACGCTGAGGCAAGAAAAATTATTTGCAAAGATGAGTAAGTGCGAGTTTTGGCTGGAAGAAGTAAAGTTTTTGGGGCATGTGGTGTCTGGCGATGGAATTGCCGTCGATCCCGAAAAGATTGCAGCAGTTCGAGATTGGCCGATTCCGAAGAATGTTGCGGAGATAAGAAGCTTTCTTGGACTAGCCGGGTATTACAGAAGATTTGTGGAGAACTTTGCCCGTCTGGCGGAGCCGTTGACCAAGCTTACGCGCAAGGAGATACCTTTTGTATGGACGGATAGGTGTGCTTCAGCTTTCGAGACGTTGAAGCAGAAATTGATAACCGCTCCTATTCTGACCGTGCCAGACAGTTCCGGAGGATTGGTGATTCACAGCGACGCATCTGGGAAAGGATTGGGATGCGTTTTGATGCAGCATGGGAAGGTTATAGCATACGCATCGAGACGGTTGAAGACCCATGAGAAGAATTACCCAACTCATGACTTGGAGCTTGCGGCTGTGATCTTCGCTTTGAAGATTTGGAGACACTACCTTTTAGGCGAAAGGGTCGAGGTTTTCACTGATCATAAAAGCTTGAAGTATGTGTTCACGCAAAAGGAGCTTAATATGAGGCAACGTAGATGGTTGGAACTGATGGCTGACTACGATCTTGATCTTAAGTACCATCCGAGGAAAGTTAATGTCATGCCGGATGCGCTCAGTCGGTTACCAGCAATTCAGACGTTGACTGCTCAGAAGGAACTCATTGAAAACTTTCGAAGATTTGATTTGGAGGTTGTGCAACCGCATTCTTCGGGACAGTTAATGTAGCTGCAGGTACATTCTTCGTTGATCGAGGATATTAAAGCAACGCAACCGCAGGACCCTAGATTACAAAAGTTTCGAGAACAGGTTGAAACCGGATTTCGAACAGATTTACTGATCCATGAAGATGGTTCGTTGAGATATGGTAGCCGTTTGTGTGTGCCAAAGGGAGATATTCACGAAGAACTTATGAAGGAGGCGCACAGTTCAGTTTATTCCGTACATCCAGGAGGCACGAAGATATACCGAGATATACGACAGCATTTCTGGTGGGAAGGCATGAAGCGGGAGATTGCCCGCTTTGTGGCAAAATGTTTGGTGTGTCAGCAAGTTAAGGCTGAACATCAAAGGGTTGCTGGTTTATTGCAACCACTTCCGATTCCTCAGTGGAAGTGGGAGTATATCACCATGGATTTCGTGACAACTCTACCGCGGAGTCCAAAAGGCAACAATGCAGTATGGGTCATCGTTGATCGTTTGACCAAGGCAGCTCATTTTATTCCTTTTCGGGTTGGTCAATCAACGGAAACTTTGGCAGAACGGTACATGCAGGAGATTGTAAGATTGCATGGAGTACCGGTGAGTATCGTGTCCGACCGTGACACTCGGTTCTTATCACACTTCTGGAAGAGCTTACAAGAAAGTTTGGGGACTCGATTGAAGTTTAGCACAGCTTATCATCCTTAAATAGATGGCCAGTCGGAGAGAACGATCCAAACTCTTGAAGATATGTTGAGAGCTTGCATGTTGGACTTCAAGGGTTCATGGGAGAATCATCTACATTTGGTGGAGTTTTCTTACAACAACAGTTTCCAGGCAACTATTCAGATGGCTCTATTCGAAGCTTTGTATGGTCGCAAGTGTCGTTCACCAGTTTGTTGGGACGATGTCGGTGAACGAAGATTGTTGGGACCAGATTTGGTTATGCAGACAGTTGAGAAAGTTAATGCAATTCGGAATCATATGAAAGCAGCACAGGACAGACAGAAGAGTTGGGCAGATACGTCGAGAAGGCCTCTAGAGTTCGCCGTGGGTGATTTGGTATTCTTGAAGATACCACCGACTAGAGGGGTGATTCGTTTTGGAAGTCGAGGTAAGCTTAGTCCTCGATTCGTTGGACCCTTTGAGATTTTGGAGCGTATCGGTGAGGTAACGTATCGATTGGCGTTACCGCAATCCTTGGCGAATGTGCATGATGTGTTTCACGTATCTCAACTCCGTAAGTATGTTCGAGATGAAACACATGTGTTGGATCATTTTGAGCTGACTGTACGAGAAGACTTGACTTTTGAGGAGCGACCGATTGCAATTGTGGATCGAAGGGAAAAAGTTCTTAAGAACAAGGTTATCCCTCTTGTACTTGTTTCTTGAGGTAATCGCTCACATGGAGAGTCCACTTGGGAACGAGAAGATGAAATCTGGCAGAAGTTTCCCCATCTTTTCTTGTAGTGTTGGTCATTTATCCTTTTGTGTTCTTGGAATTTCGAGGACGAAATTCTTTTGTAGTTGGGTATAATATAACAACCGAGTCCGGTTATACCAATTCCAGTTACCGTATGTGTTGTTTGTGGATTTAGTTCATTTATCATGTTTGGTTGCAAAATGGAAATTTACTTTATATTCGACCCGTCTACTTGAGCTCGTTGTTTCCTAATTAAAGACTACACTAACATTTCATATTCTTGCATATAATCATTTAAGTTACTTAAAATAATTTAAAAATACATGTCATGGCCTGCTTGTTACCCATAACCCTGTGGTAGCGTTCTTGCATCGTGTTCTCGTCCCGTTCAGTAGAACGGACGTGTTTGGATGGCTACGCGCACGTGCATGCGTCCATTCTTGGGGGTATGCTTTTCTGTTACAAAATCCTTCATTTCAATTTTTGGAACTTGCTAATAATTTTCATATTTCAAACTCAAAATTATATTTTGTCTCTTCAAAATTCATTTAAAGATTTTTAGCCGGTACAATATTTGATTAAAAGCTATTAAAATCTTTTGTATACTTTTTCCTAATCTTTTCTCACCCCTCACCCAATCAGAACCCCCCTTTCTATCGTCGCTGGGCCCACGACATCTCTCTCTTTCTTTCCCCAGCTTATAGAATGATTCTTTAAAAATATTAAAAATCTTTAATAAAATTTCCCAAAACAAATTTCCCCGAGCCAATCAAAACCCCCCGTTTTCCCCTGGGCCCCACAGCTCTCTCCCTCTCTCACCTTTCTCTTTCTCTTTCTCTCTCTTTCTCCTTTCTCTCACCTCCGCTAAAAACCAATTTTATCTCTCCATACTGTTTCTCTCTCTCTCTCCTCTCGATCCCCTCTCTCTCTCTCTTCCGCATCTCCCCCCCCCCCCCGTTATATATTCTTCTCTATTCTTTCTTCAGCAAAAGAAAACCCATCCCCTGTAAACCTTAGCCGCCGTCTCCCCTCTCGCCGTTGCCCTAGCACCGACGACGCCTATGCAGACCTCGTCGCCTCCTCACCCTCATCACCTCCACCACCACTCCCTTCTTCCCCGATCACCCTGCACTTGCACCCGAGCAGCCGTGCACCCCCTGCACTTTTGCACCGTCGAAACTAGTCGTCGCCGGTGACCTTGTCCCCGTGTCCCTGGCCTTCGTGCACACCCCAATGAGCATTGCCTCTCCCTCCTCTCCTTCTTTCTCCTTCTTCCCTTCATTTTATGTTCTCTGTCAGGTTTCTTTAACTGCCGATGGTCTCTGCAGGGTTGTTCGCCGGAGCTCCGTCGACGTCGTCGATCCTCACGGCCCCTCCACATACCGTTCGAGGACCTCTGACCCGTGTGATCCCACTGTTCGTTGTTTGGACTCATTCCGTGTACCGTGCGCGTGTCGCGACTTTTCCCGCCGACGCGTGACGTTCCGTTTACCGCTTCGCGATCCGTCGAGGCAAGTGAAACTTGCTACATGCTATTTTAAATTACTATATATGCTATTTAGATTACTATGTACCCATTTGAGTGCATGTTAAACCTGTAGTTTTTATTTAATACCTTAATTCCATTTTAACATTCGACGTTCCGTTATATCATTTTAGATTCATAGTTCGAGACATACCAGGCTGCATTTAGTGTTATTATACATAGTACCCGCATTCATACTTAAATCTTATAACAATTATGTGCATAGCCCACAGTACCCCTTTGATACTCTATACCTGTCGGATGACCGTTCGCGTACATCTAACCTGATTTATAGTCCATTGCATCTTTAGATCATTTAGTACATATTAACCTGATTTTAACATCCATATTGTTATACTGTAGTTATGTAATGTTGAAACTACCCCTTAAATACAAAATGATAACCGTGCATCGATACAATGTAATCTGTACTTATTTGCATATCATATTACATGTTCCAGTTTATTGTTCTGTTAGTACCCATGCTTGTATTTATAATCTTGTTTATGTTAATTTGATCTTGGGGCACCCACAGGATATCTTGTACGCCATGATATGACTTGTTTCACATATTACTTGACACGACATGGTACCGTACACTCTTGACATGACATGACACCTAAATACACTACTTGACTTGACCTGATGTACCATGGCTTTACCTGTTACCCGATCTTGTGTCTAATGCCAACAAACATAACCTGTAGTCCTTACGGACCGTTCATGTTGTCTATCCAGACAAACCTGCACCTAGCTGCTCTGAGTTGGCATTAGTTCTTGATTACTTAAATACCCGACTTGAATACATATAACTTGGGGGTATGGGGAAATCAATGATGAAACCTGACTTGTAACTCGACGGTTCAATACCTGTTCTGATCAGTCTTACGGGCTAGGCCAGCCCCGGGGTGATGATGCTGACATCACTCATCTTTACATGCTACCTTTTACTGCCTAGCGGCACGCCTCGGATTCAGCCCGAGAATCTTGACCGTGGTCCCGGGCACGCACGGGATACTATTGAGTTACATCGATGATTCATCAAATTGATTTCAAAGACTTGAGAGTAGATAACCCAATAGACCAGTTTAGTTTACTCACTGCACGCTACCCTTCACTGCACTGATTTATATTGCTGTTACACCTGCTTTACCATTTATGATTATACTTGCATTGCTTGTTACCCTGTTTATATTTTATTGCTTGATGTTATGACGCGCTGACGTCTGGGTTTTGCATGGCCTAGATTCCGTACCTTTGATGCAGTCCGAGCAGGAGTACTTCAGCCAGCAGGCTGAGCAGTGAGGACTCGGTTGTAGTTAGTTCTTTTACTTTTCAGCATTTTATCTCTGATGTGAGCCCGCATTATGGGACATACATTCCAGTTATTCTTGTATTGGATCTCTTGCTTCCGCATTATTTATTCTTGACTCATTTTATTTTAGCTTATGGACATGTGCTAGATAGTTTTATTTTTGTTCTTGATATCTCTACAGCCGTAATGTGACTGTGGACGGATACTTCCTACCCATTGGTAGCATGGTTGGCTATGTCACGTGCCCATCTTAGCGTACTCTGGGAACCGGGGTGTGACACTATTCATATAAGTCTCCTATAATTGCAATAATTGCTTTGAGGGCACCTATATCCAATAATCTCCCACTTACAGTTAGGCTAATTATTGCGGTATCGCGTACCCAACTCAATTATTGTGGTATCGTATATCCAACTTCTTTACTATCTGTTTTGCAAACCGTATTTGAGAAACAACCTTAGTGAGTGGATCCACTACAATGTATCTAACTTCTTCTCTCTTTATCTCAATCTCGTGGAGATCAATTATCTCCCGAATCGAGCGATACCTGCCTTAGAATTTGTTTGGATAGCTGATCGGACTAAGTTCAGATATGAACTTATTTATCCAAATAATTTCTTAGGTTGTATCTCTTTGTTGAGTCATACTCGGCACCCAGCGACATGTCTACCTCAATATCCTGCTTAGAACCTGTTTAACCACCGAAAACCGGTTCTGAGGCGTGGGAAGCGTGTCTAGCTTGAATCTGGGGGCAGATGCTATTTGGAACATATCCATCCATCTCTCCAAAAATACCAAGTTAATTTATGGCACCGTATATCAAAGGTTTAGATGGATGCGACCGTTATAGCTGACTTTCAGATTCCCCCTCACGGATGAGGGATTTATTGATTGTGGGAACGCTTTTTCCTACAGGCGTAAGCACCTGCAGTTAATTACGTTACCGCAAAGCGATAAGAACATTCTACACTCCATGTTTATTCCTTTTTGTTGTCGTGTTTTAGTTTATTTTTGGTTGCCCTTGGATTATATACGGAGACTAATTTATGTCGTCGCCCGTAGGGCGCGGATTAGTCTAAATCCGTACATATTATATTTAGGGGTTTGGGTCCACGTTGGTGTTTTTGTTTGCCAATGGAAGTTGAACTTAGGACGCATTTCTCATATCGATGAGGTCCATCAGCTCAAGATAGTTGAGTTTTATCTAAGAATCGTTGGTCGTATTTGGGACTAAGGTCAACTTAGAAGTTTTGAGCATATGGACTCAATTGATCATTTGATCATATATGAAGCATAGGTTCTATACTTAGCATATTTTGGCTAAGTTCCAAGGTTTGACTTGTCATCGGGTGCGCTTGCGCACTATAGATGCGCAAGGCATCAGCTCACATGCATAGCACGTGGTGCGCATGCTTCGCATGGTCTGCCATGAGACAGGGGTTGGCACTTATGCCCTGACAATGCGCACGTGTATGATACATGGTGCGCATGTCCTTATTAAGACTTCTTTCAGCTTGCATGCACGTGTATATCACGTGGTGAAGCGCATGATGTGAACATCTAAATGGGATGCGTCCAATATTGGGGTGCGATCCAATTTGCATGCATTTATATTTCCTCCAAAGATATATACCTATACATATATGTATGTTTTCATAGAACCAAGGCTCGTTGGTTGTTGGGACCCACCACCTTTCTGAAGACGCTGAGAAATTACCACGCCGTACATCAGAGGTGTGGAAGGATGTACCCTTGAACCAAATCCCGTTTTTGAGAGAAAAGAACATGTTGGAACTTAATCTCCGATTTACCCCAAAGGCTTCTTGGCGAATTTATATTTTATCTAAGGATCGTTAGTCTTGTTTTAGACTAAGATCAACTGAGAAGTTTGGCTAAGGGTCGTTAGTCGTATTTGAGACTAAGGTCAACTTAGAAATATGAGCTAAGGATCTTTAGTCGTATTTGAGACTAAGATCGACTTAGATGATATGGATTAAGGATCATTAGTCGTATATGAAACTAATATCAACTCAGGTAATATAGTATATAAGAAGCACAAGCTTCAAATAGCTTGCTTGTGCACTTTGGATAAGTGCGCACGTGCATAGCACCTTCTTTTGCATTTCTTTGTAGACAATATTCTTCACTTGCACATACGCATATGACACGTGATACGCATGTCATCCATCACATATCTTCATAAACAATATTCAGCATTTGTGCACAAGTATATGACACGTGGTGCACTTGTTATCCATCACATGTCTTCATAAACAATTTTTACCAAGCACGCCATAAGATAGGGTGTGCATGGTTTATTAGAAAGCCTTGGCTTTCAAAAGAGACAAAAGCCTCTGTTCCATTCATTTTTGGAGTGCACTTATGTTGCGCATCCAATTTTTTTGAAATTTATGATTTTCAGAAAGAGTCGAAACTTCAGAGAAGCAAAAGCTTTTGTCTTTTACGTGCCGAAACACTTCTTTTATTTTTTTATAAGTTTTTTTTTTAAAGTCTTGGACCTTAGGATCGATCCTTCATAAAAGTTAAAATTTTTAAGAGGGATCGGCCGTAAGATATTTTGATCTTGTGTATAATGAATTAATGGATTCAATTAAAAAGCAAACGCTCTTATATGTAAAGCCAAATGTTTTATTATCAAAAGATGAGATTTCTTCTTTCTTTTCTTCCTTTTTTTACCTTGTTGATGGAAGGAATTGAAGATGATGAGATTTTTTCTTTTTTAAAAGAGGTGCGCACCTTTTTAGTTGCGGTTGCTATCAATATCTTTTTCGCTCTGTTGTTTTATGTCCCTCCCCCTTTTTTTTCAAAGGTCCTTATTCATAGAAAATGGGTAATTAGGGTTTGTTCCTAACATTCCGGTTTGTTTATGATTTTAATTGGTTCATAACAATTTAAAGTACATGCGCACCGTTGGATCTTTGATATTCAAATCAATGTGATTTAATTTGTTAAATCTGTTGATAATAGAAGATTTTCTTCTAATTAAAGTGCATTTCCGCACCGCTTGGACCTGCGCATGTTATTTAAATGACATTTCATCAAGTGCACATATGAAGCTTGCGCTTCTTAGAAGCTTGACATATGCGCACGTGCATTGGACGTTGCGGATGGCTTGCATATGGCATTTTGCCTCATGCACTGATTGATAGAATTTTCTGCGTATGTGTAACAACCGAGTCCAGTTCTACAAATTTTTATTTCCGTATGTGTGGTGTGTGGTATTTATTTCATTTATTCTGATTTGACTGTTACTAGTCGTAACATACCCGACATGTCATATTCTGCATATAACAATTTAAGTCTGTTAAAAATAAATTAAAAATAATTGACATGGCCTGCTTGGCACCCCTAACCCTGTGGTAGCGTCCTTGCATCGTGTTCTCGTCCCGTTCAGTGAAACGGACGTGTTTGGACGGCTACGCGCACGTACGTGCGTCCGTTCTTGGGGGTATGCTTTTTAATTATAAAATCCTTCATTTTAATTTTTGGAACCTGCCAATAAATTTCATATTTCAAATTCAAATTTTTGGACTCGACCCGGGCGCAATTCTGAAATATTTCGCAATTACGCCAAATCCTATTTTCTAACAATTTTAAAACAAGCGAAATTATAACTCCTTCAACCAGAAAATATTTTCCCCATTTTTAAAAATCTTTTTTAAACTTTGCCTAACCAATCAAACCCCATAATCTTTCACAAAATTTTATCCCCAGCCAATCAAAACATTTCTTAACCCCGGGCCCCACCGTCTCTCCCTCTCTCTCCCCTTTCCCTTTCTCTTTCTCTCTCTGCGACGAGCTCTCTCTCTCTTTCTTCTTTCTCTCTCCTCTCGCTCTCTCTCTCTCTCCTCTCGCGAACACTGTTCGTTCCTCGGATGGCGTCACCGCCCCCGCCTCCCGCTATGCTCACCTCCCTCTATATATTTCTTCCTCTCCTTCTGCTCGCGCAAGAAAACCCATTGTACAAACCCTAATCCTAGCCGCCTCTTCTACCTACTTTAACCCGATCTCGTCGCCACCTCCATCGCATCTTCTCCCCACCCTCCTCCTCACCTTCATCTTCTTTTCTTCTTTCTCCCCCAAGGTTGTGCACCCTGCACAGAAACCGCTGCACCGTGAACCCAACATCTTCGGTCGTCGCCGACGACCCTGGCCTCATACCCACCATCATCACCACCTCATCTCCCTGCATCTCTTCGACATCATCCCCTCACCATTACCCCGACACCTAGCCTGCAACCTCAAACCCGAGCCCAAAAACCCTAAACCTAACCCTTACACCAAACCTTGCACCGGCACCCCATCGCCGTCGATCTCACCGCCACGGCTTGCACGCCCCTGCACACATAACCCTGTAAGCAATCCTAGCCTCGGTTCTCTTCTTTTCTTTCCCTTCTTCTCTTTTGTTTCTCTGTGCATCTTGCTATCCCCTTTACTTACTGTTTTTGTGCTTTGCCGGAATCCGACCGTACCGACGACGTTTCCCGACGACCCAGCAGGTACCTCCGTCCCGTGTGACTCTACTGTTCGTCGTTTGGGTTCATTCCGTGAACCGTGCGCGCGTCGCGATTTTTCACCGCCGACGCGTAACGTTCCGTTTTCCGTTTCGCGACCTGTCGAGGCAAGTGAAACTTGCTACATGCTATTCAAACTATTCTTATGCTAATTTACTTATTTTCCTATTAAATCTCTAAATAGAATCGAAAGTATTGGATTTCAAGTTAACCGCATAAAGTTCCGTTACATATTTTCTGATCTCTAAACTTGGAACTTAATTGTCGCATCAAGTTGTTTATACCTAGTAATCACATGTATATGTTAGACCACATGATCACAATTGTTTTATAGCCATGATAACCTTTTCTCTAGTATTAACCTATCGGACATCTGTGTGCATCTTTAACCGGTTTAATTACAATTGCATCCATTGAACAGATTGTACATGTCGTCGCATCCCTAGATTGCTCAATACTTATTAATCTGGTTTTAGCATTTACATCTGTCATACTGTATTCATATAATGCTGACACCATCTCTTAAACACAACTGATAACTGTACAGCTAATTAGTTAAACCTGCATTCATTGCTTAACCTATTACATGTGCTAATCTATTGTGTTGTTGATACCCTTGCTTGATTATTTATAACCATGATTATGCTGGCTGATTATGAGCACCCACATGCTATCTTTACACCCTGAAATGACTTGCTACACGCATATCATTTGACCCGACATGGTACCGTACACTACTTGACTTGACCTGATATACCATGGCTTGACCTGTTACCTGATCTTGTGTCTAATGCCAACAAACCTGACATGTAGTCTTTACGGACCGTTCCTGTTGTCTATCCAGACAAACCTGCTCCTACCTGATTCTGTGTTGGCATTAGTTCTTGATTACTGAATACCTGACTTAACATACATAACTTGGGGGTATGGGGAAATCAATGATGAAATCCTGACTTGTAACTCGACTGTTGCTTGCTTTTACTGATCAGTTTTAGAGGCTAGGCCCGCCTCGTGACGATGTTGCTGACATCGTTGGTCTGTACTCCTTTCCTGTTAGTGCCTAGCGGCACGTCTCGGTTTCAGCCCGAGAGTCTTAGACCGTGGTCCCGGGCATGCACGGGATACTATTGAGTTGCATCGATGATTCATCAAATTGATTTCAAAGACTTGAGAGTAGAAAAACCCAATAGAACAGTTAGTTTGCTCCCCGCACACTACACTTCACTGCCCTGATTTATATTACGGTTACACTTGCTTTATTATTCATTATTATTTGCATTGCTTGTTACCCTGTTTATACTTTATTACTTGATGACATGACGCGCTGACATCTGGGTTTTGCATGGCCCAGATCCCGTACCTTTGTTGCAGTCCGAGCAGGAGTACTTCAGCCAGCAGGCTGAGCAGTGAGGTTTCAGTAGTAGTTAGTTCTTTTATTTTTCTGCATTTTATTCCTGATGTGAGCCCGTATTATGGGACGTACATTCCAGTTATTTGTATTGGATCTTTTGCTTCCACATTTTTATTATTCTTGACTCATGTTATCTTGGTTTATGGACATGTATTAGATAGTTATATTTTGTTCTTGATATCTCTACAGTCGTAATGTGACTGTGGATGGATACTTCCTACCCACAGGTAGCATGGTTGGCTATGTCACGTGCCCAATTTAGCGTACTCTGGGAAGCGGGGCGTGACATGGTTCTTTTGGTATCAGAGCCATAAGTTAGTCGGGTTGATTCTTTTTGTAGTTGGGTATTGCACCCAATACACGAATCAGAATACCCGTATTTAGGAAACATGTCCTGCCACCTTGCCGTTACCGTTCTTGAATCTAAGTTCTTCCTGACTATATCTTTCACGATGTGCAAACTTCCTTTGCATATCGACTCGAAAACCTGATTCCTTGTTATCTCTAGAACTTAGGCGATTTGGGTAGAGTTATGTACTTGTAGCTATGATATCGCGGCATAGTTACAATGCGGTACTCTATTTAAGTAACTTGGAGTTCTAGCCTTGATCTATATGTTGAATCCGTTATCATGGTAATCTTTGGGTGTTTTGATTTCAGGAATATGGCAGACAAGAATCTGAAGACGTACCAAAGGCGTGTTGACGAAGCTGCCATACTTGGAGTGATACGGGGAATGCTGGAGAATCAAAAGAGACAAACCGAGCTGATCCAGCAGCAAGCTGAATCGTTTCAGGAACGTTTGTAGACCGTTCAGCAATCCGTGAACAATATTGGAGCTAAGCCAGTTGATCGTGTAGGGACCGTAGCAGATTTCAGGCGTTTGGGACCGTCTGTCTTTACTGGTTTGGAGGAGCCGTTGCCAGCAGAGCAGTGGCTAGTTGACACGGAGAACTTACTTATTGCGGCACATATTCCAGATGAGAAAAGAGTGGATGTGGTGCGCATTCAGTTAATGGATTACGCCCATGATTGGTGGCTTGTGGAGGAGACCCGCTTGCCCAAGCCAATCAAGTGGGCGGATTTTTCGAAGAGTTTCCTGGAGAAGTTCTTCCCGCGGACTGCACGGGAGGAAATGGAAGAGAAGTTCATCAGTCTGAAGCAGAATGGTGCGGCCGTAGATGTACATGCAGCTGAGTGGACACGGCTCAGTAGATTCGCTGGACCTTTAGTTGCCAACGATGCAGACAGCGCACGGAGGTTCATGCGTAGCTTGGATGTGGACATCCAGAGGCAGATTGTCTCCCTGGGTTTGACCACCTTCTCACAGGTTCTTACGGCAGCCCGAGAACAGCAGAACTTATCTGGGAAGGCTGGGAGTTCACTGCAGTCAGCAGTTACAGTAAGGAAGCCGGCATTTGTACCAAACCGAGCTCATAGACGCAGAGGTATTCCAGTGGACCGTCATGGTGTAACACCGATGAAGAAGCCTGCTGTCATTGATCAGAGGAAGCACGTGGTTTGCAGCTATTGCCACTTACCCGGACATTTGCAAAAGGAATGTCGCAGGATGCGGGGACTTTGTCTGGTTTGTGGATCGGCGAATCATACTGTTAGTTCTTGTCCGTCGAAGTTACGCACAAGGGATGATATTCAGAAGCCTCCTCAGAAACCATTTCAGGGACAGAAGCAGCTGACTCAAGGACCTAATCAGGCTCGAGTTTTTACCTTGACGGCTGAGGAAGCTGAGACTTCAGAGGAAGTTGTTTCATCGTTCATGGTTTTCCCGCATTAGCGTTATTTGATTCTGGTGCATCCCATTGTTTTATGTCATCCAAGTTTATAACTACACACTCGATTACTTGCACAACCCTGTCTAGTTTCTGGGACATACACACTGGGAATGGGAAAATCATATCTAGTAGGGAATGTAAAGATTGTACAGTTGTTGTTTGCGGACGGGAGCTTTTTGCAGATTTCTTGGTGATTGATACGGAAAGCTATGAAGTCGTCTTAGGAATGGATTTTCTTGGCACTTTCCACGCTCACATTGATTGTAGGGCAAAGAAAGTAATTTTCCAGATTCCCGGACATCCCAAGTTTACCTTCACTGGAGGAAGCAGTTCTGTCGGGCCAGTCAAGTTTAGGGCTAGGCCGACAACTAATATTTTTACATCAATGGAGGTTGATGAAAGTGAAGAGCCAGCCGTTGTTCGCGATTTTATGGACGTGTTTGAAGATATATCGGGATTACCGCTGAAGCGAGACGTGGAGTTCCTAATTAATCTTATTCCTGGTGCAGCACCAGTATCTAAAGCATATTATCCAATGGCACCAGTGGAGTTGGAAGAAGTCAAGAAACAGGTTGCTGAATTGCTTGAGAAGGGTTGGATTCGAAGCAGTAACTCGTCTTGGGGAGCTCCAGTTCTTCTAGTCAAGAAGAAGGATGGCACAAGAAGGATGTGCATCGACTATCGAGAATTAAACCGGGTGACTATTAAGAACAAGTACCCGATCCCTCACATTGGCGAACTATTTGAGCAGCTCAGTGGCGCGAGGGTATTCTCGAAGCTGGATTTGCGATCCGGATATCATCAGGTCCGAGTGAAAGCAAAAGATATTTGCAAGACGGTGTTCCGAACTCGGTATGGACATTACGGGTACTTAGTGATGCCCTTCGGAGTAACGAATGCACCGGCGATATTCATGGACTTGATGAACTGAATCTTTTCACCTTTCTTGGACCAGTTTATTGTGGTGTTCATTGACGATATTCTGGTCTATTCGAAGAGTTTTGAAGAGCATGCAGAATATTTGAAGATCGCACTGCAGACGTTGAGACAGGAGAAGTTATATGCGAAGATGAGCAAGTGCGAGTTTTGGCTGGAAGAAGTAAAGTTTTTGGGGCATGTTGTGTCTGGCGATGGAATCGCCGTCGATCCCGAAAAGATTGCACCAGTTCGTGATTGGCCGATTCCGAAGAATGTTGCGGAGATAAGAAGTTTTCTTTGACTCGCCGGGTATTACAGAAGATTTGTGGAGAACTTTGCTCGTCTGGCAGAGCCGTTGACCAAGCTTACGTGCAAGGAGGTATCTTTTGTGTGGATGGATAGTTGTGCGTCAGCTTTTGAGACGTTGAAGCAGAGATTGATAACCGCTCCTATTCTGACCGTGCCAGACAATTCCAGAGGATTGGTGATTCACAGTGACGCATCTGGGAAAGGATTGGGATGCGTTTTGATGCAGCATGGGAAGGTTGTAGCGTACGCATCGAGACAGTTGAAGACCCATGAGAAGAATTATCCAACTCACGACTTGGAGCTTACAGCTGTGATTTTCGCTTTGAAGATTTGGAGACACTACCTTTTGGGCGAAAGGGTCGAAGTTTTCACGGATCATAAAAGCTTGAAGTATGTGTTCACGCAGAAGGAGCTTAATATGAGGCAGCGTAGATGGTTAGAGCTGATGGCTGATTACGATCTTGATCTCAAGTACCATCTGGGGAAGGTTAATGTTGTACCGGATGCGCTCAGTCGATTACCAGCTATTCAGATGTTGACTACGCAGAAGGAACTCATGGAAGACTTCCAAAGATTTGATTTGGAGGTTGTGCTACCGCATTCCTCGGGACAGTTGATGCAGCTGCAAGTACATTCGTCGTTGATCGAGAATATTAAAGCAGTGAAATCGCGGGATCCTAGATTGCAAATGTTTCGAGAACAGGTTGAAGCCGGACTACGAACAGATTTATTGATCCACGAAGATGGTTCGTTGAGATATGGTAGCCATTTGTATGTGCCAAAGGGAGATATTCGTGAAGAACTTATGAAGGAGGCACACAGTTCAGCTTATTCCGTACATCCAGGAGGCACAAAGATATACCGAGATATTCGACAGCATTTCTGGTAGGAAGGCATGAAACGGGAGATTGCTCGCTTTGTGGCCAGGTGCTTGGTGAGTCAGCAAGTTAAGGCTGAACATCAAAGGGTTGCTGGTTTATTGCAACCATTCCGATTCCTCAGTGAAAGTGGGAACTTATAACCATGGATTTCGTGACAGCTTTACCGCGGAGTCCAAAGGGCAACAATGCAGTATGGGTGATTGTTGATCGTTTGACCAAAGTGGCTCATTTCATTCCTTTTCGGATTGGTCAATCAACAGAAACTTTGGCAGAGTGGTACATGCAGGAGATTGTAAGATTGCATGGAGTACCGGTGAGCATCGTGTCCGATCGTGACACTCGGTTCTTATCACACTTTTGGCGGAGCTTACAGGAAAGTTTGGGGACTCGATTGAAGTTTAGCATAGCTTATCATCCTCAAACTGATGGCCAGTCGGAAAGAACGATCTAAACTCTTGAGGATATGTTGAGAGCATGCATGTTGGACTTCAAGGGTTCTTGGGAGGATCATCTACATTTGGTGGAGTTTTCTTACAACAACAGTTTCTAGGCAACTATTCAGATGGCCCTATTTGAAGCTTTGTATGGTCGCAAATGCCGTTCACCTGTTTGTTGGGACGATGTCGGTGAACGAAGGTTGTTAGGACCGGATCTGGTTGTGCAGATAGTTGAGAAAGTTAACGCTATTCGGAATCATATAAAAGCAGCTCAAGACCGACAGAAGAGTTAGGCAGATACGTCGAGAAGACCTCTAGAGTTCGCCGTGGGTGATTTGGTATTCTTGAAGATATAACCAACTAGAGGGGTGATTCGTTTTGGAAGTCGAGGAAAGCTCAGTCCTCGATTCGTTGGACCCTTTGAGATCTTGGAGCGTGTTGGTGAGCTAGCGTATCGTTTGGCGTTACCGCAGTCCTTGGCGAATGTGCATGATGTGTTTCACGTATCTCAACTCCGTAAGTATGTTCGAGATGAAACACATGTGTTGGATCATTCGGAGCTAACGGTACGAGAAGACTTGACTTTTGAGGAGCGACCTGTTGAAATTGTGGATCGAAGGGAAAAGGTTCTTAAGAACAAGGTTATCCCTCTTGTACTTGTTTCTTAGGATAATCGCTCACATGGAGAGTCTACTTGGGAACGAGAAGATGAAATCCGGCAGAAGTTTCCTCACCTTTTCTTGTATTTGTTGTCGTCTATTCTTGTATTCTTGGAATTTCAAGGACGAAATACTTTTTGTAGTTGGGTATAATGTAACAACCGAGTCCAGCTCTACAAATTTCTGTTTCCGTATGTGTGGTGTGTGGTATTTGTAAGTCGATGTACAACACCCCACGACTTGCGGGGAGGCGGAAATATGAAAAACGATCTTGTTTTTATGCTAAACATCGACTAGCCGCATGAATCGAAGCTAAACGATAACTAACATCAAACATAGAAGTTCTATGCTACTATGTTTAGGGATTATACCTAACGAATCGTGTCCTTCGTCTTTACGAACTCCACCTCCTTCTCGGCCTTCTCGAAGTAGTAGACGATCCACCCGAAAGCTTTACTCCAAGCTTAGCCTCTAAACTTGAGGCAACTAAACTTCTTTAAGTGCTAATCAAAGAAGCTAGGTGAAATAGAGTGAGGGTTATGGTTTAATTAGTCTAACTAATCCTTGTACTCAACACATGAGAGGGGAGGATTAGGGTTTGAAGAGGGAGAGCTTGAGGAGAGAGAAGGTGAGAATAATAATGAAGTGAGAATAATGAGTTATCATAATATATATCAAGCATTTCTTTTAATCAAGAAAAGAAAGGATAATGTTTTACAACCATACTTGATAAATATCTAATGGTGATTCACATCCATGAGTCATGAAGAAATAATGACATGGATGAATTATCCATATGACTCACTAATCACATTCATTGTATATGCCACCTAAACCCCCTTAGTCACCACCTTCTAGAAGCTTCTCGCGCAATTACGAGAACGCCCCTCCTTTCCGCAAAAATACGGAAAAACTTTAGACTGTATAAATCCAATAACCGGATACCAGTAACTGGCTTAAACCAAAGCCGACTGGTAAAAACTGTCCGAAAGTCGTACGTGCGTAAACACACGTATGCGTCCGAACCCTTGTCGTAAAACCATAGACCTCTATATCGTTTCGCCTGGAGTAGGGAAACTCTCTGTGTGGGACTCTAGAGACTCGACTACTACGCTGGCAGTGGGTTTAACCACAGACCGCAAGCGGCACTAGCTGTACGTAACGGTCCCCAGGTAGATGTCGATAAGAAGGCCGATGAGGAAACCCGTCCGAACTCCTACTGAGTCTGGTGTGACAATCTCCGTACAGTCCGGTCCGTTCGTCTAAGACTATCGCATATCGGGCCTAGGGGGCGGCAAGCGTCAGTCCCCTAATAGCGGTATAAGTCGTGTCGGAGCGAAGCTCATTACACCCTGAGAAACTACTGGAACCTACCAGCAAATCTCGCTTGCCCTGGCCAGGGACTTTTCGTAATGGCTCTCTGACACAGCACGATATCAACCCCCAATACCGGGAGAGATGAATCCTGTCTAACCGCACTGCCTCTAAGTGCTCGGGACTGCACCCAACTGCTACCTGTTTGCACGACTCCTTTGAGCCGTGGTAGGGTAGCAATCTAAGAACAGTAGGACACACTCGAGGCGAAGTAGCAGTGTCAAGTCTGCGGACTATGCTGTACTCATGTCACCTGGGAACTGTTCACTGACGACTGGTATAAAACCAACCAACAGTTCCCTGTGAGTCCTGTCCGGTGTACCCGTAACCTAACGAGCACCTGCATACTATCTCCAGTACGACGTACTGACGGCTGTGGGACAGACCATCTCCCCAACTGGGATGAGAAGCGTACACACTAGTCTACTCCGGAGTATCGATGCCCTGTCTCGATAATCCAACGACTAGGGACCTGAATAAGGATGTGCTTGTAGACTACCCAGCCCCCACTAGTGTGACTGCCATCACAACGCTGGTAGTCAAGCAAGATCCTAAGAGCTCTATCAATACGTATACTCACATATTAAGATAGAAAAACCAAGTAGCATACTACCATGTTTAGCAAGACTGTTATATACATGTGAATATCCCAAGCTTCCATTAAGTAATATACAAACTAGTATGATACAATAATGGCCCCTAGGGCATATACACTAACAATCTCCCACTTGCACTAGGGCCATGTACTGGCATATCGAAGACCGATGATCTCGAGTAGCCTCTCGAACTGAATCTGAGGTAGGGCCTTCGTGAATGGATCAGCAATGTTCTCTTCAGAAGCAACTCTCCGAACCTCGATCTCCTGACGATAAATGATCTCCCTGATCAAGTGATACCGCCTTAAGATGTGTCTGGATTTCTGATGGGACCTTGGTTCCTTCGCTAAAGCTATAGCTCCGTTGTTGCCGCAATACAGAGGTATTGGATCAACTATGGTAGGAACCACCTGAAGTTCTGTTAGGAACTTCTTCATCCAGACTGCTTCTTTTGTGGCATCGCAAGCAGCTATATACTCCGCTTCCATCGTTGAGTCAGCAACGGTGTCCTGCTTGGAGCTCTTCCAGCACACCGCCCCTCCATTGAGGGTAAAGACATAACCCGACATGGACTTGGAATCGTCCTTATCACTCTGGAAGCCGGAATCAGCAAAGGCCTCCAACCTGAGGTCTTTTCCGCCGTAAACCAAGAACATCTCCTTAGTCCTTCTCAGGTACTTGAGAATGTTCTTTACTGCTATCCAGTGCTTCTCCCCTGGGTCTGACTGATACCGGCTTACCACGCTCAGTGCGTAAGCTACATCTGGTCTGGTGCACAACATTGCATACATTATAGAGCCTACCGCAGAAGCGTAGGGTATAATAGACATGCGTTCCCTTTCCAAATCAGTCTTGGGAGACATCTCTTTGGAGAGGGTGATTCCGTGACAAGCCGGTAGATTACCGCGCTTAGAATCTTCCATACTGAATCTTTTTAGTATAGTGTCGATATACCTGGACTGCGAAAGTCCCAACATCCTCTTGGATCTATCACGAAAGATCCGGATCCCCAGAATGTAAGAGGCATCACCTAGGTCTTTCATGGAGAACCTGTGTGACAAGAATCCTTTGACAGATTGTAGCATAGGAATGTCATTTCTTATCAATAGAATGTCATCCACGTACAAGACGAGGAATACGACACTTCTGGCTACAACTTTACTATATATGCACGGTTCATCTGGATTTTTGATAAAGTCATATTCTTTGACTGTCTCATCAAAACAGATGTTCCAACTCCGCGATGCCTGCTTTAGTCTATAAATGGACTTAAGCAGCTTGCATACTTTTCCGCTGCTCCCACTCTGATTGAAACCCTCTGGCTGATCCATATAGACGCACTCTTCTAAATTTCCATTCAGAAAAGCCGTCTTTACGTCCATCTGCCAGATTTCATAATCATGGAAGGCAGCAATAGCAAGAAGGACTCGAATGGATTTGAGCATAGCCACTGAAGAAAAAGTTTCGTCATAGTCCAAACCAGGTCTTTGACGAAAACCCTTTGCAACAAGTCTAGCCTTATAGGTTTCCACCTGTCCATCTACACCAATCTTTTTCTTGAAGATCCATTTGCATCCTATGGGTTTTACCCCATCTGGAGCAAAGTCCAAAGTCCATACTTTGTTGGTGTACATGGACTCCATTTCGGTCCGCATTGCATCTAGCCATCGTACCGAGTCGCCGCTCTGGATGGCCTGCTGGAAGTCAGTAGGTTCATCATCATCTATGATGCAATCCTCTCTATCCCCATCTATGAGAAAACCGTAGTATCTCTCAGGTGGATGAGACGGCCTACTACTCCTGCGGAGGGGTGCAGGAATGTCCTGTTCTTCTTGAACTTCCAGTTCTACCAAACATTCAGTATTAGTTTGTGGTTCTGGAATTTCTTCCAGTTCTATTTCGCTCCCACTTAATTCCTTTTCTAAAAACTGATGTTCTAGAAAATGGGCATTACGAGAAACAAATACTTTTTGTTCCTCTGCGTAATAGAATAGATATCCCCTGGAGTTCTTTGGATATCCCACAAACTTACACTTTACTGATCGTGCCTCGAGCTTGTCCACATGCTGCTTTTTAACAAAAGCTGGACATCCCCAAATCTTTATATACTGTAGATGGGATTTCTTCCCGCTCCACATCTGATATGGAGTGGTAGGCACAGTCTTGGTAGGTACCATGTTCAAAGATATGCTGCTGATTCTAGCGCATAACCCCAGAAAGATCGCGGTAACTCAGCATTACTCATCATGGATCGTACCATATCCAATAGGGTTCGATTCCGTCTCTCCGATACACCGTTGTGCTGTGGAGTGTATGGAGGAGTAAGCTGAGAGAGAATTCCTTTCTCTTTTAGGTAACCTAGGAACTCGGCACTCAAGTATTCACCACCTCGATCAGATCTAAGTGTCTTGATACTTTTGCCGGTTTGGTTTTCTACTTCATTCTTATACTCTTGGAATTTCTCAAAAGCCTCGGATTTATGTTTCATCAGATAAATGAATCCGTATCTTGAGTAATCATCCGTGAAAGTAATGAAATAGGAAAAACCACATCTCGCATGTGTAGACATTGGACCACATACATCGCTGTGTATGAGTCCTAAGAGCTCGCTCGCTCTTACTCCTTGTCCAGTAAATGGAGTCTTTGTCATCTTTCCTTTGAGACAAGATTGACAAGTGTCATAAGTTTGATATTCGAACTGTAGGGTTCTTAGGCACTCTTGTGAAGGTTCAAAAGGCATCAAACATGCCCAGATTAAATTTTAGACGTGCCGAACAACCCAAAGCCGGGATCTTTGCTAGATTATTAGGGTTTAACATGCAAGAAGATAACTTTTATCTAAGTGTGAGGGATTACAACCTTTGTAGTCCGCTCCTTCACTTCACAAGCTCCGAGTAGAAGTCCCTTTGCCGCGATCCACGATCTCCCGGACTCATGAGAGGCTCCACGACTCGAACGATCCATGCTAGCTCGAAGTATTCCAAATCTCCGATGATCTACCTTGAAGTTGCTACGACTCAAGCTTTCTCACTCAAAAGAGAAGAACACACTAATCCCATGGGCTAGATGAGATGAGGATGAGAGAGTAGTAATTTTGCTTTCTTTTTAAATCATTTTCTCATTTTATTTCATCACTTAAAGAAAAACTAGCAAGCTTTCTTGAAGAAGGAAGAAGATGATAATGAAAAGATAATGATATCTTTTTCTTTTGTGATGAATAGAATATAAACCATATGATTGAATTGTAAACCATGGTCAAGGATGAGTGGCTAGGATTTTGTAGAGAAATAACTAGAGTTAGGGTTTGGTTGAGTTAAAGAATGTGTCATCCATAAAGATCTTAAGAATGACAAAAGAAAAAGCTTCTAGAAGATGCATGAAGCTACTAACCCTAATCAAACCCTAATCTCAATTAATCATCCTTAAACATGTTTAACAATTAATCATATCATGTCACAATAATATATATCACATATATATTATATATTTGCAACAAAAGAAAATAATACAATTAACATATATCGCATATATATCAATATATCATCCACTGAGAAAATGAAATAATAAGCGAGCCAATATTAGATAATGTAATACAATATATCATATATATTATTATACATTAAATCATCGAATCAACACTTGAATCGATGATCCGGCTATATCAAATATTACCGACTAATATATCATGTACCGATTCATCGAATCAACACTTGATCCGATGAACCGGTTCATAACTAATTATCGCGAGAATATAATACGGTATCCCATATCGCATTATTCTCGCTCCTGCGCATATCACATATGTGCCACTACTCCGTTTTGCCTGAGCCAAGAAACCTCTGTGTAGGACTCTAAAGAATCGTCAATACGCCGGTAGCAGGTAATGATCATATCAAACACCCACAAGCTGCAAGCGGTCAGCTAAACGTAACATCCACCCAGGTATTGAGCGATCAGAAGATCAACAAGCTAGCCTGTGCGTTCTCCTGTGAATCCAACCAGTAACACTCCCGTACAGTCCGGTCTGTTCGTCTGATATGTCGCATATCAAGTCTAGGGGTGGTATACGTCAGACCCCAGTAACCGATAAGTCGTGTCGATGTGTGGCTCATAACGGGTCGAGAAACTACTAGTAACACTTACCAGTAAATCTCTATATCAGCCCTGGTCAGGGACTTCCAGTTATAGCCAATCGAACACAGCACAACATCAACTCCCTATACCGGGAGAGACGAATCCCCTCCTATCGCTCATTGCCTCCATGTGATTCGAGACTGTACCCAAAAGCCACCGTTTTGCACGCCCTCTTGGACGTGGTAAGGTGGAAATCAAAGCACAGTGGGAATCACACAAGACTCTATGACGATCTCGGGTCTACAGACTACCCTGTACCAGTGTCACCGGAGAACTGCCATCTGACGTGTGGTATATCACCATCTGGGAGTTCTCGGCGAGTCCGTCCAGTATACCCAGTCTCCACTGAGCACCCGTACACCATCTCTGATGTCTAACACCGATGGATATGGGATCATCCATCGCCCATCATATGGGTCAAGATGCATATACGCTAGTCTACTCTGGTGTATCGATGCCCTGTCTCGATATACCCTCGACTAGGAACAATTATAGGATGTACTCATCGACTACCGCGGCCCCACTAGTATGATCTCATCATAGTCCCAGTAGTCGAGTACAGATCCTAAGGGCTTTATCAACATGTGAGAGTAAAACAGTAAACCAATACAAGTCAACATGTTAAGATAAAGTGAAACCAAATAGCATACTATCATGACGAGCAAGAAAGTCATCTCTATATATAACCAAGCATCCATTATAATATACATCATATGTACAACAATGGCCTCTAGGGCATATACATAACTAACAATCTCCTACTTGCACTAAGGCCAGCTGCTATAGTATCTCATACCTAGCATCCCGAATAATCTCTCAAACTGTATTTGGGGAATAGCCTTCGTGAATGGATCCGCAGTGTTGTCCTTCGTATCTACTCTCCTGACCTCGATCTCCCGGCGATCAACTATCTCCCTAATCAGGTGATACCGCCTCAGAATATGTCTGGACTTTTGATGGGACCTGGGTTCCTTGGCTAAAGCCACAGCTCCATTGTTATCACAATACAGAGGTATTGGATGCTCAATAGATGGAACCACACCAAGTTCACTAATGAACTTCTTGATCCAGACAGCTTCTTTGGCAGCATCGTTGGCAGCGATGTATTCAGCCTCCATCGTTGAGTCTGCAACGGTATCCTGTTTGGAACTCTTCCAACATACCGCCCCTCCATTGAGGGTAAAGACAAAACCCGAATGCGACTTAGAGTCGTCCTTATCACTTTGGAAGCTGGAATCGGTAAAGGACTCCACCTGGAGTTCTCCGTTACCATACACCAAGAACATCTCCTTAGTCCTTCGCAAGTACTTGAGAATGTTCTTCACAGCTGTCCAGTGACTCTCTCCAGGATCTGCTTGATACCGACTCACTACACTTAGTGAGTATGCTACATCGGGTCTGGTACATAGCATCGCATACATGATAGAGCCTACTGCCGAAGTATAGGGTATCCTTGCATGCGAGCTCTCTCCAAATCAGTCTTGGGAGACATCTCTTTGGAGAGAGTGAGTCCAGAGATCGTGGGTTGGTTCCCACGCTTGGATTCTTCCATACTAAACCTCTTTAGTATGGTGTCAATGTACCTGGATTGGGACAATCCCAGTATCCGTTTAGATCTATCTCTATAGATCATGATTCCCAATATGCAGGAGGCATCACCTAGATCTTTCATTGAGAATCTCTGTGATAAGAAGAGCTTGACTGATTGCAGCATAGGAATATCATTTCCTATCAAGAGTATGTCATCCACGTACAATACGAGGAAGACAACCTTACCCTCTGCTACCTTCTTATAGATACAAGGTTCATCTATATTTTTGATGAAGTCAAACTCTTTGACTACAACATCAAAACAGATGTTCCAACTCCGCGATGCTTGTTTTAACCCATAAATGGATTTAAGCAGCTTGCACACCTTTCCGCTGCTCCCACTATCTACGAAGCCCTCTGGCTGAGTCATGTACACGCACTCTTCTAAATCACCGTTTAGAAAGGCGGTCTTAACATCCATTTGCCAGATTTCGTAGTCATGGTATGCAGCAATGGCAAGTAAGATCCGGATGGACTTAAGCATAGCCACTGGAGAAAAGGTTTCGTCATAGTCCACACCTGGTCGTTGACGAAAACCCTTTGCTACAAGTCTAGCTTTGAAAGTCTCAACTTTTCCATCTACACCAAATTTCCTTTTAAAAATCCACTTGCTCCCAATGGGTTTTACCCCTTCAGGAGCATTTTCCAAAATCCATACTTTATTGGTGTACATGGATTCCATCTCAGATCGCATTGCATCCAGCCATTTCACAGAGTCACTACTCGTGATGGCCTGCTCGAAACTAGTCGGGTCATCATCATCCATGATGCAATCTTCGCTTCCACCATCAATGAGAAAACCGTAGTATCTCTCAGGTGGACGAGAAACCCTACTAGATCGGCGGAGAGGCTGGGGTTCGTCGGGTACTACTGAATCCTCTGGTTCCACTAAATCTTCAGTTGTAATTTGTGTTTCTGGAACCTCTTCCAGCTCTACCTCTTTGCCACTAATTTCTTTTGCTAGAAATTCCCTTTCCAAAAAGGTGGCATGTTGAGCAACAAACACTTTTTGTTCCTCAGCGTGGTAGAAAAAATATCCTTGAGAATTCTTTGGATATCCCACAAATTTGCAAAGGACTGATCGTGCCTCGAGTTTGTCCGGATTTTGTCTTTTGACATAGGCCGGACAACCCCATATCTTAACTCGTTTAAAATATGGTCTCTTCCCACTCCATATCTCATATGGTGTGGTAGGTACAGATTTAGATGGAACTAGATTCAATATGTATATGGCTGTCTCAAGCGCATATCCCCAGAAGGAAATAGGTAACTCAGCATCGCTCATCATAGATCGTACCATATCTAATAGGGTCCGATTCCTTCGTTCTGATACACCGTTGTGCTGTGGTGTATAAGGAGGAGTAAGCTGAGAGAGAATCCCATTCTCTTTTAGATAATCTAGGAACTCATTACTTAAGTATTCTCCTCCTCGATCAGATCGAAGAATCTTAATACTTTTGCCCGTTTGATTCTCTACTTCGTGCTTATATTCTCTGAATTTCTCAAAAGCTTCAGACTTGTGTTTCATCAGGAACACATATCCGAATCTTGAGAGATCGTCAGTGAATGTAATGAAGTAGGAAGAACCGTTCCTGGCATGCGTAGACATGGGACCGCATACATCACTATGTACCAGTCCTAAGAGTTCGGTAACTCTTTCTCCGTGTCCACTAAACGGAGCTTTGGTCATTTTTCCTTTGAGACATGAATGGCAAGTATCATAAGATGATAATTCGAACGAATTCAAATAACCATCTCTATGTAACTTAGCCAGTCGTGTCGCATTGATATGACCAAGTCTACAATAACACAAGTAGGATTCGTTCACATCTGAACTTTTCCTCTTGTGTGTGTTTTGTATATTTAGGACTGTATTCTGATTTAGAATGAATATGCCATTATGTAACGAGCCTGATGCAATCAACTTTTGATTTAGGAATATGTTCATAACATTATCCTGTACTACAAAATTATATCCCTCTTTACTCAATAAAGATACTGATATAATGTTGCACATCATGTTCGGTATATAATAGCACTCATTTAGAATCAGTGTATTACGACTCGGCAATACAAGGTGATATTCGCCAACTGCTTTGGCTGCAACATTTGCACCGTTCCCTACTAGAACGGAATGATCATCTTTTCCCAGTTCTCTACCTTTACGCAGCCCATGCAACTGTTTGCATATGTGGGATCCTGATCCGGTATCTAATACCCAGGACGTAGGGTGAACTGAGAAACAGTTCTCAATAACAAACACACCCGAAGAAGATGCATCAACATGCATGTTCTTTTGGGCGGCGTGAGAATCCAGATATTCTCCTGTTTCCTGTTCAGTCTTATAACTCTTATAAGAAAGAATGGGTCTAACGTTCCCTTGCTCAGTACAATAATCGGGTTCAGTCAATACATCCATATTATTATCTTGATTATGGCATGACATGGTCGCTACCTGGAGAGAGAGAGAAGAAAACACTTTTAGCGTATGCTCTTGCAAGATTAGATTGGTTATTATCTTATCTAATCAGGATGTCTCCCACTGTTTTTATCAAATCTACCTTAAAACCCTAAAAGGTAAGATTAGCCGGGATTAATTACACCTTACAATTTCGTCAATCTTTCAGCCAGATCAGTGTCGGTTCTTTGAGGGAGGTTCCCCGTGCTCTCGCACGGACCTAATTAATGTAAACCTCGTTTTCCCAGAGGCGTAACCTCGTTAACACTTTTCTAGACACCTACTTGAATGACTAATTGTCCTGTGTAAAACTCTCCCAGGAGTAACACTTACTCGCAGTGGGTATCGGGATCCAACTATCTCATAGGAGGTATGCAATCTCATTGCAAATTTCAACGCTTGAAATTCCCGATAATATTTTGCCCCTAGCGATCTATGACCTTGACTAAGTCAACAAACCATAAATCGCAAGTCAAGTTCAACCCGTACATTTCTTGATTGAATTAAACCCACCCGTACGACCCTTGACTGAGTCAACAAGGCCGTGCGAATACCCTAATCCAATCACATCTCATGTTTTAGCAGATAAGTACTACTTAGCTACCGTACACTACGCCTTGACTAAGTCAACAAACATAGCACGAATACTAAATAGTATCTATCTGAAATGACGGAGGGCTACGCAGGTTTTTCTGAAAACCCTGAGCATAATGAACTTGATATCGTCGTAGAATCGAGTGTTTTTGAAAAGGAGTGTTTTGAGGCCTTTCTTAGTTTCGCTAAAGGGGTCACTCCCGGTGAAGGGATCGTCGGCCCTTTCCTCATCGAATAAGGTGCAGGATATATCATATATACCGCTGTGCAAAGCAAAACACTAAAAGCAATCAAAAGACAAACCGAGTTTTGTAGCATTTGCCAGTTTCGCTAAAGGAGTCACTCCCGGTGAAGGGATCTCGGTCCTTTCCTCATCGAATAAGGTGCAGGATATATCATATATATCACTGTGCAAAGCAAAACAGTAGCTACCCTTTTTATAAAGTTTTTGATTCTACAACATCTTTAGGTTTCTTTTCTTTTATTAATCTCATTAATAAAAATCCCATCAGCTTATACTTCCTAAGCATCACAGAAGAAACGAAAGCAGTAATATTTATATATCAGCATATATATATAGTATAAGCATTCGTCTCAGGCAGTAATATGATCTCATCACAGAACATTGCAACAGAAGAACATATATGAAATATTGGATATACTAGGACGTCCGTGTTTTCAATACGAGCCTGTATAAAACACGGATTCCACGGTCGCGACGAATAGCCAAACCCACATCCCAAGACCCCTACGAGAGCGGCAAGTAACACTGCCAATTCTAGGGTTAGGAGACCCGGTCTCGACTCCTCGAGATGGCCTCCCACTGGACCCTAGAACCCGGTTACTTGTGCTCTCCTCCTTGGGTCTACCTAATGCGGAAAAGTAAATAATATACACTGGTGACAGCAACCGCAACCTGGAAGTGCCCCAAATAAAAGAATATTACATTACAAATGAATTTTACATGAATGAAAATAAAAAACCCTCATCTCACATAAAACCCCCGGCTATTCAGAACGCGACGATCCAATATAACATATCACAGCAACACATAATATCTCATATCATCAACGTAAGTAAATATGCGCATCCCAATTGTCGTTGACATATAGCAACGAAACCGGCGATATCACATATTACACTTACGGTCACAGAAAAGAAAGTGTAAAACTACAATATTTGGAATCCACAATCACTTTAGACATCGTAAATCCGAAATATCACATACTCCGCATTTCATGCCTAACTATATGAATTCCATATATTGTATCACATTCCAGATAAATAGACAGTATTAAACTTTCCGAACAGATAATCAAATACCCAAAATTTCCCAAAGTGCTCAACTCTTGAGCGGGGTTCAAATAATCCCAGAATATGTCACAGTACTGGTGATCCAGCCGTAGAAGGGTCAAGCCAACGCCTCACATGTGGCACGCCGTACTGCCCCAAACCCGAAGGTTCAAAAGGCAGTTCAAGACGGTCACATAATCGAGTTAAGGTTTGTTGTCTTCTAGAGGGTCCACCGCTTAACTTGTACAATTTTTCCGAGAGACTTAAACCCGAATAAATTTCAACACTTGAAAGTTTGCCGTACCGGGAAACAGTAAGTTAATGATATCCGTTCAAATAGTTTAACAGTTTCTAAATATCCGGAAAGAAATACGAACTTAAATATTCCGATCGAATCTACTATTACCAAATAAACCCCAGATTTAAAAAATACTGGAATCACTGTTAAAAATATCCAGAAACATCACCAAGTACCTACGGTCATTACCATAAAATCCACGTGTCATGATCTCATCAATCCGCCGCGGAACCGCCGTTTAGTGGAATTAGGGGCTCGGGTTTTATGGTAATTCTTAGAATTCCCTGCTGATTTTTTTACATATTTTTAATTCAGAAAAATCCCAAAATTTAAAAAATTTCCAGAGAGGGGTCAAGTTTCGTCGTTTCGGGTTCGATCGGAGTTTTAACTTCGTAAACACATCGCCTAATGCTCTAGCTAGGCTCTGATACTACTGTAGGGTTCTTAGGCACTCTTGTGAAGGTTCAAAAGGCATCAAATATGCCCGGATTAAATTTTAGACGTGCCGAACAACCCAAAGCCGGGATCTTTGCTAGATTATTAAGGTTTAACATGCAAGAAGATAACTTTTATCTAAGTGTGAGGGATTACAACCTTTGTAGTCCGCTCCTTCACTTCACAAGCTCCGAGTAGAAGTCCCTTTGCCGCGATCCACGATCTCCCGGACTCATGAGAGGCTCCACGACTCGAACGATCTATGCTAGCTCGAAGTATTCCAAATCTCCGATGATCTACCTTGAAGTTGCTACGACTCAAGCTTTCTCACTCAAAAGAGAAGAACACACTAATCCCATGGGCTAGATGAGATGAGGATGAGAGAGTAGTAATTTTGCTTTCTTTTTAAATCATTTTCTCATTTTATTTCATCACTTAAAGAAAAACTAGCAAGCTTTCTTGAAAAAGGAAGAAGATGATAATGAAAAGATAATGATATCTTTTTCTTTTGTGATGAATAGAATATAAACCATATGATTGAATTGTAAACCATGGTCAAGGATGAGTGGCTAGGATTTTGTAGAGAAATAACTAGAGTTAGGGTTTGGTTGAGTTAAAGAATGTGTCATCCATAAAGATCTTAAGAATGACAAAAGAAAAAGCTTCTAGAAGATGCATGAAGCTACTAACCCTAATCAAACCCTAATCTCAATTAATCATCCTTAAACATGTTTAACAATTAATCATATCATGTCACAATAATATATATCACATATATATTATATATTTGCAACAAAAGAAAATAATACAATTAACATATATCGCATATATATCAATGTATCATCCACTGAGAAAATGAAATAATAAGCGAGCCAATATTAGATAATGTAATACAATATATCATATATATTATTATACATTAAATCATCGAATCAACACTTGAATCGATGATCCGGCTATATCAAATATTACCGACTAATATATCATGTACCGATTCATCGAATCAACACTTGATCCGATGAATCGGTTCATAACTAATTATCGCGAGAATATAATACGGTATCCCATATCGCATTATTCTCGCTCCTGCGCATATCACATATGTGCCACTACTCCGTTTTGCCTGAGCCAAGAAACCTCTGTGTAGGACTCTAAAGAATCGTCAATACGCCGGTAGCAGGTGATGATCATATCAAACACCCACAAGCTGCAAGCGGTCAGCTAAACGTAACATCCACCCAGGTATTGAGCGATCAGAAGATCAACAAGCTAGCCTGTGCGTTCTCCTGTGAATCCAACCAGTAACACTCCCGTACAGTCCGGTCTGTTCGTCTGATATGTCGCATATCAAGTCTAGGGGTGGTATACGTCAGACCCCAGTAACCGATAAGTCGTGTCGATGTGTGGCTCATAACGGGTCGAGAAACTACTAGTAACACTTACCAGTAAATCTCTATATCTGTCCTGGCCAGGGACTTCCAGTTATAGCCAATCGAACACAGCACAACATCAACTCCCTATACCGGGAGAGACGAATCCCCTCCTATCGCTCATTGCCTCCATGTGATTCGGGACTGTACCCAAAAGCCACCGTTTTGCACGCCCTCTTGGACGTGGTAAGGTGGAAATCAAAGCACAGTGGGAATCACACAAGACTCTATGACGATCTCGAGTCTACAGACTACCCTGTACCAGTGTCACCGGAGAACTGCCATCTGACGTGTGGTATATCACCATCTGGGAGTTCTCGGCGAGTCCGTCCAGTGTACCCAGTCTCCACTGAGCACCCGTACACCATCTCTGATGTCTAACACCGATGGATATGGGATCATCCATCGCCCATCATATGGGTCAAGATGCGTATACGCTAGTCTACTCTGGTGTATCGATGCCCTGTCTCGATATACCCTCGACTAGGAACAATTATAGGATTTACTCATCGACTACCGCGGCCCCATTAGTATGATCTCATCATAGTCCCAGTAGTCGAGTACAGATCCTAAGGGCTTTATCAACATGTGAGAGTAAAACAGTAAACCAATACAAGTCAACATGTTAAGATAAAGTGAAACCAAATAGCATACTATCATGACGAGCAAGAAAGTCATCTCTATATATAACCAAGCATCCATTATAATATACATCATATGTACAACAATGGCCTCTAGGGCATATACATAACTAACACGAACGAGTCCAAATATCCTTCTCTATGCAACTTAGTCAACCTTCTCTCATTGATGTGACCCAGTCTACAATGCCATAAGAAAGCTTTATTTAAATCTGGAGACTTTCTTTTTAGTGTGTTCTGGACATTGAAAATTTGGAGTTGGTTTAAAACATATATACCGTTATTTAGTGTACCGGACCAAATCAAACCATGATTAAGGTGGATGTTGACAACATCTCTTACAAACGTGAAATCATAACCTTTATTTGATAACAAGGAAACTGATATGATATTACACGTTAAGCTTGGTACAAAAAAACAGTTATGTAAAACCAAAATGTGTCCACTCGTCAATCCTAGGTGATAATCCCCGACGGACGCAGCTCCCACGCTAGCTCCGTTAGCAACCTTTAGGGTCATATCACCTTCCTTCAGCACTCTACGGTTTCTCAGTGCCTGCAATGAATTGCAAATATGAGATCCTGATTCGGTATCCAATACCCAGGAAGTAGAGTTGATCGATAGACAATTCTCAATTACAAACACACCTGAAGTCGAAGCCACAGCTTGCTTCGGTTCCTGGTTCTTGGCGTTCCACGCCTTGCAATCCTTCTTCCAGTGCCCTTTCCTGTGACAATGGAAGCACTCATCCTGGCCAACTACCGGTACCGCAAACTTTTTCTTTCCCTTCCCTCCCACCTTACTTACACCTCCTCTAGGTCTGGGTGCGGCCTTCTTCTTCCTTCCTTTGGCCCTAGCCTTAGACCCGGAAGAAGATGCACCGCCAACAAACATAGCGGGTGTTTCCTTTGCCTTCTGCAATGTGCCCTCTGCACTCCTTAACATGTTCAGGAGTTCCGGAAGTTCAACTTCTTTTCTTTGAATGTTGAAGTTCAGAATAAACTGGGCGTAGGTGGAAGGAAGGGACTGGAGAATAAGGTCTGTATAGAGCTCATTATCCAAAGTCGTCCCAAGGTCTGTGAGCTCTTCTATATAGCCGATCATCTTTAGGACATGTTCTCCTACGGATGACCCGACAGCCAACCTCGCTCAAAACAAGTTCTTAGAGGTCTCGTATCTTGCTATACGAGATTGCTCTCCATAAAGTTCCTTTGTATGGAGAAATATGGCATCTAGTTCCATATCCTCGTGCCTCCTCTGATGTTCATTGTTTATCGAGGCAAGCACGATGCACTTGGCTTTCGCGCAATCGAAATCCCAGGTTTTGCGGATTTCCTTATCCGCATTACCGGATTTGGGACCAGGGACAGCAGGTGCCGTAGCGGTGAGGACGTACCCCAATTTGTCATAGGTCAAAGCCATTTTGACATTCCGCAGCCAATCTTTATAGTTTAGCCCTGTCAGTATATTTTTCTCTAAAAGTAACTTAAGTCCAGTCATTTTCAGGGTCGCTGCAATTAGGAGAGAGAGAAGAAAACTCTTTAGCATGATGCTCTTGCAAGTTTAGAGTGGTTTTTAGTTTATCTAAACTGGATGGCTCCCACTGTTTCTCGAATCCTTCCTCAAACCATAAAAGAAGAATTAGCCAGGACTATTCTCACTGTACAACTCTTGCTTAACCGTTCAGCCAGGCTAGTGTCGATACTTCGAGGGAGGTTTTCCAACGCTTTCGCGAAGTTCCTTAATTAAAGAACCTCTTTTCTCTGGGGGCGTAACCCCGCTGACACCTTTCTGGACACCTACTTGGTTTATAGCATTGATCGTTAAGTGACGAATATCCTGATAAGTAGCATATACTCACAGTAGGATCGGGATCCAAATATCATCGTATGATAATGTTGAAGGAATGCTACCAACATTCATCAAACTCCAAATGGTATGCATCTCTTTGCAAATTTCAGTTTCTTTAGAAATTCCCGATATAAGTTTTTGCCCCATGCTCTTATGACCTTGGCATTAGGTCAAAATGTCATAAGTCACATGTCAAGTTCTACCCATCATTATCTTGTCAATTTGAACCCATCCGTATATATCCTTGACGTTCGGCCAAAATGATAATACGACTGTCCCAAACTAACTTATCTATCTATGCAACAAATGAATATCCAGTAGCTACCAAACACTATGCCTTGGCGTTAGGTCAAAATGCATAGCTTGAATACTACTGAATACCCAGATGAAATGACGGAGGGCTACGAATGGTTTTGGCGAAACCGTGAACGTAGTGAACTTGATATAACCGAAGGAACCTGATAGCTTTTAAAAGGAGTGGTAAAAGCTCCGCATTTAAAAATATCTGTTTTTAAAATTAACCGAGTGGTTTCTTTTAAATTGTTCCAACGATTAAACTTTTGGTTTATTTTCTTTGCATTATAAATAATGCGTCACATCATTAACCTATCATTGCAGAAAACAACGAAAATACAACGTCCTCTTATGCCATCCGCATTCGCCACGGGGTCCCGTCATTACCCGTTAGGTTACTTAACTAATGACAGAGCGGGGGCTGGGCTAGCGCGGGTGTAAAACATAAGTGACGTCTAAATAGCTATCATATATATAGATATTTTACATTCGTCTGACGCAATGATATTCATTCCAGATCACAGATGAACTTAATTGGATTTGCAAGTAATCCGTGTTTGTTTTGAGCCTGCAACAAAAGACGGATTACACAGTTGTGATGAATAGCCATTACCCCACCCAAGACCCCAACGGGTACGGCAAACTACCCACCCGGCAGTTTGTGCACCCCACCTTGGGTCTGTCCTAGGAGCAAAAAACAGTAAAATGAAATAATACAACGGTGGCTACAACCGCAACCTGGATGTGCCCCGCAAAATAATATTACAACAAATTACATTTACATCAAATGAATTAAATAATAACCCATCACATAACCCCGGCTATACATCACAACAGTCCAACACAGTTCATATGCACAAACAGATAAAATCCATTACAGAAATGTGCAACCCCCTGCCAACCGACATACTAGCAGTTAGGGGAGGTTTACGAACACATTATACAAACACAGATATAATCCAACAAGCAAATACTGTATAATTTCGATCGATTAAACACTTTTAATTTTGCTCCAATACTTCTCTGTAAATCTGAAACCTGAGCAAAAATTAAAAAATTCCAGAAAATACCAAATATCCCATAGAACCTACACAGGAAAATTGGGTTCCTGAATCGCCAACTCGACGGCGGAATCGCGGCAGATCGGTGGGATCCACCGCGGTTCCGCGGCGCTTTAGGCGATTCAGGGGCCCAATTTTCTTGGGTGTTCTTCTACTGTCTTTTCAAGCTTTCTGAACATCCCTGAAAAAATTTTGGACTTCATTTAAAAATCGACAGAAACTCATGATTTCGGGCTTTTCCGGTTTCGTTTTTTCCGTTCGAAATTCATACAAATTTGCAAGTAAGTTATTTATTGTTTAGCGAGGCTCTGATACCACTGTAAGTCGATGTACAACACCCCACGACTTGCGGGGAGGCGGAAATATGAAAAACGATCTTGTTTTTATGCTAAACATCGACTAACCGCATGAATCGAAGCTAAACGATAACTAACATCAAATATAGAAGTTCTATGCTACTATGTTTAGGGATTATACCTAACGAATCGTGTCCTTCGTCTTTGCGAACTCCACCTCCTCCTCGGCCTTCTCGAAATAGTAGACGATCCACCCGAGAGCTTTACTCCAAGCTTAGCCTCTAAACTTGAGGCAACTAAACTTCTTTAAGTGCTAATCAAAGAAGCTAGGTGAAATAGAGTGAGGGTTATGGTTTAATTAGTCTAACTAATCCTTGTACTCAACACATGAGAGGGGAGGATTAGGGTTTGAAGAGGGAGAGCTTAAGGAGAGAGAAGGTGAGAATAATAATGAAGTGAGAATAATGAGTTATCATAATATATATCAAGCATTTCTTTTAATCATGAAAAGAAAGGATAATGTTTTACAACCATGCTTGATAAATATCTAATGGTGATTCACATCCATGAGTCATGAAGAAATAATGACATGGATGAATCATCCATATGACTCATTAATCACATTCATAGTATATGCCACCTAAACCCCCTTAGTCACCACCTTCTAGAAGCTTCTCGCGCAATTACGAGAACGCCCCTCCTTTCCGCAAAAATACGGAAAAACTTTAGACTGTATAAATCCAATAACCGGATACCAGTAACTGGCTTAAACCAAAGCCGACTGGTAAAAACTGTCCGAAAGTCGTACGTGCGTAAACACACGTATGCGTCCGAACCCTTGTCGTAAAACCATACGACCTCTATATCGTTTCGCCTGGAGTAGGGAAACTCTCTGTGTGGGACTCTAGAGACTCGACTACTACGCTGGCAGTGGGTTTAACCACAGACCGCAAGCGGCACTAGCTGTACGTAACGGTCCCCAGGTAGATGTCGATAAGAAGGCCGATGAGGAAACCCATCCGAACTCCTACTGAGTCTGGTGTGACAATCTCCGTACAGTCCGGTCCGTTCGTCTAAGACTATCGCATATCGGGCCTAGGGGGGCGGCAAGCATCAATCCCCTAATAGCGGTATAAGTCGTGTCGGAGCGAAGCCCATTACACCCTGAGAAACTACTGGAACCTACCAGCAAATCTCGCTTGCCCTGGCCAGGGACTTTGCGTAATGGCTCTCTGACACAGCGCGATATCAAACCCCAATACCGGGAGAGACAAATCCTGTCTAACCGCCACTGCCTCCAAGTGCTCGGGACTGCACCCAACTGCTACCTGTTTGCACGACTCCTTTGAGCCGTGGTAGGGTAGCAATCTAAGAACAGTGGGACACACTCGAGGCGAAGTAGCAGTGTCAAGTCTGCGGATTATGCTGTACTCATGTCACCTGGGAACTGTTCACTGACGACTGGTATAAAACCAACCAACAGTTCCCTGTGAGTCCTGTCCGGTGTACCCGTAACCTAACGAGCACCTGCATACTATCTCCAGTACGACGTACTGACGGCTGTGGGACAGACCATCTCCCTAACTGGGATGAGAAGCGTACACACTAGCCTACTCCGGAGTATCGATGCCCTGTCTCGATAATCCAACGACTAGGGACCTGAATAAGGATGTGCTTGTAGACTACCCAGCCCCCACTAGTGTGACTGCCATCACAACGCTGGTAGTCAAGCAAGATCCTAAGAGCTCTATCAATACGTATACTCACATATTAAGATAGAAAAACCAAGTAGCATACTACCATGTTTAGCAAGACTGTTATATACATGTGAATATCCCAAGCTTCCATTAAGTAATATACAAACTAGTATGATACAATAATGGCCCCTAGGGCATATACACTAACAGTATTTATTTCATTTATCCTGATTTGACTGTTACTAGTCGTAACATACCCGACATGTCATATTCTGCATATAACAATTTAAGTCTGTTAAAAATAAATTAAAAATAATTGACATGGCCTGCTTGACACCCCTAATGTAAATCCCCGTCTCCATTCTAATAAAAGTTTCCTATTCTCTGATTTCCAGTAGGTTCTTTTCTTTTCCTTCATATTCTGAATTGGTTGTTTAAGCCCAATATTTATTTTTTCCAAATCCTAAAAGTTAAAACCCAAGATTTAAAACTAAAGCAAATAAAACCAATTTAATTTAATCCAAATTTTCTTTTAACCACTAAATTCCCCCAAACCCTTTTATCAATATCCATCAGCCCATTTGGTTTTTAAATAATCCCTTTTATATATATAACCCTCAGCCCAATCTAATTCCCTCAGCCCACTTCGAATTTTTGGTTATTATTTTGTTTTTAAAACCAGCCCGTTTCCACCTTTCAGCCCATGAAGTTTCAATGGGAATTGTTTTTTTTTTCCGGCCCAATCTCTTCGGCCCGCCTCCATCTGACCCGACCCACACTCCCTGTTCATCTTCCTTCAAATTTATCCCCAACGGCTACCTCCTTTAACTCGCGCGCGACCCGCCTCCTCCACCGTCGCTCACGCCCATGCCCACGCACCTGTCATGCGACGTTACCCTTGCACTCCTCTCTCTAACCCGTCGCCCTCATCTCTCTCTTACTCACCAACCTCATCACAGAAAAAAAACTCCTCACCTCTCTCGCTACACCCACCGAGCCCCAACCTCGAACAGCCCACTGCAACCTCCACCTCCGACGACGACGACGACAATCCCTCGGCAACCTTCGATCACTCCTCTTCCACCAACCTTCTCCCTCCACGACTTTACCCTTTCTCCAACCCGAGCCCCTGTCAAATATCCCCTGCACACCCAACCCAAATTGCAGCGAGCTCGGCCACCCTACCCCCTCGACGCCGGCGAACTCCCCACCACATCGTCGGCCTCCCATCGATCTTCCACCTCCCCTGCATCTTCACCAACACAACAGTACCCGAGCCACCACTTCTCTTTTCTCTCTCTTCAAAAATCCTGTAACCCAAGTCTCAAACACCACTGCTCTGTACACGCTGCCGGAGCGACGCCGTCGACCGTCGGCAACCCCAACACTTCTCAGGCGAACCAGAGAGCACCCCTTAACGTCCAGGGACTGTGCAACGACTCCGGACAACCCCGACGCGAGATCCGCATCTAGATCCAAGCTCGCGCGAATCGATTCCACGGCGTACAACGCGCGTTCGCGACATTGTTGCTGCCGTGCGACCCCGAGGCGTTCTCCAGGCAAGTATTTACTTGCTTCATGCTATAATAATAGTGTTACCAACATAGATCATGTAGTTTACAAACTTACCGATTTCCTATACGTATCATGACCTAAGTGCTCGATGTTAGTTTCCAATGGAAATAATCGTCTAATTTGACGGAAATCGATATTTTATGTTGGCCCTTATAATGATGAATATCTTGTGTGAAATTCGCTGGAAAATACGATTGTTAGTAAGAAAAATCGATACCCCCAAACATTGTTGTTAAAACTAGAATTCTCTCGTAGCTGAAAACGCATAAAAACACCATAAATCATACTCATATTGGAAAGATACGTTCGAGGGCTTAAATCGAAGACGACTTGACGAACTTTAATCCTATGTAAATTTCTGATCATTTCTGTTATGTAACCATGAAGATAATTGGATTGGAACACGACTCTGGACTGCAGTCCAGAGCGTTTCTGATTAGTGTGTTCTGTCTAAAGTCCTGCGTCCCCGTGTTTCCTGAAATATTATGATACGGAACTTTACAGTAGTTATAAGATATTTCTGTTAGTGAAAGAAAACAAGTGGTTTCATTCCGATTCATCGCCGATTGTTATTTTAAACTATATTTAAAAGGGCAGAACGTAAAGCTGTTCAGAACAATTTCTGAAATGACATATTGAGATTAAACTGTGTATAACTTTCAACGTACAGATGCGATTGAGGATCCGTCTGTTGCGTTGAATTCTTTATCGAAAACCATAAATTTCATTTAACTGCGACATCGCTAAATCCTGAGCCCAACTGGGTGCAATTCGTGTCGCGAAACAGACGTTCAGTTCTGAAATTGAAATTCCAGCCGCGAGCACTTAAACTGAAACAGTTATATCTTGAAAACCGAAACTCCGATTGAACTGAAAAAATTTTTGATGAATTACTGACTGATTGTTCTATATATCTCACTTACATCATTTTTGCTGAATTCTTAACATATTAATTTGTGCAATTTATTTTAGTTCATGACATGCATATTAATTCATAACGTACAGAGCTTATTGGTAGCATACAATACATATATCATACCCTGGTCATGTACTCAGTGTTAGTGCATGTGGACATTGCATTATCGTGCGTGATAGATGTTGGTTTAGGAGTGACGAGTACACCAATGAAAAGTGAATATTCGTGGCAGTGATTGATACAGTGGATAGTGATGAAACCGTGCCATTGGTATACTTGTACACAACTAGATCAATATCATAAATAGTGTAATCTGGGGAAAAAGGGGAAATCAAAGTGGAAAGAGTATCGTATTTAGCGGGACCGTGTTTAGAGGATGATCATTCGAACCGTGATACTTATACGTGTAGGACAGGATCTAGCGATCCGGCTGACAGGGTTATGTCCCGGGCATGTGGGCCGTTGTCTCGGGTATGTACGAGACTCCTGTTAAACATGATCCTCCTTCCACTATGTGATTTCAAACATGACCTAGAGACCGATAGGGACACATAACATATTCTGCATCATATTGTGACATAGTGATTACTTGCATTATTTCTCATACCAGTATTACCTCATTTACCTGTTTCGTCTGATTATAATAATATTATTATTGTGTCGCCCTGACGACCTGAGTATGCATGCTCAGATTCCGCGGGAGGACCAGCACAGGAGACGGATCTATCCTTTGAGTTCACGGAGATATAGTTTGGTGTACCTTCTTCATTTACTGCTTTCCATAAAAGAGATTGTGAGATTGAACTTGGTTAGTTATCGTTCTTATTATCTGTAATCTGTGAACAATGAAATTTTAATGTAATAAATTAGTGATGTGATTCCTTTAATACTGTGCTTATTTACTGATTACCATGTAGTGCTAGAAGCCGAAGTGTGACTACGGCGGGATGATTCCTTGACCGTAGGAGCATGGCTGGCCTAGTCATCCCTCGTTTTCCGTATTTTGGGAAGCGGGGCGTGACATGGTTTAGTTGGTATCAGAGCCTGTGTTTAGTATCAAGGGATAACATTTACTAAACTGTATTACGTTATTCTTGTTTCACTACTCTTGATTTCTATCCTTGAATCTAATCCTATCCTTTTGAATCTTCCAGTGATATGACGTCCCCGAACGACCCCTCCTCGGACTCCAGCTCTCAGGACCGCACGGAAAGGATACTCAGCGCACTGACCACTCTCGCGGAAGCTCAGGAGAGGAAGACCGACTTGCTCACTGAGGGACTCAGGGCGATTACCGCCGCAGGAGGACCCTCCGCACTTATTACCGCTTCCGAGGGCGCTACTCCATCAGCTTATCAGACTAGGGCTGGTACTGTGTTAGACTTCCGACGGTTACACCCAGCTGCATTCACAGGGCTAGCTGAACCCCTTGAGGCTGAACAATGGCTGGTAAACATGGAAAATTTATTGACAGCCGCCAGGGTTCCAGAGGAAGACAGAGTGGATGTGATAAAGATACAATTAGAAGATGAGGCCCGTACTTGGTGGTCGGTGGAAGAAAGCAGACTTGAAGGGCCGATCGAATGGAGCAAGTTTAAGGAGTGCTTCTTAGATCATTATTTTCCTCCCACAGCCAAGGCAGAAATGGAGGAAAAGTTTATTCTTTTAAAGTAGAATGGACGCCCAGTGGACGTTTATGCGGCAGAGTTCAACCGCCTGAGCCGCTTTGCTCCATACATGGTCAAATCAGAAGTCACCAGGGCCAGGCGTTTCCTTCAGGGGTTAGATTTTGAGTTGCAACAGCTGATTGCATCGTTGGATCTACAGACTTTCGCACAGGTACTCAACGCGGCGAGAGTTCAGGAGCAATTGATTAACAAGTTCAGGAGACCCCCAGTCGTTCCAGCATGTACCCACGCGCCTTCTCGAGGAGCCATACCGGTTCACAGAGTAGGGACGACGCAAATGAAGCGCGCGTTTGTACCACAGCATCACCCCCAGAGACAGGGCGTAACTTGCGGCTATTGCGGTAGAGGAGGACATACTCAGAAGGACTGTCGCCGTGCCAAGGGACAGTGCTTGATTTGCGGTTCCAGTCAACATAGGATTAACAGTTGTCCTGAGCGAGCAAAAATACAGGGAGGTTCTGGACCGTCACAGCAGAGGCCGCAGGAACAAAGACAACCATTTACAGGTCGCGGTCAGGGACGGGCTTTCACCTTGACCGCAGAGCAGGCAAAAGCGTCAGGAGATGTGGTTACAGGTACTCTGCTCGTACATTCCTTGCCAGCTAGAGTACTATTTGATTCAGGAGCATCGCATTGTTTCTTGTCTGAGCATTTCACAAATACACACTCAATACCACATGAACTACTAATCAAGGGATGGGAAATTCATACGGGTAATGGCATTATTATGTCTAGTCGAGAATGTAGATTATGCCCGGTTGTAGTGTGTGGTAGGGAATTCTATGCGAATTTCCTCCTAATTGGGACAGGCAGTTACGACGCAATTCTTGGGATGGATTGGATGAGCACTTTCCACGCAGTTATCGACTGTCGTGCAAAGAAGGTGATCTTCCGCATCCCTAATCACCCGGAGTTCATTTTCGAGGGCGGAAGCGAATCTTTGGAGCCAGCTAAGTTTAGAGCAAAACCTAAGGAGCTGACAGCTATGGAGATTGATGGGAGCCCAGCCCCAGAAATTGTTCAGGACTTTCTAGACGTATTTCCTGAAGATCTACCAGGTCTACCACCTCCCCGAATTTTGGAGTTCTCAATCGATTTGATTCCAGGTACAGCCCCAGTATCCAGAGCCCCCTACAGGATTGCACCAGTGGAGTTGGCGGAATTGAAGAAACAGGTTGAAGAATTATTGGAGAAGGGATTTATTCGGCCAAGCGCTTCACCGTGGGGTGCACCAGTTCTATTAGTAAAGAAGAAGGATGGATCGCTGCGAATGTGTATAGATTATCGGGAACTGAACAAGGTCACCATAAAGAACAAGTATCCTATACCGCGCATCGACGACCTATTCGATCAGCTAAGTGGAGCCAAGGTTTTCTCGAAGTTGGATCTCCGTTCTGGGTATCATCAAATCAGAGTAGCAGCCGAGGATGTATGCAAGACGGCTTTTAGGAGCCGATACGGACATTACGAGTTCCTTGTGATGCCATTCGGTGTTACCAACGCCCCAGCAATATTCATGGACTTGATGAACAGGGTGTTCGCAAAATACTTGGACACGTTCGTCGTTGTGTTTATCGACGACATACTTGTCTACTCGAAGACCTGGGAAGAGCATGCTGAGCATTTGCGCACAGTTCTACAAATTCTTCGGGAAGAGAAGCTGTATGCGAAGCTGAGCAAGTGTGAATTCTGGCTCGATAAAGTTCAGTTTTTGGGACATATTGTTTCGGGCGAAGGCATCTCGGTGGACCCGGCAAAGATAGAATCTGTCAGAGATTGGCCAACGCCGAAGTCAGTGGCCGAGATCAGGAGCTTTCTGGGTTTGGCGGGTTATTATCGGAGATTCGTCCAAGATTTCTCAAGAATCGCGGAACCATTGACGCGGCTGACACGGAAGGACGTGCCGTTTACATGGACAGAGGAGTGCACTCAGGCATTCGACACACTAAAGCAGAAACTAACCACGGCGCCTATTCTTACTGTACCAGATAATTCAGGTGGTTTGGTGATACACAGTGATGCCTTAGGAAAGGGTTTAGGCTGTGTTTTGATGCAGCACGGCCGTGTGGTTGCTTACGCCTCTCGACAACTGAGAAACCACGAGAAGAACTACCCCACGCATGACTTGGAGTTAGCCGCGGTAGTCTTTGCGTTGAAGATTTGGAGGCACTATCTATTGGGTGAGAAAGTGGAGGTTTACACGGATCATAAAAGTCTGAAGTATGTTTTCACTCAGAAGGAACTGAACATGAGGCAGCGCCGATGGCTAGAGCTAATGGCAGACTATGACTTGGACCTTCAGTATCACCCGGGGAAGGTCAATGTTGTACCAGATGCACTCAGTCGCAAACCAGCGGTCATGATGTTGACCGATCAGAGGAGTATTATTGAGGATTTTCAGAGACTTGAACTTGAGGTCGTTACGCCGAACGCACTCAGTCAATTTTGGCAACTACAGGTGCAATCTTCCCTAGTGGATCGTATCAAGATTGCACAAGCGGATGACCCCCGATTGCAAAAGTTCAGAGAGCAAGTGGAAGCTGGATTGAGAACGGATTTGATTATACATGAAGATGGCTCTCTGAGATTCGGTAGCAGACTCTGCGTACCTAAAGGAGATGTTCGAGAAGAAATTTTGGCTGAAGCACACAGTTCAGCTTATTCTGTGCATCCAGGAGGTACAAAAATGTATCAGGACCTAAAGCAACACTTTTGGTGGAACGGAATGAAGCGGGAAATTGCGAGGTTCGTATCCAGATGCTTGGTATGTCAGCAGGTGAAGGCGGAACATCAGAGGACAGCAGGATTGTTACAACCATTGCCAATACCTGAATGGAAGTGGGAGCACATTACTATGGATTTTGTGACGGCCTTACCACGGAGCCCTAGAGGCAATAACGCTATTTGGGTTATCGTCGATCGCCTCACAAAAGCTGCACACTTTCTACCTTTCCGAGTGGGACAGTCGACAGAATCACTGGCAGAAAGATATATGCAGGAGATTGTGCGACTTCACGGTGTTCCAGTCAGCATTGTGTCAGACCGGGACACGAGATTTTTGTCGCACTTTTGGAAGAGCCTACAGGAGAGTTTGGGAACCCGCCTTAAATTCAGCACAGCTTATCACCCACAGACGGATGGACAATCCGAGCGTACAATTCAGACGCTCGAGGATATGTTGAGAGCCTGTATGTTGGACTTTCAGGGTTCCTGGGAGGACCATCTGCATCTAGTCGAGTTCTCTTATAACAATAGTTATCAGGCTAGTATTCAGATGGCTCCTTTTGAAGCACTATATGGGCGGAAGTGTCGATCCCCAGTATGTTGGGATGATGTGGGAGAACGAAAATTACTGGGCCCCGAACTCATTGTTCAGACAGTTGACAAGGTCCAAATGATCAGGCAGCGTATTAAGACAGCTCAGGATCGACAAAAGAGTTGGGCAGATACCAGCAGAAGGGCACTTGAGTTCGAAGTCGGAGATCATGTATTCTTGAAGATTTCCCCTACTCGTGGAGTTATCAGGTTCGGAAGTCGGGGAAAGCTTAGTCCCCGTTTTATCGGACCTTTCGAGGTGCTAGAGCGAGTAGGAGAGGTGGCCTATCGACTCGCCTTGCCTCCATCGCTAGCTGGTGTGCACAATACCTTCCACGTGTCACAGTTGCGACGCTATGTCCGGGATGAGAGCCATGTCCTGGACCATTCGGAACTAGTTTTGGGAACCGATCTGTCATACGAGGAGCAGCCTACTACCATCCTCGACCGCAGAGAGAAAGTGCTGAAGAATAAAGTCATTCCGTTAGTCCGAGTGTCTTGGGGCGGTCGTTCCCCAGGAGAATCCACCTGGGAGCGGGAGGAAGATATCCGTGATCGTTATCCACATCTCTTTGTTTAGTACATTGTATTCTTGCATCCTTGTTAAATTTCGAGGACGAAATTTTTGTTAGGGGGGTATGATGTAAATCCCCGTCTCCATTCTAATAAAAGTTTCCTATTCTCTGATTTCCAGTAGGTTCTTTTCTTTTCCTTCATATTCTGAATTGGTTGTTTAAGCCCAATATTTATTTTTTCCAAATCCTAAAAGTTAAAACCCAAGATTTAAAACTAAAGCAAATAAAACCAATTTAATTTAACCCAAATTTTCTTTTAACCACTAAATTCCCCCAAACCCTTTTATCAATATCCATCAGCCCATTTGGTTTTTAAATAATCCCTTTTATATATATAACCCTCAGCCCAATCTAATTCCCTCAGCCCACTTCGAATTTTTGGTTATTATTTTGTTTTTAAAACCAGCCCGTTTCCACCTTTCAGCCCACGAAGTTTCAATGGGAATTGTTTTTTTTTTCCGGCCCAATCTCTTCGGCCCGCCTCCATCTGACCCGACCCACACTCCCTGTTCATCTTCCTTCAAATTTATCCCCAACGGCTACCTCCTTTAACTCGCGCGCGACCCGCCTCCTCCGCCGTCGCTCACGCCCACGCCCACGCACCTGTCGTGCGACGTTACCCTTGCACTCATCTCTCTAACCCGTCGCCCTCATCTCTCTCTTACTCACCAACCTCATCACAGAAAAAAAACTCCTCACCTCTCTCGCTACACCCACCGAGCCCCAACCTCGAACAGCCCACTGCAACCTCCACCTCCGACGACGACGACGACAATCCCTCGGCAACCTTCGATCACTCCTCTTCCACCAACCTTCTCCCTCCACGACTTTACCCTTTCTCCAACCCGAGCCCCTGTCAAATATCCCCTGCACACCCAACCCAAATTGCAGCGAGCTCGGCCACCCTACCCCCTCGACGCCGGCGAACTCCCCACCACATCGCCGGCCTCCCATCGATCTTCCACCTCCCCTGCATCTTCACCAACAGAACAGTACCCGAGCCACCACTTCTCTTTTCTCTCTCTTCAAAAATCCTGTAACCCAAGTCTCAAACACCACTGCTCTGTACACGCTGCCGGAGCGACGCCGTCGACCGTCGGCAACCCCAACACTTCTCAGGCGAACCAGAGAGCACCCCTTAACGTCCAGGGACTGTGCAACGACTCCGGACAACCCCGACGCGAGATCCGCATCTAGATCCAAGCTCGCGCGAATCGATTCCACGGCGTACAACGCGCGTTCGCGACATTGTTGCTGCCGTGCGACCCCGAGGTGTTCTCCAGGCAAGTATTTACTTGCTTCATGCTATAATAATAGTGTTACCAACATAGATCATGTAGTTTACAAACTTACCGATTTCCTATACGTATCATGACCTAAGTGCTCGATGTTAGTTACCAATGGAAATAATCGTCTAATTTGATGGAAATCGATATTTTATGTTGGCCCTTATAATGATGAATATCTTGTGTGAAATTCGCTGGAAAATACGATTGTTAGTAAGAAAAATCGATACCCCCAAACATTGTTGTTAAAACTAGAATTCTCTCGTAGCTGAAAACGCATAAAAACACCATAAATCATACTCATATTGGAAAGATACGTTCGAGGGCTTAAATCGAAGCCGACTTGACGAACTTTAATCCTATGTAAATTTCTGATCATTTCTGTTATGTAACCATGAAGATAATTGGATTGGAACACGACTCTGGACTGCAGTCCAGAGCGTTTCTGATTAGTGTGTTCTGTCTAAAGTCCTGCGTCCCCGTGTTTCCTGAAATAGTATGATATGGAACTTTACAGTAGTTATAAGATATTTCTGTTAGTGAAAGAAAACAAGTGGTTTCATTCCGATTCATCTCCGTTTGTTATTTTAAACTATATTTAAAAGGGCAGAACGTAAAGCTGTTCAGAACAATTTCTGAAATGACATATTGAGATTAAACTGTGTATAACTTTCAACGTATAGATGCGATTGAGAATCCGTATGTTGCGTTGAATACTTTATCTAAAACCCTAAATTTCATTTAACTGCGACATCGCTAAATTCTGAGCCCAACTGGGTGCAATTCGTGTCGCGAAACAGACGTTCAGTTCTGAAATTGAAATTCCAGCCGCGAGCACTTAAACTGAAACAGTTATATCTTGAAAACCGAAACTCCGATTGAATTGAAACAAATTTTGATGAATTACTGACTGATTTTTCTATACATCTCACTTACATCATTTTTGCTGAATTCTTAACATATTAATTTGTGCAATTTATTTTAGTTCATGACATGCATATTAATTCATAACGTACAGAACTTATTGGTAGCATACAATACATATATCATACCCTGGTCATGTACTCAGTGTTAGTGCGTGTGGACATTGCATTATCGTGCGTGATAGATGTTGGTTTAGGAGTGACGAGTACACCAATGGAAAGTGAATATTCGTGGCAGTGATTGATACAGTGGACAGTGATGAAACCGTGCCATTGGTATACTTGTACACAACTAGATCAATATCATAAATAGTGTAATCTGGGGAAAAAGGGGAAATCAAAGTGGAAAGAGTATCGTATTTAGCGGGACCGTGTTTAGAGGATGATCATTCGAACCGTGATACTTATACGTGTAGGACAGGATCTAGCGATCCGGCTGACAGGGTTATGTCCCGGGCATGTGGGCCGTTGTCTCGGGTATGTACGAGACTCCTGTTAAACATGATCCTCCTTCCACTATGTGATTTCAAACATGACCTAGAGACCGATAGGGACACATAACATATTCTGCATCATATTGTGACATAGTGATTACTTGCATTATTTCTCATACCAGTATTACCTCATTTACCTGTTTCGTCTGATTATAATAATATTATTATTGTGTCGCCCTGACGACCTGAGTATGCATGCTCAGATTCCGCGGGAGGACCAGCACAGGAGACGGATCTATCCTTTGAGTTCACGGAGATATAGTTTGGTGTACCTTCTTCATTTACTGCTTTCCATAAAAGAGATTGTGAGATTGAACTTGGTTAGTTATCGTTCTTATTATCTGTAATCTGTGAACAATGAAATTTTAATGTAATAAATTAGTGATGTGATTCCTTTAATACTGTGCTTATTTACTGATTACCATGTAGTGCTAGAAGCCGAAGTGTGACTACGGCGGGATGATTCCTTGACCGTAGGAGCATGGCTGGCCTAATCATCCCTCGTTTTCCGTATTTTGGGAAGCGGGGCGTGACACCTAACCCTATGATAGCGTCCTTGCATCGTGTTCTCGTCCCGTTCAGTGAAACGGACGTGTTTGGACGGCTACGCGCACGTACGTGCGTCCGCTTTTGGGGGTATGCTTTTTAATTATAAAATCCTTCATTTTAATTTTTGGAACCTGCCAATAAATTTCATATTTCAAATTCAAATATTTGGACTCAACCCGGGCACAATTCTGAAATATTTCGCAATTACACCAAATCCTATTTTCTAATAATTTTAAAACCAGCGAAATTAAAACTCCTTCAACCAGAAAATATTTTCCCCATTTTTAAAAATCTTTTTTAAACTTTGCCTAACCAATCAAACCCCATAATCTTTCACAAAATTTTATCCCCAGCCAATCAAAACATTTCTTAACCCCGGGCCCCACCGTCTCTCTCCCTCTCTCTCCTTTCCCTTTCTCTTTCTCTCTCTGCGACGAGCTCTCTCTCTCTCTCTCTTTCTTCTTTCTCTCTCCTCTCACGAACACTGTTCGCTCCTCGGATCGCGTCACCGCCCTCCCCCCCCCCCGCTATGCTCACCTCCCTCTATATATTTCTTCTTCGCCTTCTGCTCGCGCAAGAAAACCCATTGCACAAACCCTAACCCTAGCCGCCTCTTCTACCTACTTGAACCCGACCTCGTCGCCACCTCCATCGCATCTTCTCCCCACCCTCCTCCTCGCCTTCATCTTCTTTTCTTCTTTCTCCCCCGAGGCTGTGCACCCTGCACAGAAACCGCTGCACCGTGAACCCAACATCTTCGGTCGTCGCCGACGACCTTAGCCTCACACCCACCATCATCACCACCTCATCTCCCTACATCTCCTCGACATCATCCCCTCACCATTACCCCGACACCTAGCCTGCAACCTCAAACCCGAGCCCAAAAACCCTAAACCTAACCCTTACACCAAACCTTGCACCGGCACCCCATCGCCGTCGAACTCACCGCCACGGCTTGCACGCCCCTGCACACATAACCCTGTAAGCAATCCTAGCCTCGGTTCTCTTCTTTTCTTTCCCTTCTTCTCTTTTGTTTCTCTGTGCATCTTGCTATCCCCTTTACTTACTGTTTTTGTGCTTTGCCGGAATCCGACCGTGCCGACGACGTTTTCCGACGACCCAGCAGGTACCTCCGACCCGTGTGACTCCACTGTTCGTCGTTTGGGTTCATTCCGTGAACCGTGCGCGCGTCGCGATTTTTCCCCACCGACGCGTAACGTTCCGTTTTCCGTTTCGCGACCCGTCGAGGCAAGTGAAACTTGCTACATGCTATTCAAACTATTCTTATGCTAATTTACTTATTTTCCTATTAAATCTCTAAATAGAATCGAAAGTATTGGATTTCAAGTTAACCGCATAAAGTTCCGTTACATATTTTCTGATCTCTAAACTTGGAACTTAATTGTCGCATCAAGTTGTTTATACCTAGTAATCACATGTATATGTTAGACTACATGATCACAATTGTTTTATAGCCATGATACCCTTTTCTCTAGTATTAACCTATCGGACATCTGTGTGCATCTTTGACCGGTTTAATTACAATTGCATCTATTGAACAGATTGTACATGTCGTCGCATCCCTAGATTGCTCAATACTTATTAATCTGGTTTTAGCATTCACATCTGTCATACTGTATTCATATAATGCTGACACCATCTCTTAAACACAACTGATAACTGTACAGCTAATTAGTTAAACCTGCATTCATTGCTTAACCTATTACATGTGCTAATCTATTGTGTTGTTGATACCCTTGCTTGATTATTTATAACCATGATTATGCTGGCTGATTATGAGCACCCACATGCTATCTTTATACCCTGACATGACTTGCTACACGCATATTACTTGACCCGACATGGTACCGTACACTACTTGACTTGACCTGATGTACCATGGCTTGACCTGTTACCTGATCTTGTGTCTAATGCCAACAAACCTGACATGTAGTCCTCACGGACCGTTCCTGTTGTCTATCCAGACAAACCTGCTCCTACCTGATTCTGTGTTGGCATTAGTTCTTGAGTACTGAATACCTGACTTAACATACATAACTTGGGGGTATGGGGAAATCAATGATGAAATCTTGACTTGTAACTCGACAGTTGCTTGCTTTTACTGATCAGTTTTAAAGGCTAGGCCCGCCTCGTGACGATGCTGCTGACATCGTTGGTCTGTACTCCTTTCCTGTTAGTGCCTAGCGGCATGTCTCGGTTTCAGCCCGAGAGTCTTAGACCGTGGTCCCGGGCATGCACGGGATACTATTGAGTTGCATCGATGATTCATCAAATTGATTTCAAAGACTTGAGAATAGAAAAACCCAATAGAACAGTTAGTTTGCTCCCCGCACACTACACTTCACTGCCCTGATTTATATTACGGTTACACTTGCTTTATTATTCATTATTATTTGCATTGCTTGTTACCCTGTTTATACTTTATTACTTGATGACATGACGCGCTGACGTCTGGGTTTTGCATGGCCCAGATCTCGTACCTTTGTTGCAGTCCGAGCAGGAGTACTTCAGCCAGCAGGCTGAGCAGTGAGGTTTCAGTAGTAGTTAGTTCTTTTATTTTTCTGCATTTTATTCCTGATGTGAGCCCGTATTATGGGACGTACATTCCAGTTATTTGTATTGGATCTTTTGCTTCCGTATTTTTATTATTCTTGACTCATGTTATCTTGGTTTATGGACATGTATTAGATAGTTATATTTTGTTCTTGATATCTCTATAGCCGTAATGTGACTGTGGATGGATACTTCCTACCCACAGGTAGGATGGTTGGCTATGTCACGTACCCAATTCAGCGTACTCTGGGAAGCGGGGCGTGACAGTATGCGTTTTGAATCAAAAATTAAGAATTACCGCAATCAATAACGGTGTCGCTTGGTAGCTAACCGGTTGAGTATGGGTCGGTCCACAGGGAAATCGTGTTATCTTTTAGAGTTCTTACGAGTTAAAGTCCAAAAGAAATGGTCGTTTTGATTTTTATGAAAAAAAAACTAAGATTGAATTCGATTAAAAACCTTGTTAGGATTAGGATTATGTTAGTTTGGAAAAGAATTCTACTCAATGCTTTCATTGCCCTAATTAAGAACTTAGGTGTTAGGGTAATAATCAACAAAGGGGATTAGCACGACTAGGAAGAAACGTGGTTTCTTCTTTTTGGTGCTTGTCCGTCCTTTCTTAATTCTTAGCCCTAACCTCTTTCTAAATCAACCATGACCGGTCTAACTATGGAATCACCGCTATCTCGTAGGATAGGGTATCGTAGTGAGCGGTGGGTGTTTGATTTACATAGAGTCCTAATTTAAAATATTAAACGGGCAAGAAAGAAGTGAGAGATTTCCATCTCTCAAACATACCCAATCCTAACCCTAACAAGTGAGGAACAACTCACTCATTAAGGATGTTATGATGAAATGCATTTTTTTTAAATAATTTTTAATAACCTAATTAACTTGTAGATAATAAAAGACAGATACTAAAATTGCGGAAATTAAATTGCAGATAAGAAAAATTCAAGGTAAAAAAATCTTGCTTTTATTGACACATTTTTGACGATTACAATGGAATTGAAAATTTAAATCTAGAATTAAAAAGAGGCATGCCTAATTAGGCTTTTAGAGTTTCCTATTTATAGATAGGAGAAACCCTAAGGTTTACATCTGATCCACATCTAAAATTACAAAACTACCCTAAGAAAGCCGGGTCAACGCACCGAGACCACCGACAAATTGCACCGACACGTGCACAGCACGGCCGCGGAACCGCGGCGGAAAGCCATGTTTGGCCGCGGATCCGCGCCATATGGTAGGGTCTTGAGTTCATTTTCTCAGGGCTTTTTCATGTTGCTTTTTCCTTTTGTTTTCTTCACTTGGTTCTTCAGAATTTTTTCAACTTTCTTCCAGATTTCCAACAGTGCAGAATTTGTGGACTTTTACCATAAGCTTAGCTTTGAAGTCTTGTATCTTGTGCTGCCCTTGAACTGTCTTGTGCATGGAACTGTTTACTGATCTTCATTTGTTCCTTGAACTGTTAGGCGGCATCATACAGATTCATCTTTTGTTGGTCGTAGTCTCACTTTTGTAACGTCTTTTCATGAATTTCACTGTATTGTTCTGAGAACCTGTAACCTGCAACTATTTAGCAGACATGGATCAAAAGCACCTATTTATTTATAAAATGATTAAGAATGAGGAATATAATAATGCAAAATTATGATATGAATAAATACCCCCAAACTTATCTTTTGCTCGTCCCGAGCAAAGCCAATTTTATTCTTAACAAAATCCTAACCTCACTTTCGCAGGGAATCGCGATTGCACTGAGCTTGTGCAACAAGCCGTTAAACCTCTAGGTGTCACTAGTAGGAGGAGTGTTGTCTCCTGAGGGTTTTCAGCGGATACTACTCACAAAATCCGATTAATTTGGCGTATTGACTTTCATTCTTCAATTCGGTGTTCTAACAAGAAATTCTATTATCTTTAACTTAGAAATTATCAACCCATATTTTTCACACTTACTTATCATTTAACTTAAGATCGTATATGTTCTGTAAATTTACTTAGCTTTTAGCATCTTTTGAATTTTCCTTCTAAGGTTTCATCTCAATTAGGAATTTTTATCATCTCTACTGAAGATATAAGTCCTATTTTTCATTCCTATCTCTCATCCAAACCCAATCATATACCCCTACGTGTGTGTATGTATCACCCCTACACTTGGAAATTCAATTCAAGCAATCATACTCTTGTCCATTGTCCAAAGTACTTTTAGTTGGTGAATTTAGATGAAATTGCCCACACATCCTTCATGTGACCGTTAATACTTCTTGAGGTACTAACGACCGATTACAAAATGTGTTTGCGTATTAAGGCGTAATTCCTCGTCTTGTAATACCTAAGGCTTTAGCAGTGACTCCCAGACCAGTTGGTCTAAGGCACTAGGTGATAAAACACCCTCGCTATATATTTTTATTTTACGCAACCTTAAGTAATTACAAAACCAGTGTTCATTTTTTTCTATATCTCTTTATTCACACTTATACTTTTATTCAAATTTTTTTTACTAAGGATTTTAGACAAGAGCACTTCAATGTATCCTCTACTATCCCAAGTTTCAAAGTACGTGTATGTGCGAGTTGTAGGGTATATACTTTCAGAATTTAGACTCAAGGTTCGGAATTATATTTCAGACTTACACTTCAATAAAAATTTCAATATTCTTCCCCTATTTTGACTTAGCCCAAAAACTGAACTAAAAATTTGCCTATTTCTAAATAAACTATAAGAACATATATTTTCTACTGTTAAACTTTAAGAAAGATTATTTTTAGGATTTTTAATTTACTAAGTTTAGGATCTAGTTTTTCCTAGCTAGTTAACCGTCTTGTCAAACTTAAGTCAAATATGGCTAAATTGAATTTTTCAATTTTTATAATTTTTCAATTTTTCAATTTTTTATTTGATTTTATTTTTTTTATTATTTTTTTATTTTCATTTTTTTAAAATTTTTATGTTTTTTCTATAAAGATGCAATGCAGAAATAAACATGCAACAGAGAAAAAATATATATATACAAAAATTAAAATATGCAATGAAATGACAACTATTTACAAACCACCTCCTCCCCCAAACTTACCAAAAGCAATGCCCTCACTGCTCATGTCCTCATCATCTCCTTGAACGTGAACGGGAACGTTCCTCTCTCGCCAGCAGCGTAGATACGCCATGCTCAATCTCAGTCATACGGTGTTCCAAGTTGGTTACCATCCCTGTCAATCTGTCAATCCCCCTAACGGCTCTCCTAAGCAAACGTGCATGTTCTGCGGGGGTTAGCTCTTCCTCACTCGCGGTCGAGCTGGAGCTGGGTGTTCTGACGGGTACATGTTCGGCCGGTTCAGTTCGCGACCAAACATCAGTTAGGCGGGTATAGGACGTGGATACGCCCTCAATAAGAAGCCTGATGGGTATACCTCCATGCATGTAAAACTCAAATTCCTCCACAGGGAAGAAATAGCGACACAGTTGTGTCACTAACATAGGACATGGGTAATTTGCAGCCCTTTTGCCAGCACCAATTGAATTAAGTAAAACCGTGCACATGTCAAATCTAGGGTTCCTAGTCATTAAGGTGTGCACAATATGAAGAGATGGGGTGAAAAGAGTTGTGTTATGTGAACTGCCAAAAATGTTATTTTGTGCCCAACAGCACACGGTTAGTACATTGGAGAAAAGGGTTCTAGCCTGTATGCCGTTTCTAGGTTCTCTCGAACAGTCATTACCCATTAAGGGTAAGTAGTCTTAAAATTGAAGGGTTCGTGAACAGGTAATCTAGGAATTAAAGTGACTTCATGGATGAAATCCCTATCAATGATTATCTCCCTATCGCCCCAAAGTAATTTAATAAAGCCATATTGTGATAGGCTACCCTCCTCCATGCACTCGTAAAAACGAGTGACTAGATTTGGAAGACCGTAGGCATTGGGATGATTGTAAATTAAAAAGTTCCACCTCGCCGTGTGATTTTATCAGCAAAATAACTTCCGTAAATTGTGTGTGCAAAGATTTGTGAAAAATCTCGCTCCAATTGCATGGTTGGTGCCATTCAGAGAGTTCACAGATAAAAAAAATATTTTAACAGAGAGGGAGAGATGATGCAAACCTCCTTTGAAAACTTTCAGAGGGTGACGAATCCAGATGGCGGCGGATGCGCGGCACAGTAGAGGGTTTGGCGGCGGATGCGCGGCGCAATGGGGAGATCTTGCTGCAAAAATTTGAGCGGCGGCTAGGGTTTTCAGAGAGATGAAAAATTAGGGTTATGAAAACCGAAGAGGGTCGGATTTTATTTATAGGGGGCAGTGTGTTGGTTATTAGCAAAAAAGTCCTCTTAAAAAGAGGAATTTATTTGTAAATAAAAAATTTATTTTTTATTAAAACTGGAAATTTTCAAAAATACCCAAATTTTTTTTCCATTTTTTTTATTTATATATAATTTCAAGTGATACATACTCTCAAACTTGTTTGAAACAGTGTTTTGGCTAGATAATCAAAATTTAGGGGTAGATGGAGGAAGATCAGACACTGTATATCGGCTCCTGCAAAAACAGGAGCTCCTCCGAAGGGTCCACAGTGAGGAACGGTTTAAGTCTATATCCGTTCACTTTGAATAGTGAACCGTCCTCCGGGTTTTCTAGATCGACCGCACCGTGCGGATAAACGGTGCGTACCAAAAATGACCCTTTCCATCGAGATCGGAGCTTTCCGGGATGGAAATATAACTGAGTGTCGTAAAGTAAAACCTGTTGACCATGTTTGAAAGTCTTGCGCATAAGGTGTTTATCGTGGAACACCTTCATTCGGTTTTTAACAACTACTGCGTTCTCGTAGGCTTCATCCCGCAACTCGTTCAATTCGTTCAACTGCAGCTTTCTATTGCTGCCCGCATCTCCCAGAGATAAATTCAACTCTTTTATTGCCCAAAATGCTCTATGCTCAATTTCAACAGGAAGGTGGCAAGCCTTTTCATAAACAAGCCTATATGGAGACATGCCAAGATCGGTCTTAAAGGCAGTTCGGAATGCCCAAAGGGCATCAATAAGTTTTGACGACCAATTTTTACGGTTTTTGGAAACAGTTTTCTCCAATATCTGTTTAATCTACCGATTAGAAATCTCGGTTTGCCCACAAGTTTGGGGATGATAGGGCGTTGACAACTTGTGAGTAATGGAGTATTTTCGCATTAAGGACTCAAAAGTCCTATTACAAAAGTGAGATCCATTATCACTGATAATCGCGCGAGGATGTCCAAACCGAGAAAAAATGTTTTCCTTGAGAAATCTAACGACAACCTTGTTTTCATTAGTTCGGCTGGGCACAGCCTCGACCCATTTTGAAACATAGTCAACAACGAGTAGAATATACATGTTCCCAAAGGAATTGGGAAATGGTCCCATAAAGTCTATCCCCCAAACATCAAAAATTTCAACAACCAATATTGGTTGGAGCGGCATTTCATTTCTCCTAGATATCCAGCCCAAGTGTTGGCACCGGGAGCACGTCTTGCAGTAATCGTGTGCGTCTTTAAAAAGTTGTGGCCAGTAGAAGCCACACTGCAAGATCTTTTCTGCTGTCTTTTTAGGGCCAAAATGCCCGCCACATGCTTGATCATGGCAAAAAGACAGCACGCTCTTAACCTCGTTGTCGGGGACACACCGACGAATGATTTGGTCGGAACAGTATTTGAAGAGATACGGTTCATCCCAGTAAAAATGTTTTACTTGGGATAGGAATCGGAGTTTGTCCTGATTCGACCAATCATTAGGTATAAGTCCGTTGGCCAAATAATTTACAATATCTACGAACCAAGATTCGCATGACACAGTTAAGAGCTGCTCATCTGGAAAACGTCTTTTATAGGAATTTGAAGCGTTGACGAAGAAGGAAGGCGTGAAAGGTGGTCGGCGACTACGTTTTCGCATCCTTTTGTTATCTTTGATGACAAGATCGAACTCTTGTAGTAGGAGGATCCAACGTATAAGCCGAGATTTAGCATCCTTCTTCGCAAAAAGATGGCGAAGAGCTTAGTGGTCAGTGTAAACGATGACCGGAGAGCCGATTAAGTAAGGCCTAAATTTTTCTAGTGCAAATACAACAGTTAAGAATTCCTTCTCAGTTGTTGTATAATTTAATTGGGCCTCATTCAATGTCCAGCTAGCGTAATAAATTACATGCGGTATCTTATTGATGTGTTGTCTAAGGACAGCACCAATGGAAAAATATGATGCATCGCATATAATTTCAAATGGATGCGTCCAGTCAGGGGATGAAAGAATGGGAGCGGAAGTAAGCGAGTTTTTCAAAGACTCGAACGCCTTCATACAGCTCGAGTCGAAACTAAAAATAGCGTCCTTGGCCAACAAAAGAGTCAAGCGTCTAGCGATCTTGCTAAAATCCTTGATGAACCGTCTATAGAAACCGGCATGGCCAAGGAAGGCTCGAATGTCTCAGACGCATTTGGGAGGAGGAAGATTGGAAATAACTTCAATTTTGGCCTTATCTACCTCGATGCCATTTTGCGAGATAATATGTCCTAAGACAATACCTTCTCATACCATAAAGTGGCATTTCTCCCAATTTAGAGTAAAATTCTTATCCTTACAACGGGTAAGGACTGCGTCTAAATGTAGCAAACACTCATCAAAGGAATCACCGAAAATGGAGAAATCATCCATGAAGATCTCCAAGAATTTTTCAACCATGTCTGAAAAAATTCCCATCATACACCGCTGAAAAGTAGCCGGTGCATTGTACAACCCAAAGGGCATGCGACGGTAAGCAAATGTACCGAACAGACAAGTGAATGTGGTCTTGTCTTGGTCCTTTTCGGCGATGGGAATTTGATTATAGCCAGAGTAGCCATCCAAAAAGCAATTAAATTCATGCCCAGCCAATCGTTCTAGCATTTGGTCAATGAAGGGTAATGGAAAGTGGTCTTTCCGTGTCGCGGCATTGAGTTTTCTGTAATCGATGCATACTCACCACCCAGTTTGGGTGCGGGTAGGTATTAACTCATTCGCCTCATTAGTTATGACTGTTATGGCAGATTTCTTAGGGACAACATGAATGAGGCTAACCCATTGGCTATCGGAGATAGGGTAAATGATACCACTATCAAGACATTTTATGATCTCCTTCTTAACAGCCTCCTTCATGATTGGGTTGAGGCGTCTCTGCGGATCCCCGGCAACGGCGCCATTTGATTGATAGAATTTTCTACGTATGTGTTTTAAATCAAAAATTAAGAATTACCGCAATCAATAACGGTGTTTCTTGGTAGCTAACCGGTTGAGTACGGATCGGTCCACAGGGAAATCGTGTTATCTCTTAGAGTTCTTACGAGTTAAGTCCAAAAGAAATGGTCGTTTTGATTTTTATAAAAAAAACTAAGATTGAATTCGATTAAAAACCTTGCTGGGATTAGGATTAGGTTAGTTTGGAAAAGAATTCTACTCAATGCTTTCATTGCCCTAATTAAGAACTTAGGTGTTAGGGTAATAATCAACAAAGGGGATTAGCACGACTAGGAAAAAACGTGGTTTCTTTCTTTTGGTGCTTGTCCGTCCTTTCTTAATTTTTAGCCCTAACCTCTATCTAAATCTACCACGACCGGTCTAACTAGGGAATCACCGCTATCTCATAGGATAGGGTGCCGTAGTGAGCGGTGGGTGTTTGATTTACATAGAGTCCTAATTTAAAATATTAAACGGGCAAGAAAGGAGTGAGAGATTTCCATCTCTCAAACATACCCAATCCTAACCCTAACAAGTGAGGAACTACTCACTCATTAGGGATGTTTTGATGAAATGCATTTTTTAATAATTTTTAATAACCTAATTAACTTGCAGATAATAAAAGACAGATACTAAAATTGCGGAAATTAAATTGCAGATCAGAAAAATTCAAGATAAAAAAATCTTACTTTTATTGACACCTCTTTGACGATTACAATGGAATTGAAAATTTAAATCTAGAATTAAAAAGAGGCATGCCTAATTAGGCTTTTAGGGTTTCCTATTTATAGATAGGAGAAACCCTAGGGTTTACATCTGATCCACATCTAAAATTACAAAACTACCCTAAGAAATCCGGGTCAACGCACCGACACCACCGACAAATTGCACCGACACGTACACAGCACGGCCGCGGAACCGCGGCGGAAAGCCATGTTTGGCCGCGGATCCGCGGCCATATGGTAGAGTCTTGAGTTCATTTTCTCAGGGCTTTTTCATGTTTCTTTTTCCTTCTGTTTTCTTCACTTGGTTCTTCAGAATCTTTTCTACTTTTTTCCAGATTTCCAACAGTGCAGAATTTGTGGACTTTTACCGTAAGTTTCGCTTTGAAGTCTTGTATCTTGTGCTGCCCTTGAACTATCTTGTGCATGGAACTGTTTACTGATCTTCATTTGTTCCTTGAACTGTTAGGCGGCATCATACGGATTCATCTTTTGTTGGTCGTAGTCTCACTTTTGTAATGTCTTTTCATGAATTTCACTGTATTGTTCTGAGAACCTGTAACCTGCAACTATTTAGCAGACATGGATCAAAAGCGCCTATTTATTTGTAAAATGATTAAGAATGAGGAATATAATAATACATAATTATGATATGAACATGCGCGCTTGATGCTTACGCATCTAGGAAATGAAGCTTGTGCTTCTAAAAGGATGCACCCAATTTGGATGGGAATAGAACTCTTCTAATATAATGCTCCTCATAAGAGGGTAAATTTATAACTCATGATAGATACCCAATCATCCATGTCACCTTGGAAGTTAGAATCGGTAGCTGTCTCCTGTTGGAGGCCGTCATTACCATACACCAAGAATATCCTTATATGTTCTTCATTGCTATCCTATATTTCTCCAGGATTGGACTGATATCTGCTTATTATATCAAGTGCACAAGCTTCATCTGGTCTTGGTACATAACATCGCATGAGTGACCTCACTTTCGAAACATGTGAAATGTTATTTATGCGAGTCCCTCTCCATATCAGTTTGGAAGACATCTTTTTAGAAAGGATGACTTCATGCTTTGCGGGTATACTACCGCGTTAGGAGTTTTCATTCTAAATTGCATTAGAACGGTGTCATAATACCCGGATTGGAACAATCCCTAAATCCTTCTAGATCTATCTCTATAGATATAGACACTAAAATTAATGATATGTTACCCAAATCCTATATGGAAAAACATCTGTGACAACCATAGTTTATCCGAATCGTAGTATAGAAACATCTTTGCCTATTAGGAAGGTGTCATCCACATAAGACATGAGGAATGTGATATTTCTCCCTACATAATCTCCCAATCGGGATAAATTGTAATACTCAGCGAGTCAATAATAAAAGGCCGCATTCGGCTAACCATCACCATCTCATCCAGTACAGAATCTCATCACATGGGATGACAATAAAATATTCCATTGAATCAAATTATAAATTCATTTAGACCGAAAACAATTTAATGCGTTAAATAATAGTTAGTACAGACATTTAGTCTACGTATGCAAACACACAGTTCAAATAGTACAGACATTTAGTCATGTACACGCACATGACATTGATTATACTATAATATGTAAAGTATGGTAAGTTCTACACGTGACATGGAAATTACTAGTAATTTGTACGTGTTAGTATGTTAGTCTGTGTCTATACGTGTCATGACAGTTACTAATGATGTGTACGCGTAGCATGTGAGTCTGTATTGGTGCCACATGGTAATCATTAGTAATTGTGCAGGTGTCCTAGCAATTGTGTTTACAAAAGTATAGCGAAGGAAAGGAAATATGGCATTGGTAAACTGAGCATATGAGACATGAATTATAATCAATAAAGAAATGTTCAATATAATTTAGATGTCGGGGGTGCTATACGCCATCCACCCGATTTCCTAGTTGTAGATGCTAAATCTACTCAACGACTGTGGCACTAGCTAGTCGAATCTTACGACTGCTGCGCCTCTCCTCATCGCTTCAGGATCACCCGCACTCGATCTTATAACCAATAATAATCATAAATATGTAAGAAAATCCTATCAATATCGATATAAACCCAAGCAAACAAAACATGGTGCAAAACTCAAGTTAATCAGGCAAACAAAAGACGTCTGAAGATCAAAGGCTCAAACGTCTGAAGAAGACGTCTCGTCGAGTCAGAGAAGCGGGACGTCTGAAGCTCAAACACCAGACGTCTGGGAATTTCGTGTTTAGGACCTCGTGGGTTGTGAAATAATTTGTCGCGGCTTCAAATTAACTCGATGAAATATTCCATCGAGTTGGTTTGATTGCATATGTTGATATGTGTTGGTAAACGTCGCATAATTGATGTGCGATCAATTAGACGAGATTTCACATTTTGTTTGCTATGTTGGTGTGTTTAGATTGGTTCGGATTGTCGCGATGAGTAGCCCCCATAAACCCCTCATTCGCTCTCTTGTTTTTGCATATTATTAGTAAATGACATGATCTTGAGTTAGGAATTTGTGCTATATTTTGTAAAAAATTTGTTTGATATTTCCGCCGGGTCCGCAAATGTTGGACCCTGGCGCAGATTCCCAACAGTATTTACTATTTCCATGTTTTAATTAGAAGTGCATGCCATGTATACTTGCACTATTATTCATGCTTACTACCATGCTTCCCGTTTAATTCATATTCATTTATTAATATACCTTTGGGAGACTTACATTGGCTTCATCTCTCTGATGGACATTTCTGTTTGATTGAAATGTTCGTTAAATTTAGAGGTAGAGCAAGATACGTAGGGAGAGCATGACCTTTATTTGAAAGACTTGAAGCACTTTTCGGGCTAAGCCGACCTTTAGCTTTTTTACAAAGTTCATTATTTATTTATTGCCTTTTCTTATTTGTTAAAATAATTGCCTTATTGTTTCAAGGCTATTCTCTGGATGTAACCTTTGAATTGAAGAAACTCTTGGGATGTAAAAAATGCAATGTTGGATTACACTATTTTTGAATTCATTGTTCTTGTGATATTATAGTTTGTTGGACGCTTAACATGTCTATATAGGGAAGGTGTACTCGGTATAGACGCGTCGCGGGTCTCGTCTTGACTCCGTCCCGTATTTTGGGAAGCGGGTCATGACAGATTCATAAGCCAAGGTTAAGTGAAAAAAATAAATCGAGGGGAGAGAAGTCGAGTTAATTGGGAAGCGAGATTTAAAATAGGAAAAAAGATCAATTCTCAAATAAAGTCGAAGGTAATTGAAGAGGAATTAGGTCGCCGCGTAAGCCGCGTTCTTATCTTATAAAATTTGTGACACAGTGATGTTATCTTTGGTTGGAAATTTTGGAGGGGAGTAAAAAGTAACAATTTATTAAATATTGAGAGAGTTTTTAGTAATTAGACCATTTAGTGAAAAACTTCTAAATATCATTATTCAACCTTAAAAATGTCACCATGATCCCCTTAATAAATAATATTTTCGTCCAAACAATAAAGGCACTTCCCTTAAAAAAAATTGCCATGTTTTGCTGATCTGCAACGTGGGCACACTTGGACTGTTCAGTCCTCTCTTGCCTTGTACTGCAAAACTAATATTTTCGGACAACATTTAGTTCAGAGGGCTACAAAATACTTTAAAAATTCATGGTGTTATTTCAAAAATCCTGAGAGGTCGGTGGCGCTATTATTCAATTAGCATAATGACCATTCTTTAAATACAACTCGAAGACTTCCCTCTCGCTCAAATATTTTGCTCAAAATACTTTGCAATGACTTCTTGTAGATACTCGTATTTTATTTAAATGAACGCGACTATTAGTTACACTTGAAAGATATATAGAAAGTAAATAAAAGATATCGCACGAAAATCAATTTTTCAATTGCTGTTTGCTGTTTGAGATAAACATTTGATCTACCGACTCATCTTGAAGTATCTAAGGAAACCAAATCACTCCAGATAAACCAATTTTCTCGGATTCTACCACAGATTTTCAACGAAAAGCAAAGATTCTACCACAGTTATTAAATTCAACTGACCCCTTATTATCATCCTCCCCCCTCTACAAACCAAAATTTACAACATTACAAATTCCACCCCAAAACAACAAAAGACAAAAACCCAAAACCCCTTCATCTCCCTTTCTCTCTCACGCCCCCTCCCCCTCTCTGTCTCTCTCTCGTTCTTCTTCTCGAAAGACCCAAACCCAAAACCCTTCTCTCTCTATTTTCTTCCCAAAATGCCCCTCCCCCGCAGAGCCCTCCACCAGCCTTTCTTTCCATCGTACGTCTCCTCTCCCCCAACCCAGTCCCAGCCCCCTCAGCCTTCCTTCCCAAAATACCCCTCCTCTTCTACCTCCTCCTCCTCCACCGCGGACTCTCCCCCATTCTTCCCAAAATACCCCTCCCCTCCTCCCCCTCGCCCTTCCCCTTCCCTCCCAACTTTCCCAGCGAACATCTCCTCTTTGATAACCCCTTCCCGTAATGCCCCCGCCTCCTCCAAACTTATTCCCATAATAGCCCTCCCCATCCTAGCCCTAATCCTGCTCTCCCTCATCGCCGCCTTCTTCCTCCTCCGCCGCAAGCAGCGGAGCTCCGGTAAGGGCGTACAACCCGGATCCGACACCAGCCGCCTGGTCCCACTTCAAGCCACGTCATCGTCCACGTCGGCGCCGGCGAGCTCCGAGTTTTTATACATAGGAACCCTAGTCAGCTCTCGGAGCCCCACGGCGCCTCCTCCGGTCGATCTCGGCCCCGCCTCCGCTGACTCGCCGGAGCTCCGCCCGCTCCCTCCCCTCTCGCGCCAGAGTCGTCGGAGCTGCAGCTCGGACGAGGAGTTCTTCTCGCCCAAGGGCATGGGGTCCCCTGGCGGGTTCAAGCCGCCGCCGCCTCCTCCGCCGCCTCCGGCGGAGGCTGCGGCGGCTCGTCGGCCGACCCCGCCGGTGCTGGAGCCGCCGAGGAGAAAGCTGAAGGCTTTGCATTGGGATAAGGTGCGGGCGAGCTCGGAGAGAGCGATGGTGTGGGATCAGTTGAATTCCAGCTCGTTTCAGTTAAGGGTTTTGAATTTTTTTTGGCGCTTTGTGATGCAATGCTGAAAATGTTTAAAATTTTAATGAATTTTCTTGTGATTATTTTTTTTTGATTATTGCAGTTTTAATGAGGAGATGATGGAGAGTTTGTTTGGTTGCGATTCGAGTAATTTGAGGAAGAAGGTGGCAATGAGCACAATGCATGAGGATGAGTACAAGGTGCTCGATCCGAAAAAGTCTCAAAACATTGCGATCTTGATGAGGGCTCTCAATGTGACCAAGGAGGAAGTTTGCGAAGCTCTTTTGGAAGGTAAAAACATTTTATTTTTTATTTTTGCTTTCACGATTCTAATGTAATTCGGCCGTTTAGGGCTGTTAAACTTTCAAGTGGAGGTACAGGTTATGCAATCTCCAAACGTCACTTACCATAACTCGAAAGCCAAACAGGACCTTACGTGTTAGTACAAATGGTTTGGTGGGCTAACCATTGTCCTTATCTTTGACATGATGATTTATTTGATTCAATGGTGATTGTTGTAGATATTAGACCGAATTGGAGTTTTTGACTCTTTCGCCTTCTTTTGAATGAGAAGGATGCAGTCCTTATCCACAAATCTTTCACCTTCACCCTTTTGCTAGACTCCAGCTTAATATTATAGCTTGAGTCTGATCATTTAATTGTGGAAACTTAAACTTCATAGATCGTATATTGGGTTTTTTAAAGGGTGTTATGTCTATACTCTCTTACCTATAATTTCAGTTCTCAGCACTGGCTTGGAGGTGTTGCAACAGGTTGGCAAAAAGTCAGAATTTTTTGGTTTTCTGTTTGTGGTTTTGCTTCTTGTTGAAGTCGCTCCATGAAAATCTTGCAACTGGCTTTATCACAACAATGTCTAACGATCGAGATGAATACACTTTGATGATAAAATATACACGAATATAGATGGATATTACTTAATGCATGTTGACATGCCCTCATGTCAGCTGTTTTACATGGCTAAGAGCATCTGCATGCCGAGAGTTAGGATTAACATTCCAGTAATTTCACATTGATCGAGCTAGCCCAAGACATATAATGTATTATCTATGGATGGTTTGAAACTTGTGTGCATATCCTATAACTAAAACATATACAAAAGCATGTTCTAGATGTAGTTGCACATGCGGAACCCTTATGGATCTTAAAGATCCCTTTTGACGAATATCAAATAGAACAAAATCAAAATCAAATAACACAAGAAAGCTATTCAGGGAAAAGGGGAGAATATCTTTATTGGAACTTTTAGAGAAAAAAGAAAAACCTTACAAGAGTTAAAAGACCTCTCCTTATAGATATCCAACGAGATCTCCTTCTCTCTCAAGTTCTCTTTAAATGGAGCCGTCGCCGCCTCCCTTTGGGTCCCTTATGGAGCCGTCGTCGCCTCCCTCAACCTTATGATCAAGATCTATCAAAAGCTTATAAACTTCAACCCTTGTTTCCTATTTATACTAAATTACAAATCTGGTATAAAAATAAGATTCACTTGATTACGAAACTGCCACACAGAAACTAAAAATTCGAGATAAACTCGAAATCTGAACTGCACCAACAGACTTCTTGAGCTGGCTCAGACAATGCCGAGTTCTCTGTCTCTACGAGACGACTCAATCCTATGATGAGACGGCTCACAACTTTTTATTAGACGGATCATCCCTTTGTCAAGACGGCTCAAGAGTTTCCTGGAAATCTTTCTCCTCTTGGTGTATGAGATGGCTCATGACTAGCATGAGCCGGCTCAATCTTATGCAATCTCGATATACAAGACATCTTCACAACAATCTCCATCTTTGCTTGTATATCCTTATAGCCACATTGAAAATTTGTTGCCATCGTCAAGTATCCTTCAGGGTTTCCTTAGTTCTCCCCGTTTCCTCTCAAGCACAGCTCCAAAACTTAAAACTGCGAACTGTCATAATTTTTGCTCAAAACTGCGGAACTGATTGCGACCCTCTTATCGAGGTCGCGAGTTTTCCTCACATTTGAATACCTGAAAAGAAGTCAAAGCTGACTTGAACTTCTCTGTAGGAATAACTTTCATCAGCACATCTGCCGGAATTATCTTAGTATCGATTTGATCAAATCGAACTTTTTGGCCCACTATCTTATCTTGTGAACCGCATGTTGATGTGTTTAGTTCGACTGTGGTATACCTGATTCCTCGCCAGGTGATGACGTTTTGACTGTCACAGAACAAAGGAACCGATTCCTTATCAAATCCGAACTCACCAACTAAATTCTTTAACCACAAGGCTTCTTTCGATACTTTCATTGCTGCCATATATTCTACCTCCGTTGTTGATAGCGCAACAGTATCCTGAAGTGTCGATTTCCAATTGATCGGAGATTTTGCAACTGTATATATATAGCCTGTAGTAGATCTTCTCTTGTATAAGGCACCAGCGTAATCAACACTTACGTTTCCTTGCAACTGCCTCGATTTATTTTTTGACTTGTGAAAATATAAACTGAGATCTTTACTTCCTTTTAGATACCGAAGTATCACTTTATAGCTTCCCAATGGAACTTTTCTGGATTTGACATGTACCGACTAATTAGACTTACTATATATGATATATTTGAACGTATGCATACCATAGCGTACATTAGTGATCCACCGCGCTTGCATATGATACTCGAGATATCTTTTCCTTCTATGATTTTAGACACTCCTTAGAGAATAACTTGAAATGACCGGCGATAAGGGTACTTACCTGACTTGAGTCTTTCATGCTGAATCTCTCCTGCACCTTCTCAATATATTTTCTTTGGGATATCCATAGCTTTCGAGCCATCTTGTCTCGAAAAATCTCCATCCCAAGAATTTTCTTTTTTTACCTAAATCCTTCATGTCAAATTCTGCACTCAATGATGTTTTGAGCGCCTTTATATTTGCCATGTTCTTAGCAGCAATTAACATGTCATCGACATATAGGAGTAGATATATCGATGAACCATTTTTAAGCCGTTTCGAGTACACGCAACTGTCATACTCACATCGAGAGTAGTTGGTCTTCAGCATAAAAGAATCAAAGCGCTTATATCACTGTCTGGAAGACTGCTTCAACCCATATAGAGACCTCTTGAGTTCACATACATGAACCTCCTTACCGGGCTTCACAAATTCTTCAGGTTGCTTCATGAAGATTGTCTCTTCCAACTCACCATGCAGAAAAGTCGTTTTCACGCCCATTTGCTCCAACTTTAAATCCTGAACCGCTACCAATGCCAACAAAACTCGAATAGATGTATGCTTGACTACAGGCAAGAAAATCTCGTTGTAGTCAATCCCCTCCTTTTGAGCATACCTTTTTGCAACTAATCTTTCCCTGTATTGCTCATTTTCCTTTTTCCTGAATACCCATTTACAACCAATAGCCTTTTTTCCCTTTTGGTAGCTTGATCAGTTTCTATGTGTCGTTCTTTCGAAGTGACTCCATCTCCTCTGTCATTGAAACAACTCGATCTCTATCCTCTTGCCCAATGGCTTCCTGATAAGAGGTAGATCTTCGCTTTCGGTGACTAGAGCAAATGCTATCATATCTTTAAAACCGTACCTGACTGGTGTCTTATGTGTACGTGCTGATCTTCTTAACGCCATTGTCTGTGGATCCTGTTGGGGTTGGTTCTCCTCGTGTCTCTGTATTCCGCCTGTTTATCTCCGCATCAATAACCAGAAATTGTGTTTCAGTGTCCGTATCTTTATGAGCGACGGAAAACTCCACCTCCATCAGATCATTGTCACCTAATGCTCCACTTGCCGTTTTATTGTCTTCAGCCACATCTTTCAACATGGATTCCTCATCGAATATCATATCTCTGCTAGTGAACGCCCATTTGTTTTCTAGATCCCATAAGTATCTTTTGACTCTAAATTTGAATCCTAAGAAAACACACATTTTTGACTTTGAATCCAGCTTGGTCTTATCGTTTTGATTTACGAGTGAGTAAGTAGAGCACCCAAACACTCGTAACGAATCATAACTGACTTGTTCTTCTCTCCATACTTCTTTTGTGATGATCTATGGTTGTAGATGGAGACCCGTTAACCAAATAGCATGCATGACCCACCACCTATGCCCAGAAGTCCTCCGAAAGACCAGATTACAACTGCATATTTCTGGCTCTCTCTAGTAGTGTCATATTTATGCGCTCCACTATTCCATTTTGCTCTGGATGCCTTGAAACTGCCAATTGTCTCTGGATACCCTGTTCTTTACAGCAATATGTAAACTCCTTCGAGATGTATTCACCTTCATTATCTATCCACAAATACTTTACCGATCGTCCCTTTTGCTTCTCTACGTCCGCTTACCATTCCTTAAATCTGGCAAACACATCTGACTTGTGTTTGAAAAAATAGACCCATATCTTCCGTGAGAAGTCATCAATGAAAGTGACACAGTACATGGCACCTCATTTTGATGCAACCGGTAATGTCCCCTATACGTCTGAGTATATATAGTCGAGAAGTTTCGGTCTTATGCACGACTTGCTTGAAACCGATCTTATGTTGCTTCCCCATCGTGCAATATTTGCAGAAATTTAACTTGCGCGTGGTAATACCTTTATGCAACTCCTTTCTGTGCAGTTCGCGAAGACCCCTCTCACTCATGTGGCCAAGACGTATATGCCACAGTTTTGCGGTATCCTCCATCTATTTCTTTGTAGCTACGACTGCATCAATAGTCACTGTGCTGCCGTCCATACGATACAAGTTTTTTAGTCGTTGCCCCTTCATGACCACTAAGGCACTCTTGACAGCCTTTAGCACTCCATCTTCACCAATGAACTTGCATCCTGCCGCATCCAATGCTCTTAAAGAAATTAGATTTTTCTTTAATTCCGAAACGTGTCGCATGTTCACAGGTGTTCGCACCACCCCATCAAATATGCAGATTTTGATGTTTCCTATTCTAATGACCTTGCATGCCGTATTGTTCCCTCATGAGAACACTGTTATCATTAAAATCCTTATAGGTGTCAAACAACTCCTTTTTGGGTCAAATAATAAGAACATCCAAAGTCAAGCAACCAAGCATTATAATTTTCATCCTCCCCGGTATGTGCTGTAAGTACATAACACGGATCTTCTGTTGTTTCGATCGCAGCACTAGCTTAATCCGAACTCTTTGTATTGGCACGTTTATCCCTCTTCTCCAACCACCGTCTGTACTTTTGGTATTGGTTCTTCATATGCCCTGACTGTTTGCAAAAGAAGCATGGTTCGCCCTTTCGTCCGGATGATTTGGATTTCCCTCTTATACTCTTACCTCCGTCTCAAGTCTTCGACCTTTCCTTTTCACCGGCAAACTTCTCTGATGAATTTGATATCTTCATGATCTCATTGTTGAGAAGCGTCACTGTAACGTCCTCCATCTTGAGAGTCTCCTTCCCATAAAGAATTGTTGTCACCAAGTGTTCATAAGAATTTGGAAGCGAAAATAGAACCAAAAGTCCTTCCTTTAACTTTACTTCAAGACATAGATCACTATCTTATTGAAGCTATTTAAGTGATCGTGAATTTGAGTACTCTCGTTCATGCGTAAACCGTAGAGTTGTTTGTTTAGGTAAAACTTGTTAGACAAAGATTTTGTCATATACAAACTCTCTAGCTTCAACTATAAACTTATCGCAGAAGTTTTTGACATGACGTTGCACATCACGTATTCCGCTAGACAGCTCTATTGTGCATTGTGCCTTCTGTCCATGTTTTGCCATGCATCATCTGTTATGTCGGTAGGTTTATTACCGCCAAGAATTTTAAAAAGACATTTTACAAGAAATGCCTTAACCCTTCTCTGCCACATCGAGAAGTTCTCTTTCCCAGTGAATTGCTTCATTTCGAACTTGATACTATTGGCCTTGTTATTCGTCATCTTTAATTCCGAAGCAAAAACATTTCCATCGGATCCTTATGAACCAATTCAATAGAATCACAATCTATAGAAATGGGGAGCGGACACAAGTGCTGTTGCCTATTGTCGACTTAGATCGTAAAACCAAAGAAAGGGCTCTAGTACCAGTTGTAGTTGCACACGCGAAAACCTTATGGATGTTAAAGATCCTTTTTGACGAATAAAAAATAGAACAAAATCAAAGTCAAATAACACAAGAAAGCTATTCGGGGAAAATGGAAGAATATCTTTATTAGAACTTTTAGAGAAAAAGAAAAACCGTACAAGAGTTACAAAAACCCTCTCCTTATAGATTTTCAACGAGATCTTCTCTCTCAAGTTCTTCTTAATGGTCTTCATCTTGATCTCTTATGGAGCCGTTGTCGCCTCCTTTAATCTTATGATCAAGATCTATCAAAACCTTATAAACTTTAATCCTAGTTTCCTATTTATACTAAATTACAAATATGATATAAAATAGGATTCACTTTATCACGAAACTGCCATCCAGAAACAGAAAATCTAAGATAAACTCGAGATCTGAACTGCACCAACAGACTTCTTGAGCCGGTTCAACATCTCCTTGAGCCGGCCCAGACAATGTCGAGTTCTCTGTCTTTACGAGATGGCTCAACCCTATGATGAGACGGCTCATAACTTTCTATGAGACGGCTCATCCCTTTGTCGAGACGGCTCAAGAGTTATCTGAAAATCTTTCTCCTCTGGGTGTATGAGCCGGCGCATGACTAGCATGAGCCGGCTCAATCTTATGCAGTTCGATATACAAGACACCTTCACAACACTAGTTCCATATTTTCATCAACAAGATGTGATGCGCTCTCAAATTTAGTATATTTTCAACATGATATGTTTCCTCCCATAATTTGGTTGCACACTTGATCAATATTATTCGAGTTCTAAGATATTTGTTGATGATATTTATGATAAGCCGCCTCCTATTACTGCCATTACATCAGTTGTGTTTCTTTGTGATCTCAACTAAACATAATTGGTGAACTTGTTCTCTTATGTTTTACTAAGCCTCATTTTATTAGTTGAATGTGTTAACTAGAGCTTTTATCTTCCACATATCATCCATGGCCTCCACCATAAACATGAACGAGAGTTGATCTTGTAACATAAATCAGTAGGCATTAAGTTTGAAAACTCGTTTCTTTAATATTGAATACAGGTAATGCAGATAGCCTGGGCATTGAACTGTTGGAGACGTTGCTCAGAATGGCTCCAAGCAAAGAAGAAGAGATTATATTGAAAGAATACAGGGACGAGTCTCCATACAAGCTTGGGCCTGCAGAAAGGTTTCTAAAGGCAATACTCAATATACCATTTGCATTCAAAAGAGTCGACACATTGCTCTACATCACCAATTTTGAGTCAGAGGTCCATTATCTCATCAAGTCATTTCAAACTCTTGAGGCAAGTTTATTCCCCCCTCACCTCTTTTTTATGTGTATTAAACAAATGAAAAAGACGCCATGCGATTTCAACTCTCACAAAGTGCGCTCCTCATTTTTTTCGATCAAATACAAAATAACTCCCTTGATTGGTGTCTGTTTGTTCCACATGCTAGCTGGCCCCAAACGCTGCACATGCCAAATTGCACAGTGAAGAAGATTTGCATTAGAAGGCGCCAAAAGTTTGTCTTTATGATCCAATTTAACTTTTCCACCCCCTGTTTTATAAGCTAAGATCAATTTCTTTAAGAATACAAATTTGACTCTTGTACTAGACCTCTTTCATCAGTCGAATTATCTGCGGAGTGTGAAGCTCTTGGAAAAAGGGTTACGGACATCCTTAATTACTTATGTCTCGACTAACCTGAAGATCCCCTTCTCAAAACATTCACTCTCGAAACATTCACCTTCACCAAATTTAACCCTTTATTTGATTTTCAATCATCAGCTACATCTCAATAATTTCCTTGTGAAATTTTCCTTTTGTCTCTGGGCTGTTGACCTTTAAAAGATGAGCACTTTTTTAGATTTAGTACTTTGCAAAGGGTTATAAGGGCACTGCACTGTAACACATATTATTAGAGAATTGTTGGGTAATATGTCAAGTTCTGACATGCAAATAGCACAGGTCTTCTTCTGTTAATTATAGGCATTATCATCATTGTTATCGTCGTCACAAGGTATTACTTTCGCCTAATTTTTGCATAGATGCCATGTCCATGGATTTTGACACCACCTCATCTCCGATTAAACATCAATTATTCCCACTTGTAAAATTATTTCAGTCCTTAGATGTATCATATTTTCATGTAGGAATCACGCTCTATAGCCAACACTTTGTTGATGTGAAATTGAGACAATCAACATGTTGATATTAATTGATATAGATTTTTGGAATAATCATGCGGCAAGATTTGCATTATATAGGACACATACGATATTTGGTTATTGCAGGGAATCACCTAGCTCGCTTTTGTCAGTTTGGTAGGATATCAACCTGTGCTTTGCTTCTATTTCAAAAACCATTAACTTTTTAACTTTTTGTCGACATCTTATCTCTAAAATCCCCCTCGATAAAATGTTTATTATGAACTATTAATTAAACAGTAGCATACAAACTTTAAAAATCAGGGCTATGTTGGGAATAACAACAGAAAAATTTAACCATGGTTAAAATAAGGAACATCGTGCAGGTTTTGAAAACAGAGGGCAGTATCCCTGCTATACAGGACTAGTGAGGGGAATTTACTGTAATTTAGCCTAAGGTAGGTTGCTAAAGAATATAACGCCAGTTTCAAATATGGTCTGTTTGGTTTATCATCTCTCAGTTAGCCTGCGAAGAGCTTCGAAGCAGCCGATTATTCCGCAACCTCCTTGACGCGGTGCTTAAAACCGGCAACCGAATGAACCTTGGAACAAACCGTGGCGATGCCCAAGCCTTCAAGCTCGACACTCTCCTCAAGCTGGTTGATGTCAAAGGCACTGATGGCAAAACCACCCTCCTCCATTTCGTCGTCCAAGAAATCTCAAGAGCTGAAGGTTTTCGCGCCTCAACTCCTAAATCACATACTCACTCTCCAAAAAAAGATCTCGAGTACAAAAGGTGTTAAATATTTCCTAAAATTATATTAATAAGGGTAATTTACACTAAAATACGTTTAACTATCATGGGCTTTTTTTTATTATACTACCTTAAAGTTTTTTATAAAAAAGAATACCTTAATTACCATGGTTTAAGGTACTGTGCTGTATTAAAAAATAAAACCTTTATGAAGGGTTTTTTTCCTTCTAAAATTTGTGATAGTCAAGGGTATCTTAGTGTGTTTTGTCATATAGATAACTAATATTGTAGTTTTGTCACATTATGAACTATTTTGCGACATTGTTATATATATCGTGCATTGCTCAACAATCTAACACATGCTTGCTTTCCAAATCTCTGCCGACGTCTCCAACAAAAGGCTTGGTCTCCACGTAGTCTCAGGACTTGGAGTTGAGCTGAGCAATGTGAAGAAAGCAGCCACTATGGATTCTGAAATTTTAAGCAATTATGTCTCGAAACTCGCACTAGGAATTGGAAAAATCAGAGAAGTTGCGAGACTAAACGAAAGCAGTGACCGCTTTCATGAAACTATGATTTCGTTCTTGAGGGTTGCAGAAGCTGAAATCACGAAGCTACAAAGCCAAGAGAACCTCGTGTTAGCTTTAGTAAAGGAGACAACCGAGTATTTTCATGGGGACATGGCTAAAGAAGAAGCTCACCCGTTTCGAATTTTCATGATAGTGAGGGACTTTTTAGTAATTCTTGGTCAAGTATGCAAAGATGTTGTTCGGATTAATGAGCGAAGCGTTGTTGGCTCGGTGCCTGTGAGCTCGGGATTTCTCAGAGTCCATTCGATGCGGCTTGGGAGTTCTGATGATGAGTCGAACTCGTCAATATCATCGCTGTCATCATAGTGATTTTTATGGCAGTTTTTTCCGCTCGTGTGGGTGTTGGGGTGGGGATGCATGTTTTTGGATGGTTGCTTGTACCTTGTAAAAATTGATGGTGCTCAATCTCAAGTTATGTGCTACAAGCTCCAGGCTTGAAAAAAACTCGTGTAAAGTAATTGTAAGAAGATTGAGTTGGTATTTATGACTACATCTGTATCCAGCAGGTATCATCCAATTAAAGCTTACCGCTATGCTGTGTTGTTTCTGTAAAGTTTTGAACCTCCTTTGAAAATTTCTGAAGCTTGATATTGGAGATGAATAGGCTTAATTACCTTTCTTATTCATGCTCAGAGACTTTGCTGAAATTTGTTGATAGAGTTAATTAAATGCACAGAACCTTGCTAGGATCAACCTGTATTACAACTATGCCCCCTCAAGATATTTTTTGTTGGAAGTCAACCCCGTTTTGGGGGATCGGACTCTTACACTGGAGAGGAGATTGATATCAATTGAGCTTAAGCCCGGTTGGTACGGCCCCTTAAGATGCTTATTAGCAAATAGCAATGCCTATTAGCAAATAGCAAATAGCAATGCCTTCGCTTAGAGAAAAACTCAAGTTCTACTATAAGCAATACAAAAATAAGTTGAGTTCTTATACCATGGATTGTTTGGAGAGAAAGGAGAATTACCGCGGGGTTTTAGGTAATAAGTTTGTTGAGGGGTATAAGTGCAATAGCAGTTTAAGTGCCAATAAATAGCTTGAGGAGGTTTAAGTGCCGCACAACGCAACCTTGAAGGGGGGTGTTTTAACCCTTGTTATTAATGCAAGATTATGCACTGCTGCAGTCACCAACAAGTAGAATTGAATATATAGGCAATCTGCATATGCTATTATAAATTCTTAACAATGATATGAGTCACTACTTTTTACCCAAAATAGCTGGTACATATAATCAACCAAATATGCATGACCCAAATTGCTAACCATTGGATGTGATGCATACTCCTACTTTCTTGCCTCAATCAAGTTGTTCTGGTTCTTCAACACACATATGAGGATCAAGATCAAAAGGGAAATACCGATTCCCAAATGTCTTCTTCTGCTGTTGATCCAATCCGACAGATTTCATGTAATGACATCTTCTCGGGATCATATGCAGAGATCACACATTTAAACAAAATAAGAACCACATTTAAAACCCAATGGAAACCAACAATTTGTGGCATGTCTTCCGAATACAGACTTGTTATAATACTATTGTGCTCCAACACCCACTCATTCCCATCTTTCCTCGAAAGGCTCCACACCCCAAGCTGTTGGCCATCGAGGCCAGCGAAACATAACTTACCCCTTAATCTCCCGATGCAAATCTCGTAGGAGAGCATCTTGGTATCCATTGGAAAGTTGGTGAATTCATGATGAACATCTCCTTCCAAGTTTCCAAACCTCATAATTTTGTAACATTTTTCTAAGACACCATTAACTACTGTTTTGCTGTAGTGTGGATATAGATATAACGCACCGTCCCTTAAAGCACAACCGGTTCTCCGAAAAGTGATATGGATCGGAAGTGCACAATTTATTCCTTTTCGCTCCCATGCATGTCCTTGTTTCCGAGTAGTAAACATCAATCGAGCTCTACTTGTGGTTGTTATGTTGCAAACTCGCTGTTTTGTAACATGGAGAGATGGATGGGTCGAAATCCAGCAAAGCGCAGTCAGGACTGCATTTGATCCATGGAATTTCAGTCCACGACCTTGTGAGCGGGTTGCAAACTTAGTACTTGTGTTCCAAATTGCAAAGAAGAAGGCCGTTGCAGCAATCCATGATCAATATTTCGGAAGATGGAGGCAAGAATGATAATGTTGGGTCGAAACTGGTGTGCTTATGTATATTGTTGTCATCTATATACTTGAAGATAGCATCGCCATCGGCATCTCCATTGCTGTTGTCATGGCACATTAGGTTAACAGGTGCAGGAGGTACGGGACGACAACTATCGATATAATAGAAGAAGCCTATTTGTGGGTTCTGGAGGATTTTTGAGGAGAATGTGGTGAGTGATTAATTAGAGAATTCCATGATTTCGATGTCCGCTTGAGGGTGGATCATCTTCGTCGGAGGAAGACCGGCGGCCAAGCTCGATCCAAAGGACCTCAAGAAGCTAAGGGAGATGGTGGAAGACCGAAAGATATGGTTCGTTCGGTATAATACTCTATCACAGTAGTTAGACACCTTTAGATTGCTAGTTTCATGTTTGGATTCGATTCGTTGTTTCCAGCGTCAAGTTTTTTAAACGTCAAAATTTTTGTTCCGCAATCGGCAACGGTAGATGGCCAGGGCACTAAAAACCTCAACATGGTATCAGAGCCACCCGAACATTAGAAACTAGTAGTAGACGATGCATTAGTTTCAAAACCGAAAAACTCCGATTTCAATACCCACTCTCTGTTCTGAATTTTTTTTTGATTTCTGAATTTTTTTAAAACAAGTGCTGAGATTTAGTTTAGACATGAGTATGACACAGAATGAAAACGAAGCAATTCCATACAGACTGGCCAGCCACATCCTTGAAAAAACCGGCCTCACCTTTTCACTATTCATTTTAGGGCCTCGTTTTCATCCAATGACCGGGGTTTTGTAAAATGGTGTTTTTGGTCTTGTTTGTTTTCCCCAGATTTCACTTAGTGTTGTCTTTACTTTGGGGGGAACTTGGAAAGTTTCAAAAATTGAAATTTTGCATCGTTGATATCTGTGATGTGGTGTATGTGTTTTTCAAATGTCGTCTATTTGCTATATGTCGTTTAGACGGGGTTGCACATACTTACTTATACTGCTGTGATGTTGATATCTGTGATGGCTGTGTTCGGATTATCGTGTGGGATAGACTCTTGTGCAATGGTAGTTATACAGTTTAGATTCATTTGTATATTCGTTATTGCGGGGCAAGCGTCCGACATGTGGACTGTCGTTTCAGCCAGATTGTATATTCTTTTATTGGGGTATGACCGAGTTGAGGTTGATGTCACCGTTGTATATAGGTTTTTCTTTTCTGTACTAGGATTACCCCGTGGTGGAGTGTTCGAGTAGCCGGGTTCTAGAGGGCAACGGGCTCGCATCTCAAAGCGTTGAGACGGGGGGGCTTTACTTTAGAATTGACGGGCTATCCGCCACACTCGTAGGGGGTATAGGATGGCCCACGGAGGGACGCTCAAGTTACCGGATCCCGTGAAGTGCCGGGTGACCCATTTACTTTGTTGATTGGGGTTTCCTTACTTCTGGGATTGGTGGGTAACTTGCCGCGCTCGTAGGGGTCCAGGTTTTTCATTGCACATGCTATCCGCACGACTGGGGAACATCGGGTTTCATTTGCGGCTCAAAGGAAACCCGGGGCTGCTAGATTATCCGTTATTCTGTATTGCTTATCGCTTTTCTGTGATGTTGCTTATATCATGCCTAGGACGAATGTTATATATATATTTATGTATATACTAGTAGATGTTGGATATGTTTTGCATCCGCACTAGTCCAGCCCCCGCTCTGTCGTTAGTTAAGTAACCTAACGGTGCATGACGGGGCCCCGTGGCGAATGCGGATGACATATATGTACATTGTATTTTTGTTCTTTTTGGTGTGATATAGACTGCATTATGATCGCCATCACAACTCTAGTAGTCAAGCAAAGATTCTACAGGCTTTACCAATATGTAATCAAGATACGTAATATAAAATAGAACATATACACATGTTGAGATAAAGACAAACCAGATAATATACTATTATATCGAGTAAAATTATCATGTACATATATATCCCAAACATCCACATGTAATATAAATCCTGTACTATACAGTAATGGGCTGTAGGGCATATACATCCAACAATATCAGCAGCAGACCGTCCGGTACTATAATACTCGGGTCAAACACCGAGCATTTAAATCAGGAGACTTAGTCCTCCGATGCAATGAATCCGAGGACCAAGGGAAGCTGCACAAATTCTCCCCAAAATGGGACGGCCCCTTCCTCGTGATCGAGGTATTGCCCGGAGGGGCGTACCAGCTCCAAGATTCTTTGGGACGTAATCTTCCGCGGCCATACAATGCAGAAAATCTTAAATTTTATTGTTAAACTTGTATTCTCTTTAATAATAAAGATTCTTGCATATCTGCAATCTAGACTGGTTTTCTCATTTCTATGCATCCTGCCCGTCGCGTCCATTCACAGCGGGTAGATTCCTGCCCGATCTAAGCTGTGGATCTGAAGCCCTCTCATGAGCCGATAGGCTGATTCCAACCCAGCTCGGAGGCAAGGGAAATATCCCAGACCAGCCCTTTACTCAAGTAAATAAAGTTCGGGCATACCTATAGGTAGCCGACTTAAGTCTCGCTCCACTCATCTTACCTCGTCTCCGTGGGAGGGGATGGGATCTTGGGCCACATAAACTTAAAAAGTTTATCCTGGATTCTCTAAGTGTCTCTCCGCCCGCAGTACTTCATCTCTGAGGTAGCTCCGACCTAATGTTCGCTCGACTCACATTATCTCGTCTCCGGGGTGAAGAGGGGGCACCGGTCTATCTACAATTGGAAAACATAAATGAAAATTTTCATTTCAATTCCGAGCAAAAAGAAATTCATTGATAAGAGGTATTCTTGGCTCCTCAACTGTACAAAAGTGCCCCCGGGCTTACAACAGAAGACACTGTTCTGTCACTTAACAATTACAACAAAGGAGGAAGAGGAGCATGAACACATTGGTCGTAGTACTCAAAATAAAGGTCCTGCAGGATTTCCCAGGAAGCATCCTTTCACTCACTCTGCCTACGTCCATGGACTCGAGCAGTTGGAGTATCGCCAGGGATTCTTACCGTTGCGCATGAAGCTATGATCAATCTTTGTTGGAAAGATCGGCGTAGGAGATCTATCGAACGATCTCGTCTGCTCTTCGGGATCAGGCCCAATTCATGAGTTGTGCGTATCATCTAGCGTTTGTTGAGACAACCCCTAAAAAGGCCAGGGGAGGACCTCCAGATTGCATGGATAGGCACATACAGGAAAGAGGACCGGTATGGAACTAACTGCCCATAATGGTTTTGCAGAAGGCCTATCACGGCCTCATATATGGTATCAGAGCCGTCAAAGTCATAATGATAGATGTCGTTGCGAGAGACGATCTCTCGAATGTTGTACGTATTGCCGGCCATCGGACCTAAAGCACACAAGGCGAACCAACATCAATAAAATGATCAACTACAAAAGTCGGAGGGAGAAAAGGGCAGGTGCCGACCAAAGTTAGAGCGTCGAGCAATCCAAAAACAACTAAAAGCAAATGGGTGAAAGTGCCTGAAGGGAGAATGCGACTCCTCTATTTATAGCCTTAGCATAAATTTTCCTATGGTCGAGATTCTCTTCCACCAAAGGGCGAATTACGGGGCATCACATCCAGCGGATGAGGTGTTGCCACGTGGCTTCTGGTCATTGGCTTCATCCCTTTCATGCGGATCCGAGTAGACTGGACGACTCCATCAGAAGATATGCACGGATTCCAAGATACCTGCCAGACGCTACGTGGCTCCCAGAATTAGGGAAGCATAAATGTCCACGTCACGGCGATCCAACCTTTCTCGCCACACGGTTTACCATGGGTAGCTTCCTTCCCAGCCAATTCACAGTGAATAGATTCCTGCTTGGCCTAAACTGTGAATCTTAAGTCCTCGTGTGAATAGATTCTTGCTCGCCTCCGAGGTATACCCATCCATAGCGAGAATATTCCTGCTCAGTCCGAACTGTAGATCTGAAGCCCTCTCACAAGGCCTCTGGGTAGCTTCCTGTCCAGCCAATTCATAGCGAGTAGATTCCTGCTTGGCCTAAACTGTGAATCCCAAGTTCTCGCATGGATAGACTCCTGCTCGATGCCAAGACACACCCATTCATAGCGAGCAGATTCCTGCTCGGCCTGAACTATGAATCATAAGACCTCCACCTCCCATAAGGCCGACGGGTAGGTTCCTGTCCGGCGAACCCATTCATGGCGAAAAGACTCCTGATAGGCCTAAACAATGGATCAAAACCTCACATGAGACTTGTAGGGTGTTTTTCGTCACCCCATTGAGATGGGAAATACGCGTTGCTTGTCGGACGTATACAGATTCCCCCTGCCTAGAGTAGGCTGGGGTTTATTGATTGTGGGGATCCGAATCTCCGGCCGGGGATCCGAATCTCCGGCCGCCGCAGACTAAGCTGCCGTTAATTACTCCTCGCCTTTGAAGCGAAGGAATCTCCGATTGACGGGTCAAACTAGTTATGCGAACTCAATGTGTAGTGTGCGTATGTGTGTCTTGAAGGGTTTTAGGTATATCGGGGGTCCCGCAGAGTTTACGGGGGTCTCGCTACCCGAATAGCGAGCTGGGGGTTAAGGAGGCTAGTAGCCCCCTTGCGGGATGCGGGGTAGCGCCCCGTTAGAAATTTTTTCTAGCGGGGGACGTGTTTTGAGTATAGAGTGTATGAAAAAAAGAAAGAAGAAAAGATAGAAAATAGTGAGTAACGTCCTAAGGACGTGTGGGTGCCGGGCGCCAGCTCCTCACGCACCAGGCGCCGTGCGCCTCACGCGCCAAGCACGTGGACACTGGACGCCTACGGAAACAAGGGCTTATCCCCGAAATGAGGAGTTGAACTTCCGAAAAGGATTTTTTTTATCTATGGAGTTAAACTCCCAAAAAGGATTTTTATTTATGGAGTAAAATTCCAAAAGATTTTGAATGGAGTTAAACTCCTAAAAGGGTTTTATTTGTGGAGTTAAACTCCAAAAGATTTTAACAAATGGAGTTGAACTCCCAGAAATCTTTGGAGATGATCAAAGGAGACCCCTTTCCTCTCCCCTTTAGCCATGGATCTTCTTTTGAGGCTTGGATCTTCCCGAAGTGGGGTTTTTAGAGATGAGTCTCATTCTTCTTCCTCTCTGTTTGCTGGATCTTGGAGAAAAGGGGTGAGACTTAAAAATCTCCCATTTGGGGGATTTGATGGAAGATCCGAGCTCCCCTTCATGGGTTTTATGGTGAAAAACTATTTATTTTTGGAAAAAGAAGAGTTAAACTCTTGATTTAATTCCAAAAAAAAGAAGAAGCTTTAGAATCTTGAGGAAGAAGGAGGCACAGAACCTTAATTTTTAAGAGAGTGAAAAAGTTGTTCTTTATTTCTTCATCATGTTGTGTTTATAAGCTACACACTTTACATATATGGCTTTAACAAATGGTGCTTGTGCCACCCCATGTTTTATGTGTTTATTTTTTTTGCACATAAGCCACGGGGTTTACAAAATTTTGGCTTTCTGCCTATTTTTTATACATTTATTTCTAAAAAATTGCATTAAACTAATTTATTGCTTCATTCTTGGTATGGAGTCGGCCCCTTCCATGCTTGGTCCTGACTTAGGCTTGGGTCCACTTGGTTTGGGGGTTGATTGACTTTGACTTGGTCGATCGGGGTGTAACTTTGACCCTAACAAGACCAACGGGTAAACTCCTACTCGATATACATTCTTGAAGTAGGCAGACTCCTGTGTAACCCAAGTAAAGAAAGCTCGTCTACAGTCGATAGCCGATCCGATTCTTGTTCCACTCGAATCACCTCATCCCTAGAGGAAGAGGGGATAGTACCGAGCTATATAAAGTTTCAAGAGTTTCCAAGGGACACTGGGCTATTTACATATGGAAAATAAAAATGAAAATTTTCAAGCAAACACATTACAGACGAGCAAGAAGGTCATATACACTACATATGAGCAAAAATACCTCATTAATTTCAAAATTGATGTACAAGATATTGTGAGCTCCTCAGCTTTACAAAATTACCCGGAGGCTTACAGAAGAGAACAAAGTGAAAACAAAGAGAATGGGGCTTCAAGGCTTCTCCTCGGGGATAGCTCGTTCACCAGTCGTCGCCGACCTCCTGAACTTCCTCGGGGACGACCTCCACGGCGAGGAGGAGGAGCAGTCTCCGAGCTTCTTTCTCCGTCCTTGAGTGCTTCCTCGGGAAGAAGATACCATGAGCGGAGCTCCTTGTTGTCGAACTCGGGCTGGACCTCCTTGACGGCATTGAGGGCATTGTGCCACCCAATGGCCGCGGCATCGGCCAGGTTGAGGTAGAACTGGTTGGACGACTTATAGTTCTTTATGGCCTTCTTTGCCATCTCCATAGCGCACATCGCCGCATCCTCGGCCGTCCAAGCCCTCTTCTTTGCCTCATCCCGCTGTCCCTTTATGGCGTCGAACAGACAATTGAGCTCGCCGACTTAGGCCTAGAGAGCCCGGTTGGCCTCGGCAAGCCTTGCGACCTTCAGCTCCTCCGAGACCCTTAACCCCTCAAGGAAGACAACATTTTCCTCGGCTGCCTTCAGCTCGGCGAGGAGTTGCTCCTGCGTGCCGAAGCCTCCTTCGCTCTCTTAATCGCTGGGGCGATTTCCTCACCCTCCATGGCGGCCAAAAGGGCGCAGTGCTGGAGGACATGCGGAAGGAAACAAAAAGCATCAATCGGGAACATAACCGAGGAAAAATAAGTTAAGAAAAAAAGATTTCAACTACAATTTTACCAACATGGACGACCTCTTGAGCAATAGCCGCAGCCTGGGCCTGCACAGTTCCCCTCGGGATCTTGGCTCCCATGCACTTTTCCGCTTCCATCAAGAGGTTGTCGGCGAAGGATAGCCCGAACGGAACCTCGTAGTGAAGCCCGCTCTCACGGGCTTATTCCCCGGCCGACTCCCGTCGAGGAGACGGCTTCTTTTGCCTCTTGGCCTAAAGCTCGGCGGAGGAGGGCGCCCCCAACCTTGACCAGGGAGCCAAATCCCGGTGTTGCGACCTCCTACTCCCCCCAGACTCCTCAGGGACGGGGACCGGGGAAGTTTTCCTCTTGGGGGTCGGCACCTGAATGCTTTCGCTTGGCGCATACCTGGACGAGCTCACGCTACCACCTTTCTTGGCCTATACCTTGGCAACCAGGGCGTCCATAACCTTCGACTGATCCATGGGCTCTGCAAAGAAAAATGAGGAATAATCAGAAACACAAAACAACAGTAACGTTAAGTATGGATTGGACGGCTAATCTAGACTCACCCAGGTATCGCGCAAGGCTAAACCCCGCCTAGCTCAAGACCTGCTCAGAAAATAGTACATTGGTTCTCTGGAGCGGCTCCCGCTGAGAGACAACCCCCGCTTCCAGGGTGTTCAACACCTGAGCCTTTGGATAATCCGATCGGTACCATTCTGTTAGCACTGGCCAGTTCTCTCCGTCGGGAAGACCGACGAAAAAGAACTTCTCTTCCACTCATGGATGGAAGAAGGGACGGCTAACACTCCTGACCTAGTCCCCTACCCCTAAGCTTCCTAAACGAGAAGTACACCCAGCTCAGCTCATCTTTGCGAGTCCCGGGATGATTTTTATAACAGAGGAAGGAACGGAGGAGTCCGAGGTCAAAAGGGATCTTGTAATACCCAGTCTTTTTGAATACCAATATCCGTATTTTTGTCACTCTCAAAATTTATTTATTTTATAATTATTATTTGTATTATTCTAAAAACCCAAATCCTAATCTAATCTCACATCTTTTAATTTTCCCTAACCCTCATTCCCTTCCTATTTTATTATCCCCTTTCTTTTTCATTTTTAGCCCAGAGCCGGCCTACTCCTCTAATCCTTTTCTCATTCACTTAAAATCCCAAGCCCGGCCGCTTTTCTTTTTCCCTATTATTTTATCCCTTGGCCCGAGCCCATTTTCCCTTCCCAGCCCATTAAAATAACAATTTAAATTAAATCCTACTCCCAAGCCAGCCCAGTCCCTTCAGCCCGCTTCACCCAACCCGACCCGCAGCTGTCTGAACCCAACCCTAAGCCCAAGTCCGTATTTTAATCCCACTCTTTTCTTTCTAATTTTTTTTGAGCCCAAGCCCAACAAGCCCAATGATCCTTCACTTATTTTACCCAGCAGATACCTTCTTAAATTTCAAAAAAATCAAAATAAATTCCTCCAAATCTCATCATGAATTCTCCCATAATATCCTTATTAATACCAAATTAAACTTCTATAATATTTCCTTTAAATCCCTCAATTAGTTCCCATTATTTTCCTTTAAAAAAATTCCAATTCCATTATTAATTTCTTCCCATTCTTCTCTCATTCCCGTTACACACTCTCTCTCTCTCTTCTTTAATTTTATTTAATTAAAACCCATGTTTTCTCTCTCTCTCTCTCTTTCCCCCACGTTTCTCTCTCTCCCCTCCCTCTCACACGCCTCTCTCTCTCCTCTCGTAATTCTTTCTCTCTCTCCCCCCCCACCACGTTCTCTCTCCCTCTCTCTTCCATTTTTCATTTCCCGCTCCTCTCTCGAACCCGCGCCCACGCCAGCGTGTCGCGCTCACCGCCGTCCCCTCACCGTCGCTCGCCTCCACCTCGCCGCCTCCACCTTCGTCCTCAGCCCTCATCGCATCCATCACCTCGCCTGCACCCGAGCCGACCTCCCTCCTCACCATTGTTTCAACCACCGCCGGCGCCTTCTCTTCTCACCCTCAACTCGAGACCCCATCATCCAGCACTACACCCTCTACCACCTCCAACTCCGACAACCACTGCCCGAGCTCCCCTCCACTGCGCGCCAGCCACCACCTCCACCATCGGTGCTCACCAGCCGTCACCCTCGCCATTGTGACCTCCCCGCTTCCAGCTGTGGGCCCCCACGTCCTCCACCCGACCCCTGAGCTCCCCATCACATCCAACTCGAGCTACTTCCCTTGCCGGCCCAACCTCCAAGCTTCGGCTACCCATCGCTGATCACCTCCGTTCATCGGCAGTGACCACCAGCGGGACCTCCACGTTGTTGAGCCTCTCCTCTGCTCATCGCAATTGAGCTCCGTCACCATTGCACCTCCTCCATTAAAACAACACTCGAACCTCAACCTTCACCCTCCTCCTCGCCAAACCGTCTCCGTTGCCTCCGCCGTGTTCGATGTCGTCCAAGTCATCGTCATCGCTGTCCAAGTTACCGTCGAAGTCCAAGTCACCGTCGCTGTGATCATCGCCGACGCCGCAACCGTCGCCATCACTGAGCTTGAGGCCAAGCCCCTTAAGCCCAAGCCGAGCCCACACCGCATCTGCCGAGCTCGCTGTTGCCGTTACTCCAGTCACCTAAGCCGCCGTCGCCACTGTTATTGCTGTAGTCATCGTCGCAGTCACCGTCATCATCACTGCGGCACCATCGACACATCGTCACAGGCAAGTTTAATTACTTGCTTACATGCTAAAATATAAAACATATATATTGATATATCGTCCGATAATATCTCGTGATTATTAATAGACCGTATTAATTTAAGTAATTTGGATTTGGGTATTAATCGAGTCAAATATCTCATCTAGTGAAAATTTTGATGTAAAACAATGTTATTTCACACATGAAATGACATTTTCGACAATCGACTCAAAATCTGGAAATCCCATACATGATATCCCGTAAAATTCATAATAAATCATATTTAAATCGTATCGTGATGTGCTAAGGCTCGTTATAAAGATGACTGTATAATCTATAAATCTATGGAAATATTTACTGAATTTTAATGTGTTATGATAATGAAAACTGGGGAGAATTATGACTCTGCACTACTACAAATAAGGGTTGCCCCTACGGATTTATCCGTAGGGGCAAACCACTGCCCCTACGGATATCTGCGTAGGGGCAAAAAAATAGTCTGTGGGTACAAACGCCGTAGGTGCAAGTTGAAGCCCTGAACTTGCCCCTACGGGCAAAATCTTGCCCCTACGGAGTTCTGTGTAGGGCCAGTTGCACCTACGGAGTAGGCAGTAGGGTAAAAAAAGTTATTTTATTTACGGTTTTTTTAAATATATTAACTGTACCTACGGAGATAGCCGTAGGTCAAAGTACTATCCCCTACGGATATCTGCGCAGGTACTTATCCATAGGGGCAAAATATCATGAATCCTGATATTTTTCCCCTACGGATAACCCCGTAGGGGCCTTTGTTTGCCCCTACGGATATGTCCGTAAGGGCACTCCCAACCCCCTGGTACTGAGATCAGGGGGGAAATATCAGTTACTGCTGATATTGTGCCCCTACGGTTTAAGCCGTAGGGGCAACATGTGTACCTACGGATTAATCCGTAGGTACACATTATCTATATTTTTTTTATAAAAAAGGGCTGCCTGATTTTTTCCCGCCCTGTGCACAATAATATATATATCAATAAAATATAAAATTAATCATCACACAACATATATCGCAGTATTCATAATCACATCTCACGCATATAATATACAAAAGAAACCCAAAAACTGAATATGATATAAATATAAACTAATATCAATATCAATATCATTTCAAAATGTAGTACAATATGTATGATATAAATAAATACATGTTTTCAAAAAATATGAATCAAAAAGCTACCCTAGCTCGGTCCAGCTCCACCTCTGATAAACGATAGAATCAAGCGCGCCTGCTCCTCGGTCAATAAACCATGCAATTCGGCGCGTGCGGGAGTCTGAGCGGCCTGTGGAGCTGGCGATGTGGTCTGCGCAGCCTCCGTCGAGGTAGTCGCTTGCGGAGCCGCGGCTGCGGGAGTCTGAGCGGGCGGTGGAGCTATAGGAGCTGTCTGCGGAACCGCAGCCGATGTAGTGGCTTAAGGAGCCGCAGCCGAAGGAGATGCATGTGGAGGCTCGGCCGATGTACCCTGTCGCGTCTGGACCTAACGTGTGTAAGAAGCATGTAAGAACTGTGTATTATTCGAATTCGTATCATTATCAAGTTATTTCGAAACCCCATTTGGATATCTAGTTTGGAAAACCGTTGTTTATTTTAATTACATATGTATGTATGATTAATCAAACCTAAGTCTAAAACCAAATAAGCTCAAGCTACATACTAATTATGGATATGTTGATATCTATAATATGACATGATATTTTATTATAAAGTAGTATACATACCAGCATCTCCTTCAACTCCTGAACGGTGGCCCTCAAGCTCTCCAGTTCCTGATGGACACGTCGCTCACTGGAGACGGAGGAAGTAACCGCCGGGGTGGAGTCCAACCTCATATGGGCCCTGCTAGGGCCCAGTCCCCGGCCTCTCTCCCAACCTCCGTGCTGCCTTCCGTGTGCGGTGTCCAAAACTGGGGTCAGCAGCCTCGGATCGCTCTGTCCGGTAAAATCGATCCCCGAGGCCTCGGCCTGCTCAACCACCCGCTCCTACACTCACATTAAGCAGTAAAGTATAAGTATAAAATTTAAACTTGAACCTTCCAAAACTAAAATTTCAAATATGGGTAGAATAAATATTAACACTTACGCAATACTCCTGGGTAGCGACGTCGGGATATCAAAGCTCGCCCGTGGCGGGATCTGTCGAGGTGCCGTGGACGGCAAGATATGCGGACAGCACGCTCGGTGTACCACCTGACGCCACGGTCCGAGCTGTCTGCAATATTAGAAAATAACTCTTAATATTAGAAATATTAGAAAATAACTCTTAATATTGCAGAATATCACAAAGGTCGGTCTATTGTAATTTACCGATAACTCCATGGCTCGAGTAATATTCCTCGAGCTACCTGTGTAAGTAGGGCGGCCCCTCTTCCCCGACTTCCTGTTCTCTGTATTCTGAGCGGCCTGTTTCTGCACAACGCATTAACATTTAGTTTTCTAATTAAGGAACACAAAAAAATAAATTATATCATAAACAATGAATTACATTTAAAATACATACCTGTTTGCGTTGGGAGTCGAAATATTCGCACAATAGAGGCCATGTCGTTACGTCGACTCTCGCAAACGCCGGAATAGATAGGAGGGCCGCTCTCTCTGCCTCGGGGGCGCCATCCACAGGGAGTAGCAGTCGGCCTTCAGCTCATTCCTGTTGTATCGGACCTTGGCCTGCATGTTCTTCATCAGGCCATTGTACAGAGCATGAAGGTCGAGCACCCTCCCCGGGTGATCAGGGTCGGCTACAGGCTGAAAATCGTAATCCAACTGAAAATACAAAAAAAAAACATTGTTATTAGATTGCAAGTGTTAATAATAAATATATTGGATAGATCAAATGAAAATATATATTAATACGTGCCCGAGCCTGATCAAAGAAGAGGGCGAATGAGCGTTGGTGCTGCTTGCCCCACTCAACGTGAAGTGGATAGTTCTTCACGAGCCGGCTCTCGTCCCCCATATACCGGCCGAACCTCTCGGCATGAGGACCGGTATAGCGATAGTCAAGGGTAAAAAAGAGAGGGAATGCTGCCTCCCCCTAGCTCTGTCAGGCCTCAGCCTATGGGACTGATTCGGGCCTCGAGTTCCCCCTGGGGATGGGGAGGCCCTGCGTCTGCACGAAATATCAAGACAATCAATATTAAGACAAAGTTGTATTAAGAAATCAAGGTTAAACGAAAATTGAAGTGTGATATATACCTCCGGTGACTATCGCACGAGCCTGGGCCCGGGCAGCAGCACGAGCGGGACGATAGTTCCTCCGGTGAGGAACAACCGGGGTCCCGGATGCAGACGCATCCCCTCCAACTAGAAAATAAACATTGACGCTAAATTTCCATGAAGTTCATATTTATTCTATAGAGCATATGTAAAATGAATAAATATTTTATATTTATTCATACTAACCTGCAGACGATGCGGAGGGTATGGAAGCGGCAGGAGTGGCCCCTGCGGAAGATGTGGATGCACCACCTATAATTAGACAATTTAAAAATAGATTATATAAGTAATTGCAAAAAGAATGTGTAGATCAATAATATAACGTTCTAAATCAATATGCATGCACTATAGGATATATAAATATACCCGCAGGTGCGGTGGTGTCACCACCTACAGCCAGACAATAATAAAAAATGCTAAGTAAGAGCAAAAGGAATGTGTGTATTTATGATATAGCATTCTAAATCAATATACATGCACTATATGATATATAAACATACCTGGAGGAGCGGGAGTGGCCTCTGTCCCAGATGTGGACGCATCACCAACAACTAGACAATCAAACATTGACAATATAAGTAATTTTGACATAAACATGCATGAATATCTGTAAAATTACATTCAAAATGGATATGCGTGCAGTATACCTGGATGTGTGGCAAAATCCACACGGAAGGAGGCATCCGAAGGGGTCTCCGATCTGGGTGCAAGACCGGCCCTCTGAAGCTCCCTACGGAGCTTTCCCGGCGGCAGAACCGCTCTGCCTCTACCGCGGCTGGAGCTCCTGCCGTCCCTCGCTGCTCCCGACATCGTCATCAAATCTAGATAAACGGTTCGTGGACGCATTAGACAATCATTAAAAGTATTGACTATATATGTATAGAGCGTAAAATGTGAAGTAATAATATAACATTACTGATAACCTTTTTCGTTTCATGGGCGCATTATACATATCTACTTGGATTTCATCGTCGATGTCATTTCTAACCCACGTAACTTCATGATCGGTCGAAGACAACCCGTCCTTCGAAACAGACGGTCGGAGCACTTTAAGCCTTCTCTCTTTTTCGTCCTCATCGCTGTCCTCGAATTCTGGGACATCGTAGACATCTCTGGGTTTCCATCGGCATACAACACTCCATCCCAGATACTTCAAACACTGTGAGTAGTATACTTGGAACGCTTGGTTCGGAAAGATAAACGGATCTTCCTGACCGTAAAATCGATGTGTGTTCACACTGGTCAATCCATATTCATCTTTCCAAGTCCCAAGATTGCTTCTCCACCTGTCCGTATCGGTTCACGTATCGTACCAAGTACACTGGAATATATAAAAGGGTTCTGATCGTTCAGGATAGTGGATGCCGAGTATACAATTTAAGTACCCATAATAAATCACACCGTCCGATCCTACCGTCGCAATCCCACTATTCTGAGTGGTTCTAGATGTTTCTATGTCCTTAACTTCGAATTTGTATCCAAGGACACCAAATCCTTTGTAATATGCAAGCTCCATACTAGGAAATTGAGCTAAACATCTTGAATCACTCTCAAATAATGCAGACAAGTTCGGATCGTGGATCTAACAAAACAAATTTTACGACAAATACATAACGATACATAACAATTAATCCAAAAAAACTTACTCTCTAATTTGTTCAAGACATGTGCAATTAAGCAAGATAAACCGAATCCTGTTGATAAATATAGTGTCTACTCTCTTATACTCGGCTTTACCATATGGCCCGTCTTGAATTCTTCGTGGTCGGTTAAGCCTTATCTCAATGTTCTCGTCCAGATAGCGGGAACAAAATGTGGTTGCTTCATCAAGAAGATAACCTTGCATGATAGAACCCTCTGGTCGATTTTTATTGCGTATATACTTCTTAAGAGTGTAGAGGTACCTAATGAAAATATGTTGAATAAATAAATACGGGCATACAGGACAACAATAAATTTATAAATTGCGCGAAACGAAAAATTACACGTACCTCTCGACGGGATACATCCATCGATATTGTACCGGTCCGGCTAACTTCGCCTCAGTTGCAAGATGAACCGTCAAGTGTATTATGATATCGAAGAATGACGGTGGGAAAATACGCTCAAACTTGCAAAGTATCAACGCAATAGAATTTTCTAGTTTATCCAGCGTCACAACCTCCAGTGTTTTAGCACACAACTCCCTGAAAAAACAACATAGGTCGTTGATTACTAGACCAACCGAGTCGGGGAGAGAAGTCCTGAGGGCTAATGGAAGAAGGTGTTCCACGATAACATGGTGATCATGACTTTTCAGCCCATCGATCTTGCCCTTCACAATTTTTATTTTCTTGCTGAATGATCCTGAGAAACATGTGGGGACTTTCAAATCATGCAACACCTGCACGAATCTTTTCTTCTCCGGTTGTGACATATGATAAGCGGCATTGGGAAGTACAAACTTACCCGGTTTACCCGCTACCGGTCTAGGATGCAATTCACTTCTTATTCCCCACTCTTGTAGATCCATCCGAGCATTCATGCTGTCTTTCGATTTCCCGTCTTTACAAAGAAGCAAGTTAAGTATGTGCTCTGATACCCCCTTCTCTATATGCATGACGTCCAGACAATGACGCACTGAATTTGTAGACCAATACGGAAACTCGAAGAAAATGCTTAACTTGTTCCAATATGGTGGTTTGACCTGTTTCGTCGGATCCATCCCGAAGGTCACATTATTGTAACCATCCCATTTAGCAGTCACGTCCTCTCCGGACAATGGGGATGGAGGTCCAAGAAGCTCCTGATGACCATCAAAGTGAACCGTGTCTAACCTATAGGGGTGGTCTGGAGGCAGGAAACGTCGATGGCCGCAATAACAAACCTTCCTGCTAAAATTCAAGAATTTCGATGTTGTGTGTTCATGGCAATGAGGACATGCTTTGTGACCATGTACGGACCAACCTGATAGCATTCCATACGCAGGAAAGTCATTAATTGTCCACATTAAAGCCGCACGCAGTATGAAGGTTGTATTTATGTTTGCATCATATGTCTCTACACCATCAATGAACAAAGATTTCAACTCCTCGATCAGAGGTCGGAGATAGACGTCGATATTGTTCGCCGGTGAGTTTGGTCCGTCGATAAGAAGAGACATCATAAAGTATGATTGGTCCATAGCCAACCAAGGTGACAGATTATAAATTATCATTACAACGGGCCATGTGCTGTGACTTCCAGCCATATAGTTGAATGGGCAGAAGCCATCAGTAGCCAGTCCGAGCCGGACATTGCGAGGATCGCTACTGAATATTGCGTGCCTCCTATCGAAATCCTTCCATGCCGGTGAATCTCTTGGATGACTCATTTTTCCATCTTCACTTGGAGGAGCACGGTGATGCCAAATCATTGCCTCGGCTGTTTTCTTGCACCTGAATAGCATCTGTAGCCTCTGTGTTATGGGAAAGTATCGTGCTATCCTCACAGGTATATCAGGCTTCTTATCAGAATCTTTCGGCTTATTCCTGGCCTCTCCGCATGTTGGACACTCTTTCAAATCTGAATTCTCTTTCCGGTACAACACGCAATTTTTAGGACATGCTTGAATCTTCTCGCACTTTAGACCCAAATCAGACATCATCTTCTGGGCTCCGTACCAGCTGTCGGGCACGTTATTTCCCTGGGGCATAGAATCTTTCAAGAATGAAAGAAGCATTGTGAATGACTTGTTGCTCCATCCATTTATGCACTTAATCTGGAAAAGTTGGACGAACCATGAGAGCGTGGAATACTTCGCATTCTCATAAATTGGTTTTCTAGCATCATTCATGAAATTTTCATATTTATCCGCACGCGGTCCTTGACCGGAAGGAATGTCATCTTCGGTACGAATAGATTCACCTAGGGCAGCCTCTACCATATCCTCCATTTCTTCTGATGGAAATAAATTACCGTCTTCTCCTTCTGCCGCATTACCGAATTCTTCTTCTTCTCCTGCCGCATTATCGTGTTCTTCTTCTTCTTCTGCCGCAGTACTGCATTCTTCTCCTTCCCCGTAATATTTCCAAGTTGTATAAAGTCTAGTAAACCCATGTTTTACAATATGAAGCTCTGCCAATTCTACCTTCTTCCAGTACTTATTGCCACATCTATCGCACGGACAGAGAATCTTCTCTATTATGATCTTATTATGTGCGCGTGCAAATTCAATGAAAGCAGCAACTCCTGCGACAAACTTAGGTTGCATACGTTGTTGCTAATCCACATACATCCAGTCCTTAACTCTGACATACTCATGGGCCATGTTAGACTGTATAACATATAAATTGTAGGTTATGGTGACTATATTGAGAAATATAAGAACGGGATAGTTACTGACAAAGGAGAAAATCCGTGTATATGCTTTGTGTGTGCGTTTTTCGTTGAAAAGAATAAATTATCGAACGTATGTTAACCGATAGACGGGGACTAAGTGGCGCTTTTAGTTTCATATATGAGTATCGATGAGAATATGAAGGTTTCATATTATCATATATTGGTTTTAACTTGAACATCTCGAATCACTCTCTAATTATGTGTTTGTTGTGTATTCTTGTTGTATGTGTGTGTTCCGGCTGTCGGGGGTAGGCTTCTATCCCATTAAGAATGTATAGAGAGAACACCCATCACTTGTGCTTTCAACCATTTCGAGTAAATTTCGGCAGCACCTCCCCGCTGTTCTCCGAGTACACTGTAATAGAATAGATAATCATTTCAAAGCTGTGAAACAACGTTGAAATGAACATCTAATCTATCTTTGTACACGGAGAACCAGCGGAAAGGTACCGACGAAATATCTCGAAACGGATGAAAACACAAGTGAATGAAGACGTTTGCTTTATACATTCTTAACTTGTCCACACGGGACAAATCTATGGGTTACCATACGATTGAATTTTCTCGTCGCGTAGATTATACGACGGTTGTTAGTATCGAGCTATATTGTCCGATATTTAACAACTTTCGTATAGTTCTATGTCACGACGAGCATCGCACGTATGTTAACCGATGGACGGGGACTAAGTGGCGCTTTTAGTTTCATATATGAGTATCGATGAGAATATGAAGGTTTCATATTATCATATATTGGTTTTAACTTGAACATCTCGAATCACTCTCTAATTATGCGTTTGTTGTCTATTCTTGTTGTATGTGTGTATTCCGGCTGTCGGGGGTAGGCTTCTATCCCATTAAGAATGTATAGAGCGAACACCCATCACTTGTGCTTTCAACCGTTTCGAGTAAATTTCGGCAGCACCTCCCCGCTGTTCTCCGAGTACACTGTAATAGAATAGATAATCATTTCAAAGCTGTGAAACAATGTTGAAATGAACATCTAATCTATCTTTGTACATGGAGAACAAGCGGAAAGGTACCGACGAAATATCTCGAAACGGATGAAAACACAAGTGAATGAAGGTGTTTGCTTTATACATTCTTAACTTGTCCACACGGGACAAATCTATCGGTTACCATACGATTGAATTTTCTCGTCGCGTAGACTATACGACGGTTGTTAGTATCGAGCTATATCGTCCGATATTTAACAACTTTCGTATAGTTCTATGTCACGACGAGTATCGCACGTATGTTAACCGATAGACGGGGACTAAGTGACGCTTTTAGTTTCATATATGAGTATCGATGAGAATATGAAGGTTTCATATTATTATCGAGTATCATATATTGGTTTTAACTTGAACATCTCGAATCACTCTCTAATGATGCGTTTGTTGTGCATTCGTGTTGTATGTGTAACATGATTTTAAACCATTGAGATCAAGATTGATAGAACTGATCATCATACATTGCAATGGCATTCATCTACCAAAAACTATTATTGCAATATCATTCATCTATAACAATCAACAATTAAAACTACAAATGTAGGATACTGATATCATAAAGCGTTATACGCAACATATGAATTCACATGACTGAAACATGCATCAAAAAACATGTTCATCCAAAAGAAAGGCCACTGTCAACAAATATAGACAAAGGATTATTATATTAACTATGAAACATATTAGAAAAAGGATAGAAGTTCAAGATGTTAATAACACGATGATAATCAAAGCAGTTGCGTACAGATGCTAAAACCGAATATGTGACACGATATTCTTGTAAAGATAGACATGTATTAAAAGAGGAGACGCCCAAGTAAAATCCATAACTAAATCCCTATTTTGCCCTTCCTTTTCTTCAAATCAGAAATGTGTCTTTTTTTTGCAATTATATAAAGCTAAAACAAAGAAGGTCCTACAATTCTAAGCATTTCCAATTACAACGACCCATCCTCAAAATCCAGAATCTTATGAGCATCTTATGCAATTAGCAAACATATTCAACCGAAAACACCCTCAAAATTTCCACCAGACTACAAATCATTTGCATACTCAAACCCCAACCAGATCAAATTAAGGGACTACTCAGACCCACAGTTTAAATCAATCAAAAATATCCAAAATCAGACACGGGGTCTTTGGATACCTACCAAATGCCAGGTCCCATGACTCCAAAAACAAAACCCCAACATGCCCAACGGCTAAAAGTTCCACAAAACAGTCTCCGTTTCCAAGAAAATTTGAGAATGACAAATAAAATTATTAATTAAACTGGGCTTTACCCACATTATTAGTCCAGTTTCCAACACCTTCTCAAACTAGACACATTTTCCTCTTATGATCATCATCAACATTTCAATTAACGAGCTTAATGCTAATTAGAATGGAAATTAACTTAGACCCTGAAATCCAAAACCCCAACCCCAACCCCAACCCTAACCCTAACCCCAACCCCAACCCCAACAGCATCCCCCTACCGAACCCTAACCCCAACCGCAGCCCCAGCCCCAGCCCCAGCCCCAACCCTAACGCTAACCGCAGCCCGAGCCCGAGCCCCAACCCCAACCACAGCCCTAGCCCCAGCCCCAGCCCCAGCCCTAACCCTAGCCCTAGAACCAGCCCCAGCCCGCAGCCCCAGCCCCACCCCTAATCAAAAATTTGAGTAATTGAAGATTTCCTTACCTGTGCAGAGGCGACGACGAGAACCCCGATGAGCCGGCGCTGGCGACGACGAAAGCAGGTGGTGGCTACGACGAAAACAGGCGGTGGCTACGACGAATCGGCAGCGCTGGCGACGACGAGAACGACGATCGATCGGCGGGAACGAGGGTTTGGGAATTTTTTCTTCACGCGAGAATTAGGAATAATGAGCGTAGGGATCGATCTGAGCTTTTAACTTAAATCCCTATTTAGCTGCCCCTACGGATAAGTCCGTAGGTTCTTGGTTTGCGGCTCCGTAGGGGCAAACAACAATTTAAGATTTAATAATTTTTATATAAATATGTAAGGACCGTAGGGGCAACCGTTTGGCCCTACGGACTAATCCGTAGGGCCAAAATAAATCTACCCCTAAGGATTTCAATATCCGTAGGGGCAACCCCCTATTTTAGTAGTGCTGGACTACAGTCCAGAGCAGTAATTCCAGTTCACCCTTGTTTTGAAATCACCGTATAACATTGCTCAAATGCGAAAATGTGCGGAACCCTATATCTTTACGTAGAAAACTGAGTTAGCTTTCTTACCCCACTAGTTTCACTGGATTCCTTAACTGTATGATATTTTTAACATATTTTATAACGACGATGTGTTCTGCTGAATTCTGCATTGGCAGATTTTACACATTGAACTTAACATGACCATAACTCCATGTTGAAATAGAATATTACTGATCCTCCAATTGCGTTGGAAACATAACTGATAACCCTAAAAATTGTTCAACTATAGTGTCGTCTAAATCTGATCTCAACTGGGATTAAAATGCGTTGTGAAATGGACTTCTGATTCTGAAACCGGAATTCCAGCAGTGAACGCTTAAAATGAAATGGCCATATCTAGTGATCCTGAAACCCGATTGACGTGAAACCATATTAGATGGATAGATAATCACACATACTACTTATCCCCTGTTCATTGTTTCGCTAAATTTTGGCATATATTATTTATGATAAATTATGCAAGTGGTAGAACACTGATATATGACATCTTAATCCTGCCTTCCGTACTGTTTTCTCATCACATCATGTGTATATGTTATCGCAATAGTAGCCTAGTGATCATGTGCATTACCCAGTGTTAGGTATTAGTGGTGATTGTGGCAAGTACGTTAGTGTTCGTGCATGAGTGGATAAGTGAAAGTGACACGTACTTGTACACACTCAGTGAACCCTATTATTCTATTACATTGTCGACGTCTGTGGGACGTGTGTAAGTGTGACTATAAGTGGTATGGGACACTTATGGAAGCTCTCGCATGGGTGTCACAGATAAGGCACCAGACACTGCCATTTATCTTGGGTATTAGTCGGGACGTGCTTGATGGAGATCCTGTCTCCAGTTCTCGCGCAGACTTGTCATGGACCGACCGGTATTTGAGGTTATGGTTGGCGTTTGATGTAGACCATGGGGTGTGGGGTAGTTTGAGTGTGAGTTCAACAGAATCTCAGGAGTCCCATGCCGGCTTATATATATGGAGATATATGGAGATTTACAGGGTACATGATTATTACCGTGAGTTATATTTTGAGCCCGTGGTCCTTTGTCCTTGGGTCCTACCCTTGGGTGGAGGACACTCGCGAGTGGTTGACTCTCACACTTGGACTGACGATAGGCTTAGTGACCTGTACAGTGAGACTTAGAGACTGATAGGGATAATGGCATTGATATGCATTACTTATTGTGCTGACATACCTGGCATACTATTTTACTGCTTTACCGTTCACCTGATCTATTGGACACTTCATTGGTTACTCCATGTTCATATCTGTACCGTCTTGATTTACTGTTATATATCTATTATCACTGTTCGAGTTGCCACTTGCATCTTTATATATATATTGCTATTGTGTCGCTCTGACGACCTGAGTATGCATGCTCGGAGTAAGGAGTGGATCTAGCCTGGACCAGGGCCAGACGTACATCGCGAACATCTTGATCAGCTATCCAGAGCTATACTCTTTTTACCTCCATCAGGTCAGTTCTTTGTATTTGTTTTGTTTCAGATACTGCATTTCTCATTACCTGTGCGTTGTTTACTGATTACCACGTAAAGCTAGAAGCCGAAGTGTGACTACGGCAGGATATTTCCTTGACCGTAGGAGCATGGCTGGCCTTGTCAACCCCTCGTATTTTGTATTTTGGGAAGCGGGGCGTGACATGGTTTTGTTGGTATCAAAGCCAGGTTTTGCTTCGTTTGGGATTGCAGTTCCGTGTAGTGTTTGACAATCTAAGACATCCTTCAGTCTGGATTGTGAAGTTGTTATTCTTGATCTTGATTCACATAGTGTATTTTGGCTATGCATTTTGATCTATCCGCTAGGGTTTGAGTGACTTGGAGTTCTACAGTGATTTCCACTTGTAATAAATTTCATCACATCTGATATTCTTGAATCCTTGCCTAATCCATATTATATTTTGATTCTCATAGCTTGTGCCTTATATCGTCCTCAAAATTGTTGTTTCAGGACCATATCTTCCAACGACTCTTCCTCTATCTTCACTCCCCAGAATCAGGCCGTAGAGATCTTGACTGCACTGCAAAGTCTGAAGGAAGCCCAGGAGCGAACAAACGACCTGTTAGCTGAAGGACTGAGAAGGCAGGTGAATCAGGCACCAACGGAAGTCTCCAATCGTAAAGGGATCCCTGTTAGACGAGGAAAAGAGGGGAAGATGAAGCGCCCATTTGTTTCCCCGCGACAGAAGCAGCAGAAGACCCAATGTTGTGGGTACTGTAAGAGGCCAGGACATCTTCAGACCCAAGGGAAATGCCTGATTTGCGGATCCAGCGAACATCTTATCAACGGTTGCCCTAAAAGGAAGGAGCTATAAGGAGGAGACTCGTCCACACTCTCCACTTCTGCCAAGTGATGATTATTGCGTAGTTCGAACTTCGAGGATAGGGCGGACCCAGCGCAGGATTCAACTCGCGTGACGAGAATGCAGCGGTCTAGTAATCGAAGAAGAGTTATCACGTTTTCTGTTTTTAATAAAATGTTGTCACTTGTAAATATTTCTCCTTTCGTTTGAGATCCTGTATCCGTTAAACTTTTGGCTGAATGTAATAAAATTCTGAGTTGTGATGTATGTATCGTCCCCTTTCCCCTCACTTTACTTATACTATTCGTTCCATCAGTATTCTAGATTTTGTTTTTCAGTCCTTGTTTACCGCATATTTTTCTTGTACTCCATATCCTTGATTATTCCCCTAATATGTTCCACTGTCTGATCATGACTCTTTCTTTTCAGGCCATGGCCCATCCTGGAGCAGCGCCGCATCTAGATGAGGATGCACAGTCATGCGTTTCCTTAGACCGCATGCTGGTGAGTTCTGACGATGAGGTCAACGGTCCCCAGGTCATTTTCGGAAACAGCGATTCTGAAGACGAAGGAGCCGCCGCCCCAGAGGTTGACATGATAGGCGATTCCGACGAAGAGGAAGGAGACCCTGAAGAGAACCCGATAGAGGAAGATCCCGAGGAAGGCCCGATAGAAGAAAATCCAGTGGAGGAAAATCCCATGAAAGAGAATCCAGAAGAAGAGAATCACATGGAAGCAGACCTCGATGAAAAAGCACTAGCCGAGGAAGAAGGACCAGAAGAACAAGACCCTGCGGTGGAAGAACTCCTAATGGCGGTCCCTGCGAGGCGCTATGGAAATGGACGTCCCTACCTGAGCGCGCGAGCCTACCATAACCTGCTGAACCTCCACAACCGCGACTGACGGAATTTAGTTGTTGTCCCCTCTGACCAAATAAATTTGTGTATAGTTTAGGGCCATCTTCGCTTTTCGAGAGTGCTTTGTTTCGAATTTTCTGGAATGAAATAAAAATTGGCTGAGTTCGCTAATCTTTTGATCTTCTTGGTTCACATGATGCTTGGCTGTTTCCCCTGTACATTTATTTTCTCCTGAGATTCATTACCGTTCACCCTTACACCCTGGGCTGACCCGACCCCAATCGCTTCGACCTTCAGTCTAAAGCCGTCACACTCCGATCTTTTGAATGAGCCACACTCCATTGTAATCCCTACCCTAGCTAGCCCTATACATTTTTGTGCTTTTCCCTGTTACCCTAACTATATTTAGGGACATCATTGTTCGAAAATTTAGTTTCATTATTTTATATTTATCGAAGAGTGCGTGTTATTGACTACTCCGTTTTATGTATTTTAAGTACACTACTATTATTCTCATTTTTCGGTAGCGCGACCATATGTATTACACATATTATTTTGGTGCTATGCTTCTTATTTACACCATGTGGCTTTCTAAGTTTTGTTAAAATGGTTTGATTGATACGTTATTCTAAAAAATGTTTTAAACCACCGACAAGTCCTTCACTGCTTCATTATGATTATGCCTTATACTTATTATTTCTGCTGTGCTACTTTTGATATACTTATATGTGCACATATTTGGGTTTCGATTTTAACGAACACGCCTCGAATATTATTGTTCGTTATTGTTATTTATATTCTCGTATACATGTAGTTTGCCCTTATAGTTGTTCCTGCCTTATACTTATTTAGACCTATCCTTTTTGGTATGTTGTTCTTACATATATAAACCTTCAGGATTTCATCCACCCGTTTTAAGTAAATCATTATGTGTTAGTTTGCGATATAGTAGCTTTCGCTTATGATTTTATAACTTGTCGTTTATTTTAAATTTCAAGAACGAAATTTTTGTAAGGGTGGTATGATGTAATACCCAGTCTTTTTGAATACCAATATCCGTATTTTTGTCACTCTCAAAATTTATTTATTTTATAATTATTATTTGTATTATTCTAAAAACCCAAATCCTAATCTAATCTCACATCTTTTAATTTTCCCTAACCCTCATTCCCTTCCTCTTTTATTATCCCCTTTCTTTTTCATTTTTAGCCCAGAGCCGGCCCACTCCTCTAATCCTTTTCTCATTCACTTAAAATCCCAAGCCCGGCCCCTTTTCTTTTTCCCTATTATTTTATCCCTTGGCCCGAGCCCATTTTCCCTCCCCAGCCCATTAAAATAACAATTTAAATTAAATCCTACTCCCAAGCCAGCCCAGTCCCTTCAGCCCGCTTCACCCAACCCGACCCGCAGCTGCCTGAACCCAACCCTAAGCCCAAGTCCGTATTTTAATCCCACTCTTTTCTTTCTAATTTTTCTTGAGCCCAAGCCCAACAAGCCCAATGATCCTTCACTTATTTTACCCAGCAGGTACCTTCTCAAATTTCAAAAAAATCAAAATAAATTCCTCCAAATCTCATCATGAATTCTCCCATAATATCCTCATTAATACCATTAAACTTCCATAATATTTCCTTTAAATCCCTCAATTAGTTCCCATTATTTTCTTTAAAAAAATTCCAATTCCATTATTAATTTCCTCCCATTCTTCTCTCATTCCCGTTACACACACTCTCTCTCTCTTCTTTAATTTTATTTAATTAAAACCCACGTTCTCTCTCTCTCTCTCTCTCTCTCTCTCTATCCCCTACGTTTCTCTCTCTCCCCCCCTCTCACACGCCTCTCTCTCTCCTCTCGTAATTCTTTCTCTCTCTCCCCCCACGTTCTCTCTCCCTCTCTCTTCCATTTTTCCTTTCCCGCTCCTCTCTCGAACCCGCGCCCACGCCCGCGTGTCGCGCTCACCGTCGTCCCCTCACCGTCGCTCGCCTCCACCTCGCCTGCCTCACCGTCGCTCGTCTCCACCTCGCCGCCTCCACCTTTGTCCTCAGTCCTCGTCACACCCATCACCTCGCCTGCACCCGAGCCAACCTCCCTCCTCACCATTGTTTCAACCACCGCCGGCGCCCCCTCTTCTCACCCTCAACTTGAGACCCCATCATCCAGCACTACACCCTCTACCACCTCCAACTCCGACAACCACTGCCCGAGCTCCCCTCCACTGCGCGCCAGCCACCACCTCCACCATCGGTGGTCACCAGCCGTCACCCTCGCCATTGTGACCTCCCCGCTTCCAGCTGTGGCCCTCCATGTCCTCTACCCGACCTCTGAGCTCCCCATCACATCCAACTCGAGCTACTTCCCTTGCCGGCCCAACCTCCAAGCTTCGGCCACCCATTGCTGATCACCTCCGTTCATCGGCAGTGACCACCAGCGGGACCTCCACGTTGCTGAGCTTCTCCTCTGCTTATTGCAATTGAGCTCCGTCACTATTGCACTTACTCCATTAAAACAACACTCGAACCTCAACCTTCACCCTCCTCCTCGCCAAGCCGTCGCCGTTGCCTCCGCCGCGTTTGATGTCGTCCAAGTCATCGTCATCGCTGTCCAAGTTACCATCGAAGTCTAAGTCACCGTCGCTGTGATCATCGCCGACGCCGCAACCGTCGCCATCACCGAGCTTGAGGCCAAGCCCCTTAAGCCCAAGCCGAGCCCGCACCGCATCCGCCGAGCTCGCTATTGCCGTTACTCCAGTCACCTAAGCCGCCGTCGCCACTGTTATTGCTGTAGTCATCGTCGCAGTCGCCGTCATCATCACTGCGGCACCATCGACACATCGTCACAGGCAAGTTTAATTACTTGCTTACATGCTAAAATATAAAACATATATATTGATATATCGTCCGATAATATCTCGTGATTATTAATAGACCGTATTAATTTAAGTAATTTGTATTTGGGTATTAATCGAGTCAAATATCTCATCTAGTGAAAATTTTGATGTAAAACAATGTTATTTCACACATGAAATGACATTTTCGACAATCGACTCAAAATCTGGAAATCCCATACATGATATCCCGTAAAATTCATAATAAATCATATTTAAATCGTATCGTGATGTGCTAACGCTCGTTATAAATATGACTGGATAATCTATAAATCTATGGAAATATTTACTGAATTTTAATGTGTTATGATAATGAAAAATGGGGAGAATTACGACCCTGGACTGCAGTCCAGAGCAGTAATCCCAGTTCACCCTTGTTTTGAAATCACTGTATAACATTGCTCAAATGCGAAAATGTGCAGAAACCTATATCGTTACGTAGAAAACTGAGTTAGCTTTCTTACCCCACTAGTTTCACTGGATTCCTTAACTGTATGATATTTTTAACATATTTTATAACGACGATGTGTTCTGCTGAATTCTGCATCGGCAGATTTTACACATTGAACTTAACATGACCATAACTCCATGTTGAAATAGAATATTACTGATCCGCCAATTGCGTTGGAAACATAACTGATAACACTAAAAATTGTTCAACTATAGTGTCGTCTAAATCTGATCTCAACTGGGATTAAAATGCGTTGCGAAATGGACTTCTGATTCTGAAACCGGATTTCCAGCAGTAAATGCTTAAAATGAAATGGCCATATCTAGTGATCCTGAAACCCGATTGGCGTGAAACCAAATTATATGGATAGATAATCACACATACTACTTATCCCCTGTTCATTGTTTCGCTAAATTTTGGCATATATTATTTATGATAAATTATGCAAGTGGTAGAACACCGATATATAACATCTTAATCCTGCCTTCCATACTGTTTTCTCATCACATCATGTGTATATGTTATCGCAATAGTAGCCTAGTGATCATGTGCATTACCCAGTGTTAGGTATTAGTGGTGATTGTGGTAAGTACGTTAGTGTTCGTGCATGAGTGGATAAGTGAAAGTGACACGCACTTGTACACACTCAGTGAACCCTATTATTCTATTGCATTGTCGACGTCTGTGGTGTTGGAGATAGTGCCCTCAGAGTCAATTATTGGATCACAGGCACGTGATTGCAATGGTTAAGGGAGGACCTGTCCTGGTAGGACAGTCTTACTCAAGATGATAGTATGCTATCTGGTTTATCTTTATCATCGTGTACTGCTTTAGGTGACCTGACATGTCGCTATTACACGTTGATAGAGCCCCTAGGATTCTTGCTTGACCACCAGCAGTATGAGGGCGATCATATAAGTGGGAGCTGGGGTCTATAAGCACATCCTTAAAAGGTCCCTAGTCGTGGGAGTTTCGAGACAGGGCATCGATACTCCAGAGTAGACTAGTGTATACAGTCGAGACCCCGACGAGGGGCGGTGGCCGGTCTCACAAGCCATTGGTGTCAGTTGGATCACCTAAGATGTATACAGGTGCTCATTGGGTTATGAGTACACCGAACAGGACTCGCCGGGAACATGCTAGTTGGTCTTATACCTGACGTCAGATAGCAGTTCCCTGGTGACATGTGTACATGTTAGTTCATCGACCTGGGGATCGTCATTTGTCTCGTGTGAGTTCCCACTGTACTTTGATTACTACCCTACCACGCTCTAAGGAGACGTGCAAACAGGTTTTAGTTGGGTACAGTCCCGAGCCACATGGAGGCAGTGAGCGGATCTTCAGGGGTTCGTCTCTCCCGGTATTGGGGATGAGGTCGCGCTGTGTCTAGGAGAGCCATTACACAAAGCCCTCGGCCGAGGCAGGAGATTTACTGGTAGGTATTCCAGTAGTATCTCAGGGTGTTCTGGGCTACACTCCGACACGACTTGTACCGCTTTTGGGGGTCTGACTTTTACCAACCCCCTAGGCCCGCCATGCGATGCTCATAGACGAACGGACCGGACTGTACGGATATTGTCACTGACAGGCTCAGTAGGGTATCAGGATGAGTTCGCTCATCGACGTCCCTTTTGGTCAATACCTGGTAGCCCGTTACGTATTGGCTTATACCTCTGACGTGCTAGTGGTTAAATCCACAACCAAGGTGTTGACGAGTCTTTAGAGTCCCCCATATTCAGTTGCTCAAGTTTTCGGGCGAAACGCTGTAGAGGCCGTATGGAGATATGGCAGGGTTCGATCGGATACGTGCGGTATTGCACGAATCAAGATCGAACGGATAATACTAGCCGGCTTTGGTTTAAGCCGGATCCTAGTATAGTACAGTGTAGATTTTGTCTCATTGCATTTGTATTTCGGTCGGAATACAAATGCGGGTGTGTATACACAGTAGCGGGGTTTTCCTGTAATTTATTACGGGACCGGTTTTCTGGAGTTGCCAGTTTGCTTTCCGTTTCGGCCATATTTCTTTGTATCTTTCATTGGCCGAAGTTTGGTGGAGGAGGGCTTATTTGCATTTGTGCAAATAAGCGTTTGTGGAGGGTGTTCTTTGCATTTTGTTGTATCATGATACTTGCACCATCATTGCTTGACTTTCTTTAGTCATCATGTTTTGACTTGTAGTTGATGATGGTTGTTTTGAAGTGTGGATTTGTTTTGTGATCATTTCCCTTCATGATTATCTTTATTCCCTTGCATTATGGTTGTGGTTCTATCATCCATTGACCTCTCTCTCATTCTCACTTCCACCATGAGAAAATGGCCGGCCAAGCAAAATGGGGGGGCTGTCCCAATATTTCATGTGGGGATTTTTGGTCTTTTAGCTTCACAAAAATCCCATGGTTCCACCTCAAAAGTATAGTTCATTCTCCTCCACAAAATGGCAACCTCCATGAACCCCAAAATGAGACATGAGCACTACACATTCTACAGCAAACCTTGGGCACGTCGGCTCGCCAACTTCGTGCCCGAGTTGCCTCGGTATAGAGGTGGGAGCCCGTAAAAGAAGCCGGCGACGTGGTGCCCTTCCGGCGAGGAGGTGGAGACCGGACATTCCGCGGGAGATCGGGACGACGACGAGAAGACCGGAGGACACGGATCACTCGGTATATCTCTCTTCCCATCTTGTAGTTAGTTAGGACTAGTTATTGGTACGATCCGGGTTTTAGTGCGCGGTGGTGCCGGTTTGAAAAATTAAAGTTAACCATCGCTTCCGCATTTGGCCTCGGGATGGAGGCCGGGGCGCCGCCGTGCACTTACATTGGTATCAGAGCCTCGCCATTAACATAGTCTAGCTTTGTCTAATGTGTTTTTCATTTCCAATCGAACAAATGTTCCAAAACCGTGTTTTTCAAAACAACAGTTTTCTGTCGAAATTTTTTTGTCTCGAAATTTTTTTCAGGTAGTCTCAGAATACTGTGCAGGGAAGTATAAGCCTACTGTAAAAATTTGGTTGCGAGATCTCATTGTTCGACCGCGGAACCGCGGCCAAACCACTGCTTGGGCCGCGGTTCCGCCGCTGTCTTGACAGATCAATACACCAATTTTTTACAAAGGCCTCCAGACTTGAAAATGTGGTTTCTGGAATGTTATTTTTTGGGCCCAGATTTCTTGATGTGCTACAGTAGTACTTGGGGGCCCACTTGGTAAATTTGATCGATCGGATATTTAAAACACATTAGTTCACAGTATTTACATTATATCTGCGACCGTGAATGTCACTTGATCGGTAAATCCTGTCTAACTGCTATAGCCCGGTTAGACGGATTTGCGAACGTGACTTTCACATTGATGTTCTGTGTTATGCTGTGATGTTGCGGATTGGTCGTGGGGGATAGCCTGGATGCAATGCTAGTACAGTTTTTGTTGTATTATGTACATTTGATATTGCGGGGCGAGCGTCCGACATGTGGACTGCCGTCACTGCCTGTTTGTATTATTCTTTTGGGGCACGACCAGGTTGCGGTCGATGTACCCGTTGTATGTATATTTTACTTTCTGTACTAGGATTACCCCGCGGAGGGGTGCACGGATAGCCGGGTTCTAGAGAGCAACAAGCCCGCATCTCATGGCATTGAGACGGAGAGGGCTTCACTCTAGAATTGGCGGGCTATTCGCCGCACTCGTAGGGGGTACAGGTTGACCCAGGAGGGGTGCCCAAGTTGCCGGATTCCGTGAAGTGCCGGGTGGTCCATTCACGTCGCTGAAGGGGGCTGCCTCGCTTCAGGTTTTGGCGGGTAACTTGCCGCGCCCGTAGGGGTCTAGGTTTTCATTGCACAGGCTATCCACACGACCAGGGGAACGTCGGGTTTCAGCGGCTCTGTGAAACCCGGGGATCCCAGATATCTGTATTGTTCTGTGATGCTGTACATTTCTGTGATGTTGCATTTTATCACGCCTTGAGCAAATATTATATATTGGTATATATACTAGTAGATGTTGTATATGTTTTGCATCCGTGCTAGTCCAGTCCCCGCTCTGTCGTTAGTTAGCTAACCTAACGGGTAATGACGGGACCCAGTGGCGAATGCGGACGGCATATACGTACATCAGTATATTTTCGTTCTTTGTGGTGTGTTCAATTGATGGGACTGCGTTGATTTGGATCAATGCAAGTTAAAAACAAACCTAATCTGATGTTGTTGGAACACTTTTCAAAAAGCTGTTATTGCAAGGACGTTCACTTTTGTTTTGCATCGTGATATTCAGTTGGAATATCCTGCTCCTCAGTCGACGAGGCAAGGGCCGAGATCCCTTCACCGGGAGTGACCCCTTGGACAAAAAGTTTGCGTCAGGGCAATGACTTCACTATAGCCGATTACTTTTGCTTTGCACCGTGATATTCAGTTGGAATATCCTGCACCTCATTCTACGGGAAAAGAGCCGAGATCCCTTCACCGGGAGTGACCTCTTTAGCGAAGGTTTTCGTTACTATATTTTCTAAAAACTATCCGTTCCTTCAACGATATCAAGCTCACTACGTTAAAGGTTTTCGCCAGAAACCATTCGTAGCCCTCCATCATTTCGGTTAAATATTCGGTAGTATTCAAGCTATGTATTTTGACCTCACGCCAAGGCATAGTGATTGGTAGCTGCCGGATATTTAGCTGTTGCATAGATAGATGCGTTGGTTTGGGACAGTCGTACTACTATTTTGGCCTACGTCAAGAGTATGTACGGGTGGGTTCAAATTAACCTGGACAATGATGGGTAGAACTTGACATGTGACTTATGATATTTTGACCTCACGCCAAGGTCATAAGAGCATGGGGCAAAAATCCACATCGGGAGTTTCTAAAGAAACTGAAACTTGCCAGATATGCGCATACCTTCTGGAGTATGATAGCGTGAGCGGATTCCGTCATGTTATCATGCGGTGATAGTTGGATCCCGATTCCCACTGATGAGTTGGTTTACTCCTTGGGTGATCCCGACTAATTCTTCTTTCTGGTTTGGAGAAGAATTTGAGGTTACAGTGGGAGGTTTCCTGATTAGATAAATTGGTAACCATTCTGATCTAGGTTAGAGTGCACGCTGAGTGTTTCTTTTCTCTCTCTTTGGCAGCGACCATTGACCCGACCCTAAGACTATGACTCAGTGACCAAGTTGACCAAACCTTCTTAAACACTGGCTTTTGGATTGTCAGAGTTGCAAACCTCATTACCACTCCTACTTTTACCCTTTTCTCCAGGACACCCCGTATTACTACGAACGCCCATTTCCATTGGACAAAACCATCGTATGGTTAGATATGAACTCGAAGGAATTTATTCGAGGATAGTTTCCGGTTCTGGAGAAAACGAATAGGACTATTCAGTTGTCGTTTCCTTTTACCTTCTCTCAAGTTGCGAGTACTCCTTGGTTTAGGAGATAGTACACCTATTACGCAAATTGGATAGTCTTCTTCCAAACCTTAGGCTGGTGCCGACCGGTAGGGAATGAAGAAGACCAATTAGCCTAACGATGGTGTACAGAAGGTATTATGTAAAGACAAAGAAAGGGATTAGTAAGAGGGCAAAGTAAATTGCGACTGATATTCACGACAAAACCAGGTATTTCATTACCACTCCCACTTCACCTTTGTATTTCTCCAGGACACTCCGTATCACTACGAAGATCCACAGTTTATTGGATACTCCATCGTATGGTTATATATGAACTCGAAAGGAACTTGTTCCAGTTCGGGGATGGATTCTGGTTCAGGAGAAATAGGAATAAGGTTTATTCGGTTGTCTTTTATCTTCACCTTCTCTCGCATTGCGAGTGCTCCTAGGATTAGGACAGTACACCCATTATGCTTAATGGATAGTCTTTTCCAAACCATAGGCTGGTGCCGAACGGTAGGGAAGGAAGAAAACCATTTGGCCTAAAGGGGTGTGCAGAAGGTAATGACTAAAGACATATGAAGGGATTTGGAGAGGTAGCAAAGAATTACACGGTTATAGTCGTGAATCTGGATAATGGAAGAGGCATTACTAGGAATACCAGGATACCCCATCGAAACATTTTCGATGTTTCAGTTTCACTGTGTACTGTTAAAAGAAAACTGATTTCCCAATTAAGACACTTGCTCCAGGGTATGTATTTACCAGGTATGATTCTCACATCTGTATGGTTTTACAGATGATGAGTGGGAGTAAGTTATTGGGAATTAGGTGATCATCCTCATTTCATCGGAATTCGTTGTAATTGGTGATATTTGAGGAAGTCACCTGGGTTGTTTGCCGGACGGCAAATATTTGGTTTTGAATATCCGCTGTCATGCACCAATTTCAAATTGATATATCTGTACGTCTATTTTTATAGAGTGAGATATACCTTTCTGAAATTATGTCTGTGACATTTACCTATATCAGTGGATGGTTAGGTAAGGAGCATTAAACAGCGGTGTAATTCTTCTTAAACCATAAGTACAGTTTTCAACCTACGACACACAGTGAATGAGTCATCAGACTCAAGAGACTTATACAGAGTATTGTATGTTGTCCAGGGTCCATCAGGACAGAGGGGTTGGTCCTCGTACTATATTCGGTTTACTTATGACTTCTCTAGTTTTTAGACAAGTGTTTCGTGGAAACACAAGGTCCGAATTTTGAGAAGTTATAGGTATATGGATAAAGTAGAGAACCAGGTATTACAAGTATCAGGATTCTTCAAGGTGATCGAAGATGTAGATACTTGTGTGTGGTATTCAGTTGATAGTAGTGATTAAGAGAACTTGTTTCTCTTTCAGGTTACTCATAATTGGAAGCATTCCTAAGTTGAGTAACGCTGATCGGCCTCCTTCCATTTAGTTGACATGCACTGGAGACAGCTGTATGATTTGAATCTGGTTCAATTAAATCAGTGCCTCTGGTCCTATATTGGATATAGAATAGTTCGTATCTTAACGATGTTAAGGTACGGGGAGTTGTCCGGCTTATGATTAAAACCAGACACTGGACAACTCAAGGCATGTTTCTGTAATGGCTGTTTGTGGGTTGACCCAGGCTATGCAGAGGGTTGATTTTCTACCATCTGGAAGATCAATAGTGATATTGTTCTAGACTCACCACAGTTTTAAATAAAAATGGATTTTTCAGAAAACAGTAGTGGGAGTATGGTAGAACTGGAAGTGATTCCAGAACCACAAACGATTACTGAAGATTTGATAGGAACCTAAAGATTCAATCTGGTTTGACATTCCATTGGCCACTCCACAGATATAGTGGGTAACCTCAGGCACCCGAGAGGTACTTCGGTATGCTCAAGGACGGTGACAGGGAGGTTCTTATTTACCCACACTTGCCATTGCTGTTGTTCCACACTGTGAGACCCGGCAGGAGGATGAGTATAGCGTCGTTCTAAACTTGCTTTAGAAGTGTACGTTTATATGACTCTGCCAGAGGGTTGTCGTAGTCAGTGGGAGCAGCGGAAGCATTGGTGGACAGGTGGCTTATGTCTATTTATAGACTAAAGCAAATATAGCGGAGATAGATCATCTATTTCTGACATGACAGTCATAGGTTTGACTTCATCAGAATAGGGGATGGATCTGTTAAGAAGATAGTAGGGTGTGATGTCCTGGTATTTGGATGACATACACAGAGTAGGAAGTGATATTCCTATACCACGATCGGTTATACTTTGGTCGTCACACAGTGGTTTCTCCACAAAGGAAATGGATTTTGTATCAGACATACTGGTTACTAGATCTATGGTTTTAGATCTAGATTTGGGTGGTTTCCCAATCAAGGGTACTTAGACAGCATTCTAAGAGTATTTAGAATGGACGACTCCTGGCACGGTAGTGTACCTGCAGGTGATGGAGTCACCCTCTCTAAAGGTGTCTTACAGACTAAAGGGGAGAGGGATGTGCATGATTGGCAGATCACTTGCTCAGGCAATTGAGTCAATCATGAGATGTCAAGTACCACACCAGATGCTGTTCTTGCAGTGGATGCAATAAGTTGATATTTGATCCAATCCTGGAGAAACAGTCGGAAGCAGTTTTAGAACATAAGTGGATGTTCTACGGATATGATAACGACAGCCTCATTTGGGAGACAGTTATTATTCCAGGCTTCCAAGGTGACCTGGACGACAAGGAGGTTGTCAGAGTTATAGTTTTTCCTTCTGACGAGGGGCAGTATTTTGGACAGGTGGTCTAAGGCAATACTGAGGGTGGCATGGCGCAGGATACTGATTAAGTTCGGTTGACGATACAGTCTAAGAAGTTTGGATTTGGAGTTCATTTATGAGCTAGGTCCCATCAGACATCCAGACACATTCTAAGACAGGTATTGCTCATTTCGGGAGATGGTTTTCTCCGCGAACTTGAGATATAGAGAGACATAGAAAGAAACATCAAAGCGGATCCACTTACTGAGGCTATTCCTCGAACGCAATAGTTTCGCAAACGAGCTTTGTGAGACTGACAAGTAAAGGAGTTGGGTGTTCGGTATCACACGGGCTGTGAGTATGCGACATCGCAATAATTAGCCTTGAGTGCAAGTGGGAGATTGTTGGAGATAGTGCCCTCAGAGTCAATTATTGGATCACAGGCACGTGATTGCAATGATTGAGGGAGGACCTGTCCTGGTAGGACAGTCTTACTCAAGATGATAGTATGCTATCTGGTTTATCTTTATCATTGTGTACTGCTTTAGGTGACCTGACATGTCGCTATTACACGTTGATAGAGCCCCTAGGATTCTTGCTTGACCACCAGCAGTATGAGGGCGATCATATAAGTAGGAGCTGGGGTCTATAAGCACATCCTTAAAAAGTCCCTAGTCGTGAGAGTTTCGAGACAGGGCATCGATACTCCAGAGTAGACTAGTGTATACAGTCGAGACCCCGACGAGGGGCGGTGGCCGGTCTCACAAGCCATTGGTGTCAGTTGGATCACCTAAGATGTATACAGGTGCTCATTGGGTTATGAGTACACCGGACAGGACTCGCCGGGAACATGCTAGTTGGTCTTATACCTGACGTCAGATAGCAGTTCCCTGGTGACATGTGTACAGGTTAGTTCATCGACCTGGGGATCGTCATTTGTCTCGTGTGAGTTCCCACTATACTTTGATTACTACCCTACCACGCTCTAAGGAGACGTGCAAACAGGTTTTAGTTGGGTACAGTCCCGAGCCACATGGAGGCAGTGAGCGGATCTTCAGGGGTTCGTCTCTCCCGGTATTGGGGGTGAGGTCGCGCTGTGTCTAGGAGAGCCATTACACAAAGCCCTCGGCCGAGGCAGGAGATTTACTGGTAGGTATTCCAGTAGTATCTCAGGGTGTTCTGGGCTACACTCCGACACGACTTGTACCGCTTTTGGGGGTCTGACTTTTACCAACCCCCTAGGCCCGCCATGCGATGCTCATAGACGAACGGACCGGACTGTACGGATATTGTCACTGACAGGCTCAGTAGGGTATCAGGATGAGTTCGCTCATCGACGTCCCTTTTGGTCAATAGCTGGTAGCCTGTTACGTATTGGCTTATACCTCTGACGTGCTAGTGGTTAAATCCACAACCAAGGTGTTGACGAGTCTTTAGAGTCCCCCACATTCAGTTGCTCAAGTTTTCGGGCGAAACGCTGTAGAGGCCGTATGGAGATATGGCAGGGTTCGATAAGATACGTGCGGTATTGCACGGATCAAGATCGAACGGATAATACTAGCCGGCTTTGGTTTAAGCCGGATCCTAGTATAGTACAGTGTAGATTTTGTCTCATTGCATTTGTATTTCGGTCGGAATACAAATGCGGGTGTGTATACACAGTAGCGGGGTTTTCCTGTAATTTATTACGGGACCGGTTTTCTGGAGTTGCCAGTTTGCTTTCCGTTTCGGCCATATTTCTTTGTATCTTTCATTGGCCGAAGTTTGGTGGAGGAGGGCTTATTTGCATTTGTGCAAATAAGCGTTTGTGGAGGGTGTTCTTTGCATTTTGTTGTATCATGATACTTGCACCATCATTGCTTGACTTTCTTTAGTCATCATGTTTTGACTTGTGGTTGATGATGGTTGTTTTGGAGTGTGGATTTGTTTTGTGATCATTTCCCTTCATGATTATCTTTATTCCCTTGCATTATGGTTGTGGTTCTATCATCCATTGACCTCTCTCTCATTCTCACTTCCACCATGAGAAAATGGCCGGCCAAGCAAAAAGGGGGGGAGGGGGCTGTCCCAATATTTCATGTGGGGATTTTTGGTCTTTTAGCTTCACAAAAATCCCATGGTTCCACCTCAAAAGTATAGTTCATTCTCCTCCACAAAATGGCAACCTCCATGAACCCCAAAATGAGACATGAGCACTACACATTCTACAGCAAACCTTGGGCATGTCGGCTCGCCAACTTCGTGCCCGAGTTGCCTCGGTATAGAGGCGGGAGCCAGTAAAAGAAGCCGGCGACGTGGTGCCCTTCCGGCGAGGAGGTGGAGACCGAACATTCCGCGGGAGATCGGGACGACGACGAGAAGACCGGAGGACACGGATCACTCGGTATATCTCTCTTCCCATCTTGTAGTTAGCTAGGACTAGTTAATGGTACGATCCGGGTTTTAGTGCGCGGTGGTGCCGGTTTGAAAAATTAAAGTTAACCATCGCTTCCGCATTTGGCCTCGGGATGGAGACCGAGACGCCGCCGTGCACTTACATGTGGGACGTGTGTAAGTGTGACTATAAGTGGTATGGGACACTTATGGAAGCTCTCGCATGGGTGTCACAGATAAGGCACCAGACACTGCCATTTATCTTGGGTATTAGTCGGGACGTGCTTGATGGAGATCCTGTCTCCAGTTCTCGCGCAGACTTGTCATGGACCGACCGGTATTTGAGGTTATGGTTGGCGTTTGATATAGACCACGGGGTGTGGGGTAGTTTGAGTGTGAGTTCAACAGAATCTCGGGAGTCCCATGCCGGCTTATATATATGGAGATATATGGAGATTTACAGGGTACATGATTATTACCGTGAGTTATATTTTGGGCCCGTGGTCCCTTGCCCTTGGGTCCTACCCTTGGGTGGAGGACACTCGCGAGTGGTTGACTCTCACACTTGGACTGACGATAGGCTTAGTGACCTGTACAGTGAGACTTAGAGACTGATAGGGATAATGGCATTGATATACATTACTTACTGTGCTGACATACCTGGCATACTATTTTACTGCTTTACCGTTCACCTGATCTATTGGACACTTCATTGGTTACTCCATGTTCATATCTGTACCGTCTTGATTTACTGTTATATATCTATTATCACTGTTCGAGTTGCCACTTGCATCTTTATATATATATATATATATATTGCATGCTCAGAGTAAGGAGTGAATCTAGCCTGGACCAGGACCAGACGTACATCGCGAACATCTTGATCAGCTATCCAGAGCTATACTCTTTTCACCTCCATCGGGCCAGTTCTTTGTATTTGTTTTGTTTCAGATACTGCATTTCTCATTACCTGTGCGTTGTTTACTGATTACCACGTAAAGTTAGAAGCCGAAGTATGACTACGGCAGGATATTTCCTTGACCGTAGGAGCACGGCTGGCCTTGTCAACCCCTCGTATTCCGTATTTTGGGAAGCGGGACGTGACAGATCTCCTCGATTTTTAGCCGGACCAGGAAACGTAAGAGAATCCTCCATGAGTTCGGTACTGACTGGCCAGGGGCAAATTGGAAGAAATGGAGGACTTCACAAATCTCGAGGGAAAGGGTAGACGCATTCCTCCGAGGAACGCTTCCAAGTACAAAGCAATCTCGTTGCCCCGCACTTGGTCAGCCCGTTCATTCTTCCCGGCCAAAACGGAGCATATGGCCGATCGAAATGTGAAAGCGAGCTCGGATATCCGTGAGCCCGCTCTCCCCGCTCAACACCGAGACAGCATCACGAATGTTCTCGATGCACACCTTAGGGGCCTTCTTGGCCCCCGACGTTGAGGAACAGGGGAATCACCACCTCTTAGGAGTGACCCCGACACAGAAGAAGAAGAAGAGTTCCTTGGCTTTCAGAAGCCGAGAAAGATGAGGAAGACTAACTAGACTCGGTGTCAAAGGAAGAGGCATCATCACCGGACTCTACCGTAACTACATTTTCTATGGGATCGAAGGAAGACATCTGACCCGATTCAAGAAAAAGAAAGGCTGGCGAAGGGACTGGAAGCCGACCTAAGATCAGGAGCACCAAGCAATTGGGAGATTAGAAATGCAAGTGAGTAGAAGTATTTGCTAACGGCAGGGTACCCATATTTATACCCTCGGCAAGAATGATCCGACGGTCCGGGCAACGCCACGTTGCAGCTGATCATTGGCCGCCTTCCTCCCATGCGGATCCGAACAGCCGAAGCGACGTCGCACATCTGCACTCAAGGTGCCGTCGCGTGGCATGAGATCGACGGCCGGCCCGTCACCACGACGACCCGAGCAAGCGAAACGACGTCGGCATGATGGCGCCGTCCTTTCAGCGATTCTCTGATGTCATCGAGGACATGTTCGAAAATTAAGGCGCACGATGGACGCTACGTGGACTCAGGATCGAAGAGACGCGACCGTCAAGCGCCATGTAGTTCCTGAACGATCCACCGCGTAGATTCCTCGGCAAAAAGTTGAAGAGAGAAGACCAAGCAATCTACCCTCGACCCAACCCATAAATAGATCGGAACGAGTGTGGGGGGCTAATGATGGTGCTCACCAGTAGGGATTCTTCTGATCAAGACACGTGGCAGATGGCAAGTCTCCCACGTGTACCAACTAGCTACTTGAAGTCTATAGAGCTGAGATAAGTACCATGTAAGAGGGACATTCCTCGGCGCCTCGGCTTCGAGGTAGCATCCGACCTTTTGGGGGCTTCCCCTGAGTACGTTCCCTCTTCGTCTAACCGCCAGCCAATAGCTCGTCGCCGAGCAATCATAGAGCTGAGCTTCCTCAGCTTCCTTGTTCGTCTCCGAGCTATCCTACAATCGAGATTCCTCAGCGTTCTTGTTTGGTCGGGAGCATAGAGCACGGGCGTCCTCATAACGGCTCCGTGTATTTCGTCACAACGAGATCTCTGCCGCTCCATGTCCCGCATCCCACGCTAGTGTATCCCGCCATTAATGAGCATATCTCGCCATCAATGCAGACGTGTCGCATGGGCGAAACGGGCGGCAAGAATCTCGCATCGGCTCGCCCTCAGGCGACTCCTATATAAACCCCCCTCTCAGACGATTCAGATAACTCGAACTCATTCCAATACGCCGCTACTTTGCCTAAATATTTTCCGGTACTTACTTGATCGTCGGAGGGTCCTACGTTGGTTTCCCACCCCGGGACTTCTTTTGCAGGTAGCTCGGCGTTAATATCAACCAGCAAACCCATTGAAATCCACACACTCAATTTTCCATTACAAATCTCAGCCCTTCAGCCTCGCTGACCACAAGATCGACGGAGGACAACATTTAAGGAAGATTCCGACCTCCATCAGTTGACGCCGTCTGTGGGAGACTAAGAAATTTTTTTCCACCAAAAAGTTGATCTTCCGCCTTCAATTCGATGGCCAATGATTATCGCAACGAAGATCCTAGTACGAGCCATCCCGTGCTTCGCAACGGAGACAAAGGCGTTCCACCCCTCCTCCCAACATCATCGAAGCCCAAACGGTATGGATTGACCGACTGACAGCGATGGTGGAGGCGCTCGCTCGTATTCAAACTGTCAATCATGTCCAGCAAACCACCATCCATGCTTCCCAGAACGGTGGCGGGCATGAGACGGCGGATGGAAACGCTCAAGTTCTCGGCCTCGCTCGTGTCAATCCTAACACAACGGAACACCGGAGTGCCGATTCTGGCAGTCACGACCCCCGTATGAGGAATGATTTCACGACTCGTTGGGCGTCGAACAATCCAATACCGAGGTCTCAAGACTAACTGAACTATCGTTTCAATGCTCACCGCACTCCCTTGCCGAACAGTCCAACGGCGAGGTGCACGTGCAATTAACCCATAAAGAAATTAAGACGAGTATTTTGAAACCCCAACGAAACTTAGATCTGATCAAATTCGGAGAAGCAAACAAAGTTAAGATTTCTATTTTTTTGGAGGGAAATGATGTTGGACGTAATTATCCACTTTTGGAGGAAAAGGAAAGCTAGGGCAAATCATTAAATGTTGTTATTTGATGGCACATGCCAGATATGTCAGGAAATTTGTTAGATATTGCATGAATTTGTTTCGATATCGCAAGTATCTTAATAGATATGGCTGCTTCGGGCATAAGTACACCTGAAAGTTGTAGCATTAATTTCTTAAATAAGTTGTAGCATTAATTTCTTAAATGGTTCAAGGGAATTTTAGGCATTTACCAAAATACGTGCAAAATACACTTGGGGTTTTTTGACAGCGGTCCCACTCATCGGAAGGATTAGAATTTGTCGGTTCGGTTTGGTTTTTTTAAAAATTCTGAAACCGAATCGAACCAAACCACTATTGAAACCGAACTGAACCGAACCGAATTGGTTCGGTTCGGTTTAACTGATCGGTTTCCCTCTAGGGTTGAAGAATTAGGGGGAAATTGAATTTAAGCTATTAATCTAGAGAATCGAACCATATTTCTTTAATATGGCTCCTTCAAAGTCTATCAGAATCAAAATCAATCAAAAATTAAAAGCAAACAATGAGAAATTGATGAAAATGAGATCTAGAAATACATGGAAAAAAAGGAGAGCTTTTGAGATCACGAATAAAAGAAGAGGCTAGAGAGGATGGTTATCGGAAATGGAGCATTTACGTTGAGGGAGCAGAGGATTGAAGGCCGCCGCCGAAGAGGTGTCGTTCGAACAAACAGCAAGAGGTCGGCGCTGCCAAGAGAGCGAACCCAAACTAAATTTAGGGTTTTTTCCATCTATCCATCTTTGGCTTATATATGGCTAATCCATGCTCCCAAGTGGCCCACCATTAGTGATTATAGCCAACCTTTCTCATTTAACTCATATATGCTTACACCTACTTTCACCCACCAACTGTGAGTTATCAGTCGGTTATGTTAATCGACTTATTCTGTTTGAAAAATCAAACTGACTGACACATAAGCTAAAACCGTGATAAATCGGACGAGTAGGTTCGGTTCGGTTGGTTTAGATAATTTTTGGTCTTGTCATGATTTTGACAATGGTTTTAGGGATGGAGTTTTTTTTGACCGAGGGAGATCCCGGGTTTTTGATAATTTGCCCTAAAATTAAGCATTTTAGAATCAATGGGGAAAACATAGCAATGCTAAAATATTTCTTGCGTTTAGGTGCACGTTGATTATGAGCATCACAATTAAGGTGGGTCAGACCCGATCCGAGCGGACCCGCTTCCGAAATATTCGTAACGGACAAGAAAAGGAAACCACTTTTTCCTGTGACAATCAGACTGCATAATTCAACGATCAAGATTCGATCTCAGAGTCATTGCACGCTGATCCAACGGCCAATATTTAAGAAGACCTAAATTTACACAAATGCCCTCTTTCTTCCTCCCCAAGAGTGAAGAGAGGGACACTCCCTCCCTTCTTCTCCTCTCTATAAATACCGCCGATTAAAAAAATTCCCCCCCTCTCCTCTCAAAACCCTAAAAATCCCCTTTTTCTATTCATTCGATCTTCGATCAGGCTCCGGATCCAAGTTCCGAAAGCATTCGGAGCTCCGATTACGTCACCCGATTCCGCATTGTTCGTGGCGAGCGAATCTCATCTGGTGACGTTTCCTTTTGATTTTCCCCCTTTTCGTATGAGATTATTTTGAATCGATTCGATCATTTGGATCATTTCTTCTTTGTTTCTGTTTATGGCATTGTAATGCTAGGAACGATTTCTTAGTTTATTTCATATTGATTTTGTATGATTAATGCCCTTGATTTAGATATTTACCTCCTAATCTTATGATGAGAGCTGAAATCTATGTCGAGAGAGATGTTTTTGTTATTGTAAAATCTGTTAAGCATAAACTGAAATAGTTTTTAAATCTGATTTACTTAAATATTTAGGGGGAAGAAATCAAGAAAAGAGAGGAAAAGGGGGGGAAATGATATTTTAGAAAGGAGCGATGGGGACGCTAGTATAAGGATTTATATTTGGTCGATTCGGTTAGACCGAAACAGAATACATCTCTCGTTAAATGAATCGAAGCGCCGTCGTTCAACTCTGCTTGATTTTTGGATTTAATATTAGATATATTGCTATAAATGCTACTTTTTGTGGTAGAAATGTGGGCTGTAGAGTGGTTATAATGATATTTACGCAAGCAACACCCAATAGGGTGTGACCTAATCTCACTTTTATGTGACACACAGGGAAGCATTTGTCTAAATAAGAGGTAAAAAAATCTTCGAGTTAAATAATAGTCGATGTTCAGTGGGATCCTGCCACACAAGCATCACTCTAGCCATGGAGGCTACACATCCTCTTAAATTTAATTTATTGCTGGTTGGTTTGTACACTTCTCTAAATTGACTTCTTCTTTGTTAATCCTAAATCTAACCGACTGAACTACGAACCAATTTGTTGGCAAATTGGTTTCCATTTTTATTGGTTATCTCGTTATAAGTGGATTACACTTACCCCTAATCTGGTGGAGAGTTTGGCATGTTTAATTTTTGTCAATTAATATTGTCAAGTAGGAGCGGCATTGCATTACTCTTTCCAGCACGCAATATACATTGTTTTTACTGTTTGTATTCTTTAACGAAAGCCTAGTGCCTCTCCCCCTGATCTTGTTGTAGTTCTTACTTCTATGAATCTGTATTGTTAGTTGCAGCTTGCTAGAGAGCATAAATTTTTAACTCTCTGTTTCCTGTTGTGTCAGAAGCCATATACTTACCGATTCAGTGTCTCAGTCACGAAAATGGTCTTTTCATTTTGTCATGTCTGGAAAAATTTTCTCCCCTAGATAAGAATTAACCATTCTATATAACTACTTTGTCAAATAACCTAGGATTCTATTAATGAAATAAATTAAAATGATTATATTGAATTTATTTTTTGTGACGGCCTTCAATGATTGTGTGCTAAAGAGTATTACTTGATTTAGGGAGGTTCCTTGAAAGATATCATATTACCATAGTATTTCCTTTTGGGAAAAGAAAGGATATCAAGAATGTCATCAAGAGCAATTATCAAGGGGAAGAAGTACATCTTAGGTCACCTGGATGAACCCGCTCGTTCATGTTCTGCTTTTTCTAGTTTTGTACATGGAAGATTTGCACAGGATTTGCATTCAAAGGCTGGAGGTTCTAATAATTTTGAATGCAAGGAGCAGGAGTTAGTTTTAATACCCAAGGAGCACTTGTACTTTTCATCAAAAATATTTCTTAGCGGCTCAACTATCATATTGGGTAGTCGATATGGGAGATCAGAGATTGCTCTTCCATTGGGACTTAGATGGTTGCCGCAATCCATTCGGACTGCATCAACTACCACAGCTGGTCAACCTAAAATTAATCAACATGATGATGAAAAAGAAGATCAGAATACAAAACAAACAAAAGAGGCATCGCCGGAGGAATGCGATCAGGCCGTTGAAGGCCTAAGTAGTGCAAAGGCTAAAGCAAAAGCAAAACAGCTGCAAGAATCCCAGAAACATTCTCAATCAATTGTTCACAAGTTTTGGGCAAAGCTTTTGGGGATTGGTCCTGCTTTAAGAGCAGTTGCTTCCATGAGCAGGTATAAGCTCTTTTGTTAAGCTTGAGATGACTCATTCGAAGTTTATGACCATGTTGAGCTTTGATGTGGTTACTTGGCTTTCATTGCAGGGCTGATTGGGCTATTAAGTTGCACCATTGGAAAGATGAATTTGTATCTACTTTAAAGCATTATTGGCTCGGGTTGAAGTTACTGTCTGCAGACGTGAGGATTTCGTCGAGATTATTGCTCAAACTTGCTGGTGGGAAAAGTCTCTCTAGGAGGGAAAGACAACAGCTAACTCGCACAACGACTGATATATTCAGGCTTGTCCCTGTTGCCGTTTTTATCATAGTCCCTTTCATGGAATTTTTGCTTCCTGTGTTCCTTAAACTGTTTCCAAACATGCTACCATCTACTTTCCAAGACAAGATGAAAGAGCAGGTACTAAGTGCTACATTTACAATTTTCTCCTGGGGAATGGTTGGTTAAGATGAAAGAGCAGGTACTAAGTGCTACATTTACAATTTTCTCCTGGGGAATGGTTGGTCAATGTGCCCTGTAACTCTGTACATGAGAATCTTTGCAATATAAAGGTACTCTTGAAGTTTTTACAGGAGCACTGTCAGTTGCTAAGGGTCACTTCTATTAAACAAAACCATTAGTTCATTGGTGTATAAGTAACTCATGTTAACTGGGCTTGTTAGTCATGAATAGAAACTAGTCTACAGTGCATTGTTTGTGCATGTTTGATGCTATCTTTTATGCTACTTTACAAGTTTACATCGATGAGTTGAATTCTCACTATACTTCTTTCGGTACATGCCCTGTAGGAAGCATTAAAAAGGAGGCTCAATGCACGGATCGAATATGCAAAGTTTTTGCAGGACACTGCCAAGGAAATGGCAAAAGAGGTACAGGTCTCACGTACTGGAGAAATTAAACAGACAGCAGAAGATCTCGATGAATTTTTGAACAAGGTACTTTGTCATTGGCCAACATTCCTTCTTTGATACCGCAGAACCATTGTCATATCTGTTGTTTGGGTGTGGAATCAGGTCAGGACTGGTGCAAATATTTCAAATGATGAAATCCTAGGCTTTGCAAAATTATTCAATAATGAGTTGACCTTGGACAACATTAACAGGTTTTTGTTATGATGTCTACCATTTAGTTATGTATTTCACTTATTTTCATGCTTTGTAACTCATTTCCTGATACCATATGTGCATACAGGCCAAGATTGATCAATATGTGCAAGTATATGGGAATTCCACCATACGGAACTGATAAATATCTACGCTACATGCTCCGGAAGAAATTGAGACAGTAAGTTGATTACTTGTTATTTGATGTTGTTGAGATGTATGGATTAAAATAGTCCCATATTGGAAAAACTATGAAAGGTACATGATATAAGATATAAAATGGGCCAAAGCTCAACAAGACTTGAGACAGTAAGTTGATTACTTGTTATTTGATGCTGTTGAGATGTATAGATTAAAATAATCCCACATTGGAAAAACTATGAAAGGTACATGATATAAGATATAAAATGTGCCAAACCTATTTGACACAGTAAGTTGATTACTTGTTATTTGATGTTGTTGAGATGTATGGATTAAAATAGTCCCACATTGGAAAAACTATGAGAGGTACATAGTATAAGATATAAAATGGGCCAAATCTCAACAAGGCTTGAGCCTTATTGTTGGAACCCACTTATATCAAAAGCTCGTGTGTACTCATAAATAAAATATATATAATCACCCCCTCATTCTTGAAAATATATTTTAAAAAAATCTCACATCTCAACAGATGCACAATTGAGAAAAGTTCTTGTTCTCCAGAAAAAGCTAATAGTTTCCTTTCAAAGTTAAAAGCACCCAGTTTTGTGATCTATACCAATATTGTTACCATTGCCTCCTCAATTAGAACCCTCTCCCTCTCCCTCTCCCAGGAGACCTACGACACCTTATATATTTAAACCCTTCAACGAGATTATACATTAGCTCTTATGCAGATTGTAAATTGCATTGTCAAAGTTCCTACGTATTTATTTTTTCCTTCCTATTACTTGGACACACTTTCTTGCTTTATGATCTTAGCATTAGACGCCTCTATTATGTTGACAAATTTTGAGTAGGGCAAGCTGATTGATAAACTGAGGAAGCTAATATCAATATTGATCTCATGCATAAACACCTCTACTTTGTAATCTGTATGAGGTTATGAGCCCATGCTATCTAAATGAGTAGCATCATTCCTTAAATATTGATGCTATCCCTGTGAGATGGTTACTGAAGTTCATTTATCCAAGGGCTGGCTTTTGGTCAGCTTTTAAGCTCACTTTAGTTTTGACTTAATGGTAAGTGGGGGCTTTTTCATCTATATTCATCAGTGGCAATGGGTGTGAGATGGTTCCTGAAGTAATATGCTCATTTCTTGCTATTTATACTTTTTCAATGCCACTTCATTCTGATTCGTTCGACATTTGAGATATATCTGCTTATCATACACTAAACTTATAATGTATGTCGTAGTTCTTAAAGAATAATTTCTGGTTTTTCTTACTATACTTATCCAAAGAATGGTATGCCTTATCATAGGCTATACCTCTCTGAAGCTCTTTTTGTTTTGAGTAGTCATGTTATCAGTCATATAATAGGCAAAATCCTTACGACTTGATAAGACGTTATAATGCTTTTTGAATGTTATTTGTAATCTTACATAAATTAATGAATTATTCTTGATAGAGAAATTGTCAGAGGATCGAGGCTGTCATTCTTAAATAATAAGAGCAATCTTATATCTACCAGAAGATTCTGATTTCTTACAATTGATTGCAAAACTAATTTCCTAGCATTAGTATCATCTGGGATTTTCCTTTTTTTTTCTATATACAATTGTTATTAGACCAATATATCTTACATTATTATTTAACTGTCAGATCGTGCCATTATGTTTTTGTTAACAGAAAATATCCTTCAATCAATTGTTCCAATGTGCAAAATTCTGTACTTTTCTGCATTTGATTTAGGCTGGACTTTGTCTGTTTGATATGTGCAGGATAAAGGAGGATGACAAATTAATCCATGCAGAGGGTGTGGAGTCTCTTTCAGAACAAGAACTTCGCCAAGCATGCCGCGATCGAGGTCACCTGGGTCTCCGCTCAGCGGAGGAGATGTGGCAGCAGGTATCATTCTGTTTCAATGCAAACAAAAAAGCTATTCACACTTATGTTTTCCATTTCTTGCCAACTCTCATTTCCTCCTTACTGCTACTATCAATTTTTGTGTATAAGCATAAGAGTATATAGCTCTTTTTATGCCTTTCTGTCTAACTTAAGTGGAAAATGTATGCATTAACAAAATTTATTTATTTTTCAATATTATAATTTCCTTTAATCGTTTTTTCCCATTTCCATAATTTATGTCTGTAGTGTTACGGCATCTGTAAGTTAAAAGTTTGTGCATTCTATTCTTATGTAGTTGCAAGATTGGTTGGATTTATCCCTCAATCACTCTGTCCCGTCTTCTCTCCTGATACTTTCTAGGTATTTAAGTCTTATTGGCTAGTATTATTTCTGTTGTTGCTGTATCTGGTTATCCTAATACAATTTTATTTTCAGAGCCTTCACTGTAGCTGGAAGGTTGAAGCCGGAAGAAGCTGTTCTTGCTACACTATCTTCTCTACCAGATGAGGTTGTGGATACAGTTGGTGAAGGATTGCCATCTGAAGATTCTGTTTCAGAGAGGAGGAGGAAATTAGAGTTCCTTGAAATGCAAGAAGAATTAATCAAGGTAATTGCACATAATGCACTCAATGAATTTAGTCCAATACTAGAATATTTTATCTCTAATGTCTGCAAGTGAAAGAGGGTCAGGGATCTTGAAGGTTATCTTTATAATATATGTTACGTGTTGCTTTCTTTCTTTTGGAGGATTTATGTTCAAGGATTTTATTCAGTCAAATATTGTTCAACCTAGTTTCTGTAATACTACAATGGGCATTTGGTGTGCATGAAGTGATCGGACGCTAAGAAATTGAGATGATTGATCTGCTTGCGCAACCTTCATTTAGGTTTGCTGCAATTAAAAATTCAATATCTTGGTCCTCCACAAACTTGAAGGATTTCCGCACTAACCACAAATTTTTGGAAGCTCATCTTCTCTGAATTGTTTCACATATATGTATGTTCTTAAAACCGATTCCCTGCATTTTGCTTTTGTCAAAAAGATGCCGAAGAAAAAGGTTTTGTTAATGATACATTCTTTGCCCCTTAAGGACCATAACCTGATGGCTCAAGCTTCTGGATACATAGTTATCTGACAAGATATCTGAGTGTCGGGTTCTAAGAGGTCCTCGATTCAAACAAAATCGTTAGCAATATTAAACTGAATATTTTCAATATTTATATTACCCCTGATTTTCGGCCTTTTGAAAAGTCATCTCCTGCTGGTGGCTTTGTAGACAACAGAAACCGCAAGTGCCTGCATGATGGCGAATGTTAAGTATACTCGCTGCTCATTTTTTTGGACCATGATTCATCATCTTAAGCTTTTGAGTGTATTGTTTATTTGGCATACGGAAATATATTGGTGCATTCCTTGCTTAATCTTTAAATACACAGCAGTTATGGCAATAAGGTTATCATTTGAAACATACTTCCTATGGTAATTGGCACCAACTTCTCAATATATTCTATATATGCAGCATAGATGTTACATTTTACTAAGTTAACTATACGACTGAATAGTTTCAACATATATATAGTGGGTGTGCTCACACACCCATGCATATTCTACACGGTGCGGACAATTGCACGGCCTGATCTTTTAACAAATTTATTTTATTTGTTATTATCAGAATAACCTGAGGGTTGTCTCAAATTGGCATTTAGATGTATAATTCTCCCTACTTGTTTAGATTCTTTCCTACTCGAGAAGTATTTTTGTGGCCTGCTCCTTGGTTTCACGGACTTAAGGAGTCCGACCAATAGTGTAGTTAATGATTCCTGCTAGATAACCCTCTTGGTTGTAGACTTGTAATTTTGCTTTATATATCAGGCTACATTTAGCATTTCTGATGATATTTTGTTCTCACTACATAGCAGTTTGTTATGTTCCTTGTGGATGGGGATTAATTATCTTTATGATTTATCCTTCTTTTAGGAGGAAGAGAAGAAGCAAGAGAAAGAAGAGAAAGCTAAGATGATGGAATCTGAAATTAGTGAGGAGGATGTGGCTTTGAAAGAGATGACTAGTCCTACCGCTCAAGAAGCAGAGGAGCTAGCACAAGAAAAAACACTAGAAAAACAAGAGCAGCTCTGTAGAATCAGCCATGCTTTGGCTGTTCTAGCATCAGCATCTGTAAGGCCTTGGCTTTATTTATTCCTTTCTTCAATCTGCTCATTAGACTAAAGTAGTCGAGATGTTATACTGCATTTTAGAGCTTATTTATTACCATCTGTTTACTCTTTGCAGTCAGTTAGTAGGGAACGCCAGGAGTTCTTGAGCCTTGTAAACAAAGAGGTAATTCTTATCTTTTCATTAATACTACCAACTCCAGATAATTGTGTTTCAATTTGGTCTTCATGACCGTTTGTACTATCTGAATGTCGCTACTTCCTTAAATGGAAGCTTTTCTTAATCATGTGAATGCATGTGTTTTGGGTCTAGATTAAGCTGATTATTGTTGTTTTTCCAGTAACTACCTTAATTTTTTTATTAGAAAACTACAGTAGGCTCCCTTGAAGTGCCGCATTTAAGGTTAGTCGAAAAAATCCCTTAAAACCTATCTTTAGGGAGTTCACTATAATAAAAAAAACTCAAGGTAGTTAAGTGGTACATTGTGGTCATGAGCAGTCTAGTGTAATTTAGCTGTGTTTTTAACATTCAGTTTGATGAAGCAGTATTAACTTTTAATTACTGCAGATTGAATTGTATAACTCTTTACTTGAGAAAGAGGGTACTGATAGGGAAGAAGCTAAGAAATTATACAGAGCTGCTAGGGAAACAGAAGAAAATGGCGAAGCTGATGAAGTAGATTCAGGTCAGAAGGTCACGTCAGCGCTTCAAGATAGAGTAAGAAATCCTTTACTAACGGAGCTCAATTCTTCTACATTTTGCTTGTATATTTTCGTAACATTATTTTTCTTTTTTGAAGGTTAAAGGAACAGTACATCCATAACATTTGAACTAATGATATTAATACGGATTGCAACTTTTAAGCAACCCAGTCTGACTAGCAAAAGTGTGGGTACAGTTGTGAAGGTTCCTAATGTCCTCGCCGCTAACCCGCGGCCAATACGGAATACAAAAACGAAAATTTTAATGGCACTAAAAACTTATATCTAAGAATCTAAACCAAACACCTAAATTAGTAAGCACAAAAGGATAGAAATCACAACTTTTATAGCGTCTTCATTTGATTAAATTGGGTCGGACTTTAGCATGCTCTCAAGAGCTCCGGATCGTGCTTGCAACCCGCGCTTCCTTCGGCGAAGATGACCTTCGAGAGAACCAAGTTCAAGTTTCAACTTCATCAATAATGTAACTAAAGATCTTAGATTGCTAATTTAGAATGCTTAGTGATATGTATGAGTGTTCTAGCATTTTTCTTTCTCTTTATCTTCATAATTTTCAACGGATGAGAGCGTTGAAAATGAAGGAGGAGGAGGAGGAGCCATGGAAGAGAGAGAAGCTAAATGGTAGAATGAATAAAAATCTCCTCAAATTCAAGCATGCATAATTTTCTTTTGTTAAAAGATTTTCATATTTTAAAATTGCAACCATATTTGAATAGTATGCGCAAATGAATTAATATACCCTCCACCATTTATTTCTTTCACCTCATTTCTTAATTTCTTTAAAAAGAAATAAAATTCTAAAAATGAGGCGTTCTCCTACTAGAAGCATTCTTGTATAAATATAAGAATACGACCCCGCAAATACATGCCCGTATTCGTATCAAAATACGAATACCCAAGAGATAGAAAAATACAATGAACATAATACTAGAATATACATATCGAAATATATATATGTGTGTGTGTGTGTGTGTGAATTATTAAGTCAAAACTTGATTTAATAATCCGGCTTAATTCTAAGCCCGCTAGTATCATCATCTGCCCGATTGAAATTCGTATGCCTAGCACACATATCTAATCGGAATCCTACATATATCAATATATGGCCACTGCATCATTTTGCCTGCACCGGAAAAACCCTCTGTGTTGGACTCTAAGGCTCGTCAATATGCTGGCAGTGGGTTTAACTACAAACACGTCATCGACACTAGCTGTATGTAACGGTTACCCAGATATTGAGCGAAACAAAGGCCGACGAGCAAACTCATCCGCACCCCAACCGTGTCTGTCTATGACAATCTCCGTACAGTCCGGTTTCTTCGTCTAAGAGTATCGCATATCAGATATAGGAGGTGGATAACATCAGACCCCTACTAAACTGATAAGTTGTGCCGGTCTGAAACTCATCATCCACTAAGAAACTACTGATATCACATCAGTAAATCTCATCTATCTTGGCTAAGAATTTTATGGTGACAGCTGACCCAACACAGTGCGACATCGACTCCTAATACCGGGAGAGATGAATCCCCGACGACTGTTCACTGCCTCCATGTGGCTCGGGACTGTACCCAACTAAAACCTTTTTGCACGACTCATTTAAGCCATGTCAGATAGTAATCTAAGTACAAGGGGAACTCACACGAGGCAAATAAAAATTTCAGATCAAAGGACTAACCTGCACTTATGCCACATGAGAACTTCGATCTGACGATAGATATAATATCATCTAGAAGTTATCGGCGAGTCCGTCCGGTGTACTCACTTCCAGTGAGCACATGCATACTATCTCGGTGACTCAACACCAATGGCCTGTGAGACTAGCTACAGTCCCTCGTCGGGGTCTCGAAAAGTACACACTAGTCTATTCCGGAGTATCGATGCCCAGTCTCGATACTTGCTCGATTAGGGACATTTAAAGATATGTTTATCGACCACTCAGCTCCCACGTATATGATCGCCATCATAATGCTGGTAGTCAAGCAATAATTCTACGGGCTTTATCAAAACGTATACACATAATGATAAAGACAAACCAGATAGCATACTATCATCTTTAGTAAGATTGTTCTACCCGTATAGGTTCTTGTTCAATTATCATAATCGCCTATCTGCAATTACAATAATTGCCTTGAAGGCATTATATCCAACAATCTCTCACTTGCACTTAAGGCTAATTATTGCGGTATTGCATACTTACAGCTCGTGTGCTACCGAATACCCAATTTCTCTACTAGTCAGTTTCTCAAAACTCGTTTTGAGAAACTTACGTGTTCGAGAAATAGGCTTAGTGAGTGGATCCGCTCCAATGTTTCTATTTTTATCTCTCTATATCTCAAATTCGCGGAGAACGACTATCTCCCGAAATGAGCGATACCTGTCTTAGAACTTATCTGGATATCTAATGGGATCTTGTTCATAACATGAACACCAATCCAACAAGCTTCTTAGACTGTATCCATTGCTGATGTAATTAGCACCCAGCGCCATGACCACCTTAGTATCTTGCTTGGAAACCTATCCAATATACCGCACCTCAAAAGAGAGAAAACTACTAATTCTGACTGCCACTTTGTCATCCAGATCATCTTGGAAGCCTGAAATGATATCCGTCTTCTTAAGAAGGCTGCCATTACTATATACCAAGAACATTCTATTATGTTCATAACTGCTTCCTAATATTTCTCTAGTATTGGATTAATATATGCTTATTGCAGTTAGTGCAAAAGTAGTATATGGTGTGGTGCTTGACAACTCATGATCAACTCAATTGCCGAAGTAAGTGATATGTCAATCATGTAAATCTCTCTCTTCACCAGTCTAGAAGACATCTCTTTAGAGAGGGTCACCTGTGGGTACACCACCACGTCAGGAGTCGTCCATTCTAAAACACTTTAGAATAGTATCAAAATACCCGAGTTGAGATATTTCCCAAATCTAAATCTAAAATTATTGATCTAGCCATCAGAATCCCTGATATTTTATCCAGATCTTTTATGGAGAAAACACATTGTGACAACCACAGTATAACCGATTGTAATATAGAAACATCACTTCTTATCAAAGGAGTATGGCATCCAAATATCAGGCCATTACTCCCTTCTACCTTCTTACCAGGTCCATTTGTTGTTCTGATGAAGTCAAACTCTATGACTTTTACATCATACTAAATGACCTATTCCCCTCTCCTTATTTTAGTCTATAAATAGACATACGCAACTTAGCCACCACGATGCTGCTGCTTCCACTGACTACAACAATTTTCTGGCAGAGTCACTTACATGCGCACTTTTAAATTCAATTTAGAATAACGTTATAGTCATCCACCTGCCATATTTCATAATCAAGAACATCAGTAGTGATAAGCTTAGATTATCAAAACCTCCCTGTCACCGTCTTTGAGAAAACCGAAATACTTCTCGGGTGGCTGAGGTAACCCACTAAATCTGTGGAGTAGCTAATGGATTGTTGAATCCAATTGAATTCTTAGGTTCTATTTAATTTTCAGCAACCGTTTGTGGTTTTGGAATCACTTCCAGTTCTACCATACACCCACTAATGTTTTCTGAAAAGAATTCATTTTACTAAAAATCTGGCGAGTCAAAAACAATATAAATATTGATCCTGCAAATGGTAGAATGTTAATCCTCGTCAAAGTCCAGGATAACCCACAAACTGCCATTCCTGAAACGTGTTTTGAGTTTATCCCGATTATGGTTTTAAGAATAAGCCAAACAACTCCATATAACATTGTTAAGATATGCAACAATTCTATGTCCATATAGAATCAAATGCACTAATTTAGATGAAACCATATTCAATTGTTATGTAACTGTGTCTAGTGCATATCACATATGAAAAAAGGCCATGCAGTATTACTCATCAAGGAGCGCACATACGGATGAGTAACCTGTGAGAGAATAATATTCTCAATATTACAACGAAATACATAGCATAAGTATCTACATTTTCGACTACCTCGAAAAATCTTGATACTTCTGACGTATGGTTCTCTACTTTATTCTTATATTTATAACTTCTCAAAATTTGGACCTTATATTTCAACGAAATGCGTGTCTAAACCCCGAGAAGTCATAAGTAAACGGAATATAGTACGAGTACCAACCATTTGTTCTAATGGACATAAGACAATATACAATACTTTGTATAAGTCCCTAGAGTATACTAACCATATTCCATATGTTGTAAGTTGAAAATTGTATTTTGATTAAGAATATCTATACTGTCATTCAATGTACCTTACTTTATTCTCAACTGATAAAGGTAAATATTTAGAACACAATTTTCAAAATTTATATCTCACTTTATAAAATAAACATGCAGATATTCAATTTTGAAAATTGGTGCATAACAACAGTTATTCAAAACCAAATATTTGCCGTAAGGCAAAACCAGGGAATTCAATCCAATATCACATATTGCTACGAATTCCGATATTGAGAATCAAAATACCCATTTCCTAATATTCTACTCCTCAGCATCTGTAATGCCCTTTAGATGTGAGATCCAAACCTGGTACATACCCTGGAGTGAGAATTAATTGGGAAAATAATTTTCAACAACAACTACACTTAAAAACTGAAACACGAAAAATGTTTCAAGGGGATGGCCGGGAATTCCTAGTAATGCCCTTTTCATTATCCCGATTTATGATAATAATTGCAATTTCCTTTGCCCTCATTTCAACCCTTCATATGTCTCTACATCTTAGTTTCTGTACATCACACTAAGGCTAATTGGTTTTCTTCCTTTCCTACCTTTCGGTACTAGCCTAAGATTTGGAAGAAGACTATCCAATAAATGTAGCAGGTGTACTCTCCTAATAGTAGGAGCTCACGCAAGATGAGAGAAGGTAATGGGAAGAGACAACCGAATAATCCTATTCAATTTCCGCAGAACGCGTGGTCATCCTTGAACTGAAATAAATTTTTTCGAGTTCGTATGTAACTATACGAGATGACCATTCCAAACAATATGGATCTCAGTAGTGATACGGAGTGTTTTGGAGAAAAGCAAATGGAAAATAGGAGTGGCAGGGATATATGCGACTTTGTCGTGAATTATGACAATCCAAAGCCAAATATAAAAAAGGTTCGGTCAACTTGGTGTTGAGTTGTAGTTTAAGGTCAAACATGATAGCAAACTAAAGAGAGAAAATAAATACTCAGCGTGCACTCTAACGTAGATTTGATTGGTTAATTATTTTATCTAATCAGGATGGCTCCCACTGTTTCCTCGAATTCTCCTTCAAACCCTAAAATAAGAACTAGTCGGTATCATACACACCTTACAAGTTCGCTAACCGTTCAGCCAGACCAGTGTTGGTACTCCGAGAGAGGTCCCCCGTAGTTTCGCACGGACCTAATTAAATAATCTCGTTTCCGTAGAGACGTAAACTCGTTAACACTTTCTAGACACCTAATAGGTTAGTTGGTTGTGAAGTGAAAACCTCCTTAGGAGTAATACATAATCGTCAGTGGGAATCAGGACTCAACTATCATCGCGTGATAACCTGACGGAAGCCACTCAAGTCACCACACTCCAGAAGGTATGCGCATGCCTGACAAGTTTCCTTTATGTTTGAAACTTCCGATATTGTTTTTTCTCTTAAGATCCAAGTGATCTTGACACAGTCAACATATCAAAGGGTCCTAATCAAGTTTAACCCGTCATTATCTTGATTGCATTAAACCCATCCGCATAATACCCTTGACACGGTCAAAATGGTTATACAGCTGTTCTAACCAATCACATCTAATGCTACAGAAAAGTACTACATAGCTACTAAACACTACGCCTTGACACAACCAATATACGCGGCACGAATACTAAGCAATACTAATCTGAAATGGCGGAGGCTACGGCTGGTTTTTGGCGAAAAACCTTTAACGTAATAAACTTGATATCGTTGAAAGAACTCAAGCAGTTTTGAAAAAGGAGCGGTTTAGGCTCCGCATTTAAAATTAGTAACATAAACTTTTGCTTAAGAGCGAACTCCCTGCGAAGGGATCAAGGCTCTTTCTTTATAGAATGAGGTGTAGGATTTTCCTAACCGAATACCTCAATGCAAAGTAAAAGAATACGACTATGGTTTTGAAGAAAACCGAGTAGTTTTAAAAATTGGTTCTAACAATATCATTTAGGTTTGTTTTCCTTGCATTAATCAGAATTAATGCAGTTCCATCAATTAATCATGTCATGCCAGAAAAGAAACGAAAATAGGCACTCATATATATGCCATTCGCATTCGCTACAGGGTCCCGGGTCTTCACCGTAAGGTTACTTAACTTACGGCAGGGCGGGGACAGGACTAGCGCGGATGCAAACATATATAACGTCTACTAAATATATATATATATAATATATATATATATATAAACATTCGTCTCACGCATGATATCAAGTAATATATATATATATATATATATAAACATTCGTCTCATGCATGATATCAAGTAACATTACAGAAGAAGCAAACACACAATGGAAATGTGGATAATCTAGGAAAAATACATTTCAATGGAGCCAAATATGAAATGCAATTTTTCCGGTCGTGTGGATAGCCTATAATATCAGATTCTAGACCCCTACGAGTGCGGCAAGCCATTCGCCAATCGCAGAAGCGAGGCAACCCCAATCAATGAAGTGAGTGGGCTACCCAGCACTTCCAAAATCCGGTGACTTGGACACCACTCCACGGGTCAATCCTATATCCCTACGAGTGCGGCGAATAGCTCGCCAATTCTAGAGTAAGGCACCCGGTCTCAACGCTATGAGATGGAAGTCCGTTGCCCTCTAGAACCTGGCTACTCGAGCACTTCACCACGGAGTAATGCTAGTGCATGTAATGAAAACCTGAATATACAACGGTGACTACATCCGGAACCAGGACGTGCCCCAAAGAATAGTACAAGCCGCAATGACGGCAGTCCACGTGTCGGACGCTTGTCATGCAATAATGAATATACATTACATCATAGAGAATTCATCTAATACTACATACTCCGGGCTCTCCATCACGACAAATCCAACACAACTATAACCAACGAGCAACATCCATCACTGAACACGCAAACTTACGAGTATCAATTCCGTAACCCCGTCTAATTGATACGTATAGCAATTAGACGACGTTTTACCAAACGTTATGATACACGCAACCATCATTAAGCCCACGACAATCGAATACCGCATACAAATAGCCAACACTTGTATTTTCCAAAACACTGAAAATCATGTGTGCTAAAAACCGACAAAAATTCCATGCTAAAACCCATTCCGAGAGTCCGAAATGAGTTTGGATTGATCCAAAACTTCGCAGAGGGCCCTAGCACAAAATTAGAGTCGACTCGGAGACGCCTAAGGAATACCCACCCCTTAGGCCACCTTAAGGTGGCCATAGGGGCATAGCAGACCTGAGCTTGCCCAATTGCGCAGGGATCAGGTCCCTACCCTAGGTCCTTCCGGGACGTGCCCGGGGTCCCCGCGTACCTCCCCACTGCTTCTTGGTCCAAACCAAGAGCCCGCGGGAAGTCAAAACATCAAGATAACATGAAATTCTTTATTGGTTTTACGTCAGTTTTTGCGGAGCAAAAACCAGCGAGATTCGGAAGCCATAATTATCTAGTTTATAGTGTTTGGATGGCTCTGATACCATTGAAGGTTCCTAATGCCTTCACCGCTAACCCGGACAAACTGGAAAAACCGCTATAGCCATCGATACTATATTAAACCAAAAGCAAATGAACGAAAGGGGCACCTCTGAGAGTGAGACATTGTATTGTGTCTATGTAGCGATTGGACAGAAACGATCGACAGTGGCACAATTAGTTCAAATTCTTCCAGAAGCGAATGCTTTGGAATATTCCATTCTTGTAGAAGCCACCGCTTCGGATCTTGCTCCTCTGCAATTTCTTGCCCCCTATTCTGGGTGTGCCATGGGGGATTATTTCCGCGATAATGGAATGCACACATCAGCCAATGCGGAATACAAAAACGAAAATTTTGATGACACTAGAAATTTATACCCAAGAATCTAAACCAAACACCTAAACTAGCAAGCACAAAAAATAGAAATCGTAACCTTTGTAGCATCTTCATTTGCTCAAATTGAGTTGGACTCTAGTATGCTCTTAAGAGCTCCAGATCGTGCTTGCAAGCCAGTCTTCCTTCGCAGAAAATGATTCACTCGAGAGAACCAAGTTCAAGATTCAATTTCATCAATAAAATAACTAAAGATCCTAGATTGCTAATTTAGGATGTTTAGTGATGTGTGTGAATGTTTTAGTATTTTTCTTTTTTTATCTTCATAATTCTCAACTCATGAAAGGATTGAAGATGAAGAAGAAGAAGTCTATGAAAGAGAGAGAAGCTAAATGGTAGAATGAATAAAAATCTCCTCAAATTCAAGCATGCATGTTTTTTTTGTTAAAAGATTTTGACATTTTAAAATTGCAATCATGCTTGAATAATATGTGCAAATGAATTAATAATTCATTTGCTCATACCCTCCACCATTTTTTTCTTCCACCTTATTTCTTAATTTCTTTAAAAAGAAATAAAAACCTAGAAATGATGTGTCCTTCTAGAACTATTTTTGTATAAATACAAGAATACGTTCCCGCAAATACATGTCCGTATTCATATCAAAATACGAATACCTAAGAGAGAAAAATACAATGAACATAATACTAGAATATACATATCGAAATATTTATATGTAAATTATTAAATCAGAATTTGATTTAATAATCCGGTTTAATCCTAAACTAGCTAGTATCATCATTTGCCTGATTGAAGTCCATGTGGCTAGCACACATACCTAATCGGAACCCTATATATATCAATATATGGCCACTACATCATTTTTCCTGCACCGGGAAACCTTCTGTGTGGGACTTTAAGACTCGTCAATACGCTGGCAGTGGATTTAACCACAAACATGTCGGCGGCACTAGCTGTACGCAACGGCTATCCAGGTATTGAGCGAAAGAAAGGCCGACAAGCAAACTCATCCGTACCCCTACTGTGTCTATCTATGACAATCTCCGTACAGTCTGGTCTCTTCGTCTAAGAGTATCGCATATCGGGTCTAGAAGGTGAATAACGTCAGGTCCCTACTAACCCGATAAGTCGTGCCGGTTTGAAGCTCATCACCTATTGAGAAACTACTGATATTACATCAGTAAATCTCATCCATCTTGACCAAGAATTTTATAGTGACAGCTGACCCAACACAGTGCGATATCGACTCCCAATACCGAAAGAAACGAATCCCTAACAATTGTTCACTGCCTCCATGTGGTTCGGGACTGTACCCAACTAAAACCTTTTTGTACGACTCTTTTAAACTGTGGTAGGGTAGTAATCTAAGTACAGCGGGAATTCACACGAGACAAGTGAAAATCTCAGGTCAAAGGACTAACATGTACTTATGTCACAAGAGAATTTCGATCTGACGATAGGTGTAATACTATCTAGAAGTTCTCGGTGAGCCCGTTCAGTGTACTCACTTCCAGTGATCACCTGTATATCATCTCAAGTGACCCAACACCAATGGCTTATGAGATCGGCCACCGCCCCTTGTCGGGGTCTCGAAATGTACACACTAATTTACTCCATAGTATTGATGTTCAGTCTCGATACTCGCTCGACTAGGAACATTTAAGGATATGTTTATGGACCGTCCAGCTCCCATGTATATGATCGCCATCATAATGCAGGTAGTCAAGCAATAATCTTACGGGTTTTATCAAAACGTATATACAACCAGATAGCATACTATCATCTTTAGTAAGATTGTTCTATTTGTATAGGTCATTGTTCAATTATTATAATCGTCTACCTGCAATTACAATAATTGTCTTGAGTGCACTATATTCAACAAGTTGAAGAGTGTTCCATATATATTTAGTTAGTTAAGTATAAGCATGCGTAGTGACGTTCTGCAACCTAAGCAGGTTGGATATGGGCAGGAGCTGTATAATCCAATGGGGTGTTACCATAAAAATTATTAAAAATTTTGCTACAACACCTTATCCCAAACTTTTGGGTCGGCTACTATCTACATGCATTCTTTTCTTTCATTCAGGTCATTCAAGAGCCATCTCTTTAATGAAGTGTATTTATTTACCTCCTTGGCACATGTTCACACACACCATCTCAATTAGTTCTTCCTTATTTCTTATCCTATCTCTTCGAGTATAGCTACTTATCGTCTTGACCTTATATCAATTACATTATTTTTGGACATGTTTTTTTATCAATTGCCCATCATTCTGACCCACAAAGTAATCCCGGTTTTAGACCCGTCTTGTTTCAGCATATAAATTCTATTAGCAATATATAATAAAGATTTGAAACATGTCTTAAGTTGCAAATGATCATGGCTGATCTTTTCATATACAGTGAAAGTCTTTTTTTAATGAGTAACTTCGCAAGATATCCAATGGCTTCTAGAAAGTTCAAGGAGCTATTGAAGTCACTATCGTGCTTGAGCAGGTCATATACTGCTGAGCATTCATGAACGGTTGTAGGAAGTTTTACTACACCGTAAGTTATAGCCCGATATCTTGAAGTTCGTTTGTTTTGAAGTAAAATATTCACCTTCATTTACCCATTAATTTTAGGTTATTTAACTGCAGACCTTCATGATTTTTCTTTGTTATATTTTACCGTCTTTCAGATTGATACCATGCTCCAAAGACTTGAGAAGGAGATTGATGATGTAGATGCTAAAATCGGTGATCGGTATAATCTCCTTGACAGGTATATGTTGATGTCTGCATTTTCTTTTGTTTTCTTACTTGCATGAAATGCTATTCAGGGTACTCTCTAGATGTTCAGTTATCAATGAGATCGTTTTAAAGGAACTTTGTTTATTATGCCCACCTTTATATCATCATTGTCATCTACGCCTTTTCCCATAAAAAGTGGGTCAGCTCCCACACACAAGGCTCCATAAAAGATTTGACAAAGCTCAACAACTAGGCCGATTATCCCTCTCATAATTAGTGCCAAGGCGTATAGAAGGAGAAAGATGATAGGTTTTCTAAAGGATATTTCATCAAATGCAGAACCACGAATAAAGCCGAGAGCCAAATAGAACACACAGGAATATCATGTTCACCATCATATCCTTCTGATAAACTCTGTTCTTAGACCTTGCACTTGCTCGCTATAGATATTTGCCATTGGAAATTAAGTTGCAACATTCTAGCATGACATCATTTTCTTATAAATCTTATTCTTAAGAGTTCATCTTGGATATTGGGATGTGTGTAATTGATCATCAAGAAAACTTCCATTCTTTGAAACAATGGTGTTATTGTTCCCATACATGTGGAGTCTCTATGCACTTGTAAGCATTAGTTCTTAAATCTTTTTGGGTCTTTCGGTCGGATATACGCCCCCTATAACTTAGCTAATTGTAAAAAAAAACCCGAAAACATCGTAATTGTAAAAACGACCCCCAAAACCTTTACTAAAAAAGCCCCTCTTGTTAGCTTTTGGTTTAACGGTGTTGAATCTAGCCATTAGGAAAGCTAAAATTACCCCCACCCCACCCCCCTCCCCATGGCTCTATTTCTCTGTTAAATAGGGTCAGCTCCCCAATGAGCTTGCATGGGAAAAACTTTTGGGGGTTTCTTGCAAATCTTGTAGCTGCAACTCCTTTTCTTTTTGCAAATCTCCAGCTGCGGCTTCTCTTCTTCTTGCAAAATCCCTTTTACTCCTTTTCCAATTGCAGAAATTTAGTCTTAAACCACCCAATGGTCAACCAAAACATGCACACAATGTTTAACAACAAACAACTCCTAATATTAAACAATTTCAGTTCACACAAATTGAAAACCATCATGTATCATGAAAACAATACAAATAACAAACCCAATATTCGCTGAAAATACTTTTATTTCAGACTTCTTGATGGAGGCCTAGATCTCCTTCAGATGTTGTCTTCCGTTGATCTGTAGCAAGCGTTGATGGATGACTGAGATTGGATTGGAGGGTTGCCTCCTGAAGCATGTGGATCTTAATGGGCTTGATTTGGAATGAAACCGAGCTACCTACAAGGAAGTCCCGGGGTGATTGTACCACCGTGGACCCTCCGACGATCAAGTTAGTTGAGATATTTGGGCAGAGTAGCGGCCTATCAGATAATAATTGCCTTACCCGAGTCGTGTGAGAGGGGATTTATATAGTGGCGGCCATGGGCTGGCGGGCGCGAGATTTATGTCGGCCGTTACGCCCTTGGAGCCGTGCCTGTGCGAATGGCGGGATCCTCCATTAATGGCGAGATATGCCCGTTAACGGGGGAGCATGATGGCGTGGGACGCGGGATCGTGGGGCGGAGGATATCTCGAGTATGGTGAGATTCGCGGAGCCATGTCCGGGACGCTTACGATCTGTGCTCTGGGTCGGTCGATGAGACCAAGGAAGCTGAGCTCGGCGGGAGGCTCGAAGGCGAGCGAGAGGCCGAGCAAGCTTGGTTCTGTGATAGCTCGGAGGCGAGCTGGGAGGGCCGAGAAGGCCGAGAAGGCCCAGCGTGCAGGAGGGCTCAGAGGTGAGCCAATGGTTGTTTGTAGGATGAGCATAGGAGTGTTCTGGGAGGTCATCGAAGGCCCGGTATATGCCTTCAATGTACCGTTCTTGCTTCTTTCCCGTAAGTCTTGGGACACGTCATTTGCCACGTGTCATGATCTGGGGAGTTCTCAGTATTGAGCATCATCATTAGCCGAGAGTGGTCTGATCGGTCACCCGGGCAAAATTCTTATTTGAAGACATTGTCGGCGCGGATTCCTGGGCAGTTAGTTGTATTTTTTGATGACGTCAGCGGATCAGAAAAGAGATCGTGCATTAAAGGGGAAGCGCTGACTCGATCGAACGTTCGTTGAGGCGCCAGGCCACGCGTCCGACGCTGGTCGGCTGACGTGACGGGCCGCCGGTGTCCTTAGCGCTTGAAGGGACGCATCCAATGCTCTTGAGACACATGAAAAGTTGGTGGGCGTCCGTTTTGTCGGGAATCGATCAGCGCCGTTGGATGCGCTTGCCGAATGCTATAAATAGAGGTGGGACCCCCAAGGTCCACACTTCGCTATAATTTCCTCATCGCTGTGTGTTAGCTCGGTGCTCTTCCCTTTAGGTCGGATTTCTTGCGTTCTTCCCTCGGACGTCTCCTTCTTTTGCTCAGGTTAGATGTCTTCTTTTGGGGAGTCTGTTGAGGTAGTTGAGGTAGAGTCTAGGGAGTATTCTGCCGCTTCTTCCCCTGTCTCGTCCGAGTCGGAATCCCTCTAGGGAGTTAGGGTTAGTCCTGCCACCTGGGGTCACGCGGCGGGGACGGTCCCCAAAGCACGTGTCAGGAGTGTCCGTGACGAACCTTCCCTCCTGAGGCATGTGGACGAGCTCACCACAATCCGGGCCCGCTTCCACATTCCCCCCGGCTACTCGTTTCGCTTGGCCGGGGAGGAAGAGAGGGCAGACCAGGTACAGGGCAAGGAGATTGCCTTGTACTTGGAAAGCCTTTTGGGCCGGAATGCGTCTGTCCCTCTCTCCCGAAGTGAGTGCGGCGCTGCGTTGCTTTCAATTAGCCCCGGGCCAGCTAGTGCCGAACTCGTGAAGGATTCTCCTAGGGTTTCTGGTCTGGTTGAGACTACATGAGATCCCTTTCAGTCTGAATCTTCTCCTTTTCTCCCTCTGCTACAAAAATCACCCCGGTACTCATAGGGATGGGCCTAGCTGGGTATACGTTTCTTTTAGAAAATATAGATGATGGGCGGCCGGGTCGGGGGTTGTAGCAGTACCTTCTTCCATTCATGAATGGAAGGAGAAGTTCTTGTTTGTCGGGCCACCTGAGGGTGAGGATTAGCCTGTGTCTGTCCAGTGGCACATGGACAACTGCCTGCGGGTGAAGCGGTTGTCCTATCCCGATGCGATGGCAGTGTCGGTGTGGGAGCTCGTCCATTGGGCCGATGTGTTGCTGTCCGAGCAGGCCCTTACTTGGGCCGGACTCAGCCCCGCTCAGTTTGCGGGTAAGTTAGGAGGTTAGGCGAACTGTTTAGACTTGTGTATTCTTCCATTCTTTCTGGCATTACTAACCCCCTTTTTGTGTTTTCGCTTGTTTTGCAGAACCGATGGATCGATTTAAATTCCGGGCTGCCATGGCTGAGAAGAAAGGGAGGAAGGCCAGAGGCGTCGGCCCGTCACGCCCTGCTGCGAGCCCGGCCCAATCGGCGGCCGCTTCGGCTAGGCTTTCCAGTACTCCCCGGGCTATGGAGACCAGTCACGGGGAGAGCCGCAAACACGCTCGGGAGCAGGAACCCCAGGTCCTGGGGGTGGCGGATGAGGCCGACCCTACCGTGGCCCCCCTCAAGCGGTGTAAGAGGACGGTGTCCCGAGCCCCATCTTCCCCGATCTTCGTGCAGGAGGGGGATCTTCGCTACGAGGTGCCCTCGGGGCTTTCTGTTGCCGATAGCTTGCTCTCCGAGATGGAGCGGTCGGCTGGGGGCAGAATCCCCTGGGGGACCCTGAAGGCCCAAATCGTGGCAATAGCTCAGGAGGCCATGCAGGTTAGTGTCCGCCTCTCGTTCGGGTTTTCATTAAGCCTTTTTGTTTGCAGGATCGGATACCTTTTAACCCCTCCTTTTGTTTTCCTCAGGTCCTCCAGCACTGCGCCCTCGTCGTTAACATGGAGCATGAGAAAATAGCCCCGGCACTGCAGCTAGCAGGCTAGTCTTCCTCGCAGGAGGAGAGCCTGAGTCGGGAGCTACGTCAGGCGAAGGAGAGGATCGCCGCCCTCGAAGACCGGGTGGCTGCCGAGGAGGGGGTGAACGTTAACTGCCGGGTGTCCATCCGAGCCATGATGGAGTCCAACAAGGTTGTTGAGGCCAAGTTGGAGGATGCCAAGGTGCTTGCCGCCACGCTGAAAAAGATGCAGGACACCCTAAAAAGGGAGAACGAGGCGCTGAAGGAAATGATGAGGCGCGCCGACCTCCGGGCTGCGAAGGCGGTGGAAAACTATAAGACGTCGGATAAATTCTATGCCGACCTCGCCGATGCCTCGGCCCTCGTCTGGCATGATGCCCTCGACGCCGTCAAGACGCTGATGCTGGAGTTTCCAGACGATAAGCTCCGGCTCGAGTACCCCATCGAGGGTGAAGTGCAGGGGGATGCCGCCGGAAGCGTCGCCTGGGGGAAGGCCCCTGGTGGGAGCGTTGGGGAGAAGTCGGTCACCCCGGCTCCCAGTGCCGAAGCTCCTGCTGTGGGTGCCGACCCTCAAGAAGCCGCCACCCCGGCTCCCGACGCTGCCGCGGAGCACGTCGATGTCCTCCCCGGCCCTGAGGCCTGAGTCTCCCTGCCTTCCTTTTTATTTTTTTCTTGTTTTGGAATTTTGTAAACCTTCGGGCAATTTTGTAAGGCTGGGGAGCCCACAATACCTTTGTAAAGGTTCCCGAGTTGTAAATAAAGCCTTTTTGCAGAAATTTTTGTGGCAATATTTCCATTTCGCGATAATGTCTTCATTTGGCTCGCCTGATGAGCGTTAGGTCGGCGACCGATCCTTTAGTTGGCGATCGCGCGTCGAGTTAAACCCAATTATTTGTCAGTATACAATGGCTGGTGTAAGGTCGGCGTCGTTATGGCCCCGGAGTCGAGATGGCGATCGCACGTTGAAGGTATGTCGGTTGGTACTTCCGAGTAGAAAGGCGTAGACTCGCCCATTTCTTCGAGTTGGACCGGCGAGCATCTCTCTGAAGATAGATCAGCGTAGACGAGGTTGAGGGCTTCCGACCCTCAGTATAAATGGGTAGGGAGTTACCCCACTAAGGATAGACCGAGCAGGAAAGCTGCTCAGTGACTTCTTGGAAGGGTTTAGATCCTTAGTACAGATGGGTAAGAAGTTACCCACTAAGGATGGACCGAGCAAGGAAGCTTCTCGGCGACCTCTTGATGAGGGCTTCGATCCTTGGCGTCGGTGGATAGTAAACTACCAGCCGAGGATGGACCGAGCATGGAAGCTGCTCGGTGGCCTCTTGACGGGGGCTTCGATCCTTAGTGTAGACGGGTAAGGAGTTACCCACTAAGGATAGACCGAGCATGAAAGCTGTTCGGTGGCCTCTTGATGAGGGCTTCGATCCTTGGCGTCGGTGGGTAGTAAACTACCAGCCAAGGATGGACCGAGCAGGGAAGCTGCTCGGTGGCCTCTTGACGAGGGCTTCGATCCTTAGCGTAGACGGGTAAGGAGTTACCACTAAGGATGGACCGAGCAGAAAAGCTGCTCGATGGCCTCTTGATGAGGGCTTTGATCCTTAGCGTAGACGGGTAAGGAGTTACCCACTAAGGATGGACCGAGCCGGGAATCCTTTGAATTTTTCGTTATCGAAATTCGTCCCATGGTCGGTGATGAGACACCTCGGGATCCCAAACCGGTATAATATGTTGTTCTGCAGGAACTTGATGGTCGTGGTGGCGTCCGGTTTCCTGATGGGGACGGCCTCGATCCATTTCGTAAAGTAGTCCACTGCGATGAGGATGTATTTGTACCCACCCGTACCTGTAGAGAATTGGCCTATCATGTCCATTCCCCACTAGGCAAACGGCCAGGGGGAGATGAGGGCCGTTAGCTCGGTAGCCGGAAGGCGGGGTATGCTGCCATGGAGTTGGCAGCTCTTGCACTTTCTGACGAGTTTCTGAGCGTCCTGATAGATGGTCGGCCAATAATACCCTTGAATGAGTGTCTTCTGGGCTAAGGTGCAGGCCCCCTGATGTGCTCCGCCAACCCCTTCGTGAACCTCACGGAGGACGTAGTCAGCTTCGTGGGGATCGACGCACCGAAGCAGGGATTGAGTGAAGGATTTCTTGTAGAGGTTCCCTCTGCTCCAGACGAAATAGCGGGCTTTGGCTCTGAGGCGGCGGGCCTCCCCTCGATCTCCGGGGAGTGTACCCTCTTTCAGGAATTTCACGAGGGTCTGCCTCCAATCCCAGCCTTCTTCCCAGGCCGTGTAAACTTGGAGTGATGTCGCTCCATCCTCCACGCTTGACCGTGGCAAGACCTCGAAGAGAATGTTTCTCTTATTGTTCGCCGTGTAAGAGGAAACTAGCTTGCTCAGAGCGTCGGCCTGGACGTTTAGGTGTCGGGAGATCTGCTCCACTTAAACTTCGTCGAAGTCCTTCCGTAGTCTTCTTGCCTCAGCCAAATATTTTACCATCAGAGGTTCGCATGCCTCGAAACGGCCGGTCACCTGGCCTACGACCAGGGCGGAGTCGTTGCGGATTCTGATCGTTTTCAGCCCCACTCCGGAGGCGATTTGTAGTCCAGCGAGCAAAGCCTTGTACTCCGTGGCGTTGTTTGAGGCTTTGAAACCGAGCTTTAAGGAATACTCCATGTCTGCCTCGTCTGGACCCCGAATGATGAGGCCAACACCACAGCCTTTCTCGGTTGATGACCCGTCGACGTAAAGGACCCAGTCGGGAATGGAGTCGGGCCCCTCTTTGATCAAAGGTTGAGATTTGGGGGCCAGTACGGACACCGCCTTTTTGTTGGGATAGTGCATTCGACGATAAAATCGGCCAGGACCTGTGCCTTGATAGCCTGCCTTGGGCGGTACTTGATGTCGAATTGGGACAACTCCCATCTCCACTTCTCCAAACGACTGGAAGACTCGGGGAAGCGAGAATAGCCCTTAAAGGTCGCTCGGTGAGAACAAGGATGGTGTGTGCCTGGAAATAGTACCGTAGTTTTCTTGAGGCCACTATAAGCGCCAGGACGATCTTCTCTATGGCCGGATACCTTGTTTCTGCATCCTTAAAGACGTGTCTTACATAGTAGACCGGCCTCTGGACTCCTTTGACCTCTCGGATGAGCACCAAGCCTACAGCTTGATCGGACACCGCCAGATACAGCGATAGCTCGTCTTTTTCAACTGGCCGGGTGAGCAGTGGGGGAGTCTCCAGGTGCGTTTTCAATTGTTCGAAAGCGATCTGGCACTCCTCTGACCATTCAAATTTTGGGATCTTCCTCAGGGCTTTGAAGAATGGGAGGCACTTTTTCCCGGATCTTGACATGAAACGACTCAGGGCGGCTACCTTCCCTGTGAGCCGCATGATTTCGACGTTGGTCTTTGGTGCGGTCATGTTGAGGATGGCGCTGATTTTCTCCGGATTAGCCTCGATTCCTTGGTGGGTAAGCTTGAGTCCGAGGAACTTTCCACTAGTGACCCCGAACGCGCACTTGGCGGGATTCAGCTTCATTTTGTATTTACGGAGGACGTCGAAAGTATCGCTAAGATTTTTGGCATGTTCCTCTGACGAGGTCGATTTAATGAGCATATCGTCGACGTAAACCTCCATGTTCCTCCCGATCTGTGGTTTGAACATCCTGTTGACCAAGCGTTGGTATGTAGCTCCGGTATTTTTGAGCCCGAAAGGCATCATTTTATAACAGTATACCCCCGGTCCATTGTTAATGCGGTGAGTTCTTCGTCTACCGGATTCATACGGATCCGGTTGTAGCCAGAGAAAGAATCCATGAAGCTGAGCAACTTGTGGCCTGCCGAGCTGTCGACAAGTTGATCTATCCGAGGGAGGGGATAGTTGTCTTTCGGGCAGGCCTTGTTGAGATGTGTGAAGTCGACGCACATGCGCCATTTCCCGCTCGCCTTTTTAACCATTACCACATTCGCCAACCATTCTGAGTAGGCCAAGTTTCGAATGAAGTTGGTTGCGAGCAATCTGTCAACCTCGTCCTCGATAGCCTTTTGTTTGATCGGGACGAAACTTCGTTTCTTTTGCTTGACGGGTCGGACCGTTGGGTCGATCCCGAGCTTATGTGAGATTACTTTGGGGTCGATTCCAGGCATGTCGGCGGGTGCCCAAGCAAACACGTCCGAGTTCCCCCTGAGGTAGCGGACAAGGTTGTCGCGTCAGGCCCCTGTTAAGAACAACCCGATTTGGACAGTTCGTTCATTGTCCCCTTCGACGAGGGGAACCTCCATTAGCGGCTCCATCGGGGTTCCTCGGATCTCTTTTTGCTCGTCCTGAGTATCCAAGGACCCATTGAAATCCTCCATGCCTTCAAGGTCATCGCCTCGCTCCTCAGGCATAGATGTCGCTGTGAAGCAAATTTTTGCGGTTTGCTGGTTCCCGTAGGCCCGGCCTATTCCGCCTTGGTCGAGTGGAAACTTGATCGCGAGGTGGTAGGTCGATATCTGGGCCCGGAAGGAGTTTAGCGTCGGGTGTCCCAGGAGGATATTGTAGGCCGATAAAATTCTGGCGACGATGAATTCCATAGGCACGGTACGTGTACGGTCTGCCTCCCCGATATTGAGTAGGTTGAGTAGGAGGGTGACCACTCCTTCCGCCGGGATGGAGTGGTTAGTAAACCCCGACAGGATGTGGGCAGTCGACCTCAGGTCCGATGGGCAAAGCCCCATATGTAGGAAGCAGTCGTAGAAGAGGATGTCTGCCGAGATTCCCGAGTCGACCAATATCCTTTGAATCTTGTAGCTGTGGACCCGCGTTGTAATCACCAGGGGGTCGTTGTGAGGCAAGGATATCCCGTGGAGATCCTCGTCGGTAAAGGTGTTGGGCTTGGCTGCTTTGGTCCTCTTCATGGGCTGGCTGCTTGTCCCTTTCGAACGGCAGGCGTCGGATCTCGCCGGCTCCAGACGCACCCCCCGCTGATACAACCATGATTTGGCCGATGGTCAACTCGTCGGGAGGGGACGCTGCTCTTGCTCTCGGTCTGCTTATCGCTTTTCCTGCAAGTATTTTGCCAGGTGCCCTGAGCGAATTAACTCAATGTAATCTCGAAGCTGTTTGCGGTTTTCGGTGGGGTGTCCCTGCGACATGTGGAAAGCGCAATAGGGGCCTCGTGTCTGTTTGGCCGCCTTATTGTTGACCGGGGGGAGTTTGAAGAATCTCTCGCCCTTCGCCTTCGCTAACAGCTCTGTCTGGGAGATGTTGAGTGGGGTATACTCCTGAAACTTCGGGGAGTACGACTTTGGCCAATCAATCTTCTTTTTCTCTTCTCCGGCTCTCTTCTTTTGATCGACCTGGTCGGTCCGGAGTAGGTTCGCGTTCATCTCGGACTCGAGCTGGATCTCTCGCTCGGCTCAGGCTTTTACCTCGGCCACGGTCTTAGGTTGCGCTAATGTAAAGGAGCAGAGCCACTCCTTATGCCTAAGACCCGACCTAAGGGCCGTGATGACTGTCTCGTTCCGGTGCTCTTGGACGTCAAGAAGAGCGTTATAGAAGCGGGTGACGTATCTTTTGAAAGAATCCCTGTCCCCGCTCTTTATGGTGAAGAGGTGGTCGACGGTCCGCTTCTGCCGCCTGTTCTTGACGAAATGACCGAGGAATTGGGTGGCTAGCTCATCAAAGGTAGAGATGGAGCGTGACGTGAGTCCTCGGAACCAGTCTCGTCTAGAGCGGATGAGAGTGGCAGGGAATGCACGGCATTGTGCGGCGTTGGAGTTGTCTTGGAAGCTCATCCCTGTCGTGAATGCGTCCAAGTGGTCTTTCGGGTCGAACTTTCCGTCGAAGAGTGATACCTTTGGAGGCTTGTTCCCGGAAGAGACGTGGACAGCGAGTAGCTCTTCAGTGAAGGGCCTCGTAAGCGAGTCGGCGACATATCTAGCCCCGTCGCTTGAAGGACGACTCTCCCGATTTATACCCTCGATCTTCTTTTCGAGGGCATCGATTCGGTCGTGGTATCCCGAGGATCCAGCATACTTGGAATAATGGTCCCTGCTGCTGGCGACCTACGCCGCGGTTCCGGTTCCGTTCAATGAGGTTCCTCAGGTCTCCTGGTGCGTCCTCGAGTTACCGTGGTGAGTCTCGTCCATACGAACCTGTCGAGGGAGAGGGCGCCGGCCATGCCTGGGAGCAAGCGAGCTGACCGACACCTCCTCGGGAGGGACATGAGCGTGATGGGCCTCAGGACGGGGCGCTCTTTCATAAGACCTCGGCATCGAGCCGTGACGTGCCCACCGGGTCATCGAATTGGTCGCCATGGGGGATCTGTGGCCGTCGGAAATAGCGAGCGGTGCTCGGATGTGCCGGCACGGGCACCGTCTTCTCTCCCTATGTGTCGCTCCCGAGGTGGGGAGAGCGGCGACTTGAGGAGCTTGTCCCGCCGTTTGGACACGGACAAGCGCATCCACGACGAACGCGAGCCGATCTATTCGCTCAGACAGTGCGTGAATGGTGTTCGGGGGAAGAGGGGATCCATCCGTGCCTCCGTTGTGTGGAGGACGGCGGCTAGTGCTTGGATCGTCGTGGTGATCATTCGCCATGAGTTCGAGATCGTAAGATCAACTTTCATTGAGCGGAATTTTCGATGTTCCCACAGACGGCGCCAACTGATGGAGGCCTAAATCTCATTCAGATGTTGCCTTCCGTTGATCTGTAGCGAGCGTTGATGGATGGCTGAGATTGGATTGGAGGGTTGCCTCCTGAAGCGTGTGGATCTCAGTGGGCTTGATTTGGAATAAAGCCGAGCTACCTGCAAGGAAGTCCCGGGGTGGTTGTACCACCGTGGACCCTCCGACGATCAAGTTAGTCGAGATATTTGGGCAGAGTAGCTACCTATTGGATAATAATTGCTTTACCTGAATCGTCTGAGAGGGGGTTTATATAGTGGCAGCCATGGGCTTGCGGACGCGAGATTTACGAAGGCCGTTACGTCCTTGGAACCGCGCTTGCGCGAATGGCGGGATCCTCCATTAATGGCGAGATACACCCGTTAACGGGAGAACGTGATGGCGTGGGACGCGGGATCGTGGGGCGGCGGATATCTCGCGTATGGCGAGATTCGCGGAGCCATGTCCGGGACGCTTACGATTTGCGCTCTGGGTCGGTCGATGAGACCGAGGAAGTTGAGCTCGGCAGGAGGTTCGGAGGCGAGCGGGAGGCCGAGCAAGCTTGGTTATGTGATAGCTCGGAGGCGAGCTGGGAGGGCCAAGGAGGCCCAGCGTGCAGGAGGGCTCGGAGGTAAGCCAATGGTTGTTTGTAGGACGAGCATATGAGTGCTCTGGGAGGTCATCGAAGGTTGAGAACATGCTCGGGTCGAAGGCCTGGGATATGCCTTCAATGTACCATTCTTGCTCCTTTCCCGTAAGCCTTGGGACACGTTATCTGCCACGTGTCATGATCTGAGAAGTTCTCAGTATTGAGCATCATCACTTCTCAACCAATTAATTTTCCTAAACAATATTCTTTATCAGCTCTTCGCTGTAAAAATTAAACCCTAAATTCCTAAACTTTCAACAATAAGACCAGTTGTAATAATTTGGGGGAATACCAAAGAATCAGTACTTACATGTATGACAATAGCGTGCAAACTAAAGTACGTTAAAAAAAAAAGAAGGTTAGAATTTTTTATCTTCAAACCCTAAGTTAGGGTTCTATCTTGAAGATCTGAGATAGCTATGGATGCTCATTTGAAGCTTGAGAGTGAGAGAAAGGATCGAGATCATGAAATTTTTCCATGAGAGAGTGAGAGGATTGAAGCTTTGAGATAGAGAGAGGTAATTAATGGGTTAATGAAGAAAATAAATGCCCTTTGGTCAAGTTAACTCGAGTCGACTTGACAGAAAGGTATATATCATTAACAACAGAGTTTTTGGGGGGCGTTTTTACAATTATGATGTTTTCGGGAGCTTTTTTATAATCATATATCCAAAAACCCCAATCTTTATTAGTGAATCCAAGCCCAACTCTTACTATTCTTAATAATATTATTTGCTTGTATATAGTTGTCTTATTAGCTAGATCAGATTATCAAGAAATAAGAATGCCCAATATGCTTTAACCCTGACAATGATTGGTAAAAAAATGCAAATATCTTTGCGTTCTTCGTCTTAAACGTGGGGTAAAATTCAATAATGTAAAAATGTTTACAGAGCAACACGTACTTCTACTTTAGGGCTTGCCATCTTGTGAAGAATTTTTCCTTTTTTTTTCATTTTAATTAATCTGAGGAGTTGCAGTACATTACAACTGAATACTATTCTAGCCTTTACCTGTGAAAGTTCAAATCAAAATCTCAATCATTTGCAACTTGCAATTCAGTGTATCCCTTTAAATTTCGTACAGGGATCATGATGGCAAAGTAACTCCAGATGAGGTTGCAGCTGCAACAATGTACCTTAAAGATACCTTAGGCAAGGAGAGCGTCCAAGAGCTCATCAGTAATCTTTCAAGAGATAGAGGTCAGTCAACAAAATTTTACACCAATGTTCTCGTATTCTGTATGTTTATTCGATTTTCTTAATCCAACACGATAACATTTTATGCAAATAGATGGCAAGATTCTTGTTGAAGACATAGTGAAGCTGGCCAGTCAAGCTGAGGACGCCAACGACGACGAATCAGAAAATACATCGACACCTTGATACATCAGTCACAGAATCCTCTTGGTTTTACTTCTTTTTTCACCTGATAGTTGAGGTAAAAAAAATTTCGAAAGCAATATATGGAGTCAGATACTGTCATAGACTTTTCGATTCTTTATGAAGTAGAAGAGGGTTGCATTTTGCTGCTGCTGTAAAATTTAGAGGTGGACAGCTTGTGCTATACACTCAATAGATGGTAAAGGAGCTGATTCTACTGCATATATAGCATTTACAAAATTACTGAAAAGTTTGGTTTGGTGTTTATTTTAATTAGTTTTTTTTAAATTTATTTTGGGGCATATACAAAGTTATGAAAGGACTAGTTGATATTGCATATGTGATATGTAGCATTTACTATGTTACTAAAGAGAACAACTCTTACTTTGACATTGTTGTATCGATCATCTCATTTACAAAAAAGCAGTTTATGTTTAGTATATAGCATAGCATCAACTAAAGCACGCTATGTTGAATGATAGAAAAGCCACCAAAATATTAGCAAGGCATAAACAAAAGAAAAGTTGGATAGCAAAAGATCAAAAAAAAACCCAGTGTGATGGAGGTAACCAATTCTCTGTAAAGGTGTTATTCTGCCTCTAAGCTAGAGCACAAATGGAAAAGAACACACACATCTTTATCTGATACCTTTGAAATATTCAACAATCTAAATTACTGATTAAAATGGAATGCAAATTAGAGATTGGCATTTCTAGACAATCAGGGATTAAACAGGTTTGCATTGTTCTGGCCAAACCCAAACCCAACTGCATATATATATGATTTCACTCAAACCTCTTAATGAGTTTGGAATGCCCAACTGTGATAACTGTGATATTTTATACACGTGAATAATTGGGCTGGGGGCTGTGTGTGTGTTCGGTCCGGGGGGGGGGGGGAATCATACGATCGAAACCCTCCATGATTTTTTTGACGATCGGCATTAATCATTTTCATCTTTATCATATAAGATGTCGGTACACCAAATTTTATATGATTCTGTCACTTTTCACCGTTGATTTAGTGGGTGCAAAATTAACGGTTTACCGAGAATAGAACTTTTTACATCGCTAATTCAACAATGAAAAAGTGGTAGAATCACATGAAATTTGATATATCCATATCTTAGATGATGATAAGGATGAAGATGTTGGATGCCGAACGTCGAATAAAATAGTGGAAGATATAGATTTTTTACGCCGTCTAACGAAAAAGGCTTATATGGCCTTTTTTCTTCATTTTTCTCTTATTAAAATTACATATAGGAATGGATATTGGTTACCTCTGGTCGGAACCCGAACCCGAACCCGCAAGCACCTATGGCAATCATTATATTATTTTATTTATACCCCCTTCTATAACCTTCCGAGTTATTACTAAAGAACTTAGCATCAATATGAACTAGCGTTCTGCTCTGTAATGCACACATGTATGTATTAATATAATAAGCAAGAGACTTGCAAAGATTTTAAAATAACTTTTATTAAGATAATAAAGATCTCTGAAGAATTTTATTAACGATAATAATACTTTCAAAGAATTTAGTTAAGATAATAAAAAAAATTAACAGTTTTAGAGATTTTTAGATGTTTGATAAAATTCCATAAGTTAGTAATGGTTCCTCTAAATGTTTTTCTTTAAAATTATGAATTATTGAGGCATACGATAAATTATTCGGTGTGCCGAACATGGGAGAGAAAGAGATGGAGAATTTCGGACTCCTTTCGAACAGCTTGGTGGGATCCATGTTCTTATCTCTCTCTCATGACAGGGCACATATGGCCGGCACACCGAATAGTTTTCCAAGATATACACCCTTAAAATAAATAAACCTTTCTTATTTTTCTATTAATTTATACTAGATTTTTGCTCATGCTAAGCATGAGGTTTGATACCAATTAAGTAATAGTGTTTAATTATTTAGATCTTTTTATAAAAATAAAAACCAAACTAACATACACAACAACTTAAAAAACCTAATTTTGACAAGCACATGGACTTAACAACTCCAATTTAATTAAAAACAAAATCGAATCATCTCCAAAACCAAATTTGAGCACATGGACTTAACTAACTAATTAACTAAAGTAAGAAGCCACATCTCTAATCAATTTCAAAATTAAATGCCCCCCTTCATTTTGCACTATAACAGTAGAGATTCATATATGAAAAGAAATAAAAATTTAGTTTTTATATGAATCATATTATTTTCTACTCATATAAGCAAATTTATAGATGTAAATATTCTTGCTGCCATTTTTCCAGGAATAGACACGATGATAACAAACTATTTGCTTAAAGAAGAGAAAGAAGGAGGTTATATTCACTTCATTTTCTTCTTTATTTTGAGTATCTCATTTGGTATACACGTCAAGACTAAATAGAAGAATATAAGCAAACAAGTACCGTTAAAAAATAAAGCAATACATACACACTGTTGAGATAATAGCTGGACTAAGTTAGTTTTATTCGTATAAACATTTTATGCTCAAAATTATGAATTGATGAGGTTGAGACTCTTACGATACAATTTTTTTGCACATTTTACTATTAATTCTTTGCATGTGTCCTCCTGATTTACTAGTTAATTACTGGTGTTTTGCACACAATGCACAGGCATATTGAAAGTTGTACCTAAGAAAACATAATATGTATGTTCATGGTTGATTCTGCTATGGCTTCATGATTTCATCATGGAATATCTCATAAGCGAGGTGTGTTGCCAGCCAGTGAATCAAATATTGGTCATATTGGCCGATATGTAGGTTGATATATCGTTTTGTAACCCCTTACGATACGATAAAACAGATATAATATTGGCCGATATAGTGATATCGTCCAATATATCGCATGTATCCGCTATATTAAGCAACTGTCTGATATGATTCCGATATCCGATATTTTAATCCTTGTTGGCAGCATATCAATCCTCTTACATAGCATCGCTTCCTTTTTATTTATGAAGCTACGACCAATCCAAAACTGGCATGATTTATTTTATATAAAATTGTATATAGCAAACTGGTGAGAAATTGATGAAGATTAATAAACTTAAAAAATTATCATGAATCGATAATTGGATATGGATATATAAAGATGACTTACTACAATAATTTAGATAAAAATATTTGATCGTATATAATATAGTGATTATTATTTCAATTTTTTTTATTTATGATATGCAATATTACAAAATTTTAGGGCTTGGAGTAGCCTATTGGTGGGGCTTGGAGTAGCTCAACCCGGGACTAGCTCGGGATCTTCCATTTATGAGGGGGTGGCTAATTTATTCCACGTATTATCTCAAAAAAATATATTACAAAATTTTATGAGGTGGAAAGATGAATGAGATGGTATGTTAATCTATAAATATATTGTTATTCAAGTGTTGCAAACTTGTGTGTGTATGCCAAAGGAAGAAAGATTTAAGTGCAAAACACAATACAAAACCTAAAGAAATCATGTCATGTAAGCTAATGTAAAATGCCCATTGAATTTAATGATGCATGGCATCTTAGATATGTTTTTCATTGTTTCTATTAATCATATGGACCATAATTGTCTCATCTTCTCATCTTGCCATGCGTCCCCTTAGGTTTCTAGAGTGTAGAGATTAAGATCTACTTTTAATTTAGAATTTATATTTTAATTCAAACTTAATTCAATATTTCAATATGAATGTGATTTATGTGAAATTTTATTTGGTTTTTATTCTATATGAAACTTGCTTTTGTGTGTTACTATGTAACTTATTACATGACGATTTCACACTTAAGAAATGATATCTTGCCTTCTTTAAATAAAATAAAATGAGGTAGTCAATAAATATTAGTCTATTCGTCTTGTAAACAGGTTACATTCATTGTGTTGTGTCACAAAGTTATAAGATGTTGGAGGAAACTTAAATATCAAGAAAATATCATAATGAATTAAAGCCTAGGAATGAAAAGTTGAGGCAGGACTCATTTCAACAAAGGTTTTATTTGTAGGGCTTGAGCCGCATTTGTAATCCATGTTATTTCAACTTGGGTCTATGACATGTTTGGAGTTGTTTGGTGTTTTTAATTAATTAAGTTTCTTGTTTTGTTGCATTTGCAATTTGGTTCTCTATTAGTAATTCAAAATTCTCGAATTAAGAAAAGCTTAGGAATCTTATTGGTTTCCGATGTGTTAGGCATATTAAAAATTTTAAACTTGTTATATGAATGAATGAGATACACTATTTATGTTTATGAATGCTATTGATGATATACCAAAAATGACTAATTAGAGGCTACATAGTTGCTATTTTTAGTTATTATTGTTTCTTACTTGTGCTTTCAAGTGCGCGCAATTCCCTAATATGGTTCCCTTGTCACATTAATCACTTGACTTACACTTACATGATCCTTTCATTGGCTTATCTATCTTTGAAGAGGTGGAGCCTGAATCATTGTCCTTATTGTTTTCTAGATGCAATCTCTTCGGGAATTGAACCGAGCTGTCATTTCAAGTTTTACCGCAAAAGCCTTGGACTCTAGGGAGAGTCTGGATCATTAGATCTTGGCAATTGAAGGCGACACTTTTAAAGCCGGATTTATGGGCTTTCGAGAGCTAGCCCAAAATTGTCAAATTAGCCTTGGGCTTTTTGCTCTTATTACAAGACCGCTGGGACCAATTAAAACCCAGTTAAACTAGTTCCCTGTAATGTCAAAGCAGTTGCCTGTGATATCTAGATGGTTAGGAGGAAATAAACGCCTGTATGAAATGCAGCCCAAGGGTTTTTCCACAAAGATTTTGAACAAAAAGGCCCTTCCCAACAATTTCGAAAATATAAGAGGGATTTTAGACAACTCCTAAGCAGGCTGGGGGCTTTTGGACAGTTTACCTTATTCTTATTTTTCAATGGCAAAGCCCCAGCCGACTTAACTAGATAAAGGAGAAACAAATAGTTGATACATTTGAAAAGAAAAAGGGAAAAAATCCAACTTTGTACCATGTTTAGTCAATGCTAGAAGTCATATGCACATGAAGACAAACATATACATAATCCAATAGCCCAGAAACAATATCAAGAACAAGGCTTCATTTACATTTTTGTTCCCCATGAAAGAAAATACAGGGCTCCATTTATTCAGGTATTTAAGTCATTATACATTGAGAGCATACATAATTTCACATACTCCACAAAACCGACGCCCGCTTAAAGATACAGATATAGAAACATACACTCAAACATGCTACCGATATAGATACATGCACACACACAGAGATAGAAATTTAGCTGCTGTCGTTACTCCCGAGCAACGACGACAACCTGTTTCCCAACATTCCGGCCCGTAAAAAGCCCAATCAACGCCGCCGGTGCATTCTCAAGTCCCTCCACGAAATCCTCGACGTACGTTATCTTTCCTTCTTTGATATAGGGCACGGTCTTCTCCAAGAACTCAGCATACTGAGGATAGTAATCAAACACCATGAATCCTTCCATCTTAACTCGCCTACCTACGAGGAACATCAAGTTGTGAATGCCCTCGGGTTTCTCAAGGTTGTATTGAGAAATCATCCCGCACACAGAGATTCGCCCGTGGAGCCTCATGTTCATAAGAACGGCGTCGAGCATCGCGCCGCCTACATTCTCGAAGTAGATGTCTATGCCTTCGGGAAAACACCTGAAATTAAATTAATTCGCTTTGTTAGATTGTGATTTAATGCGAAGAAAATTGACTAGAGCATGACTATAGATAATGAATTTAATGGGAAGTTTTTTGGTTATTGGTAGCTTCTGCCGCAAATTCACTTGCATATAGTCATATTTTAGTTGAAACATTGTTGCATATCCAATCCGAACACCATAAGTTTAGATCGCTGCCAATGAAAATATTTATTAAAAAGAACATTATGTAGAGGTTGGAAACTGACCTTTTCAATGCTGCATTGAGGTCCTTTTCCTTCTTATAGTTGAAAGCTTCATCAAACCCGAATTTGCTCTTCAATAGATTGACCTGAGACGACAATATATAAGAAGATGAGGATCATGAGGACGAAACACTACATCAGATAATCAAATGTATGGAAAATCTCACACACAAACTCGAGATCCCAGATAATGATTCACATACTCGTCACTTCACAAATTGATATAATTCTTGTATAAATCTGTGCTCGTTATTGGCATAGCTATTTATAAATAGTGCCCACATCTTTTATAGTTAATTCTTTTTTCCACAAATGTTTATTTCGATGTTGCTGATGTTTTTAAGTCGATTACCTTTTCTCGATATCCATCTCACCACACCAAAACTTCGAATCTGTGGCGAGGCTCTAGGGATATATGTTTATATTCTACCACTTGAAAACTGATTCCTTCCATCTTTTGATATAATATAAGTTACGATGAAAAATATTTGTATTTTTACAACCTAAGGGTTCACTAATGGCACATATTATATAACACAATCTTATGCCTTCAAAAAGGAGGAAATAAATATTATATATCTTAAAATATACTCACTTTTTCATCCGAGCCAGCACTTCCAACAACATAACAACCCATCAACTTAGCGAATTGGCCAACAATTTGTCCAACCGCACCGGATGCTGCTGATACATAAACAGTTTCGCCTTTCTTTGGAGAACATATCTTATGGAATCCAGCATATGCCGTTAATCCTGGCATGCCTGCACACAAACACAGCAGAAGTGGAAATATGAAACTTAAAGTAGCGCCGCCTACGCTTAGTTTGTTTATATCCAATTACTTGGAATTGCGATTTGCAACTACAGAACTATCAAAAGGACACTATGGAAAAATGTAACGAGAAACAGCAGGCATGAAACACTTAATAGAATAAACAGAAAACTCACCCAAAAGTCCGGTATAGTAAGAAAGCGGAATGTCGGTATATTTAATCTTGAAAAGGGTTTCGGGCGATGTTATGAGGCTGTACTCTTCCCATCCTACCATCCCCCATACGTAATCGCCAACCTTGAAATCTGGATGCCCAGAATCCACAACTTTACTCACGCCGAAGCCTGATATGGTCTGTATCATAACAACAAAATAATTATAACCATCATGACTTAAATATTAAAAAAAGAGATTAGGCCCCGTTTGGGAATGGAGTTGAGTTTTCTAGACTGGAGTTTCATAAAATTTGCAAAACTAAACTCCAAAATGCTAACTTTACCTTGTTTGGCATCTAATTTGGAGTTTAGATAACTACGGTTATTTCACCTCCAAAGTTGAGATACATGTGGTTAACTGAATTCCAATCTTATCTAAGTTTTCTAGACTCTATTTTCCAAACAAGTCTCTTCTAACATAACCATCGTTTATTTTAAAATGGAGTCTGGGGCTTGCAAACTATAGTTTGAATTTCATATACCTTCACTTAAAAATAAACTCCAGTTATCCTAACTCCATACCCAACAGGGCCATACCCAAACAAGGTATGTTTAAATTATAGTAGACTAGTATTTTGCATATGCGATGCACATTTATATTATAAACTGGAAATGAATGGTGTAAATTTTTTTAAGAAAATATAAGTTTAAAGCAAAATTGAGTGCATTACACATTATTCGTTCTCAAACAATAGTGGCTAATATATGATATACATGAGAAATGAAAATGTTTTCAGTGGCAATAAAATAGTGCCATTTTTCCTAGTTTAGATGCATGTATTTTTATTTTATTTTTTTGGAAGTGTGCAGGGAGGTGTTTGATTAAGATGAAAGAGAGAGTGTGTGGAGTGGATGAGATGTGTATATTTTGAAATGAAAGTAAATTAAAATAATTTTGTCATTCTTTTGGCTTTTTCTTGGAAAAGGAAAATATGACAACTCATACCTTTGGGAATTGAGTTATCAAAGTAAGGAGAATTTATGCAGGTGCAATGAATCAAAGAGAAACAATGATAAAAATGAATATGGATAAATTAATAACTGTTGAGGAGATATATGTAGTTTTTCTTCTCAAATTCCAAGGTACATAGATATCTTTTTGGGAGATGTGCATGCGTGCGTGTGAGAGAGAGAGAGAATATGATGTGGAAAATCTAGAATTTAGAAATAAATGTAGAAATTTTAATATTGTTTTTAGTTTTTCCTTGAAAAATGACAAAATACCATATGTCACCCTTGGATTCTAGTTAATAGTAGAGATAAAGTAATAATAAAGATGAAACATGTTTTTATATTAATTTTATTTGCACAATGATGACATGAAACTCTCTAATGCTTGCTTTCAGTAAAGGTCATATTTCCTTTTTTTTTTTTAGATTTTTTTTTTGCAAAATAATGCAATAACAACATCATCATCCTAAAGGTTTGGGGTATTATAGTGAAGATATTTGCTCATCAAGGGCTATAACCATGACGCAAGTGTTGTCAACATCTTACAATATGCATTATATGAAGAAATCCTTACATCCCATGACACTTCATAACTTAAACTTAAAGTACAAAATATCTTATGATATATCGACTTGGACTAGAAACATATTTCAAAGGGTAAATTGTCAAAACCATCCCTAAGCATTTTTTTCCGCTGTCAAAAACCCTCTGGCCTCGAAGCGGTAGTCAAAACACCCTTGGAAATTTTTCATGTAGCATCTACATAGTAACATGCTATATCTAACCAATTCATACAAACTATTTAGAGAATATCACTCAACTGTTTGGATATCGTTGGCTACCGCTTAGATATGCAGACATCTGCTAAATATCACAGGTAAGAGGTTTCTTGACAACCAAAATTTTTTTTATGGGTGTTTGGACTACCTTTTCGATGGCATAGGTTTTTGACAACGGAAAAAATTGCTTGGTTTTTTTTTTTTTGACAATTTACCCTATTTCAAAACCTACCTTAATTAATGACCTATCAAATCAAACTACAGAAGCCCTAATTATATTTTAAAATTTGCTTGAGTTTCTATGTTTTTCCGTATTTGTATGCTTAATTACATGACTATTTGCGCAAAACAAAATATCTTAGGATACAATAAAAAAAAGCAGAATACAATTTTTGTCCAATTCAAAAGAAACCCGTAAATTAAATATAAAATAAAAGAAGCAAAAAAATGATACCGAGCCAGGGACAAAGTCAGGGATGTAGCTGGCATCATCGTGGTTTGACATTCGAGATCTCATATAAGGGTCGCAGGAGAGGTATAGATTCTTGAGCAAAACAGCGTTGGATCCCTCAGGGGCTTTCAGTCGAACACTTTCGGTGCTCACGATCTCCATGTCGCTCTCTTTTGGGAGCCCTGTGTTCACATAGTGTTTCAAGATCACTTTCTTGTTGGGTTTTGTCTCTCCAACTCCATTGCTCTGATCGCTTGCCATCTCTCTCTCTCTCTGTCTCTGTCTGTGTCTCTCTCTCTCTCTAAAATTGTGGGTGCTTCTTGAAGAGTCCAAAGAGATGAGAGTGGTGGGGATTTATAGTGCTTTTGATCTCCATGGTGGGGAGTGTTCGAGAGTAATAATGTAAATCGTGTTGACACACACACGTTTTAGCTTGCATACAGAATTGAAGATTAGGGGGTAATCTTTGCATTCACCGGGATGACATGACCGGACATTTAATTTTAAGGAATGTTGCATTAACGTGCTTAATATTATTTAATCATTTATGGTAATATATTTATGTACAACCGTGCGGCGAGACCGAAGAAGGGCCGGTGGATGGCGGCGAGGTAGACGACGAACGGCCGGTCGGCGGTGTGCTGGCAAGCTTCCGGCAACGGCCGGCGGACGACCGGCGACGAACGTCCGATTGACGGCCGGACAGCTGGTGAACGATCGGTGATGACCGGTGGCGAACGATCAATCGGTGATGACGTGTCGGCGACGGCCGGCGGACGACCGGTGACGAACGTCCGATCGGTGATGAATGGCCAATCGGCGGTGGGATGACAAGCGTCCGACAACGGTTTGCGGGACTGGCCGACCGACGACTAATATCCAATTGGCGGCCGGGCAGCGGGTGAATGATCGGCAGCGGCCGGGCAGCGGGTGAATGATCGGCAGCCGAGCGGCGGGTGAATGATCGACGGCCGAACAGAACACCCCATGCACATTGTTCACATTTGTAGTATTTTATGATAATTTAGGATTACCACCTAGGTTATCTCCTACCACCCGGTTGTAATCATCCAAAGGGAACACCCACATGCACATTGTTCACATTCATGGTTTTTAACCCCTGTATAAAGCTACAATTCATAACATTATTGTTAGATTAGATTAATATTTAAATTATGAGCAATAGTCAGTTGGAATAGTCAGTTGGAATGCCGAGAAAGCAGTGTTCGAACCCCAAAAAAGATAAGCGGCCACAAATTAATTCTTATGGGGAAAATTAGTGGATCTCTTGAGTGTGTACGTGTCGTATGCTTTTGTGTGCCGTGCGCTTGAATAGGGATTACGAGTTAATTCAAAAAGAAAAAAAAAAAGACACTAAGATCTGCCCTATCTGAGGCCCATGTTTTTCAATTGAGATAAGTCCCATACTAATGAAAAAACATGTCTCTTATTAAAATCCTAGTATAAATCCTAGCAGTTTTATGCACGGTAGGAAAGATATTGCTCATATTATTATCAGAATCTTTTCTAAGCAGTGTCATAAAACTTTGATTATTACGAGCCACTGCCACAAACATGTGTTTAATGCAATTTTCGAGTTGTGTTTTTTTGTATGGAATTTTGAAGGCATCTGAAATGGTTCAACACTGCTTAATGCAATTTTCTTAAGTTTTAATGGTGTTTTGTTTTGGGAAAATTATCATTGATAAATATTTAATTCAAACTAATATTAAACTAATCCAATAAGAATTTGTAATTGGACTTTTTAACATAATGTCCCAAATTATATAGCTGAGCATTAAATCTTTGGAGTACAGTTTCGATTACATAAAAGATCTGATATACGATTATTCAGTTCAGAAAAAGGAATGATCATAACCAGCCAGGCTTAGCTTAGTTGGTATCGATTTTCTCTTTAAGATGTGAGGTCGCAAGTTCGATCCATACGGGGGTTGATTTTCAAAAGAAACAAAAAAGAACCACACATTGTATCATTGATGTGATACAATGATAATATATGTGTTTGTTGATGACGAATTAAGATAAGCTTGACTAGCATAAAAACTTTTTGCATCATTGATGACGAATTAATTCTTGTTTGAATCCCCTTTTCAGTGATATCCCAGTTGATAATTTCTGTCCATAAGTTAGTAAACATAGAAAATTGAATGGGATGACCAGGCATCTAACTAAGGAATCTTACATAACGTGATTGGTAAACTTTAATCATTCCCGGTAATATATGTATTTTCGGCAGTTGACCTGTGATGAGGCCGGAGGAGAGACGGAATATAGCGGTGAGACCGGTCACGAACAGCCAGTGGCGAATATCCAATCGGCGGCGGGCCGGCGGTGGATGACCAGAGACAAACTACAGCCGACCGGCTGCGAACGTCTTATTGGTTGCGGGCCGGCCGGCGGACGATCGGCGACAACGGCCGACGGACGACCAATGATACGCGGCAGGGCCGACCGGCCAACGAGTGGCGAGAGAGGCCGACGGCGGATGATCATGGCTCATTTCATGTTAGGCGGGAATATTCCGTGGTAATCTATGATAGACACGTATTTTGAGGGGAATATGATTACTATGAAATGGGGTTATTTGATTACCATGAGAATCCTATATTTCCGGGAATATTTTTTACACCTAAACAAGCGCGGTAATATTTCAGTGTAATTTAGGATTACCATCTATATCACTTCCTACCAAGTGCACACTAGGATTGAAATCCGTGAAATTATATAAGAGGGGTGTTTGGCAGGAAATAGAATAGGGAATATGATGTTAGGAGTACAGAATACTAGTATTTTGCATGGCCTATACTGGTGGATGTGTAATTGATATTTGATATTGCACTGATTGAATAAATATTATGTGATTTTAACATTTAGCTTTGAGAATAGAATTATTGAGATAACACTAAAAGTTGAAAAAGATAGCATGCATATTGGTGCCTCTCTCTCTCTCTCTGTGTGTGTCTATATATATGTATATATGTATGTGAGAGAGAAAGAGTTTAAAATATTAAAATAGATTGCAACACAGAAGCATCATACGGTGATTTGATGGGATTTGATGGAATAAAATTATGAAAATTGACTTTTATGGTTATTTAAAATTATTTTATTAATGGATGGAGTTTTGCGCCGTGAAAAGTCATTATGGAGAGTTTATTGATAAATTTGAATTGTTTGGATTTCCATGGGTTTTATTGGACATGGGAATTTATTCAATGGTAAATATTTAATTGTAAAAGATTATGATTGTAATATTGGAAGGATATATATCATATAATTATATTTTAGATTATCTTTAATCCTTAGTCCTAATGGGTATAGAATCCTTAGTCCTAATGGGTATAGGGTTAATAGAATACCCGGCCCATGTTATAATTACTCTATATAAATTCACAACTCTCATATTTCACACAATTCACAAAACAAAATCCTAGCCTCTTTTAAACCAAAACCCTAACCCTAGCCGGCCGATCCTCTCGCCATCATCGCCGGCGTCTTCTTTTCGTGACGACGTCATTTCCCTCGCAATCATCGTCGTTGTGATTGTCTCATCACCATCGTCGTCTTCTTCCTCGCGTTTGGGCTATCGACGAGGAACACATCAAATCGAGAGATCGTGTACGTCGTCGCATCGTGAGATCGTTGTTTGGAGATAAGTATTTAGATACTTGCTTAACATATTAGTTGCAGCGAGATCCAATTTTGTTTTAACATTATGATTATGTTTTATCGTGTAATCAATTAACACTAAATCCTAATTAAACGATAAATCGATATTTGAATCACAATTATTGATGAATCGAATTCAAATATTATATGCATCGTCAAACCCTAGAATTTATCAGCTTTATAGTTAACTAGTCTTTGTATTACACCTGAATAATTTTTATGATCAATACTTGTTTAATTCATATTGGATAAATCGTTCGAAAACCCTAATTTTATAATCTGATCGTTTAGGAAAAATCCCATACAGACGTCTTCCCACAGGCACCGGACGTTTGTATGAGGACCTTATAGAAACTAAAATTGAACTACATACGTTTCTTAGGACGTCCGCTACAGGGATAAGACGTCTGTCTACAGTGACAAGACGTCTTTATATTTATTTTCCAGAATTTGAATTGCACTGAAGACGTCTCCACCAGACATCTTTTGCAGGGGCCAAATGTATCCTATAGACGTCTGGAATAGAACTTGGGGTAGACTGTCTCCCCAGATGTCCGTCTACAGTGACAAGACGTCTCCTACAGATGTCTTGTGAACAAAATTGTTGAAACTGATATTTAAAACTGATATGAAATTGACATGTTAATTTGGTTCACAAGTACATGATTCATATCGAGTGGACATGCTACCTGACCTAATCATGATATTGCACATGAATTGATTGCCTACATTATTTCTTAATTGCAAGATTACTATATTCCTACACTTACCATTGATTGTTTCTATAAAACCATGATTGCCGGACTCTTGACTATTGCTATCATGACACTATACTTGAATTGTGATGCTAACTGGTTAGTCTAAAATATTTTACATTTGAATGAATATTTTCCCTACTATTATTAAGTACTAAAAAGTATTTATTGTAAATATAAAACATATGAGGGCTTATTTGTAAAAAGATTATTATCATATATTTTTACATTATATTTAACATAATGAAGGAAAATATATGCATATAATATCTATATGAAATCTTAGTAATTAAAATATGATATCATATCAAATATTGCTAATCATTATTCTTAACATATTATATCATATAAATGGTTAAGATGAAATCCCAAAAATACCAAATGTTACTAACACTATAATTTGAGATATTATGCAGATATTAGCTCAGGTATGGAATCCGAGCATGAGATCCGAGTCAAATCGGGATATCGAAACCGAATCTGCCAAAATTTAGAAGCAAATCGAGAGATCTAGCAACGTCAGAAACTCAGAGCATTATTTTCAGAATCTAGACATCAAGAGGATCTCTAAATATCAACAAAAAATACTAAAAAAATACCTAACCCTAATTCCACCAAGTTGTGGCGGAAGGGCGGCCAAACAGGGCGAATCGCGGCGGATTTGCGACGCTTTAATGGCCATTGGATTTTATATTTGGTGGTTTAGATTGTAACAACATATATTCTTATATGGAATCTAAGGTTTCTGATTTTAGAGACAATATAAAGGACCGAGAGATGTACATTCAAAATCATCACCGAAAAGATCAAGAGATCTAAAAGATCCACGTATCCGACTGATCATCATCTATCCATCTACCTCCTAAAAGAGAGAGATTTAGAGCAAATTAGGCTTCTTGTATTCTACTTTCTAAGGAGAAAAGTTGTATGCAATAGTTGATTAATAAAAGTAGTTGTTTTTAATTCTTCTTGCATTTATTTTCCGCATTTAATTTTTGCACTTACTTTTCCGCATGTTAATCATGTTTTCATTCTTCTTCAACTTTTCTTCTAAATATTTAACCATGAGCGAGTAATTCCTAGCTTGGTAGGGTTTGTAGGATATGGTAGAACAATGGATGAGAAAATCTTTTAAATTCTGTTATACACTTTAAAGTTTATAAATTTTAGCAAAATAAATGTTAACATCCTTATCGGACGCGCTACCAATTTATTGATAGTCACGACCACGATTTGAGATTAGCTTAACACTTGTTTTATTAAGGGCTAGACATGAATAGAGATCAATGCAAGGACAAGGGTTAATAGTGGGGAAACCCTAGTTTCTTCCAAGAAACCCTAATCTACATTCATCACTATCGATCTAGTTTTAAACTATTAAAAGATAAAAGGAGTCATTTTTAATTATTCATCCATTACTATCAAGTCCTATGAACCTTACAAGACTTTTCTTTATAAATTCTATATCCGTAACGACAAACAATCACCATTCTTTTATCAACTCGTCTAAAATAAGAAAAGAGTTCACGTTTCCCTGCGGACGACCCGTACTTATCGCGGCTAGCTACTACAGACACCATTTTGATTGCGGTTACTTTACAAAACACTTTTTCGCATACGATCAATCAAATGGCGCCGTTGCCGGGGATATGGTTGTAATTTTTTTCTTGTTATTCGGGTTGATTTTTTATAAAATCCAGCGAACACAATATAAACGAGAACCAAAACTGCATCTAGCGATTTTAACGATTATTGTGCGAGTTTTGCATGGGAATCTGGAGTAACTGGAGAAAGAAAACAGAGATTCATAGATTTCAACTTGGACTAGAGGAGTATAGGAGCGTCCTAAAGAAAATTTAGCAAAAGAACTTCGCTTCGTGCGGCGTAACCGCGACAGTTGGTAAGTTTAAGCGGTGGAATCGCAGCTTCTTAGTGGAGTTGGGCCCCCAAAATCCTCAGGTATTTTCCTATTGACTTTCTCTCTCCTATAAAGTTCCAATAATCTGATTTTACCTGCAGAATTCTTTGCAAACTTCTCCGCTAAAAATCTTTTTGCGTGTTTTAGATTTTGGTTTGTTTTGCATATCTAAAACGGACATTAAGGGAAAATAAACCTAAATTCAGGTTAGGTGAGGATTTCATCTCCCTTCCTAGGCCCCACAAATCACAAACGAGCATACTATCACCCTACATTAATAAAAAAATATCTAGACCTATCCCCTAAGAACATTCACACTCAATTAGGACAGAGGAAGGTCGTGGGTAATTTATTGCTCATCCGTATTTTTCTTGTGGTGGCTAAGGCAAGTGTGACTAAGAAAAGTGGTTACTTAATTGGGCCCGCTATTTCTGTAATTCGTATAGCGGATACCTCCCACTTATCTGGCACTTACCTGGCCACAAGATTGATAAGGAGGCAGTAGAGGATTGATCCCACGACTTGTCCTTTGGAAATCTAGGAGCGGTCTTGTAACTTGACACAGGAGACCTTAGTTCTAGGGATTGATTGTGCATTTTGTGATTTGCCTCAAGTTCCTCTTTCAAAGTAAAACAATTTCCAAAATCTAAAAAGAGCTTAAATCATTACCATTTCACCCTCTTTTCTTTTCACTTTCTTATAATGGGTAACCCAAATAGATGAACACTTGCCGAGCTTTGCTATCCAGAACCAGACATTTCTTATTTTCGTAATTGCTTCGGTATAAAATCCGACTCTACTATGTCTTTAAGAGATATGATAGAGCAAGCGGAAAAGAACAATTGAATACCTCACTCAAGATCCTATCAACCACATCAAAACTCAACATCTTCTTATGTTGATAATCTGTTTAAGGCGAGTGAGGGAACTTCTAAACGCATGTCCATCGCTGAGCTTATTGCGAAAGCTGAAAGCCAAAGTTTCAATCCTTTTACTAATCCAAAACCATTAGGACAACAAACACCATTATTTCCATATGAAAATATCGATACTCGTTTTGAGGCGAATATGGCATATTTTACACCCACGACCATTGCTGAACAAATAGCAATTGCCAGTCGCCAACTAACCAACCAATCTCAATATTTTTCATATCACAGTGTTGATCTTAATCCTGTTTATGAAACTTGGGTACACTCTTCTAATTCTTATCCACAGTACCAAACTTTTATGCGCTCTCATAGTGACACTTATTTTGAGGCTAATAGGACAAATCAGAAACGCATGTCAATTGCAAAACACATTGAACTTGCTCGTAGCCAACAAGTAAAGGCATCTCTTTTTAACATTGTTTCCCCAATCAGAGCAAAGCTCTGTTCAAATTTTGAAATTTGAAATGAAGCAGCGCTTCATAATAGCGCCAGCGCTAAGAGTCAAAGACTCTGCTGCAGCGCACCACTTGCAAAGCATGTGAGCGCTAGCGCTAAGAGCGCTACACTCTAAGCAGCGCACCACGTGCAAAGCACGTGAGCGCTAGCGCTAAGAGTGCTGCAATGCAAACAGCGCACCACGTGCAAAGCACGTGAGCGCTAACGCTAAGAGCGCTGCACTCTAAGCAGCGCACCACGTGCAAAGCACGTGAGCGCTAGCGCTAAGTGCGCTGCACTCTAAGCAGCGCACCACGTGCAAAGCACGTGAGCGCTAGCGATAAGAACAAAATGTTCTCGGCCTTTGGATCAAAGATCCAACAAACATGATTAAAAATCATCAATTGACCAGAATAAAATTCTGTTAAGGAAACATTTTTCAGAATCTTTCCAAAAAGGAAAGATTATGCTCTGAAAATCAGAGCCCCGTTGGATCAATAATCCAATGGTGATTAAAAATCACCAAATTACAGAATAAAATTCTGTATGGGAAAAGATTTCCCAATCTTATTAAAAACAAGAAGATTGCCTTCTGTAAATCGGAAGCCCTTGGATCAAAGATTCAACGGGGGAAACATCCCCAAATCAATTAGAGAAAAGATCTTTTCAAACGATTCAACAAATCAGCCTTCACTATATAAAGGCCCCAAGACTTCAAGTCTGATATAGAGAAACCCTCCCATAAACTTTGAGAAATTTCAAAGATAAAGAGCTAGCTCTCAGAAGAAGAAGATTTTCTTCAAGGTAAAAAAAAAAGAATAGAGAAATGAAATCATCTCGTATAAAAGAAGGATTTACTTCTTTTTCTAAGATCATAGATCTATAAGACCAAAGTCTTTCACAAAAGAGATCAAAGTATCTCATCATAAAGAATAAGAGGAAGAACTTAATCTTCTTCAGATCATAGATCTACAAGACAAATTGTCTTTCAGAGATCATAATATCTCATTATAAAAAGGGGGGAGAATAATTCAATTCTCTTAGGATCATAGATCCATAAAGGCAGAGCCTTTCACCAAAAACATAAAAGATTGAAACTTCTCCTATAAAAAATAAGAATTTTGTTCTTAAATCCATGAGACAAAATCTCTTATAGAGAGAATTTAATTCTCAGGGTGCAAAGCTGCTTAAAAAGAGCCTTAGCTCTCCAATTAAAGAAGAGCACCTCAGCGTTCCAAATCTAGCGTACAGCACTGCAGAGCCTTAGCGCTCCAAATTTAAACAGAAGCGCATTACGCTCTTTGAACCTGCGCTCAACGCCAAGCGCGCCACATGCTCCTTACGTGTGCGTTACTGCGTTCTTTGAACTGGCGCTCACCGCCAAGCGCACCACGTGCTCCCCATGTGTGTGCTACTTAAACAGAAGCGCTTTGCGCTCTTTGAACTGGCGCTCACCGCCAAGCGCGCCACGTGCTCCCCACTTGTGCGCTACTTAAACAGAAGCACTTTGCGCTCTTTGAACTGGCGCTCACCGCCAAGCACGCCACGTGCTCCCTACGTGTGCGCTACTTCACATAAGCGCTTTGCGCTCTTTGACTGGCGCTCCCCGCCAAGCGCGCCATGTGCTCCTCACGTGTGCACTAAAAGAACATAAATTGTTCTATAAATAAAGCCCAGAGCTATGATGAGTGCTCAGCATTCAATAAAAGACAAAAAGATTGTCAGAACTCAAACCAATACTCAGCATTGTTAAATGTTTAACATTTTAACTGAATGAGCCGAACCCAAATGGGCCACAGAATCCTAATTCAGATTGATTGAGCCCATATGCTCATAAATCTTTGATCTTAGTCCCAAATTGGACTACAGATCTCCCAACCAATATTGGTTCAAGGGTATATCTCTTCACTCCTCTGATATTTGTCGTTGTAATCCTTCAACGTCTTCAGAGAGGTGACGAGTCCCGACAACCAGACATTCCATGGACTGTGGGGTCCTTAAACTCATGGATTATGACGTCCTTAAACTTTACGGACTGTGGGGTCCTTAAACTCATGGACTATGATGTCCTTAAACTTTACAGACTATGATATCTCTAAACTAGACTATGATGTCTTTAAACTCCACGGACTATGACGTCCTTAAACTTGTAGAGCCTAAATGCTCTTTTGTTGGATCTAAATGATCCTGTTAAGTAGATCTTAGTCTAAAATTAGACTAACGTATCCTTAACAAATGTTTAAGTTGATCTTAGTCTAAAATGAGATTAACGATCCTTAAACCCAACCCAAACCCAAATCTAAGAAAATACGGATTTGGACCAATCCACGCCCAACGGGCGACAACATAAATTAGTCTCCGTATACAATCCACGGGCAACCAAAAACAAAACAAATACACACGACACGAAGTGACCATTTGGAGAAGGAGAAAGTGGTTACCGCGATGCCGTAGCGTAATTAACTGCAGGGGCTTGCGCCTGCAGGGAAGAGCATCCCCACAATCAAAACCCCTCAACGAGGGGGAATCTGACGAAGTCTGCTACATCGTCCGCATTCGTTCATACCTTCGATACATGGTGTCATAAATCAACTGTTAGTGTTATATGCCCTAGAGATCATTATTGTATCATACTAGATTGTATATTACTTAATGGAAGCTTGGGATATTCACAGTTGTAATAACAGTCTTGCTCAACACAGTAGTATGCTACTTGGTTTATATCTGTCTTAATATATGAATATGTTTCTTTCAACGTATCGCGAATACATATTGATAGAGCCCTTAGGATCTTGCTTGACTACCAGCGTTGTGATGGCAGTCACACTAGTGGGGGCTGGGTAGTCTACAAGCACATCCTTTTTCAGATCCCTAGTCATAAGATTATCGAAACAGGGCATCGATACTCCGGAGTAGACTAGTGTATACGCTTCTCATTCCAGCAGGGGAGATGGTTTATCCCACAGCCATTAGTACGTTGTATTGGAGATAGTATATAGGTGCTCGTTGGGTTACGAGTACACCGGACAGGACTCACAGGGAACTGCTGGTTGGTATTATACCCGTCATCAGTTAACATTTCTCAGGTGACATGAGTACAGCATAGTCCGTTGACTTGACACTGCTGCTTCGCCTCGAGCGTGTTCCCACTGTTCTTAGATTGCTACCCTACCACGGCTCTACCGAGTCGTGCAAACAGGTAGTAGTTGGGTGCAGTCCCGAAGCACTTGAAGACAGTGGCGGTTAGATAGGATTCGTCTCTCCCGGTATTGGGTGTTGATATCACGCTGTGTTTGAAGAGCCATTACGCAAGGTCCCTGGCCGGGGCAAGCGAGATTTGCTGGTAGGTGTTCCAGTAGTTTCTCAAGGTGTAATAGGCTACACTCCGACACGACTTATACCGCTTTTATGGGACTGACACTTGCCGCCCCCTAGGCCCGATATGCGATAGTCCTAGACGAACAGATCGGACTGTACGGAGATTGTCACATCAGGCTCAGTAGGAGTTCGGATGGGTTTCCTCATCGACCTTCTTATTGACATCTACCTGGGGACCGTTACGTACAGCTAGTACCGCCTGCGGCCTGTGGTTAAATCCACTGCCAGCGTAGTGTCGAGTCTTTAGAGTCCCACACAGAGGATTTCCCTGCTTCGGGCGAAACGATATAGAGGTCGTATGGTTTTACGACAGGGTTTGAACATATACGTATACTTGTGCACGTATGATATTTGGACAGTTTATACTAGCGGGTTTTGGTTTAAGCCAGATTCTAGTATTAGATTATTGGATATGATATAGTCTCAGTATATTCGTGTTTTTCGTAAATACGGACAGCAGGTGTATTCTTGTAATTTGTCGGGAAGCTTCTAGAAGGAGGTGACTCATTTTGGGTTTTATCGTTTAGATTTAATCTTTAATGAGTTGGAAGAGATGATGCATATTTCTGTAATGGTTACTTTTTGTTTGTGGATATGAACTTGTTGGATTGTCGTGAATGAATAGCCGGGGATGCGAGACGAGCGTTTCTTTCATTCATTTGTAAATTGTAATATTCTTTTGCGGGGCACATCCAGGTTGAGATTGTAGCCACCGTTGTATTATTTCATTTACTGTTTTCTACTCCTAGGATAGACCCAAGGTGGGGTGCACAAACTATCGGGTACTTTGAAGTGCTTAGTGCCTACTCACGTCGTTGAGGGAGACTGCTTCACTTCGGGTATTTGGCGGGTAGTTTGCCGTACCCATAGGGGTCTAAGGTGGGGTTGACTATTCATCACGACTATGTAATCCGTCTTTCATTGCAGGCTCAAAGGAAATGCAGATTCCTAGTATATCCAATATGTTCATCTGTGATCTGGAATGCCTATTATTGCTTCTGACGAATGTACAATATCTATATATGATATCTAGTAGGTGTTGCTTATGTTTTTCATCCGCTCTAGCCCAGTCCCCGCTCTGTCGTTAGTTAAGTAACCTAACGGGTGAATGACGGGGCCCAGTGGCGAATGCGGATGGCATAAGCGGACGTTGTATTTTCGTTGTTTTCTGCAATGATAGGTTTAATTGATGGGACACATTATATTAATGCAAAGAAAATAAACCAAAGTTGAATCGTTGGAACAATTTAAAAGAAACCACTCGGTTATTTTAAAATAGCAGATTTTTAATTGCGGAGCTTAAACCACTCTTTTTAAAAGCTATCAAGTTCCTTCGATTATATCAAGTTCACTACGTTCACGGTTTCGCCAAAACCATTCGTAGCCCTCCGTCATTTCAGTTAGATATTTAGTAGTATTCAAGCTATGTATCTTGACCTTCGCCAAGGCATAGTGTTTGGTAGCTGCTGAATATTTATTTGTTGCATATATAGATGCGTTGGTTTTGGAAAATCGTACTACTATTTTGGCCTTCGTCAAGGGTATGTACGGATGGGTTCAAATTAACAGGGAAAATGACGGGTAGAACTTGACATGTGACTTATGATATGTTGGCCTTCGTCAAGGTCATAAGAACATGGGGCAAAATTCCATATCGGGAGTTTCTAAAGAAACCGAAACTTGCTAGTGTTGCATACCATTTGGAGTGTGATAATTTTGGTAGCACTGCTTCGACTTTATCACACGATGATATTTGGATCCCGATCCTACTGTAAGTATGTGCTACTCATCGGGAGATTCTTTCACTTAACGATCAATGCTATAAACCAAGTAGGTGTCAAGAAAGGTGTTAGCGGGTTTACGGTCCCAGGAAAAAGAGGTTATTTAATTAAGGAACTTCGCAAAAGCGTCGTAAAACCTCCCTCGAAGTACCGACACTTGCCTGGCTGAAAGGTTAAGCAAGCATTGTATGGTGAGAATAGTCCTGACTAGTTCTTCTTTTATGGTTTGAGGAAGGATTCGAGAAACAGTGGGAGCCATCCTGTTTAGATAAACTAAAAACCACTCTAAACATGCAAGAGCATCATGCTAAAGTGTTTCTTCTCTCTCCTATTTGCAGCAACCAAGAACATGACGGGCCTTAAGTTATTATTAGATAAAAATATTTTGACAAGGCCAAACTATAAAGATTGGTTCAGGAATGTCAAGATGGCAATCACTTATGACAAATTGGGGTATGTCCTTACTACTAAATCCCCTACCGTCCCAGGTCCAGAATCCAGTGTCGCGGATAAGGAAATCCGCAAGACCTGGGAGATTGACTATGCGAAGGCCAAATGCATCGTGCTTGCCTCTATGAACAATGAACATCAGAGGAGGCATGAGAATATGGATCTTGAATCCATATTTCTCCACACGAAGGAACTGTATGGAGAGCAATCTCGTATAACCAGATACGAGACCTCGAAGAACTTGTTTCAGTCGAGGCTGGCCGTCGGATCATCTGTAGGGGAACATGTCCTTAAGATGATTGGCTACATTGAGGAGCTCGCGGACCTCGGGACAACCTTAGAGAACGAGCTGTACACAGACTTGGTTTTCCAGTCCCTTCCTTCCACCTACGCCCAGTTTATCTTGAATTTTAATATTCAAGGTAAAGAAGTTGAACTTCCAGAACTCCTTAACATGTTGAGGAGTGCAGAGGGAACCTTGCAGAAAGCAAGGGAAATATCCACTCTGTTTATTCTTGGTGCTTCCTCTTCCAGATCCAAGGCGAAAGCCAAAGGAAGGAAAAAGAAGGCCCCTAATAAACCAAGAGGAGGTGTTGATAAGGTGGAAGCCAGGGGAAAGAAAAAGGTTGCAGTGCTGGTAGTAACAAAGGACGAGTGCTTCCACTGTCGTAGAAAGGGCCATTGGAAGAAGGATTGCAAAGCTTGGAATGCCAAGAACTAGGACCCAAGGAAAGTTGTGGCTTCGGCTTCAGGTCTGTTTGTAATTGAAAATTGTATGTCAATCAACTCTACTTCCGGGGTATTGGATACTGGATCGGGATCTCATATATGCAATTCATTGAAGGCACTGAGAAGACGTAGAGTACTGAAGGCTGGTGATATGACCCTCCAGGTTTCTAACGGAGCGAGCGTGAATGTTGTGTCCATAGGGGATTATCACCTTGGATTAACGAGTGGACATATTTTGGTTTTGCGCAACTATTTTTGTGTACCTAGTTTAACGTGTAATATCATATCAGTATCGTTGTAATCAAAAGAAGGTTATGATTTCACGTTTGTAAGCGATGTTGTTAACATCCACCTTAATCATGGTTTGATTGGGTCCGGTACACTAGATAACGGTATATACGTGTTAAACCAATTGCAGATTCAATGTCCAGAACACACTAAAAAGAAAGTCTCCAGATATAAATCAGGTTTTCTTATGGCATTGTAGGTTGGGTCACATCAATAAGACAAGGTTAACTAAGTTACATAGAGAAGGATATTTGGATCCGTTCGAATATCAATCTTATGCCACTTGTCAATCATGTCTCAAAGGAAAGATGATAAAGACTCCATTCACTGGACATGGAGTAAGAGCGAGCGAGCTCTTAGGACTCATACACAGCGATGTATGTGGTCCAATGTCTACACATACAAGAAGCGGTTTTTTATATTTCATTACTTTTACGGATGATTTCTCTAGGTATGGACATATTTTCTTGATGAAACAAAAGTCCGAGGCCTTTGAGAAATTCTGAGAATATAAGAATGAAGTAGAAAAACAAACTGGCAAAAGTATCAAGACACTGAGATCTGATCGAGGTGGTGAATACTTAAGTGCCGAGTTCCTGGGTTACCTAAAAGAAAATGGAATTCTCTCTCAGCTTACTCCTCCATACACTTCACAACACAACGGTGTATCAGAGAGGCGGAACCGAACCCTATTGGATATGGTACGTTCCATGATGAGTAATGCTGAGTTATCGTGATCTTTCTGGGGCTATGCGCTAGAATCAGCTGCATATATTTTGAACAAGGTTCCTACTAAGACTGTGCCTACCACACCATATCAGATGTGGAGTGGGAAAAAAACCCTATCTTCAGTATCTCAAGATATGGAGATGTCCAGCTTTTGTTAAAAAGCAGTATGCGGACAAACTCGAGGCACGATCAGTACTGTGTAAGTTTGTGGGATATCCAAAGAACTGCAGGGGGTATATTTTCTATTATGCAGAGGAACAAAAGTTTTTTTGTTTCTCGTAATGCCCATTTTCTGGAACATCAGTTTTTAGAAAAGGAAACAAGTGGGAGCGCAATAGAACTGGAAGAAATTCCAGAACCACAAACTATTACTGAAAGCTTGGTAGAACCAGAAATTCCATAAGAACATGTCATAACCCGAAGTTCGACCCATGACCGGCACTTAACCACGTAACGTCTACAGGCGTTACGCGACTAAGTAAGCCGAAACCCAGAAATCAAAACCATTAAAAGTAGTGAGTGTGGAAAACATTTGTTTAAAACATTTTGGAAAATCTTAAGTAGTTTAGTGACTTTCTTTGAAGTTCAAGTTATTATCTTAAAAATTTTGACAGCATTTCCTTTGTAAAAACTAACCCCGAAATCGGGTACAAGACAAGATATGAGTAAAATGATATATACAATAAAAATAAAGCATCCCAAATGGGAGCAATCACGCCCAACGGCGGAAACAATCACCACCAGAGTAATATACGACGCTGTAATGAAGAATTGAGTAATAAGTGAAAAACATCACAATAATAAAAACTGCATAAGTAAAGTTGGCTCACACGAGCTCGACACCAGAATACAAATAATATACATCATCGTCCTCACACTGGTCTCTAAGTCAATACATGAAATAGTAGATGGAGAGTACTAGATACAAAAGTGTGTACAAATGGAAAATAACCGGATACCACAAACCCACCTAGCAGCAAACAGCTCACGCACCAACTGCAGTGGTATTCATAGCCAAAAAGATACAAGAAAGCAGCCTGCCGCGACTACTCTGATGGGCAACCTGCAACACTGTGGCACAACGGGGGTGAGTTGCCAACTCGTGAATAGAGATAACATATAAAGGTAATCACGAGTATGCACGTAATGCGATACTCTACCATATGCCAGCAGATGATATCTATATGCGATGAGCAGGATGTACAATAAACATGCATAAGTACTCTATCAGGTAATACGACTACAGGATGAGATGCATAATAATGAATGCCGAGCATGAGATAAAATAATATCTACACAAAATGTCAACGTGGAAAAATAACCGGTGTCCCTCAAAGCACCCAAATCCCAATAAAACTCAGGCGTCGTCACCCTCATCGGCCCTCAAATCCTGTAAATCTCTGAGAATCGTGAGTGCCCAACATTGGCACTCGAAAATATCATGAAATAATCATGTCCAGCATCGACACGCAGATCCTCATATATCGGGCTCCGCCAGTCCGGATCGGCCCACGGGCTCCGTCTGCGGAATCGGCCCTCGGCCTCGGCAGTACGGGTCATCCCATATCCATCTATCGACTCTGGTTGGTATACTCCGGATAACCGCCAGGTCCAACCAATCACCGGTACGTACTAGCCACCATGCCAGGCTCATCGTCTACTCCACGAAAAACATTTCTCGCCCCGGGGAACCATACCGGGTCCACCACGAACCCGCAAACAGATCATCCAACTCCTCGAATCGGGTCTCAAGCACACGTCTCAGAACCGAGAAAATGCGTGGTGGACGCACCAAAATATCATATCAAGAGGAACCGGGTTTTTAAAACAATGCATACTTTCTTGAAAAATACCACGGCTCTCAAATCCAGAAATCACATGAAATCCAAAGCCAATGCGTAAATCCATGCGATGTAATATATGCATCATAAGTCGTACTATGAGTAAAAGGGAGAAACCGCTCTTTAAGTAGATTCAGTTTTTAAAAGGTATCATGCGGTCCCCAGTTTTACCAAAAATCAGCTTATCTAGGTAGGTACAATTGTATATGCATGAGTATGGATATGCAAATGAGTATGTGCACAAGTAACATAATCATGCCGAATCATATAGGAGGTGAGCTACAATATATTGTTCATGGCAATTCTATAGTGCGAGTATCATGGCAATTACTAACGGTGTATGTGTAACATGCAGATTAGTGCTCGTGCAACATGAACCGTTAGTAACAGTGCGGTGTGTTATTAATTCTAAGTCCATATATATACATATAGAAGGAAATACAGTATGCAACCAAGGTATATGAATGCAAATATGCAGCTACTATAGCCTATCAAGCCCTGACGCATAACGCCATACAGGCGATTTCCCCGTAGATGTTAAATCTACTCACCGTGGTCTCGTGCTAAGTGTAGCCGACCACTTGCTTCCCTTTCTTCACGGCTTCCGTCGTACTTGCCTGCGAATCTAGAATTACACAAAGAATAAGCATAAGCTAAAATCCTATAAAACGTGACATTGAAACCAAACGTGAAACCCGCACCGCGAACTAAACGCGTGTGTGTCCGATACGCTACAACGTGTGATTACGCCCCTGAAGCTACCCCGACACGTCGCGACACGCAGGAAGTCCCTAAACCCACACACGTATCACACGTGTCGCGAAGGTTAAAAGTATAGGAAATAGGGTAATTGGTTCCAGATTTTTCTACAGATAGAATTTCAAAAAGTTGCATATACCATAGGCCTTAAAAATGTAGCAGACACCAACACAACAAACCCCAACACCCAGGTCCCCCATCTGGCCTCAATTTGCGGCCAGAATGAATATTCCGGCGGCCACCCTAGGGAGTTAGGCTCCCGTGCTTCGTGTGTGTTCTCTAAATCTAGTGTACATGCTCCAGTAAATGCAATTTTTGCTTAGAGCAATCGGGTTACAAGCAGATCGCAACAGAGCACAAAACCTAGTTAAAAAGCTAATTTAACGCTAAACTAAAACATTATGGTGTTTTAGTGCAACCTGAAATAAATCCTTGGTTAAAACAACACTAACAACACCTAATTAAGTTAAACAAGCCATCAAAATGCTAACGTAACATAAACTTCACTAATTTCCCTTCATTAACACTAACATGCACAAAAATACGATTTTTTGCTAAATAAACTACAAGTTAAGAACTAAAGTGATATGGGTGAGTTTAATACCTCCCCAAAGACCCTAGGGAAACCTAATTTCCAGCCATTGCATTCAAAGGCACTGGTTTGCCACCAAAATCCTCAAAAGAGTCATTTATCCAAAGCTTTTGTGAAGGAAAAAGGGATTTTTGTGTAGGGTTTGTGTTTGGATCAAAAGAGAAGCAAAAGAAGAAGAAAATGCTGCTGCTGCTATCTCTGCTGGAGGAGCAAAAATGAGAGGGAGAGAGGGAAAAATGAGTGAGAAAATGGTCAAAGTCAATCCCCAATTTCACCTAACCCACCATACCTCCCATTCCTTTAAATTTTATTTTAAAAAGAGGGTTTAACTTGGTTTATTTAGGGAAAATATGAACCATACCAAAAAGAAAAAGGGTTACATGCTAACACTTAACTTAAGTTACAAAAAAAGTGATAAGTGTGCATGCTTGTCACACAAATCCTAGCTTAGGAAAAGTAATTAAGGAAAATTTCTAGTTAAGGTGAACACAAGCTAAATTATAATTAACAAAACCCATTTATATATAAAAACACTTCTCATCACAATTAGAACTAGTTTTATTCAAGTTTAAAAAGGAAAATAAGATTTACGGGTTTTTATGAAAAACACGCATCATTACTAACTAACGCGAAATTAACCTGAACGAATTTCAAAGCGTTACAATCTACCCCCGTTAAAGAAATTCGGTCCCCGAATTTAAAAATCTAGTTATGCGTACCTTCAAAGAGATGGGGATATTTCTTCCTCATTCCGCCTTCGGTCTCCCAAGTGACCTCCTCGCTGCTCGGGCCACGCCAAAGGAGCTTGACTGACGGTATTACCTTCGATCTCAATTTCTTCACCTGTCGATCCAAGATGACCACCGGCTGCTCTGCAAAAGAAAGGTCACGCTCCAGCTGGATCGTCGGGTGCTGAATCGCATGCGAAGGATCATGAAGATACTTGCGGAGCATCAAAATGTGAAATACGGGGTGCACATCTGGGAAACTGGGCGTAAGGGCTAACCGATACGCAACTGTACCAACACGCTCGAGGATCTCGAAGGGGCTCACGTATCTGGGACTAAGCTTCCCCTTCTTCCCAAATCTCATCACACCTTTCATTAGGGAGACCCTCAAGAAAACATGATCGCCAACAGAAAACTCAAGTCTGCGCCGATGACGGTCCGCATAATATCTCTGCCTACTCTGGGCTGCTCTCATCCTATCGCGAATCAACTGGATCTTCGCGGTCATCTCCTCAACAATCTGCGGCCCCAAAATACTGCTCTCGCTGAGCTCTGTCCAACAGACCGGCGGTCTGCATCTCCTCCCATAAAGAGCCTCGAATGGTGCCATCTGAATGGTCTCCTGGAAACTGTTGTTGTAGGAGAACTCTACTAAGGGTAAATGATGATCCCAGCTACCTCCGAAGTCTAAGACGCATGCTCGGAGCATGTCCTCGAGAGTTTGAATAGTTCGCTCTGACTGGCCGTCGGTCTGCGGATGAAATGCTGTGCTGAAACTCAAGCGGGTGCCCAAAGCCTCCTGAAGCCTCTGCCATAGTCGGCTGGTAAACTGGGTTCCTCGGTCGGACACGATACATGTCGGGACTCCATGCAGTCGTACGATCTCGTCGATATATATCTGGGCATACTGAGTAAAACCGAAAGTCGTCTTCACCGGAAGGAAGTGAGCCGCTTTCGTCAATCGGTCCACGATCACCCAAATGGAGTCATACCCTCTACTAGTCCTGGGTAGACCTACAATGAAGTCCATAGAAATCTGCTCCCATTTCCACTCCGGAATGGGTAACGGCTGTAGCTCTCCCGCGGGCCTCTGGTACTCGGCCTTGACTTGCTGACAAGTCAGGCATCTCGACACGAAGTCTGTGACGTCCCTCTTCATCCCATCCCACCAGTAAACATCTCTCATATCATGGTACATCTTGGTGGAACCCGGACGAACACTGTACTCCGATCGATGTGCCTCCTCAAGAATCTCACGCCGCAGTCCCTCAGCATCTAGTACGCACAGTCTAGTCCCAAATTGCAGTATCCCCTGATCATCGATCACGAACTCGGAAAATCTGCCCTGTCCAATCTGTGCCATGATCTCTGAACAACGGTCATCACGGTACTATGCCTCATGTATACGGTCAAGCAACTGTGGGAGTGTACGAACATGCGCAAGCTGTCCTCCGATCGGCGTGAACTCGAACTGCACTCGGCTGTGGCATAAAATCTACCAATCTGCTGACGACTGCCTCTGTACTGCGCTCAGATAAGATAGACTACCCCCGGGCCTCCTGCTCAAAGCATCCGCCACTACGTTCGCTTTGCCCGGGTGATACAAGATTTCACAATCGTAGTCCTTCACTAGTTCCATCCAACGGCGCTTTCTAAAATTCAGGTCTCGCTGCTGAAATATATACTTTAATCTCTTGTGATCGGTGAATATCTGGCATGACTCGCCGTACAGGTAATGTCGCTAGATCTTGAGTGCAAAGACCATTGCAGCCATCTCTAAATCGTGAGTGGGGTAGTTCTATTCATGTTTCTTCAACTGCCGTGAAGCATACTCGATCACCCTGTCATGCTGCATCAATACGCACCCTAGGCCCACTCGAGAAGCATCACAGAAGACCACAAATCCGCCCGATAATGAAGGCAATGATAACACCGACGCCGTAGTCAAACGAGTCCGCAATTGCTGAAAGCTATGCTCACACTCCTCCGTCCAATCGAAATGAACTCCCTTCCGGGTCAACCCAGTCAAAGGTGCAGCAATACGGGAGAAGTCCTGTACAAATCGTTTGCAGTAGCCGGCCAATCCTAGAAAGCTGCGGATCTCGGTAACTGATGCGGGTCTGGGCCAACGCTGAACGGCCTCGATCTTCCTCGGGTCCACACATATACCATCTCGTGTAATCACGTAACCCAAGAAGTCTACGCTGTCAACCCAGAATGCGCACTTAGAAAATTTTGTGAAAAGCTGGTGCTCCCTCAAGGTCTGCAGTATGATCCGCAGGTGCTGCTCGTGCTCCTCTCGGCTCCGGGAATACACCAAAATATCGTCAATGAATACTATGATGAACAGATCAAGATACGGCCTGAAAATACGGTTCATCAAGTCCATGAATGCTGCTGGGGCATTGGTGAGTCCGAACGACATCACCAAAAACTCATAATGGCCGTAGCGCGTGCGGAAAGCTGTCCTCGGAATATCCTCCTGTCGAACCCGCAACTGATGGTAGCCTGATCGCAAATCGATCCTCGAAAAGTATCCTGCCCCTGAAGCTGGTCGAACAAGTCGTCGATGCGTGGCAAAGGATACCTGTTCCGCATGGTAACCCTGTTCAGTTGGCGGTAGTCGATGCACAAACACAAACTGCCGTCATTCTTCTTGACAAACAGGACTGGAGCACCCCAAGGAGACACACTGGGTCGAATAAGTCTCTTATCCAGAAAATCTTGCAACCGACCCTTCAACTCTCTAAGCTCCGCCAGGGCCATCTGATAAGGCGGTATAGAAATAGGCCCCGTGCCGGGAATCAAATCAATACAAAAAGCAGTATCGCGCTCAGGCGGTAGCCCAGGAAGCTCGTCAGGGAATACATCAGGGAACTCACTAACAATAGGAACCCGATCCAACGGAACCTCTATAGCTCTAGTATCGCAAACATAGGCTAGAAATCCCTGACATCCCTTCCTCAACAGCTGTCCAGCGCGAAGAGAAGAAATCAAACTGTGAGGGGCGACACCATGGCCCCCCTGCACAACAAAAGCCGACTCGTCGGGAAAACAAAACCTAATTGTCTTCTCGCGGCAATCCACAGACGCATAGCACATGGTTAGCCAATCCATGCCCAAAAGAACGTCGAAGTCCAACATCTCAAGAAGGATCAAGTCGACAGGCAACGCTCTCTCGCCAATACGGATATCACAGGATCGGAACACGTGCCTAGCAATAAACGACTCGCCCACAGGGGTGGTCACAACAACCGGCTGATCAAGAAAATAGGACTCTCTACCCAAACTCGGCATGAAGTGTGTGGAAACATACGAGTGCGTGGATCCCGGATCAAACAACACGTGTGCATCAACGGAACATACGGAAAGGATACCTGAGACCACTGCATTGGACGCCTACGCGTCCTGATACGTCAAAGCAAAAACCCGCGCCTGTCCTCCACCTGCGACTGACTGTCCTCTACCTCGGTCACCCTTCCCTCTCTGAACGAACCCTCCGTGGCCACGACCTCTCTGTGCATAAGTCTGACGCGGAGCAACAGTAGGTACAATAGGCAACGCCCTCTGGGGTGGAGAAGGTGGTAATGTGACATGTGGTACTGCTGCCTCCCTCCGGTGTATCTCAGGACAATTTCTAACGAGGTGAAGTAGACCGCCGCACCTAAAGCACCCCTGCTGTAACGTTTTGAAAATCGTTTCGGTGAAATTTCGAAAAAAGGTAAAATAAGGGGGTTTTATGTAAAAAGTCAAAATACAAATATCTTTATTATAAAATTAAATATATATATTTTAGCTATGAAATTGCTAGTATTTGGTGTTTATTGAGCCACTGGTGAAATTTCAAATTTTCCGAAATTTTTTCCGAAATTAATTATTTTAATATTATTTTAAGCCGTCACTAATACATTTAATTAGGGAAAATTACAAATTGGAATGAGTTGAAACAAATTTTGTGCATCATAAAACATTAAATAAAATTTTAACATGTGGTTTTTGAAATAAAATCGTTTGCCAAAACGGTTTAGAAAATATCGAAGAAAAAGGCTTTTTTTCGGTGAAATTAGTGTAATGGAAGTGGGTTGCTACACTTATCTCTTTTTCTCACCCAAACAAAACCCACACCCATTTCCCCAACATGCTTTGGCCGGCCCCCTTGATCAGCCCAACAATCTTGGGCCTCCCATTTCACACATTAAAGCATTGAAAAGAAAAGAAAATGAAAAAGGTTTATGAGAGAAGAAGTTGTATGTTGACTTGGGGTGTTTTATCTTGACTTTGACTTCTTCCCACACCCCCACACACACCACAACCCCCCCATCCTTGCTGGCCGAGCCCTCACCTGCAAATCAGCAACATCCCCTCTTTTTTCCTTCTCTTTTCCCTTCAAAAATTCACCCAAAAATGCTTCAAAATCCACCAAAAATTCAAAACTAAATCCAAATCCAACTCCTACCCATTTTAGCTTACCCTAACATGCATGGATCTAGGGAACAAGATGGCAATTTGAGGGGCTAGATTTCAAGTTGGATCAATGAGTTGTGAGGTATAAAAATCTTGACCTTTTTGTTGAATTGTTGATTAATGCTTGTGTTAGCTTAATTAAGTGTTAATTAGGTTTTATATGGGTTCAAATTGCATGATTGGAAAAAATTCAAGAATATGGTTTGAAACTAATTTGGGTTTAACCATCACTATTAGGATAATCAAGTGTAGATTATCATCTTGTGGAATTGTAAAACCCAACCTAATTGTTAGTTTGCAAATGGTTAGGTTGATATTGTTATAATTAAGCTATATTGCTAACTAGGTTTTAGAAATTTAATTAAAATATGGGATTAAAGATCTAATTAGGTTTTTCATGACTTCATTAACATTATTAAGTGTAGTTTAACACTTTAGTTCATGGAAATCCAACCTAAATTGTGGTTTGTGCATTTTGCTATAAAATTGTTAAAATTTAGGTATTTTGTAAACTAGAATTTTAGGGTTTTTGGAATTTAACGAGATTAAATTATGGGAGTTGTTTTTATGAATTATTTAAGACATTTAGTGAATATTGTGGCCGCTAGATTCGTTTATACATCGAGTTTTGTACTAAAACGGTGATTTATGCTTGCTAGATTTTCGGAAAAATGACCTTTTAAGTGAAATTGGGGTTTTTATGAATTTTAAGCTATTTTATATTTTAATTCGTGCTTGTAATTGTACAAATGAGTGTGTTGGGAGTTTTCTCGATGGTTTGGCGTTTGTACGCCGACGTCAAGGGTTTTTGGGTCGATTTGTGAAAGCAACCATAGGTTTTGACCTATGTGGGATTCGTGCGTCGTTTTGGTCATGAGTCGGATTTTAATGCGATATGGTGCGTTTTGATATGTAGGTACCCCATGTGGACTTCGAGACGACAAGCAAGCACGTGGCGACGTCGGCACCGGCGAGCGAGGACCATGTGAGTAGATTTATATCTACGGGGAGAAGTCGGGTGGATGGCGTATAGCACCCCCGCAGTCCGTGGTGGTGTATACGGATGCGTATACACACCAACAATTATTATATGTTGTTTGGGCTTAATAACGATGTTTAGGATGGATATTGGTGTGTTGGATTATTTTAGTGTTGCGAACCCTAGGGTAGTGTTGCACTACACATACACACATGCATACTTACATACATTCCTATTTATATGTGCTCATGGGATTCTTTATAGTTATGTGTTCACATGGGTATGGGACTATGTGTTCACATACGGATTTGAGGATGACATTGGGATTGAGCTGAGTCGATGAGATTTGTTTTGTGGTTGTGATATCGGTGATATCGCAGGACTCGTACTTGAGGTACGTCCTGGGGTTATAGCGGATGTTGGGGCGGCGATACGGGTGAATAGTGTTATAAATAAAATGGTCGACATGTGATCGTGATATGAGGCATGATATGATAGGATATTGATATTAGGTCGTATCGGACGATGTATACCCTTGATGATGCTATGTGCTGACGGTATCGGTTTGTACGAGATTGTTGATATGTAGTCAGATCATAAGTATATTGAGGATATTAGTATTGTATTAGACATAGGTCAGTACCCTAGACTATGAATCTTGGATAAAGAGGATACCAGAGGAATAGTGTGAGGAATATGATATTGACCCGTACCCAGATTTGGGGATGCCGTACGACGGATTTACGTACGAGCTATATCTTGATGATTGATCCGCACTCTTGACTTGGGATGTCTGATTATAGATATGGTATCGGATATGATATTATTGAGGCGGGATCACCGACTAATATATATACAGGTATGTATATGGATCGACTCAGATGTTAGGCGGTTTCCTTACCTGTAGTCCAGGTTGTTAGTTTAGCCCTCTAGTTTAGTTTAGTTGTTAGATTAGATTCGATTCTTACCTATTTCAAAAACTAACGAATCGTGGGTATTTTAAAAGATAGCCCAAGGGATCTTACGGATATTTCAAAAGACATATCTTTTCATAAAAACACTGTAGCCCCTATTTTCAAAACCCCATGATTCGTGTTATTTCAAAAGGCACCATTTGTAGGACTTATATTAGATTAATGCAGATTAATGCAGATTAGTTATAGTTGCGTCTAGTTTTCAGCTCCCGCTCTTTTTTGTGGTCCGCTTCGCATTGCATGTTTATATTATGTTTCATACTCCATTATTGATATCATGCTGTTAGGACACCAGCACCATTACCGATGATGCGTATGTACCACGTACACTTACTTGCCGGCTCACACACATCTTCATCAGTAATTGCCATGTCACGTACACCTTAGAAAATATTATTGCTTGGCATAGCCTGTTAGCTAATAGTTTAGACATGATATTAGCGTACTTGCCTTATATGTTAGTTTAGACATTGTAGTTATTACCTGCTACTTCATGCATACTCTTATTCATTGTTATGCCGCATTCATAGATTCTCATGCATATATTCACTATTTTACGTGTTATTAAGGTTTTGGATTCGGATTTCCATGAGATTTTTCTGGATTTGGAGGAAAACCGCAAAAAACATAAATAAACCTTTTCTCTCTTTTAAAATAAAAAGTGCGGTTTTCCCATGATGTATGAGTCGTCCACCATGAGTTTGCTGATGGATTTCGAGACCCGATTCGAGGAGACGGATGAACCGTTTCGGGTATATGGTGGACCCGGTAAGGTACCCCAGGGCAAGAAGCGCGTGATGATGATGATGTGAGCCTGGCAGGGGAGCACTACCTACCGGTGATTTTACCCGACGCGTCGGATATCCGGAGGATACCGTCGTGGTCTTGAAATGGATGGTAGGGGCCGGTCTGGACTGACGGCGCCCTAGATATTGTGATCGAGACATTGAGATTTCGAGATATTGAGGTACAGAGACTGCGATACAGAGATATCGAGATATTGGGATTACGTTTTGTGCCGATGCTAGGCACTGTTTTATGCTGATTTCATTATGATACCTCATTTTAAAAATACAAAGGAAATCTCACTAAATTATGAAAACAGTTCTTCATTTACATGTATTCTGTTTTCATGCTTTCATACCTCATTCATATGATAGATTGCTACCTGAGGCACTGACACGGGCATATGAGATTACACTCGGGTTAGATATTTACCCTAGCCTTGTTATAGGTTGCATGTTTTATATAATTGAGGCTATATTATGATCTTTGACCTAGGTTGCGTTATTTATGCGATTTCTTTTCGTAGATGTTTTTCTATTTACGAGTTGGCAACTCACCCCCGTTGTGCCTCAGTTTCTTGCAGGTTTGCCGTACAGGTTTCATTACGGCTTGCGGGCATAGTTTCCTTCGGGTGATTTGCTAGTAGGTGGGTTTACTTGTATCGTACCCCCATTATATAACTTGTATATTATTACTCTGTTGTATCTAGAAGTTCCATCAACCAAACATGTATTTATTTTGAGTTAGAGACCAGTGATGTTTTTCTTTCGACCTTAAAGTCGCGCGTTATATTTCTGTAGATTTCTTGTGCTTTTGAGTTTCCTTTTGAGTTTTGATCCTCGCCGTTGGCGTTGTATATTATTTTTCTTGTGTGGTTGTGACCGTCGATTGACGAAGAGCTAGCTCCCGCTTGGGGATGCCTTTTTATTGATTTCGTATACTATTCATGTTGTATCCCGTTTGGGGGCCAGTATTTACAAAGGAGACTCTGCCGAAATTTTCAGTAAATTTTTGATGTTCTTAAAAACCGCATAATTCGGCTTATGCTATTAAAACTACTTGTTTTAAATTGGTTTTCCTTCACTCTAATACTTTTCTTGGTTTGGATTTCTGGGTTTTCGGCTTACTTAGATTACGTACGCCTCGAGACATTCGTAGTTTAAGTGCCGGTCATGTTCCGTACTTTCGGGACGTGACACCTGCGATGACTGCTGACCCTCCCGTGGATACGAACTAAACATCTGGCCTCATCCCATATCTCTGCTACTCCTCGTGCCTGAACGAAACCTGTCGTGGCGTCTAAATGTCTGTCTTCGTGCTGATATACCAGTATGAACTCTCTTCAGCTCTGGGACTACCGAAGTCTCAGCAAGACGTTCCTCGACTAATAAGGCTGTATCTACAGCTGCTGCATAGGTCTCGCAATACTGCGCGCCGATCGCAAGAAATAACGGGGTAAGCAAGCCTCGAACAAACCTCTTGACTCGCATCTACTCAGTGGCTACTAAATATGGGGCATAGACAGATAACTCGGTGAACAGCATGTCGTACTCTGCCGCTGTCATCTCCAGAGTCTGACGTAAAGACTCGAACCTGCGCGCTCTAGAATCTCTGACACTTTGTGGAAGGAAGCGGGCAAGGAACACCGTCACGAACTCTGTCCAGGTCATAGGAGGAAGACCTGCTGCTTTGTCCTTCTCGACCGATTCACACCATTTCTGCGCAAGACCTTCCAGGCGAAAGCTCGCGAACCCTACCCATCTTGCATCTAAGCATCTGAGTGAACGACATATCCGGGCCATCCTATCAATGAAAGACTGTGGGTTTTCGGCTGCATCGGTGCCTGTGAAGACCGGAGGTTTCAACCTCATAAAACTCGGATAGCGATACTGTAATGACCTCTATAGCTGTAGAGGCAACTGCCTGCACCGTAGGTACCATCGCAGTCCCTGCAATGGATGGAACTACCTCTGGCCGCTGCGCTCGAAGCGTCTCAACTAGCGATCCTATCATCTGGCGCATCTCCTGCATACCGACCCCTAGCATAGCGATTTAGTCTGCTGAAGGAGGAACAGTCTGCTCTGGTACAACAGGTGTACTGCCCGGGTCTGTCCTCATCTCAGACGAATCAACTCTAATCTCGGCTCTCGCGGCCGCTCTCTGCTCCCTCGTAGTCTTTGGCTGCATAATGGCTGAAAAGAAAATAGGATTCGATAAGGATACGGAAATTGAATCACAAGAATGTATATAATCATGAAGAAATTTCAAGCAAAAAGTCCTAAGGTCACTTAGGCGGAGTACCGTGTCGTGAGTATGCCGCGGAGCATACATACGCTACGCCACTCTGCTTCAGCTACCCACTCCGTCATACCAGGGTCATCTTACATTCCGAAAGGTAAAACCTACGCTCTGATACCAACTTTGTCATGACCCGAAGTTCGACCCTTGACCGGCACTTAACCACGTAACGTCTACAGGCGTTATGCGACTAAGTAAGCCGAAACCCAGAAATCAAAACCATTAAAAGTAGTGAGTGTGGAAAACATTTGTTTAAAACATTTTGGAAAACCTTAAGTAGTTTAGTGACTTTCTTTAAAGTTCAAGTTATTATCTTAAAAATTTTGACAACATTTCCTTTGTAAAAACTAACCCCGAAATCGGGTACAAGACAAGATATGAGTAAAATGATATATACAATAAAAATAAAGCATCCCAAACGGGAGCAATCACGTCCAACGGCGGAAACAATCACCACCAGAGTAATATACGACGCCGTAGCGAAGAATTGAGCAATAAGTGAAAAACATCACAATAATAAAAACTGCATAAGTAGAGTCGGCTCACACGAGCTCGACACCAGAATACAAATAATATACATCATCGTCCTCACACTGGTCTCTAAGTCAATACATGAAATAGTAGATGGAGAGTACTAGATACAAAAGTGTGTACAAATGGAAAATAACCGGATACCACAAACCCACCTAGCAGAAAACAGCTCACGCACCAACTGCAGTGGTATCCGTAGCCAAAAAGATACAAGAAAGCAGCCTGCCGCGACTACTCTGATGGGTAACCTGCAACACTGTGGTACAACGGGGGTGAGTTGCCAACTCGTGAATAGAGATAACATATAAAGGTAATCACGAGTATGCACATAATGCGATACTCTAACATATGCCAGCAGATGATATCTATATGCGATGAGCAGGATATACAATAAACATGCATAAGTACTCTATCAGGTAATACGACTATAGGATGAGATGCATAATAATGAATGCTGAGCATGGGATAAAATAACATCTACACGGAATGTCAACGTGGAAAAATAACCGGTGTCCCTCAAAGCAACCAAATCCCAATAAAACTCAGGCGCCGTCACTCTCATCGGCCCTCAAATCCTGTAAATATCTGAGAATCGTGAACGCCCAACATCGGCACTCGAAAATATCATGAAATAATCGTGTCCAGCATCGACACGCAGATCCTCATATATGGGGCTCCGCCAGTCCGGATCGGCCCACGGGCTCCGTCTGCGGAATCGGCCCTCGGCCCCGGCAGTACGGGTCATCCCATATCCATCTATCGACTCTGGTCGGTATCCTCCGGATAACCGTCAGGTCCAACCAATCACCGGTAGGTACTAGCCATCCTGCCAGGCTCATCGTCTGCTCCACGAAAAAATTTTTTCGCCCCGGGGAACCATACCGGGTCCACCACGAACCCGCAAACGGATCATCCAACTTCTCGAATCGGGTCTCAAGCACACGTCTCAGAACCGAGAAAATGCATGGTGGACGCACCAAAATATCATATCAAGAGGAACCGGGTTTTTAAAACAATGCATACTTTCTTGAAAAATACCACGGCCCTCAAATCCAGAAATCACATGAAATCCAAAGCCAATGCGTAAATCCATGCGATGTAACATATGCATCATAAGTCGTACTATGAGTAAAAGGGAGAAACCGCTCTTTAACTAGATTTAGTTTTTAAAAGGTATCATGCGGTCCCCAGTTTTACCAAAAATCAGCTTATCTAGGTAGGTACAATTGTATATGCATGAGTATGGATATGCAAATGAGTATGTGCACAAGTAACATAATCATGTCGAATCATATAGGAGGTGAGCTACAATATATTGTTCATGGCAATTCTATAGTGCGAGTATCATGGCAATTACTAACGGTGTGTGTGCAACATGCAGATTAGTGCTCGTGCAACATGAACCGTTACTAACAGTGCGGTGTGTTATTAATTCTAAGTCCATATATATACATATAGCAGGAAATACAGTATGCAACCAAGGTATATGAATGCAAATATGCAGCTACTATAGCCTATCAAGCCCTGACGCATAACGCCATACGGGCGATTTCCCCATAGTTGTTAAATCTACTCACCGTGGTCTTGTGCTAAGTGTAGCCGACGACTTGCTTCCCCTTCTTCGCGGCTTCCGTCGTACTCGCCTGCGAACCTAGAATTACACAAAGAATAAGCATAAGCTAAAATCCTATAAAACGTGACATCGAAACCAAACGTGAAACCTGCACCGCGAACTAAACGCGTGTGTGTCCGATACGCTACAACGTGTGATTACGCCTTTGAAGCTACCCCGACACGTCACGACACGCAGGAAGTCCCTAAACCCACACACGTATCACACGTGTCGCGAAGGTTAAAAGTATAGGAAATAGGGTAATTGGTTCCAGATTTTTCTACAGATAGAATTTCAAAAAGTTGCATATACCATAGGCCTTAAAAATGTAGCAGACACCAACACAACAAACCCCAACACCCAGGTCCCCAATCTGGCCTCAATTTGTGGCCAGAATGAATATTCCGGAGGCCACCCTAGGGAGTTAGGCTCCCGTGATTCGTGTGTGTTCTCTAAATCTAGTGTACATGCTCCAGTACATGCAATTTTTTCCTAGAGCAATCGGGTTACAAGAAGATCACAATAGAGCACAAAACCTAGTTAAAAAGCTAATTTAACGCTAAACTAAAACATTATGGTGTTTTAGTGCAACCTGAAACAAATCCTTGGTTAAAACAACACTAACAACACCTAATTAAGTTAAACAAGCCATAAAAATGTTAACTTAACACAAACTTCACTAATTTCCCTTCATTAACACCAACATGCACAAAAATATGATTTTTAGCTAAATAAACTACAAGTTAAGAACTAAAGTGATATGGGTGAGTTTAATACCTTCCAAAAGACCTTAGGAAAACCTAACTTCCAGCCCTTGCCTTCAAAGGCACTGGTTTGCCACCAAAATCCTCAAAAGAGCCATTTATCCTGTCACGCCCCGCTTCCCAGAGTACGCTAAGATAGACACGTGACATAGCCAACCATGCTACCTGTGGGTAGGAAGTATCCTTCCACAGTCACATTACGGCTGTAGAGATATCAAGAACAATAATAATAACTATCTAATACATGTCCATAAGCCAGAATAACGAGTCAAGAATAAAATAATGCGGAAGCAAAAAGATCCAATACAAGAATAAACTGGAATGTACGTCCCATAATGCGGGCTCACATCAGGAATGAAAATACTGAAAGTAAAGTAAACTAACTACTAACAAGTTCTCACTGCTCAGCCTGCAGACTGAAGAATTCCTGCTCGGCCTATAACAAAGGTAGAGAATCTGGGCCATGCAAAATCCAGACGTCAGTGCGTCATAACATCAAGCAATACTATAAACAGGGGTAACAAGACATGCAAGTTTGAGCATGAACGGTAAAACAGGTAAAACAACAATATAAATAAGACAGTGAAGGGTAGTGTGCAGTGAGTAATCTAAACTGGTCTACTGTGTTAACTACTCTCAAGTCTTTGAAATCAATTTGATGACTCATCGATGTAACTCAATAGTATCCCGTGTATACCCGGGACCACGGTCAAGATTCTCGGGCTGGAACCGAGACATGCCGCTAGGCACTAAAACAGGAAATATGTATAGATGAATGATGTCAGCAGCATCATCCCAAGGCTGGCCTAGCCTCTAAAACTGATCAGTATAAGCAAGCGAACTGTCGAGTTACATGTCAGGTTTCATCATTGATTTCCCTATACCCCAAAGTTATATGTTTAAGTCAGGTATTAATAATCTGAAGCTAATGCCAACACAGGATCAAGCAGGTAAGAGTTTGTCTGGATAGACAACAGGAAATGTCCGTAGGGACAACATATCAAGGCTGTTGGCATTAGTAACAAGATCAGGTAACAGGTCAAGATATGGTACATCAAGTCAAGTCAAGTAGTGTAAATAAATCCAATCATGTCAAGAAGTGCACGGTATCAGGTCGTATCAAGTAGTAGGTGTATCAAGTCATGTCAGGGGTGCACAAAATGTCACGTGGGTGCTCATAATCAAACTAAAATAAGCATGGGTATACAAAACAAGTATGGGTTACTAATGGAACAATAAAAATGGAACATTGTGATGTGGTATGCAAATAGGTACAGATTAAAGCATATGGATGAACAGTTATCGATTTGGGTTAAGGTTATAGTCCCAACATTAATTAAAATACACTTTATCAAATATGGAATGATAAAATCTCATATTTATGTATTAAATGATCTAGGGATGCAATTGTATATATAATAGCCTAGATGAATGCAAACGGGTGTCCGAAAGGTTATAAACTATTAAAAAAGTACTATGGGCTGAACAACTAAGCAATATGTGATATAAATATGGACGCGAGTACAATGTATTGTAATCTAATATGCAATATGATATGTTTTCATGTTCTAGATCCGAATTGATATAAACGGAATATCTAAATGTTAAAATGTAATATGGGCACTAGATTCTAACAACAAGTTTAATATGTATTTAAATAAATATGAAATAATATAAATAGCATGTAGCAAGTTTTACTTGCCTAAACGGATCAAGAAACGGGTATACGGAACGTCTCACGTCGGCGGAAAAAGTCACGGCGCGCACACGGTACACGGAACGGATCCAAACAACGCACAAGGTGATCATACAGGTCAGGTACGCTCGCTGGGTCGTCGGGATCGTCGACGTCGTCACGGCTCCGGCGATCTACAGAGATTTTTAAAAAATACAGAAAGAAAAAAATAAAAGAAAGAAAGAATAGAAAAGAAGAAGAAGAGAAGAAGGGAAGAATGGGATTGGGAAGAAGAGAATTGCTCACTGGGTGCACTAGAGTCGGGAGACGAGAACGAGATCGACGGCGGCGATCAACTCCGGCGATGTAAAGATGTGCATGGGCTCGATTTGGGTTCTGGTGTGTGTGTGTGCGCGAGATTCTTGGTGGCTGGGGTTGTTGGCAGAGGAGGAGAGGAAAGGGAGAGGGAGAAGAGGGTTGTGGAGACAGCGACGAGGTCGTCGGAGCTCCGGCGGCAACGGTGCAATGAGTGTGCCGAGGTTGAGTTTGGGTGCAGGGAAGGTGCTCGGGGTAGGCTAGAATAGTGGTGGCGGCGTTGGGAGTTGAGAGAGAGGTGAGTGGATGGAGGGGAACACAATGACGAGGTCGTCGGTGATGGGCGGCGATGAGGTCGGTAAGGAAGGATGGTGAAGCGATGGGTCGGTTCTTGGAAGAGGAGGTGGTCGAGGAAGGAGAGGGTGGCTGCGAGGGTTGAGATGATGGTGGAGGTCAAGAGGAGGGTCGGCGATGGGTGAGCGAGGGGAGGCAGCGGCGGTAGGGTTTGGGTTTCGTGGGATTTTGAAAAGAAAAGAGTGGAAGAAGAAGGAATATATATATAGGGAGATAGAGAGAAGAGAGAGAGAATAACACGAGAGGAGAGAGAGAGATTCTGAGAGAGAGAGAGAGGAGAGAGAGAGGTGAGAGAAAGAGAGAGGTGAACAGTGAGGAGAGATGAATTTGTTTTATATGGGAGAGAGAGAAAGGAAGAGGGGAGGAGAGAGAGAGATAAAGAAAGAGAAAGAAAGGGGGAAAGAAAGAGAAAGAAATGGGGAAAGAAAGAGAGAGAGAAGGAAGTGGGGCCGGGGTAGTTAAGGAGAGAGGCTGGGGTTTGTTATGAAAGATTTAAAATTTTAAAAAGGATTTATATTAAAATTTAAAAGGATTCGTATGTTTAAAAATTAACGAGATTAAAATAAAATCAAATAAATTTGAATTTAGGCGGGATACAAAAATATTCCAAAACGCGCCCGGGTCGGGTCCAAAAATTCAGATTTAAAATACGAAAAATTTATGCGACTTCCAAATTTAAAAATGAATACTCAGTCAATGAAAATGCATACCCCCAAGAACGAATGCACGTACGTGCACGTAGCCATCCAAACACGTCCGTTTAACTGAACAGAACGAGAACAAGATGCGCGGACGCTACCACGGGGTTAGGGGTGTTATGCAGGTTATGAAAAGAAATTTTAATTTATTTTACATGTTCTAAAATGTTATATGATAAAATGTGCGATGTCAGATGAAATGTCAATATGTAGTATACATGAGATGCACGTGTCTATGTAACAAGTCAGGGTAGTTTATAAATGTGAATCAAACAAGTCCAAGCAAGCGGGTCGGATCGAATGCAATGTCAAAAGTAAAATACCATCCGCACCCAAACACGATAAATCAATAAAATATCACAGATATAATAAATACGGGAACTGAATTGGTATAAATGAACTAGGTTGTTACATATCCAAAGGTTTTGTGAAGGAAAAAGGGATTTTTGTGTAGGGTTTGTGTTTAGATCAAAAGAGAAGCAAAAGAAGAAGAAAATGATGATGATGTTGTTGTTGTTGCTGCTGCTATCTCTGCTGGAGGAGCAGAAATGAGAGGGAGACAGGGAAAAATGAGTGAGAAAATGATCAAAGTCAATCCCCAATTTCACCTAACCCACCATACCTCCCATTCCTTTAAATTTTATTTTAAAAAGAGGGTTTAATTTGGTTTATTTGAGGAAAATATGAACCATACCAAAAAGAAAAAGGGTTACATGCTAACACTTAACTTAAGTTATAAAAAAAGTGATAAGTGTGCATGCTTGTCACACAAATCCTAGCTTAGGAAAAGTAATTAAGGAAAATTCCTAGTTAAGGTGAACAAAAGCTAAATTATAATTAACAAAACCCATTTATATATAAAAACACTTCTCATCACAATTAGAACTAGTTTTATTCGAGTTTAAAAAGGAAAATAAGATTTACGGGTTTTTATGAAAAACACGCATCATTACTAACTAACGCGAAATTAACTTAAACGAATTTCAAAGTGTTACAGAACAGGACATTCCCGCACCACTCCGCAGGAGTAGTAGGCCATCTCATCCGCCTGAGAGATACTACGGTTTTCTCATAGACGATGATAGAGAGAATTGCGTCATTGATAATGATGAACCTACTAGCTTCCAGCAGGCCATTCAGAGCGGCGACTTAGTAAGATAGCTGGATGCAATGAGGACCGAGATTGAATTCATGTACACCAAAAAAGTATGGACTTTGGACTTTGCTCCAGATGGGGTAAAACCCATAGGATGCAAGTGGATCTTCAGAAAGAAGATTGGTGTAGATGGACAGGTTGAAACCTATAAGGCTAGACTTGTTGCAAAGGGTTTTCGTCAAAGGCCTGGTTTGGACTATGACGAAACCTTTTCTCCAGTGGCTATGCTCAAATCCATTCGGATCCTTCTTGCCATTGCTGCATTCTACGATTATGAGATCTGGCAGATGGACGTAAAGACGGCTTTTCTAAATGGAAATTTGGACGAGTGCGTCTATATGGATCGGCCAGAAGGTTTCAATCAGAGTGGGAGCAGCAGGAAAGTGTGCAAGTTGCTTAAGTCCATTTATGGACTAAAGCAGGCATCGCGGAGTTGGAACATCTGTTTTGATGAAACGGTCAAAGAATATGACTTTATCAAAAATCCAGATGAGCCATGTATTTATAGTAAGATTGTAGCACGAACTGTCGTATTCCTCGTCTTGTACGTGAATGACATTCTCTTGATAGGAAACGATATTCCTATGCTACAATCTGTTAAAGGATTCTTGTCACACAAGTTCTCCATGAAAGACCTGGATGATTCCTCTTACATTCTAGGGATCCATATCTATCGTGATAGATCTAAGAGGATGTTGGGACTTTCGCAGTCCAGGTACATCAACACTATATTGAAAAGATTCAGTATGGAAGATTCAAAGCGCGGTGATTTACCGGCTTGTCACGGAATCACCTTCTCCAAACCAAGACTGATTTGGAAAGGGATCGCATGTCGATTATACCCTACGCTTCTACGGTAGGCTTTATAATGTATGCGATGTTTTGTACCAGACCAGATGTAGCTTACGCACTTAGCGTGGTAAGCCGGTATCAGTCAGACCCAGAGGAGAAGTACTGGATAGCAGTAAAGAACATTCTTAAGTACCTGAGAAGGACTAAGGATATGTTCTTGGTTTACGGCAGAAAAGACCTCCAGATCGAGGCTTTTGCTGACTCCAGCTTCCAGAGTGACAAGGATGACTCCAAGTCCATGTCAGGTTATGTCTTTACCCTCAATGGAGGGGCGGTGTGTTGGAAGAGTTCCAAGCAGGACACCGTTGCTGACTCGACGATGGAAGCGGAGTATATCGCAGCTTCTGATGCCGCAAAAGAAGCAGTCTGGATAAGGAAGTTCTTAACAGAACTTCAGGTGGTTTCGTCCATTATTGATCCAATACCTCTGTATTGTGACAACAACGGGGCTATAGCTTTAGCAAAGGAACTCAGGTCCCATCAAAAGTCCAGACACATCTTGAGGCGGTATCACCTGTGTAAGTCCATGCTACCTCTCCCGGTACTTTCGGGCATGCGGAATTTGATAAAAAACGATTTTCTTAGAGGTGGTAACATGGACTTAAAACCCGGATCTTTGTTAAACATCTAACTAACAACCTAACTACGAGTTGCTAACTACTCGGTTAGGGGGTTATACCTTTCTTTTTCTCGAACTCCTTCGTCTTCAAGCTTCGATGGTCGTCCGAATCGGCTTCTCCCCGTCGTCTCGTTGCACCGAAGATAGATCCACCTGAAAGCTTCAACCTTTGGCTCCTTCTTCGAACTTTGAAGAAACTAGTTCACTCGGTTTGCTAAACCTTTTGAACTAGAGTGAGTAGAGAAGAGTTTGTATGGGATTTTATCTATGGTTCTTGGTTCTCAACTCATGAGACAAGTGAACCATAGAGTCAAGAGAGGGAGAGCAAGAGGAGGAGATGAGAGCTCAAGAACAAGAGAGAGAATGAGCATGAAAGAATGAGAAAGACTTTTTTCTCTTGGCTCTCATAATCCATAACCATCATCACAAAATAGTAATCAAGTATTGTGTAAATGGCTTAAGCTACAATAGCCATATCATTTCATGCACTCATTTCTCACAAGAGAAACAAGCAAGTAAAAAGTCTTTGCCATGAAATGATGGCCATTGTCATCATGATGGTCAACTAGTCCAACCTAGTCAACCGGTCAACAAAGTCAACAAGTCAACAAAGTCAACCCCTCAACAACCATGTCACCACAATACTTAATTAATATTATTGCTAATCATATATCATATTCTCATTAGGGTTGAGCAAAAAGTCAATAGTCAACGGTCAACGGTCAACAACCCTAATGAGAATCCTCTGCCTCTGTCTCTCCGTCAACTGTGCATACACACCCGCATCCGTGTTCCGAGGAACACGAATACATACTGAATAAATCCAATCCCAATACGTACACTACGATCTGGCTTAAACCAAAGCCCGCTAGTGTAAACTGTCCGGACACTGTACGTGCATAAGTGCACGGATGTGACCGAACCCTGTCGCAAAACCATGCGACCTGCCGCAAAACCATGCGACCTCTACTCTTTTGCCTAAAGGAGAATAGCTTTCTGTGTGGGACTCTAAAGACTCGACACTACGCTGGCAGTGGGTTTAACCACAGACCGCAAGCGGCACTAGCTGTGCGTAACGTTCCCCAGGTAGATGCCAACAAGAAGACTGACGAGGTGAAACTCATCTGAACTCCTACTGAGCCTGAATGTGACAGTCTCCGTACAGTCCGGTCTGTTCGTCTGATACACCGCATGGCGGGCCTAGGGGGCGGTAAACGTCAGTCCCCTAATAGCGGTACAAGTCGTGTCAGAGTGAAGCCCAAAACACCCTGAGATAACACTGGAAGCCTACCAGTATATCTCGATTGCCCTGGCCAGGGACTACTCGTGTAATGGCTCTCCTAGACACAGCGCGATGTCAACCCCCAATACCGGGAGAGACGAATCCTGTCTAACCGTCACTGCCTCCAAGTGCTTCCGGACTGTACCCAACTACTACCTGTTTGCACGACTCCTTTGAGCCGTAGTAGGGTAGTAATCAAAGTACAGTGGGAACACACTCGAGGTGAAGTGACAGTGTCAAGTCAGCGGACTAAGCTGTACTCATGTCACCTGGGAACTGATAACTGACGACAGGTATAATACCAACCGGTCAGTTCCCGACGAGTCCTGTCCAGTGTACTCGTAACCCAACGAGCACCCGTATACTATCTCCAGTACGACATACTGATGGCTGTGGGACAGACCACCTCCCACTCTGGGATGAGAAGCGCATACGCTAGTCTACTCCGGAGTATCGATGCCCTTTCTCGATAGTCCTGCGACTAGGGACCTGCATAAGGATGTGCTTATAGATTACCCAGCCCCCACTAGTGTGACTGCCATCACAACGCTGGTAATCAAGCAAAGATCCTAAGGGCTCCACTAATGTGTATAGGCGATATACTAAAATAAACACATGTACACATTGAAGTAGAAACAAACCAATTATCATACTACTATTTTGAGCAAGATTGTACAAACAAGGTGAATATCCCAAGCTTCCATTAAGTAATATACAAACTAGTATGATACAGTAATGGCCTCTAGGGCATATACACTAACAATCTCCCACTTGCACTAAGGCCATGTACTGGCGTATCGAAGACCTATCATCTCGATCAGCCGCTCGAACTGAGTCTGGGGCAAGGCCTTGGTGAATGGATCTGCAGTGTTATCTTCTGAAGCGACCCTCCGAACCTCGATCTCCTGGCGATCCACGATCTCCCTGATCAGGTGATATCGCCTCAAGATGTGTCTGGATCTCTGATGGGACCTGGGTTCCTTCGCTAAAGCTATAGCCCCGTTGTTGTCGCAATACAGAGGTATTGGATCAACAATGGACGGAACCACCTGAAGTTCTTTCAAGAACTTCCTCATCCAGACAGCCTCTTTTGCGGCATCAGATGCAGCGATGTATTCCGCTTCCATCGTCGAGTCTGCAACGGTTTCCTGTTTGGAACTCTTCCAACACACCGCCCCTCCATTGAGGGTAAAGACAAAACCCGACATGGACTTGGAATCATCCTTGTCACTCTAGAAGCTGGAGTCAGCAAAGGCCTTGATCTGGAGGTCTTTTCCGCCATACACCAAGAACATCTCCTTAGTCCTTCTCAGGTACTTGAGAATGTTCTTTACCGCTATCCAATGTTTCTCCCCAGGGTTTGACTGATACCGGCTTACCACACTCAGTGCATAAGCTACATCCGGTCTGGTACACAACATCGCATACATTATAGAGCCTACCGCAGAAGTGTAGGGTATAATAGACATGCGATCCCTCTCCAAATCAGTCTTGGGAGACATCTCTTTAGAGAGGGTGATCCCGTGACAAGCCGGTAGGTTACCGCGCTTGGAATCCTCCATACTGAATCTTTTCAGTATGGTGTCAATGTACCTGGACTGTGAAAGTCCTAATATCCTCTTGGATCTATCACGATGGATCCAGATCCCCAGGATGTATGAGGCATCACCCAGGTCTTTCATGGAGAACCTGTGTGACAAGAACCCCTTGACAGATTGTAGCATAGGAATGTCATTTCCTATTAAGAGAATGTCATCCACGTATTAAACGAGGAATACTACAGTTCTCACTACAAATCTACTATAGATGCATGGTTCATCTGGATTTTTGATAAAGCCAAATTCCTTGACCGTCTCATCAAAATAGATGTTCCAACTCCGCGATGCCTGCTTTAGTCCGTAGATGGACTTAAGCAACTTGCACACCTTTCCGCTGCTCCCACTCTGAATGAAACCCTCTGGCTGGTCCATATAGACACACTCCTCTAAATTTCCATTTAGAAAAGCGGTCTTTACGTCCATCTGCCAAATCTCATAATCGTGGAAGGCAGCAATGGCAAGAAGGATCCGAATGGATTTCAGCATAGCTACCGGAGAAAAGGTCTCGTCATAGTCCAAACCAGGTCTTTGACGAAAACCCTTTGCAACCAGTCTAGCTTTATAGGTCTCAACCTGTCCATCTACACCAATCTTCCTTTTGAAGATCCACTTGCATCCTACGGGTTTTACCCCGTCTGGAGCAATGTCCAACGTCTATACTTTGTTGGTGTACATGGACTCCATTTCGGTCCGCATTGCATCCAGCCATTTTACCGAGTCGACGCTCTGAACGGCTTGCTGGAAGCTAGTAGGCTCATCATAATCCATGATGCAATCCTTTCTATCCCCGTCTATGAGAAAACCGTAGTATCTCTCGGGCGGATGAGACTGCCTACTACTTCTGCGGAGCGGCGTAGGAATGTCCTGTTCTTTTGAACCCTCTGGTTCCACTAAGCTTTCAGTAATAGCTCGTGGTTCTGGAATTTCTTCCAGTTCTACTGTGCTCCCACTTATCTGGGTTTCCAAAAACTCAGTTTCCAAGAAGTAGGCATGACGAGAAACAAGAACTTTTTGTTCCTCTTCGCAGTAGAAGAAATATCCCTTGGAGTTCTTTGGATATCCCACGAACTTACACTGTACTGAGCGTGCCTCGAGCTTGTCCGCATGCTGCTTTTTAACAAAAGCCGGACATCCCCATGTCTTAATATGCTTAAGATAGGGTCTCTTCCCACACCACATCTCATATGGTGTAGTAGGCACAGTCTTAGTTTGAACTCGGTTCAAAAGGTATGCAGCTGATTCTAGCGCATACCCCCAGAATGATCGCGGTAACTCAGCGTTACTCATCATGGACCGTACCATATCCAATAGGGTTCGGTTCCGTCTCTCCGATACACCGTTATGTTGCGGAGTGTATGGAGGAGTAAGCTGAGAGAGAATTCCGTTCTCTTTTAAATAATCCAGGAACTCGGCACTTAAGTATTCTCCACCTCGATCCGATCTTAGAATCTTAATACTTTTGCCGGTTTGTTTTTCTACTTCATTCTTATATTCCTGGAATTTTCCAAAGGCTTCGGACTTATGTTTCATTAAGAAGACATAACCGTACCTCGAGAACTCATCCGTAAAAGTAATGAAGTAAGAATAACCGCTTCGCGCATGTGTAGACATTGGACCGCACACGTCGCTGTGTACGAGTCCCAAGAGCTCGCTCGCTCTTACTCCATGTCCAGTGAACGGAGTCTTTGTCATCTTTCCTTTGAGACAGGATTGACAAGTGGCATACGATTGATATTCGAACGGATTCAAATATCCTTCTGTATGTAACTTCGTCAACCTTCTCTCATTGATGTGACCTAGTCTACAATGCCATAAGAAAGTCTGATTTATTTCCGGAGACTTTTTTTTGTGTGTATTCTGGACATTGAAAATCTGTGGTTGGTTTAATACGTATATCCCATTGCTCAATGTACCTGACCCAATCAAAACTTGATTAAGGTGAATGTTTACAACATTACTTACAAACGCAAATTCATAACCTTCTTTAGAAACTAAAGATACAGAAATGATATTACAAGTTGCGTTGGGTATAAAAAAGCAATTACGCAAAACCAAAACATGTCCATCTGACATTCCCAGGTGATAGTCCCCCACGGCCTTAGCATCCATGCTAGCTCCGTTTGCAACTCTGAGGGTCATGTCACCTGCCTTCAAAACCCTACGGTTTCTCAACGCCTGCAAAGAATTACAGATATGAGATCCTGATCCGGTATCCAATACCCAGGAAGTAGTGTTTATTGAAAGACAGTTTTCAATAACATACACACCTGAAGCTGAAGCCGCAACCTGCTTCAATTCCTGTGTCCTGGCTTTCCAAGCCCTGCAATCATTCTTCCAGTGTCCCTTCTTATGACAATAGAAGCATTCTTCCTTATCCACAAGCTTTCCCACTTTCTTTGTTACTTTTGCCTTTCCCTTCGTATCCACTTTACTAACACCGCCCCTTAGTTTGGCGGGGGTTTCTTCTTCTTTCCCTTGGCTTTCGTCTTGGACCTAGAAGAAGAAGATCCTCCTACAAACAAAGTGGATGTTTCCCTACCTTTCTGTAGGGTGCCCTCTGCGCTCCTCAGCATGTTGAGGAGTTCTGAAAGTTCAACTTCTTTTTCCTGTAAGTTGAAGTTCAGTATAAACTGGGCGTAAGTGGAAGGAAGGGACTGGAGAATCAAGTCCGTATAGAGCTCACTCTCCAACGTGGTCCCAAGTTCTGCGAGCTCCTCAATGTAGCCAATCATCTTAAGCACGTGTTCCGCTACCGATGATCCGACGGCCAATCTTGCCGAAAATAACTTCTTCGACACTTCGTACCTTGCGATATGAGACTGCTCTCCATACAGTTCTTTTGTATGGAGAAATATGGATTCCAGGTCCATATTCTCGTTCCTCCTCTGATGTTCGTTGTCCATAGAGGCAAGCATGAGGCACTTGGCCTTCGCGCAATCAATCTCCTAAGTCTTACGGATTTCCTTATCCGCGACGCTGGAGGTGGGACCTGGGACGGGGGGAGCTTTGGTGGTAAGAAGATACCCCAGCTTTTCGTAAGTGATTGCCATTTTGACATTCCTGAGCCAATCTTTATAGTTTGGCCCTATCAGTATGTTTTTATCTAGAAGTAACTTAAGTCCAGTCATGTCGATTGGTCGCTGCAATTAGGAGAGAGAAGAAGAAACACTCAGCATGATGCTCTTGTAAGTTTAGAATGGTTTTTAGTTTGTCTAAACAGGATGGCTCCCACTGTTTCTCGAATCCCTCCTCAAACCAAAAAGGAAGAATTAGTCAGGATCAATCTCACCGTACAATACTTGCTTAACCGTTCAGCCAGGCCAGTGTCGGTACTTCGAGGGAGGTTTTCCAGCGCTTTCGCGAAGTTCCTTAATTTAAGAACCTCTTTTCCCTCGGAGCGTAGCCCCGCTAACACCTTTCTAGACACCTACTTGGTTTATAGCATTGATCGTTAAGTGAGAAATTTCCCGAGGAGTAGCATATACTCACAGTAGGATCGGGATCCAAATATCATCGCGTGACGAAACTGAAGGAATCCTACCAGAATCATCACACTCCAAATGGTATGCAACGCTAGCAAGTTTCAGTACTTATGAAACTCCCGATGTGGATTTTTGCCCCATGCTCTTATGACCTTGACTTTGGCCAACAAATCATAAGTCACATGTCAAGTTTTACCCGTCGTTCTCCAGGTTAATTTGAATCCACCCGCACCTACCCTTGACTTTGGCCAACAAGGCAGTTCGACTGTTCCAAACCAACGCATCGATTTATGCTGCACATGAATACCCAATAGCTACCAATCACTATGCCTTGACTTTGGCCAACAAACACAGCTTGAATACTATTGACTATTCATGTGAAACGAGGGAGGGCTACGAATGGTTTTGGCGAAACCGTGAACGTAGAGAACTTGATATAATCGATGGAACGAGATAGCTTTTAAAAGGAGTGGCTCAAAATCCACATTTAAAAGTTAGTTTTGAAAAGAACCGAGTGGTTTTTCGAAAGTGTTCCAACGACTTTTACTTGGTTTATTTTCTTGCATTAGTTCTTTTAATGCGTGATATTCTTGCATTAGTTCTTTTAATGCGTCCCATCATTTAATCCTACCATTGCAGAAAACAACCAAAATATGACGTACGCTTATGCCATTCGCATTCGCCACGGGGCCCCGTCATTACCCGTTAGGTTACTTAACTAACGACAGAGCGGGGTCTGGGCTAGCGCGGCTGTAAAACATAAGCAACGCCTAAATAATATCATATATAGATATATTGCAATGATAGACATTTCAGATCACAGATGAACATATTGGATATACTAGGAACCTGCAATTCGCACGAGCCTGTAACGAAAAGCAGATTACACGGTCGCGGTGAATAGCCAATACCCCACCCAAGACCCCTACGGGTGCGGCAAACTACCCGCCAAGTACCCGAAGCGAAGCAACCTCCCCCAACCCTGTGAGTAGGCCACTCGGCACTTCGGCATACCCGGTAGTTTGTGCACCCCCTCCATGGGTCTATCCTAGGAGCAAAAACAGTAAAAAGAAATTATACAATGACGGCTACAACCCCGACCCGGTTGTGCGGCCATACAAATAATATTACATCAATTTACAAATTTACATGAATTGAAAGAAAAGAAAAACTCTCGTCTCACAACCCCCGGCTATTCACCCGCGACAATCCAACGAATTCATATACTCATTCCAATAACATTACAGATCACAGATTTGTATAACCCCCACTAATCGACATATAGCGATTAGCAGACGTTCAATACAAATATCACATTACAGAAAAACCCGTCAGCTAAAGTCTTTTAGAAGTTCGATCAAAAATACGGATATTTAGGCCCCAAACACAAAATTTTCGTTCTGGAAAATCTGGGCTGAAAATACATATACCAAAATTCCTAAAATACCCCTATAAGCATACTGTAGCAAAGAACAACCAGAGAGGAGCCAAGACGGCCGCGGAACCGCGGCAATAGGAAGCTATTGCCGCATTTCCGTGGTGAAATGATGAGATCAGGGGACCGTCTTTCTACAGTGCACTATAAAAACCCTGAGTCGATTTTTGATGCATGATTTATTATTTTTACAGAACATAAAAAATCGACAGCAAGTTTGAAAACGGGGTTCATTTCGGGACTTTTTCTTTGATCGATCTTCTAACTACTTTGCTAACATGTTAGATAGAGTTTAACTAGGCTCTGATACCACTGTTAGTCCATGCTACCTCTCCCGGTACTTTCGGGCATGCGGAATTTGATAAAAAACGATTTTCTTAGAGGTGGTAACATGGACTTAAAACCCGGATCTTTGTTAAACATCTAACTAACAACCTAACTACGAGTTGCTAACTACTCGGTTAGGGGGTTATACCTTTCTTTTTCTCGAACTCCTTCGTCTTTAAGCTTCGATGGTCGTCCGAATCGGCTTCTCCCCGTCGTCTCGTTGCGCCGAAGATAGATCCACCTGAAAGCTTCAACCTTTGGCTCCTTCTTCGAACTTTGAAGAAACTAGTTTACTCGGTTTGCTAAACCTTGTGAACTAGAGTGAGTAGAGAAGAGTTTGTATGGGATTTTATCTATGGTTCTTGGTTCTCAACTCATGAGACAAGTGAACCATAGAGTCAAGAGAGGGAGAGCAAGAGGAGGAGATGAGAGCTCAAGAACAAGAGAGAGAATGAGCATGAAAGAATGAGAAAGACTTTTTTCTCTTGGCTCTCATAATCCATAACCATCATCACAAAATAGTAATCAAGTATTGTGTAAATGGCTTAATCTACAATAGCCATATCATTTCATGCACTCATTTCTCATAAGAGAAACAAGCAAGTAAAAAGTCTTTGCCATGAAATGATGGCCATTGTCATCATGATGGTCAACTAGTCCAACCTAGTCAACCGGTCAACAAAGTCAACAAGTCAACAAAGTCAACCCCTCAACAACCATGTCACCACAATACTTAATTAATATTATTGCTAATCATATATCATATTCTCATTAGGGTTGAGCAAAAAGTCAATAGTCAACGGTCAACGGTCAACAACCCTAATGAGAATCCTCTGCTTCTGTCTCTCCGTCAACTGTGCATACACACCCGCATCCGCGTTTCGAGGAACACGAATACATACTGAATAAATCCAATCCCAATACGTACACTACGATCTGGCTTAAACCAAAGCCCGCTAGTGTAAACTGTCCGGACACTGTACGTGCATAAGTGCACGGATGTGACCGAACCCTGTCGCAAAACCATGCGACCTGCCGCAAAACCATGCGACCTCTACTCTTTTGCCTAAAGGAGAATAGCTTTCTGTGTGGGACTCTAAAGACTCGACACTACGCTGGCAGTGGGTTTAACCACAGACCGCAAGCGGCACTAGCTGTGCGTAACGGTCCCCAGGTAGATGCCAACAAGAAGACTGACGAGGTGAAACCCATCTGAACTCCTACTGAGCCTGAATGTGACAGTCTCTGTACAGTCCGGTCTGTTCGTCTGATACACCGCATGGCGGGCCTAGGGGACGGTAAACGTCAGTCCCCTAATAGCGGTACAAGTCGTGTCAGAGTGAAGCCCAAAACACCCTGAGATAACACTGGAAGCCTACCAGTATATCTCGATTGCCCTGGCCAGGGACTACTCGTGTAATGGCTCTCCTAGACACATCGCGATGTCAACCCCCAATACCGGGAGAGACGAATCCTGTCTAACCGTCACTGCCTCCAAGTGCTTCCGGACTGTACCCAACTACTACCTGTTTGCACGACTCCTTTGAGCCGTAGTAGGGTAGTAATCAAAGTACAGTGGGAACACACTCGAGGTGAAGTGACAGTGTCAAGTCAGCGGACTAAGCTGTACTCATGTCACCTGGGAACTGATAACTGACGACAGGTATAATACCAACCGGTCAGTTCCCGACGAGTCCTGTCCAGTGTACTCGTAACCCAACGAGCACCCGTATACTATCTCCAGTACGACGTACTGATGGCTGTGGGACAGACCACCTCCCACTCTGGGATGAGAAGCGCATACGCTAGTCTACTCCGGAGTATCGATGCCCTTTCTCGATAGTCCTGCGACTAGGGACCTGCATAAGGATGTGCTTATAGATTACCCAGCCCCCACTAGTGTGATTGCCATCACAACGCTGGTAATCAAGCAAAGATCCTAAGGGCTCCACTAATGTGTATAGGCGATATACTAAAATAAACACATGTACTCATTGAAGTAGAAACAAACCAAGTAGCATACTACTATTTTGAGCAAGATTGTACAAACAAGGTGAATATCCCAAGCTTCCATTATGTAATATACAAACTAGTATGATACAGTAATGGCCTCTAGGGCATATACACTAACAACCTGATCAGGGAGATCATATATCGCCGGGAGATCGAGGTCCGGAGAGTTGCTATAGAGGAGAACACTGCAGATCCATTCACAAAGGCCTTACCTCAGACGCAGTTCGAGAGGCTATTCGAGATGATAGGTCTGCGATACGCCAGCACATGGCCTTAGTGCAAGTAGAAGATTGTTAGTGTTATATGCTCTAGAGGCCATTATTGTATCATACTAGATTGTATATTACTTAATAGAATCTTGGGATATTCACAGTTGTAATAACAGTCTTGCTCAACACAGTAGTATGCTACTTGGTTTATATCTATCTTAATATATGAATATGTTTCTTTCAACGTATCACGAATACATATTGATAGAGTCCTTAGGATCTTGCTTGACTACCAGCGTTGTGATGGCAGTCACACTAGTGGGGGATGGGTAGTCTACAAGCACATCCTTTTCAGGTCCCTAGTCGTAGGATTATCGAGACAGGGCATCGATACTCCGGAGTAGAATAGTGTATACGCTTCTCATCCCAGCAGGGGAGATGGTCTGTCCCACAGCCATTAGTACGTTGTACTGGAGATAGTATACAGGTGCTCGTTGGGTTACGAGTACACCGGACATGACTCACAGGGAACTGCTGGTTGGTATTATACCCGTCGTCAGTTAACAATTCCCAAGTGACATAAGTACAGCATTGTCCGTTGACTTGACACTGTTGCTTCGCCTCGAGTGTGTTCCCACTATTCTTAGATTGCTACCCTACCACGGCTCTACTGATTCATGCAAACAGGTAGCAGTTGGGTGCAGTCCCGAAGCACTTAGAGGAAGTGGCAGTTAGATAGGATTCGTCTCTCCCGTTATTGGGGGTTGATATCGCGCTGTGTTTGGAGAGCCATTACGTAAGGTCCCTGGCCAGGGCAAGCGAGATTTGCTGGTAGGTGTTCCAGTAGTTTCTCAAGGTGTAATGGTATACACTTCGACACGAGTTAAACCGCTTTTAGGGGACTGACACTTGCCGCCCCTAGGCCCGATATGTGATAGTCCTAAACGAACAGACCGGACTGTATGGAGATTGTCACATCAGGCTCAGTAGGAGTTCGGATGGGTTTCTTCATCGACCTTCTTATTGACATCTACCTGGGGACCGTTACGTACAGCTAGTACCGCTTGCGGCCTATGGTTAAACCCACTGCCAGCGTAGTGTCGAGTTTTTAGAGTCCCACACAGAGGGTTTCCTTGCTTCGGGCGAAACGATATAGAGGTCGTATGGTTTTACGACAGGGTTCAAATATATACGTATACTCGTGCACGTGTGATATTCGGACAGTTTATACTAGCGGGCTTTGGTTTAAGCCAGATTCTAGTATTAGATTATTGGATATGATATAGTCTCAGTATATCCGTGTTTTTCGTAAATACGGACAGGAGGGGCATTCTCGTAATTTTTCGGGAAGCTTCTAGAAGGAGATGACTCATTTTGGGTTTTATCATTTAGATTTAATTTTTAATGAGGTGGAAGAGATGAGGTGTTATTATCATTAATTGCACCATGAGTCATGAGATGATTCACTCAAGGGAATTAATGAAGCATGGTTGATGTTTTAATATATTATTGTTCAGACATTTTCATGCTTCATATTATTATCAAAATGACTCAAGTTCAATTGATTATCACAAACACTTTCTCTCTCCTCAAGCTCATCTTCTTCAACCTAACCCTAATCCTCTTATGAGTTGAGAACCCTAGGGTTAGCAAGACTAATCAATCATTAATTTATCTCTATATCCTCTAGGTCACTTAGATTAGCACTCTAAGTCACTTAGTTACCTCAAGTTAGAGGTTAAAGCTTGTAGTAGGAATTCTTGGGTGGATTTTCTATTACATCGAGGAGGCCGACGAGGAGGAGAACACAAAGAACAAGAAGGACTAGTATCTTGAGGTATAACCATCTATCATAGTAGTTAACCACTCCTATGTGTTTGTTAGTTAGGGTTTAGCAAAGATCCTTTTGATAGTCAATGTTACTTTGAACGAAAATGATCATTTTACCTATTCCGCCTCCTCGCATCTTGTGGGGTGTGTAATGTTGACTTACATCAACTTGGCATCTTCAGAGAGGTGGACGGATAAAACCAAATAGCATCTGCTCCTAAAATTCAGCCCGGACGTCCCAACGTCCCGGTCGCGTCTTTTTGGCGGTGAACATATTCTGGCACGCCTGGTAGGACCTTTTCCTCTTTCCACTTCACACTTCGTGTGTCGTGTTTTTCCGTGATCAAATAATCGCGGTATATATGTTTGTGGTTGCCCTTAGGAGAGAGGATACTGAAGCCAGCGTTTCGTCTCTATGAAGAATGGCGTTTGCTCCCACCTTAGCAACTCAGGCTTTATCATATCTGGTGGAGTCAAGTACGGGCCACTTGCAGGCTCAAATCTCTGCAATCTGGCTCTTTAAGAAATCAACGAGCTTCTTTTTGGATCGATACTCCCACCGCCCACCCTCGATGCCTCAACGCCGATGGAGGAATCCCAGAGGAAGTTTGTCTTCCACAGGCTGGTTCCCTAAGCAGCAGCTTTGCCGATGGAATCGGTCCTCAGAGAACTGGCAAATGCCAAGGACCAAGGTCGATGCAGGGGGCAGAATATTCAAGCTCTCAGAGGAAACAGGGGGCAGGCTCAGCAAAATCCTGAAGCTAATCAAATCCCGGCCATAAGAAACGTCCAACGTCGATATCAGCGTCATACAAAATGAGCTGGGGGCAGTCCTCCGTATGGTCCTGTTTCAACCTCAGTGGTGAATGTTGTTGTTCCAACTAGGAGCAACTTCGAACTGTTGTGAAGGGTCAGACAAAATTCTCCTACTGCAATACTGAAGAAGTCTCCGCAGCCCATGGAGATCCCACAAGAGCAGAAACAAGTTCGCTCCTTGAGACAACTTTCCTCATCTATATATAAGGTGTGGAAGCAGGTGAAGAGGACTCACCCCAAGACGGATCCTGATACAGCAGTTCCTCCCAAAACCAAAGCGACTTTTCACAGCAAAAGGCCTAATAAAGCTCAAGTTCCTGAAGAAAACTCCAAAGGCCAAGACTCCAAACACCCCAAGCCTGGGGGCATGGTAGTTCACACAGTCTACATGGTAAATTCCAAAGATGAAGTTCGAGCTTCTACAAGTCACCGACCTCAAACTCGGTCCCTGACAAAAGTTCAACTGCAACATGAAAAGCTGCAGAAGATGCTCGCTCAGGCGGCAGCAAACACTAATCCATCATCTAAGGAAAATCCCAAGGGCGCACCCGAAGAAAGAATAGAGAAGGAGTCAGATAATGATTTCCTAAAGCGTGCTCTGAAAAAGAGAGATGAAGAAGCGGAAGAAATGTCCATTAAAATGAACCAGATGGCCTTTCTGATTCAGAATATGGCTGGAAAGATGGTTCAATCGGAATCACTGGCAGATGAACCGCCGGTAGTTGGCCTTAAAGATAAAGATGACATTTCAAATCCTCTGCAAACCTCATCAACAGTTGAGAAGGAAATGATTCTTAAAAGAAAAGCTGGACACATATATCGCTCAGCGAATCAAAGCTCACTGCACCAGTGAAGCCGCAAATAGGCCAATCAAGGCTGGTTGACTGTATCCGGCGTGCTACGATCAAATACAGTACCCGCCAGGATACACGATTCCTAAGTTCCACGTATACAAGGGGACAGGCAATCTCCATCAACATGTTTCTCAGTTCAGGGCTCTATGGGGCAACACAGGAGGTGACGATAAGCTACTTCTTCGCCAATTCGTCGGCAGCTTGGCGGAGACGGCGTTCGAATGGTATTTAGAGCTTCCCAACGACTCCATCAAAACTTTTACGGAGATGGAACTGCTATTTACCCAGCGTTTCGCCAGCGCTAGCGAATGCACCCCAATCACGGCATTGATCAATGCCAGGGTGAAGCTGGGCGAAACATGGGTTCAATACGCGATACGGTGGCGGAATCTATGGTCGAAATGTGAACACCGCATCGAAGAGGCTTCTGCGGTAGGCATGTTCGTAGGGACCCTCGACCCTCAGACGACCATTTCACAATTCATGATGTTCTTCAAGCCGACCACTTTCCAAATCTTGATCGAAAAACTGGCCCAAATGGACCAGATGGGTCATAAGCCTTCCTTTTCAAAGACGGAACCGCGGAATGAAAAGGGTAAAGGGAAAGCGACCTTTGTCGCCAATACTCAACAACAGCCGAGCAACTTAAAACCGGTTGTTCGTGCTATCAGTGCGTCCATGCCAATCCCTCGAGGAGCGACTGGGACATCCTTACTCGTTTCTCCGGGATAAAACGAGGAGACTATTCGAGCTGTCAGTGTGCAACAAACTCATCAATTTTCCAAATCCAAGACGTCCGTTGCAGCCAGGCGATGTCAGCAATCCTAATTACTGCCCTTACCACCAAGCAGTAAGCCATCCAATCGAAGATTGCTTCGTCTTCAAAGGCTGGATTTAGGACCAATACCAACAGGGCAAATTCGCGCTGTCTGAGAATTGGAAGGTGAGCCCGCCCCAGCCACACGCTCTTAAAAAGATGGACACGCCGGGGGCATCATGCTCATTTATAGAGGAAGCTCCATGGGAAGTCGTTCTTTCGGCAAAAATGAAAAGAATGCTGAAGGATCTCAAAACATGCCCGGCAATCAGATGGAAAAGTCCGCTAGAACCCGAGGTCATCGAGGGAATGCTGAAGCCACACCAGACGCCAAGAATTGGTAGCGATAGCCAAAACTCCCATGCCTAGCCGTCAAAGTCTTCGAAGAAGAAGAAGAAGACCAAAAAGCCCATGAAGCCTGATGACAAGCGCATGGACCTGCAAAAACATATTGACGCGCTGGAGGAATATAACTAGAAGGCGCGAACCTCGGTCACACTCCAAGAGTTTATCAACCACATTCTTGAATACGGAGATAGCGACAAAGATGAGGGAGAAGACTTGTCAGATGAACTTGAAGATTACGTGGCAAGTTGTCACATGATCTCTCACTCGTCAATAGATGATAAAGAAGCTCTTGGGGCAGAGAAACTGGGGGCAGATCCAGAACCTGAATCAAAATCCCTGGAGCTATCGGATGAATTGATCGACAGACTGCTGAGCGAAGCTCTTCAGAAAAGTAAAGCTGACAGAGAGCGGGAAACGGCCATATACGAAAAGGCCAGACGTCGGCGTCAAGTTAAAGAAGCTCTGGTAACGGGAAGCCATAAAATACCCTAACCAGATCGAAGCATCCCTATCGCCAGCAAAAGCAAGCTTAAAGTAAGGAAACGATTCGCTAGGGCCCTGTCAATGGAAATGAAGTTGCCCACTTTCAGAAGAAATTCTCCTGGCGGTATACATCCTGATGAAGCGGACGTACATCCTAACTTCTGCCTATACCATCAGAGAATTGCACACCATACCGAAGAGTGCATAGCCTTTAAAAACTGGTGGCAGGGATATGTTGCCCACCGACAACACGTTCAACGAGTGAAGAGCAAGGCTCGTCGGGAACAGAGAAGCACGACAGATAAGCGCAAAAGAACTGTCGGTAACTGTCACATGGTTGACACCAAGGGATCGCAAGTTATCACCTTTGGAAGCGACTCTGACAAAGAAATCGCCCTCACCCTTCTCTTCAAGGAATCCACCTCCGACACAAAAGATGCGAAGATTTGCGAGAATAGCCAGCTGCATAATCGTACGTTGCCCGAAAAAATCTCGGACCTATGAACAACTGACCAAAACGTCGTTAAATTACTACAAACCCGCAGCATCCCCAGGCTGACGTGGTAAAAAAAACGGTACGTCCATAAGCGAGAGGGGCACGGATGAAAACCCGAAAGGGCTCTGTGAGTAAAAACAACAAGACCACCGGCGAGTTTGTGAAAACCCGAAAGGGCGCAATCTCGTTAAAAGACACTTGCAAGGTCCTCTCGACCCTGTAAGGAGAAAACACCTGCGTGAGATCCTTACGACTCACAAGGTAACACACTTAGGAATCCCCACGATTCCTAAGGAGAAATTACACTTACGAGATCCTTATGACTCGTAGGGAGAACCCTCTTATAAGACCCTCACGGCTCATAAGATTCAAAAGCCTTAAGCTACAGGGATCTGAACCTGTTCTTAAGCCATCACCTTTCCCAGATTGCCCTACAAGTGGATCAATATTGACCCTTGCATACAATCCACGGGCACAAATAAACGTTTCCCCAATAGAGTCCCACCACTGACGGGGGATATCTTCATATGGCGAACAACACTTGTAAGTCCTCTCGACTTATAAGGAGAAAACACTCTTGTAAGATCCTTACGACTTATAAGAGAACACATACTTAGGAATCCTCACGATTCCTAAGGAGAAAATGCACCTATGAGATCCTCACGACTCGTAGGGAGAAATACTTTTATGAGATCCTTACGGCTCGTAAAGTCAAAAAGGCTTAGTCAACAGGATCCTAACCCTGTTTGCTAAGCCACCTTTGTTCAACATCGATAGAGGCAAATGATGATTCTCTCCTGGCAATGTCCCAGTGGTAGTAATGCTGATGCCTAAATCAGTATCAAATTCCAAGCCCTTTCACGGCAAATGATGATTCGCTCCTGCCAATATTCCAGTCGTAGCGATGCTGATGCTGAGATTGGCACCGGATTCCAAGTTCCACACTCGCGATAAAAATCAGCGAGCCAAAAATGCATATGAATAGCCGAAATGATGGGGCAACTTGCAACAAAATCAGCAAGTAAAAATATATGCATACAAAATAGCCGAAATGGTTGGGCAACTCGCAATAAAAAACAGCGAGTAAAAACAAAAATAGCCGAAATGATTGGGCACCGCGAAAAATAGCCGAAATGATTGGGCAATCGCGACTTTCGCGATATAAAAGACTAAAGTGATAGAGCATCGTGGAAACAAAAAAAAATGAAATGAAACTTTTGCCATGCAGGTAAGTCCATACCGACCCCTGTATACAATCCATGGGCATAAACGAAAGGGAACCACGTGTCCCAACAAACTCTGTCAAAGGGAAAAGTCAGATCTCGAAAGCAACATTTGCATCCCAGAAGACCAACAACGGCGTTCCTTCTCGACTCCAGCAGGATGTAAATGTGACGTCAATAACCGACCTCAGGGTCGCTACCAAACGGAGTTATGGCAAAGTCCCTAATTCCAGATTTCAACGGCGACAGCTATAGCCTAGAGATCATCAACGGCGTCCCTTCTCATTCCAGCAGGATACGGAAGCGACATCCACCAAACGGAGCCAAGGAAAAGTCCCTAGTTCCAGATTTCAACGGTGACATCTACAGCCAAGAGATCATCAACGGCGTTCCTCCTCATTCCAGCAGGATACGGACGTGACATCACCAATCGAAGCCACGACAAAGCCCCCGGTTCCAAGACTCTACGGTTCACAGACAACCTAGCATCATCCAATGACTCCGTCGCGGAAATACGTCATCCAATGACTCTGTCTCGGAAACAAGTCAACCAACCCCAGGGAAATCAGTGTCCTTGGCAAAAAACTCGATTTAGGGAAATCAGCGTCCTTGACAAGAGCATCTCGATTTTCGTCGACCCGCAAGGAAAACAGTGTCTTTGCAGGAATACCTCGATTCGTCTCAACTCCAAGGAAATCAATGTCCTTCGTAAAAACCACGATTCATGGAAATCAGCGTCCTTGACGAGAGCATCTCGATTCGCGTCGACCCGCAAGGAAATCAGTGTCTTTGTAGGAATACCTCGATTCGTCTCAACTCCGAGGAAATTAGTGTCCTTGGCAAAAACCTCGATTTAGGGAAATCAGCGTCCTTGGAGAGAGCATCTCGATTCACATCGACCCGCAGAGAAATCAACGTCTTTGTAGGAATACCTCGATTCGTCTCAACTCTAAGGAAATCAATATCCTTGGCAAATACCTCGATTCAGGGAAATCAACGTCCTTGGCGAGATCATCTCGATTCGCATCGACCCGCAGAGAAATCAGTGTATTTGCAGGAATATCTTGATTCGTCTCAACTCCGAGGAAATCAGTGTCCTTGGTAAATACCTCGATTCAAGGAAATCAGCGTCCTTGGCGAGAGCATCTCGATTCGCGTCGACCTGCAGAGAAATCAGTGTTTTTGCAGGAATATACGACATCAACAATGGAGCCACGGCAAAGTCCTTAGTTCCAGGTCCTGACGGTTCACCAACAACCTAGAGACTACCTCGACGTTCGTCTCGATACAGCAGACGCGATGTCACCCCAGCGTTCTTCCTCCAACAAGATGCAGACGCGACACCAACAACGGAGCCATGGCAAAGTCCCTAGTTCCAAGCCTCGACGGTTCACGAGCAACCTAGAGACAATCGTGACATTCGTCTCGATACAGCAGACACAATGCCATCAAACGAAGCAAAGGCAATATTCCTAGCTTCAGGGTCTTGGAGACAACTCATATAAAACCTGAAAGACTATCAGAGATCATCCCACACCAGCGCGAGCGGTCATGACTCATTGGGGCTCCCAAACTGAGCCTAACCTCAAGTAAAAAGCGAAATAGAACATCCCTAACGTTTGCTCTTTCGACGGAAATACCACCTAGAAGATTTCTTGAAGACGTCTTGTCCAGCCCCCGAAGGGATCAGAGACACGACAGTCGCAAGGCTACTCGAACAACAAGATTGCCTATCGAGGAATACATCAGCCAACGTGACGGTGCGACGGGTAAAAAACCCTAGTACCACAGACCCTAACGAACTTCTATTAGCAGGAGTTAACTGTGACGTTAGGACATCCTTGCGGGAACTTCTCGATTCGTCTCGACTCGTAGGGAAAAGCCTTAGGCAATGGGGATATGGACCTGTTTCCTAAGCACTGGGGACCTGCAAGTTGGTCCAAGATGGACTCTTGCATACTATTCACGGGCCACACTCTCTGAAGTCGAATCTCGACAAGGAGAGAAACTATCACTTATGAGTCCTCTCGACTTGTATGTGGGAAAATTCTCTTGTGAGATCCTTAAAAATCGCAAGAGAAAACACACTTAGGAGTCCTCATGACTCTTAAGGAGAAAATACACCTACAAGATCCTCATGACTCGTAAGGAGAAAAGTTTTTATGAGACCCTCACGGCTCATAAAGTTGAAAAGTCTTAGGTGGCAGATCCTAACCCTGTCTCCTAAGCCATCACTGTCCTGCAAAGAGGCCAAGATGGACTATTCAAGGGTCATACTCTCCCAAGTCGAATATCGACAAGGATAGAAACAATCACTTATGAGCCCTCTTGACTTGTAAGGGAGAAAACTTTCTTGTGAGATCCTTACGACTCTCAAGAGAAAAACATACTTAGGAATTCTCATGATTCCTAAAGAGAAAATACACCTACGAGATCCTCTCGACTCGTAGGGATAAAAATCTTTATGAGACCCTCACGGCTCATAAAATTGAAAAGTCTCAGGTGGCAGATCCTAACCCTATCTACTAAGCCATCGCTACCCTGCAAAGAGTCCAAGATGGACAGCTACCCACTATCCACAGGCCACACTTTCCAAAATTACATGCTATCGAAATCGAGGTGCTACTCAAGAGTACGTAAACTACTTTGCGCCAAGTCAAAACAAAAAGGTATAACCCACGGACGTCAATCACCTATTATCCAAGGCAATAAGGAGAATATTTGATTTACATCCAATTGAGCGACTGAAGCGTACCCACTCATGTATGTGCGAAAAGGATAAAATAAATGCATGGAAAGGAAAAATTTGTTATTCATACCGCAGAAAAGTTCTTACATTGACGAAAACAGTAAACAAAAACACTATGAAAATGTTTACAATGGTAAGACATCAAATCCAGGAAAGGGGTTGACAAATTCAAAAGTTAGGCCATCTAAAATGTTTCGGGTCTCTCGGACCATTCTCGTATGATTCCTCTCACGATCATAAGCATCAGGGTCCTCACTGATGTCCTCCGCCCTTCGATAGGCAGCGATTATCGTCGCCTGTTGGAAAGTTTGATGCAGAATATCGACAAGATTGTCTCGCCTTTTCTTTGAGATTAGGCCCATCAAATACATTGAGTGTACCTTATCTTCGGCGTCATCTAATGCTTTAAGCGACATGGCGTTGTAGAATAAAGGAAGTGCTTCCCAGATCGCTCTCATAATGAGCTTCAAAAGAGCGGAACGACGAGGAAGCAGTCGACCATTGTATTCATCAAAGCGACGCATGATTTCGGCGCACCGAGCGTTTGTAAACTCCTGGTTCTGGCTGCAGCCCAGTACGCGAATGTCTCCGTAAGAAATAATTTCGTCGAGATCATACAGATGAGCGGCCATAACATCTGAAAAGGAAAATCAGTGAGAGTTAGTGGGCAGACTGATTAAGAAAAAGCTTATTGAAACAGACACGGGGATTTAAACAACTCTTGATATCCTCACGGAGAAAATAAGTTCTGATTAAGAGACACAACAAATTCAAATTTGTGAAAAAAGATTCTCATTTAATGAGAGACTCCTCGGGTTAAGAAGTTAAACTCCTCGAGAGCAACGCTCAGCAGACAGGAGTGACAACTGTCAAAATCAATTATGAGGAGAATAAAATTCCCCCCAAAATTTCTAAAGAGCAAAGATCTGTAAGGAAGATGAAACAATCCATCAAGAAACCCTAAAAGCAAAGCTTTTAATGAATTAAAAATTCCAAGATCTTCAAGTTCTATGAACAAACTCTAAGAGTTCTTCATGGAAGATGAACAGTATTCCAATTCATGGGTTAAAATCGCCCTAAAAAAGATTATACTTTTAAGATCAATGATCTAAAGATGAGCATGGCTCTATTAATGGGTAATACCCTAAAACTATTTTAAGATCTATGATCTAAATATGAGCGTGGCTCTGTTAATGTGTAAAACCCTTAAAATATTTTTAGATCTATGATCTGAGAAGAGCAAAGCTCTATTTATAAGTTCAAATCTTACCAAAAAATTGGACAGAGTTTTGACTCTTAAGAGTTCTTAAAACAGAGAGCTATACTCTAAAAGAGAATTAATTCTCAGAAAACAAGAAAGAAGATGAACATAGATCATCTCAAGGGCCAAAGGCCCTATTTATAGGCGCTGAGAGCCTTTTCAACTTCTAAGTTGATCTAATGGTGGAGATGCTGCTACCGCTACACTCACGTGCGAGCCACGTGAGCGCAATGGGGGGGCATTTGTTTCCCCCAATCAGAGTAAAGCTCTGTTCAAAATTTGAAATTTGAAATGAAGCAGCGCTTCATAATAGCGCCAGCACTAAAAGTCAAAGACTCTGCTGCAGCGCACCACGTGCAAAGCACGTGAGGGCTAGCGCTAAGAGTGCTGCACTCTAAACAGCGCACCACGTGCAAAGCACGTGAGCGCTAGCGCTAAGAGTGCTGCAATGCAAACAACGCACCACATGCAAAGAACGTGAGTGCTAGCGCTAAGAGCGCTGCACTCTAAGCAGCGCACCACGTGCAAAGCACGTGAGCACTAGCGCTAAGTGCGATACACTCTAAGCAGCACACCACGTGAAAAGCACGTGAGCGCTTGCGAACAAAATGTTCTTGGTCCTTGGATCAAAGATCTAGCAAATATGATTAAAAATCATCAATTGACCAGAATAAAATTCTGTTAAGGAAATATTCCTCAGAATCTTTCCAAAAAGGAAAGATTATGCTCTGAAAATCAGAGCACCGTTGGATTAATAATCCAATGGTGATTAAAAATCACCAAATTACAGAATAAAATTCTGTATGGGAAAAGATTTCCCAATCTTGTTAAAAACAAGAAGATTGCCTTCTGTAAATCGGAAGCCCTTGGATCAAAGATCCAACGGAGGAAACATCCCCAAATCAATTAGAGAAAACATCTTTTCAACCAATTCAACAAATCAGCCTTCACTATATAAAGGCCCCAAGACTTCAAGTCTGATATAGAGAAACCCTCCCATAAACTTTGAGAAATTTCAAAGATAAAGAGCTAGCTTTCAGAAGAAGATTTTCTTCAAGGTAAAAAAAAAGGAACAGAGAGATGAAATTATCTCGTATAAAAGAAGGATTTACTTCTTTTTCTAAGATTATAGATCTATAAGACCAAGGTCTTTCACAAAAGAGATCAAAATATCTCATCATAAAGAATAAGGGGAAGAACTTAATCTTCTTCAGATCATAGATCTACAAGACAAATTGTCTTTCAGAGATCATAATATCTTATTATAAGGGGGGAGAATAATTCAATTCTCTTAGGATCATAGATCCATAAAGGCAGAGCCTTTCACAAAAAACATAAGAGATTGAAACTGCTCCTATAAACAATAAGAACTTTGTTCTTAAATCCATGACAAAAAGTCTCTTATAGAGAGTGTTAGTTATATGTATGCCCTAGAGGCCATTACTGTACATAGGATGTATATTGTAGTGGATGCTGGGACATATATAGGGAGGACTTTCTTGCTCGACATGATAGTATGCTATCTGGTTGAACTTTACCTTAACGTGTATGCTGATTGTCTCTCTGTTACATGTTGGTAAAGCCCTTAGGATTTGTACTTGACTACCTGGACTATGATGCGGATCATACTAGTGGGGACATGGCAGCCCATAAGTACATCCTTCAAAGTCCCTAGTCGAGGGTGTATCGAGACGGGGCATCGATATACCAGAGTAGACTAGCGTGTACCTTCTCGACCCATACAGATGGGCGATGGATGATCCCATATCCATTGGTGTTTGACATCAGAGGAGATATACGGGTGCTCAGTAGAGACTGGGTACACTGGACGGACTCGCCGAGAACTCCCAGATGGTATTATACCTCACGTCAGATGGCAGTTCTCTGGTGACACTGGTACAGAGTAGTCTGTTGACCCGAGATCGTCATAGAGTCTTGTGTGGTTCCCACTGTGCTTTGATTTCCATCTTACCACGTCTAAGAGGGCGTGCAAAACGGTGGTTTTTGGGTACAGTCCCGAGTCACATGGAGGCAATGAGCGATAGGAGGGGATTCGTCTCTCCCGGTATAGGGGGTTGATGTTGCGCTGTGTTCGATTGGCTATAACAGGAAATCCCTGGCCAGGGTTGCTGAGATTTACTGGTAAGTGTTACCAGTAGTTTCTCGAACAGTTATAGACCTCATATCGACACGACTTATTGAGTTATTGGGGTCTGACGTTTACCACCCCTAGACTTGATATGCGACATATCAGACGATCAGACCGGACTGTACGGTAGTGTTACTGGTCGGATTCACTGGAGTGTGAGCGGGCTTGCTCGTCGATCTTCAGATCGCTCAATACCCGGGTGGCCGTTACGTTTAGCAGACCGCTTGCGGCTTGTGGATGCTTGATATGATCATCATCTGCTGCCGGCGTATTGACGAGTCTTTAGAGTCCTACACAGAGGTTTCCTGGCTCAAGCGAAACGAAATAGGAGCGCATATGAGATATGTGCGGGACCGAGAATAATGCGTGTATGTGATACCGTATTCTATTCTTGCGATAAATATATCGAATGGTTGTATGCGATATAAACTAGTTATCGATTCAAGCGTTGATTCGATAAGCCGATATATTAGATACCAGTCGGTTATGTGCGCATGACCGGATCATTGAATCAAGTGTTGATTTAATGATTTAATGTATAATTATATATTTGATATATTACTTTGCATTAACTAGTATCGGTTCACTTTAGACGGATTTTCTCACTTGGTTCGTGCGCATTGCATATGCGATATGTTTTTGTGCACTTGATTGTATCATGTTTGATGATACAAGTCATGCTAGGGTTCAAGTGTAAAGATTAAACCTTGGTTAATGAAATGGTTAGGGTTTATTATTTATTATTCATTTATCTTATTTAATTATCCTTTTATTTTTGATAAATGAATAAAAGAAAAGAGAAAAGAATGGTTGCTAGATTTGGATTTTAGTTGAAGCTTCATGAAGCTTTGATAAAGTCAACCATACTTATCTCATCCTTAACCCTAACCATTCCCACTAACCATGATTCATTCTCTACACTTAACTCTAGTTAAAATTATGATAAGAATTGATTTTCTTTTCATTTTTCTAAAAAAAAACTTATCATAACTATTTCCTTCTTCTTCTTCATTCTTCAAGTGAAGAAAAGCAAGGTCCATCAATGGTGATTGTTGGAAATGAGTGAGAAATCCAATTCTAAAGTCTACCCACTTCCTATTTCTTCATCCTCTACCTCTTGCCAAGTAGTAGAGTGTGTTTCCTTCACAACTTTTCACGGTTTGGTGAAGGTGGAGCTTGATTCATCGATGCCTCGACGTAGATCATCTTCGGCATGGACATCGACGACCTAGCTTGCCCATTCTCCGACGAAGCCGATCCTAGAGCCCGGATTTGATTTGGACAGCGGAGAGGACCTCATTGCGGAGCTATGGAGGTGGAGCACCGGATCTACAAAGGTTGTATTTCCGTATTCCCTTAGTTAATTGTTAACTAGTTCTTTTCGCCTAGACATCTAGTTATCGATCCGTAGTTTAGGGTTTGTAGGCACCATAATTTTTGAAATTGCCATGGTCGATGGCTTGTGAGACCTCACTAGTGTGCCTAGGATCCCTACAGTGGTATCATAGCCTAGCTAGAGCCTTAGGCGAGGCGTAGACGGAGTTTGAAGTCCGATCGAACCGAAATCCGATTTCCAAATTGCTCTCTGTACTTTTTTGTAAAATGTGGATTTTTGCAAATTAAAAATATGCAGAAAAACAAGAAGGTAAATCTAAGAATTACTATGCAAAAATTACCTAATGATACCTCAAAAGTACGGTGGAACCGCGGCATTAGCGTGCTAATGCGGCCCTTCCGCCGCCGTTTTGTCTTATTAGGCACTCAATTGTGCACAGTAACTCCTATTTTTCAGTGCTGGTTTTCCTGGGAATTTTTAATCTGAAATAAAGAGTTGAGTATTTTGGGTTGTATTGGGAGTTCATACATTCGATCGGATTGTCAAACTTTGTCTATGTGGCTTTCCGGATAAATTTTAGAATATGTTAAAAAGTTCGACCGGATATAAATACCCAATTTTTCCCCTGTCGGGAAATTTCCAAGTGTTGGATTTTTCCGTAGTTTAACGACGTTCTAAGTAGTGCAAGTAACGCGATGGTCCCTCTAGAAGACACAAACCTTAACTCGATTATGTGACCGTCTTGAACTGCCCTTTGAACCTTCGGGTTTGGGGCAGTACGGCGTGCCACATGTGAGGCGTTGGCTTGACCCTTCTACGGCTGGATCGTTGGTACTGAGGCACGAACGGAATGTTGTTAGACTTGTTTCATGTGTTGATCTGTTTCGGGAAAACTTGGGTGTTCGAATGTTCGATCGAAAAGTTTAACATTTTCTGTTTATCCGGAATGGGATACAATAATTGGAATTCACAATAAGTTATGTGATAACTAAATGAATGTTATAAACACAGCAGTTTAGTCTCACTTGATCGGTTGCCACGGAATTTTGATGTGATCAAAAGTCCGTCGCAATCACGTAGCGTACGTGGATACTCGCCGGGTAAACTTAATAGACAGCCTCGCTCCATAGCCCCGACCAAGTGACTGTAGGAGAACCCCGTCGCCGAAAGCATCCGTTCGGGTGCTCCCGGTAGCGGTCTTCCGCCTTGGTGCACTTCGTCGACGGCGTCGGGGGTGCGGCCGCCTACTGAAGTTTGCGACGAGCATTCGATCAGGATGTCGGGAATCCTGTTGAATTGCCCGACTTGGTATTGAAAAGTGTTTTCGATAATGAGACTAAAATACGGGGTTTATAATTGTTAGGCATGTGATGTCTAAGGTATTCATTTGATTAGGCATGCGATGTCTGAAGAGATTGCGGATTCCAACTGTTGTAGTTTTACACTTTCTTTTCTGTGACCGTAAGTGTAATATGTGATATCGCCGGTTTCGTTGCTATATGTCAACGACAATTGGGATGCACATGTTTACTTACGTTGATGACATGTGATATTATGTGTTGCTGGATATGTTATATTGGATCGTCGCGTTTGAATAGCCGGGGTTTTTTATGTGAGATGAGTGTTTTTCATTTTCATTCATGTAAAAACTTGTATGTAATATTCTTTTATTGGGGCGCTTCCAGGTTGCGGGAGTTGTCACCTGTTGTATATTATTTACTTTTCCGCACTAGGATAGACCCAAGGAGGAGGGCACAAGTAACCGGGTTCTGGAGTCCAGTGGGAGACCAACTCGAGGAGTCGAGTCCGGGTCTCCTAACTCTAGAATTAGTAGGGTTGCTTGCCGCTCTCGTAGGGGTCTAGGGGTGTGGGTTTGGCTATTCATCACGACCGTGGAATCCGTGTTTTATACTGGCTCGTATTAAAAACACGGACGTCCTAGTATATCCAATATTTCATATGATTCTTCTGCTGCGATATCTGTGATGTGATCATGTGATGTTCTTTGATAGATACAGTATATAGTATATATGATATATTATATAGACGTTACTTATGTTTTACACCCGCGCTAGCCCTGCCCTGCTCTGTCGTTAGTTACCTAACCTAACGGTGCACGAGGGGACATCGAGGCGAATGCGGATGGCATAAGTGTACGTCGTATTTATCTGTGATGATTAGGTACTTAAATGATGGGACTTCATTAATGTGATTAATGAAATAAAAGAAACCTAAGATGTTGTAGAATCGAATTTCAAAATAAAACAGGTAGCTACAGTTCTTGCTTTGCACAGCGGTATATGTGATATATCCTGCACCTTATTCGATGAGGAAAGGACCGAGATCCCTTCACCGGGAGTGACTCCTTTAGCAATAACTGGCAGATGCTACACACTCGGTTTGTCTTTTGATTGCTTTTAAGTGTTTTTGCTTTGCACAGTGATATATATGATATATCCCGCACCTCATTCGACGAGGAAAGGACCGACGATCCCTTCACCGGGAGTGACTCCTTTAGCAAAACTAGAAAAGCCTCAAAAGCACTCCATTTCAAAATTCGTTCGATCCTACAACGATATCAAGTTCATTACGCAATAGGTTTTCAGAAAAACCTGTCGTAGCCCTCCGTCATTTCAGATAAGTGCTGTTTAGTATTCGTGCTGCGTTTGTTGACCTCCGTCAAGGCGCAGTGTGCGGTAGCTAACCAGTATTTATCTGCTTATGCATATGATGCAGATTGAGTTAGGGTAGTCGTGCGGCCTTGTTGACCTCCGTCAAGGGTCGTGCGGGTGGGTTTAATTCGATCAAGAAATGACGGGTTGAACTTGACTAGTAGACTATGGTTTGTTGACCTCCGTCAAGGTCATAGGGTGCTAGGGGCAAAATATTATCGGGAATTTCAAGTGTTGAGATTTGCAATGAGATTGCATACCTTCTATGAGATAGTTGGATCCCGATACCCGCTGCGAGTAAGAGTTACTCCTGGGAGAGTTTTATACATTACAACTAGCCGATCAAGTAGGTGTCTAGAAAGGTGTCAACGGGGTTACGCCTCTGGGAAAACGAGGTTTACATTAATTAGGTTCGTGCGAAAGCACGGGGGACCTCCCTCAAAGTACCGACACTGGCCTGGCTGAAAGATTGGTGAACTTGTAGTGTGTAATTAATCCCGGCTAGTCTTTCCTTTTAGGGTTTGAAGGAAGATTTGATAAAAAGCAGTGGGAGCCATCCTGATTAGATAAAATAATAACCAATCTATTCTTGCAAGAGCGCACGCTGAGTGTTTTCTTCTCTCTCTCTCCTGGTAGCGACCATATCACGCCTTAATCAAGATAATAATACGGATTATTGACCGAACCCGCTTGTTATACTGAGCTGGGGAACGTTGGTCCCCCTCCAACTTATAATTGTTATAAGACAGAGCAGGAAATTGGGGATTACCAGAATTCTCGTGCCGCCCAAACGAAGAGAGTGCATGCTGATGCATCATCTTCGGGTGTGTTCATTACAAAGAACTGTTTCTCTGTATCCTTTACGTCCTGGGTATGTGATACCAGATCAGGATCCCAGATATGTAATCTGTTACATAGGGCTATGGAAAGGTAGAGAACTGAGAACGGGTGATAAGTTTCATGAGGCAGAAAACGGGGCAAGTGTTGCAGCCAAGTCTGTCGGTCACTGTCACCCTGTATTACCAATACATTGATTCTGAACGAATGTTATTAGATACCGAACCTGATATACAAAATCATATCAGTCTCTTTATTAGTAAAGAAAGGATATAATTTTGTATTGTTGGATAATGTTTTGAACATTTCCTATATCAAAAGTTGATCGGTTCAGGCACGTTATCTAAAAGTATTAATGTTCTAAATCAAACTACAGTTCTTAGTATATGGAACACACACAAGAGGAAGAGTTCAGAAATGAACGGATTCTTCTTGAGGTATTGTAGACTAGGTCAGATCAATGTGACCCGACTAGCTAGAGTTACATATAGATGCATATTTAAATCAGTTTGAATTTACATCTTGTGAAACTCGCCAGTCATGTCACAAAGATAAGATGACCATAGCTCCGTTTACTGGAAACAGAGAAAGAGTTAGTAAACTCTTGGGATGATACATGTTGATGTATGTGGGTCCCCAGTCTACACATGCCAGGACTGATTCTTTATACTTCATTACGTTCTCTGATAATCTTTCGAGTTTCAGACCTATGTTCCTGTTGAAACACAAGTCCGAACCTTTTGAGATATTCACAGAATATAATTTAGAAGTAGAGAACCAATACGGGTATAAGTATTATGTCCTATGATGAGATCTGGGAGGAGAGTACTTGAGCACGAAAATCCTGGATCATTCTAAAGGAGAATGAGATTCTCTCTCAGCATTACTCCTCCGTATACACCATAGCACGATGGTATATCGGGGTGGAGCAATTACACCCTATGTGATAAGGTGTGCTCTATGATGAGTACTACTGAGTTGCCTATTTCCTTTTATGGGAGTTATGCACTTGAGAAGCTGCATACCTATTGAATAGGGTTCCAATCAAATCAGTTGCCTACCATTTCATATGTGATATGGAATGGGAAGAACCCATGTCTTAAGTTAGTTAAGATTTGGGGTTGTCCGGCCCATGTCTAAAAGCAAAATCCGGACAAGCTCGAGGCAAGGACTGTTATGTAGAACTGGAAATGTTCCAGCTATACAAACTACAGCTGATGATTTGATAGAACCAAAGTATTCAGTAGATGCCAACGAACCTCAGCCTCTCCGCCGATCTAGTAGGGTTCCTCACCCACCTGAGAGATACTTCGGTTTCTCTATGACAGTGGGAGCGAGGATTGCATCATGAGATGATGACCCAACTAGCTTCGAGCTGGCCATCAGGAGTGAGACTCTGTAAGAATGGCTGGATGCTTAGCGATCTGAGATGGAATCCTTATACACCAACAAAGTATGGACTTTGGTTGCTATATCTGAAGGGTTAAATCCCCATCAGGAGCAAGTATATCTTGAGAAGATTACTTGGTGTACATGGAAAAGTTGAGACTTTCAAAGCTAGACTTGTTAAGGGTTTTCATCATTGACCAGGTGTGGATAATGATGAAACCTTTTTCAAGTAGCTGTGCTTAAGTCCATCCAGATCCTACTTGTCACGGCTACATACCATCACTACGATATCTGGTGGTTGGGTGTCATGACCGCTTTTCTAAATGATGTTTTAGAAAAGTGCGTCTATAAGTACACAGCCAGAGGGCTTCGTAGACAGTGGGAGCAGCGGAAACGTGTGTAAGATGCTTTATAGGATTAAAGCAGGCATCGCGGAGTTGGAACATCTGTTTTGATGAATTAGTCAAAGAGTTTGACATCATCAAAATGGTAGATGAACCTTGTATAAACAAAAAGGGGTAGTAGGGAGTATGGTAGTAATCCTCGTAGAGTACGTGGATGACATACTCTTGATAGGGAAGTAGTTTCCTATGCTACGCTCGGTCAATCTCCGTTTATCACAATGATTCTCCATATAGGATCAAAGTGATACCTCCTAAATCCTGGGTTTTGGATCTATGAGATAGATTTAATTGGATGTTAGGATTCTCACTAGTTGTAGTGAGATGGTATCAACCGATCCTGAAGAATCACTGGAAGTGTTCCAGGGTGATAAAGACGACTGAATGTCAGTCACAGGCATTGTCTTTACCCTCAGTAAAGGGACGGTATGTTGGAAGAGTTCCAAGCTAGATACCGTGACATACTAGACGATAAAGGCTGGATACATCGCTACTTAAGATGCTACCAAAGAGGCTGTTTGGGTGTATATTGGTTCATGAGATGAACTATGTTCCTCCCATTGTGTGACAATGGAGTTGTGGCTTATGCCAAGGAACGCCGGTCCCATCAGTGATCCAGACATATTCTAAGGCAGTATCACTTGATCATGGAGATGGTTGATCTCCAGGGTGATCGAGGTTTGGAGAGTAGACTCAGAGGACAACACAGCGGATCCACTCACAAAGGGCTGTTCCCAAAGAGAGACTTTTATGGGATGGTTGAGTATGAGATACTTCAAACCACTGCTACAGATGGCCCTAGTGCAAGTGGGAGATTGTTAGTTATATGTATGCCCTAGAGGCCATTACTGTACATAGGATGTATATTGTAGTGGATGCTGGGACATATATAGGGAGGACTTTCTTGCTCGACATGATAGTATGCTATCTGGTTGAACTTTACCTTAACGTGTATGCTGATTGTCTCTCTGTTACATGTTGGTAAAGCCCTTAGGATCTGTACTTGACTACCTGGACTATGATGCGGATCATACTAGTGGGGACATGGTAGCCCATAAGTACATCCTTCAAAGTCCCTAGTCGAGGGTGTATCGAGACGGGGCATCGATATACCAGAGTAGACTAGCGTGTACCTTCTCGACCCATACAGATGGGCGATGGATGATCCCATATCCATTGGTGTTTGACATCAGAGGAGATATACGGGTGCTCAGTAGAGACTGGGTACACTGGACGGACTCGCCGAGAACTCCCAGATGGTATTATACCTCACGTCAGATGGCAGTTCTCTGGTGACATTGGTACAGAGTAGTCTGTTGACCCGAGATCGTCATAGAGTCTTGTGTGGTTCCCACTGTGCTTTGATTTCCATCTTACCACGTCCAAGAGGGCGTGCAAAACGGTGGTTTTTGGGTACAGTCCCGAGTCACATGGAGGCAATGAGCGATAGGAGGGGATTCGTCTCTCCCGGTATAGGGGGTTGATGTTGCGCTGTGTTCGATTGGCTATAACAGGAAATCCCTGGCCAGGGTTGCTGAGATTTACTGGTAAGTGTTACCAGTAGTTTCTCGAACAGTTATAGACCTCATATCGACACGACTTATTGAGTTATTGGGGTCTGACGTTTACCACCCCTAGACTTGATATGCGACATATCAGACGATCAGACCGGACTGTACGGTAGTGTTACTGGTCGGATTCACTGGAGTGTGAGCGGGCTTGCTCGTCGATCTTCAGATCGCTCAATACCCGGGTGGCCGTTACGTTTAGCAGACCGCTTGCGGCTTGTGGATGCTTGATATGATCATCATCTGCTGCCGGCGTATTGACGAGTCTTTAGAGTCCTACACAGAGGTTTCCTGGCTCAAGCGAAACGAAATAGGAGCGCATATGAGATATGTGCGGGACCGAGAATAATGCGTGTATGTGATACCGTATTCTATTCTCGCGATAAATATATCGAATGGTTGTATGCGATATAAACTAGTTATCGATTCAAGCGTTGATTCGATAAGCCGATATATTAGATACCAGTCGGTTATGTGCGCATGACCGGATCATTGAATCAAGTGTTGATTTAATGATTTAATGTATAATTATATATTTGATATATTACTTTGCATTAACTAGTATCGGTTCACTTTAGACGGATTTTCTCACTTGGTTCGTGCGCATTGCATATGCGATATGTTTTTGTGCACTTGATTGTATCATGTTTGATGATACAAGTCATGCTAGGGTTCAAGTGTAAAGATTAAACCTTGGTTAATGAAATGGTTAGGGGTTATTATTTATTATTCATTTATCTTATTTAATTATCCTTTTATTTTTGATAAATGAATAAAAGAAAAGAGAAAAGAATGGTTGCTAGATTTGGATTTTAGTTGAAGCTTCATGAAGCTTTGATAAAGTCAACCATACTTATCTCATCCTTAACCCTAACCATTCCCACTAACCATGATTCATTCTCTACACTTAACTCTAGTTAAAATTATGATAAGAATTGATTTTCTTTTCATTTTTCTAAAAAAAAAACTTATCATAACTATTTCCTTCTTCTTCTTCATTCTTCAAGTGAAGAAAAGCAAGGTCCATCAATGGTGATTGTTGGAAATGAGTGAGAAATCCAATTCTAAAGTCTACCCACTTCCTATTTCTTCATCCTCTACCTCTTGCCAAGTAGTAGAGTGTGTTTCCTTCACAACTTTTCACGGTTTGGTGAAGGTGGAGCTTGATTCATCGATGCCTCGACGTAGATCATCTTCGGCATGGACATCGACGACCTAGCTTGCCCATTCTCCGACGAAGCCGATCCTAGAGCCCGGATTTGATTTGGACAGCGGAGAGGACCTCATTGCGGAGCTATGGAGGTGGAGCACCGGATCTACAAAGGTTGTATTTCCGTATTCCCTTAGTTAATTGTTAACTAGTTCTTTTCGCCTAGACATCTAGTTATCGATCCGTAGTTTAGGGTTTGTAGGCACCATAATTTTTGAAATTGCCATGGTCGATGGCTTGTGAGACCTCACTAGTGTGCCTAGGATCCCTACAGAGAGAATTTAATTCTCAGGGTACAAAGCTGCATAAAAAGAGCCTTAGCGCTCCAATTAAAAAAGAGCGCCTCAGCGCTCCAAATCTAGCGCACAACGCTGCAGAACCTTAGCGCTCCAAATTTAAACAGAAGCGCACTACGCTCTTTGAACTGGCGCTCAACGCCAAGCGCGCCACGTGCTCCTCACGTGTGCGCTACTGCGTTCTTTGAACTGGCGCTCACCGCTAAGCGCGTCACGTGCTCCCCACGTATGCGCTACCTAAACAGAAGCGCTTTGCGCTCTTTAAACTGGCGCTCACCGCCAAGCGTGCCACGTGCTCCCCACGTGTGCGCTACTTAAACAGAAGTGCTTTGCGCTCACCGCCAAGCACGCCACGTGCTCCCCACGTGTGCGCTACTTCACATAAGCGCTTTGCGCTCTTTGACTGGCGCTCCCCGCCAAGCGCGCTACGTGCTCCTCACGTGTGCGCTAAAAGAACATAAATTGTTTTATAAATAAAGCCCAGAGCTATGATGAGTGCTCAGCATTCAATAAAAGACAAAAAGATTGTCAGAACTCAAACCAATGCTCAGCATTGTTAAATGTTTAACATTTTAACTGAATGGGCCGAGCCCAAGTGGGCCACATAACCTTAATTCTGATTGATTGAGCCCATATGCTCATAAATCTTTGATCTTAGTCCCAAATTGGACTACAGATCTCCCAACCAATATAGGTTCAAGTATACATCTCTTCACTCCTCTGATATTTGTCGTTGTAATCCTTCAATGTCTTCAGAGAGGTGACGGGTCCCGACAACCAGACATTCTATGGACCGTGGGGTCCTTAAACTCATGGACTATGCCGTCCTTAAACTTTACGGACTGTGGAGTCCTTAAACTCATGGAATATGATGTCCTTAAACTTTACAAACTATGATGTCTCTAAACTAGACTATGATGTCTTTAAACTCCACGGACTATGGCGTCCTTAAACCTGTAGAGCCCAAATGCTCTTTTGTTGGATCTAAATGATCCTGTTAAGTAGATCTTAGTCTAAAATTAGACTAACGTATCCTTAACAAATGTTTAAGTTGATCTTAGTCTAAAATGAGATTAACGATCCTTAAACCCAACCCAAACCCAAATCTAAGAAAATACGGATTTGGACTAATCCACGCCCAACGGACGGCAACATAAATTAGTCTCCGTATACAATCCACGGGCAACCAAAAACAAAATAAACACACACGGCACGTAGTGACCATCTGAAGAAGGAGAAAGTGGTTACCGCGATGCAGTTGCGTAATTAACTGCAGGGGATTGCGCCTGCAGGGAAGAGCGTCCCCACAATAAAAAACCCCTCAACGAGGGGGAATCTGACGAAGTCTGCTACATCGGCCGCATCTGTTCATACCTTCGATACATTGTGTCATAAATCAACTTGGCATCTTCGGAGAGGTGGACGGATAAAACCAAATAGCATCTGCCCCCAAAATTCAGGCCGGACGTCCCAACGTCCCGGTCGTGTCTTGTCGACGGTGAACAAACATTTCTCTTCAGGTTAATGCAGCAAATCATAAATGCATGTCAATTGCGAACACATTGAACTCGTCCGTAACCAACAATTAACACATTCCAACCATACCCAACTTCCTCACCTTTTCTAGATAGAGCTGTTAGTCTACGCCAGCGTCCCGGCCAATAATCTGAGGTCAAACGCGGAACAAAAACTTTTACAACTGGCGCTAACATAGACTGTAACATGGATCTAGCCATTAACGCTAAACTAGCTAACTACAAAAATGATAGAATGGCTATACCGATCGATCTGTGTCCTTCGGTCTTTAGCCATCATCCAATGCTCCTCGCGGCATCTCCGATCTCCTGTTTCCTCGTCGAGGTGGCACCACGTCAACGGATCTTTATACGGGCTCCTGCCTCTATACCGAGGCAACTCGGACATGAAGGGTGCTAACCGACATGTCCAAGATGAAGTAGAGAGAAGTGTGAATACTTTGTCTTGATACACTCTTTAGTTCTCAACACATGAGTGGGTAAGAGTGGAGGTTGAAGAAGATGCTAAGGTTTGGAGAGTGTGAGCTCAAGAAATAAAGCAAGGGAGCAAAAGAAAAACCAAGCACAAAACTTGTGTGTTCTTCTCTTTCTTTTGTGAGTAGATATATGAGGTTGTGTTTTGAAAAAACAAAGAAAATCTCTCATAAAAATCTCTCCTCAAATATCTACACCCAAAACAAACTTCATTAATTCATCATGAGTCACTAGATGACTCATTAGCATGAGTCATTAGTGAACATGCTAGAATTAACGAGTCACCAAAAATGAGTCATACTTTCCAAATCCAATAATCATTTAAACTAAAATGATTAACCCAAAAAGAAATGCATCTTCTAAAATAATCTCGTAACGGATTACGAGAATACCCCTCACCAGTAAAAACATACCTGTATCACAATTCCGACCGAATACGAATACGATGAGACGAAAGTAATCCAACACAGTATAATACTTGGATCCGGTTTAAACCAAAGCCCACCAGTATTATCTTTCCGAACCATGTCACGTACACAAGTGCACGTGCATGTTCGAACCCTGCCATAAAACCATACGACCTCTACAACGTTTCTCCCGAACTTGGGAAACTATCTGTGGGGGACTCTAAAGACTCGTCAATACCTGGCAGTGGGTTTAAATACAAGCATGTCAGCGGCACTAGTGTCACGACCTAAATGTGGCACGTGACCGACACTTAAATCACGTGACATCTCAAGACATCGACGCGGTTTAAGTAAGCCAAAACCCGGAATCTAAACCCTTTTTTTTGAAAAATATTGGAGGTGAGGTTTAAATAATCAACCGATAATATCAATTTAAAATAACATCTAAATTTAACTAAGTATGTTGCAAAGCCCTTATGATGTTTTGAAACTTGTCATCACCTCGTTTACATTTTTATAAAAACCCGATATAGCCTAATAAAATAGCATCCCAATGGAAGTTAGTCTCCACGTCCAAACAATGGAGCAACCAATCAATCTAAAGCAGTAGTCGACTCTAAAGAGTGCGACAATCAAAACACAACTCTAATCCTCGATTCTAAGTCCATGATATGCCATTTCTAAGTTGATGGAGTTTCCACTAGATACAAGAACATATAAATAATCAAGAGTGAGTAGGATACAATAAAACTCATTTACCCATCAATTCCCAAAAGAATGTGTGCCCAAAACGCTGATAATCCAAGCGGTAAAACCTGCAAGAAATTGTGTCACAACGAGGATGAGTTGCAACTTAGTGAATAAAAGTGTATCTAAAGGTAGAAATCGAAATGCATGACGATACCTAGGTCATAAGTATAGTACTATCATAATCTGTATCAATATACTATATGATATGCAAATGTGCAATACTAACTATCATGCTATCCCAAGTATAGTATCTCAATGTCATATGCGTCAAAACCATGAATCTATTATCCGTATTGGAATTCCCTTTTTGTCTGTGAATGTCAGTACAAATATGTACAGGTACTGTCCCCCGGATCAGTCCTGGTGAAATCCAATAAATAAATATCTAACTGTGTACCTCTTGATAATGATCACATCAATATACAAATAGATGCCCAACATCGACATCGAAATCCGAAATCTTTCGTGTCCAGCATCGACACATAAATACAGATAGCGTCGACACCATCTCAACAGATGATCGTCACCCGATATCCTGGCTATGATCAGTATCTCCTGGATATCTGCCGTACCTAATCGAACCCCGGTCAGTATCCCCTGGATAGCTGCCGTGCTCATCTCAATCACCGATCAGTATCCCTTGGATATCTGCCGTGCTTAATTCTATCTCCGGTACTGAGTATCCTCGCTAGGCTCCCCGCCTCAATGCGGCTATCCTGCCTCTCGGTCTCGACCGGATCCACCATGTATCCAACTGTATATCTCTCCCACTCAGTCTGGGTAGCATAAAAATCCGCGATCGTATATCTCCCCCACTCGGTCCGGAACAAAACCAGAAACACAAAACTCATGGTGGACGTTTTACTCATCATATCAAATATCAAGTAAGGAATAAGAATAATTGCATAGTTTGTATTGATGATATATTATATATGTATATATATAACAGTGTCCCATACCACCGATCTCTCTCTATATATATCATCAGGAGTAAAATACTCAGAAATCTCAAGAAATCAAATACAACATCTATAGTAATACATCATAAATAGGAAAAGACTACGAAATCCTATCACATAACATAATGATTTCAATTCTAATGTGTCATGGCACTACTAATGATGTGTAGTGTAGCATACGCGTCTGTGCTCGTGCAACATGGAGATCATTAGTACTTGTGCAAGTGTTCTACGGTGTAACAATCTACATATTGACACATATATATCAGAACGATTCTACAGTGACATGGCAGTACCAATGAGGTGTAGTGTAACATATAATTAAGTGTTTGTGCAGTATAGTACTCATTGGTATTTGTGTAGTGTTCTACCAGAGTGTGCGTAACGCGGAAACATATAATTTAGAATACAAAATACAATCCTATAAGTAATCTAAACGTACTTACTGTAATTACTTGTTATGAGCTAAACTATTATCTTTTAGAAATGATCGGAACGTTAAGTTTGAAACAAGGAAGCTGCCTTAGATTTAAAATAGATGTTTGCTTTAGAAATTGGCACGCATCCTGATAATTTATTTAAAAGACAACGATCCATGGTTTTTAAAATAATATAGCTCATACCAGTATTATATCCTAAAACAGAACATAATCTATCTATACCAGTCAAAGAATAAATTGGCCGTTATTCGGCATACCAAGTTCATCGTTTCCGATACGTATAATTCCTTATAATCTAGCTCATCATATCACTATATCCCTATCATCTTAAGTACGGCATGATATCTCGTACAAACTTATCAATTCATACCCACATCACAGGGATCAATTATCACGTATATCTCATTTAAACCTACATATAAAACTTATGCACATGGAGGGTATACAAGATGCAATCTCATATAAATGCTTTGACGAAAAACTAAACCTAAGTAGATATCATAATAATAATTATAAGGTTGCGGGGGTGCTATACGCCATCCACCCGACTTTCCTCGTAGATGTAAATCTACTCACCAGAAATATGTCGTATCCACTCAGGAATCGCCAATCCTTTTCCTTTCCTCGCGGCTTTCAAAGTTCCCGTATTGGAATCTAATATTGCAACAACTTGTATAAGGAAACGGCTACTCCGATGCGACAAAATCATGAAAACAAAAGTTGTACGTTGTAGTTATACCACATACGACTATTGCATATGATTCACACTCCATTTAACTGGAATTTAACCTAATGCTGTTTCGTAACAGAAACAGAACGCGTTACGAATTTCCCGTGTCGAATTATAGGTCTTAGATACCTTTTTCCGATATTTGCTCCCAGATTTTATATACAGTTAAACTGAATTGATTAAATAATACCAATTTAACCATAATTCTACACAGAGACCTACCCAAAAAGCCAAAACACTTAAGCCCCCTAGAAATCCGGCGACGCCGGAATTACTCTTAATGTCGCCGGCCAAAATCCGATCCTCTGGGTCCGTCATCCTATAGTTTATTCTAGGTCCCACATAAATCATTCTGGCACTGTTTTGTTAAGTTTAATTTACTCTGAATAATAGCAGATTACTACAGAGCTAAGTTTTTGCTAAAATACGATATTTGAGGCAATCTTTGATTTCAAACTATGAACTAGTTACAGAATTAAATATCTACTGTGTTTAAGGATTTTACCTACAAAAATATTGCTGGAATAACTCTCCCCAAGATGCACAAGCTCCTAGCCTTAGCTTGATGATGAACTCCTTACCTAGTTCCTCTTCTCTTCTTTTGTTCTTCTTTATTTTGTATTGTTTTTCTTTTCTTTATTTTGAATTCTCAGAAGTTTTTAACTTGATTAATTTGATCTGAACACTTTATATAAACGGTGATAGGAAGGATGAGCTGTAGGAGGAGGTGTCAATGATCAAGGTGTGGTTGTTTCATGCAAGGAGGAGGTGTGGTGTGTAGGTTATGCATGAGAGTAAGAGGTGTCCATGCTTTATCAACTCTAATGTGAATTATCTTAATAAAATTCTGAACTAAAACCTAATTTTACCTCTTTTTCACTTACACCCTAATTAATTTCTCATTTGCACAAATTCCAAAACTTTACATAGAAACCCTTCACAACTTATGTTATAAAAAAACACCCTTTTTATTAAAATGAAGCTAAAATTCACATTTAAACCCTTATAATTTATTTATGTTGCATAGCAAGATTTTAATTTAATTTGGTTTACATATAACTTATGAAATTGTCTTATTTGGTTTTAATACTTTTTAATTTAGCCTTTTATTATTTAATTAATTACTTTTATTTATTTCTAAAATTTCAGAATGCTACAATATTCCTCCCTTAACAAAATTCGGTCCCCGAATTTAAAATTAACTAGACATACCTTCTAAATACGTGGAAATCTCATTTTGCATCGCATCCTCGGTTTCCCAAGTAATCTCCTCGCGATTCCTTCCTTGCCAAAGAACCCTTACAGATGGAAGTACCCTTGATCTTAATTTTCTTTGCCTGCCTGTCTAGAATAGCTACAGGCTGCACTGCGTAAGATAAATCCGGCTCCAGCTGTAAGGTCTGTTGCTAGATCGCGTGAGAAAGATCGTGAAGATACTTGTGAAGCATCGAAACGTGAAACACCGGATGCATATCGGGAAAACTTGGTGGAAGTGCTAAACGATAAGCTACAGCACCCACTCATTTTAGAACCTCGTAGGGTTCGACACATTTGGGGCTGAGCTTCCCCCTTCTTCCCGAAACGCATCACACCTTTTATCGGAGATACACAAAGGGAGACATGGTCTCCCACATCAAACTTGAGTTTATAACGTCGTTGGTCTGAATATGATTTCTGTCTGCACTGGGCCGCTCTCATTCTGTCCTGCGTCCCAAAATGTTACTCTCGCTCAGTGTCATCCAGCAAACATGCGATCGACATTTCCATCCATACAAAGCTTCAAAGATTGCCATCTGGATTGTCTCTTGAAAACGATTGTTGTATGAGAATTCTATCAAAGGTAGGTGACGATCCTAACCACCACCGAAATCGAGGCTGCAGGCTCGTAGCATATCCTCTAAAGTCTGAATGGTCCGCTCTGACTGACCATCCGTCTGTGGGTGAAAAGCTGTATTAAAACTCAATCGTGTACCAAGAACTTCTTGAAGTTTCTGCCATAGCCTGTTAGTAAACTGGGTACCCCTATCTGACACTATGCTCATTGGAACTCCATGTAATCGTATCATCTCGTCGATATAAATTTAAGCATACCGTGCAACCCATACGTCCTCTTCACCGGAAGAAAGTGAGCGGCCTTTATCAATCTATCTACAATCACCCAAATGGAATCATACCCTCTGCTAGTCCTGGGTATACCCACAAGGAAATTCATGGAAATCTGTTCCTAATTCTACTCCGGAATGGTTAAGGGCTGCAATTCTCCAGCCGGCCTCTGATGCTCTGCCTTGACTTGTTGACAAATCAAGCATCTTGAAACAAACTCCACAACATCCATCTTCAATTCCTTCCCACCTATAACATCCCTCAAATCATGATATATCTTGGTGGAACCAGGATGAATACTGTATGCTGACCTATGGGCCTCCTCTAAGATCTCATGTCTCAGTCCATCCGAATCTGGCACACAAAGACGAGTCCCAAAACGTAATACTCCACGGTCATCTATCACAAACTCTGACTCTCTGCCTTGCCTATTCCGATCCATAATCTCTTTCATACGAGCATATGCGGGCTGTGCCTCTCAGATACTATCCAATAGCTGAGGCCGGGTGTGAACATGTGCCAGTTGTCCTCCTGTCAAAGTGAACTCAACTGTACACGACTATCACATAAAATTCTTCCAGTCTGTAGAAGACTGCCTCTGTAAGGTGCGCAGATGAGATAAACTACCTCTAGGCCTCCGACTCAAGGCATCTGCCACAACATTTGCTTTGCCTGGATGATAGAGGATCTCACAGTCGTAATCCTTCAAAAGTCCCTCCATCTACGTTGCCTTAGATTCATATCCCTCTGCTGAAAAATATACTTTAAGCTCTTATGACCTGTGAAGATTTGATACGACTGACCATACAAGTAATGCCTCCAAATCTTTAGCGCGAATACTATAGCAGCCATCTTCAAATCATGAGTGAGGTAGTTCTGCTCGTGTCTCTTTTACTGTCGAGAAGCATAAGCTACAACCCAGTCGTGCTGCATCAATACACAGCCTAAACTCATTCAAGATGCATCACACTACACAACAAAACCATCTGACCCATACGATAATGATAAGACAGGTGGATTCGTCAATCGAGTCTCTAATTGCTGGAAACTCTGTTCACATGCATCTGTCCAAAGAATGGAACTTCCTTCTTAGCCAATCCGGTCAACGGTGCAGCGATTCGAGAAAATTCCTGCACAAAATGTCTGTAATAACCGGCCAGACCCAAGAAATTTCGAACCTCTATAACTGACACAGGTCTAGGCCAATGTTGTACCGCTTCTATCTTCTTTGGGTCTACACGTATTCCATCTCTTGCAACTACGTGACCCAAGAAATCTACACTATCCAGCCAGAAGGCACACTTGGAGAATTTTGCGAATCTGTTACTTCTGATACCCTGTAGAAAAGTCTGGTTAATCTCACCTTCGAAGACTCGTCCCAATTTGTCGGAGAAAAGCTTACTATACTATTTCCTTCTTGAACTACTTGCACCTGGTCTGAACAAACTCTATAGAAAGAATTGCATAAATTTCACCGGTCTCGTATCGAAACGCCACTACGGATTAAAATCGTAACCATCTCACCTCTGAATGGCTATGAATCCTGTTGGTCTATTTATACTGGTAACGTCGTCAACCATTTAACTTCATGGACTCGAGAAACAACATCTCGATAACCTTAGCAATGATTTTTACCACTGTCTAAACAGTACGTGACACCACGATTTTCAGAGAGGATAAAAACATCACGTCTTAAGTCTGTCTGATCTCTAACAATGACTCTACCATCAGGTGCGAATTCCGAAGAACTTGCCCCACCATTTGAACTCAATCATATCTGAATAAACGACATCTCTATATCATCGAAAAGTCACCCCAGTCAGTCCTGGTCTCAGAAAAATCTGCTCTGACCGTATCTTTAACTGTAGCCCTCTCGGCCCTCATAACATAGTGATCGATACAATCAATCATGCACTGACGAAGATAGATCAACGGAAGGAATAGAAAGAGAATCTCAAGATATAAATCCTAAGGTATCTTAGGTGGAGTATCATATCGTAAATATGCCGTGGAACATATATACGGTACGTCACTCTACTTAGTACCTACTCCATCAATAAAGGTCATCTTATATAACGAAAGTTCGGGTATAAGACCCTCAAAGTCAAGTCCAAGTCCTATAAGATCAAGCCTAGGTAAAAATGTATCCCCAGACTCCATATAATCAACCTAGACTCAAACAAAGGTTAAACCAAACGCTCTGATACCAACTTTGTCATGACCCAAATGTGGCACGTGACCAACACTTAAATCACGTGACATCTCAAGACATCGACGCGGCTTAAGTAAGCCAAAACCCGAAATCTAAACCCTTTTTTTTTGAAAAATATTGGAGGTGAGGTTTAAATAATCAGCCGATAATATCAATTTAAAATAACATCTAAATTTAACTAAGTATGTTGAAAAGCCCTTATGATGTTTTGAAACTTGTCATCACCTCCTTTACATTTTTATAAAAACCCGATACAACCTAATAAAATAGCATCCCAACGGAAGCTAGTCTCCACATCCAAACAATGGAGCAACCAATCAATCTAAAGCATTAGTCGACTCTAAAGAGTGCGAAAATCATAACACAACTCTAATCCTCGATTCTTAGTCCATGATATGCCATTTCTAAGTTGATGGAGTTTCCACTAGATACAAGAACATATAAATAATCAAGAGTGAGTAGGATACAATAAAACTCATTTACCCATCAATTCCCAAAAGAATGTGTGCCCAAAACGCTGATAATCCAAGCGGTAAAACCTACAAGAAATTGTGGCACAACGGGGATGAGTTGCCAACTCAGTGAATAAAAGTGTATCTAAAGGTAGAAATCGAAATGCATGACGATACCTAGGTCATAAGTATAGTACTATCATAATCTGTATCGATATACTATATAATATGCAAATGTGCAATACTAACTATCATGCTATCCCAAGTATACCATCTCAATGTCGTATGAGTCAAAACCATGAATCTATTATCCGTATTGGAATTCCCTTTTTGTCTGTGAATATCAGTACAAATATGTACAGGTACTGTCCCCCGGATCAGTCCTGGTGAAATCCAATAAATAAATATCTAACTGTGTACCTTTTGATAATGATCACATCAATACACAAATAGATGTCCAGCATCGACATCGACATCGAAATCCGAAATCTCTCGTGTCCAACATCGACACGTAAATACAGATACCGTCGACACCATCTCAACAGATGATCGTCACCCGATATCCTGGCAACGATCAGTATCCCTTGGATATTTGCCGCACTTAATCGAACCCCGGTCAGTATCCCCTGGATAGCTGCCGTGCTCATCTCAATCTCCGGTCAGTATCCCTTGGATATCTGCCGTGCTCAATTCTATCTCCGGTATCGAGTATCCTCGCTAGGCTCCCCCGCCTCAATGCGGCTATCCTGCCCCTCGGTCTCGACCGGGTCCACCATGTATCCAACTGTATATCTCCCCCACTCAATCTGGATAGCATAAAAATCCGCGACCGTATATCTCCCCCATTCGATTCGGAACAAAACCAGAAACACAAAACTCATGGTGGACGTTTTACTCATCATATTAAATATCAAGTAAGGAATAAGAATAATTGCATAGTTTGTATTGATGATATATATATAACAGTTTCCCATACCACCGATCTCTCTCTCTCTCTCTATATATATATATATATAACAGTGTCCCATACCACCGATCTATATATATATCATCAGGAGTAAAATACTCAAAAATCTCAAGAAATCAAATACAGCATCAATGGTACTTCATCATAAATAGGAAAAGACTACGAAATCCTATCACATAACATAATGATTTCAATTCTAATGTGTCATGGCACTACTAATGATGTGTAGTGTAGTATACGCGTCTGTGCTCGTGCAATATGGAGATCATTAGTATTTGTGCAAGTGTTCTATGGTGTAACAATCTACATATTAACACATATATATCAGAACGATTCTACAGTGACATGGCAGTACCAATGAGGTGTAGTGTAACATATAATTAAGTGTTTGTGCATCATAGTACTCATTGGTATTTGTGCAGTGTTCTACCAGAGTGTGCGTAACGCGGAAACATATAATTTAGAATACAGAATGCAATCTTATAAGTAATATAAACGTACTTACTTACTGTAATTACTTGTTATGAGCTATACTATTATCTTTTAGAATTGATCAGAACGTTAAGTTTGAAATAAGGAAACCGCCTCAGATTTAAAATAGATGTTTGCTTTAGAAATTGGCACGCATCCAGGTAATTTATTCAAAAGACAACGATCCGTGGTTTTTAAAATAATATAGTTCATACCAGTATTACATCCTAAAACAGAACATAATCTATCTATACCAGTCAAAGAATAAATTGGCCGTTATTCGGCATACCAAGTTCATCGTTTCCGATACATATAATTCCTTATAATCTAGCTCATCATATCGCTATATCCCTATCATCTTAAGTACGGCATGATCCCTCGTACAAACTTATCAATTCATACCCACATCGCAGGGATCAATTATCACGTATATCTCATTTAAAACTACATATGAAACTTATGCACATGGAGGGTATACAAGATGCAATGTCATATAAATGCTTTGACGAAAAGATAAACCTAAGTAGATATCATAATAATAATTATAAGGTTGCGGGGGTGCTATACTCCATCCACCCGACTTCCCCCGTAGATGTAAATCTACTCACCCGAAATACGTCGTATCCACTCGGGAATCGCTAATCCTTTTCCTTTCCTCTCGGCCTTCAAAGTTCCCGTATTGGAATCTAACATTGCAACAACTTGTATAAGGAAACGGCTACTCCGATACGACAAAATCATGAAAACACAAGTTGTACGTTCAAGTTATACCACATACGACTATTGCATATTATCTACACTCCATTTAACTCGAATTTAACCTAATGCTGTTTCGTAACAGAAACAGAACGCGTTACGAATTTCCCGTGTCGTTTTATAGGTCTTAGATACCTTTTTCCGATATTTTCTCCCAGATTTTATATACAGTTAAACTGAATAGATTAAATAATACCAATTTAACCAAAATTCTACACAGAGACCTACCCAAAAAGCCAAAACACTTAAGCCCCCTAGAAATCCGGCGACGTCGGAATTACTCTTAATGTCGCCGGCCAAAATCCGATCCCCTGGGTCCGTCATCCTATGGTTTGTTCTAGGTCCCACATACATCATTCTGGCACTGTTTTGTTAAGTTTAATTTACTCTGAATAATAGCAGATTACTACAGAGCTAAGTTTTTGCTAAAATACGATATTTGAGGCAATATTTGATTTCAAGCTATGATCTAGTTACAGAATTAAATCCCTACTGTGTTTAAGGATTTTACCTACAAAAATATTTCTGGAATAACTCTCCCAAGATGCACAAGCTCCTAGCCTTAGCTTGATGATGAACTTTTTACCTAGTTCCTCTTCTCTTCTCTTGTTCTTCTTTATTTTGTTTTGTTTTTCCTTTCTTTATTTTGAATTCTAAAAAGTTTTTAACTTGATTAATTTGATCTGAACACCTTATATAAACGGTGATAGGAAGGATGAGGTGTAGGAGGAGGTGTCAATGATCAAGGAGTGGTTGTTTCATGCAAGGAGGAGGTGTGGTGTGTAGGTTATGCATGAGAGTAAGAGGTGTCCATGCTTTATCAACACTAATGTGAATTATCTTAATAAAATTCTGAACTAAAACCTAATTTTACCTCTTTTTCACTTACACCCTAATTAATTTCTCATTTGCACAAATTCCAAAACTTTACATAGAAACCCTTCATAACTTACGTTATGGAAAAACACCCTTTTTATTAAAATGAAGCTAAAATTCACATTTAAACCCTTATAATTTATTTATGTTGCATAGCAAGATTTTAATTTAATTTGCTTTACATATAACTTATGAAATTGTCTTATTTGGTTTTAATACTTTTTAATTTAGCCTTTTATTATTTAATTAATTATTTTTATTTATTTCTAAAATTTCAGAATGCTATAACTAGCTGTGCGTAACGGCTGCCCATGTACCGACCGAAAGGGAAGCCGATGAGTGAACTCATTCTGGAACCCTACTGAGCCTATCAGTGAAAATATCTCTACAGTCCGGTCCGTTCATTTATGAGCATCTCATATCGGGCCAGGGGGCTGGTAACGTCAGACCCCCAATAGCGGTATAAGTCGTGTCGGATGGTAGCCTTGAACACCCTGACAAACTACTGGAATACCTACCAGTAATTCTCACCTGCCTTGGCCAAGGACTTGGTGTAATGGCTTTCTTAGACACAGTGCGATCTCACCTTCAATACAGGGAGAGACGAATCCCCTGCCGATCCGCTCACTGCTTCTATTTGGCTCGGGACTGTACCCAACTAAAACCTGTTTGCACGACTATTTTGAGCCGTGGTAGGGTAGTAATCTAAGCACAGTGGGATCTCACACGAGACAAATGACGACCTCAGGTCGATGAACTAACCTGTACACATGTCACCTGGGAACTGCTATCTGACGCTAGGTATAATACCAACTAGCAGGTTCCCGGCGAGTCCTGTCCGGTGCACTCATAACCCAATGAGCACCTGTATACATCTTAGGTGATTCAACTGACACCAATGGCATGTGAGACTGGCCACCGCCTCTCGTCGGGGTCTCGACTGTATACACTAGTCTACTCCGGAGTATCGATGCCCTGTCTCAAAACTCCCACGACTAGGGACCACTTTCAAGGATGTGCGTATAGACTACCCAACTCCCACGTATATGATCGCCATCATACTGTTGGTAGTCAAGCAGGATCCTAAGGGCTCTATCAATGTGTAATAGTGAATAGTAATGTCACCTAAAGCTGCAGACGACTGATAAAGGAAAACCAGATAGCATGCTATCATCTCGAGTAAGACTATCCTACCGGTATAGGTCCTTCCTCAATCATTGCAATCACGTACCTGCGATCCAATAATTGACTTTGAGGGTATTACACCCAACAATCTCCCACTTGCACTTAAGGCTAATTATTGCGATGTCGCATACTCACTGCCCGTGTGATACCGAACACCCAACTCCTCTACTAAACAGTTTCACAAAGCTCGTTTGTAAAAACTCTTGTGTTCGAGAAATAGCCTCAGTGAGTGGATCCGCCCTGATGTTCCTTTCTATGTCTCTCTTAATCTCAAGTTTGCGGAGAAAACCATCTCCCGAATTGAGTAATACCTGTCTTAGAATATGTCTGGATATCTGATGGGACTTAGTTCATAAATGAACTCCAAATCCAAACTTCTTAGACTGTATCACCAACTGAACCTAATCAGTATCCTGCACCATGCCTCCCTCAGTATCCTCTTGGACCACCTATCCAAACTACTGCCCCCTTCGTCAGAGGGAAAACTATAACTCCAACAATCACTCTGTCATCCATGTCACCTTTGGAAACCTGTAATGATAACCGTCTCTCGAAGGAGGCTGCCGTCATCAAATCCCTAGAACATCCACTTATGTTCTAAAACTGCTTCCGTATATTTCTCCAGGATTGGATTAATATATACTTATTGCATCTAGTGCAAAAACAACATCTGGTGTGGTACTTGATATCTCACGATTGAATCAATTGCCTAAGCAAGTGATATGCTAATCATGCACACCCCTCTCCCCTTTAGTCTGTAAGACACCTTTAGAGAGGGAGACTCCATCACCTGCAGGTACACCACCATGCCAGGAGTCGTCCATTCTAAAACACCTTTAGAATACTGTCTAAGTACCCAGATTGGGAAACTACCCAAATCTAGATCTAGTAACCAGAATGTCAGATATTATATCCATATCCTTTGTGGAGAAACAACTGTGTGACAACCACAGTATAACCGATCGTAGTATAGGAATTTTACTTTCTACTCTGTGTATGCCATCCAAATACCAGGACATCACACCTTACTACCTTTTTAACAGATCCATCCCCTATTCCGATGAAGTCAAACCAATGACCGTCACACCAAAATTAGATGATCTATCCCCTCTATATGTGCTTTAGTCTATAAATAGACATAAGCTACTTGCCCACTATGCTTTCGCTGCTCCCACTGACTATGACAACCCTCTGCCAGAGTCATATACACGTGCACTTCCAAAACTAGTTTAGAACGACGCTATACTCATCCTCCTGCCGGGTCTCATTGCCTGGAACAACAGTAGTGTCAAGTCTGAGTAAACAAGAACCTCCCTGTCACCGTCCTTGAGGCTACCAGAGTACCTCTCGGGTGCCTGAGGTTACCCACCATATCTGTTGAGTGGCTAATAGAATGTCAAACCTGATTGAATCTATATTAAATTTTCCGTAATCGTTTGTGGTTTTGGAATCTCATCCAGTTTTACCATACTCCCACAACTGTTTTCTGAAAAAATCCATTTTACTAAAACTGTGGCGAGTCAAGAACAATATCACTATTGATCTTCTAAATGGTAGAAAATCAACCCTCGTCATAGCCCGGGTCAACCCACAAATTGCCATTACAGAAACGTGCCTTGAGTTATCCAGAGTCTGGTTTTAAGCATAAGCCGGAAAACTCCCCGTACCTTAACTTCGTTAAGATATGAACCATTCTATATCCAATATAGAAACTTTGGCACTAATTTAATTGGAACCAGATTCAAATCATGCAGCTGTCTCTAGTGCATATCAACTAAATGGAGGGAGGCTAATCAGCATTACTCAACTTAGGAATGCATCCAATTATGAGTAACCTGAAAGAAAAACAAGTTTCTCAAAACCATTACTATCAACTGAGTACCAATCACAAGTATCTACATCTTTGATCAGCTTGAAGAATCCCGATACTTACAACATCTGGTTCTCTACTTTATTCATATACTTATAACTTCTTAAAATTTAGACCTTGTATTTCTACGAAACACTTGTCTAAAAACTAGAGAAGTCACAAGTAAACAGAATACAGTACGAGGATTAACCCCTTTATCCTGATGGACACTGGACATCATACAATACTCTGTATGAGTCCTCTGAGTCGAATAACTCAAAACCTGTGCATCGTAGGTTGAAAACTGTACTTATGGTTAAGAACTACTCCGCTGTTCAATGCTCCTTACCCAACCGTCAACTGATATAGGTAAATGTCATGGACATAATTTCAAAAACTTATATCTCACTTTATAAAAATAAACGTACAGATATATCAGTTTGAAATTGGTGCACAACAACGGATACTCAAAACCAAATACTTGCCGTCCGGAAAAAACCCAGGCGACTTCCTCAAATATCACCAATTACAACGAATTCCGATATAATGAGGATGATCACCTAATTCCTAATAACTTATTCCCACTCATCATCTGTAAAACCATACAGATGTGAGAATCATACCTGGTAAATACATACCCTGGAGTAAGTATCTAATCGGGAAATCAATTTTCCTTTAACAACGCACAGTGAAACTGAAACATAAAAATGTTTCGTAGGGGTATCCTGGTATTCCTAGTAATGCCTCTTCCATAATCCAATTCATGACTGTAACCATATATTTCTTTGACATCTCTCCAAATCCCTTTATTTGTCTTTATTCATTACCTTCTGTACACCTTCGTTAGGCTTAATGGTTTTCTTCCTTCTCTACCGTTCGGCACCAGCCTATGGTTTGAAAGAAGACTATCCAATAAGCATAATATGTGTAACCTCCTAATCTTAGGAGTACTTGTAACTTGAGAGAAGATGATGATAAAAGACAACTGAATAATACCTTATTATATTTCTCCCGAACTGGGGAAAAAAACAAAGGTGAAGTAGGAATGGCGATGAAGTACGCGGTTTGGTCGTGAATGGTAGCATTCGCAATTTACTTTGCCCTCTTTCTTATCCCTTCATATGTCTTTACTTATTACCTTCTGTACACCCTACTTAGGCTAATTGGTTTTCTTCATTCCCTACCTTTCGGCACCTGCCTATGGTTTGGAAGAAGACTTTCCAATAAGCGTAATAGGTGTACTTTCCTAAACCAAGGAGCCCTCGCAACCTGAGAGAAGGTGATAATAAAAGACAACTGAATAAACCAATTCAATTTCTCCTAAACCTGGATCCATCCTCGAAGAAGTCCCTTCGAGTTCGTATATAACCATACGATGGATTTATCCAATGGAAGTGGATGTTCGTAGTAATACGAGGTGTTCTGGAGAAATGCAAAGGGTAAAAGAAGGAGCGGCAATGACTTATGCAACTCAGACAATCCAAAATCCAGTGTTTTAAGAAGGTTCAGTCAACTTGGTCATTGAGTCATAGTCTAGGGTCGGTCAAAGGTCGCTGCCAAAGAGAGAGAGAAAAGAAACACTCTGCGTGCACTCTAACCTAGATCAGAATGGTTATCACTTTATCTAATCAGGAAACCTCCCACTGTATCGTCAAATTCTCCTCCAAATCTGAAAGAAGAGTTAGTCGGGATCACCCGAAGAGTAAACCAACTCATCAGTGGGAACCGGGTTCCAACTCTCATCGCATGATAACGTGAAGGAATCCACTCACGTTATCACACTCTAGAAGGTATGCGCATGCCTGACAAGTTTCAGTTTCTTTAGAAACTCCCAATATGGATTTTTGCCTTATGCTTTTATGACCTTGACGTTGGCCAAAATATCATAAGACACATGTCAAGTTCTACCCATCATTATCTTCTTAATTTGAACCCACCCGTACATACCCCTGACGTTGGCCAAATGGCAGTACGACTGTCCCAAACCAACTTATCTATCTATGCAACAGATGAATACCCAGCAGCTACCAAACACTATGCCTTGGCGTTGGTCAAAATACATAGCTTGAATACTACTGAATACCCAACTGAAATGACGGAAGGCTACGACTGGTTTTTGGCGAAAAATCTTTAACGTAATGAACTTGATCTCGTTGTAGGAACCTGATAGCTTTTAAAAAAATTATAGTGGCGAAAACCTTTGCTAAAGAGGTCACTCCCGGTGAAGGGATCTCGGCTCTTTCCCCATAGAAAGAGGTGCAGGATATTCCAACTGAATATCGCGATCCAAAGTAACAAGTAATCGACTATAGTGAAGTTATTACCCTGATGCAAACTTCTGCCCAAGGGGTCACTCCTGGTGAAGGGATCTCGGCCCTTGCCTCGTCGAATGAGGTGCAAGATATTTCTACCGAATACCACTGTGCAAAACAAAATAAAACGTCCTTATAATAACACTTTTTGAAAATGTTTCTAACAACATCGAAACAGGTTTGTTTTCCTTGCATTGATCAGAATCAACGCAGTCCCACCAATTAATCACACCAGAAAAGAATGAAAATAAAATGTACGTATATGCCATCCGCATTCGCCACTGGGTCCCGTCATCACCTATTAGGTTACTTAACTAACGACAGAGCGGGGACTGGACTAGCGCGGGTGTAAAACATATACAATATTTACTAGTATATATACCAATATACAATAATCGCTCCAGACGTGATAAATGCAACATTACAGAAAATTAATAAGCATTACAGAACAATACAGATAATCTGGGATCCCCGGGTTTCATAGAGCCGCTACTGAAATCCGACGTTCCCCTGGTCGTGTGGATAGCCTGTGTAATGAAATCTAGACCCCTACGGGTGCGGAAAGTTACCTGCCAAAACCTGAAGCGAGGCAGCCCCCTACAGCAAAGTGAATGGACCACCCAGCACTTCACGGAATCCGGTAACTTGAGCACCCCTCCTTGGGTCAACCTGTACCCCCTACGAGTGCGGCGAGTAGCCTGCCAATTCTAGAGTGAGGTCCCCTCGCCTCTCAAAGCCATGAGATGCGGACCCGTTTCCCTCCAGAACTCGGCTATCCGTGCACTCCGTCGCGGGGTAACCGTAGTACAGAAATGAAAAATATGTACAACGGGTACATCGACCTCAACCCGGTTGTGCCCCAAAAGAATAATATACAAACAGGCAGAGACGACAGTCCACATGTTGGACGCTCGCTCCGCAATATCAAATGTACAAATAAATCCAAACTGTACTACCATTGCACACAGCTATCCACCACGACAAATCCGCAACATCACAGCACAACACAGAACATCAACGCGAATGTCACGTTCACAAACCCGTCTAAAAGAGCTATAGCAATTAGACATGATTTACCGCTCGAATGACATTCACTGTTGGAAATATAATGTAAGTACTGTAAACTAACATATTTAAAATTCCGATCGACAAAATTTCCCGAAGTGGGCCCCAAGTACAAATCCAGTACTCAAACAAAATCTAGGCCCAAACAAAATATTCCAGAAACCACAATTCCACATGAAAGACATCCAGAAGAAAAATGGTGCACTGAAGCCCCAAAACGGCGGCGGAACCGCGGCCAATACAAGGCTTGTGCGGCGGTTTCGTGGCAGTCTTGAAGGTTCAGTCGATCAAATTTCTTCCAGAGTCTTAGAAAAGCCTGCTCGATTTTCTGAGATACTCAAAATAATTTTTAGACCATTTTAAAAATTCGACAGAAACTTTATCATGAAAATGCGGTTTTGGAAATTTTGTTCGATCGATATTTTAAACACGTTAGAACAAGCTAGTAAAGGTTAATGGCATGGCTCTGATACCATGTTAGTCTACGCCAGCGCCCCAGCCAATAATCTGAGGCCAAACGTGGAACAAAAACTTTTACAACTGGCGCTAACATAGACTGTAACCCGTATCTAGCCATTAATGCTAAACTAGCTAACTACAAAGATGATAGAATGGCTATACCGATCGATCCGTGTCCTTCGGTCTTTAGCCATCATCCCACGCTCCTCGCGGCATCTCCGATATCGTATCTCCTCGTCGAGGTGGCACCTCGTCAACGGATCTTTATACGGGCTCCCGCCTCTATACCGAGGCAACTCGGACATGAAGGGTGCTAACCGACATGTCCAAGATGAAGTAGAGAGAAGTGTGAATACTTTGTCTCGATACACTCTTTGGTTCTCAACACATGAGAGTGTAAGAGTGGAGGTTGAAGAAGATGCCAAGGTTTGGAGAGTGTGAGCTCAATAAATAAAGCAAGCGAGCAAAAGAAAAACCAAGCACAAAACTTATGTGTTCTTCTCGTTCTTTTGTGAGTAGATATATGAGGTTGTGTTTTGAAAAAACAAAGAAAATATCTCATAAGAATATCTTCTCAAATATCTACACCCAAAACAAACTTCATTAATTCACCATGAGTCACTAGATGACTCATTAGCATGAGTCATTAGTGAACATGCTAGAATTAATGAGTCACCAAAAATGAGTCACACTTTCCAAATCTAATAATCATTTAAACCAAAATGATTAACCCAAAAAGAAATGCATCTTCTAAAGTAATCTCGTAACGGATTACTAGAATACCCCTCACCAGTAAAAACATACCTGTATCCATATTCCGACCGAATATGAATACGATGAGACGAAAGTAATCCAACACAGTATAATACTTAGATCTGGCTTAAATCAAAGCCCACCAGTATTATCTGTCCGAACCATGACACGTCCATAAGTGCACGTGCATGTTCGAACCCTGCCATAAAACCATACGACCTCTACAACGTTTTGCCCGAACTTAGGAAACTATCTGTGGGGGACTCTAAAGACTCGTCAATACCCTGGCAGTGGGTTTAACCATAAGCACGTCAGCGGCACTAGCTGTGCGTAACGGCTGCCCATGTACCGACCGAAAGGGAAGCCGATGAGCGAACTCATTCTGGAGCCCTACTGAGCATATCAGTGACAATATCTGTACAGTCCGGTCCGTTCATCTATGAGCATCGCATATCGGGCCTAGGGGGCTGGTAACGTCAGACCCCCAATAGCAGTGTATGTCGTGTCGGAGGGTAGCCCTGAACACCCTGAGAAACTACTAGAATACCTACCAGTAATTCTCACCTGCCTTGGCCAAGGACTTGATGTAGTGGCTTTTCTAGACATAGCGCGATCTCACCCTCAATACCGGGAGAGACGAATCCCCTGCCGATCCGCTCACTTCCTCTATGTGGCTTGGGACTGTACCCAACTAAAAATTATTTAAGAGAGGATAGGATTCTTTCTCAGCTTACTCCTCCGTATACACCACAGCACAATGGAGTATCGGAGCGGTGGAATCGCACCCTATTGGATATGGTGCGCTCTATGATGAGTATTTCTCAGTTACCTATTTCCTTTTAGGGTTATGCACTTGAGACTGCTGCATATCTATTGAATAGGGTTCTGACCAAATACGTGCCTACCACTCCATATGAGATATGGTATGGGAAGAGACCATCTCTTAAACGAGTTAAGATATGGAGTTGTCCGGCCTATGTAAAAAATCAAAATCCGGACAAGCTCGAGGCAAGGTCTGTTCTATGCAAGTTTGTGGGATATCCAAAGAATTCATATGGATATATATTCTACCACACTGAGGAAAAAAAAGTGTTTGTTGCTCAACATGCCACCTTTTTAGAAAAGGAATTTCTTGTGAAATAAATTAGTGGTAATGAAGTAGAATTGGAAGAAGTTCCAGTTACACAAACTAAAACTGAAGATTTGGTAGAACCGAAGGATTCAATAGTCCCCGACGAACCTCAGCCACTCCGCAGATCTAGTAGGTTTCCTCATCCACCTGAGAGATACTACGGTTTTCTCATAGACGGTAGGAGCGAGGATTGCATCATGGAAGATGATGACCCAACTAGTTTCGAGCAGGCCATCACAAGTGGGGACTCTGTGAAATGCTGGATGCTATGCGATCTGAGATGGAATCCATGTATACCAACAAAGTATGGACTTTGGAAGTTGCTCCTAAAGGGGTAAAACCCATTGGGAGCAAGTTGATCTTTAAGAAGAAAATTGGTGTAGATAGAAAGGTTGAGACCTTCAAAGTAAGACTTGCAGCAAAAGGATTCCGCCAACGACCAGGTGTCGATTATAACGAGACCTTTTCTTCAGTGGCTATGCTTAAGTTCATCAGGATCCTACTTGCCATTACTGCATACCATGACTATGAAATCTGGAAGATGGACGTCAAGACCGCTTTTCTAAATGGTGATTTAGAAGAGAGCGTGTATATGACACAGCCAGAGGGCTTCGTAGACAGTGGGAGCAGTGGAAAGGTATGCAAGCTTCTTAAATCAATCTACGGATTAAAGCAGGCATTGCGGAGCTGGAACATCTGTTTTGATGTGGCAGTCAAAGAGTTTGACTTCATCAAAAACATAGATGAACCTTGTATATATAAAAATGTTGTAGAGAGTAAGGTTGTCTTCCTCGTATTGTACGTGGATGGCATACTCTTGATAGGAAATGTTGTTCCTATGCTGCACTCGGTCAAACCCTTTCTATCACAAAAGTTCTCCATTAAAGATCTGGATGATTCCTCCTACATCCTGGGGATAAATATCAATAGAGATAGATCTAAAAGGATGGTTGGATTGTCCCAATCCAGGTACATAGATACCATACTAAAGAGGTTTAGTATGGAAGATTCTAAGCGTGGTAATTTGTAATTTACCCGCTTGTTCAGGAATCACTCTCTCCAAAGAGATGTCTTCCAAGACTGATTTGGAGAGGGCTCGCATGCAAGAGATACCCTATACTTCTGCAGTTGGGTCTATCATGTTTGCGATGTCATGCACCAGACCGGATGTAGCTTACGCACTTAGTGTGGTAAGCAGGTATCAATCAAACCCAGGGAGAAGCACTGAACAGCTGTGAAGAACATTCTTAAGTACTTGAGAAGGACTAAAGAAATGTTCTTGGTGTATGGTAATGGAGAACTCCAGGTAGAGTCCTTTATCGATTCTAGCTTCCAGAGTGATAACGACGACAATAAGTCTGTCTCGGGTTTCGTCTTCACCCTCAATGGAGGGGCGGTATGTTGTAAGAGTTCCAAGCAAGATACCGTGCCAGACTCGACGATGGAGGCTGAATACATCACTGCCAATGATGATGCCAAAGAGGCTGTCTAGATGAAGAAGTTCATTGCTGAACTTGGTGTGGTTCCATCCATTGAGGATCCAATACCCTTGCATTGTGATAATAATGGAGCTGTTGCTTTTGTCAAGGAACCTCGGTCCCATCAGCGATCCAGACATATTCTGAGGCAGTATGATCTGAACCGGGAGATAGTTGATCGCCGTGAGATCGAGATCAGAAGAGTTGACACGAAGGGCAACACAACGGATCTACTCAGGAAGGCCCTCCCCGAGACGCAGTTTAAGAGACTTTTTAGGATGTTGGGTATGAGATACTACAACAACCGGCCTTAGTGCAAGTGGGAGATTGTTAGGAATATGTATGTCCTATAGGCCATTATTGTATGATATAGTGGATGCTTGGATATATATATAGATGACTTTCTTGCTCGACATGATAGTATGCTATATGGTTGCTCTTTATCTTAACATGTACACTAGTATTGTTATACTGTCTCTCTGTTACATGTTGATAAATCCCTTAGGATGTAGGCTTGACTACCAGGATTATGATGCAGATCATACTAGTGGGGCTTGTGTAGTCCACAAGCACATCCTTTAACAGTTCCTAGTCGAGAGAGTATCGAGACATGGCATCGATATTCCAGAGTAGACTAGTGTGTACGTTTCTTGACCCTGTATGGGGCGATGGTTGATCCCACAACCATTAGTGTTCGACATCAAAGATTGTACATAGGTTCTCATTAGAGAACGGGTACACCAAACATGACTCGCCGAGAACTCCTAGATGGTACCATACCTATCGTCAGATTGCAGTTCTCTGGTGACACTTATACATGCTAGTCTGTAGATCCGAGATCGTCATAGTGTCTTGTGTGGTTCCCACTGTGCTTTGATTTCCTCTCTACCACGCTCAAAGGAGTCATGCAAACAAGTGGATTTTGGGTACAGTCCCGAGTTACATGGAGGCAGTGAGCGATAGGAGGGGTTTTGTCTTTCCCGGTATTGGGAGTTGATGTTGCGCTATGCTCGATTGGCTATAACAGCAAGTCCCTGGCCAGGGATGATGAGATTTACTGGTAAGTGTTATCAGTAGTTTCTCGAACGGTTATATGCCACACATCGGCATGACTTATCAAGTTACTGGGGTCTGACGATTCCACCCCTAGACTCGATATGCGACATATCATACGAAGAGACCAGACTGTTCGGTAAGTGTTGCTTATAGGCTTTACGAGAGTTTGGACAAGCTTGCTTGTTGATCTTCTATTCGTTCAATACCTGGGTAGCCGTTACGTTCAGTTAGTACCGCTGACGGCTTGTGGGTATCTGATGTGATCATTACCTACTGCTGGCATATTGACGAGTCTATAGATTCCCACACAGAGCTTTCCTAGCTCAAGCGAAATTAATTAGGGCACATATGGTGATATGTGCGGGAGCTTGATTAAATAAAAATATATGATACCGTATTCTAATCTAGTGATATTTGATATCAGTCAGGTTATGTGATATAACCGGGTTATTGAATCAGGTATTGATTCAATGATATATATGTATGTTGTTTATATTTGATATTAGCCGGATTATATTTGATATAGCCGAATTATTGAATCAAGTGTTGATTTAATAACTAGTATCGAATATTAGACGGTTATATGTGATATAACCGGTTTATTGAATCAAGTGTTGATTTAATAATGTGATATACATATATATATATATATATATGATATTAGTCGGTTATATATGATATAACCGGATTATTGAATCAAGTGTTGATTTAATAATTTAATTTATATTTATATATTTGATATATATATATATTTGATATATATATGTGTGTGTATATATATATATATATTAACTAATATTAGCTCACTAAAGATTTTCTTCTCTTTATACATATTCATATATATGTGTGTGTGTGTGATATATATATATATATATATATATATATATATATATATAAATACATGTATTATTTATTGTATCATGGTTGATGATATGTAGAACTAGGATGTATGAGAATTACATGGGAGTGATAATAATGATAAATATAAAATGAATAAAAGAAAATGGAAATGAATCATTTCTTAGATGCTTGGAGAAGCATGTAGAAGCTACGACTCATTTAATTTTTTTTCATTAGATATTTATCATTCATTTGATGCTTTTCCTTTCACTTCACTTCATGGTTCATTTCTCTCTCCATCCAAGTTCATCTCCCAAGTTCATTCTCTTCTCTTCTCTAGGTTTTCTTGAGGTGAGAAAAAGAAAAGAAAAGAAGAAAATAAAGTGAGCAAAATTCCTACTTCATCAACTTACACTTTACTAGCCCTTTAGTTTAGGTTTTTTGCTTCACTAATATTTTGATTAGTGAAGAGTGAGCTTGAGTTAGAGAGACTTCAAGGTGGATCATTTTCGGCTTCGAAGACTACAAAGCAGGCTCGTTCTTTTAACCAAGTGGAGTCTAAGAAGAGTTCTAGGGACTAATACTTGGAGCTTCAGAAGTGAAGGACTAGTCTACAAAGATTGTATTCTCTTTTCACTTAGTGTAGAACTTATTTGCTTACACTAAAACCCTAATTCTCTAGTTTGATTCTAGATTAGTATAGTTTAGACCTCTAGATTTTTTAAAATTGTATACTTGATGCTTATATAAACCTAGTAGAGGTGCTAAGACATATTTTCAGACCGCAAAAACGGCAGTTGAGAGGGCGGCAATTCCCAGGCAGGTTCAGCATGTGGGTACGGTTGCGAATTTCAGAAGGCTCAGTTCAGCAACTTTTAAGGGATTGGAGGAACCTCTTCAGGCAGAGCAGTAGCTCGTTGATATGGAGAATCTGTTGATTTTTGCTCAGATTCCGGAAGTGAAAAGTGTGGATGTGGTACACATCCAGATGGTCGACTATGCTAGAGAGTGGTGGTTGGTGGAGGAGAATCATTTGACGTAGACGATCAGCTGGGTGACTTTTACTCAGAGTTTCTTGGGGTAGTTCTTTCCACAGTCTGCAATGGAGGAAATGGAAGAGAATTCATTGGCTTAAAGCAGAATGGTGGATCGATAGATGCTCATGCGGCTGAATGAACCTGACTCAGTCGTTTTGCAGAAGCTTTGGTGGCTGATGAAGTTGATAGGGAAATGTGTTTCGTGCGCAGTCTGGATGTGGAAATCCAGCGACATATTACATTGCTGGGATTGGTTACCTTTTATCAAGTTCTCATGGCAGCTAGAGAACAACAAAAGCTATTGGAGAGAGAAAAGGGTATACGGCAGCAAGATGTTTCGACATGGAAGACAATTTAGGCATCTACTAGACCTTTAGGGTGTAGGAATATTCCGGTTCGAAGACAGGGGACAGTTCCGATGAAGTGTCCTTTCGTTGCAACTCGGAAGAAGAATGTAATTTGTGATTATTGCTAGTGACAGTGCCATTTTCAGAAAGAATGCCGGAGGAGATTTAGACAATACCTGATTTGCGAAGCTACTGACTATCAGGTCAACACTTGTCCCTCGAGATTACAGTTGAAGGACGATGCTCAGAAAGCACCACAGAAATAGGCGTTTGGACAGAAACAGATTACTCATGGGCCTAATCAGGGACAAGCCTTCACCCTGATGGTCGAGGAGGTTGAAGTTTCGGAGGATGTGGGTACAAGTATCCTATTAGTTTATAGTTTTCTCGCATTAGCATTATTCGATTCTGGTGCATCCCATTATTTTATGTCATCCAAATTTATTGGTGCACACTCTATCCCACATATAGCCTTATTTAGTAGTTGGGACATATACACTGAGAATGGAAGAATTATATCTAGTAGGCAATGCAAGGAGGGCTCTGTTATTATTTGCAGTCTTGAGTTGTTTGTGGATTTCTTGGTGATTGATACCAGCAGTTATGACGTTGTGTTAGGAACAATATTCTAAATGTCGGCCGATATCGCCGACATGTCGGTTTTGGGAAGATAACGATATAGATTTGCAGAATTATTTCGGTAACCGATATTTGGTAAATGTCGGCCAACATTTCGTGATGTCGCCGTTTTACTCGACATTTTCCGATATGTAGAGGAATTTTTTGGATAATTTTTTTTCCGGATTTTGGGCTTTGTACATTAAGTAATTAATAGGCGACCGTTCTACCACTGAGCTATTGAGGAAAAAATAAATTTAATAAAACTAAAAATCTATATAAGTTAATATTTTTTCAAAAAATAAGTTATAGAAATCATGTTTATATTATAAAAATACAGAACCCGATATTTGATAAAACCATCCGACATTTCATGATATACGATATCAAAATCTTCTGGCCGACATGACACCGACATCCGAAATTTAGAACATTAGTTAGTAATGGAATTCTTGGCACATTTCACGTTCACATAGATTGCATGGCAAAGAAGATGATTTTCCAAGTTCCTGGCCATCCGGAGTTTGAATTCTTATAAGACAGTAAATCGGTCGGGCCAGTCGAGTTTAGGGCTAAATCGACAAATGCCATGTTTTCAGCGATAGAGGAAAATAAGGAGGAAGCATTGGTAGTAGTTCGAGAATTCATGGATGTGTTCAAGGACATCTCGGGTTTACCGCCAAAGAGAGATGTGGAGTTTACGATCGATCTTATTTCTGAAACAACGCCAATTTCGAAGGTTTATTATCCTATAGCACCGGTAGAACTAGAAGAAGTGAAGAAACAGGCCTTGGAATTGTTAGAGAAGGGTTGGATTCGTAGCAGTGGTTCCTACAATGGTTGTTGGATATAGGTGCCCTCAAGGCAATTATTGTAATTGAAGGAGGACCTATACAGAGAACAATCTTACTCGAGGTGATAGTATGCTATCTGGTTTGTCTTTATCTGTCATGTGTATACATTATCGCGTATCGATAATGTTGGATATAGGTTCCTTCAAGGTAGTTATCGTAATTGTAGGAATTCAATTACTGAATTCATGAGGACCTATCAGAGAACAGTCTTACTCGATACGATAGTATGCTATCTGATTTGTCTTTATCTGTCATGTGTATATAGGTTTACTAGTTATCACGTATCGCTAATACATAAGATAAATCCCATAAGATCTTTGTTTGACTACCAGGATTATGATAGGGATCATACTAGTGGGGCCTGACAGTTTATAAGCACATCCTTAAATGTCCCTAGTCGTAGGAGCATCGAGACTGGGCATCAGTACTCCAGTTTAGACTAATGTATACGTTTCGTGACCCTGTACAGAGCGATGGATGATCTTATAGCCATTGGTGTTTGACACCGATGATTATATGCAGTTGCTCATTGGATGAGTTACACTGGACGGACTCGCCGAGAAGTCCTAGTTGGTGTTATAACAATGTCAGATAGCAGTTCTCTGGTGACATGAGTACATGGTAGTCTCTAGACCTGAGATTGCTATAATGTCTTGTGTGTGTTCTAACTATACTTGGATAACTACCCTACCATAGCTCTACTAAGTCATGCAAATAGGTTTTATTTGGGTAAAGTCTCGAATCACATGGAGGCAGTGAGCGGTCGAGGAAATTCGTCACTCTCGGTATTGGGCGTCGATATCGTACTGTGCAGGACACGACTATAACCAGAAGTCCGTGGCCACTGTTAGTGATATGTATGCCCTAGAGGCTATTATTATAAATTATAGTGGATGCTTGGACACACACACACACACACGCACACAGAGATATATATAGAGGAAATTCTTGCTCAACATGATAGTATGCTATCTGGTTACTCTTTGTCTTAACATATACATTTGTTCTAGTTTACTATTTTATTGATACATGTTGATAAAACCTTTAGGATGTTTGCTTGACTACCGGGAATGCTGTAGATTATACTAGTGGGGCCTGAGTAGTCCACAAGCACATCCTTGAAGTGTTCCTAGTTGAGAGAGTATTGAGACATGGCATCGATATTCCAGTGTATACTAGTGTGTATGTTTCTTGACCCTGTATGAGGTGATGGTTGGTCCCACAACCATTGGTGCGTGACACCAAATATTATACACAGGTGCTCATTGGAGAATGAGTATACCGAACGGACTCGCCGAGAACTCCTAGATGGTACCATACCTATCATCAGATAGCAGTTTTCTTATGACATTGTACAGGTTAGTCTGTAAACCTGAGATCGTCATAGTGTCTTGTGTGGTTCCTACTGTGGTTTGATTATCTCCCTACCACGACTCTATTGAGTCGTGCAAATAGGTGGTAGTTGGGTACAGTCCCGAGTCACATGGAGGCAGTGAGCGATAGAAGGAGTTTCGTCTCTCCCGGTATTAGGAGTTGATGTTGTGCTATGCAAAATTGGCTATAATCTCAAGTCCCTGACCAGGGCTGATGAGATTTACTGATAAGTGTTATCAGTGGTTTCTCGAATGGTTATAGGCCATACATCGGCATGACTTATCGAGTTATTGGGGGTTTGACGATACCACCCCCAGACTCGATATGCAACATATCAGATGAAGAGACCGGACTGTACGGTAAGTGTTGCTTATAGGCTCTGCGGGAGTTTGGACAAGTTTACTTGTTGATCTTCTATTCGTTCAATACCTGGGTAGCCGTTACATGCAGCTAGTACCGTTGACGTCCTTGTAGGTGTTTGATGTAATCATTACCTATTGCTAGTGTATTAGTGAGTCTTTAGAGTCCCACATAAAGGTTTCCTAGCTCAAGCGAAACGAAATATGGCACATATGGAGATATGTGCGGGAGCTTGATTAAATACGGATATATGATACCGTATTCAAATCTAGCGTTATTAAATATTAGCCGGGTTATATATGATATAACCGGATTATTGAATCAAATGTTGATTTAATAATTCGATATATATATATATATATATATATATATATATATATATATATATATTAACTAATATTAATTATGCTTACTTGATATTTTCTTCTCTTTATATATTTATAAATATGATAAAAATATATATTTACATGTGTGATATGGTTGAATATACACAATAGTTATGTATATGAGAATTATATTGTGTAAAGGATAAGATGATAATGATTTGCTTATTTGCTTTTTGATAAAAGAAAATGAGTCATTACCTTAGATGGTTCAAAAGTAGCATGAATCATTATCTTTTATCATATTAAAAGGAAATAAGTTTATGATTTGATCTTATCTTTAACACTTGCTCATTCTCATCACCATCTTCATCTTCTTAATTTCTTCTCTTGAGACACTATTCACTCAAGAGAAAAGAAAAAGAAAAGATTTTTAGTGAGCTAAAACCCTACTTCATCAATTTAGACTAAACTAGCAAATTAGTTTAGGTTGTTCTCTTTACGAATACTTTGATTAGTGAAGTATGAGCTTGAGTGAGTGTTACCTCAAGGTAGATCATCTTCGATAAAGAAGATTTCAAGAAAGCGAGTTCATTTATTCAAGTGGAGCTCTAGAAAGAGTTCAAGGGACTACTACAAGGAGCTTAAGAAGTGAATGACTTAGCTACAAAGGTTGTAGCTCCTATTCACTTAGATTAGAACTCTAGTTTGCTTTCTATTTAACCCTAAACCTTTAGTTCAATTTTTATTTGTAGACTTAGCCCTCTAGATTTTTTAAATTGCACACTTGATCATGTGAAAACCCTTATAGAGGTTCTAAGATCTACTTTCATGGTATCAGAGCCAAACTAGATGCTTAGAAAATGTTTAAACGTAGTTAACGTATTCGATCGACCGAAATTTTCTGACTAAATGCACCTTTCTGTCTAATTTTTCAAATTGCGATATTTTTCAAATTAAAAATTCTCAGAAAATCATGCAGGCTTTTTTATGGTGCCATAAGAAAACGTAGTTCCTAAAGCTCACAAGTGGCCGAGGATCCGCCGCCTAGGCTATGCCTTTGCCGCGGAACCGCCGCCTACTTAAAGCTTTAGGACTCTAATTTTCTTTTGGTACTTTATTTTGAGAAATTGGATATTCTGGGTATTTTAGTTGAGGCTCAAGTGGTTCCAGTCTTTACTAATTGTTGTTGATTAAAATGTTGATCGAATTGTTAACGTCGTTTAAATGTTATGCTTGTTTGATACAATTTTTAGAATCTACATTAATTAGTTTTGCAAAAACTAGTTATATATATAAATCTTACCTTTTAGCCTCACTTTATGGATTACCACGGAGTTTCGATTCGGATCGAAATTCCGTTGTAATTTCGTAACGTACGCGAAATCTCGCCGGGAGACACTAGTGGAGTGCCACGCCCTATTTCCTCGACAAAGTGACCATGGGAGAACCCCATGGCCAAGATCATCTACTTTGGTGCTCGCAGCCATGGTGTCCCGCCCAAGGACACTTCATTGACGGTCTCGGGGGGTGCGGCCATCCTCTAACATTCCCGACGAGCCTTCGATTCTTTCACCGGGAATCTTATTGAATTCCTCGGCTTTATCTTTGAAAATGGTTTTCAATTCAAGACTTAAATGTAAGGTTTTTATGGTTAGGCGTGAAATTCGGACTTTGTGATAATTCGTGTTTATGATATCTACAGTTGTAGATTCTAATTGTTGTATTTTTCATTTCTTTTCTGCGACCGTGAGTGTAATACATGGATGTATTCTTAATCTCGTTGCTACAAATCAACAATATTAGGGGTACACATATTTACTTACGTTGATGATATGTGATATTATTGTGTTGCTATATCGATATGATCGTCGTGAACGAATAGCTGGGGGTTTATGTGGAATGAGAGTTTTTTTTATTTTCATTCATGTAAATTCTTGTATGTAATATTCTTTTATTGGGGCACATCCGGGAGTGAGGATGTAGTCACCTTGATATATATTATTTACTTTTCCGCAATAGGATAGACCCAAGGCGAAAGGCTCAAGTAACTGGGTTCTAGAATCCAGTGGGTGGTCATCTCGAGGAATCGAGACCGGTCTCCTAACTCTAGAATTGGCAGGGTTGCTTGCCACTCTCATAGAGGTCTAGGGGTGTAAGCTTGGCTATTCATCACGACCGTGGAATCCGTGGTTTCGTTAATGGCTTAATCTAAAATACGGAACTCCTAATATATCCTATATTTCATATATCTGCTTATGCTGTGCTGTGATATGATGTGATCATATAAATGCGTGAAACGAATGCTACTTATATATATGATATATTAGTAGACACTATATATGTTTTGCATCCACGCTAGTCCTGACCCCGCCCTGCCGTAAGTTAAGTAACCTTACGGTGAAGACCCGAGTCCCTGTGGCGAATGCGGATGGCATATATGTGTGTTTTATTTTCGTTTCTTCTGTGATGTTTAGGAAATTAAATGGTGAGACTTCATTAATAAGATTAATGAAAAGGAAAAAAACCCCAAAAAGATGTTGTATAACCACATTAAAAAAAAGTAGCTCTAGTTTTTGCTTTGCATGGAGGTATTCAATTATGAATATCCAGCACCTCATTTGATGAGAAAAAAGCCTAGATCCTTTCACCGAGAATGACCTCTTTAGCAAAAATTAGCATATTCTATAACCTACTCGGTTTGTTTTGAAAACTACTCGATTTTAAAGCGGAGCTTAAACCACTCTTTTTCAAATCTGCAGGTTCTATAACGATATCAAGTTCATTACGTTCAAGGTTTTCGTCAAAACTAGTCATAGCCCTCCGTCATTTTAAATAAGTAGAGTACTTAGTATTCGTTCTATATTTGTTGATTATTCATCAAGGCGTAGTGTATGTAGCTAAGTGATGCTTATTTGCTGCATATGATGCGATTAGTTAGGACATTCGTACGGCTTTGTTGATTATAAATTAATTACGAAATGACAAGTACAATATGACTAGAACTCTTTGATTTGTTGATTATTCGTCAATGTTATAGAGTCCTAAGGGTAAGAACAATTACTAGGAGTTTCAAGTATTGAAATTTGTAATGAGATTGCATACTTTCAATGCGATAGTTGGATCCCGATACCCATTACGAGTAAGCGTTACTCCTGGGAGAGTTTTAACTTTACAATTAGCTAATCTAGTAGGTGTCTAGAAATGTGTTAATGGGGTTATGCCTATGTGGAAACGAGATTATTTAATTAGTTCCATACGAAAGCACGGGAAAACTCCCTCGGAGTATGAACACCGGCCTAGCCGAGCGATTAGCGAACTTGTAAGGTGTAATTAATCCCGGCTAATTTCTCCTTTTAGGGTTTGAAGGAAGATTTGATAAAAACAATGGGAGTCATCCTGATTATATAAGATAATAACCATTCTAATCTTGCAAGAGTGCACACTAAAGTGTTTCTTCTGTCTCTCTCTCCAAGTAGCGACCATGTCATGCTTTAATCAAGATAATAACATGGATATATTGACCGAAACCACTTATTATACCGGGCTGGGGAACGTTGGTTCCACTCTAACTTGTGACAATTGTCATGAGTCAGGGCTAGGGATAGGGGAGTGCACGGATTTCTATGCAACCCTAATGAAGAAGGAGCATTCTGATGTATCTTTTTCGGATGTGTTAGTTATTGAGAACTGTTTCTCAGTCTGATCTATGTCTTGGATATTGGATACCAGATCAGGATCCCATATTTGTAATATGTTAAAAGGGTTAAAGAGAAGTAGAGCACTGGGAAAAGATGATATGTCTCTCAGAGTAGGGAACGAAACATTTGTTGCTGCCGAAACTGTCGGCTAATATCACCTTGTATTGCCCACTGGTAATACAATAATTTTGAACGACTGTTATTTCGTACCGTCTATGATGTGCAATATAATATCTGTTTCTTTATTAGATGGATATAACTTTGCATTAAAGAAAAATGTTATGAACATTTTCCTAAATCAAGTGTTGATTGGGTTTGGTACGTTGTGTAATAGTTTATATGTTATAAATCAAAATACCGTTCTAAATATACAGAACACATACAAGAGGAAAAGTTCAGAAATAAACGAAGTTTTCTTGTAGCATTGTAGATTTGGTCATATTAATGTGACCAGACTAGCTAAGTTGCATAAAGATGGATTTTTGGATCCGTTCGAATTTATATCTTATGAAACTTGTCATTCCCGTCTCAAAGGAAAGATGACCAAAACTCCGTTTACAGGACACGGAGAAAAAGCTACTGAACTCTTAGGACTGATACATAGTGATGTATGCGGTCTTATGTCTATACATACTGGGAGTGGTTATTCCTACTTCATTACATTCATGAATAATCTCTCTAGATTCGTACATGTGTTTCTGTTGAAATAAAAGTCTGAAGCTTTTGAGAAATTTAAGAAATATAAGAGTGAAGTAGAAAACCAGACAGGGAGAAGTATCAAAATCCTCTGATCTGATCGAGGAGGCGAATACTTGAGCACGAAATTTTGAGATTATCTAAAAGAAAATGTGATTCTCTCTCATCTTACTCCTTTGTATACGCCACAATACAATGGTGTATCGGAGCGGAGGAATCTCACCCTATTGGATATGGTGTGCTCTGTGATGAATAATGCTGAGTTATCTCTCTCATTCTAGAGATATGTGCTTGAGACATCAACATATCTATTGAATCATGTTCCGTCCAAATCTGTGCCTAAAACTCCATATAAAATATGGAGTAAGAAGAGACCATTTTTTAAATTTGTTAAGATATGGGGTTGTCCGGCTTATGTTAAAAAACAAATTCAGGACAAACTCGAGGCACGTTCTGTACTATGCAAGTTTGTAGGATATCCAAACTTGAAAGTGTGTCTTAGCACCTCTACTAGGTTTCCACATGCATCAAGTATACAATTTAAAAAAATCTAGAGGTCTAAGCTACACTAACCTAGATTCAAACTAGAAAATTAGGGTTTTAGTCTAAGCAAACAAGTTCTACACTAAGTGAAATGAGAATACAACCTTTGTAGACCGGCCCTTCACTTCTAAAGCACCAAGTAGTAGTCCCTAGAACTCTTCTTAGAGTCCACTTGGTGAAAGGAACGAGCTTGCTTTGTGTCTTCGAGGCCGAAGATGATCCACCTTGAAGTCTTTCTCACTCAAGCTCACTCTTCACTAATCAAAGTATTAGTGAAGCAAACAACCTAAACTAAAGGGATAGTAAAATGTAGGTTGATGAAGTAGAAATTTTGCTCACAATATTTTCTTCTTTTTCCTTTTCTTTTTCACCTCAAGAAAAATCAAGAGAGGAAGTGAAGAAGAAGATGGGAGATGAACTTGGAAGAGAGAGAATAAATGACTCATTTCCCATTTTCTATGAATAAAAACATGGAAATGGTGGTGACTCATGGCTTCTCAAAGCTTCCACAAGCATCTTGAATAAATGACTCATTTCCCATTTTCTTTAATTCATAAATAAATCGTTTATCCACTCATGTCATATCTCATGTGATTCTCATACATCCTAGTTCTATGTCAACCATGATACAATAATCTATACATATATTTATATATATCACATATATATTAATATGTATAATGAGAAGAAAAATGTTTAGTGAGCTAATATTAGTTAATATATATACATATATCAAATATATCAATATATATTAAATTATTAAATCAACACTTGATTCAATAAGTCGGCCATATCATTTATAACCGACTAATATCTCATATATATGTATATCACATTATTAAATCAACACTTGATTCAATAATCCAGTTATATCACATATAACCGACAACATTCAATATTCAATATCAAATCAACACTTGATTCAATTATCCGGTCTTATCATATATAACCGGCCAATATCAAATATATATACATATAACAAATCATTGAATCAACACTTGATTCAATAATCCGGTTATATCACATATAACCTAACTGATATCAAATATCGCAAGATTAGAATATGGTATCACATACTCGTATTTAATCAAGCTCCCGCACATATCAGCATATGTGCCCTACTTCGTTTCGCTTGAGATAGGAAACCTTTGTGTGGGACTCTAAAGACTCGTCAATACGCCAGCAATATGCATTGATCATATCAGACATCCACAAGCCGTCAGCGGTACTAGCTGGATGTAACGGCTACCCAGGTATTGAACGAATAGAAGATCAACAAGTAAGCTTGTCCATGAAAGTGTACCCTAGCACCACCACTGGGTTTTACTAAGCATCAAGTATGATATTTTTAAAAATTCGGGATGCTAAGCTACTGCTCGGTAAGCTTTCTTCCTTCGCATTCATTTGTATATTTTGCATTTGCATACCTTATTAAAAACCCACAAAAATAAAAAAAATTTCCAAAACATATAAAAACTTTGTCGTCAAGTTAGCTAATAGGGTAACTTAGATTTTTATTCTGAAAGTTTAGTTGATATGTTAGAAATAACTAAATTCTAGATTTAGGAATTGAAAATCCTTAAAATAACCCTCATTCTGTCTAACTTTGGTAAGTATACGTCCTTACAAATTTTTTTTAAGTTCAGTTCTTGAGTTAAGTCAAGATGAAGGGAAAGTATTGAAGCTTTACTGGAGGATAAGTCTGAAAAATAGTTTCTTTTCTTGAGTTCAAATTTAGAAAGTATACACCCTACAAACTGCACTTACACGCACCTTGAAACTTGGGATAGTAGATGATACCTAGAAATACTCTTGCCTGAAAGCCTAGTATGAAAGAAAAAACGGTATTTAAAGCTAAACACCAAAAGAGCATATTGAAAAATATATCCGGTCTTGAAAAAGAAAGAAGAAAAATAAAAAGAAAAAGAAAAAAATAGAATAAAGTCAAGACCTGGAAACTGCTATTTACGCTTTAAAGTTCACACATTCAGTAATCGGTCGTTAGTGCCTCAAGAAGCATTAATAGTCGCATGAAAGGTGTGTGAGCAAATCCGTCCATCCTTAATGAAAAGAAGTAGTATTAGGTATTAGGGCAAGTGTATTATAGCTTGAATTGAATTCTTGAGTGTAGGGGTGCAAATATACACACACGTAGGGGTATACAATCGATGTTTGGATAAAAGATAAAAATAAAGAATAAGACTTGTGTTTTCTGTAAAGTTGATAAAAAACCCTGATTTGAAGCCGCACTTTAGAAGGAAAACTCAGAAGATCCAAGGTTAAATAGATAGGAGGTGTGAAAAATAAGGGTTGGATATTTCTAACTTAGGATGATAGAGTTTCTAACGTAAATACTAAACTGTAGGAGTAGAATCAATGTTAACTTATGCCACTAGCTTGACGGGATTTTGTGGGTGTAATCCGCTGAAAACCCTCAGGAGACAACACTCCTCCTACTAGGGACACCTAGAGATTTAACGGCTTGTTGCGCACGCTCAGTACAATCGCGTTCCCTGCGAAAGTGCGGTTAGGACTCTCTTTTGTGAATAAATGGTTTTGCTCGGGACGAGCAAAAGATAAGTTTGGGGGTATTTGTTCAACACAGAAAACTGCATTTTATACCGCCCATTCTTATGCTCGTTTTTTTATAGGCAGGTGCTTTTAATCCGTGTTTGCTACATATTTACAGGTTACAGGTTCCTGGTCCAAAATAACGCAAATGATACAAAATCTCTACTGTTACGCCAAAATCCAGGACATCTGTTGCCAGCAGAAAAAAGCCGGGTTCCGATCATCCGTATCCGTCCAGTGCTGCGTACCTGTTCCAGAGACAAGACAAATGACAGTGGTCATTTATGTCTCAGACAAGCACAAAGCACGAGAGGGGCAGCACAAAGCACGAGAGGGTCAAACACAAAGCACGAGAGGGACATGCACAGAGCACGAGAGGGTATGGTGCATTCAATGCATAAAGTGTTGATGTGATTCAAAAATTCAAAAATTCAAACTTCCCTCCAACTTTTGGATGAATTCAAATTCAAATTAAAGGAAAGGTCTTGTTCTTTTGCCTATAAAAGGAAACCATTGGGTAAGTGAGAAGGGGTCCAATTTTTGCCATACATTGTATCATTCTTTTGCTTAGCTTCCCCTTGAGGTCCTTGCCTTCTCTTGATCTTTCAACCCCTTCATTGAGCTTGAAGGTTTAAGGATTGGTTATTGATCTCAAGGGTTGTATCATTATGGAATCAATAAAGCTCTTCTCTTTTGTGCTTCACTTCACATGAGTTCTTTACCCTTCTCTTGACCTTGCAACCTCTTGATTGAGCTTGCAAGTTTAAGGGTTGGCTATTGATCCCATACTTGTCTTGAGTTCTAGTTTCTCGTTTTCTTTCTTGCTTTTTATTACTTGCTTTTTATTACCTTGCTTTACTTACTTGCAATTTAATTCATGCACTTACTTTCTTGTAATCTTTTCTTTTCTTTGTTCTTTTCTTTTGCTCTTTTTGGTTCTTTTTGTGAATGGTTGTAATTATCGTTGTTGTTAAGAATCAATACGGTATTGTAAGTTAACGTTTCCTTGCTCATTTCCTTTTCCCGTTATTTTCCATTGAACTCCGCCTAAACGATATGCAAGCGCTCCGTTAGGCACCCTACCCTAACAAGGTAACGGTGATTCCTAACCGCGACCGGTTGCGTTTGATTTGGCCGGAGGCGAAAGCAAGAGACAAGAACGGAAGGACAAGGGTAAATAAGCCGGATTCCCCGAATACCGCGCTTAAATCCCCTGATCCACGTTGTTGCCGATTGCTCTAGCTTCAATTGGTCAAGACTCGGCTCAAAGGTTTTGAGTACGGATTTCTTTAGCTTACACTGTCGTATCTTTTCTTAACAACTTTATACTTGCAAATAATACACATAGGTTAGACTGAACAAACACATACAAATTCTTTATTGACTCGTCTAAAACAAGAAAGGACATACAACCATCTCCCTGTGGATCGACCCGTGCTCAACCGGCTAGTTGCATATCGACACCGTCCTGATCGCGGTTATAACTTTAGAACTCTTAAAACTCGACACGCCAAAAGCGTGCGATCAAATGGCGCCGTTGCCGGGGAGTCGGTAGTTTATTTCCTTGTGTAATTTCGGTTTAACTTGTGAATATAACCGAAAAACAAAACAAAAAAAAATATACTTTGTAAAAAAATCATCTTGTTATTTTTGATTAGCTTTTGTGCAAGTGTGCAGGAAAATATGAAGTTCAAGATCGGCGCCAAAGACGTCGGATAATATGGAGTTCAAGTACAGTGCCAAAGACGTGGGAAGATAGAACCACATCTCGCGGCTACACCGCGACGGATTGAAACGAAGCAAAAGGTCTACTGTCAAGATCTGGAGCAGGTATAGTGAGCAAATAGAAATTCAGAAGATCCATACAAGCAGAGGACAAACACAGGAGCTCACACCAGAAACCCAGAAGCCCAAGTCCCTGTTCCTTCCGCGGAACCGCGGCAAAAGAGGGCTTAGGCCGCGGATCTGCGGCCACTTGGTGCCTTTGGGCTGCTAAAATCTCTCTGTAAGTCCCTGTTCTCCTCTCCACTCCTCTGGACTCCACTGAATTGTGTTTTCTGCAGATTTCTTTGCGCAAACTCTTCTCCCCCTTCCAATAAACTGTTCTTGTGCAGGATTCATTTGATCGCACGCTTTTGGCGTGTCGAGTTTTAAGAGTTCTAAAGTTATAACCGCGATCAGGACGGTGTCGCTATTCAGCTAGCCGGTTGAGCACGGGTCGATCCACAGGGAGATGGTTGTATGTCCTTTCTTATTTTAGACGAGTCAATAAAGAATTTGTATGTGTTTGTTCAGTCTAACCTATGTGTATTATTTGCAAGTATAAAGTTGTTAAGAAAAGATACGACAGTGTAAGCTAAAGAAATCCGTACTCAAAACCTTTGAGCCGAGTCTTGACCAATTGAAGCTAGAGCAATCGGCAACAACGTGGATCAGGGGATTTAAGCGCGGTATTCGGGGAATCCGGCTTATTTACCCTTGTCCTTCCGTTCTTGTCTCTTGCTTTCGCCTCCGGCCAAATCGAACGCAACCGGTCGCGGTTAGGAATCACCGTTACCTTGTTAGGGTAGGGTGCCTAACGGAGCGCTTGCGTATCGTTTGGGCGGAGTTCAATGGAAAATAACGGGAAAAGGAAATGAGCAAGGAAACGTTAACTTACAATACCGTATTGATTCTTAACAACAACGATAATTACAACCATTCACAAAAAGAACCAAAAAGAGCAAAAGAAAAGAACAAAGAAAAGAAAAGATTACAAGAAAGTAAGTGCATGAATTAAATTGCAAGTAAGTAAAGCAAGGTAATAAAAAGCAAGTAATAAAAAGTAAGAAAGAAAACTAGAAACTAGAACTCAAGTCAAGCATGGGATCAATAGCCAACCCTTAAACTTGCAAGCTCAATCAAGAGGTTACAAGGTCAAGAGAAGGGTAAAGAACTCATGTGAAGTGAAGCACAAAAGAGAAGAGCTTTATTGATTCCATAATGATACAACCCTTGAGATCAATAACCAATCCTTAAACCTTCATGCTCAATGAAGAGGTTGAAAGATCAAGAGAAGGCAAGGACCTCAAGGGGAAGCTAAGCAAAAGAATGATACAATGTATGACAAAAATTGGACCCCTTCTCACTTACCCAATGGTTTCCTTTTATAGGCAAAAGAACAAGACCTTTCCTTTAATTTGAATTTGAATTCATCCAAAATTTGGAGGGAAGTTTGAATTTTTGAATTTTTGAATCACATCAACACTTTATGCATTGAATGCACCATACCCTCTCGTGCTCTGTGCATGTCCCTCTCGTGCTTTGTGTTCGACCCTCTCGTGCTTTGTGCTGCCCCTCTCGTGCTTTGTGCTTGTCTGAGACATGAATGACCACTGTCATTTGTCTTGTCTCTGGAACAGGTACGTGGCACTGGACGGATACGGATGATCGGAACCCGGCTTTTTTCTGCTGGCAACAGATGTCCTGGATTTTGGCGTAATAGTAGAGATTTTGTATCATTTGCATTATTTTGGACCAGGAACCTGTAACCTGTAAATATGTAGCAAACACGGATTAAAAGCACCTGCCTATAAAAAAACGAGCATAAGAATGGGCGGTATAAAATGCAGTTTTCTGTGATGAACAAATACCCCCAAACTTATCTTTTGCTCGTTCCGAGCAAAACCATTTATTCACAAAAGAGAGTCCTAACCGCACTTTCGCAGGGAACGCGATTGCACTGAGCGTGTGCAACAAGCCGTTAAACCTCTAGGTGTCCCTAGTAGGAGGAGTGTTGTCTCCTGAGGGTTTTCAGCGGATTACACCCATAAAATCTCGTCAAGCTAGTGTCATAAGTTAACATTGATTCTACTCCTACAGTTTAGTATTTACGTTAGAAACTCTATCATCCTAAGTTAGAAATATCCAACCCTTATTTTTCACACCTCCTATCTATTTAACCTTGGATCTTCTGAGTTTTCCTTCTAAAGTGCGGCTTCAAATCAGGGTTTTTTATCAACTTTACAGAAAACACAAGTCTTATTCTTTATTTTTATCTTTTATCCAAACATCGATTGTATACCCCTACGTGTGTGTATATTTGCACCCCTACACTCAAGAATTCAATTCAAGCTATAATACCCTTGCCCTAATACCTAATACTACTTCTTTTCATTAAGGATGGACGGATTTGCTCACACACCTTTCATGCGACTATTAATGCTTCTTGAGGCACTAACGACCGATTACTGAATGTGTGAACTTTAAAGCGTAAATAGCAGTTTCCAGGTCTTGACTTTATTCTATTTTTTTCTTTTTCTTTTTATTTTTCTTCTTTCTTTTTCAAGACCGGATATATTTTTCAATATGCTCTTTTGGTGTTTAGCTTTAAATACCGTTTTTTCTTTCATACTAGGCTTTCAGGCAAGAGTATTTCTAGGTATCATCTACTATCCCAAGTTTCAAGGTGCGTGTAAGTGCAGTTTGTAGGGTATATAGTTTCTAAATTTGAACTCAAGAAAAGAAACTATTTTTCAGACTTATCCTCCAGTAAAGCTTCAATACTTTCCCTTCATCTTGACTTAACTCAAGAACTGAACTCAAAAAAAATTGTAAGGACGTATACTTACCAAAGTTAGACAGAATGAGGGTTATTTTAAGGATTTTCAATTCCTAAATCTAGAATTTAGTTATTTCTAACATATCAACTAAACTTTCAGAATAAAAATCTAAGTTACCCTATTAGCTAACTTGACGACAAAGTTTTTATATGTTTTGGAATTTTTTTTGATTTTTGTGGGTTTTTAATAAGGTATGCAAATGCAAAATATACAAATGAATGCGAAGAAAGAAAGCTTACCGAGCACACCCCCAAACTTAAACTTGACAGTGCCCTCACTGTCAGGCTATACCAAGAGGGTTAAAATTGCCGGCGCTCCCTAAAAACAAATTATATACAAAAAAAAGGAAAACAAAAAATATATACAAAAAGGTTCCCCCCCAAACTTAAGTAAAACAGTGTTTCCACTGTTAAGCGTTGAAGTTCAGGATTATGGGGGAAGAGAATAGTATCAATCTATACAAGGACTTACACAGGCCAACAGTTAACACCAACCATTCAAAAATTCTATCTCTGTAAGTTGCGGGTTGGTGAAAGATGGTGAAGAGGAAAGAAATGGAGAATACGCGAGACCGTATGGAGATAGAAGTGGGATACGGTCTCGGTATATGAGAAGAAGAATGGCGGAAGGGAAAAAGAAGTGGATTACGAACTTGAGGGTGAATATGGAGTGAATAGATTAGCACAATTTGTGATGACCGATGTGTGAAAAGCGATTGTGCTAATATATTAACCCGTCGAGAAATGTGGTCAAATCCCTTAAGATTCGTGAGAAACCATGGGTACGCCGAACTTGGTAAACCAGACATATGAAATGAAAGTGAGACGGGTTCTTGCAAGGTCGGAACGATGGAAATGATGGAAGGAAGTGATCGAGGAAGGGTATCTGTTAAGGGTTCGGGAGGGTGTACACAGTCAATGAAAGGAATAGGATGAATTGGAAAATCCGACTCATCATCGAGAACTGTTTCATCCTCAAAACTATCCTCAATATTCTCCTCAAAATTTAGCACATCCATGCACTTCTCTTCAAAATCCAGACGCATAAGGGGTTCGGGAAAAACATTTAATGACTCGGGATGATGATTTGAAGAGAAAAACTCAGCCAAATCTATGGGTTCATCATCCAAAATATTCCCAGCGTCAATATCCTCAATCAAGTGAAAGTCAATTTTCTCAGACACCTCGTCAAAAGCATGGATTTCAATCGATTCGGGTTCTAGAGTGGAGGTGTAGAGGTCAAAAGGATTGGGATTGGTTTCACTTGGAAGGGACCCTTCACAATCAGGCAAATCAAACACCACAAAGTCGCACAACTCATTAATCATTCTATCTTCAATTGATAAATCATGTGGGACACTCGATAGACTTTCAAAACAAGAGTTGTGGGATTCAATTTGGGACGGGTAGGTTTGATTTGGAAGGGGGTACATCTCACTCTCTCTACTCAAATTCACAGCCTGTCCTGCCGCCTCATCATACATTGGGAAATGTGGAGCTAGTTGGAAACTAGCTACCGGGTCACTAGGTTGTATGAGAGCGGCCATGGACGCATTCAAATCTATCATCTGTTGGCTTGACGCTACCCTAAAGTCTTCCAACGACTGTTCCAGACTAGACATGGGTTGTGAAGGGGTTTCAGTAAAAGATTCAAAGTTGTTTGGATACTGAAAATTCCTAAATGGCGGTTCTGAAGCAATGTCTAGGGAAGGTGCAAAAGTCGGGTAGGACTGGTAGGAATTGAATGGCTGGACAGGAGCAGGATCAACATTTGGATAAGAAGGTGAATGGAATTGTTGATCCCAAGAATCTGTGGTGGTGAAAGGAGTGAAAGATCGGCTACGAGATTGTTCAATTTGTTCAGTGATGGACAAAGGACGACTTGCAAAAGGGGTATCAACATAAGCGGGTGCGGGAGGTTGAAAAGGTTGATACATAGTGGAATGCGGAGTGCAAGTGTTTGTCCTAGACGCGTCTATGCGATCTTTCAGTGAAAGTTTGGGCATGGAGGGGTCGTTCGATGTTCGGCCAAAGCAAGAACCGTAAGAAGTAATGTCTGGTTGTGGGTACCAAAGTTCGGCAAGAGTTTTGCGAGGTGGGGTACCCATGATATGAAGAGAGAAAGGAAGAGAAAAAGAATGTGATTTTTTTATTTTTTAAATTTTTTTTTGTTAGTTAGATATTAACAAAAGAATGAAATATACACGAAAAAAAATCTGGACCAAAAACAATCACGACACAAAAATACCACACACCTAATCGTTCTAAGGTTCACCTAGGTCAACTAGACCTGCTCCAGAACTTGATTGTTGAAGTAAAACTGTAGAAACGGGCTCAAGATGCACTGATCACGAGGCCAGGTAAGTGCAGAGATAAGGGGAGGTTTTCCAACGCTTTCGTGAAGTTCCTTAATTAAATAACCCTTTCTCTTTTGGCGGTTTCGCCGTTAACACTTTCCTAGACACCCCATAAACAATGTACCGTTAAGCGAGATTCTAAACACAGTCAACTTCTCCTAGTGAGCGCGAAGTCCTTAAGGCTTAAAGTCTAGTTTCTTTTAAAGTTTGTGCGGGTAAACGTTATGCTCAAGTTCGTGATTTGTGGGCCACGAAAAAGGTGATGAAATCTTTTACCGTATGTTGTGGGGTTCGCTTGCCCTTAAGTCCGTATTAATGTATGCAATGCGCAATAAAAATTCTATAAAGAATCAAACAATCGTTTTTTAGTTTAGCACGGCACTGCAACAAATACGGGTTAGTCAATTTTTTTAGCGTTTGCTAGCGAACTTGCAAAGAATCCTGCAAAGAATAGTATATTGGATGCGTCGGATTTGAGAAGGTGTTAGTAAAGTACGTACCGTTACGTTTTTGGGTTAGGAAACCCCCGTTGAATCAAATCCGGTAAGCTTGAAAAGTTCGCTTGCGCGGGTCAAACTACCCGGATCTTTGGCACTGTACTTTGCAATCACCTTAGCCTTGAACGTACACTTTGCTCCCCACAATCGCCGTTTGCAAATCCGCAAAAATCTGCAGACTTGCTCAAAAATTATATAAAAACAAAAAGATTTTTATTTTATTTTTTTTATTTATATATATACAAAAAGAATATTAATCCGAATAACAAGAAAAGAAATACGTTACCATCTCCCCGGCAACGGCGCCATTTGATTGTTAGCGATTCTGCGTGTTCAAGTTTTAGTTAAATTACCGCAATCAAGACGGTTTCGCTTGTAGCTAGCCGGTTGAGTACGGGTCGTCCGCAGGGAGATGGGAATCTTTTTCTATGTACGTTAACGAGTTAAGTCCAGTTTTTCAGATTTTGTTGTGATTAATTAAGTGGTAAAATGATATGTAAAGAGAGCTTGTTAGGGTTAGGATTAGGTTAGTTTGAGTTAGGAGTCTCCATATCTTTCGTTGCCCCTCTTAATATCGGTGTTACGGTAATCGGCAACAACGGGGATTAGCACGACTAGGAAGGAACTTGCGAGTATAAGCTAGGCTTTCCAACGCATAAGTTCTTCCTTTTGGTGCTTGTCCGTCCGTTCTTTGCTCTTAGCCATAACCTCCGGTTAATTCAACCACAACCGGTCTCACTACGGAATCACCGCTATCATGTAGGATAGGGTGCCGTAAGGAGCGGATTGTGGTTCAATTAACGGGAGTCGAATTAAGCTGTTGGGCAAGGAAAGAGTGAGAGATTTCCTTCTCTCAAACTTCCCTTATCCTACGCTAACAAGTATGAAACTACTCACACATCATGATACGGAAAAAAAATAAAACAAAACAAAAGAGGAAGATAGAAAAAAAGAGATTAGAAGATAACGACTAGCTATTTGCGACCTCACCTTGGCGAGGATCGAGCGTAAGCATCATGGTCGTTTTAAGGATAAAGAAAAAGAGAGAAGAAAGAAACAACAAGAAATAACAACAACTAGTTAACAAATTAAAATTACAACAATTATAGAAAGAACAAGACAAGCATGATAATAAAATGAACTTCTTTATTCACCATTCTTCACTCACCAAGCTCATTACAAGTTTTAATGGAGAAGAGATGAGAAGAGGAAGAAGAAAACAACTAATCCTAGAAAATGAAAATACAAGATTATGGACCCCCTCCTTCTCAAAGTTCTGGGCTATTTATAGGCTGGAGAATGGAAATCTAGGGCAACCACCAGAACACATATGCAAAGACCAAAATACCCCTGGAAAATTTTTGTCTGCCGCCACTATACGGCCGCGGATCCGCGGCCTAAGCATGCTTAGGCCGCGTTTCCGCGGCCATATAGATGAATTGGATGCTCAGTGTTTTTGTGCTTCCCTGGTCTTCACTGTACTTAATTCTGGTATATGTATTTTCTCAATTTGTCTTCACGATTTTTCCAGAATTTCTGTTGAGGGAAAGGTGGACTTTTTGTCAAGATTTCCTCGAGCTCCGCGTAGATTTCTTGGATCTTGTGCTGCCATTGAGCCTTGTGCATGAAAACGACATTGATTTGCCATTTTATCTTCCTAACTGGTAGCTGGCAACATACGGATGAAGAGCGGAGACCGTGTTTTCTCAGTGGTTGGCAGGAACCCGGATTTTGTCGTGTTTTCCATGAATTTCACCGTTTTTAGAACCGAGAACCTGTATCCTGCAATTGACTAGCAAACACGGCTCAAGAGTATCTACCGATATGCAATGTGATAAAAATTGGGCTGTATGAAAATGCAAAAATCTGATATGAACATGAACTCTGGGGACTTATACATGGGGATGTATATTGTTCGATGTCCTTTGGGACAAGGGGCCGGTTCTCTTACTTCATTCTATCTACTTTTTAAGTGCTCTAATTTTGGACACGCATTCTTATTGAAACGCAAATCCAAAGCTGTGAGAACTTCAAAGAGTTTAAGGACAAAATAGAGAACCAGAAGTTGGAAGTATCAAGGATCTTCGAATTTTTCGAAGATATGGATACTTACGCTAGGTATTCCGTATCGTGAATGTGATTCTCAGATTGCTCATCCGCGGGTGTGCTCCATAATGAGTAATGCTGAGTTGCCTCTATTTTTTTTTACAAATCTTAGCAACTTCATAGATTTAGTAGGTAATCTCAGCCACCCGAGAGATACATTGGTTTTCTTATAGATGGTGACAAGGAGGCTTAAATAATGTGATGATGACCCTATTAGTTATCAGCAGGCCATAGGAAGTAGTGACTTCCGACTGATAGCGGAATGCTAAGTTATCTAAGATGGACTCCATACACTACAACAAAGTATGGACTTTGTTATGTGCTCATGAAATGGGTAAAACCCAAATGGAGCAAGTAGATCTTTCGAGATCAGTGCAAATGGAAATGTATTAAATTAATAAGGCTAGACTTATAGAAAATTGTATTCATCAAATACCCGACATAGATTGCGATGAATCTGTTGCTACAGTGTCTAAGCTGAAGTCTCTACGGACATAATTTACCATGAATGTTTCCTTAACTATGATATCCGGCAGGTGGATGACTATAACGTCTTTCTAAATAGGTGATTTAGAAGTGCACGTGTATATGACTCTAACGGAGGGTTATCGTAGTCAGTAGGAGAAACGGAAAGTGTGCAATTTGCCTAAGTTTATTTGTAGACCAAAGCAGGCATTGCGGATGTGGATTATCTGTCTTTGGTGTAACGGTTAAATTGTTTCAATTCATCAAAAATGATAGATGAACCTAATATCGATAAGAAGATAGTAGGGTGGAATGTCAAAGGCAACATATTAGATATGGATGACATTCTTCTGATACCATGTAACGTTCCTATGCTACGAATCGGTTAAGCGTTGGTTGTCATGGATGTTTCACCATATAGGAATTGAGTTAATGATATCGTTAATTCTGGTGACTAGGTCTATATAGATAAATCTAGTATGTTTTGGGATTATCCTAACTCGGGTACTCGGACACCATTCTAAAAGGGTTTAGAATGGATGACTCCAAACTAGGTAGTGTACCCGCATAAGTTGGAGCCCTTTTCTCTAAAGAGATGTCTTGAGGACGGATAAGGAGAGGGAATCACATAAGTAACTTTCCACCTATTTCGGCAATTGGGTTATTCATGCGATGTCATATACCAGACCGGATAATGCTTTTACAAATGTTGTTGTAAGCAGATATTAATCCAATCTTGGGGCAACAGAAGCAGTTAAGAACATATGAGATGTTCTTGGAATAAGATAATGGCAGCCTCTTTCGGAAGGTGATTACCGACTCCAGCTTCCATAGTGACAAGGATGATAGAATGTCTGCCGTGAGTTATATAGTTTACCCCTCTTCTGAGAAGCAATACATTGGAATGAGTTCCAAGAAGGATACTGAGATAGTCAAGGAGCTAGGATGCTGATTGTGAATCAATAAAGGATACAGCCTGAGAACTTGTTGGATAATATTGTTCATTTATGAACTTATTTCTATCGTCTATCCAGATAAATTCTAAACCAGGTATAACTCAGTTCGGGAGATAGTTGATTTCCACGATGTTTAGATACAAAGAGATGAAAAGAGAAGCACTGTAGTGGATCTACTCACTGAGGCTATTTCTCGAACGCAGTTTGCGAAACTGTTAGTACAGAAGTTGGGTATGCAGTAGCACATGAGATGTGGGTATGAGATATTGCAATAATTGGCCTTAAGTGCAAGTGGGAGATTGTCAGATATAGGTGCTTTCAAGACAATTATTTTAATTGAAGGAAGACCTATACGGAGAACAATCTTACTCGAGATGATAGTATGAACAATCTTACTCGAGATGATAGTATGCTATCTGGTTTGTCCTTATCTATCATGTGTATACGTTATTGCGTATCGATAATACATGAAATAAAGCCCTTATGATTTTTCTTGATTACCAGGACTATGATAAGGGATCATACTGGTAGGGTCTGATAGTCCGTAAGCACATCCTTAAAGTCCCTAGTTATAGGAGTATCGACACTGGGTATCGGTATTCTAGTTTAGACTAATGTATACGTTTCATGACCCCGTACGGGGCGGTGACCGATCCCATAGCCAATAGTGTTTGACATCGATGATTGTATACATGTGCTCATTAGAGAATGAGTTACACTGGATGGACTCAGCCGAGAACTCCTGAGTGCTATTATACCTATTGTCAGATAGCAGTTCTTATGTGACATGATTACGACATAGTCTGTAGATCTGAAATCATCATAATGTCTTGTGTGTATTCCTATTATACTTAGATTACTACTGTACCATGGCTCTACTGAGTCATGCAAACAGGTTTTAGTTGAGTGCAGTCCTAAAGCACATGGAGGCAGTGAACGATCAAAGAGATTTCGTCTCTCCCGGTATAGGGAGTCGAGGTCATGCTATACCAGATCGACTGCAACCATAAGTCCTTGTCTAAGGCATTTAAGATTTACTGATAAGGATTATCAGTAGTTTCTTGGGTGGTTATGAGTTTATGATCGACACGACTTATCGGGTTATTGGAGTCCGGCGGTTTCCACCTCCTAGACCAGATATGCGACACTCTAAGACGAAAAGAACGAACTGTACGGTGACTGTCGTTAATAGGCTCAATAGGGGTTCGTACAAGCTTGCTTATTGACCTTCTTTTCGTTCAATACCTGAGTAGCCGTTATGTGTAGCTAGTACCGCCGACGGTTTGTGAGTCTAACTCATGAGGGGATTAAACTGAAAGCGTTTCAGATCAATCGGATATGATTCATACCTACTGCCAGCGTATTGTTGAGTCTTTAGACTCCCACACAGAGGTTTCCTAGCTTAGGTGAAACGATGTAGAGTACGTATAGGGATACATGCAGGAGTTTGATTAAACATGTGTATTTGATACGCGTATTTTAATCGGGCGTTTTATGATATTAGCTGGTATATATTGATATATCCGGATTATTAAATCAAGCGTTGATTTAATAATTAAATATATAAAATATATTTTCTAGTATCATACTGTTAGTTGTATGTATTCCCTAGATGCCATTATTTTACATGAGATGTATATAATAGTGGATGCTGGGACATATATAGGGAGGACTTTCTTGCTCGACATGATAGTATGCTCTGGTTGCTCTTTATCTTAACATATACATTATTGTCTCTCTGTTACATGTTGATAAAGCCCTTAAGATGTGTACTCGACTTCCAGGATTATGATGCAGATCATACTAGTGGGGCCTGGGTAGTCCATGAGTACATCCTTCAATGTTCCTAGTCGTGGGAATATCGAGACGGGGCATCGATATTCCAGAGTAGACAAGCGTATATCTTCTCGACCCATGTGATGGGCGATGGATGATCCTATATCCATTGGTGTTTGACATCAGAGAAGGTATACGGGTGCTCAATGGAGACTGGGTACACTGAACGGACTCGCCGAGAACTCCCAGATGGTATTATACCTCACGTCAGATGGCAGCTCTCTGGTGACACTGGTACAACTTAGTCTGTTGACCTGAGATCATCATAGAGTCTTGTGTGTCTCCCACTGTGCTTTGATTTCCACCCTACCATGGCTCTACTGATTCGTGCAAACAGGTTGTTTTTGGGTACAGTCCCAAGTCACATGTAGGCAATGAGCGATAGGAGGGGATTCGTCTCTCCCGGTATTGGGGGTTGATGTTGCGCTATGTTCAATTGGCCATAATTGGAAATCCCTGGCCAGGGTTGATGTGATTTACCGGTAAGTGTTATCAGTAGTTTCATGACCGTTATGGACCTTACATCGGCATGACTTATCAAGCTACTGAGGTCTGACGTTTACCACCCCTAGGCGAGATATGCGACATATCAGGCGAACAAACCGGACTGTGCGGTAAGTGTTACCGATTGGATTCACAGGAGTGTGAGCAGGCTTGCTCGTTGATCTTCTGATCACTCAATATCCGGGTGACTGTTACGTTTAGCAGACCGCTTGCGGCTTGTGGGTGACTGATATGATCACTACCTACTGCCGGCGTATTGACGAGTCTTTAGAGTCCTATACAGAGGTTTCCTGGCTCAAGCGAAACGAAATAGGAGCACATATGAGATATGTGCGGGACCGAGAATAATACCAGTATGTGATACTGTATTTTATTCTCACGATTTGTATCATCGGTCGGTTATATACGATATAGCCGGGTTATTGAATCAAGTGTTGATTAGATATATTGATACACATGATATTAGTCGGTTATATGTGATATGACCGGATCATTAAATCAAGTGTTTATTTAACGATTTAATGTATAATTATATATTTGATATATTACTTTACATTAATTAGTATTGGTTCACTTAAGATTGTTTTTCTCACTTGATTTGCACATGATGTATATGTGATATATGTTTGTGTAAATGATTGTATCATTCTTCATGATACATGCAAACATGGGTGGGTGGGTGACATACACCATGCTAATTATAATTTAGGTTTTTATTTATCTTAATTATTCAAAATGGTGGCTTCTTTTGTCATGGCTCAAAGCTTCATGAAGCTTAAAGCATCTTTGACAAAGTCCACTCATTTTTTCTTAATTAAGATATTTCTTAACCCGACCATTATAATTAGCCATGGTTATATCTCTACAATGGTTAGTGGATGATACTAACTCACCCATGGTTGCATAATTGATAATTATCTTCACTTGAGTTTTCTTCTTCTTCTTCTTCATCCAAAAGAAAGAGTTGCTAGATTTTTTTTAAGTGAAGAAATAAAGTGAGAAATCAAAATCTAAAGTGAACCCATTTCCTATTTCACCATCCTTTACTACTTGCCATTTAGTGTAGGGTGTTCTCTTCACAAAGTTCTTGACCAAGTGAAGAGGGAGCTTGAGTTTGAGTCACCTCGACGTAGATCATCTTCGGCCTCGAAGTCAACGAGCTAAATTGATCATTTCTCTGGGGAAATCCATTCTAGAGTCCGGGACTACGATGATCGCAGCGAAGGGACGTCAACACGGAGCTTTAGAAGTGAAGGACCGGATCTACAAATGTTGTATTTTCATTCACTTCTCTTTGTAACGTTGGTTTACAAGTTTTGTTACCCTAGTTTTCTAGTACGATTTGTAGTTGATTGCTTAGCACCTCCTTGAATTTATGTTGTGGAATGTGTGATGCTTGCAAACCCTAGGCTAGGTGCTAAGGAATCCCAAAATGGTATCAAAGCCTAACTAGAAAGTTAGACGATGTTAAGACTATACAAAACCGAAAAACTCCGCAAAAATACGATTTTAGAAACCTTGAAAATTGTTCTCTGGAATTTTTTTAAAAAGTGGTTTAAAAATTATTTTAGCAACTGCAGAGTGACATTTATGGTATTCTAAGAACATAGGTGGAATACCGGGGGGGGGGGGGCTCGGAGAAAAACCGACGACATGGCCTTCTATTTCGGCGACGCCGATCGTACAGGCTCCTTCCCTCCTCGTATTGCACCAGTGCTCTATTTTTCATATTTTGGGGTTTCTGGTATTGTTTGGGCAATCCAGATTTTCATGTGATGATAATTGAGTTATGGACTCTTTGCGGAGTATTTCGTATTCGTATTTTTAGTATCATAATGGTAACCTAGACTATGTTTAACACTTCGAATGAATTTCAAACAGAACCCCATGACCCCCCCTGAGATTTCCAAGTGTTGGAATTTTTCTAAGTTAATTATATTCAATGTTCGTGCCAGTAACTCTATGGACCCTCTAGAAGAACATAAATCTTAACTCGATTCTATGCCCTCGGAATCGCAGCTTGAACCCTCAGGTCTGCCGTAGTTCCGCAGTGTCATAGGTGAGGCGTTGGTTTGACTCTTCTACGGCTGGATCATAGGTACTGTGGCACGTTTTGGGTACTTTAACTTCGCTCAAGTGTTGAGCTCATTGGGAGATGAGGGTGTTGCTTGATTCGCTCGAAACGTTTAATATCGTCTAGTATAATATGATACAATACTTAGAATCAATAACATTTGAATTTTATAATTCTAGCAATTTAGTCTCATTTGATCGGTTGCCACGGGATTTTGATGCGATCAAAAGTCCGTCGCAATCATTTTGTGTATTCGGATACTAGCCGGATAACATTACTAGATAGCCACGCCCCATAACCCCGACCAAGTGACTGTAGGAGAACTCCGTTGCCAAAAAGCATCCGTCCGGGTGCTCGCGACCGTGGTGTTCCGCCTAAGTGCATTTCGTCGTCGGTATCGGGGGTGCGGCCGTCTACTAAAGTTTCCGACGAGCATTCGATCGGGATGTCGAGAATCTTGTTGAATTGCCCGACTGATTATTGGAAAGCATTTTCAATATCGAGACTAAAATACGGGGTTTATAATTGTTAGGCATGCGATGTCTAAGGAATTCATAATGTTAGGCATGCGATGTCTAAGGTGGTTGCGGATTCCAACTGCTGTAGTTTTTCACTTTCTTTTCTGCGACCGTAAGTGTAATATGTGGAGTATCGCCGGTTTCGTTGCTATATGTCAACGACAATTAGGATACGCATATTTACTTACGTTGATGACATGTGATGTTATGTGTTGCTGGATATGTTATATTGGATCGTCGTGTTTGAATAGCCGGGTTTTTTTTTATGTGAGACGAGTGTTTTTCATTTTCATTCATGTAAAAACTTGTTTGTACTATTCTTTTATTTAGGGCGCTTCCAGGTTGAGGAAGATGTCACCGTTGATGTATATTATTTACTTTTCCGCATTAGGATAGACCCAAGGAGGGGAGCACAAGTAACCGGGTTCTAGAGTCCAGTAGGAGACCATCTCGAGGAGTCGAGTCCGGGTCTCCTAACTCTAGAATTGGTAGGGTTGCTTGCCGCTCTCGTAGGGGTCTAAGGATCTGGGTTTGGCTATTCATTACGACCATGGAATCCGTGTTTTATATAGGCTCAAAATAAAACACGGACATCCTAGTATATCCAATATTTCATATGTTGTTTTCTGCTGCGTTATCTGTGATGTGATCATTTGATATGTGGAGATAGATACTGTATATAGTATATATGATATATTATATAGACGTTGCTTATGTTTTTCACCCGCGCTAGCTCTGCCCCGCTATGCCGTTAGTTACCTAACCTAACGGTGCATAACGGGACATCGAGGCGAATGAGGATGGCATAAACGTATGCTGTATTTATCTGTGATGTTTAGGTGACTTAAATGATGGGACATTCATTAACGAGATTAATGAAAGAAAATAAACCTAAAAGATGTTGTGGAATCGAATTTCAAAAATTTGGTAGCTCTAGTTGTTGGTTCGCATAGCGGTATTCCTTGTAGAATATCCAGCACCTCATTCGACGAAGAAAAAGCCGAGATCCCTTCACCGGGAGTGACCTATTTAGCAATAACTAGAAGATGCTACAACCCTCGGTTTTGTCTTTTGACCGCTTTTCTATTTCATGCTTTGCACAGTGGTATTGTGAATATCCTGCACCTCATTCGACGAGGAAAGAGCCAAGATCCCTTCAGCGGGAGTGGCCTCTTTAGCGAAACTAGCAAAAGCCTCAAAAACACTCCATTTTAAACCATTTGATTCTGCAACGAGATCAAGTTCAAAGCGTTAAAGGTTTTCTTAAAAACCATCAACAACCCTCCGTCATTTTAAGAAGTAGAGTACTTAGTATTCGTGCTGCGTTTGTTGACTATAGCCGAGGCGCAGTGTACGGTAGCTAAGTAATGTCTTCTTACACAGCATATGATACGATTAGTTAGGACAGTCATGTGACTTTGTTGACCTTAGCCAAGGGTTATATGGGTGGGTATAATTAATCACGAAATGACGGGTAGAACTTGACTAGTGCTTATGATTTGTTGACCATAACCAAGGTCATAGGTGCTAGGGGTAAAAATCTTTATCGGGAGTTTCAAGTATTGAAATTTGCAATGAGATTGCATACCTTCTATATGATAGTTGGATCCTGATACCCACTGCGAGTAATTGTTACTCCTGGGAGAGTTTTGCACTTTACAATTAGCCAATCAAGTAGGTGTCTAGAAAGGTGTCAACGGGGTTACGTCCCTGGGAAAATGAGGTTTATTTTAATTAGGTTCGTGTGAAAGCACGGGGAACCTCCCTCAAAGTACCGGCACTGGCCTGGCTGAAAGATTGGCGAACTTGTAAGTCTTTTCTTTTAAGGTTTGAAGGAAGATTTGATAAAAACAGTGGGGGCCATCCTGATTAGATAAAATATATAACCAATCTAATCTTGCAAGAGCGCACGCAGAGTGTTTTCTTCTCTCTCTCTCCAGGTAGAGACTATGTCACGCCTTAAATCAAGATAATAATATGGATGTATTGACCGAACCCACTTGTTGTACCGAGCTAGGGAATGTTGGTCCCGCTCCAACTCATAATTGTTATAAGAACGAGCTGGAAATAGGGGAATACCAGGATTCCCATGCCGTCCAAACGAAAAAAGTGCATGATGATGCATCTTCTTCGGGTGTGTTCATTACCAAGAACTGTTTCTCAGTATCCTCTACGTCCTGGATATTTGATACCGGATCAGGATTCCACATATGTAATCTGTTACATAGGCTACAGATAGGTAGAGAACTAAGAACGGGTGATAAATTTCAAGAGTTGGAAACAATGCAATTGTTGCAAGCCAAGGTGTTGGCAGTTATCACCCTGTATTACCAAATGCATTGATTCTGAACGAATGTTATTAGATACCGAACCTGATATACAACATCATATCAGTCTCTTTATTTATTAAAGAAGGATATAATTTTGTATTGTTGGATAATGTTTTGAACATTTTCTATATCAAGAGTTGATCGGTTCAGGAATGTTATCTAAAAGCATATACATTCTAAATCAAACCACAGTTCTTAACGTACAGAACACACACAAGAGGAAGAGTTCAGAAATGAACGAATTCTTCTTGAGGCATTGTAGACTAGGTCATATCAATACGACCCGACTAGCTAAGTTACATTAAGATGCATATTTAAATCAGTTTGAATTTACATCTTGTGAAACTTGCCAGTCATGTCACAAAGATAAAATGACCATAGCTCCGTTTACTTGAAACAGAGAAAGGGTTGATAAACTCTTGGAACTGATACATGATGATGTATGTGGTCCCTTGTCTACAAATGCCAGGACTGGTTCTTTATACTTCTTTACATTCACTGATGATCTCTCAAGATTTGGACACATGTTCCTGTTGAAACACATGGCTGAAGCTTTTGAGAAATTCAAAGAATATAAGATAGAAGTAGAGAACCAATACAGCTATAAGTATTATGTCCTTTGATGTGATCAGGGAGGAGAATACTTAGGCATGGAGATCCTGGACTATTTTAAAGGAGAATGAGATTCTCTCTCAGCATTACTCCTCCGTATACACCACAACACAATGGTGTATCGGGGTGGGGCAATCGCACCCTATATGATATGGTGCGCTTTATGATGAGTACTACTGAGTTTCCTATTTCCTTTTGGGAGTTATGCACTTGAGAAGTTGCATACCTATTGAATTGGGTTCAAATGAAATCAATGCCTACCACTCCATATGAGATATGGTATGGGAAGAACCCATGTCTTAAGCAAGTTAAGATTTGGGGTTGTCCGGCCTATATCAAAAGCAGAAACCGGACAAGCTCAAGGTAAGGTCAGTTCTGTAGAACTGGAAGGAGTTCCAACTATACAAATTACAGCTAATGATTTGGTAGAGCCAAAAGATTCAATAGTTCCCAAAGAACCTCAGCCTCTCCGCCGATCTGGTAAGGTTCCTCATCCACAGGAGAGATACTTCGTTTTCTCGATGACAGTGGGAGTGAGGATTGCATCATGGGATGATGACCCAACTAGTTTCAAGCAGGCCATCAAGAGTGGGGACTCTGTAAGAATGGCTAGATACTTAGCGATCTGAGATGGAATCCATGTACACCAACAAAGTATGAATTTTGCTTGCTATATCTGAAGGGTTAAATCCCCATCAGGAGCAAGTATATCTTGAAGAGATTACTTGGTGTTGATGAAAAAGTTGAGACTTTCAAAGCTAGACTTGTTGCAAAAGGCTCTCGTCATTGACCAGGTATGGATAATGATGAAATCTTTTCCAATAGCTGTGCTTAAGTCCATCCGGATCCTACTTGCCATTGCTGCATACCATGACTACGATATCTGGTGGTTGGGTGTCATGACTGCTTTTCTAAATATAGATTTAGAAGATAGCGTCTATAAGAACACAACCAGAGGGCTTCATAAACAGTGGGAGCAGCAGAAACATGTGCAAGTTGCTTTACAGGTTAAAGCAGGTATCGTGGAGTTAGAAAAACTATTTTGATGTGGTAGTCAAAGTGTTTGAATTCATCAAAATGGTAGATGAACCTTGTATATACAAAAAAGGTAGTAGAGAGTATGGTGTCATTCTTCGTACTGTACATGGATGACATACTCTTGATAGGAAAGGAGTTTCCTATGCTATGCACAGTCAATCTCCTCTTGTCAAAATGATTCTCCATATAAGATCTAGGTGATACCTCCTAAATCCTAGTTTTTGGATCTATGAGATAGATCTAAATGGATGTTAGGATTCTCACTAGGTGTAGTGGGATGGTATAAATCGATCCCGGGGAGAATCACTGGATAGCTTTCAGGATGGTAAGGACGACTGAATGTCAGTCACAAGCATTGTCTTTACCCTCAATGGAGGGACGGTATGTTAGAAGAGTTCCAAGCTAAATACCGTGGCAAATTAGACGATAAAGGCTAGATACATCTCTACCAAAGATGCTACCAAAGAGGTAGTCTAGGTGTATATTTGTTCATGAGATGAACTAGGTTCCTACCATTGTGTGACAATGGAGGTGAGGCTTTGGCCCAGGAATCCCGGTCCCATCAGTGACCCAGACATATTCTAAAGGCAGTATCACCTGATCATGGAGATGACTGATCTTTAGGGAGATCGAGGTTAGGAGAGTAGACTCAGAGGACAACACGGCGGATCCACTCACAAAGGCCTTTTCCCAGAGAGAGACTTTTATGGGATGGTTGAGTATGAGATACTACAACCACTGCTATATGATGGCCCTAGTGCGAGTGGGAGATTGTTAGTTGTATGTATGCCCTAGAGGCCATTATTGTACATGAAATGTATATAATAGTGGATGCTGGGACATATATATGGAGGACTTTCTTGCTCGACATGATAGTACGCTATCTGGTTGCTCTTTATCTTAACATGTACAATTATTGTCTCTCTGTTACATGTTGATAAAGCCCTTAGGATGTGTACTCGACTTCCAGGATTATGATGCAGATCATATTAGTGGGGCCTGGGTAGTCCATGAGTACATCCTTCAATGTTCCTAGTTGTGGGAATATCGAGACGGGGCATCGATATTCCAGAGTAGACTAGCGTATATCTTCTCGACCCATGTGATGGGCGATGGATGATCCTATATCCATTGGTGTTTGACATCAGAGATGGTATACAGGTGCTCAGTGGAGACTGGGTACACTGAACGGGCTCGCCGAGAACTCCCAGATGGTATTATACCTCACGTCAGATGGCAGTTCTCTGGTGACACTGGTACATCTTAGTCTGTTGACCCGAGATCGTCATAGAGTCTTGTGTGTCTCCACTGTGCTTTGATTTCCACCCTACCATGGCTCTACTGACTCGTGTAAACAGGTGGTTTTTGGGTACAGTCCCAAGTCACATAGAGCCAATGAGCGATAGGAGGGGATTAGTCTCTTCCGGTATTGGGGGTTGATGTTGCGCTATGTTCGATTGGCCATAACTGGAAATCCCTGGCCAGGGTTGATGTGATTTACTGGTAAGTGTTATCAGTAGTTTCACGACCGTTATGGACCTTACATCGGCATGACTTATCAAGCTACTGGGGTCTGACGTTTACCACCCCTAGGCGAGATATGCGACATATCAGACGAACAGACCGGACTGTGCGGTAAGTGTTACTGATTGGATTCGCAGGAGTGTGAGCAGGCTTGCTTGTTGATCTTCTGATCGCTCAATACCCGGGTGGCCGTTATGTTTAGCAGACCGCTTGCGGCTTGTGGGTGATTGATATGATCATCATCTACTGTCGGCGTATTGACGAGTCTTTAGAGTCCTACACAGAGGTTTCCTGGCTCAAGAGAAACGAAATAGGAGCACATATGAGATATGTGCGGGACCGAGAATAATACGAGTATGTAATACCGTATTCTATTCTCGCGATTTGTATCATCGGTCGGTTATATGCGATATAGCCGGGTTATCGAATCAAGTGTTGATTCGATATATTGATATACATGATATTAGTCGGTTATATGTGATATGACCGGATCATTAAATCAAGTGTTTATTTAATGATTTAATGTATAATTATACATTTGATATATTACTTTACATTAACTAGTATTGGTTCACTTATGATTTCTTTTCTCACTTGATTTGCACATGATGTATATGTGATATATGTTTGTGTAAATGATTGTATCATGCTTGATGATACATGCAAACATGGGTGGGTGCATGACATACACCATGCTAATTATAATTTATGTTTTTATTTATCTTAATTATTCAAAATGGTGGCTTCTTTTGTCATGGCTCAAAGCTTCATGAAGCTTAAAGATTCTTTGACAAAGTCCACTCATTTTGTCTTAATTAAGATATTTCCTAACCAAAACATTATAATTAGCCATGGTTATGTCTCTACAATGGTTAGTGGATGATACTAACTCACCCATGGTTGCATAATTGATAATTATCTTCACTTGAGTTTTCTTCTTTTTCTTCTTCTTCTTCTTCTTCATCCAAAAGAAAAGGGTGGTTAGATTTTTTTTTAAGTGAAGAAATAAAGTGAGAAATTAAAATCTAAAGTGTACCCATTTCCTATTTCATCATCCTTTACTACTTGCCATTTAGTTTAGGGTGTTCTCTTCACAAAGTTCTTGACCAAGTGAAGAGGGAGCTTGAGTTTGAGTCACCTCGACGTAGATCATCTTCGGCCTTGAAGTCAACGAGCTAGCTTGATCATTTCTCCGGGGAAATCCATTCCAGAGTTTGGGACTACGATGATCGCAGTGAAGGGACGTCAACACGGAGCTTTAGAATTGAAGGACCAGATCTACAAAGGTTGTATTTTCATTCACTTCTCTTTCTAATGTTGGTTTGCAAGTTTTGTTACCCTAGTTTTCTAGTACGATTTGTAGTTGATTGCTTAGCACCCCCTTGAATTTATGTTGTGGCATGTGTGATTCTTGCAAACCCTAGGCTTGGTGCTAAGGAATCCCAACACATACTTGATTTTTTATCTTTCTTTATGTATTTGTATCATATACAAATATTTATTAATATGTATTTGATACATATTATTTGTGTGTATAAGATGCACATGAATGATTAAATGAGAACACATCATTTTCTTTATTTGCTTAATAAAGAAATGAGTCATTTTATAAAGAAGAGAATAGAGTATTTTGGAATGTTCTTGATCTTTTCTTTTAGATAAGAATGACCAAGTCTTTTTTGTTCTCATGATCATTCTTATCACCATCTTCTCTCTCTTGAGTTTTTTCTTTTGAGAGTGGGAAAAATAAATGAGAGGAAAAATTAGTAAGATTATCATCTACATCATCTTCTTACACTAATCTAGCAAGTTAGTGGTAACTAGTTACTTCACATACATCTCATTTGTGAAGTGGAGCTTGAGTTGGTCATTCCTCAAAGTGAATCATCTTTTGCATTAGAGATCATCATGCTAGCTTGTTCCCACCTCATCTGTGGACCCTATAAGGAATCTAATACAAATGTAGAGCAATTGAAGATGCTAAAATATTGTAGTTTCTATAGACTCGACGAATTAGTTCACTTATTTTGTTGCATGTTGTAGTTGTTTCACTTGATCTTTTGTTTGCTTGTAGTTGCTCTCTATAATTTAAAAATTATCGCTTCCGCCTTGCTTTAAAACCCATGGTAAAGAGCATGATAAACTAACAGTGGTTCACCTTGGGGAGCTCTAGTTCTTTTGGTCAAGAAGAAGAATGACACGCGGTGAATGTGCATCGATTACCAAGAGCTAAATCGGTTGACTACCAAGAATAAGTATCCTATTCTGCGTATTGGAAAATTATTTGATCAACTCAGTGGTGTGAGGGTATTCTCAAAATTGGATTTGCGATCGGGTTATCATCAAGTTCGGGAGAAGCCAGAGGATATTTGCAAGACGACGTTTCGAACTTGATATGGGCATTATGAGTACCTAGTTATGCCATTTGGGGTTACGAACGCACCGGCGGTATTTATGGACTTGATGAACCGAATCTTTTCACTATATCTAGATTGGTTCATGGTAGTGTTCATCGATGATATTCTGGTTTATTCGAAGAACAAGGATGAGCACGAAGAACACTTGAGAATTGCACTGCAGACCTTGAGGCGGGAGAAGTTTTATGCTAAATTAAGCAAGTGCGAATTTTGGCTTGACGAAGTGAATTTCTTGGGGCATGTCATATCTAGAGGTAGAATAGCTGTTGATCAGGAAAAGATTACGGCAGTGCGTGATTGGCCGATTCCAAAGACCGTGGTGGAGGTTCGACGTTTTCTTGTGCTTGCTGGTTATTATCGAAGGTTTGTGGAGAACTTCGCTCAGATAGCAGAACCATTAACTAAGTTAATGCAAAAGGAGGTACCATTTGTTTGGTTCGAGAAGTGTGTGCAAGCTTTTGAGGCATTGAAGCAAAGGTTGACAGCCGCTCCTATTCTAACTATGTCAGATGGTTTCGGAGGTTTAGTAATTCACAGCAATGCATCGGGGAAAGGTTTAGGCTATGTATTGATGCAGCATGGACAGGTGATAGCCTATACATCAAGACAGTTAAAAACTCATGAGAAGAACTACCCAACCCATGATTTGGAGACAGCAGCGGTCATATTTGTGTTGATGATTTGGAGACACTACTTGTTAGGCGAGAAGGTCGAAATATTCACCCGATCATAAAAGCCCAAAGTACGTATTCACGCAAAAAGAGCTTAACATGAGGCAGCGAAGGTGGTTAGAGCTGATGGCTGATTCCGATCTAGATTTGAAGTACCATCCAGGAAAAGTAAATGTAGTGCCGGATGCCTTGAGTCGGTTGCCAGCAATAAGGATGTTGATTTCACAGATGGAGATCATAGCGGATTTTCAGAGATTTGAGTTGGAACTCGTGTTGCCAGATTCGTCGAGAAAATTGATGCAACTACAGGTGCAGTCGTTATTAATAAATCGCATCAAAACTGCACAGTTGCAAGAACTTAGATTGCAGAAGTTTCGAGGGCAAGTAGAGGCAGGTCTTCGAATAGATTTGTTGATTCATGAAGATGGATCATTGAGGTACAGAAGTTTCTTGTGTGTGCCTAAAGGAGATATTCACGAGGAAGTGATAAAGGAAGACCATAGTCCAGCGTATTTGGCACATCCGGGAGGTACGGAGATGTATAGGGATATGCGACAACATTTCTGGTGGGAAGGCATGAAGAGTGAGATCGCTCATTTTGTGTCAAGATGCTTGGTGTATTAGCAAGTGAATGCTGAACATCAAAAGTTTGTTGGTTTGATGCAACCACTTCCAATTCCCTAGTGGAAATGGGATGTCACGATCCAGAAATGGCACGTGACGGGCACGAGAATTATGTGAAGTCTACAGAATCCCGCCGTAATTCAAGTAAGCCGAAGCCTAGAAATCTAAACCTTTTTGCGGAAAATAGTGGAGGTGCAGTTTTGAATCATCGGCATAATGAAATTCAAGCCATCCTTTTAAAATATAAGCCATATCATAAGAAAATGGACCGGTTTTCTATCTTTGAAAACATTTTCATTCTTGAAAATTTGGGCAGCACCTCCCTTGTGTATTTTAATCCAGAACACATAGATGCAATATATAGGCATCCCCAAGAGGAAGCTAGCTCTTTGCCAAATTGGCGGAATCACAACCACACAATAAAATACATATATATGACGCCCTACGGCGAAATCAATCACAGAAAGAATAATATGTAAATAAGACCAAGACATCACCCAGCTCAAATAGCGAACATACATCCATAACGCTCTAAGTCTCGCAAAATACATAGTCTAATTTCTGATTCATGGAGTTTAACTAGATACAATAGAGATAATAAGTATAAGGGTGGTCACAATCAAAAGGTGTATCCCACTTACCAAAGCAAAACACCCTGAAGGGAGCTGTGTGCCAGCGATGCCGCTACTGATCCAAGCGGTCGAACCTGCAAGAAAAACTGTGGCACAACGGGAGTGAGTTCCAACTCGTGAGTAGAAAATATTAGCTGGTAGAAATCGAATGAATAACGATCCCTAGGTCCTACTGTATCATGAAGGTAATACTATGGTATGTAGGGTGATCATGCATGCACATGTGTACAATAGAGTTATGCCAATATCGGTATGTAATGATAGTCATCTAAATATATATGCATGTATGAATGTGTATCAAGCAATGTGTGTCCATCAACGACACATCAACCTCATGAAACCTGAGTGTCCAACATTGACACTCAAAACATCATAAAACCTGTGTCCAGCATCGACACGTAAATCCCCATATCTCAGGCACCGCATCATCGGATCGGCCATCATATCCATCTGATCTCACAACTTCGGTCGGTATCCTCTGGATAACCGCCGAGCCCAACTATCACCGGTAGGTAGTGCAACCCTTTCCAGGCTAATCGTTTATTCCATGATCTTCTTGCCTCGGGGAACCTTATTGGGTCCACCATGTACCCGCAGACGGTTCTTCCTCACTCCTCGAATCGGGTATCACATATTTCAGAACCGAGAAAACTCATGGTGGACACGAAATATCATATCACGAGAAACCGCGTTTTTAAAACAATACATAATTTTCTTTGAAACATAACCGCGGTTCTCAAATTCAGAGATCTCATGAAAACAGTATCTCAATGCATGTAACCATAATGTACGATATATGCAAACATAAAACAGTAATGTGAGCATATCAAGTATATCATGTAAGCATGTCATGTGATAGTTACTGAACAATGAATATACTTTGCGGTTAAGAATAATACCGTGATAATAGCAGTTCTACTGTGTAAGTGGCATAGAAATTACCGATGATGAATGTGTGAGCCAGCAAATATGTTTAAATGTAACATGCGCATCATCGGTAATAGTGCAAGTGTACTAGCAGATGATATCATATAACGGTAAATACCAGGAACATAGTACATATGTCACGAGGGATAATCCAACATAAACCCGAACGATAATAAGGTATGTAACTACACATGAACCATACGGTCAGTTTAAATGATACGAATCATAGTTTTGAAAGTGGGGGCTACGGTGTTTTTGAAGAAAAGACACCATTTGAAAATCCGTAGAGTCCCTTGAGGTTTCAATTTAAAAGTGCATACAATTTGCCAGTTTTAGAAGTAAGTAGGTGAAATCTTTACGTCGGCAATCCAGTCTCATAGTATCAAATGTGGCAATATCCTCGAGCCTCATCCTCAAATCACGAGCGCGGATCAATCATCCGGTATTTCTTATCGCGTACTGTAATATATCGTATGGTGGCATAAAAAGAATAAGGATTCTATCGTCCTATACATAAACAAGGGTACGGATCTATGGTTTCGTACATCATATCATCTTTTATTCTCATCCATATATAACATCAATCTTATGTCATATCCTTATCATCCTCATATCATATCTATCTCAATCTCACATCATCGCTATATTAATCTCATTACAAATCTTTGCACATGTATTTGTGTATTCATATCACCTCACATCCTCATATCAAGCATATCAGCGCATATCATCTTATATCGATTTTTCCATTAAAATGGTTGTGGGGGTGCTGTACGCCATCCACCCGACTTTCTCCGTAGATATTGATCTACTCACCTGCTAATCTCCTTGCTCAGTCGAAGTCGATGAACATCTTGACCACCTTCGTCGTCTCGGAAGTCCACGCGAAGGTACCTACAATCAATACATATCGTAATGCTATTAAAACCAAGTCTGAAAACCGATATGGCACATGAAGTGCTCATAGGTTAGAACCTATAGCCTACGCATGCAAGAACAACCAAATAACCCTCATCGTTGACGTACAAATGTCCAACGATCGCGCCAAAAATCAAACACCAAAACCAAGTTTTTAGAAATCGGAAAACCCGAAATCAGCAACATAGAAAACCACTCCCAGATTCTACCCTAGGTCAAATTAGTACAACTTGCATATAGGGTAGGTCTAAATATCACATAACAATACCATACACCAAAAATCAAGCCTAGACATCAAGACCATGCTGCTAATTGCGGCCTGGGGGAATAAAATTGTGGCCTGCAAATGGAGGTAGGGGCTCGAGTTTCTACGAAAAATTCTTTGTGGCCTGCACGTCTCACTGTGATGGCAACTTATTTTTCAGAGCTCTCGAATGATACCCGATTCCTTATAAACATCACAAACTATTAAAAAACAATATCGGGAAAATTCTAAGTTCGTGTTTTGGGCTCCTCGTCTCTAATTTAGCTAGAATATCATCACTAATTGCTTGGGGTTCACTAACTAAACCTCAATTACATCTCTACTAGTCCATTCATCCACTAAAACATTCTAGAAATTTTCCAAGGTCACTAAACTTGCTTAATCGATCTCTAAACACGAATAGGATGTTAAGAAACTAGATAACATGAAAGAAAGTGAAGGGTTTACCTCTTGGAGCAACTGAATAAAATTCCAAGATGGTTGAAAGTGCTCAAAATCCAAACTTGAGCTTGCTATGGGGTGTAGGATGAGGTGGTGCACCTTTTTTGTGAAGGTGAGATGAGGTTTCGAGGTGGTTTTGGGGGTGGTTTCATGGTGGTAAAGGAGGTGGAGGATGATGATGAAAATGATGAAGGAATGAAGGAAGAAATGAAATAAAGTGAAGAAGACGGGAGCCATGGTCAAGGCCATCCCCCCTTCTCTCTTTCTCACTTTCTCTCTCTCTCATGCCTATGCCCTCTTGTCCCCCTCCTTGTCACCTTTGTCCCCCACTCACCCAAATATCTTTTCTTTTTCTCTTTTCCTTTTAAATAAAACCAAATACCACAAACATAAAGAAGCCATGCATGAATCAAATACAATGTGTCATGGTGCACTAGCCATGATTATAAAACAAAGATGGATTTGGCTTAATCATGATTCGTAGTGCACTAATCAAGTTTAATATAAACTTGCATATAAATAATTGCATAATTATTTATAAAATATCCAAATTCAATAAATACCTTTTTAATTAATAATTCGTATTGATATCCAAATATTTTCTAAATAATGGTATTTAATTATACCATTTTACGAAAACCCTAAATTCGTACTCGAATAGTTTTCATGAAATTTATTATTTTATTATTTAAATTCCAAAAATATTATTTTATATTTCTGAAATGTTACATGGGAGCATATTACCATAGACTTCGTGACAACTTTACCGTGAAGTCCAAAGGGAAATAATGCAGTATGGGCTATTATTGATCGTCTGACAAGGGCAACTCACTTTATACCGTTTTGTGTTGGTTAGTCGACGGGGGTTTTAGTAGAAAGGTACATGCAAGAGATTGTAAGATTGCATAGAGTACCAGTTAGTATTGTGTTAGATTGTGACGCACGATTTCTATCGCATTTCTGGAGAAGTTTGCAGGTGAGCTTGGGAACTCGATTGAAGTTCAGTACGGCATATAAATACAGACCGATAGACAATCAGAGAGGATGATCCAAACTCTTGAAGACATGTTGAGAGCGTGCATGTTGTACATCAAGGGTTCGTAGGAAGACCGTCTGAACTTGGTGGAATTTTCGTACAATAACAATTTTCAAGCGTCTATACAGATGGCTCCATTTGAAACACTATAGACCGTAAATGTTGTTCACCGGTATGTTGGGACGATAATAGAGAAAGGAGACTACTGAGACCGGAATTGATTGTGTAAACTATGGATAAGATCCATTTGATTCGAGACCACATGAAGGTAGCGCATTGGTGATCATGTATTCTTGAAGAAGACCGTTAGAATTTTCCATTGGTGATAATGTATTCTTGAAGATTTCACCGATGAGAGGAGTGATAATATTTGGTAGTCGAGATAAGCTTAGTCCTCGATTTGTGGGGCCTTTTGATATTATTGAACGTATTAGAGATGTAGTGTATCTATTGGCTTTACCACCGTCTTTGGCGAGTGTACATGACGTGTTTCCTGTATCTAAACTTCGAAAATATGTTCTAGATGAGACTCACGTCTTGGACCACTTGGAATTGATATTGAATAATAATTGTTCTTATGAACAGCGACCGATGGCTATATTGGATCGACGGGAGAAGGTTTTAAAGAATGGATTTATCCCATTAGTACTTTTTTCATGGGGAGGTCGTTCACATAGAGAGGCTACTTGGGAACGTGAAGATGAGATTAGATAGAAATTCCTGCATTTGTTTCCATGAATATAAGATTGCTTGCTATCGTTTTCCCATTGTTCTTATTCTTCCGTTTTCGTGAATTTCGAGGACGCATTTTTTTTAGTTGGGTATAATGTAACACCTTAGAACTATCGTACGGGAATTTGATGGAATAAAGTTATGAAAATTGATTTTTATGGTTATTTAAAATTATTTTACTAATGGATGGAGTTTTGCACCATGAGATGTTATTATAGAGAGCTTATTGATAAATTTGAATGGTTTGGATTTCCATGGGTTTAAATGATTTTATTGGATATAGGAATTTATTGAATGGTAAATATTTAATTGTGAAAGATTATGGTCATAATATTGGAAAGATATATGTCATATAATCATATTTTAGATTATCTGTAATTCTTAGTCCTGAAGGGTATAGGGTTAATAGAATACCCGTCCTATGTTATAATTACTCTATATAAGTATTCACAACTCTTATATTTCACACAATTCACGAAACAAAACCTTAGCCTCCTTTAAACCAAAACCCTAACCCTAGCCGGCCGATCCTCTCGCCATCATCGTCGGCGTCTTCTTTTCATGGAGACGTCATTTCCCTCGCAATCATCGTCGTCGTGATCGTCTTGTCACCATCGTCGTATTCTTCCTTGTGTTTGGGTCATCAACAAGGAACTCATCAAGTTGAGAGATCGTGTAAATCGTCGCATCGTGAGATCGTTGTTTGGAGGCAAGTATTTAGATGCTTGGTTAACATGCTAGTTGCAGCGAGATCCAATCTTGCTGTAACATTATGTAATGTTTTATTGTATAATCAATTAATGCTAAACCCTAGTTAAACGATAAATCGATATTTGAATCACGATTATCGATGAATCAAATTCAGATATTATATGCCTCGTCAAACCCTAGAATTTATCGGCCTTATACTTAACTAGTCGATGTATTACACTGAATAATTTATATGATCAATACTTATTTAATTCGTTTGGATAAATCGTTCAAAACCCTAATTTTATAATCTGATCGTTCAGGAAAAATCCAGTTCAGACGTCTACCCACAGGCATCGGACGTCTATATGATAACCTTATATAAACTAAAATTGAACTACAGAAGTCTCCCAGGACGTCCGCTACAGAGACAAGACATCTGTCTATAGTGATAAGATATCTTTATATTTATTTTTCAGAATTTGAATTGCACTAGAGACGTCTCCACCACACATTTTCTGCAGGGACCAGGCGTTTCCTACAGACGTCTGGAATAGAACTTGGGGTAGACCAGACATCTCTCAAGACGTCTGTCTACAGTGACTAGACGTCTCCTACAGACGTCTTGTGAACAAAATTGCTGAAACTGATATTTAAAACTGATATAAAACTGATATGTTAACTTGGTTCATGAGTACACGATTAATATCGAATGGACATGCCACCTGACCTGATCATGATATTGTATATGAATTGATTGCCTATTGTTCCTTCATAAAAAGAGAGAGAAAAGGAGAGAAAATTCCCCACGACTCAAGCCTCACGTGTTAAACACGTGGGCGCTTATATGCAGAGTATATAAGCGCTGCAATCAAACAACTATAGGCTAAATAGGCATCACGTGTTAAACACGTAAGCGCCAATATGCAAAGCATATAAGTGCTGCAATCAAACAACTAAAGGTTAAATAGGCATCTCGTGTTAAACACGTGAGCGCCCATAAACACAACGAAAAGTTCTGAGAATTAGGTTCAGTTAGAGTTAAACTCTATGCATAGAATTAAATTTTAGCAAAGCATATAAGCATTAAGAGTACATGGCCAAAGGCTAAATTGACCTCACATGTTAAATACGTGAGCGCCCATATGCAAGGCATATGGGCGCCAAATGCGAGAAGCTAAATTAGCATCATGTGTTAAACATGTGAGGGTCTCTCCTTATGTAGAATTAAATTCTACTCTTGGGAAATACCTCCCTGAATTTTTTTAAAAGAGAAGGATCCTCTCTGTTAAACAGAGAACCGTTGGATCAAAGATCCAATGGTGATTAAGCATAGAATTAAATTCTATTGGGAAAAATATTTTCTGTTAAACAGAAAGTTGTTGGATCAAAAGATCCAATGAGATGAAAAATATTTCCAATATCTTTCTAAACAGAGAAAGATTGTACTATGTTAAACCAAGCACATTTGGATAAAAAATCCAATGGTGATAAAAATATCACTGTTTAATTGAATAAAATTCTATATATGGGAAAATATTCCCCCAATCTGGTTAAAACAAGAAAACATATTCTGTAAAACAAAAACACTTGGATCAAAGATCCAAGGGTGGGTAAAATTCCCCTAAACAAATTTTGAGATCAATTAAATCAATTGGAATCTCTCAATGAGAGATTTTCTCAAAACTAATTAACAATTTGTCTCCGCTATATAAAGGCCCCGAGACTTCAAGTCTCACACCAGAGAGACAGAGAAAAAAATAGAGGGAACCATCTATAAGCTTCTGCAAAAAATACGGTGAGCTCATGAAAGAACATAGAGAATTTAATTCTCAAAGAAGAAGATCTTCCTCCCTAAAAACCCTAGGTAAAGAAAACACAGAGATCAAAATATCTATTTTACCTATCTAAGGGTTTAACCTTTCTCAAAGAACATAGTTCTTCCTCTGTATCAGAGATCCACAAGACAAGTCTTCCATATGTTAAGAATTTAATTCTCATCGGGAAGATCTTGTTCTTGAGAGTCAAAGATTCAGAAAAGAACTTGGTTAAAAAGAAAGAAAAAGAAAAAGAACATATGTTCTGGGAATTTAATTCCTCGGAAATTAGGGTTTAACCCTACATAAAGAACTTAGTTCTTATAAAAATAAAAGAAGAACTTAGTTCTCCAATTAAAAAAAAGTGATGATCCAAGATCTTCAAAACAGAAATCTTGATGATCTTCAATAACTAAAATGTCATTAACAGAGATTAACATCTCTAAAAACAAGAAGAATTTGGCGTCTCATGTGAAATACACGTGAGCAAAATTAGAGCTTAGCACTATTATAGTGCTTCACGTGTTCCCCACGTGAGTGCCTCAAAAAACAAAAGAAGCGCTAAAACACCTCAAGTGCTTCCCACTTGAGCGTCCAAAAAACAAAGAAAAAACTCATTTATGTTGATTGGGCAGCCACTAAATAAAGCAGCCCAGCGCCTCAAAAATAAAGAATTCACGTGAAATACACGTGAAACACTCTTGGAAACTTAAAAAATGGCACCTCACGTGCTTCACACGTGAGCACCAGAGCTCCATACAAAGTGCTTAGCACTTCTGCCAAAAAATTGTTGGGGGGGGGGTGAACAAACAAAACCCGAAATCAATGCTCAACACTCACGTGTTTCCCACGTGAGTGTCATACAAAGTTCTTAGCACTCTATATTCAGTAAAAATGACTAAGTGCTTAGCACTGATTGGGCAGCGCCCATATCTAAGCGCCTCACATGTTTCACACGTGAGCGCCAGAGAAAATTAGTGCTTAGCACTGTATTAGCGCCTCACGTGAAAAACATGTGAGCGCCAGAAAAGATTAGTGCTCAGCACTATTCCAGTGCCCTATATGAAACACACGTGAGCACCGTATATCTTAGTGGTTAGCACTGCTGGGTAGTATAAAGACCCAATCTCAGCCCAAATTGGCTAACTTTCCTGAGGTTAAACCTCTTTGATTTTAAATCAACCGAGCCCATATGCTCGTGATTTCCAAACCGATCTTAGTCTCAAACATGACTAATGATCTCTCATTGATGATATCCAAAATGATATTCATCCTATATCTCCTAAGGAATCTTAGTCTCCAATATGACTAACGATTCTTTGGTCCACCACAACCCCTTTTTCCTTCAAATACGGGATTCGGTTTAAGGGTACATCTCTCCACACCTCTGATATATATTGTTGTAATTCCTCAATGTTTTCAGAGAGGTGGCGGGTCCCGACAACCAACAACAATTTCTCGTCCTAACTTGATGTAAAAATTTCATTAGGATAGGGAATTATACATCCCATATTGATGCACTTCCAAACTGACGTGCACACCTCAAATTGGATTGTGCCGCAAATTGGGCGCATTCCATGTCACTACCATTCACTCCGCCATGTAACAAATACACATACGCGCAAGATGAATGTTGGACCGAAACGTCCCTAAACTAATAATGGTCCGAGATGTCCTTAAACTAATATTCGCCTGACATGACAATAATGGACCGAAACGTTCTTAAACTAACATTCGTCCCCAAAATGGGAATATTGGACCGAAATGTCCTTAAACTAATATCCACCCCAAACATGGCGATAATGGACCGTGATGTTCTTAAATTAAAATAATTGGGCCCAAATGCTCATATGTTTAAGTCACTTAATCTCAAACTAGATTAACAGTCCTTAAACCAAACAAAATATTTTGAACTAATGGAAAAATATAACTTATGTTCAAAATCCCAAATCTAAAATATACGGATTTAGGCTAATCTGCGCCCTACGGGCGACAACATAAACTAGTTACCGTATACCATCTATGGGCAACCAAAATAAACAATACAAACGACACGAAGTGAACTGCTGGAGAAGGAGAAAGTGGTTATCGCAATGCGGTAACATAACTAACTGTAGGGGCTTTGTTCCTGCAGGGAAGAGCGTCCCCACAATCAAAAACCCCTCACAAATGAAGGGGAATCTAATGAAGTCTGGTATATCGGTCGCATCTGTCCAAACCTCCGATATATGGTGCCATAAATCAACTTGGTATTTTCGGAGAGGTGGATGGACAAGTCCAAATAGCATCTGCCCATAAATTAGGCAAGACGATCGATCCCAGTTCGTCTCTGTTTTTGACGGTAAACAGATTCTAGCACGCCCGGTAGGACCTTTTCCTCTTTCCACTCCACATTTCGTATATCGTATTTTGCGAACAAAATCGTGGTTCGCTATGGTTGTGTAGGGTTCCTAGGCACTCTAGTGAGGTCTCACAAGGCATCAACTATGCCAATTTCAAATTTTACGATGCCTACAAACCCTAAACTACGGATCGTTTGCTAGAAATCTAGGCGAAAAAGCTAACTAGTTAACACTTAACTAATGGGATACGGAAATACAACCTTTGTAGATCCGGTGCTCCACCTCCACGGCTCCGCAACGAGGTCCTCTCCGCTGTCCAAATCAAATCCGGGCTCTGGAGTCGGCTTCGTCGGAGATAAAGGGAGCTCGGTCGTCGATGTCCATACCGAAGATGATCTACGTCGAGGCATCGCTAAATCAAGCTCCACCTTCACCAAGCCCTAAAAACTTGTGAAGGAAACACACTCTACTGCTTGGCAAGAGGTAGAGGATGAAGAAATAGGAAGTGGGTAGACTTTAGAATTGGATTTCTCACTCAAAAACATCAATCACCATTGATGAAGAGAGCTTTCTTCTTGTGAGGAAGAAGAAGAAGAAGAAGAAAAAGTTATGATAAGTTAATTAAAAATAATAGAAAAACAAATACTTATCATATCATTAACTATAGTCAAGTGTAGAGAATGAATCATGGTTAGTGGGAATGGTTAGGGTTAAGGATGAGATAAGAATGGTTGACTTGATCAAAACTTCATGAAGCTTCAACTAAACTCCAAAACTAGCAACCATTCTTTTCTCTTCTTTTCCAAAATGAATAAATAAATGAATAAATAAAGGAAATGAAACCCTAGCCATTCTTTTAACCATGGTTTAATTCTTTGCACTTAACCAAGTAAACATGTATCATCAAACATGATACAATCAAGTGCACAAAATCATATCGCATACGTAATGCACACATCCGAGTGAGAAAATCCATTTAAAGTGAACCAATACTAGTTAATGCAAAGTAATATATCAAATATATAATTATACATTAAATCATTAAATCAACACTTGATTCAATGATCCGGTCATGTCGCACACAACCGACTAGTATACAATGTATCGGCTTATCGAATCAACGCTTGAATCGATAACTAGGTTATATCGCATACAACCATTCGATACATTCATCGCGAGAATGGAATACGGTATCACATACACGCATTATTCTCGGTCCCGCACATATCTCATATGCGCTCCTATTTCGTTTCGCTTGAGCCAGGAAACCTCTGTGTAGGACTCTAAAGACTCGTCAATACGCCGGCAGCAGGCGATGATCATATCAAACACCCACAAGCCGCAAGCGGTCTGCTAAACGTAACGGCCACCCGGGTATTGAGCGATCTGAAGATCGACGAGCAAGCCCGCTCACACTCCAGTGAATCCGACCAGTAACACTACCGTACAGTCCGGTCTGATCGTCTGATATGTCGCATATCTCGCCTAGGGGTGGTAAACGTCAGACCCCAATAGCTTGATAAGTCGTGTCGATATGAGGTCTATAACACTTCGAGAAACTACTGGTAACACTTACCAGTAAATCTCAGCAACCCTGGCCAGGGATTTCCTGTTATAGCCAATCGAACACAGCGCAACATCAACTCCCTATACCGGGAGAGACGAATCCCCTCCTATCGCTCATTGTCTCCATGTGACTCGGGACTGTACCCAAAAACCACCGTTTTGCACGCCCTCTTGGACGTGGTAAGATGGAAATCAAAGCACAGTGGGAACCACACAAGACTCTATGACGATCTCGGGTCAACAGACTACTCTGTACCAGTGTCACCAGAGAACTGCCATCTGACGTGAGGTATAATACCATCTGGGAGTTCTCGGCGAGTCCGTCCAGTGTACCCAGTCTCTACTGAGCACCCGTATATCATCCCTGATGTCAAACACCAATGGATATGGGATCATCCATCGCCCATCTGTATGGGTCGAGAAGGTACACGCTAGTCTAATCAGGTATATCGATGCCCCGTCTCGATACACCCACGACTAGGGACTTTGAAGGATGTACTTATGGACTACCATGTCCCCACTAGTATGATCCGCATCATAGTCCAGGTAGTCAAGTACAGATCCTAAGGGCTTTACCAACATGTAACAGAGAGACAATCAGCATACACGTTAAGGTAAAGGGTAACCAGATAGCATACTATCATGTCGAGCAAGAAAGTCCTCCCTATATACGTCCCAGCATCCACTACAATATACATCCTATGTACAGTAATGGCCTCTAGGGCATACATATAACTAACAATCTCCCACTTGCACTAGGGCCATCTGTAGCAGTGGTCGTAGTATCTCATACTCAACCATCCCATGAAAGTCTCTCTCTGGGAATAGGCCTTCGTGAGTGGATCCGCTGCGTTATCCTCTAAGTCTACTCTCCTGACCTCGATCTCCCTGGAGATCAACCATCTCCATGATCAAGTGATACCGCCTTAGAATATGTCTGGATCACTGATGGGACGGGCGTTCCTTGGCATAAGCCACAACTCCATTGTCACACAATGGTAGGAACGTAGTTCATCTCATGAACCAATATACACCCAAACAGCCTCTTTGGTAGCATCTTAAGTAGCGATGTATCCAGCCTTTATCGTCTAGTATGCCACGGTGTCTAGCTTGGAACTCTTCCAACATACCGTCCCTTTACTGAGGGTAAAGACAATGCCTGCGACTGACATTCAGTCGTCATTATCACCCTGGAACCCTTCCAGTGATTCTCCCCAGGATCGATTGATACCATCTCACTACAACTAGTGAGAGTCCTAACATCCAATTAGATCTATCTCATAGATCCAAAAACCAGGATTTAGTAGGTATCACTTTGATCCTATATGGAGAATCATTGTGATAAGCGGAGATTGATCGAGCGTAGCATAAGAAACTCCTTTCTTATCAAGAGTATGTCATCCACGTACTCTACGAGGATCACCACCATACTCCCTACTACCTTTTTGTTTATACAAGGTTCATCTACCATTTTGGTGATGTCAACTTCTTTGACTTACACATCAAAACAGACGTTCCAACTCCGCGATGCCTGCTTTATCAGATAAAACATCTTGCACACGTTTCCGCTGCTCCCACTGTTTACGAAGCCCTCTGGCTGTGTACTTACAGACGTTCTCTTCTAAAACATCATTTAGAAAAGATGTCATGGCACCCAACCGCCAGATATCGTAGTCATGGTATGTAGCCGTGACAAGTAGGATCTGGATGGACTTAAGCATAGCTACTTGAAAAGGTTTCATCATTATCCGCACCTGGTCAATGATGCAAACTTTTAACAAGTCTAGCTTTGAAAGTCTCAACTCTTCCATGTACACCAAGTAATCTTCTTAAGATATACTTGCTCCTGATGGGGATTTAACCCTTCAGATATAGCAACCAAAGTCCATACTTTGTTGGTGTATAAGGATTCCATCTCAGATCGCTAAGCATCCAGCCATTCTTACAGAGTCCCACTCCTGATGGCCAGCTCGAAACTAGTTGGGTCATCATCTCATGATGTAATCCTCGCTCCCACTGTCATAGAGAAACCGAAGTATCTCTCAGGTGGGTGAGGAACCCTACTAGATCGGCGGAGAGGCTGAGGTTCGTTGGTAACTATTGAATCCTTTGGTTCTATCAAATCAGCTGTTGTTTGTATAGCTGGAACCTTTCCAGTTCTACATAACAGACCTTGCCTCGAGCTTGTCCGGATTTTGCTTTTAGACAAAGCCGGACAACCCCAAATCTTAACTAGCTTAAGACATGGGCTCTTCCCTTTCCATATCACATATGAAATGGTAGGCAACTGATTTGATTGGAACCCTATTCAATAGGTATGCAGCTTCTTAAGTGCACAACTCCCTTAAGGAAAAAGGTAACTCAGTAGTACTCATCATAGAGCACACCTTATCATATAGGGTGTGATTGCTCCGCCCCGATACACCAACGTGCTATGGTGTATTCGGAGGAGTAATGCTGAGAGAGAATCTCATTCTCCTTTAGAATAATCCAGGATTTTCGTGCTCAAGTATTCTCCTCCTTGATCACATCAAAGGACATAATACTTATACTCGTGTTGGTTCTCTACTTCTAACTTATATTCTGTGAATATCTCAAAAGGTTCGGACTTGTGTTTCAACAGGAACATAGGTCTGAATCTCGAAAGATCATCAGAGAATGTAATGAAGTACAAAGAACCGGTCTTGGCATGTGTAGACAGGGGACCTTACATACATCAACATGTATCATCCCAAGAGTTCACTAACTCTTTCTCTGTTTTCATTAAACGGAGCTATGGTCATCTTATCTTTGTGACATGACTGGCGAGTTTCACAAGATGCAAATTCAAACTAATTTAAATATGCATCTTTCTGTAACTCCAGCTAGTCGGGTCGCATTGATATGACCTAGTCTACAATACCTCAAGAAGAATTCGTTCATTTCTGAACACTTCCTCTTGTGTGTGTTCCATATACTAAGAACTGTAGTTTGATTTAGAACATCAATACTTTTAGATAACGTGCCTGAACCGATCAACTTTTGATATAGGAAATGTTCAAAACATTATCCAACAATACAAAATTATATCATTTCTTTAATGATAAAGAGACTGACATGATTTTGTATATCAGGTTCGGTATCTAATAACATTCGTTCAGAATCAATGTATTAGTAATACAGGGTGACAGTGACCGACAGACTTGGCTGCAACTCTTGCCCCGTTTTCTGCCTCATGAAACTTATCACCCGTTCTTAGTTTTTCTACCCTTTTGTAGCCCTATGTAACAGATTACATATCTGGGATCCTGATCCGGTATCATATACCATTTTGATGCGGAGGATACTGAGAAACAGTTCTATATAATGAACACACCCGAAGATGATGCATCAGCATGCACTCTCTTCGTTTGGGCGGCACGGGAAATCTGGTATTCCCCAATTTCCTACTCGGTCTTATAACAATTATAAGTTGGAGCGGGACCAACGTTCCCCAGCTCAGTATAACAAGTGGGTTCGGTCAATAATCCGTATTATTATCTTGATTAAGGCGTGATATGGTCGCTACCAGGAGAGAGAGAGAAGAAAACACTCAGCGTGCGCTCTGGCAAGAATAGATTGGTTATTATTTTATCTAATCAGGATGGCTCCCACTGCTTTTTATCAAATCTTCCTTCAAACCCTAAAAGGAAAGACTAGCCGGGATTAATTACACACTACAAATTCGCCAATCTTTCAGCCAGGCCAGTGTCGGTACTTTGAGGGAGGTCCCCCGTGCTTTCGCACGAACCTAATTAATGTAAACCTCGTTTTCCCAGAGGCGTAACCCCGTTGACACCTTTCTAGACACCTACTTGATCGGCTAATTGTAATGTATAAAACTCTCCCAGGAGTAACACTTACTCGCAGCGGGTATCGGGATCCAACTATCTCATAGAAGGTATGCAATCTCATTGCAAATTTCAACACTTGAAATTCCCGATAATATTTTGCCCCTAACGTGCTATGACCTTGACGAAAGCCAACAAACCATAGCCCGCTAGTCAAGTTCAACCCGTACATTTCTTGATCGAATTAAACCCACCCGCACGACCCTTGACGAAAGCCAACAAAGCCGCACGACTACCCTAATCCAATCGCATCGTATGCTAGCAGATAAGCAGCATATAGCTACCGCACACTGCACCTTGACGAAAGCCAACAAATGCAGCACGAATACTATATACAACTTATCTGAAATGACGGAGGGCTACGACAGGTTTTTCTGAAAACCTATTGCGTAATGAACTTGATATCGTTGTAGAATCAAATGATTTTGAAAATGGAGTGTTTTTGAAGCTTTTCTAGTTTTGCTAAAGGAGTCATTCCCGGTGAAGGGATCGTCGGTCCTTTCCTCGTCGAATGAGGTGCGGGATATATCATATATATCACTGTGCAAAGCAAAAACACTTAAAAGCAGGCAAAAGATAAACCGAGTGTGTAGCATCTGCCAGTTATTGCTAAAGGAGTCATTCCCGGTGAAGGGATCTCGGTCCTTTCCTTATCGAATAAGGTGCAGGATATATCATATATACCGCTGTGCAAAGCAAGAACTGTAGCTACCTGTTTTATTTTGAAATTCGATTCTACAACATCTTAGGTTTCTTTTATTTCATTAATCACATTAATGAAGTCCCATCATTTAAATACCTAAACATCACAGATAAATACGACGTACACTTATGCCATCCGCATTCGCCTCGATGTCCCCTCGTGCACCGTTAGGTTAGGTAACTAACGGCAGAGCGGGGCAGGGCTAGCGCGGGTGTAAAACATAAGTAACGTCTATATAATATATCATACATACTATATACTGTATCTATCATAGAACATCACATGATCATATCACAGATATCGCAGCAGAAGAATCATATGAAATATTGGATATACTAGGACGTCCGTGTTTTCAATACGAGCCAGTATAAAACACGGATTCCACGGTCGTGATGAATAGCCAAACCCACACCCCTAGACCCCTACGAGAGCGGCAAGCAACCCTACCAATTCTGGAGTTAGGAGACCCGGACTCGACTCCTCGAGTTGGTCTCCCACTGGACTCCAGAACCCGGTTACTTGTGCCCTCCTCCTTGAGTCTATCCTAGTGCAGAAAAGTAAATAATATACAAAGGTGACTACTTCCGCAACCTGGAAGCGCCCTAAATAAAAGAATATTACATACAAGTTTTTACATGAATGAAAATGAAAAACACTCATCTCACATAAAAACCCCCGGCTATTCAAACACGACGATCCAATATAACATATCCAGCAACACATAACATCACATGTCATCAACGTAAGTAAATATGTCCATCCCAATTGTCGTTGACATATAGCAACGAAACCGGCGATATCACATATTACACTTACGGTCACAGAAAAGAAAGTGTAAAACTACAACAGTTGGAATCCGCAACCATCTCAGACATCACATGCCTGACCGAATGAATTCCTTAGACATCGCATGCCTAACAATTATAAACCCCGCATTTTAGTCTCAAAATCGAAAACTCTTTTCAATATCAAGTCAGGCAATTCAACAAGATTCCCGACATCCTGATCGAATGCTCGTCGCAAACTTCAGTAGGCGGCCGCACCCCCGATACCGTCGACGAAGTGCACCAAGGCGGAACACCGCCACCGCGAGAACCCGGACGGATGCTTTCGGCGACGGGGTTCTCCTACAGTCACTTGGTCGGGGCAATGGCGTGAGGCTGTCTATTAAGTTTACCCGGCGAGTATCCGCGTACGCTACGTGATTGCGACGGACTTTTGATCACATCAAAATTCCGTGGCAACCGATCAAGTGAGACTAAAGTGCTACGTTTATAATATTCATTCAGTTATCTCATAACTTATTGTGAATTCCAATTATTGTATCCCATTCCAGATAATTAGAAAATGTTAAACTTTCCGATTGAACATTCGAACACCCAAGTTTTCCCGATACAGATCAACACATGAAACAAGTCTAACAACATTCCGTTCGTGCCTCAGTACCAACGGTCCAGCCGTAGAAGGGTCAAGCCAACGCCTCACATGTGGCACGCCGTACTGCCCCAAACCCGAAGGTTCAAAGGGTAGTTCAAGACGGTCACATAATCGAGTTAAGGTTTGTTGTCTTCTAGAGGGACCATCGCGTTACTTGCACTACTTAGAACGTCGTTAAACCACGAAAAAATCCAACACTTGGAAATTTCCCGACAGGGGAAAAATTGGGTATTTATATCCGGTCGAACTTTTTAACATATTCTAAAATTTATCCGGAAAGCCACACAGACAAAATTTGATAATCCGATCGAAATACCGAATCCCCAAAACAACTGCAGAAAATTTAACTGTTGAATAAAATTTAAAAATACCCAGAGAACTCAGCACTGAAAACAATGAATTACTGTGCAACTTTTAAAGGCTGACGACATCAATAAGCCGCGGAACCGCCGCCTAGGGTAGGATTCTGCCGCGTTTCCGCGCCATAGTGCACTGTTCATGACCCCAATTTTGCGCCGTAATTCTTATATTTTCCTGCTAGGTTTTCTGCATATTTTTAATTTGGAAAAATCCACGTTTTTGAAAAAAGGACAGAGAGCATGTTTGTGATCGGGTTTCGGGTTCGTTCGGACTTCAAATCGCGTCTAGACTTCGCCTAAGGCTCTAGCTAGGCTCTGATACCACTGTAGGGTTCCTAGGCACTCTAGTGAGGTCTCACAAGGCATCAACCATGCCAATTTCAAATTTTACGGTGCCTACAAACCCTAAACTACGGATCGTTTGCTAGAAATCTAGGCGAAAAAGCTAACTAGTTAACACTTAACTAATGGGATACGGAAATACAACCTTTGTAGATCCGGTGCTCCACCTCCACGGCTCCGCAACGAGGTCCTCTCCGCTGTCCAAATCAAATCCGGGCTCTGGAGTCGGCTTCGTCGGAGATAAAGGGAGCTAGGTCGTCGATGTCCATGCCGAAGATGATCTACGTCGAGGCATCGCTAAATCAAGCTCCACCTTCACCAAGCCCTAAAAACTTGTGAAGGAAACACACTCTACTACTTGGCAAGAGGTAGAGGATGAAGAAATAGGAAGTGGGTAGACTTTAGAATTGGATTTCTCACTCAAAAACATCAATCACCATTGATGAAGAGAGCTTTCTTCTTGTGAGGAAGAAGAAGAAGAAGAAGAAAAAGTTATGATAAGTTAATTAAAAATAATAGAAAAACAAATACTTATCATATCATTAACTATAGTCAAGTGTAGAGAATGAATCATGGTTAGTGGGAATGGTTAGGGTTAAGGATGAGATAAGAATGGTTGACTTGATCAAAGCTTCATGAAGCTTCAACTAAACTCCAAAACTAGCAACCATTCTTTTCTCTTCTTTTCCAAAATGAATAAATAAATGAATAAATAAAGGAAATGAAACCCTAGCCATTCTTTTAACCATGGTTTAGTTCTTTGCACTTAACCAAGTAAACATGTATCATCAAACATGATACAATCAAGTGCACAAAATCATATCGCATACGTAATGCGCACATCCGAGTGAGAAAATCCATTTAAAGTGAACCAATACTAGTTAATGCAAAGTAATATATCAAATATAAAATTATACATTAAATCATTAAATCAACACTTGATTCAATGATCCGGTCATGTCACACACAACCGACTAGTATACAATGTATCGGCTTATCGAATCAACGCTTGAATCGATAACTAGGTTATATCGCATACAACCATTCGATACATTCATCACGAGAATGGAATACGGTATCACATACACGCATTATTCTCGGTCCCGCACATATCTCATATGCTCTCCTATTTCGTTTCGCTTGAGCCAGGAAACCTCTGTGTAGGACTCTAAAGACTCGTCAATACGCCGGCAGCAGGCGATGATCATATCAAACACCCACAAGCCGCAAGCGGTCTGCTAAACGTAACGGCCACCCGGGTATTGAGCGATCTGAAGATCGACGAGCAATCCCGCTCACACTCCAGTGAATCCGACCAGTAACACTACCGTACAGTCCGGTCTGATCGTCTGATATGTCGCATATCTCGCCTAGGGGTGGTAAACGTCAGACCCCAATAGCTTGATAAGTCGTGTCGATATGAGGTCTATAACACTTCGAGAAACTACTGGTAACACTTACCAGTAAATCTCAGCAACCCTGGCCAGGGATTTCCTGTTATAGCCAATCGAACACAGCGCAACATCAACTCCCTATACCGGGAGAGACGAATCCCCTCCTATCGCTTATTGTCTCCATGTGACTCGGGACTGTACCCAAAAACCACCGTTTTGCACGCCCTCTTGGACGTGGTAAGATGGAAATCAAAGCACAGTGGGAACCACACAAGACTCTATGACGATCTCGGGTCAACAGACTACTCTGTACCAGTGTCACCAGAGAACTGCCATCTGACGTGAGGTATAATACCATCTGGGAGTTCTCGGCGAGTCCGTCCAGTGTACCCAGTCTCTACTGAGCACCCGTATATCATCCCTGATGTCAAACACCAATGGATATGGGATCATCCATCGCCCATCTGTATGGGTCGAGAAGGTACACGCTAGTCTAATCTGGTATATCGATGCCCCGTCTCGATACACCCACGACTAGGGACTTTGAAGGATGTACTTATGGACTACCATGTCCCCACTAGTATGATCCGCATCATAGTCCAGGTAGTCAAGTACAGATCCTAAGGGATTTACCAACATGTAACAGAGAGACAATCAGCATACACGTTAAGGTAAAGGGTAACCAGATAGCATACTATCATGTCGAGCAAGAAAGTCCTCCCTATATACGTCCCAGCATCCACTACAATATACATCCTATGTACAGTAATGGCCTCTAGGGCATACATATAACTAACAGGTTGCCCTTCGATTCGAGGTACTAAAACTTGGTGTCTTGCTCATATGCAGAAAATCGATGGCTTTTCATTGCACTGCATGCAGCAGCAACTCTCGCTCTACCCCAACAAGAGGAGTGGCCTACGGGCCCAACGTGGCCTCTATCTTTTCAATGCCGGTGGGGCAAGTCAAACAAGCCACTACTGAATTGTTCTTTGGGACCATGCTCCCACCGGTGTGTTTTGGTGCCTCAGCGCCGCAAGAGGAAGCTCCTAAAAGGTCGGTCTTCGATCGGCTGGAAACCGCAACGACCCCTCTCAACCGGCTATCTAAAGCTGGCATCTCAGTCTTCAACAGGCTAGGCAAGAATCCAAACGGGCCCGCAAAGAGGTTCATATTACTTGAAAGGGCTGCCCCAAAACGGATAGCCGTCCCAACTCCTGATACGGGCGAAGCCGTCAAAAGCGCTTCCCCTATCAGAAAGTCGGTCTTTGAAAGATTAGCCGACCCTCCACAAAATATACCAAGGACGCCGGCCTTCAATATGCTGACCCCGATTGAAGCCCCTCAGCAAAGCCGGGGGCGTGATGAAGTCGCATCCAAAACTGAGGCGGTCCCTTTTGCATGGCACGCTCAACGTCGTCACTGGCGCTGGATGAGAAAATCTGGGGGCAACTCCCCCTCTGTACTTACCCCACCAGCTCCAATGGTGGAAGTCGATGCTGCTGTTCCAACTGGGAACAGTTTCGAACCGCTTAGGATAGTACGAAAGAACTCACCGACGGCGGTGCTGAAGAAATCACCTCTACCAGTAGAGGTCACTATTCAGGCAGAACCGAAGCACCCCCATCAGTGGCTCTCCACGTAAATTCATATGGCCTGGTGAAAAGTCTAGGACTCTAATTGACCAAAATCACTCCCGTCGACCGAAGAAATTAAAGGATCGGCAAGAAAAAGACCACTCCTCCGTCATACAGCAAGAGAATTCTTCTACACAGGTGCCTGTTACAACGGCTCCTTCAACTTCAACCTCCCATAAAAGGACGAGGCTGGAGAAAATCCCACCACCTGCGGCAAATTCCAAAGGCGATAGACCCAAACGCCCTAAGTCTAGGGGCATGATCGTACATACGGTCTGCATGGCTTCAGGAAAAGAGGAAAGCCATTCCTCCGTAGGTCATTGACCGCTAATTCGGTCGCTGACTAAGGCTCAAGAGCAACAACAAAAGCTCCAGAAAATACTGACCAAAATGACAGCATTTACCGGGCAGAATGAAAGTCCGGATCCAGCAGCCGAACGGCGCCAAGTGCAGGAGACCGATAAAGAGTTCCTGCGAAGGGTGCTTGAAAGAAAAGATACAAAAGCCACTGAACAAGATGCTAACATGAAGCAAATGGCACTCTTGTTCTAGGACATGGTTGGAATGATGATCTAACCAGAACTCCCAGCCGAAGATCCGCTGATAATCATCGAGGATGACAGAGGGGAAACATCAAACCCTCTTCTGGCCTTATCAGTGGCTAAGGAGGAAACGATCTCCAAGGCCGCCCTTGATGATTACATTGCTCAAAAAATAAGAGCTCATCAAGCCAGTGAAGCCGTAGGCCAAATCGTCAGAACTGGGCGACCATATCTAGGCTGGTATGATTAAATCAAATACCCGATGGGATATACAATTCCCAAGTTCCATGTGTACAAAAGGACATGCAACCTACACCAGCTCGTCGGGCAGTTCAGAGCTGTGTGCGGCAACACTGGAGGCGACGACAAACTATTGCTTCGCCAGTTTGTTGGCAGCCTGTCAGAAACAATCTTTGAAGGGTACTCAAAGCTCCCAAATAACTCCGTAAAGACATTCACAGAGATGGAACTGCTGTTCACACAGTGGTTCGCCAGCGTGAGCCAGCGCATTCCAATCATGACATTAACCAATACCAGGGTAAGGCCAGGAGAAACTTGGGTCCAATTTGCGATCCGGTGGCGAAACCTATGGTCTAAGTGCGAACAGCGCATTGAAGATTCTCCCACCGTGGGCATGTTCATCGGGACCCTTGATCCTCAAACAACTGTGTCCCAGTTCATGACATTCTTCAAACCAACCACCTTCCAGGCTTCGATAGATAAATTGGCCCAAATAGATCAGATGGGCCACGGGCTTTCCTCCTCAAATAAGGACCCTCGAAATAATAAAGGTAAAGGGAAAGCGACATTCGTTGCTAACACGCAACAACAACCGAGTGGCCCAAAACCGTCTGCTCTCCAAAACAACGTACGTCCGCGCCTATCCTTGGTGGAAAGACTAGAATGTGCTTATTCGTTTCCCCGCGACAAGATGAGGAGACAATTCGAATTGGCAATGCATAATAAACTTATCATATTTCCAGACCCGCGGCGTCTACCACAACCCGGCAACATCAATAACCCTAATTGCCGCTCCTAACACAGAATGGTGAGCCATCCAATCGAAGATTGCTATGTCTTCAAGAATTGGGTCGAAGACCAGTATCAACAGGGGAAATTTGCGCTGTCTGATAACTGGAGGGTAAACCCACCCCAGAAGCACCCTCCCAAAAATATGGATGTGCCGAGGTCATCATGCTCACTTGTGGAAGAAACTCCATTGGAAGTTGTTCTTTCAAAAAAAACCAAAAAATGCTGAAGGATCTACAGGCATGTCTAGCAGTCAGGTGGAAAAGCCCACTTGAACCCGAAATCATCGAAGGGATGCCTTCAAAGTCTTTGAAGAAAAAGAAGAAGACCAAGAAGCCTGTGCAGCCTGCCGAGTATGACGACAAGCGCACAGATCTACAAAAATACATTGACGCGCTAGAGGAGTACAAACAGAATGCGCGGACACCGGTCATGCTCGAAGAGTTCCTCAAGCATATTCTTGAGGACGAAGATTGTGACTACGATGAGGAAAATGACTCATCAAAAGACACCAATGACCGTGTAACAAGTTGCCACATGGTCTCCCACTCATCGTTAAATGACGAAGAGACTCTCTCGGTGTCAGAAAACAACGCAGAGGAACTGGATACAGGATCGGCGCTAAAATCTCCGGAACTGCTAGAAGACCCGATCGATTGGCTGTTAAACAAAGCCTTTCGAAAAAGCAAAGCTGACTGAGAACGTGAAACAACCATAAACGAAAAAGCTAAGCGTCAGCGTCAGGATGAAGAAGCTGCGGCAAGGATGAGTCGAAAAGTACTCCGACCAAACCATAGCACACCTGCTACAAATAAGGGCATGATTAAGACAGAGAAGCGGTTCGTCAAAGCCATGTCAATAAGCATGAAACTGCCACCTTTCATAAGGAACACTCCTGGGGCTATATGTCTCGATGGAGAAGATGCATGCCCAAACTACTGCTTATACCATTGGAGGGTCACCCACCCTACCGAGGAATGCAGCACCTTCAAGAAGTGGTGGTAAGGATACGTTGCCCATCAAAAACACTTCAAGAGGATGAAGCGTGAACCTCGCGAACAGCAAAATGGTGTGACGGATGCGCATGAAGAAATGACTGGCAACTGTCATATGGTTGGTATCCGTTTGGAAGGAGAAAACCCTAAGTTCCTACCTTCGGGAGAGAATCTGAGGACGAAATACCCCTTAGCCCTCTTTTCAAAGACACCACCTCCGAAAAAGAAGAGGAGGATAAGAACTGTGAGAATATTCTGCTGCGTAACCGTACGCTGCCTGAGAAGAACTTCAGACCTATAAACAAAGGTTCAACTAAAAAAGACAAAGGGAAAGGGAAAGTCCCTGAGTAGATCTCTCTCGATGAAGGAGCGGTCAAAGAGCTCACGGCAAAGGACCCGCATAAGAAAAGAAAGGTGGATTACAATGTCCTAGCACAATTGAGGAAAATACCCTCATAACTGAGCATATTGAATGCTTTCTTCCTGTCCAAAGAGTCACGAGATTCTCTAATCAAGGCATTACAAGAGCCCGATCAGTTCTAAACTTTCTTCGTGGAAGTGAAGATGAAAGATGAACTGGCAGAGGTCCACACGGCTGACATTACATTCAGCGATGAAGATCTCCTCCTCGGTACGTGCGAACATAATTGTTCGTTATACATCACTGGGTAGTGCCATGACATCAAGATAAGGAAAATCCTTGTCGACAACGGATCCTCTTTCAACCTTCTCAACGTGAGAGTGCTGAAGGAGATTTGCATGAACGTTCAGTACGTTGCCCGAGATAAAATTACCATCTTTAGGTTCCACTCACAGTCGTCACGGACGCTTAGGTCCGTAATACTGATGTTACGCTTCGGGCTGCTCGTTACTGACATCAAATTTCATGTCATTGACGCCAAGACTTGCTATAACGCTTTGCTCGGCAGGCCTTGGTTACATGAGTACAACGTCATCCCTTCTACATAACATCAGTGTATGAAATATTTCAAGGATGGTTTGGAATACACCGTCACAGGGGAACTAAATCCATTCTCCGTAAACGAGGTCCAAAAATATGAAGACGCAAAGTACTTCCTACCAGACTTCGAGGATATGGAAAGGTGTCATAAGCATGAGAGTAAAAAGAAATCTGTCGCCACTATCCCGATCTTTGGGAGCGATACCGAGGAAGACGAAGAAATAGTCTACTCGGGGCAACCCCAAAAGAAAACAATAAGTCCGGACCATCTACTCCTATTTTGGTCTTTGGCAGCGACTCTAAGGACGAAGCCAACACAGTGTTCTCCATCCGTCCATCAGTGCAAACCCTTGCCAGAGCATATCAGAGTCTGCAAATCACAATGGCTCCGACTCGGCATTATAAGAAACTTGATACGCTCGATACATACAGCGTACAAGAACTACAGACTTTCTACGTGCCTCCCAGGGGAAGAGGCGAAAAAGCGATCCTCTTCTAACAATCTACGAAAAATAAAATAGAAAATGAAGTCTAGCATGGTGCCAATTTTGCACTCGACAGGCTTCAACCAATCCGTCTGCTAAGATACTACGCGGAGGGATTAAAGAGGCTGTTAAGATGCCAAGGTGTACCCCTCGAACAAACTCGAACAAACTGTTCGACAAGCCCAATTCTACAAAAAGATTTGGGATATTCCTGGGACTCAGCGAAAGATGCCCAACGGAAAGATGGAGACAACCAGGCTCAGATACATTCGGTCCAAGAAACGAGAGTGGTTCCATAGTTGCCGCGTCATAAATAGCTCCAGTGAAGGGAAAAACGCTCTGCCCAATAGCTGTGACGTTGAAACAGAGCGAATTCCCGCTCTAAGAACGTTAAGTCCGTTTCTCAAAGAACAAATTGACAGGTTAATAAAAGAAGCTTGTCAAAAGAGTCTGGACAATCACAGCCGCAAAATGACCATTTATGAAAAGGCCAGGATGCAGCGTCTCAATCGGCAATCTGCGGAAAAGGAAGACTATAACGCTCTTCATCCCCGGCCTGCTGTATGTCCTCGAGAAAGGGGAAAATCCTAAAATAGAGGCAAAATAGGGCAAAGAACGCAAATAACGTTTGGAAACAAAGCGGATCTAAGATGCCATGCAATTAAGAAAAACTCGGTTGGAGCCTGTCTTTTATAAAGAAGATGGGTCAGGAATACTCTTTCCCCCAAGACATGACAAGGAAAATATTCAACCTTGTTATGAAGTATCAAATAATGATGCTTCCAGAGTCTTGGCATCTCGAACAAATAAACGAGGTCCATCATCCGGATTATTGCTCCTACCATCGAGCAATAGGTCATCCCCTTGAAGACTGCTTTACTTTTAAAGACTGGGTAGAAGACCAATATCAACAAGGCAGGTTTATTTTATCCGACAGCTGGTAGGTAACCCCGCCGCAAAAACATGATTCAAAGAGGACCTACACAGTGAGGATAGGACCGGCTCAACATCTAGAAGGGAAGTGAACTCATACCTGCCATATGATAACACTCTCAAAAGAAGGAGGACACGAGACTATGGATGACCTCCATATGTGCCTCGCAAATGAAGACGAGGACGAGGTTATCTCAGAGTTTCCACCAGCACCAAAGGAGCTGGAAGATGGGATACAAACCATGGCAGACAACCTAAGAAAAATTGACTTAGGGACAGACAATGATCCGAGGCCAACATTCGTCAGTGAGCTACTATCTGAAAAATAGGTAGTCATGTTAAAAGACGTGCTCATGCAATATAAAAACTGCTTCACATGGAACTATTCCGAGATCCCAGGTCTAGATCCAAAGGTAACGGTACATAAACTGGCCATATCGCCGGACATAAAGCCAGTCAAACAGGCGCCAAGAAGAATGTGGCTTAAACTTGAGATGAGTATCAACGCTGAAGTCAAGAAACTAATCGACTCCGGCTTCATCCAAGAAATTCAATATCCCGACTGGATCGCTAACATCGTTCCAGTGATGAAGAAAAATGGGACGGTGCGCATCTGCGTGGACTTTCGGGACTTCAACAAAGCTTGCCCGAAGGATGATTTCTCAGTACCTATTACCGAGCTAAAGATCGACAACACGTCTACTCATGAGGTCAGGATACAATCAAATAAAAATACAACCCGAAGACCAAAAGCATACCGCCTTCCGGACTCTGTTAGGCATATTCTGCTATAAGGTGATGCCCTTCGGTTTAAAAAACGCTGGTGCTACCTACCAGAAGGCCATGCCAAAGATCTTCGATGACCCCATCTATGAAATTGTCGAATGTTACATCGACGACCTTGTGGTGAAGAGCAAATCTCATGAGAAACATTGGGAACATCTAAAAATAGTGTTCCGACGTTTTCGGAATTATAATCTGAAGATGAATCCTCTAAAATGCGCGTTTGGAGTCTCCTCAGGCAAATTCCTAGGATTCATTATACGGTACCGGGGTATCAAAATCGATCCCTCAAATATCAAGGCGATTATGTAAATGCCCACGCCAAGAACTCTCAAACAGTTGCGATCTCTCCAAGGAAAGCTCACATATATCCGGTGGTTCATAGCTAACCTCTCTGGAAAATGCTATCCCTACAGTCATCTAATGAAGAAGGGGACCCAAACCATCTAGGATCAAAAGTGCCAAAATGCACTAGACAAAATCAAGCAATACCTGCAAAATCCGCCAGTATTGATCGCTCTGGTTAAGGGAAAACCCTTATCCTATATACAATAGCCCTTGAGGGTTCTTTAGACGCGCTATGAGCACAAGAGAATGATCAGGGAAAGGAGAGAGCTCTGTACTATTTGAGTTGGGTTCTCCTGGGGGCAGAAAACAACTACTCCCCCTTCGAAAAGCTTTTCCTGGCACTGATCTTCACGATACGAAGCTAAGACATTATGCCTTGGCACATGAGATCCATCTCATATCAAAGGTGGATCCTCTCAAATATCTGATTTCAAGGGTCATACTAACAGGAAGGCTTGCCAAATGGGCCCTCCTCCTGATGGAGTTCTCAGTAATGTATCATCCCCTTAAAGCAGTGAAAGGTCAGGTCATTTCCGACTTTCTTACGGAGCATCTGATACCAGCCGACTCCCCGTTGAATTGCGAGTTACCGGACGAACATGCGTTCGACGCAATCGAAGAATAGAAAGGAGAAAATGATTCCTAATGGGAACTCTACTTCGATGGAGCATCTTCCATGAACCGGCGAAAGAAAAACACCCCCATAATCAAATCTAGGGTGGGCCTTATCTTCGTGACTCCGTAAGGAGGGATATTGCGTTATGACCTCTCCTTAACAGAGCCGAGGACTAATAATGAGGCTGAATACGAAGCTTTGATAGCAGGTCTAGAGATCTTTATCGACATGGGAATCAAAGACCACCACATATATGGAGACTCCCAGTTGATCGTAAGCCAAGTAAATGGCGACTATCAGACATGCAAACCAGAGCTGATAAAGTATGGCGAAAGAGTGCAGCAACTGCTGACACAAATCCCTTCCTACATCCTGGAGAGTATACCGCGTGCAGAAAACAGCAATGTGGACGCATTGGCCAAATTGGCTAAGGAACTGGAAGATGAAGACCTCGATGATGTAAAGATCATTGTGCAAAGCTACAGGGTTCTCGCGCTAACAGATATATCTTCGGAAGACCTAATAGATACATCTGAAAAAAAGAAGCGACCGAATAAATAGCCCTTCAAATAGAGGATGAAGAAAAGGTCAAGAATTGGAGGGAAGTCTTCATAGACTACTTCAAATCCCAACGAACACCCAAAAATGCGTCGTTTAGACATCAGCTCATGAAATGAGCCTTGTCTTTCGCCTTCGTCAATGATATTCTATATAAGATATCGTTCGACTGTCTGTGGCTAAGATGCCTGGGACTAGAAGAAGTGAAGAAAGTCATCCAGGAAACTCACGATGGACTCTGCGGTTCTCACCAAGCTGGATCAAAGATGAAGCTGAAGATAAAAAGAATAGGTTACTATTGGCCCACAATGATTCAAGACTATCTCAAATATGTGAAGCAGTGTCACTCGTATGAAATTCATGGGTACTTCATCCATCAACATCCAAATTCTCTACACCCGACAGTGCCCAGCTGGCCGTTCGAGATATGGGGAACCGGTATAATTGGCCCTATTGAACCGGCATCGTCCAAAGGATATAGGTTAATACTGGCAACGACCGACTACTTTTCTAAGTGGGCAGAAGCAGTACCACTATGGGAGGTGAAGAAGGAGAATATCCTCAATTTCTTCAGAACCCATGTCATCTATCGGTTCGGCACTCCGCGACGGATAATCTTGGATAATGGGTCAGTTTATAGAAGTCATAAAATCAACCGCTTCGCACAACAACATAAAATAGATTGGAGATACTCTTCGGTCTATAATCCTTGGGCCAAAGGTCTAGCTGAAGCTTTAAACAAGACGTTGATAAAGATTATAAAGAAAACAGTGTCCAGAAACAAAAAGGATTGGCACGAAAGGCTGCATGAAGCTCTCTGGGCGTACCAAACAACGTTCAAAATGACCACGAATACGACACCGTACACATTGGTATTCGGCACAGAAGCAGTGCTTCCCCTGAACATAGAACTCCCTTCTCTACGAGTAGCGGTTCGATATGAGCTGACAGATGAAGAAAATGCTCATCTTCAGCTTGGGGATCTCGATGCTCTCGACGAAACTCGCCTTATAGCACAACAAAACCTGGAGGCTTATAAGGCAAGGATGATACGGTCCTATGAAAGACTGAATAGGCCGAGAACATTCCGCCAAGGTGAACTCGTGCTATTCGTCAAAAGACAAATGATCCTCAATCGGGCAATACGAAGGAAGTTCTAGCCGAACTATGAGGGCCCGTACATCATAGACAAAGTCTGCCAAGGTGGAGCCTACCTGCTCATGGATATGCATGGCGAAAGACCTTTCCGGCCAATAAATGGCCGATTCCTAAAAAAATGCTACGCTTGATGAGTCACGACTTAGGTCAATGATAGATGACGACGCTTATATCTGCTCCCTATCTTCTCGAGTCAGAACTCTGAGAGTAGTATCCAAAAAGCTCCGTCGCCTAAAAAACGGCGACAACGGACCGAGATGTCCCTAAACTAACAATGGACCGAGATGTCCCTAAACTAACAATGGACCGAGATGTCTCTAAGATAGAACTTCTCCTCAAACATGGAAACAATAGACCGAAAAGTCCCTAAACTAAAATTTTGCCTCAAACATGGCAATAATAGACCGACATGTCTCTACACTAGAAAATTTCCCCAAATACGGTGGTGTGCTCTCTTGAGATCTATGTTGCAATCGAAATTCCAACGGCGAGGGTTGCAACTCAAGTCCTACCGGAAAATAGATGGGCACCTGCAACGAAACTACTTTCAGGAATTCCATCGTTAAAAAAAGGGTATGTCCACAAGCGAAATGGGCGCGGATGAAAACCCGAAAGGGCGACGTGAGTAAAAACAGCAGGATTTCCAGTAAACTTCGCGATAACCTGAAAGGGCGCAATCTCATAAAAAAATAACCCACCTGCGTGAGATCCTTACGACTCACAAAGGAGCAACATACTTAGGAGTCCCCACGATTCCTAAGGAGAAATTACACTTACGATCCTCACGACTCGTAAGAAGAATTTCCCTTATGAGACCGTCATGGTTTATAAGATTCAAAAGCCTTAAGCTACAGGGATCTGATCCTGTTCTTAAGCCGTCATATTCCCCTAATACTGCCCTACAGGCAGTTTAATCTTGACCCTTGTATTCTATCCACGAGTATAAATAAATATTCTCCCACCAAGTTTCACCAATGGCGAGAAATGTCCCCATATGGTGAACGACACTTGTAACTCCTTTCGACTTATAAGAAGAAAACACTCTTGTAAGATCCTTATGACTTACAAGAGAAAACACACTTAGAAATCTTCACGACTCCTAAGAAGAAAATAGACCTACGAGATCCTCTCGACTTGTAGGGCGAAATACCTTTGTGAGACCCTTACGGCTCATAAAGTCAAAAAATCTTAGTCGACAGGATCCTAACCTAGTTTGCTAAGCCATCTTTATTCAAATCGACAAAGGCAAATGATGATTCGCTCCTAACAATGTCCCAGTTATAGCGATGTTGATGCCTAAATAGGTATCAAATTTCAAGTCCTCTCACGGCAAATGACGATTCGCTCCTGGCAATATCCCAGTGGTAGCAATGCTGATGCCAAGATTGGCATCAGATTTCAAATCCCCAACTCAAAAAAATAGCCGAAATGATTGGACACCGCAGATAAAAAGCCGAAATGATTGGTCAATCGCGACTTTCGCGATATAAAAGGCTGAAAAGATAGATCATCACGGAAATAAAAAATAAAATAAAATAAAATTTCCTCTGCCCTGCAAGTAGGTGCACACCGATCCCTGTATACAATCCATGGGCACAAATGAAAAAGAGAGAACCATATTTTCCCACCAGGCTCCGTCAAAGGGAGAGCCAGATCTCGACGGCAATATCTACAACCTAGAGATCAGCTTGACGATCTTCTTATTCAAACAGGGTACAGACGTGACGTCAACAAAGCTACAAGGAGCCAAATTAAAATGGAGTAATGGAAAAATCTTTGCTCCAACTTGACGTCCTTCTTATTCGAGCAAGGTGTAGATGCGACGTATACAAGGACCCAAGGGTTAAATAAAAGTGTAGCAATGACATATTCATAACTCTAGATATCGATGGCAACATTACAGCCTAGAGATCGACTCGACGTGCTTCTCATTCCAGCAGGATGCAGACGCAACGTTATCATAAAAAAAGAAAGACCCAAGGGTCAAAGCAAAAATGGAGTAACGACAAAATCCTAGCTCCGAGTCTTGATGTACCATATACAACCCAGAGACTATCCTGGCATCCCCTCTCGTTGCAGCAGGATGTGGACACAACAATAAAATGAAACTGAAGAAATGGCATATTCTTAGCTCCAGACTTCAATTGCAATACACACAGTATAGAGGTCCTACAGATGTCTACCCTATTTTAGCAAAGAATCGGTGTGATATCGTCAAAACAAAGAAACAAAGTGACGGCATATTCCCAGCTTCGGGTCTTGAAGACAACTCATATAAAGCCTAAAAGACCATTGGAGATCATCCCACCACAGAAGGGTGCGGTTATGACTCATGAGGGCTCCAAACCGAGCCTAACCTCAAGTAAAAAGCGACATGGCAAATTCCTAACGCTTGCTCGTCCGACGGTAATATAACCTAAGGGGATTACTTGAAGATATCTTGTCCAGCCTTCGAAAGGATCAGAGACACGACAGTCGCGGGGCTACTCGAACAACGGCTTAAAGACTGCATATCGAGAAATATATCGGCCAACGCGGTGATACAACAAACTAAAATCCTAGTACTATAAACCTAAAGGACCTTTGTCGTAAAAGGAATGGGGGTTATCTTCATACAACATTAGGACATGTTTGCTTGTAAACCCAAGGGAGGTAAACTAAAGAGACTCCGAAATGAGTGAATAAACTACAAACTCCGAGATGAGTTCATAAACTAGAGACTCCGAGACGAGTGAATAAACTATAAACTCCGAGATGAGTACATAAACTAGAGACTCCGAAACGAGTGAATAAACAACAAACTCCGAAACGAGTACATAAACTACTTTACACTAAATCAAGACATCAAAGGATAGATAGGTGCAAGCATGAAACAAAATATGTCTTTTATTCATAAATCAAAATGAATACAAGATACAAAAAAAGAAAAATATATAGCGAATTTTTTTTAAGACGGCGGACGGTTCAATAGGCCAGCTAGATCATCATTTTTCCGCCAGACCTCCACCTAAAGCTCTAGCAATGCCGCAAGCTGAGCCCCTCCCTATGCCTGTTGTTTTTGGTATAAAGAAAACCGATGCTCAAGCTCTTTCTCGGCAGTCTTGTGGGTCTCAACCATTTCGCATGTAAAAATGGCAGCTTTATCAAGAGCCACTACCTCCATAATTGCCTCCTGAAGGACCCGCCAAATTTCATATGCTCGAGTAGTATTGGTGGTGAGCTGGGCTTGAATTTCCCCCAAAGCCTTCAAAGCCAACTCCCTCTCCGAAAACATTCGGTTGGCGCTTTTCTCACAAAACCGGAGATTGGCCGCACACCGATCAATCCATTCATGCAAGCTCGCCTTTACAGATAGGATATCAGAAGGAAGGTATATTCATTTGACTCCATGTAGAGAAGCCTCCCCTTGACGGCAATATTAGACCCAAGTACGCACAGCGCCTCGTCGTGGCAGGTTACAAGGATGGACAAAGAAGCATTAGCTTCAACAGCAAATTCCTCAGCATGACGGAAGTGCCATCACGAAGATCTTCAATAAGAGTTGCCAGTGAATGAATGCTCTATTTCACCATCCTCTCAGACATACGTCTGGCGTAAAGGCCCGGCAACATGAAAATATAGGACTATAACGGAGTCGGGGTTAGGAAAACTGTGAAGATACATGTATGGTTAGTCGCCTTTCCGAACGAGGAATAAGTAAAAGAATACCATGGCTGAAGCGTCACTTACCCATGGCCACGGAAGGAAAATATGAGAAATCCCTAAGCCCATCAAGAACTTCAACTTCATCATCAGCCTGTAGGACTGTAGTTCAAAGTAAAAGGGCACATCAGCATCATTATGAAAATATAATACGGAAGGCAAAGAAATAGCAACCTTGGCCGGAGGAAAGGACGATGAGCTGAGGGGGTATCGCGTGCGGGGACGCCATGTTAAGCAGACACAGGAAGGTTTCCTCCGGAGAACGATCTACAACAGAGGATGCCAACTCCCGCAATTCTGGGAGAAAGAAAGGGTCAGACATATAGAAAGGTCATTAAACAAAAAAATATAAGATTACTTTCTATACTTCATCCATTTTGGACCGGAGGGATGGCAGCTTCAGTAATCTCCTCTACACCTTCCGGTGCGCCACTGGAAATATTTACAGAATCTATGGCCGGTCTGGCAATCTCCGCTAAAGGAATAAAAGCCGTCATCGGAGGCTCTAAGGCATGATCTGAGCTCGAAACTGCACCCGCTGTAGAAGGCCCTACAAAAGAAAAATGTGTAAAGACGAATACGATATGAAAGTAATATAAATTATTTACTGAGTGGGATGTACATGATACATACCAATACGCCAGGGAGCCTGAAGTATAGCCTTTTCGAGCTGCTCCTCTTTTTTGTTTAGTTGCATTCACCGGGCTTCGATCGAAGATAAATCCTTACCCGTCTTCAGAGCAGCCTTGTCTTTAGAAGCGGCCGATATTAGCTGTTTGAGAGTCCGTTCTTCTTCCAGCATTAAAAGAACTACTGGTAACATAGCAGGAGCCGTGTCAACATCGCGGAATTCAATAGGGGAAAGCATCCTTTCTTGGGGTGCACGTTTTGGTTTCATCCTGTGAACACTTCAAAGTCTCGGCCAGCTGAGCGGCCTCCTCTGCAGATGTGTCAGGAAAGAGAAGACCATCGTCCGGTTTATGCCCAGACTCATCATGAGTGAGAGGCTCAGACTCAAGCAAAGTATCGAGTAAATGGGTGGCCGATTTCTTTCTCCTTTTAAGGCTTGAGATAGTACTGGTAGAAGGACGTTTCTTCCCCTTCGACACTTTTGCACGGCGCTGCCCAATCTCGCCTTCGGGATCTAACTTTGGTAACGCCGCTGCTGGTGCCTTATCAAAAGTCTCTGCCCCGGTTCCAGTGCGAACCGGAATACCAGCGGTACGGGGGACCGGTTCTGTTCGAGCGGCCTTTAGAATAAGCACTGAATCACTGTCCCTCAGTGGAGGGCGAACGACCGACCGTGGTCACAACGGAGCATTGATGGCTTGAGCTGGAGTAGAGGCCTTACATTCGAAGAGCACCTATCTCTCCTCTGCGCTGATGGGATTAACCCGGTGATGATACCAGCCCTTGAAGGGTCCCACAGGCCTTGGGATGTAGTCAGGCTCGGGGATCATGAAGAGGAAACTGGTATTTAACCTCATGAAATGATGAATAACATCATGGGTAGTCTTCAGCGAGGGAGTAGGCTCAACTAAAAAGGTTTCAAGAGGGATGCCCTGGTTGTAACCCAGCTGTTGGGCAAAGCAATGCGGATTATACTGCATGAAGAGAGTAGAGTCATTTAGTCAGAATACTAAGTACCCCGGCCTGATTGAATATAAATGCATGATCACTTTCTGTTTTAAAGACGGCGCCCCACTCTTCAACAAATCGAATAACTGTTGAATAGGCTCCGCTGGCACAGAAAGGACCCGATCATTGAAAACCATACCGCCTTCGTTTGAATACGAGTTAAGCAACGTGCGCAAAAGCCCCTAACTGAGTCGGATCAGGAGGGAAGCATTGACCAATCTCATGACCCGTGGGAAGGTGTATCACTCATAGAAACCAGGCTGCTGGTGCACAACAAACGCACCTAACACATTCATCTCGATCCAGGACGTGAAGTAGCGGAGGGAGAAATTCACGGTGTCCGCACCTGGGTTTGAAGTGTTGGCGGCGGTACTTAAACCATGATACAGGTGTGATAACCCTGCAATGCTAATGGCCAATTATGCTCCTTCGGCTATGCGATGTGCAGGGTAGAAGACGGAGGCTCTCATAAAACGACGGTGCATTGGCATGGTGAACCAGCTGTGCCATAGACTGATGAAGCCTACAAAAAAATGTTTCCTCGTCCATACCAGGAGCAGCGATCGCGTCAAAAGTCACGGCCGACGAATTTGGAATATAAAATTGCGGCAGATCTTGTTCTTATGCCGGCAATTTCTCCAGGCCAAATCCGAAGGGATCCTCGACCTTCGCAAATTTCGGAGCTTTCTTAGATAGAGCATCTTTACGAAGAAAGCAAGCGATGAAAGCATCAAAAGTAACACCTTGCCCTTCTGATGCTACGAATAGGCTCTCAAAAATACCTAAGGCCTTGATTAGACTTAGGTGCTCGTGCCGAACGGTATTTTCGGTCGTCAAGCCTTCAAGCATGGCTGGCACTGTAGCAAAAATATACTCGTCAGGGGGTAATAATTATTCATAGTATTCTCCCCTAATCGGCATCCCTGAAATTTCTCAGAATTCCTCCAGCGAAATAGAGACTTCGCGGTCCTCTAGTAGAAACTTATTTGTTGGAAGATTCCATTGATTTAAAAAAGTCTTAACCCACCAGACGTGGGGAGCATGGTAGTAGAACAACGACACATACACCGCTTGGTACAGTCCAACTTTCTGCAACCGTGAGCGTTGGGAGGAAAGAATGTACCGGGCCCAAGAAAGGTATCCCACCGGATGCCATGAGATAACGCCTATCTTATAGACCTGCTCCCAAGGTCGAGCTTTACCTTGACATATTCGGCGTCCCAAAATATCGATAGCCATCAAGGGTTGATTGGGTATCCCTTTCGTTGATGGCTCAAGCTGGCCCTCGGGAGTCTAATTAGCCGCCTCCACTGCATAAGCAGTACGCGGATGCTCTGTAAATAAAATCGAGCGGATGGGTTCTGTTGGTACTCCACATGTAAAACTATAGCAGCCCCTGATAATATGACCGTACCAAATTCCCCATAGGAGAAGGCTCTTTTGTCCTTGTCATGTTCCCTAATCATATCCATAGCCTCCTCGTCTGATGGCTATTGTGGGAAAGCGACCTCTGACCAGGTATAGGGAAAGTAAGGAAGTGAGGCCATTATACCTAAAGAAAGGGGACAACAAAAAAAAACCCATTAACAAAAAGTGTGAGTTTGTTTTATGGGACTACTAATTACAAAGCCAGTAGGCCCCACGAAATCAAAATGGCAGCTCATCAATGATGATGCAAGATGATCATTGTGAGAATCCAAAAGGATTCTCATTAAATAAACAGTGGAGTTTAAAAAAACTCTCAACATTCTTGAAATGCGAGTTCTGTTAAAAATAAACAACAGATTTAAATTTGTAAAAGGGGTATTAAAACCCTAAGAAGGAAAATGCTCAAGAACAGGAAAGGGAATAAAATTCCCAAAATCTCTCAGAGCTAAGCTCTGTAAGACAATGGAATTAAATTGCTCCAACAATGGGATTAAATCCCAGAAATCCCCATGGTGGGAAACTAAGAAAATGGAATTAAATTCCAAAGATTCTTAAAGAACAGTGATAGGGTAAAACCCTAAGAGGAGAACCAACGATTCTCATTAATTGAAGACCCATGGTCTACATAAAAAAAAGGAGTTTTTTAGATCTCTAAGAGATCGGTTCAAGAAAAGAGCAAAGCTCTATTAATGGATTTAAAATCCAAAACAAAAGAAAAGGGGTTTCCTAAGAGATAAATTCCGTTCATAATCCTTACCAAAAAAAAGTATTTGCAGAGTTTAACTCTGATCAGAAAGGATTCTGTAGGAAAAGAGCTAAGCTCTAAAAGGAGAATTAAATTCTCAAGAAAAGAGTTAATGAGGTAGATGAAAAAATAGGGGTCGTCTCAAGGGCCAAAGGCCCCATTTATAAGACGTGATGGGGAGCGATTCAACTTCCCATTCCCCTAGGCAATCCAACGGTGGTAAAGATGGACAGCGTTGCACTCATATGCAAGCCACGTGAGAGCAACACTAGGAGGTATTTGTTCCCTCATGAAAAGAGAGAGAAATGAGGAGAAAATTCCCCACGACTCAACCCTCACGTGTTAAACACGTGAGCGCTTATATACAGAGCATATAAGCGCTACAATCAATCAACTATAATCTAAATAGGCCTCACGTGTTAAACACGTGAGCGCCTATATGCAAAGCATAAAGGCGCCGCAATCAAACAACTAAAAGTTAAATAGGCCTCACGTGTTAAACACGTGAGCGCCCATAAGAACAAAGAAAAATCCTCAGAATTAGCTTCAGATAGAGTTAAATTCTATGCATAGAATTAAATTTTATCTTTGTATGCAAAGCATATGAACATTAAGAGTACATGGCCAAAGGCCAAATTGACCTCACGTATTAAACACGTGACCGCCCATATGCAAGGCATATGGGTGCTAAATGAGAGAAGCTAAATAAGTCTCACGTGTTAAACACGTGATGGCGTCTCCTTATATAGAATTAAATTCTACTCTTAGGAAATACCTCCCTGAATTTTTCTAAAAGAGAAGGATCCTCTCTGTTAAACAGAGAACCGTTGGATCAAAGATCCAATGGTGATTAAGCATAGAATTAAATTCTATTGGGAAGGATATTTTCTGTTAAACATAAAGTTGTTGGATCAAAAGATCCAATGAGATAGAAAATATTACCTATATCTTTCTAAACAGAGAAAGATTGTGCTCTGTTAAACCGAGCACCCTTGGATAAAAAATCCAATGGTGATAAAAATATCACCGTTTAATAGAATAAAATTCTATATATGGGAAAATATTCCCCCAATCTTGTTAAAACAAAAAAATGTATTCTGTAAAACAGAAACACTTAGATCAAAGATCCAACGGTGGGTAAAATTCCCCAAATAGAATTTGAGACCAATTAAATCAATTGGAATCTCTCAATGAGTGATTTTCTTAGAATTAATTAACAATTTGCCTCCTCTATATAAAGACCCCGAGACTTGAAGTCTCACACACCAGAGAGACAGAGAAAAAATAGAGGGAACCCCTATAAGCTTCTGCAAAAAATACAGTGTGCTCTTGAAAGAACATAGAGAATTAATTCTCAAAGAAGAAGATCTTCCTTCCCAAATGTTAGGGATATGTATGCCCTAGGTGAACAGCGGCCGTAACTATAACGGTCCTAAGGTAGCGAAATTACATGTCGGGTAAGTTCCGACCCGCACGTTATTGTATGATATAGTGGATGCTTGGACATATATATAGAGGACATTCTTGCTCGACATGATAGTATGCTATCTGGCTGCCTTTATCTTAACATGTTCACTGGTTATACTGTCTCTCATATACATGTTGATAAAGCCCTTAGGATGTTGGCTTGACTACCAGGATTATGATGCGGAACATACTACTGGGATCTGGGTAGTCCACAAGCACATCCTTCAATTGAATATCGAAACAGGGCATCGATATTCTAGAGTAGACTAGTGAGTATGTTTCCTGAACCTGTATGGGGGCGATGGTTGATCCCATAACCATTGGTGTTTGACATCAAATATTGTACACATGTGCTCATTAGAGAATGGATACACCGAACAGGACTCGCCGAGAACTCCTAGATGGTACTATACCTAACGTTAGATAGCAGTTCTCTGGTGACACTGGTACAGGTTAGTCTGTAGACCCGAGATCGTCATAGAGTTTTGTGTGGTTCCCTCTGTGCTTTGATTTACTCCCTACCACGGTTCAAAGGAGTCATGCAAATAGGTGGATTTTGGGTACAGTCCCAAGTCACATGGAGGCAATGAGCGATAGGAGGGGTTTCATCTCTCTCGGTATAGGGAGTTGATGTTGCGCTATGCTCGATTGGCTATAACAGGAAGTCCCTGGCCAGGACTGCTGATGATATTTACTGGTAAGTGTTATTAGTAGTTTCTCGAACCGTTATGAGCCATACATCGGTATGACTTATCAAGTTACTAGGGTTTGACGATATGCGACATATCAGATGAAGAAACCTGACTATACGGTAAGTGTTACTTATAGGCTTCATGGGAGTTTGGACAAGCTTGCTTGTTAATCTTCTATTCGCTCAATACCTGGGTAGCCGTTACGTCCAGCTAGTACCGCTGATGGCTTGTAGAAAACTGATGTGATCATTACCTACTACTGGCATATTGACGAGTATTTAGAGCCACACACAGAAGTTTCCTAGTTCAAGCGAAACGAAGAAGGGCACATATGCTGATATGTGCGGAGGGGGGGTGATTAAATACGAGTATGTGATATATTATTCTAATCTGGTGGTTATTTGTTATCGGTTAGGTTATATGTGATATAATCGGATTATCGACATAAGTGTTGATTTGATAATGTGATATACAGATAAATGATATTAGTTGGTTATATGTGATATAACTGGATTATTAAATCAAGTGTTGATTTAATAATATGATATATATGTATATTTGATATAATTATATATTAACTAATATTATTTGCTCACTAATTATTTTCTTCATAATATATATATATATATATATATATATATATATATATATTATGAAATATAGCATGGATTTTCTAAATAGAAAAAGAGGTGGAAATTGGAGAGATATTTTATGGTATGGGTGTGGCATGTCATTTACATTTATTTTATTAGTCTTGACTCACTATTCAAGCATGGTTGTAATTTATTATTGCAATTTATTCCATGCTTGAATAAGTGAGGTCAAGAGTATAGCCATTCTACACTTGTGTGGTTTTTTCCTTAGCCATTTTTCTTGAGTTCATTAGCTTCACTCTTTTGAGCACTCTCCATTTTTTCCATGTTCTTCTTCCTCTTGTACAAAACCTTAACCCTCATATGAGATGTGAATCATAGGGTTTTGAGATAAATCCTATTAGGCTTAGAACCCATACTTCACCATCCTACACTTGATTAGCACTCAAGTGTAGTGTGTTTTCTTCACTAAAGAGTTTAGTGAAGAGGTAGTTAGGATTAGCGGAGCTTCGGGTGGATCATCTTCAGCACGAAGATCATAAAGGAAGCTCGATCTAACTTCAAGTGGAGCCTAGTGGAGTCACGTGGAATACTACTCGGAGCATTTGAAGAGAAGGACACGGTCTACAAAGGTTGTTGTCTCCTTCTCTTAACTAGTTTTTGTGATATCATCATAGTTAACCATAAATATCTAGTTTAGATCCTTAGTCAGTCTAGCTTAGCACCCGAATTTTTTAAATATAGCATGCTAGATGCTTGTGAAAACCTCATGGTGGTGCAAAGGTAGACTTTCATGGCATCAGAGCAAACCTTGAAAATTAGGGAAGGTCTTTACAATGTTAAAGTGTTCGATCGAATTTTCGAAGCCGGATTTTCTCAAGTTTCTGTCGATTTTTCAAAAGTTGAAATTTTCGTGATTAAAAATATGTAGAAAATCGTGCAGGGTTTTTAATGGAGCGCTAAGAAATTCGAAGCCCTATCTCCCTCAAAGAACCGCGGAACCGCAGCCTAAACCCTAGTTTCGCCATGGTTCCGCCGCAAGTTTGGGGTGTTTTGGGTTAGTTTTTCTTGTGCTGCTCCATTTTTGTATTGTCACTTTCTGGATGTTTTTAATGAGACTCAAGTTGTTGAGGTCTCTGTGATTTGTGGGTGTTTAAGGAATTGATCGAAATGTTTAGCGTCATATAGATTATGATAATATGTAATACATTATTTGGAATCCACAATAATTAGTTTTGTGAAAACTAGTTAGTGTTTTATAAATCTAGCTTTTTTTCCTCAGTTGATCGATTGTCATGGAGTTTCGATTCGGATCAAAACTTCGTCGCAATCGCGTATTGTACGCGATCAATTAGTCGGGAATCTTGTTGAATTAGTCGACTACATATTGAAAAGAGTTTTCAGTTTGAGACTAAAATGCAGGGTTTATAGGTTAGGCATGAAATTCAGAATATGAGATATTCCAGGTTTATTATGTCTAAGGTATTTGCAAAATCTAAATACTGTAGTTTATCATTTCTTTTCTACGACCGTAAGTGTAATATGTGGTGTATCCCCGATCTCGTTGCTATATGTCAACGGAATTTGGGATACGCATATTTACTTACGTTGATGATATGTGATGTTATGTGTTGCTATGATATGTTATATTGGATCATCATGAATGAATAGCCGGGGGTTTTTGCGTGAGATGAGAGTTTTTCAATTTTCATTCATGTAAAATTTGTATGTAATATTCTTTTATTGGGACACTTCTGGGTTGAGGATGATGCCACCATTGATGTATATTATTTACTTTTCCGCATTAGGATAGATCCAAGGCGGGGAGCATAAGTAACGGGGCTTTAGAATCCAGTGGGAGACCATCTCGAGGAGTCGAGACCGGGTCTCCTAACTCTAGAATTGGCAGGGTTGCTTGCCGCTCTCGTAGGGGTCTAGGGATATGGGTTTTTCTATTCATCACGACCGTGGAATCCGTGTTTTTCATTACTGGCTGAATTTAAAACACGGACCTCCTAGTATATCTAATATTTCATATATTGACTTCTCCTGCTTGGTTCTGTGATGTGATCATATAACTGCATGAGACGAATGCTATATATATATGATATATATAATAAACGTTGCTTATCTTTTGCACCCGCGCTAGTCCAGCCCCCGCTTTGCCGTTAGTTAAGTAACCTAATGGTGCATGACGGGGCCCCATGGTAAATGCGGATGGTATAAGCATACGTTCTATTTTCGGTTCTTTTCTGTGATATTTAGGGAAACATAAATGATGGGACTTCATTAATGAGATTAATGGAAAGAAAAGAAACCTAAAAATGTTGTACAATCGAAATTTTAAAAGGTAGCTCTAGTTCTTGTTTTGCATAGTGGTATTCCTTGATGAATATCCAACACCTCATTCGATGATGAAAGAGCCGAAATCCCTTCACCGGGAGTGACCTCTTTAGAAAAACTTGCAAATGCTACAACCCACTCGGCTTTGTTTTTATAGCTTCTCTAGTTCTTGCTTTGCATAGTGGTATTCCTTGACGAATATCCAGCATCTCATTCGATGAGGAAAGAGCCGAGATCTTTTCACTAGGAGTGATCTTTTTAGCAAAACTAGCAAAATCTATAAAAAACACTCCTTTTCAAATCACTAGATTCTGCAATGATATCAAGTTCATTACGTTAAAGGTTTTCATCAAAACCAGTCGTAGCCCTCCGTCATTTCAGATAAGTGCTTGTTCCCCTCCGAATGGCGGCCGAGACGGCGTGAGGACGTCTTGCCTGAGATTCGGGGCAAATGCTATTTGGTTTTACCTGTCTACCTCTCCGAAGATGCCAAGTTGATTTATGACATCGTGTATCGGAGGTTTAGACGGATGCGGCCGATGTAGCAGACTTCGTCAGATTCCCCCTCGCTAGAGGGGTTTTTGATTGTGGGGACGCTCTTCCATGCAGGCGCAAGCCCCTGCAGTTAATTACGCTACCGCATCGCGGTAGACACTTTCTCCTTCTCCAGAATTTCACTTCGTGTCGTGTGTATTTGTTTTGTTTGTGGTTGCCCGTGGATTGTATACGGAGACTGAGTAATGCCGTCGCCCGTAGGACGTGGATTAGTCCAAATCTGTATTTACTTAGATTTGGGTTTGGTGTTTTTAGTTTAAGGATACGTTAGCCGTATTGAGGCTAAGATCAACTTAAACGTTCGTTAAGGATACGTTAGTCCTGTTTGAGACTAAGATCAACTTAACATGGTGATCCATTTAATATACGGCCGTCGGGACTCGTCACCTCTCTGACGTCGTTGAAGGATTACAACGACAGGTGTCAGAGGAGTTCGGAGATGTACCCTCGAACCGGAATTGATTTGGAGTTTTATAGTCCATTTGAATGTTTAAGGATACGTTAGCCGTGTTTGGGGCTAAGATCAACTTAAATGGGACCGTTTAGATCCAACAAAAGAGCATTTGGATGCTCTATTGTTCCAGTTTAGGGACTTAGTGGTCCATATTCCAGTTTAGGGACGTGGTGGTCCATCGCCAGTTTAGAGACGCGGCGGTCCAATATTAGTTTAAGGACGTTTCGGTCTACGAGTTTAAGGACCCCGCAGTCCATATTCATATGTGGTCGTCGGGACCCGTCACCTCTCTGACGTCGTTGAGGGATTACAACGACAGGTGTCAGAGGAGTTCGGAGATGTACCCTCAAACCGGAGGTAAATTGATTTGGGAGAGCAGTCTTGCTCAGTCAATTTAATTTGAGAACTTACGGCCATGATTGGGCTCAGTCCAGTTGAAAAATATTCAACATTTTTATTTGCTTTTGCATTGCATTTCTTATTATTTTTTTTTGTTTGGGCTCTGCTTATAAAAGATGCAGAGCATCAATTTGTTTTGGGCTCTTCCCGTTTATAAATGATGCCGAGCATCAATTTACTTGGGCTCTGCCATTTTATTGCTTTGCAATTTATTTAGGCCTACTAGGTCTTTTTGATTTGGGCCTGGCCCTTTAGCAAAAGAAATGCATTGCATTTGTCAGGCGCTTTGCGCCAGTCAGAGAGCGCAAGCGCTTGTAGTGTTGACATGTGTCACGCAAGCGTAGTGCGCTGCGCTAATGCGCTGCGCCTGCGCTGCTGACACGTGGCGCGCTTTGTGGGCTTGCGCCAATCCAGGAGCGCAACAGCGCAGTTCGCAAGTGCAAGGCACTATGATTTGAGAATCCTTTAGATTCAAGAACCAATGGTTCATAAAAGAAGTGCAAAGCACTATTTGATTTCTTGATCTAATTTAGATCAAAGAAAAATAAGTTTTTTCTTATTTTAGGAACCAAAGGTTCATAAAAAAGTGCAAAGCACTGTTTTTTATTTTGTTTTTCTTGTTTTAAAGAACCAATGGTTCATAAGAAGTGCAAAACACTGTTTATTATGTGAAGATCATTGATCTTGTTCTTAGATCAATGATCTATTAGAAGAAATTTCTTCTATTTTATGAAGGTTTTTTTTACCTTTTTCTTGAAACTTTTTCAGAGTTCTCTCTGTTTGAAGCTCTTGGTTTCTCAAGAATGTTGATTCCTTTGAATTGAGGTCTAGGGTCCATTTTATAGTGCCCATAAATTAGTTAAATTTGTTAGAGAGATCTTTCTCTGAGTGATCTGGGGGATTTCCCCCACCGTTGGATCTTTGATCCAAGGGCTTCTGTTTTACAGAAGAAAATATTCTTGTTTTAACAAGAACAGAAAGATTTCTTAGAATTTTAATTCTGTTTGGCGCAAATGCTCCAGAGCGTGACATGTGTCACGAAGCGCACAGCGCAGCGCAACTGCGCTGACACGTGTCGCGCAGCTCACAGCGCAACTGCGCTGACACGTGTCGCGCAGCGCAACTGCGCTGGCCAGCTGAAGCGTTGCCTCTTTAATTAAAGTTTGACTTTTAAAAAGAGCCTTGCTCTGATTGGGTGCGCTGCCTTGGGCGCTATGCTGATGTATCGGCGCATGACATGTGACGCGTTGCGCGCAGCGCAAAAAATCAGAAGCGTTGCTTCATTTACTAAAGTTTAAATTTTCAATGTAGAGCTTTGCTCCGATTGGGGGGAAGATGATGCGTTGCTTCATCTTCTGCCTTGGAATTTGAACAGAGCTTTGCTCTGATTGGGGTAAACAAATGCCCCCCCCACCGTTGCGCTTACGTGGCCTCCAAACGTGAGCGCAGCGGTGGCAGACTCTCAACCGTCGCGGCAACTTTTGGAAGTTGAAAGGGCATTTGATGCCTATAAATAGGACCTTTGGTCCCTTAGATGATTTTCAGCTTCACAATTTTACTTTCAGAACTCAGAGCCCTGCTCTCTTGTTTAAACACTTTTAAAAGTTCAAACTTTAGAGAATTTTAGGTAAAGATGTTAATTTTGATTAAATTAAATCAATTTTAAGAGCCTTGCTCTCAATAGATCCCATATCTAAAGAAGACCCATTTAGGGTTTCACTTAGCAGAGCTTTGCTCTAAGGAGGTCTATAGAAGACTAAGGAGAGCCCTATTAGGGTTCCATTAATAGAGCTTTGCTCTCTAAAAGATCTTCCCTGTATTTTCTCATTTCGTTAAGGGAGCTTTGCTCCTCCCAAATCATATAGAAGAACTCTTAATAATTCTTCATGGATCTTGGAAGTTAAAGGTGGCATTTTATTCCTCAGTGCATTATATCGTTTTGCTTAATCAGTCTTTCTGATAATTTTTGGTGATTTTCTTTTACAAAAACAATGAACGCCCACATGTACAATCTTGACAAGATCATCTCTTACGGGGACATCCGCCGACTTGGACGTTCTCAAAATCGAGAGTTCACAAATGCGAAGTGTGCTGAAATCATGAGCCGCTTCTACGCATATAACGGTCTACTGCTTCCCCGACGTTCCTCCCTCCTGAAACTTATCGTGGGATCCATCTGGGAAGTGCTTCCCCTATTCTATTCCGGTGTACCGCTTAGGGTGTTGGATGCCGCTGAGGATAAGGTGCACTCGGTGTACCTGATGAAATTTATCTCGAAGAGACGGCGATACAGTCTTGTCGATCTCTTGCACGAGGTCTTTCAACAGTCTGCCATACTCGCTGCTTATCGGAGGGTGGAAGACATCAGGGGGGACCCTGACGCTTGTGCTCACGAAAGAAAGCACACCAGGATGGTCCGCGAGGCTTGGAGAGTCATAGATAGGGTCACTTTCGAGTTCCTCAACCCATGTCCTGGATTCGAGGTTATACCTTTGTAAACATTTTAATAATGTTATTATCTATTTCTCCGTGATTGTAAGGACCCCTTTTTATGATATGAATAGAAAATTTCCATTTCAGTTTGTCTTATTTCTTGTTCTGAATCTTTTGCACATGCACGAGTGAGTGTGTCTCGAACGCTTGATCAAATGTAAATCGGATGGTCTTCCTGGCATCTAGATTTCTCCGAGAGATAGCAATGGCTTAGGCCGCAGGTTCAGATCTACCGCCTAAGACTTTTCAACTCTATGAGCCATGAGGGTCTCATAGAGAGTTTTCTCCCTACGGATCGAGAGGATCTCGTAGGTGGATTTTCTCCTTAGGAATCGTGAGGATTCCTAAGTGTGCTTTCTCTTATAAGTCGTAAGGATCCTATAAGAGAATTTTTCCCTGTTACGAGTCGAGAGCACCCGTAAGCGGTTGCTTCCCTCCTTGTCGAGTTTCGAGTTTGGAGAGTGAGACCCGTGGATAATGTGCAAGAGACCGTTTTGAGCCAACCTGCAGGGTCCCAGTGCTTAGAAAACATGCTCCTTTTATGCCTATTGCCTAAGGCTTTATCTTACGAGTCGAGCCGCATCGAGAATTTCTCGCAAAGACATCAATTTCTTCACAAGTCGAGACGAATCGAGCATTTCTCGCAAGAATATCCTAACGTCACAGTTAACCTCTGCTCTTTTTGACAGAAGTCCGTTAGGGTCTGTGGTACTTAGGGTTTTAGCCGTCGTACCGTCGCATAAGCCGATATGTTCCTCGATAGGTAATCGTGCTGTTCAAGTAGCCCTGCGACTGCCGTGTCTCTGATCCCTTCAGGGGCTGGACAAGATGTCTTCAAGCAATCTTCCTAGGCAATTTGACCGTCGGAAAAGCAAGCGTTAGGAATTTGCCATGCCGCTTTTTACTTGAGGTTAGGCTCATTTTGGCGAGCCCCGATGAGTCATAACCACTCCGCGCTGGTGTAGGATGATCTCCGATAGTCTTTCGGGTTTTATGTAAGTTGCCGTCAAGACCCTGAAGCTAGGAATTTGGCCTTTGCTTCGTTTGCTGGCATCGCGTCTGCTGTATCGAGACGAATGTCGCGGTGGGAACTAGGGATTTTTCCATGGCTCCGTTTGTTTGATTGTCGTGTCTGAACCCTGCTGGAGGAAGAACGCTAGAGTGACATCTCCTCTGCTGTATCAAGACGAATGTCGTAGTTGTTTCTAGGTTGCTGGTGAACCGTCGAGGTTTGGAACTAGGGATTTTGCCGTGGCTCCATATGTTTGATGATGTTGCATTTTCTGTGTTGAGACGAATGTTGGGGTGACATCTCGTCTGCTATACTGAGACGAACGTCGCGGTAGAGCTGGGATTTTGCCGTTACTCCACTTGTTTGATTGTGTTGCGTCTGCTGTGTCGAGACGAACATTGGGGTGACATCTCGTCTGCTGTACCGAGACGAACGTCGAGGTTGTTTCTAGGTTGCTGGTGAACCGTTGAGGTTTGGAACTAGGGATTTTGCCGTGGCTCCATTTGTTTGATGATGTTGCGTCTGCCGTGTCGTGACGAACGTTGGGGTGACATCTCGTCTGCTGTACCGAGACGAACGTCGCGGTGGAGCTGGGATTTTGCCGTTACTCCACTTGTTTGATTGTGTTGCGTCTGCTGTGTCGAGACGAACGTTGGGGTGACATCTCATCTGCTGTACCGAGACGGACGTCGAGGTTGTTTCTAGGTTTCTGGTGAACCGTTGAGGTTTGGAACTAGGGATTTTGCCGTGGCTCCATTTGTTTGATGATGTTGCGTCTGCTGTGTCGAGACGAACGTTGGGGTGACATCTCGTCTGCTGTACCGAGACGAACGTCGCGGTGGAGCTGGGGATTTTCCCGTTACTCCACTTGTTTGATTGTGTTGCGTCTGCTGTGTCGAGACGAACATTGGGGTGACATCTTGTCTGCTGTATTGAGACGAACGTCGCGGTGGTGACCACCCTGTGCTGGTGCGAGATGATCTCCGATTGTTTTTCAGGTTTTATATGAGTTACCGTTAAGACGTTGAAGCTAGGAATGTGGCCTTCGCTTCGTTTGCTTTGGTGTGTCCAAATCCTGTTGGAGGAAGAACGCTGGGTTGACATTGCGTCTACTGTATCGAGACGAACGTTGAAATGAAGCTGGGATTTTGCCGTCGCTTCGCTTTTTTTCGACCGCAAGGTCTTTTTGTTGGCGTTGTATCTGCATCTTGATGGACTGTGGAGGAACGCCTTTATTGACATCTCATCTGCTGTAACGAGACGAATGTTTAGATGGTCTCTAGGTTGTCTGTGAACCGTTGAGATTTGGCTTCGCTTTTTTTTATGGAGCCTGTTGGGAAAGTATGGTTCCCTCTTTGTTTGTGCCCCTGGATTGTATACAGGAATCGATGTGATCTAACCTGTAGGGCAAAAGTTTCATTCATTTTTTATTATTATTATTATTTTATTTCCGCGATGCTCTATCATTTCAGCTTTTATATCGCGAAGGTCGCGATTGCTCAATCATTTCGGCTATTTTTCGCGGTGCCCAATCATTTCGGCTATTTAGTTTATTTTTGCTCGCTGCTTTTCATTGCGAGTTGCCCAATCATTTCGGCTATTTATTTTATTTTTGCTCGCTGCTTTTTATTGCGAGTTGCCCAATTATTTCGGCTATTTATTTTATTTTTTCTTGCTGCTTTTTATTGCGAGTGTGGAACTTGGAATCTGATGCTAATCTTGGAATCTGCATCGCTACAACTGGAATATTTCCAGGAGCGAATCATCATTTGCCATGAAAGGACTTGGAATTTGATACCGGTTTAGGCATCAGTATCGCCACAACTAGGATATTGCCAGGAGCGAATCATCATTTGCCTCTGCCGATGTCGAGCAAAGGTGGCTTAGTGAACAAGGTTAGGATCCCGTCGACTAAGGCTTTTGACTTCATGAGCCGTAAGGGTCTCACAAAGGTATTTCTTCCTACAAGTCGTGAGGATCTCGTAGGTGGATTTTATCCTTAGGAATCATGAGGATTCCTAAGTGCATGTTCCTCTGTAAGTCGTAAGGATCTTACAAAAGGGTTTTCTCCTTATAAGTCGAGAGGACTTATAAGGGTTGTTCACCATATGGACATATCCCCAGTCACGGATGGGACTTGGTTAGGGAAATGTTTATTCGCGCCCGTGGATTGTATACAAGGGTCAGTATGAGCGGCTTGTAGGATAATATCGAAAGTTGTGGGGTTTGCTTAAGCTCAGGTTTAGGTCTCTGTAACTTAAGACTTTCAAATCTTATGAGCCGTGAGGGTCCCATAAGAGAGTTCTCCTTACGAGTCGTGAGGATCTCGCAAGTGTATTTTCTCCTTAGGAATCGTGGGGATCCCTAAGTGTGTTCCTCCCTTGTGAGTCGTAAGGATCTCATGCAGGTGGTTTCTCCTTACAAGGTCGAGAGGACCCTGCAAGTGTCTTCTAACGAGGTTGCGCCCTTTCGGGTTTTCACAAACACTCGCCGATAGTCCTGCTGTTTTTACTCACGGAGCCCTTTCGGGTTTTCATCCGTGCCCATTTCGCTTGGACATACCGTCTTTTTTTTTTCTAAACGAGGTTGCGCCCTTTCGGATTTTCACAAGACTCGCCGGTAGCCCTGCTGTTTTTACTCACGGAGCCCTTTCGGGTTTTCATCCATGCCCATTTTGCTTATGGACATACCGTTTTCATTTTTTTATTCTTATTTTTTTTTAATTTATTTTTTATTTTTATTTTTTTTGTCAGCCTGAGGATGCTGCGGTAGTAGTTTAAAGACGTTTCGGTCATTTGCAAGTTTTAGGACATCGCAGTCCGTCGTTAGTTTAAGGACGTTGCGGTCCGCCATTAGTTTAAGGACATTTCGGTCCGCCGTCGCCGTATTTGAGACGAATATCTAGTTTATTGACTTTTCGGTCTATGGGGCTTTCTCTATGACTGAACATGATGTCCCCGGTGTATCCATCTTTCTCAGAGCGTGCGGTTGTGGTGGGCTCACCTTCCAGTTTTCGGAGAGCACGAACTTGCCCTGTAGGTATTGGTCTTTAACCCAGTTCTTGAAGACGTAACAGTTTTCGATCGGATGGCTCAATACTTGGTGATAAGGGAAATAATTAGAACTGTTGACATCATCCAGTCGTGGTTGGTGTTTCGGCTCCGGTAGAGTGATAAGCCTGTTATGCACCGCCACTTCGAATAGCCTCCTTGTTTCATCTTGGGGAAATGAGTAAGGACGTCTTAGCCTCTCCTCAAAGGATACGCGTGGACGCATATTGTTTCGACGAACAGCCGGTCTAAGGCCACTCGACTGTTGTTGAGTGTTGGCGACGAAGGTCATCTTCCTCTTTCCTTTGTCCTTTCTGCTCGATCCTTTGCTTGCAGGGCCGAGACTTTTCCCGAGTAACGGGCGATTGCAAGGCTGAATGTTCTCGCAATTCCTCAATTCTTTCATTTTTGAAATGGATTCCTTGAGGAGAGGGTTGAGGGCGACTTCTTCGTCAGAGTCGCTTCCAAAGGTGATAATTTGCGATCCCTTGGAGTCGGCTTTGTGACAGTCTTCGGCGGCTCTTTTGCGCTCATCTATCGCATTCTTCCGATGTCTACGAGCTTCACATTTTGTCCTGTTGAGGAGTTGTTTTTGAGCAACATATCCTTGCCACCAACACTTAAAGGAGTCGTAATCTTCGGTAGGATGTATGATCTTCTGATGATATAAGCAGAAGTTAGGATGCATCTCCACTTCACCGAGAGTATTTTCTTCAGAGGGTGGTAGCACCATTCCTGCTGACAGGGCTTTGGCGAACCTCTTCCTCGTCTTGAATTTGTTTCTATCCGCAGCGTATGGCTTTTGATTTGACGGGAGTGCCTCGACTCTTTGGTCCAGTCGTTGGTGTTTGGTCCCTTCCAGTATGGCTATCTCACGCTCTTGATTGGATTTAACTTTCAGACGAATCTCATTCAGGAAGGCATCGATCAACTCGTCTGACGGCCACGGAATTTCTGGTTCAAGGTCCGCCCCCAGTTTCTCGGCGCAAGGAGCCTCTTCATCATCCGCCATTGAGTGAGAGATCACGTGATAAGTCGCTACGTAGTCTTCAGACTCGTTTGATGAGTCTTCTCCATCATCTTCGTTCTCGACAAAAGAACAAGCTGCCCCTATCGTGTCCGTCTTCTTTAGAGTGTGCGGCTGTGGTGGGTTTACCTTCCAGCTTTCAGACAGCGTAAACTTGCCTCGTAGGTACTGATCCTCGATCCATCCCATAAAGAAGAAACAATCCTCGATCGGGTGACTTACCGTTTGGTGGTAAGGGCAATAATTGGGATTATTAAGATCGCCTGGCTGCGAAAGACGCTTTGGACTCGGCAGATTGATAAGTCTTTTGCGCATTGCCAGCTCGAACAGTCTTCTCGTTTTATTCAGAGGAAATGAATAAGGACGTCCTAGTCTCTTCTCGAGGGATGGGCGCGGGCGCACGATGTTTTGGCGTACTGCCGGCTTTGAGTTGCTCGGCTGTTGTTGAGCATTGGCGACGACGATCGCTTTCCCTTTTCCTTTCTCATTTCGAGAGTCTGGTTTTAGAGGAGACGGTCCATGGCCCATTTGGTCCATTTGGGCTAATTTGTCGATCAAGGCCTGGAAGGTGGTCGGCCTGAAGAACATCATGAATTGCGAGATGGTCGCTTGCGGATCAAGAGTGCCCACAAACATGTCTACCGCAGGTGCCTCTTCTATGCGTTGTTCGCATTTTGACCATGGCTTCCGCCATCGTGTTGCATATTGGACCCACGTTTCACCAGGCCTTATCCTGGCATTTATCAGTGTTGTTATCGGGGTGCGTTCACTAGCACTCGTAAAACGCTGAGTAAACAATAGCTCCATCTTCGCGAATTTTTTGACAGAGTCATTAGGTAGCTCCGAATACCATTCAAAGGCTGTTTCTGCTAAGCTGCCGACGAATTGGCGAAGCAACAGTTTGTCATCGCCTCCAGTGTTGCCGCATAAGGCCCTGAATTGAGCGACGTGCTGATGTGGATTCCCTGTCCCTTTATATACATGGAACTTAGGGATCGTATATCCCGGCGGGTAACTGATTTGGTCATACCATCCCGGATAGGGTCGTTCAGTTCTAACAATTTGCCCAGCCGCTTCACTCGCCTGATGAGCTCATATTTGCTGAGCTATATAGTCATCCAGCGCGGCCTTGGAAATGGTCTCATCTTTGGCTGCTGAAAGAGCCGGCGGAGGATTAAGTGTCTCCCTTCTGTCGTCTCCAATAATGATCGGAGGGTCTTCAGCTGGAGGGTTCGGCTGTAACATTATCCCTACCATATCTTGGTAGAGGAGCGCCATCTGTTTTATGTTAGCTGCTTGCTCTTCGGCTTCTTTGTCCTTCTTTTGGAGGACTCTGCGTAGATAGTCAACGTCAGTTTCTTGTTCATGACGCTGCTCTGATGATACATCCGAAGTTTTTTTCGGTTCGGTAAGTGCAGCCATCACAGTCATCATTTCCTGAAGCTTCTGTTGCTGCTCATGGGCTTTTGTCATGCATCGGGTAAGCGGTCGGTGAACCATCGAAGCGCGGCTTTCCTCCCTTCCAGAAGCCATATAAACAGTATGCACCACCATGCCCCTAGACTTGGGGCGTTTGTGTTCGGTGTCTTTGCGATTTTCCAAAGACACAGGGGCTTTTTGCGGCCACCTTCTCTTTTGAGTGATTGGAGTTGAGGGGGCCGTTGTAGTGGGCACCCAAGTAGATTTTCCTTTTTGTGGCTTGACAGAGTAATCCTTCCCCTGCCGAACCTTCATCATTTTCTGTCGGCGGAGATAGTCTTGATCAATCACCGACTCCTGGATCTGTCGCCAGACCTTATAAATTTTAAAGGGTAGCCGTTGAGGGGGCTGCTCCAGCTTCTTCTCTGGAGTATCCTCCACAGGTGAAGGAGTTCTCTTCAGCATTGCAGTAAGAGAGTTTCTGCGCACCATGTTCAGCAATTCAAAACTATTTCCAGTTGGAACAGCAGCATCGATCCCCACCATCAGAGCCGGTGGCGTAAATCCAGAGGGGGAGTTGCCCCCAGCCTTTCTTACTCGACGCCGGTGGCGACGTCGAACGTGTCTTGCGGATGGAATCACCTCCATTATTAGATAGGCTTCTTCATGCCCCCTGCTCTGGGTAGGGGAAGCAGCTTTGAGGACCTCGCCTGGAGTAGCAACCGAAATGGCCAGCCTTGTAAAAACTGATTTCTCGGAAGGAGGAGCCTTTCCAATGATTTCGTCCACTTGAGCCGAGATGGCTATCCGCTTTGGGATGGCCATTTCGGGTATCGCGGGCTTGTAGACTTTCTGGCCCGGTCTGTTGAAAACTGAGGTATTGAAACTGGGCGACCTGTTGAGAGGGGTCGCGGCAGTGGTAAGTCGATCAAAGACCGGCTTCTTTGGAGCTTCTTGCGATGTCATTGGGGCATTGAAGCTCATCGGTGGGAGCATGGTCCCGAAGAATAGTCCAGTGGTGGCTTGAGTTACTTGCTCCACTGGCATCTTGAAAAGGGAGGCCGCTTGGGGCCCATAAGTCACCCTTCCAGCGAAGACGGAGCGAGAGTTGTAGTTGCAGGCAGTGCAGTTTGAAGCCATTGATCTTTAGTTCTCTGCACGGAGCAAGGCACCAAATCTTAGTACCTCGAATCCACAGGCAACCACAGTAAACCGCGATTCGTTCGCGAACACGACACACGAAGTATGGAGTGGAAAGAGGAAAAGGTCCCACCGGGTGTGCCAGAATCTGTTCCCCTCCGAATGGCGGCCGAGACGGCGTAAGGACGTCTTGCCTGAGATTTGGGGCAAATGCTATTTGGTTTTACCCGTCTACCTCTCCGAAAATGCCAAGTTGATTTATGACATCGTGTATCGGAGGTTTAGACGGATGCGGCCGATGTATCAGACTTCGTCAGATTCCCCCTCGCTAGAGGGGTTTTTGATTGTGGGGACGCTCTTCCCTGTAGGCGCAAGCCCCTGCAGTTAATCACGCTACCGCATCGCGGTAGCCACTTTCTCCTTCTCCAGAATTTCACTTCGTGTCGTGTGTATTTGTTTTGTTTGTGGTTGCCCGTGGATTGTATACGGAGACTGAGTAATGCCGTCGCCCGTAGGACATGGATTAGTCCAAATCCATATTTACTTAGATTTGGGTTTGGTGTTTTTAGTTTAAGGATACGTTAGCCGTATTGAGGCTAAGATCAACTTAAACGTTCGTTAAGGATACGTTAGTCCTGTTTGAGACTAAGATCAACTTAACATGGTGATCCATTTAATATAAGAAATCGGGACTCGTCATCTCTCTGACGTCGTTGAAGGATTACAACGACAGGTGTCAGAGGAGTTCGGAGATGTACCCTCGAACCGGAATTGATTTGGATTTTTATAGTCCATTTGAATGTTTAAGGATACGTTAGCCGTGTTTGGGGCTAAGATCAACTTAAACGGGACCGTTTAGATCCAACAAAAGAGCATTTGGATGCTCTATTGTTCCAGTTTAGGGATGTAGTGGTCCATATTCCAGTTTAGGGACGTGGTGGTCCATCGCCAGTTTAGGGACGTGGTGGTCCAATATTAGTTTAAGGACGTTTCAGTCCACAAGTTTAAGGACCCTGCAGTCCATATTCATATGTGGTCGTCGGAACCCGTCACCTCTCTGACGTCGTTGAGGGATTACAACGACAGGTGTCAAAGGAGTTTGGAGATGTACCCTCGAACCGGAGGTAAATTGATTTGGGAGAGCAGTCTTGCTTAGTCAATTTAATTTGAGGACTTACGGCCATGATTGGTCTCAGTCCAGCTGAAAAATATTCAACATTTTTATTTGTTTTTGCATTGCATTTCTTATTATTATTTTTTGTTTGGGCTCTGCTTATAAAAGATGCAGAGCATCAATTTGTTTTGGGCTCTGCCCATTTATAAATGATGCCGAGCATCAATTTACTTGGGCTTTGCCCTTTTATTGCTTTGCAATTATGTAGGCCTACTAGGTCTTTTTGATTTGGGCCTGACCCTTTAGCAAAAGAAATGCATTGCATTTGTCAGGCGCTTTGCTCCAGTCAGAGAGCGCAAGCGCTTGTAGTGTTGACACGTGTCATGCAAGCGCAGTGCGCTGCGCTAATGCGCTGCGCCTGCGCTGCTAACACGTGGCGCGCTCTGGGGGTTTGCGCCAATCCAGGAGCGCAATAGCGCAGTTCGCAAGTGCAAGGCACTATGATTTGAGAATCTTTTAGATTCAAGAACCAATGGTTCATAAAAGAAGTGCAAAGCACTATTTGATTTCTTGATCTAATTTAGATCAAAGAAAAATAAGTTTTTTCTTATTTTAGGAACCAAAGGTTCATAAAAAAGTGCAAAGCACTGTTCTTTATTTTTTTTTCTTGTTTTAAAGAACCAATGGTTCATAATATGTGAAGATCATTGATCTTGTTCTTAGATCAATGATCTATTAGAAGAAATTTCTACTATTTTATGAAGGTTTTTTTTTTACCTTTTTCTTGAAACTTTTTCAGAGTTCTCTCTGTTTGAAGCTCTTGGTTTCTCAAGAATGTTGATCCCTTTGAATTGAGGTCTAGGGTCCTTTTTATAGTGCCCATAAATTAGTTAAATTTGTTAGAGAGATCTTTCTCTGAGTGATCTGGGGGATTTCCCCCACCGTTGGATCATTGATCCAAGGGCTTCTATTTTACAGAAGAAAATCTTCTTGTTTTAACAAGAACAGAAAGATTTCTTAGAATTTTAATTCTGTTTGGCGCAAATGCTTCAGAGCGTGACACGTGTCGCGCAGCGCACAGCGCAGCGCAACTGCGCTGACACGTGTCGCGCAGCGCACAGCAACTGCGCTGACACGTGTCGCGCAGCGCACAGCACAGCGCAACTGCCCTGACACGTGTCGCGCAGCACAACTGCGCTGGCCTGCTGAAGCGTTGCCTCTTTAATTAAAGTTTGAATTTTAAATAGAACCTTGCTCTGATTGGGTGCGCTGCCTTGGGCGCTGTGCTGATGTATCAATGCATGACACGTGATGTGTTGCGCGCAGCACAAAGAATCTGAAGCGTTGCTTCATTTACTAAAGTTTAAATTTTCAAAGTAGTGCTTTGCTCCGATTGGGGGGAAGGTGAAGCGTTGCTTCATCTTCCGCCTTGGAATTTGAACAGAGCTTTGCTCTGATTGGGGTAAACAATGCTATTTAGTATTTGTGCTGCGTTTGTTGGGTTTCGTCAAGGTGTTGTGTACGGTAGCTGATTAGTGCTTATCTGCCGCATATGATGCGATTGAATTAGGGTAGTCGCAGACCTTGTTGGCCTGCGTCAAGGGTCGTGTGGGTGGGTTTAATTCAATCATGAAATGAACGGGTTGAACTTGACTGGCGGCCTATGGTTTGTTGGCCTGCGTCAAGGTCATAGGACGCTAGGGGTAAAAACAGATATTGGGAATTTCATGTGTTGAAATTTGTAATGAGATTGCATACCTTCTATGAGATAGTTGGATCCCGATACCCACTGTGAGTAAGAGTTACTCCTGGGAGAGTTTTCCACTTTACAATTAGTTGATCCAGTAGGTGTCTAAGAAAGGTGTTAATGGGGTTATTCCCCTGCGGTAACGAGGTTATTTAATTAGTTCCATGCGAAAGCATAGGGAGACTCTCTCGGAGTACCAATACCTGCTTGGCTGACCGATTGGCGAACTTGTAGGGTGTAATTAATCTCGGCTAATCTTACCTTTTATAGTTTGAAGGAAGATTTGATAAAAACAGTGAGAGCTATTCTGATTAGATAAGATAATAACCAATCTAATCTTGCAAGGAGCGCACGCTAAAGCGTTTCCTTCTCTCTCTCCAGGTAGCGACCAATGACACGCCTTAATTAAGATAATAATATGGATGTATTGACCGAACCCGCTTATTACATTGAGCTGGGGAACGTTGGTTACACTTTTTCTTATGATTGTCATAAGTCTGAGCAAGTAATAGCGGAATACCCAGATTCCCACGCGACCCGAACGAAGAATAAGCATGTTGATGCATTGTCTTCGGGTGTGTTCATAACCGAGAACTGTTTCTCAGTTTGCTCTAAGTTCTAGGTATTGGATACCGGATCAGGATCCCACGTATGTAATTTGTTACATGGGCTAAAGAGAGGTAGAGAACTGGGAAATGGTGACATGTCTCTAAAATTAAGGAATGAAGCAATTGTGGCAGCCAAAGCAGTTGGCGAATATCACCTAGTATTACCAATGGTAATGCAATGATTCTGAAGGACTGTTATTACGTACCAAACATGATATGAAATATTATATCAGTTTCTTTGTTGCATAAAGAAGGATATAACTTTGTATTAGAGGGTAATGTTATGAACATTTTCCTAAATCAAGTGTTGATTGGGTTTTGTACGTTATCTAATGGTATATACGTTCTAAATCAAACAACAGTTCTAAACGTACAAAACACACACAAAAGGAAAAGTTCAGAAATGAACGAAGCCTACTTGTGGCATTATAGACTAGGTCATATCAATGCGACAAGACTAGCCAAGTTGCATAAAGATGGATATTTGAATCCGTTCGAATTTACATCTTATGAAACTTGCGAGTTATGTCTCAAAGGCAATATGACCAAAACTCTGTTTACTAGACACGGAGAAAGAGCTACTGCACTCTTGGGACTGATACATAATGATGTATGTAGTCCTATGTCTATACATGCCAGGAATGGTTCCTCATACTTCATTACATTCATCGATAATCTCTCAAGATACAGACATGTGTTCCTGATGAAACACAAATCTGAATCTTTTGAGAAATTCAAGGAATATAAGTGCAAAGTAGAGAACTAGACGGGTAAAAGTATTAAAATCCTTCGATCTGATCATGGAGGAGAATACTTAAGCACGGAGTTCCGAGACTATTTAAAAGAGAATGCGATTCTCTCTCAGCTTACTCCTCCGTATACACCACAGCACAACGGTGTATCGGAGCGGAGGAATCACACCTTATTAGATATGGTACGCTCTATGATGAGTGCTGCTGAGTTACCTATTTCCTTTTGGGGTCATGTACTTAAGACAGCTGCAGACCTATTGAATATGGTTCCCACTAAATCCATGCCTACCACTCTATATGAGATATGGAAAAGAAAGAGACCATGCCTTAAGTATGTTAAGATATGGGGTTTTCCAGCTTATGTGAAAACACAAAATCCGGACAAGCTCAAGGCAATGTCAGTTCTGTGCATGTTTGTAGGATATCCCAAATATTCGTAAGGGTATATCTTCTACTACACCGAAGAACAAAAGGTGTTTGTTTCTAGACATGCTACCTTTTTAGAAAAGGAATTTCTTGTGAAAGAAATTAGTGGTCGTGAGGTAGAGCTGGAAGAAGTTCCAGCTACACAAACTATAACTGACAATTTGGTAGAACCGAAAGATCCAATAGTCTCCGACGAACCTCAGCCACTCTGAAGATCTAGTAGGGTTCCTCATCCACCTGAGAGATACTATGATTTTCTCATAGACGGTGAGAGCGAGGATTGCATTATGGAAGATGATGACCCAACAAGTTACGAGTAGGCCATCACAAGTGGAGACTCTATGAAATGGCTGGATGCTATGAGATCTGAGATGGAATGCATGTACACCAACAAAGTATGGACTTTGGAAGTTGCTCCTGAAGGGGTAACACCCATCGGGAGCAACTGGATCTTTAAGAAGAAAATTGGTGTAGATGGAAAGGTTGAGACGTTCAAAGCTAGACTTCGACTATGATGAAACTTTTTCTCCTATCGCTATGCTTAAATCCATCAGGATCCTACTTGCCATTGCTGCATACCATGACTATGAAATCTGGCAGATGGACGTCAAGACCGCTTTTCTAAATGGTGATTTAGAAGAGAGCGTGTATATGACACAGCCAGAGGGCTTCGTAGATAGTGGGAGCAATGGAAGCGTGTGCAAGCTGCTTAAATCAATCTACGGATTAAAGCAGGCATCGCGGAGCTGGAACATCTGTTTAGATGAAGCTATCAAAGAGTTTGACTTCATCAAAACGTAGATGAACCTTGTATATATAAGAAGGTTGTAGAGAGTAAGGTTGTCTTTCTCGTATTGTACGTGGATGACATGCTCTTGATAGGAAATGATGTTCCTATGCTACACTCGGTCAAGCTCTTCTTATCACACAAGTTCTCTATGAAAGATCTAGGTGATGCCTCTTAAATCCCGGGGATAAAGATCTATAGAGATAGATCTAAGCGGATGTTAGGATTGTCCCAATCCAGATACATACACACCATACTAAATAGGTTTAGTATGGAAGATTCTAAGCGTGGTAATTTACCCGCGTACTCAGAAATCACTCTCTCCAAAGAGATGTCTCCCAAGAATGATTTGGAGAGGGCTCGCATGCAAGGGATACCCTTTGCTTCGGCAGTCGGGTCAATCATGTATACGATGTTATGTACCAGACCGGATGTGTCTTACTCACTAGGTGTAGTGAGTAGGTATCAATCAGGTTCTGGGGAGAAATACTGGACAGCTGTGAAGAACATTCTTAAGTACTTGAGAAGGACTAAACAAATGTTCTTGGTGTATGGTAACGGTGAACTCCAAGTGGAGTCCTTTACCGATTCGAGCTTCCAGAGTGATAAGGACGACAGTAAGTCAGTTTCGGGTTTTGTCTTCACCCTCAATGGACGGGTAGTATGTTGGAAGAGTTCCAAGCAAGATACCGTTGCAGACTTGACGTGGAGGCTGAATACATCGATGCCAACGATGTTGCCAAAGAGGCTGTTTGGATGAAGAAGTTCATTACTGAACTTGGTGTGGTTCCATCCATTGAGCATCCAATACCTGTGTGTTGTGATAACAATAGAGCTGTGGTTTTGGCCAAGGAACGCTGGTCCCATCAGAGATCCAGGCATATTTTTAGGCGGTATCATTTGATCAGGGAGATAGTAGATCACCGGGAGATCGAGATCAGGAGAGTTGACATGAAGGATAACACAGCGGATCCACTCACGAAGGCCTTCCCCTAGATGCAATTCGAGAGACTTTTTGGGATGTTGGGTATGAAATACTACAACAACTGGCCTTAGTGCAAGTGGGAGATTGTTAGGAATATGTATGCCCAAGTGGCCATTATTGTATGATATAGTGGATGCTTGGATATATATATAGAGGACTTTCTTGCTCGACATGATAGTATGATATCTGGTTGCCTTTATCTTAACTTGTTCACTGGTATTAATATACTGTCTCTCATATACATGTTGATAAAGCCCTTAGGATGTTGGCTTGACTACCAGGACTATGATGCGGATCATGCTACTGGGACCTGGGCAGTCTACAAGAACATCCTTTAATTGTTCCTAGTCGAGGGAATATCGAGACAGGGCATCGATATTCCAAAGTAAACTAGTGTGTACGTTTCTTGACCCTGTATGGGGGCGATGGTTGATCCCATAACCATTGGTGTTTAACATCAAAGATTGTACACAGGTGCTCATTAGAGAATGGGTATCCCGAACAGGACTCGCCGAGAACTCCTAGATAGTACTATACCTAACGTCAGATAGCAGTTCTCTGGTGACACCGGTATAGGTTAGTTTGTAGACCCGAGATTGTCATAGAGTCTTGTGTGGTTCCTACTGTGGTTTGATTTCCTTCCTACCACGGCTTAAAGGAGTCGTGCAAACAGGTGGATTTTGGGTACAGTCCCGAGTCACATGGAGGTAATGAGTGATAGGAGGGGTTTCATCTCTCCCGGTATAGGGAGTTGATGTTGTGCTATGTTCGATTGGCTATAACAGGAAGTCCCTGGCCAGGGCTGCTGATGAGATTTACCGGTAAGTGTTATCAGTAGTTTCTTGAACCGTTATGAGCCATACATCGGCATGACTTTTCAAGTTACTGGGGTTTAACGATTCCACCCCTAGACTCGATATGCGACATATCAGACGAAGAGACCGGACTGTACGGTAAGTGTTACTTATAGGCTTCATGGGAGTTTGGACAAGCTTTCTTGTTGATCTTCTATTCGCTCAATACCTGGGTAGCCGTTACGTCCAGCTAGTTCCGCAGATGGCTTGTGGGTAACTGATGTGATCATTACCCACTGCTGGCATATTGACGAGTCTTTATAGTCCTACATAGAAGTTTCCTAGTTAGAGCGAAACGAAGTAGGGCACATATGCTGATATGTGCGGGGGGCCTGATTAAATACGAGTATGTGATACCGTATTCTAATCTGGCGGTTGTTTGTTATCAGTTAGATTATATGTGATATAACCGGATTATCGATCAAGTGCTGATTTGATAATGTGATATACAGATAAATGATATTAGTCGGTTATATGTGATATAACCGGATTATTAAATCAAGTGTTGATTTAATAATATGATATATATGTTTATATTTGATATAATTATATATTAACTAATATTGTTTGCTCACTAATTATTTTCTTCATAATATATATATATATATATATATTATAAAGCATGGCATGGATTTTCTATTTTTGGAAAATAGAAAAAGAGGTGGAAATTGGAGAGATATTTATGGTATGGGTGTGGTATGGCATTTATATTTATTTTATTAGTCTTGACTCACTATTCAAGTATGGTTGCAATTTATTATTGTAATTTATTCCTTGCTTGAATAAGTGAGGTCAAGAGTATAGCCATTCTACACTTATGTGGTTTTTGCCTTAGCCATTTTTCTTAAGTTCATTAGCTTCACTCTCCTGAGCTCTCTCCATTTTTTTCCATCTTCTTCCTCTTCTACAAAATCCTAACTCTCACATGAGATGTGAATCATAGGGGTTTGAGATAAATCCTAGTGAGCTTAGAACCTCTACTTCACCATCCTACACTTGACTAGCACTCAAGTGTAGTGTGTTTCCTTCACTAAAGAGTTTAGTGAAGAGGTGGCTTGGATTAACGGAGTTTCGGGTGGATCATCTTCAGCACAAAGACCGTAAAGGAAGCTCTATCCAACTTCAAGTGGAGCCTAGTGGTGTCGCGTGGACTACTACCCGAAGCATTTGAGGAGAAGGACACGGTCTACAAAGGTTGTTGCTTCCTTCTCTTAGCTAATTTTTGTGATATCATCATAGTTAACCCTAATCATCTAGTTTAGATCCTTAGTTAGTAGAGCTTAGCATCTGAATTTTTTAAATATAGCATGCTAGATGCTTGTGAAAACCTCATGGTGGTGCAAAGGTAGACTTTCGCCAAAAACTCTAGGTAAATAAAACACAGAGATCAAAATATATCTTTTACCTATCTAAGGGTTTAACCCTTCTCAAAGAACTTAGTTTTTCCTCTAGATCAGAGATCCACAAGAAAAGTCTTCCATAAGTTGAGAATTTAATTCTCATCCGGAAGATCTTGTTCTTGAGAGTCAAAAATTCAGAAAAGAACTTGGTTAAAAAGAAAGAAAAAGAAAAAGAACATATGTTCTGAAAATTTAATTCCTCCGAAATTAGGATTTAACCCTACATAAAAAACTCAGTTCTTATAAAAAATAAAAGAAGAACTTAGTTCTCTAATTAAAAAACAGTGATGATCCAAGATCTTCAAAACAGAAATCTTGATGATCATCAATAACTAAAATGTCATTAACAGAGATTGACATATCTAAAAACAAGAACTTGGCGTCTCACGTGAAACACACGTGAGCAAAATTAGTGCTTAGCACTATTATAGTGCCTCACGTATTTCCCACGTGAGTGCCTAAAACAAACAAAAGAAGAGCTAAAATGCCTCACGTGCTTCCCACGTGAGCGTCCAAAAAACAAAGAAAAACTCATTTGTGTTGATTAGACAGCCGCCAAATAAAGTAGCCCAGCGTCCCAAAAATAAAGAAGTCACGTGAAATACACGTGAAACACTCTTGGAAATATGAAATTTGGTGCCTCACGTGCTTCACACGTGAGCACCAGATCTCCATACAAAGTGCTTAGCACTTCTGTCAAAAAATTAGGGGGAGGGGTGAACAAACAAAACCTGAAATCAATGCTCACCACCCACGTGTTTTATACGTGAGTGCCATACAAAATGCTTAGCACTCTATATTCAGTCAAAATGATTATGTGTTTAGCACTGATTGGGCAGCGCCCATATCTGAGCGCCTCACATGTTTCACATATGAGCGCCAGTGAAAATTTGTGCTTAGCACTGTAGTAGCGCCTCACGTGAAAAACACGTGAGCGCCAGAAAAGATTAGTGCTCAGCACTATTCCAGCACCCCACGTGAAACACACGTGAGCACTGCATATCTTAGTGGTTAGCACTGCTGAGTAGTGTTAAGACCCAATCTCAGCCCAAATTGGTTAAGTTTCCTTAGGTTAAATCTCTTTGATTTTAAATTAACGGAGCCCATATGCTTGTGATTTCCAAAATGATCTTAGTCTCAAACATGACTAATGATCTCTCATTGATGATATCCAAAATGATATCCATCTCATATCTCCTAAGGTAATCTTAGTCTCAAATATGACTAACGATTCTTAGGTCCACCACAACCCATTTTTAACTCAAATACGGGATTCGGTTTAAGGGTACATCTCTCCACACCTCTGATATATGTCATTGTAATTCCTCAACATCTTCGGAGAGGCGGGGGGTCCTGACAACCAATAACAATTTCTTGTCCCAACTTGATATAAAAATTTCATCAAGATAGGGAATTGTACACCCCACATTGATGCACTTCCAAACTGATGTGCACACCTCAAATCGGATCGCACTCCAAATTGGACGTATTCCATGTCACCATCGTTCACTCCGCCACATAACAAATACACGTGCGTGCAAAATAAATGTTGGACTGAAAAGTCCCTAAACTAAAAATGGACAGAGATATCCTTAAACTAATATTCGCCTCAAACATGGCAATAATGGACCGAAATGTCCTTAAACTAACATTTATCCCCAAAATGGGAATGTTGGACCTAAATGTCCTTAAACTAATATCCGCCCCAAATATGGCGATAATGGACCATGATGTCCTTAAATTAAAATAATTTGGCCCAAATGCTCATATGTTTAAGTCGATCTTAACTCAAACCAGATTAATGGTCCTTAAACCAAACAAAATATTTTGAACTAAAGGAAAAATATAACCTAAGTTCAAAATCCCAATCTAAAATATACGGATTTGGACTAATCCGTGTCCTACGGGCGACAACATAAACTTGTCTCCGTATACCATCCACGGGCAACCAAAATAAACAATACACACGATACGAAGTGAACTGCTGGAGAAGGAGAAAGTGGTTATCGCAATGCGGTAACGTAATTAACTGCAGGGGCTTGCGCCTACAGGGAAGAGCATACCCACAATCAAAACCCCCTCACAAATGAGGGGGAATCTGATGTAGTTTGCTACATCGGTCGCGTTTGTCCGAACCTCCGATATATGTAGTACCATAAATCAACTTGGTATTTTCGGAGAGGTGGATGGATAAGTCCAAATAGCATCTGCCCCCAAATTCAGGCAAGACGATCTATCCCAGTTCGTCTCTGTTTTTTGCGGTAAACACCTATGTTATTCGTAAATTGCTAGATTACTATATTCCTACAAATGTCATTGATTGTTTATATGAAACCATGATTGATGGACAATTGACTATTACTATCATGACACTATACCTAAATTGTGATGCTTACCGAAATGCCAACAAATTCTGATATTGATTGGTTGACCTGTTGTATAGATAGACATGATATATACATGTACATGCTTATTATTGTGTTGGTAATAGGTAACATACCAGTGATACCTGACTTAAATTGAAACCTGGGGAAAATGGAAAATCAATAATGGAAACCGAATTGTAACTCAGTGGGATTGTGTTAGCTATAGTGCCTTCAAGTCAATTATTGGATCACAGGCACGCAATTGCGATGATTGAGGGAGGACCTATACGGATAGAACAGTCTTACTCGACATGATAGTATGCTATCTGGTTTGTCTTTATCAACGTGTACAAGCTTTAGGTGACATTACAGATCACTATTACATGTTGATAGAGCCCATAAGATTCTTGCTTGACTACTAGCAGTATGATGGCGATCATATACGTGAGAGCATGGTGGTCTATAAGCACATCCTTAAATGTCCCTAATCGTGGGAGTTTCGAGACTGGGCATCGATACTCTAGAGTAGACTGGTGTATACTGATCGAGACCCCGACGAGGGGAGGTGGCCGGTCTCACAATCCATTGGTATCAGTTTGTTCACCTAAGATGTATATAGGTGCTCATTTGTTATGAGTACATCGGAAGGACTCGCCGGGAACATGCTAGTTGGTATTATATCTATTGTTAGATAGCAGTTCCCAGGTGATATGTGTACAGGTTAGTCCATCGACCTGAAATCATCATTTTTCTCGTGTGAGTTCCCATTGTGCTTTGATTACTACCCTACCATGGCTCAAAGGAGTCGTGCAAACAGGTTTTAGTTAGGTACAATCCCGAGCCACATGGAGGCAGTGAGCGGATTGTCAGGGGATTCGTCTCTCCCTGTATTGGGGGTTAATGCCGCGTTGTGCACGGGTGGCCATCACCAAAAATCCTTGGCCAAGGTAGTCAAGAATTACTGATCCAGGATCGGTAGTTTATCAGGTGTGATGGGTTTCATACCGACACTAGATGTCGCGTTATTAGGGGTATGACTTTATCTTCCGCCTAGACTCGATATGCGATACTCATAGACGAATGGACCGGACTGTACAGATATTGTCACTGTCAGGATTAGTAGGGGTTTTAGGATGAGTTTGCTTGTCGGCCACCCTTTTGTTCAATACCTGGGTAGCCGTTACGTACAGCTAGTACCGCTGACGTGCTTCTGGTTAAACCTACTGCCATCGTATTGACGAGTCTTTAGAGTCCCACACAGAGGGTTTCTCTGTTTCGAGCGAAAAAAGTTGTAGAGGCCGTATGGTTTTATGGTAGGGTTCGATCATATACGTGCACTTATGCACGGATCATGATTCGGACGGATAATACTAGTGGGTTTTGGTTTAAGCCGGATCCTAGTATTATATTGTTGGATTATTTTCGTCCCATTGTATTCGTATTCTGTCGGAATACAGATGCGGATATGTATATACGGATGAGGGGTATTCTTATAATTCTTTACAAGATTACTTTTGAAGTTGCCATCTCTTTTTCGATTTAATCTTTTTCTTTAAAAGATTAATTGAGGTGGAGAGAGAGAGTGTTTTGTTTTTGGTATTTATTCTTGCATGCTCACTTGGTGACTCATGGTGATGAGTCATGTAGTGACTCATGGTGGCATGTTAAGTTTTTTGTTTGTATTGTGAGATATTTGTTATGAGACCATGAGATATTTCTTCATGAGTTGATTTATTTAGTTGCTACCATGCCCATTCATAAATAGCTCACAACACAAAGCCATTTTCCTCACTTGTTTTTCTTAGCCTCACTCTCTCAACCTCTCATGGCTTCTTCTACCTCCACCCTAAATGTCTCATATATTGAGAAACCTAGGGTGCATTGAGACAAACTAATCCTACACACTCTCTACTTCATCTTGACTATCTAGTATAGTGAACTAGATACTCGAGTTGCCTCGGATTTATGGTTGAAGCTCGATGCTATGACTCTCGGGTGGATCATCTTCGATGGGGGAGACCGGAGATCAAACTTGATCAAGGAAGCTTCGAGGAGCTTGGGATAAAGGTTAAAGACCGAAGGACACAGATCATCTTGGTATAATCACTTTAACCCTTTAGTTTAGCTCATATGCATGTTATGTTATCTAGGGCTTATGGGTCGATCCGGGTTATTCTAGCGCCGGTTTTTGAAATTTTTTTCCGCAATGGCCACGGTTTGATGGCCGGGGCGCTTGCATAACCCAATATGGTATCAGAGCCACCCAATAAACCCTACTAGCTAGTTTGCACAAGGTTAAAATCTCGATCGACCCAAATTTCTGAATTGTATTTTCATTTTGGTATGCTTTCTGTCGAGTTTCAAAGTTGTTCAAACAATTTTTTCAGGCATCTTAAAAATATGTGCAGGAAAAACTAGAGCTATGGAAAAAATTTGGGCATGTAACTCCAAAATTCGGCGGCGGAACCAAAGCAAAATAAAACATTTTACGGCAGAACCGCCGCACTTTTTGGGCTACAGTGCCCCAAATTTTTTCTGGGGCTTTAGTTGATGGAAATATTATTTTTTTTGATATATGGTTTTGTCCTAGACTTGTTTGAGTGCTAGATTTGCATTTAGGGCCAATTTGGAAAAGTTTAGTCGATCGAAATTTTAAATATGTATTTTTTAGTACATACATTACTATATGTGACTGTGAATGTCATTAAAGCAGTACAACTCGTCTAATTGCTATATGACTTTTAGACGGGTTTGCGAATGTGACATTCACGTTGATATTCTGTGTTGTGCTGTGGTTGTGATTAGATCATCATGGTGGATAGCTTGGGTGCAATGGTAGTACAGTTTAGTTTCATTTGTTTATTTGGTATTGCAGGACGAGCGTCCGACATGTGGATTGCTGTCATTGCCCGTTTGTATATTATTTGTTTGGGGCACGACTGGGTTGAGGTCGATTTCACCCTTGTACTTATTTTCTTTTCTTTACTAGGATTACCCCGCGGTGGAGTGCACGAATAACCTGGTTCTAGAGGGCAACGGGCTTGTATCTCATGGCGTTGATACGGAGGGGTCTCACTCTTGAATTGGCGGGCTATTCGCCGCACTCGTAGGGGGTATAGGTTGACCCAAGGAGGGGTGCTCAAGTTACCGGATTCCGTGGAGTGCTGGGTGGCCCATTCACGTTGTTGATTGGGGTTTCCTCGCTTCTGGGATTGGCGGGTAACTTGCCGCGCTCGTAGGGGTCTAGGTTTTCATTGCACAGGTTATCCACACGACAGGGAATGTCGGGTCTCATTTGCGGCTCAAATAAAACCCAAAGCTCTAGGATTATCCACCGCTCTGTGTTGCTTGGTTGATATTCTGAGATGTTACTTTATATCATGCCTAGGACGAATGCCATATATATTTATATATATACTAGTAGATGTTGTATATGTTTTGCACCCGCACTAGTCCAGCCCCCGCTCTGTCTTTAGTTAAGTAACCTAACGGGTGATGACGGGGCACAGTGGCGAATGCAGGTGGCATATACGTACATCATATTTTTCGTTCTTTTCTGGTATGATTAATTGATAGGACTGTGTTGATTCTGATCAATGTAAAGATAAAACAAACCTATTTGATGTTTTTGGAACTAAGTTTTTTAAAAACAGACATTACAAACGCTTTCTTTTGTTTCGCACAGTGGTATTCGGTTATGAATAACCAGCATCTCATTCCACGAGGGAAGGGACGAGATCCCTTCATCGGGAGTGACCCCTTGAGCAGAAGTTTTCGTCAACGTAATAACTTTACTGTAGTCGATTAATTTTTGCTTTGCATCGTGATATTCAATTTGGAATATCTTGCACCTCATTCGACGAGGAAAGAGCCGAGATCCCTTCACCGGGTGTGACCTCTTTAGCAAAAGTTTTCGCTACTATATATTTATAAAACCACTTGGATTCCTTCAACGATATCAAGTGCATTACATTAAAGGTTTTTCGCCAAAATCCAGCCATAGGCCTCCGTCATTTCTTTCGAGTAGTACTTAGTATTCGTGCTGCGTTTGTTGGCCTTTGTCAAGGCATAATGTACGGTAGCTGGATATTGCTTGTCTGTTGCATAGTGTTTCGATTATCTAGGACAGTTGTATAACCTTGTTGGCCTTTGTCAAGGGTTTGTACGGGTGGGTCTAGATTAATCTTGGATAATGAAGGGTTGAACTTGACTTGTGGTTTATGATTTGTTGGCCTTTTTCAAGGTCATGATCTACTTGGGGTAAAAATCACATTGGGAGTTTCAAACATACAGGAAACTTTCCAGGCATACGCATACCTTCTGGAGTGTGGTGACTTGAGTGAATTCCATTAAGTTATCACGCGATGATTGTTGGATCCCGATTCCCACTAATGAGTTAGTTTACTCCTCGGGTGATGTTAGATGATCCCGACTAATTCTTCTTTTGGGTTTGGAAGAGAATTCGAGGAAACAGTGGGAGCCATCCTGATTAGATAAAGTGATTAACCATTCTGATCTAGATTAGAGTGCACGCTGAGTGTTTCTTTCCTCTCTCTCTGGCAGCGGCCATGGCCCGACCCTAGACTAAAATTCATGGACCAAATTAACTGAGCCTTCTTAAAACACTTTGGCTATTGGATTTTCATAGTCGCATAAATCATTGCCGCTCCTATATTACCCTTTGGATTTCTCCGGAACACTCCGTATTACTACGAAGATCCCCTTTATTGGATATGACCATCGTATAGTTACATACGAACTCGAAGAAACCTATTTCAGATTCGAGGATGGTTTCTGGTTCTGAAGAAATAAAATATGATTATTCAGTTGTCTTTTCCATTTTACCTTCTCCCAGGTTGCGAGGGCTCCTGGTATTAGGAGAGTACACCTATTACGCTTATTGGATAGTTTTCTTCCAAACCATAAGTAGGTGCCGAACGGTAGGAAGGAAGAAAACCAATTAGCCTAAGTGTGGTGTACAGAAGGTAATAAGTAAAGACAAATAAATGGATAAGAAAGAGAGAAAAGTAAATTGTGACTGCTATCATTCACGACAAAGCCGCTTATATCATCGCCACTCCTACTTCACCTTTGCATTTCTCCGGTTCAGGAGAAATTAAATAGGATTATTCAGGTTGTTTTTTATCATTACCTTCTCTCAGGTTGCGAGGGCTCCTAGTTTTTTTTAGGAAGGTACACGTATTACGCTTATTGTATAGTCTTCTTCCAAACCATAGGATGGTGTCATTAGGTAGGGAAGGAAGAAAATCAACTAGCCTAAGTATGGTGTACAGAAGGTAATGAGTAAAGACAATAAAAGGATTGGAGAGATGGCAAGGAAATATACGGCTACAGTCATGAATCTAGATAGTGGAAGAGGCATTATTAGGAATACCCGGATACCCCTTTGAAACATTTTCATGTTTCAGATTCACTGTGCGTTGTTAATTGAAGACTGATATCCCAATTAGATCCTTACTTCAGGATATGTATTTATCAGATATGATTCTCACATCTATATGGTATTACAGATAATGAGTGGGAGGAAGATATTAGGAATCAGGTGATTATATCCTTATTATATTGGAATTCGTTGTAATTGGTGATATTTGAGGAAATCACCTGGGTTTTTGCCTGACGGCAAATATTTGGTTTTGAATATCCGTTGTTATGTACCAATTTCAAACTGATATATCTATACGTTTATTTTATAAAGTGAGATATAACTTTTTGAAATTATTTCTATGACATTTACCTATATCAGTTGATAGTTAGGTAAGGAGCATTCAACAGCGATGTAATTCTTCTTAACCAAGTACAATTTTTCAACCCACGACGCACATGGTATGAGTTATTAAACTCAGGGGACTTATACAAATTATAGTATGTTGTCCAGTGTCCATTAAGACAAAGGGGTTGGTGCTCGTACTATATTCTGTTTACTTATGACTTCTCCAATTTTAGACAAGTATTTCGATGAAACACAAGGTCCAAGTTTTAAGAAGTTATAGGTACAAGAATAAAGTAGAGAACCATATGTTGCAAGTATCAGGATTCTTCAAGGTGATCGAAGATGTAGATACTTGTGTTTGGTATTCCATTGATAGTAATGGTTTTGAGAACTTGCTTCTTTTTCAGGTTACTCAAATTTGGATGCACTCCTAGTTGAGTAACGCTGATTGGCCTCCTTCCATTTAGTTGACATGCACTGGAAACAGCTGCATGATTTGAATCTGGTTCCAATTAAATTAGTGTCTATGTTTCTATATTATATATAGAATAGATCGTATCTTGACGATGTTGAGTTATATGGAGTTGTCCGGCTTATGCTTGAAACCAGACTCCGGATAAACTCAAGTCACGTTTCAGTAATGGCTGTTTGTGGGTTATCCGAGGCTATGACGAGGGTTAATTTTCTACTCTCTAGAAGATCAATAGTGATATTGTTCTTGACTTACCACCAATTTTAGTAAAATGGATTCTTTTCAGAAAACATTAGTGGGAGTATGGTAGAACTGGAAGTGATTGCAGAACCACAAACGATTACTGAAAATTTAATAGAACTTAAAGATTCAATTGGATTTGACATTCTATTAGCCACTTCGTAGATATGGTGGGTAACCTCAGGCACCCGAGAGGTACTTCGGTATCCTCAAAGATGGCGACAGGGAGGTTCTTGTTTACCCAGACTTTCCATTACTGCTGTTCTAGACTATGAAACCTGGCAGGAGGATGAGTATAATATCGTTCTAAACTAGTTTTAGATGTGCACGTGTATATGACTCTACCAGAGGGTTGTTGTAGTCAGTAGGAGCAGCGGAAGCATAGTAGACAAGTAGCTTGTGTCTATTTATAGACTAAAGCAAGTATAGCGGAGATAGATCATCTATTTCTGATGTGATAGTCATAGGTTTTGACTTCATCAGAATAGGAGATGGATCTGGTAAGAAGGTAGTAAGGTGTGATGTCCTGGTATTTGAATGACATGCACTTTATTGGAAATGAAATTCCTATACTACGATCGGTTATACTGTGGTTGTCACACAGTTGTTTCTCCACATAGGATATGGATATAATATCAGGCATTCTGGTTACTAGATCTATGGTTTTAGATTTAGATTTGGGAAGTTTCCCAATTTGGGTACTTTGAGACTATTCTAAAGGTGTTTTAGAATGGACGACTCCTGGCATGGTGGTGTACCTGTAGGTGATGGAGTCACCCTCTCTAAAGGATGTAAAGGATGTTTTACAGACTAAAGGGGAGAGGGATTTGCATGATTGGAATATCACTTGCTTGGGCAATTGAGTCAATCATTATATGTCAAGTACCACACCAGATATTGTTTTTGCACTAGCTGCAATAAGTTTATATATTAATCCAATACTGGAGAAATGTTGGGAAGCAGTTTATGAACATAAGTGGATGTTCTAGGGATTTGGTAATGGGAGACGGTTATCTTTCTAGGCTTCCAAGGTGACCTGGATAACAGAGTGACTGTCAGAGTTATAGTTTTCCCTCTTTTGAGGGGCAGTAGTTTGGACAGGTGGTCCAAACGGATACTGAGGGAGGCATGGCGCAGGATATTTATTAAATTCAGTGGACGATACAGTCTGAGAAGTTTGCTGGATTTGGAGTTCATTTGTGAACTGGGTCCCATCAGATATCCAGACATATTCTAAGAAAGGTATTGCTCATTTCGGGAGATAGTTTTCTCCGTGAAATTGAGATATTGAGAGATACAGAAAGAAACACTGGAGTGGATCCACTCACTGAGGCTCTTTCTTGAACGCAATAGTATTATAAACGAGATTTGTGAGGCTGATTAGTAGAGAAGTTGGGTGTTTGGTATCACACGGGCTGTGCGACATCGCAATAATTAGCCTTAAGTGCAAGAGAGAGATTGTTGGCTATAGTGCCCTCAAGTCAATTATTGGATCGCAGGCACGTGATTGCGATGATTGGGGGAGGACCTATATGGATAGAACAGTCTTACTCGAGATGATAGTATGCTATCTGGTTTGTCTTTATCAACATGTACATGCTTTAGGTGACATTACAGATCACTATTACATATTGATAAAGCCCATAGGATTCTTTCTTGAGTACCTTCAGTATGATGGCGATCATATACATGAGAGCTGGGTGGTCTATAGGCACATTCTTAAATGTCTCTAGTCGTGGGAGTTTCGTGACTGGGTATCGATACTCCAGAGTAGACTAGTGTATACTGATCGAGACCCTGACGAGGGGCGGTGGCCGGTCTCACAAGCATCGGTGTCAGTTTGTTCACCTAAGATATATACAGGTGCTCATTTGTTATGAGTACACCGTACGGACTCGTTAGGAACATGCTAGTTGGTATTATACCTATTGTCAGATAGCAGTTCCCAGGTGACATGTGTACAGGTTAGTCTATCGACCTGAGATCGTCATTTGTCTCATATGAGTTCCCACTGTGTTTTGATTACTACCCTACCACGGCTTAAAAAAGTCATGCAAACAGGTTTTAGTTGGGTACAGTCCCGAGCCATATGGAGGCAGCGAGCGGATTGTCAGGGGATTCGTCTCTCCCTGTATTGGGGGTTAATGTCACGTTGTGCATGGGTGGCCATTACCAGAAATGAATTAATATGATTTTAGAAATTTTTTATAAATTTTTGGGATTTTTTAAGAATTTAAATGGAATTTTTATCGAAGGGAAAAGTTTTTAAAACCGACAAAGGGAGTTATTTTAGACCAAATTTGGTTGCAAATGGAATAAAACATCAAAATATATTTTCTATATTTTTCCTAAAATTTTTGACAATTTTTAAAAAGCCAAAACTAATTTTAAATATTAAAAACGATCTTTTTTATTTTTTCGATCGTGACCGATTCTGGACCGTCAGGTCAAACAATCAATGGCTCAGATCTCCCCACCGACAAAATAAGAAAAGAAAAAGGGAAAAAATATATAACATCGGCGTCTTTGATTTTGATCAGCAGCATCAGCACCGAGCGGGGGTCCGCGCTAGATTTCGAGAGATGCGATAAGGGTCGTTGGATCTCGTATGTGGATGGTGCGGATCTGGTCGGCTCGTAGGACGGCTCTGGTTGCCGGGGGGAAATAATAGGGATTTTTTTTATCCTATAAATCCCTATAAATACCTATGAGCTTGTAAAAATCCCAGAAAAATATCTGCTTGACACAAAATTCCCAAAAACATTCCATAGATTCCTTTTCGAGTTCTTTACACACCGGTTCCAGTCCCAGAGGCTATATAATTCTTTGATTCATGATATATTTATTCTCGTACAACCCGGCGCTCACCAACTTTCGTTTTCCTAGCTCGTTTCAGGTAGGATCTCTCAACACTTGACTCTCTGTTATCTTAATTTTGATAATATCTACTTATGAAAAAAATAAAGGACCTAACCATGAGTTTTTGACTCGATTATCTTTTTTATGGGTTATGATTGTTAAAAACGATATTAAACCCTAATTAAATAATGGACTTTTAGCAGTTGTTTTTCACGATAAAATCGTGGGGTAATGGAAAACCCTCATTTCATGTTTGGACATATGGAACTAAGTCTTCAAATGACTATCATGACCGGGACAACTTTTACGTGAATAAATGTAATTATTCTTCAGTTTTAAATAAATGTTATCGATAAATTTCCCTAATTGTTGAAAATATGGAAAAATCATAGTATATATATATATATATATATATATATATATATATATATATATATATATTGGTTAATTTTAAATAAAATTGATGGCAAACTTGGAAAACCATATTTTCACTAAAATCGCTATTTCACAAAAATACCATCAACTCCTAAGAATTTATATTTTCATTATAATACCACGAACTTTGGAAAAATAGTATTTTTCTTAAAATACCCTAAACTTTTATAAGCGATATATTTTATTAAAATACCACGAACCTTTCCGAATCATAATTTTTACTAAAATACTATGAACTTGATAGACTAGTTATTTTATTAAAATACCATAATCTTTATAATAAAAGATAATTTTCGTTAATATACCATATAAATACAATACTCTTTTATAAAGAGATATTTTTATTAAAATTTCATAATTTTTATTAAAAGATAATTACCCTAAAATGCCATGGCACTTCATAAAACAATATTTTCCCCTAAAATACCATGGTTTCTATATAAGCAATTGTTAGGAATATATATGCCCTAGAGGCCATTATTGTATATTATAGTGGATGCTTGGGCATATATAGATATGATTTTCTTGCTCGACATGATAGTATGCAATATGGTTGCTCTTTATCTTAATATATGCACTTGTTTTAGTTTACTATCTCATGGATACATGTTGATAAAACCCTTAGGATGTTGGTTTGACTACCAGGACTATAATGCAGATCATACTAGTGGGGCTTGTGTAGTCCATAAGTACATCCTTAACAGTTCTTCGTCAAGGAAGTATCGAGACAGGGCATCGATATTCCAGAGTATACTAGTGTGTACGTTTCTTAACCCTGTATGGGGCGATGGTTGATCTCATAATCACTGGTGTTTGACAACAAAGATTGTACACATGTGCTCATTGGAGAATGAGTACACCGAACATGACTCGCCGAGAACTCCTAGATGGTACCATTCCTATTGTCAGATAGAAGTTCTCTGGTTACACTTGTACAGATTAGTCTGCAGACCCGAGATCGTCGTAGTGTGGTCCCCACTGTGCTTTGATTTCCTTCCTACCATGGCTCAAATGAGTCGTGCAAACAGGTGGTTTTTGGGCACAGTCCCGAGTCACATGGAGGCAGTGAGTGATAGGAGAGGTTTCGTCTTTCCTTGTATTAGGAGTTGATGTTGCGCTATGCTCGATTGGCTATACCAGCAAATCCCTGGGCATGGCTGATGAGATTTACTGGTAAGTGTTATTAGTAGTTTCTCGAAAGGTTATAGCCACATATCGGCATGACTTATCGAATTATTAGGTTCTGATAATTCCACCCCCAAACTCGATATGCGATATATCAGACGAAAAGACCGGACTGTACGGTAAGTGTTGTTTATAGGCTCTACGGGTGTTTGGACAAGTTTGCTTGTTGATCTTCTATTCGTTCAATACCTGGGTAGCCGTTACGTCCAGCTAGTACCGCTGACGGCTTGTAGGTCTTTGATGTGATTATTGCCTACTGCTAGTGTATTGGTGAGTCTTTAGAGTCCTACATGGAGGTTTCCTAGCTCAAGCGAAACGAAATAGGGCACGCATGGAGATATGTGCGGGAGCTTGATTAAATACGAGTATATGATACCGTATTCTAATCTAGCGATATATGATATAACCGGATTATTAAATCAAGTGTTGATTCAATGATTTGATATATATATATATATATATATAATAGCTGTATTATATATAATATAACCGGATTATTGAATCAAGCGTTGATTCAATTATTTGATATATATATATATATATCAAGTGTTGATTTAATAATTTGAGATATATATATATATATATATATATATATATATATATATATATATATATATTAAAAAATATTAAGCCCACTTAAGATTTTCTTCTTAGAATGTGTAAGAATCACATTAGAGTAAAGATAATGATAAAGATTTATGAATTAAAGAAAAGAAGAATGAGTTATTCTTTAGGTGCTTGGAGAAGCATGGAGAAGCCATGACTCATCTTCTTTCCTTATTTTATTCATAGATATTTTTATCATTTTCTTAATCTCATCTTATCCTCATGGTTCACTCTTCTCATTTTCAAGTTCATTTTCTTCATCTCCTCTCTAGATTTTTCTAGGTTGAGAAAAAGAAAAAAAAAGAAAGATTTTTGTGAGCAAAATTCCTACTTCATCAACCTACACTACTCTAGAAAATTAGTATAGGTTGTTAACTTCACTAATACTTTCATTAGTGGAGTGTGGGCTTGAGTGTGAGAAACTTCAAAGTGAATCATCTTCGACGATGAAGAAAACTAGCAAGCTTGTTCCTTTCTTCAAGTGGAGCATAAGAAGGAGTTCAAGGGATCACTATAAGGAGCTTTTGATGTGAAGGACTAGACTGCAAAGGTTGTAACACCTCTTCACTTAGTTTAGAATTTGTTTTGCTTAACTTTGAAACCCTAATTCACTAGTTCGATCCTTGTTTAGTATATTTAGACCTCTATATTTTTAAAATTGCATACTTGATACTCATAAAACCCTAGTAGAGATGCTAAGATATACTTTTATGGTATCAGAGACAAGCCAGAGGCTTAGGAGTAGATTAGACGATGTTAAAGTGTTCGATCGACGTTTTAACTTATGATAATTCTAGTTTCTATCCATTTTTTGAAACTTCGAGATTTTTGAAATTAAAAATGCTCAGAAAATCGTTCAGGTAATTATACGGAGGCATAAGAAATACGAGATCCTAACTCCTCCAAGTGTCCGCAGAACCGCTGCCTATACCATGTATTGGCCGCGGTTTCGCCGCTCACTTATGGAGTTAGAACTCCATATTTCTTGTGTTGCTTCATTTCAAATTTTTTGATTTTCTAGTATTTTTTTTGAGGCTCAAGTGGTTGAAATCTCTGTGAATTGTTATTGTTTGAAATATCTATCGAAATGTTAACATCATCTATATTGCTTTGGTTATGTGATATAATTTTTAGAATCCACATTGATTAGCTTTGCGAAAACTAGTTATCAATGTGTAAATCTCACATTTTAGTCTCATATGATGGATTACCATGGAGTTTCGATTTGGATCGAAACTTCGTCGTAATCTCGTATCGCACGTGAATACTCGCCGGGAGACACTAGTTGAGAGCCACGCCACTTTGCCCCAACCATGTGACTATAGGAGAACCACATGGCCAAGAGCATCCACTCAGGTACTCATGGATATGGTGTTCCGCCCAAGTCCACTTCGTTGACGGCCTCGGGGGTGTGGCCATCTAATAAAGTTCCCGACGAGCCATCGAATCATTAATCAGGAATCTTGTTGAATATCCTGGTTTAATCTTTGAAAAGGGTTTTCAATTCGAGGCTTAAATGTAAGGTTTATAACATTAGGCATGAAATTCGGAATATGTGATAATCCGGGTTTATGATGTCTATAGATGTGGATTCTAATTATTGTAGTTTTCATTTCTTTTCTGCGGCCGTAAGTGTAATATGTGGCAGTATTCCCGATCTTGTTGCTATACGATAACGACATTAGGGATATGCATATTTACTTACGTTGATGACATATGATGTTATTGTGTTACTATCGATATGTTATAATGGATTGTCGTGATTGAATAGTCGGGGTTTTATGTGAGATGAGAGTTTTTCAATTTTCATTAATTTAAATAATTGTATGTGATATTCTTTTATTAGAACACTTCCGGGTTGAGTTTGTTGTCTCCATTCAATATATATTATTTACTTTACCGCATTAGGATAGACCAAAGGTGGAGAGCACAAGTAACCGGGTTTTAGAGTCCAGTGGGAGGCCATCTCGAGGAGTCGAGACTGGTCTCTTAACTCTAGAATTAGCAGCGTTGCTTGCCGCTCACGTAGGGGTCTAGGAGTGTGGGCTTGGCTATTCATAACGACCGTGGAATCCGTGTTTTTCGTTACTGGTTTAATCTAAAACACGGACCTCCTAGTATATCATATATTTCATATATTTGCTTCTGCTGTTTTGTGATGTGATGTGATCATATAATTGTGTAAGACGAATACTACTTATATATATGATATATTAGTAGACACTATATATGTTTTGCATCCGCGCCAGTCCTGGCTCCGTCCTGCTGTAAGTTAAGTAACCTTACGGTGAAGACCCGGGTCCCTGTGCCGAATGCGGATGGCATATATGTGTGTTATATTTTCGTTTTTTCTGTGATATTTTGGAAACATTATTGATGGGACTTCATTAACAAGATTAATGAAAAGTAAAGAAACCTAAAAGATATTGTAGAATCACTTTTTCAAAAAGTTAGCTCTAGTTCTTGCTTTGCATAATGGTATTCTATTATGAATATCCAGCACTTCATGCGATGAGGAAAGAGCCTAAATCCCTTTTCTGAGAATGACCTTCTTAGCAAAAACTAGCATATGCCACAACCCATTCGGTTTGTTTTGAAAACTACTGGATTTTTAAAGCGGAGCTTAAACCAATCCTTTCCAAATCACTAGGTCCTACAACGATATCAAGTTCATTACGTTAAAGGTTTTTTTCAAAACCAGTCGTAGCCTTCCGTCATTTTAGATAGGTACCGTTTAGTATTCGTGTTGTGTTTGTCGACCTTGTCTAGGTGTAGTGTCCGGTAGCTGATTATTGCTTTTCTGCCGCATGATGATGCGATTGGTTAGGGCAGTCGTACGGCTTTGTTGACCTTGTCAAGGGTCGTACGGGTGGGTCTAAATCAGTCACGAAATGATGGGTTGAACTTGAATTGCTGTTTATGATTTGTTGGCCTTGTCAAGGTCATAAGCCATATGGAGTAAAAAAAATTATCGGGAATTTCAAGTGTTGAAATTTGCAATGAGATTGCATACCTTCTATGTGATAGTTGGATCCCGATACCCACCGCGAGTAAGCATTACTCCTGCGAGAGTTTTCCACTTTACAATTAGCCAATTCAGTAGGTGTCTAAGAAAAGTATTAACGGAGTTATGCCCTTGCGGAAACGAGATTATTTAATTAGTTCCATGCGAAAGCACGGGGAAACTCTCTCGGAGTACCAACACCAGCCTGGCAGACCGATTAGCGAACTTGTAGGGTGTAATTAATCCCGGCAAATCTTACCTTTTAGGGTTTGAAGGAAGATTTGATAAAAACAGTGGGAGCCATCCTGATTAGATAAGATAATAACCAATCTAATCATGCAAGAGCGCACGCTAAAGTATTTTCTTCTCTCTCTCTCTAGGTAGTGATCATTTCATGCCTTAATCAAGATAATAATATGGATGTATTCACCGAACCTGCTTATTATACTGGGCAGGGGAACGTTGGTTCCGCTCTATCTTATGACAACTGTCATAAGTCTGGATAAGGTATAGGGGAATGCAAGGATTTCCACGCAACCCTAATGAAGAAAGAGTATTATGATGCATCTTCTTCAGGTGTGTTAGTTATTAAGAACTGTTTCTCAGTTTGCTCTACGTCCTGGGTATTAGATACCAAATTAGGATCTCACATTTGTAATCTGTTACAAGAGTTAAAGAAAAGTAAAGAATTGGGAAAGGGTGATATGTTTCTCAGAGTAGGGAATGGAGAAATTGTTGCTGCCGGAGCTGCCGGCGAATATCACCTAGTATTGCCAAAAGGTAATACATTGATTTTGAACGACTTTTATTTCGTACCGTCGATGATATGCAATATAATATCCATTTCTTTATTGGATAAAGAAGGATATAACTTTGCATTAGAGAAAAATATTATGAATATTTTCCTAAATCAAGTGTTGATTGGATTTGGTACGTTATGTAATGGTTTATACGTTCTAAATTAAAATACAGTTCTAAATATACAAAACACTTACAAGAGGAGAAAGTTAAGAAATGAACAAATCCTTCTTGTGGCACTGTAAACTTGGTCATATCAATGTGACCAGACTAGCTAAGTTACATAAAAATGCATATTTGGAACCGTTCGAATTTACATCTTATGAAACTTGTCAGTCCTGTTTCAAAGGAAAGATGACTAAATCTCCGTTTACGGGGCACGGAGCAAGAGCTACTGAACTCTTAGGATTCATACATAGTGATGTATGCGGTCCTATGTTCACACATGCCAGAAATGGTTCCTCGTACTTCATTACATTCACCGATGATCTCTCAAGATTTGGACATGTGTTCTTGTTAAAACACAAATCTGAAGGTTTTGAGAAGTTCAAGGAATATAAAAGAAAGTAGAAAACTAGACGGGTAAAAGTATTAAAATCTTTTGATCTGATCGAGGAGGCGAATATTTAAGCACGGAATTTCGAGATTGTCTAAAAGAGAATGGGATTATCTTTCAGTTTACTCCTCCATATACACCACATCACAATGGTGTATCAGAGCGGAGGAATCACACCCTATTAGATATGGTGCGCTCTATGATGAGTACTGCTGAGTTACCTATTTCCTTTTGGAGTTATGCACTCGAGACTGCTACATACCTATTAAATTAAGTTCCATCAAAATCTGTGCCTAAAACACCATATGAGATATGGAGTGGAAAAAGACCATATCTTAAATGAGTTAAGATATGGGGTTGTCTGGCCTATGTTAAAAAATAGAATCCGGACAAACTCGAAATACGATTAGTTCTTTTCAAGTTTGTAGCATATCTAAAGAATTCACATGGATATTTATTCTACCACATTGAGGAACAAAAGGTGTTTGTTGCTCAACACGCCACCTTTTTAGACAAGGGATTTCTTGTAAAAGAAATTAGTGGTAATGAAGTAGAATTGGATGAAATTATATAAACACAAACTACAACTGAAAATTTTGTAGAACCAGAGGATTCAATAGTCACTGACGAACCTCAGCCACTCCGAAGATCTAGTAGGATTTCTCACCCACCTGAGAGATACTACGGTTTCCTCATAGAAGGTGGGAGTGAGGATTGCAACATGAAAGATGATGACCCGACTAGTTTTGAACAGGACATCACAAGTGGGGACTCTGTGAAATGACTGGATGCTATGCGATCTGAGATGGAATCCATGTACACCAAAAAAAGAATGGACTTTGGAGGTTGCTACTGAAGTGGTAAAACCCATTGGGAGCAAGTGGATCTTCAAGAAGTAGATTAGTGTAGATGGAAAGGTTGAGACCTTCAAAGCTAGACTTGTAGCAAAAGATTTTCATCAACGAACTGGTGTCGACTATGATGAGACCTTTTCTCCAGTGGCTATGCTTAAGTCCATCAGGATCATACTTTCTATTGCTGCATACTATGACTATGAAATTTGGCAGATGGACGTTAAGACCGCTTTTCTAAATGGTGATTTAGAAGAGAGCGTGTATATGACACAGCCAGAGGGCTTCGTAGACAGTGGGAGCAGCGGAAAAGTATGCAAGCTGCTTAAATCAATCTACGGATTAAAACAGGTGTCGCGGAGTTGGAACATCTATTTTGATATAGCATTCAAAGAGTTTGACTTCATCAAAAACGTTGATGAACCATGTATATATAAAAAGGTAATAGAGAGTAAGGTTGAATTTCTCGTTTTGTACGTGGATGACATACTCTTGGTAGGAAATGATGTTCCTATGCTGCACTCGGTCAAACTCTTCCTATCAAAAAAGTTCTCCATGAAAGATCTGAATGGTGTCTCATATATCCAGGGATAAAGATCTATAGGGATAGATCTAAAAGGATGTTGAGATTGTCCCAATTCAGGTACATAGACACCATACTAAAGAGGTTTAGTATGGAAGATTGTAAGCGTGGTAATTTACCCGCTTGTTCAGGAATCACTCTCTCCAAAGTGATATCTCCCAAGAATGATTTGGAAAAGGCTCACATGAACGTGATACCCTATGCTTCTGCACTTGGGTCTATCATGTACGCGATGTTATGCACCAGACCGGATATAACTTACGCACTTAGTGTGGTAAGTAGATATCAATTAGACCTATAGGAGAAGCACTGGATAGCTATGAAGAACAATCTTAACTACTTGAGAAAGGCTAAAGATATGTTCTTGGTGTATGGTAACAGAGAACTCCAAGTGGAGTTCTTTACCGATTCGAGCTTCTAGAGTGATAAGGATGACATCAAGTCTGTCTGGGGATTTGTCTTCACCCTCAATGGAGGGGCGGTATGTTAGAAGAGTTCTAAGTAAGATACCGTTGCAGACTCGATGATGGAGACTGAATACGTCGCTGCTGACGATGCTGCCAAAGAGGTTGTCTGGATAAAGAAGTTCATTATTGAACTTTGTGTGGTTTCATCTATTGAGGATCCAATATCTTTGTATTGTGATAATAATGGAGCTATGGCTTTGGCTAAGGAACTTCGATCCCATCAGCGATCTAGACATATTCTGAGGTGGTATCACCTGAGCCGGGTGATAGTTGATCACTGCGAGATCGAGGGCATGAGAGTAGACATGAAGGACAACAAGGTGGATCAGCTCATGAAGGCCCTTCCCCAGATACAGTTCGAGAGACTTTTTGGGATATTGGGTATGCGATACCACAACAACTGGCCTTAGTGCAAGTGGGAGATTGTTAGGAATATTTATGCCATAGAGGCCATTATTGTATATTATAGTAGATGCTTGGACACACACACACACGTGCGCATGTATATAGAGGACTTTCTTGCTCGACATGATAGTATACTATCCGGTTGCTCTTTATCTTAACATGTGCAATTGTTTTAGTTTACTATCTTATTGATACATGTTGATAAAGCCCTTAAGAGTTGGATTGACTACCAGGAATATGATGCAGATCATACTAGTGGGGCTTGTGTAGTCCAAAAGCACATCTTTAACAGTTCCTAGTCGAGGGAGTATCGAGACAGGGCATCGATATTCCAGAGCAGACTAGTGTGTACTTTTCTTGACTCTGTATGGGGCAATGGTTGATCTCATAACTATCGGTGTTTGACATCAAAGATTGTACACATGTGCTCATTGGAGAATGAGTACACCGAACATGACTCGCCGAGAACTCCTAGATGATGCCATACCTATCGTCGGATAACAGTTCTCTTCTGACACTTGTACAGGTTAGTCTGTAGACCCAAGATCGTCATAGTGTCTTGTGTGGTTCCCATTGTGCTTTGATTTCCTCCCTACTGCGGCTCAAATGAGTTGTGCAAACAGGTGGTTTTTGGGTACAATCCTGATTCATATGGAGGCAGTGAGCGATAGGAGGGGTTTTGTCTTTCTCGGTATTAGGAGTTGAATTTGCTCTATGCTCGATTGGCTATAACAGCAAGTCCCTGTTCAGGGCTGATGAGATTTACTGATAAGTGTTATCAGTAGTTTCTCGAAAGGTTATAGGCCGCACATCGACATGACTTATCGAGTTATTAGGGTCTGACGATTCCACCCCCTAAACTTGATATGCGGCATATCAGACGAAGAGACCGGACTGTACGGTAAGTGTTGCTTATAGGCTCTCCAGGAGTTTGGACAAGTTTGCTTGTTGATCTTCTATTCGTTCAATACCTGGGTAGCCGTTACGTCCAGCTAGTACCACTGTCGGCTTGTAGGTTTTTGATGTGATCATTGCCTATTGCTAGCGTATTGACGAGTCTTTAGAGTCCCACATAGAGGTTTCCTATCTCAAGCGAAATGAAGTAGGGCACGTATGGAGATATATGCGGGAGCTTGATTAAATACGAGTATATGATAATGTATTCTAATCTAGCGATATATGATATAATCAGATTATTGAATCAAGTGTTGATTCAATGATTTGATATATATATATATATATATATATATATATATATTAGCCGGGTTATTTATGATATAACGGATTATTGAATCAAGTGTTGATTCAATGACTTGATATATATATATATATATATATATATATATATATATATTAGCCGGGTTATATATGATATAACGGATTATTGAATCAAGTGTTGATTCAATGATTTGATATATATATATATTTGATATTTGCCGGGTTATATATGATATAACCGAATTATTGAATCAAGTGTTGATTTAATAATTTGATATATATATATATATATATAAACTGATATTAAGCTCACTTAAGATTTTCTTCTTTATATATATATATATATATATATATATATATATATGACACACACATACATATATTCATTTGTATCATAGTTGATGATACATAGAACTAGGATGTGTGAGAATCACATTAGAGTAAAGATAATGATAAAGATTTATGAATTAAAGAAAAGAAGAACGAGTCATTCTTTAGGTGCTTAGAGATGCATGGAGAAGCCATGACTCATCTTCTTTCCTTGTTTTATTCATAGATATTTTTATCATTTTCTTAATCTCATCTTATCCTCATGGTCCACTCTTCTCACTTCCAAGTTCATTTTCTTCACCTCCTCTTTAGATTTTTCTAGGTTGAGAAAAAGAAAAAAAAGGAAAGAATTTTTGTGAGAAAAATTCCTACTTCATCAACCTACACTACTCAAGCAAATTAGTATAGGCTGTTAGCTTTACTAATAGTTTGATTAGTGAAGTATGAGCTTGAATGTGAGAAACTTCAAGGTGGATCATTTTCGACGACGAAGACAACTAGTAAGCTTGTTTCTTTCTTCAAGTGGAGCCCTAGAAGGAGTTCAAGGAACTACACAAGGAGCTTTTGAAGTGAAGGACTAGATTACAAAGATTGTAGCACCTCTTCACTTAGTTTAGAATTTGTTTCGCTTAACTTTGAAACCCTAATTCTCTAGTTTGATCCTTATTTAGTATACTTAGACCTTTAGATTTTTAAAATTTCATACTTGAAACTTATAGAATCCTAGTAGAGGTGCTAAGACATACTTTCAGTAATAATTACGGAAAACTCCATAGTCCATTATAAACTAAGGTTTCTATAAAATACTATGTTTACTTTACAAACTATAATGGAACGAGACATACCCACAGGCCGTCGAAGTCCATATCGACTGAGATATCATCTACTTGAATTCAAACTTTTGATACATCACATGACTTGACTTACGATACCGTTAGGGTTAGAATGCGCGAACCTAGGTATGGAATATTGTTACAAATGAAGATCCCTGCAGGAACAATCCAATATACGGACGACTACTAATCCGATATTCAGGCGAATGATATGATACAGTCCCACATACGGATGACTACTAACCTGATATTCGGGCGAAAGATATTCTATGCCTAGATAATATAAGCACTAACTCTAATTCGTAAGATCTTTACACTGAATAAAACGGGGCTGGGAAGTTTGATTAGGTAAGGTAGTACACGGACTCGGATTCCCCTATTACTTGATCAGATCCGGAAAAGTGGAACAGTGCATTTACTTTCCCCAACTGTTGTTCTGTAGTGCAATGGAATAATCTTGAGAACCTGGTACCCTTGTCTAACAAACTAAATGAACATATTGCCTGTAGTTACCTTACACAGAATACACTAATTTACCTGATGCCTACAACACATACACCATACCTCCACACACATATGAGATCATACATTACACATACTTGTTTTCTTAACCATTACTTTCTGTTGAGAAAATCTTACGCGAGTGTAACTCGCTGACGGACTTCCTTTTCCTTTCTCTATCCTTGAAACTTCCGTTAGACGAGGACGGGATTGATGAAGAAGGAGACGATGGAGTGGGGCCCACTAATGAAGACTACGCGGAGTTGACGCAAGAGTATTAGAATAGCTCTTCTATTGCCCACCTGTTTAGGGCTTGATTTCTTTTCATCAATGTAATCAAACTATTTAGTTTGCTTTCAGTACGTTGGGATGCAATAATTTTAGTTAATGGAAATAAATGCTTCTGCTTTTATTATCAATTTTGGTACATTGTCTGCATGATACACACACACATGCTTAACATAACTGTATCGAGAAAGATCACCCTCGATACAGTTAGGTTGTAGACCATGCCACGTCACCTCTTCACTTTCATTTGGGAAGCGGGGCGTGACAGGTTTTAGTGGTGGCCTATGCAGGTCCTTAAAGTAGTAAAATGAAACTATTAACTGATGTTATTATGTTTGTGAATCTTATCCACTTATATCGTCTTCTATTATTCATTTTATCTTCTTTTACATTTTGTATTCTGACTATGGCCTTTTCTTTTCAGGTCATGGCCAATCTAGGAGTTGTACCTTTCCCCGACGAGAACAACATGTCAGATATTTCCTTCGAGGCTACACTTGGTTATTCATACGACGAGTTCGTAGGACCACCGACGGTTATCTCTGACAGTGACTCAGAGGATCCTATCGAGGAAGAGCTGGAGGGAGAGGAACACATCGAAGAAGATCCGGCAGACGAGAAACCTATTGAAGAGGCCCCGGCTGAAGAGGAGGCTTTTGTTGAGGTGGAGGAACCGGAAGAATACGGTCTTCACATGTGGTTTATTGAGGAAACAATCTATATTCGGAGGCATGCTTATCGATGCATGTGTCTCACTCCTCCATGCCTCTATCACTGTGACATACCAGGCTCACCCTTCTACTGTAACTTTGAAAGGAAGGTCAACAAACGCCGCGCTAGAGCTGAGCGGTTCCACCCGTATGTTTAATAGACAATGATCGAGATAATCAGTATTAGTTTTAGTTTGTACTAGTTGGCCAAACAATGCTATGTATAGCAGCAGGTCCATGTTTATCCTTAGTTGTATCTCCTTTTAATTTTTATCAATGAAATCTTAGTTTCGAGCAAAATTCTTTTGTGTCTCATGCCTTTTCCTTTTCTTAGTTTACCTCTTGCATTAATTATTATTCTTTCGTGCAAGTTACTATCTTATCTCATCCTTGAATTTATTTGTAACCTAACCCCACCTTCTTATTCAGTTAACGATGGCTGGCCTTAACCATAACCGCAACAGGAGAGGAAATGGGATCTATGAGGCCGCTGCTCAGTAAGCAGCCATGATGCAAGGGCTGTTAGACCAACAACAACAACAGACTGCCGCCCTTCACCAAGAGCTGCAAGAAAGCAGGCAACAATAGGCTGAGCTATTGGAGAAGGCAGTATCCCCAAATCCCCAAGGATCCACTAGAGTTAAACAATTCCGATCACTGCATTTGAAGACTTTTGCTGGGAAAGGGATTCCATTAGAAGCTGAGGAATGTCTTCGGGGAACTGTTAACGACCTTGGGGTTGCTCATGCCCCAAAGGATGCGCTTGTCAGCATTTCCAAGCTGCAACTAACGGGCAATACCCGAATATGGTGGGAAGCCGAGGAAAGTAGACTGAAGGAGCCTATCACTTGGGAAACCTTCAAGGTACGTTTCGATACTCAGTACTTTCTAGCAGTAGCATATATGGATATGGAGCGAAAATTCGTTCAGTTCCAACAGGGTCTATGTGGGAGATGACTGCAGACCAATATGCGGCGGAATATGCTATACTTAGCCATTTCGCTCTCTATCTTATGGCCACCCTTGAACTATATGCTAAGAGATTCCGACAAGGGTTGGATCTTAGGACATAGTCGGCCATGTCCTGTACCGCTCTCCCCATTTATGATGTGATCTTGGAGGCAGCTCATAATTATGAGGATTTGGAGAAAAGGATCAAGAAGAGCGATCATTCATCCGGAATGAAATGACCGGCAAATCAAATTTCAGGAGGATCTTCTTCCAAATTCAACGAAAGACAACAAATCAAGGGGCCAACTGGGCCAATTGCCCTAAGAAAACCAACCGTTACATGCAACCACCGCGTCACAGTCGGACATTACATGAGAGACTGCTATGTTTTGAACAAACTCTGTATAATTTATGGGTCTCTAGATCATGCTATAGGGGACTGTCCTCAGAGAAAGGGACAAGCAGGCCCTGTTAACAAGCCAGTTAACAATGGGGCACTACAACCGGGAAACCGACCATTTCCTGCTGCTAAGACGATCGGACAAGGTGCGTCAGCTAAAGAACCACCCTTGCCTTTGGAAACCAATATTTTTTAGCAAGCTCAGCGCAGTGGTCCCAAGCGCCAGGCCTATACTATGACAGCCGACGAGGCTGAAGCCATGGGGGAAGTCATTAAAAGTATCCATTCCATTCTTGTCTATCTTGTTTCCCATATCACCGTTATTTTTGTTACCTACGTATAGTTAAACTTACTCATACCCTTACTTTTAAAACGTAGGTGTCCTTTTAGTATCCTCCACACCTGCACTTACACTTTTTGACTCCGGCGCATCACACTGCTTTATGACACAAAAGTTTGCGACGACCAACTCCATTCCAGTGGCACCCCTCATCACTGAATGGAATGTCAACATAGGAAATAGTATGATCAGGTCCACTACGGGGTATGACCTATGTCCTATGGTGATCCACGGTCGGGGTTTCTACGCCAACTTTATGGTGATAGATATGCCTAATTTTGATGTAGTCTTAGGCATGGACTGGTTGAGTACTTTTTACGCAACCATCGACGGCTGTCAAAGGAGGGTAGTGTTCGAGATTTTTAACCAACCAATGTTTGTATTCAAGAGCGGGAGTCGATCCTTGGATCTAGCAACTTATAGAGCTGTATAGAGGAAGGAGGATATGTTATATACCTTACAGGAGGAGGAAGATATGCCGATGGTGGTTCGAGAGTTCGAAGATGTGTTCACCGAGATGTCTGGGTTACCACCAGATTGAGCGATCGAATTCGCAATAAACTTTATGCCATGCACACAACCAATCTTATGAGCACCGTATCGGATTGGGCCAGCAGAATTGACCGAGATTCGAATGCAAATTGAGGACCACCTTGATAAGGGATTTATTAGACCGAGCACATTACTTTGGGGTGCTCCGGTTCTTTTGGTACCTAAGAAGGATGAAACTAAGCGGATCTGTATAGATTATCGGGAGCTAAATATGGTCACTATCAAGAACATGTATCCTCTGCCGAGGATAGATGATCTGTTCGATCAGTTGGAAGGATCTCGAGTGCTCCCGAAGCTAGATCTGTGGACGGGTTATCATCAACTCAAAGTCAAGACGTATGACATTCCTAAGATGGCTTTCTGGACTAAGTATGGGTACTAAGAATTTCTAGTGATGCCTTTTATTTAGGGATGTTCGTGCTCTCTAGTAGGTGCGGTGGAAGTGGAGAAACACAGATAACAAAAATTCCCACGAGCACAAACACCCGCAAACCCTAATCAATCATCCAAACACATGAACTATCAACAAAAGAGAGCAAGAAAATAAACTAAAGGGGATATTGGGGAGTTACAACCTTTGTAGCGTGTTCGATCGCCTATCGGAAGACCCTTTCTAGACTTGTGAGCTCTCGGAAGCGCTTAGACGCCGACCGCCCCCTCGTATATGATCCGCGTGAAAGCACCAAGCCCAAACTTCATCTTCACATCTCATGTGAAGAAACCTACTCATAGAACTTGCCAAGTATATGAGAAAGGTGATGTAGTTTTGAAAATCTCTTTTCTTTTTAACTTTCTAATTCTTTTCTTCAACTTATAAAAAATCAAGAGAAGGAATGAAGAAGAAGAAGCCATGCTTATTAGAAAAAAACATGAAGTGAAGAAGAAGAAGAAAAAGAAAAAGAATTGATTTATGAAGCGAGAAGAAAAAGACAAACTCTCTTTTCTTTTCTACTCTCTTCTTATCTATTCTTTTCTTTTCTTTTCGTCTCTTCTCTTTTTCTAGGATTATCACTTTATATATATATATATATATATATATATATATATATATATATATGAGTTTTAAAAACTCTTCTCTCTTTCCCTCTCTCATCTTATATGTCACCTAAAGAGAGTGGGCCCCACATGCATTCTTTATTTACTTTTCAATAACAAAGAAAATGTGTTTGTATCAAAATACAAATACATAATATATCAAATACATTACATGTATTATATGTATCTACATATAAATGAGAGAATGTATATGTATCCGTATACATACACTTATATATGTATATATATATAATCTTAAAGAGAAGAAGATATGTATCCTTTACATAAACAAATCCATCAGTATCCAATACCAATGAGAGAGCAAGAGAGAGTGTGTATTTTACACACACACACACACACACACACACTTACACACACACACACACACACACACAAATATATAGACACACACACACATATACTAGAAACCATATCACATATACAGTTATTAAGTCAACACTTGACTTAATATTCCGGTTTATAAATAAACCGGCTAATATATTAATCGTCCGATTAAATCACGCGTATCACATACACGTATTTAATCAAACCATTGCGTGTATCTTATACGCACGCCACATCATCGTTTCGCCTGGACAGACACTTTCGTTGCGGGACTCTAGAGACCTACCGATACGCTGGCAGTAGGTTATGTAGGATCATATCTGATCGAATCTGAAATACTTTTAGATCCAATACCCTGACGGGATAACCCATAAGCACGTCAGTGCCACTAGCTGTTGTAATGGCTACCCAGGTATGAGCAAGATAAAGGTAGGTCGACAAGAAAACTCATCTAGACCTTACAAAGTCTATAAGTGATAGTCACGGTATAGTCTGGTCTCTTCGTCTACGAGTATAGCATATTGGGTCTAGGGTTTGGAATCTGTCAAACCCTAATAACTCAATAAGTTGTGCGGCAGAGGACTGATAACCAACCAGAGATACGACTGATAACACTTATCAGTTTATTTACACTGTGGTGGCCACCGACTTATGGTTGCAGTCATATCCGGCACAGCGTGACATCAACTCCCCATACCGGGAGAGACGAATCCCCTCGACCGCTCACTGCCTCCACGTGCTTCGGGACTATACCCAATTAAAACCTGTTTGCACGACTCCTTTGAGCCGTAGTAAGGTAGAAGTCTAAGTATAGTGGAAACACACATGAAATACTATGGCGATCTCAGGTCCAAGGGATTACCCTGTACTCATGTCATCAGAGAACTGCTATCTGACATTGGCATATTACCAACTAGGAATTCTTGGTAAGTCCTTTCAGTGTAACTCATCGAATGAGCACCTGTATACAATCCTCGATGTCAAACACTAATATCTATATGACCAGCTATCGCCCGCCAACCGGGTCAGGAAACATACATACTAGTCTAGATTGGAGTACTGATGCCCAGTCTCGATACTCCTACGACTAGGGACATTTAAAAATGTGCTTATCGACTACCTAAGTCCCATTAGTATGATCTCCATCATCGTCCTGGTAGTCAAGCAAAATCATAAGGGCTTTATCTTATGTCTAAACGATATATAGTAATGAATAAACGCATCACATAAAAGATAAAGAAAAACCAAATAAAATACTATCATCTCGAGTAAGATTGTTTTCCGTATAGGCCCTCCTTCAATTACAATAATTTCCTTGAGGGCACCTATATACAACAATCTTCTACTTGCACTTAAGGCCAATTATTGTGATATCTCATACCCAACTTCTCTACTAACAATTTCGCAAGCTGTGTTCGAGAACTAGCCTCAATGAGTGGACCCGGTACATCGCATCTCTCTGTTTCTCCCTGAATCTCAGCTTCGTGGAGATCAAATATCTCCCAAATTGAGAGATACCTGCCTTAGTATTTACCTGGACAGATGATGTGATCATGTTAAAAAATGAACAATTATATCCAGCGAGTTCTCTGCCGGTATCCTTTGCTGATTCACAATCAGCATCTTGAGCTACGGCTACCTTAGTATCCAACTTAGAACTCTTTCCAATATACTGCTCCTAAAAAAAGAGTAAACTTATAACTTGCGATAGACGCTTTGTCTCCCATGTTACCTGGGAAGCAAGAATCGGTAACCACCTCCTTTAGGAGGCTGCTATTACCATATACGCAAAATATCAAATTCTCTTCACTGCTACCCTATGTTTGTCCAGGATTGGACTGATATCTATATCCTAAATGGAGAAACACTTGTGATCGCCATTGTTTTACTGATTACAGCATAGGAACATCACTTCCTATCATAATTATGTCATCCACATATCATATGAGGAATCTGACAACACTCCCTGCTACCTTCTTTCAAATACCAGGTTCATCTCTCATTTTGATGAAGTCAAACGCTTTGACCGTATCATCAAAACAGATGATCCTTCTTCGCTATACCTGCTTTAGTCTAAAGATAGACTTAAGCAACTTGCACGCTTACCGTTGCTCTCACTGACTAAGGTAAACATCTGGCAGAGCCATATATACGTACACTTCTAAATCCAATTTAGAAAAAAGTTATAGTCATCCATCTGCTAGATATCACAGTCATGAAAAATAGCAATGGCAAGTTATATCCGTATGGACTTCAGCACAAACACTGAAGTAATAGTTTCATCATAATCCACATCGGGTATTTGATGAAAACCTTTTACTACAAGTCTAGCCATATCAGGTTAGTACATTTCCATTTGCACTGATCTCGTAAGATCTACTTACTCCTAATGGGTTTTACTCTTTCAGGAGCACCCGACAAAGTCCACACTTTGTTGCAGTGTATGGATCTAACTAAGATAACTCGGCATCTAGCCATCAGTCAAAAGTCACCACTTCTCATGGCCTGCTGATAATTAGTAGGGTCATCATCACATGATGCAAGCCTCATTGTCACCGTTAACGAGGAAATCGTATTACCTCTCAGGTGGCTGAGGTCACCAACCAAATCTGCGGAGTAAGATAAGCTTTATCAGGGTCAATTAAATTCTCAGGTTCTATTAAATCTTCAGTAACCGTTTATGGTTCTGGAACCACTTCCTGTTCTACAATGCTCTCACTAATTTCTTTTGCAAGAAATTCTTTTTCTAAAAAGGTGGCGGGTTGAGAACAAAACAACTTTTGATCCTGAAAATGGTAAAAAGTTGATCCCTTGTCAATGCCCGGGATAACCCACAAACTGCCATTACCAAAACGTGCTTTGAGCTTATCCGTATTCTGGTTTTGAGTATAAACCAAAAAATTCAACATCTTAACAATCTTAAGATGATAACACATTCTATATAACATATAGAATTTAAAGCACTGATTTAGGTGGAACTGGTATCAATTGATATGCATCTATTTTTAGTACATCCCCTAATTGAAAAAGGCTTTACAACATTACTCATCAAGGAGCGCACCCACAGATGCATAATCTGAGAGAGAATCAAATTCTCAATAATATAACTACAGAATACCTAGCATAAGTATTCACATCATCGAACACTTCAAAGAATCTTGATACTTCCAATGTTTAGTTCTCTACTTTATTCTTATATCCTATGAACTTCTCAAAATCTTTGGACTTTGTATTTCAACGAGAAAGCGTGTCTAAAACCAGAGAACCCATTAGAAAATGGAATGAATTATGAGTACCAACCCCTTATCCAGGTGGACACCGGACAACATACACCATTATGTATAAGTCCTATGAGTTCACTAACTCATACTCTATGTGTTGTAGTTTGAAAACTCTATTTTGGTTAAGAATGTATATCCCGTTATTCAATGCATCTTCATAATCATCAAATGATAAAGGAAAATGTTCATAACATAATTTTTGAAAATTTATGTCCCACTTTATCAAATAAAGAGATGGATATATCAGTTTTAAAAGTTGGTGCATAATAACAGATATTCAAAACCAAAAGTTTGCCGAAATGCAAAACCAGGTGATTTCCCCAATAGCAACAATTTCTCTGATATCCGATATTGAGGATCAAATCACCTTTCCAATAATATAATCCTTCTCAATATCTGTAACAACTTACAGATGTGGGATGTCAATCCGGTATCTATATACCCAGGATTCAGAATTAATTGGAAAACAGTTTTCGATTACAATCACATAGAAAACATGAAACATCAAAATGTTTCAAGGGGTGGTCGAGTATTCCTAGTAATGCCTCTTTTATTGCCCAGGGTCATAACAGTAGTAGAATTTTCCTTTCTCTTCACTTCGACCCTTTTTTGATGTCTCGCTTTCTTGCTTTGTGTATACCGAACTTATACTAGTTGGTTTTCTTCTTACCCTTCCTTCCAAATCTAGCATCGGGATTGGAAAAGGACTATCCAACAAGCGTAACTGGTATATTCTCCTTATTTAAGGAGCTCTCAGACTTGAGATATAGTTGAGAGGAGAGACAAATGAATTGTATCATATACAATTTACTTTCTCTAAAGCTAGCGGCCATTCTCAACTGAAACACTTTCTCCGAGTTCGTATGTAACTATACGAGATGGCCTTCCACACAATATGGATCACTGTATCGGATATAGAGTGTTTTGGAGGAAGCAAAAGGGGAAGTAGGATGGGGTAAGGACATATGCGACTATGTCGTGAAATAGGGCAATCATGAAATTCCAAACTCATTAATTGTAAAAAGGTTCTGTTAACTTTGTTTATGAGTTTCTAGTTTAAGGTCAGTCTTAGGTCGCTGCCAGAGAGAGAAAGAAAACACTCGTCATGCACTCTATCAAGATTAGATTGATGTATTTATCTAATCCAAATGGCTCCACTGTTTCGTTGAATTCTCTTTCAAATCCTAAAAGGAGAATTAGTCGGGATCATATCCCGATAGTAACTATTACTCATAGTAGGAATAGGGATCCAACCTATCATGGCATGGTAATCTTGACAAATGATCAAAAAATTACCGCACTCCATAGAAGGTATGAAATCTCATTACAAGTTTCAATATTTGAAACTCCCGATATTAGTTTTTACCCCTAGGACCCTAGGACCTTGATGAATGATCAACAAATCAAAGAGTCCTAGTTATGTTCAACTCGTCATTTCTTGATTAGTCTATATCCACCCGTATAGGCCCTTGACGAATGATCAACAAATCCATATGACTGTCTTAGCCAATCGCATTACATACAAGCAGGAAGACATCACTTAGCTACCGTACACTATGCCTTGACGAATGATCAACAAATGCAGCACGAATTCTAAGTACTCTAGTTCCTGAAATGACAGAGGGCTATGACTGGTTTTGAAAAAAACATTTAACGTAATGAACTTGATCTCATCGTAGGAACCGAGTGGTTTTGCAAATTTATAGTAATATAAACTTTTGCTTAAGAGCGAGCTCCCGGTGAAGGGATCAAGGCTCTTCCCTCATCGAATGAGGTGCAGAATATTCCTAACCGAATACCACGATACAAAATAAAAGAATACGGCTATTCAATTTGCAAATTTATAGTAACACAATCTATTGCCGAAGAGGTCACTCCCTTAGAAGGGATTTAGGCTCTTTCCTCATCGAATGAGGTACAGGATATTCCTAACTGAATACTTCTGTGCAAAGCAAAAGATTCGAATATAACACCATAATATCTGATATTTGGTCCCTACAACATATTTTAGGTTTATTATCTTTGCATTAATTCAAATTAATGCAATTCTATCATATAGATAATCATATTACCTAGCATCTTTTCACACAATCTCAGAAAAGCATGAAAAGAAAATAGAATGCACATATACACCACCCGCATTCGTCACGGGGCCTCGGGTCTTCACCATAAGGTTACTTAACTTACGGCAGGGCAGGGGCATGGCTAACGCGGGTGCAAAACGTACTTAGCATATATATATATATATTATATCACTATATATATCATCGTAGACAGATAATCAACATTTTAGGCAAGCGATAAACATCATTACAGGCAGGTAATCACATAACAAGCAAGTAATGAAAAATACAGAGATGGAATGGTCAGACTACCTAGGAATCCCGTGTTTCATTCGAGCCATCAAACGAAACGTGACATTCTTCGATCGCGTGAATAGCCCGTGCAAGCCAGAAGCAGATCCCTATGAGTGTGGCAAGCTACCAGGAAACCCAAGAAATGAGGCAACCCAACATCATCATCATGAGGGGGCCACCCGACACTTTCTTGAATCCGGTGCCTTAAGCACTCCTCCGTGGGTCTATCCTATACCCCCTACAAGCGCGGCAAGCAACCCGTCAATCCTAGACTCGAGTGACCCAATATCAACTCCTTAAGATGGCCACCCCTGCAATTTAGAACCCGACCATCCGTACACTTCTCTGCGGGGTAAACCTATAACTTGTATTAAATAACGGCGGCAACGATCACAATCTGATCGTGTCCCGACAAATAATAATACATCGTGGTAACGATGATCATAAGTCAGTCCCTCGCCCTAAAAAAGAATATACATTTAGCGAAAATGGTGGACAAATTTTGGAGCTCATCCCGAACTAAAGAATATACAAGACGACTACAAGTATGAATGGATAAAACACTTATCGCAACATCATACTTCCAAACAGGGGCTATTCATTTTGCAACATCCGAAGCCAAGCCATACACACCAACATCTCAGACTCTCACACTTATCAACAAGTATGATTCATCGCATTAGCATGGTCAAACCCTTTAACCACATCAATACGAAACCCCATGATGTTATGGTTTCGATCAAAAAACAATCAGTACTTTCAACAAACAAAACGAGATCAAATCCCAATTTTGGGAAAAAAACAAAAAAAATACTAGAAATCCTATTTCCAAGCCACTATTTCAACTAGGACCCAAAATTCCATACTAAAACCGCTAAAAACCCGCCAGTGGTGGCCAGAATAGTGAGTTGTGGGCCCGATTTGAAATCTTATCATTTTAAAATGTTCTCTTCGCTCTACAATACTTTTAAAAATTTATTGGCAAAGTTTTAAAAACGAACAACAGCTTGTATCATGGAATTAGGTTACGGAAAATATTGATGATCGAAAGTACCACTTCGTCTAAAATCTAATCCTAATGTTTAGTTGGCTCTGATGCTACTGTAGGGATGTTTGTGTTCTCTAGTAAGCACAGCGGAAGCGGAGAAACACAGGTAACAAAAATTCATACGAGCACAAACACCCGCAAACCCCCAAGCAATCGTCCAAACACATGAACTAGTAACAAAAGAGAGCAAGAAAATCAACTAGAGGGTTTTTTGGAGAGGTACAACCTTTATAGCATGTCTGATCGCTTATCAGAAGACCCTCGCTAGACTTGTGAGCTCCCAAAAGCGTTTGGACGCCGACTGCCTCACGGTAAATGATCCTCATGAAAGCACCAAGCCCAAAACTTCATCGTCACATCTCATGTGAAGAAACCTACTCATAGAACTTGCCAAGTATATGAGAAGGGTGGTGTAGTTTTGAAAATCTCTCTTTTTCACTTCCTAATTCTTTTCTTCAACTTAGAAAAAATCAAGAGAAGGAAAGAAGAAGAAGAGGCCATGCTTATTAGAAAAAACATGAAGCGAAGAAGAAAACGAAAAAGAATTGATATATGAAATGAGAAGAAAAGGTCAAACTCTCTTATCTTTTCTACTATCTTCTTATCTTTTCTTTTCTTCTCTTCTCTTCTTATCTAGAGAGAGAGAGAGAGAGAGAGAGAGAAGAGAAGATACATGTAATGTATTTGATACATTATGTATTTGTATTTTAATACAAATACATTTTCTTTGTTATTGAAAAAGGAATATAGAATGCATGTAGGGCCCACTCTCTCTAGGTGACATATAAGATGAGAAAAGGAAATAGAGAAGAGTTTTTGAAACTGAAGAGTTTTTGAAACTTTTAATATATATAATGCATGCAGGCACTTTCGTTGCGGGACTCTTGTAATATTTCAGAAATATAAAATATTATTTTTGGAATTTAAATAATAAAATAATATATTTCACGAAAACTATTCGATTTGTGAATTGGGGTTTTCGTAAAATGGTATAATTATATACCGATAGTTTGGAAAATATTTGGAAAATTAACAAGAATTACTGATTTTGAAAGAAATTATGTGAATTGGGCATTTATAGATTATTATATAATTATTTGTATATAATGTTAATGCTAAACTTGATTAATTTTCACTAATCATGTAATAATCTTGTTTATGTATATGTGACTTGCAACACAACATGTTGCAAAACTTGCTCACCTTATTTTGAACCATGCTTCATTTGCTACTTTATGGTTTTGATTTTGTTTTTTAACAATTAAAAGAAAAAGAAAAGCAAGAGAGGGGACAAGGAGGCATGGTCATGGGTTATGGGCAAGAGAGTGAAGAGAGGGAGAGAGAGAGGGGAGGGGGATATTTTTAGCCATGGCTCTTCTTCACCTCATCCTCTTCTTCATCCTTCTTCTCCACCTCCCCCCCTTCATCCCTCCATCTCCTCTTCTACCATAAACCACCCCACAAACCACCACAAAATCTTATACCCCTTCACAAAAAGGGTTTCTGACATCACTACAAACACCATGGACCAACCAAGTTAGAACTTTGAGCACTTGGGGCAACTCAAGAATTTTCTTCAGTTGCAAATAAGGTATAATTCTACACTTCTAGTCTTGTTATTAGTTTTGTTTACTTCATATAGTAGTTTAGAGCTAACTAGTGTAGTTTTATGATCTTTGAATATTCCTAGATGAGGTTTAGGATATGAGTTGAGTTATGATAGTGTATTTGAGGTGTAGTGAGTGTTTTACTTGACCTTAGTGATGTTTAATGGCCTAGACAAGAGACTAGAACTCGATACACGAACTTAGAATTTTCCGGTGTCGGTTTTGTAGAGTTTTGGGGATTTACAGGAAATCTGGAGCAACTTAGATGTTTTTAAGAAAATCAAACAACTATATTGACCTAGTTAAACCACCATAAGACTACCACAGAAGAACGAGACCAAGACTTCACCAGAGGACCGGCGACACCGGGTATATGGGCTTCCTCGCCGCCAATTGTGGGGTTCTGGTGTTAGATTTTGGTCTGTAGCCCTTACAGCTTATGACCTAGCCCCTGTATTGTTAGTTTTGTCCCTATCTATCTGTGCAAGAATCTGGGAGTGACTTTCTCAGTTGCCGTATTATGTTTTCCGATATTTGAAACCTGGATTTATGAATTTCTTGATGTGATTCGGTCGTTGGACGTTTGTACGTCAACGATGAGGGTTATTTGGTTGTTTTTGCATGCGTAAGCTATATATTCTAATCTACAAGCAATTCGTGTGCCGTATCGGTTTTCGGACTTGATTTTAATAGCATTTCAATTGTGTGTTGATATGTAGGTACCTTCGCGTGGACTTCCTAGACGACAAAACACATCGACTTCGACTAAGCGAGGATTTGGCAGGTGAGTAGATTTATATCTACGGGGGAAGTCTGGTGGATGGCGTATATCACCCCCGCAACCATTGATATGGAAAATCGATATATAAATTATGATTTGGATAAAAGATATGCTACGAACTTACGGATATGATTAAAGGTTTTAGTATGAGATGATATGATAAAAGATGACATAAGTGGATATGTTGGCTTGAGGATGCAAGGTAATGTACATGTTATAATCATATGCCAATAGATGGAGTGAGATTATACATACATACAACTGAAAATATGACATATATATACAAGATGACTTGATGTGGGACATTGATATGATGAAAAGAGAATGTGATGAAATAGGATGACTTGGCTTAATATGTCAATATACGGATGCGAGACGATATGGGAATATAGATAATTTTGCCAAGACATAATTTGGTTTTGATATAGATGTGTCTTGAATTATATGTGTACACACACACACATATTTATATGAGAATAAAGAGTGATATGTTGTACGTGACCTTAGATCTGTACCCTTGTTTATGATACCGTACGACGGATCATACCGTACAAATTATGATATATGATATTTGACCCATACCCTCGATTTTGAGAAGGCCGTACGACAGACTATACCGTACGAGATGTATATATGATGATTGATCTGTACTTTTGAGTCGGGATTAGTGTAGCCTTGTAGTCTTTTAATTACTTAAGTAGAAGTTATAATAGAGTTCGAGTCATACCTATTTTCAAAACTAACGAATCGTGTGAAATTTCTAAAAGACAAACCGTGGGACGCTACGGCTTTCAAAAGGGTATTTCTTTTCTTTAAAAACGCCGTAGTCCCTACTTTTCTGAAAATAAAGATTGTATTGCTTGTATATCGAGGTATATCTTAGCTTGTTACGTTACTATTTACCTTTCTGCTACGTTCATTTTACTCTCATTGCATTATATATATATATATACCTGTGTTGGGTTAGCATAGCACCTTAGCAAGGTTTAGGAAGGCATCACACATGCCATATTGAAAATTTTGGGGTGCTAAACAAACCCTAACCAAGATCTTAACTAGAGAATTAGGGTTAACATTGCATGTAAACAACTTTACATCTAAGAGAGAGGTATTACAACCTTTGTAGTCCGTCCCTTCGCTTCATAAGCTCCGAGTAGTAGTCCTTTTGCCGCGATCCATGATCTTCCGGACTCAAGAGAGGCTCCACAAGTAGAATGATCCATTCTTGCTTGAAGTCTTCCTTTTCGAAGATGATCTACCTTGAAGAATCTCAAGATCAAGATTTCACTTCTCTAATCAAGTATTAGTGAAGTGAACACCCTAATCTAAGTGGCTAGAATAGATGAGGATGATGAAGTAGGAATTTTGCACTCTTTTGTTTTCAATTTCTCACTTTTAAATCATCACAACATAAAAAAGCTAGAAAGCTTTTTCAAAGAGGAAGAAGAAGAAGAAAGCTTTTGTGATGAATAATGAAATTATTGTTGTGGTTACAAATCCAATTATGGGTTAAGAATGATAAAATTAACCCTTGTAGAGAATATACTAGAGGCTAAGGTTTGGGTTGGGTTAATAAATATCAACACAAAAATATCTAAGCTAAAGACAAAAGAAAGCTTCATGAAGCTTCATGAAAAAGCTAACCCAAAAGCTAATCCAAATCCAAACCCTAATTTGTTTAAACTCTACAAAACATGTTGCATTTATAACCCTAACTTGTTACAATATTATATATCACATATACAATATATTTTGTAACACAAGAAAATAATACAATTAACACATATCGCATATACATCAATGTATTATCCAGTGAGAAAATGAATCAATAAAGCGAGCTTATATTAGTTAATGTAATGTAATATACCATACATATAATTATACATTAAATTATCGAATCAACTCTTGATCCGACAATCCGGCTGTATTGCATATAACCGACTAATATAACATGTACCAATTCATCGAATCGACACTTGATCCGATGACTCGGCTATATCACATATACCCGGCCGATATCTCATATCGCGAGAATATAATACGGTATCTCATATAGTATTATTCTCGGTCCCACACATATCACATAAGTGCTCCTACTCCGTTTTGCCTGAGCAAGAAAACCTCTGTGTAGGACTTTAAAGAATCGTCAATACACCGGCAGTAGGTGATGATCATATCAAACACCTATAAGCTGCGAGCGGTCAGCTAAACGTAACAGCCATCCGTGTATTGAGCAATCATAAGATCAACAAGAAAGCCTGTACATTCTCCTGCAAATCCAATCAGTAACACTCCCGTACAGTCCGATCTCTTCATCTGATATGTTGCATATCTAGTCCAGGGGTGGTAAACGTCAGACCCCAGTAACCGATAAGTCATGTCGATGTAAGGATCATAACGGGTCGAGAAACTACTGATAACTCTTACCTGTAAATCTCCATATCAGCCCTGGCTAGGGACTTCCAGTTATAGCCAATCGAACACATCGCAACATCAACTTCCAATACCGGGGGAGACGAAACCCCTCCCATCGCTCATTGCCTCCATGTGATTCGGGACTGTACCCAAAAGCCACCATTTTGCACGCCCTCTTGGACGTGGTAAGGTGGAAATCAAATCACAGTGGGAATCACACAAGACTCTATGACGATCTCGGGTCTACAGACTAACCTGTACCAGTGTCACCGGAGAACTGCTATCTGACGATAGGTATAATACCATCCAGGAGTTCTCGGTGAGTCCGTTCAGTGTACCCAGTCTCCACTAAGCACCCGTATACCATCTTTGATGTCCAACACCAATGGATATGGGATCAACCATCGCCCATCATATGGGTCAAGATGCGTTTACTCTAGTCTACTCTGGAGTATCGATGCCCTGTCTTGATACACCCTCGACTAGGAATAGTTAGGATGTACTCGTTGACTACCCTGGCCCCACTAGTATGATCTCATCATAGTCCTAATAGTCGAGTACATATCCTAAGGGCTTTATCAACACGTCATCACAAAACAGTATTTGTTAACATGTTAAGATAAAGTGAAACCAGATAGCATACTATCATATCGAGCAAGAAAGTCCTCTCTATATATATCCAAGCATCCACTATAATATACATCTTATGTACAACAATGGCCTCTAGGGCATATATATAACTAACAATCTCCCACTTGCACTTAGGCCAGCTGTTGTAGTATCTCATACCCAACATCCCGAAGAGTCTCTCAAATTGTATCTGAGGAATGGCCTTTGTGAGTGGATCCGCAGTGTTGTCCTTCGTATCAACTCTCCTGACCTCGATCTCCCAGCGATCAACTATCTCCCGGATCAGGTGATACCGCCTCAGAATATGTCTGGACTTCTGATGGGACCTGGGTTCCTTGGCCAAAGCCATAGCTCCATTGTGATCACAATATAGAGGTATTGGATACTCAATAGATGGAACCACACCAAGTTTAGTGATGAGCTTCTTTATCCAGACAGTCTGTTTGGAAGCATCATTGGCAGCGATGTATTCAGCCTCCATCGTCGAGTTTGCCACGGTTTCCTGTTTGGAACTCTTCCAACACACCGCCCCTCAATTGAGGGTAAAGACAAAACACGAGTGCGACTTAGAGTCGTCCTTATCACTTTGGAAGCTCGAATCGGTAAAGGACTCCACCTGGAGTTCTCCATTACCATACAACAAGAACATCTCTTTAGTCCTTTTCAAGTACTTGAGAATGTTCTTCACGGCTATCCAGTGATTCTCTCTAGGATCTGCTTGATACCTACTCACTACACTTAGTGAGTATGCTACATCGGGTCTGGTACATAGCATCGCATACATGATAGAGCCTACTGCCGAAGCATAGGGTATCCATTGCATGCGAGCTCTTTCCAAATCATTCTTGGGAGACATCTTTTTGGAGAGAGTGAGTCCAGAGATCGTGGGAAAGTTCCCACGCTTGGATTCTTCCATACTAAATCTCTTTAGTATGGTGTCAATGTACCTGGATTGGGATAATCCCAGTATCCGTCTAGATCTATCTCTATAGATCTTAATCCCCAAAATGCAGGAGGCATCACCTAGATCTTTCTTCGAGAATCTATGTGATAAGAAGAGCTTGACCGAGTGCAGAATAGGAATATCATTTCCTATCAAGAGTATGTCATCCACGTACAATACGAGGAACACAACCTTACTCTCTGCCACCTTCTTGTATATACAAGGTTCATCTATGTTTTTAATGAAGTCAAACTCTTTGACTACAACATCAAAACAGATGTTCCAACTCCGCGATGCCTGCTTTAACCCGTAAATGGATTTAAGCAGCTTGCACACCTTTCTGCTGCTCCCACTGTCTACGAAGCCCTCTGGCTGAGTCATGTACACGCACTCTTCCAAATCACCATTCAGAAAGGCGGTCTTAACATCCATTTGCCAGATTTTGTATTCATGGTATGCAGCAATGGCAAGTAAGATCCGGATGGACTTAAGCATAGTCACTGGAGAAAAGGTTTCGTCATAATCCACACCTGGTCGTTGACGAAAACCCTTTACAACAAGTTTAGCTTTGAACGTCTCAACTTTTCCATCTACACCAAGTTTTCTCTTAAAGATCCATTTGCTCCCAATGGGTTTTACCCCTTCAGGAGCAACTTCCAAAGTCCATACTTTGTTGGTGTACATAGATTCCATCTCAGATCGCATTGCATCCAGCCATTTCACAGAGTCCTTACTCGTGATGGCCTGCTCGAAACCTGTCGGGTCATCATCTTCCATGATGCAATCCTCGCTCCCACCATCGACGAGAAAACCGTAGTATCTCTCAGGTGGATGAGGAACCCTACTAGATCGGCGGAGAGGCGGGGGTTTGTCGGGAGCTACTGAATCCTCTGGTTCCATTAAATCTTCAGTTGCAGTTTGTGCTGCTGGAACTTCTTCCAGCTCTACCTCTTCACCACTAATTTCTTTTGCAAGAAATTTCTTTTCCAAAAAGGTAGCATATTGAGAAACAAACACCTTTTGTTCCTTAGTGTTGTAGAAAATATATCCTTGTGAATTCTTAGGATATCCCACAAACTTACAAAGAACTGATCGTGCCTCGAGTTTGTTCGGATTTTTCCTTTTGACATACGCCGGACAACCCCATATCTTAACTCGTTTAAAATATGGTCTCCTCCCACTCCATATCTCAATATGGTGTGGTAGGTACAGATTTAGATAGAACTTGATTCAATAGGTATGCTGCTATCTCTAGCGTATATTCCCAAAAGGAAATAGGCAATTCAGCGGAGCTCATCATAGAACACACCATATCTAATAAGGTGCGATTCCTCCTCTCCGATACACCGTTGTGCTATGGTGTATAAGGAGGAGTAAGCTGAGAGAGAATCCCATTCTCTTTTAAATAATCCAGGAACTCATTGCTCAAGTATTCTCCTCCTCGATCAGATCGAAGGATCTTAATACTTTTGCCCGTTTGGTTCTCTACTTTGTTCTTATATTCTTTGAATTTCTCAAAAGCTTCAGACTTGTGTTTCAACAGGAACGCATGTCCGTATCTTGAGAGATCGTCAGTGAATGTAATGAAGTTCGAGGAACCATTCCTGGTATGTGTAGACATGGGACCACATACATCACTATGTATTAGTCTTAAGAGTTCCGTAACTCTTTCTCCGTGTCCACTAAATGGAGTTTTGGTTATTTTTCCTTTGAAACATGACTGGCAAGTGTCATAAGATGAAAATTCGAACTGATTCAAATATCCATCCTTATGTAACTTAGCTAGCCGTGTCGCATTGATATGACCTAGTCTACAATGCCACAAGAAGGATTCGTTCATTTTTGAACTCTTCCTCTTGTGTGTGTTCTGTATATTAAGAACTGTGTTTTGATTTACAACGTATATGCCATTATGTAAGGAGCCTGATCCAATCAACTTTTGATTTAGGAAGATGTTCATAACATTATCCTGTATTACAAAATTGTATCCTTCTTTACTTAATAAAGAAACTGATATAATGTCGCATATCATGTTCGGTATATAATAGCATTCATTCAGAATCAATGTATTACTACTTGGTAATACAAGGTGATATTCGCCAACTGCTTTGGCTGCAACATTTGCACTATTCCCTACTCTTATGGAATGATCACCTATTCCCAGTTCTCTACCTTTCTTTAGCCCATTCAATATATTGCATATGTGGGATCCTGATCCGGTATCTAATACCCAGGACGTAAAGTGAACTGAGAAACAGTTCTCGGTAACTAACACATCCGAAGAAGATGTATCAACATGTTTATTCTTCATTTGGGCAGCGTGTGAATTCTGGTATTCTTCTATTTCCTGTTCAGTCTTATAACAATTATAAGAAAGAACGGAACCAACGTTCCTCTGCTCAGTATAACAAGCGGGTTCGGTTAATACATCTATATTATTATCTTGATTAAGGCCTGACATGGTCGCTGCCTGGAGAGAGAGAGAAGGAAAACACTTTAGCGTGCGCTCTTGCAAGATTAGATTGGTTATTATCTTATCTAATCAGGATGGCTCCCATTGTTTTAATCAAATCTTCCTTCAAACCCTAAAAGGTAAGATTAGCCGAGATTAATTACACCATACAGTTTCGTCAATCTTTCAGCCAGATCAGTATTGGTACTTTGAGGAAGGTTCCCCGTGCTTTCACACAGAACTAATTAAAATAAACCTCGTTTTCCCAGAGGCCTAACCCCGTTAACACCTTTCTAGACACCTACTTGATCGGCTAATTGTCATGTGTAAAACTCTCCGAGGGGTAACTCTTACTCGCAGTGGGTATCGGGATCCAACTATTTCATAGAAGGTATGCAATCTCATTGCAAATTTCAACACTTGAAATTCCCGATAATATCTTTTACCCCCAGCGTCTTATGACCTTGACGGAGGCCAAACTACCCATAAGGCGCTAGTCAAGTTCAACCCGTTATTTCCTGATTGAATTAGACCCACCCGCACGACCCTTGATGGAGGCCAAACAACGCCGTACGAATACCCTAACCCAATCGCATCTCATGCTCCAGGTAAGTACTAAATCAGCTACCGTACACTACGCCTTGACGGAGGCCAAACTACTGTAGCACGAATACTAAAATAGCACCTATCTGAAATAACGGAGGGCTGCGCAGGTTTTTCTGAAAACCATGAGCGTAATGAACTTGATATCGTTATAGAAATAAGTGATTTTGAAAAGGAGTGTTTTTGAGGCTTTTCTAGTTTTGCTAAAGAGGTCACTCCCGGTGAAGAGATCTCGGCTCTTTCCTCATCGAATAAGGTGCATGATATTTCATAAATACCGCTGTGCAAAGAAAAAAACTATAGAAGAAATCAAAAACTAAACCGAGAGTTTGTAGCATCTGCCAGTTTTACTAAAGTGGTCACTCCCGGTGAAGGGATCTCGGCTCTTTCCTTATCGAATAAGGTGCTGGATATTCTACAAGAAATACCGCTATGCAAAGCAAAAACTGTAGCTACCCTTTTTGAAAATTTGATTCTACAATATCTTTTAGGTTTCTTTTCTTTTATTAATCTCATTAATAAAACCCATCATTTAAGCTTCCTAACCATCACAGAAGAAACGAAAGCAGTAATATTTATATATCAACATATATTATAAGCATTCGTCTCAGGCAGTAATATGATCTCATCACAGAACATTGCAGCAGAAGTCAATATATTAAATATTGGATATACTAGGACATCCGTGTTTTATTTTGAGCCTATATAAAACACGGATTCCACAGTCGCGATGAATAGCCAAACCCACATCCCTAGACCCCTACGAGAGCGGCAAGTAACCCTGCCAATTCTAGGGTTAGGAGACCCGGTCTTGACTCCTCGAGATGGCCTCCCACTGGACCCTAGAATCCAGTTACTTGTGCTCTCCGACTTGGGTCTATCCTAATGCGGAAAAGTATATAATATACAATGGTGACATCAACCTCAACCCGGAAGTGCCCCAATAAAATAATATTACATACAAATAAATTTTACTTGAATGAAAAAGAAAACTCTCATCTCACATAAAACCCCGGCTATTCAATACACAACGATCCAATATAATATATCACAGCAACACATAAACATCACAGATAATTAGGCGAAGTTAGATGATTCGAAAGACACAACGAATTCAAAAAATACCCCAGTGAGCTCAACACTTGAGCAGAAAATAAAAATTCCCAGTAGCATGCCCCAGCACCTATGGACTGTCGCTGAAGTGCCCATCCCAAGCCTCTACAGTGGCGCTGCGGAACCGCCGCTAAAACCAGGTTTTGGCCGCGGTTACGCAGTCACTGTAGCGAGTTAGGGACTCTTTCTTCAGGTGGGTCCATAAAATTCCCTGCATGTTTTTTTGAGTATTTTTAATATGAAAAATTTCAACTTTTGAAAAAATTTCCAGCAAGGGGTCAATTCTCGGTGTTTCAGGGTTCGATCGGACTTCTAAATTCGTCTAGACAACGCCTGATACTCTAGCTTGGCTCTGATACCACTGTTGGTCAGGCAGCCACCCCATCCAATAGGGTCACCATGGCACCAACGGGTCCCTCAGCAACTACTTTTTACGCATGCCCCCTCGTAAGGACTACAACCCGCCGGAATACCTTCCGGTCTCGGGACACCATCGGGGTAAGAGCCTATGCTTCGCCACACTATCACACAGTGAGAACCCCCCATAGGTTGGCATCTAATGCCTAGTAGCTCTAATAACACTATTGGGTTAGCATAGCACCTTATTAAGGTTTAGGAAGGCATCACACATGCCATATTGAAAATTTTGGGGTGCTAAACAAACCCTAACCAAGATCTTAACTAGAGAATTAGGGTTAACATTGCATGTAAACAACTTTACATCTATGAGAGAGGGATTACAACCTTTGTAGTCCGTTCCTTCACTTCATAAGCTCCGAGTAGTAGTCTCTTTGCCGTGATCCATGATCTCCCAGACTCAAGAGAGGCTCCACAAGTCAAATGATCCATTTTTGCTTGAAGTCTTCCTTTTCGAAGATGATCTACCTTGAAGAATCACAAGATCAAGCTTTCACTTCTCTAATCAAGTATTAATGAAGTGAACACCCTAATCTAAGTGGATAGAATAGATGAGGATGATGAAGTAGGAATTTTTCTCTCTTTTGTTTTCAATTTCTCACTTTTAAATCATCACAACACAAAAAGCTAGAAAACTTTTTCAAGGAGGAGAAGAAGAAGAAAGCTTTTGTGATGAATAATGAATTATTGTTATGGTTATAATTGCAACCATGAGTTAAGAATGATAAAGTTAACACTTGTAGAGAATAAATTAGAGGCTAAGGTTTGGGTTGGGTTAATAAATATCAACACAAAAATATCTAAGCTAAAGACAAAAGAAAGCTTCATGAAGCTTCATGAAAAAGCTAACCCAAATCCAAACCCTAACTTGTTTAAACTCCACAAAACATGTTGCATTTGTAACACTAACTTGTTACAATATTATATATCACATATACAACATATTTTGTAACAAAAGAAAATAATACAATTAACACATATCGCATATACATCAATGCATTATCCTGTGAGAAAATGAATCAATAAAGCGAGCTTATATTAGTTAAGGTAATGTAATATTTCACATATATAATTATACATTAAATTATCGAATAAACTCTGGATCCGACAATCCAGCTATATTGCATATAACCGACTAATATAACATATACCAATTCATGGAATTAACACTTGATCCGATGACTTGGCTATATCACATATACCCGACCGATATCTCATATCGCGAGAATATTATACGGTATCTCATATCGTATTATTCTCGGTCCCACACATATCACATATGTGCTCCTACTCCATTTTGCCTGAGCAAGAAAACCTCTGTGTAGGACTCTAAAGAATTGTCAATACGCCGGCAGCAGGTGATGATCATATCAAACACCCAAAAGCTGCAAGCGGTCAGCTAAGCGTAGCAGCCACCTCTGTATTGAGCAATCAGAAGATCAACAAGCAAGCCTGTACATTCTCCTGCAAATCCAATCAGTAACACTCCCGTACAGTTCGATCTCTTCGTCTGATATGTTGCATATCTAGTCTATGGGTGGTAAACGTCAGACCTCAGTAACCAATAAGTCGTGTCGATGTAAGGCTCATAACAGGTCGAGAAACTACTGATAACTCTTACCAGTAAATCTCCATATCAGCCCGGGCCAGGGACTTCCAGTTATAGCCAATCTAATATAGCGCAACATCAACTCTCAATACCGGGAGAGACAAAACCCCTCCTATCACTCATTGCCTCCATGTGATTCGGGACTGTACCCAAAAGCCACCGTTTTGCACGCCCTCTTGGACGTGGTAAGGTGGAAATCAAATCACAGTGGGAATCACACAAGACTCAATGACGATCTCGGGTCTACAGACTAACCTGTACCAATGTCACCGGAGAACTGCTATCTGACAATACTTATAATACCATCCAGGAGTTCTCGGCGAGTCCGTTCAGTGTACCCAGTCTCCACTGAGCACCCGTACACCTTCTTTAATGTCCAACACCATAGATATGGGATCATCCATCGCCCATCATATGGATCAAGATGCGTGTACGCTAGTCTACTCTGGAGTATCGATGCCCTGTCTCGATACACCTTCGACTAGGAACAGTTATAGGATGTACTCGTTGACTACCCTGTCCCCACTAATATTATCTCATCATATTCCTAGTAGTCGAGTATATATCCTAAGGGCTTTATCAACACGTGATCACAAAACAATATTTGTTAACATGTTAAGATAAAGTGAAACCAGATTGCATACTATCATATCGAGCAAGAAAGTTCTCTCTATATATATCCAAGCATCCACTATAATATACATCATATGTACAACAATGGCCTCTAGGGCATATATATAACTAACAACCTGTGCTTCCATTATTTGTTATGATATTGTCTGCTAGTACACCTGCACAATTATCGATGATGCGCACGTTACAATTACACAGATTTGCCGGCTCATACACATTCATCATCGATAATTGCCATGCCACTTGCACATTAGAACTGCCATATCGTGATATTATTCATAACCGTAAAGTACATTCATTGTTCAGTACTATCATTTGACCTGCTGCATGATATACTTGATAATGCTCATATTACTGTTCTATGTTTGCATGCATCGTACTTTATGGTTATATGCATCGAGATGCTGTTCTCATGAGATTTCTGGATTTGAGAACCGTGGTTATATTACAAAGGAAATTATGAATTGTTTTAAAAATGCAGTTTCTGGTGATGTGATTTCGAGGCGTCCACCATGAGTTTTCTCGGTTCTGAGCTTGTTTCGAACCCGATTCGAGGAGTTGTATAAACCGTCTACCGGTACATGGTGGACCCGGTATGGTACCCCAGGGCAAGAAGCTCGAGATGTAGATGATGAGCCTGGCAGGAGGGAGCACTACCTACCGGTGATAGTTTGATGTGGCAGATATCCGGAGGATACCGACCGTGGTCATGAGATCAGATGGATATGGGCCGATCCGGACTAACGGAGCCCATGGGCCGATCCAAACTGACGGAGCCCATGGGCCGATTCAGACTGACGGACCCCGAGATATGAGGATTTACGTGTCGATGTTGGACACAGATTTCATGATGTTTCGAGTGTCGATGTTGGACACTCAGGTTTCATGATTTTGATGTGTCATTGATGGACACACGTTGGTTGATTTCCTAATACATACAGGTATATGTTTTCATGATGATTCGAGTATCGATGTTGGAGACTCAGGTTCCATGATATTGATTATTTCGTTGATGGACACACGTGGATGATATCTACATGCATCAGGCATATGATTCAGATGTTTATTTGTATATGTCATTTGCATTGACTCGATTGTTGACATATATGCATACATGGTTATCTTAGATACCACAGTATTACCTTCATGATATAGTATGACCAAGGAATCGTTGTTTTATTCGATTTCTACCCGCTGATATTTTCTACTCACGAGTTGGAAACTCACCCCCATTGTGCCATAGTTTTCTTGCAGGCCCGACCGCTTGGATCAGTAGCGGTATCGCTAGCACACAGTTCCTTCAGGGTGTTTGCCTGGGTTGATGGGACACATTGGATCGTTCCCATTCTTGTATTATTATTCCTGTTGTATCTAGATAAACTCCATCAGTCAGAAACTAGAATCTGTATATTGGTAAACCTAGTCAGAATGGTATTTGCGAGACATAGAGCGATGGGTGTATGTTCTCTTCTTTGAGATGATAATGTCTTGCCTTATTTATTCTTTCTGTATTTGATCTTCGTAGTAAGGTGTCATATATATGTTTATTTTGTGGCTATGATTCCGCCAATTGGCAAAGAGTTTGCTTCTGCTTGGGGATGCCTATATATATTGCTTGTATGTGGTTTTGGATCAAATATACAAAGGAGGTGCTGCCCAAATTTTTAAAGACGAAAAATGTTTTCAACTATAGTATAATCCACTTGCATTTTCATATATCTTTACCTATGCATTTTAAAGGAAAACACTATTTCATTATACCTTTAATTTAAAAACTTCACCTTTATTATTTTCCTAAAAAGTTTTAGATTTCTGGGCTTTGGTTTACTTGAATTAGGTGGGGTCCTATAGACTTCACATGATTCAAGTGCCAATCACGTTCCTTTTTCTGGGTCGTGACAAAGTTGGTATCAGAGCTTTAGGTTTAACCTTGGTTCGAGGCTAGGTTCGACTATGCGGAGTCTACGGCGTATATATTGTGGAACCTTGGCTTGACCTTACGGAACTTAGACTTGGCTGAGGGGGTATTAGACCCGAACTTTCGTTACATAGGTTGACCTTAATTGATGGAGTAGGTAGCTTGAGTAGAGTGACGTACCATGCGTATGTTCCACGGCATACTTACGATACGATACTCCTCTTAAGTAACCTTAGGATGTACATATCTTGAGATCTGTATTTATATACTTTCCTATGATTTATCTTTATCGATACCTGCTTGAGGTTCCTGTTACCATGGCTTTGAGCTCAGAGAGAGAGAGAGAGAGAGAGAGAGAGCTGCTACTAGAGATGCGGTCAGAGCGAGCTCGTCACGGACGAGGACTGACCATGCTATTCTTCTGGTGACATTGGAACGTATCGGTGTATTGTTTGTGTTGAGATCTCTTGTTTGAGGCGAGCGTTCGGATTTGCACCGGATGATCGGGCCATTGATAGAGGCTGCCAGATTGAGAGGACTGTTGATGTATAGCCTACCTCAGAGATTGTGATGTTGTTTACCGTGTAGACAGATGACCCTTCTGTTGCTGAGATTGATGGGATGTCTCCTCCAGAGTTTATGAGCTGAAACCGCTGGTGCTTTCAGACAGAGATGTGACAGAAGATAGCTAGTCTATCTTGAGTTGAGCGACTGAGATGATTCATCTGATCTGATGCACCGACACAGGCTTCGCTGAGTTGAAGAATTCCAGTTTCAAGGATCTTACTCAGATCTAGAGTAAATCGAGCAAGAGAGGACGTTGTTCGTGGTTTCTCCGATGTGAGATCAGTAAATTGACCAGCTTCGGATAGAAGGACCTCACCCAGATGCATTGTGAGTGATCGAGAACGGACGAATGAGCGTATTCCTCTGATAAATTGGACGCGTTCCTGAGAATGTTTTCGGCTAGATATCTTCCACAGAGTGGTGAAGATACCCGAGTTCGCAATTTCGAGTCCGTGTGAGAGACTCCGGATTGACTGTAGCCATGAACGAATTGCAATACTTAGCCCACAAGTTATGACATCAAAGTGGATGATGATGAAGAAGGGTGAAGAAATAGGTTCATGCGAGATATTAACGAGCTGTGTTACTCCCCGTTGATGCCTGAGGTTGATATGTATGCAGAGGCGTTGGATACAACCGAATTCCAGAGAGAAGCCGTGCTGAGGATGCAGCTGTCCGGGAATGAGAAAAAGGATTGAGTAAAGAGTGCCGCCCTCCGTATAGTTCAGCATAGGTGAGATCGGAAGAGACCTTAAGTAGGTTCTTTCCAGGACACCTCAGAGATAAATATTTGCACCCCGAATCAGTTGTTTCGTGCATATTCATAGGGCCAGATGCTGTCACCAGTGGCGTGCTGCTTTGCGAGCAGTCATGTTAATTGGTCAAGAGAGGATCAGCGGAGTGCCAGAGCGGAATTTTTTCCGTCGTTGCACCTAACCAGGCTGACGAGCAGAAAGATTGTAGGACTATAGATCCACATAGACAACAAGAACCCAGAGACAGAGGATGCCAGACCATGAGCAGGAGGCAAGCAGATGTTCTCGCTCTGCCAGCTTTGGGCATACCGGCATTTTTCGACATTGAAGGAGGTGTACCTCAATGTCATTTATTGCGATTTGTTTTTCATGATCTGAGTATCACACTTTTATCGCTTGAATTTGAGTTTCGATGATTGAGTTTCATGATATTTGTTTTCATGCACCATGGCTGTACTTACTAGATATTTTCAATTGTGCACAGTTATTGCACTTGATTTATATTTTATACATCGTTACACTGGTTTATGATTTGTGCATATCTATTGCACTTGATATCGATTTTTTGCCTTGGCTGCATATATTTATGATTTCGTAGATTTTGATACTGTTGATGAGATTTTGTGCATGTTGTATGCATTCGATTTGATTTATACACTCGGTATAGCTTACATGTGCTCCAAGTGCAGTGATATGGATTTTGTGCATGCATTTGCACACACTTATGATTTTAATACACCTTGGCACGCTCGGTATTTTTTTTGTGCGTATTTAAGATATTGATGAGTTCTCGGGCACCTAGTGCACCTGAGATTATGTTTTGTGCATTTGTTGTACTTGATCTCTGTTTTCGTGTATCGTTGCACTTGGCATTCGTTCTCGTGCGCTTTACTGCACTAGATGTTTTGTGCGGATCTGAAGCACTTGATTTGGATTTTCGCGCTTATTGGGCGCTTGGTATGAGATTTTGTGCACACTGGATGCACTTGATTGAGATTTTATTCGTACATGTTAGTTGCACTGGGTTGAGATTTTCGTGCACTTTAGATGTACTTGATGCTGTTGTCGTGCACACCTGTTGCACTTGATAGAGGCTTCCATGCATACCCGTTGCACTTAGTTTGGCTTTTGTGCATATTCGTGGCACTTGTATTTGGCATTGATTTTCCGTGCGCACCAGACACACGTGATGTTAGATGTTCCTTTTGAGACAGATTTTTGTTCTTGAGCATTATATTTGATGTTGGGTACTATATTATATAGTAGCCGAGCAGGACTGATCTGAGAACAGTACATGAGTACTTTTGCATGCATAAAAGTTTACCGAGAGGTTTTCAAAAAGGAGCTATAGTCTCTCTATTTTCTACGTGTCCGCGAGTGACACCAACTTTTATAAAGGAAAACCTTTTGGGATATTTCAAAAGGCGGAACATATATTTGAGCAAATCATATATGGATGTATATTTGCTACTTTACAAATGAGCGTCTGCCACTTGTGGCGTGAGTTACGTATCACAGGACGATTTAGAAAAGGTTTTGTATGTGTTTAATCCAGTTTTTAGAGGAATTTAAAGGGATGTATACTATATACGTATTATGATTTTGAGTTTCACGCTTGTTTTCATGCGCACTTGATGCGCTGTGATATTTCTGTATATTTCGTGATTTCGGGGCCCCGTTGATTTGAGCAGATTATTGAAATGTTTTAGTATTTGGGGGTTTAAAATTAAGTTCGGGGACCGAATTTATTTAAGGGGGGAAGATTGTAACATTTCAGAAATATAAAATATTATTTTTGGAATTTAAATAATAAAATAATATATTTCACGAAAACTATTCGATTTGAGAATTAGGGTTTTCGTAAAATGGTATAATTATATACCGATAGTTTTGAAAATATTTGGAAAAATTAATCAGAATTATTGATTTTGAAAGAAATTATATGAATTGAGCATTTATAGATTATTATATAATTATTTATATACAATGTTAATGCTAAACTTGATTAATTTTCACTAATCATGCATTAATCTTGTTTATGTGTATGTGACTTGCAACACAACATGTTGCAAAACTTGCTCACCTTATTTTGAACCATGCTTCATTTTCTACTTTATGGTTTTGATTTTGGTTTTTAACAATTAAAAGAAAAAGAAAAGCAAGAGAAGGGACAAGGAGGCATGGTCATGAGGTATAGGCAAGAGAGAGAAGAGAGGGGGTAGGGATTTCTAGCCATGTCTCTTCTGCACTTCATCCTCTTCTTCATCTTTCTTCTCCACCTCCTTCTCCTTCATCCCTCCATCTCCTCTTCCACCATACACCACCCCACAAATCACCACAAAATTTTATACCCCCTTCACAAAAAGTGTTCCTCACATCACTACAAATACCATGGACCAATCAAGTTGGAACTTTGAGCACTTAGGTCGACTCAAGAATTTTCTTCAATTGCAAATGAGGTATAATCCTACACTTCTAGTCTTGTTATTAGTTTTCTTTACGTCATATAGTAGTTTAGAGCTAACTAGTGTAGTTTTGTGATCTTTGAATATTCCTAGATGAGCTTTAGGGTATGGGTTGAGTTGTGATGGTGTATTTGAGGTGTAGTGAGTGTTTTACTTGACCTTAGTGATGTTTAATGGCCTAGACCAGAGACTAGAACCCGATACACGAACTTAGAATTTTCCCGTGTCGGTTTTGTGGAGTTTTGGGGATTTATAGGAAATCTGGAGCAACTTGGGATGTTTTTAAGAAAATCAAACAATTATATTGACCTAGTTAAACCACCACAGAAGAACGAGACCAAGACTTCACCAGAGGACCGGCTACACCGGGTATATGGGCTTCCTCGCCGGCCAATTGTGGGGTTCCGGTGTTAGATTTTGGTCTGTAGCTCATACACCTTATAGCCTATCCCCTGTATTGTTAGTTTTTTCCCTATCTATCTGTGCAAGAATCTGGGAGTGATTTCTTCAGTTGCCATATTATGTTTTCCGATATTTGAAACTTGGATTTATGAATTTCTTGATGTGATTCGGTCGTTGGACGTTTGTACGTCAACGGCGAGGGTTATTTGGTTGTTTTTGCATGCGTAAGCTATAGGTTCTAACCTATAAGCAATTCGTGTACCGTATCGGTTTTCGGACTTGATTTTAATAGCATTTCGATTGTGTGTTGATATGTAGGTACCTTCGCGTGGACTTCCGAGACGACGAAGCACATCGACTTCGACTAAGTGAGGATTTGGCAGGTGAGTAGATTTATATCTATGGCGAAAGTCGGGTGGATGGCGTATAGCACCCCCACAACCATTGATATGGAAAATCGATATATAAATTTTGATTTGGAGAAAAGGTATGCTACGAACTTACGGATATGATTAAAGGTTTTATTATGAGATGATATGATAAAAGATGACATTAGTAGATATGTTAGCTTGAGGATGCAAGGCAATGTACATGTTATATTCATATGCCAATAGATGGAGTGAGATTATACATACATACATCTGAAAATATGATATATATTTATATACAAGATGACTTGATGTGGGACATTGATATGATGAAGAGAGATTGCGATGAAATAGGATGACTTGGCTTAATATGTCAATATACGAATGTGTGACGATATGAGAACATAGATAATTTTGCCAAGACATTATATGAGTTTGATATTGATGTGACTTGAATTATATGTGTACATACATACATACATACATACATACACACACACACACACACATATGAGATTAAAGAGTGATATGTTGTATGTGACCTTAGATCCGTACCCTTGTTTATGATATCGTACGACGGATCATACTGTACAAATTATGATATATGATACTTGACCCGTATGACGGACTATACCGTACGAGATGTATATATGATGATTGATCCGTACTTTTGACTCGGGATTAGTTTAGTTTTGTAGTCTTTTAATTACTTAAGTAGATGTTAGAATAGGATTTGAGTCATACCTATTTTCAAAACTAACGAATTGTGTACATTTTCAAAAAGACAAACCGAAGGACGCTACGGATATCAAAAGGGTATTTCTTTTCTTTAAAAACGTCGTAGTCCCTACTTTTCTAAAAATAAAGATTTGTGCTATTTTAGATACGATAATTGTATGGCTCGTATATCGAGATATATCTTAGCTTGTTGCGTTACTATTTATCTTTCTGCTACGTTAATTTTACTCTCATTGCATTTTATATATATACTTGTGCTTCCATTATTTGTTATGACATCGTCTGCTAGTACACCTGCACAATTATCGATGATGCGCACGTTACACTTACACAGATTTGCAGGCTCGCGCATATTCATCATCGGTAATTGCCATGCCACTTGCACAGTAGAACTGCCATATCATGATATTAATCATAACCGTAAAGTACATTCATTGTTCAGTACTATTACTTGATCTGCTGTATGATATACTTGATAATGCTCATATTACTGTTCTATGTTTGCATGCATCGTACTTTATGGTTATATGCATCGAGATGCTGTTCTCATGAGATTTCTGGATTTGAGAACCGTGGTTATATTACAAAGGAAATTATGAATTGTTTTATAAATGCGGTTTCTTGTGATGTGATTTCGAGGCGTCCACCATGAGTTTTCTTGGTTCTGAGCTTGTTTTCGAACCCGATTCGAGGAGTTGTATGAACCGTCTGTGGGTACATGGTGGACCCGGTATGGTACCCGGGGCAAGAAGCTCGAGATGTAGACGATCAGCCTAAGGAGGGAGCACTACCTACCGGTGATAGTTTGGCATGTCGGATATCCGAAGGATACCGACCGTGATCATGAGATCAGATGGATATGGGTCGATCTGGATTGACGGAACCCATGGGCCGATCCGGACTAACGGAGCCCGAGATATGAGGATTTACGTGTCGATGCTGGACATGGGTTTCATGATATTTCGAGTGTCGATGTTGGACACTCAGGTTCCATGATTTTGATGTGTCGTTGATGGACACACGCTGGTTGATATCCTCATACATATAGGAATACGTTTTCATGATGATTCGAGTGTCGATGTTAGACACTCGGGTTCCATGATATTGATTGTGTCATTGATGGACACATGTGGATGATATGCACATGCATCAGGCATATGATTCAAAAGTTTTTTTTATATGTCATTTGCATTTGTTAGTTGTATGTATGCCCTAGAGGCCAGTATTGTACAGATTATGTATATTATATTGGATGCTTGGACATATATAGAGATGACTTTCTTGCTCGACATGATAGTATGCTATCTGGTTGATCTTTATCTTAACATGTACACTAGTCTCTTTATACTGTCTTATAGTTACATGTTGGTAAAGCCCTTAGGATATGTACTTGACTACCTGGACTGTGATGCAGATCATACTAGTGGGGATATGGTAGTCCATAAGTACATCCTTCAAGGTCCCTAGTCATGGGTGTATCGAGACGGGGCATCGATATACCAGAGTAGACTAGCGTATACGCTTCTCGACCCATGAGATGGGCGATGGATGATCCCATATCCATTGGTGTTTGACATCAGAGATGGTGTACGGGTGCTCAGTGGTGACTGGGTACACTGGACGGACTTGCTGAGAACTCCCAGATGGTATTATACCTCACGTCAGATGGCAGTTCTCAGGTGACACTTGTACAGGTTAGTCTGTAGACCCGAGATCGTCATAGAGTCTTGTGTGATTCCCACTGTGCTTTGATCTCCACCTTACCACGTCCATGAGGGCGTGCAAAACGGTGGTTTTTGGGTACAGTCCCGAGTCACATGGAGGCAATGAGCGATAGGAGGGGTTTCGTCTCTCCCGGTATTGGGAGTTGATATTGCGCTGTGATCGATTGGCCGTAACAGGGAAGTCCCTGGCCAGGGCTGATCAGAGATTTGCTGGTAAGTGTTACCAGTAGTTTCTCGACCCGTTACGAGCCTCACATCGGCACGACTTATCGGGTTATTGGGGTCTGACGTTTACCACCCCTAGACTTGATATGCGACATATCAGACAAAGAGACCGGACTGTATGGTAAGTGTTACTGGTCAGATTCGCAGGAGTGTGAGCGGGCTAGCTCGTCGATCTTCTGATCGCTCAATACCCGGGTGGCCGTTACGTTTAGCAGACCGCTTGCGGCTTATGGGTGCTTGATATGATCATCATCTGCTACCGGCGTATTGACGAGTCTTTAGAGTCCTACACAGAGGTTTCCTGGCTCAAGCGAAACGAAATAGGAGCGCATATGAGATATGTGCAGGACCGAGAATAATGCGTGTATGTGATACCGCATTTCATTCTCGCGATATATGTTTCGATTGGTTATATTCGATATGACCTAGTTATCGAATCATTGATTCGATAAATCGATACATTGGATTCTAGTCGGTTATGTGCGACATGACCGGATCATTGAATCAAATGTTGATTTAATGATTTAATGCATAATTATATATTTGATATATTGCATTGCATTAACTAGTATTGGTTCACTTTAAACGGATTTTTCTCACTTGATGCACATTGTATATGTGATATACTTTTGTGCACATATTTGTATCATGTTTGATGATACATGATCTTGTTGTTAAGTATAAAGAATTAAACCATGGTTAAAAGTTGATTAGGGTTTTGCATTTTCATCTATTTATTTATTTATTTGTTTGAAAAGGATTATGATGAGAATGGTGGCTCTTTTTGTTTTAAGTTGAAGCTTCATGAAGCTTTGACTTTTGTAACCATCCTTATCTTCATGCTTAACCCTAACCCTCTCAAGTGACCATGGTTTATTCTCTACACTTAACCTAGGTTAGAACATGATAAGTATTTGATTTTATTATTCATTTTCAATTACTTATCATATTCTTTCTTTTTCATCTCCTTCTTCTTCAAGAGAGAAAACAAGATACCATCAATGGCAACTTGAGCATAAGTGAGTGAAATCCAATTCTAAAGTGAACCCACCTCCTATTTCTTCACCCTCTACCTCTTGTCAAGTTGTTTTGGGTGTTTTCTTCACAAGTTTCACAACTTTGTGAAGTCGGAGCTTGAGTTTGTGCAACCTCGACGTAGATCGTCTTTGACACGAAGCCGACGACCTATTCCGCATGTTTCTCCGATGAAGCCGTCACGAGAGTCCAAGCTTCAAGATGGACAGCGAGAGGACGCCCTCGTGGAGCTAAAGAAGTGGAAATCCGGATCTATAAAGGTTGTAGCATCTAACTTTTAGATAAATAGTTAACTAGTTTTCCGTTCCGCCTAGACATCTAGCAACGATCCGTTAACTAGGGTTTCTCGGCACCATAATTTTTAAAATTGGCATGTTCGATGCCTTGTGAGACTTCCTTAGGATGCCTAGGAACCCTACAGTGGTATCAGAGCCTAGTTAGTGCCTTAGGCGAAGTCCAGACGCAATTTGAAGTCCGATCGAACCGAAATTGAGAACCCAAAATAGCTCTCTGTCCTTTTTCTAAAAACGTGGATTTTTCCATATTAAAAATTTCCAAAAAATTCAGCAGGGAATTACATGAGTTACTGTGAAGTACGTGATGGTAATTCGACAATAGAGGCGCGGAACCGCGGCCCCATCTTGGGATGCGCGGCGGTTCCGCGGCCACTGTATTGAATTACAGCACGTGTCTTCTACAGTAACTCATGTCTTGTAGTGCTGAGTCTTCTGGGAATTTTAAATATTTTTTCAAGAGTTGAATTTTCTGGGTTGTTTTGGGGACTTAGTATATTCGATCGGATTATCAAATTTTGTCTGTGTGGCTTTCCGGATAATTTTCAGAATATGTTAAAAAGTTCGACCGGATATAAATACCCAATTTTTCCCCTGTCGGAAAATTTCCAAGTGTTGGATTTTTCCAAAGTTTAACGACGTTCTAAGTAGTGCAAGTAACGCGATGGACCCTCTAGAAGACAACAAACCTTAACTCGATTATGTGACCGTCTTGAACTGCCCTTTGAACCTTCGGGTTTGGGGCAGTACGGCGTGCCACATGTGAGGCGTTGGCTTGACCCTTCTACGGCTGGACCGTCGGTACTGAGGCACGAACTGAATGTTGTTAGACTTATTTCATGTGTTGAGCTGTATCGGGAAAACTTGGGTATTCGACTGTTCGATCGGAAAGTTTAACATTTTCTGTTTATCTGGAATGTGATACAATAATTGGAATTCACAAAAAGTTATGAGATAACTGGATGAATGTTATAAATCTAGCACTTTAGTCCCATACGATATTGAAAAGAGTTTTCGATAATGAGACTAAAATGCGGGGTTTGTAACTGTTAGGCATGTGATGTCTAAAGTGGTTGCGGATTCCAATTGTTGTAGTTTTACACTTTCTTTTCTGTGACCGTAAGTGTAGTATGCAGATATCGCCGGTTTCGTTGCTATACGTCAACGACAATTGGGGTATGCATACTTACTTACGTTGATGACATGTGATGTTATGTGTTTCTGGATATGTTATATTGGATCGTCGTATTCGAATAGCCGGGGGATTTTTTTGTGAGATGAGTGTTTTTCATTTTCATTCATGTAAAAACTTGTATGTAATATTCTTTTATTTGGGGCACTTCCAGGTAGCGGAAGATGTCACCTTTTGTATATTATTTACTTTTCCGCATTAGGATAGATCCAAGGAGGGGAGCACAAGTAACCGGGTTCTGGGGTCCAGTGGGAGACCAACTCGAGGAGTCGAGTCCGGGTCTCCTAACCCTAGAATTGGCAGGGTTGCTTGCCGCTCTCGTAGGGGTCTAGGGGTGTGGGTTTGGCTATTCATCACGACCGTGGAATCCGTGTTTTATACTGGCTCGTATTGAAAACACGGACGTCCTAGTATATCCAATATTTCATATGTTTCTTCTGCTGCGATATCTGTGATGTGATCATGTGATGTTCTATGATAGATACAGGATATAGTATATATGATATATTATATAGACGTTACTTATGTTTTACACCTGCGCTAGCCCTGCCCTACTCTGTCGTTAGTTACCTAACCTAACGGTGCACGAGGGGACATCGAGGCGAATGCGGATGGCATAAGTGTACGTCATATCTATCTGTGATGTTTAGGTATTTAAATGATGGGACTTCATTAATGTGATTAATGAAAGAAAAGAAACCTAAGATGTTGTAGAATCAAATTTTAAAACAAAACAGGTAGCTACAGTTCTTGCTTTGCATAGCGGTATATATGATATACCCTACACCTTATTCGATGAGGAAAGGACCGAGATCCCTTCACCGGGAGTGACTCCTTTAGCAATAACTGGCAGATGCTACACACTCGGTTTGCTTTTGATTGCTTTTGGGTTTTTGCTTTGCACAGCGATATATATGATATATCCCGCACCTCATTCGACGAGGAAAGGACCGAGATCCCTTCACCGGGAGTGACTCCTTTAGCAAAACTAGAAAAGCCTCAAAATCACTCCATTTCAAAACATCATTTGATTCTACAACGATATCAAGTTCATTACGCTCATGGTTTTTATGAAAAACCTGCGTAGCCCTCCGTCATTTCAGATAAATTACATATAGTATTCGTGCTACATTTGTTGGCTTTCGTCAAGGTGTAGTGTGCGGTAGCTATGTGCTGTTTATCTGCTGCATATGATGCGACTGGATTAAGGTAGTCGTGCGGCTTTGTTGGCTTTCGTCAAGGGTCGTGCGGGTGGGTTTAATTCAGTCAAGAAATGTACGGGTTGAACTTGACTAGCGGGCTGTGGTTTGTTGGCTTTCGTCAAGGTCATAGCACGCTAGGGGCAAAAGCATTATCGGGAATTTCAAGTGTTGAAATTTGCAATGAGATTGCATACCTTCTATGAGATAGTTGGATCCCGATACCCACTGCGAGTAAGAGTTACTCCTGGGAGAGTTTTACACATTGCAATTAGCTGATCAAGTAGGTGTCTAGAAAGGTGTTAACGAGGTTACGCCTCTGGGAAAACGAGGTTTACATTAATTAGGTTCGTGCGAAAGCACGGGGGACCTTCCTCAAAGTACCGACACTGGCCTGGCTGAAAGATTGGCGAACTTGTAGTGTGTAATTAATCCCGGCTAGTCTTTCCTTTTAAGGTTTGAAGGAAGATTTGATAAAAAGCAGTGGGAGCCATCCTGATTAGATAAGATAATAACCAATCTGATCTTGCATGAGCATACGCTAAAGTGTTTTCTTCTCTCTCTCTCCAGGTAGCGACCATTTCATGCCCTAATGAAGATAATAATATGGATGTATTGACCGAACCCGCATGTTTTACTGTGCTGGGGAACGTTGGTTCCGTTCTTTCCTATAAGAGTTATAGGACTGAACAGGATATAGGGGAATACCAGGATTCCCATGCCACCCGATTGAAGAAAGTACATGTTGATGCATTTTCTTCGGGTGTGTTCGTTACTGAGAACTGTTTCTCCATTTGCTCTACGTCCTGCGTATTGGATACCGGGTCGGGATCCCATATATGTAATCAGTTACATGGGCTAAGGAAAGGTAGAGAACTTGGAGAAGGTGATAAAGACATAAGAGTAGGAAATGGTGCAATTGTTGCAGCCAAGACTGTCGGGGAATATCACCTTGTATTACCAACTGGTAATACATTGGTTCTGAACGAATGCTATTACATGCCGAACCTGATATGCAACATTATATCGGTTTCTTTATTAAGTAAAGAGGGATATAATTTTTTATTACAGGACAATGTTATGAACATTTTCCGTAACCAAAAGTTGGTTGGATCAGGCACGTTAGGCAATGGCATTTATGTTCTAAATCAATCAACAGTTCTGAGCATAACAAACGCACACAAGAGGAAGAGTTCTGAACTCAACGAATCCTTCTTGTGGCATTGTAGACTGGGTCACATCAATGCGACACGACTGGCTAAGTTGCATAAGGATGAGTATTTGAAACCATTCGAATTTTCATCTTATGACACTTGCCAGTCATGTCTCAAAGGCAAGATGACCAAAACTCCGTTTACGGGACACGGAGAAAGAGTTACCGAACTCTTGGGACTAATACATAGTGATGTATGCGGTCCCATGTCTACACATGCCAGGGATGGTTCTTCGTACTTCATTACATTCACTGACGATCTCTCAAGATACGGACATGTGTACTTGATAAGACACAAGTCTGAAGCTTTTGAGAAATTTAGAGAATATAAACAAGAAGTTGAAAACCAAACCGGAAAGAGTATTAAAATCCTTCGATCTGATCGAGGAGGTGAATACTTGAGCAATGAATTCCTGGACTTCCTAAAAGAGAATGGGATTCTCTCTCAGCTGACTCCTCCATATACACCACAGCACAACGGTGTATCAGAACGGAGGAACCGCACCCTATTAGATATGGTGCGCTCTATGATGAGCACAGCTGAGTTACCTATTTCCTTCTGGGGGTATGCGCTTGAGACAGCCATACATCTATTGAATATGGTCCCCACCAAATCTGTGCCTACCACTCCATATGAGATATGGAAAGGGAAGAGACCATGTCTTAACTATGTTAAGTTATGGGGTTGTCCAGCCTATGTCAAACGACAAAATCCGGACAAACTCGAGGCACGGTCTTTTCTATGCAAATTTGTAGGATATCCCAATAATTCTCAAGGGTATATCTTCTACCACCCTGAGGAACAAAGAATATTTGTTTCTCGGCATGCCACCTTTTTAGAAAAGGAATTTCTTGAAAAAGAGATTAGTGGTCATGAGGTAGAACAGGAAGAGGTTCCAGCTGCAGAAGCTACAACAGAAGATCTGGTGGAACCAGAGGATTCCGTAGTTCCCGATAAACCCCAGCCACTCCGCCGATCTAGTAGGGTTCCTCGCCAACCTGAGAGATACTACGATTTTCTCATAGACGGTGGGAGCGAGGATTGCATCATGGAGGATGATGACCCAACTAGCTTCGAGCAGGCCATCACGAGTAGGGACTCAGTGAAATGGCTGGATGCAATGCGGTCCGAGATGGAATCCATGTACACCAACAAAGTATGGACTTTGGAAGTTGCTCCTGAAGGGGTAAAACCCATTGGGAGCAAGTGGATCTTTAAGAAGAAACTTGGTGTAGATGGGAAAGTGGAGACTTTCAAAGCTAGACTTGTAGCAAAAGGTTTTCGTCAAAGACCAGGTGTGGACTATGACGAAACCTTTTCTCCAGTGGCTATGCTTAAATCCATCCGGATCATGCTTGCCATCGCTGCTTATCATGATTACGAAATCTGGCAAATGGATGTTAAGACCGCCTTTCTAAATGGTGATTTAGAAGAGTGCGTGTACATGACTCAGCCAGAGGGCTTCGTAGATAGTGGGAGCAGCGGGAAGGTGTGCAAGCTGCTTAAATCCATTTATGGATTAAAGCAAGCATCGCGGAGTTGGAACATCTGCTTTGACGTCGTTATCAAAGAGTTTGATTTCGTCAAAAATCCAGATGAACCTTGTATCTACAAGAAGGTGGTAGAGAGTAAGGTTGTCTTCCTCGTATTGTACGTGGACGACATACTCTTGATAGGAAATGATATTCCTATGCTGCAATCGGTCAAGCTCTTCTTATCACAAAGATTCTCAATAAAAGATCTTGGTGATGCCTCCTGCATATTGGGGATCAGGATCTATAGAGATAGATCCAAACGGATTTTGGGATTGTCCCAATCCAGGTACATTGACACCATACTAAAGAGGTTTAGTATGGAAGAGTCCAAGCGTGGGAATATGCCCACGATCTCTGGAGTCACTCTCTCCAAAGAGATGTCTCCCAAGACTGATTTGGAGAGAGCTCGCATGCAAGGGATACCCTATGCTTCGGCGGTAGGCTCTATCATGTATGCGATGCTATGTACCAGACCCGATGTAGCATACTCACTAAGTGTAGTGAGCAGGTATCAAGCTGATCCTGGAGAGAGTCACTGGACAGCTGTGAAGAGCATTCTCAAGTACTTGCGAAGGACTAGAGATATGTTCTTGGTGTATGGTAACGGAGAACTCCAAGTGGAGTCCTTTACCGATTCGAGCTTCCAGAGTGATAAGGACGACTCTAAGTCGCAGTCGGGCTTTGTCTTTACCCTTTACGGAGGGGCGGTTAGCTGGAAGAGTTCCAAGCAGGAAACCGTGGCAGACTCGACGATGGAGGCTGAATACATCGATGCCAACGATGCTGCTAAAGAAGCTGTCTGGATCAAGAAGTTCATTTCTGAACTTGGAGTGGTTCCATCCATTGAGCATCCAATACCTTTGTATTGCGATAACAATGGAGCGGTGGCTTTGGCCAAGGAACCCAGGTCCCATCAGCGGTCCAGGCATATTCTGAGGCGGTATCACCTGATCCGGGAGATAGTTGATCGCCGAGAGATCGAGGTCAGGAGGGTTGACACGAAGAACAACACGGAGGATCCACTCACGAAGGCCATTCCCCAGATACAGTTTGAGAGACTCTTCGGGATGCTCGGTATGAGATACTACAGCAGCTGACCCTAGTGCAAGTGGGAGATTGTTAGTTGTATGTATGCCCTAGAGGCCAGTATTGTACAGATTATGTATATTATATTGGATGCTTGGACATATATAGAGATGAATTTCTTGCTCGACATGATAGTATGCTATCTGGTTGATCTTTATCTTAACATGTACACTAGTCTCTTTATACTGTCTTATAGTTACATGTTGGTAAAGCCCTTAGGATATGTACTTGACTACCTGGACTGTGATGCAGATCATACTAGTAGGGACATGGTAGTCCATAAGTACATCCTTCAAGGTCCCTAGTCGTGGGTGTATCGAGACGGGACATCGATATACCAGAGTAGACTAGCGTATACGCTTCTCGACCCATGAGATGGGCAATGGATGATCCCATATCCATTGGTGTTTGACATCAGAGATGGTGTACGGGTGCTCAGTGGTGACTGGGTACACTGGACGGACTCGCCGAGAACTCCCAGATGGTATTATACCTCACGTCAGATGGCAGTTCTCAGGTGACACTTGTACAGGTTAGTCTGTAGACCCGAGATCGTCATAGAGTCTTGTGTGATTCCCACTGTGCTTTGATCTCCACCTTACCACGTCCATGAGGGCGTGCAAAACGGTGGTTTTTGGGTACAGTCCCGAGTCACATGGAGGCAATGAGCGATAGGAGGGGTTTCGTCTCTCCCGGTATTGGGAGTTGATATTGCGCTGTGATCGATTGGCCGTAACAGGGAAGTCCCTGGCCAGGGCTGATCAGAGATTTGCTGGTAAGTGTTACCAGTAGTTTCTCGACCCGTTACGAGCCTCACATCGGCACGACTTATCGGGTTATTGGGGTCTGACGTTTACCACCCCTAGACTTGATATGCGACATATCAGACAAAGAGACCGGACTGTATGGTAAGTGTTACTGGTCGGATTCGCAGGAGTGTGAGCGGGCTAGCTCTTCGATCTTCTGATCGCTCAATACCCGGGTGGCCGTTACGTTTAGCAGACCGCTTGCGGCTTGTGGGTGCTTGATATGATCATCATTTGCTACCGGCGTATTGACGAGTCTTTAGAGTCCTACACAGAGGTTTCCTGGCTCAAGCGAAACGAAATAGGAGCGCATATGAGATATGTGCAGGACCGAGAATAATGCGTGTATGTGATACCGCATTTCATTCTCGCGATATATGTTTCGATTGGTTATATTCGATATGACATAGTTATCGAATCATTGATTCGATAAATCGATACATTGGATTCTAGTCGGTTATGTGCGACATGACCGGATCATTGAATCAAATGTTGATTTAATGATTTAATGTATAATTATATATTTGATATATTGCATTGCATTAACTAGTATTGGTTCACTTTAAACGGATTTTTCTCACTTGATGCACATTGTATATGTGATATACTTTTGTGCACATATTTGTATCATGTTTGATGATACATGATCTTGTTGTTAAGTATAAAGAATTAAACCATGGTTAAAAGTTGATTAGGGTTTTGCATTTTCATCTATTTATTTATTTATTTGTTTGAAAAGGATTATGATGAGAATGGTGGCTCTTTTTGTTTTAAGTTGAAGCTTCATGAAGCTTTGACTTTTGTAACCATCCTTATCTTCATGCTTAACCCTAACCCTCTCAAGTGACCATAGTTTATTCTCTACACTTAACCTAGGTTAGAACATGATAAGTATTTGATTTTATTATTCATTTTCAATTACTTATCATATTCTTTCTTTTTCATCTCCTTCTTCTTCAAGAGAGAAAACAAGATACCATCAATGGCAACTTGAGCATAAGTGAGTGAAATCCAATTCTAAAGTGAACCCACCTCCTATTTCTTCACCCTCTACCTCTTGCCAAGTTGTTTTGGGTGTTTTCTTCACAAGTTTCACAACTTTGTGAAGTCGGAGCTTGAGTTTGTGCAACCTCGACGTAGATCGTCTTTGACACGAAGCCGACGACCTATTCCGCATGTTTCTCCGATGAAGCCGTCACGAGAGTCCAAGCTTCAAGATGGACAGCGAGAGGACGCCCTCGTGGAGCTAAGGAAGTGGAAATCCGGATCTATAAAGGTTGTAGCATCTAACTTTTAGTTAAATAGTTAACTAGTTTTCCGTTTCGCCTAGACATCTAGCAACGATCCGTTAACTAGGGTTTCTCGGCACCATAATTTTTAAAATTGGCATGTTCGATGCCTTGTGAGACTTCCTTAGGATGCCTAGGAACCCTACAGCATTGACTCGATTGTTGACATATATGTATACATGGTCACCTTAGATACCATAGTATTACCTTAATGATATAGTATGACTTAGTAATTGTTGTTTTATTCGATTTCTACCCGCCGATGTTTTCTACTCATGAGTTGTCAACTCACCCCTATTGTACCACCATTGCAGGTCCGACCGCTTGGATTAGTAGCGGTATCGCTGGCACACAGTTCCTTCAGGGTGTTTTCTTGGGTAGATGGGACACATTGGATTGTGCCCATTCTTGTATTATTATTCCTGTTGTATCTAGATAAACTCCATCAGTCAGAAACTAGAATTTGTATATTGGTAAACCTAGTCGGACTGGTATTTGCGAGACTTAGAGCGATGGGTGTATGTTCGCTTCTTTGAGATGATGATGTCTTGCTTTATTTATTCTTTCTGTGTTTGATCTTCACCATAGAGCGTCGTATATATGTTTATTTCATGGTTGTGATTCCGCCAATTGGCGAAGAGTTAGCTCCCACTTGGGGATGCCTATATATATTGCTTGTATGTGGTTTTAGATCAAATATACAAGGGAGGTGCTGCCCAAATTTTTAAAGATGAAAAATGTTTTCAACTATAGTGTAATCCACTTGCATTTTCATATATCTTTACCTATGCATTTTAAAGGAAAACTCGATTTCATTATACCTTTAATTTAAAAACTTCATCTCTATTATTTCCCTAAAAAAGTTTAGATTTCTTTGCTTCGGATTACTTTAATTAGGTTGGGTCCTATAGACTTCACATGATTCAAGTGCCAGTTACATGCCTTTTTTCCGGGTCGTGAAAACTCTAAAGACCTGTCAATACGCTGGCAGTAGGTTATGTTGGATCATATCTGATCGAATCTGAAACACTTTTAGATCCAATCCCCCGATGGGATAACCCACAAGCATGTTAGTGGCATTAGCTGTACGCAACAGCTACCCAGATTTGAGTAAGATAAAAGTAGGCCGATAAGCAAATTCATCCAGACCCTACAAAGGCTATAAGTGACAATCACTGTACAGTCCGGTCTCTTCATCTACGAGTATCGCATATTGGGTTTAGGTTTTGGAATCTGTCAGACCCTAATAACTCGATAAGTTGTGCGACAGAGGACTCATAACCAACCGGAGATACAACTGATAACACTTATCAGTTTATCTCCACTGCGATGGCTCCCGACTTATGGTTGCAGTAATATCTTGCATAGCGCGACATCAACTCCCCATACTGGGAGAGATGAATCCCCTCGACCGCTCACTGCCTCCATGTGCTTCGGGACTATACCCAACTAAAACTTGTTTGCGCGACTCCTTTGAGCCATGGTTTGGTAGAAGTCTAAGTACAGTGGAAACATACATGAGACACTATGACGATCTCAGGTCCAAGAGACTTTCCTGTATACATGTCACCAGAGAACTGCTATCTGACTTTGGTATATTACCAACTAGGAGTTATTGGTGAGTCCTTCCAGTGTAATTCATCCAATGAGCAATTGTATACAATCCTCAGTGTCAAACACCAATAGCTATGGGGCCAGCTATCACCGTCCAACCGGTTCTAGAAACATACATACTGTTCTAAACTGGAGTACCGATGCCCAGTGTCGATACTCCTATGACTAGGAACATTTAAGGATGTTCTTATCGACTACCCGGGCCCCATTAGTATGATGTCCATCATCATCCTGGTAGTCAAGCAAAATCCGAAAGGCTTTATCTCATGTCTAAATGAGACGTGATAATGAATAAACTTATCAAATGAAAGATAAAGACAAACTATATAGTATACTATCATCTCGAGTAAGATTGTTCTCCGTATGGGTCTTCCTTCAATTACAATAATTTCCTATATCCAACATTTTGGAGTGACCAATGCCCCGACAGTATTCTTGAATCTGATGAACCAAGTGTTTTATGAATACTTGGACAAGTTTGTCATCATTTTAAGCAACGATATCCTTGTGTATTCGAAGGATCGAGAGGAACACGCAGAACATCTGCACATTCTCGAAACTTTGCATTAACATCAATTGTACGCAAAGTTTAGCAAATGCGAGTTTTGATTGGAGCGAGTGGCTTTCCTGGGACATATTGTGTCAGGTGATGGAATTTCGGTAGATCCGGTCAAAATTACCGCTATACAAAGATGGTCAACACCAGGAACATTTACGGAGATCAGGAGCTTCTTGGCGCTTGCTAGATATTACTGGTGATTTATTAAAAACTTCTCCAAGATTGCGGAACCAATGACTTGTTTGACTGGGAAGGATGTGCCGTATGTATGGTCTGAGGCTTGTGAGAAAGCATTCTCGGAGATGAAGACTCATCTAGCCACAGCGTCCATTCTTACTATTCTCGACAGAACTGGAGGTTTCGAAGTTCATTGCGACGCCTCGGGAAAGGGATTAGGATGTGTGTTACACCAACACGGCAAGGTGGTGACGTATGCATCGAGACAACTAAAGATTCATGAACACAATGTTAGTGATATATTCCATAGAGGCCATTATTGTATCATACTGGATAGTATATTACTTAATGGAAGCTTAGGATATACACGGATATAGTAACAGTCTTGCTTGAAATGGTAGTATGCTACCTGGTTTATTTCTATCTCAATATGTGCATGTGTTTCTTTTAGAATATCGCTTATACATATTGGTAGAGCCCTTAGGATCTTTTCTTGATTACCAGCATTGTGATGGCAATCACACTAGTGGGGGCTGGGTAATTTATAAGCACATCCTATACAGGTCCCTAGTCATAGGATTATCGAGACGGGGTATCAATACTCTAGAGTAGACTAGTGTATACGCTTCTCATCCCACCAAGGGAGATGGTCTGTCCTACAGCCATTAGTAAATCGTACTGGAGATTGTATACATGTGCTCATTGGGTTATGAGTACACCGGACAAGACTCGTTGGGAACTGCCGGTGGGTACTATACCTATCGTCGGGTTGCAGTTCCCAAGTGACATGAGTACAGCTTAGTCCGTCGACTTGATAATGCTACTTCGCCTCGAGTGTGTTCCCACTGTTCTTTAATTACTACTCTACCACGGCTCAAAGGAGTCGAGCAAACATGTAGTAGTTGGGTGCAGTCCCGAAGCACTTGGAGGTAGTGGCGGTTAGATAGAACTCGTCTCTCCTGGTATTTGGGGATTGATATCGCGTTGTGTTCGGAAGGCCATTACATAGAGTCCTTGGCCAAGGAAAGCGAGATTTACTGGTAGGTACTCCAGTAGTTTCTCAGGGTGTTTTGGGCTATACTCTGACACAACTTATTGCACTATTAGGGGTCTGACGATTACCGCTTCCCTATGCCCGATATGCGATACTCTTAGACGAACAGACCGGACTATACGGAGATTGTCAAAGATAGGCTCAGTAGGAGTTCGGATGAGTTAGCTCATCGGCCTTCTTATCGACATATACCTGGGTAGCCGTTACATGCAGCTAGTACCACTTGCGGCTTATGGTTAAACCCACTGCCAGCGTAGTGTCGAGTCTTTAGAGTCCAACACATAGGGTTTTCCTGCACCGGGCAAAAGGTGTAGAGGTCATATAGTTTTACGGCAGGGCTTCAATTACTTACGTGTACTTGTGCACGTATGATGATCGGGCGGATAATACTAGTGGGCTTTAGTTTAAGCCAGATCCTAGTATTATATTGATGGATTATTTTCATCTCTTTGTATTCGTATTCTTCGGAATGCGGATGCTGGTATATATAAACGGATGAGGGGCATTCTCGTAATTTCTTAGGAAAGCTTCTAGAAGAGAAACCTCATTAGGGGTTTTAATTCTTTTTTGGATTAAAGCAAATGGGGTGGAGGAAATGAGGTGTAAGCTTGACAAAAGACACTCATGGCTCTTGGTGACTCATGCCCATGACTCACCATAGATATTTTGTGAACCATATTAGATATTTGTGTGAGATATTTTATCTGGTCAATTATTTAGTTTGGTTCAACTATTCATCATAAATGAGCCATGGTTTTTCTTTAGTTGATATTCTACACTCATTTCCTCAAGCCATCTTCTTCTTCATAAAACCTTAAAAGCTCTCATGTGTTGAGAATCCTAGGATTTCAAGAGTCAAATCACTCCATCTTCTTACTCTACACCTTCTAGGACTTCTAGTTTAGCGAACTAGAAGCCAAAGTTATCTCAGATTCGAGGTAGGAGCTCGGACTATAGACTATCGAGTGGATCGTCTTTGACTCGAGAAGGCCGTCGAGGTTGCCCGATCTGTTTCGATCCTTGGAGTTGATGACGAGGTGGAGGACAGCAAAGAAGACCCAAAAGACTTGGTATCATGTGTTATAACTTTCATCCGAGTAGTTAAACCTTATTGCAGGTTAGCTAGTTAGGTTTTAGTATCGATCCTGGAGTTCAAGTCGGTGTTGTGAGTATTGAAAATTCTTTTTTAAATATTCTGCCTCCCCGCGAACCCATGGGGTGCGTGACATTAACTTACAGTGGTATCAGAGCCTAACTAAACCTTTACTAGCTTGTTAGCAAGTTATTAGAACTTTGATCATCGAAAAACTCGGAAACAATGCACCCGATCCCTCAAGTTTCTGTTGATTTTTAAAACTGTGCTTAAAATTATTTCAGAGGCATGAAAATTCGCTGTAGGGAATTATAAGATCACTATTGAAAAAAGAGTCACTGACTTGCCAAGAAGACCGCGGAAGCGCGGCGAAACAGTGTGTTTCGCCACGGTTCCACGGCCGATTCAAGGCCGAGTTGGCTCGTTTTTGCACAGTGTTTCTTATTCTGGGTATGTTGTTTTCTTGTATATTTGGTTTCTACCCATGATGATCTGAATGCTGGTTTGCAATTGGGGTAGACACGGAAATAGTTTTTCGATCGAGATTCTAAGTTATTTGCTAATCGAGTTTTATCTGTGTTGTGATATATGTGCTGAATGTCCGCTAATTGCTATATGTCGATTTGTGAGGGTTGCACATATCTGTGATCTGTGATGTTGGTATGTGTATATGAACTTTATTGGATCGTCGGGGTTGAATAGCCGGGGATGTGAGATGAGGGTTTTCATTCTTTCATTTGATATAACATTTGTAAAGTGATGTAATATTCTTTTGCGGGGCACATCCGGGTTGAGGTTGTAGCCACCATTGTATTGTTTTCTTTTACTGTTTTCTGCTCCTAGGATAGACCCATGGTGGGGTGCACAAACTCCCGGGTATTTTGAAGTGCTGAGTGACCTACTCATGTTACTGAGGGAGGTTGCATCGCTTCGGGTATTTGGCGGGTAGTTTGCCGCACCCGTAGGGGTCTGGGGTGGGGTTTGGCTATTCATCACGGCCGTTGAATCTGCCTTTCGTTACAGGCTTAAACGAAACACGGAATTCCTAGTATATCCAATATGTTCATCTGTGACCTGGAATGCCTATTATTGCATTAGACGAATGTTTATTATATATATATGCTACATAGTAGACGTTGCTTATGTTTTTCACCCGCGCTAGTCCAGCCCCCGCTCTGGCGTTAGTTAAGTAACCTAACGGTGTTAGACGGGCCCAGTGGCGAATGCGGATGGCATAAATGGACGTTGTATTTTCTTCTTTTTCTTTGATGATATGTGTAAATGATAGGACTGCATTATATTAATGCAAAGCAAATAAATCAAAGCTGAATCGTTGGAACAAATTTTAAAACCACTCGGGTTTTTCAAAACAGGAGACTTTTAAATGCGGAGCTTAAACCACTCCTTTTAAAAGCTATCGGGTTCCTTCAATTATATCAAGTTCACTACGTTCACGGCTTCGCCAAAACCATTCATAGCCCTCCATCATTTCAGTTGAATATTCAGTAGTATTCAAGCTATGTATTTTGACCTTCGCCAAGGCATAGTGATTGGTAGCTGCTGGATATTCATCTGTAGCATAGATAGATTCGTTGGTTTGGGACAGTCGTACTACTATTTTGGCCTTCATCAAGTGTATGTACGAAAGGGTTCAAATTAACCTGGACAATGACGGGTAGAACTTGACATGTGACTTATGATATGCTGGCCTTCGTCAAGGTTATAGGAGCATGGGGCAAAAATCCACATCGGGAGTTTCTAAAGAAACTGAAACTTGCTAGTGCTACATAACATTTGGAGTTTGATAATGTTGGTAGGATTCCTCAGGATTATTACACAATTATATTTGGATCCCTATCCTACTGTGAGTATATGCTACTTCTCGGGAGATTTTTCACTTAACGATCAATGCTATAAACCAATTAGATGACTAGAACAGTGTTAGCGGGGCTACGCCTCTAGGGAAAAGAGGTTATTTAATTAAGGAACTTTACGAAAGCGTCGTAAAACCTCCCTCGAAGTACCGACACTAGCCTGGATGAAAGGTTAAGCAAGTATTGTACGGTGATATTATTCCTGACTAATTCTTCTTTTATGTTTTGAGGAAGGATTCGAGAAACAGTGCGAGCCATCCTGTTTAGATAAATTAAAAACCAATCTAAACTTGCAAGAGCATCATGCTGAGCGTTTTCTTCTCTCTATCCTAATTGCAGCGACTAAAGTGACCAGATTAGGTTACAGTTAGATAATAAAATGACTGAGTTATACTATATTGACTGGAAAAGGTTTGTCCATATGTCCATTACCTATGACAAGCTGGATCACCTCATTACTACTCAAGCCCCCGCCGTCCCAGGTCCAGTTTCTACCGTCACGGATGTTGATATCCGTAAGACAAGGGGAAAAGGACTGTGCGAATGCCAAGTGCCGCGTGTTGGTCTCAGTTGATGGTGTATACCAGATGCGGCACAAGAAGATGGACTTAGTTTCCATCTTCCTCCATAACAAAGATTTATATGGAGAGCAATCTCGTATCGCAAGATATGAGACCTCGAAAGAATTGCTTCAAGCAAGGTTGGCTATCGGGTCATCTTGAAGGGACCATGTCTCTACAATGATCAGTTGCATTAAAAAGCTCATAGGACCTGGAGACCACGTTGGAGAACGAGTCATGTGCTGACTTAATTCTACAATCCCTACCTTCTACTTACACCCAGGGAAAGAAAGTTATACTTCCAGTTGAGGGCACCCTGAAGGAAATCAGGGAGACACTCGCTCTGCTTATTAGGGAATCTTCCTCTTCTGGATCCAAGGTGAAAGCCAAGGGTGAGAAGAAGAAGACCTTCACAAAGCCGATAGGCAGTGTTAGTAAGGTAGAAGAAAAGGGCAGGGCAAAAGTTCCGGGGTTAACAGTAGGGAAGGAGGGTTGTTCCTATTGTCACGGGAAAGGGCATTGGCAGAAGGGATGGAGGTCTTGGAAAGACAGAATCCAGGATCCGAAGCACGTTGTGGCTTCGACTTCGGGTGTGATTATGATTGAAAATAGTCTGTCAATTAACTCTACTTCCTGCGTACTAGATACCGAATCAGGATCTCATATCTGTAATTCATTACAGGCTTTGAGAAACCGTAAAGTTATCAGGGCAGATGATATGACTCTCAGGGTTGCTAACGGAAGAAGCGTGGACACTGTATCCGTAGGGAAATATCACCTAAAATTGCCAAGTGGGCAAATATTGATTTTACGTAACTGTTTGTGTGTACCTAATCTAGTTTGTAAGCGATGTAGTCCACATCCACCTAAATCAAAGTTTGATTGGGTAAGGTACACTAGAGGATGGTATATACGTGTTAAATCAAGCTTAGGTTTTTAACGTCCAGAACACACTTAAAAGAATGTCTCCGGAATTAAATAAGACTTTCTTATGGTATTGTAGACTGGGTCACATCAATGAAACACGGTTGACGAAGTTACATAGAAAGGGATATTTGGATCCGTTCGAATATCAGTCTTATGCAACTTGTCAATCTTGTCTCATAGGAAAGATGACAAAGACTCCGTTCACTTGACATGGAGTAAGAGCGAGCGAGCTCTTAGGGACTCATACACAGCGACGTGTGTGGTCCAATATCTATAGATGCACGAAGTGCTTATTCCTATTTCATTACTTCTACGGATGATTTCTCTAGATATGTACATGTATTCTTGATGAAACATAAATTCGAGGCCTTTCAGAAATTCCGAGAATATAAGAATGAAGTGGAAGAACAACAGGAAAAAGTATCAAGACACTGAGATCTGATCAAGGTGGTGAATACTTAAGTGCCGAGTTCCTAGGTTACTTAAAAGAGAATGGAATTCTCTCTCAGCTTACTCCTCTATACAAACCACAACACAACGGTGTATCAGAAAGGAGGAACAAACCCCTATTGGATATGGTCCGTTCTATGATGAGTAACGCTGAGTTACCGCGATCCTTCTGGGGTTATGCACTAGAATCAGCTTCATAACTTTTGAATAAGGTTCCTACCAAGACTGTGCCTTCCACACCATATCAGATGTAGAGTGGGAAGAAACCCTATCTTCAGTATCTGAAGATATAGGGATGTCCGGCTTTTATCAAAAGCAGTATGCGGACAAGCTCGAGGCATGCCCAGTACTGTGTAGGTTTGTGGGATACCCAAAGAACTCCAAGGGGTATCTTTTCTATTACGCAGAGGAACAAAAGGTTTTTGTTTCTCGTCATGCCCACTTTTTAGAAAATCAATTTTTTGAAAAAGAAATTAGTGGGAGCACAATTGAACTGGAAGAAATTCCAGAACCACAAATTATTACTGAAAGTATGGTAGAACCGGAGGTTTCAAAAGAACAGGACATCTTTGCGCCAATCTGTAGGACTAGTAGGCAGTCTCATCCTCCCGAGAGATACTACGGTTTTCTCATAGATGGGGATAGAGAGGATTGCATCATTGACAATGATGAGCCAACTAGATTCCAGCAAGCCATTTAGAGCGGTGACTCGGTAAAATGGCTGGATGCAATGCGGACCGAGATGGAGTTTATGTACACCAACAAAGTATAGACTTTGGACTTTGCTCTAGAAGGGGTAAAACCCGTAGGCTGCAAATGGATCTTCAGAAAGAAGATTGTTATAGATGGACAGGTTAAAACCTATAAGGCTAGACTTGTTGCAAAAGAATTTCGTCAAAGACCTGGTTTGGACTATGATGAAACCTTTTCTCCAGTAGCTATGCTTAAATCCATTCGGATCCTTCTTGCCATTGTTTCTTTCCACGATTGTGAGATCTGGCAGATGGACATAAAGACGGCTTTTCTAAATGGATATTTAGAAGAGTGCGTCTATATGGATCAGCCAAAGGGTTCCATTCAGACTGGGAGCAGCAGGAAAGTGTGCAAGCTGCTTAAGTCCATTTATGCACTAAAGAAGGCATCGCGGAGTTGGAACATCTATTTTGATGAGACAGTCAAAGAATTTGACTTTATCAAAAATCCAGATGAACCATGCATTTATAGTAATATTGTAGCGAGAACTATGAGATTCCTCGTCTAGTACGTGGATGACATTCTCTTGATAGGAAATGGCATTCCTATGCTACGATCAGTCAAAGGATTCTTGTCACTAAGGTTCTCCATGATTGACCTGGGTGATGCCAACTATATTCTGGGGATCTAGATCAATCGTGATAAATCAAAGAGAATGGTGGGACTTTCACAGTCAAGGAACATCAACACCATACTGAAAATATTTAGTGTAGGGTTAGCATAGCACCTTGTGAAGGTTTTGGCAAGTATCAATCATGCTACTTTAAAATTTTTGGGGTGCTAAACAAATCCTAACCATGATCTTAACTAGAGAATTAGGGTTAACATGCATGTAAACAACTTTACATCTAAGAGAGAGAGATTACAACCTTTGTAGTCCATTCCTTCGCTTCATAAGCTTCGAGTAGTAGTCCCTTCGCCGCGATCCATGAACTCCCGGACTCAAGAGAGGCTCCACAAGTTGAATGATCCATGCTTGCTTGAAATCTTCCTTTTCGAAGATGATCTACCTTGATGAATCTCAAGACCAAGCTCTCACTTCTCTAATCAAGTATTAGTGAAGTGAACACCCTAATCTAAGTGGCTAGAATATATGAGGATGATGAAGTAAGAATTTTTCTCTCTTTTGTTTTCATTTTCTCACTTTAAATCACCACTTCACAAAAAGTTAGAAAGCTTTTTCAAGGAGGAAGAAGAAGAAGAAAGCTTTTGTGATGAATAATGAATTATTGTTATGGTTACAATTGCAACCATGAGTTAAGAATGAAGGCTTTTAACTCATGTAGAGAATAAACTAGAGTTAAGGGTTTGAGTTGGGTTAACAGATATCTACACAAAATATCAAGCTAGAAAACAAAAGGAAAGCTTCATGAAAAAGCTAACCCAAATCCAAAACCTAACTTTATTTAAACTTAACAACCATGTTGCATTTGTAACCCTAACTTGTTACAATATTATATATCACATATACAATATATTTTGTAACAAAAGAAAATAATACAATTAACATATATCGCATATACATCAATGTATTATCCAGTGAGAAAATGAATCAATAAAGCGAGCTTATATTAGTTAACGTAATATAATATATCATATATATAATTATAGATTAAATTATCGAATCAACTCTTAATCCGACAATGCGGCTATATTGCATATAACCGACTAATATAATATGTACCAATTCATCGAATCAACACTTGATCCGATGACCCGGCTATATCACATATAGCCGACCGATATCTAATATCGCGAGAATATAATACGATATCTCATATCGTATCATTCTCGGTCCCGCACATATCACATATGTGCTCCGACTCCATTTTGCCTGAGCCTGGAAACCTTTGTGTAGGACTCTAAAGAATCGTCAATACACCGGCAGCAGGTGATGATCATATCAAATGCCCACAAGCTGCAAGCGGTCAGCTAAACGTAACAGTCACCCGTGTGTTTAGCAATCAGAAGATCAACAAGCAAGCCTGTACATTCTCCTGCAAATCCAATCAGTAACACTCCCGCACAGTCCGATCTCTTCGTCTGATATGTTGCATATCTAGTTTAGGGGTGGTAAACGTTAGACCCCAGTAACCGTTAAGTCGTGTCGATGTAAGGCTCATAATGGGCCGAGAAACTACTGATAATGCTTACCAGTAAATCTCCATATCAGCCCTGGCCAGGGACTTCCAGTTATAGCCAATTGAACACAGCACAACATCAACTCCCTATACCGGGAGAGACGAAACCCCTCTTATCGCTCATTGCCTTCATGTGATTCAGGACTGTACCTAAAAGCCACCATTTTGCACGCCCTCTTGGACGTGGTAAGGTGGAAATCAAAACACAGTGGGAATCAGACAAGACTCTATGACGATCTCGGGTCTACAGACTAACCTGTACTAGTGTCACCGGAGAACTGCTATCTGGCGATAGGTATAATACTATTCAGGAGTTCTCGGCACGTCCGTTCAGTATACCCAGTCTCCACTGAGCACCCGTACACCATCTTTGTTGTCCAACACCATTAGATATGAGATCATCCATCGCCCATCATATGGGTCAAGATGCGTATACGCTAGTCTACTCTGGAGTATCGATGCCCTGTCTCGATATACTCTCGACTAGGAACAGTTATAGGATGTACTCGTAGACTATCCTGGCCCCACTAGTATGATCTGTATCATAGTCTTAGGAGTCGAGTACATATCCTAAGGGCTTTATCAACACGTGATCCCAAAACAGTGTTAACATGTTAAGACAAAGTGAAACCAGATAGCATACTATCATATCGAGCAAGAAATTCCTCTCTCTATATATCTAAGCATCCACTATAATATACATCATATTTACAACAATGGCCTCTTAGGCATATATATAACTAACAATCTCCCACTTGCACTAAGGCCAGCTATTGTAGTATCTCATACTTAACATCCCGTAGAGTATCTCAAATTGTATCTGAGGAATGACCTTTGTGAGTGGATCCGCAGTGTTTTCCTTCGTATCAACTCTCCTGACCTCGATCTCCCGGCGATCAACTATCTCCCGGATCAGGTTATACCGCCTCAGAATATGTCTGGACTTCTGATGGGACCTAGGTTCCTTGGCTAGAGCCATAGCTCCATTGTTATCAGAATACAGAGGTATTGGATGCTCAATGGACGGAACCACACCAAGTTTAGTGATGAACTTCTTTATCCAGACAGCCTCTTTGGCAGCATCGTTGGCAGCGATGTATTCAGCCTCCATCGTCGAGTCTTCTACGGTTTCCTGTTTGGAACTCTTCCAACACACCGCCTCTCCATTGAGGATAAAGACAAAACCCGAGTGCGACTTAGAGTCGTCCTTATTACTTTGGAAGATGGAATCGGTAAAGGACCCCACCTGGAGTTCTCCGTTACCATACACTAAGAACATCTCTTTAGTCCTTCTTAAGTACTTGAGAATGTTCTTCACAGCCGTCTAATGATTCTCTCCAGGATCTGCTTGATATCTACTCACTACACTTAGTGAGTATGCTACATCGGGTCTGGTACATAGCATCGCGTACATGATAGAGCCTACTACCGAAGCATAGGGTATCCCTTGCATGCGAGCTCTTTCCAAATCAGTCTTGGGAGATATCTCTTTGGAGAGAGTGAGTCCAGAGATCGTTGGTAAATTCCCACGCTTGGATTCTTCCATAGTAAACATCTTTAGTATGGTGTCAATGTACCTGGATTAGGACAATCCCAGTATCCGTCTAGATCTATCTCTATAGATCTTAATCCTAAAAATGCAGGAGGCATCACCTAGATCTTTCATTGAGAATCTATGTGATAAGAAGAGCTTGACCGAGTGCAGCATAGGAATATCATTTTCTATCAAGAGTATGTCATCCACGTACAATACGAGGAAGACAACCTTACTCTCTGTAACCTTTTTGTATATACAAGGTTCATCTATATTTTTGATGAAATCAAACTCTTTGACTACTACATCAAAACAGATGTTCCAACTCCGCGATGCCTGCTTTAACACGTAGATGGATTTAAGCAGCTTGCACACCTTTCCGCTGCTCCCACTGTCTACGAAGCCCTCTGGCCGAGTCATGTATACGCACTCTTCTAAATCACTATTTAGAAAGGCGGTCTTAACATCCATTTGCCAGATTTTGTAGTCATGGAATGCAGCAATGGAAAGTAGGATCCGGATGGACTTAAGCATAGCCACTGGAGAAAAGGTTTCGTCATAATCCACACCTGGTCCTTGACGAAAACCCTTTGCAACAAGTCTAGCTTTGAAAGTATCAACTTTTCTATCTACACCAAGTTTCTTCTTAAAGATTCATTTGCTCCCAATGGGTTTTACCCCTTCAGGAGCAACTTCCAAAGTCCATACATTGTTGGTATACACGGATTCCATCTCAGACTGCATTGCATCCATCCATTTCACCAAGTCCTTGCTCGTGATGGCCTGCTCGAAACTAGTAGGGTCATCATATTCTACGATGCAATCCTCTCTCCCACCATCGTTGAGAAAAGCGTAGTATCTCTCAGATGGATGAGGAACCCTACTAGATCGTCGGAGAGGCCGGGGTTCGTTGGGAACTACTGAATCCTCTGGTTCTACTAAATCTTCTGTTGCAGTTTGTGTAGCTGGAACTTCTTCCAGTTCTACCTCCTTGCCACTAATTTCTTTTTCAAGAAATTCCTTTTCCAAAAAGGTGGTATGCCGAGAAACAAACACTTTTTGTTCCTCGGTGTGGTAGAAGATATACCCTTGTGAGTTTTTGGGATATCCTACAAACTTGCACAGGACAGACCTTGCCTCGAGTTTTTTCGGATTGTGCCTTTTGACATAGGCCGAACAACCACATATCTTAATATAATTAAGACTTGGTCCCTTCCCTTCCATATCTCATATAGAATGGTAGGCACTGATTTGGTAGGGACCATATTCAATAGGTGTATGGCTGTCTCAAGCGCATACTTCCAGAAGGAAATAGGCAACTCAGCAGTGCTCATTATAGAGCGCACCATATCTAATAAGGTGCGATTCCTCCGCTCCGATACACCGTTGTGCTGTGGTGTATAAGGAGGAGTAAGCTGAGAGAGAATCCCATTCTCTTTTAGATAATCTAGGAACTCATTGCTCAAGTATTCTCCTCCTCGATCAGATCGAAGGATCTTAATACTTTTACCCGTTTGGTTTTCTAATTCGTTCTTATATTCTCTGAATTTCTTAAAAGCTTCAGACTTGTGTTTCAACAGGAACACATGTCCGTATCTTGAGAGATCGTCAGTGAATGTAATGAAGTACCAGAAACCATTCCTGGCATGTATAGACATGGGACCGCATACATCACTATGTATCAGTCCCAATAGTTCCGTAACTCTTTCTCCATGTCCACTAAACGGAGTTTGTTCATTTTTCCTTTGAGACATGAATGGAAAGTTTCATAAGATGATAATTCGAACGTATTTAAACAACCATCTTTATGTAACTTAGCAAGTCGTGTCGCATTGATATAACCAAGTCTACAATGCCACAAGAAGGATTCGTTCATTTCTGAACTTTTCCTCTTCTGTGTGTTCTGTATATTAAGAACTGTGTTTTGATTTAGAACGTATGTGCCATTATTTAACGAGCCTGATCCAATCAACTTTTGATTTAGGAAGATGTTCATAATATTATCCTGTATTACAAAATTATATCCTTCTTTACTTAATAAAGAAACTAATATAATGTTGCATATCATGTTCGGTATATAATAGCATTCGTTCAGAATCAATGTATTACCACTTGGTAATATAAGGTGATATTCGCCAACTGCTTTGGCTGGAACATTTGCACCATTCCCTACTCTTACGGAATGATCACCCATTCCCAGTTCTCTACCTTTCTTTAGCCCATGTAATATATTGCATATGTGGGATCCTGATCCGGTATCTAATGCCCAGGACGTATAGTGAACTGAGAAACGGTTCTCGGTAACTAACACACCCGAAGAAGACACATCAGCATGCTTGTTCTTCGTTTGGGCGGCGTGAGAATCCAGATATTCTCCTATTTCCTGCTCGGACTTATAACAATTATAAGTTGGTGCGGGACCAACGTTCCTCTGCTCAGTATAATAAGCGGGTTCAGTCAATATATCCATATTATTATTTTGATTAAGGCCTGACATGGTCGCTACCTGGAGAGAGAGAGAGAAGAAAACGCTTTAGCGTATGCTCTTGAAAAATTAGATTGATTATTATTTTATCTAATCAGGATGGCTCTCACTGTTTTCATCAAATCTTCCTTCAAACCTTAAAAAGTAAGACTAGCCAGGATTAATTACACCTTACAAGTTCGCCAATCTTTCAGCCAGATTAGTGTTGGTACTTTGAGGGAGGTTTCCCGTGCTTTCGGATGGACCTAATTGAAATAAACCTCGTTTTCCCAGAGGCATAACCCCGTTAACACCTTTCTAGACACCTACTTGATCGGCTAATTGTCATGTGTAAAACTCTCCCAGGAGTAACTCTTACTCGAAGTGGGTATCGGGATCCAACTATCTTATAGAAGGTATGCAATCTCATTGCAAATTTCAACACTTGAAATTCCCGATAATATCTTTTACCGCTAACGTGCTATGACCTTGACGAATGCCAACAAACCATAGTCCGCTAGTCAAGTTCAACCCGTACATTTCTTGATTGAATTAGACCCACCCGCACAACTCTTGACGAAAGCCAACAAAGCCGTACGACTACCCTAAACCAATCGCATCATATGCTGCAGATAAGCAGTAAATAGCCACCGCACACTACACCTTGACGAAAGTCAACAAACGTAGTACGAATACTGAATATTACTGATTTGAAATGCCGGAGGGTTACACTGGTTTTTCTGAAAACCATGAGCGCAATGAACTTGATATCATTGTAGAAACAAGTGATTTTGAAATGGAGTGTTTTTGAGGCCTTTCTAGTTTCGCTAAAGTGGTCATCCCCGGTGAAGGGATCTCGGCTCTTTCCTCATCGAATAAGGTGCAGGATATTTCACAAATACCGCTGTGCAAAGAAAGAACTATAGAAGCAATCAAAAACTAAACCGTGAGTTTGCAGCATCTGCCAGTTTTGCTAAAGAGGTCACTCCCGGTGAAGGGATCTCGGCTCTTTCCTTATCGAATAAGGTGATGGATATTCTTCAAGGAATACCGCTATGCAAAGCAAAAAACTGTAGCTACCCTTTTTGAAAATTTGATTCTACAACATCTTTTAGGTTTCTTTTCTTTTATTAATCTCATAAATAAAACCCATCATTTAAACTTCCTAAGCATCACATAAGAAACGAAAGCAGCAATATTTATATATCAACATATAATATAAGCATTCGTCTCAGGCAGTAATATGATCTCATCACAGAACATTGCAGCAGAAGTCAACATATGAAATATTGGATATACTAGGACATCCGTGGTTTATTTTGAGCCTATATAAAACACGGATTCCACAGTCGCGATGAATAGCCAAACCCACATCCCTAGACCCCTACGAGAGCGGAAAGTAACCCTGCCAATTCTAGGGTTAGGAGACCCGATCTCGACTCCTCGAGATGGCCTCCCACTAGACCCTAGAACCCGGTTACTTGTGCTCTCCGCCTTGGTTCTATCCTAATGCGGAAAAGTAAATAATATACAATGATGACATCAACCTCAACCCGAATGTGCCCCAATAAAAGAATATTACATACAAATAAATTTTACATGAATGAAAAAGAAAACTCTCATCTCACATAAAACCCCGGCTATTCAATACACAACGACCGAATATAACATATCACAGCAACACATAAATATCACAGATAACTAGGCGAAGTTAGATAATTTGACAGACACAACGAATTCCCAAAATACCCTAGTGAGCTCAACATTTGAGCAGAAAATAAGAATTCCCACTAGCATGACCCAGCACCTATGGACCGTCGCTGAAGTGCCCGTCCCAAGCCTCCATAGTGGCACCACGGAAGCGAGTTAGGGACTCTTTCTTCAGGTGGGTCCATAAAATTCCCTGCATGATTTTCTGAGTATTTTTAATATGAAAAATGTTAACTTTTTGAAAAATTTCCAGAAAAGGGGTCATTTTGGGGTTTCAGGGTTCGATCGGACATTTAACTTCGTCTAAACAACTCCTAATACTCTAGCTTGGCTCTGATACCACTGTAGAGTTAGCATAGCACATTGTGCAGGTTTTAGCAAGCATCAATCATGCTACTTTAAAATTTTTGGGATGCTAAACTAAGCCTAACCAAGTTCTTAACTAGAGAATTAGGGTTAACATGCATGTAAACAACTTAACATCTAAGAGAGAGGGATTACTGTTAGTGTATATGCCCAAGAGGCCATTACTGTATCATACTAGTTTGTATATTACTTAATGGAAGCTTGGGATATTCACCTTGTATATACAATCTTGCTCAAAATAGTAGTATGCTACTTGGTTTGTTTCTACTTCAATGTGTACATGTGTTTATTTTTGTATATCACCTATACACATTAGTGGAGCTCTTAGGATCTTTGCTTGATTACCAGCGATGTGATGGCAGCCACACTAGTGGGGCTGGGTAATCTATAAGCACATCCTTATGCAGGTCCCTGGTCGCAGGACTATCGAGACAGGGCATCGATACTCCGGAGTAGACTAGCGCATGCGCTTCTCATCCCAGTGTGGGAGACGGTCTGTCCCACAGCCGTCAGTACGTCGTACTTGAGATAGTATGCGGGTGCTCGTTAGGTTACGGGTACACTGGACAGGACTCGTCGGGAACTGACTAGTTTGTATTATGCCTATCGTCAGTTATCAGTTCCCAGGTGACATGAGTACAGCTTAGTCCGCTGACTTGACACTGTCACTTCGCCTCGAGTGTGTTCCCACTGTACTTTGATCACTACCCTACCACGGCTCAAAGGAGTCGTGCAAACAGGTAGTGGTTGGGTGCAGTCCCGAAGCACTTGAAGGCAGTGACGGTTAGACAGGATTCGTCTCTCCCGGTATTGGGGGTTGACATCGCGCTGTGTCTAGGAGAGCCATTACACGAGTAGTCCCTGGCCAGGGCAAACGAGATATACTGGTAGGCTTCCAGTATTATCTCAGGGTGTTTTGGGCTTCGCTCCGGCACGACTTGTACCGCTATTGAGGGACTGACGTTTACCGCCCCCTAGGCCCGCCATGCGATGTATCAGACGAACAGACCGGACTGTACGGAGAATGTCACATTCAGGCTCAGTAGGAGTTCAGATGGGTTTCTCCTCGTCGGTCTTCTTGTCGGCATTACCTGGGGACCGTTACGCACAGCTAGTGCCGCTTGCGGTCTGTGGTTAAACCCACTGCCAGCGTAGTGTCGAGTCTTTAGAGTCCCACACAGAAAGCTTTTCGCCTTTAGGAAAAAGAGTAGAGGTCGCATGGTTTTGCGACAGGTCGCATGGTTTTGCGACAGGGTTCGGTCACATCCGTGCACTTGTGCACGTACAGTGTCCGGACAGTTTACACTAGCGGGCTTTGGTTTAAGCCAGATCCTAGTGTACCTTTTGGGATTGGATTTATCCAGTATGCATTCGTGTTCCTCGGAACGCGGATGCGGGTGTGTATGCACAGTTGACGGGGAGACAGAGGCAGCGGATTCTCATTAGGGTTGTTGACAGTTGACCGTTGACTATTGACTTTTTGCTCAACCCTAATGAGAATATGATATATGATTAAAAATTATATTAATTAAGTATTATGGTGACATGGATGTTGACTTGTTGACTTTGTTGACTTGTTGACTTTTGTTGACATGTTGACTTTGTTGACCGGTTGACTAGGCTTGACTAGTTGACCATCATGATAACCATAGCCATCATTTCATGGCAAAGACTTTTGCTTGCTTGCTCATTTGTGCAAAATGAGTGCATGAAATGATATGGTTATGGTTGCTTCAACCATCACATAACACTTGATTGGTATGATGAGTTATCATTGTTTTGGATTATAAGAGGGTGAAAGAAAAAAGAGAGGCTCATTCTTACTTGCTCATTCTCTCTCTTTGTTCTTGAGCTCTCTTGTTTTTGCTCTCACCCTCTTCCTCTTGCTCCCTCTCTTGACTCTTTGGTTCTCTTGTCTCATGAGTTGAGAATCAAGAACCATAGATAAAATCCCATACAAACTCTTCTCTACTCACTCTAGTTCATAAGGTTTAGCAAACCGAGTGAACTAGTTTCTTCAAAGTTCGAAGAAGGAGCTAAAGGTTGGAGCTTTCAGGTGGATCTATCTTCGGCGTAAGGAGACGACGGGAAGAAGCCGATCCGGATCACCATCGGAGCTTGAAGACGAAGGAGTTCAAGACAAGAAAGGTATAACCCCCTAACCGAGTAGTTAGCAACTCATAGTTAGGTTGTTAGTTAGATGTTTAACAAAGATCCGGGTTATAAGTCCATATTACCACCTCTATAAAAATCGTTTTTTATCAAATTCCGCATGCCCGAAAGTACCGGGAGAGGTACCATGGACTTACAGTGGTATCAGAGCCTAGTTAAACTCTATCTAACATGTTAGCAAGTAACTAGAAGATCGATCAAAGAAAAAGTCCCGAAAACGAACCCGAGAATTTCAAGTTTCTGTCGATTTTTATTCTGTTCAAAAGTTGATTATTTTCATCTCTAAAATTGGCTCAGGGTTTTATTAGAATAACCACCAAATTTGGTCCAACGATCGAGTCAAAGCGCCGCGGAAACGCGGCGAGAGCACGCTCCCGCCTCGGATCCGCGGCCGAGTTGACTCGGCCGAGGTCCATCTTTGGTGCAGTGTTATTCTGAGGGTATTTTGGGATTTTTGATATATGTGTTTTCTGCCCAGATTTTCCAGAACGAAAATTTTATTTTTGGGGTCCCGAAAATCCGTATTTTTGATCGAACTTCTAAAAGACTTAAGCTAACGGGTTTTTCTGTAATGTGATATTTGTATTGAACGTCTGCTAATCGCTATATGTCGATTAGTGGGGGTTATACAAATCTGTGATCTGTAATGTTGCTGGAATGTGTATATGAATATGTTGGATTGTCGCGGGTGAATAGCCGGGGGTTGTGAGACGAGAGTTTTTCTTTTCTTTCAATTCATGTAAATTTGTAAATTGATGTAATAATTATTTGTATGGCCGCACAACCGGGTCGGGGTTGTAGCCGTCATTGTATAATTTCTTTTTACTGTTTTTGCTCCTAGGATAGAACCATGGAGGGGGTGCACAAACTACCGGGTATGCCGAAGTGCCGAGTGGCCTACTTATGGAGATAAGGGAGGTTGCTTCGCTTCGGGTACTTGGCGGGTAGTTTGCCGTACCCGTAGGGGTCTTGGGTGGGGTATTGGCTATTCACCGCGACCGTGTAATCTGTTTTTCGTTACAGGCTCGTACGAATTACAGATTCCTAGTATATCCAATGTATTCATCTGTGATCTGAAATGTTTATCATTGCAGTATATCTATATATGATATTATTTAGGCGTTGTTTATGTTTTACAGACGCGCTAGCCCAGCCCCCGCTCTGTCGTTAGTTAAGTAACCTAACGGGTAATGACGGGGCCCAGTGGCGAATGCGAATGGCATAAGCGTACGTCATATTTTGGTTGTTTTCTGCAATGGTAGGATTAAATGATGGGACACATTAAAAGAACTAATGCAAGAATATCACGCATTAAAAGAACTAATGCAAGATAATAAACCAAGTTAAAGTCGTTGGAACACTTTCGAAAAACCACTCGGTTCTTTTCAAAACCAACTTTTAAATACGGAGCTTGAGCCACTCCTTTTAAGAGCTATCTCGTTCCATCGACTATATCAAGTTCACTACGTTCACGGTTTCGCCAAAACCATTCGTAGCCCTCCGTCGTTTCACATGAATAGTCAATAGTATTCAAGCTGTGTTTGTTGGCCAAAGTCAAGGCATAGTGATTGGTAGCTATTGGGTATTCATGTGCAGCATAGATAGATGCGTTGGTTTGGAACAGTCATACTGCCTTGTTGGCCAAAGTCAAGGGCAGGTGCGGGTGGATTCAAATTAACCTGGAGAACGACGGGTAGAACTTGACACGTGACTTATGATTTGTTGGCCAAAGTCAAGGTCATAAGAGCATGGGGCAAAAATCCACATCGGGAGTTTCATAAGTACTGAAACTTGCTAGCGTTGCATACCATTTGGAGTGGGATGATTCTGGTAGGATTCCTTCAGTTTCGTCACGCGATGATATTTGGATCCCGATCCTACTGTGAGTATATGCTACTCCTCGGGAAATTTCTCACTAAACGATCAATGCTATAAACCTAGTACGTGCCTAGAAAGGTGTTAGCGGGGCTACGCCCCCAGGAAAAAGAGGTTCTTTAATTAAGGAACTTCGCGAAAGCGTTGGAAAACCTCCCACGAAGTACCGACACTGGCCTGGCTGAACGGTTAAGCAAGTATTGTGCGGTGGGATTGATCCCGACTAATTCTTCCTTTATGGTTTGAGGAGGGATTCGAGAAACAGTGGGAGCCATCCTGTTTAGACAAACTAAAAACCACTCTAAACTTGTAAGAGCATCATGCTGAGTGTTTCTTCTTCTCTCTCCTAATTGCAGCGACCAATCGACATGACTGGACTTAAGTTACTTCTAGATAAAAACATACTGACAGGGCCAAACTACAAAGATTGGCTCAGGAATGTCAAAATGGCAATCACTTACGACAAGCTGGGGTATCTTCTTACCACCAAAGCTCCCACTGTCCCTGGTCCCACTTCCAGCGTCGCGGATAAGGAAATCCGCAAGACTTGGGAGATTGATAGCGCGAAGGCCAAGTGCCTCGTACTTGCCTCGATGGACAACGAACATCAGAGGAGGCACGAGAATATGGACCTTGAATCCATATTTCTCTATACAAAAGAACTGTATGGAGAGCAATCTCATATCGCAAGATACGAAGCGTCGAAAAAGTTATTTTCGGCAAGGATGGCCGTCGGATCATCAGTAGCAGAGCACGTGCTTAAGATGATCGGCTACATTGAGGAGCTCGCGGACCTAGGAACCACTTTGGAGAGTGAGCTCTATACAGACTTAGTTCTCCAGTCCCCTCCTTCCACTTACGCCCAGTTTATACTGAACTTCAACTTACAAGAAAAAGAGGTTGAACTTTCAGAGCTCCTCAACATGCTGAGGAGCGCAGAGGGTGTTAGTTGTATGTATGCCCTAGAGGCTATTACTGTACATAGGATGTATATTGTAGTGGATGCTGGGACATATATAGGGAGGACTTTCTTGCTCGACATGATAGTATGCTATCTGGTTACCCTTTACCTTAACGTGTATGCTGATTGTCTCTCTGTTACATGTTGGTAAAGCCCTTAGGATCTGTACTTGACTACCTGGACTATGATGCGGATCATACTAGTGGGGACATGGTAGTCCATAAGTACATCCTTCAAAGTCCCTAGTCGAGGGTGTATCGAGACGGGGCATCGATATACCAGAGTAGACTAGCGTGTACCTTCTCGACCCATACAGATGGACGATGGATGATCCCATATCCATCGGTGTTTGACATCAGAGGAGATATACGGGTGCTCAGTAGAGACTGGGTACACTGGACGGACTCGCCGAGAACTCCCAGATGGTATTATGCCTCACGTCAGATGGCAGTTCTCTGGTGACACTGGTACAGAGTAGTCTGTTGACCCGAGATCGTCATAGAGTCTTGTGTGGTTCCCACTGTGCTTTGATTTCCATCTTACCACGTCCAAGAGGGCGTGCAAAACGGTGGTTTTTGGGTACAGTCCCGAGTCACATGGAGGCAATGAGCGATAGGAGGGGATTCGTCTCTCCCGGTATAGGGAGTTGATGTTGCGCTGTGTTCGATTGGCTATAACAGGAAATCCCTGGCCAGGGTTGCTGAGATTTACTGGTAAGTGTTACCAGTAGTTTCTCGAACAGTTATAGACCTCATATCGACACGACTTATCGAGCTATTGGGGTCTGACGTTTACCACCCCTAGGCGGGATATGCGACATATCAGACGATCAGACCGGACTGTACGGTAGTGTTACTGGTCGGATTCACTGGAGTGTGAGCGGGCTTGCTCGTCGATCTTCAGATCGCTCAATACCCGGGTGGCCGTTACGTTTAGCAGACCGCTTGCGGCTTGTGGATGCTTGATATGATCATCATCTGCTGCCGGCGTATTGACGAGTCTTTAGAGTCCTACACAGAGGTTTCCTGGCTCAAGCGAAACGAAATAGGAGCGCATATGAGATATGTGCGGGACCGAGAATAATACGAGTATGTGATACTGTATTCGATTCTCGCGATGTGACATTGATCGGTTATATGCGATATAGCCGGGTTATCGGATCAAGTGTTGATTCGATAAGATGTTACTAATGATACCAGTCGGTTATGTGCGCATGACCGGATCATTAAATCAAGTGTTGATTTAATGATTTAATGTATAATTATATATTTGATATATTACCTTGCATTAACTAGTATCGGTTCACTTTAGACGGATTTTCTCACTTGGTTCGTGCGCATTGCATATGCGATATGTTTTTGTGCAATTGTATGTATCATGTTTGATGATGCATGCTAACTTGAGTTTGTGTAAAGATTAAACCATGGTTATTCAAATGGTTAGGGTTTTGTTTTTCATATTTATTTATTTATTTATTTATTTTCTTTTTGGAAAAAGAAATGAGAAGAATGGTGGCTTTATTTGTTTTGTAGTTGAAGATTCTTGAACCTTTGACTTTATCCACCATTCTTATCTCATGCTTAACCTAACCATTTGTTTTAACCCTAGTTCACTCTCTACAACTAACCATGGTCATGTTATGATAAGAATGAGTTTCTTTTCTAATTAAACTAATTCTTTTCATAACTATTTCCTTCTTCTTCTTCCTTGCTTCAAGTGAAGAAGCTTGAGGTCATCAATGGTGGATTGATGATTAGAGTGAGAAATCCAATTCTAAAGTTAACCCAACTCCTATTTCTTCATCCTCTACCTCTTGCCAAGTAGTAGAGTGTGTTTACTTCACAAGTTTCATGACTTGGTGAAGTTGTGAGCTTGATCTAGCGATGCCTCGACGTAGATCATCTTCGGCATGGACATCGACGACCTAGCTTGCCCATTCTTCGACGAAGCCGATCCTAGAGCCCGGATTTGACTTGGACAGCGGAGAGGACCTCGTTGCGGAGCTATGGAGGTGGAGCACCGGATCTACAAAGGTTGTATTTCCGTTTTCTCATTAGTTAAGTGTTAACTAGTTCTTTTTCGCCTAGACATCTAGTTATCGATCCGTAGTTTAGGGTTTGTAGGCACCGTAAAATTTTAATTTGGCATGTTCGATGCCTTGTGAGACCTCGTGGGAGTGCCTAGGAACCCTACAGTGGTATCAGAGCCTAGCTAGAGCCTTAGGCGAAGTCCAGACGGAAATTGAAGTCCGAACGAACCCGAAACCCCGAAACAAATATGCTCTCTGTACTTTTTCCGAGAATGCGGATTTTTGTGTATTAAAAATGCCTAAAAAATTCAGTAAATAATTATAAGAATTACTGTAAAAACTCAGGTGACTAATTCCTCAAACAGAGCGCGGAACCGCGGCAGAAGCCCAGCTTCTGCGGCGGTTCCGCGGCTAACTGATGACGTCACCTCCCATTTTCTGCACAGTAATTCCTATTTTTATTAGATGGGTTTTCTGGGAATTTTTAATAATTTTTCAAGAGTTGATTTTTCTGCAATTGTTTTGGGGATTCGGTGTTTCGATCGGAGTATCAAATTTTGTCTGTGTGGCTTTCCGGATAAATCTTAGAATATGTTAAAAAGCTCGACCAGATATAAATACCCAATTTTTCCCCTGTCGGGAAATTTCCAAGTGTTGGATTTTTCCGTAGTTTGACGACGTTCTAAGTAGTGCAAGTAACGCGATGGTCCCTCTAGAAGACACAAACCTTAACTCGATTATGTGACCGTCTTGAACTGCCCTTTGAACCTTCGGGTTTGGGGCAGTACGGCGTGCCACATGTGAGGCGTTGGCTTGACCCTTCTACGGCTGGACCGTTGGTACTGAGGCACGAACGGAATGTTGTTAGACCTATTTCATGTGTTGATCTATATCGGGAAAACTTGGGTGTTCGATTGTTCGATCGAAAAGTTTGACATTTTCTGTTTATCTGGAATGGGATACAATAATTGGAATTCACAAGTAGTTATGTGATAACTGAATGAATGATATAAACATAGCAGTTTAGTCTCACTTGATCGGTTGCTACGGAATTTTGATGTGATCAAAAGTCCGTCGCAATCACGTAGCGTACGCGGATACTCGCCGGGTAAACTTAATAGACAGCTTCACTCTATAGCCCCGACCAAGTGACTGTAGGAGAACCCCGTCGCCGAAAGCATCCGTCCGGGTGCTCGCGGTAGCGGTGTTCCGCCTTGGTGCACTTCGTCGACGGTATCAGGGGTGCGGCCGTCTACTGAAGTTTGCGACGAGCATTCGATCAGGATGTCGGGAATCTTGTTGAATTGCCCGACTTGATATTGAAAAGAGTTTTCGATTTTGAGACTAAAATGCGGGGTTTATAATTGTTAGGCATGCGATGTCTAAAGAATTCATTTGGTCAGGCATGCGTTGTCTGAAGAGATTGCGGATTCCAACTGTTGTAGTTTTACACTTTCTTTTCTGTGACCGTAAGTGTAATATGTGATATCGCCGGTTTCGTTGCTATACGTCAACGACAATTGGGATGGACATATTTACTTACGTTGATGACATGTGATGTTATGTGTTGCTGGATATGTTATATTGGATCGTCGTGTTTGAATAGCCGGGGGTTTTTATGTGAGATGAGTGTTTTTCATTTTCATTCATGTAAAAACTTGTATGTAATATTCTTTTATTGGAGCGCTTCCAGGTTGCGGAAGTTGTCACCGTTTGTATATTATTTACTTTTCCGCACTAGGATAGACCCAAGGAGGAGGGCACAAGTAACCGGGTTCTGGGGTCCAGTGGGAGACCAACTCGAGGAGTCGGGTCCGGGTCTCCTAACTCCAGAATTGGTAGGGTTGCTTGCCGCTCTCGTAGGGGTCTAGGGGTGTGGGTTTGGCTATTCATCACGACCGTGGAATCCGTGTTTTATACTGGCTCGTATTGAAAACACGGACGTCCTAGTATATCCAATATTTCATATGTTTCTTCTGCTGCGATATCTGTGATGTGATCATGTGATGTTCTGTGATAGATACAGTATATAGTATATATGATATATTATATAGACGTTACTTATGTTTTACACCCGTGCTAGCCCTGCCCTGCTCTGCCGTTAGTTACCTAACCTAACGGTGCACGAGGGGACATCGAGGCGAATGCGGATGGCATAAGTGTACGTCGTATTTATCTGTGATGATTAGGTACATAAATGATGGGACTTCATTAATGTGATTAATGAAATAAAAGAAACCTAAGATGTTGTAGAATCGAATTTCAAAATAAAACAAGTAGCTACAGTTCTTGCTTTGCACAGCGGTATATGTGATATATCCTGCACCTTATTCGATGAGGAAAGGACCGAGATCCCTTCACCGGGAGTGACTCCTTTAGCAATAACTGGCAGATGCTACACACTCGGTTTGTCTTTTGATTGCTTTTAAGTGTTTTTGCTTTGCACAGTGATATATATGATATATCCCGCACCTCATTCGACGAGGAAAGGACCGACGATCCCTTCACCGGGAGTGACTCCTTTAGCAAAACTAGAAAAGCCTCAAAAGCACTCCATTTCAAAATCATTCGATCCTACAACGATATCAAGTTCATTACGCAATAGGTTTTCAGAAAAACCTGTCGTAGCCCTCCATCATTTCAGATACGTACTAGTTAGTATTTGTGCTGCGGTTGTTTGGCCTCCGTCAAGGCGTAGTGTACGGTAGCTAACTAGTGCTTATCTGCTAGCATATGATGCGATTGGATTAGGGTATTCGTACGGCGTTGTTTGGCCTCCGTCAAGGGTCGTGCGGGTGGGTTTAATTCAATCAGGAAATGACGGGTTGAACTTGACTAGCGGACTATGGGTTGTTTGGCCTCCGTCAAGGTCATAGCGAGCTAGGGGAAAAATATTATCGGGAATTTCAAGTGTTGAAATTTGCAATGAGATTGCATACCTTCTATGAGATAGTTGGATCCCGATACCCGCTGCGAGTAAGTGTTACTCCTGGGAGAGTTTTATACATTACAATTAGCCGATCAAGTAGGTGTCTAGAAAGGTGTCAACGGGGTTACGCCTCTGGGAAAATGAGGTTTACAGTAATTAGGTTCGTGCGAAAGCACGGGGGACCTCCCTCAAAGTACCGACACTGGCCTGGCTGAAAGATTGGCGAACTTGTAGTGTGTAATTAATCCCGGCTAGTCTTTCCTTTTAGGGTTTGAAGGAAGATTTGATAAAAAGCAGTGGGAGCCATCCTGATTAGATAAAATAATAACCTATCTATTCTTGACAGAGCGCACGCTGAGTGTTTTCTTCTCTCTCTCTCCAGGTAGCGACCATATCATGCCTTAATCAAGATAATAATACGGAATATTGACCGAATCCGCTTGTTATACTGAGCTGGGGAACGTTGGTCCCGCTCCAACTTATAAATGTTATAAGACAGAGCAGGAAATTGGGGAATACCAGAATTCCCGTGCCGCCCAAACGAAGAGAGTGCATGCTGATGCATCATCTTCGGGTGTGTTCATTACTAGAACTGTTTCTCAGTGTCCTTTACGTCCTGGGTATGTGATACCAGATCAGGATCCCAGATATGTAATCTGTTACATAGGGCTACAGAAAGGTAGAGAACTGAGAACGGGTGATAAGTTTCATGAGGCAGAAAACGGGGCAAGAGTTGCAGCCAAGTCTGTCGGTCACTGTCACCCTGTATTACCGATACATTGATTCTGAACGAATGTTGTTAGATACCGAACCTGATATACAAAATCATATCAGTCTCTTTATTAGTAAAGAAAGGATATAATTTTGTATTGTTGGATAATGTTTTGAACATTTCCTATATCAAAAGTTGATCGGTTCAGGCACGTTATCTAAAAGCATTAATGTTCTAAATCAAACCACAGTTTTTTGTATACAGAACACACACAAGAGGAAGAGTTCAGAAATGAACGAATTCTTCTTGAGGCATTGTAGACTAGGTCAGATCAATGTGACCCGACTAGCTAGAGTTACATAAAGATGCATATTTAAATTAGTTTGAATTTACATCTTGTGAAACTCGCCATGTCACAAAGATAAGATGACCATAGCTCCGTTTACTGGAAACAGAGAAAGAGTTAGTGAACTCTTGGGATAATACATGTTGATGTATGTAAGGTCCCCTGTCTACACATGCCAGGACTGGTTCTTTATACTTCATTACGTTCTCTGATGATCTCTTTAGATTCAGACATATGTTTTTGTTGAAACACAAGTCCGAACCTTTTGAGATATTCACAGAATATAAGTTAGAAGTAGAGAACCAGAATACGGGTATAAGTATTATGTCCTTTGATGTGATCTAGGAGGAGAATACTTGAGCACGGAAATCCTGGACTTTTCTAAAGGAGAATGAGATTCTCTCTCAGCATTACTCCTCTGTATACACCATAGCACGATGGTATATCGGGGCGGAGCAGAAACACCCTATTTGATATGGTGTGCTCTATGATGAGTACTACTGAGTTACCTATTTCCTTTTGGGAGTTATGCACTTGAGAAGCTGCATACCTATTGAATAGGGTTCCAATCAAATCAGTTGCCTACCACTCCATATGAGATATGGAAAGGGAAGAGCCCATGTCTTAAGCTAGTTAAGATTTGGGGTTGACCGGCCTATGTCTGAAAGCAAAATCCAGACAAACTCGAGGCAAGATCTGTTATGTAGAACTGTAAGTGTTCCAGCTATACAAACTGCAGCTGACGATTTGAAAGAACCAAAGGATTCGATAGTTACCAACGAACCTCAGCCTCTCCGCCGATCTAGTAGGGTTCCTCACCCACCTGAGAGATACTTCGGTTTCTCTATGACAGTGGGAGCGAGGATTGCATCATGAGATGATGACCCAACTAGCTTCGAGCTGGCCATCAGGAGTAAGACTCTGTAAGAATGGCTGGATGTTTAGCGATCTGAGATGGAATCCATGTACACCAACAAAGTATGGACTTTGGTTGCTATATCTGAAGGGTTAAATTCCCATCAGGAGCAAGTATATCTTGAGAAGATTACTTGGTGTAGATGGAAAAGTTGAGACTTTCAAAGCTAGACTTGTTAAAGCTTTTCGTCATCGACCAGGCGTGGATAATGATGAAACCTTTTCAAGTAGCTATGCTTAAGTCCATCCAGATCCTACTTGCCACGGCTACATACCATGACTACGATATCTGGTGGTTGTGTGTCTTGACTGCTTTTCTAAATGATGATTTAGAAGAGAGCGTCTATAAGTACACAGCCAGAGGGCCTCGTAGACAGTGGGAGCAGCGGAAACGTGTGCAAGATGTTTTATATGATAAAGCAGGCATCGCGGAGTTGGAACATCTGTTTTGATGAATTAGTCAAAGAGTTTGACATCATCAAAATGGTAGATGAACCTTGTATAAACAAAAAGATAGTAGGGAGTATGGTGGTGATCCTCGTAGAGTACGTGGATGCCATACTCTTGATAAGAAAGGAGTTTCTTATGTTACGCTCGATCAATCTCCGTTTATCACATGGATTCTCCACATAAGGATCAAAGTGATACCTACTAAATCCTGGATTTTGAATCTATGAGATAGATCTAAATGGATGTTAGGAATCTCACTAGTAGTAGTGAGATGGTATCAATCGATCCAAGGGAAAATCACTGGAAGGGTTCCAGGGTGATAAAGACGACTGAATGTCAGTCGCAGGCATTGTCTTTACCCTCAGTAAAGGGACGGTATGTTGGAAGAGTTCCAAGCTAGATACCGTGACATACTAGACGATAAAGGCTGGATACATCGCTACTTAAGATGCTACCAAAGAGGATGTTTGGGTGTATATTGGTTCATGAGATGAACTACGTTCCTACCATTGTGAGACAATGGAGTTGTGGCTTATGCCAAGAAACGCCCGTCCCATCAGTGATCCAGACATATTCTAAGGCAGTATCACCTGATCATGGAGATGGTTTATCTCCAGGGGATCGAGGTTAGGAGAATAGACTCAGAGGACAACACAGCGGATCCACTCAGAAAGGCCTGTTCCCAGAGAGAGACTTTTATGGGATGGTTGAGTATGAGATACTGCAACCACTGCTACAGATGGCCCTAGTGCAAGTGGGAGATTGTTAGTTGTATGTATGCCCTAGAGGCCATTACTGTACATAGGATGTATATTGTAGTGGATGCTGGGACATATATAGGGAGGACTTTCTTGCTCGACATGATAGTATGCTATCTGGTTACCCTTTACCTTAACGTGTATGCTGATTGTCTCTCTGTTACATGTTGGTAAAGCCCTTAGGATCTGTACTTGACTACCTGGACTATGATGCGGATCATACTAGTGGGGACATGGTAGTCCATAAGTACATCCTTCAAAGTCCCTAGTCGAGGGTGTATCGAGACGGGGCATCGATATACCAGAGTAGACTAGCGTGTACCTTCTCGACCCATACAGATGGACGATGGATGATCCCATATCCATCGGTGTTTGACATCAGAGGAGATATACGGGTGCTCAGTAGAGACTGGGTACACTGGACGGACTCGCCGAGAACTCCCAGATGGTATTATGCCTCACGTCAGATGGCAGTTCTCTGGTGACACTGGTACAGAGTAGTCTGTTGACCCGAGATCGTCATAGAGTCTTGTGTGGTTCCCACTGTGCTTTGATTTCCATCTTACCACGTCCAAGAGGGCGTGCAAAATGGTGGTTTTTGGGTACAGTCCCGAGTCACATGGAGGCAATGAGCGATAGGAGGGGATTCGTCTCTCCCGGTATAGGGAGTTGATGTTGCGCTGTGTTCGATTGGCTATAACAGGAAATCCCTGGCCAGGGTTGCTGAGATTTACTGGTAAGTGTTACCAGTAGTTTCTCGAACAGTTATAGACCTCATATCGACACGACTTATCGAGCTATTGGGGTCTGACGTTTACCACCCCTAGGCGGGATATGCGACATATCAGACGATCAGACCGGACTGTACGGTAGTGTTACTGGTCGGATTCACTGGAGTGTGAGCGGGCTTGCTCGTCGATCTTCAGATCGCTCAATACCCGGGTGGCCGTTACGTTTAGCAGACCGCTTGCGGCTTGTGGATGCTTGATATGATCATCATCTGCTGCCGGCGTATTGACGAGTCTTTAGAGTCCTACACAGAGGTTTCCTGGCTCAAGCGAAACGAAATAGGAGCGCATATGAGATATGTGCGGGACCGAGAATAATACGAGTATGTGATACTGTATTCGATTCTCGCGATGTGACATTGATCGGTTATATGCGATATAGCCGGGTTATCGGATCAAGTGTTGATTCGATAAGATGTTACTAATGATACCAGTCGGTTATGTGCGCATGACCGGATCATTAAATCAAGTGTTGATTTAATGATTTAATGTATAATTATATATTTGATATATTATCTTGCATTAACTAGTATCGGTTCACTTTAGACGGATTTTCTCACTTGGTTCGTGCGCATTGCATATGCGATATGTTTTTGTGCAATTGTATGTATCATGTTTGATGATGCATGCTAACTTGAGTTTGTGTAAAGATTAAACCATGGTTATTCAAATGGTTAGGGTTTTGTTTTTCATATTTATTTATTTATTTATTTATTTTCTTTTTGGAAAAAGAAATGAGAAGAATGGTGGCTTTATTTGTTTTGTAGTTGAAGATTCTTGAACCTTTGACTTTGTCCACCATTCTTATCTCATGCTTAACCTAACCATTTGTTTTAACCCTAGTTCACTCTCTACAACTAACCATGGTCATGTTATGATAAGAATGAGTTTCTTTTCTAATTAAACTAATTCTTTTCATAACTATTTCCTTCTTCTTCTTCCTTGCTTCAAGTGAAGAAGCTTGAGGTCATCAATGGTGGATTGATGATTAGAGTGAGAAATCCAATTCTAAAGTTAACCCAACTCCTATTTCTTCATCCTCTACCTCTTGCCAAGTAGTAGAGTGTGTTTACTTCACAAGTTTCATGACTTGGTGAAGTTGTGAGCTTGATCTAGCGATGCCTCGACGTAGATCATCTTCGGCATGGACATCGACGACCTAGCTTGCCCATTCTCCGACGAAGCCGATCCTAGAGCCCGGATTTGACTTGGACAGCGGAGAGGACCTCGTTGCGGAGCTATGGAGGTGGAGCACCGGATCTACAAAGGTTGTATTTCCGTTTTCTCATTAGTTAAGTGTTAACTAGTTCTTTTTCGCCTAGACATCTAGTTATCGATCCGTAGTTTAGGGTTTGTAGGCACCGTAAAATTTTAATTTGGCATGTTCGATGCCTTGTGAGACCTCTTGGGAGTGCCTAGGAACCCTACAGAGGGCACCCTACAGAAAGGTAGGGAAACATCCACTTTGTTTGTAGGAGGATCATCTTCTTCTAAGTCCAAGGCGAAAGCCAAGGGAAAGAAGAAGAAAGCCCCCGCCAAACCAAGGGGCGGTGTTAGTAAAGTGAATACGAAGGGAAAAACAAAAGCAACAAAGAAAGCGGGGAAGCTTTTGGATAAGGAAGAATGCTTCTATTGTCATAAGAAAGGTCACTGGAAGAATGATTGCAGGGCTTGGAAAGCCAGAACACAGGAATTGAAGCAGGTTGCAGCTTCAGCTTCAGGTGTGTATGTTATTGAAAACTGTCTTTCAATAAACTCTACTTCCTGGGTATTGGATACCGGATCAGGATCTCATATCTGTAATTCTTTGCAGGCGTTGAGAAACCGTAGGGTTTTGAAGGCAGGTGACATGACCCTCAGAGTTGCGAACGGAGCTAGCATGGATGCTAAAGCCGTGGGGGACTATCACCTGGGAATGTCAGATGGACATGTTTTGGTTTTGCGTAATTGTTTTTTTGTACCCAACGCAACTTGTAATATCATTTCTGTATCTTTAGTTTCTAAAGAAGGTTATGAATTTGCGTTTGTAAGCAATGTTGTAAACATTCACCTTAATCAAGTTCTGATTGGGTCAGGTACATTGAGTAATGGTATATACGTATTAAACCAACCACAGATTTTCAATGTCCAGAATACACACAAAAGAAAGTCTCCGGAAATAAATCAGACTTTCTTGTGGCATTGTAGACTGGGTCACATCAATGAGAGAAGGTTGACTAAGTTACATACAGAAGGATATTTGAATGCGTTCGAATATCAATCGTATGCCACTTGTCAATCCTGTCTCAAAGGAAAGATGACAAAGACTCCGTTTACTGGACATGGAGTAAGAGCGAGCGAGCTCTTGGGACTCGTACACAGTGACGTGTGCGGTCCAATGTCTACAAATGCGCGAAGCGGTTATTCTTACTTCATTACTTTTACGGATGACTTCTCAAGGTACGGTTATGTCTTCTTAATGAAACATAAGTCCGAAGCCTTTGGAAAATTCCAGGAGTATAAGAATGAAGTAGAAAAACAAACCGGCAAAAGTATTAAGATTCTAAGATCGGATCGAGGTGGAGAATACTTAAGTGCCGAGTTCCTGGACTATTTAAAAGAGAATGGAATTCTATCTCAGCTTACTCCTCCATACACTCCGCAACATAACGGTGTATCGGAGAGACGGAACCGCACCCTATTGGATATGGTGCGGTCCATGATGGGTAACGCTGAGTTACCGCGATCATTCTGGGGATATGCGCTAGAATCAGCCGCATACCTTTTGAACCGAGTTCCTACTAAGACTGTGCCTACTACACCATATGAGATGTGGTGTGGGAAGAGACCCTATCTTAAGCACATTAAGACATGGGGATGTCCAGCTTTTGTCAAAAAGCAGCATGCGGACAAGCTCGAGGCACGCTCGGTACAGTGCAAGTTTGTGGGATATCCAAAGAATTCCAAAGGATATTTCTTCTACTGTGAAGAGGAACAAAAAGTTCTTGTTTCTCGTCATGCCTACTTCTTGGAAACTGAGTTTTTGGAAAACCAGATAAGTGGGAGCACAGTAGAACTGGAAGAAATTTCAGAACCACGGACTATTACTGAAAGTTTAGTGGAACCAGAGGGTTCAAAAGAATAGGACATTCCTACGCCGCTCCGCAGAAGTAGTAGGCAGTCTCATCCGCCCGAGAGATACTACGGTTTTCTCATAGACGGGTGATTGATAGATTTTCCTGTTGTGTAGTATGAATCAATTCAAAAGGTCCTAAAACGGCACCATTTGATTGAAACTGTTTCTTGTGTCGGTATTCAGAAAATTTATAAAGAACTTCACAACCAAAAAAATATTTTGACCGCAATCAAACTACGGTGCCGGATGTAGTTTGTAGTGAGTGCGGATCGTCCACAGGGATTGCACGATTCGTTTTTATGATATGCTTGAATTGAAAACTTAATTGACAAGAAAAGAAAACATGATTCAAGAATTTATCAATTGATTCAGGTGTCACGATGTTTAATCAAGAATCAAGAACTGATAAACAATCAAGAATTGGGTTTCGATAATATTTCCAATCAACAGTCAAGAATCTAAGAGAGGCTCGTAGGAATCGATCGGATCGATAGACGTGATGTAATCTAACGATTTCGTGTTCTTGTCCTTCGAAGGATTGATACTAGATTGATGATAATCGACGAGAGTTGGGGCTTTCTCGTGAAACTAGGGTTTCATCCTATAACCCTTGTTCTTTCATCGATATCATTCCTTTTCTAGCCTCTACCAAATTCAAGAAACAATCGTAACTCCCCAATTTCGAACGATGTCAATCAAGAAAGCATCGAAACAAAATGGGTCGTCGTTTCTTGAACTTGCTAGGGTTTACAAAACTCGTAGGACTCAAGAATCGATTAAGCTATGTTACATCATCATTCTATTGACCGTCTCGACTCCTCGACGAGCGGAGTTTTATTCACACATCACCACACAGAAAAGATTTACGAATTGTAAAGATATCATGATGCAGAAATTAAAGAAAACAAGATAAAAGAATATCACCTTTATTTATCTCAACAATTTTGATTACATTTGCTTCAAGAACTACAAGAAGAAGAATCTAGATTGTTGAAAGGGCGTTGCTCGGCTTCGTGAGTCGTGGATCGGCTCGGATCGCTTGCTCCGTTGAAGATCGGCTTCGCTCGTAAAGGTTGTAGGGCTTCTTGCTCAATGGGTACTCGGGAATCTTGATTTCAATTGGAATTAGGGTTAGGGTTTCACACAAATCCTCTCACTAGATTTGTGGAAGAAGGGGATGAAGAAAGAGATTGGGTAAGATTTTAGATGATATCTCATATATCCCTCACCCTAGGTCTAGGCTTCTATTTATAGACTTCCCAAACCCTAGGTTTAGGTTTGAAATGGTAGTTCCCTCCAAAAGTTTGTTGAGTCTTCTAGAAGGTAGTTTGTTAGGAGCTAGCTTAGGGTTTAAGCTAGGGTTTAGTTAGGCTTGGAAACCCTTGTTTGCTGATCTGGCAGAACCCTCTGGAGTCTTCTAGAAGTTGACATGTCTTTCTGAACTGTAGCCACTGAATGAAGCATTGTAGACCAAAATTTAGGAGGTGAATCCCTATTTACACCGCGGATCCGCGGCACAAGCAGGCTATGGCCGCGGATCCGCGGCCATGTTGGGTCCTTGGGCCTTGTAATTTCTTCTGTGGGCTTGTACTATTGTTTAGGGCTTCCTTTGATATGTTGAATTGCAATTTCTCTTTTGTAATGATACCAGATCTGAAATTAGTGAGTTGACGTATCTTTTGAGCGGTGTAATGTTCGAGCAAGCTTTTCCTTTTCCTGCACAGACTTCGAAATACGGGTTGCGATATATAGAAAATATGCCATGTAATGAAATGCAGTCAATTTCCCTAGAAATGCCGGTTTTAAGATCTAATACATGTAATCTGATAATCTGTGATAGATTTGCTAATATGTGAATTATGAATACCGTACACTTCTATATGAATGCAAATGATGAGGAAATTGCCGGCTAAAATATACAATATTTTCGACTGATCAAATACCCCAAAACTTAATTTCGATCGTCTCGAGCGAATGCTTTATTAAAAAGAGAAGGAGAAAATAAAGAAAGAGAAAAACTAACTAGCACACTTTCGTAGGCAACACGATTGCACTGAGCACGTGCAACAAGCCTTTAAACCTCTAGGTGTCCCTAGTAGGAGGAGTGTTGTCTCCTGAGGGTTTTCAGCGGATTGCACCCACAAAATCCAATAATAAAAGCAAGATCATGAATATTACATTTAAAGAAAAGAATCGTAAAAGAAAAGCCTTGAAAAGTAGGGTTTCCAACTAAGCTAGCTTTTCGGTTGTCATGAGCCCTATCTTAATGGTTATGAAAAGATGTCAGAAATCACGTCCTCCCTCAATAAAACATCGTCTTATTCTTCATTCCTATCTTTCTTCCAAACATCGATCATATAACCCTGCGTGTGTGTAAAAGACATCCCTACACCCGGAGAATTCAATTCAAGCTATCATACTCTTGCCCATCAGCCTCAGTACATTTTAATTAATGAATATTTAGATGAGATTGCTCACACACTTTCATGCGACCGTTAATACTTCTTGAGGTACTAACCGACCGATTACTCATGTGCTTGCTTACTTGGTGTATTTTCCTCGTCTTGCACCACCTCAGGCATAGCAGTGACTCCCAGACCAGTTGGCCTTAGGGCACTAGGTGAAGATGCACCCTCGCTATACATTTTTATTGCCCTCGGTGATAACAAAACCAGTGTCCATTTTTCTCACCACTTTATATTTTTATTCATTTTTTTTTATTTCCTTCATACTTTTGGCTTTAAGACAAGAGCATTTCAAGGTATCCTCTACTATCCCAGGCTTTAAGACGTGTGTAAGTGCGAATAGCAGGGTATCAACGTTCAAAATGTTTGGCTTCCAGAATAGAAACTATTTTTCGGACTTATTTTTATCCTCAGATTAGTGACGTCTTTCATCTTACTAACCCTTGGGACAACGGCTCATAACTACTTATTACTAGTTCGTATAAGAAAACTTCTAATTTTCTTGGTTTTCTTAAATTTTTCTAATCTCATGGATGTAATTTTTCACTATCTAAACTTTTATTATCTTATTTATGTACAAAAAATATTTTTATAGTTTTGAAAATTTTTAAATTTTTATAGGTTTTCAAAAATGTTTTGTGCTTATGCAAATGATATGCAAATGATGCAAAAATAAGCACAAAGCTCCCCCAAACTTGTTTTCAACAGTGTCCTCACTGTTGCCATCCGTTAAATCTCGAAAAAACCTGTAAGCTTGGGAGGAATTTATTAGTGGTGGCAAAATATATAAGTGAAGATCCTCCCCCAAACTTATTTTTGGCTCATCTTTTTGTAAAAATTTTCTTTTCAAGAGCCAGAAAAATACTCCCCCCAAACTTGAATTATGCAATGTTAATCTTTTAAAATCACAAGAGGGGGTCAAAAATCAGTGGTCGATGCCAAGCTTTGCAAAGACCGAATGTCAACACCAACCATTCAAAAATTTTATCAATGCAGTGCTTGGGTTGGTGGAAGAAAAAGTGGGGAAAAGGTAAGTGGTGGAAGAGAATATGTGTGCGTCTCATATTGGAGAGACGATGCAGTGTATGTGATGGATTACTCGCATTCTTTTTACATTTCAGAAGAAGGGGTGGAGGTTCAATTTCATTGATTTGGACATGATTCGTCTCAACACCCGTGCTTTTTAGAAATGCGAGTTCATCAGCGAAGATCTCCTCAAAAGTTTCATTTATACCCCGAAGAATAATGTCATCACAAAGTGCGGGGTGATCTTCAGACTCTAAAAACAGTTCATAATCAGTGTTAGTTGTTGACCCGGACATCTCGGTGGAAGCGTCCGTATGTGTATGATACATAGTTGGGTCAAACAATAACGTATGAAAAGAGTCAAGATCGGTATCAGGAGGATCATCAGATTCGCTGCTGTCGACATCCATTAAGTCGACAGAACAAACCTGAGCAGTAGGTTCAGAGGGTACACTTCCTAACTTGTAAATGTTCATCTCAATTGTCCTATTCCCGAAGGATAGGGTCATAGAACCGTTACGACAATTGATGATAGCATTGGAAGTGGCCAAAAAGGGGCGACCTAAAATCACCGGAATTTGATTCCGTGAGTTCGCTACAGGCTGTGTATCAATTACAATAAAATTTACAGGGAAGATAAATTCCCCGATTTTTATTAACACATCCTCTAGTTCACCCCTAGGTCTGGTGATTGATCGGTCAGCCATCTGGAGAGTGCAAGGAGATGGTTTCAACTCTCCGATTCCTAACTGCTCATAAACTGAGAAAGGAAGCAGGTTAACACTTGCCCCAAGATCTAGTAGAGCACGGTTAATGTGTTTCTCCCCAATAGAGATGGAAATCGTAGGATATCCAGGATCCTTACGTTTCCTCGGTAATTGCTGGGGGAAAGCTGTGTCTACTGTTTTTGCCATGAATATCTTCTTGGGCATTTGTTTCTTCCTCTTTCTAGTGCAAAAGTCTTTAAGAACTTTTGCGTATGCAGGTACTTGTTGGATAGCATCTAGAAGAGGGATATTGATGTTAACCTGTTTAAACATCTCAGTGATCTTCTCCATTTGTGGACTTGGTGTGTTAGCCCTTAACTGATTAGGATAAGGTACTTTAGCAATAAGCGCTGGGTCCATCATAGGAGAAGGAAGTGTGTGTGGAACCGATCCCAGAATAGAAGTGGGAATCGTCCGTGGAGGGGTAAAAGAGGTGGGCTGTAGTGGCGAGCCTTTTGGGAAATGGAGAATAGGCTCGGAAGAAGGTGGTAGGGTAGAAGAACTGGGGTCAGAATTAGGAGTGTGTGTGTGTGGAAAGGTCTCAGCCGGGGTGTTGATATGATTTTCAGTATCATCAACTTCTTCCCCAACATGATTGTCAAGCACTCTTCCAGATCTCAACGTGGTGATTGCATTCACATGATGTGAATAACCAGGATTGGGTAAGGGTTGAGCTGGAAGTTTCCCTTTCTCTCTTGCACTCATTTCGGCTTTTAATCGTGCAATTTCTTCTTCCATCGATTTAATAGTCTCGCTTTGGGATGCAGAGTTTCTCTTTATGTCATCGACGGAAGACTTCATTTCAGCCGAAACTTGCATGATATTTGTTAAGATCAAATTCATGTATTGTGCAAAAGAAAAGGATTCATCAGTTCCGGTCAACTGTAAAGGACTAGACAGTGCAGGTGTGTTGACCTGATTTTGAAAATTATGTGCTTGAAAGGGGTGCTGACTCAATTGAAGTTGTGGCTGCTGTTGTGGTGGAGGGACCCTTTGAAAATTGTTTTGGTTTGGAACCGTGTTTTGTGATTGTGATTGGTTCCAAGCAAAATTAGGGTGATTCCTCTAACCCTGATTATATGTGGAAGAAAAAGGATCGTTCCTAGGTCTTTGAAATGTGGCATTGGTATGCTCACGACCTTGAAACGGACATTCTTCCGTCAAGTGAGACGGATCAGAACAGCAGCCACATACAGTTTTGGAAAGTGACACTGGGTTTAGGGAGGCTGCTGCAAATTTGTGTTCCATAGCGTCGAGCTTCTTTTGCATTGCTGCCATCTCAGCTCGAACACCTATGGACACATCTATTTGGTGAACGCCACCCCTATTCAATGGTTGGGTTCCACTCTCCCACTGTAGTGATTTTTCAGCGAACTCTTCTAAGTATCGCCAAGCTTCCCCATCATCCTTAGACATAAAAGTACCTTGACACATGTTTTCAAAGCTCTGTTTAGTGCTTGGGTTACTACCCTCATATATGATTCGGCAAAGCTCCCATCTCGGGATGCCGTGATGAGGACATTGAACCAATAGATCCTTGAAACGTTCAAAGTATTTAGAGAATGGTTCAGTAGGGAGCTGGGCAAATTGATTCAGTTCGCTACGGATTCAAGCTGTCTTTTGGATTGGGTAAAATTTCTTAAGGAATGCAGCGACGAATTCTTCCCAATTCGTAATAGAATGTGCGGTAGTGTTATATAGCCACTTCTCGGCTACATCACACAATGTAAATGGAAGAAGTCGTAGACGTATCGCATCAACTGAAAGTTGTGACGTACCCATCATTGCGCATACGTTTTCAAATTTGGTAATGAAAACGTAAGCGTCCTCAGTCTCGAGTCCGTGGTATTTGGGTAAAAGATTGATATAGTGGGGCTTAATTTCAAAGTTATCCCCATTGGCTGGTGGTGTGGATAAGCAGGTCGAAAGAGGACCTCTATGTGGATAGCATCTTTCCTGGAGAGAAATGTGGGGAGGATTCTGCGCACCAACGGACGGCGGCAGATTAGGGTTAAAGAAGTTTGATGGATTCGGGTCCATCGGTGTGGGTGTGGTAGTAGATAAAGAAAAGGTAAATGGAGAAATATCGACTTCGGAGTCGATAAGGGGTACGCGGACTAAACGGGCACTAGAATCCAGTGTCCAGCCTATCTTGTACTAAAAAGGGTTAGTACAAGTGGCAGCGTTGACTTATAATTAGGGGTAAATGAATGCGGTGTTTGCTTTTGAGAAAGGGACGGATTTTGAAAAAAATGATGCGACATAACAAATAAAGCACACAAACCCTAGAATCTAGTGGTCACCTAGGTCCGGCTCTAGACCGCTCCTAACTGCCAAAAGACAAGTCGCGGGATAGAATCCTCCACTGCCTCTTTGTTCCCCTGTGGCCGGATAAGTGCCAGGTAAGTGGGAAGGTACTCCACTACGTAAGTATTGGGCCTAATTAAAAACCACTAGCCTTAGACACACTCGCCTTAGGCACCACAAGAAAACGCGGATAAGCAATGAATTACCCACGGCCCTCTTCTGTCCTAATTGTGCGCGACAGTCCTTAGAGTCATCTCTAGATTTCTTTTAGTTAATGTGGGTCAATGCGGATGCAAGTTTGGTGGTTTTCGGAGCCTAGGAAGGGTAATGAAATCCCCACCTAATTTGGATTTGGCCGTGCCCCTTAGTATCCGTATTTAGAATGCAAAACAACCAAGAAACAAAATCACGCACAATTTTAATTTGCAATTTGCGAGCTGCGATTATTTGCAAAGAATCCTGCAGCAAAGTGTTAATTGGAGCTAAAAAGAGGAGAGGGGAGAGAGTAAGAAGTTACCTGAGGCAAAATTTTTGCAGAGAACCCACCAAGGGGCCGCGTTTCCGCCGCGTATGCCCTTTATTGCCGCCCTTCCGCGGTCAGAATGTGGTAACACTGCACCAAATTTCTTCAGAGAGTCTCTGTAGACTCCCTCAGCTCTCTGGTATTTTCCAAAATTTTTTATCAATTTCCTGCAAGCTCCAGATCTCCTTGCAATGAAACACGACAAATTGTTTAGGGTTTGCACGAATTTTGATTTCAAGAAGTAAAATGGAATAATTCTTTTAATTCAAACTATAAAATGTAAACGAATTAGCGCGTAATCCCCGGCAACGGCGCCATTTTGATTGATAGATTTTCCTGTTGTGTAGTATGAATCAATTCAAAAGGTCCTAAAACGGCACCATTTGATTGAAACTGTTTCTTGTGTCGGTATTCAGAAAATTTATAAAGAACTTCACAACCAAAAAAATATTTTGACCACAATCAAACTACGGTGTCGGATGTAGTTTGTAGTGAGTGCGGATCGTCCACAGGGATTGCACGATTCGTTTTTATGATATGCTTGAATTGAAAACTTAATTGACAAGAAAAGAAAACATGATTCAAGAATTTATCAATTGATTCAGGTGTCACGATGTTTAATCAAGAATCAAGAACGGATAAACAATCAAGAATTGGGTTTCGATAATATTTCCAATCAACAGTCAAGAATCTAAGAGAGGCTCGTAGGAATCGATCGGATCGATAGACGTGATGTAATCTAACGATTTCGTGTTCTTGTCCTTCGAAGGATTGATACTAGATTGATGATAATCGACGAGAGTTGGGGCTTTCTCGTGAAACTAGGGTTTCATCCTATAACCCTTGTTCTTTCGTCGATATCATTCCTTTTCTAGCCTCTACCAAATTCAAGAAACAATCGTAACTCCCCAATTTCGAACGATGTCAATCAAGAAAGCATCGAAACAAAATGGGTCGTCGATTCTTGAACTTGCTAGGGTTTACAAAACTCGTAGGACTCAAGAATCAATTAAGCTATGTTACATCATCATTCTATTGACCGTCTCGACTCCTCGACGAGCGGAGTTTTATTCACACATCACCACACAGAAAAGATTAAAGAATTGTAAAGATATCATGATGCAGAAATTAAAGAAAACAAGATAAAAGAATATCACCTTTATTTATCTCAACAATTTTGATTACATTTGCTTCAAGAACTACAAGAAGAAGAATCTAGATTGTTGATAGGGCGTCGCTCGGCTTCGTGAGTCGTGGATCGGCTCGGATCGCTTGCTCCGTTGAAGATCGGCTTCGCTCGTAAAGGTTGTAGGGCTTCTTGCTCAATGGGTACTCGGGAATCTTGATTTCAATTGGAATTAGGGTTAGGGTTTCACACAAATCCTCTCACTAGATTTGTGGAAGAAGGGGATGAAGAAAACGATTGGCTAAGATTTTAGATGATATCTCATATATCCCTCACCCTAGGTCTAGGCTTCTATTTATAGACTTCCCAAACCCCAGGTTTAGGTTTGAAATGGTAGTTCCCTCCAAAAGTTTGTTGATTCTTCTAAAAGGTGGTTTGTTAGGAGCTAGCTTAGGGTTTAAGCTAGGGTTTAGTTAGGCTTGGAAACCCTTGTTTGTTGATCTGGCAGAACCCTCTGGAGTCTTCTACAAGTTGACATGTCTTTCTGAACTGTAGCTACTGAATGAAGCATTGTAGACCAAAATTTAGGAGGTGAATCCCTATTTACACCGCGGATCCGCGGCACAAGCAGGCTATGGCCGCGGATCCGCGGCCATGTTGGGTCCTTGGGCCTTGTAATTTCTTCTGTGGGCTTGTACTGTTGTTTAGGGCTTCCTTTGATATGTTGAATTGCAATTTCTCTTTTGTAATGATACCAGATCTGAAATTAGTGAGTTGACGTATCTTTTGAGCGGTGTAATGTTCGAGCAAGCTTTTCCTTTTCCTGCACAGACTTCGAAATACGGGTTGCGATATATAGAAAATATGCCATGTAATGAAATGCAGTCAATTTCCCTAGAAATGCCGGTTTTAAGATCTAATACATATAATCTGATAATCTGTGATAGATTTGCTAATATGTGAATTATGAATACCGTACACTTCTATGAATGCAAATGATAAGGAAATTGCCGGCTAAAATATACAATATGTTCGACTGATCAACGGGGATAGAGAGGATTGCATCATAGATTATAATGAGCCTACTAGCTTCCAGCAGGCCGTTCAGAGCGTTGACTCAGTGAAATGGCTGGATGCAATGCGGAACGAAATGGAGTCGATGTACACCAACAAGGTATGGACGTTGGACATTGCTCCAGACGGGGTAAAACCCGTAGGATGCAAGTGGATCTTCAAAAGGAAGATTGGTGTAGATGGACAGGTTGAGACCTATAAAGCTAGGCTGGTAGTAAAGGGTTTTCGTCAAAGACCTGGCTTGGACTATGACGAAACCTTTTCTCCAGTAGCCATGCTGAAATCCATTCGGATCCTTCTTGCCATTGCTGCCTTCCACGATTATGAGATCTGGCAAATGGACGTAAAAACCGCTTTTCTAAATGGAAATTTAGAAGAGTGTGTCTATATGGACCAACCAGAGGGTTTCATTCAGAGTGGGAGCAGCGGAAAGGTATGCAAGTTGCTTAAGTCCATCTATGGACTAAAGCAGGTATCGCGGAGTTGGAACATTTGCTTTGATGAGACGGTCAAAGAATTTGGCTTTATCAAAAATCCAGATGAACCATGCATCTATAGTAGATTTGTAGCGAGAACTGTAGTATTCCTCGTTTTATACGTGGATGACATTCTCTTAATAGGAAATGACATTCCTATGCTACAATCTGTCAAGGGGTTCTTGTCACACAGGTTCTCCATGAAAGACCTGGGTAATGCCTCATACATCCTGGGGATCCGGATCCATCGTGATAGATCCAAGAGGATATTAGGACTTTCTCAGTCCAGGTACATCGACACCGTACTGAAAAGATTCAGTATGGAAGATTCCAAGCGCGGTAACCTACCGGCTTGTCACGGAATCACCCACTCTAAAGAGATGTCTCCCAAGACTGATTTGGAGAGGGATCGCATGTCTATTATACCCTACGCTTCTGCGGTAGGCTCTATAATGTATGCGATGTTGTGTACCAGACCGGATCTAGCTTATGCACTGAGTGTGGTAAGCCGGTATCAGTCAAACTCTGGGGAGAAACACTGGATAGCGGTAAAGAACATTCTCAAGTACCTGAGAAGGACTAAGGAGATGTTCTTGGTGTATGGCGGAAAAGACCTCCAGATCGAGGCCTTTACTGACTCCAGCTTCCAGAGTGACAAGGATGATTCCAAGTCCATGTCGGGTTTTGTCTTTACCCTCAATGGAGGGGCGGTTTGTTGGAAGAGTTCCAAACAAGAAACCGTTGCAGACTCGACGATGGAAGCGGAATACATCGCTGCATCTGATGCCGCAAAAGAAGCTGTCTGGATGAGGAAGTTCTTGAAAGAACTTCAGGTGGTTCCGTCCATTGTTGATCCAATACCTCTGTATTGTGACAACAACGGGGCTATAGCTTTAGCAAAGGAACCCAGGTCCCATCAGAGATCCAGACACATCTTGAGGCGGTATCACCTGATCAGGGAGATCGTAGATCGCCAGGAGATCGAGGTTCGGAGAGTCGCTTCAGAAGATAACACTGCAGATCCATTCACCAAGGCACTGCCCCAGACTCAGTTCGAGCAGCTGATCGAGATGATAGGTCTTCGATACGCCAGTACATGGCCTTAGTGCAAGTGGGAGATTGTTAGTATATATGCCCTAGAGGCCATTACTGTATCATACTAGTTTGTATATTACTTAATGGAAGCTTGGGATATTCACCTTGTATATACAATCTTGCTCAAAATAGTAGTATGCTACTTGGTTTGTTTCTACTTCAATGTGTACATGTGTTTATTTTTGTATATCACCTATACACATTAGTGGAGCTCTTAGGATCTTTGCTTGATTACCAGCGATGTGATGGCAGCCACACTAGTGGGGCTGGGTAATCTATAAGCACATCCTTATGCAGGTCCCTGGTCGCAGGACTATCGAGACAGGGCATCGATACTCCGGAGTAGACTAGCGCATGCGCTTCTCATCCCAGTGTGGGAGACGGTCTGTCCCACAGCCGTCAGTACGTCGTACTTGAGATAGTATGCGGGTGCTCGTTAGGTTACGTGTACACTGGACAGGACTCGTCGGGAACTGACTAGTTTGTATTATGCCTATCGTCAGTTATCAGTTCCCAGGTGACATGAGTACAGCTTAGTCCGCTGACTTGACACTGTCACTTCGCCTCGAGTGTGTTCCCACTGTACTTTGATCACTACCCTACCACGGCTCAAAGGAGTCGTGCAAACAGGTAGTGGTTGGGTGCAGTCCCGAAGCACTTGGAGGCAGTGACGGTTAGACAGGATTCGTCTCTCCCGGTATTGGGGGTTGACATCGCGCTGTGTCTAGGAGAGCCATTACACGAGTAGTCCCTGGCCAGGGAAAACGAGATATACTGGTAGGCTTCCAGTGTTATCTCAGGGTGTTTTGGGCTTCGCTCCGGCACGACTTGTACCGCTATTGGGGGACTGACGTTTACCGCCCCCTAGGCCCGCCATGCGATGTATCAGACGAACAGACCGGACTGTACGGAGAATGTCACATTCAGGCTCAGTAGGAGTTCAGATGGGTTTCGCCTCGTCGGTCTTCTTGTCGGCATTACCTGGGGACCGTTACGCACAGCTAGTGCCGCTTGCGGTCTGTGGTTAAACCCACTGCCAGCGTGGTGTCGAGTCTTTAGAGTCCTACACAGAAAGCTTTTCGCCTTTAGGAAAAAGAGTAGAGGTCGCATGGTTTTGCGACAGGTCGCATGGTTTTGCGACAGGGTTCGGTCACATCCGTGCACTTGTGTACGTACAGTGTCCGGACTGTTTACACTAGCGGGCTTTGGTTTAAGCCAGATCCTATTGTACCTTTTGGGATTGGATTTATCCAGTATGCATTCGTATTCCTCGGAACGCGGATGCGGGTGTGTATGCACAGTTGACGGGGAGACAGAGGCAGCGGATTCTCATTAGGGTTGTTGACAGTTGACCGTTGACTATTGACTTTTTGCTCAACCCTAATGAGAATATGATATATGATTAAAAATTATATTAATTAAGTATTATGGTGACATGGTTGTTGACTTGTTGACTTTGTTGACTTGTTGACTTTTGTTGACTTGTTGACTTTGTTGACCGGTTGACTAGGCTTGACTAGTTGACCATCATGATAACCATAGCCATCATTTCATGGCAAAGACTTTTGCTTGCTTGCTCATTTGTGCAAAATGAGTGCATGAAATGATATGGTTATGGTTGCTTCAACCATCACATAACACTTGATTGGTATGATGAGTTATCATTGTTTTGGATTATGAGAGGGTGAAAGAAAAAAGAGAGGCTCATTCTTACTTGCTCATTCTCTCTCTTTGTTCTTGAGCTTTCTTGTTTTTGCTCTCACCCTCTTCCTCTTGCTCCCTCTCTTGACTCTTTGGTTCTCTTGTCTCATGAGTTGAGAATCAAGAACCATAGATAAAATCCCATACAAACTCTTCTCTACTCACTCTAGTTCACAAGGTTTAGCAAACCAAGTGAACTAGTTTCTTCAAAGTTCGAAGAAGGAGCCAAAGGTTGGAGCTTTCAGGTGGATCTATCTTCGGCGTAAGGAGACGACGGGAAGAAGCCGATCCGGATCACCATCGGAGCTTGAAGACGAAGGAGTTCAAGACAAGAAAGGTATAACCCCCTAATCGAGTAGTTAGCAACTCGTAGTTAGGTTGTTAGTTAGATGTTTAACAAAGATCCGGATTATAAGTCCATGTTACCACCTCTATAAAAATCGTTTTTATCAAATTCCGCATGCCCGAAAGTACCGGGAGAGGTAGCATGGACTTACAATTACAACCTTTGTAGTCCATTCCTTCGCTTCATAAGCTCCGAGTAGTAGTCCCTTCACCACGATCCATGAATTCCCGGACTCAAGAGAGGCTCCACAAGTCGAATGATTCATGCTTGCTTGAAATCTTCCTTTTCGAAGATGATCTACCTTGAAGAATCTTAAGACCAAGCTCTGACTTCTCTAATCAAGTATTAGTGAAGTGAACACCCTAATCTAAGTGGCTAGAATAGATGAGGATAGTGAAGTAGGAATTTTGCTCCCTTTTGTTTTCATTTTCTCACTTTAAATCATCACTTCACAAAAAGCTAGAAAGCTTTTTCAAGGAGGAAGAAGAAGAAGAAAGTTTTTGTGATGAATAATTAATTATTGTTATGATTACAATTGCGACCATGCGTTAAGAATGAAGGCTTTAACTCATGTAGATAATAAACTAGAGTTAAGGGTTTGGGTTGGGTTAACAAATATCTACACAAAATATCAAGCTAGAAAACAAAAGGAAAGCTTCATGAAGCTTCATGAAAAAGCTAACCCAAAAGCTAACCCAAATCCAAAACCTAACTTTATTTAAGCTTAACAACCATGTTGCATTTGTAACCCCAACTTGTTACAATATTATATATCACATATACAATATATTTCGTAACAAAAGAAAATAATACAATTAACATATATCGCATATACATCAATGTATTATCCAGTGAGAAAATGAATCAATAAAGCGAGCTTATATTAGTTAACGTAATGTAATATATCACATATATAATTATACATTAAATTATCGAATCAACTCTTGATCCGACAATCCGGCTATATTGCATATAACCGACTAATATAACATGTACCAATTCATCGAATCAACACTTGATCCGATGACCCGGCTATATCACTTATAGCTGACAAATATCTCATATCGCGAGAATATAATACAGTATCATATATCGTATCAATCTCGGTCCCGCTCCTACTCCGTTTTACCTGAGCCAGGAAAACTCTATGTAGGACTCTAAAGAATTATCAATACGCTGGCAGTAGGTGATGATCATATCAAACGCCCACAAGATGCAAGCGGTCAGCTAAACGTAACAGCCACCCGTGTATTGAGCAATCAGAAGATCAACAAGCAAGCCTGTACATTCTCCTGCAAATCCAATCAGTAATACTCCCGTACAGTCCGATCTCTTCGTCTGATATGTTGCATATCTAATTTAGAGGTGGTAAACATCAGACCCCAGTAACCGATAAGTCGTGTCGATGTAAGGATCATAACGGGTCGAGAAACTACTGATAACACTTACCTGTAAATCTCTATATCAGCCCTAGCCAGGGACTTCCAGTTATAGCCAATCAAACACAGCACAACATCAACTCCCTATACCGGGAGAGACGAAACCCCTCCTATCGCTCATTGCCTCCATGTGATTCGGGACTGTACCCAAAAGCCACCATTTTGCAAGCCCTCTTGGACGTGGTAAGGTGGAAATCAAAGAACAGTGGGAATCACACAAGACAATATGACGACCTCGGGTCTACAGACTTGCCTGTACCAGTGTCACCGGAGAACTGCTATCTGACGATAGGTATAATACCATTCAGGAGTTCTCGGCGAGTCCGTTCAGTATACCCAGTCTCCACTGAGTACCCGTACACCATCTTTGATTTCCAACACCAATGGATATGGGATCATCCATCGCCCAGCATATGGGTCAAGATGCATGATTGAATGAAATTCTTGGATGTGTGTAGTGTGTATCAACTCAAATGATCCCCGGCAACGGCGTCATTTGATTGATTCTAAAAGTTTCTCGTTGTGTCGGTATGTAAATTGAATAAAATTCACAATCAAAGAATTATATTTGACCGCAATCAACTACGGTGTCGGATGTAGATTGTAAGTGAGTGTGGATCGTCCACAGGGATTGTGCGATTCGTTTTTATATTTAATTTGTTTGAATTGAAAAGTTAATCGAAAAGAAAAGAAAACATGATTCAAGATTTTATCGATTGATTCAGGTGTCACTAGTCTAATCAAGAATCAAGAAAATGATAAACAATCAAGAATCGGGTTTCGATGATATTTCCAACCAAAATGTCAAGAATCTAAATGGGGCTCGCAGGAATCGATCGGATCTATAGACGTGATATAATCTCAAGATATCGTGTTCTTGTCCTTCGAAGAATTGATACTAGATCGATGATGATCGACGAGAGTTAGGGCTTTCTCGTGAAACTACGGTTTCATCATTTAACCCTTGTTCTTTCGTCGATATCATTCACATTCTAGCCTCTAGCAATTTCAAGAAACGATCGTAACTCCCCAATTTCGAGCGATATCAATCAAGAAAGCATCGCAACAAAATTGGGTTGTCGATTCTTGAACTTGCTAGGGTTTACAAAACTCGTAGGAATCAAGAATCGTTTTCAGGTATATTACATCATCATTCTATTGATCGTCTTGACTCCTCGACGAGCGGAGTATTACTCAAACATCACAACAAGAACTACAACTAGAAATTGAGATCGAATCATGATGCAAGAATTTAAAAAAAAAACAAGATAAAAGAATATCACCTTTTATTTATATCAACAATTTGATTACAGTCGCTCAAGAACTACAAGAGGAAGAACTAAATTGTCGATCTGGCGTCGCTTTTCTCCGTGAGTCGTGGATCGGCTTGGACCACTTGCTCTGTTGAAGATCGGCTCTGCTCATAAAAGGTTTCAGGGCTTCTTGCTTGATTTGGTACTCGGGAATCATTGCTTTTGATTGGAATTAGGGTTAGGGTTTCACACAAGTCTTGTCACTAGACTTGTGGAAGAAGATGAAGAAAGGGGTAAAATGAAGAAGTAGAGATTGAATGGTTCTAGATTCTAGATTCTAGATTTCAATGATGGATTCTTAACCCTAGGTCTAGGCTTCTATTCATAGACTTCCTAAACCCTAGGTCTAGGTTTGAAATTACAATTCCCTCCAAAAGTTTGTTGAGGAGCTTCTAGAATTAGTTTGTTAGGAGCTAGCTTAGGTTTTAAGCTAGGATTAATTAAGCATTAGAAACCCTAGTTTGCTGATCTGGCAGAAGTGTCTGGAGTCTTCTGGAATTTGACATGTCTTGTTGAAGTGTAGGAGCTGAGGGAAGCATTGTGCACTGAAATTGGAGGGCTGATGTGGCAAGGTATCCGCGGAACCGCGGCGCAAGCCGGCTCCGGCCGCGGTTCCGCGGCCATGTTGGCTCTTTGTGGTTTATTTCTTATGGTGTGGTCTTGGGATGATATTTGGGGCTTCATATGATATGTTGAATTGTGTTTTGCCTTTTGGATTGCTACCAGAACTGAAAACTTGGAGTTGGTGCATTTTATCAGCCTCTTTTGATCCTGCATTTTCCTGCACAAATCTAGAAACAAGTGTTGCACAATATAGGGATGATGCGATGCCATGAAATGCCGTCAATTTCCTTTATAGTGCCGGTTTTAGAGTCTAACACATGCAATCTGATATTTAACGACTGATTTGCTAATATGTGAAATATGAATACCGAACACTTCTAGATGAGTTCAAATGATAGGGAAATTGCCGTGTTAAAAATATATTATTTTCGACTGATCAAATTCCCCCAAACTTATTTTCGATCATCTCGAGCGAACTATTTTATTAAAATGAGAATGAGAAAATAAAGAAAGAGAAAAATTATCTTGCACACTTTCGTAGGCAACACGATTGCACTGAGCACGTGCAACAAGCCTTTAAACCTCTAGGTGTCCCTAGTAGGAGGGGTGTTGTCTCCTGAGGGTTTTTAGCGGATTGCGCCCACAAAATCCAATAATAAAAGAAAGATCATGAATATTACATTTAAAGAAAAGAATCGTAGAAGAAAAGCCTTGAAAATTAGGGTTTCTAACTAAGCTAGCTTTTCGGTTGTCATGAGCCCTATCTTAATGGTCATGAAAAGATGTTAGAAATCACGTCCTCCCTCAATAAAACATCGTCTTATTCTTCATTCCTATTTTTCTTCCAAACATCGATCGTATAACCCTGCGTGTGTGTAAAGGACATCCCTACACCCGGAGAATTCAATTCAAGCTATCATACTCTTGCCCATCAGCATCAGTACTTTTTAATTAATGAATATTTAGATGAGATTGCTCACACACTTTCATGCGACCATTAATACTTCTTGAGGTACTAACCGACCGATTACACCTGTGCTTTCTTACTTGGTTTATTTTTCCTCGTCTTGCACCACCTCAGGTATAGCAGTGACTCCCAGACCAGTTGGCCTTAGGGCACTAGGTGAAGAGGCACCCTCGCTATACAATTTTTTATTGCCCTTGGTGATAACAAAACCAGTGTCCAATTTTCTCACCACTTTATATTTTTTTATTCAATTTTTTTTATTTCCTTCACACTTTTGGCTTTAAGACAAGAGCATTTCAAGGTATCCTCTACTATCCCAGGCTTCAAGACGTGTGTAAGTGCGAATAGCAGGGTATCAACGTTCAAAATGTTTGGCTTCCAGAATAGAAACTTTTTTCAGACTTATTTTTATCCTCAGATTAGTGACGTCTTTCATCTTACTAACCCTTAGGACAACGGCTCATAACTACTTATTACTAGTTCGTATAAGAAAACTTCTAATTTTCTTGGTTTTCTTAATTTTTTCTAATCTCATGGATGTAATTTTTCACTATCTAAACTTTTATTATCTTATTTATGTACAAAAAAAGTTAAAATATTTTTATATTTTGAAAATTTTAAATTTTTATAGATTTTGAAAATTTTAAATTTTTATAAGTTTTTAAAGAAATGTTTTGTGCTTATGCAAATGATATGCAAATGATGCAAAAATAAGCACAAACCTCCCCCAAACATGTTTTCAACAGTGTCTTCACTGTTGGCAACAGCTATATCTACAAAACCTGTAAGTCTGGGAGGAATTATTAGTGGGGGCAAAATATATAAGTGAAGAACTTCACCCAAACTTACTCTTTTTACTCACCTCCATTCAAAAAGATGATGCAGTGATATACTTGACATGAAGGTGAGACGGAGGAATTTTAATCCAAATAAACTGGCTCCTGTAAGAACAAGAGCCCCTCCGTGGGGTCAGTGGAAAAATACGGCTTTAGTCTATGTCCATTCACTTTGAAAAATGTGCCGTTTTTAACATTTTCTACTTCTACTACCCCGTGCGGGTATACAGACCGCACAATAAAAGGTCCCTTCCATCGAGATCGGAGCTTACCCGCGTGAAGGTGTAATCGTGAATCATAAAGAAGGACTTGTTGACCAGGTGAAAATGTTTTCCTCAAAATGTTTTTATCACGAAAAATCTTAGTCCTATTCTTTACAATTACAGCGTTATCATAAGCTTCATCGCGGAGTTCGCTTAGCTCATTTATTTGCAGCTTCCGAAAGTTGCAAGCTTGGTTTAGATCAAATTTATTTCCTTAATAGCCCATAATGCTTTATGCTCTATCTCGACGGGTAAATGACATGCTTTCCCAAACACTATCCTATATGGAGACATCCCTAGGTTGGTTTTAAATGTAGTTCGGAATGCCCAAAGAGCATCCGTCAGTTTAGTCGATCGGTCTTTTCTATTCTTAGCAACAGTCTTCTCCAGGATAAGTTTAATTTGTCTGTTTGAGATTTCAGCCTGCCCGCTTGTTTGGGGATGATAGGGTGTAGAAAGTCGGTGGTTGATTGAGTATTTCCGCATCAGAGTCTCGAAAGGCCTGTTGCAGAAATGTGTCCCATTATCGCTAATAATAGCGCGTGGGTGTCCAAATCGTGAGAAGATATTCTCTTTTAAGAACTTAATGACAACTTTCTTGTCATTAGTGTGACATGGAATGGCTTCTACCCACTTTGAGAAATAATCAACCGCCAGCAGTATGTACAAATTCCCAAAGGAGTTGGGAAATGGACCCATAAAATCTATGCCCCAAACATCGAATATTTCAACAACCAGAATGGGTTGCTGAGGCATTTCATTCCTCTGGAAGATTCTACCTGTGTACTGACATTGTGTACAGGTTTTGCAATAGTCAAATGCGTCCTTGAATAAGGTCGGCCAATAAAATCCACATTGCAAAACCTTTTCCGCCGTCTTTTTAGGACCAAAGTGACCCCCACAGGCCTGATCATGACAAAAAGAAAGAACACTCTTGAACTCTTCTTTCGGGACACACCGGCGGATGATCTGATCAGGACAATACTTAAACAAGTATGGGTCGTCCCTGTAAAAGTGTTTTACTTGGGATAAAACGCGGTATTTGTCCTGTTTTGACCAATCGCTCGGTATAAGTCCCGTGACAAGATAGTTCACAATATCCCTGAACCATGGTTCATTGGATACACTCAAGAGTTGTTCGTCAGGAAACGAGTCATTGATCGGCAGGGTCACAGGGGAAGAAGAGATGCGTGAAAGATGGTCTGCTACTACGTTTTCACATCCTTTCTTATCTTTGATAACAAGATCAAATTCTTGTAACAGAAGGATCCAACGTATTAGTAGACCTTTTGCATCTTTCTTTGCCAGAAGATGTTTTAAAGCGGAATGGTTAGTATACACAACTATAGGTGAGCCAATTAAGTAAGGCCTGAATTTTTCTAATGCAAATACAACCGCTAAAAGTTCTTTTTCTGTGGTTGTATAATTGATTTGAGCATCATTCAGGGTCTTACTTGCATAGTATATCACGTGTGGCATCTTTTCGATGTGCTGTCCTAAGACTGCACCTACTGCAAAGTCGGATGCGTCACACATTAACTCAAAGGGGTAGTCCCAGTTTGGTGATGATAGCACGGGGGCTGAAGTGAGTGAGTGTTTAAGTGAGTCGAAAGCTGTCTCACAATCCGAGTCAAAATGGAAGGTCGTATCCTTGGCCAGGAGAAGAGTTAAAAGTCTAGCAATTTTGCTAAACTCCTTAATGAATCTCCTATAAAAGCCCGCATGGCCAAGGAAAGATCGAATATCTTTGACGCTTTTGGGATGATGGAGGTTTTGAATGACATCTATCTTAGCTCTGTCAACCTCAATGCCTTTCTGTGAAATAACATGTCCAAGAACAATTCCTTCTTGGACCATAAAATGGCATTTTTCCCAGTTCAAAGTCAACTTCTTCTTTTTGCAACGAGTAAGAACAGGGTCAAGATTTGCTAGGCAATCAGAAAAAGAGTCTCCAAAAATCGAGAAGTCGTCCATAAAGATCTCCAGAAAATTCTCTACCATATCAGAGAATATCCCCATCACACACCGCTGAAAGGTAGCGGGAGCATTGCATAGCCCAAAGAGCATGCGACTGTAAGCAAAGGTACCAAAAGGACAAGTAAAAGTGGTTTTATCTTGATCCTTTTTGGCGATAGGGACCTGATTATAGCCTGAGTATCCGTCCATAAAACAATAATACTCTCGTCCAGCTAAGCATTCCAGCATTTGATCAATGAATGGTAGAGGAAAGTGGTCTTTCCTCGTGGCAGCATTGAGTTTTCTATAATCGATACATACACGCCACCCAGTTTGGGTGTGTGTCTGAATCAACTCATTTGCCTCATTGGTTATAACAGTGATGCCGGATTTCTTAGGAACGACATGTATAGGACTCACCCATTGGCTATCGGAGATGGGGTATATAATACCATTATCTAGGCATTTGACGATCTCTTTCATTACAGCTTCCTTCATGACGGGATTCAACCGTCTCTGTGGTTCTCGGGTTGGTCTGGCATCATCCATCACATGTATATGATGTTCAACTATCAAGGGACTAATCCCTTTGATGTCTGCCATACTCCAACCAAACGCCTCTTTGTTAGATCTCAATACCGATAAAAGTGCATTCTCTTGCTCTAATGCTAGAGAAGCGGAAATTATAACCGGTAAAGACTCCTTCTCACCTAAATAAGCATATTTAAGATGAGAAGGTAAAATTTTGAGATCTAATTCAGGCGGAGAAATGATAGAAGGAGGGATCATTGAGTGATTTTTGGATTTACAAAGAAGCTCAGAGCCTGTGAAAGATACAGACTCGGGTGGAGAAAAGTCAGGAGTGCAGGACTCAAGTGTAGAAAAAGTGTCCTCACTAAGATCTTGTGTGAAATCAAACATAGATGTGGTAATGTCATCGAGATCAGTAAAGCAAAGTTCCTCAGCTCCACAACTATCGGGAGCGATCTCGTGGACAGAGCACACATCTAGAATATGAGCAGAGGGTTCTGATGGCTGACTTCCAACCTTGTAGATATTTAGTTCAATGGTCATATTTCCAAATGATAAGTTCATTGAACCGTTTCTACAGTTTATAACAGCGTTGGAAGTGGCAAGGAAAGGACGACCCAGAATCACCGGAATTTGGCCCCGGGGGTTTGCTACCGGCTGTGTGTCAAGCAAAATGAAGTCTACAGGGAAAACAAATTCCCCGACCTTTATTAACACATCCTCTAGTTCACCCCTTGGTTTGGTGATTGAACGGTCTGCCATCTGGAGAGTGCAGTGAGCAGGTTTCAGCTCTCCAATCCCTAATTGCTCATAGACAGAATATGGAAGGAGGTTAACACTTGCGCCAAGGTCTAAAAGAGCACGATTTATGTTTTTACCCCCAATAGAAATCGATATTGTAGGACATCCTGGGTCCTTTTGTTTCTTCGGTAGCTGGGGAATAAAACAGTGCTGATATTATTAGACATAAAGACCTTCTTCGGCACTTGAGTCTTCCTCTTCCTAGTGCACAAGTCCTTAAGAATTTTCGCATAAGCGGGGACTTGTTGAATCGCATCTAGGAGAGGGATATTGATGTTAAACTGTTTGAACATTTCTATAATTTTCTCCATATGAGGACTCGTTCTGTTACCCCTTAACCGATTCGGGTAAGGAGCTTTCGCAATAAGCGCCGGGTCCATCATAGGAGAAGGAAGAGGGGGTAGACGAGATCCCAAAAGAGGTGTAGAGACCGTCTGTGGAGAACTATAAAGGTTGGACTGAGGTGTCGAGCCTAGTGGGAAATGGAGAATAGGCTCTCGAGAAGGTGGTGTGGTAGAAGAAGAAGGATCAGAATTAGAAGTGTGTGTGTGAGGAAAGGTCTCAGCCGGGGTGTTAATGATAAGATTTTCAATATCATCAATTCCTTCCCCGACATGATTGTTCAGCACTCTTCCCGATCTCAACGTTGTGACGGCATTTACATTGTAATGCCCAGGATTCTGTAGGGGTTGAGAGGGAAGTTTCCCTTTTTCTCTCGCACTCATTTCGGCTTTAAGTCGTGCGATTTCAGCTTCCATCGATCTGATACTCTCAGCTTGAGATGCTGAGTTTTTCTTTATCTCACCGACGGAAGATCTAATCTCAGTCGAAACCTCTATGAAATTTGATAAAAGTGATTTCATGGTTTGAGTGAATTGAGAGAATTCGTCAGAACAGAACAACTGCATAGGATTAGACTGTGCAGGATTGTTGACCTGATTTTGGAAATTTTGTGACTGATAGGGGTGCTGAGTGATTTGAAGTGGTTGCTGTTGTGGTGGAGGAAGAGCCCTTTGAAAATTATTCGTGTTTGGAACCGTGTTTTGAGATTGTTGTTGGTTCCAAGCAAAATTCGGGTGATTCCTCCAACCCTGATTGTACGTGGAAGAATATGGATCGTTTCGAGATCTTTGAAATGCGGCATTAGAATGCTTGTGACCTTGAAACGCAGAGTTTAATGGACATTCTTCCGTTAAGTGAGACGGATCAGAACAGCACCCACAAACAGTTTTGGGGAGCGGCATTGGGTTTAGGGAGGCTGCTACAAATTTGTGTTCCATAGCGTCGATCTTCTTTTGCATTGCTGCCATCTCAGCTCGAACACCTATGGACACATCTATTTGGTGTATGCCACCCCTATTCAATGGTTGGGTTCCACTCTCCCACTGTAGTGATTTTTCAGCGAACTCTTCTAAATACTTCCACGCTTCCCCATCATCCTTGGTCATAAAAGTACCTTGACACATGTTTTCAAGGCTCTGCTTAGTGTTTGGGTTAATGCCCTCATAGATGATTCGGCAAAGATCCTATCTTGGGATGCCGTGATGAGGACACTGAACCAATAGATCATTGAAACGTTCAAAGCATTTTGAAAATGGTTCAGTAGGGAGCTGGGCAAATTGATTCAGTTCGCTACGGATTCGAGCTGTCTTTTGTATTGGGTAAAATTTCTTAAGGAATGCCGCTACAAATTCTTCCCAATTCGTAATAGAGTGTGCGGTAGTGTTATATAGCCACTTCTCGGCTATATAACACAATGTAAATGGAAGAAGTCGTAGATGCATAGCATCCACTGAAAGTTGTGACGTATCCATCATTGCGCATACGTTTTCAAATTTTGTGATGAAAACGTAAGCGCCCTCCGTCTCGAGTCCGTGGAATTTGGGTAAAAGGTTGATGTATTGGGGTTTAATCTCAAAGTTATCCCCATTGGCTAGTAGTGTGGATAAGCAGGTCGAAAGAGGACCTCGCAGTGGATAGCACCTCTCCTGGAGAGAGATGCGGGGTAGATTCTGCGCACCAACGGACGGCGGCAGATTAGGGTTAAAGAAGTTCGATGGAGGTGGATCCATCGGTGTGGGTGTGGTAGTGGGTAAAGGAAAGGTAAATAGAGAAATATCGACTTCGGAGTCGATAAAGGGTACGCGGACTAAACGGGCACTAGAATCCCGTGTCCAGCCTATCTTGTACTAAAAAGGGTTAGTACAAGTGGCAGCGTTGACTTATAATTAGGGGTAATGAATGAATGCGGTGTTTGCTTTGAAAAAGGGATGGATTTTTTTTTTTGAAAAAATGATGCGACACAACAAATGCAGCACACAAAACCCTAGAATCTAGTTGTCACCTAGGTTCGGCTCTAGACCGCTCCTAACTGCCAAAAGACAAGTCGCGGGATAGAATCCTCCACTGCCTCTTTGTTCCCCTGTGGCCAGGTAAGTGCCAGGTAAGTGGGAAGGTACTCCACTACGTAAATAGTGTGCCTAATTAATAACCACTAGCCTTCGACACACTTGCCTAGACACCACAAGAAAACATGGATAAGCAATGAATTACCCACGGCCTTCTCTTGTCCTAAGTGAGCGCGACGGTCCTTAGAGTCGTCTCTAAATATTTTTTAGTTAATGTGGGTCAATGCGAATGCAAGTTTTATGATTTTCGGGGCCTAGGAAGGGTAATGAACTCCCCACCTAATTTGGATTTGGCCGTGCCCCTTAATATCCGTATTAGTAAAGCAAACAACCAAGAAATAAAAACACGCACAAATTTAATTTGCAATTTTGCGGCGCTGCGATTTTTGCAAAGAAGCCTGCAGAAATTTGTTAGTTGGAGCTAAAAAGAGGAGAGAGGAGAAGGTAAGAAAGTACCTGAGGAATTTTGGTGCAGCGATACCTCAAGGAGGCCGCGATTCCGCCGCAAATCTTGGCTATTGCCGCCCTTCCGCGGTCTAATGAAAAGAACACTGCACAAAATTTTCAGGGAATGTTCTTGTTCACTTCCTCTGTCCTCTGGAATTCTCCAAAAAACTTTCCAATTTCACAGCAAGCTCCAGATCTCCTTGCAATGAACCACAACAAATTGTTTAGGGTTTGTGCGAATTTTGATCTCAAAAAATGTAATGGAATAAATCTTTCAATTCAAACTTCAATATAAAACGAATTAGCGCGTGATCCCCGGCAACGGCACCATTTGATTGAATGAAATTCTTGGATGTGTGTAGTGTGTATCAACTCAAATGATCCCCGGCAACGGCGCCATTTGATTGATTCTAAAAGTTTCTCGTTGTGTCGGTATGTAAATTGAATAAAATTCACAATCAAAGAATTATATTTGACCGCAATCAACTACGGTATCGGATGTAGATTGTAAGTGAGTGCGGATCGTCCACAGGGATTGTGCGATTCATTTTTATATTTAATTTGTTTCAATTGAAAAGTTAATCGAAAAGAAAAGAAAATATGATTCAAGATTTTATCGATTGATTCAGGTGTCACTAGTCTAATCAAGAATCAAGAAAATGATAAACAATCAAGAATCGGGTTTCGATGATATTTCCAACCAAAATGTCATGAATCTAAATGAGGCTCGCAGGAATCGATCGGATCTATAGACGTGATATAATCTCAAGATATCGTGTTCTTTTCCTTCGAAGAATTGATACTAGATCGATGATGATCGACGAGAGTTAGGGCTTTCTCGTGAAACTAGGGTTTCATCATTTAAACCTTGTTCTTTCGTCGATATCATTCACATTCTAGCCTCTAGCAATTTCAAGAAACGATCGTAACTCCCCAATTTCGAGCGATATCAATCATGAAAGCATCGCAACAAAATTGGGTTGTCGATTCTTGAACTTGCTAGGGTTTACAAAACTCGTAGGAATCAAGAATTGTTTTCAGGTATATTACATCATCATTCTATTGATCGTCTCGACTCCTCGACGAGCGGAGTATTACTCAAACATCACAACAAGAACTGTAACTAGAAATTGAGATCGAATCATGATGCAAGAATTTAAAGAAAACAAGATAAAAGAATATCACCTTTTATTTATATCAACAATTTGATTACAGTCGCTCAAGAACTACAAGAGGAAGAACTAAATTGTCGATCTGGCGTCGCTTTTCTCCGTGAGTCGTGGATCGGCTTAGACCACTTGCTCTGTTGAAGATCGGCTCTGCTCATAAAAGGTTGCATGGCTTCTTGCTTGATTTGGTACTCGGGAATCTTGGTTTTTGATTGGAATTAGGGTTAGGGTTTCACACAAGTCTTGTCACTAGACTTGTGGAAGAAGATGAAGAAAGGGGTAAAATGAAGAAGTAGAGATTGAATGGTTCTAGATTCTACAATCTAGATTTCAATGATGGATTCTTAACCCTAGGTCTAGGCTTCTATTTATAGACTTCCTAAACCCTAGGTCTAGGTTTGAAATTACAATTCCCTCCAAAAGTTTGTTGAGAAGCTTCTAGAATTAGTTTGTTAGGAGCTAGCTTAGGTTTTAAGCTAGGATTAATTAAGCATTAGAAACCCTAGTTTGCTGATCTGGCAGAAGTGTCTGGAGTCTTCTGGAATTTGACATGTCTTGCTGAAGAGTACGAGCTGAGGGAAGCATTGTGCACTGAAATTGGAGGCCTGATGTGGCAAGGTAGACGCGGAACCGCGGCGTAAGCCGGCTCAGGCCGCGGTTCCGCGGCCATGTTGGCTCTTTATGGGTTAGTTCTTCTGGTGTGGTCTTGGGATGATATTTGGGGCTTCATATGATATGTTGAATTGTGTTTTGCCTTTTGGATTGCTACCAGAACTGAAAACTTGGAATTGGTGCATTTTATCAGCCTCTTTTGATCCTGCATTTTCCTGCACAAATCTAGAAACAAGTGTTGTACAATATAGGGATGATGCGATGCCATGAAATGCCGTCAATTTCCTTTATAGTACCGGTTTTAGAGTCTAACACATGCAATCTGATATTTAACAACTGATTTGCTAATATGTGAAATATGAATACCGAACACTTCTAGATGAGTTCAAATGATAGGGAAATTGCCATGTTAAAAATTCATTATTTTCGACTGATCAATGCATATACGCTAGTCTACTCTGGAGCATCGGTGCCCTGTCTTGATACACCCTCGACTAGGAACAGTTATAGGATGTACTCGTAGACTATCCTAGCCCCACTAGTATGATCTGTATCATAGTCCTGGTAGTCGAGTACATATCCTAAGGGCTTTATCAACACGTAATCACAAAACAGTATTTGTTAACATGTTAAAATAATGTGAAACCAGATAGTATACTATCATATCGAGCAAGAAAGTTCTCTCTCTATATATCCAAGTATTCACTATAATATACATCATATGTACAATAATGGCCTCTAGGGCATATATATAACTAACATTTAGTTTGGACGATTCTAAGCGCGGTAGTCTACCGGCTTGTCACGGAATCACCTTATCCAAAGAGATGTCTCTAAAGATTGATTTGGAAAGGACTTGCATGTCGTTTATACCCTACGCTTTTGCGGTAGGCTCTACAATATATGTGATGTTGTGTACCGGAACAGATGTTTCTTACGCTCTCAGCGTAGTAAGCCGGTATCCGTCAAACCCAGGGGAGAAGCACTGGATAGTAGTAAAGAACATTCTCAAGTGCCTGAGAAGGACTAAGGAGATGTTCTTGGTGTATGGCGGAAAAAACCTCCAGATCGAGGCCTTTGCTAACTCCAGCTTCCAGAGTGATAAGGATGACTCCAAGTCCATATCTTGTTATGTCTTTACCCTCAATAGAGGGGCGGTCTGTTGGAAGAGCTCCAAGCAGGACACCGTTGCAGACACGTCGATGGAAATGGAGTATTTCGCTGCATGAGATGCCGTAAAAGAGGCATTCTGAATGAGGAAGTTCTTAACTGAACTTCAGGTGGTTCCTTCCATTGTTGATCCAATACTTTAGTATTGTGACAACAAACGGTGCTATAGCTTTAGGGAAGGAATCTAGGTCCCATTAGATATCCAGACATATGTTGAGGCGGTACCACCTGATCAGGAAGATCGAGGTGATGGGAGTAGATACGGAGAACAACATTGCAGATCCACTCACCAAGGCCATCCCTCAGACACATTTCCAGTGGCTATTCGAGATCTTTGATCTGCGATATGCCAAAATATGGCCTTAGTGCAAGTGAGCGGTTGTTAGTGATATATGCCCTAGAGGCCATTATTGTATCATACTGGATAGTATATTACTTAATGGAAGATTGGGATATACATGGATATAGTAACAGTCTTGCTCGAAATGGTAGTATGTTACCTGGTTTGTTTCTACCTCAATATGTGCATGTGTTTCTTTTAGTATATCACTTATACATATTGGTAGAGCCCTTAGGATCTTTGCTTGATTACCAGCGTTGTGATGGCAGTCACACTAGCAGGGGTTGGGTAATCTATAGATTATTGAGACGGGGCATCGATACTCCACAGTAGTCTAGTTTATACGCTTCTTATCCCAGCAGGGGAGACAGTCTGTCCCACAGCCTTTAGTACGTCGTACTGGAGATAGTATGCATGTGCTCATTAGGTTATGAGTACACCGGACAGGACTCGTTGGGAACTGCTAGTGGGTACTATACCTATCGTTGGGTGGCAGTTCCCTGGTGACATGAGTACAGCTTAGTCCATCGACTTGACACTGCTAGTTTGCTTCGAGTGTGTTCCTATTGTTCTTCGATTACTACTCTACCACGACTCAAAGGATTCGTGCAAACAGGTAGTAGTCGGGTGCAGTCCCGAAGTACTTGGAGGCAGTGGTGGTTAGATAGGATTTGTCTCTCCCGGTATTTGGGGGTTGATATCACGCTGTGTTCGGAAGGCCATTACACAAAGTACTTGGCCAAGGCAAGCGAGATTTACTGGTAGGTACTCCAGTAGTTTTTCAGGGTGTTTTGGGCTATACTCCGACATGACTTATTGCGCTATTAGGGGTCTGACGATTACCGCCCCCTAGGCCCGATATACAATACTCTTCGACGAATAGACCGGACTGTACAGAGATTGTCACAGATAGGTTCAGTAGATATTCAGATAAGTTAGTTCATCGGCCTTCTTATTGACACATACCTTGGTAGCCGTTACGTTCAGCTAGTACCGCTTGCAGCTTATGGTTAAACCCACTGCCAGCGTAGTGTCGAGTCTGTAGAGTCCCACACAGAGGGTTTCCCTGCACCGAGCAAAAGGTGTAGAGGCTGTACGGTTTTACGGCAGGGCTTCGATCACTTACGTGTACTTGTGCACGTATGATGATCGGGTGGATAATACTAGTGGGCTTTGGTTTAAGCCGGATCCTAGAATTCTATTGATGGATTATTTTTGTCTCTTTGTATTCGTATTCTTCGGAATGCGGATGCAGGTATATATATACGGAAGAGGGGCTTTCTCGTAATTTCTCAGGAAAGCTTCTAGAAGAAACACCTCATTAGGGTTTTTAATTCTTTGATGATTAAAGTAAATGGGGTGGAAGAAATAAGGTGTAAACTTGACAAAATACACTCATGGCTCTTGGTGACTCATGCCCATGACTCGCCATAGATATTTTGTGAACCATATTAGATATTTGTGTGAGATATTTTATCTACTCAATTATTTATTTTGGTTCAACTATTCATCACAAATGAGCCATGTTTTTTCTTTAGTTGATATTCTACACTCATTTCCTCAAGCCATCTTCTTCTTCATAAAACCCTAAATGCTCTCATGTGTTGAGAATCCTAGGGTTCCAAGAGACAAATCACTCCATATTCTTACTCTACAGCATATAGGACATTTAGTTTAGCGAAATAGAAGCCGTAGTTATCTCAGATTCGAGGTAAGAGCTCGGACTATAGATTTTCGGGTGGATCGTCTTTGACTCGAGAAGGCTGTCGAGGTTGCCCGATCCATTTCGATCCTTGGAGCTGATGATGAGGTAGAGGATAGTGAAGAAGACCCGAAGGACTTGGTATCGTGAGGTATAACTTTCATCCGAGTAGTTAAACCTCATTGCAAGTTAGCTAGTTAGGGTTTTGTATCGATCCTGGAGTTCAAGTCGGTGTCGCGAGCTTCGAATATTCGTTTTTAAATATTCCGCCTCCCCGTGAACCCGCGGGGTGTGCGACATTGACTTACACGCAACTATCCAACCTATGATTTGGAGCCCGCTGCGGTTATTTTCGCACTCAAAATCTGGAGGCATTATTTATTGCGGGATGTTGGGGGTTAAAATTTATACCCCATTGACCAAAAGTCAAAATCAAAGTCAAACCGTGAACAAATAGGCTCAAGCCAAAGCAAACAGACCCTACCGTCGAATCCAAGCCGGGCTCACACCCAAACACAAGTCCAAGCAGGTGGGCCCAAAGCCCAAACCAACCCCTATGCCAAAGGAATAATCATCAAGCAATAAATATGTTTGATGTAATTTTCATGAATAAATGTAAAATAAACGGGAAAAAAGCCAAATTTTGTAAAGCCCATGGCTCATGTGCAAAATGAAATAAGCACATGGGCATGGGATGGGCAATATTCCAATTTTGTACAAGCCATGGGGCTAAATGAAAAGATATATGCCTATAAAAGGCCACCCATGATGATTTGATAAGAGAATAAGAACTAATCTTGATTTCCCCAAAATAAAATCTAGAGTTTTGAGCTTCTCTTTAGTGCACAAGTCTCTCTTTTTCTCCGCCTTTCTTTTTCTTAGTGCGCGTGTCAGGAGGCTTCAAAAAAGGGAAAAAGAGCCCCTTTTGATCTTCAAAAATCAAAGTCTTTATGTTTTTGGACTGTTGCTCCATTGGGTTTCGACCCTACTTGTATCATGCTAGGTGCGCACCCCATTGGGTGCACATCGAGCCAAGTGCGTACCGGCCCAGGTGTGTACCTCGCTAGGTGCGCACTTCCCTAAGTGCATGCTCATATCAGAATTTTGCATTATTATATCGTCCATTCTTAATCATATTACATATAAATATGTGTTTTCGATCCATGTCTGCTAGATAGTTGCAGGTTACAGGTTTTCATATCGTTACAGTGAAATTCATGAAAAGTCGCTACAAATGTGAAACTACGACCAACAATAGATGAATCCGTATGATGCCGCCTACCAGTTCAAGGAACAAATGAAAATCATTAGACAGTTCAATGCACAAAGCACAAGGGCAGCACAAGATTCAAGACTTCAACGCGAAGCTCAAGGCAAAAGTCCACATCATTCTGCACTGTTGGAAATCTGGAAGAGATTCTGAGGAACCATATGAAGAAAACTGAAGGTAAAAGCAACATGAAGCAATCCTGAAGAGATGGGCCCAAGAATCCATCAATTGGCCGCGGAATCGCGGCCAAACAGGCTATTCTGCCGTGGAACCGCGGCCGTGTGATTCACGTGTCGGTGGAGGCGTCGGTGCTTTGACCCGGCTTTCTTAGGGTAGTTTGGGAAATTCATGTATGGATCAAAATGTAACATAGGGTTTTTTCTATCTATAAATCAGAAAACCAAAAGCCTAATTAGGCATGCCTCTTTTTAATTCTTAGATCTAAATTTTAATTCCAATTGTAATGCATTGTTGAGTGGTCATCAATAAAGTAAGTTTTATATTTTTTATATCGCATTCTTTTTATCTGAATTTTAATTTCTGCAATTTTTTATCTGTTCTTTTATTATCTGCAATTTAGTTCATCTATTAAAATAAAAAAAATTGAATTTTATTGTTATCTTCCTAATGAGTGAGTAATCCCTCACTTGTTATGGATAGGAGAGGGAAGGTTTGAGAGAAGGACATCTCTCTCACTCCTTTCTTTGCCCAAATAATTTTAAATAAGGACTCTCTTTAAATCAACTATAATCCGCTCACTACGGCACCCTATCCTACATAATAGCGGTGATTCCCTAGTTAGACCGGTTGTGCTTGAATTAACCGGAGGTTAGGGATAAGAGCCAAGAACGGACTGACAAGGACCAAACGGAAGAAACCAAGTTTCTTCCTAGTCATGCTAATCTCCGTTTTTGACTATTACCCTAACGCCTATATTCTTAACTTGGTCATTGAAAGAAGTGAGAAGAATCCCTATTTCGAACTAACCTAATCCTAACCATAGCAAGCCTTTATATCAATTTATTCTCATTCTTAGATCTTAAAACAAAACCTACCAAATTTAGGACTTAACTCGTTAGAACTTAAAGAAAAGGACACCATTTCCCTGTAGATCGACTCGTACTCAACCGGCTAACTACCAAGTGACACCGTCTTGATTGCGGTAAATTTTTAAAATTAAGAACACAGAAAATCTCTGAAAATCAAATGGCGCCGTTGCTGGGGAGACGGTAGTTTATTTCTTTTTGTAATTTCGGATTAATTAAATAAAAAAATATATGAATTAAAAAATTAAAAACATAAAAAAATCATCTTGTTATTTTTGATTGTTTTTGTGCGAATTGTGCAGGAAAGGAAGACGGAATGATTCAGATCTGGAGCAAGCTCAGTGAACAAATCCAGAAACATTGGATTTGAACAGACAGAGGGGAACAAAATTAGCACAGAGAAATTTTTTGAAGATCTGAACCTACTGATCCACCGCGGAACCGCGGCAGAAGTATGCATTTGACCGCGGAACCGCAGTAAAAAAGGTGACGTCGGCAACTGAAAATCTCTGTAAGTATCTATTTTTTTCCTTCTCTTCCACCCCCTAAGCTCCACTGAAAAAAATTTCTTGCAAGTTTCTTTGCACAGAATCTTTCTCTTATCCAATAAATCATTTTATGCAGGATTCTTTGCGTCGCAAATAAAAAAAAATTTGGCAAGTGTTTTAGATTTTGGTGTGTTACTGCTTTGCATATTTAAAATGGAATCTAAAGGGCTCTAACACCAATTAAGATTGAGTGGGGATTTCATTACCCTTCCTAAGACCCCAGAAATCACTAAAAGCATATGCATCACCCTTGAGTTAATTAAAAAATATCTATACTCAGCCAATCAAGGACTGTCGCGCTCATTAGGACAGAGGAAGGTTGTGGGCATTCAGTCGTTTATCTAAACCTGGCTTTGTGGTGCCTAGGCTAGACAAGTGAGAAAGGTAATTTTAAAAGGCCCGTCTCACGGTGATTCGTGAGCGGAACCCTCCTTTCTTCATTTGTGCTTACCTGGCCACAATTGGCAGTGAAGAGGTGATTTGAGGGATATCTCACAACTTGTCACTTTGGAACAGTTAGGAGGAGTCTAGTTGACTTAGGAGACCCTAGCTCTAGATTTGATTGTGCATGTTTAAACTGTGGTTGTTAGAAATTGTGCTGTAGTTCCGTACAAATCTTTGCAAAACTCTTTAAAAAACAACAAAACAATTTTTTTATAAAAACTTTCCCTTTGTCGCTAGAATCCCACAAAACCACTTTTCATCCACATTTACCCTTTGACGTTTTCTTACCCTCACATTCTACGTTTTGACTACACTAAACTCGTTTAGTGTATGTCCGGTTGGACTCGGGACAATAGTGCCCGTTTAGTCCGTGTTTCGTTAGTCGCTACCGACGACGCGATCGACTCCGAAGTCGAAACTCCCTCTACACCTTTTTCATCCTTACCTTTGCCGGCCAACTCCGACGTTGAACGGAATTTTGTTCATACATCTTCACCTTCATCTTCATCTTCTTCTAAGATGTTAGGGTTCAATCCTAACAACCCTTTACCTACCTCGAGACTGATTCTACCTCAACTAGGTGCGAATAACCCGCAACAGCCTCCTGTTGAAGCGCCACAGCGAATCGCGCTCCAGGATCGTTTCTCTCCTACCCGCTCCGCACTTCCTACTTGTCTTTCACTACCACCGACAAATGGGGACAATTTTGAAATTAAGCCCCACTTCATCAGCATGTTGCCTAAATTTTACGGACTGGAATCCGAAGATGCCTATATCTTCATCAACACATTCCAGAACGTCTGTGCAATGATGAAGACAACCCAACTTTCCGATGATGCTATAAGGCTACGAGTCATTCCTTTCACATTGTGTGACCTAGATGAAAAGTGGTTGTATAGTACTGCATCGCATTCCATAAACAGTTGGGAAGAGTTTGTTCAAGCGTTTCTTTTACCCAAATCACAAGACCGCAGGAATACGTAATGAAATAAACCAATTTTCCCAGCTTCCTTCCGAACCTTTTTGGAAGTGTTTCGAACGATACAAAGACCTTCTTGTTCAGTGCCCTCATCACGGTATTGAGAGATGACAACTTTGCTAGACCTTATATGAAGGACTGAACCCAACAACTAAGCAGTTGCTGGAGACCATTTGTCAAGGCCACTTCTTATTCAAATCTGATGAGGAAGCTTGGCAATTTCTCGACGATCTTGCTGAACAAACGCTTCAGTGGGAAAGCACTAGACCGACCACTTCATCCACTTCTTCCGGTCCATCTTGGGCAGGCGTTCATCAACTTGATATGTCAATTGCAATGAAAGCCGAAATGGCAGCAATTATATGAAAACTGGAAGTAATTGAGAGAAAATTCTCATCGCCTTCTCCTGCCCCTGCTTTAACCTCTTGCACTATATGCGCTTGTTGTTCGGATCCATCCTATTTGACCGAAAAGTGTCCTTATAACCCACCTGCTCAAGGACAGGATCAAGTCAATGCTGCCTTTCTGTAAAGACAAAGAAATGATCCATACTTTTCAACTTACAATCCTGGTTGGAGGAACCACCCCAATTTTTCTTGGAATCAAAATCAATAACAATTCCAAGGCAACAACAATTTCCAGAGGCCTCCTCCTCAACAACAAGTTCCTCAACAAACTCAATATCAACAACCTTTCCAACCCCAACCTTACTAAAATCAAACAAACAATTTTGCACCAAACAACTCTTTTCCTCAAAACAATTTTGTTCCACCAAATAAAGATAAGGTTTCCTCATTAGAACGAAGTCTGGAGGCATTTTTAAAACAATCAACTCAATCCTCAGCCAACATCCAGTCTCCCATTCAGTCTTTGGTGCAACACACTGCTTCACATGGGCAAAGTATCAAAATCATCGAAGCCCAGATTGCACAACTGAATGCAGCTTTAAGTGAGAGAGAGAAGGGGAAGCTTCCATCTCAACCACTGCCAAATCCTGGTGACCCACAAAATGCACATGTTGCTCTTGAACAACAAAACCATAATTTGAGTGCCGTGACTACATTGAGATCTGGAAGGATATTGCACAACAACGTTGGCACTGATAATGACACCCCGGCCGCCGCTTCTTCTTCTTCTTCTTCAGAGCCTGTTCTCCACTCTTCACAAGGCTCTACTTCTTCTGCTGCTCCGAACGGATCCACATCTCACTCTACGAAAACACCAGCACTGGGATCCGTTCCAACTACGCAATCTCCTCCACAACCATTGGACTCAACCAATTTTCAAAATGTTCCATTTCCAAACAGGTTGAGATTCAATAAACAAAATCCACAAATGGAGAAGATTGTGGAGTTATTTAAACAGGTTAAAATTAACATTCCCCTCTTGGATGCAATCTAACAAGTCTCTTCTTACGCAAAAATCTTGAAGGACTTATGCACTAAGAAGAGGAAATCTCAGGTACCTAAGAAAGTTATCTTAGCTAGTGCCGTGAGTGATACTCTTACCCAAACTTTACCTCAAAAACGAAAGGACCCTGGCTGTCCTACGATTTCAATAATTATTGGGGATAAGAACATCAACCGCGCACTTTTAGATCTTGGTGCTAGTATTAACCTACTTCCTTATTCGGTATATGAGCAATTAGGTGTTGGAGAGCTGAAACCTACATATTGTACTCTCCAAATGGCCGACCGATCCATCACCCATCCTTAGGGTGAGTTATAGGATGTGTTGATCAAAGTAGGGGACTTCATATTCCCCGTTGATTTCATTGTTTTAGATACACAGCCTGTAGCTAACCCCCGGAATCAAATTTTGGTGATACTCGGTCGACCATTCCTTACGACTTCGAATGCTGTGATCAATTGTCGAAATGGTTCGATGAACCTATCTTTTGGAAACATGACAATTGAACTCAACATTTTTAAGTTGGGGAATCAGTACTTTGAACCTAATGTACTAGACGTTTGCTCGATCCAAGAGATCACCCCGGAGGACTGTGAATTAGAAAAAATTTTGTTCGATCACAGCAATCTTAACGCCACTAGTGCGTTCCTCCTTGAACCTGATACTGTTTTCACGCCCGATAATGATTATGAGTGTTTCACTTTCTTGAACGATATTGAACAATCACCACCCGAGTTTGAATCCTTTGAATTTTCGAATGAGTTAGCTGAACCATCCGGCTCGGTTGCTTACACTCGTTTTTGTAAGTGCACGGCAATGCCCCGGCCATCTGTACGAGGCCAAAATGCGGAAAACAAAACTTTTCTATAAACTAGAACTGGGCGCTACCGCGGACTTTTATACCCGGATCGGGCCATTAACCTACTCCTAGCTAACTAGAGAATGGGTAGAAAGATATACCGAGCGATCCGTGTCCTTCGGTCTTCTCGTCGTTGTCCCGATCTTCCCGCGGAATCTCCGGTCTTCATCTCCTCGTCGGAAGGGCACCACATCGCCGGGTTCTTTTATGGGCTCCCACCTCTGGACCGAGGCAACTCGGGCATGAAGTTGGCGAGTCGACGTGCCCAATGATACTGTAGATGAAGTGTAGAAAGCTTTGTCTTATTTGGGTTGAAGTTGCCATAGTTTTTTGTGGAGGAATGAGATGCAAGATTTTTTTGGATGAACAAAGGGAATTTTGTGCCAACAAAATGAGAACAATCCCACACCAAAAATTGGGACAGCCCCCTCCAAGCTTGGTTGGCCCATCTCTTGAGGAAAAAGAGAGAATTAAGAGCAAGAGAATGAATGAGTGAGTCAAGATGATGCAAGGTTGAGTGTAAGGGAAAAAGCAAGTCTCACATCCATCATTATAACCCTCCATCATCATCAATCTTCATTACTCCAAATGTCAAGCAATCATGATCAAAAGAAAGTCAAGGAATGGTGGAACCATCATGATGCAACTACTTGCAAAAACAACCCTCTAAATTGCTAATTTGCACATTTGCAAATTAACCCTCCTCCACCATTTTTCAGCCAAGGAAAGAAACAAAGGAAAATTGCCGAAACGGAATGCAAACTGCCAACTTCAATAAACCGATCCCATAATAAATTACAGGAAAACCACGCTACTGTATATACAAACCTGCATTTGTATTGCGACAGAATACAAATGCAATGAGACAAAATCTACACTGTACAATACTAGGATCCGGCTTAAACAAAAGCCCGCTAGTATTATCCGTCCGATCATGATCCGTGCAATACCGCATGTATCTGATCGAACCCTGCCATATCTCCATACAGCCTCTACAGCGTTTCGCCCGAAACTTGAGAAAACGGTCTGTGGGGGACTCTAAAGACTCGTCAATACTTTGGTTGTGGATTTAACCACTAGCACGTCAGAGGTATTAGCCATACGTAACGAGCTACCAGGTATTGACCAAAAGGGACGTCGATGAGCGAACTCATTCTGACACCCTACTGAGCCTGTCAGTGACAATATCTGTACAGTCCGGTCTGTTCATCTACGAGCATCGCATGGCGGGCCTAGGGGGTTGGTAAAAGTCAGACCCCCAAAAGCGGTACAAGTCGTGTCGGAGTGTAGCCCAGAACACCCTGAGATACTACTGGAATACCTACCAGTAATTCTCCTTCCTTGGCCAAGGACTTCGTGTAATGGCTCTCCTAGACACAGCGCGACCTCACCCCCAATACCGGGAGAGACGAACCCCTGAAGATCCACCCACTGCCTCCATGTGGCTCGGGATTGTACCCAACTAAAACCTGTTTGCACGTCTTCTTTTAGCGTGGCAGGGTAGTAATCAAAGTACAGTGGGAACTCACACGAGACAAATGACGATCTCAGGTTGATGAACTAATCTGTACACATGTCACCAGGGAACTGCTATCTGACGTCTGGTATAAGACCAACTAGCATGTTCCCGGCGAGTCCTGTCCGGTGTACTCATAACCTAATGAGCACCTGTATACATCTTAGGTGAACCAGCTGACACCAGTGGCTTGTGAGACCGGCCACCGCCCCTCGTCGGGGTCTCTACTTTATACACTAGTCTACTCTGGAGTATCGATGCCCTGTCTCGAAAACTCCCACGACTAGGGACCTTTTAAGGATGTGCTTGTAGATCCCAGCTCCCATGTATATGATCGTCATCATATGGCTGGCCGTCAAGCAAGAATCCTAAGGGCCCTATCAACGCACAATAGTGACTTGTAAGGTCACCTAAAGCAGTACACGATGATAAAGATAAACCAGATATCATACTATCATCTTGAGTAAAACTGTCCTACGGTATAGGTCCTCCCTCAATCATTGCAATCACGGGCGTGTGATCCAATAATTGACTATGAGGGCACTATCCCCAACAATCTCCCACTTGCACTCAAGGCTAATTATTGCGATGTCGCATACTCACAGCCCGTGTGATACCGAACACCCAACTCCTCTACTAATCAGTCTCACAAAACCCATTTGCGAAACTAATGCGTTCAAGGAATAGCCTCAGTGAGTGGATCCACCCTAATGTTTCTTTCTATATCTCTCTTTATCTCAAGTTCGCGGAAAAAGCCATCTCCCGAAATGAGCAATACCTGTCTTAGAGTATGTCTGGATATCTGATGGGACCTAGTTCATAAATGAACTCCAAATCCAAACTTCTCAGACTATATCGTCAACTAAACTTAATCAGTATCCTGTGCCATGCCTTCCTCAGTATCCGCTTGGACCACCTGTCCAAAATACTGCCCCTCGTCAGAGGGAAAACTATAACTCTGACAGTCACTCTGTCATCCATGTCACCTTGGAAGCCTAGAATGATAACCGTCTCCCGAATGAAGCTGTCGTTATCATATCCCTAGAACATCCACTTATGTTCTAAAACTGCTTCCGAATGTTTCTCCAGGATTGGATCAATATCAACTTATTGCATCTACTGCAAAAACAACATCTGGTGTGGTACTTGACATCTCATGATCGACTCAATTGCCTAAGCAAGTGATCTGCCAATCATGCACATCCCTCTCTCCTTTAGTCTGTAAGACTCTTTTAGAGAGGGTGACTCCATCATCTGCAGGTATACTACCGTGCCAGGAGTCGTCCATTCTAAAACACCTTTAGAATGCTGTCTAAATACCCAGATTGGGAAACTACCCAAATCTAGATCTAAAACCATAGATCCAGTAACCAGAATGTCTTTATATAATATCCAAGTCCCATGTGGAGAAACTACTGTATGACAACCAAAGTATAACCGATCGTAGTATAGGAACTTCACTTCCTACTCTGTGTATGTCATCCAAATACCAGGACAGCACACCCTACTACCTTCTCAACAGATCCATCCCCTATTCTGATGAAGTCAAACCTGTGACTGTCACATCAGAAATAGATGATCTATCTCCGCTATATCTGCTTTAGTCCATAGACATAAGCTACTTGTCCACCAATGCTTCCGCTACTCCCACTGACTACGACAACCCTCTGGCAGAGTCATATAGACGTACACTTCTAAAGATAGTTTAGAACGACGCTATACTCATCCTCCTGCCGGGTCTCACAGTCTGGAACAACAGCAATGGCAAGTCTGGGTAAACAAGAACCTCCCTGTCACCGTCCTTGAGGCTATCGGAGTACCTCTCGGGTGCCTGAGGTTACCCACCTTATATGCGGAGTGGCTAATGGAATGTCAAACCAGATTGAATCTTTAGGTTCTTATCAAATTTTCAGTAATCGTTTGCGGTTCTGGAATCACTTCCAGTTCTACCATACTCCCACTTCTGTTTTCTGAAAAAATCCATTTTTATTAAAACTTTGGCGAGTCAAGAACAATATCACTATTGATCTTCCAGATGGTAGAAAGTCAACCCTCGTCATAGCCCCGGTCGACCCACAAACAGCCATTACAGAAACGTGCCTTGAGTAGTCCGGAGTCTGGTTTTAAGCATAGGCCGGACGACTCCCCGTACCTTAACATCGTTAAGATATGAACTGTTCTATATCCAATATAGAAACAGAGGCACTGATTTAATTGAACCAGATTCAAATCTGCAGCTATCTCTAGTGCATATCAACAAAATGGAGAGAGGCCGATCAGCATTACTCAACTTAGGAGTACTTCCAATTATGAGTAACCTGAAAGAGAAGCAAGTTCTCTTAAACTATTACTATCAACTGAATACCATACAAAAGTATCTACATCTTCGATTATCTTAAAGAATCCCGATACTTGCAACATCTGGTTCTCTACTTTACTCTTATACCTATAACTTCTCAATACTTGGACCTTGTGTTTCTACGAAACAAATGTCTAAGAACTAGAGAAGCCAAAAGTAAACAGAATATAGTACGAGTACCAACCCCTATGTCCTAATGGACACTGGACAACATACAATGCTCTGTATAAGTCCCGTGAGTCTAATAACTCATTCCCTGTGTGTCGTAGGTTGAAAACTGTACTTATGGTTAAGAAGAATTACACCGCTGTTTAATGCTCCTTACCTAACCATCCACTGTTATCGGTAAATGTCATAGACATAATTTCAAAAAGGTATATCTCACTCTATAAAAATAGACGTACAGATATATCAATTTGAAATTGGTGCATAACGACGGATATTCAAAACCAAATATTTGTCGTTCGGCAAACAACCCAGGTGACTTCCTCAAATATCACCAATTACAACGAATTCCGATATAATGAGGATGATCACCTAATTCCCAAAAACTTACTTCCACTCATCATCTGTAAAACCATACAGATGTGAGAATCATACCTGGTAAATACATACCCTGGAGCAAGTGTCTAATTGAGAAATCAGTTTTTTATTAACAGTACACAGTGAAACTGAAACATGTAAATGTTTTGAAGGGGTATCCGGGTATTCCTAGTAATGCCTCTTCCATTATCAGATTCACAACTGTAACCGTATATTTCTTTGCTATCTCTCCAAATCCATTCATATGTCTTTAGTCATTACCATCTGTACACCCCTTTAGGCCAAATGGTTTTCTTCCTTCCCTACCGTTCGGCACCAGCCTATGGTTTGGAAGAAGACTATCCAATAAGCATAATGGGTTTACTGTCCTAATCCTAAGAACACTCGCAATGCGAGAGAAGGTGAAGATAAAAGACAACCGAATAAACCTTATTCCTATTTCTCCTGAACCAGAATCCATCCCCGAACTGGAACAAGTTCCTTTCGAGTTCGTATATAACCATACGATGGAGTATCCAAATAAACTGTGGATCTTCGTAGTGATACAGAGTGTTCTGGAGAAATACAAAGGTGAAGTGGGAGTGGTAATGAAATACTTGGTTTGGTCGTGAATAGCAGTCGCAGTTTATTTTGCCATCTTACTAATCCCTTTATTTGTCTTTACATAATACCTTCTGCACACCATCGTTAGGCTGATTGGTTTTCCTCATTCCCTACCAGTCGGCACCTGCGTATGGTTTGGAAGAAGACTATCCAATTTGCGTAATAGGTGTACTATCCCCTAATCCAAGGAGCACTCGCAACTTGAGAGAAGGTCAAAGGAAAAGACAACTGAATAGTCCTATTCGTTTTCTCCAGAATCGGAAACCATCCTCGAATCTGGAACAAGTTCCTTCGAGTTCGTATATAACCATATGATGGTTTTATCCAATGGAAGGGGACGTTCGTAGCAATACGGGGTGTCCTGGAGAAAAGGGTAAAAGTAGGAGTGGCAATGAGGTTTGCAATTCTGACAATCCAAAAGCCAATGTTTAAGAAGGTTCGCTTAATTTTGGTCACTGAGTCATAGTCTAGGGTCGGGTCATGGTCGCTGCCAAAGAGAGAGAGAAAAGAAACACTCAGCGTGCATTCTAACCTAGATCAGAATGGTTACCAATTTATCTAATCAGGAAACCTCCCACTGTAACGTCAAATTCTCCTCCAAACCTGAAAGAAGAATTAGTCGAGAACACCCGAGGAGTAAACCAACTCATCAGTGGGAATCGGGATCCAACTATCATCGCATGATAACGTGATGGAATCCACTCACGTTATCACACTCCAGAAGGTATACGCATATCTGGCAAGTTTCAGTTTCTTTAGAAACTCCCGATGTGATTTTTACCCCATGCTCTTATGACCTTGACTTTGGCCAACAAATCATAAGTCACATGTCAAGTTCTACCCGTCATTCTCCAGGTTGATTTGAACCCACCCGTACCTACCCTTGACTTTGGCCAACAAGGCAGTACGACTGTCCCAAACCAACGCATCTATCTATACTGCATATGAATACCCAATAGCTACCAAACACTGTGCCTTGATTTTGGCCAACAAACACAGCTTGAATAATATCGACTATCCATATAAAATGATGGAGGGTCATGAATGGTTTTTGGCGAAAAACCTTTAACGTAATGAACTTGATATCGTTGAAGGAACTGGATAGCTTTTATAAAAATATAGTGGCGAAAACCTTTGCTAAAGAGGTCACTCCCGGTGAAGAGATCTCGGCTCTTTCCCCGTAGAATGAGGTGCAGGATATTCCAACTGAATACCACGATGCAAAGCAAAAGTAAACGACTATAGTGAAGTTATTGCCCTGGCGCAAACTTCTGTCCAAGGGGTCACTCCCGGTGAAGGGATCTCGCCCTTGCCTCGTCGACTGAGGTGCTGGATATTCATAACCGAATACCGCTGTGCAAAACAAAAGTGAACGTCCTTGCAATAATAACTTTTTGAAAAATGTTCCAACAACATCAGAATAGGTTTGTTTAGCTTGCATTGATCTAAATCAATGCAGTCCCATCAATTGATCACACAAATAAAGAACGAAAATAATGATGTACGTATATGCCATCCGCATTCGCCACTAGGTCCCGTCATTACCCGTTAGGTTACTTAACTAACGACAGAGTGGGGACTAGCGCGGATGCAAAACATATACAACATCTACTAGTATATATATCAATATATAATATTTGCTCAAGGCATGATAAAATGCAACATCACAGAAATGTAATAAGCATCACAGAACAATACAGATATCTGGGATCCCCGAGTTTCATAGAGCCGCTACTGAAACCCGACGTTCCCCTGGTCGTGTGGATAGCCTGTGCAATGAAATCCTAAACCCCTATAGGCGCGGCAAGTCACCCGCCAAAATCTGAAGCGAGACAGCCCCCTTCAGCAACGTGAATGGACCACCCAGCACTTCACGAAATCCAGTAACTTGGACACCCCTCCTTGGGTCAACCTGTACCCCCTACGAGTGCGGCGAATAGCCCGCCAATTCTAGAGTTAAGCCCCCTCCGTTTCAATGCCATGAGATGCGGGCCCGTTGCCGTCTAGAACCTGGCTATCCGTGCACCCCACCTTGGGGTAATCCTAGTACAGAAAGTAAAATATACATACAACGGGTACATCAACCTCAGCCCAGTCGTGCCCCCAAAAGAATAATATACAAACAGGCAGTGACGGCAGTCCACATGTCGGACGCTCGCCCCACAATATCAAATGTACATAATAATACCAAAACTGTACTAACATTGCATCCAGGCTATCCACCACGACAATCCGCAACATCACAGTACAACACAGAACATCAACGTGAATGTCACGTTCGCAAATCAGTCTAAAAGGGCTATAGTAGTTAGACGGGATTTACCGATCAAGTGACATTCACGGTCGCAGATATAATGTAAATACTGTGAACTAACATGTTTAAATTTTTCGATCGATTAAATTTATCGAAGTGGGCCCCAAGCACTACTATAGCACTCAAAGAAAATCTGGGCCTAAAAATAATATACCAAAAACCCTATTTTCAACACAGGAACCAAATGAAATTGGCTTCGCTCTGGACGAGCAAAAGATAAGTTTGGGGGTATTTGTTCATATCAGAATTTTGCATTATTATATCGCACATTCTTAATCACATTACATATAAATAGGTGTTTTTGATCCATGTCTGCTAAATAGTTCCAGGTTATAGGTTCTCAGATCATTACAGAGAAATTTATGAAAAGTCGCTACAAATGTGAGACTACGACCAACAATAGATGAATCCGTATGATGCCGCCTACCAGTTCAAGGAACAAATGAAAATCATTAGACAGTTCAATGCACAAAGCACAAGGGCAGCACAAGATTCAAGACTTCAACGCGAAACTCAAGGCAAAAGTCCACATCATTCTGCACTGTTGGAAATCTGGAAGAGCTTCTAAGGAACCAAGTGAAGAAAACAGAAGGTAAAAACAACATGAAGCAACCCTGAAGAGATGGGCCCAAGACTCCATCAATTGTCCGCGGAACCGCGGCCGTGCGGTGCACGTATCGGTGGAGGTGTTGGTGCTTTGACCCGGCTTTCTTAGGGTAGTTTGGGAAATACATGTATGGATCAGAATGTAACCTAGAGTTTTTTTATCTATAAATAGGAAAACCAAAAGCCTAATTAGGCATGCCTCTTTTTAATTCTTAGATCAAAATTTTAATTCCAATTGTAATGCATTGTTGAGAGGTCATCAATAAAATAAGTTTTATTTTTTTTATCTCGCATTCTTTTTATCTGAATTTTAATTCCTGCGATTTTTTATCTGTTCTTTTATTATCTGCAATTTAGTTCATCTATTAAAATAAAAAAAATAAATTTTATTGTTATCTTCCTAATGAGTGAGTAATTCCTCACTTGTTAGGGATAGGAGAGGGAAGGTTTGAATGAAGGAAAACTCTCTCACTCCTTTCTTTGCCCAAATAATTTTAATTAAGAACTCTCTTTAAATCAACCATAATCCACTCACTACGGCACCCTATCCTATATGATAGCGGTGATTCCCTAGTTAGACCGGTTGTGGCTGAATTAACCGGAGGTTAAGGCTAAGAGCCAAGAACGGACGGACAAGGACCAAAAGGAAGAAACTAAGTTTTTTCCTAGTCGTGATAATCCCTGTTGTTGACTATTACCCTAACACCTATATTCTTAACTAGGGCATTGAAAGAAGTGAGAAGAATCCCTATTTCGAACTAACCTAATCCTAACCCTAGCAATCCTTTATACCAATTTATTCTCATTCTTAGATCTTAAAACAAAACCTACCAAAGTTAGGACTTAACTCGTTAGAACTTAAAGAAAATGACACCATTTCCCTGTGGATCTACTCGTACTCAACTGGCTAGTTACCAAGCGACACCGTCTTGATTGCGTTAAATTTATAAAATTAAGAACACAGAAAATCTCTGACAATCAGTGCACACCTTACTAGTTCTTTTGGCCTATTCAGGACCCTTTAGCCCCTTTCACTCTCTCTCACTTCGCCAGGTGCGTACCTTGCTAGGTGCGTACTTTGCCAGGTCTGCACTTTGCTAAGTGTGCACCTTGTTAGCCGCATGCCTTATCAGGTGCGCACCTCGGCAGGTGCATACTTGTCACGTGCGCACCATGCCATATGTTCACTTTACTAAGTGCGCACGTGGACCCCCATAAAAACTCTGCGAGGCCTCCGATATGCCCGAAGCTCTCTCAAACTTGTTCCCAAACATAACATGCACATATTGAATATTGAGTTCGCATGATCTGTTTGACTTGTTAATCGAAGGTTCTCTCACTCCAAAAGGGAGGGTTAATTAACGACAGTTTATTCCGCGGTTGCCGGAGATTTGGATCCCCACAATCAATAAACCCCTACCTATCCCAGGTAGGGGAATCTATAATATGTCTGATAAGCGACGCACATTCCTATCTCAATAGAGTAACGAAAAACACTCTACAGGGGAGAAAATGGAGATTTATACCAATCACAAGAGTTTGAAGTATATCTTCACTCAGAAGGAACTCAATATGAGGCAAATGAGGTGGCTAGAACTAATGACAGATTTTGATATAAACCCGCAATATCATCCAGGGAAGGTAAATATAGTCCCTGACGCTCTGAGTCGCCAGCCGATGGCTTTAAATCTTTCTACTCACTGGAGGAATATACAGGACCTCAACGAGTTAGAGATAGAGGTAATCATGCCAGGGGTACCCTCATCACTTATGAATATGAGAATTCAGTCCACATTGGTGGATCGGATCAAAGAAGACCAAATTGTCGATGCTAGATTGAAAAGGATCCGAGAGCATGCATAAGCAAACTTGCGAACTGATTTTGTTATACACGAGGATGAATTGCTAAGATATGGAAGCAGGATTTTTGTGCATACATGAGAAATCAGAGAGGAATTGATGAAAGAGGCGCACAGTTCTCTATACTTCGTTCATTCAGGAGGAACGAAGATGTACAAGGACCTCTGTCAAAACTATTAGTGGCATGGTAAGAAGCGGGAGTAGCAAAGAGTGTGTCCAAGTGGCTGATTTGTCAACAGGTGAAGGCTAAATACCACCGAACTACCGGTCTATTACAACCCTTATCGATACTCGAATTGAAGTAGCAGAACGTCACCATGGATTTCGTGACTACACTCCCTCACAGTACTAAGGGCAACAATGCATATGGGTAATCGTGGACCGGCTTACCAAGTCTGCGCATTTCATTCCTTTTCGTGTCAGCCAGTCAACCAAAATCCTAGAGAAGAAGTATATGGAGGAGATTGTCCGATTACACGGAGTATCTATATGCATCGTTTCTGATCGAGACATGCGTTTCCAATCCCATTTCTGGCAGAGTCTATAGGAAAGTCTTGACACGAACTTGAGTTTCAGTACAACCTATCACCCTCAAACCGATGGCCAATCCGAGAGAGTTATTCAGATTCTAAAAGATATGCTCCGAGCCTGTATGGTGTATTTTAAGGGATCTTGGGAGGACCACTTGCACTTGGTAGAGTTCGCGGCTAACAACAGCTACCAGGCAACTATCAGTATGGCTCCTTTCACTGCATTATATAGGAGGAAGTTCAGATCTCCATTGAGTTGGGATGACGCTGGAGATCGAGAACTTTTAGGAACAAAGATGATTGTTGTGACTGTGGGAGCGGTGAGAACCATCAAGGATCGGCTATGTGTAGCTCAGGATCGACAGAAACACCGGGCAGATACAAGGAGGCACCAAGAATTTCAACCAGGTGAACATTTGTTTAAGAAGATCTCACCGAATCGCGGAGTGATACGTTTCAGGAAGCGGGGAAAACTCAGCCTGTGATTCATCGGGCCTTTTGACATCCTTGAACAAGTTGGGAAGGTTGCGTATCGCCTAGTCTTACCACCTTCTTTGGAAGGGATGCACGACGTTTTTCATATCTCACAGTTAAGGAGGTATGTCAGTGACCCCAGTCACGTTTTGGATCATTCCGAAATCATAGTAGGGGCTGAACCAACCTACGAACTACAGCCGGTCGAGATCCTAGATCGGAAGGAGAGAACAATGAGGGACAAGATAGTCTAGCTGGTTAGAGTTATGTGGAGGAAGGACTCTCCGGACGAGCCCACGTAGAAGAGAGAGGATGAGATAAGGGAACATTATCCTAGTCTATTTGTAACTTTTTCTATGTAACTACTCTTTTGCTTACCTCCTAAATTTTGAGGACGAAATTATTTTAAGAAGGGTAGATTATAACGACCGTGTACTCTAGATACGTAATGAAAACGTTTTATAATTTTTCTAATGTCAAAAAATTATTTTACAGCATATAATGGTAGAAAAAACTTTTAAATTTTTTTCTATAATTAAAATGAATTAATATGATTTTCAGGAATTTTTGGGAATTTTTAGGAATTTAAATGGAATTTTTATCAAAGAAAAAAGTTTTAAAACCAACAAAGGGAGTTATTTTGGACCAAATTTGGTTGAAAATGGAAGAAAATATCAAAATATATTTTCCATAATTTCCCAAAATTTTCAAAATATTTTTAACCATTTTAAATAATTTTTAAAAAGCCAAAATTAATTTTAAAACATTTTTAAATATTAAAAACGAGTTTTTATTTATTTTCTTGATCGGGAACGATTCTGGACCGTCGGATCAAATGATCAACGACCCAGATCTCCCCGCCGGTAAAATAATAAAAGGAAAAGGAAAAAAATATATAATATCGGTGCTTTTGAATTGGACCGTTGGATCAAAGATCCAACGGCCCAAATCAGCAGCGCCAGCGCCGAGTGAGAGCTTGCGCCAGATCATGAGCGACGTGACGGGGGTCATTGGATCTCGTTCATGGACAGTGCGGATCTGGTCGGCTCGTGGGCGCGGCTCCTGTAGCCGAGGGGAGGGGAATAATAGGGATTTTTTTATCTCATAAATCCCTCTAAATATCCATGAGTTGTAAAAATCCCAGAAAAATATCTGCTCGACAAAGAATTCCCAAAAAAATTCCAGAGCTTTATTTTCGAGACTTCTACACACTGGTTCTAGTCCTAGAAGCTATATAATTCTTGGATTCAATATATATATATATATATATATATATATATATATATATATATATATATGTTCTTGTACAACCCGACGCTCACCGACTTTCGTTTTCCTAGCTCATTTCTATTAGGATCTCTCAACACTTGACCCTCTATTATCTTCATTATAATAAAATCTACCTGTGGAGAAAATTTCAACATCTAACCATGAGTTTTTAACTCGATTATCTATTTTACGGGTTATGATGATTAAAAACGATATTAAACCCTAATTAAATAATGAACTTTTAGCAGTTATCATTCACGATAAAATCACAGGGTAATGGAAAATCCCCATTTCATACTTGGACATATGGAACTAAGTCCTCAAGCGACTATCATGTCCGGAACAAATTTTACGTGAATAAATTTAATTATTCTTCGGTTTTAAATAAATGTTATCAATAAATTTCCGTAATTGTTGAAAACATGGAAAAATCATAGTAAATTTTTATATATCGGTTATTTTTAAATAAAATTGATGGTAAACTTGAAAAACCATATTTTCACTAAAATCGCCATTTCACAAAAATATCATCAACTCCTAAGAATTTATATTTTCATTATAATACCACGAACTTTGGAAAAATAGTATTTTACTTAAAATACCCTAAAATTTTCTAAGTGATATTTTTATTACAATACCGCGAACCTTTCTGCATCATAATTTTTACTAAAATACCAGAAATGTGGTAGACTAATTATTTTATTAAAATAACATAACTTTTATAATAAAAGATAATTTTCGTTAATATACCATATAAATACCATACTCTTTTATAAAGAGATATTTTTTATTAAAACGTCACAATATTTATTAAAAGATAATTACCCTAAAATACCATGGCACTTCATAAAACAATATTTTTCCCTAAAATACCATGGTTTTTATATAAACAATAATTACGGAAAATACCATAGTCCATTATAAACTATGGTTTCTATAAAATACTATGTTTACTTTACAAACTATAATGGAACGAGACATACCCAAGAGCCGTGGAAGTCCATACTGACTGAGATATGGTCTACTTGAATTCAAAATTTTGATACATCACATGACATGACCTATGATACGGTTAGGGTTAGAATGCGCGAACCTAAGTATGAAATACTATTACAAATGAAGATCCTTACAGGCAGGGTGAACGGTCCAATATACGGATGACTACTAACCCGATATTCGGATGAATGATATGATACGGTCTTACATACGTATGACTACTAACTCGATATTTGGGAAAATGATATTCCATGCCTAGATGATATACGCACTAATTCTAATTCGTAAAACTTTTACACTGAATAAAACGGGGCTGGGTTGTTTGATTAGGAAAGGTAGTACACGTAATCGGATTCCTCTATTACTCGATCAGATATGGGAAAATGGAACAGTACATTCACTTTCCCCAACCGTTGTTCCGTGGTGCAATGGAATAATCTCGAGAATCCGGTACCCTTGTCTAACAAACTAAATGAACATATTACATGTAGTTACCTTACACAGTATACCATACTTTACCTGATGCCTACAATACATACACCATACCTCTACATACATATGATATCATACATTATACACACGTTTTCTCTTTACCATTACTTTTTGTTGAGAAAATCCTATCCGAGTGTAACTCGTCGACGGACTATCTTTTCCTTTCTCTATCCCTGGAATGTTCTTTAGACGAGGACGGGGTTGATGAAGAAGGTGATGATGGTGTGGAGCACACTAATAAAGACTACGCGGAGTTGACGCAAGTGTATTAGGATAGCTCTTCTATTACACACTTGTTTATGGCTTGCTTTCTTTCCATGAATGTAGTTAGTTTACTTTCAGTACTTTGTGATGTAATAATTTTAGTTAATAGAAATAAAAGCTTATGCTTTTATTATCAGTTTTAGTAAATTGCCTGCATAATATATATATACACTTAATGTAACTTTATAGAGAAAGTCCACCCTTTAGGTAGTGGAGCATGCCAAGTCACTTCTTCACGTTCATTTGGGAAGCAAGGCGTGATAGGTTTTAGTGGTGGCCTATGCATGTCCTCAATGCAGTAAAATGAAACCATTAACTAATATTATTATGTTTGTGAATCTTATCCACTTATATTATCTTCCATTATTCGTTTTATATTCCTTTGCATTCTGTATTCTAACCATGGCCTTTTCCATTCAGGTCATGTCCAATCTAGGAGTTATACCCCTTCCCGACGAGGACAACATGTTAGATATTACCTTCGAGGCTACACTTGGTTATTTAGACGATGAGGTCATAGGACCGATCACACACTTTTGGCGTGTCGAGTTTTAAGAGTTCTAAAGTTTAACCGTGATCAGGACGGTGTCGCTTTGCAGCTAGCCGGTTGAGCACGGGTCGATCCACAGGGAGATGGAGCGTTTTAGGTTCTTTTTCTCACGAGTTAATGCGCGTGGGCAGAATTGTTCGTATCTATCCTATGTGTTTATATGCAAAGTATAAAATTGTTAGGAAAAGATACAATAGTGTAAGCTAAGGAAATCCGCACTAAAACCTTTGAGCCGAACTTAACGATTGAAGCTAGAGAAATCAACAACAACGTGGATTAGGGTATTTAAGCACGGTATTCATGGAATCCGACTTATTGACCCTAGTCCGTCCATTCTTGTCTCTTGCTTTCGCCTCCGGCCAAACTGAACGCAACCGATTGCGGTTAGGAATCACCATTACCTTGGTAGGGTAGGGTGCTTAACGGAGTGCTTGCGTAACGTTTGGATGGAGTTCAATTGGAAAATATGGGAAAAGAAAATGAGCAAAGAGAACTTAACTTACAATATCGGTTTCTATCCTAACAACACATATTCACAACCATTCAAAGAAAAAACCAAAAAGATCAAAAGAAAAGAGAAACAAAGAGAAGAAAAGAAAACAATACAAGTAAGTAAATTGCATAGAATGAAAATGCATGAAAGTAAAGCAAGGTAATAAATTGCATGAATGTAAAAGCAAGTGAGAAAAATGCAAGAAAGAAAGAACTAGGAACCATGGAACAAGTTACAAACCATGGGTTTAATAACCCAAACATAAACTTGCAAGCTCAATTAAGAGGTTACAAGATCAAGAGAAAGCTAAAAACCCAAGGCAAAATGATAGCAAAAAAGAGAGCTTTATTCAACTTGAAGAATGATACAACCCTTGAAATCAATAACCAACCCTTAAACTTGCAAGCTCAATGAAGAGGTTGCAAGATCAAGAGAATGTTAAGAACTTAAGGGGAAGCTATTTACAAGAACTAAAGAAACAAAAATAGTTACAAAGTGTATGAAAAAGAATGAGAAAACTTGGACCCTTGACCCATTGCCTACTGCCTGCTTTTATAGGCTCAAAAACTAAATAAGCAAACAATAAAAATGAGCTATCGTGGTGGCAAGGGGGCCCACAGAAATCTGGGAGCCTTTGAGGCTAAAGTGGCCGGCCACAATGGTGGTGTGCTCGGGTTAAATCCGAGCTCTGTGGCTCATGCTTTGTGTGTTGGCTTGTGTTGTCCCCAATATCACTCTGGTGTTGTTTATTTTATCTATTTTGACCTGGTTTACACCTAGTGCTGGGTGGGAAATTTGAATCATTAAGTCAACACACTCCACATCATATCTTTATGCATTAACTACCCATCACTTCCATGCCCACTTGTGCCATGATTCATGGCTGCCCCATCCATGGTCCATGTGCCAAAGAGCATGTGTACACACTTGCATTGTGTTGGACCAAAATATTGTGCACACATTTTATTCGCAAAATCTCTTGGGATATCGGTCGGTTTCCAGTTCTGGTTGCAGTGTCGGCTCACATATGATATATCCGTGATTTTAAGTGTATTTCCAGTATTCTGTCACGGATACCTATAATCTGTATTACTAAGCAGACATTGGTTAATAGTACCGATAAATAACAAAATAGATAAAGAATGAGCGGTATTGAAATGCAGTTTTCTGTGATGAACAAATACCCCCAAACTTAACTTTTGCTCGTCTTGAGCAAAACAAAATCCTAGCCACACTTTCGCAGGGAACGCGATTGCACTGAACTCGTGCAATAAGCCATTAAACCTCTAGGTGTCCCTAGTAGAAGGAGTGTTGTCTCCTGAGGGTTTTCAGCGGACACTACCTACAAAATCTCGACAAGCTAGTTTCATAAGTTAACTTAGATCCTACAGTTTAGTATCTAGGTTAGAAATTCTATCATCCTAAGTTAGAAATATCCAACCCTTATGTTTCACACCTCCTATCTATTTATCCTCAGATCCTATACATTCCAAAAAAGTTTAGAAAGATGTTGGTACCTCCTAAGTTTTCCTTCTAAATGTGCGGTCTTAAATCAGGGATTTTTATCAGTTTTACGGAAAACATAGGTCTTATTCTTTATTTCTATTTTTCCTCCAAACATCGATTTATATCCCTATGTGTGTGTATAGTTTCACCCCTACACTTAAGAATTCAATTCAAGCTATAGTACGCTTGTCCTAATACCAAATACTACTTCTTTTCATTTATGATGGCGGTGTTGCTCACACACCTTTCCTGCGACTATTAATGCTTCTTGAGACACTAACGGCCGATTACTAAATGTGTGAGCTTAAAGCGTAAATAGCAGTTTCCAGGTCTTGACTTTATTTCTTTTTTTTTTCTTTTTCAAGACCGGATATATTTTTCCATGATGCTCTTTTTAGTGGTTAGCTTTAAATACCGTTTTGTCTTTCATACTAGGTTTTCAGGCAAGAGTATTTCTAGGTATGCTCTACTATCTCAAATTTCAAGGTCCGTGTAAGTGCGATTTGTAGGGTATATACTTTCTGAATTTGGACTCAAGAGTAGGAACTACTTTTTAGACTTATCCTTAAGTAAAGGTTCAATACTTTTCCTTCATCTTGACTTAACTCAAGAACTGAACTCAAGATTACCTACTTCTATAAAAAAAAACTGTAAGGACGTATATTTACCAAGTTTAAACAGAAGGAGGGTTATTTTTAGGGTTTTCAATTCCTAGGCCTAGGATTTATTATTTCTAACGTATCAACTAAACTTTCGGAATAAAATCTAAGTTACCTTATTAGCTAACTTGACGACAAAGTTTTTATATTTTTGTAAAATTTTTCGATTTTTATGGGTTTTAAATAAGTATGCAAATGCAAAATATACATATGAATGCGAAGGTAGAAAGCTTACCGAGCATACCCCCAAACTTAAACTTGACAGTGCCCTCACTGCCAGGCTATACCAAGAGAGTCAAAATTGTCGGCGCTTCCTAAAATAAATATATACAAAGAAAAAAGCAAAACAAAAATATATACAGAAAAAGGTTCCCCCCAAACTTTAGTGAAACAGTGTTTCCACTGTTAAGCGTTGAAGTTTAGAGTTAGGGGGGAAGAGAACAGTATCAAGCTATACAAAGCCTTACACAGGCTAAAAGTGAGCACCAACAATTTAAAAATTTTATCGCTTATAATATGCGGGTTGGTGAAAGAATGCGGAGAGGAAAGAAATGGAGAATACGCGAGACCGTATACGAATAGAAATGGGATACGGTCTCGGTATATGAGGAGAAGAATGGCGGAAGGGAAAAAGAAATGGAATACGAACTGAGGGTTAAAATGGAGTAAATAAATTAGCACAATTTGTGATGACCGATGTGTAACAAGTGATTGTACTAATATATTAACCCATCGAGAAATGGGGTCAAATCCCTCAAGATTCGTGAGAAAACATGGGTACGCCGAACTTGGTAAACCAGACACAAATAACGAAGGTGATACGGTTTCTTGCAAGGCCGGAACGATAGAAAGGATGGAGGAAAGTGATTGAGGAAGGGTATCAGTTAAAGGTTCAGGAGGGTGTACACAGTCAGTGAAAGGGACAGGAAGAATTGGAAAATCCGACTCATCATGTAAAACCGGTTCATTCTCAATACTATCCTCAAAATTCTCCTCAAAATTTAGCTTATCCATGCAATTTTCATCAAACTCAAGACGCATATGAAGTTCGGGAAAAACAGTAAATGAATCGGGATGATGAATTGGAGAGAAAAACTCATCCAAAGTAATAGGTTCATCATCTAAAATTTTCCCAGCGTCAACATGCTCAATCAAGTGAAAATCAATTTTCTTAGACACCTCATCAAAAACATGGATTTCAATCAATTCTGGTTCTAAGATGGAGGTGTAGAGGTCAAAAGGTTTGGGATTGGTTTCACTTGGCAAGTCCCCTTCACAATCGGGTAAATCAAACACTACAAAGTCGCATAACTCATTAAAAATTCTAGCTTCAATTGATAATTCCTTTGGGACACATGATAGACATTCAGAACCGGAGTTGTGGGATTCAATTGGGGATTGGTAGGTTTGATTTGGAAGGGTGTACAGCTCACTCTCACAACTCAAATTCTCAGCCTGTTCTACCGGCTCATCATACATTGGAAAATGTGGAGCTAGTTGGAAACTAGCTACCGGGTTACTAGGTTGTATAAGGACGGGCATGGACGCATTCAAATCCATCATCTGTTGGTACGACGCTACCCGAAAGTCTTCTAATGACTGTTCCAGACTAGCCATAGGTTGTGAAGGGGCTTCAGTAAAAAATTCAAAGTTGTTTGGATACTGAAAACTCCTAAAAGGCTGTTCAGAAGCAATGTCTAGGGAAGGTGCAAAAGTCGGGTAGGACTGGTAGGAATTGAATGGCTGGACAGGAGTAGGATCAACATTTAGATAAGAAGGTGAAAGGAATTGTTGATCCCAAGAATTTGAAGTGGTGAAAGGAGTGAAAGATCAGCTACGGGATTGTTCAATACGTTCAGCAAGAGATATAGGTCTTGGAGTTACAACTGGACTCTCAAAAGGGGTATCAACGTACGAAGGTGGGGAAGGTTGAAACGGTTGATACGGACTGGATTGCGGAGTCCAGTTGTTTGACCTAGACGCGTCTATCTGATCTTTCAAAGAAATTTTTGGCATGGAGGGATCGTTCGACGTTCGACCAAAGTAAAAACCGTAAGAAGTGATGTCTGGTTGTGGGTACTAAAGTTCGGCAAGGGTTTTTTCGAGGTGGGGTACCCATGATATGATGAGAGGAAGGGGAAGAAGAGAAAATGAGGGGAAAAAGAATATGGATTTTTTTGTTTTTATTTATTTATTTATTTATTTATTTATAGTTAGTTATTAATAAAAGAATGAAACACAAAAAAAAGAATCTGGACAAAAACAATCATGGCACAAAAATACCACGCACCTAATTGGTCTAGGGTTCACCTTGGTCTACTAGACCTGCTCAAGGACTTGATTGTCGAAGTAAAACTGTGTCGAGAAACGGGCTCAAGATATACTGATCACGAGGCCAGGTAAGTGCAGAGATAAGGGGAGGTTTTCCGACGCTTTCGCGAAGGCCCTTAATTAAATAACCCATTCTCTTTTGGCGGTTTCGCCGTGAACACTTTCCTAGATACCTTGTAAACGATATAACGTTAAGCGGTGTTCTAAACACAGTTAACTTCTCTTAATGAGCGCGAAGTCCTTATGGCTTAAAGTCTAATTTCTTTTAAATTTTTGTGTGGGTAAACCTTATGCTCAAGTTCGTGATTTGTGGGCCACGGAAAAGGGGATGCCGTATGTTGTGGGGTTCACTTGCCCTTAAGTCCGTATTAATATATGCAATGGGCAATTCAATAAAAATTCTATAAAGAATCAAAAAACCGTTTTTTATATTAAGCACGACACTGCAACAAATACGGGTTAGTCAATTTAGGCGTTGCTAGCGAACTTTCAAAGAATCCTGCAAAAGATATTATAGTGGATGCGTCGGATTTGAGAAGAAGGTGTTTAAGAAATACGTACCGATAAGTTGAGGGTTAATAAACCCCCGTTGAAGTTAAATACAAATAGCATGGAATGTTCGCTAGCGCGGGTCAAACTACCCGGATCTGTGTCATGGTACTTCGCAATCACCTGAACCTTGAATTCCTACCTCTATATCTATCTCTGAGATGTTTGGATTTTTAAAAACTCTATAGACACGCAGAAGAGAAATGCTATCCCCACTCGGACCAAGACATAACTTTTACCAAAAGTTTTTTGTGATCTTTTTGTTCAAATAACAATTAAGGTGAAGCAGGGTCAGGAACAACGAATCTCTTTATGATAAACAGATCCATTTTGCAAGTTCGTTATTACGGGTAGTTCCTACAAAGGATCGGACTAATGACGTATACACTTTGCTCCCCAAGATCGCAGTTCGCAAATCCGCAAAAATCTGAAATGTCGGAAAAATGGATTTTTAGTGCGAAAAAGCGATACGAATGCTCAAATACCTGCACACTAAAAATTATAAAAAAACAAACAATAAAAATGGGACAAAAACAGAACACTGGGGCACATAACAAAAATTGGAGGCAAAATGAGGCAAGGGGGCCGGCGAGCTCGGGAATATGGGTTGTGTCGCCGGTCTAATGTAGGAGTTTGGGCTCCAAACTTCTTCTGTGTTCAAGTTGCTCCACTAGTGCCTCACTGGTATTGTTTGTTTTTCTAGTTGAGATCCAGAGTGCAAGCAGGTACAAAAATCCAGAGAAGAAAAAGTGTTAGCAAGTTAGTTTTTGTTTTGGTTTTTGAAATTTTTATGTTGTTTTGAAAATAGGGTTAGTTGAATAAATAAGATGTACAATGATTAATCCGAAATAACAAAAATAAAAACGTTACCTTCTCCCCGTCTAAATCTGTATTATTGAGCATATGATATATTCATAATTTTAAGTGTATTTCCGGTATTCTGTCACGGATACCTGTAATCTGTATTATTGAGCAGACACTGGTTAATAGTACCGATAAATAACAAAATAGATAAATAATGAGCGGTATTGAAATGCAGTTTTCTGTGATGAACAAGGACCATCGACGGTTATCTCCGATAGTGACTCAGAGGATCCTATCAAGGAAGAGTCGGAGGAAGAGGAACCCATCTAGGAAGAACTGGCGGACGAGGAGCCTATTGAAGAGGCCCCGTCTATAGAAGATGCCCCTGCTGAAGAGGAGACTTCCATTGAGGCGGTGGAACCGGAAGAATACGGTCCTTATGTGTGGTTTATTGGGGAGACTGTCTATATTCAGGGGCATTCTTATCGATGCGTGTGCCGCACTCCTCCATGCCTCTATTGCCGTGACATACCAGACTCACCCTTAAACTATATCTTTGCAAGGAAGGTCAACAAACGCCACGCTAGAGCTGAGAGGTTCCATACTTATGTTTGATGGACAGTGATCGAGACGATCAATATTAGTTTTAGTTTGTACTAGTTGGCCAAATAAATCTATGTATAGAAGCAGGTTTATGTTTATTTTTAGTTGTATCTTCTTTTAACTTTTATTAATGAAATCTTAGTTTCGAGCAAAATTCTCTTGTGTCTCATGCCTTTTCCTTCTCTTAGTTTACTTCTTGCACTAATTGTTATTCTCTCATGCAAGTTACTGTCTTGTCTCATCCTTGAATCTGTTTGTAACCTAACCCCACCTTCTTATTCAGTTAACGATGGATGGCCGTAACCATAACTACAACAGGAGAGGAAATAGGATTCATGAGGTCGTTGCTCAACAAGCAGCTATGATGCAAATGATGCAAGGGCTGTTAGACCAACAACAACAACAGACTGCCGCCCTTCACCAATAGCTGTGAGAAAGTAGGCAGTAACAGGCTGAGCTATTTAAGAAAGCATAATCCCCAACTCCCTAAGGATCCGCGAGAGTTAAACAATTCCGATCACTGCATCCGAAGATTTTTGCTGGGAAAAGGGACTCCATTAGATGCTGAGTAATAGCTTTGGGGAACTGTCAACGACCTTGGGGCTGCTTAGGTCCTAAAGGATGCATGGGTCAGCATCGCCAAGCTGTAACTAACGCACAATGCCTGAATATGGTAGGAAGCCGTGAAAAGTAGACATAAGTATCCTATCACTTGGGAAACCTTAAAGGTGCGTTTCGATACTCAGTACTTTCCAGCAGTAGCACATATGGATATGGAGCAGAAGTTCATTCAGTTCCAACAAGGGTCTATGTAGGAGATGACTGTAGACTAATATGCCGTGGAATATGCTATGCTTATCCATTTCGCTCTCCATCTTATAGTCACCCCTGAACTATATGTTAAGAGATTCCGACAAGGGTTGGATCATAGGATACAGTTGTCCATGTCCTGTACCACTTTCCTAACTTATGATGCAATCCTGGAGGTGGCTTGTAATTATGAGTATCTAGAGAAAAGGATCAATAAGAGCGATCGTTAATCCGGAATGAAACAACCGACAAATCAAATTTCTGGAGGATCGTCTACTAAATTCAACAAAAGGAAACAATTCATGGGGCCAGCAGGGCCAATTGTCCCAAGAAAACCAACCGTTACATGCAACCACTGTGGCAGAGTCGGACAGTACTTGATAGACTATCGTGTTTTGAACAAATTCTGTATAGTTTGTGGGTCTCGAGATCATGCTATAGGGGATTATCCTCAGAGAAGGGGACAACTAGACCCTGTCAATAAGCCAGCCAATAATGGGGCACCACAATTGGGAAACCGACCACTTCCCGCTGCTAAGACGACCGGACAAGTTGCGTCAGCTAGAGGACCACCCTTACTTTCGTAAAAGCGTATTTTTCAGCAAGCTTAGCTCAATGGTCCCAAGCGCCAGGCCTATACTATGACAGTCGAGGAGGATGCTAGTGTTTGCTCTCATAAAAAAAAATTTATCCGTATTTTCCATTTTAGATGTGCCCTAGCATCCCAACACTGGTGTTAGAGCCAACCAAACACTTAAAATAGCTCTCATGACGATAGAATTCATCGTAAAACCCTAATTTTTCCATGGCAGTTTTCAGCCGGATATTTCTGTCAAAACTAGCTACCTTTTTGATGTTTTCTTGCATGCACTAGATGCCCGGAGCTCTCATTTTGGAACGGGGTCTCTGTCGGGTATTAAGGGTGACCCATAGAGTTTCAGAAACCCATTTACAAACCCGGTTTTTAATTTGTCACTGTTTTGGGGACTTTTTTGCTGCTGAACTTAGCCAAGATGTTGTTGCGCAAAAATCCATACTTTTTGCGTTTTACGAACCCCGTGGGCTCTTGGTTCGGACTGAGAACCCGCGATCCGGATCGGGGGTACCCCGGGGAGTTTCCATGGGCCTTAGATGGGTCGTTCAGACTCTTGGTGTTGGCAAAAAGTTTGGTTTTTTTGGATGTTGAAGTGCACTTAATTTTCGTCGTTTGGAATTTCGAGTGTGAGCTTCGCGGGCGATGAATTCTATTGTCATGGTTTCTGTATCTGTGTGATTTTTCTATGATGGTTGCAAGTATCATAGCATGGCAAAACATTATCTAATTTCTATATGTCTCAATTAGATGAGGCTACAAACTTGATACTTGCATTGATATTCTGTGATGTTATGTAATGATATCTGGGTTATGGTTAAGTTGGATTGTCATGATAGATAATCCGTTGTATGGTATTAAATGTTCTGTGATGATGTTGATGTATATTCATTATTGCGGGGTGAGCGTCCAACTTGTGGACTGTCGTCACTGCGGATTGTATATTCTTTTATTAGGATGCATCCAGGTTGAGGTTGCAGTCACCATTGTATATTCAGGTTTATCATTACAGGTACTAGGATTAACCCATGAAGAAGTGCTCGTGTAGCTGGGTTCTAGAGGGCAACAGGTGACCATCTCATGGCATTAAGACCGGGCTACCTCACTCTAGAATCGGCGGGCTATATGCCGCACTTATAGGGGTTATAGGATGGACTTGTGGAGGGGTGCCCAAGTTACCGGATTCTAGAAGTGATGGGTGATCCACTTATGTCAATGAGGAGGGTTGCTTCGTTTCTAGGATTGGCGGGTAGCTTGCCGCACATGTAGGGGTCTAGGGGCTAATACTACGGGCTATCCACACAACCGGGAAACGTTGCAGGTTCATTTAGGGCTCAAATGAAACGTAGTGTTCCTAAATTATCCGTTGTTCCATATTGTGTACTGCTGTTTCTTATATTGTTTATCATGCCTGAGACGAATGGATATATATATATATATATATATATATATATATATATATATTAGACTCTATATATGTTTTGCATCCGTGCTAGTCCTGTCCGCATTCTGCCATAAGTTAAGTAATCTTACGGTTAAGACCCGGGACTCTGTGGTGAATGCGGATGGCATATATGTGCGTTGTATTTTTGTTTCTTTTGGTGTGATAGGATTAAATGATGGGATTGCTTATACGTTTAATGCAACGAAATAAACATAAAATGATGTTGCGGGAACAAAATTTTTGAAAGAAACTATAGGCGTATTCGTTTGCTTTACATAGAGGTATTCGGTTAGGAATATCCAGCACCTCATTCGATGAGGTAAGAGCCTTGATCCCTTCATGGGGGTTTCACATTTAAGAAAAAGTTTACGTGACTATAAACTACACGGTTTTCTTCAAAACCACTCCTTTTAAAAGCGGAACCTAAACTACTCTTTTCAAAACTTTTCGGTTCCTTCAACGAGATCAAGTTCATTACGTTAAAATTTTTCTTAGAAACTAGCCATAGCCCTCCATCATTTCCTACGAGTAGTACTTAGTATTTGTGCTGCGTTTTATTGACCTTATCAAGGCGTAGTGTACGGTAGTTGAGTGATGCTTGTTTATAGCATTAGATGCGATTGGTTAGGACAGTCACACGGCCTTGTTGACCTTGTCAAGGGATCGTGCGGATGAGTTTAATGCAATCAAGATAATGAAGGGTTGAACATGACTATGACCCTTTGACTTGTTGACCTTGTTAAGGTAACTAGGGTCCTAAGGGCAAAAACCATATCGGGAGTTTCAAATATAAGGGAAACTTGCTAAGCATACACATACCTTCTGGAGTGTGGTGACTTGAGTGAATTCCATTTAGTTATCATGCGATGATAGTTGGGTCTCGATTCCTACTGATGAGTATGGATTACTCCCAGGTGATTTTCAGACGATCCCAACTAGTTCTCCTTTTAGGGTTTGAAGGAGAATTTGAGAAAACAGTGGGAGCCATCCTGATTAGATAAACTTTTAAACCAATCTAATATTGATAAAGTGCATACTGAGTGTTTCTTTTCTCTCTCTTTGGCAGCGACCATGACCTGCCTTAAACTAAAACTCATAACCAAGTTAACCGACCTTTTTACCTTCGGCTTTAGATTGGCACGATTCACGACAAAGTCGCATATATCCTTACCGCTCCTACTTCCCCTTTGTATTTTCCCAGAACATATCGTATCACTATGAAGATCCATTTTATTTGGTTAAAACTATCTCATATTGTTACATAAGAACTCGAACAAAGTTTTTTATGTTCGAGAATGGCTACCGGTTCTGAAGAAGTTAAATTGGATAATTCATTTGTCTCTTCCCATTACCTGCTCTCCAATTGCAGGCTCCTTTTATTAGGATAGTACACATATTGCTACGTAACCCAGCAATGGTATCAGAGCCAAGCTAGAAAATTAGACAATGTTTGTAGAATTATGAAACTGAAACGACTCTGAAACCTCGAAATAAAAAGCCTAGTTTCTGTCGGAATTTTTAAGTTCTCTAAATTTTTGTTAAGCAACTACAGAATGTTACATATGATATAACATGAACACCATATAAAATTGAACACCCTTCACCGGATTTGACCCGGCGAGATGAAGCCTTTGACCGGCCTGGCCGGTTTTGGGGACTTGTTTCGGCTTCAATTTTTTATGGTGTTCCATGCTCTGGGTTTTGGCGTTTCAGGTATTGCTTGTTTTTGCTAAAGATTGCATATGATGTTATCTTTCTGTAAAGGCAATTCGGAGTGTTTCGTAGTCGTAATTTTAACATCAATTCGGGTAATCTTGACGACGTTAAAAAGTTCGAACGAATATCAAATACCCATTTTTCTCCCTCGCTGGAAATTTTCCAAAAGTTGGGTTTTTCCGAGTTTAAAATCTTCAGAAAATCATGCAGGTAAATTCTATGGACCCTCTAGAAGAACAAAACCCTAACTCGATTCTATGACCGTCGGAACCACGGCCAAACCATAGGGTTTGCGGCAGTTCCGCGGAGCCATAGGTAAGGCAAGAGTTGGCCCTTCTACGGTTGGTCTATAAGTACCGTGGCATGTTCTGAGTATTTTTAAACAGTGCTCAAGTGTTGAGCTCTATGGAAAATTTAGGGTGTTTGTTGATTCGATCGAAATTTTTGACATCATCTAGCTATCTATGATGTGATACAATATTTGGAATCTACACTAATTAGTTTTGTGAAAATTGATTAGTTGCTTGTAAATTTAACATTTCGGTCTCGGAAGGAATCGGGAATCTTGTTAAATTACCCGATTTCTTTTGAAAAGGTGTTTTCATGAGAGAGACACAAATGTAAGATTTACAATGTCAGGCATGGAGTCCGTAATATGAGATATTCCGGGTTTATGATGTCTAAGGGCTGTGTCGATTCCAAATGTTTTAGTTTGACATTTTCTTTCATGTGATCGTAAGTGTAATATGTGGTGTATCACCGGTTTCGTTGCTATATGTCAATGGAAATTTGGATACGCATATTTACTTACGTTGATGACATGTGATGTTATGTGTTGCTGAAATATGTTATATTGGATCGTCATATAATGAATAGCCGGAGTTTTTTGCGTGAGATAAGAGTTTTTCATTTTCATTCATGTAAAAACTTGTATGTAATATTGTTTTATTGGGGCACTTCCGGGTTGGGGATGATGTCACCGTTGATGTATATTATTTACTTTTCCGCATTAGGATAGACCCAAGGTGGGGAGCACAAGTAACCGGGTTCTAGAGTCTAGTGGGAGACCATCTCGTGGAGTCGAGACCGGGTCTCCTAATTCTAGAATTGGTCGGGTTGCTTGCCGCTCTCGTAGGGGTCTAGGGATGTGGGATTGGCTATTCATCACGACCGTGGAATCCGTGTTTTTTTTACTGGCTTAATTTAAAACGCGTAAATCCTATTATATTCAATATTTCATATGTGGAATTCTGCTACCGATATTCTGTGATGTGATCACTTTATATGAGTGAGACGAATTATATATATGATATATAATAAACGTTTCTTATGTTTTACACCCGCGCTAGTCCCTCCCCGCTATATCGTTAGTTAAGTAACCTAACGGTGCATAACGGGACACTATGGCGAATGTGGATGGTATAAGCGTACGTTGTATTTTCGTTTCTTCTGTGATTCTTAGGAAGCATAAATGACGGGACTTCATTAATGAGATTAATGAAAGAAAAGAAACCTAAGGATGTTGTAGAATCAAATTTTCAAAAAGGGTAGTTCTAGTTTTTGCTTTGCATAGCGGTATTCCTTGATGAATACCCAACACCCCATTTGATGAGGAAAGAGCCGAGACCCCTTCACCGGGAGTGACCTCTTTAGTGAAACTAGAAGATGCTACAACCCACTCGGTTTTGTCTTTTGATTGCTTCTCTAGTTCTTGCTTTGCATAGTGGTATTCATGAATATCCAGCACCTCATTCGATGAGGAAAGAGCCGAGACCCCTTCACCAGGAGTGGCCTCTTTAGGAAACCTAGCAAAAGCCCAAAAATACTCCTTTTCAAAATCACTCGATTCTACAACGATATCAAGTTCATTACGCAAAAGGTTTTCTTAAAAACCTGTCGTAGCCCTCCGTCATTTCAGATAAGGACTATTTAGTATTCGTGTTGTGTTTGTTGACCATTGCCAAGGCGTAGTGTGCGGTAGCTAATTAGTGCTTATCTACAACCATATGATGCGATTGAGTTAGGGTAGTCGTACGGTTTTGTTGACCTTTGCCAAGGGTCGTACGGGTGGGTTCAATTCAATCATAAAATGACGGGTTGAACTTGGCTAGCGCTTATGATTTGTTGACCATAGCCAAGGTCATAAGTTGCTAGGGACAAAATATTATCTGGAATTTAAATTGTTGAAATTTGCAATGAGATTACATACCTTCTATGAGATAGTTGGATCCCGATACCCACTGCGAGTAAGAGTTACTCCTGGGAGAGTTTTATACATTACAATTAGCCGATTAAGTAGGTGTCTAGAAAAGTGTTAACGGGGTTACGCCCCTGGAAAAATGTGGTTTATTTTAATTAGGTCTGTGCGAAAGCACGGGGAACCTCCCTCAATGTACCGATACTTGCCTGGCTGAAAAATTGGTAAACTTGTAGGGTGTAATTAATCGCGGCTAATCTTACCTTCTAGGGTTTGAACGAAGATTTGATAAAAACAGTGCGAGCCATCCAGATTAGATAAAATAATAACCAATCTGATCTTGCAAGTGCATACGCAGAGTGTTTTCTTCTCTCTCTCCTGGTAGCGACCATGACATGCCTTAATCAAAATAATAATATGGATGTATTGACCAAACCCGGTTGTTATACTGAGCTGGGGAACGTTGGTTCCGCTCTTCCTTATAATTGTTCTAAGTCTGAACAGGAAATAGGGGAATATCCGGATTCCTACGCGACCCAAACGAGGAATGTGCATGTTGATGCATCTTCTTCGGGTGTGTTCATTACCGAGAACTGTTTCTCAGTACACTCTACGTCCTGGGTATGAGATACAGGAACAGGATCCCACATATGTAAGATGTTACGTGGGCTAAAAAAAGGTAGACAACTGATAAAAAGGTGATCGTTCTCTAGAGTAGGGAATGGTGCAATTGTTGCAGCCAAATCAGTTAGCGAACATCACCTTGTATTACCAAGTGGTAAATACATTGATTCTGAACAAATGTTATTTCATGCCGAACCTGATATACAACATTACATCAGTTTTTGAATTAAGTTAAAGAAGGATATAATTTTGTATTGAAAGATAATGTTGTGAACATTTTCCTTAATCAAGAGTTGATTGGATCAGGCACGTTATGTAATGGCATATACATTCTAAATCAAACCACAGCTCAAAGTATATAGAACACACACAAGAGAAAAAGTTCAGAAATGAACGAATCCTTCTTGCGACATTGTAGACTAGGTCATATCAATGCGACACGACTAGCTAAGTTACATAAGGATGGATATTTTAATCCGTTCGAATTTTCATCTTATCATACTTGTCGGTCTTGTCTCAATGGTAAAATGACCATTACTCCGTTTACTGGAAACAGAGAAAGAGTTACTGAACTCTAGGGACAGATACACGGTGATGTATACGGTCCTATGTCTATAAATGCCAGGGTTGGTTCCTCGTACTTCATTATATTCACAGAACATCTCTCAAGATTCGAACATATGTTCCTGTTGAAACACAAGTCTGCAACTTTTGAGAAATTCGAGGAATATAAGTTTGAAGTTGAGAACCAGATGGGTATAAGTATTAAAGTCCTTCGATGTGATCGAGGTGGAGAATACTTGAGCACGGAGTTCCTGGATTATTTAAAAAAGAATAGGATTCTCTCTCAGCTTACTCCTCCGTATACACCACAGCACAACGATGTATCGGGGAGGAGGTATCGCACCCTATTAGATATGGCGTGCTCTATGATGAGTACTGTTGAGTTGTTTATTTCCTTTTGGAGTTATGCACTTGAGAAGCTGCATACCTATTGAATGAGGTTCCATCCAAATCAGTGCCTACCACTCCATATGCGATATAGAATGGGAAGAGACCATGTTTTAAACGAGTTAAGATTTGGGATTGTTTGGACTATGTTGAAAAGCAAAATCCGGACAAGCTCGAGGCAATGTCAGTTCTGTATAAGTTTGTTGGATATCCCGAACATTCGCGAGGGTATATCATCTACCACACTGAGGAGAAAAAGGTGTTTTGTTTATCAGCATACCACCTTTTTAGAAAAGGAATTTTTTTGGAAGAAATTAGTGGTCATGAGGTAGAACTATAAGGAGTTCCAGCTAGACAAACTGACAGCAGATGATTTGGTGAAACCATAGGATTCAATAGTCTCCAACGAACCTCAGCCTCTCCGCGAATCTGGTAGGGTTTCTCATCCACCTGAGAGATACCACGGTTTCCTCGGTGACGGTGGGAGCGAGGATTGCATCATGGTAGATGATGACCCAACCAGGTTCAGGCAGGCCATCATGAGTAGGGACTCCGTGAAATGGCTGGATGCTATGCGATCTGAGATGAAATCCATGTACACCAACAAAGTATGACTTTGAACATTGCACCTGAAGGGTAAAAACCCATCGGGAGCAAGTGGATCTTGAGAGGATTCTTCGTGTAGATGGAAAAGTTGAGACTTTCAAAGCTAGACTTGTTGTAAAAGGCTATCGTCAATAACCAGGTGTGGTTTATGATGAAACCTTTTCTCCAGTGGCTATGCTTAAGTCCATCTGGATTCAAGCAGGCATCGCGGAGTTGGAACATCTGTTTTGATGTGGCAGTCAAAGAGTCTGACTTCATCAGAAAGGTAGATGAACCTTGTATATAGAAGAAGGTTGTAGAGAGTAAGGTTTTCTTCCACGTATTGTACGTAGATGACATACTCTTGATAGGAAATGGTTTCCTTTGCTACACTCGGTCAAGCTCCTCTTATCACGAGGATTCTCCATGAAAGATCTGGATGATACCTACTACATCTTGTAGATAATGATCTATGGTCATAGATCTAAGTGGATGTTGGGAGTGTCCCAAATCTAGGTACATTAACCATACTAAAGGGGTTTTGTATGGAAGATTCTAAGCGTGGTGGTTCGCCCACTTACTCAGGAGTCATTCTCTCCAAAAAGATGTCTCCCAAGACTGATTTGGAGAGAGCTCGCATGCAAGGGATATCCTATGCTTCGGCAGTAGGCTCTATCATGTATGCGATGTTATGCACTAAACAAGATGTAGCTAACTCACTAGGTGTAGTGATCAGTAATCAATTGGATCTTGGAAGAATCACTGGACAGCTGTGAAGGACATTCTTAAGTACTTGAGAAGCACTGAAGAAATGTTCTTGGTGTTTGGTAATGGTGAACTCCAGTGGGAGTCATTTACCGATTCGAGCTTCCAGAGTGATAAGGACGACTGAAAATCAGTCTCAGGCTTTGTCCTTACCTTCAGAGGAGGGACGGTATGTTGGAAGAGTTCCAAGCTAAATACCGTAGCAAACTAGACGATAAGGGCTGAACTCATCGCTGCCAACGATGCTGCCAAAGTGGGTGTCTGGATATTTGTTGTTCATGCGATGAACATGGTTCCTACCATTGAGCGTCCAATAATTGTTATTGTGACAACAATAGAGTTGTGGCTTTGGCCTAGGAACCCCGGTCCCATCAGCGATCCAGACATATTTTAAGGAAGAATCACCTGATCAGGGAGATGGTTGATCTCTAAGGGATCGATGTAAAGAGAGTTGACGGGAAGGATAACACGACGAATCCACTCACAGAGGCCTTTATGTAGAGAGACTTTTATGGGGCGTTGAGTATGAGATACTACAACAAATGGCCTTAGTGCAAGTGGGAGATTGTTAGTTACATGTATTCCCTAGAGGCCATTATTGTACATATGATGAATATTATAGTGGATGCTTGGACATTTATAGGGAGGACTTTCTTGCTCGACATGATAGCATGCTATCTGGTTACTCTTTATCTTGACATTTGCACTTATTATCTCTCTGTTACATGTTGATAAAGCCCTTAGGATGATTAATTGACTATCTGGATTATGATGTAGATCATACTAGTGGGGCCAGGGTAGTCCATAGGTACATCCTTCATTAGTTCCTAGTCGTGGGAGTATCGAGACGGGGCATCGATATTCCAGAGTAGACTAGCATATACGGTTCTTGACCCATATGATGGGCAATGGATGATCCCACATCCATTGGTGTTTGACATCAAAGATGGTATACGGGAGCTGAGTGGAGACTGGGTATACTGAACAGGACTCGTCGAGAACTCCTAGATGGTATTATACCTTATGTCAGATGGCAGTTCTCTGGTGACACTAGTACAGGTTAGTCTGTAGAACCGAGATCGTCATAGAGTCTTTTGTGATTCCCACTGTGCTTTGATTTATATCTTACCACATTCAAGAGAACGTGCAAAACGGTGGTTTTTGGGTACAGTCCCGAGTCACATGAAGGCAATGAGCAATAGGAGGGGATTCCGTCTCTCCCGGTATTGGGGGTTGATGTTGCGTTATGCTCAATTGGCCATAACAGGAAATCCCTGGTCAGGGTTGCTGAGATTTACTGGTAAGTGTTATCAGTAGTTTCTCGAACCGTTATGGGCCTCACATCGGCATGACTTATCAGGCAATTGGGGTCTGACGTTTACCACCCCCAGGCTGGATATGCGACATATGAGATGAAGAGACCGGACTGTACGGTAGTGTTACTTATTGGATTCACAGGAGTATGAACATGCTTGCTTGTTGATTTTCTGATCACTCAATACCCGGGTAGCCGTTACGTCCTGCTAGTACCGCTGACGGCTTGTGGGCGATTGATATGATCATCACCTACTGCTGGCGTATTGACGAGTCTTTAGAGTCCTACATAGAGGTTTCCTGGCTCAGGCGAAACGAAATAGGAGCACATATATGATATGTGCGGGACCGAGATTAATACGCGTATGTGATATCGTATTCTATTCTCGCGATACGTGATATCAGTCGGTTATATATGATATAGCCGGGTTATCGAATCAAGTATTGATTCGATAAGTTGATACAAATGATATTAGTCGGTTATATATGATATAGCTGGATTATTAAATCAATTGTTGATTTAATAATTTAATGTATCATTATATATTTAATATATTAATTTACATTAACTAATATTAGCTCACTTAAGCATTTCTTTTTCTCACTTGTGTACACTTAATATATATATGATATATATTATTGTGTCATGCTAGTTGCTACATGCTACATGGGTGTATGAGACTCACACCATGCTTATGATAATGTGGGGTTTATTTATTTAAAGTAAGTCACTAATTAGTTAGAAATTAGTCACATGGTTTGAGCTTAGTGGATGCTTGCAGAACCATTGACTTGGTCCACTAGTTTTGTATTACATTATATATTTATTAACCTAACCATTATCTTAAGCTATGGTTAAGTCTCTACATGAGTTAATATGAGATATTATCTCACCCATGGTTGCTATTCTCACTCATGATTTCATTCATTCCTTTCTCCACTTCATCTTCTTCCGTAGCACCGCCACAAGGTTTCGGAAGGCATCGACCATGCCGTTTTCAAAAGTTTGGTGCGCTAAAGAACCCTAACCTAGAATCTTGACTAGAGAATTAGACGAAAAAATAATGTAAACATCTTTACATCTAAGTGAACAAGGAATACAACCTTTGTAGACCGGTCCTTCACCTCAAAAGCTCCGTGTAGTAGTCCCTTCGCTCCAAGTAGCGATCGCCCGGACTCTAGTAAGGCTCCACAAGGGTGATATGAACAAGCTTGCTTGAAGTCTTCGAGGTCGAAGATGATCTACGTCGAGGAGACACTAACTCAAGCTACCACTTCACCAATTCGGAATTAGTGAAGCAAACAACCTAAACTAAATGGCTAATCTAGTGTAGGTTGATGAGGTAGGATTTTTGCTAACTTTAGAAATATTTTTCTCACTAATTTTATTCACTTCCCAAAAACCTAGCGAGTTTTTCATATCCAAGATCTCACTAGGTTTCTGGGAGGTGAAAAAATTAGTGAGAAAAATATTTCTAAAGTGAGCAAAAATCCTAGTGAACTCTCAAAGATGAAGAAGAAGATGAAGTGGAGAAACGAATGAATGAATCCATGAGTTAGAATAACAACCATGGGTGATATAATATTTTATATTAACTCATGTAGAGAATTAACCATGGCTTAAGGTAATGGTTGGGTTGATAAATTTCTAATGTAAAACAAAACTAGTGGACTAAGTCAATGGCTCTACAAGCTTCCATTAAGCTCAAACTATGTGACTAATTTCCAACTAATTAGTGATTTACTTTAAATAAATAAACCCCACATTATCATAAGCATGGTGTGGGTCTCATACACCCATGTAGCATGTAGCAACTAGCATGACACAATAATATATATCACATATATATTAAGAGCACACAAGTGAGAAAAAGAAATGCTTAAGTGAGCTAATATTAGTTAATGTAAATTAATATATCAAATATATAATGATACATTAAATTATTAAATCAACGCTTGATTTAATAATCCAGCTATATCAAATATAACCGACTAATATCATTTGTATCAACTTATCGAATCAACACTTGATTCATATCGCATATAACCGACCAAAATCATATATCGCGAGAATAGAATACGGTATCACATACGCGTATTAATCTTGGTCCCGCACATATCGCATATGTGCTCCTACTTCATTTCTCCTGAGCCAGGAAACCTCTGTGTAGGACTCTAAAGACTCGTCAATACGTCAGCAGTAGGTGATGATCATATCAGTCACCCACAAGCCGTCAGCGGTACTAGCTGGACGTAACGGCTACCCGGGTATTGAGCGATCAAAAGACCAATAGGCAAGCCTGTTCATACTACTGCGAATCCAATAAATAATACTACCGTACAGTCCGGTCTCTTCGTCTGATATGTCGCATATCCAGCCTGGGGGTGGTAAATATCAGACCCCAATAGCCTGATAAGTCATGTCGATGTGAGGCCCATAACGGTTTGAGAAACTACTAATAACACTTACCAGTAAATCATAGCAACCCTGGCCAGGGATTTCCTGTTATGGCCAATCGAGCATAGCACAGCATCAACCCCTAATACCGGGAGGGACAAAATCCCCTCCTATCGCTTATTGCCTCCATGTCACTCGGGACTATACCCAAAAACCACCGTTTTGCACGTTCCCTTGAATGTGGTAAGCTGGAAATCAAAGCACAGTGGGAATCACACAAGACTTTATAACGATCTCAGGTCTACAGACTAACATGTACCACTGTCACCAGAGAACTTCCATCTGACGTAAGGTATAATACCATCTAGGAGTTCTCGGCGAGTCCTGTTCAGTGTACCCAGTCTCCACTGAGCACCCGTATACCATCTTTGATATCAAACACCAATCTATGTAGGAATATCCATTGCCCATCATATGGGTCAAGAAGCGTATACGCTTGTCTACTCTGGAATATCGATGCCCCGTCTCGATACTCTCATGACTAGGAACTATTGAAGGATGTACTTACGGACTACCCTGGCCCTACTAGTATGATCTACATCATAATTCGGGTAGTCAAGTAATCATCCTAAGGGCTTTATCAACATGTAACATAGAGACAATAAGTGTACATGTCAAGATAAAGAGTAACCAGATAGCATACCATCATGTCGAGCAAGAAAGTCCTCCCTATATATGTCCAAGCATCCACTATAATATACATCATACGTACAATAATGGCCTCTAGGGTATACACATAACTAACACCGATTATGCTTGTTGGATAGTCTTCTTACAAACCTTAGGCGGGTGCTGAAAGGTAGGGAGGGAAGAAAACTAACTAGACTAAGTATGGTGTACAGAAGGTAAGATGTAAAGATATATAAAGGGCTTGAAGTGAGGGCAAAGTAAATTGCAACTACTGTTATGAGCCTGAGATTGGAAGTGGCATTACTAGGAATACCCGGCCACCCCTTGAAACATTTTAATGTTTTGGTATTTTTCCATGTGCAGTTGAAATTGAAAACGGTTACTCAATTAATTCCGACTCCTGAGTATATAGATACCAAATTAGATCCCACATCTGTAAGGTGTTACATATTCTGAGGAGTAGAGTATTGGGAATTGTGTGATTTAATCCTCAATACCGGAATTCGTAGTAATAGGTGATATTGGGGAAATCACCTGGTTTTTCCTGTTGGAAAATATTTCGTTTTGAATATCTGTTATTATGCACTGATTTTAAATCGATATATCTGTACCTTTATTTCATCAAGCGAGATATGAATTTTTGAAATTATGTTTAGAACGTTTACCTTTATCTGTTGATGATTAGGTAAGGTGTATTGAATAACGGTGTAATTTTTCTTAACTAAAATAAAGTTTTTAACTTACGACACACGGAGTTTGAGTTGCTAAACTTAGGAGACTTATACAAAGCAATGTATATTGTCCGGAGTTCTTACAGAAAAGGGGATGGTACTTGTACTATATTCCGTTTACTTCTAATTTCTCTTGTTTTAGACACGCATTTTGTTGTAATGTGATTCCAAAATTTTGAGAAGTTAATAGGTATAAAAATAAAGTAGAGAATCAGAAGTTGAAAGTATTCAAGACTCTTCAAAGTGATCGAAGATGAGGATACTTATGCTAGGTATTCCGTGATTGTATTCTCTCTCAGATTACTCATCCGTGGGTGCGCTCCTTGTTGAATAATACTGTATGACCTTTTTCCATTTGGGATATGTAATGAAAACAGCTGAATAATATTTGAATCTGGTTCCATCTAAATTAGTGTCTCTGTTTCTATATTGGATATAGAACGGTACCATATCTTAAGATTATTAAGGTATATGGAGTAATCCGGTTCTTGTTGATAGCAGAATCCGGATGTACTCAAGATATGTTTTAGTAATGATAGTTTGTGGGTTATCCCAAGCATTCACAAGGGTTTAAAATTCTACCATTTTCAAGATAAAAGTTGTTTTGTTCTTGAATCGCCACATTTTTAGTAAAATGGATTCTTTTTAAAAGATATTAGTGGAAGTATGGTAGAACTGGAAGTGATTCCAAAACCACAAACAGATACTGAAAATTTATTAAAACCTAAGGATTCAATTGGAGTCGACAATCCAGTAGTCACTTCGCAGATTTAGTGGGTGACCTCAGCCACCTAAGAGGTACTTCAGTTTCCTCATAGACGGTGACAGGGAGGATTGCATCATGTTGATAATGACCCTACTCGCCACTGCTGCTTTTCATGACTATGAGATCTGGCAAATAGATGACTATAACGTCTTTCTAAATTGGTATTTAGAAGTGCACGTCTATATGACTCTGCCAGAGGGTTGTTGTAGTCAGTAGGAGCTGCGGAAGGTATGCAAGATGCTTATGTCTTTTTATAGACTGTTAGTGTATATGCCCTAGAGGCCATTACTGTTAGTTGTATGTATGCCCTAGAGGCCAGTATTGTACACATGATGTATATTATATTGGATGCTTGGACATATATAGAGATGACTTTCTTGCTCGATATGATAGTATGCTATCTGGTTACTCTTTATCTTAACATGTACACTAGTCTCTTTAAATTGTATTATGGTTACATGTTGGTAAAGCCCTTAGGATATGTACTTGACTACCTGGACTATGATGCGGATCATACTAGTGGGGACATGGTAGTCCATAAGTACATCCTTCAAGGTCCCTAGTCGTGGGTGTATCGAGACGGGGCATCGATATACCAGAGTAGACTAGCGTATACGCTTCTCGACCCATGGGATGGGCGATGGATGATCCCATATCCATTGGTGTTTGATATCAGAGATGGTATACGGGTGCTCGGTGGAGACTGGGTACACTGGACGGACTCGCCGAGAACTCCCAGATGGTATTATACCTCACGTCAGATGGCAGTTCTCAGGTGACACTTGTGCAGGTTAGTCTGTAGACCCGAGATCGTCATAGAGTCTTGTGTGATTCCCACTGTGCTTTGATCTCCACCTTACCACGTCCATGAGGGCGTGCAAAACGGTGGTCTTTGGGTACAGTCCTGAGTCACATGGAGGCAATGAGCGATAGGAGGGGTTTCGTCTCTCCCGGTATTGTGGGTTGATGTTGCGCAGTGCTCGATTGGCCGTAACAGGGAAGTCCCTGGCCAGGGCTGATCATAGATTTGCTGGTAAGTGTTACCAGTAGTTTCTCGACCCGTTATGAGCCTCACATCGGCACGACTTATCGGTTATTGGGGTCTGACGTTTACCACCCCTAGACTTGATATGCGACGTATCAGACGAACAGACCGGACTGTACGGTAAGTGTTACTGGTTGGATTCACAGGAGTGTGAGCGGGCTAGCTCGTCGTTCTTCTGATCGCTCAATACCCGGATGGCCGTTACGTTTAGCAGACCGCTTGCGGCTTGTGGGTGCTTGATATGATCATCATCTGCTACCGGCGTATTGACGAGTCTTTAGAGTCCTACACAGAGGTTTCCTAGCTCAAGCGAAACGAAATAGGGGCGCATATGAGATATGTGCGGGAGCGAGAATAATGCGTGTATGTGATACCGCATTTCATTCTCGCGATGAATGTTTCGATTGGTTATATTCGATATGACCTAGTTATCGAATCATTGATTCGATAAATCGATACATTGGATACTAGTCGGTTATGTGCGACGTGACCGGATCATTGAATCAAATGTTGATTTAATGATTTAATGTATAATTATATATTTGATATATTACTTTGCATTAACTAGTATTGGTTCACTTTAAAAGGATTTTCTCACTTGATGTGCAAGTTGTATATGTGATATACTTTTGTGCACATATTTGTATCATGTTTGATGATACTTGATCATTTGGTTAAGTGTGAAGAATTAAACCATGGTTAAGTGATAATTAGGGTTTTGCTTAATCATTTATTTATTTATTTGGAAAAAGTTATGATAAGAATGGTGACTTTCTTTTGTTTCTAGTTGAAGCTTCATGAAGCTTTGACTTCTTAACCATTCTTGTCTTCATGCTTAACCCTAACCCATCCACTTACCATGGTCTATTCTCTACACTTAACCTTAGTTAGGATATGATAAGTATGGTTTTCTTTTTCATTTTAAAATAGACTTATCATATTCTTTCTTCTTCTTGACCTTCTTCTTCAAGAAAGAAACCTTGATGCCATCAATGGCAACTTGAGTTCAAAAGTGAGAAATCAAATTCTAAAGTGAACCCACCTCCTATTTCATCACCCTCTACCTCTTGCCAAGTTGTTTTGGGTGTTTTCTTCACAAGTTTCACAACTTGGTGAAGTTGGAGCTTGAACTTGTGCAACCTCGACGTAGATCATCTTCGGCACGAAGCCGACGACCTAGTCCGCCCATTTTCCCGATGAAGCCGACGATTGAGTTCGGGATTCAAGATGGAGAGCGAAAGGATGCCTACGTGGAGCTAAGGAAGTGGATATCCGGATCTACAAAGGTTGTAGCCTCTCTCCTTTAGTTAATATGTTAACTAGATTCGTATTTCGCCTAGAATTCTAGCCGACGATCCGTGTTCGGGTTTCTCGGCACCCATAATTTTTGAAATTGGCATGGTTGATGCCTTGTGAGACCTCTATAGGGTGCCTAGGAACCTTTCACTGGTATCAGAGCCTAGCTAGAGCCTTAGGCGAAGTCTAGACGACGTTTGAAACCCGAACGAACCCGAAACCCTAAAACCCAAGTGCTCTCTGGACTTTTTCTAAAATCTGGGATTTTTCAATATTAAAAATGCTTAAAAAATTCAGCAGGGAATTTTAAGAATTACGGTGCAATTTTTATTCAATGAACAGTGTAATGCGCGGCGGAACCGCGGCCTAAGCCAGCTTAGGCGGCGGTTCCGCGGCTAAAGAATGACGTCAGCCATCCTCCTCTGCACAGTAATTCATAGTTTCTGCAGCTGAGTTTTATGGGTATTTTTAATAATTATTCATGAGTTGAATTTTCTGGGGTGTTTTAGAGCTTCGGTGTTTCGACCGGATTATCAAACTTCGTCTTTGTGTATTTCCGGATAATTTTTGAATTTGTTAAAAAGTTCGACCGGATATAAATACCCAACTTTTCCCCTGTCGGGAAATTTCCAAGTGTTGGATTTTTCCGTAGTTTAACGACGTTCTAAGTAGTGCAAGTAAGGCGATGGACCCTCTAGAAGACAACAAACCTTAACTCGATTATGTGACCGTCTTGAACTGTCCTTTGAACCTTCGGGTTTGGGGCAGTACGGCGTGCCACATGTGAGGCGTTGGCTTGACCCTTCTACGGCTGGACCGTTGGTACTGAGGCACGAACTGAATGTTGTTAGACTTATTTCATGTGTTGAGCTGTATCGGGAAAACTTGGGTATTCGACTGTTCGATCGGAAAGTTTAACATTTTCTGTTTATCTGGAATGTGATACAATAATTGGAATTCACAAATAGTTATGAGATAACTGAATGAATGTTATAAATCTAGCGGTTTAGTTTCACTTCATATTGAAAAGAGTTTTCGATAATGAGACTAAAATGCGGGGTTTATAACTGTTAGGCATGTGATGTCTAAGTATTTCATTTGATTAGGCATGTGATGTCTAAAGAGATTGCGGATTCCAACTGTTGTAGTTTTACACTTTCTTTTCTGTGACCGTAAGTGTAGTATGTTCATATCGCCGGTTTCGTTGCTATACGTCAACGACAATTGGGGTATGCATACTTACTTACGTTGATGACATGTGATGTTATGTGTTGCTGGATATGTTATATTGGATCGTCGTGTTCGAATAGCCGGGGGGTTTTTATGTGAGATGAGTGTTTTTCATTTTCATTCATGTAAAAACTTGTATGTAATATTCTTTTATTTGGGGCACTTCCAGGTAGCGGAAGTTGTCACCTTTTGTATATTATTTACTTTTCCGCATTAGGATAGACCCAAGGAGGGGAGCACAAGTAACCGGGTTCTGGGGTCCAGTGGGAGACCAACTCGAGGAGTCGAATCCGGGTCTCCTAACCCTAGAATTGGCAGGGTTGCTTGCCGCTCTCGTAGGGGTCTGGGGTGTGGGATTGGTTATTCATCACGACCGTGGAATCCGTGTTTTATACTGGCTCGTATTGAAAACACGGACGTCCTAGTATATCCAATGTTTCATATGTTTCTTCTGCTGCGATATCTGTGATGTGATCATATGATGTTCTGTGATAGATACAGTATATAGTATATATGATATATTATATAGATGTTACCTATGTTTTGCACCCGCACTAGCCCTGCCCTGCTCTATCGTTAGTTACCTAACCTAACGGTGCACGAGGGGACATCGAGGCGAATGCGGATGGCATAAGTGTATGTCGTATTTATCTGTGATATTTAGGTATTTAAATGATGGGACTTCATTAATGTGATTAATGAAAGAAAAGAAACCTAAGATGTTGTAGAATCGAATTTTAAATTAAAAGGGTAGCTACAGTTCTTGCTTTGCACAGCGATATATATGATATATCCCGCACCTTATTCGATGAGGAAAGGACCGAGATCCCTTCACCGGGAGTGACTCCTTTAGCAATAACTAGCAGATGCTACACACTCGGTTTGCTTTTGATTGCTTTTATAGTTTATGCTTTGCACAGTGATATATATGATATATCCCGCACCTCATTCGACGAGGAAAGGGCCGACGATCCCTTCACCGGGAGTGACCCCTTTAGCAAAACTAGAAAAGCCTCAAAAACACTCCATTTCAAAACTTCATTTGATTCTACAACGATATCAAGTTCATTACGCAATAGGTTTTCAGAAAAACCTGTCGTAGCCCTCCGTCATTTCAGATAAGTACTAGTTAGTATTCGTGCTACGTTTGTTGACTATGTTAAGGCGTAGTGTGCGGTAGCTGACCAGTATTTATCTGCTTATGCATATGATGCAGATTGGATTAGGGTAGTCGTGTGACTTTGTTGACTATGTTAAGGGTCGTGCGGGTGGGTTTAATTCAATCAGGAAATGACGGGTTGAACTTGAGTAGCACTTGTGATTTGTTGACTATGTTAAGGTCATATAGCTGCTAGGGGAGAAAGATTATCGGGAATTTCAAGTGTTGAAATTTGCAATGAGATTGCATACCTTCTATGAGATAGTTGGATCCCGATACCCACTGCGAGTAAGAGTTACTCCTGGGAGAGTTTTACACATTGCAATTAGCTGATCAAGTAGGTGTCTAGAAAGGTGTCAACGGGGTTACGCCTCTGGGAAAACGAGGTTTACATTAATTAGGTTCGTGCGAAAGCACGGGGGACCTCCCTCAAAGTACCGACACTGGCCTGGCTGAAAGATTGGCGAACTTGTAGTGTGTAATTAATCCCGGCTAGTCTTTCCTTTTAGGGTTTGAAGGAAGATTTGATAAAAACAGTGGGAGCCATCCTGATTAGATAAGATAATAACCAATCTGATCTTGCACGAGCATACGCTAAAGTGTTTTCTTCTCTCTCTCTCCAGGTAGCGACCAGTTCATGCCTTAATCAAGATAATAATATGGATGTATTGACCGAACCCGCATGTTATACTGTGCTGGGGAACGTTGGTTCCGTTCTTTCTTATAAGAGTTATAGGAATGAACAGGATATAGGGGAATACCAGGATTCCCATGCCACCCGAATGAAGAAAGTACATGTTGATGCATTTTCTTCGGGTGTGTTCGTTACAGAGAACTGTTTCTCCATTTGCTTTACGTCCTGGGTATTAGATACCGGGTCAGGATACCATATATGTAATCAGTTGCATGGGCTAAGGAAAGGTAAAGAACTTGGAGAAGGTGATAAAGACATTAGAGTTGGAAATGGTGCAATTGTTGCAGCTAAGACTGTCGGGGAATATCACCTTGTATTACCAACTGGTAATACATTGGTTCTGAACGAATGCTATTACATGCCGAACCTGATATGCAACATTATATCGGTTTCTTTATTAAGTAAAGAGGGATATAATTTTGTATTACAGGACAATGTTATGAACATTTTCCGTAACCAAAAGTTGGTTGGATCAGGCACGTTGTGCAATGGCATTTATGTTCTAAATCAATCAACAGTTCTGAGCATAACAAACACACACAAGAGGAAGAGTTCAGAACTGAACGAATCCTACTTGTGGCATTGTAGACTGGGTCACATCAATGTGACACGACTGGCTAAGTTGCATAAGGATGGATATTTGAAACCTTTCGAATTTTCATCTTATGACACTTGCCAGTCATGTCTCAAAGGCAAGATGACCAAAACTCCGTTTACGGGACACGGAGAAAGAGTTACCGAACTCTTGGGACTGATACATAGTGATGTATACGGTCCCATGTCTACACATGCCAGGGATGGTTCTTCGTACTTCATTACATTCGCTGACGATCTCTCTAGATTCGGATATGTGTTCCTGATGAAACACAAATCAGAAGCTTTTGAGAAATTTAGAGAATATAAACAAGAAGTCGAAAACCAAACCGGAAAAAGTATTAAAATCCTTCGATCTGATCGAGGAGGTGAATACTTGAGCAATGAATTCCTGGACTTCCTAAAAGAGAATGGGATTCTCTCTCAGTTGACTCCTCCCTATACACCACAGCACAACGGTGTATCAGAACGGAGGAACCGCACCCTATTAGATATGGCGCGCTCTATGATGAGCACAGCTGAGTTACCTATTTCCTTCTGGGGTTATACGCTGGAGATAGCAGCATACCTATTGAATCAAGTTCCATATAAATCTGTACCTACCACACCATATGAGATATGGAGTGGGAAGAGACCATATTTTAAACGAGTTAAGATATGGGGTTGTCCGGCCTATGTCAAAAGGCAAAATCCAGACAAACTCGAGGCATGGTCAGTTCTTTGCAAGTTTGTGGGATATCCTAAGAATTCCCAAGGATATTTTTTCTACCATGTTGAAGAACAAAAAGTGATTGTTTCTCAATATGCCACCTTTTTAGAAAAGGAATTCCTTGAAAAAGAAATTAGTGGCAAAGTGGTAGAGCTGGAAGAAATTCCAGATACACAAACTATAACTGAAGATTTAGTGGAACCAGAAGATTCGATAGTACCCGACGAACCCCAGCCTCTCCGCCGATCTAGTAGGGTTTCTCGTCCACCTGAGAGATACTACGGTTTTCTCATTGATGGTGGAAGCGAGGATTGCATCATGGAAGATGATGACCCGACTAGTTTCGAGCAGGCCATCACGAGTGGTGACTCAGTGAAATGGCTGGATGCTATGCGGTCCGAGATGGAATCCATGTACCCCAACAAAGTATGGACTTTGGACGTTGCTCCTGAAGGGGTAAAACCCATTGGGAGCAAGTGGATCTTCAAGAAGAAACTTGGTGTAGATGGGAAAGTGGAGACTTTCAAAGCTAGACTTGTAGCAAAGGGTTTTCGTCAAAGACCAGGTGTGGACTATGACGAGACCTTTTCTCCAGTGGCTATACTTAATTCCATCCGGATCATGCTTGCCATCGCTGCATATCATGATTACGAAATCTGGCAAATGGATGTTAAGACCGCCTTTCTAAATGGTGATTTAGAAGAGTGCGTGTACATGACTCAGCCAGAGGGCTTCGTAGACAGTGGGAGCAGCGGGAAGGTGTGCAAGCTGCTTAAATCCATTTATGGATTAAAGAAAGCATCGCGGAGTTGGAACATCTGCTTTGACGTCGTTATCAAAGAGTTTGATTTCGTCAAAAATCTAGATGAACCTTGTATTTACAAGAAGGTGGCAGAGAGTAAGGTTGTCTTCCTCGTATTGTACGTGGACGACATACTCTTGATAGGAAATGATATTCCTATGCTGCAATCGGTCAAGCTCTTCTTATCATAAAGATTCTCAATGAAAGATCTTGGTGATGCCTCCTGCATATTGGGAATAAGGATCTATAGAGATAGATCCAAACGGATATTGGGATTGTCCCAATCCAGGTACATTGACACCATACTAAAGAGGTTTAGTATGGAAGAGTCCAAGCGTGGGAACTTACCCACGATCTCTGGAGTCACTCTCTCCAAAGAGATGTCTCCCAAGACTGGTTTGGAGAGAGCTCGCATGCAAGGGATACCCTATGCTTCGGCAGTAGGCTCTATCATGTATGCGATGCTATGTACCAGACCCGATGTAGCATACTCACTAAGTGTAGTGAGCAGGTATCAAGCTGATCCTGGAGAGAGTCACTGGACAGCTGTGAAGAGCATTCTCAAGTACTTGCGAAGGACTAGAGATATGTTCTTGGTGTATGGTAACGGAGAGCTCCAAGTGGAGTCCTTTACCGATTCGAGCTTCCAGAGTGATAAGGACGACTCTAAGTCGCAGTCGGGCTTTGTCTTTACCCTTTTCAGAGGGGCGGTTAGCTGGAAGAGTTCCAAGCAGGAAACCGTGGCAGACTCGACGATGGAGGCTGAATACATCGCTGCCAACGATGCTGCCAAAGAGGCTGTCTGGATCAAGAAGTTCATTACTGAACTTGGAGTGGTTCCATCCATTGAGCATCCAAAACCTTTGTATTGCGATAACAATGGAGCGGTGGCTTTGGCCAAGGAACCCAGGTCCCATCAGCGGTCCAGGCATATTCTGAGGCGGTATCACCTGATCCGGGAGATAGTTGATCGCCGAGAGATCGAGGTCAGGAGGGTTGAGACGAAGAACAACACGGCAGATCCACTCACGAAGGACATTCCCCAGATACAGTTTGAGAGACTCTTCGGGATGCTCGGTATGCGATACTACAGCAGCTGGCCCTAGTGCAAGTGGGAGATTGTTAGTTGTATGTATGCCCTAGAGGCCAGTATTGTACACATGATGTATATTATATTGGATGCTTGGACATATATAGAGATGACTTTCTTGCTCGATATGATAGTATGCTATCTGATTACTCTTTATCTTAACATGTACACTAGTCTCTTTAAACTGTCTTATGGTTACATGTTGGTAAAGCCCTTAGGATGTGTACTTGACTACCTGGACTATGATGCAGATCATACTAGTGGGGACATGGTAGTCCATAAGTACATCCTTCAAGGTCCCTAGTCGTGGGTGTATCGAGACGGGGCATCGATATACCATAGTAGACTAGCGTATACGCTTCTCAACCCATGGGATGGGCGATGGATGATCCTATATCCATTGGTGTTTGACATCAGAGATGGTATACGGGTGCTCAGTGGAGACTGGGTACACTGGACGGACTCGCCGAGAACTCCAAGATGGTATTATACCTCACGTCAGATGGCAATTCTCAGGTGACACTTGTGCAGGTTAGTCTGTAGACCCGAGATCGTCATAGAGTCTTGTGTGATTCCCACTGTGCTTTGATCTCCACCTTACCACGTCCATGAGGGCGTGCAAAACGGTGGTCTTTGGGTACAGTCCCGAGTCACATGAAGGCAATGAGCGATAGGAGGGGTTTCTTCTCTCCCGGTATTGGGGGTTGATGTTGCGCAGTGCTCGATTAGCCGTAACAGGGAAGTCCCTGGCCAGGGCTGATCAGAGATTTGCTGGTAAGTGTTACCAGTAGTTTCTCGACCCGTTATGAGCCTCACATCGGCACGACTTATCGGTTATTGGGGTCTGACGTTTACCACCCCTAGACTTGATATGCGACGTATCAGACGAACAGACCGGACTGTACGGTAAGTGTTACTGGTTGGATTCACAGGACTGTGAGCGGGCTAGCTCGTCGATCTTCTGATCGCTCAATACCCGGATGGCCATTACGTTTAGCAGACCGCTTGCGGCTTGTGGGTGCTTGATATGATCATCATCTGCTACCGGCGTATTGACGAGTCTTTAGAGTCCTACACAGAGGTTTCCTAGCTCAAGCGAAACGAAATAGGGGCGCATATGAGATATGTGCGGGAGCGAGAATAATGCGTGTATGTGATACCGCATTTCATTCTCGCGATGAATGTTTCGATTGGTTATATTCGATATGACCTAGTTATCGAATCATTGATTCGATAAATCGATACATTGGATACTAGTCGGTTATGTACGACGTGACCGGATCATTGAATCAAATGTTGATTTAATGATTTAATGTATAATTATATATTTGATATATTACTTTGCATTAACTAGTATTGGTTCACTTTAAAAGGATTTTCTCACTTGATGTGCAAGTTGTATATGTGATATACTTTTGTGCACATATTTGTATCATGTTTGATGATACTTGATCATTTGGTTAAGTGTGAAGAATTAAACCATGGTTAAGTGATAATTAGGGTTTTTCTTAATCATTTATTTATTTATTTGGAAAAAGTTATGATAAGAATGGTGACTTTCTTTTGTTTCTAGTTGAAGCTTCATGAAGCTTTGACTTCTTAACCATTCTTGTCTTCATGCTTAACCCTAACCCATCCACTTACCATGGTCTATTCTCTACACTTAACCTTAGTTAGGATATGATAAGTATGGTTTTCTTTTTCATTTAAAATAGACTTATCATATTCTTTCTTCTTCTTGACCTTCTTCTTCAAGAAAGAAACCTTGATGCCATCAATGGCAACTTGAGTTCTAAAGTGAGAAATCAAATTCTAAAGTGAACCCACCTCCTATTTCATCACCCTCTACCTCTTGCCAAGTTGTTTTGGGTGTTTTCTTCACAAGTTTCACAACTTGGTGAAGTTGGAGCTTGAACTTGTGCAACCTCGACGTAGATCATCTTCGGCACGAAGCCGACGACCTAGTCCGCCCATTTTCCCGATGAAGCCGACGATTGAGTTCGGGATTCAAGATGGACAGCGAGAGGACGCCTACGTGGAGCTAAGGAAGTGGATATCCGGATCTACAAAGTTTTTAGCCTCTCTCCTTTAGTTAATATGTTAACTAGATTCGTATTTCGCCTAGAATTCTAGCCGACGATCCGTGTTAGGGTTTCTCGGCACCCATAATTTTTGAAATTGTCATGGTTGATGCCTTGTGAGACCTCTATAGGGTGCCTAGGAACCTTTCAATTACTGTATCATACTAGATTGTATATTACTTGATAGAAGCTTGGGATATTCACAGTTGTATATACAATCTTGCTCGAAATGGTAGTATGCTACTTGGTTTGTCTCTACTTCAATATGTGCATGTGTTTCTTTTAGCATATCGCTGATATACATATTAGTAGAGCCCTTAGGATCTTTGCTTGATTACCAGCGTTGTGATGGCGCTCGCACTCATGGGAGCTGGGTAATCTATAAGCACATCCTTATACAGGTCCCTGGTCGTTGGACTATCGAGATAGGGCATCGATACTCCGGAGTAGACTAGCGTATGCGCTTCTCATCCCAGTATGGGAGACGGTCTGTCCCACAGCCGTCAGTACGTCGTACTTGAGATAGTATACGGGTGCTTGTTAGGTTACGAGTACACTGGACAAGACTCGTCGGGAACTGTTGGTTGGTATTATACCTATCGTCAGTTATCAGTTCCCAGGTGACATGAGTACAGCTTAGTCCGCTGACTTGACACTGTCACTTCGCCTCGAGTGTGTTCCCACTGCACTTTGATTGCTACCGTACCACGGCTCAAAGGAGTCGTGCAAACAGGTATTTTTTGGGTGCAGTCCCGAAGCACTTGGAGGCAGTGACGGTTAGACAGGATTCGTCTCTCCCGGTATTGGGGGTTGACATCGCGCTGTGTCCAGGAGAGCCATTACACGAGTAGTCCCTGGCCAGGGCAAGCGATATAGACTGGTAGGTTTCCAGTGTTATCTCAGGGTGTTCTGGGCTACACTCCGACACGACTTGTACCGCTATTAGGGGACTGACGTTCACCGCCCCCCTAGGCCCGCCATACGATGTATCAGACGAACAGACCGGACTGTACGGAGACTGTCACATACAGGCTCAGTAGGAGTTCAGATGGGGTTCACCTCGTCAGTCTTCTTATCGACATCTACCTGGGGACCGTTACGTACAGCTAGTGCCGCTTGCGGTCTGTGGTTAAACCCACTGCCAGCGTAGTGTCGAGTCTTTAGAGTCCCACACAGAGAGCTATTCGCCTTTAGGCAAAATGAGTAGAGGTCGCATGGTTATGCGACAGGGTTCGTTCGCATCCGCGCACTTGTGCACGTTTGCTGTCCGGACAGTTTATACTAGCGGGCTTTGGTTTAAGCCGGATCCTAGTATATGATTTGGGATTGGTTTTTCTCATTGTATTCGTGTTCCTCGGATCACGAATGCGGGTGCGTATGCACAGTTGTTTGAGACAGAGGGAGAGGACCTTGATTAGGGTTAATGGCTATTGTCATTTTATTAACCCTAATGCTTATGTGTGTATTATAGTTAATTGATAATTAGTTTAATAATTGTGCATGGTTATGGTTGTTGACCATTTGACCTCCTTGACTTGTTGACCTAGGTTGACACTTTGACCATCATCATTTCTTTTGGAAGATGCTTTTTGATCCTTGCAAATTGAAATGATAATGGTCATGTCATGATTAACCATGACAATTATCTAGCTAATTATTTAATTAAAATAATATACACATATTAGTGAGAATGGTGCACATTATTCTCATTCTATCAATTCATTTCTCTCTCTTGTTCTTCCTCTCCCTTAAGCTCTCCCCTCTCATGTGTTGAGAAACACTTGAGCTTGAGAAAAACCCTCTCTTGATCATCTCTACTCTCATCTAGGGTTGAAGGACTAGCACTTCTTGAACCCTAGCTACTTCTAGCTTGGAGTTGAAGCCAAAGGTTGAGGCTTTCGGGTGGATCTTTCTTCGACGAGAGTAGACGACCAAGGTGACCTCCTCCACCACTCCAAGGAGCAAGGAGAGAAGGACATAAAGCCCAAGGTATAACTTTTCTAGCACTTAGCTAGTTTCTAGTTAGCTTTAGCAAGTTTTTGTTTAGCAAAGATCCTTCATAGTCTAGTCCATGTTGCCAAAGCTCATAAAAATTCGATTTTTATTCCGTTTTCCGCCTCCCCGTAAGCACCGGGGTGGGCAACGTGGACTTACAGTGGTATCAGAGCCTAACTAAACATAAACTAGCTAAGTAGTGAAGTGTATCGAAGTTCGAAACGTAAAAATCGAAAAACCAAGTTATCGAAACCCTAAGTTTCTGTTAAAATTTTTTCTGGTCAAAACAAAATTTGTTATACTCCAAAAATCGTCTCAGGGTTTTTTAAAGATAACCACCAAACCCGGTCCAGTGACTCGACCAAGGAGCCGCGGTTCCGCGGCAATAGCAAGCTATTGCCGTGCAACCGCGGCCAAGTTGGCTCTTCACTGGGTCGAGTTTGGTGCAGTGTATCTCTGGCTTGGTTTTACGATTTTTAAGATATTTTATATGTGCCCAGATTTTCCAGAATAGAAATTTATTTTTGGGGGCCTATAAATCCGTATTTTTTTTCCGAACTTCAATACACTTTGACTATAAGGGTTATATCTGTGATGTTTATATTTATTGAACGTCGGCTAATCGCTATATGTCGATTAGTCGGGGTTATACATATCTGTGATCTGTGTTTGATATTGGTTTGTGTATATGAATGGGTTGGATTGTCGTGGGTGAATAGCCGGGGTGGATGTGAGATGAGTGTTGCTTTTTCTTTCATTCATTGGAACATGTAAATTGATGTAATATTATTATTTGTATGGCCGTACAACCGGGTCGGGGTTGTAGCCGTCATTGTATAATTCTTTTTACTGTTTTTGCTCCTAGGATAGACCCATGGAGGGGGTGCACAAACTACCGGGTATCTCGAAGTGCCGAGTGGCCTACTCACGGTGTTGAGAGAGGTTGCTTCGCTTCGGGTACTTGGCGGGTAGTTTGCCGCACCCGTAGGGGTCTTGGGTGGGGTATTTGGCTATTCACCACGACCGTGTAATCCGCTTTTCGTTGCAGGCTCGAACGGATTGCGGATTCCTAGTATATCCAATGTATTCATCTGTGATCTGTAATGTCTATCATTGCTATATATTTATATATGATAACTATTTAGGCGTTGCTTATGTTTTACAGCCGCGCTAGCCCAGCCCCCGCTCTGTCGTTAGTTAAGTAACCTAACGGGTGATGACGGGGCCCCGTAGCGAATGCGAATGGCATAAGCGTACGTCATATTTTGGTTGTTTTCTGCAATGGTAGGATTAAATGATGGGACGCATTAAAAGAACTAATGCAAGAAAATAAACCAAGTAAAAGTCGATTGGAACACTTTGAAAACCACTCGGTTCTTTTCAAAACTAAACTTTTAAACGCGGAGCTTGAACCACTCCTTTTAAAAGCTATCTCGTTCCATCGATTATATCAAGTTCACTACGTTCACGGTTTCACCAAAACCATCCGTAGCCCTACATCATTCTACATTAATGGTCAAAAAGTATTCAAGCTATGTATTTTGGCTAAAGTCAAGGTATAGTGATTGGTAACTATTGGGTATTCATGTGCAGCATAGATAGATGCGTTGGTTTGGGACAGTCATGCCGCCATTTTGGCCAAAGTCAAGGGTAGGTACGGGTGGGTCCAAATTAATCAGGAGAATGACGGGTAGAACTTGACATGTGACTTATGATATTTTGGCCAAAGTCAAGGTCATAAGAGCATGGGGCAAAAATCCACATCGGGAGTTTCATAAGTACTGAAACTTGCTAGCGCTGCATACCATTTGGAGTGTGATAATTCTGGTAGGATTCCTTCAGTTTTATCACGCAATGATATTTGGATCCCGATCCTACTGTGAGTATATGCTACTCCTCGGGAAAACTCTCACTTAACGATCAATGCTATAAACCTAGTAGGTGTCTAGAATGGTGTTAGCGGGGCTACGCCCACAGGGAAAAGAGGTTACTTAATTAAGGAACTTCGCGAAAGCGTTGGAAAACCTCCCTCAAAGTACCGACACTGGCATGGTTGAACGGTTAAGCAAGTATTGTATGGTGAGAGTGATCCTGACTAATCCTTTCTTTACGGTTTGAGAAGGGATTCGAGAGACAGTGGGAGCCATCCAGTTTAGACAAACTAAAAACCACTCTAAACTTGCAAGAGCATCATGCTAAAGTGTTTCTTTTCTCTCTCCTAATTGCAGCGACCATTCAACAAGACCGGACTTAAGTTATTACTAGATAAAAACATATTGACAGGGCCAAACTACAAAGATTGGCTCAGGAATGTCAAGATGGCAATCACTTACGACAAGTTGGGGTATGTACTTACCACCAAAGCTCCCCCTGTCCCAGGTCCCAAAACCAATGTCGTAGATAGGGAAATCTATAAGACCTGGGAAATAGATTGCGCGAAGGCCAGATGCCTCGTACTAGCCTCGATGGACAACGAACATCAGAGGAGGCACGAGAATATGGACCTAGAGTCCATATTTCTTCATACAAAAGAACTGTATGGAGAGCAGTCTCGTATCGCAAGATACGAAGTGTCGAAGAAGTTGTTTTCGGCAAGGTTGGCCGTCGGATCATGGGTAGCGGAACACGTGCTTAAGATGATTGGCTACATTGAGGAGCTCGCGGACCTTAGGAACACGTTGGAGAATGAACTCTATACTGATTTGATTCTCCAGTCCCTTCCTTCCACTTACGCCTAGTTTATTCTTAACTTCAACATGCAAGGAAAGGAAGTTGAACTTTCCGAACTTCTGAACATGTTGAGGAGTGCTGAGGGCACCCTACAGAAAGGTAGGGAGACATCCACTTTGTTTGTAGGAGGATCTTCCTCTTCTAGATCCAGGGCGAAAGCCAAGGGTAAGAAGAAGAAAGCCCCCGCCAAACCAAGAGGCGGTGTCGGTAAAGTGGATACGAAGGGAAAACGTAAAGCAACAAAGATAGCGGGGAAGCTAGTGGGGAAGGAAGAATGCTTCAATTGTCACAAAAGTGGTCACTGGAAACAGGATTGCAAGGCTTGGAAAGCCAGAACACAGGATTTGAAGCGAGTTGCGGCTTCAGCTTCAGGTGTGTATGTTATTGAAAATTGTCTATCAATAAACTCTACATCCTGGGTATTGGATACCGGATCAGGATCTCTTATCTGTTATTCTTTGCAGGCGTTGAGAAAGCGTAGAGTTTTGAAAGCAGGTGACATGACCCTCAGAGTTGCAAACGGTGCTAGCATGGATGCTGAAGGTGTGGGGGACTATCACCTGGGATTGTCGGATGGACATTTTTTGGTTTTGCGTAGTTGTTATTATGTACCAAATGCAACCTGTAATATCATTTCTGTATCTTTATTGTCTAAAGAAGGTTATGAATTTGCATTTGTAAATAATGTAGTGAACATTCACCTTAATCAAGCTTTGATTGGGTCAGGTACATTGAACAACGGAATATACGTATTAAACCAACCACAGATTTTCAATGTCCAGAATACACACAAAAGAAAGTCTCCAGAAATAAATAAAACTTTCTTATGGCATTGTAGATTGGGTCACATGAATGAGAGAAGGTTGACCAAGTTACACACAGAAGGATATTTGGATCCGTTCGAATATCAATCGTATGCAACTTGTCAATCCTGTCTCAAAGGAAAGATGACAAAGACTCCGTTTACTGGACACGGAGAAAGAGCGAGCGAGCTCTTAGGACTCGTACACAGTGACGTGTGCAGTCCAATGTCTACACATGCGCGAAGCGGTTATTCTTACTTCATTACTTTTACGGATGAATTTTCAAGGTACGGTTATGTCTTCTTAATGAAACATAAATCCGAGGCTTTTGAAAAATTCCAGGAATATAATAATGAAGTAGAAAAACAAACAGGCAAAAGTATAAAGACACTGAGATCTGATCGAGGTGGTGAATACTTAAGTGCCGAGTTCCTGGGTTACTTAAAAGAGAATGGAATTCTCTCTCAGCTTACTCCTCCATACACTCCGCAACATAATGGTGTATCGGAGAGACGGAACCGAACCCTATTGGATATGGTACGGTCCATGATGAGTAACGCTGAGTTGCCACGATCGTTCTGGGGATATGCGCTAGAATCAGCTGCATACCTTTTGAACCGAGTTCCAACTAAGACTGTGCCTACTACACCATATCAGATGTGGTGTGGGAAGAGACCCTATCTTAATCACATTAAGACATGGGGATGTCCAGCTTTTGTAAAAAAGCAGCATGCGGACAAGCTCGAGGCACGCTCAGTACAGTGTAAGTTTGTGGGATATCCAAAGAGCTCCAAGGGATATTACTTCTATTGCGAAGAGGAACAAAAAGTCCTTGTTTCTCGCCATGCCCACTTTCTAGAACACCAGTTCATAGAAAAAGAATTAAGTGGGAGCGCAATAGAACTGGAAGAAATTCCAGAACTACGCGCTATTACTGAAAGCTTGGTTGAACCAGAGGGTTCGAAAGATCAGGACATTCCCACGCCACTCCGCAGGAGTAGTAGGCAGTCTCATCTGCCCGAGAGATACTACGGTTTTCTCATTGACGGGGATAGAGAGGATTGCATCATAGATTGTGATGAGCCTACTAGCTTCCAGCAAGCCATTCAGAGCGTCGACTCGGTAAAATGGCTGGATGCAATGCGGACCGAGATGGATTCCATGTACACCAACAAAGTATGGACATTGGACATTGCTCCAGATGGGGTAAAACCCGTAGGATGCAAGTGGATCTTCAAAAGGAAGATTGGTGTAGATGGACAGGTTGAGACCTATAAAGCGAAATTGGTAGCAAAGGGTTTTCGTCAGCGACCTGGTTTGGACTATGACGAGACCTTTTCTCCAGTAGCTATGCTGAAATCCATTCGGATCCTTCTTGCCATTGCTGCCTTCCACGATTATGAGATTTGGCAGATGGACGTAAAGACAGCTTTTCTAAATGGTCATTTAGAGGAGTGTGTCTATATGGACCAGCCAAAGGGTTTCATTCAGAGTGGGAGCAGCGGAAAGGTGTGCAAGTTGCTTAAGTCCATTTATGGACTAAAGCAGGCATCGCGGAGTTGGAACATCTGTTTTGATGAGACGGTCAAGGAATTTGGCTTTATCAAAAATCCAGATGAACCATGCATCTATTGTAGATTTGTAGCGAGAACTGTAGTATTCCTCGTTTTATACGTGGATGACATTCTCTTAATAGGAAATGACATTCCTATGCTACAATCTGTCAAGGGATTCTTGTCACACAGGTTCTCCATGAAAGACCTGGGTGATGCCTCATACATTCTGGGTATCCGGATCTACCATGACAGATCCAAAAGGATATTAGGACTTTCGCAGTCCAGGTACATCGACGCCATACTGAAGAGATTCAGTATGGAAGATTCCAAGCGCGGTAATCTACCGGCTTGTCACGGGATCACCCTCTCTAAAGAGATGTCTCCCAAGACTGATTTGGAGAGGGATCGCATGTCTATTATACCCTACGCTTCTGCGGTAGGCTCTATAATGTATGCGATGTTGTGTACCAGACCGGATGTGGCTTATGCACTGAGTGTGGTAAGCAGGTATCAGTCAAACCTTGGGGAGAAACATTGGATAGCAGTAAAGAACCTTCTCAAGTATTTGAGAAGGACTAAGGAGATGTTCTTGGTGTATGACGGAAAAGACCTGCAGATTGAGGCCTTTGCTGACTCCAGCTTCCAGAGTGACAAGGATGATTCCAAGTCCATGTCAGGTTTTGACTTCACCCTCAATGGAGGGGCGGTGTGTTGGAAGAGTTCCAAACAGGAAACCGTTGCGGACTCGACTATGGAAACGGAATACATCGCTGCATCTGATGCCGCAAAAGAAGCTGTCTGGATGAGGAAGTTCTTGAAAGAACTTCAGGTGGTTCCGTCCATTGTTGACCCAATACCTCTGTATTGCGACAACAACGGGGCTATAGCTTTAGCAAAGGAACCCAGGTCCCATCAGAAATCCAGACACATCTTAAGGCGGTATCACCTGATCAGGGAGATCGTGGATCGCCAGGAGATCGAGGTCCAGAGAGTTGCATCAGAGGATAACACAGCAGATCCATTCACCAAGGCCTTGCCCCAGACTCAGTTCGAGCGGCTGATCGAGATGATAGGTCTTCGATACGCCAGTACATGGCCTTAGTGCAAGTGGGAGATTGTTAGTGTATATGCCCTAGAGGCCATTACTGTATCATACTAGTTTGTATATTACTTGATGGAAGCTTGGGATATTCACAGTTGTATATACAATCTTGCTCGAAATGGTAGTATGCTACTTGGTTTGTCTCTACTTCAATATGTGCATGTGTTTCTTTTAGCATATCCCTGATATACATATTAGTAGAGCCCTTAGGATCTTTGCTTGATTACCAGCGTAGTGATGGCGCTCGCACTCATGGGAGCTGGGTAATCTATAAGCACATCCTTATACAGGTCCCTGGTCGTTGGACTATCGAGACAGGGCATCGATACTCCGGAGTAGACTAACGTATGCGCTTCTCATCCCAGTGTGGGAGACGGTCTGTCCCACAACCGTCAGTACGTCGTACTTGAGATAGTATACGGGTGCTCGTTAGGTTACGAGTACACTGGACAGGACTCGTCGGGAACTGTTGGTTGGTATTATACCTATCGTCAGTTATCAGTTCCCAGGTGACATGAGTACAGCTTAGTCCGCTGACTTGACACTGTCACTTCGCCTCGAGTGTGTTCCCACTGCACTTTGATTGCTACCCTACCACGGCTTAAAGGAGTCGTGCAAACAGGTATTTTTTGGGTGCAGTCCCGAAGCACTTGGAGGCAGTGACGGTTAGACAGGATTCGTCTCTCTCGGTATTGGGGGTTGACATCGCGCTGTGTCCAGGAGAGCCATTACATGAGTAGTCCCTGGCCAGGGCAAGCGAGATAGACTGGTAGGTTTCCAGTGTTATCTCAGGGTGTTCTGGGATACACTCCGACACGACTTGTACCGCTATTAGGAGACTGACGTTCACCGCCCCCTAAGCCCACCATGAGATGTATCAGACGAACAGACCGGACTGTACGAAGACTGTCACATACAGGCTCAGTAGGAGTTCAGATGGGGTTCACCTCGTCAGTCTTCTTATCGACATCTACCTGGGGACCGTTACGTACAGCTAGTGCCACTTGCGGTCTGTGGTTAAACCCACTGCCAGCGTAGTGTCGATTCTTTAGAGTCCCACACAGAGAGCTATTCGCCTTTAGGCAAAATGAGTAGAGGTCGCATGGTTTTGCGACAGGGTTCGTTCGCATCCGCGCACATGTGCACGTTTGCTGTCCGGACAGTTTATACTAGCGGGCTTTGGTTTAAGCCGGATCCTAGTATATGATTTGGGATTGGTTTTTCTCATTGTATTCGTGTTCCTCGGATCATGAATGCGGGTGCGTCTGCACAGTTGTTTGAGACAGAGGGAGAGGACCTTGATTAGGGTTAATGGCTATTGTCATTTTATTAACCCTAATGCTTATGTGTGTATTATAGTTAATTGATAATTAGTTTAATAATTGTGCATGGTTATGGTTGTTGACCATTTGACCTTCTTGACTTGTTGACCTAGGTTGACACTTTGACCATCATCATTTCTTTTGGAAGATGCTTTTTGATCCTTGCAAATTGAAATGATAATGGTCATGTCATGATTAACCATGACAATTATCTAGCTAATTATTTAATTAAAATAATATACACATATTAGTGAGAATGGTGCACATTATTCTCATTCTATCAATTCATTTTTCTCTCTTGTTCTTCCTCTCCCTCAAGCTCTCCCCTCTCATGTGTTGAGAAACACTTGAGCTTGAGAAAAACCCTCTCTTGATCATCTCTACTCTCATCTAGGGTTGAAGGACTAGCACTTCTTGAACCCTAGTTACTTCTAGCTTGGAGTTGAAGCCAAAGGTTGAGGCTTTTGGATGGATCTTTCTTCGACGAGAGAAGACGACCAAGGTGGCCTCCTTCCACCACTCCAAGGAGCAAGGAGAGAAGGACATAAAGCCCAAGGTATAACTTTTCTAGCACTTAGCTAGTTTCTAGTTAGCTTTAGCAAGTTTTTGTTTAGCAAAGATCCTTCATAGTCTAGTCCATGTTGCCTAAGCTCATAAAAATTCGATTTTTATTCCGTTTTCCGCCTCCCCGTAAGCACCGGGTTGGGCAACGTGGACTTACATAGACTAAAGTAGGTATAGTGATTGATTGAGCGGAGCCGCGCTGTTTATGCTATGATATGCGTTCCGCTCTGTCCTATTTTTTCTACTTATCGCAATCAAGACGGAGTCGCTTTGCAGCTAGCCGGTTGGGTACGGGTCGTCCGCAGGGAGATGGTTGTATGTCCGTTTTTGTCTTAGACGAGTCAATTAAAGAATGTATATGTGTATGTTCAAACCTATCCTAAGTGTTCGTATTTTATGTTCAAGTAAACTTGTTAGGGTTAAGCTTGGTTAGTAGAGTTAGAATTAGGCTTGTGCATGTCTTTGGCCATTCTTGAAATGATGTTGGGATAATCGAAAAATAGCGGAGATTAGGAGGACATAGGAATGGGATTTGCGAGTTTAAGCAAGCTTTTCAATGCTAAATCCATTCCTAGTGCCACTTGTCCTTCCGCTACATGCGCTTATTTCCAACCCTAGGCCAAACACACGCAACCATGTATCCAATTAAGTCACAACTACATGTCACGTTGTAGCGCGCCCAAACAAATTCTTGACTTAGGTCGCGGGTATATGTCACGTATAACGCGCCTAAGTAAGGGGGTTGTATTTGTTTGGTCTAGGTTCCTCTTAAAGTATTTGGCGAAGAGAAGCACAAGGGAGTTTTCTGTCCCTCGTACTAACCTTCCTTAGCCCTAACAAGTGTGGAAATTATTCACACATTAAAAAAAAAATAAAACAAGAAGGAAGAAAAGAAAGAAAGGAAAATATGGTTTTACAAATGGTAGCAAGCTAACTATTGGGCCCTCACCCAAGCAAGAGACTCTATTGAGTATCATGGCTTGAAAATATGGATAAGAAGAAAAGAAAGAACAACAAATAACAACAACTACTTAATAGCACAAATAAATTTATACTAGGAATTCAAATTACGATTCAAGAAATTTAAAGATACAAGATAGTAAAAACCCTCATCTTCATTGATCTTCCACTCAAAATCTCTCACTACAATTTCATGGAGGATAGATGAAGAAGAAGAAGATACAAAATAAACTATACTAAATCTAGTAAAGAAAAGACATTCCTATAATGGCTCAAAATTAGAGTATTTATAGGTAGAGAACTGAAACCCTAGACTCATATTCTGAGCCATTATACAATTACAAAACTGTCCCTGAAATACGGTAAGAAGATGCCACGTGTGGACCGCGGAACCGCTGCCAAAACCCATGTTTGGCCGCGGTTCCGCCGCCGTTTTGTGGAATTAGGGCCTCGTATTTTTTGTGCTTCCTCATGTTGCTTTTGTCTTCTGTTTTACAGGTCCCAAATTGAAAAATGGTTCCAAAATATGTTCAGATTTTCAACAGTTCAAAAATGGCTATACTTTTAATCTCTTTGACCTTTATCTCTCTCGAGCTCCGTGCACCTCTTGATCTTTGTGCTTCCCTCTCGTGCACTATGCTTGACCAAGACACAAATGACCACTATTATTTTTCTTGTCTCTTGAACTGGTAAGCGACACTGGACGGATGCGAATGACCGAAATCCTGATTTTATCTATTTTTGACAGATGTTCTGGATTTTGGCATAATTGTGGAGATTTTGCGTGATTTGGGTTATTTTGGACTGGGAACCTGTTCAATTGAAAATATTGCATTCTGGTATAAGTATTTTCCTTACATTTCTTAAATAAAAAAAGGTGTTTATTATAAATATTAAACATATTTGGATTTATCTGCAAAATACTATTTTCTATATGTTTATATATTATAATTAATATTATGAAGGAAAATATAGGCATTTTATATTTATATAATATTTTGGTAATTGAAAATATGCATATCATATCAAATATTCTAATCACAATTCTTAAAATATATAGTATCATACAAATGGTTAGAATAATATTTCAAAATATATGCATAATATTTTAGTAATTAAAAGATGCACAGCATATCAAATATTCTTAATCATGTTTCTTAAAGATTTATTACCATATAAAGTGCATAGCATATTAAATATTCTTAATCAAGTTTCTTAAAGATTTATTACCATATATAGTGATTAAGATATTTTCTTTAATTTAATAAATAAACTAACATTATTCATAGAGATATTGTGCAAGATTTAGCTCAGGTCAAGAGATCAACATGATCAAGATGTCAGGATCAAAAATCTGCCAAAATCATAAAATCAATACTGACAGGGACGCAGAATCCAGGCATGGAAAGTCACCATATTAGGAAGTCATTATATATGGTAACTAGTTTTCTTCTTTGAGGGCTATATAAAGGACCAAGGGCTAAAGTTAGAAGGCATCAAGCCGAAGAGATCACGAAGCCCCTGACGCTCACGCATCCAGGCTGATCATCAACTGTTCGTCTACCTCCTTAGGAAAGATCGAGAAGTAACTAGTTTTGTAATCATTTTCTACGGAGTAAAGTGTAGATTGTTCAAGTTGATTAATAAAGGTAGTTATTTTATTTAATTCTTTTGCATTTTACATTATGTTTTCCCTCTCTGTCTTTCCATCTTCTTCTCCCAACATGCGCGAGTAATTCTCCGCTTGTTAGGGTTCGTAGGATTAGGGTAGGCTAATGGACGATAAAGATCCCTAAACCCTTTTTAAGTCCTATAAAGTTTACGAACTTTATCAAAAGAATCATTAACATCCTAATCGGGCGCGCTAGCAATTCTTTGCTAGTTCCGACCGCGATTAGAGATTAGATTAATGATTATTTTGGTAAAGGCTAGATATGAACGGAGTTCCGTGTCGAGATAAGGGTTAAGAGTGGGATTCCTTTTCCCTCCAGAAATCCTAATCTACATGCATCACCATCGTTCTAGTTATAAATCTATTAAAGGATAAAAAAGGGTAACATTTAATTAATCGTCCATGACTACTAAATCCTAACGAACCCTACAAGCCCTTTTATTATATTATCTACATCTCTAAAATAATCTAGATCTATATTTTTGCATTCTTGCTTAACGTAGATCTAGAAACTTTTCACAAAATTCTTTATTCCTTCTCTCTTTTTCAACACATCTAAAGTAAGAGTAAAAGATTCAACGTTTCCCTGAGGACGACCCTTACTCATCTCGGTCTAGCTACACGCGACACCGTTCTGATTGCGGTATAACTACAAACACTTTTTCGTAACAAATCAAATGGCGCCGTTGCCGGGGATACATGCGTAATTTTTTATTCTTACTATTTGTGTTGAATTTGTAGACGATTCATATCATTATTAAAACAAAACTGCAAATTGCATATTTAAGGATTTGTGTGTGAATTTTGCGAGGGAATCTGGAGTCACGGACTTGAGGAAACAGGAGATCTAGGGTTTCACACTTGTCTGGTATCTTTCTTAACTCCTTCTCTCTCCTCTCAAATCCAATAAAATCTATTTTCTGCAGGATTCTTTGCAAAATATCGCCGCTCAAAAATCTTTTTGCAAAGTTTTGTTTTGCGGTTTGTTTTTGCATATTTTAATACGGATTTTTAAGGGGCAAGACCAAATCCAGATTAGGTGAGGATTTCATCACCCTTCCTAAGCCCCACAAATCACAAACCGAGCATCTGCATCAACCCTACATTAATTTAAAAAATATCTAGATTAGACTCTAAGGACTGTCGCGCTCAATAAGGACAGAGGAAGGTCGTAGGTAATCTATCGCTTATCCGCATTACTTTTGTGGTGTCTAGGCAAGTGTGTTTAAGGCAAGTGGTTACTTAATTAGGACCACTACTTTCGTAGTGGGGAGCCTCCCACTTACCTGGCACTTACCTGGCTACAAGGGTAGTAAAGAGGCGGTAGAGGATTTATCCTATGGCTTGTCCTTTTTGGAAGTCTAGAAGCGGTCTAGAGACTGGACCTAGGTAACCATAGTTCTAGGGTTGTTTGTGCATTTTTGTGTGATTTGTCTAAATCCGTCATTTTTTAAAACAAACCAATTATTTTCTCCCCTTTTTACCCCTTCCCCCTTCTTCTCTTCTTATAATGGGTGACCTAAACAGAAGAACACTTGCCGAGCTTTGCTGTCCACAACCAGATATTTCTTGTTTTCGTAATCCCTTCGGTATACCGTCCGGCTCTTCCATGTCCTTAAGAGATCATATCGAACAAGAGGGAAGAAACAGTTGGCTACCTCAGTCTAGGTCTTATCAACCGTATCTTAATCCTACACCTGTTTCAGTTCATACCCAGAGTGAGGAAGCCTCTAGACGAATATCCATTGCTGAGCATATAGCTAGGGCCAGAGGCCAAAGTTTCAAGCCGGACCAATATCAACCATCACTTTCCAAAGAAGAGTTTGATAGCCAACCGACCAACCCATATCAATATTCTTCTTATCATAATATTGATCCTACTCCTACCCAAGTTCCGCAACCATTCTATTCCTATCAATCCAATCCGACTTTTCCACCTACTCTAGACAGTTCTTCTAATCGGTCATTTGGGAGTTTTAATTATCCACAGGAATTTCAATCTTATACTGAAACCCCTTATCAACCCAAGACTAGTCTGGAGCAGACATTAGAAAAATTTCTGGAACTGTCGAACCAAATTAGGAGGATTTGGGTAGTAAGACAAAACTGTACACCCTTCCTAATCAAACCTCCTGTTTCCAAACTGAAATCCACAACTTCAGTTTCATAGATTTATCAAGTACACCAAATAGAATGACTGAGAAGTTGTGTGACTTAGTAGTGTTTGATTTACCAGAATTCAAGTGAAACCATAACCAACTCTTGTGATCTCTACACCTCCACTCTTGAACCAAAACTGATTGAAAACCATAGTTTTGATGAGATGTTTGAGAATTTTAACCTTCACTTGAATGAGGTGATTGACGTTGGGGATATATTAATTGATGGACCCGAAATTTTGGATGATTTTGTCCCACCAATTCATCAAATCCTTTCACTTCCTTGTGGTCATCATCTTGAGCCTTTAATTCTTCCCGAACCCCAAATATGTCTTGAAGTTGATGATAAAGGTATACCCGAAGAAATACAGACTCCATCTTCCACATCTGGTACAGCAACACTCGACACACCAATTTGTTTACCCATTTCACCTTCTATTTTCTCCGGTTCTTCTTCTGTTCCTATAGTTTTAGGGAGTTTTGATGAATTACAATCTGTTAATTCAAGTTCAATAATACCATAAATTCAACTTGATTTGGATATTTTTGAAAATGAGGTAAATGAGTTTTTCGAGTCCTCTACCTCAATGATTTTTGATGAATCAAGTAGGATAAATTCTGGCACAAAACTCTTTGACAGCAAAATGTTCAATCACACCATTGATAAAAGTTTTGAAGAACTTTTTGCTGACGAACTTGAATTTTTAAACAATACGGATTTTATGATTGATCAATCTCCACCTATAGAGGTTGAACCGTCAGCATTCTTTCTTCCTAATCATTCACATTCATTATCAATCTTTCTTTTCTCTAATTTCAAATCCTTTCCAGACCACCTCTTATCCCTTCCCTACTTTTTCTTGACTCGATACAACACATTCTTCCACCCACCTTTACGCTATACTGATAAAATCTTTGAATGGTTGGTGTTAACTTTTGGTCTTTATAAAGCCTTACTTTGACCAAATGACTCACCCCTTCTTAAAATGCTTCATATTGTCCAACTCATGATCGAGGGGGGGTATAGTTTTGGCTTTGAACATAACTTTTGTCCTCAAATTTGTGAGCCAAAAAATAAGTTTGGGGGAGAATTTTCACTTTCATATATTCTTGCCCCCATTAATAATGCCATCCCAAGCTTACAGGTTTTTGTGATCCAGCAGATAGCAACAGTGAGGACACTATTGAATACAAGTTTGGAGGAGGTTTGTGCTTATTTACACATCAATTTGCATCATATTTTGCATAAGCACAACATTTTCAAAAAAAAATTTAAAAAAAAATTCTTTTATAACAAAAGAGTAGAAAGTGAAAAATTACATCCAAAAGATGGGAATAGTTTAAGAAAACCAAGAAAATTAGAAGTTTTCTTAAACGAACTAGTAATAAGTAGTTATGAGTTGATGTCCCAAGGGTTAGTAAAATAAAGGAAGTCACTAATCTGAGGATAAAAATAAGTCTGAAAAATAGTTTCTATTCTGGAAGCCAAACATTTGAATGTTGATACCAACTATATGCACTTACACACGTCTTGAAACTTGGGATAGTAGAGAATGCCTTGAAATGCTCTTGTCTAAAAGCCAAAGTATGAAGGAAATGGAAAAAAAAAAATGAAGAAAATATAAAAATGGTGAAAAGAAAAATGAACACGGGTTTTGTTATCGCAAAGGCAGCAATAAAAAAAATATAGCAAGGGTGCCTCTTCACCTAGTGCCCTAAGGCCAACTGGTCTGGGAGTCACTGCTAAGCCTTAGGTGGTGCAAGACGAGGAAAATACTATCACCTAATCTGCAAAGCACATGAGTAATCGGTCGGTTAGTACCTCAAGAAATATTAACGGTCGCATGAATATGTGTGAGCAAATCTAAATATTCATCAAGTTAAAAAGTACTGAGGTAGATGGACAAGAGTATGATAACTTGAATTGAATTCTCCGAGTGTAGGGATGTCCATTACACACATGTAGGGGTATATGATCAATGTTTGGATGAAAGGTAGGAATGAAGAATAAAGATGATGTTTTATTGAGAGATAATGTGATTTCTAACATCTTTTCATGACTATTAAGATAGGGCTCATAACAACTGAAAAGCTAGTGTAGTTGAAAACTCTTCTTTTCAAAATCTTTCTTTTATGGTTCTTATCTTTATATGTAAATTTCACCATCTCTCTTTTATTATAGGATTTTGTGGGTATAATCCGCTGAAAACCCTCAGGAAACAACACTCCTCCTACTAGGGACACCTAGAGGTTTAACGGCTTGTTGCACGTGCTCAGTGCAATCGTGTTTGCCTACGAAAGTTTGCTTAGTTTTCTTCTTTCTTTTTCTCTTTCTCTTGAATAACTAGTTTGCTCGGGACGATCGAAGTTAAGTTTGGGGGTATTTGTTCAATTGAAAATATTGCATTTTGGTATAAGTATTTTCCTTACATTTCTTAAATAATAAAAGGTATTTATTATAAATATTAAACATATTTGGATTTATCTGCAAAATACTATTTTCTATATGTTTATATATTATAATTAATATTATGAAGGAAAATATAGGCATTTTATATTTATATAATATTTTGGTAATTGAAAATATGCATATCATATCAAATATTCTAATCACAATTCTTAAAAGATATAGTATCATACAAATGGTTAGAATAATATTTCAAAATATATGCATAATATTTTAGTAATTAAAAGATGCACAGCATATCAAATATTCTTAATCATGTTTCTTAAAGATTTATTACCATATAAAGTGCATAGCATATTAAATATTCTTAATCAAGTTTCTTAAAGATTCATTACCATATATAGTGATTAAGATACTCTCTTTAATTTAATAAATAAACTAACATTATTCATAGAGATATTGTGCAAGATTTAGCTTAGGTCAAGAGATCAACATGTTCAAGATGTCAGGATCAAAAATCTGCCAAAATCATAAAATCAATACTGACAGGGACTCAGAATCCAGGCATGGAAAGTCACCATATTAGGAAGTCATTATATATGGTAACTAGTTTTCTTCTTTGAGGGTTATATAAAGGACCAAGGGCTAAAGTTAGAAGGCATCAAGCCGAAGAGATCACGAAGCCCTAGACGCTCACGCATCCAGGCTGATCATCAACTGTTCGTCTACCTCCTTACGAAAGATCGAGAAGCAACTAGTTTTGTAATCATTTTGTACGGAATAAAGTGTAGATTGTTCAAGTTGATTAATAAAGGTAGTTATTTTATTTAATTCTTTTGCATTTTACATTATATTTTCCCTCTCTGTCTTTCCATCTTCTTCTCCCAACATGCGCGAGTAATTCTCCACTTGTTAGGGTTCGTAGGATTAGGGTAGGCTAATGGACGATAAAGATCCCTAAACCCTTTTTAAGTCCTATAAAGTTTATGAACTTTATCAAAAGAATCATTAACATCCTAATCGGGCGCGCTAGCAATTCTTTGCTAGTTCCGTAGAGATTAGATTAATGATTATTTTGGTAAAGGCTAGATATGAACGGAGTTCCGTATCGAGATAAGGGTTAAGAGTGGGATTCCTTTTCCCTCCAGAAACCCTAATCTACATGCATCACCGTCGTTCTAGTTATAAATCTATTAAAGGATAAAAATGGTAACTTTTAATTAATCGTCCATGACTACTAAATCCTAACGAACCCTACAAGCCTTTTTATTATATTATCTACATCTCTAAAAAAATCTAGATCTATATTTTTGCATTCTTGCTTAACGTAGATCTAGAAACTTTTCACAAAATTCTTTATTCCTCCTCTCTTTTTCAACACATCTAAAGTAAGAGTAAAAGATTCAACATTTCCCTGAGGACTACCCGTACTCATCTCGGTCTAGCTACACGCGACACCGTTCTGATTGCGGTATAACTACAAACACTTTTTCGTAACAAATCAGAACCTATAACCTGTAATCATTTAGAAAACACGGATCAAAAGCACATACTTATAAATAAACGAGCAGAAGAATGGGCAGTATTGAATGCAATATTCTGGTGTGAACAAATACCTCCAAACTTATCTTTTGCTTGTCCCGAGCAACACCATTTATTTTCAAAAAGTCCAAAGCTCACTTTCATATGCATTACGGTTGCACTTAGCGTGTGCAACAAGCCGTTAAATCTCTAAGTGTCCCTAGTAGGAGGAGTGTTGTCTCCTGAGGGTTTTCAGTGGATACTACCCACAAAATCCTGTCAAACTAGTTTCATAATACAACCTTGATTCTAATCCTGCGGTTTAGTATCTAAATTAGAAACTCTATCATCCTAAGTTAGAATGTCCATCCCTTATTTTTCACACCTCCTATTTATTCAACCTAAGATCCTATACGTTTTGACAGTTTAGAAAGATCTCGGTTTCTCTTGAGTTTTCCTTCTAAACCGCAGTCTCCAATCCGGAATTTTTATCATCTTCATGGAAAATATAAGACTTATTCTTCATCCCTATCTTTCCTCCAAACATCGATCGTTTACCCCTATGTATGTGTAAATTTTTACCCCTACACTCAAGAATTAAATTCAAGCTATAGTACCCTTGCCTTAATACCTAATACTATTTCTTTTCATTAAAGATGGACGGATTTTCTCACACACCTTTCACGTGACTATTACTGCTTCTTAAGGCACTAATCAGCTGATTACTGAATGTGTGAGCTGATTAAAGTGTAAATAGCAGTTTTCAGGTCTTGTAATTTATTTTTTCTTTTTTTTTCCTTTTTTGTTCTTTTCAAGATCGGATATATTTTTCAATGATGCTCTTTTTGTGGTTAGCTTTAAATACCATTTTTTCTTTCATACTAGGATTTCAAGAAAGAGTATTTCTAGTTATCTTCTACTATCCCGAGTTTCAAGGTGCGTGTAAGTGCAGTTTATAGGGTATATATTTTCTGAATTTGGACTTAAGAATATGAACTATTTTTCAGACTCATCCATAAATAAAGCTTTCAATACTTTCCCTTCATTTTGACTTAACTCAAGAACTGAACTCAAGATTACCTACTTCTAAAAAAAACTGCAAGGATGAATATTTACCAAGGTTAAACAGAAGGAAGGTTATTTTTAGGGTTTTCAACTCCTAAGCCTAGGATTTAGTTATTTCTAACGTATCAACTAAATTTTTGGAATAAAAATCTAAGTTACCATACTAGCTAATATGACGAATTTTTTTTTGTATTTTTTGGAAATTTTATCAATTTTTGAGGGTTTTTAAAATAAGTATGCAAATGCTAAATATACACATGAATGCAAAGGTAGAAAGCTTATCGAGCATACCCCCAAACATAAACTTGACAGTGCCCTCACTGTCATGGTACACCAAGAGGGTCAAAATAGTTAAGGGGTCAAAATCAGTCGGTGCTTTCCGGTTTTTTTAATAAAAGAAAAATCAAACAAAATATATATAAACAAAAAGGTCCCCTCAAACTTAAGTGAAACAGTGTTTTCACTGTTTAAGCGTTATAGTTCAGACTTAGGGGGGAGGGAACCATTTTAATCTATACAAGGCCTTACACAGGCAAAAAGTTAACACCAACCATTCAAAAATTTTATCGCGATAAAGCCCGGATTGGTGAAAGAACGCGTAGAGGAAATAAATGAAGAATACACGAGACCGTTTATGGATGGAAGCGGAATACGGTCTCGGTAGAGGAGATGAATGGCAGAGGGGAAAACAAACTTGACGGTGGAATTGGAGTGAATAAATTAGTACAATTTGTAATTATCGAAGTGTAAAAATGGATTGTACTAATCTATCAACACGTTGAGAAATGGGTTCAAACCTCTCAAAATTCGCAAGAAACCATGAGCCGACCGGATTTGGTGAACCAGACGCGGGAAATGAAGGTGATACGGTGTCTTGTAAAGTGGGAACGATGGAAAGGATGGAGGGAAGTGGTTGAGGAATGGTATCAGTTAAACGTTTAGGAGAATGTGCACAGTCAGTGAAAGGGACAGAATTAATTGGGTGATCCGACTCTTTTAATAAAACGGGTTCATCCTCAATACTATCCTCAAGATTTTACTCAAAATTTAGCTCATCAATGCATTCATCATCATCAATTTCCAGACGCATATGGTGTTAGTTATGTATATGCCCTAGAGGCCATTGTTGTACATATGATGTATATTATAATGGATGCTTGGATATATATAGAGATGACTTTCTTACTCGTCATGATAGTATACTATTTGGTTTCACTTTATCTTAACATGTTGACTTGTATTGGTTTACTGTTTTTCTCTCACATGTTGATAAAGCCCTTAGGATCTGTACTCGACTACTGGGACTATGATGAGATCATACTAGTGTGGCCTTGGTAGTCGATGAGTACATCCTATAACTGTTCCTAGTCGAGGGTATATCGAGACAGGGCATCGATACACCAGAGTAGACTAGCGTATACGCATCTTGACCCATATGATGGGCGATGGATGATCCCACATCCATCGGTGTTTGACATCAGAGATGGTGTACGGGTGCTCAGTGGAGACTGGGTAAACTGGACGGACTCACCGAGAACTCCCAGATGATGATATACCACACGTCAGATGGCAGTTCTCCGGTGACACTGGTACAGGGTAGTCTGTAGACCCGAGATCGTCATAGAGTCTTGTGTGATTCCCACTGTGCTTTGATTTCCATCTTACCACGTCCAAGAGGGCGTGCAAAACGGTGGCTTTTGGGTACAGTCCCGAATCACATGGAGGCAATGAGCGATAGGAGGGGATTCGTCTCACCCGGTATAGGGAGTTGATATTGTGCTGTGTTCGATTGGCTATAACTGGAAGTCCGTGGCCAGGGCTGATATAGAGATTTACTGGTAAGTGTTACTAGTAGTTTCTCGACCCGTTATGAGCCACACATCGACACGACTTATTGGTTACTGGGGTCTGACGTATACCACCCCTAGACTTGATATGCGACATATCAGACGAACAGACTGGACTGTACGGGAGTGTTACTGATTGGATTCACAGGAGAACGCATAGGCTAGCTTGTTGATCTTCTGATCGCTCAATACCTGGGTGGCTGTTATGTTTAGCTGACCGCTTGCAGCTTGTGGGTGTTTGATATGATCATCACCTGCTACCGGCGTATTGACGATTCTTTAGAGTCCTACACAGAGCTTTCTTGGCTCAGGCGAAACGGAGTAGAGCCACATATGTGATATGTGCAGGACCGAGAATAATGCGATATGAGATACCGTATTATATTCTCGCGACACAGATATGAACCGGGTCATCGGATCAAGTGTTGATTCGATGAATCGGTACATGATATATTAGTCGGTAATATTCGATATAGCCGGATCGTCGGATCAAGTGTTGATTCGATGATTTAATGTATAATAATATATATGATATATTGTATTACATTATCTAATATTGGCTCGCTTTATTATTTCATTTTCTCACTGGATGATACATTGATATATATGCGATATATGTTAATTGTATTATTTTCTTTTGTTGCAAATATATAATATATATGTGATATATATTATTGTGACATGATATGATTTATTATTAAACATGTTTAAGGATGATTAAATGAGGTTAGGGTTTTATTAGGGTTAGTTGCTTCATGCACCTTCTGGAAGCTTTATCTTTTGTCATGGTTAAGATATTTTTTGATGACACGTTGCTAACCAAACCAAACCCTAACTCTAGTTGTTTCTCTACACATTATTAGCCACTCATCCTTGACCATGGTTTATATATCAATCATATACATTTCTTTCTATTCATCACAAAAAGTTTTTTTATCATTATCTTTTCCATTATCATCTTCTTCTCTCTTGAAAAAGCTCACTAGAAATTCTTTATGTGATGAATAAATATGAGAAAATGATTTAAAAAGAAAGCATAAATACTACTCTCTCATCCTCATCTCATCTAGTCCATGAGATTAGTGTGTTCATCTTTTTAGAGTGAGAAAGCTTGAGTCTTTGCAACTTCGACGTAGATCATCGGAGATTTGGAACACTTCAAGCTAGCATGGATCGTTCGAGTCGTGGAGCCTCTCATGAGTCCGGGAGATCGTGGATCGCGGCAAAGGGACTTCTACTCGGAGCTTGTGAAGAGAAGGAGCGGACTACAAAGGTTGTAATCCCTCACACATAGATAAAAGTTATCATCTTGCATGTTTAACCCTAATAATCTAGCAAAGATCCCGGCTTTGGGTTGTTCGGCACGTCTAAATTTTTATCCGGGCATGTTTGATGCCTTATGGACCTTCACAAGAGTGCCTAGGAACCCTACAGTGGTATCAGAGCCTAGCTAGAGCATTAGGCGATGTGCTTACGAAGTTAAAACTCCGATCGAACCCGAACCGAAAAAATTTACCCCCTCTCTGGAAATTTTTTAAAATCTGGATTTTTTCTGAATTAAAAATACCTGAAAAATACAGCATACAAAAATAAGAATAACTGTGAAATTTGAGACTGTGATCCGTACAAACGACCGCGGAATCGCGGCCATTGCCTGCTTGGGCCGCGGTTCCGCGGCCGTATTGTTTGATTGGACTTTTTATTTTACACAATAATTCTTTATTTGTGCTTTTATAGTTTCTGGTATTTTTATATTGACTCAAAAGTTGAGTGATCTGGGGTTTTCTTTGTAATCGTAAATTCGATCGGAATATTTAAATTCGTTTTTATTTCCGGATATTTAGAAACTGTTAAACTATTTGAACGGATATCATTAACTCACTGTTTCCCGGCATGGTAAATTTTCAAGAGTTGAATTTTTATCGGTTTTAAATCTTTCGAAAAAATTATACATGTTAAGCGGTGGACCCTCTTGAAGACAACAAACCTTAACTCGATTATGTGACCGTCTTGAACTGCCTTTTGAACCTTCGGGTTTGGGGGAGTACGGCGTGCCACATGTGAGGCGTTGGCTTGACCCTTCTACGGCTGGATCACTGGTACTGTGACATATTCTGGGATTATTTGAACTCCGCTCAAGAGTTGAGCACTTTGGGAAATTTTGGGTATTTGATTATCTGTTCGAAAAGTTTAATACTGTCTATTTATCTGGAATGTGATACAATATGTGGAATTCATAGAGTTAGGCATGAAATGCGAAGTATGTGATATTTCGGATTTACGATGTCTAAAGTGATTGTGGATTCCAAATGTTGTAGTTTTACACTTTCTTTTCTGTGACCGTAAGTGTAATATGTGATATCGCCGGTTTCGTTGCTAGATGTCAACGACAATTGGGATGTGCATATTTACTTACGTTGATGATATGTGATATTATGTGTTGCTGTGATATGTTATATTGGATCGTCGTGTTCTGAATAGCCGGGGGTTTTATGTGAGATGAGGGTTTTTATTTTCATTCATGTAAAATTCATCTGTACTGTAATATTCTTTTATTTGGGGCACTTCCAGGTTGAGGTTGCTGTCACCAGTGTATATTATTTACTTTTCCGCATTAGGTAGACCCAAGGAGGGGAGCACAGGTAACCGGGTTCTAGGGTCCAGTGGGAGGCCATCTCGAGGAGTCGAGACCGGGTCTCCTAACCCTAGAATTGGCAGTGTTACTTGCCGCTCTCGTAGGGGTCTTGGGATGTGGGTTTGGCTATTCGTCGCGACCGTGGAATCCGTGTTTTATACAGGCTCGTATTGAAAACACGGACGTCCTAGTATATCCAATATTTCATATATGTTCTTCTGCTGCAATGTTCTGTGATGAGATCATATTACTGCCTGAGACGAATGCTTATACTATATATATATGCTGATATATAAATATTACTGCTTTCGTTTCTTCTGTGATGCTTAGGAAGCATAAGCTGATGGGATTTTATTAATGAGATTAATAAAAAGAAAAGAAACCTAAAGATGTTGTAGAATCAAAACTTTATAAAAAGGGTAGCTACAGTTTTGCTTTGTACAGTGATATATATGATATATCCTTCACCTTATTCGATGGGGAAAGAGCCGAGATCCCTTCACCGGGAGTGACCTCTTTAGCGAAACTGGCAGATGCTACAAAACGCGGTTTGTCTTTTGAATGCTTTTAGTGTTTTGCTTTGCACAGCGGTATATATGATATATTCTGCACCTTATTCGATGAGGAAAGGACGATCCCTTCACCGGGAGTGACCCCTTTAGCGAAACTAAGAAAAAGCCTCGAAAACACTCCTTTTCAAAAACACATGATTCTACAACGATATCAAGTTCATTACGCTCAGGGTTTTTCTGAAAACCTGCGTAGCCCTCCGTCATTTCAGATAAATACTACTTAGTATTCGTGCTACGGTAGTTTGGCCTTCGTCAAGGCGTAGTGTACGGTAGCTAACTAGTACTTATCTGTTAGCATACGATGCGATTGGATTAGGGTATTCGTACGGCGTAGTTTGTCCTTCGTCAAGGGTCGTACGGGTGAGTTTAATTCAATCAAGAAATGAACGGGTTGAACTTGACTAGCGCCCTATGGGTAGTTTGGCCTTCGTCAAGGTCATGGGACGCTGGGGGCAAAATATTATCGGGAATTTCAAATGTTGAAATTTGCAATGAGATTGCATACCTTCTATGAGATAGTTGGATCCCGATACCCACTGCGAGTAAGAGTTACTCCTGGGAGAGTTTTACACAGGACAATTAGTCATTCAAGTAGGTGTCTAGAAAAGTGTTAACGGGGTTACGCCTCTGGGAAAACGAGGTTTACATTAATTAGGTCCATGCGAAAGCACGGGGAACCTCCCTCAAAGTACCGACACTGATCTGGCTGAAAGATTGACGAAATTGTAGGGTGTAATTAATCCCGTCTAATCTTACCTTTTAGGGTTTGAAGGTAGATTTGATAAAAACAGTGGGAGACATCCTGATTAGATAAGATAATAACCAATCTAATCTTGCAAGAGCATACGCTAAAGTGTTTTTCTTCTCTCTCTCTCCAGGTAGCGACCATGTCAGGCCATAATCAAGATAATAATATGGATGTATTGACTGAACCCGATTATTGTACAGTGCAGGAGAACGTTGGACCCGTTCTTTCTTATAAGAGTTATAAGACTGAACAGGAAACAGGAGAATATCTGGATTTTCACGCCGCCCAAAAGAACATGCATGTTGATGCATCTTCTTCGGGTGTGTTAGTTATTGAGAACTGTTTCTCAGTTCACCCTAAGTCCTGGGTATTAGATACCGGATCAGGATCCCACATATGTAAACAGTTACATGGGCTACGTAAAGGTAGAGAACTAGGAAAAGATGATCATTCCGTTCAAGTAGGGAACGGTGCAAATGTTGCAGCCAAAGCAGTTGGCGAATATCACCTAGTATTACCAAGTGGTGATACACTGATTCTAAATGAGTGCTATTATATACCGAACATGATGTGCAACATTATATCAGTTTCTTTATTAAGTAAAGAAGGATATAATTTTGTAGTAAAGGATAATGTTATGAACATATTCCTAGATCAAAAGTTGATTGCATCAGGCTCGTTACATAATGGCATATTCATTCTAAATCGGAATACAGTCCTGAATATACAAAACACACACAAAAGGAAAAGTTCAGATATGAACGAATCCTACTTGTGGCATTGTAGACTTGGTCATATCAATGCGACACGACTGGCTAAGTTACATAAGGATGGTTATTTGAATCCGTTCGAATTATCATCTTATGATACTTGCCATTCATGTCTCAAAGGAAAAATGATCAAAGCTCCGTTTAGAGGACACGGAGAAAGAGTTACTGAACTCTTAGGACTAATACATAGTGATGTATGCGGTCCCATGTCTACGCATGCCAGGAACGGTTCTTCCTACTTCATTACATTCACTGACGATCTCTCTAGATACGGACATGTGTTTCTGATGAAACACAAGTCTGAAGCTTTTGAGAAATTCAGAGAATATAAGCACGAAGTAGAGAACCAAACGGGCAAAAGTATTAAGATTCTTCGATCTGATCGAGGAGGTGAATACTTAAGCGGTGAGTTTTTAGATTATCTAAAAGAGAATGGGATTCTCTCTCAGCTTACTCCTCCTTATACACCACAGCACAACGGTGTATCTGAGCGGAGGAATCACACCCTATTAGATATGGTGCGCTCTATGATGAGCGAGGCTGAGTTACCTATTTCCTTCTGGGGGTATGCGCTTGAGACAGCCATACATCTATTGAATATGGTTCCTACCAAATTAGTGCCTACCACTCCATATGAGATATGGAAAGGGAAGGGACCATCTTTTATGTATATTAAGATATGGGGTTGTCCAGCCTATGTCAAAAGACAAAATCTGGACATGCTCGAGGCAAGATCTGTCTTATGTAAGTTTATTGGATATCCCAAACATTCGCGAGGGTATATCTTCTACCACTCCGAGGAACAAAAAGTGTTTGTTTCTCGACATGCCACCTTTTTAGAAAAGGGTTTTCTTATGAAAGAAATTGATGGCAATGAGGTAGAACTGGAAGAGGTTCCAGCAACACAAACTACGGCAGATGATTTAATGGAACCAGAGGATTCAGTAGTACCCGACGAACCCCAGCCTCTCCGCCGATCTAGTAGGGTTTCTCATCCACCTGAGAGATACTACGGTTTTCTCATTGATGGTGGAAGCGAGGATTGTATCATGGGCGATGATGACCCGACTTGTTTCGAGCAGGCCATCACGAGTGGTGACTCTGTGAAATGGCTGGATGCAATGCGATCTGAGATGGAATCCATGTACACCAATTAAGTATAGATTTTAGAAAATGCTCCTGAAGGGGTAAAACCCATTGGGAGCAAGTGGATTTTTAAAAGGAAATTTGGTGTAGATGGAAAAGTTGAGACTTTCAAAGCTAGACTTGTAGCAAAGGGTTTTCGTCAACGACCAGGTGTGGATTATGACGAAACCTTTTCTCCAGTGGCTATGCTTGAGTCCATCCGGATCTTACTTGCCATTGCTGCATACCATGACTACGAAATCTGGCAAATGGATGTTAAGACCGCCTTTCTAAAAGGTGATTTAGAAGAGAGCGTGTACATGACTCAGCCAGAGGGCTTCGTAGATAGTGGGAGCAGCGGAAAGGTGTGCAAGCTGCTTAAATCCATTTATGGGTTAAAGCAAGTATCGCGGAGTTGGAACATCTGTTTTGATGTTGTAGTCAAAGAGTTTGACTTCATCAAAAATATAGATGAACCTTGTATCTATAAGAAGGTAGCAGAGGGTAAGGTTGTCTTCCTCGTATTATACGTGGATGACATACTCTTGATAGGAAATGATATTCCTATGCTGCAATCAGTCATGCTCTTCTTATCACAGAGATTCTCGATGAAAGATCTAGGTGATGCCTCCTGCATATTGGGAATCATGATCTATAGAGATAGATCTAAACGGATACTGGGATTGTCCCAATCCAGGTACATTGACACCATACTAAAGAGGTTTAGTATGGAAGAATCCAAGCGTGGGAACCAACCCACGATCTCTGGACTCACTCTCTCCAAAGAGATGTCTCCCAAGACTAATTTGGAGAGAGCTCGCATGCAAGGGATACCCTATGCTTCGGCAGTAGGCTCTATCATGTATGCGATGCTATGTACCAGACCCGATGTAGCATACTCACTAAGTGTAGTGAGTCGGTATCAAGCAGATCCTGGAGAGAGTCATTGGACAGCTGTGAAGAATATTCTCAAGTACTTACGAAGGACTAAGGAGATGTTCTTGGTGTATGGTAACGGAGAACTCCAGGTGGAGTCTTTTACCGATTCCAGCTTCCAAAGTGATAAGGACGACTCTAAGTCGCATTCGGGTTTTGTCTTTACCCTCAATGGAGGGGCGGTATGTTGGAAGAGTTCCAAACAGGATACCGTTGCAGACTCGACAATGGAGGCTGAATACATCGCTGCCAACGATGCTGCCAAAGAGGCTGTCTAGATCAAGAAGTTCATTACTGAACTTGGAGTGGTTCCATCCATTGAGCATCCAATACCTTTGTATTGCGATAACAATGGAGCTGTGGCATTGGCCAAGGAACCCAGATCCCATCAGAAGTCCAGACATATTCTGAGGCGGTATCACCTGATCAGGGAGATAGTTGATCGCCGGGAGATCGAGGTCAGGAGAGTAGATACGAAGGACAACACTGCGGATCCATTCACAAAGGCTATTTCCCCAGATACAGTTTGAGAGATTATTCGGGATGCTAGGTATGAGATACTACAGCAGCTGGCCTTAGTGCAAGTGGGAGATTGTTAGTTATGTATATGCCCTAGAGGCCATTGTTGTACATATGATGTATATTATAATGGATGCTTGGATATATATAGAGATGACTTTCTTGCTCGTCATGATAGTATGCTATTTGGTTTCACTTTATCTTAACATGTTGACTTGTATTGGTATACTGTTTTTCTCTCACATGTTGATAAAGCCCTTAGGATCTGTACTCGACTACTAGGACTATGATGAGATCATACTAGTGGGGCCTTGGTAGTCGATGAGTACATCCTATAACTGTTCCTAGTCGAGGGTATATCGAGACAGGGCATCGATACACCAGAGTAGACTAGCGTATACGCATCTTGACCCATATGAGGGGCGATGGATGATCCCACATCCATCGGTGTTTGACATCAGAGATGGTGTACGGGTGCTCAGTGGAGACTGGGTACACTGGACGGACTCGCCGAGAACTCCCAGATGGTGATATACCACACGTCAGATGGCAGTTCTCCGGTGACACTGGTACAGGGTAGTCTATAGACCCGAGATCGTCATAGAGTCTTGTGTGATTCCCACTGTGCTTTGATTTCCACCTTACCACGTCCAAGAGGGTGTGCAAAACGGTGGCTTTTGGGTACAGTCCCGAATCACATGGAGGCAATAAGCGATAGGAGGGGATTCGTCTCTCCCAGTATAGGGAGTTGATATTGTGCTGTGTTCGATTGGCTATAACTGGAAGTCCGTGGCCAGGGCTGATATAGAGATTTACTGGTAAGTGTTACTAGTAGTTTCTTGACCCGTTATGAGCCACACATCGACACGACTTATTGGTTACTGGGGTCTGACGTATACCTCCCCTAGACTTGATATGCGACATATCAGACGAACAGACTGGACTGTACGGGAGTGTTACTGATTGGATTCACAGGAGAACGCACAGGCTAGCTTGTTGATCTTCTGATCGCTCAATACCTGGGTGGCTGTTACGTTTAGCTGACCGCTTGCAGCTTGTGGGTGTTTGATATGATCATCACCTGCTACCGGCGTATTGACGATTCTTTAGAGTCCTACATAGAGCTTTCTTGGCTCAGGCGAAACGGAGTAGAGGCACATATGTGATATGTGCAGGACCGAGAATAATGCGATATGAGATACCTTATTATATTCTCGCGACACAGATATGAACCGGGTCATCGGATCAAGTGTTGATTCGATGAATCGGTACATGATATATTAGTCGGTAATATTCGATATAGCCGGATCGTCGGATCAAGTGTTGATTCGATGATTTAATGTATAATAATATATATAATATATTGTATTACAATATCTAATATTGGCTCGCTTTATTATTTCATTTTCTCACTGGATGATACATTGATATATATGCGATATATGTTAATTGTATTATTTTCTTTTGTTGCAAATATATAATATATATGTGATATATATTATTGTGACATGATATGATTTATTATTAAATATGTTTAAGGATGATTAAATGAGGTTAGGGTTTGATTAGGGTTAGTTGCTTCATGCACCTTCTAGAAGCTTTATCTTTTGTCATGGTTAAGATATTTTTTGATGACACATTGCTAACCAAACCAAACCCTAACTCTAGTTGTTTCTCTACACATTATTAGCCACTCATCCTTGACCATGGTTTATATATCAATCATATACATTTCTTTCTATTCATCACAAAAAGTTTTTTTATCATTATCTTTTCCATTATCATCTTCTTCTCTCTTGAAAAAGCTCACTAGAAATTCTTTATGTGATGAATAAATATGAGAAAATGATTTAAAAAGAAAGCATAAATACTACTCTCTCATCCTCATCTCATCTAGTCCATGAGATTAGTATGTTCATCTCTTTAGAGTGAGAAAGCTTGAGTCTTTGCAACTTCGACGTAGATCATTGGAGATTTGGAACACTTCAAGCTAGTATGGATCGTTCGAGTCGTGGAGCCTCTCATGAGTCCGGGAGATCGTGGATCGCGGCAAAGGGACTTCTACTCGGAGCTTGTGAAGTGAAGGAGCGGACTACAAAGGTTGTAATCCCTCACACTTAGATAAAAGTTATCATCTTGCATGTTTAACCCTAATAATCTAGCAAAGATCCCGGTTTTGCGTTGTTCGGCACGTCTAAATTTTTATCCGGGCATGTTTGATGCCTTATGGACCTTCACAAGAGTGCCTAGGAACCCTACATATGGAGTTCGGGAAAAACAGTTAATGGTTCGGGATGATGCCCACACGGAAGTGAAAGGATATGATGAAATTGTGAAAAACTCATCCAAAATTGTGGGTTCATCATCTATAATATTCCCAGCATCAATATTCTCAATTAAGTGAAATTCAAATTTCTCAAACACCTTATAAAAAGCATGGATTTCAATCAATTGTGGTTCTAGAGTGGGAGGTGTATAGATCAAAAGGATTGGGTTTGGTTTCACTTGAAAGGGACCCTTCATAATTAGGCAAATCAAATACTACATAGCCGCACAACTCATCAAACGTTCTATTTTCAATTGATGATTCATTTGGAGCACTCGATAGATTTTTGAAATTGGAGATGTGGAATTCAATTTAAAATTGGTAGGTTTGATTCGGAAGGGTGTACTGCTCACTCTCACGACTTAAATCCTCACATTAACCTATCGCCTCATTATATATTGGAAATTTTGGAGCTAGTTAGAAACTAGTTGCCGGTTCGTTAGGTTGTATCAGGGCGGCTATGGACGCATTCAAGTCCTCCATCTGTTGGCATGAAGCTACCCGAAATTCTTCTAATGACTGTTCAAGACTAGACATGGGTTGTGAAGGGGTTTCAGTAAAAGATTCAAAGTTGTCTGGATACGTGAAACACCCAAATAGCTGTTCAGAAGAAATGTCTAGAGAAGGTATAAAAGTCGGGCAGGATTGATAGGAATCGAATGGATGTGAAAACTGGACAGGATTAGAATCAACATTATGATATGAAAATGATTGGAATTGTTGTCCTAAGAAATTTGGAGTGGTGAAAGGAGTGAAAGATCGGCTACGGGATTGTTCAATTATGTTAGCAATGAACATGTATTTCAGAGTCGCAAGATGACTCTTTAAAAGAGTATCAACATAAGAAGGTGGGTGGGATTGAAACGGTTGATACGAAGGTGATTGCGGTGTCCAATTTTTGGCCCTAGACGTGTCTATTCGATCTCGCAAAGAAATTTTTGGCATGGATGGATCGTTCAAAGTTTGACCAAAGCAAGAACCGTAAGAAGAAATGCCTGGTTGTGGATACCAAAACTCAGCAAAAGTTGGTCGTTTTGGGGTACCCATGTTATGAAAGGAGTGAAAGGTAGGGAGAGTGGAAGTGGGCGAATTTTTATAAAATTTTTGAATTTTTTTGAATTTTTTTTTGTTTCTGGAGTTTTTGAAATTGTTTATTTTGGTTTTTGAAAAATATGGAATTAGGGACTAAACTTTACACAAGTATAATCATAATAACAATATGCACAAACAACACCTAGAGCTAGAGTCTTCAAAGTCCAACTAGACCGCTCATAGACTTTCAAGCGACAAGTTGCAGGATAACCCTCGAATCGCCTCTTAACTGCTAATTGTGGTCAGGTAAGCACAAATGAGGTAAGGAGGGTTCCGTTCATGAATCACCGTGAGACAGGACTTTTAAAATTATCTCCTCACTTGTCTAGCCTAGGCACCACAAAGTCAAGTTTAGATAAACGACCGATTCCCCGCAACCTTCACTTGTCTTAAATGAGAGCAACAAGTCCTTAAAGGTTTGGTCTAGATATTTTTTTATTAACTCAAGGTAATGCATATTTTTTTTGTGATTTGTGGTGTTTTAGGAAGGGTGATGAAATCCTCACCCAATCTTAATTGGTGTTATAGCCCCTTAATGTCCGTATTATTATATGCAAAGCGTTAAACAAACAGAATCTAAATAAAAAAAATTATTTGGTGGCAGCACAATTTTGTGCAAAGAAATCTACAGAAAATACAGTTCAGTGGACTTTACAGAGATGTTTGGATAAGTGGAATGGGTGCAAAAAGTTTTAGGCTCAGAAGACAAGGAACGACCGCGGAACCTCCGCTGTTCCCGCTGTTTGACCGCGGTTCCACAGTGGAAAGACTGAATTAGGGCTTCAAATTTGTTCTCTGTACTCCTCTTGTTTCGTTCTCCAGTATAAAAGCCTCTGTTTCTTTATTTGATCACTGTACTTGCTCCAGATTAGCCTGCACACTTGCATAAAAAATATCAAAAATAACAAAATGGTTTTTATTATATTTATTTATTATACACACACACACATACACACAAATATTAACCCGAATGACAAGAAATAAATATGTTACCGTCTTTCCGGTAACGGCGCCATTTGATTGACCGAGCAGAGCCGCGTTGTTTATGCTATGATATGTGTTCCTCTCTGTCCTATTTATTCTACTTAGCACAATCAAGACGGTGTCGCTTTGCAGCTAGCCGGTTGAGTACGGGTCGCCCATAGGGAGATAGTTGTATGTCCGTTCTTTTCTTAGACAAGTCAATTAAAGAATGTATATGTGTCTGTTCAAATCTATCCTAAGTGTTCGTATTTTATGTTCAAGTAAATTTGTTAGGTTAAGCTTGGTTAGTAGAGTTAGGATTAGTCTTGTGCTTGTCTTTTGCCATTCTTGAAATGATGTTGGGATAATCGAAAAATAGCGGAGATTAGGAGGACAAAGGAATGTGATTTGCAAGTTTAAGAAAGCTTTCCAATGCTAAATCCATTCTTAGTGCCCCTTATCTGTCCGCTACATGCGTTTATTTCCAACCCTAGGCCAAACACATGCTACCATTTATCCAATTAAGTCACAACTACATGTCACTTTGTAGCGCGTCCAAAGGAATTCTCGACTTAGGTCGCGGCTATATGTCACGTATAGCACGCCTAAATGAGGGGGTTGTGTTTGTTTGGTTTAGGTTCATCTTAAGGTGTTTGGCGAAGAGAAGTACAAGGGAGTTTTCCGTCCCTAGTACTAACCTTCCATAGCCCTAACAAGTGTGGAAATTATTCACACATTGAAAAAAATAAAACAAGAAGGAAGAAAAGAAAGAAAGAAAAATACGGTTTTACAAATGGTAGAAAGCTAACTACTTGGGCCCTCACCTAAGTAAGGGACTCCATTGAGTATCATGGCTTGAAAATTACGGATAAGAAGAAAAGAAAGAACAACAAATAACAACAACTACTTAACAACACAAATAAAGTTGTACTAGGAATTAAAATTACAATACAAGAAATTTAAAGATACAAGATAATAAAAATCCTCATTTTCATTGATCTTCCACTCAAAATATCTCACTACAATTTCATGGAGGAGAGATGATGAAGAAGAAGAAGATACAAACTAAACTACACTAATCTTAGTAAAGAAAAATCTTTCTTACAATGGCTCAAAACTGGAGTATTTATAAGCAGATAACTGAAACCCTAGGCTCATATTCTGGGCCATTATACAATTAAAAAATTGTCCCTGAAATATGGTCAAAAGATGCTATGAGTAGACCGCATAATCGGCGCAAAAACCTATGTTTGGCCGCGGTTCCGCCGCCGTTTTATGGAATTAGGGCATCGTATTTTTTGTGCTTCCTCATGTTGTTTTTGTCTTCTGTTTTACATGTCCCAAATTGCAAAATGGTTCCAAAATATGTTCAGATTTTCAACAGTCCAAAAATGGCTATACTTTTAATCTCTTTGACCTTTATATTCCTCGAGCTCCATGCACCTCTTGATCTTTGTGCTGCCCTTCTCGTGCACTGTGCTTGACCAAGACACAAATGACCACTGTTATTTGTTATGTCTCTTGAACTGGTAAGTGGCACTGGACGGATCCAGATGGCCGAAACCCGGATTTTATCTGTTTTTGATTGATGTTCTGGATTTTGGCATAACTGTGTAGATTTTTCCTGATTTACGTTATTTTGGACTGGAAACCTGTAACCTGTAATCATATAGCAAATACGGATCAAAAGCACATACCTATAAATAAACGAGCAGAAGAATGGGTGGTATTAAATGCAATATTCTGGTGTGAACACATAGCGCAGATAGATCATCTATTTTGATATAACGGTCATAGTGTTTGACTTTATCAAAACAACAGATGAACCTGGTAAGAAGGTTGTAGGAAGTAATGTCCTGGCATTTGGATGACATACTCTGGATAGGAAGTAATATTCCTATACTACAATCGGTCAAACTATGGTTGTCATAGGTGTTTCTCCTTACAGGATCTGGATAGTTGTTGCTTTTGCACTGGCTGTAGTACGATGATATATCCTAATCCGAGAGAAACAAAAGGAAGAATTTAAGAACATATGCTCATGTTATTGATGTGTGGCAATGGCAGCCTTCTACAGAAGGCGGTTACCGGTTCTGCCTTCCAAGATGATATGGATGATAGAGTAGCTGTCAGAGTTATATGTTTACCCTCTTTCAAGGTGCAGTATGTTGGGAAAAGTTCCAAGAAGGATACTGAGGAAGACATGGCGGTAGGTGCTGATTATAATCAGCAAAGGATATAGCTTAAGAAGATTGTTGGATATAGATGTTCATTTATGAACTGGGTCCTACCATTTATCCATATAAGTTTAAAGGAAGGTATCACCTAGTTCGGGAGGTGATTGATCTCCGCAAAGTTGAGATATAGAGAGATTAAGATAAAAATATTGTAGCGGATCCACTCACTGTGGTTATTTCTCAAACACGGTTTGCGAAACTGATTAATAGAGAAGTTGAGTACTCGATAGCACACGAGACATGTGAGTATGTGATACTGCAATAATTGGCCTTAAGTGCAAGTGGGAGATTGTTGGATATAGTACCATCAAGGCAATTATTATAATTGCAGACATGCGATTATGATAATTGAGGGAGACCTATACAGGTAGAACAATCTTGCTCAAGATGATAGTATGTTATCTGGTTTGTCTTCATCATTTATATGTATACGTTTTTAATGTCGCTAATACATAATGATGAAGCCTGTAAGATCCTTTCTTGACTACCAGTATTATGATGACGATCATACTTGTAGGAACTGGATAGTCCATAAGCACATCCTTAAATGTCCCTAGTCGTGGGAGTATCAAGACAAGGCATCGATATTCCAGAGTACACTAGTGTATATATTTCTTGACCCCGACGATGGGCGGTGGCCGGTCTTACAGCTATTGGTGTCAGGCACCAAAGAATGTATACAGGTGCTCATTGGGTTATGAGTTACACTGGAAGGACTCGCCGAGAACTCTTAGATAGTATTATACCTATTTTCATATAGTAATTCTCTGGTGATATGAGAACATGGTAGTCTGTTGACCTGAGATCGTCATTTGTCTTGTGTGAGTTCCTAATGTACTTTGATTACTTCCCTACCACGGCTTTATTGAGTCGTATAAATATGTTTTAGTTGGGTACAGTCCCGAACCATATGGAGACAGTGAGCGGATTGAGGGGATTCATCTCTCCTGGTATAGGGAGTCGATGTTGCAATTGTAGGGTTATTTGCCGCGGCAGCAAGGTTTCGGGAGGCATCAATCATACCGTTTTCAAAAATTTGCCGTTCTAAACAACCCGAACCCTAGAATCTTAACTAGAGTTTTAAACAATAAGCATGCAAACAACTTTACAGCTAAGTGAATGCGGAATACAACCTTTGTAGACCGGTCCTTCACTTTAAATGCTCCGTGTAGTAGTCCCTTCGCTGCGAGTAGTGATCTTCCGAACTCTTGTATTGGTTCCCTTGGAGAAATGAACAAGCTTGCACGAAGTCTTCGAGGCCGAAGATGATCTACGTCGAGGAGACTCAAGCTCATGCTACCTCTTCACTAATATGTGAATTAGTGAAGCAAACATCCTAAAATAAATGGCTAATAGTAGAGGACTATGAAGTAGGAAGTGGGCTCTCTTTAGATTTCTTTTTCTTACATTTTCTCATCACTTAGAAAAAAACTAGCAAGCTTTTTCTCATGAGAAAGAAGATGAAGTGAAGAGATGAAGAATGAACTCATGAGGTGAGAATATGAACCATGGATGAGTTGTGTCATATACTAACTCATGTAGAGAGTTAACCATGGTAAGGATTATGGTTGGGTTAATAAATATAGTTAGTAAAACAAAAATAGTGGAATTAGTCAATGGTTATCCACAAGCTTTCTCAAAGCTTCTACCATGACAAAATTCCACCAGTTTTAGAATTACTTTGATAAATAAAAACCCTAGGATTATTCTAACTATAGTGTAAGTCTCATACACCCATGAAACATGTATCATCAAGCATGACACAATAAAATGTATATTAATATATATCACATATATACTATATGCACACAAGTGAGAAAAAGAATACTTAGTGAGCAAATATTAGTTAATGTAAGTTAATATATCAAATATATTATTATACATTAAATTATCAAATCAACACTTGATTTAATAATCCAGCTATATCACATACAACCGATTAATATCATATGAATCAACTTATCAAATCAACACTTGATCTGATAACCCGGCTATATCTCATATAACCGTCCGATATCACATATCGCGAGAATAGAATACGGTATCACATATCGTATTAATCTCGGTCCCGTACATATCACATATGTGCTCCTACTTCGTTTCGCATGAACCAGGAAAGCTCTGTCTAGGACTCTAAAGACTCGTCAATACGCCGGCAGTAGATAATGATCATATCAAACACCCACAAGCCGCAAGCGGTTTGCTAAACGTAAAGGCCACCCGGGTATTGAGCGATCAGAAGATCAACAAGAAAGCATTCTCATACTCCTGCGAATCCAATCAGTAACACTACCGTACAGTCCGGTCTCTTCGTCAGATATGTCGTATATCACAGCCTGGGGATGGTATAACGTCAGACCCCAATAGCCTGATAAGTCATGCCGATGCAAGGTCCATAACGGTTCGAGAAACTACTGATAACACTTACCAGTAGATCTCAGCAACCCTGGCCAGGGATTTCATGTTATGGCCAATCGAGCATAGCGCAACATAAACTCCCAATACCGGGAGAGAAGAATCCCCTCCTATCGCTCATTGCCTCCATGTGACTCGGGATTGTACCCAAAAACTACATTTTTGCACGATCTCTTGACCATGGTATGGTCGATATCAAAGCACTGTGGGAATTACACAAGACTCTATGATGATCTCGGGTCGACAGACTAACCTGTACCAGTGTCACCAGAGAACTGCTATCCGACGATAGGTATAATACCATCTAGAAGTTCTCGGCGAGTACGTCCAGTGTACCCAGTCCACACTGAGCACCCGTATACCATCTTTGATGTCAAACACCAATGGATATGGGATCATCCATCGCTCATCACATGGGTCGAGAAGCGTATATGCTAGTCTACTCTGGAATATCGATGCCCTGTCTCGATACTTCCACGACTAGGAATAATCTAAGGATGTACTTACCGACTATCCTGTCCCCACTAGTATGATCTGCATCATAGTCCTGGTAGTTAAGTACTCATCCGAAGTGCTTTATCAACATGTAATAGAGAGACAATAAGTGTACATATTAAGATAAAGAGCAACCAAATAGCATACTATCATGTCGAACAAGAAAGTCCTCCCTATATATGTTCAAGCATCTACTACAATATACATCACATGTATAGTAATGGCCTTTAGGGCATACATATAACTAACAATCTCCCACTTGCACTAAGGCCATTTATTGCAGTATCTCATACTCAACGTCCTATAGAAGTCTCTCTAGGGAAAGGCATTTGTGAGTGGATCCGCCGTGTTATCCTTCGTGTCTACTCTCATTACCTCGATCCCTGGGAGATCTACCATCTCCCTGATCAGGTGGTACTTGCCTTAGAATATGTCTGGAACGCTGATGGGATCTTTGTTCTTAGGCCAAAGCCACAACTCCATTTTCGTCACAATAACAGTTATTGGATGCTCAATGGTAGGAACCTTGTTCATCTCATGAACAAGAAATGTCCAGACATCCACTTTGGTAGTATCGTTGGTAGTAATGTATTCAACCTTTATCGTCTAGTATGCCACGGTATCTAGCTTGGAACTCTTCCAACGTAACGTCCCTCCATTGAGGGTAAAGACAATGTCTGTGACTGACTCTCAGTCGAACTTATCACTCTGGAAGCTGGAACCAAGAACTTTCTTTTAGTGCTTCTCAAGTACTTAAGAATGTCCTCCACAGCAGTCCAGTGATTCTCCCAAGACCCGATTAATTCCTTATCACTACACCTAGTGAATCATCTACATCTGGTCTGGTATATAACATCACATGCATGATAGAGCCTATTGCCGAAGCATAGGTATCCCTTGCGCACGAGCTATCTCCAAATCAGTCTTTGGAGAGAAGGATCCATGAGCAAGTGGGCAAACCACCACGCTTAGAATCCTCCATACTAAACTCCTTTAGTATGGTGCTAATGTACCTGGATTTGGGACACTCCCAATATCTACATAGATCTATCACCATAGATCTATCACCATAGATCATAATTCAAAAGATGTAGTAGGTATCATCTAGATCTTCCATGGAGAATCCTCGTGATAAGAGGAGCTTGACCGAGTGTAGCATAGGAAACCCTTTTCTATCAAGAGTATGTCATCTACATATAATACGTATAAGACAACCTCACTCTCTACAACCTTCTTATATATACAAGGTACATCTACCATTTTGATGAAGTCAAATTCTTTGACTGTCACATCAAAATAGATGTTCCAACTCCGCGATGCATGCTCTAATCCTGATGGACTTAAGCATAGCTTTGAAAGTCTCAACTTTTCTATCTACACCAAGAATCTTCTCAAGATCCATTTTCTCCCAATGGGTTTTACCCCTTTAGGTGCAATATGAAAAGTCATATTTATTGGTGTATATAGATTCCATCTTTGATCGCATAGCATCCAGCCTTTTCACAGAGTCACCACTCGTGATGGCATGCCTGAACCTAGTTGGGCCATCATCTCATGATGCAATCCTCGCTCCCACTGTCACCGAGGTGACCGTAGTATCTCTCTAGTGGATGAGGAACCCTGCTAGATTCGCGGAGAGGCAGAGGTTCATTAGAAACTATTGAATCCTTTGGTTTCACCAAATCATCAGCTGTTAGTTTGTTTAGCTAGAACTCCTTTCAGTTCTATCTCATGACCACAAATTTCTTCACAAGAAATTCTTTTTCTAAAAAGGCGGCATGCTGAGAAATAAAACACCTTTTGCATCTCAGAGTGGCAGAAGATATTCCCTCACAACTGTTTGGGATATCCTAACAAACTTATACGGAACTGACCTTGACTCGAGCTTGTCCGGATTCTGCCTTTCAATATAGGCCGGACAACCCAATATCTTAACTCGTTTAAGACACGGTCCCTTCCCATTCCATATCTCATATGGAGTGGTAGGCAATGATTTGGATGGAACCCTATTCAATAGGTATGAAGCTTCTCAAGTGCATAACACCAAAAGGAAACATGCAACTCAGCAGTACTCATCATAGAGCTCACCATATCTCATAGGGCACGATACCTCCGCCCCGATACACTGTTGTGATGTGGTGTATACGAAGGAGTAAGCTGAGAGAGAATCGCATTTTCTATTTAGAAAATCCAGGAACTCCATGCCTAAGTATTCGGTTCCTCGATCACATCGAAGGACTTAATACTTATACCCATCTGGTTCTTAATCTTCAAGCTTATATTCCTTGAATTTCTCAAAAGTTTCAGACTTGTATTTCAACAGGAACATATGTCCGAATCTTGAGAGAAGATCGGTGAATATAATGAAGTACAAAGAACCAGCCTTGGTATTTGTAGACATAGGACTGTATACATCATCATGTATCTGTCCCAAGAGTTCACTAACTCTTTCTCTGTTTCCAGTAAACGGAGTATTGGTCATTTTACCTTTGAGACAAGATGGGCAAGTATCATAAGATGAAAATTCGAACAGATTCTCATATTCATCTTTATGTAACTTAGCTGGTCATGTCGCATTGAAATGACCTAGTCTACAATGCCACAAGAAGGATTCGTTCATTTCTGAACTATTCCTCTTGTGTGTGTTCGGTATACTTTGAACTGTGGTTTGATTTAGAATGTATATGCTGTTATATAACATGCCTGGTCCAATCAACTCATGATTCAGGAAAATGTTCATAACATAATCCTCCAATACAGAATTATATCCTTCTTTAACTCATTAAAGAAACTGATGTAATATTGTATATCAGGTTCGGTATGTAATAACATTCGTTCAGAATCAATGTATCATTACAAGGTGATATCTGCCAACTGACTTGGCTGCAACAATTGCACCATTCTCCACGCTTAGAGATATATCACCCATTCTCAGTTCTCTACCTATCTGTAGCCCATGTAACATATTACATATGCGGGATCCTGATCCGGTATCACATACCCAGGACGTAGAGGATACTAAAAAACAATTCTTGGTAATGAACACACCCGAAGAAAATGCATCAACATGCACTTTCTTCGATTAGGTGGCATGGGAATCCGGATATTCCCCTATTTCCTTCTCGGACTTATAACCATTTTAAGATAGAGCGGAACCAACGTTCCATAGCTCAGTCTAGTAAGCAGGTTCGATCAAAGCATCCATATTATTATCTTGATTAAGGCGTGACATGGTTGCTACCAGGAGAGAGAGAGAGAAGAAATCACTCTGCGTGCGCTCTTGCAAGATTAGATTGGTTATTATTTTATCTAATCAGGATGGCTCCCACCGTTTTTATCAAATCTTCCTTCAAACCATAAAAGGTAAGACTAGCCGGGATTAATTACACCCTATAAGTTCGCCAATCTTTCGGCCAGGCCAGTGTCGGTACTTTGAGAGAGGTTCCCCGTACTTTTACACAGACTTAATTAAAATAAATCTCGTTTTTCCAGGGGTGTAACCCCGTTAACACCTTTCTAGATACTTACTTGATCGGCTAATTGTAATGTGTAAAACTCTCCCAGGAGTAACTCTTACTCGCAGTGGGTATCGGGATCCAACTATCTCATAGAAGGTATGCAATCTTGATTGATACGAAAAAGTGTGTTTTGTTTGTAGTTTAACCGCAATCAGAACAGTGTCGCGTGTAGCTGTTAGGTCCACGTTACCTCTCCCGGTACTTTCGGAGTTGCGGAAACGGTAAAACAAAAATTTTCTAAACTTTGTAACATGGACCGTAAAAGCCGGATCTTTGCTAAACAATATACTAGCATCCTAACAAGAGATGTATCTACTCGGTTAGGGGTTATACCTCAACTTGAACTCCTTCTCTTCTTGTTGTTCTTCTTCTTTGTTGTTCTTCACTTCTTGTTGCTCTTCTTTTTGCTTGCTCAATGGTTGATCCGGACTTTGGTCACCTCCGCGGCCTCCTTAAGTCGAAGACGATCCACCCGAGAGATGTACACCGAACTCCACCTCAAGCCGAGGTAACTAGGGCAAGGAGATTGCTAATTTAGAAGCCCTAGGATGAGTAGAGGAGATGTATGGATGTGTTTGTCAAGTGAAATCCTTTTTCTCTCAACACATGAGATCAAAGGAGAAATCAAGAGGAGGAAGAAGAAGGAGGAAGGTTAGCAACCATGGAGCTTCTCTTTTTCCTTCTCACTTAAAAAATCAAGAGAGAGAATGAAAAAGAAATTATGATACAAAGAAAAGTAACCATGGTTGCAAATAATGCAAAACATCATCATTACTAATCCTATCAAGATAAAGTTGATGGCTACTTTGAAATGACCATTATCATAATCCAAAAGAAAAAGGAAAAGAAAAGAAAAGTGTGGAACCCTCTTGAAAGTCAATGGTCAACCCGGTCAACCGGTCAACAAAGTCAAGAGAGGTCAACGGGGTCAAATGGTCAATGCAATTAGCCATCATAAGATTATCACTAATAGGATTAGTAAATGAAGTTCGCGGCTCATAATGGTTTTGACCAAACGAATTGTCAAAACCCTAATGAGTCCGCCTCAAAATGGTTTTGACCGAATCAACTGCCAAAACCCTAATGAGGCACCTCCTCCTTCATCACTCCGAAAAACTGTGCATACACACCTGCATCCATATTCCGTAGAATGCGGATGCACAGAAGACAAAACAAATCCATCCTTGCAATACTAGGATCCGGGTTAAACCAAAGCCTGCTAGTACTGCCTGCCCGAACACCATACGCACACAAGTGTACGTAAGTGATCGCAGCCCTGCCGTAAAACCATACGGCCTCTACACGTTTCGCTCAGTGCAGGGAAACTCTCTGTGTGGGACTCTAAAGACTCGACACTATGCTGGCAGTGGGTTTAACCACAGACCGCAAGCGGCACTAGCAGTACGTAACGGTCCCCAGGTAGATGTCGATAAGAAGGCCGATGAGGTAAACCCATCCGAACTCCTACTGAGTCTGTATGTGACAATCTCCGTACAGTCCGGTCTGTTCGTCTGATACATCGCATGGCGGGCCTAGGGGGGCGGTAAACGTTAGTCCCCTAATAGCGGTACAAGTCGTGTCGGAGTGAAGCCCAATATACCCTGAGATAACACTGGAAACCTACCAATATATCTCGCTTGCCCTGGCCAGGGACTACTCGTGTAATGGCTCTCCTAGACACAGCGCGATGTCAACCCCCAATACCGGGAGAGACGAATCCTGTCTAACCGTCACTGCCTCCAAGTGCTTCGGGACTGCTCCCAACTACTACCTGTTTGCACGACTCAGTAGAGCCGTGGTAGGGTAGTAATCAAAGAACAGTGGGAACACACTCGAGGCGAAGTGACAGTGTCAAGTCAGCGGATTAAGCTGTACTCAAGTCACCTGGGAACTGATAACTGACGATAGGTATAATACCAACCATCAGTTCCCGACGAGTCCTGTCCAGTGTACTCGTAACCTAACGAGCACCCGCATACTATCTCAAGTACGACGTACTGACGGCTGTAGGACAGACCGTCTCCCGTACTGGGATGAGAAGCGCATACGCTAGTCTACTCTGGAGTATCGATGCCCTATCTTGATACTCTCACGACTAGGGACGTGTATAAGGATGCGCTTGTAGATTACCCAGCCCCCACGAGTGTGATCGCCATCACAACGCCGGTAATCAAGCAAAGATCCTAAGGGCTCTACTAATGCGTATAGGTGATATAATAAATAAATACACATGTACATATTAAAGCAGAGACAAACCAAGTAGCATACTACTATATTGAGCAAGATTGTCTGTACAACTGTGAATATCCCAAGCTTCCATCAAGTAATATACATACTAGTATGATACAGTAATGGCCTCTAGGGCATATACACCAACAGTAGCTAGACCGAGATGAGTACGGGTCGTCCTCTGGGAAACGTGGAACCTTTTATTTTTACTTTAGATGTGTTGAAAAAGAGAGGAGGAAGAAAGAATTTTGTGAAAAGTTTCTAGATCTACTTTAATGTAAAATATAGACCTAGATTATTTTAGAGATTTAAATAATATAATAATAGGGCTTGTAGGGTTCGTTAGGATTTAGTAGTTATGGAAGATTAATTAAAAGTTACCCTTTTTATCCATTAATAGATTTAGAACTAGAACGACGGTGATGCGTGTAGATTAGGGTTTCTGGAGGGAAAAGGAATCCCACTCGTAACCCTTATCTCGACACGGAACCCCGTTCATATCTAGCCTTTACCAAAACAATCATTAATCTAATCTCTAATCGCGGTCGGAACTAGCAAGGAATTGCTAGCGCGCCCGATTAGGATGTTAATGATTATTTTGATAAAGTTCCTAACTTTATAGGACTTAAAAAGGGTTTAATCATTTTCATCGCCCATTAACCTACCCTAATCCTACGAACCCTAACAAGCGGAGAATTACTCGCGCATGTTGGGAGAAGAAGATGAGAAGAAAGAGAGGGAGAACATAATGTAAAAAAAACAATTAAATAAAAAAAACTACCTTTATTAATCAACTCCTTCAAGCTACACTTTTAATCCATAGAAAATGATTACAAAACTTGATTTGCTTCTCGATCTTTCCTAGGGAGGTAGTCGAACAGTCGATGATCAGCCTGGATGCATGAGCGTCGGGAGCTTCGTGATCTCTTCGGCTTGATGGCTTTTCCAAGAGGCTCTCGGTGTCTTTATATAGTGCAAACCCAGAATCTTATTGTTGAGAAGTTGGTAAAATTCAGCAGTTGTAAATCTCCCAAAATATTGCATTCTCTCTCCTCATCATTGCGGTGGATCCGCGGCCCCAGGGTGGGTTTAGCCGCGGATCCGCGCTCAAGAGTGGGGATCATTTGATGACTTTTCTTGTGCTCTCATCTGGTGACATTTGGCAATCCTAGGCACCTTCATATTTCAGAAATCTTCTCTCGGTTGCTTCCAGACTTGGTCTCCAAGTTTGCTTCTTAATTTGGCAAGATTTCTTCAACAGCTTGATTTCTTTGATATATTCTGCATAACAACTTGGAAAATTCTGCACAACAACTCAAATAAGATTTTAGTAGACTTTGTTCTACTAGGATTAGGCCAATAATATTATTTGCATATATTTTCCTACCAAAATGATAATTAAAATATATTAACACATGGAAAATAATGTTTTTACACTTAAACCCTCATATGTATAATATATTATAATAAAGTCCTTTTTTAATATAAAAATGGTAGGAAAAATGTACTACAAATGTGCAGTTTTATCGACTGAACAAATACCCCCAAACTTATCTTTGATCGTCCCGAGCAAACTAGTTTATTTAAGAGGAGAAAAAGAAAGGAGAAAACTAAGCACACTTTCGTAGGCAGACACGATTGCACTGAGCATGTGCAACAGGCCGTTAAACCTCTAGGTGTCCCTAGTAAGAGGAGTGTTGTCTCCTGAGGGTTTTCAGCGGATTACACCCACAAAATCCTATAACAAAAGAGAGATGGTGAAATTTACATATAAAGATAAGAACCATAAAAGAAATACTTTGAAAAGAAGAGTTTCCAACTATGCTAGCTTTTCAGTTGTCATGAGCCCTATCTTAATAGTCATGAAAAAATGTTAGAAATCACATTACCCCTCAATAAAACATCGTCTTTATTCTTCATTCCTACCTTTCTTCCAAACATTGATCATATAACCCCACGTGTGTGAAAATAACATCCCTACACTCGGAGAATTCAATTCAAGCTATCATACTCTTGTCCATCTACCTCAGTACTTTATGAATACTTAGGTTTGCTCACACCTTTTCATGCTACCGCTAATACTTCTTGAGGTACTAACCGACCGATTACTCAAGTGCTTGCTGATTTGGTGATAGTATTTTTCTTGTCTTGCACCACCTAAGGCTTAGCAGTGACTCCCAGACCAGTTGGCCTTAGGGCACTAGGTGAAGAGGCACCCTCGCTATATTTTTTTATTGCTGCCTTGGCGATACAAAACCAGTGTTCATTTTTTTCTTTTCACCATTTTTATACTTCCTTCATACTTTGGCTTTTAGACAAGAGCATTTCAAGGTATCCTCTACTATCCCGAGTTTCAAGACGTGTGTATGTGCATATAATAGGGTATCAACACTCAAATGTTCGGCTTCCAGAATAGAAACTATTTTTCAGACTTATTTTTATCCTCAGATTAGTGACTTCCTTCATTTTACTAACCTTTGGGACAACAGCTCATAACTACTTATTACTAGTTCATATAAGAAAACTTCTAATTTTCTTGGTTTCCTTAAACTATTCCTATCTTTTGGATGTAATGTTTCACTTTCTATTCATTTGTTATAAAAAAAATTTTAATGCCCGGTGTCAAAGATAATTCAGTGAATACAAATCTCCCCCCCCCCAAACCTGTTTTCAGCAGTGTCCTCACTGATGTAGCCCTTGGAGAACATGGACCTGTATACTAAGGGAGAGATACAAGGGGTAAAATAATAGTTAAATGAAAAATTCCCCCAAACTTATTCTTTGACACGCACAGATTTTCAATCAAATCCATTTTTTACTCACCTCCATTTTTAAAATGAGAAAATGTTTTTAAAAAAAATATGGAAGTGAGGCGGAGGAAATTTAGTTTTGATAAAGTGGCTCCTGTAAAAACAGGAGCTCCTCCGCGGGGTCAGCAGAAAAATACGGTTTTAGTCTATGCCCATTTACTTTAAAAATCGAACCGTTTTTCAAATTTTCGACTTCAACCGCCCCGTGCGGGTGTACATACCGCACCACAAAAGGTCCTTTCCAACGAGATTTAAGTTTACCCGGATGAAGATGGAGACAGGAATCGTAAAGAAGGACTTGTTGACCCGATGTGAAGGTTTTTCTAGAAAGATTTTTATCGTGGAATACTTTAGTCCTATTCTTTACTATCACCGCATTATCGTAAGCTTCATCGCGGAGTTCGCTTAGCTCATTCAATTGCAGCTTCCGATAGCTGCATGCATGATCAAGATCAAAATTAAGCTCTTTAATAGCCCACATTGCCTTATGTTCAATCTCGACAGGGAGGTGGCATGCCTTCCCAAACACAAGGCGGTATGGAGACATACCAAGATCGGTCTTATAAGCGGTGCGGAATGCCCAAAGAGCATCCGTCAATCTGGTTGACCAATCTTTACGGTTCTTAGAAACCGTCTTCTCCAATATCTATTTGATCTGCCTATTTGAGATCTCAGCCTGCCCGCTTGTTTGGGGATGATAGGGCGTAGAAAGCTTGTGAGTGATTGAATATTTCCGCATCAAGGTCTCGAAAGACCTATTGCAGAAATGTGTCCCGTTGTCGCTAATGATAGCGCGAGGGTGTCCGAATCGCGAAAAGATATTTTCTTTAAGGAACTTAATGACAACTTTGTTGTCATTAGTGCGACACGGTATAGCTTCCACCCATTTCGAGACATAATCAACCGCTAACAAGATATATAGATTCCCAAAGGAGTTGGGAAAAGGGCCCATAAAATCAATACCCCAAACATCAAATATTTCCACAACCAATATAGGTTGGAGCGGCATCTCATTCCTTCATGAAATCCGACCCAAATGCTGACATCGTGGACAAGTTTTGCAATGTTCAAATGCATCTTTAAATAATGTTGGCCAATAAAAGCCACATTGCAAAACTTTCTCCGCCATTTTTCGAGGTCCAAAGTGACCGCCGCATGCCTGATCATGACAAAATGATAACACGCTCTTGAATTCATCGTTAGGGACACACCTGCGAATGATTTGATCGGAACAATACTTGAATAGATTTGGTTCATCCCAGTAAAAATATTTTACTTGGGATAAAAACCGAAGTTTGTCTTGTTTCGACCAATCGCTAGGTATAAGTCCCGTCGCAAGATAGTTCACGATATCCACGAACCAAGGTTCGTAGGATACATTCATGAGCTGTTCGTCGGGAAATGAGTCATTTATCGGCACGGTCACAGTTGGTGAAGAAGTGATGCGTGAAAGATGGTCGGCTACTACGTTTTCACATCCACTCTTGTCTTTAATAACAAGATCAAATTCTTTTAACAATAAGATCCAACGTATTAGCCTGGCCTTTGCATCCTTCTTCGTTAAAAGATGTCGTAGGGCAGAGTGATCTGTGTAAACCACAATAGGCGAGCCAATCAAGTAGGGCCTGAACTTCTCTAATGCAAATACAACTGCCAAGAGTTCTTTCTCGGTAGTTGTGTAATTTATTTGTGCATCATTCAAGGTCCTACTCGCGTAGTAAATTACATGTGGCATCTTATCAATATGCTGTCCTAAGACAGCACCAATAGCAAAATCTGATGCGTCACACATAAGCTCGAACGGGTGGTTCCAATCCGGAGATGATAGAACGGGGGCTGTAGTGAGTGATTCTTTAAGCAATTCAAAAGCAGCCTCACAATCCGAATCAAAGTGAAAAGTAGTGTCCTTGGCCAATAGAAGGGTTAAGGGTCTAGCAATTTTGCTAAAGTCCTTAATAAATCTCCTATAAAATCCTGCATGACCAAGGAAGGATCGTATATCTTTGACGCAATTAGGACGAGGGAGGTTTTGAATGACATCTATTTTAGCTCTGTCAACCTCAATGCCTTTATGTGAAATTATATGTCCAAGTACAATACCTTCTTGGACCATAAAATGGCATTTTTCCCAATTCAAAGTCAAGTTCTTATCCTTACAGCGGGTAAGAACAGCGTCAAGATTACGAAGACAGTCCTCAAAGGAGTCCCCAAAAATGGAGAAATCGTCCATAAAAATTTCTAGAAAACTTTCCACCATATCTGAAAATATCCCCATCATGCACCGCTGAAATGTAGCGGGAGCGTTGCATAACCCAAAGGGCATGCGTCTATAAGCAAAAGTTCCGAAAGGACAAGTAAAAGTGGTTTTATCTTGATCCTTTTCGGCGATGGGGACCTGGTTGTAACCAGAGTATCCGTCCAAGAAACAGTAGTATTCGTGTCCCGCTAACCGTTCTAACATCTGGTCAATGAAAGGTAGAGGGAAGTTATCTTTCCTCGTCGCGGCATTGAGTTTCCTGTAATCGATACAAACGCGCCACCCAGTTTGGGTGCGTGTTTGGATTAACTCATTAGCCTCGTTAGTGATGACCGTGATGCCAGACTTTTTAGGGACCACATGAATTGGACTTACCCATTGACTATCAGATATGGGGTAAATTATTCCACTATCAAGACACTTGACGATTTCTTTCTTTACCGCCTCCTTCATAACGGGATTTAACCGTCTTTGTGGGTCTCGGGTTGGTTTGGCTTCATCCATCAGATGTATGTGATGTTCAACAATTAAGGGACTAATCCCTTTGATGTCGGCCATTGTCCAACCAAATGCTTGCCGATTCGATCTCAACACTGCCAAAAGTGCATTCTCTTGCTCTAAGGCTAGAGAAGCGGAAATAATCACTGGCAAAGTCTCATTCTCTCCTAAATATGCATATTTAAGATGAGAAGGTAGCGGTTTGAGATCAAGAATTGGCGGAGAGACAATAGAAGGAGCGGTAACAGAATGATATTCGGACTCCTTAAGAGGTTCAAAACTTGCATAAGATATTGACTCGGAAAGCGCTGCTGACTTTTGCAATGAGTCAACGGGTTCAATCTCAAGGTCTGACTCATTGAACATATCCTCACTGTAAAGTGGTGCAAGATCAAACGATGTCTCAATAGTGTTGTCGAGAACATCAAAGCTAAGTTCCTCATCCATGCAGCTTTCGGGAGCTATCTCGTGGATGGAACAAACATCCAGCAATTGAGCAGAAGGTTCTGATGGCTGACTTCCTAGCTTGTAAATATTAAGCTCAATTGTCATTTTCCCGAAGGATAAGTTCATAGAACCGTTACGACAATTAATCACAGCGTTAGAAGTTGCTAGGAAGGGTCGACCAAGTATCACCGGGATTTGATTGCGTGGGTTTGCCACAGGTTGTGTATCTAAAACAATAAAGTCCACGGGAAATATGAATTCCCCGACTTTAATTAACACATCTTCTAGTTCGCCCCGAGGTTTGGTGATAGATCGATCGGCCATTTGGAGAGTACAATGGGCGGGTTTTAACTCTCCAATTCCTAACTGCTCGTATACTGAATAAGGAAGCAAGTTGACGCTAGCGCCTAGATCGAGTAAAGCACGATTTATATTTTTACCCCCAATAGAAATAGAGATTGTAGGACAACCGGGGTCCTTACGTTTCTTTGGTATTTGTTGGGTAAAAGCTGTGCTAACATTACTCGTCATGAAAACCTTTTTAGGCACTTGAGTTTTTCTCTTCCTAGTGCACAAGTCTTTAAGGATTCTTGCATAAGATGGGACTTGTTGAATAGCATCTAGGAGAGGAATATTCACGCTAACTTGCTTAAACATTTCCACAATCTTCTCCATTTGCGGGTTAGGTCGGTTAGCCCTTAATCGGTTTGGAAATGGAGCTCGATCAATAAGTTTTAGGTCCAACGTTTGTGGAGAAGACTGTGGCGACGGATTCGATCCCAAAATTGGAATGGGAATCGACTTAGATAGATTTGGTGAAATGTTTGAGCCTTGGGGAAAATGGAGAATAGGCTCGGATGAAGGTGGGAGACTAGATGAGTTAGGGGAAGAAGAAGAAGAAGAAGAAGAAGGGGTATCAAATGTGTCACTATCATCAATTTGCTCACCCACTTGGTTATTCAGCACTCTCCCCGATCTCAACGTAGTGACGGCATTCACATTATGACTTTGTGAATGGCCAGGATTCGGTAGGGGTTGAGATGGGAGTTTCCCTTTCTCTCTCGCACTCATTGCGGCATTTAACTGTGCGATTTGGTTTTCTATTGATTTAATACTCTCACCATGGGAGGAGGAGTTTTTCGTTAGGGCATCAATAGAAGACCTTATCTCAGCCGAATTTTGCATGGATTGTTTCATGAACATATCCAAAGTTTGTGCGAGTGAGTTGTCAGTACCGGCCACTTGTGGTGTAGAAATGTTGGCCGAATTTTGGAAATTCTGTGACTGAAAGGGGGGCTGATTCTGTGGTTGTGGTTTCTGTGGAGGAGGTCTTTGATAATTACTTTGTTGGTTTTGATTCCAAGCAAAGTTAGGATGATTCCTCCATCCTTGATTGTATGTGGAAGAATAAGGGTCGTTTCTAGGTCGCTGCTGAAAAGCAGCATCAGCTTGAAATGATGCATTCATAGGACATTCTTCCGTTAGGTGTGAAGGATCCGAACAGCAACCACAGACAGTCTTGGGAAGCGTGACCTGATTTAGAGAGGCTGATGAAAGTTTGTTTTCACTAGAATCGAGTTTCTTTTGCATCGCTGGCATTTCGGCTTTTACTGCGATGGAAACGTCGAGCTGGTGAATACCTCCCTTAGTTGTAGGTGGTCTTACGCTTTCCCACTGCAACGTGTGTTCAGCGAGATCTTCCAGATATTTCCATGCTTCACCGTCATCTTTAGACATGAAATTGCATTGACACATTATTTCAAGCATCTGCTTTGTCGCTGGATTAATGCCCTCATATATAATCCGACATAAATCCCATCTTTGTATTCCATGATGGGGGCATTGGACAAGCAGATCTTTGAAACGTTCAAAGCACTTCCAAAATGGTTCATTGGGAAGCTGGGTGAACTGGTTGATCTCGCTCCTAACATGTGCAGTCTTATGATTTGGGTAAAACTTCTTAAGAAATGCTACGACGAATTCATCCCAATTAGTGATAGAGTGTGCGGCAGTATTATAAAGCCATTTTTCTGCCAAGTCGCACAGTGTGAATGGGAGAAGACGTAAGCGCATAGCATCTAAAGTCAATTGTGAAGTACCCATCATTGCGCATACGTTTTCGAATTTGGTGATGAAAACGTACGCGTCTTCCGACTCAAGCCCATGAAATTTGGGCAGCAGATTGATGTAGTGGGGTTTGATTTCGAAATTATCCCCGTTAGGTGGTGGAAGAGATAGACAAGTAGGAAGGGGACCACGAATAGGATAGCATCTCTCTTGGAGAGAGATGCGCGGTGGATTCTGCTCACCTGCGGGCGGTGGCAGCATGGTGTTATAATTAGATGGAGTGCCGTCCATCTCGGTTGATGTAGTGTGTGGTGGGGGAAAAGAAGATGAAGAAGTACCGACTTCGGCGTCGATAACAGGAACGCGGACAAGACGGGCACTAGGATCCCGTGTCCAGCCGAGCATGCACTAAGCGGGTTTAGTGCAAGTGGCAGCGTGTGTGTGATTTAAAAATTGGCTTGTTTTGAAAAAGTGGGACTCAACACAAATCACCCTATAATGCACAAGCAACCCTAGAACTAAGGTTACCTAGGTCCAGTCTCTAGACAGCTCCTAACTAAGGCTAGAAATAGGACCTCGAACCGCCTCTTCACGGACAAGTACGGCCAGGTAAGTGGGAAGGAACCACCACTACAGTGGGCCTAATTAAAAACCACTAGCCTAGACACCGCAATGTCAGTTAGGATAAACGGCCGATGCCTATACTAGTCTTTTTCTTATTGAGCTCGACAGTCCTTAGAGTCTGGTCTAGATATTTTTAAATTAATGAAGGGTTGATCTGTATGCTCGGTTTGTGATTTGTGGGGCTTAGGAAGGGTGATGAAATCCCCACCTAATCTTGATTTGGTCTTTACCCCTTAAAATCCGTATTAAATATGCAAAACAAAACCAATAACAAAACTTTTGCAAAAAGATTTTTGAGCGGCGCAATTTTTGCAAAGAATCCTGCAGAAAATAGATTTTATTGGATTTGAGGGGGGAGAGAAAGAGTTGAGAATCTTACCAGAGGAGTTTGAACCCTTGATCCCCTTGTCAGGCCGCGTTTCCGCCGCAGATTCCCCTTTGGTGCCGCGGTTCCGCCGCAAGATGGATGGTTCAGTTGCTGAAAATTTTTCTGTGTCCCTCTGTGCTCCTCTGGATCTCGATGAATGGCTCAGTCTTCTGTTTTCCTCAATTCTGTAACTCCAGATCTCCTTGCAAAATTCACGCACAAGTCGTTAAATATGCAATTTGCAGTTTTGTGTTACTAATGATATAAATCGTCTAAGAATTCAACACAAATAGTAAAAATAAAAAAATTACGCACGTATCCCCGGCAACGGCGCCATTTGATTGATACGAAAAAGTGTGTTTTGTTTGTAGTTTAACCGCAATCAGAACGGTGTCGCGTGTAGCTAGACCGAGATGAGTACGGGTCGTCCTCTGGGAAACGTGGAACCTTTTATTTTTACTTTAGATGTGTTGAAAAAGAGAGGAGGAAGAAAGAATTTTGTGAAAAGTTTCTAGATCTACTTTAATGTAAAATATAGACCTAGATTATTTTAGAGATTTAAATAATATAATAATAGGGCTTGTAGGGTTCGTTAGGATTTAGTAGTTATGGAAGATTAATTAAAAGTTACCCTTTTTATCCATTAATAGATTTAGAACTAGAACGACGGTGATGCGTGTAGATTAGGGTTTCTGGAGGGAAAAGGAATCCCACTCGTAACCCTTATCTCGACACGGAACCCCGTTCATATCTAGCCTTTACCAAAACAATCATTAATCTAATCTCTAATCGCGGTCGGAACTAGCAAGGAATTGCTAGCGCGCCCGATTAGGATGTTAATGATTATTTTGATAAAGTTCCTAAACTTTATAGGACTTAAAAAGGGTTTAATCATTTTCATCGCCCATTAACATACCCTAATCCTACGAACCCTAACAAGCGGAGAATTACTCGCGCATGTTGGGAGAAGAAGATGAGAAGAAAGAGAGGGAGAACATAATGTAAAAAAAAACAATTAAATAAAAAAAACTACCTTTATTAATCAACTCCTTCAAGCTACACTTTTAATCCATAGAAAATGATTACAAAACTTGATTTGCTTCTCGATCTTTCCTAGGGAGGTAGTCGAACAGTCGATGATCAGCCTGGATGCGTGAGCGTCGGGAGCTTCGTGATCTCTTCGGCTTGATGGCTTTTCCAAGAGGCTCTCGGTGTCTTTATATAGTGCAAACCCAGAATCTTATTGTTGAGAAGTTGGTAAAATTCAGCAGTTGTAAATCTCCCAAAATATTGCATTCTCTCTCCTCATCATTGCGGCGGATCCGCGGCCCCAGGGTGGGTTTGGCCGTGGATCCGCGCTCAAGGGTGGGGATCATTTGATGACTTTTCTTGTGCTCTCATCTGGTGACATTTGGCAATCCTAGGCACCTTCATATTTCAGAAATCTTCTCTCGGTTGCTTCCAGACTTGGTCTCCAAGTTTGCTTCTTAATTTGGCAAGATTTCTTCAACAGCTTGATTTCTTTGATATATTCTGCATAACAACTTGGAAAATTCTGCACAACAACTCAAATAAGATTTTAGTAGATTTTGTTCTACTAGGATTAGGCCAATAATATTATTTGCATACATTTTCCTACCAAAATGATATTTAAAATATATTAACACATGGAAAATAATGTTTTTATACATAAACCCTCATATGTATAATATATTATAATAAAGTCCTTTTTTTATATAAAAATGGTAGGAAAAATGTACTACAAATGTGCAGTTTTATCGACTGAACAAATCTCATTGAAAATTTCAACACTTGAAATTCCCGATAATATTTTACCCCTAACGTCCTATGACCTTAACGGAGGCCAAACTACCCATAGTCTGCTAGTCAAGTTCAACCCGCCATTTCCTGATTGAATTAGACCCACTCGCACGACCTTTGACGAAGGCCAAACAACACTGTACGAATATGCTAATCCAATCGCATCATATGCTAGCAGATAAACACTAATCAGCTACCGTACACTACGCCTTGACGGAGGCCAAACTACCATAGCATGAATACTAAATACTATTTATCTGAAATGACAGAAGGCTACGACAGGTTTTTATGAAAACCTTTTGTGTAATGAACTTGATATCGTTGTAGAATCGAGTGATTTTGAAAAGGAGTGTTTTTGAGGCTTTTACTAGTTTCGCTAAAGAGGTCACACGCGGTGAAGGGATCTCGACTCTTTCCTTATCAAATAAGGTGCAGAATATTTCACAAATACCACTATGCAAAGAAAAAACTATAGAAGCAATCAAAAGACAAATTGAGTGGGTTGTAGCATCTGCTAGTTTCACTAAAGAGGTCACTCCCGGTGTAACAACCCTAAACTTTCTATACAATTTTTCAAAAATACACAAAGGGGTACTTTTGCCTGAGCACACATTATAAATTTGTTTTGCTTTTTAATAGCAAGAAGGAGCTTGTAGCTCATTGGTAAGACCTTACATTGCTGAACCAAAGCACCAGAGTTCAAATCCCATTAGCCACATTATTTTTAATATTGATTTCTTTTAAATTTATAGAATCGCAAGAGTCTACACGTGCTAAACCCGTAAAACCAAAAGTCACATATAAAATAAACTGTCCCAAGAGAATAACTAAACGACGATGGACATTTGTCGGCGGTCGCAGGATCGGCCGAATCAGCCGCCGCCGCCAGCCGAACACGGAAGAATCGGAGTCTTCTGTGAAGTTGTGCCTCTTGGTATCCCTATAACCCCTGTCATGTTTAATTTTCCTGAATTATTACAGAGAATTAAAAATCCAATTAAAACTCTTTTTAACACAAAATTAAATACTTTTTTCTTTCACACCTTTTCACCTACCCTAACCCTAATCTTTTCCAATATATACCACTCCTTTCCACACACCCCCTCAGTCACAAACTCTGTCCAAACTCTCGAGAAAAATCTCTAAACTTTTGTGTACAGGTGGAGTTAGCGAAGGGCGAAACTTCGGCGAAATTCCGACTACGACCCTAGGAGCTCCCGGCGACGAAACGACGCACCGGCACCTCCTGCTTCCTCCTCGTCCTCTTCTCTTGACTTTAAACAAGTAAGTCCCTCCACCCTCTTCACTTTTCTATTCTAAAAACTTGTATTTCTAAAACCCGACGGAAGCGGAGTCAATCCGACTTCCGATTCGGTTTTTCTTAAAAATTCCATCTTTTCTTAAATACAAACATACCAAACCCATCATCTTGACTATTAAACATTAACAAAATATCATGAACAAGTTTCATAGCACAATATTTCATATTTTAATTTTATCATACTTTTTCAGTAAAATACCTTATAGTTTAGTTTCTACATTTAAACATCAAAATACCATGTATTACCTTTAGATAGATCACGAGCTAATGACCTACCTCTTCACAACACTCATATGCAACATAGCACCATGCCTTTTGGTAAACATAGATTCGGGAAAATACCGTTTTACACAAAACTACCTTTAACTTATAAAAACCATTTTCACAAGATTATGTATTTTAAACAAGTCTTTGCAAAACGCCGCTACAACCCATTTGGGGAACCCGTTCGGGATGGTGTGGATTATCGCACATTCTCGGGCTTAGTAGTGCGAGATACAGACCTCCGCAAGGAGCATTCGGTCTCGAGAGATTTAAAAATACAAATATCTTAAGAAAATGAGATTTCTAGAAATATAATAAATTAAAATTATTTTCATATAAATATATATATATATATATAAGTATCATCAAAATATCTATTTTTTGATAATATAAATATTTCAACTTTTCTAAATCACAAGAATCACTTTACATGAAAATACCATGCAATTCCATACAAGTTCAATACTTTACAATTAAATACCTTATGTTATGAAAATAGGTTTTATTCACTAGAAATGTCACAATGATAAAATATATATCCAAGAAAAACTCTAAAGACGATAATAAATTACTTGAGGTGTATTTTGAAAATTATACAAAATTATTTTACATAAAACCCCCTCAAGTTCTATAAATTACAATAAGGACCCTCGTAAACATAGGTTTAAGTGGGACCAATCTCTTGAGCCTCGGGTAGCTGGAGAAGTGGGTGCTTTCCTATTTAAGGTAGACAACTTAACAAACGGTGTTATCAACACGGTAATCGTATTTGAAAAAGACACAAATCCTGATGTCCATGTGCAGCGGTTACCGATAACATCAAAACCTAATTCAATCCTCAATTTCTTTTCTAATTGTCTGACTTAGACTGAGTCTCATTATAAATAATCTGACTTGAATATGGTTCAAATACAAACTACAATACAATATGAATCCATATATTCAATCTGTTCAAACTATTCAATCCGTATTGACCGAACCAAACATGGATATACTTCCATTTACATGATTCTCCAGTTACATCCATTTACTGATATCATGGTTTCGGCAAGTCATCCATTTATACAATCTATAAACAATATACAATTCAATATAATACCAACAATACAATCAAGACATCGCGGGGTTTTATGGGATAGATTGGTACGGAAGGTGTTAGAAGTGGCAAGAGACAGCAACCATAAGACACCTAACCTGTATTCTATTGTTGTTGTACCGTGGCATGAACGATTCCTTAAGTTCCTGATACCTTAGTCTTTGGGGCAAGTGAGACTCCTCTCGTATACACTGGCCTCTTTTGTACCAAGCTATAAACAACAGCGTTAACAATATAAAATAACTTTAAAAGGTACATTCTCTCTCTGTCTATTCTACTTCTCCCTTATCTTTGGGACTTACCGAGTGATTGTTCGCTGACGACATTCCATCTCCTTCTTCTTTGGAATGTTGTTAGGTGTTTCGGACCATCAAGAGATCGAGCCCACTAGTGATGATTTGGATCAGCTAGCCTACGACCTAGAGCCTTAGATTCATTATACACATTTCATTTCAGCACTTTCCATTTCTGTTATGCCACTGTTTAAGCATTGCTTTCATTCAGATGTATTTACTTTTCCATGTAATGTGAAAAGAATGTGAATAAATAAAGTTGATGTTCATTACATTTGTCTCTTGTGTATATTTCTTTTATATTGCTTAGATACGCTTAGCGTGTTTACTTCAGAGTAAATACGTAGCGGCCTCATCGCGTCCTCTGCCCGTATACTGGGAAGCAGGGCATGACAGGTTTTGTTGGTGGCCCATGCAGGTCCGAGCTGTATGGAACCCTACCATGCAGTTCAGTTCTGCATGGACAACCTAAGCAATATAACAAAAGAACTAGCAACTAAAACATTCTTTACAATTCATACTTCTTGAATCTTATCATTTCATATACTTTGATTCTGTCATAACCCAAACTTTTCCTTCAAGGTTATGGATTCCCTATACAACACCAGCACCAATGTCAACAACACTCTTCTACCACTACCACTCACACCTGCCGTCCCTGCTCCGATCAACGAGCAGACGGTTCTGTTTGAGGCAATCCGCAGCCTCCTAGAAGGACAGCAGCAGCAGACTGCCATTCTAATGAACCGTCCAAAGGTAGAAGCACCTGGGGTGAAGCAATTCAGGGCTTTGCACCTCAAACAATTCTCAGGAAAAGAGAGCCCACTGGAAGCTGAGGAATGGGCTCAGAGCATCGAAGATGATCTGGCAGCGGCATAAGTGCCAGAGATACCTTGGGTCCGTGTTGCAAAACTGCAACTCACGGACAATGCACGGGTCTGGTGGAAGTCGGAAGAAAGCCGTCTTGATCAACCCATCAAATGGAAGACTATCTGATACATGTTCGACGCAAAGTATTTCCCTGAGACTGCCAGGTTCGATATGGAACAACAGTTCATCCATCTGCAACAAGGTTCATTGTGGACCAAATTAGTAGATAAGTATGACGCTGAGTTCACCATGCTCAGTCGGTAAGAAATGTCTCAATAAATTCGATTTTCAAAATATCACATACTACACAGCTAACACAAGACCGTAACAGGTTTGCGGCCCATCTCATACTGACTGCTGAGATCAGGGATAGAAGATTTCAGCAAAGGTTGGACCCGGAAATCCAAGCTGCTCTAGCTACAGGGGATTTCCCAACCCATGATTTAGCTTTGAAGGCTGCCCGAAAAGATAAGGCAGTAGTAAAGAAAAAGGGCAGACCTCAATCTGCCGGTTTGAAGCGCCCCGCCACTCAAATGGCAGGAGGAGCCTCTTCCAGGCCAGCGTTCGAACCCAGGAGAACTGAAGGAACCGATAACCAGCTAAGTCCCAATTTTTGCTTCTATTGCAAGAGGAAAGGACACTTGTGGAAGGACTGTAGGCTAGTTTGTGGTGCATCCAATCACGGAATTAGAAACTGTCCTTATCGACGCAACCCATTTCATACACCCACCAACTATCCGCAGCGGCCAGCTATCCAGGCTCCTGCACCTCATCACTTCTAGCTCCACCACCTACACAGCCTACCCGCCAATTCCAACTGGCACCTAGGAACATGCTTCGAGGATATAGGAATGTGCCTCCAGCTAGGAGGAACGTGCCACGGAGACAGGCTTACACCTCAGCAGCCGTAGAAGCCGAGACAGTTGACCAAGGTAACACTAGTAATTCTCTTTCACATTTTTAAAACCCTTGTATCATTTTGTTATTTTTTTCATACACTACAGAACTTCAGTCACCAAAACTTCCTTGAATCTGTTACACTTTCCTTTTACAAATTTCGAGGACAAATTTTTTTAAGGAGGGTAGAATGTAACAACCCTAAACATTCTGTACAATTTTTCAAAAATAAAGAAAGGGTTACTTTTGCCTGAGCACAAGTTATAAATTTGTTTTCCTTTTTAACAGAAAGAAGGAGCTTGTAGCTCATTGGTAAGACATTGCACTGCTGAACCAAAGCACCAGAGTTCAAATCCCATTAGCCACATTATTTTTAATATTGATTTCTTTTAAATTTTTAGAATCCCAACAATCTACACGTGCTAAAACTGTAAAACCAAAAGTCACATATAAAACAAACTGTCCCAGGAGAATAACCAAACGACGAAGGACATTTGTCGGCGAGCCCCGGCCCGACTCGGCCGGCGGATCGGCCGAATCGGCCGCCGCCGCCGGCCGAACTCGGGAGAATCGGAGTTGGGTCTTCTGTGAAGTTGTGCCTCTTGGTATCCCCATAACCCCTGTCATGTTTAATTTTCCTGAATTATTACAGAGAATTAAAAATCCAATTAAAACTCTTTTTAATACAAAATTAAATACATTTTTCTTTCACACCCTTTCACCTACCCTAACCCTAATCTTTTCCTATAAATATCACTCCATTCCACACCCCCTCACTCACAAACTCTGTCCAAAATCTCAAGAAAAATCTCTAAACTTTTGTGTACAAGTGGAGTTAGCGAAGGGCGAAGCTCCGGCGAGCTTCCGACGACAACCCTAAGAGCTTCCGGCGACTAAACGACGCACCAGCAACTCCTTCTTCCTCCACCTCCTCTTCTCTTGACTTTAAACAAGTAAGTCCCTCCTCCCTCTTTACCTTGCTATTCTAAAAACTCGTATTTCTAAAATCCGACGGAAGTGGAGTTAATCCGACTCCCGATTCGGTTTTTCTTAAAAATTCCATCTTTTCTTAAATATAAACACACCAAACCCTCACATCTTGATTATTAAACATTAACAAAATATCATGAACAAGTTTCATAGCACAATATTTCATATTTTAATTTTATCGTACGTTTTCAGTAAAATACCATATAGTTTAGTTTCTACATTTAAACATCAAAATAACATGTATTACCTTTAGATAGATCACGAGATAATGACCTACCTCTTCACAACACTCATATGCAACATAGCACGATGCCTTTTGGTAAACATAGAATCGGGAAAATACCGTTTTACACAAAACTGCCTTTAACTTATAAAAACCATTTTCACAAGATTACGTATTTTAAACAAGACTTTGCAAAGCACCGCTACAACCCATTTAGGGAACCCGTTCGGGATAGTGTGGATTATCGCACATCCTCAGGCTTACTAGTGCGAGATGCAGACCTTCGCAAGGAGCATTCGATCTCGAGAGATTTAAAAATACAAATATCTTAAGGAAATGAGATTTCTAGAAATATAATAAATTAAAATTATTTTCATATATATATATATAAGTATCATCAAAATATCTATTTTTATGATAATATAAATATTCCAACTTTTCTAAATCACAAGAATCACTTTACATGAAAATACCATGCAATTCCATACAAGTTCAATACTTTACAATTAAATACCATATGTTATGAAAATAGGTTTTAATCACTAGAAATATCACAATGATAAAATATACATCCAAGAAAAACTCTAAAGAAGATAAAAAATTATTTGAGGTGTATTTTGAAAATTATACAAAATTATTTTACATAAAACCCTCTCAAGTTCTATAAATTACAATAAGGACCCTAGTAAACATAGGTTTAAGCGGGACCAATCTCTTGAGCCTTAGGGAGCTGGAGAAGTGGGTGCTTGCCTATTTAAGGTAGATAATTTAACAAACGGTGTTATCAACACGGCAATCGTCTTTGAAAAAGACACAAATCCTGCCGCCCATGTGCAACGGTTACCAATAACATCAAAACCTAATTCAAGATTCAATTTCTTTTCTAATTGTCTGACTCAGACTGAGTCTCATTATAAATAATCTGACTTGAATATGATTCAAGTACACACTACAATACAATATGAATCCATATATTCAATCTGTTCAAACTATTCAATCTGTATTGACCGAACCGAACCATGGATATACTTCCATTTACATGATTCTCCAGTTACATCCATTTACTGATATCGTGGTTTCGGCAAGTCATCCATTTATACAATCTATAAACAATATACAATTCAATACAATACCAACAATACAACCAAGATATCGCGGGGTTTTAAGGGGTAGATTGGTACGGAAGGTGTTAAAAGTGGCGCGAGACAGCAACCATAAGACACCTAACCTGTATTCCATTGCTGTTGTACCATGGCATGAACGGTTCCTTGAGTTCCTGATACCTTAGTCTCCGGGGAAAGTGAGACTCCTCTCGTATACACTGGCATATTTTATACCAAACTACAAATAACAACGTTAACAATATAATATAACTTTAAAATCTACATTCTCTCTCTGTCTATTCTACTTCTCCATTATCTTTGGGACTTACCGAGCGATTGTTCCCTGACGACATCCCTTCTCTTTCTTCTTTGGAATGTTGTCAGGTGTTTCGGACCTTCAAGAGATCGAGCTACTAGCGAGAATTTGGATCAGCTAGCCTACGACCCAGAGCTTTAGATTCATTATACACATTTCATTTCAGTACTTTCCATTTCTGTTATGCCACTGTTTAGGCATTGCTTTCATTCAGATGTATTTACATTTCCATGTATTGTGAAAAGAATGTGAATAAATAAAGTTGTTCATTATATTTGTCTCTTGTGTATATTTCTTTTATATTGCTTAGATACGCTTAGCGTGTTTATTTCAGAATAAATACGTAGCAGTCTCGTCGCGTCCTCTGCCCGTATACTGGGAAGCGGGGCGTGACAAGTTTTGTTGGTGGCCCATGCAGGTCCGAGCTGTATGGAACCCTACCATGCAGTTTAGTTCTGCGTGGACAACCTAAGCAATATAACACAGGAACCAGCAACTAAAATATTCTTTACAATTCATACTTCTTGAATCTTATCATTTCATATACTTTGAGTCTGTCATAACCCAAACTTTTCTTTCAAGGTTATGGATTCCCCAAACAACACCAGCACCAATGTCAACAACACTCCTCCACCACTACCACTCACACCTGCCTTCCCTGCTCCGATCAACGAGCAGACGGTTCTGCTTGAGGCAATTCGCAGCCTCCTAGAAGGACAGCAGCAGCAGACTGCCATTCTAATGAACCGTCCCGAGGTAGAAGCACCTAGGGTGAAGCAATTCAGGGTTTCGCACCGCAAACAATTCTCAGGAAAAGAGAGCCCACTAAAAGCTGAGGAATGGGCTCAGAGCATCGAAGATGATCTGGAAGCGGCATAAGTGCCAGAGATAGCTTAGGTCCGTGTTGCGAAATTCCAGCTCACAATGCACGGGTCTGGTGGAAGGCGGAAGAAAGCCGTCTTAATCAACCCATCGAATGGAAAACTTTCCGCGACATGTTTGACGCAAAGTACTTCCCTGAGACTTCCAGGTTCGACATGGAACAGCAGTTCATCCATCTGCAACAAGGTTTAATGTGGACCAAATCAATAGATGAGTATGACGCTGAGTTCACCATGCTTTGTCGGTAAGAAATGTCTCAATAAATTCAATTTTCAAAATATCACATACTACACAGCTAACACAAGACCGTAATAGGTTTGCGGCCCATCTCATACCGACTGCTGAGATCAGGGCTAGAACATTTCAGCAAGGGCTGGACCTGGAAATCTAACCTTCTCTAGCTACAGGTGATTTCCAAACCCATGATTTGTCTTTGAAGGCTGCCCGAAGATATGAAGCAGTAGTAAAGAAAAAGGGCAGAACTCAATCTACCGATTTGAAGCGCCCTGCCACTCAAATGGCAGGAGGAGCCTCTTCCAGGCCATCGTTTGAACTCAGGAGAACTGAAGGAACCAATAACCAGCCAAGTCCCTATTTTCGCATCTATTGCAACAGGGAAAGACACTTGTGGAAGGACGGTAGGCGCGAAAAAGGCATGTGCCTCGTTTGTGGTGCATCCAATCACGGAATTGAAAACTGTCCTTATAGACGCATCCCAGCTCACACACCTACCAACTATCCGCAGTGGCCAGCTATCCAGGCTCCTGCACCTCGCCTTGCACTTCCAGCTCCACCACCTGCATAGCCTACCCACCAATTCCAACCGGCACTGAGGAAAATGCCTCGAGGGCAGAGGAAAATGCTTCTATCTAGGAGGAACGTGCCACGGCGACAGGCTTATACCTTAGCAGCCATAGAAGCCGAGACAGTTGACCAAAATTTCTTAACAAGCTCAACACTTGAGCGGAGTTCAAAACGTACCCAGAAACTGCCAAAGCTCCTATGAACCATCCGTAGAAGGGCCGACCCATGCCTCACTAATGTCGCCACGGAACTGCGGCAAACCCTAGGGTAAGACCGAGGTTCCACGATCCAAAAAGTCGAGTTTTGGTATCGTTCTCATAGAGGGTCCACAGAATCGCTTGTTTGATGTTCTGAAGATTTTAAACAAGGAAAAAATCCAACTCTTGGAAAATTTCCAGCGAGGGAAAATATGGGTTATTGATATCCGTTCGAACTTTTTAATACCGTCTAAATAACCCGAATAGATCTTAGAATTATGATTACGAAACACTCTGAATTGCCTTTGCAGAAAGTTAACATCACATGCAAATTTAGAAAACACTAGCAACACCTGAAACACCAAAACCCAGAGACTGGAACACACCAAAAAGATTGAACCCTGAACTCCCTAAAAGAACCGAACACACTGGTTTTTAGGGCTATGTGGCCGGCCACTTTGAGGAAAAATTGGTTCAAATATTCACAGTGTTCATGTTATATCTCATACAACAATCTGCAGTTTAAAAAAAATTTTGACACCTCTAAAAATTCGACAGACACCAGATTTAGTGTTTCAAGTTTAGGAGTAGTTTCGGTTTCGTAATCTAACAAATATCGTTTAAATCTCTAGCTTGGCTCTGATACCACTGTAGGGTTATTTGGTGCGGCAGCAAGGTTTCGGGAGGTATCGACCATGCCGTTTTCAAAAATTTGCTGTTCTAAACAACCCAAACCCTAGAATCTTAACTAGAGTTTTAAACAATAGGCATGCAAACAACTTTACTGCTAAGTGAATGCGGAATTAAACCTTTGTAGATCGATCCTTCACTTCAAATGCTCTGTGTAGTAGTCCCTTCGCTACGAGTAGTGATCTCCCGAACTCTAGTATGGGTTCCCTTGGAGAAATGAACAAGCTTCCACGAAGTCTTCGAGGAAGAAAATGATCTACGTTGAGGAGACTCAAGCTCATGCTATGTCTTCACTAATATGTGAATTAGTGAAGCAAACATCCTAAACTAAATGGCTAATAGTAGAAGATGATGAAGTAGGAAGTGGGCTCTCTTTAGATTTCCTCCTATTATTTCATAACTTAGAAAAAAGTTAACAAGCTTTTTCTCATGAAGAAGAAGATGAACTGAAGAGATGAAGAATGAACTCATGAGGTGAGAATATGAACCATGGGTGAGTTAGTGTCATACACTAACTCATGTAGAGAGTTAACCATGTTAAGGATAATGGTTGGGTTAATAAATATCTTTAGCAAAACAAAAATAGTGGAGTTAGTTAATGGTTATCCACAAGCTTTCTCAAAGCTTCTACCATGAAAAAATTCCACCATTTTTAGAATTGCTTTGATAAATAAAAACCCTAGGATTATCCTAACTATAGTGTAAGTCTCATACACCCATGAAACATGTATCATCAAGCATGACACAATAAAATGTACATTAATATATATCACAAATATACTATATGCACACAAGTGAGAAAAAGAATACTTAGTGAGAAAATATTAGTTAATGTAATTTAATATATCAAATATATTATTATACATTAAATTATCAAATCAACACTTGATTTAATAATTCGGCTATATCACATACAACCGACTAATATCATATGAATCAACTTATCGAATCAACACTTGATTTGATAACCAGGCTATATCTCATATAACCGTCCGATATCACATATCGCGAGAATATAATACGGTATCACATATCGTATTAATCTAGGTCCCGCACATATCACATATGTGCTCCTACTTTGTTTCGCATGAACCAGGAAACCTCTGTGTAGGACTCTAAAGACTCGTCAATACGCCGGCAATAGGTGATGATCATATCAAATACCCACAAGCCACAAGCAGTTTGGTAAACGTTACGGCCACCCGGGTATTGAGCGATCAGAAGATCAACAAGCAAGGCTGCTCATACTCTTGCGAATCCAATCAGTAACACTACCGTACAGTCCGGTCTCTTCGTCAGATATGTCGTATATCACAGCCTGGGGGTGGTATAACGTCATACCCCAATAGCCTGATAAGTCATGCCGATGCAAGGTCCATAACGGTTCGAGAAACTACTGATAACACTTACCATTAGATCTCAGCAACCCTGGCCAGGAATTTCATGTTATGGCCAATCGAGCATAGCGCAACATTAACTCCTAATACCGGAAGAGACGAATCCCCTCCTATCGCTCATTACCTCCATGTGACTTGGGACTGTACCTAAAAACCACCTTTTTCTCTCTTGACCGTGGTATGGTCGATATCAAAGCACTGTGGGAATTACACAAGACTCTATGATGATCTCGGGTCGACAGACTAATCTGTACCAGTGTCACCAGAGAACTGCTATCCGACGATAGGTATAATACCAACTAAGAGTTCTCGGCGAGTCCGTACAGTGTACCCAGTCTCCACTGAGCACCCGTATACCATCTCTGATGTCAAACACCAATGTATATAGGATCATTCATCACCCATCATATGGGTCGAGAAGCGTATACGCTGGTCTACTCTGGAATATCGATGCCCTGTCTCGATACCCCCACGGCTAGGAACAATCTAAGGATGTACTTACCGACTACCCTGTCCCTACAAGTATGATCCGCATCATAGTCCTGGTAGTCAAGTACCCATCCTAAGGGATTTATCAACATTTAATAGAGAGACAATAAGTGTACATGTTAAGTTAAAGAGCAACCAGATAGTATACTATCATGTCGAGCAAGAAAGTCCTCCCTATATATGTCTAAGCATCCACTACAATATACATCACATGTACAGTAATGGCCTCTAGGGCATATATATAACTAACAGCGATGTATTCGGTTGGCTATCACCATAAATTCTTAGCCTAGGTGGATGGGATTTACTGATAGAAGATCAGTAGTTTCTTAGTAAGTGATGAGCTTGACATCGACACGACTTATCGGGTTATTAGGGGTCTGACGTTTTCCAACTGCTAGACCCAGTATGCGACACTCTTAGACGAACATACCAGACTGTACAGTGACTGTCACTTATAGGCTCGGTAGGCTTTCAGATGAGCTTGTTTGTCGACCTTCCTTTCGTCCAATACCTGGGTAGCCGTTATGTACAACTAGTGCTACTGACGTGCTTGTGGTTATGGATTGGATCCAGTAACTCACTGCCAGCATATTGTCGAGTTTTTAGAGTCCCACACAGAGGTTTTTTGGCTCTAACGATATGATGTAGATGTGCATATTAGATGCGTACCGGGGTTCGATTAAAACTAGTGTATTGGATACACTGACGGTAATCGGGCATTTAGAAATGCTAGCCGGTCTTTTGGAAAGATAGATATTAAATCAAGTACTGATTTAATATATTAAATACATATACTGGATATGTATATTTACTAGTATTTAGTCACTATTTATTTATGTCCCATTCATGTATTTTTAATACATATGGAAATTACATACATATAAATATATATTATGTTATGTAACACACTCACACACACATATATGTGTGTGTATTGTTTTTTCCTTTTCCTTTTTATTCTATTTTAGTTATCTTGTACCATTGGATGAGCACATGCATACCCACTCTCATTTAGTGGACATGTGGAGATAATAGAAGAGGGTGGACATTTGGATGAGAGATGAAAGCCTATGGTTGTGATTTCTTTTGGTTATGTTAAAGATTATCAACCATTTTACAAATGGTTCATAATATTCCATAGCTCTCTATTCCCCATAGCTAGAGCTCTGTTCTTCCTCCTCAAAAATAGAAAGAGAATGAAAAAGGAAAAGAATCGGTGGGATAAAGTTTAGGTGACATGCTACATCCCCAACACTCTAAAACTAGTAAGCTTGGATGGTCAGTTTCTTTACAAATTGCTTGGAGCATGAAGTGGAGATGGAGCTAGAGAAAGGTTTCTTTAAGTGGATCCATTTATAATAAAGGAGGGTCTTCACCAAGTTTGTTCCCTCATCCTATGAGCCTAGCAAGAGTTCAACATAAATTGGAGTATATAAAGATGCTACAAAGGTTGTATTTGTTAACTCTTTTGTTTGTGCTCTCTAAGTTTTCTAGTTTAGGCATTTGGAAATGATTCTTGATAAAGGATGCTAGTGTTTGCTCTCATAAAATTATTGTTATCCGTATTTTATGCTTCCGCTGCGCTCTAGCATCCTTACACAGAATATGGGCCATCCCATGTTCTGCATATTTTGAAATAAGCTGCCCTATTTCTTACAACCAGAAATAGATTTATTTCCATTTCTTTAAGAACATGAAATTATAACCCTGTGTTCTTTCATAACAGTATGAACAGGAAAACCCTGTTCACTCTTTAGACATGTAAGAACATGTCTTCACAAAAGTATATATGATAGGAAAACCGTATTCATTCTTCAGACATGGAAAACATATCTTTACATGCGTATATGAATAGGAATATCCTATTCATACATGAAAACATGTATATATATGTGTGTGTGTGTATATATATATATATATATATATATATATATATATATATATATATATATATGAATTTGAAATCCCATTCATTTCTTAAGACATGAGAAATAGGTCTTCAATATGTTTGTGAATAGAAAATCCTATTCATAAGACATGTGAAAATATGTCTTCACACCATCTATGAATAGGAAAAAAGTCCCTATTCATAAGATATGTAAAGCATATCTTTTCAAGTGACCACAGTGCTAAAAGCACTATGATCATCACTGAAATATAGCTTAAAACCATGTTTTACCCATGAACACAAATCGATGTGTTCATTTTTGCACAAACACCATTGAGAATGATGTCACGCATCATTTTCAATATGTTCAGGAAACTCAATTCAATGAGTTTCACTAAAGAAACTCTGAAAAAAGAATTTCTGCTATGGCCTTAAACAAGCCATCGGGAGGCCCAAAATAGGCCTCCCGACTATGTCAGAACCCCCTCCCGACCATCAGGAGGCCCCAAAAATAGGCCTCCCGCAACAAGAATTCTCTTGTTGCTTACCTATGGTATGGACCCCAGCTAGAACGTCCCACCCGTACTTCAAAGGAAGTGATGTGGCCCTCGCATAGGGCATTGTCCATCAAATTTCATCAAGTTGACACTAAAATACGCCAAAGTACTAAAAACACGCTTAAATTGAAGTTTCATATAACTTTATATTTTTTTGCAATATTGATGTAATTTACATTTATGTTGTACATAAATATGAATAAAATATATATTCTTTGTTTTGTTCTCTGCTCGCAATTATTTCATATCTATACATATGATTTCTCTAAATGATGTAATTTAAAGCGAACTGGTATAGTATCCCGTTCAGGTGCGTCCTAAGACAATATGGTGTAATTAATAGTATGCACTTGCACTATTGGAAGTATTGAATCCAAGACCTTCTGGTCAACTTTTAAAACTCTACATATTTTTTTTTAAAACATACATTTGTTTTAACATTCAAGCGTTTGAGTTCAAAAAAAGGGTAAACGAAATTGGTGACTCCGCCGGGGACATGACTTTTCCTTAGGTTTCTTTAAATCATATCAATATGTGTTTTTCGTCCTAGAATCTCTTATTGATGGAACCTTGTAAAGATCATATATATACTTGTATTAACAATAGTCCACTAAGATTTGATATCGACTTAGAAGGGATATATTCTTTCTTATGCCACCATTACGACATTATGAAACATTTAAGACATAATATCAATGCCAAAAATGAAAGGCTTGGTATCGTATTTATTCTGAGCCCACTATATCTTGAAGGTTTCTAATGTCAGGATGATTTCCCTTACAGGATTATTCAACCATCATCAATGGCATTCAACAACAACAAAATCGTGTCACCCGTTGATCTAGCCACGACAGCAAAGATAGCCAGAATCATGTTCGTCATCACTGGGGCTAATACAAAGTTTGTCTTGTCCCCTACTGGGCATGCAGGGTATGACTTCAAAGTGTGCCCCTTCGACACAATTAATGACTTCCCGACGCTACAAGCCGGAGAAGAAAAGAAGTTGCCTGCAAGGAAAAGAACCAATCGCCAGGTGGAATAACCATATGCGCCAACTGAGCGGCCATCAGCGCTAAGAAAGACAAGGCAAGAAAAGTGGCCGGCGAGAAGGGAATTAGAAGCGCTTTTCATGCGCATTGATTATGGGTGAGGAAGGAACCGGGTCTCTATTGCCGTCCTTTCATTTTCTAAGAGGGTCACCTGACAAGTTCGGGATGTAAAGGTATGTATAAACGATACCACCACTATCTATAGGGGCAACCGCTTGCGGTGCCAGCTCCCTGCACTGGAAAGAAACGAAAGTTTATATTTGAGAGACTTTCGGTTGAACGGAATCCCTAACAAGTTCCCCGAGAAGATGATTATGTTATCTTCAAGGCGAGCTGTTTCGATACTCCCTCATTCCCAAAAAAGAATGGGACGTCTCGCAATGCGATAAAAAGGGTTGCTAAGCGGGTCCACTGTGAGAACGCTAACCCCATTCTCCAATATCGATAGGTACCTGTATTTCCTGTTAAAATCACATTTTCCTCGATTCAGAGGCAAGAAAGTCAGCCCGAAAGGAATGACCAAGCAGTTGGGTCATCTCATGGACAGGGAAATACCAACCAAAGAACATACTGAGCATACACGAAGGCAAATTCCCTCCAAAGGTCCGTCCCTCTCAGGGTCTTCTACAGTGAAAAGAGGAAGATCCTCAACTGACTTGCCAGCGAGGCCTATGTGCCCGCACACAAGGAGCGAAGCCCAATTGTGGACTGCTCAGAACCAAATACCGGCAGGATTTTCTTCAAATGAAGGAATCCTCTTCTTTCGAGGACTCCTTCCCCGTGCCTGGTTGGAGACCGTCCAGTTAGCCCAATGTCGGTTTCCCCAGTTCATCCAACTGTAAATACTTGTTGAATGGTTGGGATGAGCAATCCGAATGATTGTCAGTCCCATCGAGTTGGTGTTCCAGCAGCCGGCATGAGAACCCATACCGACCGAGCCTCATCTAAGGGAGTAGCAAATCTAGACCCTCTCGATTCGTTATCGTAGGAGGGGTTCACCTTGATCGGCAAAGCAAAAGAAAACCTGTTCCATATCAACAAAAACCCTCTGTTAAAAAAAAGACAAAGACATTGACGAGAATGCCTCGGCAAAAGACAAGGATTGTCAGATTGACGAAATGCGAGAATAGATGGCTAATATGGCCAATATCATTCAGGTTATGTCGGCTTAGCTGCAAAATCTAACGGCCGCATCTCGATTAGAAACACAAGCAGAAAGAGCGCAACGGCCACCCACTTCAACAGGTTCAGCGACGCAATAGCCTTGCAAAGAACAACAACCTGCAAATTCACATGCAGCTCCTACACCCAGGAAGGAGCGGGCACCTCCTGCCCCTCAAAAAACACTTACGCCAACTGGAGGGACCATCCCACCTTTGAGAGGAGTTAATAAGCCGCAAGCAATTCCTAATCCTGCGTGATATTTTTGGTCGCGACCGCCCCAGTAGCAGCAGCAGCTGCTCCTACCCTTTCAATTCTGACAGTAAGGCCTTCATCCATTGCTAATATGGACATTGCTGCTTTGCAGAAGTTCATTGTTTAACTACTGAAGCAAAAGAATGCAGTCACGGTGATGCCAATAACTAACCAACCTTACCCAGATGAATACAATGATATCTCGTATCCTATTGGGTACACTTCCCCTCGTTTAAAACGTTCGATAGGACATGAAATCCTGAGCAACATCTGGCTCATTTCAAGGTTGCGTGCGGAGATTCAACAAAGGATGAAAAAATCCTACTTCGTCAATTCCCCAGGAGTTTGATAGCCTTTAATTAGTTCGCAGAAATGGAGCTAGGGTCAATAACTACCGTTAACCAGCTTGCCGAAAAGTTTAAGCAAAGGTTCTAAAGTAACATCCTGGATAAAATGATTATGACAAAGATGCTATTGATGAGCTTCAAGGCAAGGAGTCACGGGTCGAATTTGTCCAAAGATGGAGAATGGCTTATATTCAGTGTGAGCAACAAATACCTTAAGAACATGCTATCAAGTTCCTGATTTCTAAATTCCCTGGAAAGATTAAGCATTTTCTGATGTCCGACATGCATAAATTATTTCCTTCTTTAATTGAGCAAATAATCTTGCTGGAAGAAGCAGAGTTTGAATTGCTAAGCTATTCCCACGAGGACGATGCATCGATTAAGGAAACCCTCGGCTTGTCAACTAAAGACATCAACAGATCGGAAAAATCGACCTAAAATCTCTTCAAACGACAGAATGAATGGTAGATATTCTTTTAAACAAGAATACTCTAGAAATATCTTCGAAGACGCCCTGGAGAATGGGTTATAATTGCCCCTCCCAAAAAGGCCAAAAGATGTTGATGGTGATTTTCTTAGTATTAAATTTATACCGTAAGCGCACGGTTGTCAGTTGTAGCATTTGTGGATCGATCCACGTGGAAAAGGTCAATCCTAGTTAAATCTAACGAATTAAGAAAAATATCTTTGATATAAAGAACTATACTAATGAAAAGCAATATATGGAAATGAAGTAAATAGCAAAATAAAATAGATTCTTAAAATAGAGAAAAACCTAAGGTTTAGAATGATCTTGTCCAATCATGGTGTTTTAAAAAAATATCTTTCCATTTCTTTATTTACATATTTAAATTAATTACCTATCAATTATAAGATAGCATAAAGCATACATTCATCGCAATAAATTATGAATGAAATAGAAAGCATAATTCATACGATCATGGCAATACCTTATCAATAAAAAAATATCATTAAGTAATAAATTAAAAGTTCAAATTCTAATTAATAAGTAATTAGTTAGATCTTCCCTACTACTTAGTAAACTCAATGATTGTCAATCAAAGGCTTATCTTGATTTATCGGCCAGTCTAATCTAATCTTAGATTAGCTAGATCAAACATAAATAATAAAAATATGGACTTTACCTTCTCTCGATAACTTTTATGGTGGTCAATCAATCATCAAATTAACTAGTTTATCGGCAACGTGACCTTTTCCTAAATAAACGTCATGGTTGTCAATCACTAATCGATCTATCTAGTTTAACAGAATTGCATAAAAAAGAATCTATCTTTATCATAAAATATTCATCATTAAGAACACAGAAAAAGAATAAAATAATAAAATCAAACACCAATCATAGATCAAGAATCATCCAACCCTAGATAGAGAATTAGCTGCGCATAAAAGTAAAATCAAGGCAATAATAATTATAAATAAATAGAAGTTGAATTGTTCACAACCCTAGATCCTGCTCTCCAAACCCTAGCCACCAAAATAACAAGAGAAAAAGAGAGATGATCCACTCAAGAAAGGATGATTTTAGACCTAGATATTCGATACCTTTTTATAGCCTTTTAATCGAATACAGAGTACCCAAAGAATTGGACTAAAATAACAAAAACGGAGACAAAAAATCAGCCAATTTGGGCTTGGTTTCGCCGTGAATCGCAGATGGGGCGCTAATCACTTTACTTTGTTGGCATTTGGGCCTCAAATTTTGGTAGCTTGTTCTTCTCTTCAATATCTTTCCAACGAGTCTAAGAACGTCCTCATCGGAGTTACGGTCTTCAAAATATGATCGTTTAAGTAGACTCTGCTGTCGAGCCTATATGCTGAATTTGGCTTGAATATTTTGTATTATTTAAATATTTTTGGTATGATTTGATATGCCTTGCACTTCTACTCCATATTAACTTGTTTTATCAACTTAAAATGCACGTATTGGTTTCTTTTCTTCTCTTTTTTCAATTAAGTTCCTATCTCATGCAAATATCATAAAATACCTTTGCACAACATTAATTATGACATAATAATGATAAATATAGATATAAAATATGCATTAAAATGCATCAATCAGAAGTCAACAAAATATACCATCCGAGATACTGTGTGTACTCTCGATTTGTCAATCACCCAATTGAAGAATACTATGTTTTCAAGATTTGAGTTCAAAAACAGTATCGAGAAGGCAAGCTTACCCTATTCGATGAATACAAAATAGAGAATTAATATCTCTTTTGAATTGGTTAATAAGGACGCATTGCTCGTCTGGGATCAAGTGTGATAAGAGACTTTCAACAAAATTAAAGCATCTCTCTTGCACCCCGAGTATGGGCCAAACCAATTCAACAAAAAGCCTTTCTACCCTCTATACGGCTGCCGTAAAAAGTTCCTGGAGGGAAATATTTCGTTGTGAAAGTCTTCTACGCAACGAAGGACTATTTTCCTTTTCATCTGCAGAAGCCATCTCTATGATAAAAACATATCAAATCCAACTTCGTTGTGAAAGTTCTCTACACAATCAAAAATCTTTTTCTTTTTATTCGTAAAAATCCTCTTCACGATGAAAACATATCAAACCCAACTCCGTTGTGAAAGTTCACACAATGAAAAACCATTTTTTCATTTGTGAAAACCCTCTCTACGATGAAAACATATAAAACCCAATTTCATTGTAAAAGTTCTCTACACAACGAAAAACCTATTTTTTCATTCATGAAAGTCCTATCCATGATGAAAACATATAAAATCCAGTTTCGCTGTGAAAGTCTTCTAGGCGACGAATGGCCATTTTCCTTTTCATATGTGGAAGCCTTTTCCATGATGAAAACTTATCAAATCCAAATTCATTGTGAAAGTCATTTACACAATGAAAAACTATTTCTTTTTATTCGTGAAAGTATTTTACACGATGAAAACATATCAAACTCGTTGTGAAAGTCCTTTACACAACGAAAAGACTTTTTCATTCGTGAAAGTCTTTTCCATGATGAAAATATATAAAATCCAATTTCGTTGTGAAATTTCTCTACGCAACGAATGTCCATTTCCCTTTTCATCAGTGGAAGCTCTTTCCACGATGAAAACATACAAAATCCAACTTCATCTTAAAAGTTCTTTACACAACGAGAAACCTTTTTCTTTTTCATCCGTGGAAATCCTCTCCACGATGGAAATACATCAAATCCAATTTCGTTGCGAAAGTTCTCTACACAACGAAAAATCATATGAAATTTGAATCCATCTTGAAAACGCTCTTGGTCATAAGTGTTGATTGTGAAGATTTCCATTTGGCATTTTGAATGCTTGTTAGGGGTAAGTAACGGATGGAGGCAAGGTCCGCTCTCTGTTCTTCACTCATTACCTTCTGTTCAGAGGCCAACGAAAACTACATTTACATGCTTATTCTATAAATTATGTTCAGAACGTCATTAAAATTAATGTTGAGACAACTTTAAACTAATACCGATGTCAGTGATGACTCTGAAAGTATGTCTTAGTACCTCTACTGTGTTTCTATGAGTATCAAGTATGCAATTTTAAAATTTTAGAGGTCTAAGTATACTAAAGAAGAATCGAACTAGAGAATTAGGGTTTAAAAGTTAGGTAATCAAGTTCTAATCTAAGTGAAGAGTGTCTACAACGTTTGTAGTCTAGTCCTTCACTTCTAAACCTCCAACTAATATTCCCTAGAACTCTTCTTTGACTCCACTTGAAGGATGGAACAAGCTTACTTGCAGTCTTCGTCATCAAAGATGATCCACCTTGAGGCAACTCACACTCAAGCTCACACTTCACTAATCAAGGTATTAGTGAAAATAACAACCTATAATAATGGGCTAGAGTAGTGTAGCTTGATGAAATATGAATTTTGCTCACTAAATTATTTCTTTCTCCTTTTCTTTTTCTCAGCCCTAGAAAACTAGTGAGGAGATGAAGATAGAAGATGAACTTGGAAGTTGAGAGTGAACCATTGAGGGTAAACGAGATGAGATAAGAATGATAAATATCTAAGAGTAAAACAAGAATTGAAGATGAGTCATGGCTTCTCAATGCTTCTCCAAGCATCCAAAACCAAGACTCATTCTTCTCTTCTTTTCTTTTTCATAAAATATAAATCATTCTTTTCATCTTTAACTCTTGTGTGATTCTCATACATCCATGTTCAATGTATCATCAACCATGATACAAAATACATACATACATACATACATACATACATATATGTATGTATGTATATATGTATATGGAATATACATACATATATATGTATGTATGTGGAATATACATACATATATATGTATGTATGTGGTATATACATATATATGCATACACATATAAATCAAATTATTAAATCAACACTTGATTCAATAATCTGGTTATATCATATATAACCCGGCTAATATCAAATATATATATGTATATAAAATTATTAAATCAACACTTGATTCAATAATCCGGTTATATCACATGTAACTGGCTAATATTTAATATTAGTTTTTATATATATATATATATATATATATCAAATCATTGAATCAACACTTGATTCAATAATCCGGTTATATCATATATAATCCGGCTGATATCAAATATCTCTAGATTAAAATACGGTATCATATACTCGTATTTAATCAAGCTTCCTCATATATCTCCATACGTGCCCTACTTCGTTTCGCTTGAGCTAGGAAACCTCTATGTAGGACTCTAAAGACTCGTCAATACGCCAGCAGTAGGTAATGATCACATCAGAGACCTATAAGCCGTTAACGGTACTAGCTGGATGTAACGACTACCCAGGTATTGAACGAATAAAAGATCTACAAAAAAAATTGTCCAAACTCCCGTAGAGCCTATAAGCAACACTTACCGTACAGTCCGGTCTCTTCATCTGATATATCGCATATCGGGTCTCGGGGGTGGAATCGTCAGACCCTACTAACTCAATAAGTCATGCCGATGTGTGGCCTATAACCTTTCAAGAAAGTACTGATAACACTTATCGGTAAATCTTATCAGCGCTGGTCAGGGACTTGCTATTATACAGCCAATTGACTATAGTGCAACATCAACTCCAATATCAAGAGTGACAAAACCCCTCATATCGCTCACTGCCTCCATGTGATTCGGAACTTTACCCAAAAACCACCTGTTTGCACGACTCATTTGAGCCGTGGTAGGGAAGAAATCAAAGCACAGTGGGAACCATACAAGACACTATGACGATCTCGGGTCTACAGATTAACCTATACAGGTGTCACCAGAGAACTGCTATCTGACGGTAGGTATGGTACCATCTAGGAATTCTCGGCGAGTCTTGTTCGGTGTATGCATTCTCCGATGAGCACCTGTATACAATCTTTGATGTCAAACACTAATGGTTATGGGATCAACCATCACCCCATACAGGGTCAAGAAACGTACACACTAGTCTGCTATGAAATATAGATACCCTGTCTCGATATTTTCTCGACTAAGAATTGTTAAAGAATGTGCTTATAGACTACACAAGCCCTACTAATATGATCTGCATCATAGTCCTGGTAGTCAAGCCAACATCTTAAGTGCTTTATCAACATGTATTAATGAGATAGTAAACTAAAAGAAGTGCACATGTTAAGATAAAGAGAAACCAGATAACATACTATCATGTTGAGCAAGAAAGCCATATATATATATATATATATATATATATATATATATATATATGTTCAAACATCCACTATAATATACAATAATGGCTTCTAGGGCATACATATTCCTAACAGACTCTAAACTAATATTAATGTTGTTCACACCATAATATTGTATTATTATATTCCCCATTCTTATTCTTTTTATAAATAAACAGGTGCTTTTGACGCATGTCTGCTACATATTACAGATTACAGGTTCTTGGACAGAAAACAGTGAAAACGATGTAAAGACGATGAAAAAGTGGACTTTGACCAACAAATAGAAGACTCTTATTCAAGCCTACATCAAAGATAAAATTTACAAAGTACAAGGCAATGCAAGGTCCAAGATTACAAAGCGAACGGTTAAAAGCCCACCGCAATTATTCACTGGAGATCTGGAAGAAACATAGAAGCTATTTAAATAAAGAACCAAATAATAAGGAAGCCCAAAGATCCAAGGCCCAATACTTTCTTTTAAAGAGACATAAAATTTTACCAAAGCTTGAAGTCTACTTTGACTAGGTCTTCCTAAGGATATTTTGGTAAATGTAGACATGCAAATCAATTGTAACCTAGGGTTTCTATCTCCTATAAATAGAAGCCCAAATCATTGTATTTTTTTCATGCCTCCCTATGCCTCCCTTCATTAATAAATTTCAGAATTCTTTTGGAGAGCATCATTTTTGTAAGTTCTTTATTTTCTGCCCTAGGTTAATTTTCTATTCTTGCCCTAGATAAAATTAATTCCTTTCCCTAGTTAATCTTTTATTCTCTGCCCTAAATAAATGTATTTTAATTCCCTAATGAGCGAGTAGTCTCCTCGCTTGTTAGGGTTAGGAATGGGGAATGATTTGAGAGACGAATATCTCTCATCTCTTTTGTTTGCCAATCATTTATGAAAATTAGAACTGCATGCATACCTTCTTATTCCGCTCCCTACGGCACTCTACCCTCGAGGTAACGGTGATTCCGTAGTCTAAAGGCCCGGATTTTAAGGTTTTCCATGGAGGTTAGGGTAAAGATTAAGAAAGGAAGGACAAGGATCTAGAGGAAGAATCAATCTTCCCAATCATCCTAATCCCCTTTGTTAAGATTTACCATAACACTAATATGATATCTTTAATTAAAGGCAATGGAAAAAGATGTAGATCTTTGTTTACCAAATTTTCCCTAAACCTAATCCTAGCAAGTTTCTAATCCTAGTATCATACAACTTCAATTTTTAGATTTAATAATCAATCCGAACACCCTTCGGAATTAACTCGTTAGCGCGATTAGGAAATTCACAACATCCCTGTGGACCGACCCGTACTCACCGGCTAGCTTCATGCGACGCCGTTCTTGATTGCGGTTACAAATATTTTTGATCTATTTTTTAGAAAGCGCAAGCACGCTAAATCAATCCAATCAAATGGCGTTATGCTCGGTACGTCTTCTTCCCTCGCATTCATATGTATATTTTTGCATTTGCATACTTATTTTAAAACCCATAAAAATTTGAAAATTTCAAAAATTATAAAAATTGTTGTATTCAATTTTGGTCTAATTGACTTGAGTTTCACAAATAGGTTAACTGGCTAGGAACAACTAGATCTTAGACTTAGTGAATTAAAAACCCTAAAAATAACCTTCCTTAAAGTTTAACGGTAGAAAGTATATGTCTTTGTAGTTTATTTAGAAATAGGCAAATTTTGGGTTCACTTCTTGGGCTAAGTCGAAACAAAGGAAAAGTATTGATATTCTTATTAGAGTATAAGTTTGAAAAATAGTTCCTAGCTTAAGTCTAGATTCTGAAAATGTATACCCTACAATCTGCACAATCACGCACCTTGAAACTTGGAATAGTAGAGGAGACCTTGAAATGCTCTTGTCTAAAGTCCTTAGTACGATGAAAATAAAAAAAATGTGAATGAAGAATAAAAAAATGGACACTTGTTTTTGTGATTACTTAAGGCTGCAAAAATAGAAAAATATTTAGCGAGGGTGCTTCATCACCTAGTGCCTTAGACCAACTGGTTTGGGAGTCACTGCTAAAGCCTTGGGTGTTGCAAGACTAGGAAGTGCGCTTTAAAGTGCAAACATATCTAGTAATCGGTTGTTGGTGCCTCAAGAAGTATTAACGGTCGCATGAAGGATGTGTAAGCAAAATTCAATTAAAAATTCACCAGTACTTTGGACAACGGACAAGAGTATGATTGCTTGATTTGAATTTCCAAGTGTAGGGGTGATATTTACACACACGTGGGTAAATGTACGAAAGAGAAGAAAGTAAGAGAGAAGAAAGTAAGAGATAACATAAGATACGAAAGAAATGTATCTTTTATTTATAAATTCAATTGAGTAAAAGTTACATCATTTGAAAAGATAAAAAAAATGGATACATTTTATTCAAAAAATTTCAAATGTTGGCTGATACAAAAACGGCTATTGGGAGGGAAGAGTTTTCAATAGGCCAATCAGTTGCTCGCGCACTCCCCTCAGCCCCTTTTCACGGTCAGCTGCCGCGGCCCACTCAGCTTCAACTTGAGCCCGTTGCTGCAAGTAAGATAAAAGTTGCTCGTCAATGACCCGCTGAGCTGCCCCACGACTCTGCGCATCCTGTTCCATGAGGTCGAGCTTCTGCCTCAGCGTGAGCCCGTCAGAAATACATTGTAGAAGGCCCTCAAAGATAGCTTTCAACTGCACAGCTTTGGCATCAACCCGAGCATGCAGTCGACCAGATTCGCTTGAAATCTCCTCACATTCCTTACGCTTTAAGGCCGCTTCTTGTTCAAGATGGCGGAAGTAGGAAGTGCTCTGCTCGACCTACGCAGCCCGTTGAGAGTTCACAGCCAGGACCTCAGGAGCAAGACGTCCAACCTCGAGCTCATGCAGACAATCCTCAATTTTCCTGCAGTGATTAACCCAAGACTCAACGACGCCCTCGCTATGAAAGTGCACGAGCGTCGCCAGCATGGGATTAACCTCAGCAGCAAAATCTGCAGCAAGGGCAGGAGTCTCCGCGTCAAGTTTCTCGAGGCAATCGCTCAACATACGCAGACTATTCACAGCGCCTTTTGAAGATAGACGTCTGGAAAAGGGGCCCGTTGGCATTATGATTCTAGACTCAAACGGAGCTGAAGTCGGTGTCATAGCTACAAATCAAATCACATTCAAATAACGGTTCAAGAAATAGAAAAGCTACATGAACAATGGAGTTTACTATACCGGATGCAGCAGGCGGCAAGGCCGGGAGTACTGGTGGCGCAACTGTTCTTTCGTCTCCTCTTTCAATCTGTAGTGCTGCAGTCAAAACAAAGAAGAATTAGAAACGATTTGGCTACCCGTAAAAGAAAAGAAAAGACATTAGCTAAAAATTGTACTCACCAGCGCCACTAGATAAGGCAATCTCTGACTGGAAGGAGAAATGTAGGTGCAGCACCTGATACAGGTGATCGAAAAGGACTCCTGCAAGGATATAATGATGCGATGTCAGTACATAAAGTATGCTGCTTACAATGGAACCGATGGGTCATAAATCCGTACCTTCCAGCATTTGAGAGGATACAAGAGAAGGTAAAAGGGCAGCCACCGCCAAAGTAGCAATTGGCGATGCTTCCTCGGATGGCACAACCTCAACGCTTGCCACACCTGCATTAGAAATGAGAGAAATACTATCAAGAGAGATTGAAAGGGATTGCAGAACGAAAGTGAAAGCAGTAACCCAAAATCTACCTGGTGAGTCGTCGGTCAGAATCGCGACAAGGGCGTCACTAGGTGCAGTGACTGCTTCACTTTCCTCCATCAGAATAGTTTCACCGCCCGTAGCTTCATCCCCTGACTCCATAAGAGCTGTCGTAACACTCGCGACGCCAGGAGAGGGCAGAGAACCGCAAGCGGAAAGAATAGCGATGGGGGCAGTGCCACACTCTTGAGAAAGAGTGGCTACCTTAGGCTTGGCGGTTGCTGCCATCTCACCTACCGCTTCCTCATCAAGACTCAGCCCTGCAGGATAGGATATATGAGAATCTGAAGATTAAAACTCTAACAAAAGAACTCAATGTTATGTTACCTTGGGTCGGTCTTTCAACTGCTTCCCGAGCCGCACGTGCTGCCTTTCTGTGAGCGGTAAACAGGGCGGCCGAAGCGCCCTCTGAAAGAGTAGGAGCAGGGGTAGCAGCGCTCGAGCCTGCACCCAGGGCCAAGGCGGCATTACGCTCTTTTGCAGCACGCCTCTTACGTTTCCTTTCCGCCCGGACTGTGAGAGCGGATCTTCTCAAGACCTCCGTCAACAGGACGTCATCATCCATACCAAGAGCTACCTCTGGAGCCGTTATGGCATCCGTCATCGGTCGCTTAAGTAAAGCCTCTTTTGGCGGTGCTGAGGAGGCCGTGACTTCGATAGCCGGCCCTGAAAGCATCTCTGCATCATCCTGTGGGGTTGGCATTGTAGTCCCTGCGATAAGATAAAAGGGGTCAGATTACCCATAAGAAACGGGAGTGGAGACGCGGTGAACCGAAATATAACGATGCTCAAAGCCTTTCCTCCTCCTCAAAAGTCTTGAGAGAAGCTGCGAGAGCTTCTTCGGTGGAAATGCCTGTTAAAGAAGGAAAAGTGTCAGTCAAAACATGATGATAAAAATATGATGCAATGATAAAAGGTATGGTTGATGTTTACTTGATTGCGCGAGGATGGCCAGTCCTTCTTTGTGGCTTGCTAGTCGCTCGGAAGCTGCAATAGCAGCCTCGAGGTTAGTATCGTCCGGCGCTATGAATAGGCCCTCGTTAGTCCCATATTCTCCCAAGCCCTCCCTATAAGGAGCATGAGGCTCCTGACCAAATACAACGTCGGCAGCAAGAATCGACTTCTTCTTCTTCTACGAGCGAGTACCAGTCACCTCCAACACAAGCTTATGCTTGACGGGCACCATGGGACGACGAGTCCTGATATCTGAACCCACGCCAGACTCGGGGGACGCCACGTTCACCGCTTCCACGGGAGCATGGGGTATCGGTAGTTCGGGCCTATCATGCGGGACTTCGACCGCAGCAACTTCTCGTATGGGAAGACGGAAGATGGTCTGTCGCTTCAGACGAACACTTGGGTTACCAACCGGAGCGGTGCCCTTGTGATCAAGCAACAATTGCTTCTCCTCCCTAATAACAGCGCCCATTGAATGTTGATACCAGGCCACATGTATATTCAGGGGCTTCGGAATACTGCTCGGTTCGCTGATAAAGAAGTTGGACCCTGTGTTCAGGCGTATAAAATGATGCATCGTGCTCCGTATTCCCTTTTCGGTACCAGCAGGTTCTGCCAAGAAAGCCTCAAGTGGGACACCCTGATTGGAACTCAGCTGCTGTGAGAAACGATGCGGGTTGTATCTCATGAATAACGCCGCATCATTTTTCCTAAATACGAGAAAGCCCGGCCTGATGGAGTACAGATGAAGAATCTCCCGAGCTTTCAACATAGAGGCCCCGTCTTTAAAAATGTCTTGCAATGGCAGCACCGCTTTTGAAGATTCCTGGCCGACGGTCAAGACTTTGTCAGTAAAATACATACCATCTCCAGCTGTGCATGGACGAAAGAGTAAACCCCTAGCTTCCTACGGTGACGGAATTACGATGGAGGCGTCGACCAGCCGCATTATCCGAGGGAACTTGCATCTGTCATAAAAGGAGGGTCTTTTATGGATACCGAAGACCCCAAGCACGTGCAATTCGATCCATGAGGTGAAATAATGCATTGAGAAGTTGGCAGGTTGTACCCCTAGCTCAGTAGTATCCGCTGCCAAGCTGAGGCCGTGATACAGGTGGGCTAATCCAGCAATCCCGATGGCCACTTGTATCCTGACAACCATTCGATGCGCAGGGTAGAAGACAGAAGGCCTCATGTAGCGAGGGTGCATAGGAAGCGCGAACCGGCTTAACCATAAATCGAGGAACTCGAGAAAGAACGCTTCCTCATCAATGCCCGGAGCGGCAATTTCATACAAGGTGATAATCGCGACGTTGGGAAGAAAGAAATCCTTTTGATCGGCTTCCAATATTGGCCGACGATCCAAGCCAAAGCCGAAAGGATCATCAAGTTTAGCAAACTTTTCACCTTGTCGTAACAAAATTTTTGGGCGAAGAAAACGGGCAATGAAGTCCGCAAAGCTGACCCCTTGGCCTCTGGATTCAAGAAAGAGGCTCTCATACATATTCAACATCTTTATGAGACTTGGGAACTGGTGCTGAATGGCGTTCTCTGGGGTAAGACCCATTACCACTGATTTGGTGGCAAAAACATACTCATCCGGAGGAAGCAGCTCTTCGTAGTGCTCTCTCCTAACTGGTAAACCAGAGACCTCGGCAAATTCCTCCAAGGAAATGGAAATCTCTCGATCCAATAGGAGGAAAGTGTGGGTCGGAATGTTCCACTGCTCTAGAAATGCCTTGATCCACCATGTGGGAGGTGCAGAATACTGGAACAAGGAAGCGTAGATTGCAGGGTACAAGCCAAGCTTCAGCAGCTGCGATTTATTTGCCGATAAGATATATTGGGCCCACTGTAAGTATTCGGTTGGGTGACGGGGAGTTAGTTTGATGTTGTAGGGCTGTCCCCAAGGGCGCGACTCGCCCTGACATATGCGCCGCCCTAGGGTGTCCAAAGACACCGGCGGCTGCACGGGTACTGCGGCAATAGAAGTCCGAAGGAGACCTTCTTGTAAGTCTGCGGTAGCGCCCCGGCCGTCATTCTGACGCCAAACGCAGAACAAAAACTTTTATAACTGGCGCTATCGCATACTATAACCCGGATCTTGCCATTAACGCTAAACTAACAAATTGTAAAGAGGTAGAAAGGCTATACCGAATGATCCGAGTCCTTCGGTCCTTAGCCATCATCCCACGCTCTATTGCGGAAACTCCGATCTCTTTGCTCCTCGCCGAGGTGGCAGCACATCTACGGATCTTTAAACGGTCTCCCGCCTCTATACCGAGGCAACTCGGTCATCAAATCTGCTAAAAGAGATGACCAAGATGAAGTAGAGAATGAGTAGAATACTTTGTCTTGTGTCATCCTAAATTATGGATGAACGGTTAATCAAAGTTGCCTTGTGAGAAGAAGATCAAAAGGAAAGAGCTTTTGATTTTGTTCCCAAATGAAATGAATTAATTTCTCACAAAGTGAGAGAGTGGAAGAAGTAAGGGGGGCTTCCTCAAATGGCCGGCCACTTAAAGGGGAGGAGAGGGTGATAGAAAGCTCAAGTGGTGACCACAAAGAAAATATCAAGAACAAATATCATTCTCAATCCAAGAAGCAATAAATGCAAGGCATGAGTCACACAAAGCTAGAAGCTTCCTTGTAACTCATCCTAAAACTTATCCTCTCATCAAAGATATTTTGGCTATAAAGAAATGATAGAAATACGGCCAAAAGAAATGCACGGATTAAACAATGTTTAACCGGGCGGTGAAAAACTGGCAAATTCGAAAAGCGATCCCGAAACGAATTTCAGGATAACCCTATAACTGTACATACATACCCGCATTTGTATTACAACCGAATACAAATGCAACCGAGATAAAGATATTATATCTACACAGTATAATACTAGGATTCGGCTTAAACCAAAGCCCACCAGTATTATCTGTCCGAAATATGACACGTGCATAAATACACGTGCATTTTCCGAACCCTGCCATAAAACCATACGGCCTCTACAACGTTTCGCCTGAACTTGGGAAACTATCTGTGGGGGACTCTAAAGACTCGTCAGTACCCTGAAAGTGGGTTTAACCACAAGCACGTTAGCGACACTAGCTGTGCGTAACGGCTGCCCATGTACTGACCTTAAGGGAAGCCGATGAGCGAACTCATCCTGGAATCCTACTGAGCTTATCAGTGACAATATACATATAGTCTGGTCCATTCGTCTATGAGTATCGCATATCGGGCCTAGGGGGCTGGTAACGTCAGACCCCCAATAGCGGTATAAGTCATGTCGGAGTATAGCCCAGAACACCCTGAGATACTACTGGAATACCTACCAGTAAATCTCCTGCCTCGGCCGAGGGCTTTGTGTAATGGCTCTCCAAGACACAGCGCGATCTCACCCCCAATACCGGGAGAGACGAATCCCCTGCCGATCCGCTCACTTGCCTCCATGTGGCTCGGGACTGTACCCAAAAAAAACCTGTTTGCACGACTCCTTTGAGCCGTAGTAGGGTAGAAATCAAAGCACAGTGGGAACTCATACTAGACAAATGACGACCTCAGGTCAATGAACTAACCTTTACACATGTCACCAGGGAACTGCTATCTGATGCTAGGTATAAATACCAACTAGCAGGTCCCCGGCGAGTCCTGTCCGGTGTACTCATAACCCAATGAGCACCTGGATACATCTTAGGTGATCCAACTGACACCAGTGGCTTGTGAGACCGGCCACCGCCCCTCGTCGGGGTCTCGATTGTATACACTAGTCTACTCCAGAGTATTGATGCCCTGTCTCGAAACTCCCACGACTAGGGACCACTATTAAGGATGTGCTTATAGACTACCCAACTCTCACGTATATGATCGCCATCATACTGTTGGTCGTCAAGCAAGATCCTAAGGGCTCTATCAACGTGTAATAGTGATCAGTCACCTAAACCTGTACACGACTGATAAAGGGAAACTAGATATCATAATATCATCTCGAGTAAGACTGTCCTACCGGTATAGGTCCTCCTCAATCATTGCAATCACGTTCCTGCGATCCAATAATTGACTTTGAGGGCACTATAACCAACAATCTCCTACTTGCACTTAAGGCTAATTATTGCGATGTCGCATACTCACAGCCCGTGTGATACCGAACACTCAACTCCTCTACTAATCAGTTTCACAAAGCTCGTTTGTAAAACTCTTGTGTTCGAGAAATAGCCTCAGCGAGTGGATCCGCCCTGATGTTTCTTTCTATGTCTCTCTTAATCTCAAGTTCGCGGAGAAAGCCATCTCCCGAATTGAGTAATACCTGTCTTAGAATATGTCTGGATATCTGATAGGACCTAGTTCATAAATGAACTCCAAATACAAACTTCTTAGACTGTATTTTCAACTGAACCTAATCAGTGTCCAGCACCGTGCCTCCCACAGTATCCTCTTGGACCACCTGTCCATAATACTGCCCTTCTTCTACAGAGGAAAAACTATAACTTTGACAATCACTCTGTCATCCATGTCACCTTTGAAGCCTGGAATGATAACCGTCTCCAAAGGAGGCTGCCGTATCAAATCGCTAGAACATGCACTTATGTTCTAAAACTGCTTCCGTATGTTTCTTCAGGATTGGATTGATATAAACTTATCACATCTAGTGCAAAAACAATATCGGGTGTGGTACTTGACATCTCATGATTGACTCAATTGCCTAAGCAAGTGATATGCCAATCATGCACATCCCTCACCCCTTTAGTTTGTAAAACACCTTTAGAGAGGGTGACTCTATCATCTGCAGGTACACCACCATATCTGGAGTCATCTATTCTAAAATACTATTAGAATACTGTCAAAGTACCCATATTGGGAAACTACCCAAATCTAGATCTAAAACCATAGATCTAGAAACCAGAATGTCAGATATTATATCCATATCCTTTGTGGAGAAACAACTGTGTGATGACCACAGTATAACCGATCGTAGTATAGGAATTTTACTTCATACTCTGTATATGTCATCCAAATACCAGGACATCACAGCCTACTACCTTCTTAACAGATCCATCCCCTATTCTGATGAATTCAAACCCCTGACTGTCACATCAAAAAAAGATGATCTATCTCCGCTATATCTGCTCAAGTTTATAAATAGACATAAGCTACCTGCCCACTACGCTTCCGCTGCTCCCATTGACCACAACAAGCCTCTGGCCAAATAATATATACGTGCACTTCTAAAGCTAATTAGAACGACGCTATACTTAACATCCTGCCGGGTCTCATAGCCTGGAACAACAGTAGTGTCAAGTTTGGGTAAACAAGAACCTCCCTATCACCGTCCTTGAGGCTACCGGAGTACCTCTCGGGTGTCTGAGGTTACCCACCATATCTGCGGAGTGGCTAATGGAATGTCAAACTTGATTGAATCTTTAGGTTCTATTTAAATTTTCCGTAATCGTTTGCGGTTCTGGAATCACTTCCAGTTCTACCATACTCCCACTACTGTTTTCTGAAAAAATCCATTTTACTAAAACTGTGGCGAGTCAAGAACAATATCACTATTGATCTTCCAGATGGTAGAGAGTCAACCCTCGTCATAGCCTGGGTCAACCCACAAACTGCCATTACAGAAACGTGCCTTGAGTTATCCAGAGTCTGGTTTTAAGCATAAGCCGGACAACTCTCCGTACCGTAACATCGTTAAGATATGAACCATTCTATATCCAATATAGAAACTTTGGCACTTATTTAATTGGAACCAGATTCAAATCATGCAGCTGTCTCCAGTGCATATCATCTTAATGGAGAGAGACTACTCAACTTAGGAATACATTCAATTATGAGTAACCTGAAAGAGAAACAAGTTTCTCAAAACCATTAACTGAATATCAATCACAAGTATCTACATCTTCGATCTCTTTGAAGAATCCCGATACTTGCGACATCTGGTTCTCTACTTTATTCCTATACCCACAACTTCTCAAAACTTTGACCTTGTATTTCTACGAAACACTTGTCTAAAAAACTAGAGAAGTCACAAGTAAACAGAACATGGTACGAGGACCAACTCCTTTTTCCTGATGGACACTGGACAACATACAATACTCTGTATAAGTCCGCTGAATTAAATAACTCAAAACCTGTGCATCGTAGGTTGAAAACTGTACTTATGGTTAAGAACTACTCCGCTGTTCAATACTCCTTACCCAATCGTCAACTGATATAAGTAAATGTCACGGATATAATTTCAAAAAGTTATATCTCACTTTATTAAAATAAACATACAGATATATCATTTTGAAAATGGTGCACAACAACGGATATTCAAAACCAAATACATGCCGTTCGGCAAAAACCCAGGCGATTTCCTCAAATATCACCAATTACAACGAATTCCGATATAATGAGGATGATCACCTAATTCCCAATAACTTACTCCCACTCATCATCTGTAAAACCATACAGATGTGAGAATCATACCTGATAAATACATACCCTCGAGTAAGTATCTAATCGGGAAATCAGTTTTCCATTTAACAATGCACAGTGAAACTGAAACATGAAAATGTTTCGTAGGGGTATCCTGGTATTCCTAGTAATGCCTCTTCCATAATCCAATTCATGACTGTAACCGTATATTTCATTGCTATCTCTCCAAATCCCTTAATTTGTCTTTATTCATTACCTTCTGTACACCACTTTAGGCTAAGTGGTTTTCTTCCTTCCCTACCGTTCGGCACCAGCCTATGGTTTGGAAGAAGGCTATCCAGTAAGCATAATAGGTGTACTCTCCTAAACCAAGGAGTACTCGTAACTTGAGAGAAGGTGATGATAAAAGACAATTGAATAATACCTTATTCTATTTCTCCCGAACTGGGGAAAAAAGAAAAGGTGAAGTAGGAGCGGCGATGAAGTACGCGGTTTGGTCGTGAATGATAGCAGTCGCAATTTACTTTTCCCTCTTTCTAATCCCTTTATTTTGTCTTTACTTATTACCTTCTGTATACCCTACTTAGGCTAATTGGTTTTCTTCATTTCCTACCTTTCGGCACCTGCCTATGGTTTGGAAGAAGACTATCCAATAAGCGTAATAGGTGTACTGTCCTAAACCAAGGAGCCCTCGCAACCTAAGAGAAGATGATGATAAACGACAACTGAATAAACAAATTCAATTTCTCCTGAACCTGGATCCATCCTTGAAGAAGTCCCTTCGAGTGCGTATATAATCATACGATGGATCTATCCAATGGAAGTGGATGTTCGTAGTGATACGAGGTGTTCTGAGAAATGCAAAGGGTAAAAGAAGGAGCGGCAATGACTTATGCAACTTTAGACAATCCAAAAGCCAGTATTTTAAGAAGGTTCGGTCAACTTGGTCACTGAGTCATAGTCTAGGGTCGGTCAATGGTCGCTGCCAAAGAGAGAGAAAAGAAACACTCTGCGTGCACTCTAACCTAGATCAGAATGGTTATCATTTTATCTTATCAGGAAACTTCCCACTGTACTGTCAAATTCTCCTCCAAACCTGAAAGAAGAATCAATCGGGATCACCCGAAGAGTAAACTAACTCATCAGTGGGAATCGGGATCCAACTCTCATCGCATGATAACGTGAAGGTATCCACTCACGTTATCACACTCCAGAAGGTATGCGTATGCCTGGCAAGTTTCAGTTTCTTTAGAAACTCCCGATATGGATTTTTGCCCCATGCCCTTATGACTTTGACTAAGGGCCAACAAATCATAAGTCACATGTTAACTTCTGCCCATCATTATCTTGTTAATTTGAACCCACCCGTACTCACCCTTGACGAAGGGCCAACAAGGCTGTACGGCTGTCCTAAACCAACGCATCTATCTATGCAACATGTGAACACCCCAGCAGCTACCAATCACTATGTCTTGACTAAGGGCCAAACAAACATAGCTTGAATACTACTGACCTCATATGAAATGACAGAGGGCTACGGCTGTTTTTTGGCAAAAAACTTTTAACGTAATGAACTTGATATCGCTAAAGGAACCTGATAGCTTTTTAAAAAATATAGTGGCGAAAACCTTCGCTAAAGAGGACACTCCCGGTGAAGGGATCTCGGCTCTTTCCTCATGGAATGAGGTGCAGGATATTCCAACTGAATACCGTGATGCAAAGCAACAAGTAATCGACTATAGTGAAGTTATTACCCTGACACAAACTTCTGCCCAAGGGGTTACTCCCGGTGAAGGGATCTCGGCCCTTGCCTCGTCGAATGAGGTGCAGGATATTCCAACTGAATACTATTATGCAAAACAAAAGAAAACGTCCTTATAATAACAATTTTTAAAACTGTTCCAACAACATCCAAACAGGTTTGTTTTCCTTTGCATTGATCAAAATCAACGCAGTCCCATAAATCAATCACACCAGAAAAGAACGAAAATAAAATATACGTATATTCCGTCTTTTGGGGTTTTCACATTTCGGGATCAGGGCTATAAATGTTGCCTTCCATTGAACTGGCAGGTTACCATCCGCATTCGTCACTGGATCTCGTCATCACCCGTTAGGTTACATAACTAACGAAAGAGCAGGGACTGGACTAGCGCGGGTGTAAAACATATACAACATCTACCAGTATATATACCAATATACAATAATCGCTCCAGGCGTGATAAATGCAACATTACAGAAAAGTAATAAGCATTACAGAACAATACAGATAATCTGGGATCCCCGGGTTTCACAGAGCCGCTGCTGAAACCTGACGTTTCGCTGGTCGTGTGGATAGCCTATGCAATGAAACCTAGACCCCTACGGGTGCGGCAAGTTACCGGCCAAATCCTGAAGCGAGGCAGCCCCATACAGCAAAGTGAATGGACCACCCTGCACTTCACGGAATCCGGTAACTTGAGCATCCCTCCTTGGGTCAACCTGTACCCCCTACGAGTGCGGTGAATAGTCTGCCAATTCTAGAGTGAAGTCCCTCTGCCTCTCAAAACCATGAGATGCGGACTCGTTGCCCTCCAGAACCCGGCTATCCATGCACTCCGTCGCGGGGTGAACCTAGTACAGAAATGAAAAATATGTACAATGGGTACATCGACCTCAGCCCGGTCGTGCCCCAAAAGAATATTATACAAACAGGCAGTGACGGCAGTCCACATGTTGGACGCTCGTCCCGCAATATCAAATGTACAAATAAATCCAAACTGCACTACCATTGCACACTGCTATTCACCACGACAAATCCGCAACATCACAGCACAACACAGAACATCAACGCGAATGTCACGTTCGCAAACCCGTCTAAAAAGACTATAGCAACTAGACGCAATTTACCGCTCGAATGACATTCACGGTCGGAGATATAATGTAAGTACTGTAAATTAACAAGTTTAAAATTTCGATCGACAAAACTTCCCGAAGTGGGCCCCACGTACATCTCCAGTACACTAACAAAATCTGGGCCCAACACAAATATCCCAGAAACCACAATTTCCTATGCAGAACACACAGAAGAAATAGGGTTTACTGTTCCCACAAAATAGCGATGGAACCGCGGCCAAACTATGGTTTGTGCGGCGGTTCCGCGGCAGCACTGTTGAATCAGTGGACCAAATTTCTACAGTGGCCTTAAAAAAGCCTGCTCGATTTTCTGAGATACTCAAAATGATTTTTAGACCAGTTTTAAAAACCGACAGAAACTTTAGCTTGAAAAATGCGGTTTTGGAAATTTCGTTCGATCGATATTTTAAACACATTAGAACATGTTAGTAAAGGTTAATGGCGTGGCTCTGATACCATGTAAGTCTGCGGTAGCACCCCGGCCGTCATTCTGACGCCAAACGTGGAACACAAACTTTTATAACTGGCACTATCGCATACTATAACCCGGATCTTGCCATTAACGCTTAACTAACAAACTGTAAAGAGCTAGAAAGGCTATACCGAACGATCCGAGTCTTTCGGTCTTTATCCATCATCCCACGCTCCTTTGCGGCAACTCCGATCTCTTTGCTCCTCGCCGAGGTGGCACCACATCTACGGATCTTTAAACGGGCTCCAGCCTCTGTACCGAGGAAACTCGGTCATCAAATCTGGTAAAAGAGATGACCAAGATTAAGTAATGAATGAGTAGAATACTTTGTCTCATGTCATCCAAAACCATAGATGAACGGTTAATCGAAGTTGCCTTGTGAGAAGAAGATCAAAAGGAAAGAGCTTTGGATTTTGTTCTCAAATGAAATGAATCAATTTCTCACAAAGTGAGAGAGTGGAAGAAGTAAGGGGGGCTTCCCCAAGTGGCCGGCCACTTAAAGGGGAGGAGGGGGTGATGGCAAGCTCAAGTGGTGACCACAAAGAAAATATCAAGAACAAATATCCTTCTCAATCCAAGAAGCAATAAATGCAAGGCATGAGTCACACAAAGCTAGAAGCTTCCATGTGACTCACCCTAAAACTTATCCTCTCATCAAAGATATTTTGGCCATAAAGAAATCATAGAAATACGGCCAAAAGAAATGCACGGATTAAACAATGTTTAACCGGGCGGTGAAAAGCTGGCAACTTCGAAAAGCGATCCCGAAACGAATTTCAGGATAACCCCGTAACTGTATATACATACCCGCATTTGTATTACGACCGAATACAAATGCAACTGAGACAAAGATATTATATTTACACAGTATAATACTAGGATCCGGCTTAAACCAAAGCCCACCAGTATTATCTGTCCGAAATATGACACGTGCATAAATGCACGTGCATTTTCCGAACCCTGCCATAAAACCATACGGCCTCTACAACGTTTCGCCCGAACTTGGGAAACTATCTGTGGCGGACTCTAAAGACTCGTCAGTACCCTGGCAGTGGGTTTAACCACAAGCACGTCAGCGGCACTAGCTGTGCGTAACGGCTGCCCATGTACTGACCTTAAGGGAAGCCGATGAGCGAACTCATCCTGGAACCCTACTGAGCCTATCAGTGACAATATACATACAGTCCGATCCGTTCGTCTATGAGTATTGCATATCAGGCCTAGGGGGCTGGTAACGTCAGACCCCCAATAGCGGTATAAGTCGTGTCGGAGTGTAGCCCAGAACACCCTGAGATACTACTGGAGTACCTTCCAGTAAATCTCCTGCCTCAGCCGAGGGCTTTGTGTAATAGCTCTCCTAGACACAGCGCGATCTTACCCCCAATACCGGGAGAGACGAATCCCCTGCCGATCCACTCACTAGCCTCCATGTGGCTCGGGACTGTACCCAAAAAAAACCTGTTTGCACGACTCCTTTAAGCCGTGGTAGGGTAGAAATCAAAGCACAGTGCGAACTCACACAAGATAAATGACGACCTTAGGTCGATTAACTAACTTGTACACATGTCACCAGGGAACTGCTATCTGACGCTAGGTATAAATACCAACTAGCAGGTTCCCGGCGAGTCCTGTCTGGTGTACTCATAACCCAATGAGCACCTGTATACATCTTAGGTGATCCAACTGACACCAGTGGCTTGTGAGACCGGTCACCGTCCCTTGTCGGGGTCTCGACTGTATACACTAGTCTACTCCGGAGTATCGATGCCCTGTCTCGAAACTTCCACGACTAGGGACCACTATTAAGGATGTGCTTATAGACTAACCAACTCTCACATATATGATCACCATCATACTGTTGGTAGTCAAGCAAGATCCTAAGGGCTCTATCAACGTGTAATAGTGATCAGTCATCTGAACTTGTATATGACTGATAAAGGGAAACCAAATAGCATACTATCATCTCGAGTAAGACTGTCCTACCGGTATAGGTCCTCCTCAATCATTGCAATCACGTGCCTGCGATCCAATAATTGACTTTGAGGGCACTATAACCAACACTTCTGAAGTCCAATTTACCTCATCCACGGTATAATTTATCGGGGGTGCATCTGCATAACGGATCGCAGAGATAGGCTCCGAGGGAGTCGCACAAGAAAAGCTCCGGCGACCTCTGATAATTTGATCATACCATCTGGCCATAGGTGAAGATTCTTATGTTCCAGCCCATGGTCCTTGATCAGCGCGAGAACCTCTCGGTCTACGGGAGCTTCGGGAAATTCGCCTTCTGAGCGGACGAACGGAAAGGATGTGTCAAAATACATGTCACCTGCACGAAAAAGAACAAAGTCAACCGTCAGTGCTATAATTTAAATTCTGACACTTGCTACTTTAAAATTCGTACCGCACTGCAATGCAGTAAAAATGGGACCAAAGGGGGACCCACAAAATCTAGATGACAGTCCATCATTAATAAAACAGCATCATTGTATGATGAGATTGCCAATTAAATGAGGAAATCCTCAATTTATTCTCATTTAATGAGAAAACCCCTCGGGCTAAGGAGTAAATCTCCCCTTGAGAGCAGTGCTCTGTGACAGAGTGACATCTGTCAAACTCTAATGATGAAGGAATAAAAATTCCTCAGGAGCCTTGCTCTGGAAAAAATGATGGAATAATCCATCAGAAAAATTGAAATCAATTTTTATATATGAATGAAAAATTCTAAGATCTTCAAGATCTATGAACAAACTCTAAAAGTTCTTTATGAGCAAAGCTTTGTTCATGGGCTAAGAAACCCTAAGAAAAGATCTCTTTAGATCTATTGGTTCAAGAGAGCAAAGCTCTGTTAATGAAAACCTACAAGGGTTTTCTTTAGATCAAAGATCTATGAAGAGCAAAGCTCTGTTAATGGGTAAAACCCTAGATTATTAAAAGGTCTTTTAAAAGATTTAATCTTTACCTAAATTTTAGCAGAGTTCTGACTCTTGAAAGTCCGTAAAATGAAGAGCTATGCTCTGAAAGAGAATAATAATTCCCAGAAAGAAGAAGATGAACAGAATCATCTAAAGGGCCAAGGGTCCTATTTATAGACGCTGAAATGCCTTTTCAACTTTTGAGTTGATCCAAAGGCGCAGATACTGCCACCGCTGCACTCACATGTGGGCCACGTGAGCGCAACGGAGGGGGGAATTTGTTTCCCCCAATCAGAGCAAAACTCTGTTCAAAATTCAAATTTTGAAAAGAAGCAACGCTTCAGATGCATCGTTAGGTGCGCTGCGCTCTAACCAGCACACCACGTGCAAAGCACGTATGTGCCAGCGCCAAGTGCGCTGCACTCTAAGCAGCGCACCACGTGCGCTAGCGCTAGGTGCGCTGCACTCTAAGAAGCGCACCACGTATAAAGCGCGGATGCGCTAGCGCTAGCTGCGCTGCACTCTAAGCGGCGCACCACATACAAAGCACGGGTGCGCTAGCGCTGGAACTAAAAGCTCCCCACCGTCAGATCAAAGATCTAATAACAATGATAAATCATTAATTAATCAGAATTATATTCTGTTAAGATTCCTTAAAATCTTTCCAAATAACAAGATTGTGCTCTGTAAATTAGAGCACCGTTGGATCAATGATCCAAGGGTGATTAAAAATCACCAAAATACTGAATAAATTCTGTATGAAAAGATTTCTCAATCTTGTTAAAAACAAGAAGATTACCTTCTATAAATCAGAAGCCCTTGGATCAAAGATCCAACGATGGAAAATTCTCCAAATCAATTGGAGAAAAGATCTCCTTAACTGATTGAACTGATTAGCTTGCCTTATAAAAAGACCCCTAGACTTTAAGTCTCAAAGATAGAAACATAGAGAGAGAAACCTCCCCATAAACTTAGAGAAATTCAAAGAAAAAGAGCAAGCTCTCGGAAGAAGATTTTCTTCAAGGTAAAAAAAATAAATGATGATGAACAGATTGATTAAATCATCTCATAATTGAAAGAAAAATTCACTTCTTTAAAAGATCATAGATCTACAAAGACCGAGGTCTTTTCAAAAAGAGATCAAAAGATCCTATTATAAAATAAAAAGAAGAATATAAATCTTCTCACAGATCATATATCTACAAGACTAAGGTCTTTTACAAAATTAGAGCAATTCATCTCAACATAAAAGGAGGAGGTGAATTATTCAATTCTCTTAAGATCATAGATCCATAAAGGCAAAGCCTTTCATCAAAATAAGAGATTGGAAACATCTCCTATAAAATAAGAACTTTCGTTCTTAGAATCTTGAGACAAAATCTCTTCTAAAGGAGAATTTATTTCCCAGATCATAAAAATTGATCAGATGCGCTCTGCGCTTTTGAACTGCGCTACTGCGCTCTTGGGCTGACGCTCAGCGCCAAGCGCGACACGTGTCACTCACGTATGCGCTTAGCGCTCTTGAAATGACGCACTGCGCTCATGGGCTGGCGCTTAGCGCCAGGCGCACCACGTGTCACTCACGTGTGTGCTGTTGAACTAATAGCGCAATGCGCTCATAAACTAGCGCTCTGCGCTCATAAACTTGCGCAATGCGCCCATCATCTGGCGCTTAGCGCCAAACGCGACACGTGTCCCTCACATGTGCGCTGCTTGGCAGGAATGAACTGCGCTCTTTGACTGGCGTAAAGCGCCAAGCGCGCCACGTATTGCGCTGATAGAAAATAAATTGTTCTTTAATAAGCCTAAGGCTACAATGAATGCTCAGCATTCAATAAAAGACAAAAACATTATCAGAATTCAAATCAATGCTCCGCATTGTTAAAAGGGCCAAGCCCAAATAAAGGCTCAAAAACTCAAAAATAAATTTTAAACATTTTAACTTGATTGAACTTAGCCCAAGACTGACCATAAGTCCTTAATTCAGATTAATTGAGCCCATATGCTCATAAATCTCATATCTTAGTCCCAATTGGACTAGAGATCTCCCAACTCATATCGGTTCAAGGGTACGCCTCTGAACCCCTTTGATATTTGTCGTTGTAATCCTTCAACGTCTTCATAGAGGTGATGGGTCCCGACAACCACACATTTCATAGACTATGACGTCTTTAAACTGGACTGTGGGGTCCTTAAGCCTATGGACTATGATGTCCTTAACATTGGACCGAGATGTCCTTAAACTAACATTAGACCGAGATATCCTTAAACTAACCTTGGACCGCGATGTCCTTAAACTAACAATGGACCGTAATGTCCTTAAACTGATCGACCGCAATGTCCATAAACTAAACAATAGAGCCCAAATGCTCTTTTGTTGGATCTAAATGATCCCGTTAAGTTGATCTTAGTCTAAAATTTGACTAATGTATCCTTAACAAACGTTTAAGTTGATCTTAGTCTCAAATGAGATTAACGATCCTTAAACCCAACCCAAACCCAAATCTAAGAAAATACAGATTTGGATTAATCCACGCCCTACGGGCGACAACATAAATTAGTCTCCGTATACAATCTACGGGCAACCAAAAAAAAAAAACAAACACACACGACACGAAGTGACCATCTGGAGAAGGAGAAAGTCGTTACCGCGAAGCGGTAGCGTACTAAACTGCAGGGGCTTGCGCCTGCAGAGAAGAGCGTCCCCACAATAAAAAACCCCTCAACGAGGGGGAATCTGACGAAATCTGCTACATCGGCCGCATCCGTTTAAAGCTTCGATACATGGTGTCATAAATCAACTTGCCATATTCGGAGAGGTGGACAGATAGCACCAATTAGCATCTGCCCTCGGAATTCAGGCCCAGACGTCCCAACGTCCCGGTCGCGTGTTTCGGCGGGGAATAAGGTGCACTGGCGAGATGAGGATGCAAGATTATAATGAGACAAATGATGCGGGGGTAAAAGAGTAAATTTGCAAATTACTGCTTCGCTGGGATGTCTACAGATGTCCCTCTTGGACAGAGATTGCCTACCATTGAAGACAACTGATTCACAAAGTCTAGAGACACCACAGAGAAGCACCAAAATGTATTATTTTTTGTTGAAGATATATAGATGAAAATGAGTGCAAAAATCCTATTTAAAAAGAAAAAAGAGCAGCCTCTCGCTTTCAAAAAGGGGATTAGCCGCAAGAGGAATTCATTCTGGGGTGAGTGGACGGTCCACTCTTAAACCCTATCCCTTGTCGGGTGCCAGGATGCAGTAAAGTATGTATTTTATATAATGGAGCTATTCTAAATGACGCGAAAATGATGTGATGAGAGGTCAGAACCTCGTAATTGGAACTATCCAATGGCGGGGGATCTATTCCTGTAACTAGATAATGGATGAGAAGTTATTGGTTTGAGTGGTACGGAGTTGGAGACTTACCTTATAGGATTGGGATCTACACCTTCAAACAAATACCAACTTATTTAAATTTGACTTTTGGAAATGAAGGCCTGCTAATTGATATGGAGAATCAACCAGTTGGTACCTCATCCCGTAAGAAAATAGTTTTTTTTGTTTTTTTTTTGAAAATATAAGTTTTGCTTCTTAATGTGTAGTAGTACCACGACTGTCTAACCAATTTGGGCATTGGATCCATTTTATGTCAGCCAGCAAGACGAGCTCACCTAATTAAAGGTCGTAGTTTTATGTCTTCAGAAGAACCAAGCTTTTGGCGAGAACTTGTCAACCCGAGAAGTTGTGGAATTCTAAACTCTTGGTTCTGGGTCCAAGAATGAATCCATCTTGGATTCCTGGAGTAGCATCATCCATCGTATATTTTAAGATGCGTATTGTGATTTTTGAAAATGTGCATTTGAAATATCATATATAAGATGCAATGATTCATTGGTTATCGACGTAGACTATGCGATGCATGTTTGAGTAAAAGTGAACAAACTCAGACTCTTGATAGATGAGGCTTGTTTGAAATCTACCAACTGTTCTAATCGTTTCTTCACACCCCTAATAAAAAACCATGACTCGTTGATACGTTTTCTTCTTTGTCGACACTGTGCATTATTGGTCATACTGGAAGAGTACCGATGATGTGACTGTTGTGGTTCTGCTAGGGACTTTGCAGGTTTTCACCTAGAGGTATTGTATTACAATTTTTCTTTTTACTTTTTTTTGACGAGTCCGTGCCCTTTCTGGTTTTCGCAAGCTCACAGGTAGCCTTACTGTTTTTACTCAAGAAGCCTTTTCAGGTTTTCAATCGTGCCCCTTTTTCTTGTGGACTAACCCCTTTTCTTTATTTTCTTTGAACTCTTTTTTATTCTTTTTCTTTTTTGAAATAGTAACAAACTAAATATATACAAAGATAACAGTCATACCCCCAATATGATTTCTTTGAAAGATAACTTAAAGACTACTAAAGCTGGGACCGGATACATCATAACTCTTAGCTCTCACTATATTTCTTGCTGAACTTGTGAGGAATTTTTCGGTTGTAATGGGGTCAAGGTTGATCAAAGGATGTCAGTTAGGCTCAAGAATATCGATAATTTGTTCATCCTTTCTCTTGCCATTTTCATTTTTGCTTTTTTGTATTGTTTCTTTTAATGATTTTTTCTTTCGTTTTTGCAAAAAAAATGGCATTTTTTGGATAACAATTCCTTTTCAATTATGTACAAGGGTGTATCAATGATATTAAAAGGCTCAAAATGGTGTGTAAATGGAAATAATTTGTACATGGTATTTTTAGGAAAGTGGAGGTCAAATGAAGAGCTCGTCCAACAAACTTTATAATGGAGACTCGAATTTAAACGTAGTATTTCTGAAGGTATCCATCATTTATAGGCCCGAAACTATCCGTTCCATCCATGGTGATAAGTAGATAGGTATTTTCAGGGTACGCATTGTTGGATATAGTGCCGTCAAGGCAATTATTGTAATTACAGGTAGGCGATTTTGATAATTGAGGGTGGACCTATACAGGTAGAATAGTCTTACCCGAAATAATAGTATACTATCTGGTTTGTCATTATCATTGATGTGTATATGTTTTACTTTACCTGTCTCTAATACATAATGAAGAAGCCCGTATGATTTTTGCTTGACTACCAGCATTATGATGGAGATTACATACGTGAGAGCTAGGTAGTCCATAAGCACATCCTTAAATGTTCTTAGTCGAGAGAGTATCGAGACTGGGTATCGACATTCCGGAGTAGACTAGTGTATACGTTTCTAAACCCCGACGAGGGGTGGTGGTCGGTCTCATAAGCCATTGGTGTTATATCACCTAAGATAGTATACATGTGCTCATTGGAGGTGAGTATACTGGACGGACTCACCGAGAATTTCTATATGGTATTATACCTATCGTTAGAGAGCAGTTCTCTAGTGGCATGAGTACAGCTAGTACTGCTGACATACTTGTGGTTTTGGATTTATCCAGTAAATCATTGCCAACGTATTGTCGAGTCTTCAGAGTCCTACACAAAAGGTTTTCCCGGTTCAGGGATATGATGTAGAGGCCATACATTGATACATGCAGGGGTCCGATTAAATACGTGTACTGGCTACACGGATTTTAATCGAACAGTTGATAACACTAGCTGGTTTAGAATTAAGTCGGATTATTAAATCAAGTTTTGATTTAATGATATATATATATATATATATATATATATATATATTCTAGTATTATTGTTCATCATTCATTTTCTCTCTTTTAGCTATCCGTATTTTTATACGGATACATGTATATGTATTTCGATACGTATACTGGGGTTGTATTTCGTATTTATACGGAATACTTTTAGAAAGAGGACACCTCATTTGTAAATATTCATTTATGAAAATTCAAGAATATGAGGTGGAGGGTGAGATGGTTTTCGGTATAGTTGAGAGCATGTAGAGAAGGATGAGCTTCAATTGTTTATAGAAAAATTGTTGTGATATTTTATTTGATGGTTGAAAAATAAATTGAAGCCATATTCCATTCTCTCATTCATTCATGACTTAGCTCATTCTGTATTATAGATAGCTATATCATCCTCTTCCCTACCTTCTTATCATGAGCTTCCATGCTTTCTTGAGTGATGAAAATAGATAAAAAAAAATGATAGTGAAAAATTCCTACATCCCTACACTCCATTTCAAGAAAGCTCGGAGCGTCGGTTGCTTCACTAGGTAAAGCTGAAGTTTGCATCGGGTTCCCTTAGGTGGATCATCTTCGGTAAGGGCGGTCATCTCTCAAACTTGTTCCCAACGGCCTATGAGGAGATTGGAGGGGTCTTCCATGATTGGGTGGACACGCGATAAAGGTTGTAATCCGTAATCCTTGTATGCTTAGTTTACTAGTTTAGTGTTTGGAACGATCGCTAGGAATTAGTTTCTAGCGCTCCCTGTAAAATTTTTGTTTTTCAATTCCGCATTGGCCGCGGTTTTAGCGGCAAGGGCACTAGGAACTTTCACGCATGATCGACCACAAACAGTTCCTCCTAATTTGGCACGAATTTACCCTTGTTGGTGTTTTTCGGCCATATCTTTCTAAGAACTAGATCGCCTTTTTGAAACGATCTCTTGTGAATTGTCTGATTGTATGCTCTCGCTCTTCTTCGTTGATAGCATTGTACGTGACATAGAGCTTTTAGTCTCCTTTCTTCAATGAAGTCCAATTCGTCGAATTATTTCTGAACCATTCAAACTCGTTGATGCCTTCGGCTTCTATCCAGACTCTTATAGACGGTATCATCACTTTTACAGGGAGGACAGCTTCGTTTCCGTAAACAAGTGAGTATGGTGTGATTCCGGTAGAGGTTCTAATTGTCGTTCGATATGCCCATAAAACATAGGGGAGTTTCTCATAACAATCCTTGTGGGTCACGATCATTTTCTTTAGTATCCGCACGATATTCTTGTTAGCTTCTTCAACAGCTCCATTTGTTTGCGGCCTGTAAGGTGATGATAACCGATGTTTGATTTTGTTCTCTTCACAGAATTCCTGAACTTTCTTCGAGGCGAAAATTTCCCCGTTGTCAATTATGATCTTGTGAAAGAGTCCGAATCGGCAAGTCATATTTTCGAAGAACTTGACAACTTGGTCGGCTTTGATGTTCGTATATAATGCGGTCTCAACCCATTTAGTGATGTTGGATATAGGTGCTCTCAAGGCAATTATCGTAATTGCAGAAAGGCAATTATTGAATTCGTGGAGTGGCATATACGATACAACAGTCATACTCGAGATAATAGTATGCTATCTGGTTTGTCATTATCTTTCATGTATATACCTTTTACTCGTTATCACGTATCGCTAATACATGAGATAAAACCCATAAGGTCTTTTCTTGACTACTAGGATTATGATAGGGATCATACTAGTGGAGCCTGGGTAGTCCATAGGCACATCCTTAAATATCCCTAGTCCTAGGATTATCGAGACTGTGTATCGATACTCCAGATTAGACTAGTGTATACGTTTCTTGATCCCGACCAGGGCGATGGTTGATTGTATACATGTGCTCATTGGAGAATGAGTTACACTAGACGGACTCACCGAGAACTCCTAGATGGTATTATACCTATTGTCAGATAGCAATTGTCTAGTGATATGAGTACATGGTAGTGCTTAAACCTGAGATCGCCATAGTGTCTTATGTGTGTTACCATTGGACTTTGATTACTACTCTACCACGTCTTTAACGAGCTGTACAAATAGGTTTTAGTTAGGTACAACCGCGAAAGACATGAAGGCAATGAGCGGTCAAAGAAATTCATCTCTCCCCGGTATAGGGAGTTGATGTTGCACTGTGCTTGATTAGCCATAACCACAAATCCTCGGCCGAGATGGTTAAGATAAACTGATAAGTGTTATCAGTTGTATCTCAGATGGTTATGAATTTTATATCAGCACGACTTATCGGGTTATTAGGATGAGTCTGACGGTTTCCACCTCCTAGACCCGATATGCAACACTCTCTGACGAAAAGACCGGACTGGACGGTGATTGTTACTGATAGGCTCTGTTAAGTATGGATGAGCTTGCTTGTCGACATACCTTTCATTCAATATTTGGGTAGTCGTTACGTGCAGCTAGTACCGCTAACGTGTTTATAGGTTTACACTTGAAAGGATTAATCTGAAAATGTTTTAGATCAATCGGATATGATTCTAATCTACTGCCCGCATATTATCGAGTCATTAGAATCCCACGCAGATGGTTTTCTGGCTCAGCTAAAATGATATAGAGTGCGTATGATGATATGTGCAGGAGTCCGATTAAACACGTGTATTTGATACACGTACATTAATCAGATGTTTACATAATACCAGCCACTTTTTGTTGAAACCGGATTATTAAATGAAGTGTTGATATATATATATATATATATATATATTTATATATATACACACACACCACATTTCTTAATTATAATAAATAGAAATGATTCATTTCGTGTTAATTATAAAGAAATATGTCATGATAAGAAAAGCAAAGAGTAGGATTCGTGGAAGTTTCTAAAACATTTTAGATATGTCATTTATATATATATATATATATATATAAGGACACCACATTTCTTAATTATAATAAATAGAAATGATTCATTTCCTGTTAATTATAAAGAAATATGTCATGATAAGAAAAGCAAAGAGTAGGATTCGTGGAAGTTTCTAAAACATTTTAAAAATGACATTTTGATTAAATGGCCACTCTCTTCTTTTCTCTTGGGATTTCCTTCATGCCTCTTCTCTTTTATCTTTTTCTAAAGAAAGAAAGAAAAAAAAAGAGAGCTAAAGAAAGAAGAGAATGGACTCTACATCTCTTGAGCTCATTTCTTAACATGTTATGAGAGTGAGTAGCTTCACAAGTATTGATATTTCGATGAAGCCAGAGCTTGAGTTGGGTTTTTTTCCATATGGATCGTCTTCGGCAAGAAAGTCGATTTGCAAGCTTGTCTCTACGGTGATGAAGTCAAGAAGGGATCATTCACAATCACAAAGCCCTTTAAACTCCTCTTTTTGCTCTCTACCTGTTTGCAATTTCTAGTAAATATTTGATCTTGGCTTAGTTTTTGGTGTTATCGTACTTGTAAATTTTTTGTTTACCATTCCGCCGCAGTCCGCAAACGTTGCGACCATAACACCGAAAACTAACATTGATATCAGAGCCGATCAACTCTTGATGATCCAATTAAATATAACATGTTCAATGATTTGCATAAGCCATTTAATACTAATTAGTGTTGGATGCTTAAATTTTTTTTGTTATTGCTTGAACTTCCTATTAGCCTCTGTATATGAGACTAATATTTTTTTTGCATGGTTTTTGATTACATGCAACATTGATTAACATTATGGTCTTTTGCATTTTTTTTCCACTTCCCAAAATTTTTTTCCCTACACGAGGGTTTGGCTGCTCCTTTATTTAAATTTTTTTTGGGAAAAGTGGTTTTTGATGGAGACCTGGATCTCTTTCAGATGTTGTCCTCCGTCGATCTGTCACGAGCGTCGATGATGGATTGAGATTGGTGTTGAAGCTTATCTCCTTGGACGTGTGGATCTCAATGGGTTGATTTGGAGGTAGAGCCGAGCTACCTGCAAAGAAGTCCCGGGGTAGTTGTACCACCGTGGACCCTCCGACGATCAAATTAGCCGAGAAATTTGAGCAGTGCAGCGGATTGTTGGATTGAAATTGCCATACCTGAGTCGTCTGAGAGGGAGGTTTTATAGTGGTCGCTTGGAAAGAGATGGCGCGAGATTTTCGCCGTCAGTTACACCCCTGACGTTACGCCTACGTGAATGACGGGATCCACCCATTAATGATGAGATATGCCCGTTAATGGCGGGATACGACGGCATGGAATGCGGGATGTTGGGTAGTGGATATCTCGCTTCTGGAGAGATACGCGGAACTGTGGCAGAGACACTTGGGCTCTACGTTCTTGATTGCTCGGTAGAACTGGGGATTTTTAGCTCGACGGGAGGCTCGGAGACGAGCAGGAGGCCGAGGAAGCTCGGTTCTGTGATAGCTTGGAGGCAAGCTGGGAGGGCTGAGGAAACTCAGCGTGTAGGAGGGTTCGAAGGCGAGCCGATAGTTATCTGTAAGGCAAGAATATGAGTGTTCTGGGAGGTCATCGAAGGTCGGGTCAATCCTCGGGGCGAAGGCCCGGGAAATGCCTTCAATGTATTGTGTTTTCTCCTGTCCCGTGAGCCCCGGGACACGTCATCCACCACGTGTCATGATCTGGGGAATTCACACTTATGAGTATCATCATTATCCCCCCACTCTCGTCTCGACATATTTATGGGTTGGTTCGAGAGTGGTCTAATCGGTTTTCTGGGCGCAACCTGTTGCCAAAAATCTATCAGCATAGATTTCTGGGGCGACTCGTTGTAGGGCAATTGCGTCGTTCAGATTTATGAGCCCACGTAGCATATCCCGGACGCTTGGATCTTCACGCGCATCTTTGATGACATTAGCGGATCAGGAAAAGGATCGCACATTAAAGAAGCGGCGCCGATTCGTTCGCACTTTTGTTGAGGTGCAGGCAACGTGTCCGACGTGGATTGGGAGATGCGATAGGTAGGGATTCGACAGCCGGGAGACGCGACGCTTCGTTTTGGAGGGAATTGACTAGGGCCGTCGGATGCTTCCCCCATAGTTGTATAAATAGGAAGGGTATCCCTTAGGGTTAACGCTTTGACCATGATTATCCTTCTTTGCGAGAGATTGCTCGGCGTTCCTCCTTTTTTTTAGATCAGATCTCCTGCGCCTTTCCTCGGTGAAACCTTCCCTTTGAATCAGGTTAGATGTCTTTCTCCGAGGAGTTTGTAGAAGTTGTTAGGATCGAGTCGAGCGATGAGGTTCCAATTCTTGGAGCCGAGTCTAGTGTGTCTTCTCCCACCTCTTCGGCTGCCCCATTTGTGTCGGGTTCCCCCGATAGAGTTAGGGCTACATGCGGCGGTCGTCGCCAGGCGACGACAAGGGCCTCTAAAGTGCACATCGGGAACACTCGCGATATGCCCTCCATCTTGAAAAACGTGGACGAGCTTGCCGAGATTCGAAATCGCTTCCACATTCCCCCCTAGCTATTCGCTTCGTTTAGTTAGGGAGGATGAAAGGGCGGATCAGGTGCAGAGCAAGGAGATTTCCCTGTATCTGGATGCATTCTGGGCTGGAATGCATCTGCCCTTTCCACCCGAAATATGTGGGGTACTTCGTTGCTTCCAACTTGCCCCGGGCCATCAAGTGCCGAGCTCGTGGAGAATTCTCCTAGGGTTCCTGGTCCGGTTGAAACTTGACGACATCCCTTTCAGCCTAACCCTTCTTACTTCCTTCCTCTGTTACAAAAATCACCCTGGCACCTGCAAGGATAAGCAGAGCCGGGTGTATATTTCTTTAAAAAAAATGCAAGGGAGGGGCGGCGGGGTCGGGAGTAGTAGTCGTTCCTTCTTCCATTCGTGAATGGAAGGAGAAGTTTGTATTTGTCGGGCCACCCGAGGGCGAGGATTGGCTTGTGCCTATACATTGACACATGGTCGGCTGCCCGCGGGCGAAGCAGTCGTCCTCTCCTGAGGCGAGGGCGGTGTCCATGTAGGAGACAATCCAGCGGGCCGATGTCTTTCTTTCCAAGCAGGTCCTTAGCTGGTCCGGACTTAGCCCCGCGCGCTTCGGGGGTAAGTTAGGAACCTGGACGATCTGTTTAGACTTGAATAATTTCCTTTTGCCCTTCTCGCATCACTAACATTTCTGTGTATTCTCCTTTTCCAGGACAAATGGACCGATCCAGGATCCTAGCTGCCATAGTCGTTATGTCCCAGAAGAAGGCCGGGGGCGTGAGCTTGTCCCGAGCTGGCCTAAGCTCGGCCCTGAGACCATCTCCACCAGTTAGGCCTTCCGCATTGCCCCGAGCCCTTGATGACCACCGCGGGGGTAGTACGCGCGAGACCTGGAACCCCGGGTGAAGGAGGAGGAGGGAACCAAGGTTCCCCTAAAGAGGAAAATGACGGTCTCCCACGCGCCGTCGACTGAGATCCCTGAGGGGATTCCTGTGAAGGAAGGGGACGTCTGCTTCGTGGTCCCCTCGGGGCTTTCCGTCGCCAACAGCTTTCTCATGGACATGGAGCAGTCGGACGGGGGCAAGATTCCCCGAGGGACCTTAAAAGCTAAAGTGTCCGCCATTGCTCAGGAGGCAGTTCAGCTTGGTATCCATTTAAGTTTTATCTTAAGTGCCCTTTATTAGTCTGAACACCTCTAAATCCATCTCCTTCTTTCCTTAGGTCTTCCAGCATTGCGGGCTTATCGTCAACATGGAGTCTGAGGAGATTGCCCCGGCCATGAGGAAAGCGCGGGAATCATCTTTGGAGGTGGAGGATCTGCGCCTTCAGCTGCGGTAGGAGAAGGAGAAGACAGCTGCCCTCGAAACACGGTTGGCTGCCGGGAAGCTCACGATCTCCAAGTGCCTGGAGTCTCACTGAGCGAGTCCCACCGAGCCGTCGAGGTCAAGTTGGAGTAGTTGGGAAAGCACTGTGCTATAATGAAGAAGGCGAGGGAAGCCAGCAAGAGGGAAACTGAGGCTTCGCTTGAGGCGGCGAAGATCGCCGAGCTCCAAGCTTGCTAGTCGCTGGACTTGTACAAGGCGTCAGATCAGTTCTACGCCAACATTGGCGAAGCCTCTGCCATCATTTGGAACAAAGCTCTTGATGCTGTCAAGGCGTTAATGCCGGAGTTTGCCGACGGTGAGCTCCGCGCTCGGGTCCTGCTTTCGGTGGACACGCAGCAAGCGGCTGGCACTGGGGGAGGGGCGGTTACAGAAGTAGATGCTCCGGCCCTTGAGGGCGGTGCCGAGCAAGGCGCGATCCGGGCCGAGCCTGCAGCCTGAGCTTTTGTTTTTCCCTTTATTTTTCTTAAATTTTTTAAGGCTGAGGAGCCCAGAATACATTGTAAAGACTTTCGGAACATGAATAAAACTGGGTTTATTTTTTTTTGCATGACAATGTGCTTCTTGCGTGAGTACTTGAGGTTATCGGTCTTTTCCTCGATTCAAGTGTTAGGCCGTAGGTCGATGACCGGCCTTTTAGTTGACGATCGCGCGTCGAGCGTAAGTCAATTAATCGCCAAGTGTAGGAAGGCCGGTGTCCTCCCGCCCCCGGAGTCGAGGTGGCGATCGTTGACTTAGAATACACAGGAAGATCCCTCAGTATAGGAAAGTCGGTATCTGCCCATTCCTTAGAGTCGAACCGACGACCACGTCTTTTAGCGTAACTTAGACAATAGCCATGTTAGAATTGATTGGTGTTGACTGATTCCTCCATGATTAAGTTCCTAGACCCTCATCATGGGATGGTAGGAATTTATCACTCGAAGGTTAGCCGAGCAGTGATCTGCACGGTTGCCCCTTGGTGAGGCTTTGATTCTTAGCGTCGATGGATAGGAAGTTACCCGCTAAGGATGAGCCGAACAGGGAAGCTGCTCGGTGGCCTCTTGACGAGGGTTTTGATCCTTAGCGTAGGTGGGTTGGAAGTTACCCGCTAAGGATTGGCCGAGACGGGAAGCTGCTCTGTGGCCTCTTGATGATGGCTTTAGATCATTGGCGCCGGTGGGTAGGGAACTACTCGCCGGGGATTGACCGAGCAGGAAAGCTTCTCGGTGGCCTCTTGGTGAGGGCTTTGATCCTTAGCGTAGGTGGGTAGGAGGTTACTCTCCAGGGATTGACTGAGCAGGGAAGCTGCTTGGTGGCCACTTGATGAGGGCTTTGATCCTTAGCATAAATGGGTAGGAAGTTACCCGCCAAGAATTGACCGATCAGAGAAGCTGCTCGGTGGCCTATTGATGAGGGCTTTAGATCCTTAGCATAGGTGGGTAGGAGGTTATCCGCTAAGGATTGACCTAGCAGGGAAGCTGCTCGGTGGCCTCTTGATGAAGATTTCGATCCTTAGCGTAGGTGGGTAGGAACTTACCCGCTAAGGATTGATCGAGCAAGGAAGCTGCTCGGTGGCCACTTGACGAGGGCTTCGATCCTTAGTATAGGTGGGTAGGAAGTTACCCACTAAGGATTGAACGAGCAGGGAAGCTGCTCGATGGCCTCTTCATGAGGGCTTTAGATACTTAGCGTAGGTGGGCGAGAAGTTACCCCCTAAGGATTGACCGAGCAGGGAAGCTGCTCGGTGGTCTCGAGATGAGGGCTTTTTAGACTTCTCTTCGCCTTCATGGGGTGTCGTTCAATCTCTTTTGACCCACAAAATCTGGAAGAGTGACCGTCACAGACAACACGTGGCATAAACGCACAGCCGAGGCGTGACGTTCCGTGGTTCGCATCGTTCCAACTTCCATTGACCGCTTAAGGGCTCGTGAGGATTAGCATGGTCGCTACGTGGCAGCTCTGTATTGGGAAATTTGAAAATATCTCGTGATCCGCGTTGTTGCGCTCGCAAATTTCAGCCTTTAGGGATTCTGTTGGGGCTATAAATAGCGAAGTCACGTTGGTTTCTTTTAGCTTTGCGTTTTTGAAAATGACTGGACGTCCATGCGTGCTCATCAGGGAGATCATTTCTCATGACGATGTGTATCTCTACAATCTCGACCGATCCGAACAGACGTGCGAGGCGGTGATAGACTGCGTGGAGGGCCACTTCGGACGCCTTCTTCCCCGGCGATCACCACTCCTCCAAGTGCTTATTTATGCGATCTGGAGGAGGTCCCTGGGTCTGCACAACGCCTTATCTCCGCAGTTGAAGGATGAGGCGATCGAGAAGTTGCACTCGCTTTACCATCTTGGCCTGATCTCGAAGAGTAGGCGTGACCGATCAACGGGCATTCTTCTGGAGTGTTTCTGATCGTTGATTTTTGTCCGGCGGGTGACACTTCTGAGGCAGCCGAGGAGGCTAGGGCTCGGCTGGTGGAGATTTCGTCGGAGTGCCATCAACAATGCTTCCTCAATCTCCGGCCTGCTTTGCTATAATTTTTGTAAGGCTGAGGAGCTTATAATACCTCTTAATGAATACAATTCTTTTTTTCTAATGTGTTTTGTCTTCTTTTATCCCTTAGAATTTTTTACATATTTTCTCAAAACGAATTTAGGGATCTCGGAACCGAGGAAGAAGAAAATATATCGAAGAAATCCCTTCTAATTCAGGAGACTAAGAAAAATTACATAGCTTTGAAAAGAAGAAAATACATTCATTTATATAGTTTGAGTATTTCAGCATTGTAGGGCTGAAGAAACTTGCATCCCACAGCGTCTTGTAAGCGATAGGCTCCACCGGGAAAATACTTCGGAGATAAGGAAAGGGCCGTCCCACTTCCAGAAGAACTTGTACAATTTGCCTTGATCTATGATTTCGTTCCGCCTTAAGACCAAATCTCCCGCCTTGAAGGCGCGATGCTTAACTCGTGCATTGTAGCAGCGAGCGGTTTTTTGTTGGTAAGCGGCCACCTTGATCTGCGCTCGGTCTCGCTTCTCTAGCAAGATATCCAAATTGGTCTGGAGCGCCGAGATATTGTCTTTGTCATCGAAGTGTTCGACTCTGTAACTGGTCAGTCCGATCTCCGCTGGGACCATTGCCTCGGTACCGTAGCAGAGGCTAAAGGGAGTCTCTCCCGTGGGCGTTTTCTTCGATGTGCGTAAGGCCCATAGTACCCGCAATAGTTTATCGACCCAGCTGCTCTGCCTTCCTTCCAAACGAGCTCGAAGACCTCGGATGACGTCTTGGTTAGAGAACGCGCCCTGTCCGTTGCATTGAGGATGCGCTACCGCAGCAAACTTCATTAGTATGTGGTATTAGTTGAAGAACTCTTTGAATTTGTCATCCTTGAAATTCGTCTCGTGGTCAGTAATGATGCACCTTGGGATCCCGAATCGAAAGATTACGTTGTTCTACAAGAACTTTACGGTAGTGGCTGTGTCCGTTTTTCTTATAGGGACGGCCTCAATCCACTTCATGAAATAGTCTACCGCGACGAGGATGTACTTGTGTCCGCTCGTACCAGTGGGGAGTTGGCCCACCATGTCCATCCCCCACTGGGTAAACGGCCAAGGGCAGGTGAGGGCCGTTAGCTTGGAAGCCGGAAGACGGGGTATGCTGCCATGGAGTTGGCAGCTCTTGCATCTTCTGACGAGCTTCTGAGCATCTTGGTCTACCGTCGGCCAATAATATCCTTGGAGTAGCGTCTTCTGGACGAAAGTACGGTCCCCTTGATGCGCTCCACTGACCCTTCATGTATCTCATGCAGGATGTAGTCGACTTCATGAGGGTCGACGCATGGGAGCAGAGGCTGTGTGTATGACTCCTTGTAAAGGTTTCCATTGCTCCAGAAGAAATGGTGGGCTTTGGATCGAAGGCAACACGCTTCCCCTTGGTCTTCCGGAAGTGTACCATCCTTCAGAAAATCAACGAGGGGCTTCTTCCAATCCTGGCCTTCTTCTTGAGCCGTGTATACTAGAAGTGTCACCTCTCTGTCTTCCACGCTAGGACGTGGCAAGACGTCTAAGAGGATATTACTCTTATTGTTGGCAGTATAGGAAGAGGCAAGTTTGCTCAGGGCGTCGGCTTAGGCATTCAGGTGCCGGGGAATCTGTTCCACTTGGACTTCGTCAAAATTTTTTCACAGTCTTTTCACCTCGGCCAAGTACATCACCATAAGAGGCTCTCGGTATCGAAGCGCTCGGTCGCTTGGTTGACGACTAAGGAGGAGTCGCTGCGAATCCGAATCGTCTTCAGCCCTACCCTGGAAGCGATTCGCAACCCCGCTAGCAAGGCCTCATATTCTACGGCGTTTTTTGACGCTTTAAACCTGAGCTTCAAAGAGTACTCCATCTCTGCCTCATTTAGTCCTCGAATGATAAGGCCAGCCCCGCTCCCTTCCTCGGTAGAGGACCCATCGACGTAGAGAACCCAATCGAGGACGGAGTCGGGTTCTTCCTCGATCGAGGATCGGGGTCCGCCGTCCCATATCGCCGCTTCTTCTTTAGTGGGAATATTACATTCGACCACGAAGTCAGCTAGGACCTGAACTTTGATGGCTTGCCATGGATGGTATTTGATGTCGAATTGGGATAATTCCCACCTCCATTTTTCTAAACGACCTGATGACTCGGGGGAGGCGAGAATTGACCCTATAGGACGCTCGGTGAGGACGAAGATGGTGTGCTCCTGGAAGTAGCGCTGGAGTTTTCTTGAGGTGACGACAAGAGCCAAGACTATCTTTTCTATGGCCGGGTACCTTGTTTCCATTTCTTTGAAGACATGGCTCACGTAGTAGACCGGCTTCTGTACTCCTTCGACTTCTCGGACGAGCACCGAGCCAGCAGCATGATCGGAGACCGCAAGGTATAATGATAGCTCATCTCCTTCGATTGGTCGGGTGAGCAGTGTGGGAGTTTCCAGGTGCGCTTTGAGATGCTCGAAAGCATTTTAACATTCTTCCGACCATTCGAACTTTAGGATCTTTCTCAGGGTTTTGAAGACTGGGAGGCACTTTTCTCCGGATCTCGACATGAAGCGACTCAGAGCGGCCACTCTCCGCATAAGTTGCATGATCTCAATGTTGCTCTTTGGTGTGGCCATGTTGAGAATGGCGCTGATCTTTTCCGTGTTAGCTTCGATTCCTCGGTGGGTAACCATGAACCCGAGGAATTCCCGCTAGTGACTCCGAACGCGCACTTGGCTGGATTCAGCTTCATTTTGTACCTGCGGAGGATGTCGAATGTCTCGCCAAGATCTTTGGAGTGCTCGTCCGATGAGGTTTATTTCACGAGCATGTCGTCGACATAAATCTCCATGTTCTTCCCGATATGCGGTTTGAGCATTTTGTTAACTAGGCGCTGATATGTAGCCCCAGCATTTTTGAGGCCGAAGGGCATCACTTTGTAGCAGTATACCTCCCGGTCCGTGGTGAACACGGTAAGTTCTTTATCTGCTAGATTCATACGGATCTGGTTGTAGCTGGAGAAAGCATCCATGAAGCTGAGCAATTCTTGGTCTGCCAAGATGTTTACTAGCTGGTCTATCCGAGAGAAGGGATAGTTGTCTTTCGGGCAGGCCTTATTCCGGTCTGTGAAGTCGACGCACATGCGCCACTTCCCATTCTCCTTTTTAACCATGACTACATTCTCCAGCCAATCCATGTAGTCAAAATTTCGAATGAAGTTGGCTGCAAGCAATCTATCGACCTCATCCTCAATCGCCTTTTGCTTGATCGGCGCGAAACTTTGCTTCTTTTGTCTGACGGGTCGGGCCTTCGGGTCTACCCTGAGCTTATGCGAGATTACTTTTGTGTCGATCCCGGGCATGTCAGCAGGAGCCTAGGCGAACACGTCCGAGTTCCCTCGGAGAAAGCGGATCAAGTCTTCGCACTGGGTTCCTATTAAAAGGGATCTGATCTGGACGGTTCATCCTTCATTCCCCTCGACAAGGGGGACTTCTGTTAGTGCCTCCACCGGGGCTCCTCGGATTTCTTTCTGTTCATCATGAGTGTCCAAGGACCCCTGGAAATCATTTGCGCCTTCGAGGTCGTCGCTCTATTCTCCGGTGGTGGATGTCGTAGTGAAGAAGATCTTGGCTATTCGCAGGTTCCCGTAGGCCCGGCCTATTCCCCCTTGATCTAATGGAAATTTGATCACAAGGTGGTAAGTCGAGATTTAAGCCTGGAGGGTGTTTATTGTCGGGCATCCCAGGAGGATGTTGTAGGGTGATGGGATCCTAGAGACGATGAATTTCACCGGTACGGTCCTCGTATGGCCTGCTTCCCCAATGTTGAGGAGGAGGGTGACCACTCCCTCGGCCGAGATAGAGTGGTTGGTAAACCCTGATAGGACATGAGAGGTTGGCTGTAGGTCGGATGGCCTTAGCCCTATACGCGGGAAGCAGTCATAGAAGATGATATCTTCCGATCTTCCAGAATCGACCAATATCCTCTGAACCTCGTAACGGTAGACCCATGTCGTAATCACGAGAGGGTCGTTGTAAGGCAAGGATATACCGTGGAGGTCTTCATCAGTGAAGATGACGGGCTCGGCGGTCCTGCATTTCTTCTGGGGAGGGTCACTTGTTCCCTCGACGGGTAAGAGGCGGTGAGTCTCGCCGGCTCCACGGGAAGACCCTAAGGAAACGACCATGATTTGGCCGATCGTTAATACACCGGGAGGGGCTTGTTCTCTTGCTTCCTATCTGCTTGTCGCTTGTCCTGCAGGTACTTCATTAGGTGGCCAGAGCGGATCAACTCCTCGATGTAGTCGCGGAATTGTTTGCAGTTTTCGATCGGGTGGCCCTATGACTGATGGAATGTGCAATACGGGCTCCGGATACGTTTAGCCACTGTATTGGTGATCGGCGGGAGCTTGAAGAATTGCTCGCCCTTCGTCTCGTCTAACAGCTCGGTCTGGGAGATGTTGAGAGGAGTATACTCCCGGAACTTTAGGGAGTATGGTTTTGGCCGATCGACCTTCTTCTTCTCTTCTCTGCCCCTCTTCTTTTGGTCGGCTTGGTCGCCCCGGGACAGGTTGTCGTTCACCTCAGACTCGAGTTGGATCTCTCGCTCGGTCCACGATTTTACCCTGGCCAAGGTCTTAGGTTGCGCTATTGCAAAAAAGCGGAGCCACTCTTTGTGCCTAAGACCCGACCTTAGGGCGGTGATGACAGTTTCATCCCGGTGCTCGGGAACCTCGAGAAGAGCTTTGTAGAAGCGGGTGATGTATCCTTTAAAGGATTCCTTGTCCCCCGCTCTTTATGGTGAAGAGATAATCCACAGTCCGCTTCTGTCATCTGTTTCCGAAGAAGTGCCCGAGGAACTGGGCGGCTGGCTCATCAAAGGTAGAGATAGAGCGTGGCGTGAGTCCTCAGAACCTGTCCCGTCTAGCCTAGATGAGGGTGGCGGGAAATGCTCGATATTGAGCAGTGTCGGAGTTATCCTGGAAGCTCATGCCCGCCGTAAATGCGTCCAGATGGTCCTTTGGGTTGGATTTCCTATAGAAGAGGGCCACCTTAGCAGGCTTGTTTCTGGACGAGATGTGTATGGTGAGAAACTCCTCGGTGAAGGGCTTCGTAAGTGAGTCGGCGGCATACCTGGCCCCTTCACTGAATGAATGACCCTCCCGATGTATACCCTCGATTTTTTTCGATGGCTTCGAGGAGATCATGATACCTCGAGAATTCGGCGCGGTCTGAGTGGTAGCCCTTCCTTCTTGTGGTCTGCATCAGGCTGCGACTCCGATTCCATTCTATCAAATTCCTTAGGTCCCCTGGCGAGGTCCTTCTTGAGTCTTCGCGGCGAGTGTTGTTCGTGCGATCCCGTCGAGGGAGAGGGAGTCGGTCGTGCCTAGGAGCAGGCGAGTTGATCGATACCTCCTCGGGAGGGTCAGGAACGCGACGGGCCTCGGGGCGATGGGCTTTTTGACGAGACCTCGGCATGGAGCCATGTGGCGCCCAGCGGGCTATTGAATCGGTCACCGCAGGGGAGCTGCGGTCGTCGAAGTGAGCACGGCGTTGTTCGGTGGTGCCAGCGTGGGCAGTGTCTTCCGCCCCTCTGCGGAGGTCATGATCCCTGGGAAAGGAAACGGTGACCTGGGGAGCTGGGCCTGCCGTTTGGACATGGACAAGGGTGTCCACTGTGGACGTGAGCCTGTTGATCCATGCCGAGAAGGCGTTGATGGTGTTCGGAAGGGGAGAAGATCCGTCCGCGCCTCCGTTATGGGGAAGGCGGTGGCTTGTGCTGGTATCGTCACGGTTTTCGCTCGACCTGAAGTCGAGAGCGGAAGATCAACTTTCGATGGGTGGAAAAAATTGCTTTCCTACAGACGGTGCCAACTGATGGAGGCCTGGATATCCTTCAGATGTTGTCCTCCATTGATCTGTTGCTAGCGTTGATGATGGGTTGAGATTGGTGTTGAAGGTTATGTTAGCTATTGTGCCCTCAAGTCAATTATTGGATCGCAGGCATGTGATTGCAATGATTGAGGGAGGACCTATACTGGTAGAAAAGTCTTACTCGAGATGATAGTATGCTATCTGGATTGTCTTTATCATCGTGTACATGCTTCAGGTGACATTACAGATCACTATTACATGTTGTTAGTGCCCATAGGATTCATGCTTGACTACTAGCAGTATGATGGCGATCATATACATGAGAGTTGGGTGGTCTATACGCACATCATTAAAGTGAACCTAGTCGTGAGAGTTTCGAGACTGGGAATCGATACTCCAAGAGTACACTAGTGTATACGGATCGAGACCCCGACGAGGGACGGTGGCCGGTCTCATAAGCCATTGGTGTAAGGTGGTTCACCTAAGATGTATAGATGTGCTCATTGGTTTATGAGTACACCGGACGGACTCGCCGGGAACATGCTAGTTGGTATTATACCTATTGTCAGATAGCAGTTCCCTGGTGACATGTGTACAAGTTAGTCTATCAACCTGAGATCGTCATTTGTCTCGTGTGAGTTCTGTTGGCTATAGTGCCTTCAAGTCAATTATTGGATCGCAGACATGCGATTGCAATGATTGAGGGAGGACGTATACCGGTAGAACAGTCTTACTCGAGATGATAGTATGCTATCTGGTTTGTCGTTATCATCATATACATGCTTCATGTGACATTACGGATCACTATTACATGTTGATAGAGCCCACAGGATTCTTGCTTGACTACCAGCAGTATGATGGCGATCATATACATGAGAGAAGAGTAGTCTATAAGCGCATCCTTAAAGTGTCTCTAGTCGTGGGGGTTTCGAGACTGGGCATCGATACTCTGAGAGTAGACTAGTGTATACGGATCGAGACCCTAACGAGGAGCGATGGCCGGTCTCACAAGCCATTGGTATCAGTTGGTTCACTTAAGATGTATACAGGTGCTCATTGGGTTATGAGTACACCGGACAGACTCGCCGGGAATATACTAGTTGGTATTATACCTATTTTCAGATAGCAGTTCCCTGGTGACATGTGTACAGGTTAGTCTATTGACCTGAGACCTTCATTTGTCTCGTGTGAGTTCCCACTATGCTTTGATTACCATCCTATCACGGCTCAAAGGAGTCGTGCAAATAGGTTTTAGTTGGGTACAGTCCTGAGCCACATAGAGACAGTGAGCAGATCGTCAGGGGATTTATCTCTCCCGGTTTTGGGGTTTGATGTCGCGGTGTGCACGGGTGGCCATCACCAGAAATCCTTAGCCAAGGTGGTCGAGAATTACTAATTCGGATCAATTGTTTCTCAGGTGGTGTTGGGCTTCATACCGACAATAAATATCGCGTTATTAGGCGTATGACTTTATCCACCCCCTAGACTCGATATGAGATACTCATAGACGAACGGACCGGATTGTACGGATATTGTCACGGTTAGGCTCAGTAGGGTTTCAGGATGAGTTCGCTCGTCGGCCTCCCTTTCGCTCAATACCTGGGTAGCCGTTACGTACAGCTAGTACCACTGACGTGCTCGTGGTTAAACCCACTGCCAGCGTATTGATGAGTCTTTAGATTCCCACACAGAGGGTTTCCCTAGTTCGGGTGAAACGTTGTAGAGGCCGTATGGTTTTATGGCAGGGTTCGATCATATACGTGCACTTGTGCACGGATCATGATCGGATGGAAATACTAGTGGGTTTTGGTTTAAGCCGGATCCTAGTATTATATTGTTGGATTATTTTCGTCTTGTTGTACTCGTATTCAGTCGGAATACGGATGCTGGTATGTATGTACAGATGAGGGGTATTCTTGTAATTCGTTACGAGTTTACATTTGAATATTCTATTTCTTTTTCTTTGTTTTGATTAAACATTTAATTTAATGTTTAATTTCGTGGAAATTGTGAGTACAAGTTTTGTCCTTGGGCATTCATGTTGCATGTGCTTACTTGTTGACTCGTAGTGTTGGGTCTAGTGTGCATTGATGGTGGCACATGTGCACTTGGTGACTCATGGAGTTGGGTTGGGTGAATTATTGTGTGCTGGGATTTTCTTTCTTCACTTGCTATCACAATATATCTCACAACTCAACTAAAGGAAAAACAATAGAAACTTTCTTTACATGGATTTTTCTTGAAGTCCAAAACTTGAGCTCACAACTTCTCACCTCATGGCTTCTTCATCACCTCCACCCATTCCATCTTATATGTTGAGAATCATTAGGTGTTTTAAGACAAAATATCCACACACACTATCTACTTCATCTTGGGCATCTAGGCTAGCAAACTTGATGTCCGAGTTGCTTCAGTTTTTGAAGCAGGACCCCGTATTACTAATCCTCGACGTGGATCGTCTTCGACGAGGGAGACCGGAGATCGAACTTCGTCGAGGCAGCCGTGACAAGCTAAGGACAGAGGTTGAAGACCGAAGGACACGGATCGATCGGTATAACCTCTCTAAACTCTTTACAGTTTACTACTATAGGGTTAATGGCACGATCCGTCGATTAGGGTTACGTTAGCACCGGTTTTATAAAAAAATTATTCCGCATTTGGCCATGGATTGATGGCCGAGGCGCTGGCATAGCCTTACATGGTATCCGAGCTAACCTATTAACCGTATAATAGTTGGTTTAGACAATGTTAAAGTATCGAAACCGAAACAACCCCAAACATCACTCGATGTATTCCAGTTTCTGTCAAAATTTTCCGAGTCTTCTAAAAATATTTTAGCAACTGCAGAAGACTACTTAAGTGACCACTTGACTACACCCCAAATATGAACCAAATCCACCTATAATAAACCGAGCACAATGCTCCAAAATCCGGCCAGGCCGGCCATTCTATTGAGTTTGGACTTCGTATTTTGGTTATGGTCTTATCTCTGGAATATTGGTTTAGTGGTATTGCTAGTTTAGCCCAGTTTGGATATGGAATTATCTACTTGTTTGGGGTTATTCGGGGCTATTTTGAACTCGATATTTCTAACATTGTTTAAAGTTTACAGTACATACATTTTTCTATCTGCGACCATGAATGTCATTCGAGCGGTACAACTTGTTTAATTGCTATAGTTCTTTTAGACGAGTTTGCGAACATGACATTCACGTTGATGTTCTGTGTTGTGCCGTGTTGTTGCGGATTCGTCGTGGTGGATAGCTTGCGTGCAATGTTAGTACAGTTTAGTTTCATTTGTACATTTGATATCGCGGGGCGAGCGTCCGACATTTGGACTTCCCTCACTGCCTGTTTGTATATTATTTGTTTGGGGCACGACCGGGTTGAGGTCAATGTCACTGTTGTACATATTTTCTTTTCTGTACTAGGATTACTCCGTGATGGAGTGTACGGATATCCGGGTTATGGAGGGCAACGGGTCCGCATCTCATAGCGTTGAGAAGGAGAGGGCCTCACTCTAGAATTGGCGTGCTATTCGCCGCACTCGTAGGGGGTACAGGTTGACCCACGGAGGGATGCTCAAGTTACTGGATTCCGTGAAGTGTCGGGTGGCCCATTCACTTTGACGAAGGGGGCTGCCTCGCTTCTGGTTTTGGAGGGTAACTTGCCGCACTCATAGGGGTCTAAATTTTCATTACACGGGCTATCCACACCACCAGGGGAACGTCGAGTTTCACTTGCGGCTCAAAGGAAACCTGGGGCTCCCAGATTATCTGTATTTTTCTGTGATGCTTATTGCTTATCTGTGTTGTTGCATTTATCACGTCTGGAGCGATTATTATATATTTCAATATATACATACTAGTAGATGTTGTATATGTTTTACACCCGCGCTAGTCCATTCCCCGCTCTGTCGTTAGTTAAGTAACCTAACGGTTGATGACGGGACCTAGTGGCAAATGCGGATGGCATATACGTACGCCATAGTTTCGTTCTTTTGTGGTGTGATTAATTGAAGGTACTGCGTTGATTCAGATCAATGCAAGGAAAATAGACCTATTCAATGTTGTTGGAACAATTTTCAAAAAGCTGTTATTACAAGGACGTTTTCATTTGTTTACACAGCGGTATTCGGTTATGAATATCCAGCACCTCATTCGATGAGGTAAGGGCCGAGATCCCTTCATCGGAAGTGACCCCTTGGGCAGAAGTTTGCGTCAGGGTAATAACTTCACTATAGTCGATTACTTTTTGCTTTGCATCACGGTATTCAGTGAGAATATCCTGCATCTCATTCCACGAGGAAAGAGCCGAGATCCCTTCGCCAAGAGTGACTTCTTTAGCAAAGGTTTTCGCCACTATATATTTGTAAAAAGCTATCTGGTTCTTTCAACGATATCAAGTTCATTACGTTAAAGGTTTTTCTCCAAAAACCATTCGTAGCCCTCCGTCATTTCAGACGGGCAGCATTTAGTATTCATGCTATGTTTGTTGACCATCATCAAGGCATAGTGTATGGTAGCTGTTTGTTACTTTTCTATTGCATAGATAGATGTGTTGGTTTGGGACAGTCGTACAGCCTTGTTGACCTTCTTCAAGGGCGAGTACTGGTGGGTTCAAATTAACCTGGACAATGATGGGTAGAACTTGACATGTGACTTATGATTTGTTGACCTTCGTCAAGGTCATGAGAGCATGGGGAAAAAATCACATCGGGAGTTTCAAACATATAGGAAACTTGCCAGGCATGCGTATACCTTCTGGAGTGTGATAACTTGAGTAGATTAAATCAGGTTATCATGCAATGATAGTTGGATCCTGATACCCACTGATGAGTTGGTTTACTCCTCGGGTGATTTTAGATGATCCCGACTAATTCTTCTTTTAGGTTTGGAGGAGAATTTGAGGATACAGTGGGAGACATCCTGATTAGATAAAGTGATTAACCATTCTGATCTAGGTTAGAGTGCACACGGAGTGTTTCTTTTCTCCCTCTCTTTGGCAGCAACCATGTCCCGATCCTAGACGATAACTCAGTGACCAAGTTAACCGAAATTTCTTAAAACACTGGCTTTTGGATTGTTAGAGTTGCATACATCATTGCCACTCCTACTTTTACCCTTTGCTTTTTTCCGGAACATTCCGTATCACTACGAAGATCCTCTTTTATTGGATATGACCATCGTATAGTTACATATGAACTCGAAGAAACTTGTTTCAGGTTCGAGGATGGTTTCTGGTTATGGAGAAATTGAATAGTACTATTCGATTGTTTTTTACTTTTACCTTCTCTCAGGTTGTGAGGGCTCCTAGGATTAGGAGAAGGTACATCTATTGCGCTTATTGGATAGTCTTCTTCCAAACTATAGGCAGGTGCCGAAAGGTAGGGAAGGAAGAAAACCAATTAGCCTAAGTGAGGTGTACAGAAGGTAATAAGTAAAGACAAATAAAGGGATTAGAAAGAGGCCAAAGTAAAATATGACTGCTATCTTTCACGACCAAACTGCGTAGCTCATCGCCACTCCTACTTCACCTTTACATTTCTTCGGTTCAGGAGAAATTGAATAGGATTATCCGGTTGTCTTTTATCTTTACCTTCTCTCAGATTGCAAGGGCTCCTAGGATTAGGAGAGTACACCTATTAGGCTTATTGGATAGTCTTCTTCCATACCATAGGCTGGTGCCGAACGGTAGGGAAGGAAGAAAACCATTTAGCCTAAGGGTGGTGTACTGAAGGTAATGAGTAAAGACAAATAAAAGGATTTGTAGAGATGACAAGGAAATATACGGTTACAGTCATGAATCTGATAATGGAAGAGGCATTACTAGGAATACCGGGCTACCCCTTCGAAACATCTTCATGTTTCAGTTTCACTATGCGTTGTTAATTGAAAACTGATTTCCAAATTAGATCCTTACTTCAGGGTATGTATTTATCATGTTTGATTCTCATATCTTTATGGTTTTACAGATGATGAGTGGGAGTAAGTTATTGGGAATTAGATGATCATCCTCATTATATCGAGATTCGTTGTAATTGGTGACATTTGAGGAAATCGCCTCGGTTTTTGCCTGACGGCAAATTTTGGTTTTGAATATCCGTTGTTATGCACCAATTTCAAATTGATATATCTGTATGTTTATTTTATTAAGTGAGATATAAAATTTTGAGATTATGTCCATGACATTTACCTATATCAGTTGATGGTTAGGTAAGGAGTATTAAACAGCGGTGTAATTCTTCTTAACCATAGTACAGTTTTCAACCTACGACGTACAGGATTTGAGTTATTCAACTCAGGAGACTTATACAAAGTATTGTATGTTGTCCAATGTCTATTAGGACAAAGGGGTTGGTCCTCGTACTATATTCTGTTTACTTGTGACTTCTCTATTTTTAGACAAGTATTTCATAGAAATACAAGGTCCAAGTTTTGAGAAGTTATAGGTACAAGAATAAAGTAGAGAACCATGTGTTGCAAGTATCAGGATTCTTCAAGGTGATTGAAGATGTAGATACTTGTGTATGGTATTCAGTTGATAGTAATGATTTTGAGAACTTTCTTCTGTTTCAGGTTATTCATATCTGGATGCACTCCTAAGTTGAGTAATGCTGATCGGACTCTTTCCATTTAGTTGACATGCACTGGAGACAGCTGCATGATTTGAATCTGGCTCCAATTAAATCAGTGCCTCTGTTTCTATATTGTATATAGAATGGTTCATATCTTAACGATGTTAAGCTATATGGAGTTGTCCGGCTTATACATAAAACCAGACTTTGGATAACTCAAGGCACGTTTCTGTAATGGAAGTTTCTGGGTTAACCCGGGCTATGACGAGGTTTAACTTTCTGCTATCTGGAAGATCAACAGTGATATTGTTCTTGACTCGCCACAGTTTTAGTAAAATGGACTTTTTCAGAAAACAGTAGTGGGAGTATGGTAGAAATGGAAGTGATTCCAGAACCACAAACGATTACTGAAAATTTATTAGAGCCTAAAGATTCAATCAGGTTTGACATTCCATTAGCCACTCCGCAAATATGGTGGGTAACCTTAAGCACTCGAGAGGTACTTAGGTATCCTCAAAGACAGTGACAAGGAGGTTCTTGTTTACCTAGAGTTGACACTACTGTTGTTCCAGACTATGAGACCCGGCAGGAAGATGAGTATAGCATCATTCTAAACTAGCTTTAGAAGTGCACGTGTATATGACTCTGCCAGAGGGTTGTTGTGGGCAGTGGGAACAGCGAAAGCATAGTGGAAAAATAGCTTGTGTCTATTTATAGACTAAAGCAGATATAGCGGAGATAGATCATCTATTTCTGATGTGACGGCCATAGGTATTGACTTCATCAGAATAGGTGATGGATCTGTTAAGAAGGTAGTAGGATATGATGTCGTGCCATTTGGATGACATACACTTTGCAGGAAGTGAAATTCCTACACTACGATCGGTTATACTGTGGTTGTCACATAGTGGTTTCTCTATATAGGATTTAGATATTATATTAGGCATTCTGGTTACTGGATCTATGGTTTTAGATCTAGATTTGGGTAGTTTCCCAATCTGGGTACTTAGACAGTATTCTAAAGGTGTTTTAGAATGGACAACTCCTGGCATAGTAGTGTACCTGCAGGTGATGGAGTCACCCTCTCTAAAGGTGTATTACAGACTAAAGGGGAGAGGGATGGCATGATTGGCATATCACTTACTTAGGCAATTAAGTCAATCATGAGATGTCAAGTACCACACCAGATGTTATTTTTGCACTAGTTGCAGTAAGTTGGTATATTAATCCATTCCTGGAGAAACATTCGGAAGCAGTTTATGAACATAAGTGGATGTTCTAGGGATTTGATAACGGCAGCCTCCTTCAGGAGACGGTTATCATTCCAGGCTTCCAAGGTGACCTGGATGACAGAGTGACTGTCAGAGGTATCATTCTCTCTCCGATGAGGGGCAGTAGTTTAGACAGGTGATCCAAGCGGATACTGAGGGAGGCATGGCGCAAGATACTGATTAAATTCAGTTGACGATACATTCTAAGAAGTTTACTGGATTTAGAGTTCATTTGTGAACTGGGTCCCATCAGATTCCCATCAGATATCCAGACAGATTCTAAGACAGGTATCGCTTATTTCGGGAGATGGCTTTCTCCGCGAACTTCAGATAAAGAGAGACATAGAAAAAAAACATCAGAGCGGATCCACTCACTGAGGCTATTTCTCGAACGCAATAGTTTTACAAACGAGCTTTGTGAAACTGATTAGTAGAGAAGTTGGGTGTTCGGTATCACACGGGCTGTTAGTATGAGACATCGCAATAATTAGCCTTAAGTGCAAGTGGGAGATTGTTGGCTATAGTGCCCTCAAGTCAATTATTGGATCGCAGACACGTGAGTGCAATGATTGAGGGAGGACTTATACCGGTAGAATGGTCTTAGTCGAGATGGTAGTATGCTATCTGGTTTGTCTTTATCATCGTGTACATGCTTCAGGAGACATTACAGATCACTATTACATGTCCATAGAGCCCATAGGATTCTTGCTTGACTACCAGCAGTATGATGGTGATCATATATGTGAGAGTTAGGTAGTCTATAAGCACATCCTCAAAGTGTCTCTAGTCGTGGGAGTTTCGAGACTGGGCATCGATACTCCAAGAATAGACTAGTGTATATGGATCAAGACCCCAATGAGGGACGATGGCTGGTCTCTCAAGCTATTGGTGTCAGTTGGTTCATGTAAGATGTATAAAGGTGCTCATTGAGTTATGAGTACACCGGACGGACTCGTCGGGAACATGCTAGTTGGTATTATACCTATTATCAGATAGCAGTTCCCTGGTGACATGTGTACATGTTAGTCTATCGACCTGAGATCTTCATTTGTCTCGTGTGAGTTCCCATTGTGCTTTGATTACTACCCTACCACGGCTCAAAGGAGTCATGCAAATAGGTTTTAGTTAGGTACAGTCCCGAGCCACATGGAGGCAGTGAGCGGATCGTCAGGGGATTCGTCTCTCCCAGTATTGGGGGTTGATGTCGCGGTGTGCATGGGTGACCATCACCAGAAATCCTTGGCCAAGGTAGTCGAGAATTACTGATTCTGATCAGTAGTTTCTCTGGTGGTGATAGGCTTCATACCGACACTAAATATCACGTTATTAGGGGTTTGGCTTTATCCACCCCCTAGACCTGATATGCGATACTCATAGACGAACGGACCGGACTGTACGGGTATTGTCACTATCAGGCTCAGTAGGGTTTCTGGATGAGTTCGCTCGTCGTCCTCCCTTTCGCTCAATACCTGGGTAGCCGTTACGTACAGCTAGTGCCACTGACATGCTTATGGTTAACCCCACTGCCAGCGTATTGACTAGTCTTTAGAGTCCAACACAGAGGGTTTCCCTGGTTCGAGCGAATCGTTGTAGAGGCCGTATGGTTTTATGGCAGGGTTCGATGATATACGTGCACTTGTGCACGGATCATGATCGGACGGATACTACTAGTGGGCTTTGGTTTGAGCTGGATCCTAGTATTATATTATTGGATTATTTTTTTCTCGTTGTACTCTTATTCGGTCGGATTACGGATGCAGGTATGTATGTACAGATGAGGGGTATTCTTGTAATTCGTTACAAGTTTACTTTCGAAGATGCCATTTCTTTTTCTTTGTTTTGATTAAACATTTAGTTTAATGTTTAATTTGGTGGAAATTGTGAGTATAAGTTTTGGCCTTGGGCATTCATGGTGCATGTGCTCACTTGGTGACTCATGGAGTTGGGTATAGTGTGCATTGATTGTAGCACATATGCACTTGGTGACTCAAGGAGTTGTATTTGGGTGAATTATTGTGTGCTGAGATTTTCTTTCTTCACTTGTTATCACAATATATCTCACAACTCAACTAAAGGAAAAACAACAGACACTTTCTTTACTTGGTTTTTTCTTGAAGTCCAAAACTTGAGCTCACAACTTCTCACCACATGGCTTATTCATCACCTCCACCCATTCCATCTCATGTGTTGGGAATCATTAGGTGTTTTGAGACAAAATATTCACACACACTCTCTACTTCATCTTGGGTATCTAGTCTAGCAAACTTGATGTCCGAGTTGCTTCGGTTTTTGAAGAGGGAGACCGTATTACTAATCCTCGACGTGGATCATCTTCGACGAGGGAGACTGGAGATCGAACTTCGTCGAGGTAGTCGCGACAAGCTAAGGACAGAGGTTGAAGACCGAAGGACACGGATCGATCGGTATAACCTCTCTAAACTCTTTACAGTTTACTAGTATAAGGTTAATGGCACGATTCGTCAATTAAGGTTAAGTTAGCGCCGGTTTTCTAATGTTTTTGTTCTGCATTTGGCCACGGATTGATGGCCAGAGCACCGGCATAGCCTTACAAGTTCCCACTGTTCTTTGATTACTACCCTCCCACGGCTCAAAGGAGTCGTGCAAACATGTTTTAGTTAGTTACAGTCCTGAGCCACATAGAGGCAGTGAGCGGATCGTCAGTGGATTCGTCTCTCCCGGTATTGGGGGTTGATGTCGTGGTGTGCATGGGTGGCCATCGCCAGAAATCCTTGTCCAAGATAGTCGAGAATCACTGATTAGGATCAGTAGTTTCTCAGGTGGTGATGGGCTTCATACCGATACTAAATATCACGTTATTAGTGGTCTGACTTTATCCACTCCCTAGACTGGATATGCTATACTTTATTGTAGTATAAACCTACGATCCGCACTCACTTACAATCTACAAATCCGAAATCTTTTCAATCAAATGGCGCCGTTGCCGGGGATAGTGCGCTAATAGTTCGTATTTTGAAATTTGAGTTGAACAATTTATTTCATCATAATTTTTAGATCTAACTCGTACAAACCCTAATACGTGTGTTGTGATTTGTTGCGAGAAAATCTGGAATCATTGGAGCATGGATAAAAATTTTCTGAGCTTTCCAGAGAGCTAAGGGGAGTAACAGAAGCATTGTCATAAAAACAGTTTGCAGAGATCTCCTCAATTAACCGCGTTTCCGCGGTGGGAGCCACCAATTGCGGCGGTTCCGCGGCCCCCTTGTTGATTCACTGCACCAATTTTGCTCTATGAGTCTCTATCTTTCTTATCTCTTACCTCATCTGCTCCAAATAACAATTTCTTGCAGGTTTCTTTGCAAATAATCGCAGCGCCGCAAAAGCAAAATAAAATTTGTGCAAGTTTTGATTCTTTTGGTTGTTTGCATATTAATACGGAAATTAAGGGGCACGACCAAATTCAAATTAGGTGGGGAGTTCATTACGCTTGAAAAGATTTCGGATTGTGTTGTATGAAAAATTGTAAAGAAATCACAACCAAAAATTATTTGACCGCAATCAACCACGGTGTCGGATTGTAGATTGTAAGTGAGTGCGGATCGTCCACAGGGACAGTGTAATCGTTCGTCTTTTGAATTAGATGAGTTGAAACTTTAATGAAAAGAAAACAAAACAATTCATGATTTAAAATTGAAGTTCAAGAATTATAAAATATAGATCTAATAACAAGAAAAAGATAGAATCAAGAATTGATCGTTTGATGATTTTTCCAAACCAAATATCAAGAATCGAAATGAGGCTCGTAGGAATCGATCGGATCTATAGACGTGATGTAATCTTACAATTACGTATTCTTATCCTTCGATGAATTGATACTAGATCGATGATGATCGATCGAGAATTAGGGATTTCTTGTGAAACTAGGGTTTCATCTTATCCCTTATTCTTTCGTCGATATCATTCACATTCTAACCTCTAGTAAATTCAAGAAACGATCGTAGATCCCTAATTTCGAGCGATCACAATCAAGAAAGCATCGCTACGAAACTAGGTCATCGATTCTTGAACTTGCTAGGGTTTACAAAACTCATAGGACTTAAAAATCGTATAAAGATTTGTTACATCATCATTCTACAATCGTCTCGACTCCTTAACGAGCGGAGTTTCACTCACACATCACAACAAGAGCAACAATTACAAATTAAGATCTAATCATGATGCAAGAATTAAAAGAAAGCAAGATTAAAGAATTTCACCTTTTATTTATATCAACAATTTCATTACATTCGCTCAAGAACTACAAGAGGAAGAATTCGATCGTTGATTTGGCTTCGCTCGTCTCCGTAGGACGCGGATCGGCTTGGATCGCTTGCCCGATTGAAGATCGGCTCGGCTCCTAAAAGGTTGAAGGCTTCTCGCTTGATCGGTACTCAAGATCTTGAATTTGGAGTGGAATTAGGGTTAGGGTTTCGCACAAGCCTTGTCACTAGACTTGTGGAAGAAGATGATGAAAGAGGAAAGATTAACTAAAATTGATTACCTAATGATTGATTCCCTTTAACCCTAGGTCTAGGTTCCTATTTATAGACATCTAAACCCTAGATCTAGGATTTCAAATTCTAAGTTTCCCTCCTAAAGTTTGTTGTGGAAATTTGAATTTCCCTCCAAAAGTTAGTTAGGGGAGAAGCTTCTAGATGTGATTAGTTAGGAGGGAGCTTCTAGAAGAGGATTAGTTAGGAGCTTAATTAGGATTAGCCTTGCTTAATCTTCTTTGCTGATCTGGCAGTAGCTTCGAGAGAATTCTGGAATTTGACGTGTCACAATGAGATGTGGGCCCTGAGATGAGAATTATGCCCAAAAATTCATCTGCTGATGTGGCAATTATGCGGCGGATCCGCGGCGCAAGCAGGCTCCCGCCGCGGATCCGCGACGCTTTTGAGGGCTTAGGGCTTGAGTCTTCTGGGTTGAACTTGGGCTCACTTTTGGGCTTTTCTTTTATATGTTGAATTTAATATCTCTTTCTGAAATGCTACCAGATCTGATTTCATTGAGTTGGCGTAATTTTTGATCAGCTCTTTGGTTTTTCTTCCGTATTTTCCTGCACAGACTCAAGACAAGTGTTGCGCAAATACAGAGATGATGCGATGCCATGAAATGCGGTTAATTTCCCTTAAAGTGTCGGTTTAAAAGTCTAACACATGAAATCTGATATTTAACGACTGATTTGCTAATATGTGAAATATGAATACCGAACACTTCTAAATGAGTGCAAAAGATAGGGAAATTGCCGTGTTAAAAATACATTATTTTCGACTGATCAAATACCCCCAAACTTAATTTCGATTATCTCGAGCGAATGTTTTATTAAAAAGAGAAGGAGAAAATAAAGAAAGAGAAAAACTAACTAGCACACTTTCGTAGGCAACACGATTGCACTGAGCACGTGCAACAAGCCTTTAAACCTCTAGGTGTCCCTAGTAGGAGGAGTGTTGTCTCCTGAGGGTTTTTAGCGGATTGCACCCACAAAATCCAATAATAAAAGAAAGATCATGAATATTACATTTAAAGACAAGAATTGTAAAAGAAAAGCCTTGAAAATTAGGGTTTCCAACTAAGCTAGCTTTTCGGTTGTCATGAGCCCTATCTTAATGGTCATGAAAAGATGTCGGAAATCACGTCCCCCCTCAATAAAACATCGTCTTATTCTTCATTCCTATCTTTATTCCAAACATCGATCATATCACCCCGCGTGTGTGTAAAGGACATCCCTACACCCAGTGAATTCAATTCAAGCTATCATACTCTTGCCCATCAGCCTCAGTACTTTTTAATTAATGAATATTTAGATGAGATTGCTCACACACTTTCATGCGACCGTTAATACTTCTTGAGGTACTAACCGACCGATTACTCATGTGCTTTCTTACTTGGTGTATTTTCCTCGTCTTGCACCACCTCAGGCATAGCAGTGACTCCCAGACCAGTTGGCCTTAGGGCACTAGGTGAAGAAGCACCCTCGCTATACATTTTTATTGCCCTCGGTGATAACAAAACCAGTGTCCATTTTTCTCACCACTTTATATTTTCTTTATTCACTTTTTTTTTATTTCCTTCATACTTTTGGCTTTAAGACAAGAGCATTTCAAGGTATCCTCTACTATCCCAAGCTTTAAGACGTATGTAAGTGCGAATAGCAGGGTATCAACGTTCAAAATGTTTGGCTTCCAGAATAGAAACTATTTTTCAGACTTATTTTTATGCTCAGATTAGTGACGTCCTTCATCTTACTAACCCTTGGGACAACGGCTCATAACTACTTATTACTAGTTCGTATAAGAAAACTTCTAATTTTCTTGGTTTTCTTAAATTTTTCTAATCTCATGGATGTAATTTTTCACTATCTAAACTTTTATTATCTTATTTATGTACAAAAAATATTTTTATAATTTTGAAAATTTTTAAATTTTTATGGTTTTCAAAAAATGTTTTGTGCTTATGCAAAGTGATATGCAAATGATGCGAAAATAAGCACAAACCTCCCCCAAACTTGTTTTCAACAGTGTCCTTACTGTTGCCTTCCGCTAAATCTCGAAAAACCTGTAAGCTTGGGAGGGATTTATTAGTGGGGGCAAAATATTTAAGTGAAGACCCTCCCGCAAACTTATTTTTGGCTCAAAATTTTGTAAAAATTCTTTTTAGGAGCCAGAAAAAACATACCCCCCCAAACTTGAGTTATGCAATGTTAATCTTTGAAAATCATATGAGGGGGTCAAAAATCATTGGTCGATACCAAGCTTTGCAAAGACCGAATGTCAACACCAACCATTCAAAAATTTTATCAATGCAATGCTCTGGTTGGTGGAAGAAGAAGTGGGGAAAGGTTAAGTGGTGGAATAGAATGTGTGTGCGTCTCATATTGGAGAGACGATGCAGTGAATGTGATGGATTACTCGCATTCTTTTTACAAGTCAAAAGAAGGGGTGGAGGTTCAATTTCATTGATTGGGAGATGATTCATCTCAACACCCGTGTCATTTAAAAATGCGAGTTCATCAGCGAAGATCTCCTCAAAAGTTCCATCTATACCCCGAAGAATAATGTCTTCACAAAGTGCGGGGTGATCTTCAGACTCTAAAAGCAGTTCATAATCCGTGTTAATTGTTGACCCGGACATCTCGGTGGAAGAGTCCGTATGTGTATGATACATAGTTGGGTCAAACAATAACGTATGAAAAGAGTCAAGATCAGTATAAAGAGGATCATCAAATTCGCTGCTGTCGATATCCATTAAGTCGACAGAACATACCTGAGCAGTAGGTTCGGAGGGTACACTTCCCAACTTGTAAATGTTTAGCTCTATTGACCTATTCCCGAAAGATAGGATCATAGAACCATTACGACAGTTGATAATAGCATTGGAAGTGGCCAAAAAGGGGCGACCTAAAATCACCGGAATTTGATTCCGTGGGTTCGCTACAGGCTGTGTATCAATTACAATAAAGTCCACAGGGAATATAAATTCCCCGATTTTTATTAACACGTCCTCCAGTTCACCCCTAGGTTTGGTGATTGATCGGTCAGCCATCTGGAGAGTGCAATTGGTTGGCTTCAACTCTCCGATCCCTAGTTGCTCATAAACAGAATATGGAAGCAAGTTAACACTAGCGCCAAGGTCAAGTAGAGCACGGTTAATGTGTTTTTCCCCAATAGAAACGGAAATAGTAGGATATCCTGGATCCTTACGTTTCCTCGGTAATTGCTGGGGGAAAGCCGTGTCTATTGTTTTTTCCATAAAAATCTTCTTGGGCGCTTGAGTCTTCCTCTTCCTAGTGCACAAGTTCTTAAGAGTTTTCGCATAGGACGGAACTTGTTGGATGGCATCTAGGAGAGAGATGTTGGTGTTTACTTGCTTAAAAATGTTCATAATCTTCTCCATATGTGGACTCGGTGTGTTAGCCCATACCCGATTAGGATAAGGTGCTTTAGCAATAAGCGCTGGGTCCATCATAGGAGAAGAAAGTGTGTGTGGAACCGATCCCAAAATAGAAGTGGGGATCGTCCGTGGAGGGGTAAAAGAGGTGGGCTGTAGTGGCGAGCCTTTTGGGAAATGAAGAATAGGCTCGGAAGAAGATGGTGGGGTAGAAGAACTGGGGTTATAATTAGAAGTGTGTGTGTAAGGAAAGGACTCAGCCGGGGTGTTATTGATTGATTTATTAGTATCATCAAACTCTTCCCCAAGGTGATGGTGAAGCACTCTTCCAGATCTCAACGTGAGTGCATCCACATGATGTGAATAGCCAGGATTGGGTAAAGGTTGAGCTGGAAGTTTTCCTTTCTCTCGTGCACTCATTTCGGCTTTTAGTTGTGCAATTTGTTCTTCCATCGATTTGATGTTCTCATTTTGAGAGATAATGATCTTCATCACATTCTCAACGGAAGATTGCAAACTTGCCGTCCCTTGGATGGATTGTTTCATGAAAGTATCCAAGGTTTGTTCTAGTGCAGAGGTGTTATCTGTACCGGTCAATTGCAAAAAATTTTCATGTGGTGCAAAAGCGTTGGCCGGATTTTGGAAGTTTTGTGATTGGAAGGGGTGCTGACTCAATTGAAGTTGTGGGTGCTGTTGTGGTGGAGGGGCCATTTGGAAATTGTTTTGGGTTGGAACCGTGTTTTGAAATTGTGATTGGTTCCAAGCAAAATTTAGGTGATTCCTCCAACCCTGATCATATGTGGAGGAAGATGGATCGTTTCAAGGTCTTTGAAATGTGGCATTGGTATGCTCAGGACCTTGAAACGGACATTCTTCCGTCAAGTGAGACGGATCAGAACAACAACCACATACAGTTTTGGAGAGTGACATTTGACTTAGGGAGGCAGCTAATAATTTGTTTTCCATAGTCTCGAGTTTCTTATTGATAGCTGCAATGTCAGCTCTAACTCCTATGGAAATATCATTGCCATCCCTAGATGATTGACTCACACCCTCCCACTGTAAAGATTTTTCAGCGAAATCTTCTAGAAATTTCCAGGCTTCCCCATCATCTTTGGTTATAAAGTTGCCTTGACACATGGATTCAAGGGTCTGCCTTGTGTAAGGAGTAATGCCCTCATAAATGATTCGGCACAATTCCCATCTCGGGATGCCGTGATGTGGACATTGGACTAACAGATCCTTGAAGCGTTCAAGACATTTTGAAAATGTTTCATTTGGAAGCTGGGTGAATTGATAGATTTCGCTACGGACTCGAGCTATTTTGTGATGTGGGTTAAATTTCTTAAGGAATGCTTTGACGAATTCGTCCCAATTTGAAATGGAATGTGCGGTAGTGTTATATAGCCACTTCTCGGCTAAATCGCACAAAGTGAATGGGAGAAGACGAAGACGGAAAGCATCCACAGAAAGCTGTGAAGTACCCATCATTGCGCATACATTTTCAAATTTCGTGATAAACACGTATGCATCTTCAGACTCGAGACCGTGAAATTTTGGTAGAAGGTTGATGTATTGGGGTTTTATTTGAAATTTTTTCCCGTTGGCTGGTGGAATGGAAAGACAGATGGAAAGTGGACTTCGTGTTGGATAACATCTCTCTTGGAGAGAGATGCGAGGTGGATTCTGCGCACCAACGGACGGCGGCAGAGTAGTGGAAAAGAAGTTCGATGGAGGTGGATCCATCGATGTGGGTGTGGTGGTGGGTAAAAGAGAGAGTAAATGTAGAAATACCGACTTTAGGGTCGATCAAAGGAAACGCGGACTTAACGGGCACTAGAAACTCGTATCCAGCCTATCTTGCACTAAAAAGGGTTAGTACAAGTGGCAGCGTGAATTTATAATTAGGGGAAATGATATGAATGCGGTGTTTGTTTTGAAAAAAAAGATACGGATTTTTGAAAGAATGATGCAACAAAACAAATGCAACACACAAAACCCTAAAATCTAGTGGTCACCTAGGTCCGGCTCTAGACCGCTCCTAACTGCCAAAAGACAAGTCGTAGGATCAATCCTCCACTGCCTCTTTGTTCCCCTGTGGCCGGATAAGTGCCAGGTAAGTGGGAAGGTACTCCACTACGTAAGTAGTGGGCCTAATTAAAAACCACTAGCCTTAGACACACTCGTCTTAGGCACCACAAGAAAACGCGGATAAGCAATGAATTACCCACGGCCCTCTTCTGTCCTAATTGAGCGCGACAGTCCTTAGAGTCATCACTAGATTTTTTTTAGTTAATGTGGGACAATGCGGATGCAAGTTTTGCGATTTTCGGGGCCTAGGAAGGGTAATGAACTCCCCACCTAATTTGAATTTGGTCGTGCCCCTTAATTTCCGTATTAATATGCAAACAACCAAAAGAATCAAAACACGCACAAATTTTATTTTGCTTTTGCGGCGCTGCGATTATTTACAAAGAAACCTGCAAGAAATTGTTATTTGGAGCAGATGAGGTAAGAGATAAGAAAGATAGAGACTCACAGAGCAAAATTGGTGCAGTGAATCAACAAGGGAGCCGCGGAACCGCCGCAATTAGTGGCTCCCACCGCGGAAACGCGGTTAATTGAGGAGATCTCTGCAAACTGTTTTTATGACAATGCTTCTGTTACTCCCCTTAGCTCTCTGGAAAGCTCAGAAAATTTTTATCCAAGCTCCAATGATTCCAGATTTTCTCGCAACAAATCACAACACACGTATTAGGGTTTGTACGAGTTAGATCTAAAAATTATGATGAAATAAATTGTTCAACTCAAATTTCAAAATACGAACTATTAGCGCACTATCCCCGGCAACGGCGCCATTTGATTGAAAAGATTTCGGATTATGTTGTATGAAAAATTGTAAAGAAATCACAACCAAAAATTATTTGACCGCAATCAACTACGGTGTCGGATTGTAGATTGTAAGTGAGTGCGGATCGTCCACAGGGACAGTGTAATCGTTCGTCTTTTGAATTAGATGAGTTGAAACTTTAATGAAAAGAAAACAAAACAATTCATGATTTAAAATTGAAGTTCAAGAATTATAAAATATAGATCTAATAACAAGAAAAAGATAGAATCAAGAATTGATCGTTTGATGATTTTTCCAAACCAAATATCAAGAATCGAAATGAGGCTCGTAGGAATCGATCGGATCTATAGACGTGATGTAATCTTACAATTACGTATTCTTATCCTTCGATGAATTGATACTAGATCGATGATGATCGATCGAGAATTAGGGATTTCTTGTGAAACTAGGGTTTCATCTTATCCCTTATTCTTTCATCGATATCATTCACATTCTAGTCTCTAGTAAATTCAAGAAACGATCGTAGATCTCTAATTTCGAGCGATCACAATCAAGAAAGCATCGCTACGAAACTAGGTCATCGATTCTTGAACTTGCTAGGGTTTACAAAACTCGTAGGACTTAAAAATCGTATAAAGATTTGTTACATCATCATTCTACAATCGTCTCGACTCCTTAACGAGCGGAGTTTCACTCACACATCACAACAAGAGCAACAATTACAAATTGAAATCTAATCATGATGCAAGAATTAAAAGAAAGCAAGATTAAAGAATTTCACCTTTTATTTATATCAACAATTTCATTACATTCGCTCAAGAACTACAAGAGGAAGAATTCGATCGTTGATTTGGCTTCGCTCGTCTCCGTGGGACGCGGATCGGCTTGGATCACTTGCCCGATTGAAGATCGGCTCGGCTCCTAAAAGGTTGAAGGCTTCTCGCTTGATCGGTACTCAAGATCTTGAATTTGGAGTGGAATTAGGGTTAGGGTTTCGCACAAGCCTTGTCACTAGACTTGTGGAAGAAGATGATGAAAGAGGAAAGATTAACTAAAATTGATTACCTAATGATTGATTCCCTTTAACCCTAGGTCTAGGTTCCTATTTATAGACATCTAAACCCTAGATCTAGGATTTCAAATTCTAAGTTTCCCTCCTAAAGTTTGTTGAGGAAATTTGAATTTCCCTCCAAAAGTTAGTTAGGGGAGAAGCTTCTAGATGTGATTAGTTAGGAGGGAGCTTCTAGAAGAGGATTAGTTAGGAGCTTAATTAGGATTAGCCTTGCTTAATTTTCTTTGCTGATCTGGCAGTAGCTTCGAGAGAATTCTGGAATTTGACGTGTCACAATGAGATGTGGGCCCTGAGATGAGAATTATGCCCAAAAATTCATCTGCTGATGTGGCAATTATGCGGCGGATCCGCGGCACAAGCAGGCTCTCGCCGCGGATCCGCGGCGCTTTTGAGGGCTTAGGGCTTGAGTCTTCTGGGTTGAACTTGGGCTCACTTTTGGGCTTTTCTTTTATTTGTTGAATTTAATATCTCTTTCTGAAATGCTACCAGATCTGATTTCATTGAGTTGGCGTAATTTTTGATCAGCTCTTTGGTTTTTCTTCCGTATTTTCCTGCACAGACTTAAGACAAGTGTTGCGCAAATACAGAGATGATGCGATGCCATGAAATGTGGTTAATTTCCCTTAAAGTGTCGGTTTAAAAGTCTAACACATGAAATCTGATATTTAACGACTGATTTGCTAATATGTGAAATATGAATACCGAACACTTCTAAATGAGTGCAAAAGATAGGGAAATTGCCGTGTTAAAAACACATTATTTTCGACTGATCAGTGGCCATCGCCAGAAATCCTTGTCCAAGATAGTCGAGAATCACTGATTAGGATCAGTAGTTTCTCAGGTGGTGATGGGCTTCATACCGACACTAAATATCACGTTATTAGTGGTCTGACTTTATCCACTCTCTAGACTCGATATGCTATACTCATAAACGAATGGACCAGACTGTACGGATATTGTCACTGTCAGGCTCAGTAGGGTTTCAGAATGAGTTTGCTCGTCGGCATCTCTTTCGCTCAATACCTGGGTAGCCGTTACGTACAGCTAGTGCCACTGACGTGCTTGTGGTTAAACCCACTGTCGGCGTATTGACGAGCCTTTAGAGTTCCACACATAGGGTTTTCCTGATTCGGGCGAAACGTTGTAGAGGCCGTATGGTTTTATGGAAGGGTTCGATCATATACGTGCACTTGTGCACGGATCATGATCGGACGGATAGTAGTAGTGGGCTTTGGTTAAAACCGGATCCTAGTGTTATATTGTTGGATTATTTTCGTCTCGTAGTATTCGTATTCATTTGGAATACGGATGCGGGTATATATATACAGATGAGAGGTATTCTTGTAATTCGTTACAAGTTTTCTTTAGAGGTTTCCATTTCTTTTTGGTTATAAACATTTAGGGTTTTAAATTTTTATTTGGTGTGAAAAGTGTGACTCATTGTTTTGGCATGGTTCATGCATGCACTTGGTGACTCATGGTGGTGAGTCATGGTGGTATGATGAAGTTTTGTTTATGGTGTGGGATATTTGTTGTGAGCCTTATAGATATTTATTCTCTAGTTGTTTTCTTTGGTTGCTCACAACAAATAATACACACGCACAACAACAACAACAAAAGAAAAGAGGCAGCCACTTGATTTTTCTTCACAAGCCTTTTTCTTTTGCCAAGCTTTGCTTTACACTTTCTTCTCCCCATGGCATCTTCTACAACATCCACTCAAACTCTCTCATGAGTTAAGAATCCTTGGGTGTATTAAGACAAAGTGATCACACACACTCTCTACTTCATCTTGGCTATCTAGGTTAGCAAACTAGATACCCGAGTTGCTTCGGTTTCGAGGCGGGGGCCTGTGTTACTAACTCTCGACGTGGATCTTCTTCGATGGAGGAGACCGGAGATCAAACTTGATCAAGGAAGCTGCGAGGAGCTTGGGATGAGGGTTGAAGACCAAAGGACTCAGATCATTCGGTATAACCTTTCTAAACTCCTTTGCATGTTGTGTTATCTAGGGCTTATGGGCTGATCCGGGAATCGGGTTCCGTTAGCGCCGGTTTCTAAAAGTTTTTGTTCCACATTTGGCCACGGATTGATGACCGAGGCGCTGGAGTAACCCAATATGGTATCAGATCCACTCTATAATCCTTAGTTAACTCATTGCGACATTAGAAATCCGCAGTTTTTTGTCGTGCAAAAACCGTTGACAAAAACAGTTCCGAAAACTGAAAGTTTGAGATGTTTGCACACCCCGCGGGCTCACGGTTTGAACTTAGAAGCCGCGGGGTTGTGCATGGGCACCCTAAGGAATCCTCCGGGGTGACCGAATGGCTAGGCCCACTCCCCAAGACCACTACAAGGTGGTATTAGCGCTGGGGACTCGAAACTGCTCTACCTTGGGCAGTTTTTGGTCTGCCTCACCCCCTGGCCACCTTGTGGTGGCCTCGGGGGTAGGGTACCCCCTCTAGGCCCTCTGACTTGAAGTTAATTTTGTGCTCTAACTACCCATGAAGGTTCGGGCGCATTTCGTTTTGTTTCGGACTTCCGAATTGGGTTCAAATGGTCGGTTTTTGGAACTTTAGCTCACTATTTTTTTTCATGGTTTTGGAAATTGGTTTAGTTTGCTAATTGCGTGCGGAATTCTAATGTCGTAGTTTTTAGTACATACATTACTATCTGCGATCGTGAATGTCATTAGAGCGGTACAACTTGTCTAATTGCTATAGTTCTTTTAGACGGGTTTGCGAACGTGACATTTACATTGATGTTATGTGTTGTGCTGTGTTGTAGCGGAATCATCATGGTGGATAGCTTGGATGCAATGTTAGTACAGTTTAGTTTCATTTGTTTAATCATATTAATTTTTATATATAAGCATATGTTGATATGTGTGTGTGATTTGTATGTATTTCAACTCTTGTATTTACAAATGTACATTTTTATTTAGGATGAGTAGCCGGATTGCGGCCATGGCTGTCAGTGTCTATATTATTCTTTTATTGGGACACGATCATGACGCAATCGTTGTTACCGTTGTATGTATAATACAAGTGATAGGTTACCCCACGGAGAAGTGCTCGCGCCGCCGGATTCTAGTATGCAGCAGGTGGCCATCTCAAAGAATTGAGACTCGGGCCGTCTCGTTCTATAATTGTTAGGTTGCTTACCGTACTTATAGGGGGTATAGGATGACCCGCGGAGGAGTGCTCGAGTTGCTGAATTCTAGAAGGCATTGGGTAGCCCACTCACGACGTTAAGTGTGGGTTACCTCGTTTGTAGGATTGGTTGGCAGCTCGCCGTACTCGTAGAGGTCTTCAGTTGGCTATATACGGGCTATTCATGCGATGTAGGACTGTCGTGTTTCATTTGTGGTTTAAACGAAATGCGAGATTTCTAGGATATCTGAGCATTCCATTTCTGTGATGTTTATTACATGTCTGTAATGTGATTACCTAATTATGATGATATTTATCGTTTGCCTATAATATTGATTATCTTCTTGCGATATGTGTATGTGTGTGTGTGTGATATATGTTTTGCATCCGCGCTAGTCCTGTCTCCGCCCTACCGCAAGTTAAGTAACCTTACGGTGAAGACCTGAGGCCCCATGGCAAATGCGGATGACATATATAGCATTCTATTTTTCTTTTCATATCATATTTTTCTGTAATGGTGTGAGAAAATACTAGATAATATGTGATTATCTAAATGATGGTATTGCATTGATTGGATTAATGCAAAGGAAAAAAAATCTAAAACACGTTGTAGGAACCAATTTTTTCAAAAGAAATTATACCAGTATTCTCTTGTTTTGTATTGAGCTATTTGATTAGGAATATCCCGCACTTCATTCGATAGGGTAAGAGCCCTGATCCCTTATTGGGGAATCCGCATTTAAGCAAAAGTCTATATAACTAAAAATTTACAAAACCACTCGGTTCCTTCAATGATATCAAGTTCATTATGTTAAATACTTTCTGAAAAACTAGCCGTAGCTCTCTGTCATTTCAGGAAGTTGAGTACTTAGTATTTGTGTTGCGTTTGTTGACTTCATTAAGGCATGGTATACGATAGCTAAGTGATATCTTCCTGTTTGCATGCGATGCAATTAATTAGGACAGCCACACAAATTTTTTGACTTCGTTAAGGGCTTGTGCGGGTGGGTCTAAATTAATCACGAAATAACGGGCTGAACTTGACTAGCGACTTATGATTTTTTGATCTCGTTAAGGTCATAAGCCGTCAGGGGTAAAAACCATTGTCGGAAGTTTCAAGTGTTGAAGCTTGCTATGTGATTGCATACCATTCTATATGATATTTTTGGTCTCGATTCCCACTGTGAGTAATAATTACTCTCCGGATATTTTCACTTCACAATTAGATAACCCATTAGATGTCTAGAAAGGTATTTACGGGGTTACGCCTTTAAGGAAGCAGGATTATTAAATTGGGTCCATGCGAAAGTGAAAGAGTATTAGCACTCTTCTAGGATTTATAGAAGTTTGTACACATGATTTTAAAAAAATTAAGAGAGCTAAACATCACTAAAGTAAGAATTTATGCTAAAACATTGAACTTGCAACATAAAAGAGAGTTTTTACACTACTATGTAGAGACTACAACCTTTGTAGACTGTGTTCTTCACTTTAAACCTCCTTTGAACTCCTCCTAGGCTCTAAGAGGTTGAGAGAACAAGCTTGAAGGTGATCTCCTTTTCAAAGATGGATCCACTTGAGAGCTCTTTGCTTTGGCTTCAAACTTCAACACTTGAAGTTCACTAAAACATCTAGTATGCTAAGCTAGAGACCTTAGAATGTAATTTCCTTCACCTTTTCTATTTTACCTAATTATTTTCCTTTATCTAGTAATTTAGAGGAGAGGGTAGAAAGGAGGAAGAAGAAGAGTTGAGAGAGAATGAGAATAAAACTTATGTTTAGAATTCTAAAGGATTAAAATTTATAACATAACTTGAATTAAATCTAAGCCCTTAGATCTCAGCCATACTCTAGATGTAAACCCTCTCCTCATGATTACACTTTTCCATCCAAGAAGAGTAGAGAATGATAACTTATGCTATCACACAATTTAACAAACATAGACCGAAGGATAAAAGATTTATATAAATAAGTATTTGTAATAATATGTAACATAATACTAATATTTTATGTTAACATATTTAAATACATATACTTAAATATATAATTTGCATCTGTATGCGATAATTAGGGAAAATAAATAAGGTGAAATAATAATACTAGTAAATACATATATCAAATATATGCATTAATATATTAAATCAACAGTTTATTTAATCACTAGTAAAATAGGGGGTTGCCCCTACGGATGGAATTATCCGTTGGGGCAGATTTTACTTGGCCCTACGGATTAATCCGTAGGGCTAAATGGTTGCCCCTACGGGCACTGACGTTCAAGAATTAAAAAATTAATTCTTAATTTGGTATTTGCCCCTACGGTGGCGCAAACAAAGGACCTACGGGTATATCCGTAGGGACAAGTAAATATCGATTTATTAAGACCCCCGACCGATCGCCTACGCTCACTTTCTCTCTCTCTCTCTCGATCTGGCGCGAGAAAAATCCCCAAATCGCCACGCCGTCGTCGCCACCGTCGTTCTCCTCGTCGCCACCGCCGGTTTCCTCGCCACCGCAGTTCTCGTCGCCACCGCAGTTCTCGTCGCCACCGCGCAGGTCGTCGCCCCAGCCCCAGCAGCAGCCGTTCAGGTGAGTAAATCTCGAGGTAAATTAAAAAAATTTTGGATTATTTTGGGCTTAGGGTTCATGGCTGGGTCTGGGGTTGCGCGCGAGTTGGGGTTGGGCAGGGGTCGCGGTCGCGGTCGCGGTCGCGGTCGGGGTCGCGGTCGGGGTCGGGTTAGGGTTGGGGTTCGGCTGCTGCTGGGGTGGGGCTGGGGTTAGGGTTTGCCTTAGGGTTGGTGTTGGGGTTTATCTGGTCGCGGTCGCGGTCGGGGTCGGGGTCAGGGTAGGGTTAGGGTTGGGGTTCGGCTGCTGCTGGGGTGGGGCTGGGGTTAGGGTTTGCCTTAGGGTTGGTGTTGGGGTTTAGCTGGCCACGCTGGGGTTAGGGTTGGGCTGGGGCTGGGGGCTGGGGCTGGGGCTGGGCCACGCGGGGTTTTGGGATCTTTGTAATTTGCTTGCTCTGTTTGGGGTTTCAGTTGATCCTCATTAAAAAATTGGTGATTGATCTCTTCAATCATATTATTATCTGTATTTAAAATTTTTGTGAAGCCTTCAGAGTTTGGAAAAATCTAGAATTACCGTTGAAATTCTGGCAACATTCAAAAACTGTGTATATGATGTGTGTGTGTATGCATGTATATACATTTGAAATTTATCTTTCTTCTATGATATAAAACGGTTAAACCGAAGAAAATTACTGGGGGAATTTTTGCTAAAATGTCTTGAGAGGGGGTTCAAGTGATGGGATAATTTCATTTGGTAATCTTTTACTTAATTTACATCTCTTATTTTTTCATGCAAAAATCTGAATAGGTTTCTTGCAATTTTGCCTATCGATCAATTATTATATTTATTTCTATTTTTTGTGGATGATTTGGCATCAATTGAATGGAGGCGATGATGGCTTGCCCTCAAGCTTCCACTTTTATGAGCTTTATAGTTATGAGATTGGCGAGGCAAGCTGGTTTGTAGCCATCTTATTTCTTTTCCTAAATTCAAATCCAAATATAAACTGTCTGATTGAGAGAGAGAGAGTATGGGAGATTATGTATTATTCAATGTGTTTGGAAGCTGGCATGTTCTGAGCGTCATCTCTGCATGAAAGCTATGGTTTTGCAAAGGGTTTGCCCTAACTATTTTCTGTGGGGAAGCTGAAGGCCTGAAGCTTCATCAAACTCAGGATTGGATTCTGGTCGGGTGTTGTAAATTCTTGTGAAAGTTCCGTTCAAGATTTGTTCAGAGCTTGCATAACATCCTTTTCATCTTTATGAGATCTTTATGCAGTCATTTTTTTGGGTTTATATATTTCTCGAGCCCGTTTGACTTTGGACTTAGGATAACACCAAATCTCTTTCTTATTTTGATTCCTAAGCTGGCATATCTGAGGCTCGTATTCCAGTATCGTTGCTGGAAAAACTAGGGTTGCGAACATTTTTGCAACGATAATTTCTGTATGACAGCTTAACCACACATAAAACTTAAACAATCTTGAAGCACTGCAGTTTTTCACTAAACTACCTAAAAGTTTTTATATTGCTGCAAGCTTCCTTAAAGTGCTGCATCTAAGTGTATTTTAGTGGGAAAACCCTTGAAAGCCAAACTTCATGGGGTTTGCTGTTTGCCTTCTCTGTAGCTAGTTTGAGGTTTATTTAGTTTTGGATTTGTTTTGCAACACTCTCTGAGTTCCAAATCAACAAAAAGCTGAATGTTGAATCACAAGCAAGAAGCAGCCAAACTGGCCCTAAAGTAATCCTGAGTGATGATAATTTTCAAGGGAGTTCAAAATTTATAGAAATGGCGAGGCAACATTTGGATTGTCTGCAAGTATTCAAGCAACCTGTTTGCAGCCATCATGCTATTTGTGATCCCAGTATAAAACTCAAACATGCCTCAATGGTTTAAAATCATGTTACACATACAACACGAATGCACAACAAACGCATAATTAGAGAGCGACTCAAGATATTCAGGTTAAAACCAATATATGATACTCGATGATAATATGAAACCTTCATATTCCCATCGATACCAATATACGCCTCGATATCTTTCCCTCTCGTTCCCAAAATTTTCTCTCGTTCCCGCGTCTCCAATTTTCTCTTCGTCGCCACCGCGCGCCCTCCGTTCTCAGCCCGCCACCGCCCTCGTTCTTCCTCGTCGAGTTCCTCGTCGCCGATATTTGTGCCTACATTGATGCCTCAAGCAACGAATCAAATGATGTGGATCACAAACTAATTAAATAAATCGAAACACACATATATAGAATACAACTCATACATGGGTATCCTCAAATCTAACTTTCATTGAATTTGCACGCGCACTTAAAATAACAACTTTTATACTAAAAAAATTATGTATGCCATTACTTAGTAGTTTATGGTTTTAAGACGCAAAAGCCATTTGAGAAATACTTTTCCTACCCACTATTAATCCATATTCTCAATATAGTCATTGAATTTGCACGCGCACATAATAAGAAGGAGAAGACAGTAATGTGGCAGAAGGAGAAGACAGTAATGTGGCGGAAGAAGAAAAAAATGACATTTCTCGTTCTCTGTTTCAGCATCAATCTTCTGATATGAACTAATGATGGCTTTCACATAGGCTTTTCCCATTAGAGACTTCTTAGTGTCCAATGGAAAGCATACATCAGATTTGTGCAGGTCGGGTTCTTCTATGACTTTTAAGAGTCTCAGCTGATTCTGTAAATTACACCCTAGTTGGGTGATACTTTTACCACTTCTCACTGCAGGTGCGCTCTCTAATATCCATTTTGAATATCGATACTTACATTCAAAATGGATATTAGAGATCGCACCTGCAGTGAGAAGTGGTAAAAGTACCACCCAACTAGAGTGTAATTTACAGAATCAGCTGAGACTCTTAAAAGTCATAGAAGAACCCGACCTGCACAAATCTGATGTATGCTTTCCATTGGACACTAAGAAGTCTCTAAAGGGAAAAGCCTATGTGAAAGCCATCATTAGTTCATATCAGAAGATTGATGCTGAAACAGAGAACGAGAAATGTCATTTTTTTCTTCTTCCGCCACATTACTGTCTTCTCCTTCTTTCACATTACTGTATTCTCCTTCTTATGATGTTCGCGTGCAAATTCAATGACTATATTGAGAATATGGATTAATAGTGGGTAGGAAAAGTATTTCTCAAATGGCTTTTGCGTCTTAAAACCATAAACAACTAAGTAATGGCATACATAATTTTTTTAGTATAAAGGTTGTTATTTTAAGTTTTCCCTTATAGAGATATGATCTAACTGCATCTATCAACTATAAGTGTGCAGAAAATTATGATAAGAAAGGGTCGTAGCCATGCATAACCTTGAATCTACATACCAAATCATGCAAAAGCATGCACTTATTGTCACCTTGCCTTAGAATATAAAATATCTTGGAAGACTATAAGCGAGCATTTAAATCTTGATAGATTTTGACTTCAACATATATTTTTCTCAAGTACCATGAAATATACTTGCTCCGTATAAACCGTTTTCAGGAAGATGGATTAATAATGACAAATTATCCATTGTGGCTCACTAGGTTAGCATTTTCTCTTCTATTGACCATCTTTCTAATCTGCTTGGTAAATTTATTCGGAACCGGCTGCGAATCATTAAAAGACATGCATAAGAAAGAAAACTAAAATATAGATATATAGCATACCGATACATCGAAACTTCATAGTTGCGATGGCAATCCAGAGATATTTATTTCTACACACGTGGTGCGTGCGAATGCGTCAGGCATCATGGACAAATATTTCAGAACATGGAAAGTATTATTCGTATAAAGTAATTAAAACTTTTAAACACCTTGGGTAGATATTTTCTTAGTTGATGCAATCATATCATGAGAACTAAATTTAAGCTATTATACATATGCTTATGTATTTTTCTAAGCTAATATATCTCACACAGAGAGAGAGAGAGAGAGGGGGAGAACACCAGGTAGATAGAGAAATCAGGTAGCAGGATCCTGAAGAAATGGAGTCTATAGTATTGCTCATCATCATCATCCGTGATCCCTTTGAAAAAATATTATCAAAGGGATCATGGATGATGATGATGAGCAATGCTATGGACTCTATTTCTTCAGGATCCTGCTACCTGATTTCTTTACCTACCAGGTGTTCTCTCTCTCTCTCTCTGTGTGTGTGTGTGATATTTTAGGTTAGAAAAATACATATGCATATGTATAATAGCTTAAATTTAATCCTCATGATATGATTGCATCACCTAAGAAAATATCTACCCAACGTGTTTAAAAGTTTTAATTAATTTATACGAATAATACTTTCCATGTTCTGAAATATTTGTCCATGATGCCTGACGCATTCGCACGAGCACCACGTGTGTAGAAATAAATATCTCTGGATTGCCATCGCAACTATGAAGTTTCGATGTATCGGTATGCTATATATCTGTATTTCAGTTTTCTTTCTTATGCATGTCTTTTAATGATTCGCAGCCGGTTCCGAATAAATTTACCAAGCAGATTAGAAAGATGGTCAATAGAAGAGAAAATGCTAACCTAGTGAGCCACAATGGATAATTTGTCATTATTAATCCATCTTCCTGAAAACGGTTTATACGGAGCAAGTATATTTCATGGTACTTGAGAAAAATATATGTTGAAATCAAAATCTATCGAGATTTAAATGCTCGCTTATAGTCTTCTAAGATATTTTATATTCTAAGGCAAGGTGACAATAAGTGCATGATTTGGTATGTAGATTCAAGGTTATGCATGGCTACGACCCTTTCTTATGATTTCTTATCATAATTTTCTGCACACTTATAGTTGATAGATGCAGTTAGATCATATCTCTATAAGGGAAAACTTAAAATAACAACCTTTATACTAAAAAAATTATGTATGACATTACTTAGTAGTTTATGGTTTTAAGACACAAAAGCCATTTGAGAAATACTTTTCCTACCCACTATTAATCCATATTCTCAATATAGTCATTGAATTTGCACGCGAACATCATAAGAAGGAGAATACAGTAATGTGGCAGAAGGAGAAGACAGTAATGTGGCGGAAGAAGAAAAAAATGACATTTCTCGTTCTCTGTTTCAGCGTCAATCTTCTGATATGAACTAATGATGGCTTTCACATAGGCTTCTCCCTTTAGAGACTTCTTAGTGTCCAATGGAAAGCATACATCAGATTTGTGCAGGTCGGGTTCTTCTATGACTTTTAAGAGTCTCAACTGATTCTGTAAATTACACTCTAGTTGGGTGGTACTTTTACCACTTCTCACTGCAGGTGCGATCTCTAATATCCATTTTGAATGTAATATTATAGATATCCATGCCTGTTTATGTCAAAATTACTTATATTGTCAATGTTTGATTGTCTAGTTGTTGGTGATGCGTCCATATCAGGGACAGAGACCACTCCCGTTCCTCCAGGTATGTTTATATATTATATAGGGCATGTATATTGATTTAGAATCCTATATCATAAATATACACACATTTTTTTTGCTCTTAGTCGTCCAACTCATTATCATGGGCTGCTTGATGAGATTAGATTTGCGCCTGATGATCTACAAGAGCTTGTTCACTCCCTGTCATATGTGTAAGCAGCGCTATATGCGAGTTTACCTTGTTAGTATGTATGTACTGAAATTAATTAATATTATTCAAATTTTGATACATGCAGATACCAGAGGAGCACATCTTCTATCTCTGTAGGTAAGGCTTTGAATTTGTTGATTTTGGTATTTCTTGTCAATTTTATAGACCAGTATATGCTAAATATAATGTTCTGACAGTTGCTAGGGGGAAGGCAACATTCGAGGCTGCTGACCCCAGTCCTGGATGCCGCACACGGACGGCACCACGGAGGTTTGGAGATAGGCCGAGGACTGGGCTCTAGCAGGGCCCATATGAGGTTGGACTCCACCCCGGTGGTCACTTCCTCCGTCTCCAGTTAGCGACGTATCCAGCAGGAACAGGAGAGCTTGAAGGCCACCGTTCAGGAGTTGAATGGGATGCTGGTATGTATACTACTTAATAGTAAAATATAATGTCATATTATAGATATCAACATATCCAATATCAGTACATAGCCTGAGCTTATTTGGTTGTAGACTTATGTTTTATTAATCATACATACATATGTAATTGAAATAAACAACGCTTTTCCAAACTAAATATCCAAACAGGGTTTCGAAATAACTTAATAATGATACGAATTCGAATAATAAACAGTTCTTACACGCTTCTTACACAAGTTATATCCAGACGCGACAGGGTAGATCGGCCGAGCCTCCACACGCATCTCCTTCGGCTGCGGTTCCGCAGACAGCTCCTGTAGCTCCACCGCCCACTCAGACTCCCGCTCGCGACGAATTGCAGAGTTTATTGACCGAGGAGCAGGACCGAGCTGGACCGAGCTAGGGTAGATTTTTGGTTCTTTTTTTTTGAAACATGTATTTATTTATATCATACACATTGTACTATATTTTGAAACGATATTCATATTGGTTTGTATTTATATCATATTCAGTTTTTGTGTTTCTTTTGTATATTATATATATGCGTGAGATGTGATTATGAATACTGCAATATATGATTTGATTGATGTATACATTATTGTGCACAGGACGGGAAAAAATCAAGCAGGACTTTTTTTAAAAAAAATTTCAGACAATATGTACCTACGGATTAATCCGTAGGCATACACGTTACCCCTACGGATATATCCGTAGGGGCTAAATATCAGCAGTAACTGATATTTCCCCCAGATGTCAGTGCCAGGTGTTTGGGAATCCCCCTACGGATATATCCGTAGGGGCCACTGACATTCCCCTACGGCGTTATCCGTAGGGGCACATATCAGGAATCCTGAATTTGTGCCCCTACGGAAAAGTACCTACGAATATATCCGTAGGGGGTAGTACATGCCCCTACGGATATAGCCGTAGGTCCAAGTCATTTATTAAAATAAATCGTAAATAATATAAAATCTTATACCCTACGGATTAATCCGTAGGGGAAACTGGACCTACATATATATCCGTAGGGGCAAGAATTTAACCGTAGGGATAAGTTCAGGTCCTCGACTTGCACCTGCGGCCTTTGCACCTACGGGGTATTTTTTCGCCCCTACGTATATAACCGTAGGGGCAGTGGGTTGCACCTACGGATATATCCGTAGGGGCAACCCTTCTTTGTAGTAGTGAATATCCGTCTTTCATAAAGATCGGCGAGTATTATTTTACGTCCGATTATCGTCAGTGTATCATATACACTATTTCTAATTGGACTCCCACGTGCACCACTGTACCCTAACTACATCTTTTTTCCAAAACTCGAAAACTCTCGGTGTGGGACTTTAAATACCCAAAAATACAATGGCAGTGAATAACTGGATCACATCCAAAATCCACAAGCACGTCAGTGGCACTATCTATACGTGATGGCTGCCCAGGTATAGGTCGAATAAGAAGATCGACAAGCAAACTTGTCCAAATTCCTTATAAAGCGTATAAGCGATACTTACCATATAGTCCGGTCTCTTCGTCTGATATGTTGCATATCGGGACTAAGGAATGTATCGTCAGAACCCAATAACCCGATAAGTCATGCCGATGTGTGACCTATAACCAATCGAGAAACTACTGATAACACTTATCAGTAAATCTCATCAGCCCTGAACATGCGGTTATAGCCAATCACGCATAGCACAATATCAACTCCCAATACCGGGAGAGACGAATCTCCTCCTATTGCTCACTGCCTCCATGTGATTTGGGATTGTACCCAACTACTGCCTGTTTGCATAACTCGGTAGAGCCATGGTAGGGAAGTAATCTAAGCACAGTGGGAACGACATAAGAAACTATAACGATCTCAGGTCTATAGACTAATCTGTACTGGTGTCACCAGAGAACTGCTATCTGAAGATAGGTATAGTACCATATAGGAGTTATTGGCGAGTTTGTTCGGTATACTCAGTCTTCAATGAGCACCTGTATACAATTTTTGGAGTCAAACACCAATGGTTTTGGGATCAACCATCGCCCCATACAGGGTAAGGAAACGTATACACTAGTCTACTCTGGAATATAGATGGCATGTCTCGATATTTCCTCAACTAGGAACACTTAAGGATTTACTTATAGACTAGCCAGACCCCACTAGTATGATCTCTATCATAATTTTGGTAGTCAAGTAAACATCTTAAGGGCTTTACCAACATATATCAATGAAATAGAAAACTAAAACAAATACACATGTTAAAATAAAGATAAACCAGATAACATACTATCATTCGAGCAAGACTATCCTCTATATACATATGTCCAAACATCCAGTATAGTATTCAATAATGGCCTCTAGGGCATACATAACTAACAGAAAGCATGGGGGACCTCCCTCAAAATAGTTGCACTGGCCTGGCCGAACGGTTAGCGACCTTGTGTGTAGATGATCCCTGCTAGTTCTCCTTTTAGGGTTTGAAGGAGGATTCGACGAAACAATGGAAGCTATCCCGATTAAATAAATTAATAAACTAATATAATTTTGATAGAGTGCACGCTGAGTGTTTCTTTTCTCTTTCTGGCAGCGACCTATGACTAACCTTAAACTAAAACTCGTAAACAATGTTAACCGAACCTTTTTACAATCATTGGTTTTTGTATGTCATGATTGCCCTAATTCACGATGAAGTCGCATATGTCCTTACCGATCCTACTTCCCTATTACTTGCTCTAGAACCCTCTGTATCAGATACAAAGATCCATATTTCTTGGAATGTCATCTCGTATAGTTACATACGAACTCGAAGAATGTGTTTCGGTCGAGAAAAACCACTGTTCTGGAGAAAGTGAATTCTATATGATATAATTCATTTGTCACTTCTCTCCATCTTATCTCAAGTTTGAGAGATCCTTAAATAAGGAGTATATACCAGTTACGCTTGTTGGTTAGGCATCTTCCTATCCCATGGTTGGAGCTGAAAGGAAGGGTAAGAAGAAAACCAACTAGCCTAGGTTCGGTATACAAAAGGTAATACGGAGAGACATCTAAAGGGGTTGAATTGGAGGGAAGGAAATTGCAACTACTGTCATGAGCCTGGGCAGTGGAAGAGGCATTACTTGGAATACCTGGCCACCCTCTTGAACCATATTGATACTTTATCCTCTATGTGTTAGTAATTGAAACCGTTTCTCAATTAACTCTACTTCCTGGGTATAAGATACTGGATTAGGATCCCACATCTGTAAGTTGTTATAGATGCTGAGAAAAAGCAGAGTATTGGGAAAATGGTGATTTGATCGTCAAACTCAGAATTCGGAGCAAATGTTGCTATTGAAGAAAATCATCGGGTTTTGCCTATCGACACACTTTTGGTTTTGAATAACTGTTATAACGCACCAACTTTACGTTTAAAATGAATATCCTCCTCAGTATTGGATAAAGAAAGGATATTCGAATTCTGAAAATTTATGTCATTGACATCTACCTACATCAAATGTTGATTGGGTAAGGTGCACATAATAATGGTATAAATATTCTTAACCAAAACTAAGTTCTCAATTTACAACACACAGAGTTTGAGTTAATGAACTCTTAGAACTTATACATAGTAATGTATTTTGTCAAATTTCCTTATGGACAAGGGGTTGATACTCTTACTTCATTCTGTTTACCTATGATTTCTTTGGTTTTGGATGCGCGTTCTTGTTGAAACGCAAAATCTGAAGCTATTGAGAAGTTTATAGGGTATAAAAATAAAGTAGAGGTCCAGACTTCTGGAAGTATCATGATTTTTTGAGGTGATTGAAGATGTGAATACTTATGCTCGGTATTCCGTATTGAGAATTTGATTCTCTATCATATTACTCCTCTGAGGGTGCGCTCCATGATGAGTAATGCGAAGTGGTCCTTTTCATTTAGGGATATACACTAGAAACAGCTGTCCCTGACAAACCTTAGCCATCCCGCGAATTTAGTAGGTGACCTCAGCCACCTGAGAGATACTTCGGGTTTCTTGTAGATGGTGACATGGAGGTTTGTATCATAGTGATGATGACCCTATTGGTAATCAGAAGGCTACAGAAAGTAATGACTTTCGACTGATGGCTGGATGCCAAGTTATCCAAATTAGACTCTATGCACTACAACAAAGTATGGACTTTGTTGGGTGCTTCTGAAGGGGTAAAACCCATTAGGAGTAAATGGATCTTTCGAGATCAGTGCAGATGAAAAGGTATTAACCTAATAAGGCTAGACTTGTAGTAAAACGTTTTCATCAAATACCCGGTATGGATTGTGATGAAACTTTTCCTTCAGTGTCTGTACTGAAGTCCATAAAGATTTGACTTACTAATGTTGTTTTTCATGACTATGATATCTGACAGGTGGATGAGTATAAAGCCTTTCTAAATTAGATTTAGAAGTGTACGTTTATATGACTCTGCCAGAGGGTTATCGTAGTCAGTGTGAGCAGTGAAACATGTGCAAGTTGCTTAAGCCTATTTATAGCCTAAAGCAGGAAAAACAGAGATGGATAATTTGTTTTGATGTCATGGTCAAAGTGTTTGATTTCATCAAAATAAGAGATGAACCCAGTATTTGTAAGAAGAATGTAGGGAGAAGTATCAGGTTCCTCATATTGATGTGGATGACATACTCTTGATAGGAAATGATGTTCCTATGCTACAACCGGTTAAAATATGGTAGTCAGAAATGTTTTTCCATATAGGATTTGAGCTATTGATGTGGGGACTAGGTCTATAGAGATAGATCTAGATAGGTTTTGGAATTGTCCCAATTTAGCTACTCAGACACCATTCTAAAAGGGTTTAGAATGGACGACTCTTAGCGTGATAGTGTACCCACAAGTAGTGGAACCATCCTCTCCAAAGAGATGTCTTCTGGACTGATGAGGAGAATGACTCGCATGAATGATATTCCACTAGTTTCGGCAGTTAGGTCAGTCATGCGATGTCATGTACCAGACTCGATAATACTTTTGCACTTGGTATAGTATGCTGATATTAGTCCAATCCTGGAGAAACATAGGAAGCAGTAAAGAACATAAGAGGATGTTCTTGGTGTATGATAACGACTGCTTCCATCAGGTGGCGGTTACCGATTCTAGCTTCAAAGGTGACATGGATGACAGAGTGTCTGTCGCGAGATATTAGTTTACCCTCTTGTAAGGAGCAGTATATTGGAAAGAATTCCTAGCAGGATACTGGGTTAGCCGTGTCGCTGGATACTGATTGTGAATCAGCAGAGGATACATCCTAAGAATTTGTTTAGATAAATTCGTTAATTTATAAATATGATCCCATCGCCTGTCCAAATAGAGTTTTAAGATAGGTATCACTCATTTCGGGAGTTGGTTGCTCTCCGCAAAATTGAGATGCAGAAAGATCTAGTTAGAAACATTGTAGTGGATCCACTAACCGAGGCTATTTCTCAAACACGATTTGTGAAATTGTTAATAAAGAAGTTGGGTATGCGATAGCACATGAGATGTGGGTATGCGCGATACCGCAATAATTGGCTTTAAGTGTAAGTGGGAGAATTTTAGATATAGGTTATCTCAAGGCAATTATTGTAATCGCAGGAAGGAAATTATTGAATTCATAGAAGGGCTTATTGATTAGTCAAAAATATTGCATATTTGTATGAACATTTTCCCTACTGTTATTAACTACTAAAAAATGTTAGTTGTAAATTAAGAACATATGTGGATTTATTTGTAAAACAATTATTATCATATATGTCTTCATTTATAATTAATATAATTAGGGAAAATATATGCATATAATATTTAAAAGAAATATTAGTAATTAAAATATGCATATCATGTCCAATATTCCTAATCAATATTCTTAAAATATTATATCATATAAATGGTTGGAATAATATCTCAAAAATACCAAATGCTACTAACAATGTGATTTGAGATATTGTGTGGATATTATCTTAGGTCTGAAATCTAAGTAGGTGATCCAAGTCAAATCGGAATATCAAATCAAATCTGCTAAATATTAGAAGGAAATCAAAGAATCTAGCAATAGTAGAGACTAAGAGCAATATTTTCAGAATCTATATATCAAGAGGATCTCCAAATATCAAGAGAGAAAGCCGGAAAAAATCCCAAGTCCCAGACCCACTAAGAGGCGGCGGATCCGCGGTCAATAGGTGGCAAGGGCGGCGGAACCGCGGTTGGATAGCAGCCATTGGATGTGGAATTTTGGGGCCATGATCTTAACTTCACCTACTCCAACATGGCATCTAGGGTTTCTACTTTCAGAGGCTATATAAAGGATCGAGAGCTGTGCAATCCAAAATCATCTAATTGAGTCATACATTCATCTATCTCTCGATCAAGAGAGAGCTCTACGAGCAAAACTAGGGTTCTTGTAATGTACATTTTTAAGAAGAAAAGCTGTAATGCAATATTTGATAAATAAAGTTAGTTTTTTATATTTTAATTCTTTTCTCATTTACTTTTCGCATTACTTTTCTGCCTTACTTTCCGCATTACTTTTCACATTACTTTTCTGCATTAAATTCAACATTACTTTCTGATTTCAAATATGGTTTCATTCATCTTCCATCTCTCTTTTAATTCGCTAATAACCATGAGCGAGTAATTTCTTACTTGCTAGGGTTTAGAGGATAAAGTAGAATAATGGATGAAAAATCCCTTAACTTCTTTTGACGTTTTAATGTTTATAAACCTTCGCAAAATAAATGTTAACCCTCTTATCGAGAGCGCTATCAATTAATGATAGTCACGACCACAATTTGAGATTAATTAATACTCGTTTTATTAAGGGCTTTAGATAAATAGAGATCAATGGAAGGACAAGGGGCAGGAATGGGAAACCCTAGTTCCCTCCAAGAACCCTAAACCATATTCAACGCTATCTCTTGAGTTTTAAACAATTAAAAGATAAAAAGAATCATTTATAAATCTTCATCCATTAACTACTAAGTCCTATAAACCCTACAAGTCTTTCTATTATAAAATTTTCTACCCATTTTAATTTAAAACGACAACAATCCCTCCTCTCTTTTATCAACTTGTCTAAAACAAGAAAAGAAATTCACGTTTCCCTACGGACGACCCGTACTCATCGCAGCTAGCTATTTGCGACACCGTCATGATTCCGTTTATTTATATCATACGTTTACACAACTTTACGAATCCAATCACCTATACGATAGAACAATCGTACTTGAGATGATAGTACTATCTGGTTTGCTTTTATCTTTCATGTGTATACATTTTACTCATTATCACGTATCGCTAATAGAAGAGATAAAGCCCATATGATCTTTGCTTAACTACCAGGATTATGATAGGCATCATACTAGTAAGGCCTGGATAGTCCATAAGCACATCCTTAAATGCCCATAGTCGTAGGAATATCGAGACTGGGCATCAGTATCCTAGATTAGACTAGTGTATACGTTTCTTGACCGCGACCGGGACGATGGTTGATCCCATACCCATTGGTGTTTGACACTGAAGATTTATACATGTGCTCATTGGAGAACTTGTTACACTGGACGGACTCACCGATAACTCCTAGATGGTATTATACCTATTGTCAGATAGCAGTTCTCTGGTGACATGAGTACAGGGTAGTCCTAAACCTAATATCACCATAGTGTTTTGTGTATGTTCCTACTGTACTTTGATTGCTACCCTACCACAGTTTTAAAGAAACGTTCAAACAGGTTTTAGTTGGGTACAGTTCCGAAGCATATGGAGGCAATGAGCGGTCGATGGAATTTGTCTCTCACTGATATAGGGAGTTGATGTCGCACTATGCTTGATTAACCATAACCATAAATGCTCAACCGAGATGGTTCAGATAACTGATAAGTGGTATCAATATTATCTCAGATGGTTATGAGTTTTACATCAGCACGACTTATCGGGTTATTAGGTGTTTGACGGTTTCCACCTCCTAGACCCGATATGCGACAATCTCTGACGAAGAGACCGGACTGTATGGTGATTATCATTGATAAGTTCTGTTAGGTATGGATGAACTTGCTTGTCGACTAATTTTCATTCAATATCTGGGTAGCCATTACGTGCATCTAGTACCGCGGACATGCTTGTAGGTTTACCCGTGAGGGTATTGATCTGAAAGTGTTTTAGATCAATCGGATATGATCCTAACTTACTGCCAGCATATTGTCGAGACTTTAGAGTCCCAAGCAGAGGGTTTTCTGGCTTAGGTAAAATGATGTAGATTGTGTATGATGATACGTGCAGAAGTCCGATTAAACTTGTGTATTTGATACACGTACATTAATTGGACGTTTACATAATACTAGTCGATTCTTGTTGAAACCGGATTATTAAATCAAGTGTTGATTTTATATATATATATATATATATATATATATATATATATATCACAGTATTATGTTCACTTTGAAAGGTTCCTTGGCATCCTATAGAGGTCTCACAAGGCATCGAACATGCCAATTTAAAAATTTATGGGTGCCGAGAAACCCTAACGCGGATCGTAGACTAGATGTTTAGGCGAAAAACAAAACTAGTTAACTACTTAACTAAAAGTTAGATGCTACAACCTTGGTAGATCCGGATATCCACTTCCTTAGCTCCATGTGGACGTCCTCTCGCTGTCCATCTTGAATCTGGGACTCTCGCGACGGCTTCATCGGAGAAACGAGCGGAATTGGTCGTCGGCTTCGTGTCAAAGGCGATCTACATCGAGGCATCACAAGTTCAAGCTCCAACTTCACCAAGTTGTGAAACTTGTGAAGAAAACACCCAAAACAACTTGGCAAGAGGTAGAGGGTGAAGAAATAGGAGGTGGGTTCTCTTTAGAATTGGATTTCTCTCACTTTAGCTCAAGTTGCCATTGATGGACCTTAAGCTTTTCTTGAAGAAGAAGATGAAGATGAAGAAAGAATATGATAAGTGTTGTTAAAAAAGAATAATAAAATCCAACACTTATCATGTTCTAACCTAGGTTAAGTGTAGAGAATAAACCATGGTAAATGGGAATGGTTAGGGTTAAGGATGATGACAAAATAGTCACTTTAGTCAAAGCTTCATGAAACTTCATGAAGCTTCATGAAAGAAACCATTTTGTTATCATATATATTTATTTATCAAAAAGAATAGATAAATAAATAAGTAAATAAATAAAAACCCTAACTATTATCATAACCATGGTTTAAGTCTTAACACAACACCAAACAACCTGTATCATCAAACATGACACAAAGTAGTGCACAAAAGTATATCATATATACTTCTTGCACATCGAGTGAGAAAATCCATATAAAGTGAACCAATACTAGCTAATGCAAAGTAATATATCAAATATATAATTATGCATTAAATCATTAAATCAACATTTGATTCAATGATCCGGTCATGTCGCACATAACCGACTAGAATCCAATGTATCGATTTATCGAATCAATGATTCGATAACTAGGTCATATCGAATATGACCAATCGAAACATATATCGCGAGAATGAAATGCGGTATCACATACACGCATTATTCTCGGTCCTGCACATATCTCATATGCGCTCCTATTTCGTTTCGCTTGAGCCAGGAAACCTCTGTGTAGGACTCTAAAGACTCGTCAATACGCCGGTAGCAGATGATGATCATATCAAGCATCCACAAGCCGCAAGCGGTCTGCTAAACGTAACGGCCACCCGGGTATTGAGCGATCAGAAGATCGACGAGCTAGCCCACTCATACTCCTGTGAATCCAACCAGTAACACTTACCGTACAGTCCGGTCTATTCGTCTGATACGTCGCATATCAAGTCTAGGGGTGGTAAACGTCAGACCCCAATACTCGATAAGTCGTGCCGATGTGAGGCTCATAACGGGTCGAGAAACTACTGGTAATACTTACCAGTAAATCTCTGATCAGCCCTGGCCAGGGACTTCCCTGTTACGGCCAATCGAGCACAGCGCAACATCAACCCCCAATACCGGGAGAGACGAAACCCCTCCTATTTCTCATTGCCTCCATATGACTCGGGACTGTACCCAAAGACCGCCGTTTTGCACGCCCTCATGGACGTGGTAAGGTGGAGATCAAAGCACAGTGGGAATCACACAAGACTCTATGACGATCTCGGGTCTACAGACTAACCTGCACAAGTGTCACCTGAGAACTGCCATCTGACGTGAGGTATAATACCATCTGGGAGTTCTCGGCAAGTCCGTCCAGTGTACCCAGTCTCCACTGAGCACCCGTATACCATCTCTGATGTCAAACACCAATGGATATGGGATCATCCATCGCCCATCACATGGGTCGAGAAGCGTATACGCTAGTCTACTCTGGTATATCGATGTCCCGTCTCGATACACCCACGACTAGGGAACTTGAAGGATGTACTTATGGACTACCATGTCCCCACTAGTATGATCTGCATCATAGTCCAGGTAGTCAAGTACACATCCTAAGGGCTTTACCAACATGTAACTATAAGACAGTATAAAGAGACTAGTGTACATGTTAAGATAAAGAGTAACCAGATAGCATACTATCATATCGAGCAAGAAAGTCATCTCTATATATGTCCAAGCATCCAATATAATATACATCATCTGTACAATACTGGCCTCTAGGGCATACATACAACTAACAATCTCCCACTTGCACTAGGGCCAGCTGCTGTAGTATCGCATACCGAGCATCCCGAAGAGTCTCTCAAACTGTATCTGGGGAATGGCCTTCGTGAGTGGATCCGCCGTGTTGTTCTTCGTGTCAACCCTCCTGACCTCGATCTCCCGGCGATCAACTATCTCCCGGATCAGGTGATACCGCCTCAGAATATGCCTGGATCGCTGATGGGACCTGGGTTCCTTGGCCAAAGCCACCGCTCCATTGTTATCGCAATACAAAGGTATTGGACGCTCAATGGATGGAACCACTCCAAGTTCAGTAATGAACTTCTTGATCCAGACAGCTTCTTTGGCAGCATCGTTGGCAACGATGTATTCAGCCTCCATCGTCGAGTCTGCCACAGTTTCCTGCTTGGAACTCTTCCAGCTAACCGCCCCTCCGTAAAGGGTAAAGACAAAGCCCGACTGTGACTTAGAGTCGTCCTTATCACTCTGGAAGCTCGAATTGGTAAAGGACTCCACTTGGAGCTCTCCGTTACCATACACCAAGAACATATCTCTAGTCCTTCGTAAGTACTTGAGAATGCTCTTCACAGCTGTCCAGTGACTCTCTCCAGGATCAGCTTGATACCTGCTCACTATACTTAGTGAGTATGCTACATCGGGTCTGGTACATAGCATCGCATACATGATAGAGCCTACTGCCGAAGCATAGGGTATCCCTTGCATGCGAGCTCTCTCCAAATCAGTCTTTGGGGACATCTCTTTGGAGAGAGTGACTCCAGAGATCGTGGGCAAGTTCCCACGCTTGGACTCTTCCATACTAAACCTCTTTAGTATGGTGTCAATGTACCTGGATTGGGACAATCCCAAAATCCGTTTGGATCTATCTCTATAGATCCTAATTCCCAATATGCAGGAGGCATCACCAAGATCTTTCATTGAGAATCTTTGTGATAAGAAGAGCTTGACCGATTGCAGCATAGGAATATCATTTCCTATCAAGAGTATGTCGTCCACGTACAATACGAGGAAGACAACCTTACTCTCTGCCACCTTCTTGTAGATACAAGGTTCATCTGGGTTTTTGACGAAATCAAACTCTTTGATAACGACGTCAAAGCAGATGTTCCAACTCCGCGATGCTTGCTTTAATCCATAAATGGATTTAAGCAGCTTGCACACCTTCCCGCTGCTCCCACTATCTACGAAGCCCTCTGGCTGAGTCATGTACACGCACTCTTCTAAATCACCATTTAGAAAGGCGGTCTTAACATCCATTTTCCAGATTTCGTAATCATGATAAGCAGCGATGGCAAGCATGATCCGGATGGATTTAAGCATAGCCACTGGAGAAAAGGTTTCGTCATAGTCCACACCTGGTCTTTGACGAAAACCCTTTGCTACAAGTCTAGCTTTGAAAGTCTCCACTTTCCCATCTACACCAAGTTTCTTCTTTGTTGGTGTACATGGATTCCATCTCGGACCGCATAGCATCCAGCCATTTCACTGAGTCCCCACTCGTGATGGCCTGCTCGAAGCTAGTTGGGTCATCATCCTCCATGATGCAATCCTCGCTCCTACCGTCCATGAGAAAACCGTAGTATCTCTCAAGTTGGCGAGGAACCCTACTAGATCGGCGGAGTGGCTGGGGTTCATCGGGAACTACGGAATCCTCTGGTTCCACCAGATCTTCTGTTGTAGCTTCTACAGCTGGAACCTTTTCCAGTTCTACCTTATGACCACTAATCTCTTTTTCAAGAAATTCCTTTTCTAAAAAGGTGGCATGCCGAGAAACAAACACTCTTTGTTCCTCAGGTTGGTAGAAGATATACCCTCGCGAATGTTTGGGATATCCAATAAACTTACACAGAATAGACCTTGCCACGAGTTTGTCCGGATTTTGCGTTTTTACATAGGCCGGACAACCCCATATCTTAACATAATTAAGACATGGTCTCTTTCCTTTCCATATCTCATATGGAGTGGTCGGCACGGTTTTGGTGGGAACCATATTCAATAGGTCTGCAGCTGTTTCCAGTGCATATCCCCAGAAGGAAATAGGTAACTCAGCTGTGCTCATCATAGAGCGCACCATATCTAATAGGGTGCGGTTCCTCCGTTCTGATACACCGTTGTGCTGTGGTGTATATGGAGGAGTCAGCTGAGAGAGAATCCCATTCTCTTTTAGGAAGTCCAGGAATTCATTGCTCAAGTATTCACCTCCTCGATCAGATCGAAGGATTTTAATACTTTTTCCGGTTTGGTTCTCGACTTCTTGTTTATATTCTCTAAATTTCTCAAAAGCTTCTGATTTGTGTTTCATCAGGAACACATATCCGAATCTAGAGAGATCGTCAGTGAATGTAATGAAGTACGAAGAACCATCCCTGGCATGTATAGACATGGGACCGCATACATCACTATGTATCAGTCCCAAGAGTTCGGTAACTCTTTCTCCGTGTCCCGTAAACGGAGTTTTGGTCATCTTGCCTTTGAGACATGACTGGCAAGTGTCATAAGATGAAAATTCAAACGGATTTAAATATCCATCTTTATGCAACTTAGCTAGTCGTGTCGCATTAATGTGACCCAGTCTACAATGCCACAAGAAGGATTCGTTGAGTTCAGAACTCTTCCTCTTGTGTGTGTTTGTTATGCTCAGAACTGTTGATTGATTTAGAACATAAATGCCATTGCATAACGTGCCTGATCCAACCAACTTTTGGTTACGGAAAATGTTCATAACATTGTCCTGTAATACAAAATTATATCCCTCTTTACTTAATAAAGAAACTGATATAATGTTGCATATCAGGTTCGGCATGTAATAGCATTCGTTCAGAACCAATGTATTACCAGTTGGTAATACAAGGTGATATTCCCCGACAGTCTTAGCTGCAACAATTGCACCATTTCCAACTCTAATGTCTTTATCACCTTCTCCAAGTTCTCTACCTTTCCTTAGCCCATGTAACTGATTACATATATGGGATCCTGACCCGGTATCTAATACCCAGGACGTAGAGCAAATAGAGAAACAGTTCTCAGTAACGAACACACCCGAAGAAAATGCATCAACATGTACTTTCTTCAATCGAGTGGCATGGGAATCCTGGTATTCCCCTATATCCTGTTCATTCCTATAACTCTTATAAGAAAGAACGGAACCAACGTTCCCCAGCACAGTATAACATGCGGGTTCGGTCAATACATCCATATTATTATCTTCATTAGGGCATGAAATGGTCGCTACCTGGAGAGAGAGAGAAAAAAACACTTTAGCGTATACTCGTGCAAGATCAGATTGGTTATTATCTTATCTAATCAGGATGGCTCCCACTGCTTTTTATCAAATCTTCCTCCAAACCCTAAAAGGAAAGACTAGCCGGGATTAATTACACACTACAGGTTCGCCAATCTTTTAGCCAGGCCAGTGTCGGTACTTTGAGGGTGGTCCCCCGTGCTTTCGCACGAACCTAATTAATGTAAACCTCGTTTTCCCAGAGGCGTAACCCCGTTGACACCTTTCTAGACACCTACTTGATCAGCTAATTGCAATGTGTAAAACTCTCCCAGGAGTAACTCTTACTCGCAGTGGGTATCGGGATCCAACTATCTCATAGAAGGTATGCAATCTCATTGCAGATTTCAACACTTGAAATTCCCGATAATATTTTGCCCCGAACGATCTATGACCTTGACAAGGTCAACAAACCATAGACCGCAAGTCAAGTTCAACCCGTCATTTCTTGATTGAATCAAACCCACCCGCACGACCCTTGACAAGGTCAACAAGGCCGTACGACTACCCTAACCCAATCTGCATCATATGCATAAGCAAACAAATACTGGTTAGCTACCGCACACTGCGCCTTGACAAGGTCAACAAACGCATCACGAATACTAAACAGGACTTATCTGAAATGACGGAGGGCTACGCTAGGTTTTTCTGAAAACCTATTGCGTAATGAACTTGATATCGTTGTAGAATCAAATGAAGTTTTGAAATGGAGTGATTTTGAGGCTTTTCTAGTTTTGCTAAAGGAGTCACTCCCGGTGAAGGGATCTCGGTCCTTTCCTCGTCGAATGAGGTGCGGGATATATCATATATATCGCTGTGCAAAGCAAAAACCCAAAAGCAGTCAAAAGCAAACCGAGTCTGTAGCATCTGCCAGTTATTGCTAAAGGAGTCACTCCCGGTGAAGGGATCTCGGTCCTTTCCTCATCGAATAAGGTGAGGGGTATATCATATATACCACTGTACAAAGCAAGAACTGTAACTACCTGTTTTATTTTAAAATTCGATTCCACAACATCTTAGGTTTCTTATCTTTCATTAATCACATTAATGAAGTCCCATCATTTAAATACCTAAACATCACAGATAGATATGACGTACACTTATGCCATCCGCATTCGCCTCGATGTCCCCTCGTGCACCGTTAGGTTAGGTAACTAACGACAGAGCAGGGCAGGGCTAGCGCGGGTGTAAAACATAAGTAACGTCTATATAATATATCATATATACTATATACTATATCCATCACAGAGTTACAACACAGATATCGCAGCAGAATAAACATATGAAATATTGGATATACTAGGACGTCCGTGTTTTCAATACGAGCCAGTATAAAACACGGATTCCACGGTCGTGACGAATAGCCAATCCCACACCCCTAGACCCCTACGAGAGCGGCAAGCAACCCTGCCAATTCTAGGGTTAGGAGACCCGGACTCGACTCCTCGAGTTGGTCTCCCACTGGACCCCAGAACCCGGTTACTTGTGCTCCCCTCCTTGGGTCTATCCTAATGCGGAAAAGTAAATAATAAACAAAAGGTGACAACTTCCGCTACCTGGAAGTGCCCCAAATAAAAGAATATTACATACAAGTTTTTACATGAATGAAAATGAAAAACACTCATCTCACATAAAAAACCCCGGCTAATCAAACACGACGATCCAATATAACATATCCAGCAATACATAACATCACATGTCATCAACATAAGTAAGTATGCATACCCCAATTGTCGTTGACGTATAGCCACGAAACCGGCGATATGAACATACTACACTTACGGTCACAGAAAAGAAAGTGTAAAACTACAACAATTGGAATCCGCAACTTCTTTAGACATCACATGCCTAATCAAATGAAATACTTAGACATCACATGCCTAACAGTTATAAATCCCGCATTTTAGTCTCATTATCGAAAACACTTTTCAATATAAAGTGAAACTAAACCGCTAGATTTATAACATTCATTCAGTTATCACATAACTGTTTATGAATTCCAATTATTGTATCACATTCCAGATAAACAGAAAATGTTAAACTTTCCGATCGAACAGTCGAATACCCAAGTTTTCCCGATACAGCTCAACACATGAAATAAGTCTAACAACATTCAGTTCGTGCCTCAGTACCGACGGTCCAGCCGTAGAAGGGTCAAGCCAACGCCTCACATGTGGCACGCCGTACTGCCCCAAACCCGAAGGTTCAAAGGGCAGTTCAAGACGGTCACATAATCGAGTTAAGGTTTGTTGTCTTCTAGAGGGTCCATCGCGTTACTTGCACTACTTAGAACGTCGTTAAACTAAGGAAAAATCCAACACTTGGAAATTTCCCGACAGGGGAAAAATTGGGTATTTATATCCGATCGAACTTTTTAACATATTCTAAAAATTATCCGGAAAAACACAAAAGACGAAATTTGATAATCCGATCGAAATACCGAATCCCCAAAACAACCCCAGAAAATTCAACTCTTGAATGATTATTAAAAATTCCGAGGAAAACCACCACAGAAATCTGAGAATTACTGTGAAAATTTAAATACACAAAACGACAAAACCGCCGCGCATCCGCCGCACGAGCCATGCTCATGCCGCGGATCCGTGGCTCTATGATGGAATTAGTCCATCGAAATTCACAGTAACTCTTAGATTATCCTGCTTATTTTTCTGCATATTTTTAATGTGGAAAAATCCCCGATTTTAAAAAAAGGACAGAGAGCATGTTTGGTTTAGGGTTTCGGGTTCGTTCGGGCTTCAAACGCCATCTAGACTTCGCCTAAGGCTCTAGCTAGGCTCTGATACCAGTGAAAGGTTCCTTGGCATCCTATAGAGGTCTCACAAGGCATCGAACATGCCAATTTAAAAATTTATGGGTGCCGAGAAACCCTAACGCGGATCGTAGACTAGATGTTTAGGCGAAAAACAAAACTAGTTAACTACTTAACTAAAAGTTAGATGCTACAACCTTTGTAGATCCGGATATCCACTTCCTTAGCTCCATGTGGACGTCCTCTCGCTATCCATCTTGAATCTGGGACTCTCGCGACGGCTTCATCGGAGAAACGAGCGGAATTGGTCGTCGGCTTCGTGTCAAAGACGATCTACGTCGAGGCATCACAAGTTCAAGCTCCAACTTCACCAAGTTGTGAAACTTGTGAAGAAAACACCCAAAACAACTTGGCAAGAGGTAGAGGGTGAAGAAATAGGAGGTGGGTTCTCTTTAGAATTGGATTTCACTCACTTTAGCTCAAGTTGCCATTGATGGACCTTAAGCTTTTCTTGAAGAAGAAGATGAAGATGAAGAAAGAATATGATAAGTGTTGTTAAAAAAGAATAATAAAATCCAACACTTATCATGTTCTAACCTAGGTTAAGTGTAGAGAATAAACCATGGTAAATGGGAATGGTTAGGGTTAAGGATGATGACAAAATAGTCACTTTAGTCAAAGCTTCATGAAGCTTCATCAAGCTTCATGAAAGAAACCATTTTGTTATCATATATATTTATTTATCAAAAAGAATAGATAAATAAATAAGTAAATAAATAAAAACCCTAACTATTATCATAACCATGGTTTAAGTCTTAACACAACACCAAACAACATGTATCATCAAACATGACACAAAGTAGTGCACAAAAGTATATCATATATACTTCTTGCACATCGAGTGAGAAAATCCATATAAAGTGAACCAATACTAGCTAATGCAAAGTAATATATCAAATATATAATTATGCATTAAATCATTAAATCAACATTTGATTCAATGATCCGGTCATGTCGCACATAACCGACTAGAATCCAATGTATCGATTTATCGAATCAATGATTCGATAACTAGGTCATATCGAATATGACCAATCGAAACATATATCGCGAGAATGAAATGCGGTATCACATACACGCATTATTCTCGGTCCTGCACATATCTCATATGCGCTCCTATTTCGTTTCGCTTGAGCCAGGAAACCTCTGTGTAGGACTCTAAAGACTCGTCAATACGCCGGTAGCAGATGATGATCATATCAAGCATCCACAAGCCGCAAGCGGTTTGCTAAACGTAACGGCCACCCGGGTATTGAGCGATCAGAAGATCGACGAGCTAGCCCGCTCATACTCCTGTGAATCCAACCAGTAACACTTACTGTACAGTCCGGTCTGTTCGTCTGATACGTCGCATATCAAGTCTAGGGGTGGTAAACGTCAGACCCCAATACACGATAAGTCGTGCCGATGTGAGGCTCATAACGGGTCGAGAAACTACTGGTAACACTTACCAGCAAATCTCTGATCAGCCCTGGCCAGGGACTTCCCTGTTACGGCCAATCGAGCACAGCGCAACATCAACCCCCAATACCGGGAGAGACGAAACCCCTCCTATCGCTCATTGCCTTCATGTGACTCGGGACTGTACCCAAAGACCACCGTTTTGCACGCCCTCATGGACGTGGTAAGGTGGAGATTAAAGCACAGTGGGAATCACACAAGACTCTATGACGATCTCGGGTCTACAGACTAACCTGCACAAGTGTCACCTGAGAACTGCCATCTGACGTGAGGTATAATACCATCTGGGAGTTCTCGGCGAGTCCGTCCAGTGTACCCAGTCTCCACTGAGCACCCGTATACCATCTCTGATGTCAAACACCAATGGATATGGGATCATCCATCGCCCATCACATGGGTCGAGAAGCGTATACGCTAGTCTACTCTGGTATATCGATGCCCCGTCTCGATACACCCACGACTAGGGACCTTGAAGGATGTACTTATGGACTACCATGTCCCCACTAGTATGATCTGCATCATAGTCCAGGTAGTCAAGTACACATCCTAAGGGCTTTACCAACATGTAACTATAAGACAGTATAAAGAGACTAGTGTACATGTTAAGATAAAGAGTAACCAGATAGCATACTATCATATCGAGCAAGAAGGTCATCTCTATATATGTCCAAGCATCCAATATAATATACATCATCTGTACAATACTGGCCTCTAGGGCATACATACAACTAACACACTTTCTATTTTATCTCGCATTTTGTATTTGTATGTGATGCAAATACGGGTATGTATATATGATACATATACTAGTTGATAAATACACACACAGAGATAGAAGGACACCTCATTTCTTAATTATAATATATAAAAATGACTCATTTTCTATTTATTATAAAGAAATGTGTCATGAGAAGAAAATTAAAGAGTGGAGATTTGTGAAGTTTCTAAAACATTTTAGAAATGTCTTTTGTTTAAATGGCTACTCTCTTCTTTTCTCTTGAGATTTCCTTCTTGCCTCTTCTCTCTTATTTTTTTCTAAAGAGAGAAAGAGAAGAAAGAGAGAGAAAAAATTAGAGAATGGACTCTACATCTCTTGTTCTCATTTCTTAGCATGTTATGAGAATGAGTAGCTTCACAAGTATAGATCTTTTGATGAAGCTAGAGCTTATGTCACGTCCCGCTTCCCAGTGTACAGAATCGGTGATGTGGCGTTCCGCAACGTATTTACTAAGAAATAAATACGTTAAGCATAATTAAGCAATATATAAAATGCACAAGAAATGATAAGAGTGATAAAATAAACAACTTTTATTTACATTTATCTTTACATACAACTGTTTTGAAAAGGAAAGGTACAATGAAATAAGCAGTACCTAAATAGTGGCATAAAAAATAAAAATAAGTACAAGAAGAGCTAGTAGTCCATCTGAGTGGTGAGCTGGTCCAAGTCCTCCTGGCTAGGCTCGATCTCCTGAGAGTCTAGTCCTTCTGATAAACATTCCAAAGAAAGAAATAGACAGAAATATCATCAGCGAACTAGCGCTCGGTAAGTCCCAAAAGAAAGAATGGAATATAACAAGTATTGTGAAATGAAACTGGTAAGTTGTATATATATATGCTTGTTATTCTAACGTAGTTGTTTGTAGCTTGATACAGAAACTATTTGTGTATACGAGAGGAGTCCATCTTACCCCGTGTACTATGGTAACATGTAGTACAAGGCCCCGTCAAAACCCATGGGACAACGGCACGAGAGTTCATGTAGGTATTTTGTAAGTGACCATCTCGTGCCACGTTAATACATTCCGTACCAATCTACCCTGTTATCCCTGCGTAATGTATTGTATAGATTATATTTATAAGTCTTGCTGAAACCATGGATACAATTTGTTCAAGTAGACATATTCAGGATGCAATCATGTATTCAAGTAGTCAGGTCAAGTTATAACCATAGTTCGGTCAAGTCAAGTCAAGTATTCATGTTTGATATTGATTTTTGGATTCAAGTGTAAGTCCACGTTGCTCAACCCAGGTCTTAGGGGGAGGCGGAAACGGCGAAAAACAATTATTTAGCGCAAAGGCAACATGGACTAAAAGCCGGATCTTTGCTATACTAGAAACTAGCAAACTACTAGAGGTGTTAACTAGTATGCTGTAGAAATTATACCTCACGACACCGGTCCTTCGGGTCTTCATTCCGCTGTCCTACTCGTCCGTCCACGCTCCGAGGGTCGATCCTGACCTTGGTTACCTCCGTGGCCTTCTTGAGTCGAAGACGATCCACCCTAGAGATGTACACCGAACTCCACCTCGAGCCGAGGGAACTAGGGCAACAAGATCGCTAGTCTTGATGTCCTAGGTTGTGTAAAAGAGAAAGATGGAGGTGTTTGTCTATGTGGATTCTTTTTCTCTCAACACATGAGATCAAAAGAATTTTTCAAGAGGAGGAAGATGAAGGAGAACTAGCAACCATGAGAGCTCATTTTCTTTTCTTCTCACAAGAGAGAGAATGAGAAAAGAGAAATGAAAAAGATTACTAAAGAAAAATGAACCATGGTTGCAATAATACACAAAAGATATCATTACTAATCCTATCATGATAAAATTGATGGCACTAATGACTTGACCATTTTCATAACTCAAGAAATAAAAAGAAATCCAAAGAAAACTCTAGACCTCTCATGAAGGTCAAAAGTCCACTTTGGTCAACCGTTCAACAAAGTCAAGTGTGGTCAAAGAAGGTCAAATGGTCAAAGCAATTAGCCATCATAAAATTATCACTGAAAAGATTAGTAAGTAATGTCCGCGGCTCATAATGGTTTTGACCGAACGAATTGCTAAAACCCTAATGAGCCTGCCACATAACGGTTTTGGCCGAACCAACTTTCAAAACCGTAATGTGGCACCTCCTCCTTCTTCGCTCCTCACAACTGTGCATACACACCCGCATCCGCATTCCGTAGAATGCGAATGCACAGAAGACAAAACAAATCTATTCGTGCAATACTAGGATCCGGCTTAAACCAAAGCCCACTAGTATTGCCTGCCCGAACAGCATACGCACACAAGTGCACGTAAGTGATCGCAGCCCTGCAGTAAAACCATAAGGCCTCTACACGTTTCGCTCAGTGCAGAGAAACTCTCTATGTGGGACTCTAAAGACTCGACACTACGCTGGCAGTGGGTTTAACCACAGTCCGCAAGCGGCACTAGCTGTACGTAACGGTCCCCAGGTAGATATCGATAAGAAGGCCGATGAGATAGACCCATCCGAACTCCTATTGAGCCTGTATGTGACAATCTCCGTACAGTCCGGTCTGTTCATCTGATACATCGTATGGCGGCCCTACGGGGGTGGTGAACGTCAGTCCCTTAATAGCGGTACAAGTCGTGTCAGAGTGTAGCCCAGAACACCCTGAGATATCACTGGAAACCTACCAGTATATCTCGCTTGCCCTGGCCAGGGACTACTCATGTAATGGCTCTCCTAGACACAACGCGATGTCAACCCCCAATACCGGGAGAGACGAATCCTGTCTAACCGTCACTGCCTCCAAGTGCTTCGGGACTGCACCCAACTACTACCTGTTTGCACGACTCCTTTGAGCCATGGTAGGGTAGTAATCTAAGTACAGTGGGAACACACTCGAGGCGAAGTGACAGTGTCAAGTCAGCAGACTAAGCTGTACTCATGTCACCTAGGAACTGATGACTGACGATAGGTATAATACCAACCAACAGTTCCTGACGAGTCCTGTCCAGTGTACTCGTAACCTAACGAGCACCCGCATACTATCTCCAGTACGATGAACTGATGGCTGTAGGATAGACCACCTCCCGTGCTGGGATGAGAAGCGTATACGCTAGTCTACTCCGGAGTATCAATGCCCCGTCTCGATAATCCTACGACTAGGGACCTGTATAAGGATGTGCTTGTAGATTACCCAGCCCCCACTTGTGTGACTGCCATCACAACGCTGGTAATCAAGCAAAGATCCTAAGGGCTCTACTAATATGTATAAGCGATATGCTAGAAGAAACACATGCACATATTGAAGTAGAAACAAACCAAGTAGCATACTACCATTTTGAGCAAGATTGTCTATACAACTGTGAATATCTCAAGCTTCCATTAAGTAATATACAAGCTAGTATGATACAGTAATGGCCTCTAGGGAATATACACTAACAATCTCCCACTTACACTAAGGCCATGTACTGGCGTATCGAAGACCTATCATCTCGATCAGCCGCTCGAACTGAGTCTGGGGTAGGGCTTTCGTGAGTGGATCTGCAGTGTTATTCTCCGAATCTACTCTCTTCACCTTGATCTTTCGGCGATCTACGATCTCCCTGATCAGGCGGTATCGCCTCAAAATGTGCCTGGACTTTTGATGGGATCCGGGTTCCTTCGCTAAAGCTATAGCGCCGTTGTTGTCGCAATACAGCGGTATTGGATCAATAATGGTAGGAACCACCTGAAGCTCCGTGAGGAACTTCTTCATCCAGACAGCTTCCTTTGCGGCATCGCAAGCAGGTATGTACTCCGCTTCTATAGTCGAGTCAGCAATGGTCTCCTGCCTGGAACTCTTCTAGCAAACCTCCCCTCCATTGAGGGTAAAGACATAACCCGATATGGACTTGAAGTCATCCTTATCACTTTGGAAGCTTGAGTCAGCAAAGGCCTCGATCTGGAGGTCTTTTCCTCTATACACCAAGAACATCTCCTTAGTCCTTCTCAGGTACTTGAGAATGTTCTTTACTGCTATCCGGTGTTTCTCCCTTGGGTCCGACTGATAGCGGCTTACAACGCTCAATGCGTATGCTACATCTTGTCTGGTACATAACATCGCATACATTATAGAGCCTACCGCAGAAGCGTAGGGTATAATAGACATGCGATCTCTTTCCAAATCAGTCTTGGGAGATATCTCTTTGGAGAGGGTGATCCCGTGACAAGCCGGTAAATTACCGCGCTTGGAATCTTCCATACTGAATCTTTTCAGTATGGTGTCGATGTACCTGGACTGTGAAAGTCCCAACATCCTCTTAGATCTATCACGATAGATCTGGATCCCCAGAATGTAGTTGGCATCGCCCAGGTCCTTCATGGAGAACCTCTGTGACAAGAATCCTTTGACTGACTGTAGCATAGGAATATCATTTCCTATTAGGAGAATGTCATCCATGTACAAGACGAGGAATACCACAGTTCTCCCTACAATCTTACTGTAAATGCATGGTTCATCTAGGTTTTTGATAAAGTTGAATTCCTTGACAGTATCATCAAAGCAGATGTTCCAACTCCGCGATGCCTGCTTCATTCCATAGATGGACTTGAGCAACTTGCACACTTTACCGCTGCTCCTACTCTGAATGAATCCCTCTGGTTGATCCATATAGACGCACTCCTCTAAATTCCCATTTAAAAAAGCTGTCTTAACGTCCATCTGCCGGATTTCATAATCATGGAAGGCAGCAATGGCAAGAAGGATCCGAATGGATTTCAGCATAGCCACTGGAGAAAAGGTCTCGTCATAGTCCAAACCAGGTCTTTGACGAAAACCCTTTGCAACAAGTCTAGCTTTATAGGTCTCAACCTGCCCATCTACACCAATCTTCTTTCTGAAGATCCATTTGCATCATACCGGTTTTACCCCTTCTGGAGCAAAGTCCAAATTCCAAACTTTGTTGGTGTATATGGACTCCATCTCGGTCAGCCATTTTACTGAGTCACCGCTCTGAATGGCTTGCTGGAAGCTAGTAGGCTCACCATAACCATAGTGCAATCCTCTCTATCCCCGTCTATGAGAAAACCGTAGTATCTCTCAGGCGGATGAGACTGCCTACTACTCCTGCGGAGTGGCGCTGGGATGTCCGGTTCTTTCGAACCCTCTGGTTCCACTAAGCTTTCAGTAATAGCTTGTGGTTCTGGAATTTCTTCCAGTTCTATTGCGCTCCCACTTATCTGATTTTCCAAAAACTCAGTTTCCAAGAAGCGGGCATGACGAGAAACAAAAACCTTTTGTTCCTCTGTGTAATAGAAAAGATACCCCTTGGAGTTCTTTGGGTATCCCACAAACTTACACTATACTGAACGTGCCTAGAGCTTGTCCGCATGCTTCTTTTTAACAAAAGCTGTACACCTCCATGTCTTAAAGTGTTTAAGACAGGGTTTCTTCAAACTCCACATCTGATATGGTGTGGTAGGCACTGACTTAATAGGAACTTGGTTCAAAAGATATGCAGCTGTTTCTAGTGCATAACTCCAGAAAGATCGCGGCAACTCATCCTTACTCATCATGGAATGAACTATATCCAATAGGGTTCGATTCCTCCTTTCCGATACACCGTTGTGCTGTGGTGTGTATGGACGAGTAAGATGAGAGATAATTCCATTCTCTTTTAAGAAGCCTAGAAACTCCGCACTCAAGTATTCACCACTTCGATCAGATCTCAGTGTCTTGATACTTTTGCCTGTTTGTTTTTCAACTTCATTCTTGTATTCCCGAAATTTCTCAAAGGCCTCGGATTTGTGCTTTATCAAGAAGACATGCCCATACCTAGAGAAATCATCTGTGAAAGTAATGAAATATGAATAACCACTTCGCGCATGTGTAGACATTGGACCACACACATCACTGTGTATGAGTCCCAAGAGCTCACTTGCTCTTTCTCCGTGTCCAGTGAACGGAGTCTTTGTCATCTTTCCCATGAGACAAGATTCACAAGTGGCATAAGACTGGTACTCGAACGGATCCAAGTATCCTTCTTTATGTAACTTTGTCAACCGTGTCTCATTAATGTGACCCAGTCTACAATGCCATAAGAAAGCCTGATTTAATTCCGGAGACTTTCTTTTAAGTGTGTTCTGGACACTGAAGATCTGAGCTTGATTCAATACGTATATCCCGTTTTGTAATGTACCTGACCCAATCAGAACTTGATTTATGTGGATGTTGACTATATCGCTTACAAATGTAAAATCATATCCTTCCTTAGAAAGTAAGGATATAGATATGATATTACAAGTCGCACCTGGTACATAAAAACAGTCACACAGAATCAATATCTGCCCAGTTGTCAGTCCAAGATGATATTCCCCTACGGATTCAGCGTACATGCTCATTCCGTTAGCAACCCTGAGAGTCATGTCACCTTCCTTGATAACCTACGGTTTCTCAGAGCCTGTAACGAATTACAGATATGAGATCCTGATCCGGTATCCAATACCCAGGAAGTAGGGTTAACTAACATACAGTTCTCTATCACAAACACACCCGAAGCCGAAGCCACAACATGATTCGAATTCTGGCTACTGGCTATACTAGCCCTGCAATCCTTCTGCTAATGTTCATTCCCGTAACAATAGGAACGTCCCTCTTTTACTACATCCAGCCCCAAAACTTCTGCCCTTCCTTTTCCTTCTACTTCCCTGGTTTCCTTCAGGGTAGAAGATAGAGACTGCAAAATCAAGTCAGCACCTGACTCGTTCTTCAACGTGGTCTTTAGGTCCATGAGCTCAAAATAGCTGGTCTCTGTAAGGACGTTGCCCCCTACAGATGACCCGATAGCCAACCTCGCTGGAAGCAATTCGTTCGAGGTCTCATATCTTGCGATACGAGATTGCTCTCTATATAAATCGTTGTTATGGAGGAAGATAGAAACTAAGTCCATCTTCTCGTGCTGACTCTGGTATGTACCATCAACTGAGGCTAACACGAGGCACTTGGCTTTCGCACAGTCTTTTTCTGATGTCTTGCGGATATGAATATCCGTGACAGGGGAAACTGGACCTGAGACGGCAGGGGTGGAATCGGTTAAGAGGTGTCCCAGCTTGTCATAGGCAATGGACATCTGGACAGACCTTTGCCAGTCATAACAGTCAGATTTAGTCATTTTATTATCTAGATGTAACCTAGGTGTGGTCACTGGGTCGCTGCAATTAAGAGAGAGAGAAGAAAACACTTAGCATGATGCTCTTGCAAGTTTAGATTGGTTTTTAATTTATCTAAATAGGATGGCTCCCACTGTCTCTCGAATCCCTCCTCAAACCATAAAGGAAGAATTAGTCGGGATCAATCTCACCGTACAATACTTGCTTAACCGTTCAGCCAGGCCAGTGTCGGTACTTCGAGGGAGGTTTTCCAATGCTTTCGCGAAATTCCTTAATTAAGTAAACTCTTTTCCCTGTAGGCGTATCCCCGCTAACACGTTTCTAGACACCTACTTGGTTTATAGCATTGATCGTTAAGTGAGAAAGTTCCCGAGGAGTAGCATATACTCACAGTAGGATCGGGATCCAAATATCATCGCGTGACAAAACTGAAGGAATCCTACCAGAATCATCACACTCCAAATGGTATGCAATGCTAGCAAGTTTCAGTTCTTTTGAAACTCCCGATGTGGATTTTTGCCCCATGCTCTTATGACCTTGACTGAGGCCAACAAATCATAAGTCACATGCCAAGTTCTACCCATCGTTGTCCAGGTTGATTTGAACCCACCCGTATATACCCTTGACTATGGCCAACAAAGTAATACGACTGTCCTAAACCAACGCATCTATCTATGCAACATATGAATACCCACCAGCTACCAAACACTGTGTCTTGACTAGGGCCAATAAACATAGCTTGAATACTGTTGAATATTCATATGAAACGACAGAGGGCTACGAATGGTTTTGGCGAAACCGTGAACGTAGTGAACTTGATATAATCGATGGAACGAGATATCTTTTAAAAGGAGTGGTTCAAGCTCCGTGTTTAAAAAGCTGGTTTTTGAAAAGAACCGATGGTTTTGAAAGTGTTCCAACGACTTTTACTTCGTTTATTTTCTTGCATTAAATTTAATGCGTCCCATCATTTAATCCTACCATTGCAGAAAACAACCAAAATATGGCGTACGCTTATGCCATCCGCATTCTCCACGGGGCCCCGTCATCACCCGTTAGGTTACTTAACTAACGACAGAGCGGGGGCTGGACTAGCGCGGATACAAAACATAAGCAACACCTAAATAGATATCATATATAGATATATAGCAATGATAGTCAATCCAGATCACAGATGAACACTTTGGATATACTAGGAACCCGCGATTCGTTCGAGCCTGCAACGAAAAGAGGATTACACGGTCGCGATGAATAGCCAATACCCCACCCTAGACCCCTACGGGTGCGACAAACTACCCGCCAAGTACCCGAAGTGAAGCAACCTCCCTCAACCCGTGAGTAGGCCACTTGGCACTTCGAGATACCCAGTAGTTTGTGCACCCCACCTTGGGTCTATCCTAGGAGTAAAAACAGTAAAAAGAAATTATACAATGGCCGCTACAAGCTCATCCCGGATGTGCGGCCAAAAAAATAATATTACATCAATTTACAAATTTTACATGAATGAAAGAAAAAGAAACCCTCATCTCACATCCACCCCGGCTATTCATCCGCGACAATCCAACGAGTTCATATACACAAACTATCAACATTATAGATCACAGATAGGTATAACCCCCACTAATCGACGTATAGCGATTAGCAGACGTTCAATACATATATCACATCACAGATAATATCCATTAGCCAAAGTTTACGGAATATCGATCAAAATACGGATTTGTAACCACCCCAAAAGTCAATTTGTTCTCTGGAAAATCTGGGTAGAAACAACATGTACTAAAAATCCCAAAACAGCCTAATAAAAACACTGCACAAAACCCGGTCCACGGCCGAGTCAACCCGGCCGCGGATCCGCGGCAAGAAGCATATTCTTGCCGCGGAACCGCGGTGCTTTGACCGACTCAGTGGACAATTTTTGTGCTGTGTTTTTACAAAACCCTGAGACGATTTTTCATATATGTTAAATTACTTTTTGATCAGTATAAAAAATCGACAGAAACATGGTTTTTCCGGGCGTGTTTTGCGACTTTTTTCCGATCGATATTCTAAATACTTTGATAACTTACTAGTTTATGTTTAGCTAGGCTCTGATACCACTGTAAGTCCACGTTGCTCACCCCGGTTCTTACGGAGAGGCGGAAACGGCGAAAAACAATTATTTAGCGCAAAGGCAACATGGACTAAAAGCCGGATCTTTGCTAAACTAGAAACTAGCAAACTACTAGAGGCGTTAACTACTATGCCGTAGAAATTATACCTCACGACACCGGTCCTTCGGGTCTTCATTCCGCTGTCCTACTCGTCCGTCCATGCTCCGAGGGTCGATCCGGACCTTGGTTACCTCCGCGGCCTTCTTGAGTCGAAGACGATCCACCCGAGAGATGTACACCGAACTCCATCTCGAGCCGAGGGAACTAGGGCAACAAGATCGCTAGTCTTGATGTCCTAGGTTGTGTAGAAGAGAAAGATGGAGGTGTTTGTCTATGTGGATTCTTTTTCTCTCAACACATGAGATCAAAAGAATTTTTCAAGAGGAGGAAGATGCAGGAGAACTAGCAACCATGAGAGCTCATTTTCTTTTCATCTCACAAGAGAGAGAATGAGAAAAGAGAAATGAAAAAGATTACTAAAGAAAAATGAACCATGGTTGCAATAATACACAAAAGATATCATTACTGATCCTATCATGATAAAGTTGATGGCACTAATGACTTGACCCTTTTCATAACTCAAGAAATAAAAAGAAATCCAAAGAAAACTCTAGACCTCTCATGAAGGTCAAAAGTCCACTTTGGTCAACCGGTCAACAAAGTCAAGTGTGGTCAAAGAAGGTCAAATGGTCAAAGCAATTAGCCATCATAAAATTATCACTGAAAAGATTAGTAAGTAATGTCCGCGGCTCATAATGGTTTTGACCGAACGAATTGCCAAAACCCTAATGAGCCTGCCACATAACGGTTTTGGCCGAACCAACTTTCAAAACCCTAATGTGGCACCTCCTCCTTCTTCGCTCCTCACAACTGTGCATACACACCCGCATCCGCATTCCATAGAATGCGAATGCACAGAAGACAAAACAAATCCATTCGTGCAATACTAGGATCCGGCTTAAACCAAAGCCCACTAGTATTGCCTGCCCGAACAGCATACGCACACAAGTGCACGTAAGTGATCGCAGCCCTGCCGTAAAACCATAAGGCCTCTACATGTTTCGCTCAGTGCAGGGAAACTCTCTAGACTCTAAAGACTCGACACTACGCTGGCAGTGGGTTTAACCACAGACCGCAAGCGTTACTAGCTGTACGTAACGGTCCCCAGGTAGATATCTATAAGAAGGCCGATGAGATAGACCCATCCGAACTCCTACTGAGCCTGTATGTGACAATCTCCGTATAGTCCGGTCTGTTCGTCTGATACATCGCATGGCGGGCCTAGGGGGGTGGTGAACGTCAATCCCCTAATAGCGGTACAAGTCGTGTCAGAGTGTAGCCCAGATCACCCTGAGATATCACTGGAAACCTACCAGTATATCTCGCTTGCCCTGGCCAGGGACTACTCGTGTAATGGCTCTCCTAGACACTGCGCGATGTCAACCCCCAATATCGGGAGAGACGAATCCTGTCTAACTGTCACTGCCTCCAAGTGCTTCGGGACTGCACCTAACTACTACATGTTTGCACGACTCCTTTGAGCCGTGGTAGGGTAGTAATCTAAGTACAGTGGAAACACACTCGAGGCGAAGTGACAGTGTCAAGTCAGCGGACTAAGTTGTACTCATGTCACCTGGGAACTGATGACTGACGATATGTATAATACCAACCAACAGTTCCCGACGAGTCCTGTCCAGTATACTCGTAACCTAACGAGCACCCGCATACTATCTCCAGTACGACGTACTGATGGCTGTAGGACAGACCACCTCCTGTGCTGGGATGAGAAGCGTAAACGCTAGTCTACTCCGGAGTATCGACGCCCCGTCTTGATAATCCTACGACTAGGGACCTGTATAAGGATGTGCTTGTAGATTACCCAGCCCTCACTAGTGTGACTTCCATCACAACACTGGCGATCAAGCAAAGATCCTAAGGGCTCTATTAATATGTATGAGAGATATGCTAAAAGAAACACATGCACATATTGAAGTAGAAACAAACCAAGTAGCATACTACAATTTTGAGCAAGATTGTCTATACAACTGTGAATATCCCAAGCTTCCATTAAGTAATATACAAGCTAGTATGATACAGTAATGGCCTCTAGGGAATATACACTAACATCAAGTATTCATTTTCATGTTCAATTATTCATGGTTGATATTGGATTCAAGATTGAAAATGGACTTTGATTGAGTCAGACACTTGTAACTAATTTAGATCTTGAATTAGGTTCGGGAGTTATCGGTAACTGCTATACATGGACGAAAGGATTTGTGTCCTTTTCCATGACAATTACCATTGATAACTTCATTATTTTTTTACCTTAAATAGGCAAGGACTCACTTTCTCCGGCTCCCTGGGGCTCAAGAGAATTGATCCCGCTTAAACCTATATTTACTAAAGTGCTTAAATATTGTTTTATATAACTCGATGGGGTTTTATGAAAAATATTTTTAATAAAATTTCAAAATAAATCTCGAGAATTTATTTATAATATTTAGGGTTTTCATGGATATGAATTTTAACGATTTGAGGTATTTTAGTGATAATTGTTTAGCTTAGAAAGTTCATGGTACTTTATTGTAAAACTTGTCTTTAGTTGGTATCTTGATAGTATTTTAGTGAAACTTGTAATTCTTTTATTTTAAAAAAAGTAAGTTTATTATATTTTGAAAATATATGGATTTTTAATTTTTATATAATTATTAAAAATTAATTTTTTATTTATTTAAAAAATCTGTTTTTCTTAAAAACCGTATTTAAAACCTTTCGAGACCGAATGCTCCGAGAAGAGGTCTGCATCTGACTCTACTAGCCTAAGGATGTGTGATAATCCGCATCATCCAATAGTGGGTCCCCTAAAGAGAGTTGTAGAGGCATAATCGCAAACGAATTTAAAATACTGTTTTAAAAGAAAACCGGTTTTAGATTTAGTTGGTATTTTAATGTAATATTATCGTTGAAACAAAAATTCATACAAAAGAGGTATCGTGATATGGAACCAAGTGTGTACGTGAGGGGTAGGCCATTACCCCATAAAGTTTTTCTAAGGTATTATTTTAACAAAATACGAAAAGAGGTGTTTAATACGTTTATGGTATTTTAATGAAAAAGTGCTAATATTGTTATTTCACATGAATTTTGATGAAATTTGATTCTAATCATTAGGGTTTAAAGTTACTAGTGATGTAGTAAAATTTGTTTGACCAAAAAATAATAGGAATTGGAGTTATAGGATTTGAAAAAAGTGATATCGGTATTAACTCCACTTACCGATATACGTTTTAAAATGAATTTTTAAAGAAGAGAAATGAAGATTAGAAAGGACTTACAAGTTAGGAGGCTTAAAGAAAGGTTGAAGAAGGGGGGATGAGTTTCTTAGCGTTGCGGGAGCGCCGGAATAGCTTCGATTCTTCGCCGGAAGTTGACCGCTTGCTAACTCCTCTTTACTTCACTTGTACTTAAAGAATTTTTTTAGAGTTTTAGCTAGAAATTTCGGAATGATGCTGAGCCAAAGTGTGCGGTGGTATTTATAGTGTAGAATTAGGGTTTTGGAATTAAAAATGTGGATTAAAAAGCATTAAAATTTGGTTTAATGGTGAAATGAAGGGTCTCTGTTTGATTCCAGGGAAATCAAACAGTGCAGAGGAGTTAGGGGTAGGTCAAGAGTCAAGTGTACAAAGCCCGAGCCTCATTGGCCTTGGTTAAACCGTCGTTGCCAATCTTGATGGGCATTTGGCCGGTCGATTTGAGGAGTTAGGTCTCTGGATTGATGCCACGTGTACTTCTCAGTGTTTACTCCATTTTCCATATGTTTGATTTTTCTGACTTTTCATTTTTCTGTTTATTGCACATGCAATCTTTTAGGCTTCCAAAAAGTTAAAAGAAAAATTTAGAAAAATAAAGTTTCTGATGGGATTCGAACACACAGGTTACGTCACAGCAGTGCAAGGCTTTACCAGTGAGCTACAAGTTGTTTCTTGCTGTTCTTTAACAAAATTTACTTATAACTCAAACTCAGGCTGTAGAACTCATTTTATGTACATTACACTGGAAATTCCGTACAGTAAATTCAAATTCATTACAGCTTCAGTTGGGTTATCTTCGATGTGGATCAGTTTTGGAAAGTAAATCGATTTGCAAGATCGTATCTATGGTGATGAAGTCTAGAAAAGGTCTTCCACAATTAGGTGGACACGCTACAAAGCTTTTATCCCACTAAACTCCTCACTTTGCTTTTTGCTCTCTGCATGTTTTCAATTCCTAGTAAATGTTTGATCTTGGCTTAGTTTTTGGTGTTATGTACTTGTAAATTTTTTTAACATTCTGCCACATCCGCAAGTGTTGCGACCCTAACATTGAAAACTAACAAGTGAAATAGTCGATCACGACCAGTATGAACTCATGACGCGGATGAGATTCGAGTGTATTTGACATTAGTGACACTTCTTTAAAAGTTGATAACAATCGGCTTCCATGGTCAACCGAAAGTAACCTTGTCGTTAGATCTTCTCGTGAGTGTATTGTCGCTTGTATAAGCTCCACAGATTCCGAAATGCACTTCCTTGATCACTTTCTGAGCTTCTTCTTCGTCTAAGCACCACAACAGTATTCTTTCAAATGATCGCTTGTAAAGTTCTTCATTGCCGATTAAAAAATTTCGAGCGAGATTGATGAGCGTCTTTCGATCTACTGGAGTCCCTTCAGGTAAACTGAAACCCTTTAGAAATCTCTTGATATCATAGAACCAAGGTTTTTAGTCGTTGTTCGGAGTGACCTGCTCTGTGCTGCAGCAATAGATAGGAGTTTCCCTCTTGGTGATCTGGATCTTAAAGGTTCCACTTTATGGAATGTCACACCATGTAGCTAAAGTCTAAAGCATCAACGAAGCAGTTATTGGTGCGTGGAAGGAATTCGAAATGAATTTCATCAAAGTTTTCCTTGAGATGAATCTGAAAATCATGATAAGGGATCAGCTTTTCGTTTAGGGTTTGGAATTCTTTAGTGGTTTGAGATATCACGAGCAGAGAATCGCCACGTACATGAAGCTTCTTTATTTTGTTTTGTATCACCATTTGTACTACCAGAATATAAACTTCATATTCTACCATGTTGTGTGTGCATTCAAAATTGATTTAGAGGGCTCCTGGCAATTGGTTCCCTATCGGAGAGATAAGTACTGTTCCTACACCATTTCCGTTCTTATTGACCGCGCCATCAAAATATCCGATCCATGCATCATCTTCTTCAATATCTTTGGCAGATGACATTATATATTTATCTGGAAGCTCTACTTTTAACGGTTCATAGTTTTCGATAGGATGTTTTGCGAGGTGGTCTGCGATTGCTTGCCCCTTGATAGTTTTCTGGTGAAAACTGGATGTGATACTGTATAAGAATCATTTGCCATTTTGCGATTCTTCCAATTAGTGCCGGCTTCTCAAAGATGTATCGTAGAGGATCGTTCTTAGCGATAATTAGGCTGGTGTGATTGAGTGTATAGTGACGAAGACGTTGTACGACCCATACCAGTGTTATGCACAGTTTCTTGATGAATGCGTATTTCACTTCATATGTCGTCATCTGCTTATTTAGATAGTAAATTACATTTTCTTTTCATCCCGTTTCATTGTGCTTCCTAAGTACACAACCCATGGATGTGTCAAAGGTGGATATATACATGATCAACGGTCTTCCAGGAACTGGAGGCACTAAGACTGGGGGATTGGATAAGTAAGACTTGATTTTATCGAATGCTACCTGGAAATCTTCATTCCATTTCGCAGGGGCATCTTTTCTAAGTAGCTTGTAGGTGGGTTCACAAGTCAGAGCGAGCCGTGCTTTAAAGTGGTCGATATACTAGATTCTTCCGAGAAAGCCTCTGACTTGTTGTTTTGTTCTCGGTGATGGCATTTCCTATATGGTTTTAACTTGCTCAGAGTTGTCCCAAACACGCATTTTGCTGACTTTAGCTGCAATTTATATTTTCTTAAATGGGCGAACAACTTCTTTAGATCATCGACATGGTGTGTGGATTCTTTTGATTTAGAGATCATGTCGTCAATGTACACCTCTTGCTCGTTGTGTATCATATCATGAAATAAGGCCGTCATCGCCTTCTGATATGTTGTGCCTGCATTTTTTAGTCTGAACAGAATTACTTGATAATAAAATGTACCCCCACGGTGCGATAAATGCTATCTTCTCTTGATCTTATGTCCCGAGCTTGATTTGATTGAAAGAGGAAGAGTTTCAGTTTCCATTAGTAAGCCAAACCCATCTATAAAGGATAGCATTTCATGCCCTGCGATGTTATCTACTAGGATGTAGATTATGGGCAGAGTGAATTTATCCTTCGGACTGGAGCAATTAAGATCTCTGTAGTCGACGCATACTTTTACGGTTCCATTCTTCTTCGGCACCGTCACTATGTTTTCTATCTAGACTGGAAAATTCATATTTCAGATTAACCCAACGTTAAGCTGCTTCATAACTTCTTCTTTGACTTTTATAGAATGTTCTGGTCGAATTTTCCTCAGCTTATATTTTACTTGTTTCGTACCTTTTGATAATGGTAGACGGGGAGTCACAATCGTCGAATCTAATCCTGGCATGTCCGCATATGTCCAGGCGAAGACATCGGAATACTCGTGCAAAAATGAGATCAAGTGCTCTTTGATTTCAGGGCATAGTTGTGCTCTAATCTTCACGACCTTTGATTTATCGGCCCTGCCGAGGTTTACACTCTTGGTGTCATCACATGTCAAGCCCTTTGTTCGCTCACTTTTTCTCAAACTAATTACTAGACCGGGATCTATATCCGCATTGCATTGCTCTGGGTTGGTATCCATTAATTCCATGTCACAATTCGCAGGGATTGCCAGGGATTGTTGCATGGATTTGAAGAAACCATCACGGATGTTTATGGTTTTCGTATGGTCTAGTGAGTTTTTTGAAATCTCAAAAACTTTTTCAAAATCATCTTTTTCAAATTCATTTTGCAAATCTCTCTGGGGATCTTTCACGCATTGGAGAAAATCTCCTAGTTTTTGTCATCAATCTTTCTTGATGCAAGAATATCAGTGTGGATTTGAACAAAAACAGTCAGCTGGTACATGTGTTCTTTTAGGAAAAAAGTATTCACAGGTGCAATGGATCTATGAGGATCGAGATCCATAGATTCTCCATCCATTTCAATCATGGAAGAGAGGTGATTGACCCTGGTATCTGTAGGATTTTCCTTCATGAGATCAAATTGGGCTAACCATTGACTGATGCTGTCGATTTACTCAGTGGATACCATGCAAATGTTTTGGTTGTCCTCATCGTCCTCGTCAGTTCCGAAAAGATCTCCAATAAAGAGAGGTTGACCATCATCAGGCTTATCGTCAGCGTTCTGTTCTATTCTTCTCTTTTCTCTGCTCCCTCTTCATCGTCCGAAAGTACGATGATGGGATTTCCCGACCATGGAATGAAAGTTTTGTGAATCAGTAGGAACTTCATCTTCTGTGTCCTATGTCTGCTGTGGAAATCGTGGTCGGTGGGATGGTACCCGAGGCCCCAAGTCTCGTCATTGACTGGAGGGGCAATGGGTTCGGTAATACCCTATCTTCGAACACCAAGTCCTTAGTCATCTTGGTATTCCTACTGACTGCACAAGGCGGCAATCATCCAATCTGGATGTGCCTCCTGAGGAATGACAATAGGATCCTCAAACATGAGTTCCTGATCATTCAAAATAGTAGTGTTGCATGCATGTTCCGATTCGACAAAGTATTGTTCAAGGAAATCACTCACATTATCGGAAAGGTCGGACTTATATTGAAGTTGTAGAAAGATGTTGTAAGCTTCCTCATCTAGATCAATCAAGTTGTCACCGTCTTCAATGAGCAAAACAGATTGGTTTTCAAAAGAAAGACCCTGGAAGGATGTATTAGTACACATGGATTCCTCTCTAACAGGTATAATACAAATGTCGTCCACGTATTTGAATTTTACATATTGATGTAGGGTAGAAGGGACGAAATTAGCTCTATAAATCCAAGGACAACCTAAGAGCAGATTGTAGGAGGATGGGATATCAAGGAATTGAAAGGTCATGAGATATGTAGCGGGACCAACTAATACCTCCGGATCCAGTTAGCCGAGAATATCCCTTCGTACATTGTTATATCCTCTGACTCCTCCGCATGCTTTCCGTATGAGGTTCTTATTAGCTCTAAGCCTTTATAGTATACGTAGAGGGCATAAGTTCAAGCTGGATTCCCCATCAATGAGTACTTTAAGGCTGTTTAGACCCTAACATTCCATATCTTTATGAAAGGCACGATTATGGTTTACCTCATCATACGGAAGCTCCATATCTGTAAAGGTGTTCCCTCTAACAGCAGACACTGGATTTAAGCCCTTCTCTAAATTTTCCGAAGTGGTGTTTTTATTAGCTGTGATCTTTGGATTGCATTGACGAATGCTTTCATGTATTCAAGTGAGCTATTGATTACTTCCTAAAAAGAAATATTGGACTGTACTTCCTTAGCTGATTCACTATATCGTACCCAACCTCCTTTACATTTCGAGATTCAAGGGCTACTTTCAAGGGAGAAGATGTTGGAACATGAGAATTTTGGGAAGAAGGCAGCTTGTTGAGGGTGTTTCAAATAGAATTAGTAGGGGTACATCAGTAGTGGTCGTTGGTGGTGTTAGAGAGTATCACGACTTAAATGTGGCACGAGACCGGCATTTAAATCACGTGACATCTCAAGACATCGACGCGGTTTAAGTAAGCCGAAACCCGGAATCTAAATCCTTTTTGAAAAAAATATTGGAGGTGAGGTTTAAATAATCAGCCGATAATATCGATTTAAATTAACATCTAAATTTAACTAAGTATGTTGAAAGCCTTTGTGACGTCTGAAAACAGTCATCACCACCTTTGCGTTTTTATAAAAACCCGATACAACAAAATAAAATAGCCCCCCAAGGGAAGCTAGCTTTCACGTCTAAAAGACGGAACAGCCAAACAAATTTATAACAGATGTCGACCCTAAAGAGTGTGACATCACCACCCATAAACTCTAAGTCTCGATTCTAAGTCCATACTATATCATTTCTAAGTTGATGGAGTTTCCACTAGATACAAGAATATATGAATAATCAAGAGTGAGTATGATACAATAATAACTCACTTACCCATCAATCCCCAAAGAATGTGTGCCCAAACCGCTGATAATCTAAGCAGTCAAACCTGCAATAAACTGTGGCACAATAGGGATGAGTTGTCAACTCAGTGAATAAAAGTATATATAAAGGTAGAAATCGAAATGTATGATGATACCCCTAGGTCCTAAGTATAGTACTATCATAATCTGTATTGATGTGCTATATGACATGTATATGTGCAATACTAACTATCATGCAATCCCAAGTATAATATCCCAATGTCATATGAATAAAAATCATGAATCTATAGTTCGTACTTGAATCCTTTTATTTGTATATGAATGTCTATACCAATATATGGTGGTACTGTCCTCCGGATCAGTCCTGGTTGGATCCACTAATAATATCTAAATGCGTACCTCATGATAATGATCATATCAATATATACCAATATATATATATATATATAGATGTCCAGCATCGACATCGAAATACGAAATCTCTCGTGTCCAGCATCGACACAAAACATCCCTTTCTCCCAGGCATCATTTCTCGAACGATCTTGAAATCAACAAAGTCCACTATGTATCCAACTGTACTTCCCACCGACTCAGTTTGGATAAAAATGTAAATCCATAACCGTATATCCACCTACTCGGTTCGGAATAAAACTATAAATCCATAACCGTATATCCACCGACTCGGTTTGGAATAAGACTATAAATCCGTAACCGTATATCCACGGACTCGGTTCGGAGTAAAACTAAAAATCCATAATCGTATATCCACTGACTCGGTTTAGAATAAGACCAAATCATAAAAATATCAAGTGAGGAATAATAAACTTGTATAGATTGTATTGATGATATACTATATATGCATATATATAACAGTGTCCCATACCATCCATATGTATCTATATATGTATCATCAGGAGTAGAATACTAAGAAATCTCAAGAAATCAAATACATCATCTATAGTATTACAATATGAACAGGAAAAGACTACGTAATCATATCATATAACATAACGAATTCAATTCTAATGTGTCAGGTCACTACTAATGATGTGTAGTGTAGCATACGCGTCTGTGCTCGTGCAACATGGAAATCATTAGTATTTGTGCAAGTGTTCTACCAGAGTGTGCGTAACGCAGAAACATATAATATAGAATACGTAATACAACCCTATAAGAAGTCTAACGCACTTATTGTAATTACTGGTTATGAGCTATACCATTTTCTTTAGAAATGATCGGAACGTTAAGTTTAAAATAAGGAAGTTGCCTAAATTTAAAAGAGATGTTTGTTTTAAAAATTGGCACGCATCCTGGTAGTTTATTTAAAAGACAACGAACCGGGGTTTTTAAAATAACATAGCTCATACTAGTATTATATCCTAAAACAGATCAAAATCTATCTCTACGATTCAAATAATAAATTGACCGCTATTCGGCATACAGAGTTCATCATTTACGATACGTATAAATCCTTGTATTATAGCTCATTATATCGCTATATCCATATCATCTTAAGTACGGCATGATCCCTCGTATAAACTTATCAATTCATACCCACATCGCATGGATCAAATATCACGTATATCTCATTTAAAACTACATATGAAACTTATGCTCATGGAGGTATACAATATGCAATATCATATAAATGGTTTGACGAAAAGCTAAACCTAAGTAGATATCATAATAATAATTATAAGGTTGCGGGGGTGCTATATGCCATCCACCCGACTTCCCCCGTAGATGTAAATCTACTCACCGGAAATACGTCATATCCACTTAGGAATCGCCAATCTTTTTCCTTTCCTCGTGGCCTCCAAAGTTCCCGTATTGGAATCTAACATTGCAACAACTTGTATAAGGGAACGTCTATATTCCGATACGTCAAAATCAATAAAACTCATGTTGTACGTGCTAACTACACTATGTACGACTATTTTCAACAATCCAACACTCAACCTCTCTGAAATTTAAACCAGCACCGCATCGCAGCTGAACACTGAACACGTTACGTTTTAACCGTGTCATATCTTAGATTTTTGATTCCATAACCGATATTTGCTCCGAGATTTTATATATAGTTAAACTAACTTACTTAAACAATACCAAAATAACCAAACACTTACACAGAGGCCTACCCAAAAACCACACTACCCAACTCACCCAAACATCCGGCGTCGTCGGAATTTGCCTTTGGGTCGCCGGCCAAAATCCGAGCCCTCTGGTTCGTATTCCTATGGTTTTCTCTAGGTTCAACATACAACATTTAGGTCATGTTTAGTTAAGATAATTTTTCTCTAAGCTAAAGCAGATTCAAACAGAACTAGTTTTTGCTAAAATACGATATTTGAGGCAAATCTTTGATTTCAAATTTAAAGTACTAACAGAATTAATTTTCTACCGTGATTAAAGATTTTACCTTCAATTAACTTGTTGGAATAACTCTTCCCAAGATGCACAAGCTCCTAGCCTTTGCTTGATGATGAACTCCTTACCTAGTTCCTCTTCTCTTCTCTTCTCTTGTTCTTCTTTATTTTGTTTTGTTTTTCCTTTCTTTATTTTGAATTCTCGGAAGTTTTAACTTGATTAATTTGATCTAAACACCTTATATGAATGGTGATAGGAAGGATGAGGTGTAGGAAGAGGTGTCAATGATCAAGATGTGGTTGTTTCATTCAAGGAGGAGGTGTGGGGATTGTGTTGTGCATGAGAGTAAGAGGTGACTATGCTTTAACAACTCTAATATGAATTATCTTAATAAAATTCTGAACTAAAAACCTCATTTTACCTCTTTTCACTTACACCCTAAATAATTCCTCATTTGCACAAATTCCAAAACTTTACATAAAAACCCTTCACAACTTATGTTATCATAAAACACCCTTTTTTTAAAATGAAGCTAAAATTCACATTTAAACCCTTATAATCTATTTATGTTGCATCGCAAGATTTTAATTTAATTTGCTTTACATATATCTTATGAAATTGTCTTATTTGATTTTAACAACTTTTTAATTTAGCATTTTACTATTTAATTAATTAATTTTATTTGTTTCCAAATTTTCTGAATGTTACAATATTCCCCCTTAAGAAAATTCGGTCCCCGAATTTAAAACTTAACTAAGCGTACTTTCAAAAAGATGTGAAAATCTTTTTCGCATCGCATCCTCTGTTTCCCACGTAATTTCCTCGCGATTCCTTCCTTGCCAAAGAACTCTTACAGATGGAAGTACCCTTAATCTTAGTTTCTTTGCCTGCCGGTCTAGAATCACGACTGGCTGCACTCTGTAAGATAAATCCGGCCCAAGCTTTAAGGTCTGATGCTGGATCGCGTGAGAAGGATTGTGAAGATACTTGCGAAACATCGAAATGTGAACCATGTTCATATCAGATTTTTGCATTTTCATACCGCCCAATTTTTATCACATTTCATATCGGTAGATACTCTTGAGCCGTGTTTGCTAGTCAATTGCAGGATACAGGTTCTCGGATCTAAAAACGGTAAAATTCATGGACAACACGACAAAATCCGGGTTCCTGCCAACCACTGAGAAAACACGGTCTCCGCTCTTCATCCGTATGTTGCCAGATACCAGTTTAGGAAGACAAAATGGCAAATCAATGTCGTTTTCATGCACAAGGATCAATGGCAGCACAAGATCCAAGAAATCTACGCGGAGCTCGAGGAAATCATGACAAAAACATCCACATCAAAACACCTTTGGCTCAACAGAAATTCTGGAAAAATCGTGAAGACAAATTGAGAAAATACATATACCAGAATTAAGTACAATGAAGACCAGGGAAGCACCAAAAAACAGAGCCTCCAACTCATCAATATGGCCGCGGAAACGCGGCCTAAGCATGCTTAGGCCGCGGATCAGCGGCCGTATGGTGGCGACAGACAAAACTTTTCCAGGGGTATTTTGGTCTTTGTATATGTGTTCTGGTGGTTGCCCTAGATTTCCATTCTCCAGCCTATAAATAGCCCAGAACTTTAAGAAGGAAAGGGTCCATAATCTTGTATTCTTTTTCTAGGTTTTAGAATACATGTTCTTCTTCTTCTCATCTCTTCTCCATTAAAACTTGTAGTGAGCTTTGTGAGTGAAGAATGGTGAATAAAGAAGTTCATTTTATTATCATGCTTGTCTTGTTCTTTCTATAATTGTTGTAATTTTCATTTGTTAACTAGTTGTTGTTATTTCGTGTTGTTTCTTTCTTCTCTCTTTTTCTTTATCCTTAAAAAGACTATGATGCTTACGCTCGATCCTCGCCAAGGTGAGGTCGCAAATAGCTAGTCGTTATCTTCTAATCTCTTTCTTTCTATCTTCCTCTTTTGTTTTGTTTTATTTTTCCGTATCATGATGTGTGAGTAGTTCATACTTGTTAGGGTAGGATAAGGGAAGTTTGAGAGAAGGAAATCTCTCTCACTCTTTCCTTGCCCACAGCTTAATTCGACTCCCGTTAATTGAACCACAATCCGCTCCTTACGGCACCCTATCCTACATGATAGCGGTGATTCCGTAGTGAGACCGGTTGTGGTTGAATTAACCGGAGGTTATGGCTAAGAGCCAAGAACGGACGGACAAGCACCAAAAGGAAGAACTTATGCGTTGGAAAGCCTAGCTTATACTCGCAAGTTCCTTCCTAGTCGTGCTAATCCCCGTTGTTGCCGATTACCATAACACCGATATTAAGAGGGGCAACGAAAGATGTGGAGACTCCTAACTCAAACCAACCTAATCCTAACCCTAACAAGCTCTCTTTAAATAGCAACTCAACACTTAGATAACCACAACAAAATCTGAAAAACCGGATTTAACTCGTTAAAGCACATAGAAAAAGATTCCCATCTCCCTGTGGACGACCCGTACTCAACCGGCTAGCTACAAGCGAAACCGTCTTGATTGCGGTATTTAAACTAAAACTTGAACACGCAGAACCAATAACAATCAAATGGCGTCGTTGCCGGGGAGACGGTAGTTTATTTCCTTGTGTAATTTCGGGTTAACTTGTGAATATAACCGAAAAACAAAACAAAAAAATATACATTGTAAAAAACCATCTTGTTGTTTTTGATTAGCTTTTGTGCAAGTGTGCAGGAAAATACGAAGTTCAAGATCGGCGCCAAAGACGTCGGATAAGACGGAGTTCAAGTACAGTGCCAAAGACGTGGGAAGATAGACCCACATTTCGCGGCTACACCGCGACGGATCAAAACGGAACGAACGGTCTACTGTCAAGATCTGGAGCAGGTACAGTGAGCAAATAAAAATTCAGAAGATCCATACAAGCAGAGAACAAACACAGGAGCTCACACCAAAAAACCAGAAGCCCAACTTACTGTTCCTGCCGCGGAACCGCGGCAATAGAGGGCTTAGGCCGCGGATCCGCGGCCACTTGGTGCCTTTGGGCTGCCAAAATCTCTCTGTAAGTCCCTGTTCTCCTCTCCACTCCTCTGGACTCCACTGAATTGTGTTTTCTGCAGCCTTCTTTGCGCAAATTCTTCTCCCCCTTCCAATAAACTGTTCTTGTGCAGGATTCTTTGCGCCGCAAATAAAAAAATTGTTTGCGGTTGATTTGTTACCGCTTTGCACTCTTTAATACGGACTTAAGGGGCTTGAAACTAATCCAGATTGGGTGGGGATTTCATCACCCTTCCCAGGACCCCAAAAATCACAAAAGCATATGCATTGTCCATTGTAAATTAAAAAATACTAGACTTCAGCCCTAAGGACTTCGCGCTCATTAGGAGAAGATAAACCGTGTTTAGAACCTCGCTTAACGGTATATTGTTTACGGGGTGTCTAGGAAAGTGTTAACGGCGCAACCGCCAAAAGAGAAAGGGTTATTTAATTAAGGAACTTCGCGAAAGCGTTGGACAACCTCCCCTTATCTCTGCACTTACCTGGCCTCGTGATCAGTTTATTTTTAAGCCCGTTTCTCGACACTGTTTAACTTCGACAATCAAGTTCAGGAGCAGGTCTAGTAGACCTAGGTGACCCTAGATCTAGGTGTGATTGTGTATCTTGTTTGTGAGTACTTAAGCCGTATATCCGTACATATTTCTGTAAATCTCTTTCTAAAAACAAAACAAAAAAAAAGAAAAAAATCAAAAACTTTTATATAAAAACTTGCCCTTTGTCGCCAAATCCATTTTTCACCCACCACCCATCGCCTTTCTCCATTGACGTTTTCTTACCCTCACCTTCTCCGCTTTGACTATACTAAACTCTTTTAGTGTATGTCCGCTTGGACTCGGGACACTAGCGCCCGTCTAGTCCGCGTTACGTTAGTCGCTACCGACTACGCGATCGACTCAGACGTCGATACTCCGTCCACTCCTCTTTCACCCCTTCCTTTGCCGGCCAATTCCGACGTTGACCGGAATTCTGTTCATACATCTTCACCTTCACCTTCACCTTCACCAACCTCTTCCTCCGCGATGTCGGGATTTAATCCGAACATCTCTTTGACCACCCCTGAATTGGCTCCACCTCCTACGGAGACCAATATCCCACCACCACCGCCGTTGTAGAGCCGCAGCGAATCGCGCTCCAGGATCGTTTCTATCCCACCCGTTCTGCACTTCCCACCTGCCTTTCTCTTCCTCCGGCCAATGGAGAAAACTTTGAAATTAAGCCCCACTTCATCAACATGCTTCCACGTTTTCATGGGCTTGAATCTGAAGATGCCTATATCTTCATCAACAAATTTCAAAACGTCTGTGCCATGATGAAAACCACCCAGCTGTCGGACGATGCTATACGTCTACGGGTCATTTCGTTCACTTTATGCGATCTTGCTGAAAAATGGCTGTATAGCACCGCTTCCCACTCAATCACCAGCTGGGACGAGTTTGTTAAAGCGTTTCTAAAAAAATTCTATCCGAAACATAAGACCGCAAGGATTCGAAATGAAATCAACCAATTCTCTCAGCTTCCTTCTGAACCCTTCTGGAAGTGCTTTGACCGATACAAAGACCTTCTTGTTCAGTGTCATCACCACGGTATAGAGAAATGGCAACTTTGCCAAACCTTATACGAGGGACTGAACCCAGCAACGAAGCAGTTGTTGGAAACCATCTGTCAGGGCCACTTCCTATCGAAATCTGACGAGGAAGCGTGGCAGTTCTTTGACGACCTTGTGGAGCAAACGCTACAATGGGAGAGCACCAGACCGACTTCTTCTTCTTCTTCTACCTCCACTTCTACCGGTCAGTCTAGGATAGGAATCCACCAACTTGATGTCTCTATTGCGATGAAAGATGAAATGGCTGCAATAACAAGAAAGCTTGAAGCGATAGAGAGCAAATTTTCTGCTCCTGCCCCTGTTCTCCCCCTTCGTACCATCTGCGCTTGTTGCTCCGATCCTTCTCACTTGACCGAAGAGTGTCCTTACAATCTACCCTCGCAAGGACAGGATCAGGTTAATGCTGCCTTCCAGCAAAGACCGAGGAATGATCCATACTCTTCCACCTACAATCCCGGTTGGAGGAACCACCCCAATTTCGCCTGGAATCAGAATCAGAATCAATTCCAGGGCAACAATTTCCAAAGGGCCCCTCCTCCGCAACAACAAGCGCAACAACAAACTCAACATCAATATCAGCAGCCCTTCCAACCCCAACCTTTCCAAAATCAGACGAACAACTTTGCACCCAACAATTCTTTCCCACCAAACAACTTTGTTCCGTCAAACAACGATAAGGTTTCCTCGCTCGAACGAAGTCTGGAGGCGTTTGTTAAACAATCGACTCAATCCACCGCCAGCATCCAGTCTTCCATTCAATCCTTAGTGCAACACACTGCCGCACACGGGCAAAGCATCAAGACCATCGAGGCCCAGATTGCACAGCTGAACGCGGCCTTAAGCGAGCGAGAGAAGGGGAAGCTCCCGTCCCAGCCACTCCTAAATCCCGGTCACCCATATAATGCACATGTTGCTCTTGAACAACAGAACCATAATGTGAGTGCCGTGACCACACTGAGATCGGAAAGGATGCTGCAAAACAATATTGGCACACGGATCAACGATAACACTCCGGCCGCTTCATCTTCATCTTCTTCTTCTTCTTCTTCCTCGTCTTCTGAGCCTATTCTCCGTTCTTCACAAGGCTCTCCTTCCTCTTCTTCTGCTCTGAATGGACCCACTTCTCACTCTACGAAAACACCTATTCTGGGATCCGTTCCAACTCCACAATCTCCTCCTCCAGCATTAGACTCAACCAATTTTCAAAATGTTCCATTTCCAAACCGGTTGAGGTCTAATAAAAAAAATCCTCAAATGGAGAAGATTCTGGAGTTATTTAAGCAGGTTAACATTAACATTCCTCTTTTAGATGCTGTCCAACAAGTCCCGTCCTACGCGAAAATCTTAAAGGACTTGTGCACGAAAAAGAGGAAGTCTCAGGTACCCAAGAAAGTTTTCTTGGCTAGTGCTGTGAGTGATGCCCTTACCCAATCTTTACCACAAAAACGGAAGAACCCTGGCTGTCCTACGATTTCAATTACCATTGGGGATAAGAACATCAACCGCGCACTATTAGATCTTGGTGCCAGTGTTAACCTGCTTCCGTATTCAGTATACGAGCAATTAGGCGTCGGAGAGCTGAAACCCACACACTGCACTCTCCAAATGGCCGACCGATCGATCACCCATCCTAGGGGTGAGCTAGAGGATGTGTTAATAAAAGTCGGGGACTTCATATTCCCCGTTGACTTCATTGTATTAGATACACAGCCTGTAGCTAACCCCCGGAATCAAATTCCGGTGATACTCGGTCGCCCATTTCTCGCAACCTCAAATGCTGTGATCAATTGTCGCAATGGTTCGATGAACCTCTCTTTTGGAAATATGACGATTGAACTCAACATTTTTAGGTTGGGGAATCAGCCCGCCGAACCTAATGCTCATATACTGGACGTCTGCTCAATCCAGGAGATCACCCCAGAAGAGTGTGAATTCGAGGAGTTTCTGTTTGATCACGATAATCTTGACGCCACTAGTGCGTTTCTTTTCGAACCTGCTGCTGTTTCTGCGCCAGACAACGACTACAAGTGTTTCACGTTTTCGAACGATCTTAGCCGCGCACAACCCGAGTTTGAATCCTTCGACTTTTCGGATGAGTTACCTGAACCATCCAACTCGGTTGCCTACACTTGCTTTGAACCTTTGCTGGAGTCCTTTGAGTTCGAGACCTTTGCACCAATCTTGCCTTCCATCGTTTCACCTCCAACGCTCGAACTCAAGCCTTTGCCATCTCACCTTAAGTACGCTTACTTAGGTGAGAACGAGACCCTCCCTGTCATCATCTCGGCTTCTCTAGCTCCCGAGCAAGAGAAAGCCCTTCTCACGGTCTTGCACAGCAACAGGAAGACTTTTGGCTGGTCCATGGCGGACATCAAGGGGATTAGTCCCCTGATCGTTGAGCATCACATTCATCTGATGGATGATGCCAAACCAGCCCAGGATCCACAAAGATGTCTCAATCCAGTCATGAAAGAGGCTGTGAAGAAGGAGATCGTAAAATGTCTAGATAGTGGTATCATTTACCCTATCTCTGATAGCCAGTGGGTTAGCCCCATTCATGTTGTCCCCAAGAAGTCGGGCATCACGGTCATCACTAACGAGGCGAACGAGTTAATCCCTACTCGCACCCAAACTGGGTGGCGAGTTTGCATTGATTACAGAAAACTCAACGCCGCAATGCGGAAAGACCACTTTCCGCTACCCTTCATTGACCAGATGCTTGAACGATTGGCCGGACACGAGTACTACTGCTTTCTTGATGGCTATTCCGGCTATAATCAAATTCCCATCACCGAAAAAGACCAGGACAAGACCACTTTCACTTGTCCTTTCGGCACGTTTGCATATCGTCGCATGCCCTTTGGGTTATGCAATGCGCCCGCTACCTTCCAGCGGTTTATGATGGGTATCTTCTCAGACATGGTGGAAAAATTTCTGGAGATTTTCATGGATGACTTCTCCATCTTCGGCGATTCCTTCAACGAGTGTTTGCTGCATCTTGACGCTGTCCTTACCCGATGTAAGGACAAGAATCTCACTTTGAACTGGGAGAAATGCCACTTCATGGTGTGCGAAGGTATTGTCTTAGGACATATCATCTCGCAAAATGGCATAGAGGTTGACAAAGCAAAGATTGAGGTCATTTCCAGTCTGCCTCCTCCCCGATGCGTCAGAGATATCCGAGCCTTCCTTGGCCATGCCGGTTTCTATAGACGGTTCATCAAGGACTTTAGCAAGATTGCTAGGCCCTTGACTCTTTTGCTGGCCAAGGATACGCCATTTGACTTCAACTCGAGCTGTGTGACTGCATTCGAGTCATTGAAACGCTCACTCACTTCTGCTCCCGTTCTTTCTTCACCTGACTGGACGCACCCATTTGAGATTATGTGCGATGCATCCGACTTTGCCATTGGTGCTGTCCTTGGACAACACATCAACAAGATGCCGCATGTAATCTATTATGTGAGCCGAACCCTGAACGACGCCCAACTCAATTATACAACAACTGAGAAGGAATTCTTGGCTGTTGTATTTACTTTAGAAAAGTTCAGGCCCTACCTCATCGGCTCTCCAGTCATTGTCTACACAGACCATTCTGCTCTGCGCCATCTTTTTGCGAAGAAAGATGCAAAATCTCGGTTAATACGTTGGATCCTCTTGCTCCAAGAGTTTGACCTTGTCATTAAGGACAAACGAGGATGTGAAAACGTAGTTGCCGACCATCTCTCACGACTTCCTTCTTCGCCTTCGCTTCCAATTCCGATCAACGACGTTTTCCCGGATGAACAGCTCTTGACAGTATCGTGCGAACCCTGGTTCGCAGATATTGTGAACTATTTGGCCACAGGATTACAACCGACCGAATGGTCAAGTCAGGACAGACTTCGCTTCTTATCCTAAGTAAAACACTTTTACTGGGACGAACCCTACTTGTTCAAGTACTGTCCCGACCAGATTATTCGTCGGTGTGTCCCTGATGAGGAATTCAAGAGTGTGCTGTCATTTTGCCACGATCAAGCGTGTGGCGGGCATTTTGGGCCCAGAAAGACAGCTGAGAAGATCTTGCAATGTGGTTTCTACTGGCCACAACTCTTCAAAGATGCTCATGACTATTGCAAGACTTGCTACCGGTGCCAACACATGGGCCGGATATCCCGAAGGAACGAGATGCCGCTCCAACCGATCTTGGTTGTGGAGATTTTCGATGTTTGGGGGATAGATTTCATGGGGCCGTTTCCCAGCTCTTTTGGGAACTTGTACATCCTTCTTGCTGTTGATTACGTCTCTAAATGGGTCAAGACTGTGCCCAGCCAAACTAACGACAACAAGGTTGTTGTTAGGTTCCTTAAAGAAAACATTTTCTCCCGGTTTGGGCACCCCCGAGCGATCATTAGCGACAATGGAAGTCATTTCTGCAACAAGATTTTCGAGGCCTTGATGCGGAAATACTCCATTAATCATAAGCTCTCTACGCCCTACCACCCCCAAACCTGCGGGCAGGCCGAAGTTTCAAATCGGCAAATCAAGCAGATACTGGAGAAAACGGTTTTCAAGAACCGTAAGGATTGGTCGCTGAAACTCACTGATGCCCTTTGGGCATTTCGAACCGCTTATAAGACCGACCTTGGCATGTCTCCCTATCGGCTTGTGTACGGAAAAGCCTGCCACCTACCTGTCGAAATAGAGCATCGCGCATTTTGGGCGATAAAGGAGCTGAATCTGTCTCTCGAAGATGCGGGCAACCATCGGAAGCTGCAGTTGAACGAACTAAGCGAGCTTAGGGATGAGGCTTACGATAACGCGGTTGTCGTTAAGAACCGAACGAAGGTGTTTCACGATAAACACCTTTTGCGCAAAACCTTCATACCTGGTCAACAGGTACTGCTTTACGACACCCGACTTCACTTCCATCCAGGAAAGCTCAGATCTCGCTAGAAAGGGCCGTATTTTGTACGGAATGTATATCCGCAGGGCGCTGTGGATTTGGAAAATCCAAAGGACGGTTCATTTTTCAAAGTGAACGGACACCGATGCAAACCGTACCTTAGTGCCGAACCAATAGAGGAGCTCCTGTTCTTACAGGAGTCGGTTTACCCTGAATAATCTTCCTCTGCCTACCTCCAAACTTCGGTTATCCAGCCAAGAACAGTGGACACTGTTCCAAATAAGTTTGGGGGTATGTACAAACCATTTTGTATATATTTGTGTATATTCTTTTTCTTTTTCCATAAAAAAACAAAAACAAAAAAAAATTGTGTATCGCTAACCGACAATTTTGAACCCTTCAAATGATCTCTTCATGCAATGACAGTGAGGACACTGTCCAGTTTAAGTTTGGGGGTACGCTCGGTACGCATTTCTTACCTTCGCATTCATATGTATATTTTGCATCTGCATATTAAAATCCATAAAATCCATAAAAATCTAAAAAATTTCTAAAAATATAAAAACTTTTCTGTCAAGTTAGCTTGTAGAAGAACTCTGATTCAACATTTCGACGGTTTTTATTTGAAAAAATAGGAATAACTAAATCTTATGTTTAGATTTTGAAAACCTGAAAGATAACTCTCCTTTGAAGTTAACTATAGCTGATATACGTCTTTACATCACATTACACGTGTCGTGAGTTTTGGGAATTAGATGACAAGTCTTTTATGTTTAAAAACTTTTAAACAGATAAATGATTTTCTGAGGATCAAATAGGTTTGTTCTGAAATAAGTAATGTCAAGAATAGTTTATGAAGTAAAGCGAATATGAAGGAATGTTATTGATGCCGTAATTGGAGCTAAGTCTGAAAAATAACCCATCTGAAACTTGATTGGAATGATTACACACCGAACCCACTAAACACGTCTTTTATCCAAAAAAATAATTGAACTACCGGTTATATCTCCGTTCGTATTAAATCATCTGATTTTCACGCCAAACTGTCTTTTGTTTTTGGACCTAGGTAACTTGAGTAATTAAGTCCGCTGGGGTATTTCTACACCTAATGCCCTAAAATCAACTGGTTTGGGTGCATTGGCCCAAAGCTCGCTAAGAAGCCTAGAAAGTCCAGTTTAAAACAAAGTCAAGCAAGTGTTCTCTCCGAGTTAAAATTCCTAACGGTTCTTTGTGTGAGAATAATCTTGAGAAAAGACAGGCTTTTATAAAAAAAATTTAACGGAGATATGAAGGTTTTATTCTATGATAAAGACTATTGCACGTTCACAAAGGTGTGTATGAAATGAAAAACAAGAAAAAGGTGGAGTGAAAAATACGACTTAGTTTCCTGTTAAGGAAGATAGAAATTCTGAAGTTGAAACCTTACTGGAAAACGAAACTTGAAAAATGCTTAACTCTTTATAAAACTTATGTGATCCTTTTAAAATTGTTATCTGGGCTTTATTATGCGACATGATGACTTTAATCGATCCTTCTGGAACTTAACGACACTATTTGCACTACACGTAAAGACATATAAAATATGTAGCTAAATAAGAAGCGAGGTGTGAAAAATAAAGGTTCGATAGTCTAGACTTAGGATTATAGAATTGTTATTTTCTGAAACAAAACTTTAGGGTTTTGAATCTTAGTTATTTTACAAAACCAACTTGACCGGATTTTGTGGGTAGTATCCGCTGAAAACCCTCAGGAGACAACACTCCTCCTACTAGGGACACCTAGAGGTTTAACGGCTTATTGCACATGCTCAGTGCAATCGCGTTCCCTGCGAAAGTGAGGTTAGGAAACTTTTGGTGAATAAATTGGTTTTGCTTGGGACGAGCAAATGATAAGTTTGGGAGTGTTTGTTCATATCAGATTTTTGCATTTTCATACCGCCCAATTTTTATCACATTGCATATCGGTAGATACTCTTGAGCCGTGTTTGCTACTCAATTGCAGGATACAGGTTCTTGATTCTAAAAACGGTAAAATTCATGGAAAACACGACAAAATCCGGGTTCCAGCCAACCACTGAGAAAACACGGTCTCCGCTCTTCATCCGTATGTTGCCAGATACCAGTTTAGGAAGACAAAATTGCAAATCAATGTCGTTTTCATGCACAAGGCTCAATGGCAGCACAAGATCCAAGAAATCTACACGGAGCTCGAGGAAATCATGACAAAAACATCCACATCAAAACACCTTTGGCTCAACAGAAATTCTGGAAAAATCGTGAAGACAAATTGAGAAAATACATATACCAGAATTAAGTACAATGAAGACCAGGGAAGCACTAAAAAACAGAGCCTCCAACTCATCAATATGGCCGCGGAAACGCGGCCTAAGCATGCTTAGGCCGCGGATCCGCGGCCGTATGGTGGCGACAGACAAAACTTTTCCAGGGGTATTTTGGTCTTTGTATATGTGTTCTGGTGGTTGCCCTAGATTTCCATTCTCCAGCCTATAAATAGCCCAGAACTTTGAGAAGGAAAGGGTCCATAATCTTGTATTCTTTTTCTAGGTTTTTGAATACATGTTCTTCTTCTTCTCATCTCTTCTCCATTAAAATTTGAAGTGAGCTTTGTGAGTGAAGAATGGTGAATAAAGAAGTTCATTTTATTATCATGCTTGTCTTGTTCTTTCTATAATTGTTGTAATTTTCATTTGTTAACTAGTTGTTGTTATTTCGTGTTGTTTCTTTCTTCTCTCTTTTTCTTTATCCTTAAAACGACTATGATGCTTACGCTCGATCCTCGCCAAGGCGAGGTCGCAAATAGCTAGTCGTTATCTTCTAATCTCTTTCTTTCTATCTTCCTCTTTTGTTTTGTTTTATTTTTCCGTATCATGATGTATGAGTAGTTCATACTTGTTAGGGTAGGATAAGGGTGAAAGGTTCCTAGGCACCCTAAAGAGGTCTCATAAGGCATCGAACATGCCAATTTCAAAAAAAATGGTGCCGAGAAACCCTAGACTACGGATCGTTGCTAGAATTCTAGGCGAAAAGTAAACTAGTTAACACTTAACTACTTGGATATGGAAATTACAACCTTTGTAGATCCGGATATCCACCTCCACGGCTCCGCATCGAAGTCTCCACGTTGTCCATGTCGAACCCCGGGCTCAAGTGTCGGCTTCGTCGGAGAAACGGGTGAGCTAGGTCGCCGGCTTCGTGTCAAAGACGATCTACGTCGAGGCATCGCAAGTTCAAGCTCCGACTTCACAAAGTGATGAAACTTATGAAGAAAACACACTCTACAACTTGTCTAGAGGTAGAGGGTGAAGAAATAGGAGGTGGGTTCTCTTTAGAATTGGATTTCTCACTCTCAAGCTCAAGTTGCCATTAATGGCCTCAAGGTTTCTAACTTGAAGATGAAGAAGAAGATGAGCTAGTATTATGATAAGTGATTTTAAAATAAAAGAAAAAGCAAATCTTATCATAATTCTAACATGGGTTAAGTGTAGAGAGCAATCCATGGTAAGTGGGAATAGTTAGGGTTTAGTATAAAGACAAAATGGTCTTTGAGTCAAACCTTCATGAAGCCTCATTAAGCTTCATGACAAAAGAAAACCATTTTTTTTTTATAAAACAATTTAAATAAAAAGGAATGGATAAATAAATGTGTGATAAAATCAAAACCCTAATTATCCTCTTAACCATGGGTTTATTCTTTACACTTAACCAAATAAACATGCATCATCTAATATGATACAAACAAGTGTACAAAAGTATATCACATATACATCATGCACATCAAGTGAGAAAATCCATTTAAAGTGAACCCATATTAGTTAATGTAAAGTAATATATCAAATATATATAATTATACATTAAATCATTAAATCAACACTTGATTTAACGACCCGGTCATATCGCATATAACCGACTAATATCAATAGTAACAACTTATCGAATCAACACTTGATCCGATAACCCGGCTATAATGCATATAACCGATCAATGTTATAAATCGCGAGAATCGAATACAGTATCACATACTGGTATTATTCTCGGTCCCGCACATATCTCATATGCGCTCCTATTTCGTTTTGCTTGACACAGGAAACCTCTGTGTAGGACTCTAAAGACTCGTCAATACGCCGGTAGCAGATGATGATCATATCAAGCACCCACAAGCCGCAAGCGGTCTGCTAAACGTAACGGCCATCCGGGTATTGAGCGATCAGAAGATCGATGAGCTAGCCCGCTCACACTCCTGTGAATCCAACCAGTAACACTTACCATACAGTCCGGTCTCTTCGTCTGATATGTCGCATATCAAGTCTAGGGGTGGTAAACGTCAGACCCCAATAACCCGATAAGTCGTGCCGATGTGAGGCTCATAACGGGTCGAGAAACTACTGGTAACACTTACCAGCAAATCTCTGATCAGCCCTGGCCAGGGACTTCCCTGTTACGGCCAATCGAGCACAGCGCAACATCAACTCCCAATACCGAGAGAGACGAAACCCCTCCTATCGCTCATTGCCTTCATGTGACTCGGGACTGTGCCCAAAGACCACCGTTTTGCACGCCCTCATGGACGTGGTAAGGTGGAGATCAAAGCACAGTGGGAATCACACAAGACTCTATGACGATCTCGGGTCTACAGACTAACCTGTACAAGTGTCACCTGAGAACTGCCATCTGACGTGAGGTATAATACCATCTGGGAGTTCTCGGCGAGTCCGTCCAGTGTACCCAGTCTTCACTGAGCACCCGTATACCATCTCTGATGTCAAACACCAATGGATATGGGATCATCCATCGCCCATCACATGGGTCGAGAAGCGTATACGCTAGTCTACACTGGTATATCGATGCCCCGTCTCGATACACCCACGACTAGGGACCTTGAAGGATGTACTTATGGACCACCATGTCCCTACTAGTATGATCTGCATCATAGTCCAGGTAGTCAAGTACAAATCCTAAGGGCTTTACCAACATGTAACTATAAGACAGTATAAAGAGACTAGTGTACATGTTAAGATAAAGAGCAACCAGATAGCATACTATCATGTCGAGCATGAAAGTCATCTCTATATATGTCCAAGCATCCAATATAATATACATCATCTGTACAATACTGGACTCTAGGGCATACATACAACTAACAATCTCCCACTTGCACTAGGGCCAGCTGCTGTAGTATCGCATACCGAGCATCCCGAAGAGTCTCTCAAACTGTATCTGGGGAATGGCCTTCGTGAGTGGATCCGCCGTGTTGTTCTTCGTGTCAACCCTCCTGACCTCGATCTCCCGGCGATCAACTATCTCCCGGATCAGGTGATGCCGCCTCAGAATATGCCTGGACCGCTGATGGGACCTGGGTTCCTTGGCCAAAGCCACCGCTCCATTGTTATCGCAATACAAAGGTATTGTACGCTTAATGTATGGAACCACTCCAAGTTCAGTAATGAACTTCTTGATCCAGACAGCCTCTTTGGCAGCATCGTTGGCAGTGATGTATTCATCCTCCATCGTCGAGTCTGCCACGGTTTCCTGCTTGGAACTCTTCCAGCTAACCGCCCCTCCGTAAAGGGTAAAGACAAAGCCCGACTGCGACTTAGAGTCGTCCTTATCACTCTGGAAGCTCGAATCGGTAAAGGACTCCACTTGGAGTTCTCCGTTACCATACACCAAGAACATATCTCTAGTCCTTCGCAAGTACTTGAGAATGCTCTTCACAGCTGTCCAGTGACTCTCTCCAGGATCAGCTTGATACCTGCTCACTATACTTAGTGAGTATGCTACATCGGGTCTGGTACATAGCATCGCATACATGATAGAGCCTACTGCCGAAGCATAGGGTATCCCTTACATGCGAGCTCTCTCCAAATCAGTCTTGGGAGACATCTCTTTGGAGAGAGTGACTCCAGAGATCGTGGGCATATTCCCACGCTTGGACTCTTCCATACTAAACCTCTTTAGTATGGTGTCAATGTACCTGGATTGGGACAATCCCAAAATCCGTTTGGATCTATCTCTATAGATCCTGATCCCCAATATGCAGGAGGCATCACCAAGATCTTTCATTGAGAATCTTTGTGATAAGAAGAGCTTGACCGATTGCAGCATAGGAATATCATTTCCTATCAAGAGTATGTCGTCCACGTACAATACGAGGAAGACAACCTTACTCTCTGCCACCTTCTTGTAGATACAAGGTTCATCTGGATTTTTGACGAAATCAAACTCTTTGATAACGACGTCAAAACAGATGTTCCAACTCCGCGATGCTTGCTTTAATCCATAAATGGATTTAAGCAGCTTGCACACCTTCCCGCTGCTCCCACTGTCTACGAAGCCCTCTGGCTGAGTCATGTACACGCACTCTTCTAAATCACCGTTTAGAAAGGCGGTCTTAACATCCATTTGCCAGATTTCGTAGTCATGAAAGGCAGCAATGGCAAGCATGATCCGGATGGATTTAAGCATAGCCACTGGAGAAAAGGTTTCGTCATAGTCCACACCTGGTCTTTGACGAAAACCTTTTGCTACAAGTCTAGCTTTGAAAGTCTCCACTTTCCCATCTACACTAAGTTTCTTCTTGAAGATCCACTTGCTCCCAATGGGTTTTACCCCTTCAGGAGCAACGTCCAAAGTCTATACTTTGTTGGTGTACATGGATTCCATCTCGGACCGCATAGCATCCAGCCATTTCACTGAGTCCCCACTCGTGATGGCCTGCTCGAAACTAGTTGGGTCATCATCCTCCATGATGCAATCCTCGCTCCCACCATCCATGAGAAAACCGTAGTATCTCTCAGGTTGGCGAGGAACCCTACTAGATCGGCGGAGAGGCTGAGGTTCGTCGGGAACTACTGAATCCTCTGGTTCCACTAAATCTTCAGTTTGAGTTTGTGTAGCCGGAATTTCTTCCAGTTCTACCTTATCGCCACTAATTTCCTTTGCAAGAAATTCCTTTTCCAAAAAGGTGGCATGTCGAGAAACAATCACTTTTTGTTCCTCTATATGGTAGAAAAGATATCCATGTGAATGTTTGGGATATCCCACAAACTTGCATAGAACTGACCGTGCCTCGAGTTTGTCCGGATTTTGCCTTTTGACATAGGCCGGGCAACCCCATATCTTAACTCATTTAAGACATGGTCTCTTCCCACTCCATATCTCATATGGTGTGGTAGGTACAGATTTAGATGGAACTTGATTCAATAGGTATGCTGCTGTCTCCAGCGCATAACTCCAGAAGGAAATAGGTAACTCAGCTGTGCTCATCATAGAGCGCACCATATCTAATAGGGTGCGGTTCCTCCTTTCTGATACACCGTTGTGCTGTGGTGTATATGGAGGAGTCAGCTGAGAGAGAATCCCATTCTCTTTTAGGAAGTCCAGGAATTCATTGCTCAAGTATTCCCCTCCTCGATCAGATCGTAGGATTTTAATACTTTTTCCGGTTTGGTTCTCAACTTCTTGTTTATATTCCCTAAATTTCTCAAAAGCTTCTGATTTGTGTTTCATCGGGAACACATACCCGAGCCTAGAGAGATCGTCAGTGAATGTAATGAAGTATGAAGAACCATCCCTGGCATGTGTAGACATGGGACCGCATACATCACTATGTATAAGTCCCAAGAGTTCGGTAACTCTTTCTCCGTGTCCCGTAAACGGAGTTTTGGTCATCTTGCTTTTGAGACATGACTGGCAAGTGTCATAAGATGAAAATTCAAACGGATTTAAATATCCATCTTTATGCAACTTAGCTAGTCGTGTCGCATTGATGTGGCCCAGTCTACAATGCCACAAGAAGGATTCGTTGAGTTCAGAACTCTTCCTCTTGTGTGTGTTTGTTATGCTCAGAACTGTTGATTGATTTAGAACATAAATGCCATTGCACAACGTGCCTGATCCAACCAACTTTTGGTTATGGAAAATGTTCATAACATTGTCCTGTAATACAAAATTATATCCCTCTTTACTTAATAAAGAAACCGATATAATGTTGCATATCAGGTTCGGCATGTAATAGCATTCGTTCAGAACCAATGTATTACCAGTTGGTAATACAAGGTGATATTCCCCGACAGTCTTGGCTGCAACAATTGCACCATTTCCAACTCTAATGTCTTTATCACCTTCTCCAAGTTCTCTACCTTTCCTTAGCCCATGTAACTGATTACATATATGGGATCCCGACCCGGTATCCAATACCCAGGACGTAGAGCAAATAGAGAAACAGTTCTCAGTAACGAACACACCCGAAGAAAATGCATCAACATGTACTTTCTTCATTCGGGTGGCATGGGAATCCTGGTATTCCCCTATCTCCTGTTCATTCCTATAACTCTTATAGGAAAGAACGGAACCAACGTTCCCCAGCACAGTATAACATGCAGGTTTGGTCAATACATCCATATTATTATCTTGATTAAGGCATGAACTGGTCGCTACCTGGAGAGAGAGAGAAGAAAACACTTTAGCGTAAGCTCGTGCAAGATCAGATTGGTTATTATCTTATCTAATTAGGATGTCTCCCACTGCTTTTTATCAAATCTTCCTCCAAACCCTAAAAGGAAAGACTAGCCGGGATTAATTACACACTACAAGTTCGCCAATCTTTCAGCCAGGCCAGTGTCGGTACTTTGAGGGAGGTCCCCCGTGCTTTCGCACGAACCTAATTAATGTAAACCTCGTTTTCCCAGAGGCGTAACCTCGTTGACACCTTTCTAGACACCTACTTGATCAGCTAATTGCAATGTGTAAAACTCTCCCAGGAGTAACTCTTACTCGCAGTGGGTATCGGGATCCAACTATCTCATAGAAGGTATGCAATCTCATTGCAAATTTCAACACTTGAAATTCCCGATATTATTTTGCCCCTAGTGTCCTATGACCTTGACAAAGGCCAACAAATCACAGGATGCTAGTCAAGTTCAACCCGTCATTTCTTGATTGAATCAAACCCACCCGCACGACCCTTGACAAAGGCCAACAAGGTCGTACGACTACCCTGAAACAATCTGCATCACATGCATAAGCAGATAAGCACTATTCAGCTACCGCACACTATGCCTTGACAAAGGCCAACAAACGCAGCACGAATACTAAACAGTTCTAATCTGAAATGACGGAGGGCTACGACAGGTTTTTCTGAAAACCTATTGCGTAATGAACTTGATATCGTTGTAGAATCAAATGGAGTTTTGAAATGGAGTGATTTTGAGGCTTTTCCAGTTTTGCTAAAGGAGTCACTCCCGGTGAAGGGATCTCGGTCCTTTCCTCGTCGAATGAGGTGCGGGATATATCATATATATCGCTGTGCAAAGCAAAAACGCAAAAGCAGTCAAAAGCAAACTGAGTGTGTAGCATCTGCCAGTTATTGCTAAAGGAGTCACTCCTGGTGAAGGGATCTCGGTCCTTTCCTCATCGAATAAGGTGCAGGGTATATCATATATACTGCTGTGCAAAGCAAGAACTGTAGCTACCTGTCTTATTTTAAAATTCGATTCTACAACATCTTAGGTTTCTTATCTTTCATTAATCACATTAATGAAGTCCCATCATTTAAATACCTAAACATCATAGATAGATATGACGTACACTTATGCCATCCGCATTCGCCTCGATGTCCCCTCGTGCACCGTTAGGTTAGGTAACTAACGACAGAGCAGGGCAGGGCTAGCGCGGGTGTAAAACATAAGTAACGTCTATATAATATATCATATATACTATATACTATATCCATCACAGAGTCACAACACAGATATCGCAGCAGAATAAACATATGAAATATTGGATATTCTAGGACGTCCGTGTTTTCAATACGAGCCAGTATAAAACACGGATTCCACGGTCGTGATGAATAGCCAATCCCACACCCCTAGACCCCTACGAGAGCGGCAAGAAACCCTGCCAATTCTAGGGTTAGGAGACCCGGACTCGACTCCTCGAGTTGGTCTCCCACTGGACCCCAGAACCCGGTTACTTGTGCTCCCCTCCTTGGGTCTATCCTAATGCGGAAAAGTAAATAATATACAAAAGGTGACATCTTCCGCTACCTGGAAGTGCCCCAAATAAAAGAATATTACATACAAGTTTTTACATGAATGAAAATGAAAAACACTCATCTCACATAAAAACCCCCGGCTATTCGAATACGACGATCCAATATAACATATCCAGCAACACATAACATCACATGTCATCAACGTAAGTAAGTATGCATACCCCAATTGTCGTTGACGTATAGCAACGAAACCGGCGATATGAACATACTACACTTACGGTCACAGAAAAGAAAGTGTAAAACTACAACAATTGGAATCCGCAATCTCTTTAGACATCGCATGCCTAACAGATATAAATCCCGCATTTTAGTCTCATTATCGAAAACTCTTTTCAATATCATATGGGACTAAACTGCTAAATTTACAACATTCATTCAGTTATCACATAACTGTTTGTGAATTCCAATTATTGTATCACATTCCAGATAAACAGAAAATGTTAAACTTTCCGATCGAACAGTCGAATACCCAAGTTTTCCCGATACAGCTCAACACATGAAATAAGTCTAACAACATTCAGTTCGTGCCTCAGTACCGACGGTCCAGCCGTAGAAGGGTCAAGCCAACGCCTCACATGTGGCACGCCGTACTGCCCCAAACCCGAAGGTTCAAAGGGCAGTTCAAGACGGTCACATAATCGAGTTAAGGTTTGTTGTCTTCTAGAGGGTCCATCGCGTTACTTGCACTACTTAGAACGTCGTTAAACTACGGAAAAATCCAATACTTGGAAATTTCCCGACAGGGGAAAAATTGGGTATTTATATCCGGTCGAACTTTTTAACATATTCTAAAATTTATCCGGAAAGCCACACAGACAAAATTTGATAATCCGATCGAACTCATGAAAACCCAAAACAACCCCTGAAAACTCAACTGTATAATAAATATTAAAATATCCCAGTAAAATAAGCACAGAAATCTGAGAATTACTGTGAAAAGAAAAATGCACAAAACGACAAAACCACCGCTGAACCGCCGCGGAATGCATAGCACGTGCCGCGGTTCCGCGGTGGAAAAGTTGACTTAGGCCAACGAAATTTACAGTAATTCTTAGAAAACCCTGCTTGATTTTCTGCATATTTTTAATACTGAAAAATCCCTGTTTTTGAAAATTGGACAGAGAGCATGGGTGTGTTGGGATTTCGGGTTCGTTCGGAGTTCAAAATCCGTCTAGACTTCGCCTAAGCCTCTAGCAAGGCTCTGATACCAGTGAAAGGTTCCTAGGCACCCTAAAGAGGTCTCATAAGGCATCGAACATGCCAATTTCAAAAAAAATGGTGCCGAGAAACCCTAGACTACGGATCGTTGCTAGAATTCTAGGCGAAAAGTAAACTAGTTAACACTTAACTACTTGGATATGGAAATTACAACCTTTGTAGATCCGGATATCCACCTCCACGACTCCGCATCGAAGTCTCCACGCTTTCCATGTCGAACCTCGGGCTCAAGTGTCGGCTTCGTCGGAGAAACAGGTGAGCTAGGTCGCCGGCTTCGTGTCAAAGACGATCTACGTCGAGGCATCGCAAGTTCAAGCTCCGACTTCACAAAGTGATGAAACTTGTGAAGAAAACACACTCTACAACTTGGATAGAGGTAGAGGGTGAAGAAATAGGAGGTGGGTTCTCTTTAGAATTGGATTTCTCACTCTCAAGCTCAAGTTGCCATTAATGGCCTCAAGGTTTCTAACTTGAAGATGAAGAAGAAGATGAGCTAGTATTATGATAAGTGATTTTAAAATAAAAGAAAAAGCAAATCTTATCATAATTCTAACATGGGTTAAGTGTAGAGAGCAAACCATGGTAAGTGGGAATAGTTAGGGTTTAGTATAAAGACAAAATGGTCTTTGAGTCAAACCTTCATGAAGCTTCATTAAGCTTCATGACAAAAGAAAACCATTTTGTTTTTATAAAACAATTTAAATAAAAAGGAATGGATAAATAAATGTGTGATAAAATCAAAACCCTAATTATCCTCTTAACCATGGGTTTATTCTTTACACTTAACCAAATAAACATGCATCATCTAATATGATACAAACAAGTGTACAAAAGTATATCACATATACATCATGCACATCAAGTGAGAAAATCCATTTAAAGTGAACCCATATTAGTTAATGTAAAGTAATATATCAAATATATATAATTATACATTAAATCATTAAATCAACACTTGATTTAACGACCCGTTCATATCGCATATAACCGACTAATATCAATAGTAACAACTTATCGAATCAACACTTGATCCGATAACCCGGCTATAATGCATATAACCGATCAATGTTATAAATCGCGAGAATCGAATACAGTATCACATACTGGTATTATTCTCGGTCCCACACATATCTCATATGCGCTCCTATTTCGTTTTGCTTGACCCAGGAAACCTCTGTGTAGGACTCTAAAGACTCGTCAATACGCCGGTAGCAGATGATGATCATATCAAGCACCCACAAGCCGCAAGCGGTCTGCTAAACGTAACGGCCATCCGGGTATTGAGCGATCAGAAGATCGACGAGCTAGCCCGCTCACACTCCTGTGAATCCAACCAGTAACACTTACCATACAGTCCGGTCTCTTCGTCTGATATGTCGCATATCAAGTCTAGGGGTGGTAAACGTCAGACCCCAATAACCCGATAAGTCGTGCCGATGTGAGGCTCATAACGGGTCGAGAAACTACTGGTAACACTTACCAGCAAATCTCTGATCAGCCCTGGCCAGGGACTTCCCTGTTACGGCCAATCGAGCACAGCGCAACATCAACTCCCAATACCGGGAGAGACGAAACCCCTCCTATCGCTCATTGCCTCCATGTGACTCGGGACTGTGCCCAAAGACCACCGTTTTGCACGCCCTCATGGACGTGGTAAGGTGGAGATCAAAGCACAGTGGGAATCACACAAGACTCTATGACGATCTCGGGTCTACAGACTAACCTGTACAAGTGTCACCTGAGAACTGCCATCTGACGTGAGGTATAATACCATCTGGGAGTTCTCGGCGAGTCCGTCCAGTGTACCCAGTCTTCACTGAGCACCCGTATACCATCTCTGATGTCAAACACCAATGGATATGGGATCATCCATCGCCCATCACATAGGTCGAGAAGCGTATACGCTAGTCTACACTGGTATATCGATGCCCCGTCTCGATACACCCACGACTAGGGACCTTGAAGGATGTACTTATGGACCACCATGTCCCCACTAGTATGATCTGCATCATAGTCCAGGTAGTCAAGTACAAATCCTAAGGGCTTTACCAACATGTAACTATAAGACAGTATAAAGAGACTAGTGTACATGTTAAGATAAAGAGCAACCAGATAGCATACTATCATGTCGAGCATGAAAGTCATCTCTATATATGTCCAAGCATCCAATATAATATACATCATCTGTACAATACTGGCCTCTAGGGCATACATACAACTAACAAAGGGAAGTTTGAGAGAAGGAAATCTCTCTCACTCTTTCCTTGCCCAACAGCTTAATTCGACTCCCGTTAATTGAACCACAATCCGCTCCTTACGGCACCCTATCCTATATGATAGTGGTGATTCCGTAGTGAGACCGGTTGTGGTTGAATTAACCGGAGGTTATGGCTAAGAGCCAAGAACGGACGGACAAGCACCAAAAGGAAGAACTTATGCGTTAGAAAGCCTAGCTTATACTCGCAAGTTCCTTCCTAGTCGTGCTAATCCTCGTTGTTGCCGATTACCGTAACACCGATATTAAGAGGGGCAACGAAAGATGTGGAGACTCCTAACTCAAACTAACCTAATCCTAACCCTAACAAGCTCTCTTTAAATAGCAACTCAACACTTAGATAACCACAACAAAATCTGAAAAACCGGACTTAACCCGTTAAAGCACATAGAAAAAGATTCCCATCTCCCTGCGGACGACCCGTACTCAACCGGCTAGCTACAAGCGAAACCGTCTTGATTGCGGTATTTAAACTAAAACTTGAACACGCAGAACCACTAACAATTAAACCACCAGATGCACATTGGGAAAACTCGGTGTAAGTGCTAAGCGATAAGCTACCGCACCCACTCTCTTCAGAATCTCGTAAGGTCCAACATATCTGGGTTTGCTTTCCCTTTTTCCCGTAACGCATCACACCTTCATCGGAGACACACGAAGGAACGCATGGTCTCCCACATCAAACTTGAGCTTACAACGTCGTCGACTTGCATATGATCTCTGTCTACACTAGGCCGCTCTCATCCTGCCTCATATCAGCTAGATCTTTTCGGTAGTCTTCTATACTACCCGCGGTCCCCAAAATGCTACTCTCGCTCAGTTCATCCAGCAACCATGCGATCGAAATTTCCATCCATACAAAACTTCAAAGGGAGCCATCTGGATCGTCTTCTGAAACTATTATTGTACGAAATTCCTATCAAGGTAAGTGACGATCCCAACTATCACCAAAATCAAGGCTACAAGCTCGAAGAATATCCTCTAAAGTCTGAATGGTCCGCTCTGACTAACCATCCGTCTGTGGTTGAAAATTTTGTACAGATTTTCATCGTATACCAAGAGCTTCTTGAAGTTTCTGCCATAGCTTGTTAGTAAACTGGGTACCCCTATCTGACACTATGCTCGTTGGACTCCATGCAATCGTATCATTTCGTCGATATAAATCTGAGCATACTGTGCAACCCATACGTCCTCTTCACCGGAAGAAAGTGAGCTGCCTTTATCAATCTATCTACACTTACCTAAATGGAATCATACCCTCTGCTAGTCCTGGGTAGACCCACAAGGAAATCCATGGAAATCTGTTCCCATTTCCACTCCGGAATGGTTAAGGGCTGCAATTCTCCAGCCGGGCTTTGGTGCTCTTCCTTGACTTGCTGACAAGTCAAGCATCTCGAAACCAACTCCGCAACGTCCCTCTTCATTCCTTACCACCAATAAATATCCCTCAAGTCATGATACATCTTGGTGGAATCAGGATGAATAATGTATGCTGATCTATTGCCTCCTCTAAGGTCAGTCCATCCGAATCTGGCACACCATGATGAGTCCCAAAACGTAATACTCTACGGTCATCTATTACGAACTCCGACTCCCTACCCTGCCTAACCTGATCCATGATCTCCGTCATACTAGCATCTGCAGCTATGTCTCTCAATACGATCTAATAACTAAGGACGATGCGAACATGTGCTAACTGTCCTCCTATCGGTGTGAACTCAAACTGTACACAATTATCACATAAAATCTGCCAGTCTGTAGAAGACTGCCTCTGTAAGGTGCGCAAACAAGATAAGCTACCCCCCAGGCCTCCGACTCAAGGCACCTGCTACAACATTCGCTTTTCCTGGATGGTACAAGATCTCACAATCGTAATCCTTCACGAGTCCCTCCATCTACGCTGCCTTAGATTCATATCCCTCTACTGAAAAATATACTTTAAGCTCTTATGACCTGTGAAGATTTGACACGACTCACCGTACAAGTAATGCCTCCAAATCTTCAGCGCGAATACTACAGAAGCCATCTTCAAATCATGAGTGAGGTAGTTCTGCTCGTGCCTCTTCAACTGTCAAGAAGCATAAGCTACAACCTAGTAGTGCTGCATCATACACAGCCTAAACTCACCCGAGATGCATCACACTACACAAAAAAACCATCTGACCCGTACGATAATGATAAGACAGGTGCATTTGTCAATTGAGTCTATAACTGCTGGAAACTCTGTTCACATGCATCTGTCCAAAGAAATGGAACTTCCTTCTTAGTCAGTCCGGTCAACGGTGCAGCGATCCGATAAAATCCTGCACAAAACGTCTGTAATAACCGGCCAGACCCATGAAACATCGAATTGAAATAGGTCTGGGCCAGTGCTGTACCGCTTCTATCTTCTTTGGGGTCCCTACATATCTCATCCCTTGCAACTACGTGACCCTAGAATTCTACAATATCCAGTCAAAAAGCACACTTGGAGAATTTAGCAAATCCCTTAATTCTGATACCCCGTAAAGTAATCTGGCTAATCTCTCCTTCGAAGACTCGTCCCAATTTGTCGGAGGAAAGCTTACTACACGATTTCCTTCTTAAACTACTTGCACCTCTTCCTAACAAACTCCATCGGGAGAAATACATCAATTTCGCCGATCTCGTATCGAAGATCCATAACGGATTAAAATTCTAACCATCTCTCCTCTGAACGTCTATGAATCCTGTTGGTCCATCTATACTGGTAACGTTGTCAGCCATTTAACTTCATGGACTCGGGAAGCAACATCTCGATAACCTCAGCAATGATTGTTACCATTTTTTACAATACGTGACACGACGATTCTCAGAGAGAAGAAAGACACCACGTCTTAAGTCTGTCTGATCTCTAACACTGACTCTACCATCTGGTGCGGATCCTGAAGAACTTGCCCCACCATTTAAACTCAACCATATATGAATGAACGACGTATCTCTATATCATCAAAAAGTCACCCCAGTCAGTCCTTGTCCCAGACAAGTTTGCGTTGACCGTATCTCTAACTGTAGCCTTATCGGCCCTCATAACATGGTGATCGAACAACCAATTATGCACTGACGAAGATAGATCAACGGAAGGAACAGAAAGAGAATCTTAAGATATAAATCCTAAGGCATCTTAGGTGGAGTATCATATCGTAAATATGCCTCAGAACATATGTACGGTACGCCACTGTACTTAGTACCTACTCCATCAACAAAGGTCATCCTATATAACGAAAGTTCGGGTATAAGACCCCCAAAGTCAAGTCCAAGTCCTATAAGGTCAAGCCTAGGTAAAAATGTATCCCCCAGACTCCATATAGTCAACCTAGACTCGAACAAAGGTTAAACCAAACGCTCTGATACCAACTTTGTCACGACCCAAATGTGGCACGCGACCGGCACTTAAATCACGTGACATCTCAAGACATCGACACGGTTTAAGTAAGCCGAAACCCGGAATCTAAACCCTTTTTGAAAAAAATATTGGAGGTGAGGCTTAAATAATCAGCCGATAATATCGATTTAAATTAACATCTTAATTTAACTAAGTATGTTGAAAAGCCTTTGTGATGTCTGAAAACAGTCATCACCTCCTTTGCGTTTTTATAAAAACCCGATACAACAAAATAAAATAGCCTCCCAACGGAAACTAGCTTTCTTGTCTAAAAGACGGAACGGCCAAACAAATTTATAACAGATGTCGACTCTAAAGAGTGTGACATCACCACCCTTAAACTCTAACTCTCGATTCTAAGTCCATAGTATATCATTTCTAAGTTGATGGATTTTCCACTAGATACAAGATTATATGAATAATCAAGAGTGAGTATGATACAATAATAACTCACTTACCCATCAATCCCCAATGAATGTGTGCCCAAACCGCTGATAATCCAAGCAGTCAAACCTGCAATAAACTGTGGCACAACGGGGATGAGTTGCCAACTTAGTGAATTAAAAGTAAATCTAAAGGTAGAAATCGAAATGTATAACGATACCTAGGTCATAAATATAGTACTATCATAATATATACTAATGTGTTATATGACATGTATATGTGCAATACTAACTATCATGCAATCCGAAGTATAATATCCCAATGTCATATGAGTAAAAATCATTAATCTATAGTTCGTACTTGAATCCTTTTATTTGTATATGAATGTCTATACCAATATATGCAGGTACTGTCCTCCGGATCAGTCCTGGTTGGATCCACTAATAATATCTAAATGCGTACCTCATGATAATGATCAAATCAATATATACCAATATATATATATATATAGATGTCCAGCATCGACATCGAAATACGAAATCTCTCGTGTCCAGCATCGACACAAAACTTCCCTTTCTCCCAGGCATCATTTCTCGAACGATCTTGAAATCAACAAAGTCCACTATGTATCCAACTGTACTCCCCACCGACTTAGTCTGGATAAAAATGTAAATCCGTAATCGTATATCCACTGACTCGGTTCGGAATAAAACTATAAATCCATAACCGTATATCCACCTACTCGGTTTGGAATAAGACTATAAATCTGTAACCGTATATCCACTGACTCGGTTCGGAGTAAAACTAAAAATCCATAACCGTTTATCCACCGACTCGGTTTGGAATAAGACCAAATCATAAAAATATCAAGTAAGGTATAAGAAACTTGCATAGATTGTATTGATGATATACTATATATGTATATATATATAACAGTGTCCCATACCACCGATATATATATATATATATATATATATATCATCAGGAGTAGAATACTAAGAAATCTCAAGAAATAAAATACATCATCTATAGTATTACAACATGAACAGGAAAAGACTACGTAATCATATCATATAACATAACGAATTCAATTCTAATGTGTCAGTACACTACTAATGATGTGTAGTGTAGTATACGCGTCTGTGCTCGTGCAACATGGAAATCATTAGTATTTGTGCAAGTGTTCTACCAGAGTGTGCGTAACGCGGAAATATATAATATAGAATACGTAATACAACCCTATAAGAAGTCTAACGTACTTATTGTAATTACTAGTTATGAGCTATACCATTTTCTTTAGAAATGATCGGAACGTTAAGTTTAAAATAAGGAAGCTGCCTATGATTTAAAAGAGATGTTTGTTTTAGAAATTGGCACGCATTCTAGTAGTTTATTTAAAAGAGAACGAACCGGGGTTTTTAAAATAATATAGCTCATACCAGTATTATATCCTAAAACAGAGCAAAATCTATCTCTACGAGTCAAAGAATAAATTGACCGCTATTTGGTATATAGAGTTCATCATTTACGATACGTATAAATCCTTGTATTATAGCTCATCATATCGCTATATCCATATCAGCTTAAGTACGGTATGATCCCTCGCACAAACTTATCAATTCATACCCATATCGCATGGATCAAATATCACGTATATCACATTTAAAACTACATATGAAACTTATGCACATGGAGGTATACAATATGCAATATCATATAAATGCTTTGACGAAAAGCTAAACCTAAGTAGATATCATAATAATAATTATAAGGTTGCGGGGATGCTATACGCCATCCACCCGACTTCCCTGTTGATATAAATCTACTCACCGGAAATACGTCGTATCCACTCAGGAATCGCCAATCCTTTTCCTTTCCTCGCGGCCTCCAAAATTCCCGTATTGGAATCTAGCATTGCAACAAATTGTATAAGGAAACGGCTATATTCCGATACGTCAAAATCAATAAAACGCAAGTTGTATGTGCTAACTACACTATGTACGACTATTGTCAACAATCCAACACTCAACCTCTCTGAAATTTAAACCAGCACCGCATCGCAGCTGAACACAGAACACGTTACGTTTTAACCGTGTCATATCTTAGATTTTTGATTCCATAACCAATATTTTCTCATAGATTTTATATATAGTTAAACTAACTTACTTAAACAATACCAAAATAACCAAACACTTACACAGATGCCTACCCAAAAACCACACTACCCAACTCACCCAAAAATCCGGCGTTGCCGGAATTTGCCTTTGGGCCGCCGGCCAAAATCCGAGCCCTCTGGTTCGTATTCCTATGGTTTTCTCTTGGTTCAACATATAAAATTTAGGTCCTGTTTAGTTAAGTTAATTTTTCTCTAAGTTAAAGCAGATTCAAACAGAACTAGTTTTTGCTAAAATACGATATTTGAAGCAAATCTTTGATTTCAAATTTAAACTACTAACATAATTAATTTCCTACTGTGATTAAAGATTTTACCTTCAATTAACTTGTTGGAATAACTCTCCCCAAGATGCACAAGCTCCTAGCCTTTGCTTGATGATGAACTCCTTACCTAGTTCCTCTTCTCTTCTCTACTCTTGTTCTTATTTATTTTGTTTTGTTTTTCCTTTCTTTATTTTGAATTCTCAGAAGTTTTAACTTGATTAATTTTATCTGAACACCTTATATGAATGGTGATAGGAAGGATGATGCGTATGAGGAGGTGTCAATGATCAAGGTAAGGTTGTTTCATGCAAGGAGGAGGTGTGGGGATTATGTTGTGCATGAGAGTAAGAGGTGTCCGTGCTTTAACAACTCAAATATGAATTATCTTAATAAAATTCTGAACTAAAAACCTCATTTTACCTCTTCCTCACTTACACCCTAAATTATTCCTCATTTGCACAAATTCCAAAACTTTACATAGAAACCCTTCACAACTTATGTTATTATAAAACACCCTTTTTTTATTAAAATGAAGCTAAAATTCACATTTAAAACCTTATAATTATTTATGTTGCATAGCAAGATTTTAATTTAATTTGCTTTACATATATCTTATGAAATTGTCTTATTTGGTTTTAACAACTTTTTAATTTAGCCTTTTACTATTTAATTAATTAATTTTATTTGTTTACAAATTTTCTGAATGTTACAGAGAGTGAGGTTGTGTTAGTTGGCTCACCTGAAAAAATCCTATAGGGGTGTGAATAGGATTATACTAACAAAACACACAAATTAAAAATTCTACTTGTAAGATATAAAGAAACAAAATTATAGAAAAAAAATAATTTGCATGTAAAAGATGGCAAGAGAGAAACAAAACGCAAACACAAGCGATTTACAGAGATTCGGGAGATCCATTAGTTCTATTTCTTTAAGCGTACGAGCCCGTTCCACTTAATCACGTCTCCACCGAGACAAACATGTTGTACTCCCTCAACAACACGTCACTCGATACACGAGTGATTCTCTTCATAAGACTTCTCCTCACTTACAAGAACTCTCTCGCACTCAAGAGATTCCACATAAAGAGAGAAAAAGAAGAAGATTACAATCCAAGGCAATCTCTCAAGAGCTTACAATTCAATCTCTAGAATACTTCAATGGAGTATTTGATTTGCAATTAAAGCTCAAGTGTTTTTCTTTTTCAGTGGGTGAGGACGAACTTAAATAATGAATGCAATTTTTCAGAATAGTTGTACAATAACTATACAAGAATCACTTTTAAACCCTACACAAAAAATCAAGTACATGCATTTATTACTCTTAGGAAGAACAGACGTCTGAAGGCCAAGAGGACAGTCGTCTGAAGGCAGAATAAAACTAGCCGTTATAGCATTAAATGTACGTAAGGGTAATATTTTTTAAACAAAAATAGTTTCAGACGTCTGTCGTCATGAGCTTCATACGTTTACCATGGTTTTTAAAATATGGCCAAAGAAAGTACAGATAACAAATAGACGTTTGAAGAATAAGTGACACACGTCTAAAGGAAAAAATATTTTCAAAGTTTTTAACCTTCAGATGTTTGTGTCAATAAGGTTCAGACGTTTGTTCCCTCAAAAAATTTTAAGGCAATGAAAGCACAGAAAACAACCAGACATCTGAAGAAGCTTTGAAAGATGTTTGTTCTATGAAAAGTTTTATGGCAATGAAAATACAGAGAACAAACGGACGTATGAAGAAGCATTGATAGACATTTGTTCTGTCAAAAGTTTTAAACAATGAATGCCCAGAGAATAACCAAACTTTGTTCTGGTAATACTTCGGACGTTTGTTCTAACTAAAAACTGATATTTCAAAACTTTTGCATGTTTTGCAATAGTGTACAGACGTCTAAATAAGACTTGGATAGACGTATGAAGAAGGAATGCATATACAATTTTGAACTTGAAAATGAAAATCGTTTTGAATGAAAAACTTTTCCATCTTTTACCTAAAGATTTCACGTATGCAATAGTGTATGTGTTTGATCTTTTCATGCTAATCTCATAAACCACAAAGTATTTACATCGATTTCCTAAAGAATATATTTGTAGCACGAACTCTTGATTTCTTCGATTTTTGAATTTTTTTGAAATTAGACTTTTAGCTCCTTAGCTTCTTGAAGCTTGAATATGATCATTGAGGAGATCTAGTCCATTATCCTCCAAACTTCAATAGATTTTCCGTTTTAGCTCAATTTCTTCCACCATCCATCGTAGGCTTTTGTCGGTTGATATCCTGAAATTGTTCTCAAACACGACCAAGATCGTATACAGTGTTATGAAATATGAAATATGAAACACATGTATATCTCTATTAATATTGTGTAATATCATCAAAACTAAATAGTAGGATTATGAAAATTCATAAGCCATCATCACCGAGATAGGGGAGTGGTTTACTAGGTTTGCGGAAGAAGATGACGGCTTTTTTGCCATGACAGATTGTTGATTCTTTTGAGTTGGTGATACTCCTTGCAATACTAATGCCTTGTACACCCATCCTGATCAAATCATGTTCCCTATCTCATGACATTCCTGACTAAGCTTGCTGTAATCAAAGGGCATTCCGGTGAGGTCACTTGGAGCTATTAGTGCTAGAGAAATTTTTCTACTAGGTCCTCTCTCGGGGTGAAGTATGGAGAGGTTGGTGTTCTGCGATTCTGACGTGATTAAAGTCATTCAAAGAGCTGCTCTGAGAACCAACTTTGGCTTTGTAGAGTCAAGAGTCATGATTTCTTCGAAGTCGATGTGGCTAGCCTGGTGATGTGGTAACGAATTTTGAAGGACACTCTGGTTATCAACCACATCTATTTTTCTGGCTTCAATCAAGTCCTGAATCTTGTGTCTTAATGCAAAGCATCTATCGATCAAATGACCTAGACCTTGGTGATATTCGAAGTACCGGTTCATGTTCTATCGCGGCGAAACTAGATTGGATAAGGGTTTCTGGTTTAATGGCTTAATGACTTGAGCATCGAGTAGTTTTTGATAGATAATAGGCAGAGGATCTTGGAGTTGTGTGAACTTTCTTTTCTTCACTTGTCTTTCTTGTCTTGATCGTGAGTTGGTTGAATCGTTGGAGTCAGAGAAGATGTAGCTATTGCTAGGCGGAGAACTTGATCTGTCACATTAATCACTTCTGATGTTCCACTCTTTACTCGGATATTCCTTTCTATCGGTTCATTCAATATGAGATTAAGCTTTCGTCTTCCTTGGATGCTTCGCTGGTGGCGGCGTTTTAGCAGAGGTCGAGGAAGGTGGTATGATTTTGGATCGAGAAGAACGTGGAAAGGTATGGCAGGGCATTTCTGATAATCATTGGAATTGCATCCTCAATATCTGGTTTGTTCCTTATCTTTGCAGCCAATGCTCACCACTTCCCAATGTATTGTGAGAACGAAATCATTCTTTTCTTGACATAAAGTTTTGAGTTCTTGTCATGTAGGAATGATATCGATGTTGTACTCATACTGCTGAGGAAAAGCCTCAGCTAATTCCATCCATGATCTAAGCTTAATCGGATCTAAACTCGCAAACCAAACTGGTGCGGATCCTACCAGATAGTTAAGAAAGAGCCTGACCAACAACCTTTCATCATTGACAATGATGGCTATAGTATTCTTATAAATCATGAGGTGAGTTGGAAGAAAACCACTTTCATTATACTTAGGAATATCTAGGCGGTTAGGCTTGGATGGGAGCCGAGCTTCTGAAAATAGACATAAATTCTTGACCTCGAGATTCGACATGACCTTTCCTTGTTGTTCCAGCTTCTGAATTCTCGCTTCTAGTGTATCTATCAGATGCGAGGGAAGCGAAGGAGATGCTACTGGAATTGGAGGTGAAATTGGATGTTGTTGCGAAGAAGAAGGATATGCCATTAGGATTGGGAGTTGAATAGGAGATTGTTATGAATATAAAGGATATGCTATTGGAATTGAAGGTTGGATATGAGATTGTTGTAGATATGAAGGATATGATGTTGGAGTTTGAGGTGGAATCAAAGAGAGTTATGTCACCTGTGGAGGATAGATAAGTAAAGACGGGAAAGTAAAGTTCTTGCTAGGATATCGATAGGGTCATTTGACGGAGCTTGAACGGTTGGTGACGGAATTTGGGCTACCAGTGGGGGATCCTGAACAGTCGGATGAATGGAATAGGTTGCAATTGACATGAATTTGAAGTTAAAATTTGGTGTTTGTGTAGGAGGAGGAAACGAGACAGGAGTTGCCGGAGGTGGTGTAGGAATGAGAACAGCTGACCGCATGGCCATGTAGCGATCCATTATTGACGTGAAACGATGTAATTCTTCATCTTGAGGGTTGACTGAACTGGGGGAGATGGTGGAAAGCTGTCGATATTGGTTGGTGTTTGATTGCTCTACTAAAAAGTGTTTTTTTAAAGTAACCGCAATCACGACGGCGTCGCTAGTAGCTAGCCGCGATAAGTACGGGTCGTCCGCAGGGAAACATGAAACTTTATCTTGTTTTAGACGAGTTGATGAAAGAAGGATGATTGGTTGTAGCTATGGATATACTATAGATGTAGATTTTATAAAGAAGAGGCTTGTAGGGTTCATATGACTTAGTAGTAATGGATGACTAATTAAAAATGCCTCCTTTTATCTTTTAATAGTTTAAAACTAGATCGATAGTAATGAATGCAGATTAGGGTTCTTTTGAAAGAAACTAGGGTTTCTCCACTCTTAACCCTTGTCCTTGCATTGATCACTATTCATGTCTAGCCATTACAAAAATAAGTGTTAAACAGATCTCGAATGGTGGTCATGACTAGCAATAAATTGGTAGCGCACCCGAGATATTAACATTTATTTTGGTAAAGTTTATAGACTTTAAAATGTATAAAAAGAGTTAAATGATTTTATCATTCATTGATCTACCCTAACCTACGAACTTTATCAAGTTAGGAATTACTCGCTCATGGTTTGATATAGAAGAAATGATGAAGAAGAAAACATGATTAAGTTGCAGAAGGTAAATGCAAAAAGAATCTGTTCACCGCCGGAAGACGGACCAAGACGTCGGGACGTCTGGCCTGAATTCTGGGGGAAGATGCTATTTGGATTTATCCGTCCACCTCTCTGAAAATGCCAAGTTGATTTACGGCATCGTATATCGGAGGTTTGGATGGACGCGACCGTTGTAGCAGATTTTATCAGATTCCCCCTCGTTTGCGAAAGGTTTTGATTGTGGGGACGCTTTTCCCTGCAGGCGCAATCCCCTGTAGTTAATTACGTTACCACATCGCGATAACCACTTTCTCCTGCTCCGGAGGTTCACTTCGTGTCGTGTGTATGTTTGTTTTTATTTTGGGTTGCCCGTGGATTGTATACTGAAACTAATTTATGTCGTCGCCCGTAGGGCGTGGATTAGTCCAAATCCATATTTTCTTAAATTTGGGTTTGGGCTGATTTAAGGACCGTTAATCTGGTTTGAGATTAAGATTGACTTAAACATATGAGCATTTGGGCTCGATTATTTTAGTTTAAGGACATCCCAGTCCACTATCGCCATGTTTGAGGTGAAGTTTTAGTTTAGAGACATTTCGTTCCATTATCGCCATATTTGGGGGCGAGTATTAGTTTAAGGACATTTCGGTCCTTTGTCGCCGTATTTGAGGAGGAATTTCTAGTTTAGGGACTTTTCAGTCCATTATCGTCATATTTGAGGGCGAATATTAGTTTAAGGATATTTCGGTCCAACATTCAACTTGTGCGCACGTGTATTTGTTACGGGACGAAGTGAACGTTGTTGATATGGAATGTGCCCAATTTGGGGTACGATTCGATTTGAGGTGTACACGTAAATTTGGAAGTGCATTAATATGGGATGAAAGGAGTTGTTGGTCGTCGGGACCCGCCACCTCTCTAAATACGTTGAAGATTTACAACGACATATTGTTAGGGTCGAAAATTGCACCCGGGTTGACCAAGTCAAAGTCAAGGTCAACCCCAAGCCAGGTGAACCCAAGCCCAGGTCAAGCGGGCCCAAGCCTATGCCCAAGTTGAGCTCGCGGCCAGACTCCGCCATGCTAAAATGAAATCATGTAATAAATAACTTTTATGTAATTTTTTATGCATGAATGTAAACAAAATGAGCATAAAGCCAAATTTTTGTAAGCCCATGGCTTATGTGCAAAAAGAAATAGCACATGAGACATGAGATGGGCAAAATGCCATTTTGTAAATCCCAAGGGGCTCTATATAAATGTGTAAGCCTATATAAGGCAACATGATGAAAATATCTAATATACTTTTCATTCTCCAAATATTAGGGCCTGTGCCTCTTTCTCCTTCCTCAAGGTTCTAAAAGCTTCTTCTTTCTTTTGAATTAAATCAAAAGTTTTATTCTTCCTTTTCCAAAACTAAATAGTTTTTCACCACAAAACCCACGAAGGGGAACTTGGATCTGCCATTAGATCTCAAAAAGGGGAGATATTTAAGTCTCACCCCTTTTTTTCAAGATCCGGCCAAACGACAGGAAGAAGAAGGGTACCCATCTCCAGAAACCCCACTTTGGGGAAGATCCAGGGCTCGAGGGGAGAAGCCCCATTCATCAGCTTCAAAATATCCTAGGAGTTTAACTCCTCAAATACACACACACACACACACACACACACACAAAATAATAATAATAAGTGCTCCTTTCTGAGAGTACAACTCCCATTGCAGGGACCAAGTCTATTTTGCCTCCCGAGCACCTAAAGCGCTAGCGCCCTTACGCTCCGAGCGCTAGCGTCCGAGCGCCCATGTGCCTGGCATGTGGGGCACTAGCACTCATAGCGCTAGCGCCCGAGTGCCCACGTCCCTGGCACGTGGGGCGCTAGCGCTCTTGCGCTCAGAGCAAAGCGCTAGCGCCCAAAGCGCTAGTGCCCGAGCGCCCACGTGCTTGGCATGTAGGGCGCTAGCGCTCAAAGCACTAGCTCTCTTGCGCTTAGAGCGCTAGCGCCCGAGCGCCCACGTGCCTGGCATGTGGGGCGCTAGCGCCCGAGCGCCCACGTGCCTGGCACGTAGGGTGCTAGCGCCCTTGTGCTGAAAGAGCTAGCACCCAAAGCGCTGGCGCTTTTTCCCACGCATCCTTTGGATGCCCTTTCCCTTTTTTTATATATATGTATATATACATACACACACACATACTCCACACTAAAAACACCTCCCTTTTAGAAAAACTTTCTAACGGGGCGCCGCCCTGCACCACACAAGAGGGCTGCTAGCCCCCTTGAACCCCAGCCCTCTATCCGGATAGCGGGACCCCCGTAAAAACTCTGCGGGGCCCCCGATATATCCAAAACCCCTTTTAAAACACAACACACGCACACTGCACATTGAGTTCACATGACCAGTTTAACCCGTTAATCGGAGGTTCCCTCACTCCAAGGGCGAGGGGTAATTAACGGCAACTTAGTCCACGGCTGCCGGAGATTCGGATCCCCACAATTAATAAACCCTTGCCTACCCTAGGCAGGGGGAATCTGTATTGCGCCGGACAAGCGCGCACGTATTCCCATCTCAATGGGGTGACGAAAAATACCCTACACATATATCAGAGATGTGAAGAGATGTACCCTTGAAAAAAATCCCGTATTTGAGGGAGAACGGTTATGATGGCCTTAAGAATTTTTGTTTAGGATACTTTAGTCTAATTTGAGACTAAGATCCACTTAACAACATTTCAGGATCATCCTTATTTAAGACCAGCAATAGAGCATTTTGACCCAGTTGCAATACTTTAGCAACTTTATCTAATTTGGGCTTTAGTCTGCTTAGTTACCTTCTTTTTTTTTTTGAAAAAAGTGCTAAGCATTTTTTTGGGCTCTGTTTAATCTGTCCCTTTTTTTATGCAAAAAGTGCTGAGCACTTATATGAGTTCTGACACCCACATATGATCCTGTGGAGCTTTCAGTTATAGGGATTGTCCAACAAGTGTTGAACTATATGGAGTGTTAGGAACTCTTTATGGCGTCCACGTGGAGAATACGTAAGGCGCTGGGTGCTAGGCGCTGCCCAATAAGTGTTGAACACTCGGCCATTTTGGGCTGTTTATGGAGTGCTAAGCACTCTCTTCTTCTCTTTTGCGGCACACACGTGGGGAGCACGTGCGGCGCTGAGGCGCTACGCACTATCTAGTGAGTGCTTAAGAACTCTTCCCTTCTGTGGCGCTCCACGTGAGGAACACGTGAAATGCCGGGCGCCGGGCACTGCCCAGTGATTGCTGAGCACTCACCTATGGTGCCTACGTGAGGGACACATGCAGTGTTGGGCGCTGCTCAGTTAATGCTAAGCACTCTTCTATGGCCCCCATGTGAGGGACACGCTGGACGCTGTCCTGTGAGCGCTAAGCACTCCTCTCTGTGGCGTCCACGTGAGGAACATGTGCGGTGTTGGGCACTGCCTTGTGAGTGCTGAGCACTCTTTTGTCGCACCCACGTGAGGGACACGTGCGGCGCTGAGCGCTTTTCTCTTTTGCTGATTGTATTTTTGCCCATTAATGATCAATAGGATCTTTGTTTTGCAGATCTAGGATCAAGCTTTCCATCACTCAGCCTATGGAGGCTTCCCGAAGAGCAGAAGCCTGCCAAGCCCTCAAAATCGAGAAGCTAAGGAAGAAAAAGCTCAGATACAGAGCCAACAAAAGGGCTAGGGCTCCGGCCATGTTAAAATTTATGAATTTCCAAAGTCCGGGTCGCACTGCGAAACCAGCTGCCAGTAATGAAAAGATGACTGAATGTGTTATCCACACCGTCTACATGGTGAGCACGCGTCCCAGCGACAACCTTCGTAGCAAAAGAAAGGATGGGGCCACCATATCTCAAATCCAATCTGGTATAAATATAGCCGTCACTTCCAAAGACCAGCATCCTCCAGAGGGTGATGAAAATCCTCCCAGTGAGGCTGACAGGCAGAGAGATCCCTCGGTTCATAAGGATTCGGGCTCGAAAAGCAAAGATGAGCCAATCTTCCGTCCCAAGAATGCGGAGCAGCAACTTCTACAAGAGCTCCGAAAACAGCTCAGAAACAAAGACAAGGAGATGGCCAAACTTTACTCCAAAATTGACGACTTGACGAATGTCGTCTTGTAGCTCGCGGCCCAACTTCCCTCTCAGCCGCCTAATCAAGCGCATGGCTCTCCTCATGAACTGGGAAACGGTTTCCTAAGGCAGCCGGCGCCTATTCTCTCAAATCCAAAGGTGGGCAGACTACATGAAAGTCAGTCGCATCCTATCTCGAGAAATGTCTTGGCTACCGATGACAGTAGCTCGCTAACTCAAGATCAAATAATGGATTTGGTTATCAACAAAGTTAAAACAATGGTAGCCGAAGCTGAAGCGCAAAAAGATATTAGCAGTAGCGGGAGACCATATCCTGCTCAGTATGATCTGGTAGAATTTCCTAACGGCTATGTCATCCCTAAATTCGGAAGATTCGATAGGACGGGAAATAGGAATCAGCACATCGCCCACTTTAAAGCCTCGTGCGGGAATACTGGGGGAAATGATGCACTTCTCCTCCTCCAGTTCGTTAATAGCTTGGCCGACGTTGCTTTTGACTGGTACGCGAGCATACCGGATGGCTCCGTCAAAACTTTCGTCCAAATGGAGTCTCTGTTTCGGCAGAGATTCATGAGCGTCAGCGATAAGATCACCATTAATGAGCTCGTAAGGACCAAGCCAAAGAACAACGAAAGCAGCACGGATTTTATAACCCGACGGCACAATCTCTCCATCAAATGTGAACTGCCGATAGAGCAAGACCAATCTATCAGTCTCCTTGTCGGAAATCTCAACAATTGGATGGCGCCGTTTCTATGCACCGCGGGTCTCAAAACATTCCAAGAGCTGACCAGGAAAGTTTAGATGCTGGAGCGCTCAAAGCAGGAGCCCTCCTCGGATTCCCAAAATAACAATAGGTCCTGGAGAAACCGAAAGGACGATAATCGCAAAGGCGGAAATTCCGACGATTCTGAATCTTTCAACACTTCGGCTAACCGAAATAAGCGAGGGATGAGCGGGCCTAGTGTCAACCAGCCTCGGAAGCTAGTGTTCGGAGAGGGAGGAGAATCTCCACTGAAATAGAAGCTGGATAAGGTCTATTCCTTTAGAAGGGACAAAATTCGTAAAATATTCAAAGACGCCCTGAGGAACGGTCTACAACTGCCAGAGTCAAAAAGACCGCAGGAAGCGAATATGACCGACGACCCCAAATACTGCCCCTATCACAGAGTGATAGGTCATGCCATTGAGGACTGCTTCGTCTTCAAAGATTGGGTCGAAAAGCAATACAAAACAGGACAGATAGAACTGTCTAAAGGCATGTTAACAAACAGTCCAGCTGCGACCGCCAATTTCATACAAACGGAGACCGAAGTTCTTCGTGAAACTGATTCTCTCAGACATCTGCCTTTCTCTGAAAACAGTCGACCACCATGTCATTAAACTGGGAACAGTAGACCGCTAAGTCGTTAAACTGGGAATGTAAAAAAAATGTAAAATGTAAATAAACAAAAAATGTGTAAATAAAAGAAAAAAATAAAAAGCCGAAATGATAGGGAAACTCACAATAAAAATCAGGGAGTAAAAATAAAAATGAAAATAAAGCCGAAATGATGAGGTAACCGCGAATAAAAAGACGAAATGATAGGGCAATCGCGACTTTCGCGATAAGAAAAGCTGAAATGATAGAGAAATCGCGGTAAAACAAAAAAAACAAAAACAAACAAACAAACAAAAAAAACAAACAAAACAATGGCGAATGATGAGTCGCTCCTGGTACCATGTTCCGGTGCAGCGATGCAGACGCCAACCAAAATCCAATTTCCCAAAATTCTTCCGGCCCTACGGTTGGTCCCCAAGTCGACTACCGTATATAATCCACGGGCTCAAATAATTCTCATCATACCCATGCCCCACCGCAATCACCAGTTACGCGGCTGGTCTCCGTGCCTTGGAATTATGCTCCATTGGGAAGACCCACACATGTGTCCTCACGATGCATGAGGAGAACAAACCTTCGTGGGATCCTTACGACTCACAAAGGAAAAACACACTTGGGGGTCCTCACGACTCCTAAGAAGAAAATGCACCTACGGGATCCTTACGACTCGTAGGGAGAAAATGCTTTTATGGGACCCTTACGGCCCATAAAATTGAAAAGCCTTAGATGATAGGGATCTAAACTTGTCTCCTAAGCCATCGCTTTCCAATAGGCAACGGCGAATGATGAGTCGCTCCTGGTATCATATTCCAGTACAGCGAAGCAGACGCCAACCAAATTCCAAACCCTATACCCCAAGTGGCGAATGATGAGTCGCTCCTGGTACCATATTCCAGTACAGCGATGCACACGCCAACCAAATTCCAAACCCCATACCCCAAGTGGCGAATGATGAGTCGCTCCTATTACCATATTCCAGTGCAGCGATGCACACGCCAACCAAATTCCAAATCCCATATCCCAATGGCGAATGATGAGTCACTCCTGGTACCATATTCCAATGAAGCGATGCAGACACCGACAAATACCCCAAATTTTTCCGGCCCGACGGTCTAGATCATACATCCTGCAAAACCGTATACAATCCACGGGCGTAAAACGATCTCAATCTCTCCCAAGTTCTACCGGTGAGACCACATTCAAAGTCCAAAAAAAAATTGAAAAAAATAAAATAAATAAAATAAAATGGTATGTCCACAAGCAAAATGGGCACGGATGAAAACCCGAAAGGTCTCCGTTAGTAAAAACAGCAGGACTGCCGGGGAGTTTGTGAAAATCCGAAAGGGCGCAAACTCGTAAAAAAGAGATGAGATGTACTCGCAAAGTCCTCTCGACTTTGTGAGGAGAAAATTACCGCGTGAGATCCTTACGACTCACAAAGGAGCTACACACTTAGAAATCCCCACGACTCCAAAATAGAAAATACACCTACGAGATCCTTTCGACTCGTAGGGAGAAAATGCTTTTATGGGACCCTTACGACCCATAAAAATGAAAAGCCTTAGGTGATAGGGATTTAAACCTGTCTCCTAAGCCACCAATTCCCAAATCCTCCCGGGGCAAATGATGAGTTGCTCCTGGCATTATTCCAGTGCAGCAATGCAGATGCCGCCCAAAAAGCCAATTCTCAAATCCTCCCGAGGAAAATGATGAGTTGCACCTGTCATTATTCCAGTACAGCAATGCAGATGCCGCCCAAAAAGCCAATTCCCAAATCCTCCCAAGGCAAATGATGAGTTGCTCCTGGCATTATTCCAGTGCAGCAATGCAGATGCCGCCCAAAAAGCCAATTCCCAAATCCTCCCGGGAAGAATGATGAGTTGCTCCTGGCATTATTTCAGCGCAGCAATGCAGATGTCGCCCGAAAAGCCAATTCCCAAATCCTACCGGGGAAAATGATGAGTTACTCCTGGCATTATTCCAGTGCAGCAATGCAGATGCCGCCCAAAAAGCCAATTCCCAAATCCTACCGGGGCAGATGATGAGTTGCTCCTGGCATTATTCTAGTGCAGCAATGCAGATGCTAAACAAAAACCAAAATCCCCAAATCCTCTCATGGCAAATGATGATTCGTTCCTGGTACCATATTCCAGTATAGCGATGCTGATGTCAACCTAAATCAAATCAAACCAGCAACCTCTGCAGTGGAATCATGCTTCGTCCCAGAATTTACCCCGTGTCGAAATCATACTTCGCCTCGGGATATCTACCTTCCTCGTCGGAATTATTCTTCGACTCGGAATCAACCCGCGACCTCCTCGTCAGAATTAAGCTCCGCCTCAGAGTCAAGTCAACCAACAAGCTCTGCACCGGAATCATGCTTCGTCTCAGAGTGTACCCCGTGTCAAAATCAAGCTTCGCCTCGGTATATCTACCTTCCCTTTCGGAATTATGCTTCGGCTCGGAATCAACCAGCGACCTCCTCGTCGGAATTAAGCTCCGCCTTGGGATCAAGTCAACCAGCAAGCTCTGCGTCGAAATCATGCTTCGTCTCAGAATGTACCCCACGTCGAAATCAAGCTTCGCCTCGGATTATCTGCTTTCCCCATCGGAACTATACTTTGCCTGGGAATCAACCTCTGCATCAAAATTATGCTTCGGTCAGAATGTCTGCCGCTCTTCGGAATGATGCTCTGATCCTTGGAATCATGCTCTGCTCATCGGAATGATGCTCCTATCCATGGAATCATGCTCCGCTCTTCGAAATGATTCTCTGATCCCTGGAATCATGCTCCGCTCATCGGAATGATGCTCCGATCCCCGGAATCATGCTCCGCTCATCGGAATGATGCTCCGATCCCTGGAATCATTCTCCGCTCTTCGGAATGATGCTCCGATCCCTGGAATCATGCTCCGCTCTTCGGAATGATGCTCCGATCCCTGGAATCATGCTCCGCTCATCGGAATGATGCTCCGATCCCTGGAATGATGCTCCGCTTTTCGAAATGATGCTCCGATCCCTGGAATCATGCTCCGCTTATCGGAATGATGCTCTGATCCCTGGAATCATGCTCCGCTCATCGGAATGATGCTCCGATCCCTGGAATCATGCTCCGCTCTTCGGAATGATGCTCCGATCCCTGGAATCATGCTCCGCTCATCGGAATGATAATCCCTGGAATCATGCTCCGTGCTTCGGAATGATGCTCCGATCCTTGGAATCATTCTCCGCTCTTCGGAATGATGCTCCGATCCCCGGAATGATGCTCCAACCCTCGGAATTATGCTCTGATTCCCGGGAATCATGCTCCCCGGGATGATGCACCGCCCTTGGAATGATGTTCCACCTCGAAGTCCAACTTCAAGATTAATCAATTTCGTACACACAACTCATGCATGCAGTGTGCATTCATTGATGGGTGGCACTTTGTTGGGGTGGAAAAATTGCACCCCAGTTGACCAAGTCAAAGTCAAGGTCAACCCCAAGCCAGGTGGGCCCAAGCCCAGGTCAAGCGGGCCCATGCCCAAGTCGAGCCCGCGGCCAGCCACCCCCATGCTAAAACGAAATCATGTAATAAATAATTTTTATGTAATTTTTTATGCATGAATGTAAACAAAATGGGTATAAAGCCAAATTTTTGTAAACCCATGGCTTATGTGCAAAAAGAAATACCACATGAGACATGGGATGAGCAAAATTCCATTTTGTAAAGCCCAAGGGGCTCTAGGTAAATATGTAAGCCTATATAAGGCAACATGATAAAAATATCTAATATACTTTTCATTCTCCAAAAATTAGGGTCTGTGCCTCTTTCTTCTTCCTCAAGGTTCTAAAACCTTCTTCTTTCTTTTGAATTAAATCAAGAGTTTTATTCTTCTTTTTCCAAAACTAAATAGTTTTTCACCACAAAACCCACAAAGGGAAACTTGGATCTGCCATTAGATCTCAAAAAGGGGAGATTTTTAAGTCTCACCCCTTTTTTCTAGATCCGGTCAAACGAAAGGAAGAAGAAGGAGACCCATCTCAAGAAACCCCACTTTGGGAAAGATATAGGGCTCGTGGAGAGAAGCCCCCTTCATCAGCTTCAAAATATCCTAGGTGTTTAACTCCTCATATATATACACAAAATAATAAGTGCTCCTTTCTGGGCGTACAACTCCCATTGCATGGACCAAGTCCCTTTTGCCTCCCGAGCACCCAAAGCGCTAGCGTCCTTGTGCCCAGAGCACTAGCATCCGAGCATCCACGTGCCTGGCATGTGGGGCGCTAGCGCTCCTGCGCTCAGAACGCTAGCGCTCGAGCGCCCACGTCCCTGGCATGTGGGGCGCTAGCGCTAGCGCTCTTGCGCTCAGAGCGCTAGCGCCCGAGCGTCCACATTCCTAGCACGTAGGGCGCTAGCACTCAAAGCACGAGCACTCTTGCGCTCAGAGTGCTAGCAACCAGAGCGCTAGCGCCCGACGCGCTAGCGCCCTAGTGCCCGAAGCGCTAGCGCCCATTCGCTCAAAGCGCTAGCACCCAAAGCGCTGGCACTTTTTCCCACGCATCCTTTGGATGCCCTTTCCTTTTATTATATATATGTATATATACATACACACACATACTTCACACTAAAAACACCTCCCCCGTTAGAAAAAAATTCTAACGGGGCACTGCCCCGCAACCCGCAAGGGGGCTGCTAGCCCCCTTGAACCCCAGCCTGCTATCCGGGTAGCGGGACCGCCGTAAAAACTCTGCGGGGCCCCCGATATATCCAAAACCCCTTTTAAAACACAACACACGCACACTGCATATTGAGTTCGCATGACCAGTTTAACCCGTTAATCGGAGGTTCCCTCGCTCCAAGGGCGATGGGTAATTAACGGTAGCTTAGTCCACGGCTGCCGGAGATTCGGATCCCCACAATCAATAAACCCCTTCCTACCCTAGGTAGGGGGAATTTGTACTGCTCCTGACAAGCGCGCGCATATTCCCATCTCAATGGGGTGACGAAAAATACCCTACGCATATATCAGAGATGTGAAGAGATGTACCCTTGAACCGAATCCCGTATTTGAGGGAGAAGGGTTATGATGGCCTTAAGAATTTTTGTTAAGGATACGTTAGTCCAATTTGAGACTAAGATCCACTTAACAACATTTCAGGATCATCCTTATTTAAGACCAGCAACAGAGCATTTGGACTCAGTTGCAATACTTTAGCAACTTTATCCAATTTGGGCTTTAGTCTGTTTAGTTCCCCTTTTTTTTTCAAAAAAGTGCTAAGCGCTTTTTTGGGCTCTGTTTAATCTGTCCCTTTTTTTATGCAAAAAGTGATGAGTACTTATATGAGTTCTGACGCCCACATATGATCCTGTGGAGCTTTCAGTTATAGGGATTGTCCAACAAGTGTTGAACACATTACTCTTTTTGTCTTTATATGGAGTGCTAGGTGTAGGGTGTTTTTCGTCACCCCATTGAGATGGGAATACGTGCGCGCTTGTCAGGCGTACTACAGATTCCCCCTACCTGGGGTAGGCCGGGGTTTATTGATTGTGGGGATCCGAATCTCCGGCAGCCGCCGACTAAGCTGTTGTTAATTATCCATTGTTTTTGGGGTGAGGGAACCCCCGATTAACGGGTTAAACTGGTCATGCGAACTCAATGTGCAATGTGCGTGTGTTGTGTTTTGAAAAGGGGTTTTGGATATATCGGGAGCCATGCAAAGTTTTTACGGGGGTCCCGCTACCCGGATAGTGGGCTGGGGGTCAAGGGGGCTAGCAAGGACAGTGTTGTGGAGCACGTGTGTGTGAAAATATGTATACATATGTATATGTATATGTATGTACATAAAAAGAGGGGGAAATGGCATCCAAAGGTTGCGTGGGGCCAGCGCCTTGGACGCTGTGCGCCCAGGTGCTGTGCACTCAGGCGTTAGCATGCCATGTGTCAGCACGTGGGCGCTCTGCGCTTGAGCGCAGGGCGCTGTAGTGCAAGCACGCCACGTGTCGGCACGTGGGCGCTTTGCGCTTCAGTGCCTGACGCTCGAGTGCAAGTGCGCCACGTGTCGGCATGGGGGCGACTTGCGCTTGAGCGCTAGGCGCCTGAGCGCAAGTGCGCCACGTGTCAGCACGGGGGTGACTTGCGCAAGAGCACTGTACGCCTAAGCGCAAGTGCGCCACGTGTCGGCACTGGGGCAACTTGCGCTTGAGCGCTTGCGCTGGAGCGCAAGCGCGCCACGTGTCGGCACGTGGGCACTTTGCGCTCGAGCGCAGGGCGCTGTTGTGCAAGCGCGCCACGTGTTGAGACGTGGGCACTTTGTGCTTGAGCGCAAGCGCACCACGTGTCGGGACGTGGGCGCTCTACGCTTGAACGCCGGCGAGGAAAAGAGGCTTTTAGCCTAAAAAGATTCTCGGAAGGGAAATCAGAGTGGAGTTGGACTCCTAAGTGTGTTTTTGGGGTTAATGGAAGGGGTTCTTCTTCTTCCTCCTCTGTTAGCTGGATCTTGAAGATCAAGAGATGTTAGATCTCAAAATCTCTCCTTTTTGGGATCTAAAGACAGATCCAAGTTCCCCTTTGCGGGTTTGGTGGTGAAAAACTATCTTGTTTTTGAAAAGGAAGAGTAAAACTCTTGATTTAATTCAAAGAAAGAAAAAGGTTTGAAACCTTCAGAAAAGGGAAAGATGTACAAACCGTAGGTTTTTGAGAGAATAGAAAAAGTGTTATGTTTTATTCATCATCATGTTGCCTTTTATAGGCTTACATATTTACATATAGCCCCTTGGGCTTCACAAAATGGCATTTTAGCCATCCCATGGCTCATGTGTCATTTCTTTTTGCACATAAGCCATGGGCTTACAAAATATTGGCTTTATGCCCATTTTGCATGCATTCATGTATAAAAAATTACAAAAAAATTATTTATTACATGATCTGTATTTTGGCATGGAGGAGGCTGGCCGCAGGCTCGACTTGGGCATGGGCCCGCTTGACCTGGGCTTGGGCCCACCTAGCTTGGGTGTTGACCTTGACTTTGACTCGGTCAACCGGGGTGTAAATTTTTACCCCAACAAATTTCCCCCCATCAGTGAATGCACACCTCATATGTGGGTCGTGCACACGAAATTGATGGATCTTCTTTAGCGTGGAGGCGACTTGCTTTGGTTCCCACTTTTTGGGATGCACTACCCTTTTTACGACGTGGACGGTCGACGCTTGACGCGTCTCCGAGACAGAGTGTCCGTGGTAGACGTTTCTCTAGCCCGGAGTGATTTCATTGACGTGCCCCCGGCGCAAAGTGTCGCTGGTCGACATTTCCCCGAGGCGGAGTATCGGCTGGTTGACGTGTCCCCAAGACGGAGTGTCTGCTTGACGTTTCCCCAAGATGGAGTGTCGTTGGTCGACGTGTCCCCGGCGCGGAGTGTCTGCTGGTTGACGTATCCCCGAGATGGAGTGTCGCTGGTTGACGTTTCCCTGATGTGGAGAGTATGTGTTGGACGTTTCCCTGATGCGGAGTGCCTGCTTGACGTTTCCCCGAGACGGAGTGTCGCTGGTCGACGTGTCCCCAGCACGGAGTGTCTGCTGGTTGACGTATCCCCGAGACGGAGTGTCGCCGGTTGACATTTCCCTGATGCGGAGTGTCTGTGTTGGAAGTTTCCCCGATGCAGAGTGTCGCTGGTTGACGTGTCCCCGGCACGGAGTGTATGCTTGACGTTTCCCCGGCACGGAGTGTCGCTGATCGACTTTTCCCCGGCACGGAGTGTCGCTGATCGACTTTTCCCCGGCACGGTGTGTCGCTGATCGACTTTTCCCCGGCGCGGAGTGTCGCGGGTTGACTTTTCCCCGGCACGGAGTGTCGCTGATTGAGTTTTTCCCGGCGTGGAGTGTCACTGGTTGACTTTTTCCCGGCACGGAGTATCGCTGATCGACTTTTCCTCGGCGCGGAGTGTCGGGTTGACATTTCCCCGGCACGGAGTGTGGCTGATCGACTTTTCCCCGGCGCGGAGTGTCGGGTTGACATTTCCCCGGCACGGAGTGTGGCTGATCGACTTTTCCCGGCGCGGAGTGTCGGGTTGACTTTTCCCAGGCACGGAGTGTCGCTGTTCGACTTTTCCCCGGCGCGGAGTGTCGGGTTGACTTTTTCCCGGCACGGAGTGTCGCTGATCGACTTTTCCCTGGTGCGGAGTGTCGATGGTTGACTTGTCCCCGGCACGGAGTGTCGCTGATCGACTTTTCCCCGGCGCCGAGTGTCGGGTGGACTTTTTCCCGGCACGGAGTGCCGCTGATCGACTTTTCCCCGGCGCGGAGTGTCGGGTTGACTTTTCCCCGGCACGGAGTGTCGCTGATCAACTTTTCCCCGGCGCGGAGTGTCGCGGGTTGACTCTTCCCCGGCGCGGAGTGTCACTGGTCGACTTTTCCCCGGCGTGGAGTGTCGCTGGTTGACTTTTCCCCAGTACGGAGTGTCGCTGATCGATTTTTCCCCGGCGCGGAGTCTCGGGGGTTGACTTTTCCCCGGCACGGAGTGTCGCTGATCGACTTTTCCCCGGCGAGGAGTGTCGCTGGTTGACTTTTCCCCAGCACCGAGTATCGCTGATCGACTTTTCCCCGGCGCGGAGTGTCGGGTTCACTTTTCCCCGTCACGGAGTGTCCTGATCGACTTTTCCCCGGCGCGGAGTGTCGCGGGTTGACTTTTCCCCGGCACGGAGTGTCGCTGATCGACTTTTCCCCGGCGCGGAGTGTCGTTGGTTGACTTTTCCCCGGCACGGAGTGTCGCTGATCGACTTTTCCCCGGCACGGAGTGTCGTGTTGACTTTTCCCCGGCATGGAGTGTCGCTGATCGACTTTTCCCCGGTGCGGAGTGTTGCGGGTTGACTTTTCCCTGGCACGGAGTGTCGCTGATCGACGTTTTCCCGGCGTGGAGTGTCGCTGGTCGACCTTTCCCCGGCACGGAGTGTCGCTGATCGACCTTTACCCGGCGCGGAGTGACGGGATGAATTTTCCCCGGCACGGAGTGTCGCTGATCGACTTTTCCCCGGCGCGGAGTGTCTCTTGTTGACGCAGAGGTCGATGTAGGAATTGGTTGGTTTGATTTGTTTGATTTGAGTCGACATCAGCATCGCTACACTGGAATATAGTACCAGGAGCGAATTATCATCCGTCTTTGAGAGGATTTGGGAATTTGGGGTTTTTGTTTGGCATCTGCATTGCTGCACTAGAATAATGCCAGGAGCAACTCATCATTTGTCCCGAGAGGATTTGGGAATTGGTTTCTTAGGAGACAGGTTTAGATCCCTATCGCCTAAGGCTTTTCAATTTTATGGGCCGTAAGGGTCCCATAAAAGCATTTTCTCCCTATGAGTTGAAAGGATCTCGTAGGTGTATTTTCTCCTTAAGAGTCGTGGGGACTCCCAAGTGTGTTGCTCCTTTATGAGTCGTAAGGATCTCACGCGGGGATTTTCTCCTCACAAATTCGAGAAGACTTTGTGAGTGTATTTCATCTCTTTTTCACGAGTTTGCGCCCTTTCGGTTTTTCACAAACTCGCCGGCAGTCCTGCTGTTTTTACTCACGGAGCCCTTTCGGGTTTTCATCCATGCCCATTTTTCTTGTGGACATACCATTTTATTTATTCTATTTTTTTTTTCATTTTTTTGACTTTGAATGCGGTCTCACCAGTAGGACTTGGGAGAGGTTGGGCTCGTTTACGCCCGTGGATTGTATACGGTTTTGCAGGATGTACGATCCAGAATGTAGGGCCGGAAAATTTTCGGGACTATGTTGGCGTCTGCATCGTTGCACTGGAATATGGTACCAAGAGCGACTCATCATTCGCCACTGGGGTATGGGATTTGGAATTTGGTTGGCGTCTGCATCGTTGCACTGGAATATGGTACCAGGAGCGACTCATCATTCGCCATTGGGGATTTGAGTTTGGAATTTGGTTGGCGTCTGCATCGCTACACTGGAATATGGTACCAGGAACGACTCATCATTCGCCATTGGGGATTTGATTTTGGAATTTGGTTGGCGTCTGCATCGCTACACTGGAATATGGTACCAGGAACGACTCATCATTCGCCACTTGGGGATTGGGGAGCGACGGCTTAGGAGACAGGTTTAGATCCCTATCGCCTAAGGCTTTTCAATTTTATGGGCCGTGGGGGTCTCATAAAAGCATTTTCTCCCTACGAGTCGTAAGGATCCCGCAGGTGTATTTTCTCCTTAGGAGTCGTGAGGACTCCTAAATGTGTTTTTCCTTTGTGAGTCATAAGGATCCCACAAAGGTTTGTTCTCCTCATGCATCGTGAGGACACATGAGCGGATTTCCCTTCGTCCCTAGTTTAACGTCATCTGTTTCCAGTTTAACGACTTAGAGGTCATCTGTTTCCAGTTTAAGGACGTAGAGGTCATCTGTTTCCAGTTTAATGACGTACTGGTCATCTATTTCCAGTTTAACGATGTAGGGGTCGTCTGTTTCCAGTTTAACGACTTAGAGGTCATCTGTTTCCAGTTTAACGACTTAGAGGTCATCTGTTTCCAGTTTAACAACTTGGTGGTCATCTGTTTCCAGTTTAACGACTTGGTGGTTATCTGTTTCCAGTTTAACGACGTAGTGGTCATCTGTTTCCAGTTTAAAAAAGTAGAGGTTATCTGTTTCCAGTTTAACGACTTGGCGGTCATCTGTTTCCAGTTTAATGACGTAGAGGTCGTCTGTTTCCAGTTTAACGACTTGGTGGTCATCTGTTTCCAGTTTAACGACTTGGTGGTCATCTGTTTCCAGTTTAACGACGTAGAGGTCGTCTGTTTCCAGTTTAACGACTTGGTGGTCATCTGTTTCCAGTTTAACGACTTGGTGGTCATCTGTTTCCAGTTTAACGACGTAGAGGTCGTCTGTTTCTAGTTTAACGACTTGGTGGTCATCTGTTTTCAGTTTAAATACTTAGTGGTCTATCGATGACGAGCTTAGAATTTTGGGGTAGGGGCGGCATCAGCGTTGCTAACACTGAAGCACATGTGCCAGGACACATAAGTGGGTCTTCCCAATGAAGCACAATTCCGAAGGTGGAGACCAACTACTGGACCGGTGATTGCGGTGGGGCATGGGTATGATGAGAGTTATTTGAGCCCGTAAGTTGTATACGGTAGTCAATTTGGGGACTAACCGTAGGGCCGGAAAAATTTTGGAAATTTGAATTTTTGTCGGCGTCTGCATCGCTGCACTGGAATATGGTACCAGGAGCGACTCATCATTCGCCGTTTTTTTTGTTTGTTTTACTGCGATTGCTCTATCATTTCAGCTTTTCTTATCGCGAAGGTCGCGATTGCCCTATCATTTCGGCTATTCATTCGAGGTTGCCCCATCATTTTGGCTTTATTTTCATTTTCACTTCGCTGCTTTTTTTGTTGCGAGTTGCCCCATCATTTCGGCTTTATTTTATTTTTCTTTTATTTACACATTTTTTACATTCCCAGTTTAACGACTTAGAGGTCGATTGTTCCCAGTTTAATGACGTGGTGGTCGATTATTTCCAATTTAAAGACTTTGTGGTCTGCGGGTGTTCCCAGTTTAACGACGTGGTGGTCCTTTTTCCTTATCCCAACTCCTTGAACTTTGATCTTGGCGGAGCTGTGTTGATGATCTAGCAATGTGGCTTGCCGATACATCCAAGGATTATGAGGTTTTTCCAAGCTTATATTGGTCCTCTGCCCAATCTTTGAAAATATAGCAGTCTTCGATGGTATGACCCACCACTCTATGATATGGGCAGTATATGGGATTGCCGGTCATGTTCATTTCCTGTGACCTCTTTGGAACAGGAAGTTGCAGACCGTTGTTCAAGGCGTCTTTGCGGACTTCATCCCTCCTGATGGAGTATACCTTCTTCTTTCTCTCCATTGGAGTAGGTTCCTTTACTAATGCTGGTCCTCGAGGCACATGTCTGGGAGGATTAGATTCCCGAAAGACTTCGGTCTCCATTTGCATGAAATCGGCGATCGTAGCTTGACTGTTTGCTAACACGCCTTTAGACAGTTCTATCTCTCCCATCTTGTATTGCCTTTCGACCCAATCTTTGAAGACGAAGCAGTCCTCAATGGCATGACCTATCACCCTGTGATAGGGGCAATATTTTGGGTCGTCGGTCATATTCTCTTCTTGCGGTCTCTTTGATTCTGGCAGTTGTAGACCGTTTCTTAGGGTGTCCCTGAATATCTTGTGGACGTTTTCCCTCTTGAAGGAATAGAACTTTTCCAGCTTCTCTTTCAGAGGCGATCCCCCCCGGCGTATGTATCAGAGGGACTGAAGGCTGATTGCAGCCGTTTTTCGCGAAGGAGCTCCGCTTTTAGGTTGAAAGGGATATCAGTTGGCTGCCCCCGGATATCAATCCCTGGCTCATGAGCCAAAATTTGATTCTGCTGTAATTGCAATCGGGCGACTTGGGTCGCGAGATCTGCCATGACGTTTTCCAGCTCGTCGACTTTGGAATAGACCTCGGCCATCTTCTCATCCCTGTCCTGAAATTGCCATTGAAGCCATTGGAATAATGCTTGTTCTGTAGTTCCGGCTATGACAACCGGGTAATCTTTATTGCCTGAGCTCAATTCCGTAGGAACCACGGGCTCCTTTGGCTTATCGGCCTGAGCGGGCTCTTCATCATTTAGATCGAGCCGATGCTGGGTAGCGTCAACCATATCACCACCATGGCTGTGAAGAAGAGGAGGGTTCGTTTCTTCATGTCCGGCCATGTAGACAGTGTGGATAACACATTCAGCCATTCTTTCATCACTGGCAGCTGGTTTCGCGGAGCGGTCCGGGCTTTGGAAATTCATAAATTTTAACATGGCCAGAGCCCTAGCCCTTTTGTTGGCTCTATATCTGAGCCGCTTCTGCCTCAGCTTCTCTGCCTTAAGCGCTTGGCAGGCTTCTGCTCTTCGGGAAGCCGCCATAGGCCGAGCGATAGGGATGCTTTAGAAGACATCAGCCCGCGTGTCCGTCGAAGGTATCGCCTGAGCTTGCCCACGACGTCTGGCAACTTCTTTTGTTCCGATGGCTTTGCCCCCAGTTAGGGCCATGGAAAGCCGTCCAGACACCGATTTGCGTTTGGGTTGGGGCGCCCTTGAGATTACCACATTCGGTCTCCTGCCTTTCGAGACTGGTCTGTCTGTTGCTAGAGCTTGAGGAGCCGGGATGGCGTTAGCTGACACGAACAGGATAGAGCCGAATGGTAGCGGCTCCTCTTCCCATTGTCGCCCGAGACTGGCCGGAAGGACCGTCCGGGAGTCCATCTTCATCGTGTAGGAGACGGGAGTCATGCTGAGAGCTGAGATCGTCCTTGAAGACATTGTTGGAGAGTGATTGCTTGAAAACCTGCATGAAAAATTATTATTTTAGTTTAAATATAGGTATGTATATTGATTGAGTTCGCATGAACGTTTAACCCGAAATATGGGAGGAGAGATCGGTCCCACCGGGCGTGCCAGAATCTGTAGGGTGTTTTTCGTCACCCCATTGAGATGGGAATACGTGCGCGCTTGTCAGGCGTACTATAGATTCCCCCTGCCTGGGGTAGGCCGGGGTTTATTGATTGTAGGGATCCGAATCTCCGGCAGCCGCGGACTAAGCTGCTGTTAATTACCCATCGTTTTTGGGGCGAGGGAACCTCCGATTAACGGGTTAAACTGGTCATGTGAACTCAATGTGCAATGTGCGTGTGTTGTGTTTTGAAAAGGGGTTTTGGATATATCGGGAGCCACGCAGAGTTTTTTCTAACAGGGACAGTGTCGTAGAGCACGTGTGTGTGCAAATATGTATACATATGTATATGTATATGTATGTACATAAAAAGACGAGGGAAAGGCATCCAAAGGATGCGTGGGGCCAGCGCCTTGGGCGCTGTGCGCCCAGGTGCTGTGCGCTCAGGCGTTAGCATGCCAGGTGTCGGCACGTGGGTGCTCTGCACGTGAGCGCAGGGCGCTGTAGCGCAAGCGCGCCACGTGTCGGTACGTGGGCGCTTTGCGCTTCAGCGCCTGACGCTCGAGCTCAAGTGAGCCACGTGTCGGGACGGGGGCGACTTGCGCTTGAGCGCTAGGCGCCTGAGTGCAAGTGCGCCACGTGTCGGCACGGGGGCGACTTGCGCCAGAGCGCTGTGCGCTTGAGCGCAAGCGCGCCATGTGTCGGCACTGGGGCGACTTGCGCTCGAGTGCTTGCGCTTGAGCTCAAGCGCGCCACGTGTTGGCACGTGGGCGCTTTGCGCTCGAGCGCAGGGCGCTGTTGTGCAAGCGCGCCACGTGTTGGCACGTGGACACTTTGCGCTTGAGCGCTGAGCGCTTGAGCGCAAGCGCGCCATGTGTCGGCACGTATGCGCTCTGCACTTGAACGCCGGCGAGGAAAAGAGGCTTTTAGCCTAAAAAGATTCTCAGAAGGGAGATCAGAGTGGAGTTGAACTCCTAAGTGTGTTTTTGGGGTTAAGGGAAGGGGTTCTTCTTCTTCCCCCTCTGTTAGCTGGATCTTGAAGATCAAGAGATGTGAGATCTCAAAATCTCTCCTTTTTGGGATCTAAAGACAGATCCAAGTTCCCCTTTGTGGGTTTGGTGGTGAAAAACTATCTTGTTTTTGAAAAGGAAGAGTAAAACTCTTGATTTAATTCAAAGAAAGAAAAAGGTTTGAAACCTTCAGAAAAGGGAAAGATGTACAAACCCTAGGTTTTTGAGAGAATGGAAAAAGTGTTATGTTTTATTCATCATCATGTTGCCTTTTATAGGCTTACATATTTACATATAGCTTCTTGGGCTTCACAAAATGGCATTTTAGCCATCCCATGGCTCATGTGTCATTTCCTTTTGCACATAAGCCATGGGCTTACAAAATATTGGCTTTATGCCCATTTTGCATGCATTCGTGTATAAAAAATTACATAAAAATTATTTATTACATGATCTATATTTTGGCATGGAGGAGGCTGGCCGTGGGCTTGACTTGGGCATGGGCCCTCTTGACCAGGGCTTGGGCCCACCTAGGTTGGGGGTTGACCTTGACTTTGACTCGGTCAACCGGGGTGTAAATTTTTACCCCAACACTAGGAACTCTTTATGGCGTCCACATGGGGAATACGTAAGGCGCTGGGTGCTAGGCGCTGCCCAATAAGTGTTGAACACTCAACCGTTTTGGGCTGTTTATGGTGTGCTAAGCACTCTCTTCTTTTCTTTTGCGGCGTACACATGGGGAGCACGTGCGGCGCTGGGGCGCTACGCACTACCTAGTGAGTGCTTAAGCACTCTTCCTTTCTATGGCGCCCTACGTGAGGAACACGTGCAACGCCGGGCGTCGGGCACTACCCAGTGAGTGCTGAGCACTCTCCTGTGGTGCCTATGTGTGGGACACCTGCAGCGTTGGGCACTTCCCAGTGAGTGCTGAGCACTCTTCTGTGGCCCTCATGTGAGGGACACGCAGGGCGCTGCCCAGTGAGCGCTAAGCACTCCTCTCTGTGGCGTCCACGTGAGGAACACGTGCGGCGTTGGGCGCTGCCTAGTGAGTGTTGAGCACTCTTTTGTCACGCCCACGTGAGGGACACGTGCGGCGCTGGGCGCTTTTCTCTTCTGCTGATAGTATTTTTGCACATTAATGATCGATAGGATCTTTGTTTTGCAGATCTAGGATCAAGCTTTCATTTTTAGAACCAAGTTCTTTTACGAGAACTAGGTTTCTCTTATATGCTTTGTTTTGAGGAATTCAATTCCTTGTTCCTTTCCGAGTCTTTGATTCATAAGAACAAATTCCTCCCGATGAGAATTCAATTCTCAACTTGTGAGAGACTTGTCTTATGTATCTCAGATCCAAAGAAATAACTAAGTTCTTCGAGAAGGTTAGACCCTTAGATATGCAAATGAGATATTTTTATCTCTGTTTTTTTTCTTTACCTAGAGTCTTTAACGGAGATCTTCTTCCTTGATAATTTAATTCTCTATTTTTTTTTGAAGCTTTCAGTTTTTGTTTTTAGAAGCCTAAGGTGGGGTCCCTCCTTTTCAGACTTGAAATCTTCGGTCCTTTATATAGTGGAGGCAAGTTTGTTAATTAGCTTCGAGGAAATCTCTCATTGAGAGATTCCAATTGATTTGTGGAATTTTACCCACCGTTGGATCTTTGATACAAGGGTTTCTGTTTTACAAAACATATTTTCTTGTTTCTAATAAGATTGGGGAAATATTTTCCATATGCAGAGTTTAAATCTGTGAAATGGTGATTTTTAATCACTACTGGATTTTTAATCCAAAAGTTCTCTACTTTACGGAGGACAATCATTCTTTTTTCGAAAGATTGAGGGAATATATCCCAAAAATAGAATTTTATTCTATGATCCAATTTGGGGAATGTTTTCTCTCGACAGAATTTAATTATGCATTTTTTTATGATTTATCATCTCCGTTGGATCTTTGATCCAACGGCTCTGTTTAACATAGAGTAGAATTTAATTCTACCTGGACGTTGGCGCTCATGCGTTGTGCACGTGAGGTGCCACTTGGGAGTTTTAATTCTTTTTATGCTTTACACACTGGCGCTCGCGTGAGGAGCATGTAAGGCACTGCCTCATTAATTTTGAATAGAGATTTTCTCTTTTATTGGGGGAAACAAATGCCCCCCACCGTCGCTCTGATGTGGCTCACACGTGAGTGTAGCGGTGGCACCTTTTCCACCGTCTGATATTCTGAAAAGTTGAACCGTCTTCTTATGTTTTATAAATAGGGCCTTTGGCCCTTAAGATGACTGTTGTTTCCTTCATCTTCTTCCTTCCTAGAGAATTTAATTCTCTCCCCAGAGCTTAAATCTCTGTTTTTAAAGAAACTCTTAGAGTTTTACTCTGTTTCAAGAATCTTAGTAAGGATTCTGACCATTTTTCCCTTGAAAGAGACTATTTTGTCTTGGATTTCTTTCAACCCAATAACAAAGCTTCGCTCTTCTCTTGTAATGATTTCTTAGAAATTTAAAACTTTTACTTGAGTAGACCATATGTCTTAAAGTTCTTTTAGGGTTTTACCCTGTTACTAACCTTGATTTTTGAAGGCTGTTTGGAATTTAATTCCGTGCCCCGAGCGGATTTCAGGGATTTTATCCCATTGTTCTACAGAGCTTGGCTCTGAGAAAGATTTCTTTTAAAGGAATTCTTTTGGGAATTTTATTACCTTTTTTTCCTTGCAGATTTGAAATTTGTTTGCAAAACACATTTCTCGAGAGAGTTTAACTCCATAGTTCAATGAGATTTTCTCATTAAATGAGAATCGTTTTGGATTTTTTCAATGAGTGACTGCCTCATCATTGATGGGGTGTTACCTTGATTTTATGGGGCCTTCTTGTCCCTTTCTCTTTGAATTGTGATGCAGTACAATTTTAGGTGTAAAAGAATATTAAAGTCTTAAACATTGTGTCAATAATTAACCCCTCCCTATTTTTTGTGCAAGTACTATGGCTTCCGATTCCTCCTTCCCCTTCGTTCACTCAGAGAGTGCTTTCACCGACGCACCCACAGATCGGGAAGACTTCGCACTTATTCAAGACTATGACCCAGAGCAAAAATCTCTTCATCTGTAGGGGTCATGGTACAGCCAAATTATCTGGGGTCGGTGCAGTTTTACTTGCGCAGTGCCTTCGAAACCGATCCCCGCGATCCATTACGCTAACCCACCTCAGGTAACATACGCAGTAGAAGAGGTCAATTGGATCTCAGAAGGTCGTTTTCAACCTTCCACGGCGTCAATACCAGTGCAGCCGTCGATGGCTTGGAAATTTTAGGGCGACGCATATGCCAAGGAGAGTCGCATCCTTGGGGGCAAGTTTACATGATAGGAATAACTCCCCGTCATTCGGCTGGCTCTCTACAGTAGGCCCGATATATCTCGCTTTCTATTGATGACCGGGCTGTATCCTGTGATCTATGCGTCCCTATTTCACTACCACACTCCTCATGTGAGGTGGGTCAAATCTTTCCTGGAACAATGGAACATCCCGACCCACACCTTTCTCTTATCAGATCAGGAGGTTTCAATCTCATTAAAGGAGTTTGCGAAGATATCCAGATTATCCATCAGAGGGGAACATTATGAGGAGATAATTCCCCCCGAAGAGTATTACTTTGCCACCAAATCAGCGGTAATGGGCCTTACTTCGAAGAATGCAGTTCACCATCAGTTCCCGATCTTGATTAAGGTGTTGAACATATACAAGAGCTTATTCCTAGAGTCTGGTGCGCACGGAGTTAGCTTCGCAGATTTCATCTCCCGCTTTCTTCGTCCAGAGGATCTATCTAAACAAGTCGTGAAGTTCGCCAAACTCGACGACTCGTTCGGATTTGGTTCGGACAACTTGCCAACTGTGGAGGCGGATTTAAAGTAATTCTTTATTCCAGATACTCTAGTCACCCCCTTCGCAGAGATTGCCGCCCCAGACATAGATGAGGAGATGTTCTTTCTAAGGTTTATCATCTTGTGGCTGAGTTGGTTCGTGCTTCCGACGCACCCCCGCTTCATGAGACCGTCTATTTTTTATCCGGCTCATCGCATCACCGCAGGGACATGCATAACCGTTAGGGTCGCGGGATTAGCTCATTTATATCATGGCCCGAGCTTAGCAACCGAGACTACTCAGCCGGGAGTAAAGCCCGTAAATCTCCCATTGCACTACTTCACCTCATGGATCGAGATGCACGTGCCGGGTGCTTAGGTGTTCATAAATGACCCCGATTTTATGAAGGCTACAATTTTCCCGGGTCATGCGCCTGGTCGATGCTTCTGCTCCAGACCCAACACAGCGAAAGGCTCGACGATTTCTCCTTCACCCATGCATAGTTATGGACAGCATGTCCTTTGTTGATAAAGTCATGACCATCAGCAAAGAATCTTCTAAAGTGATCCAACCGTTGCATGATGTTTTCAAGGACGAGACTTCTGTGTTGAGAGCTCGAGAGGTTGTACATGTATTTTATCAGGCCGGGATTTCTGGTATTTAGAAAAAATGCCTCGGTGATGTTTATGAGTTATAACCCGCATCGTTTTGCCCAGCAATCAGGTTACAACCAAGGCGTTCCTCTCGAGGAGTTCCTGATTGATCCGGTTGCTACGGAAGAGGGCATTCGCAGTGCGACACATCATTTCATGCGGTTAAATACGGGGTTCCATTTCCTTATCAGCGAGCCGAGCTGTATCCTAAAGGCTACAAATGCTTACGTTGCTTGGTACCAGCATGCGACGGGCGTTATCATCAGGGAGGAGAGGCGGCTGCTGCTTGACCATAAGGATGATGTCCCAGCCAGCAATCCAGTGGTCCTACTGAAGCGACGGGCAACCGTGCTCCCTTCTTTGAGAGAGATCACCATGGTTATAGCCCCGTGCGCTTCTCCTAGTAAGCATCGACCAGATGTTCCTGCGATAGTGGTAACCATAGCATCTCTGGAATCAGGTATTGGTTTGGAGATCAGGATCCGCCGTCCGAAGAAGCCTGTTAAGCGAAAGCTTTTATCATCGACTGTTGGTTTCATTTCGCAGAAGAAAAATAAATCCTTATTTTCTACTAAAGTCGTGTTCGGCCAGGAACCCCATGCCCCTACAGCGAGGGTTTATGTGAGTATAGAACCAATGTCGGTCTGTTCGATCCGCCTGTGACCGATACCAATCTTCAGGCTGCCATTGAAGCTTCTAAATGACTGGCCCGTGAACCGGCGGCATTAGCCTCTATTGCAAAGTCCGGTATACTTCATTTATACTCTCCTGTATATATCCCCTCCCTTTTATTTGAATTTATTATGCTTTACTAACGATCTCTTCCTTAATAGGTATTTCTGCTAAAGAGGCTCTCTCGGCTTCCCATAAGACGTTTGAGGAGGAGGAGAGGCTCCGCGCCTCCTTGGGCCATGGTATGATCCGTTTCACTACACCTTTATATTTTAAATTCATGATCTGACCCTTTTCTTTATCCTATTACAAGAACCACCACAACTCAGGTTGTTCCGAATGTAATTTCAACCCTCGATGGTGATGCAAAAAAGCCTTCAGAGCCACCGACTACGGCTGAGGCCTTCCCAAGGCCACCACAGGAGGCGTTGTTGAAGCAGACGATGATGGATGCCACAGCGAATCCGGAAGCCGAGCTCAATTTGGACAATGATGTCCCCCTATCAGAAGTTTTGAGGCGATCGATTCATACAGCCCAGGCTGAGAGGAAGTGTAGAAAGTACGCTGCGAGGGAACATCAGGCTCTCTTGGCTGTGGGCACGGGTTCGAGTAATGCTCAACCCTCTGGCATTCCTATGGTGGACGTCCCTTCTGCCCTGTCTACTGCCCATAGACAGGTTGCGCGTGTGGCCCGAGAAGAGGTTGAACGACTACTTCAAGGTAGAACAACGCATGGTTCTTATTAACAGCCTTTTTCTTGTATCATAACACATGCATTTTTAATAGGACCAAATTTAGGTGATGGGGTGGCAGGTGAAGCGCCAGCGACTAAAGAGCGTGAAGTGGCCAACCTTTCTCTGGAATCTAGGATCGTTCCGACTGCCGCTTCTTCTCCCTGTGGATCCTTGATATCGGCGGGTGATGCAAGCATTACGACGGCCTTTATCGAGTCAAGGGATGAAGATGTGGATGCTGAATCTACTTTCCCAATAGAAATCGAGGAAGCCGTCACAACTGGTGATGCTTCGGGCACTGTCTCGGTTTCTTCCATGTCAGGTACTCCTTGGGTTATTATCTTTGAGTTTTAATCCCGCTAGACATCTCTAATGATATCTCCTTTGTCTTGAGAATAGGCACGGTAAACCCTTATGCTGTACTGACTGAAGAATTACCACCAGTCATTACCCTGACTGTCACGGTTCCTCCCCTCTCTTCTGCGTCTCCCCGAATTTTGGAAGCTAAATATTTCTCATTTATTTTCTTCACTGTAGATACCATTTCCTTGCATTAACCATACATTATTGCAATCCAACAGGAGTGCTCTTTGATCACTTACACCAAGTGTTAAGCCCGCATTTTTCCTTTCAATCAGAATCCGTTCCCCCTTCCGGCATTGGTTAGTATATTGTCGCTTAGTGTCTCTTCTTTCCATGAGTAAGCTTTCTGTTGCTAAGTTTTCCTCGTATTGAACACAGTATCATGGCTCGAGGGAGGAAGCGAAGGAATAGCCGAGCCTCCTATGCTCCCTGTCTTGCCACTTTCAACAGCTGGTATGGTAGATCTCGTCCATCAGCTTTCTTTTTTATTTTTCAAGTTGAAATCTGACCCTTATTCGTGCATGATTTGTTTTTTGCACCAACTATACCGGCTTCGATCCCTTTTGAGTCTCGCATTCCCATGCCTACGGGACCTTTTGCTAAGCGTCAATCTTCCAGGAGCGTGGTGACTAGCAGGCGGATGTTGAGCGAATTTATCGAAGATCTTGATGCTGGGGCTCTCACCTCTGCTGCGGATTTCGATGACGAAGTCAATCCTATGCTAGCGACGCTTGTGAATTTCCATAATGATGATTTCATCGGCTTTTGGGTCAACTATTCTAAGAGGATCGAGACTTGTCTGCATGAGATCGAGTTCAAGCGTCTCGCTCATGAATTATTAACCTTGAAGGCTCAGCGGGTCGCGTGGATCAAGCAAAGTGCCGATTTCATTTAGTATTTTGAACAAAAGTTGACCCTGAACTGAAAGGAGCATGAGACGGCTTCTGGAGAATCCATCCAATTGCGCACCCAGATCGAAGCGAATGCCGCACAGCTGCAAGTTATTTTCGAAAAACTTCAACAATGTATTTCTGATGGGCTGGCGCTAAGGCAGAAGCTCGACTTTACCGAGCGAGGCATGCAAGATTGCAAAGTTGCCAAGCAGGAAATCGCTGAGAAGCTCTCATCATGCTTGCAACAGCTGGCTCAAATTGAAGCGGGGTTGGCCGCAGTAGTAGCATGTGAGGAGGAGCTGCGGGGAGCGCGTGAGTGGGTTGCTAATTTGTTGAAAGCGCCGCCCTCTTAACAATTGTAATTGTATTCCCCCTTTTGTATTAATTGTATCTCCTAAACACTTTGATTCGTGAATAAGAATATACACTTTTTTTTTGCATGCGCTTATCTGTGTTTTGATGTCTTAACGCGGCGCTAATTAGTTTACTTGCTCGTTTCGGAGTCCGTAGTTTATTCACTCGTTTCGGAGTATGTAGTTTGTATGCTCATTTCGGAGTTTGTAATTTATTCACTCATTTCGGAGTTTGTAGTTTATTGACTCATTTCGGAGTTTGTTTAGTTTATCCACTTGTTTCGGAGATTGTAGTTTATGGACTCATTTCAGAGTTTGTTTAGTTTATGGACTCATTTCAGAGTTTGTTTAGTTTGCCTCCCTTGGGTTTACAAGAAAACTTGTCCTAACATTGTATATAGATAACCTTCATTCTTTATGATAGAGGTCCATTAGGTTTTGTGGTACTAGGGTTTTGGTCCATGGTACCATCGCGTTGGTTGATGTATTCCTCGATATGCGGTCATTAAGCCGTTATTCAAGTAGCCCTGCGGCTGTCGTGTCTCTGATCCCTTCGGGGGTTGGACAAGATGTCTTCAAGTAATCCCCTTAGGTTATATGACCGTTGGAAGAACAAGCGTTAGGAATTTGCCATGTCTCTTTTTACTTGAGGTTAGGCTCAATTTAGAGCCCCGATGAGTCATAACCACTCTGCGCTGGTGTGGGATGATCTCCGATAGTCTCTGAGGCTTTATATGAGTCACCATCGAGACCTGATTTTTTGTTTTGATCATGCCATACCGTTTCTTTGCTGAAGTATGGTAGACATCTATAGGACCTCTATGCTGTATGTATTGCAGTTGAAGTTCGGAGCTGGGAATATGCCTTTGCTCTAATTTGATTTAGCTCGTTGGAGCTTTTGTTGACGTCACGTCTGCACCCTGATGGAATGAGAAGGAACGCCGGAGTAGTCTTTAAGTTATATATAAACCATCAAGACTTAGAGCTAGGAGTTTGCCATTGCTCCATTTTGATTTGGCTCGTTGGAGCTTTTATTGACGTCGTGTCTGCACCCTGATGGGATGAGAGGGAACGTCGGGGTGGTCTCTAGGTTGTATATGAACCGTCAAGACTTTGAGTTAGGAATTTGCCATGGCTCCTTTTTTTTGTTCAACCCTTGGGTCTTTGTTGACGTCGTGTCTGTACTGAGAAGGAATGTCAAACTGATTTCTAGGCTGTAGATGTCGCCATCAAGATCTGACTCTCCCTTTGACGGAGCCTGATGGGAAAACATAGTTTTCTTTTTCATTTGTGCCCATGGATTGTATACAGGGGTCGGTGTAGACTTACCTGCAGGGCAGAGGAAATTTTATTTTATTTATTTTTTTATTTCTTTCCACGATGCTCTATCGCGATTACCCGATCATTTTGGCTTTTTATCCATGGTGCCCAATCATTTCGGCTATTTTTTATATTTTTATACGCTGCTTTTTATTGCGCGTTGCCCAAAATTTTAGCTGTTTTTATATGCATATTTTCTTGCTCGCTGATTTTATTGCGAGTTGCCCCATCATTTCGGCTATTTTTATATGCATATTTTTTGCTCGATGATTTTTATTGGGAGTTTGGAATCTGATACCAATCTTGGCATCAGCATCGCTACGACTGGAATATTGTCAGGTACGAATCATCATTTGCCGTAAATGGACTTGGAGTTTGACACTTGTTTAGGCATCAATATCGCCACCACTGGAATGTTGCCTGGAGCGAATCATCATTTGCCTTAAACGGACTTGGAGTTTGACACTTATTTAAGCATCAACATCACTACCACTCGAATGTCGGTAGGAGAAAATTATCATTTTCTTTTGTCAATTTGAACAAAGATGGCTTAGTAAACAGGGTTAGGATCCTGTCGACTAAGACTTTTTGACTTTATGAGCCGTACGGATCTCAGAAAGTTATTTCTCCCTACGAGTCATGAGGATCTCGTAGGTGTATTTTCTCCTTAGGAATCGTGGGGATTCCTAAGTGTGTGTTGTCTTATAAGTCGTAAGGATCTTACAAAAGTATTTTCTCCCTATAAGTCAAGAGCACTTACAAGTGTCATTCACCATATGAGGACATTTCTCTTCATTGGTAGAACTCGGCGGGGAAATCGTTTATTTTTGCCCGTGGATTATATACAGGGGCCAATATTAGACCCCCTGTAGGGCATGTTGGGGAATATGAGGGCTTAAGAGCAGGTTTAGATCCCCGTAACTTAAGACTTTTGAACCCTGTGAGCTGTAAGGGTCTCATGGCGGAATTTCTCCTTACGAGTCGTAGGGATCTCGTAAGTGTATAATAAAAACTTTTTTTATGAGAATGCGCCCTTTCGGGTTTTCACATACTCGCTGGCAGTCCTGCTGTTCTTACTCACGGCGCCCTCTCGGGTTTTCATTCGTGCCCATTTTTCATGTGGACGTACCGTTTTTTTACGAGATTGCGCCCTTTCGGGTTTTCACAAACTCGCCGGCAGTCCTGCTGTTTTTACTCACAGCGCCCTCTCGGTTTTTCATCCGTGCCCATTTTGCTTGTGGACATACCGCTTTTTTGACCCATCTATTTGTCGGCGGGACTCGGGGGTGACTTCATTGCTGAAGTAGCTGTGTAGCCGATAAGACTTAAGTTGCAACCCTCGCCGTTGAGGCTTCGATTGCAAAATAGATCTCAAGGGTGGAGATTGCCGTTTTGGATACGACGTGCTAGTTTAGGGACATTCCAGTCCATTATCGCCATTTTTGGGACGAAATTCTAGTTTAAGGACCACTCGGTCCGATGTCGCCATATTTGAGGCGAGGTTCTAGTTTAAGGACATCTCGGTCCGGTATCGCCGTTTTTTTGAGATGAAGATTTAGTTTAAGGGCATCTCGGTCCAATGTCGCCATATTTGAGGCGAGGTTCTAGTGTAAGGTCATCTCGGTCCGGTATCGCCATTTTTTATGGGTTGAAGTTTTAGTTTAAGGACATCTCGGTCCGATGTCGCCATATTTGACGCGACCGATTTTCTTTACGTACTATTCAGAGTTTTTGACTCAGGAAGATAGTGAGTGGACACAAGCGTCATCATCTATCATTGACCTAAGTCATGACTCGTCAAGCATAGTGTTTTTTGAGAAACCGGCCGTTTATTGACCAGAAGGGCCTTTCTCCATGCATATCCATGAACAGGTAGGCTCCACCTTGGTAGACCTTGTCTATGATGTACGGGCCTTCATAGTTCGGCTTGAACTTCTCCCGTTTTGCATGGTTGGGGATCATAGGTCTTTTGACGATTAGCACGAGTTCTCCTTGGCAGAATGTTCTCGGCCTAGTCAGTTTTTCATATGACCGCGTCATCCTTACCTTATAAGCTTCCAGATTTTGTTGCGCTATAAGGCGAGTTTCGTCGAGGACGTCAAGCTCCTGAAGCCAGAGATGAGCATTTTCTTCATCTGTCGGCTCATATCGAACCGCTACTCGTAGAGAAGGGAGTTCCACTTCCGGAGGGAGCAATGCTTCCGTGCCGAAGACCAACGTATATAGTGTTTTATTCGTTGTTGTTTTAAACATCATTCGGTACGCCGAGAGAGCTTCATGCAGCCTTTTGTGCCGGTCTTTTTTGTTTCTGGACACCGTTTTCTTTATAATCTTCGTCAGGGACTTGTTGAAAGCTTCAGCTAGACCATTGGCACGAGGATTGTAGACCGAAGAGTATCTCTAATCTATTTTATACTGCTGTGCGAAGCGACTGATTTTATGACTTCTATAAGCTGTTCCATTATCCGAGATAATTCATCGCGGAGTGCTGAATCGATAGATGACATATGTCCTGAAGAAATGGAGAATATGCTCCGTCTTCACTTCCCTTAGTAGTACTGCTTCTACCCATTTGGAGAAGTATTTGGTCGTTGTCAGTATGAACCGGTGTCCTTTGGATGATGCTGGTTCAATAGGGCCAATTATATCGGTTCCCAACATTTCGAATGGTCGGCTAGCTACTGTTGAGTGTAGAGGGTTTGGATGCTGGTGGATGAAGTCCCCATGAATTTGGCATGAGTGACACTGCCTCACATATTCAAGACAGTCCTGAATCATTGTGGACCAATAATAACCCATTCTTTTGATCTTCAGCTTCATTTTTGGCCCAGCTTGATAAGAACCGCATATTCCGTCATGAGTTTCTTGGACGACTCTGTTTTCTTCTTCTGGTCCCAGGCATCTTAGCCACAGGTAGTCGAACGATCTCTTGTATAGAGTATCATTGACGAAGGCAAAAGACAGAGCTCGTTTCATGAGCTGATGTCTAGATGACGCATTTTTGGGCGTTCGTTGGGATTTGAAGTAGTCTATGAAGACTTCCCTCCAATCCTTGACCTTTTCTTTATCCTTTATTTGGAGGGCCGCTTGTTTGATCATTTCTTTTCCTTCAGATGGCTCTGTTAAATCCTCCGAAGATATTTCTGCTAGCGCAAGAACCCTGTGGCTTTGCATGATGATCCTTACGTCATCGAGGTCTTTGTCGGCCAATTCCTTGGCCAGCATGGCCAATGCATCCGCTATCCTATTTTATGCACGCGGTATACTCTCCAGGATGTAGGAGGGGATTTATGTCAGCAGTTGCTACACTCTTTCGCCGTACGTTATCAGCTCTGGTTTGCATGTTTGATAGTCGCCATTTACTTGGCTAACGATCAGCCGGGAGTCTCCATATATGAGGAGGTCTTTGATTCCCATGTCGACAGCGATCTCGAGACCTGCTATCAAAGCTTCATATTCAGCTTCATTATTAGTCCTTAGCCCCATTAAGGAGAGGGCGTAGCATAGTATCCCTCCTTGTGGAGCCACGAAGATAAGGCCCACCCCGGCTTTGATTATGGTGGTATTTTGCTTTCGCCTCTTTATGGACGATGCTCCATCGAAGTAAAGTTCCCATCGGGAATCATTTTCTTCCTTCTCTCCTTCCATGGTGTCGAACACATGTTCATCTGGCAACTCACAATTTAGGGGGTAGTCGGCTGGTATCGGATGCTCTGCAAGAAAGTCGGCAATGGCCTGGCCTTTCACTGCTTTAAGAGGCCGATACATTATCGAGAACTCCATTTGGAGGATGACCCATTTGGTAAGCCCTCCGTTAGTATGGCTTTCGACATTAGATATTTGAGAGGATCCGCCTTTGATATAAGATGGACCTCATGTGCCAAGGCATAGTGTATGAGCTTCGTTATCATGAAGATTAGTGCCAGACAATGTTTTTCGATGGAGGAGTAGTTGTTTTCTGCCCCTAGGAAAACTCGACTCAAATAGTATAGAGCTATTTCCTTTCCCTGGTCGTTCTCATGTGCCCGTAACGCGCCTAGAGAACCTTTAAGGGCTATTGTGTATAGGATGAGGGGTTTTCCCTTCACCGGAGCGGTCAGTACCAGCAGATTTTATAAGTACTGTTTGATTTCATCTAGTGCATTTTGGAACTTTTGATCCCAGACGAACGGGGTCCCCTTCTTCATTAGATGACTGTAGGGATGACATTTTACTGACAGGTTAGTTATGAACCATCGGATATACGTGAACTTTCCTTGAAGGGATCGCAATTGCTTGAGAGTCCTTGGCATAGGCATTTCCGTAATTACCTTGATCTTTGAGGGGTCGATTTCGATACCCAAGTGCCGTATGATAAATCTTAGGAATTTTCCCGAGGATACTCTAAACGCGCATTTTAGAGGGTTCATCTTCAGATTATACTTCCGAAGACGTTGAAACTCTATGTTTAGATGTTCCCAATGCTCCTCGTATGACTTGCTTTTCACCACAAGGTCGTCGATGTATTATTCAAAAATCTCATGGATGAAGTCATCGAAGATCTTCGTCATGGCCCTCTGGTAAGTAGCGCCAGCGTTCTTCAGACCAAAAGGCATCACTTTATAGCAAAATATGCCCAGCGGAGTACGGAAGGGAGTATGCTTTTGGTCATCACGATGCATCTTTATTTGATTGTATCCTAAAGATTCATCCATGAAGGAGAAGACCTCATGAGTAGATGTGTTATCGATCATCATCTTGGTAATAGGTACTGAGAAATCATCCTTCGCGCATGTTTTGTTGAGGTCCTGATGTCCATGCAGATGCGCACCGTCCAATTTTTCTTCATCACCGGAACGATGTTAGCGATCCAATCAGGATATTGAACATCTTGGATGAAGCCGGAGTTTATTTTCTTAACTTCGGTGTTGATACTCATCTCGAGTTCGAGCCGCATTCTTCTTGGCGCTTACTTGACTGGCTTAATGTCCGGCGATATGGCCAGTTTCTGTACTGCTACTTTTTTATCTAATCCTGGCATCTCGGAATAATTCCATGCGAATCAGTCTTTATATTGTATGAGCACGCCTTTTAACGTAGCTACCTATTTTCTAGATAGCAGTTCACTGACGAACGTTGTCCTCGGATCATTTTCCGTTCCTAAGTCAATTTTCCTTAGGTTGTCCGCCGTGGTGTATATCCCGTCTTCCAGCTCTTTTGGTGCCGGTGGAAATTCTGAGATCACCTCATCCTCGTCTTCATTTATGAAGCACTTGAAAAGGTCATCCACGGTGTCATGCCCTTCCCCTTCTGAAAGTGTTATCACATGGCAGGTACGAGTCTGCTTCTATTCTTGTTGTTGGGCTGGTCCTATCCTTACGATATATGTTTTCTTTGGCTCATGCTTTTGCGGTGGGGTTACTCTCCAGCTGTCGGATAAAGCGAAGCTTCCTTATTGATACCGGTCTTCAACCCAGTGTTTGAAGGTGAAGCAGTCTTCAAGGGGATGGCCTGTTGCTCGGTGATAGGAGCAATAATTCGGATGATAGACCTCGTTCATTTGTTCGGGGTGTCGAGACTCCGGAAGTGCCATCATTTGGTGCTTCATGACAAGGTTGAATATTTTCCTTGTCTTGTCTTGAGGGAAAGTGTACTCCCGGCCCATCTTCTTCATAAAGGACGGGTTCCAGCTGGCTTTTCCTCGAGTGTACGGCTTCTTGGATTCGTTTTGCTGTTTTTGGGCGTTGTTTGCTTTCTTCGCCTTGTTTTTGCCTCTGTTTCGGGATTTTCCTTCGAGGCGAGAACGTATATCTGGCTGAGGATGAAGGGTATTGTAGTCTTCTTTCTCCATGAATTGTTGGTTGAGGCGTTGCGTCCTGGCCTTTTCATAAAAAGCCATTTCACGACTGTGGTCATCCCGAATCTTTTGACAGGACACTTTTATTAGCTGGTCAACCTATTCTTCGAACGATAGGCTCAACGTTCTTAGAGCGGGATCTCGTTCTGTTTCAACGTCACAATTATTTAGAAGAGTGTTTCCTTCTTTTCCAGAGCTATTTATAGCGCGGCAATTGTTGAAATGGTCTTGTTTCATGGACCGAACATATCCGAGCCTGGTTGTCTCCATCTTCCCGTTAGGTATCTTTCACTGAGTCCCAGGATTATTCCAAATATTTTTGTAGACTTGGGTTTGTCGAACAGTTTGTTCGAGTGGTACACCTTAGCATCTTAACATCCTTTTCAATCCCTCCAAGTAGTACCTTGGGAGACGGATTGGTTGAAACCTGTCGGGCGCAAAATCGACACCATGCCAGACTTCTTTTTCTACTTTGGTCTCCATCGATTGGTAGAAGAGGATCGTCTTTTCACCTCTTCGACTGAGAGATACATAAAAAGTCTGTAGTTCTTGTACGCTGTATGTATTGAGCGCATCGAGTTCCTTATAATGCCGAGGTGGAACCATGGTGACTTGTAAACTCTGATCAGCTCCAATAACGGTTTGTGCTGACGGGCGAACGGAGAACACGGCGTTAGACTCGTCCTCAGAGTTACTGCCAAAAAACAAAATAGAAGTAGATGGCCCGGGCCTGTTGCCTTGGGGTTCCCCCGGGTAAACTATTTCTTCATCTCCCTCGGTGTCGCTCCCAAAGATTGGGACGGTGGCGATGGGCTTCCATTTATCCTCTGGCTTATGACACCTCTCTGTATCTTCGAAGTCTGGTAGGAAGTACTTTGCGTCTTCATATTTCCGGACTTCCTTTACCGAGAATGGGTTTAACTACCCTATGATGGTGTATTCCAAACCATCTTTGAAATATTTCATATACTGATGTTGTGTAGAAGGGATGGCGTTGTACTCATGCAGCCAGGGCTTGGCGAGCAAAGCATTATAGAAAGTCTTGGCATCAATGACATTAAGTTTAATGTCAGTGATGAGCAATCCGAAGTGTAACGTCAGTATTACGGACCCTAGCGTCCGTGATGACTGTGAGTCGAACCCAGAGATGGTAATTTTGTCTCGGGCTAAGTGCTGAACGTTCATGCAGATCTCTTTCAGCATTTTCATATTGAAATGGTTGACGGAGGATCCGTTGTCGACAAGAATTTTGCCTATCTTGATGTCGTGGCAATAACCGGTGATGTATATACGACGGTTGTGCTCACACGTTCTGAGGAGGAGATCTTCATCGCTGAATGTGATATCAGCTGTGTGAACCTCTGCCGGCTTGTCTTTCATCTTTTCTTCAGCTAAGAAAGCTTGGATTAGATCAGGCTCTTGCAATGCCTTGATCAGGGAATCTCATGCCTCTTTGGACAGGAGGAGAGCATCCAGTATGCTCAATTGTGAGGGCATTTTCCTCATATATGCTAAGACAATATAATCCACCTTATTTTTCTTAAGAGGGTCCTCGGCTGTGAGCTATTTGACAACTCGATCATCAAGGGCAATTTCCTTAAGGATTTTCTCTTTCCCTTTGTCTCTTTTGCTCGAACCTTTGTTTGTAGGTCCAAGGTTCTTTTCAGGCAGCGTGCGGCTACGCAACTGAATGTTCTCGCAGTTCTTCTCCTCCTCTTCTTTTTCGGAGGTGGAATCCTTGAAGAGAGGGCTGAGAGTTGTTTCTTCCTCAGAATCGCTCCCGCAGCACTCCCGAAGGTAAGAACTTGGAGCTTTTCCTTTTCCGAACTGGTATTAACCATATGACGGTTGCCAGTAATTTTCTCACACGCATTTGTCGCACTGTTTTGTTGTCGATGAGCTTCACGCTTCATCTACATGAAGTGTTGTTGATGGGCAACGTATCCTTTCCACCACTTCTTAAAGGCACTGCATTCTTCGGTGAGATGAGTAACCATCTGATGATATAAGCGGTAGTTCGGATATGAGTCCTCTCCATTGAGGCTTATGACCCCGGCGTGTTTCCTTTGAGAGGTGGCAACATCATTCCCACTGACAGGACATTGGCGAACCGCTTCTCTATCATGATTCTGCTCTTATTTGCCGCAGGTGTGCTTTGGTCTGGTCGGAGTACTTTACGACTCCTTCTTGCCGCAGCTTGTTCATCCTGACACTGACGCTTAGACTTTTCGTATATGACTGTTTCGCGTTCTTGGTCAGCTTTGCTTTTTCGAAAGGATTCATTTAACAGCCTATCAATTGGGTCTTCCGACAGTTCCGAGGATTTTGGCGCCGATCCTGCCCCAGATCCTCTGCGTTGTTTTCTGACGCTGAGGGGGCTTCTTCGTCATTTAACGACGAATGGGAAACCATGTGGCAACTTTCTACATAGTCTTTGGTTTCTAATGAGTCATTTTCCTCATCGTTGCCAGTCTCTTCATTCTCAAGAATATTCTTGAGGAACTCTTCGAGGGTGACTGGTGTCCGCGCCTTCTGGTTGTACTCCTCCAGCGCGTCAATGTACTTTTGTATGTTTGTGCGCTTGTCGTCATACTCGGCAGACTGCAAAGGCTTCTTGGTATTCTTCTTTTTCTTCGAAGACTTTGAAGGCTTCACTTAGGGATTTTTCCTTCTGTCAACAGTTTTCGATACAGGACGCGTTTTCAGCATCCCTTCAATGATTTCTAATTCAAGTGGGCTTCTCCACCAGACTGACGGACATGCCTGGAGATCCTTCAGTATTATTTTAGTTTTAGTTGAGAGAACGACTTCCCATGGAGCTTCTTGCATGAGCGAGCATGATGCCCCCGGTGCATCCACCTTTTTGGGAGTGTGCTTTTGTGGCGGGTTCACCCTCCAGTTCTCAGACAGCGTGAATTTCCCCTGTTGATACTAGTCCTCGACCCAGTTCCTGAAGACGTAGCAATCCTCAATTGGGCGGCTCACCATTATGTGATAGGATTAGTAGTTAGGGCTATTGACGTCGCCGGGTTGCGGTAGACGCCGTAGGTCTGGCAATGTGATGAGTTTGTTGCACACTGCCAGCTCGAACAGTCTCCTCGTCTTGTCACGGGGAAACGAATAAGCGCATTCTAGCCTTTCTTCCAGGGATAGGCACGGACGCATGTTTTTTTGTGAGCAACTGGTTTTGGGTCACTCGGTTGCTATTGAGTATTGGTAACGAAGGTCGCTTTCCCTTTACCCTTGGCATTTCGAAGGTCTATTTTTGAGGAGGAAGGCCCGTGGCCCATCTGGTCCATTTGGGCCAGCTTGTCGATCAAGGCTTGGAAGGTTGTCATGAACTGGGACATAGTCATTTGCGGATATAAGGTCCCGATGAACATACCCACGGCAGGGGATTCTTCGATTCGTTTTTCGCACTTTGACCATAGGTTCTGCCACCGGATCGCGTATTGGACCCAGGTTTCTCCCGGCTTTATCCTGGCATTGATTAATGCCGTGATCAGTGTTAGTTGTATGTGTGCCCTAGAGGCCAGTATTGTACAGATGATGTATATTATATTGGATGCTTGGACATATATAGAGATGACTTTCTTGCTCGACATGATAGTATGCTATCTGGTTGCTCTTTATCTTAACATGTACACTAGTCTCTTTATACTGTCTTATAGTTACATGTTGGTAAAGCCCTTAGGATTTGTACTTGACTACCTGGACTATGATGCAGATCATACTAGTGGGGACATGGTAGTCCATAAGTACATCCTTCAAGGTCCCTAGTCATGGGTGTATCGAGACGGGGCATCGATATACCAGTGTAAACTAGCGTATACGCTTCTCGACCCATGTGATGGGCGATGGATGATCCCATATCCATTGGTGTTTGACATCAGAGATGGTATACGGGTGCTCAGTGGAGACTGAGTACACTGGACGGACTCGCCGAGAACTCCCAGATGGTATTATACCTCATGTCAGATGGCAGTTCTCAGGTGACACTTGTACAGGTTAGTCTGTAGACCCGAGATCGTCATAGAATCTTGTGTGATTCCCACTGTGCTTTGATCTCCACCTTACCACGTCTATGAGGGCGTGCAAATCGGTGGTCTTTGGGTACAGTCCCGAGTCACATGGAGGCAATGAGCGATAGGAGGGGTTTCGTCTCTCCCGGTATTGGGAGTTGATGTTGCGCTGTGCTCGATTGGCCGTAACAGGAAAGTCCCTGGCCAGGGCTGATCAGAGATTTGCTGGTAAGTGTTACCAGTAGTTTCTCGACCCGTTACGAGCCTCACATCGGCATGACTTATCGGGTTATTGGGGTCTGACGTTTACCATCCCTAGACTTGATATGCGACATATCAGACGAAGAGACCGGACTGTACGGCAAGTGTTACTGGTCGGATTCGCAGGAGTGTGAGCGGGTTAGCTCGTCGATCTTCTGATCGCTCAATACCTGGGTGGCCGTTATGTTTAGCAGACCGCTTGCGGCTTGTGGGTGCTTGATATGATCATCATCTGCTACCGGCGTATTGACGAGTCTTTAGAGTCCTACACAGAGGTTTCCTAGCTCAAGCGAAACGAAATAGGAGTGCATATGAGATATGTGCGGGACCGAGAATAATGCGTGTATGTGATACCGTATTTGATTCTCGCGATTAATGTTTCGATTGGTTGTATGAGATATGACCTAGTTATCGAATCATTGATTCGATAAATCGATGCATTGAATACTAGTCGGTTATGTGCGACATGACCGGATCATTGAATCAAGTGTTGATTTAATGATTTAATGTATAATTATATATTTGATATATTACTTTGCATCAACTAGTATTGGTTCACTTTAAACGGATTTTTCTCACTTGATTTACACATTGTATATGTGATATACTTTTGTGAACATATAAGTATCATGTTTGATGATACTTGATCATATGGTTAAGTGTATGGAATTAAACCATAGTTAACTTGAGATTAGGGTTTTAATTATGCATTTATTCATTTAATTGTTTATTCATTTATTTGGATAAAGCTTAAGTGGAGAATGGTGGCATTTCTTGTTTTATGTTGAAGCTTCATGAAGCCTTGACTTTATGCAACCATTCTTGTCCACTACCTTAACCCTAACTCTCCAAATAACCATGGTTGATTCTCTACACTTAACCTTAGTTAGAATTATGATAAGTATAGATTTTTCTTTTCATTTTAAATAACTTATCATAATTCTAGCTCTTCTTCTTCTTCATCTTCAAAAGAAAAACTTAGATGCCATCAATAGCAACTTGAGTTCTAGTGAGAGAATTCCAAATCTAAAGTGAACCCATCTCCTATTTCTTCACCCTCTACCTCTTGCCAAGTTGTTTTGGGTGTTCTCTTCACAAGTTTCACAACTTTGTGAAGTCGGAGCTTGAACTAGTGCAACCTTGACGTAGATCGTCTTTGACACGAAGCCGACGACCTATTCCGCACGTTTTTCCGATGAAGCCGACTAATGAGTCGACGATTCATGATGGACAGCGAGGGCATGACCACGTGGAGCTAAGGAGGTGGAAATCCGGATCTACAAAGGTTGTAGCTTCCGACCTTTAGTTAATTTGCTAACTAGTTTAGTTTTTCGCCTAGAATTCTAGTCTAAGATCCGTGTTAGGGTTTCTCGGCACCATAATTTTTGTAAAATGGCATGTTCGATGCCTTGTGAGACCTCTATAGGGTGCCTAGGAACCTTTCAGTGGTATCAGAGCCTAGCTAGAGCCTCAGGCGAAGTCTAGACGACGTTTGAAACCCGATTGTCCCGAAACCCTAATTTCCAAGGTGCTCTCTGGAAATTTTCCGAAATTTTGGATTTTTGTCAATTAAAAATATGCAGAAAATCTTGCAGGGTGTTATATGAAATACTGTGAAATACGAGGGCCTGATTCGACTTTTCCACCGCGGAACCGCGGCACGAGCTCTGCATGCGCGGCGGTTCCGCGGCCGTACTGTTCCCTTGTTTAATTTTTAATTCACAGTAATTCATATATTTGTATATTATATTTTCTGGGTATTTTTATTGTGACTCCACAGAAGAGTATTTTGGGGTTGCTTTGGGGATTCGTTTATTCAATCGGGTTATCAAATTTTTGTCTAAGTGGATTTCCAGATAACTGTAGAATATGTTAAAATGTTTGACCGGATACAAATACCCAACTTTTCCCCTGCCGGAAAAATTCCAAGTGTTGGATTTTTCTGTGGTTAAAAGTCGTTCGAAGTAGTGCAAGTAACGCGATGGTCCCTCTAAAAGACAACAAACCTTAACTCGATTATGTGACCGTCTTGAACTGCCCTTTGAACCTTCGGGTTTGGGGCAGTACGGCGTGCCACATGTGAGGCGTTGGCTTGACCCTTCTACGGCTAGACCGTTGGTACTGAGGCATGAAGTGAATGTTTTTGAACCTATTTCATATGTTGATCGGTGTCGGGAAAACTTGGGTGTTCGAATGTTCGATCGGAAAGTTTAATATATTCTATTTATCCGGAATTGGATACAATAATTGGAATTCACAAACAGTTATGAGATAACTGGATGAATGTTATAAATCTAGCAGTTTAGTCCCATGCGATATTGAAAAGAGTTTTCGATAATGAGACTAAAATGCGGGGTTTGTAACTGTTAGGCATGTGATGTCTAAAGAGGTTGCGGATTCCAACTGTTGTAGTTTTACACTTTCTTTTCTGTGACCGTAAGTGTAGTATGTTCATATCGCCGGTTTCGTTGCTATACGTCAACGACAATTGGGGTATGCATACTTACTTACGTTGATGACAGGTGATGTTATGTGTTGCTGGATATGTTATATTGGATCGTCGTGTTCGAATAGCCGGGGTTTTTTTTGTGAGATGAGTGTTTTACATTTTCATTCATGTAAAAACTTGTATGTAATATTCTTTTATTTGGGGCACTTCCAGGTAGCGGAAGTTGTCACCCTTTGTATATTATTTACTTTTCCGCATTAGGATAGACCCAAGGAGGGGAGCACAAGTAACCGGGTTCTGGGGTCCAGTGGGAGACCAACTCGAGGAGTCGAGTCCGGGTTTCCTAACCCTAGAATTGGCAGGGTTGCTTGCCGCTCTCGTAGGGGTCTTGGGGTGTGGGATTGGCTATTCATCATGACCGTGGAATCCGTGTTTTATACTGGCTCGTATTGAAAACACGGACGTCCTAGTGTATCCAATATTTCATATGTTTATTCTGCTGCGACATCTGTGATGTGATTCTGTGATGGATATAGTATATAGTATATATGATATATTATATAGACGTTACTTATGTTTTACACCCGCGCTAGCCCTGCCCTGCTCTGTCGTTAGTTACCTAACCTAACGGTGCACGAGCGGACATCGAGGCGAATGCGGATGGCATAAGTGTACGTCATATCTATCTGTGATGTTTAGATATTTAAATGATGGGACTTCATTAATGTGATTAATGAAAGAAAAGAAACCAAATGATGTTGTAGAATCAGATTTTAAAATAAAACAGGTAGCTACAGTTCTTGCTTTGCATAGCGGTATATATGATATACCCTGCACCTTATTCGATGAGGAAAGGACCGAGATCCCTTCACCGGGAGTGACTCCTTTAGCAGTAACTGGCAGATGCTACACACTCGGTTTGGCTTTGATTGCTTTTAAGAGTTTTTTGCTTTGCACAGTGATATATATGATATATCCCGCACCTCATTCGACGAGGAAAGGGCCGACGATCCCTTCACCGGGAGTGACCCCTTTAGCAAAACTGGAAAAGCCTTAAAATCACTCCATTTCAAAACTTCATTTAATTCTACAACGATATCAAGTTCATTACGCTCATGGTTTTATGAAAACCTGCATAGCCCTCCGTCATTTCAGATAAGTACTACTTAGTATTCGTGCTACGGTAGTTTGGCATTCGTTAAGGCGTAGTGTACGGTAGCTAACTAGTATTTATCTGCTTATGCATATGATGCAGATTGGATTAGGGTATTCGTACGGCGTTGTTTGGCATTCGTCAAGGGTCATGCGGGTGGGTTTAATTCAATCAATAAATGTACGGGTTGAACTTGACTAGTGGACTATGGGTTGTTTGGCATTCGTCAAGGTCATAGAACACTAGGGGTAAAATATTATCGGGAATTTCAAGTGTTGAAATTTGCAATGAGATTGCATACCTTCTATGAGATAGTTGGATCCCGATACCCACTGCGAGTAAGAGTTACTCCTGGGAGAGTTTTACACATTACAATTAGCCGATCAAGTAGGTGTCTAGAAAGGTGTTAACGAGGTTACGCCTCTGGGAAAACGAGGTTTACATTAATTAGGTTCGTGCGAAAGCACGGGGGACCTCCCTCAAAGTACCGACACTGGCCTGGCTGAAAGATTGGCGAACTTGTAGTGTGTAATTAATCCCGGCTAGTCTTTCCTTTTAGGGTTTGAAGGAAGATTTGATAAAAAGCAGTGGGAGCCATCCTGATTAGATAAGATAATAACCAATCTGATCTTGCACGAGCTTACGCTAAAGTGTTTTCTTCTCTCTCTCTCCAGGTAGCGACCATTTCATGCCTTAATCAAGATAATAATATGGATGTATTGACCGAACCCGCATGTTATACTGTGCAGGGGAACGTTGAACCCGTTCTATCTTATAAGTGTTATAAGAATGAACAGGAAACAGGAGAATATCTGGATTCTCACACCGCCCAAACGGAGAACATGCATGTTGATGCATCATCTTCGGGTGTGTTTGTCATTGAGAACTGTTTCTCAGTTCACCCTACGTCCTGGGTATTAGATACCGGATCAGGATCCCACATATGTAAGATGTTACATGGGCTGCGAAAAGGTAGAGAACTGGGAAAAGGTGATCATTCCATTCAAGTAGGGAACGGTGTAAATGTTGCAGCCAAAGCAGTTGGCGAATATCACCTTGTATTACCAAGTGGTGATACAATAATTCTGAATGAGTGCTATTATATACCAAACATGATGTGCAACATTATATCAGTTTCTTTATTGAGTAAAGAAGGATATAATTTTGTAGTAAAGGAAAATGTTATGAACATATTCCTAGATCAAAAGTTGATTGCATCAGGCTCGCTACATAATGGCATATTCATTCTAAATCAAAATACAGTCCTCAAAATACAAAACACACACAAGAGGAAGAGTTCAGAAATGAACGAATCCTTCTTGTGGCATTGTAGACTTGGTCACATCAATGCGACACGACTAGCTAAGTTGCATAAGGATGGGTATTTAAATCCGTTTGAATTTTCATCTTATGACACTTGCCAGTCATGTCTCAAAGGCAAGATGACCAAAACTCCGTTTACGGGACACGGAGAAAGAGTTACCGAACTCTTGGGACTAATACATAGTGATGTATGCGGTCCCATATCTACACATGCCAGGGATGGTTCTTCATACTTCATTACATTCACCGACGATCTCTCTAGATACGGGCATGTGTTCCTATTGAAACACAAGTCTGAAGCTTTTGAGAAATTCAGAGAATATAAGCACGAAGTAGAGAACCAAACGGGCAAAAGTATTAAGATCCTTCGATCTGATCGAGGAGGAGAATACTTGAGCAATGAGTTCCAAGATTATCTAAAAGAGAATGGGATTCTCTCTCAGCTTACTCCACCTTATACACCACAGCACAACGGTGTATCGGAACGAAGGAATCGCACCCTATTAGATATGGTGCGTTCAATGATGAGTACAGCTGAGTTACCTATTTCCTTCTGGGGGTATGCGCTTGAGACAGCCATACACCTATTGAATATGGTTCCTACCAAATCAGTGCCTACCACTCCATATGAGATATGGAAAGGGAAGAGACCATCTCTTAAGTATGTTAAGATATAGGGTTGTCCAGCCTATGTCAAAAGACAAAATCCGGACAAACTCGAGGCAAGATCTGTCTTATGTAAGTTTGTAGGATATCCCAAAAATTCACAAGGGTATATCTTCTACCACCCCGAGGAACAAAAGGTGTTTGTTTCTCGACATGCCACTTTCTTAGAAAAAGGTTTTCTTATGAAACAGATTAGTGGCATTGAGGTAGAACTGGAAGAGGTTCCAGCAACACATACTGTAACAGAAGACTTGGTAGAACTAGAGGATTCAGTAGAACCCGACGAACCCCAGCCTCTCCGCCGATCTAGTAGGGTTTCTCGTCCACCTGAGAGATACTACGGTTTTCTCATTGACGGTGGAAGCGAGGATTGCATCATGGAGGATGATGACCCAACTAGCTTCGAGCAGGCCATCACGAGTAGGGACTCAGTGAAATGGCTGGATGCTATGCGGTCCGAGATGGAATCCATGTACACCAACAAAGTATGGACTTTGGAAGTTGCTCCTGAAGGGGTAAAACCCATTGGGAGCAAGTGGATCTTCAAGAAGAAATTTGGTGTAGATGGGAAAGTGGAGACTTTCAAAGCTAGACTTGTAGCAAAGGGTTTTCGTCAAAGACCAGGTGTGGACTATGACGAAACCTTTTCTCCAGTGGCTATGCTTAAATCCATCCGAATCATGCTTGCCATTGCTGCCTTTCATGACTACGAAATCTGGCAAATGGATGTTAAGACCGCCTTTCTAAATGGTGATTTAGAAGAGTGCGTGTACATGACTCAGCCAGAGGGCTTCGTAGACAGTGGGAGCAGCGGAAAGGTGTGCAAGCTTCTTAAATCCATTTATGGATTAAAGAAAGCATCGCGGAGTTGGAACATCTGCTTTGACGTCGTTATCAAAGAGTTTGATTTCGTCAAAAATCCAGATGAACCTTGTATCTACAAGAAGGTGGCAGAGAGTAAGGTTGTCTTCCTCGTATTGTACGTGGACGACATACTCTTGATAGGAAATGATATTCCTATGCTGCAATCGGTCAAGCTCTTCTTATCACAAAGATTCTCAATGAAAGATCTTGGTGATGCCTTCTGCATATTGGGAATTAGGATCTATAGAGATAGATCCAAACGGATTTTGGGATTGTCCCAATCCAGGTACATTGACACCATACTAAAGAGGTTTAGTATGGAAGAGTCCAAGCGTGGGAACTTGCCCACGATCTCTGGAGTCACTCTCTCCAAAGAGATGTCTCCCAAGACTGATTTGGAGAGAGCTCACATGCAAGGGATACCCTATGCTTCGGCAGTAGGCTCTATCATGTATGCGATGCTATGTACCAGACCCGATGTAGCATACTCACTAAGTATAGTGAGCAGGTATCAAGCTGATCCTGGAGAGAGTCACTGGACAGCTGTGAAGAGCATTCTCAAGTACTTGCGAAGGACTAGAGATATGTTCTTGGTGTATGGTAACGGAGAACTCCAAGTGGAGTCCTTTACCGATTCCAGCTTCCAGAGTGATAAAGACGACTCTAAGTCGCAGTCGGGTTTTGTCTTTACCCTTTACGGAGGGGCTGTTAGCTGGAAGAGTTCCAAGCAGGAAACCGTGGCAGACTCGACGATGGAGGCTGAATACATCGCTGCCAACGATGCTGCTAAAGAAGCTGTCTGGATCAAGAAGTTCATTATTGAACTTGGTGTGGTTCCATCCATTGAGCATCCAATACCTTTGTATTGCGATAACAATGGAGCAGTGGCTTTGGCCAAGGAACCCAGGTCCCATCAGCGATCCAGGCATATTCTGAGGCGGTATCACCTGATCCGGGAGATAGTTGATCGCCGGGAGATCGAGGTCAGGAAGGTTGACACGAAGGACAACACTGCGGATCCACTCACGAAGGCCATTCCCCAGATACAGTTTGAGAGACTCTTCGGGATGCTCGGTATGCGATACTACAGCAGCTGGCCCTAGTGCAAGTGGGAGATTGTTAGTTGTATGTGTGCCCTAGAGGCCAGTATTGTACAGATGATGTATATTATATTGGATGCTTGGACATATATAGAGATGACTTTCTTGCTCGACATGATAGTATGCTATCTGGTTGCTCTTTATCTTAACATGTACACTAGTCTCTTTATACTGTCTTATAGTTACATGTTGGTAAAGCCCTTAGGATTTGTACTTGACTACCTGGACTATGATGCAGATCATACTAGTGGGGACATGGTAGTCTATAAGTACATCCTTCAAGGTCCCTAGTCGTGGGTGTATCGAGACGGGGCATCGATATACCAGTGTAGACTAGCGTATACGCTTCTCGACCCATGTGATGGGCGATGGATGATCCCATATCCATTGGTGTTTGACATCAGAGATGGTATACGGGTACTCAGTGGAGACTGAGTACACTGGACGGACTCGTCGAGAACTCCCAGATGGTATTATACCTCACGTCAGATAGCAGTTCTCAGGTGACACTTGTACAGGTTAGTCTGTAGACCCGAGATCGTCATAGAGTCTTGTGTGATTCCCACTGTGCTTTGATCTCCACCTTACCACGTCCATGAGGGCGTGCAAAACGGTGGTCTTTGGGTACAGTCCCGAGTCACATGGAGGCAATGAGCGATAGGAGGGGTTTCGTCTCTCCCGGTATTGGGAGTTGATGTTGCGCTGTGCTCGATTGGCCGTAACAGGGAAGTCCCTGGCCAGGGCTGATCAGAGATTTGCTGGTAAGTGTTACCAGTAGTTTCTCGACCCGTTACGAGCCTCACATCGGCACGACTTATCGGGTTATTGGGGTCTGACGTTTACCACCCCTAGACTTGATATGCGACATATCAGACGAAGAGACCGGACTGTACGGCAAGTGTTACTGGTCGGATTCGCAGGAGTGTGAGCGGGCTAGCTCGTCGATCTTCTGATCGCTCAATACCCGGGTGGCCGTTACGTTTAGCAGACCGCTTGCGGCTTGTGGGTGCTTGATATGATCATCATCTGCTACCGGCGTATTGACGAGTCTTTAGAGTCCTACACAGAGGTTTCCTAGCTCAAGCGAAACGAAATAGGAGTGCATATGAGATATGTGCGGGACCGAGAATAATGCGTGTATGTGATACCGTATTTGATTCTCGCGATTAATGTTTCGATTGGTTGTATGAGATATGACCTAGTTATCGAATCATTGATTCGATAAATCGATGCATTGAATACTAGTCGGTTATGTGCGACATGACCGGATCATTGAATCAAGTGTTGATTTAATGATTTAATGTATAATTATATATTTGATATATTACTTTGCATCAACTAGTATTGGTTCACTTTAAACGGATTTTTCTCACTTGATTTACACATTGTATATGTGATATACTTTTGTGAACATATAAGTATCATGTTTGATGATACTTGATCATATGGTTAAGTGTATGGAATTAAACCATAGTTAACTTGAGATTAGGGTTTTAATTATGCATTTATTCATTTAATTGTTTATTCATTTATTTGGATAAAGCTTAAGTGGAGAATGGTGGCATTTCTTGTTTTATGTTGAAGCTTCAAGAAGCCTTGACTTTATGCAACCATTCTTGTCCACTACCTTAACCCTAACTCTCCAAATAACCATGGTTGATTCTCTACACTTAACCTTAGTTAGAATTATGATAAGTATAGATTTTTCTTTTCATTTTAAATAACTTATCATAATTCTAGCTCTTCTTCTTCTTCATCTTCAAAAGAAAAACTTAGATGCCATCAATGGCAACTTGAGTTCTAGTGAGAGAATTCCAAATCTAAAGTGAACCCATCTCCTATTTCTTCACCCTCTACCTCTTGCCAAGTTGTTTTGGGTGTTCTCTTCACAAGTTTCACAACTTTGTGAAGTCGGAGCTTGAACTAGTGCAACCTCGACGTAGATCGTCTTTGACACGAAGCCGACGACCTATTCCGCACGTTTTTCCGATGAAGCCGACGAATGAGTCGAGGATTCATGATGGACAGCGAGGGCATGACCACGTGGAGCTAAGGAGGTGGAAATCCGGATCTACAAAGGTTGTAGCTTCCGACCTTTAGTTAATTTGCTAACTAGTTTAGTTTTTCGCCTAGAATTCTAGTCTAAGATCCGTGTTAGGGTTTCTCGGCACCATAATTTTTGTAAAATGGCATGTTCGATGCCTTGTGAGACCTCTATAGGGTGCCTAGGAACCTTTCAATCAGGGTACACTCGCTTGCGCTGGCAAACCGCTGTGTGAACAGCAGTTCCATTTCTGTGAATGTTCTCACGGAGTCATTTGGGAGCCGAGTACCATTCAAAAGCCGTTTCTGACAAGCTGCCAACGAACTGGCGAAGCAATAGTTTGTCGTCGCCTCTAGTGTTGCTGCACAAAGCTCTGAACTGAGCAACGTGCTGGTGTGGATTGCCTGTCCCTTTGTACACATGGAATTTGGGGATCGTATATCCCGGCGGGTACTTGATTTGATCATACCAGCGTGGATTTGGTCGTCCAGTTTTGACGATTTGGCCAGCCGCTTCATTCACTTGACGAGCTCGTATTTGTCGAGCTATATAGTAATCAGGAGCTGCCTTGGAGATCGTTTCCTCCTTAGCTGTTGATAGAGCTGGAAGAGGGTTTGATGTTTCCCCTCTTCATCCTCGATGATTATCGGTGGATTTTTGGCTGGAGGTTCGGATTGTTGTTCATACCAGAATATTGCATTTTATACCGCCCATTCTTACGCTCGTTTGTTTATAGGCAGGTGCTTTTAATCAATGTTTGCTACATATTTACAGGATACTGGTTCTCATCTCTGAACAGTGCAATTCATGGAAAAGTACGTCAAATTCCGGATTACTGCCAACAACAGATAAAACACGGGTCTCCGCTCTCTATCCGTATGTTGCCACACACCAGTTTAAGGGACAAAATGGCAAATCGATGTCATTTTCGTGCACAAAGCACAATGGCAACACAAAACCCAACATATCTACGCGGAGCTCGAGGAAATCTTGGCAAAAGATCCACATCACATCACCTTTTGATCTACTGAAATTCTGAAAGAAATGGGAAGAGTTTTTGAGAAAAAGTCATATACCACACAGCAGACAACATAAAACCATGGATCCCCACAAAATATGAACGCCTAACTCCTCTAAAGCGCCGCGGTTCCACGGCATAAGCGCACTTAGGCCGTGGAATCGCGGCCATTTGGTCTCCTCGCTTTGTCGTTTTTTGTGGGCTGTTGGGTAATTTTATGTGGAGCCGGATTCTTACCCTAGGTTTCCATTTCCCCGCCTATAAATACCCCAGATCTGAGCCAAGCCAAGGTGTTAAGTTCTTTAGCCTCTTTAGTGTAGTTTAGTCTTCTTCTTCTTCTTCTTCTTCATTCTTTCCTCCATGAAAATTGTGGTGAGAGATTTTTGAGTGGATGATGAAATGAAGATGAGGTTTTTGTATCATTCTTTTGTTTTAACTTCCCCTTGAGATCCTTTCTTTCTCTTGATCTTTCAACCTCTTCATTGAGCTTGAAAGTTTAAGGATTTGTTATTGATTTCAAGGGTTGTATCTTCTTATGGAATTAGTGCTTCATTTCACATGAGTTCTTTACCCTTCTCTTGATCTTACATTCTCTTGATTGAGCTTGCAAGTTTAAGGGTTGGCTATTGATCCCATGCTTGTCTTGAGTTCTATGTTCTTGTAATTACTTTCTTGCTTATTTCTTTCTTGCTTTTTATTACTTGCTTTACATTCATGTCTTACTTTCTTGCACTTAAATTCCATGCACTTACTTACTTGTAATCTTTTCTTTTGCTCTTTTTGGTTCGTTTTTGTGAATGGTTGTAATTATCGTTGTTAAGAATAAATACGGTATTGTAAGTTAATATTTCTTTGCTCATTTCCTTTTCCCGTTATTTTCCATTGAACTCCGCCCAAACGTTACGCAAGCGCTCCGTTAGGCACCCTACCCTACCAAGGTAACGGTGATTCCTAACCGCGACCGGTTGCGTTCGGTTTGGCCGGAGGCAAAAGCAAGAGACAAGAACGGAAGGACAAGGGTAAATAAGCCGGATTCCACGAATACCGTGCTTAAATACCCTAATCCACTTTGTTGCCGATTGTTCTAGCTTCAATTGGTCAAGAATCCGCTCAAAGGTTTTGAGTACGGATTTCTTTAGCTTACAATTTCGTATCTTTTTCTTAACAACTTTATACTTGCAAATAAAACACATAGGTTAGACTTGAACAAATATATACTCATTCTTTATTGACTCGTCTAAGACAAGAACGGACATACAACCATTTCCCTGTGGATCGACCCGTGCTCAACCGGCTAGCTGCATAGCGACACCGTCCTGATCGCGGTAAACTTTAGAATTTTGAACATCCGACACGCCAAAAGCGTGCGATCAAATGGCGCCGTTGCCGGGGAGACGGTAGCGTATTTTCTTTCTTGTTATTCGGGTTAATATTCTTTTTGTATATATTTATAAATAAAAAAAAAACTTTTTGTTTTTTTTTTATAATTTTTGTGAGTAAGTCTGCAGATTTTTGCGGATTTGCAAACGGCGATTATGGGGAGCAAAGTGTACGTTCAAGGCTAAGGAGATTACAAAGTACAGTGCCAAAGATCCGGGTAGTTTAACCCGCGCAAGCGAACTTTTCAAGCTTACCGGATTTGATTCAACGGGGGTTTCCTAACCCAAAAACTTAACGGTACGTACTTTACTAACACCTTCTTCTCAAATCCGACGCATCCAATATACTATTTTTTGCAGGATTCTTTGCAAGTTCGCTAGCAAACGCTAAAAAATTGACTAACCCGTATTTGTTGTAGTGCCGTGCTTAAACTAAAAAACTATTATTTGATTCTTTATAGAATTTTTATTGAATTGCGCATTGCATACATTAATACGGACTTAAGGGCAAGCGAACCCCACAACATACGGTAAAGGAATTCATCACCTTTTCTGTGGCCCACAAATCACGAACTTGAGCATAACGTTTACCCGCACAAAATTTAAAAGAAACTAGACTTTAAGCCTTAAGGACTTCGCGCTCAGTAGGAGAAGTTAACTGTGTTTAGAACCTCGCTTAACGGTATATTGTTTACAGGGTGTCTAGGAAAGTGTTAACGGTGAAACCGCCAAAAGAATTAAGGAACTTCGCAAAAGCGTTGGAAAACCTCCCCTTATCTCTTCACTTACCTGGCCTCGTGATCAGTGTATCTTGAGCCCGTTTCTCGACACAGTTTTACTTCGACAATCAAGTTCTGGAGCAGGTCTAGTTGACCTAGGTGAACCCTAGAACGAATAGGTGTGTGGTATTTTTGTGTCGTGATTGTTTTTGTCCATATTCTTTTTTGTGTGTATATTTCATTCTTTTGTTAATAGCTGCCTAAAAAAATCACATTCTTTTTCCCCTCTTTTTCTCTGCCTTTCTTTCTTTCTCTCTTCATATCATGGGTACACCACCTCGCAAAACTCTTGCCGAACTTTGGTACCCACAACCAGACATTACTTCTTACGGTTCTTGCTTTGGCCGAACGTCGAACGATCCCTCCATGCCCCAAATCTCTTTGAAAAATCGCATAGACGCGTCTAGGACAAACACTTGCCCTCCGCAATCCACTTTCTATCAACCTTTTCAACCTCCCCCACCCTCTTATGTTGATACCCTTTTTGCAAGTCATCCTTTGTCCATCACTGAACGTATTGAACAATCTCGTAGCCAATCTTTCACTCCTTTCACCACTTCAAATTCTTGGGATCAACAATTCCATTCACCTTCTTATCCAAATGTTGATCCTTCTCCTGTCCAGCCATTCAATTCCTACCAGTCCTATCCGACTCTTGCACCTTCCCTAGACATTGCTTCTGAACCGCCATTTGGGAGTTTTCAGTATCCAAACAATTTTGAATCTTTTACTGAAACCCCTTCACAACCCATGTCTAGTCTGGAACAGTCATTGGAAGACTTTAGGGTAGCGTCATACCGACAGATGATGGATTTGAATGCGTCCATGGCCGCCCTCATACAACCTAGTGACCCGGTAGCTAGTTTTCAACTAGCTCCAAATTTTCCAATGTATGAAGAGGCGGTAGGACAAGTTGAGAATTTGAGTAGAGAGAGTGAGATGTACCCCCACTCGAATCAAGCCTACCCGTTTCAACTTGAATCCCACAACTTCGGTTTTGAATGTCTATCTAATGTTCCAAATGATCCATTGATTAAAGATAGAACAGATAATGAGTTGTGCGACTTTGTAGTGTTTGATTTATTTGATTGTGAAGGGTCCCTTCCAAGTGAAACCGTTCCTAAACATTTTGACCTCTACACCTCTACTTTAGAACCTGAATTGATTGATATCCATACTTTTGTTGAGGTGTCTAAGAATATAGATTTTCACTTGATTGAGGATATTGACGCTGGGAATATTTTGGATGATGAACCTGTAGATTTGGCAGAGTTTTTCTCTCCAATTCATCATCCTGAGTCATTTACTGTCTTTCCCGAACCCCATATGCGTCTGGATTTTGATGAAATTTGCATGGATAAGCTGAATTTTGAGGAAACTTTTGAGGATGAACCAGTTTTAATTGATGAGTCGGATTTTCCAATTCATTCTGTTCCTTTCATTGACTGTGTACATCCTCCTGAACCTTTAACCGATAACCTTCCTCAACCACTTACCTCCATCCTTCCCATCGTTCCGACCTGGCAAGATACCGTATCATTTTCACTTCCTGTGTCTGGTTTACCGAGTTCGGCTTACCCATGGTTTCTCACGAATCTTGAGGGATTTGACCCCATTTCTCGCCATATTGATAGATTAGTACAATCCATCTTTTCACAACGATCATCGCAGATTGTACTAATTTATTCAATCCATTTCCATCCTCAAGTTCGTATTTCACTTCTTTCTCCCTTCCGCCATTCTTCTTCTCATATACCGAGACCGTATTTCACTTCTATCTCCGTACGGTCTCGCGTATTCTCCATCTCTTTTCTCTACGCCTTCTTTCACCAACCAGCACATTATAGAGATAAAATCTTTGAATGGTTGGTACTAACTTTTGGCCTGTGTAAGGCCTTGTATAGCTTGATACTGTTCTCTTTCCCCCCTAATCCTGAACTTCAATGCTTAACAGTGGAAACACTGTTTTACTTAAGTTTGGGGGGGACACCTTTTTTGTATATATTTTTTGTTTTGTACATAATTTGTTTTTAGGGAGCGCCGACAATTTTGACCCTCTTGGTGTAGCCTGACAGTGAGGGCACTGTCAAGTTTAAGTTTGGGGGTGTGCTCGGTAAGCTTTCTTCCTTCGCATTCATTTGTATATTTTGCATTTGCATACCTTATTAAAAACCCATAAAAATCGAAAATTTTCCAAAAAATATAAAAACTTTGTCAAGTTAGCTAGTGGAAGAACTCAGATTCAACATTTCGACGGTTTTGTTTGATAAGATAAGAATAACTAAATCTTATTTTTAGATTTTGAAAACCTAAAAGATAACTCTCCTTTGAAGTTAACTATAGCTGATATACGTCTTTACATCACACTACACGTGTCGTGAGTTTTAGAAATTAGATGACAAGTCTTTTATGTCTAAAAACTTTTAAATGGATAAATGATTTTCTGAGGATCAAATAGGTTTGTTCTGAAATAAGTAATATCAAGAATAGTTTATGAAGCGAAGTGAATATGAAGGGATATTATTGATGCCTTAATTGGATCTAATTCTGAAAAATAACCCATCTGGAACATGATTGGAATGATTACACACCGAACCCACTAAACACGTCTTTTATCCAAAAATAATTGAACTGCCGGTTATATCTCCGTTCGTATTGAATCATCATGATTTTTCACGCCAAATTGTCTTTTGTTTTTGGACCTAGATAACTTGAGTAATTAAGTCCGCTGGGATGTTTCTACACCTAATGCCCTAAAGCCAACTGGTTTGGGTGCATTGGCCCAAAGCTTGTTAAGAAACCTAGAAAGTCCAGTTTAAAACAAAGTCAAGCAAGTGTTCTCTCCGAGTTAAAATTCCTAACGGTTCTTTGTGTGAGAATAATCTTGACAAAAGACAGGTTTTATAAAAAATATTTCTAGCGGAGATATGAAGGTTTTATTCTATGATAAAGACTATTGCACGTTCACAAAGGTGTGTATGAAATGAAAATAAGAAAAAGGTGGAGTGAAAAACAAGACCTAGTTTCTGTTGGGGAAGACAAAAATTCTGAAGTTGAAACTTTACTGGAAAACGAAACTTGAAAAATACTTAACTCTTTATAAAACTTGTGTAATCCTTTTAAAATTTTTATCTAGGCTTTATTGTATGACAAGATGACTTTAATCGATCCTTATGGAACTTAACGACACTATTTGCACTAAAGACATATAAAATCTTTAGTTAAATAAGAAGCGAGGTGTGAAAAATAAGGGTCCGGTAGTCTAGACTTAGGATCATAGAATTGTTATTTTCTGAAACAAAACTTTAACGTTTGAATCATAGTTATTTCGCAAAACTAGCTTGACCGGATTTTGTGGGTAGTATTCGCTGAAAACTCTCAGGAGACAACACTCCTCCTACTAGGGACACCTAGAGGTTTAACGGCTTGTTGCACGCGATCAGTGCAATCGCGTTTCCTGCGAAAGTGCGGTTAGGATTTTATTTTTGTAAATAAATGGTTTTGCTCGGGACGACCAAAAGTTAAGTTTGGGGGTATTTGTTCATACCAGAATATTGCATTTTATACCGCCCATTCTTACGCTCGTTTGTTTATAGGCAGGTGCTTTTAATCAGTGTTTGCTACATATTTACAGGATACTGGTTCTCATCTCTGAACAGTGCAATTCATGGAAAAGTACGTCAAATTCCGGATTACTGCCAACAACAGATAAAACACGGGTCTCCGCTCTCTATCCGTATGTTGCCACACACCAGTTTAAGGGACAAAATGGCAAATCGATGTCATTTTCGTGCACAAAGCACAATGGCAACACAAAATCCAACATATCTACGCGGAGCTCGAGGAAATCTTGGCAAAAGATCCACATCACATCACCTTTTGATCTACTGAAATTCTGAAAGAAATGGGAAGAGTTTCTGAGAAAAAGTCATATACCACACAGCAGACAACATAAAACCAGGGATCCCCACAAAATATGAACGCCTAACTCCTCTAAAGCGCCGCAGTTCCGCGGCATAAGCGCACTTAGGCCGCGGAATCGTTGCCATTTGGTCTCCTCGCTTTGTCGTTTTTGTGGGCAGTTGGGTAATTTTATGTGGAGCCGGATTCTTACCCTAGGTTTCCATTTCCCCGCCTATAAATACCCCAGATCTGAGCCAAGCCAAGGTGTTAAGTTCTTTAGCCTCTTTAGTGTAGTTTAGTCTTCTTCTTCTTCTTCATTCTTTCCTCCATGAAAATTGTAGTGAGAGATTTTTGAGTGGATGATGAAATGAAGATGAGGTTTTTGTATCATTCTTTTGTTTTAACTTCCCCTTGAGATCCTTTCTTTCTCTTGATCTTTCAACCTCTTCATTGAGCTTGAAAGTTTAAGGATTTGTTATTGATTTCAAGGGTTGTATCTTCTTATGGAATTAGTGCTTCATTTCACATGAGTTCTTTACCCTTCTCTTGATCTTGCATTCTCTTGATTGAGCTTGCAAGTTTAAGGGTTGGCTATTGATTCCATGCTTGTCTTGAGTTCTATGTTCTTGTAATTACTTTCTTGCTTATTTCTTTCTTGCTTTTTATTACTTGCTTTACATTCATGTCTTACTTTCTTGCACTTAAATTCCATGCACTTACTTACTTGTAATCTTTTCTTTTCTTTTGCTCTTTTTGGTTCGTTTTTGTGAATGGTTGTAATTATCGTTGTTAAGAATAAATACGGTATTGTAAGTTAATATTTCTTTGCTCATTTCCTTTTCCCGTTATTTTCCATTGAACTCCGCCCAAACGTTACGCAAGCGCTCCGTTAGGCACCCTACCTTACCAAGGTAACGGTGATCGCTAACCACGACCGGTTGCGTTCGGTTTGGCCGGAGGCAAAAGCAAGAGACAAGAACGGAAGGACAAGGGTAAATAAGCCAGATTCCACAATTACCGTGCTTAAATACCCTAATCCACTTTGTTGCCGATTGTTCTAGCTTCAATTGGTCAAGACTCGGCTCAAAGGTTTTGAGTACGGATTTCTTTAGCTTACAATTTCGTATCTTTTTCTTAACAACTTTATACTTGCAAATAAAACACATAGGTTAGATTTGAACAAACATATACTCATTCTTTATTGACTCGTCTAAAACAAGAACGGACATACAACCATTTCCCTGTGGATCGACTCGTGCTCAATCGGCTAGCTGCATAGCGACACCGTCCTGATCACGGTAAACTTTAGAACTTTGAACATCCGACACGCCAAAAGCGTGCGATCAGTTGTATCATCATTCCAACCATGTCCTGGAACAGAAGCGCTATCTGCATTATGTTGGAAGCTTCTTCCGCGACCTACTTATCCTTCCTTTCAAGCACCCTTCCGAGGAACTCTGTATCGGTCTCCTGCTCTTGACGCTGTTCAGATGTCGATTCCGGGCTTTCTTTCTGTCCGGTAAGTGCTGACGTTTTGATCTGCATTTCCTGAAGCTTTTGTTGTTGCTCCTGAGCTTTTGTTGTTGCTCCTGAGCTTTTGTTAACGACCGAGTTTGCGGTCGATGAGCCATGGAAGCACGGCTTTCCTCTTTTTCGGATTCCATGTAAACCGTGTGTATGATCATGCCCCAGACTTGGGGCGTTTGGGTCCAGCGCCTTTGGAATTTGCTGCTGGCGGTGAGATTTACTCCGGACTCATCCTTTTGTGGGAGGTCGAATTTGAAGGAGCCGTTGTAATAAGCACCCGTGTGGAAGACACCCTTCACTGTATGATGGAGGGATGGTCTTTCTCTTGCCGAACATTCATTTTCTTCAGTCGGCGAGAGTAGTATTTGTTGATTACAGAGTCGTGGACTTTCCGCCAAACCTTATGAATTTGGGAGGAGAGCCGTTGGTGGGACTACTCCGGTTTTGTCCGCATTATGGCTTCTGCAGGAGGGGGAGATTTATTAAGCACTGTGGTTGGAGAGTTCTTTCGCACCCTCCTAAGCAGATCAAAGCTATTCCTGGTTGGAACAGCAGCATCAATTTCCACCATTGGAGTCGGCAGAGTGAATCCAGAGGGGGAGTTGCCCCTAGCTTTTCTCACTTAGCGCCAGTGGTGACGTCGAGCATGTCTCGCAAACGGGACCACCTCAGTTTTGGAAGCGGCTGTGTCTTGCCCCTGGTTTTGTTGAGGAGCTCCAGCAATTGTCAGCCTGTTAAAGACCGACGTCCTTGGCAAGATTTGATTTGAGACGATCAGCCTCTCGAAGACCGGTTGTCTGACTGGTGAAGCACTTTTGACGGCTTCATTAGCTCCTTTGGGAATCATGGGCTTCTTTGCGGGCCCGCTTGAGCTTTGGCTCGGCCTATTAAAGACCGAGACCCCCTTTTCGGACGTCTCGTTGAGAGGAGCCGTTGTGGTCATCAGTCGGTGGAAGACCGACTTCTTAGGAACATCGGGTTGCGGCGTTGGGGCACTGATGCTTAATGGTGAGAGCATGGTCCCAAAGAAAAATCCAGTAGTGGCTTCTGTTACTTACCCACTGACATTGAAAAAATGGAGGCCGCGTCGGGCCCATAAGTCACCCCTCTAGTTAGGGCGGAGCGGGAATTGCTGTAGCAGATTGTGCAGTTGGAAGCTATTGATCTTTTTCTTCTTCTTCCTGCATAGGAGCAAGACACCAAATCTTAGTACCTCGAATCCAAGGGCAACTATAACAAACCGCAGTTTTGTTCGTGAAACACGATACACGAAGTGTGGAGTGGAAAGAGGAAAGGTCCCACCGAGCGTGCCAGAATCTGTTCACCACCGGAAGACGGACCGGGACATCGGGATTTCTGGCCTGAATTTTGGGGGCAAATACTATTTGGATTTATCCGTCCACCTCTCCGAAAATGCCAAGTTGATTTATGGCACCGTATATCGGAGGTTTGGACGGACGCGACCGTTGTAGCAAATAGATTCCCCTTCGTTTGCGAGAGGTTTTTGATTGTGGGGACGTTCTTCCCTACAGGCACAAGCTCCTGCACTTAATTACGTTACCTCATCGCGATAACTACTTTCTCCTGCTCCAGAGGTTCACTTCGTGTCGTGTGTATGTTTGTTTTTATTTTGGGTTGCCCTAGGATTGTATACGGAGACTAATTTATGTCGTCGCCCGTAGGGCGTAGATTAGTCCAAATCCGTATATTCTTATATTTGGGTTTGGGCTGATTTAAGGACCGGAAATCTGGTTTGAGATTAAGATCGACTTAAACATAGGAGCATTTGGGCTTGATTATTTTAGTTTAAGAACATCCCGGTCCACTATCGTCATGTTTGAGGCGAAATTTTAGTTTAGAGATATTTCGGTCCATTATCGCCGTATTTAGGGACGAATATTAGTTTAAGGACATTTCGGTCCTTTGTCACCGTATTTGAGGTGGAATTTCTAGTTTAGAGACTTTTTGGTCCATTATCGCCATATTTTGGGGTGAATATTTGTTTAAGGACATTTCGGTCCAACATTCAACTTGCGCCCATGTGTATTTTTTACAGGACGAAGTTAACGTTGTTGATATGGAATGTGCCCAATTTTGGGTACGATTCGATTTGAGGTGTGCACGTCAATTTGGAAGTGCATCAATATAAGATGAAATGAGTTGTTGGTCATCGGGACCCGCCACCTCTGTGAAGACGTTGAAGAATTACAATGGCATATATCAGAGGTGTGAAGAGATGTACCCTTAAACCAAATCCCGTATTTGAGGGAGAATGGTTATGGTGGCCTTAAGAATTTTTGTTACGGATACGTTAGTCCAATTTGAGACTAAAATCCACTTAACAACATTTCAGGATCATCCTTAATTAAGACCAGCAACAGAGCATTTGGACTCAATTGCAAGACTTTATCAACTTTAGCCAATTTGGGCTTTAGTCTGCTTAGTTCCCCCAGTTTTTTTTTTGAAAAAAGTGCTAAGCACTTGTTTGGGCTCTGTTTAATCAGTCCCTTTTTTAATGCAAAAAGTGCATTGCACTTATATGAGTTCTAATGTCCACATATGATCCTGTGGAGTTTTAGTCATAGGGATTGCCCAACAAGTGTTGAACACTTTACTTCTTTTGTCTTTATATGGAGTGCTAGGCACTCTTTATGGCGTCCACGTGGGGAACACGTGAGGCGCTGGGCGCTGCACAATAAGTGTTGAACACTCGGCCGTTTTAGGCTGTTTATAGAGTGCTAAGCACTCTTTTCTTCTCTTTTGCGGCGCACACATGGGGAGCACGTGCGGCGCTAGGGCGCTAGGCACTACCTAGTGAGTTCTAAGTACTTTTCCCTTCTGTGGCGCCCTACGTGAGGAACACGTGCGGCGCCAGGCGCTGCCTAGCGAGTGCTGAGCACTCTCTTGTGGCGCCCATGTGAGGGACACATGCGGCGTTGGACGCGGCCCAGTGAGTGCTGAGCACTCTTCTATGGCGCCCACGTGCGGAACACGTACGGAGCTGGGCGTTGACCAATGAGTGATGAGCACTTTCCTGTGGCGCCCATATAAGGGACACGTGCGGCGCTGGGCGCTACCCAGTGAGTGCTGAGCACTCTTCTGTGGCGCCCACGTGAGGAACACGTGCGGCGCTGGGCGCTGCCTAGTGAGTGCTGAACACTCTTCTGTGGCGCCCACATGCGGTGCTAGGCGCTTTTCTCTTCTGCTGATAGCAATTTTTCCCATTAATGATCGATATGATCTTTATTTTGTAGATCTAGGATCAAACTTTCATTTTAAGAACCAAGTTCTTTTACGAGAACAGCGTTTCTCTTATATGCTTTCTGTTGAGGAATTTAATTCCTAGTTCCTTTTCGAGTCTTTGATTCTCAAGAACAAGTTCCTCCCGATGAGAATTAAATTCTTCGATCCAGAGAATGAACTAAGTTCTTCAATAAAGGTTAGACCCTTAGATATGAAAATGAGATGTTTTTATCTCTGTTTTTTTTCTTAACCTAGAGTCTTTAAGGGAGATCTTCTTCCTTGAGAATTTAATTCTCTATTCTTTTTTAAAGCTTTCTTTTTTTTTTGCTTTTAGAAGCCTATAGGGGGTCTTTCCTTTTCAGACTTGAAGTGTTCGGTCCTTTATATAGTGGAGGCAAGTTTGTTAATTAGCTTTGAGGAAATCTCTCATTGAGAGATTCCAATTGATTTGGGGAATTTTACCCACCGTTAGATCTTTGATCCAAGCGTTTCTGTTTTACAGAATATATTTTCTTGTTTTTAACAAGATTGGGGAAATATTTTCCATATGCAGAGTTTTATTCTGTGAAATGGTGATTTTTAATCACCATTGGATTTTTAATCTAATGGTTCTCTTCTTTACAGAGGGCAATCTTTGTTGTTTCGAAAGATTGAGAGAATACATCCCAAAAATAGAATTTTATTCTATGATCCAATTTGGTGAATGTTTTCTCATTTAATTCTGCATTTTTGATGATTTATCATCTCCGTTGGATCTTTGATCCAACGGCTCTGTTTTACGGAGAGTAGAATTTTATTCTACCTGGATGCCGACGCTCATGCGTTGTGCACGTGAGGCGCCACTTAAGAGTTTTAATTCTTTTTGTTCTTTGCACACTGGCACCCGCGTGAGGAGCACGTGAGGTGCTGCCTCATTAATTTTGAACAGAGCTTTGCTCTTTTATTGGAGGAAACAGACTAATAAAAAGACTACCTTTATTAATCAACTATTGCATACAACTCTCTGTACAAAGTAGATTATAAATAACCCTAGTTTTTGCTCTCGCTCTCTCTCTTGTTGGAGGTAGATGACTAGATGATGATCACCTGGATGCGTGGATCGCTTTGGACCTCTTGAGCTCTTCGGTTTGATGATCTTTCATGTGAAACTCACGGTCCTTTAAATAGTCACAGAAACTAGGAACCCCAGTTGCCAGATGTTAGGATATGCTGATAAAATCACACCAAAAAAATCCTAAATCCTACGGCCCTAAGGAGGCCGCGGATCTGCCGCATATCATGGGGTTTGGCTGCCCAACCGCGGCGTTATAGTGGTATCAAATCATGGTATTTCTTGTGGACTCTTCTATTGACATGTGTAGATCTCTTTGATGTCTGGATTTTGAAAATCTTACTCTGAGTCTCTGCCCTTTATGATTTGCTTCAATTTATTGGCAGATTTTATTCCGACATCTCAAATCTCGAGGATTCCAGACCTGAGCTCATATATGCACAATATCTCAAGTCATAGTGTTAGTAATATTTGTTATTAGTTTGAATATCATCCTAACCATTTGTATGATACAATATGTTAAGAATATTGATTAGAAATATTTGATATGATATTCATATTTTAATTACTAAAATTTTATATAAATATTATATGCATGTATTTTCCCTTATTATGTTAAATATGATGTAGAAACATATGATAATAAACTTTTTACACATAAACCCACTTATATTCAATAATTACAATAAACACCTTTTAGAAATTAACAATAGTGGGGAAAATAATCATTCAAATGTGCAATATTTCAGACTAATCAAATACCCCCAAGCTTAACTTTGATCGTCCCGAGCAAACTGGTTATTAAATAGAAGAAGAAAAAAAGAAAAACCTAGCACACTTTCGTAGGCAATACGATTGTACTGAGCACGTGCAACAAGCCTTTAAACCTCTAGGTGTCGCTAGTAGGAAAAGTGTTGTCTCCTGATGGTTTTCAGCAGATTACACCACAAAATCCCATAATAACAGAACGATGAAAGTTACATACAAAGATAAGAACATATAAAAGAAAGAACTTGAAAAGAAGAGTTCCAAACTATACTAGCTTTTTAGTTGGCATGAGCCCTATCTTAATAGTCATGAAAAAATGTTAGAAATCACATCATCCCTCAATAAAACATCGCCTTTAGTCTTCCTCCCTACCTTTCATCTAAACATCGATCATATACCCCTACGTGTGTGTAAAAGATATCCCTATACTTAGAGAGTTCAATTCAAGCTATCATACTCTTTTCCATCTTCCTTAGTACTTTTTAGTCGGTGAATATTTCAGATGGAATTGCTCACACATTTTTCATCTGACCGTTAATACTTCTTGAGGTACTAACCAGCTGATTACCAAATATGCTCACTATTTTAGGCGTAATTAGCAATATCCTAATCTTGCAACACCTAAGACTTAGCAGTGGCTCCCAAACCAGTTGGTCTAAGGAACTAGGTGATAAAGCACCCTTGCTATTTTTTTTTATGCTGCCTTAAGTAATTACAAAACCAGTGTTCATTTTTCTTCTTCATTTTTTTTATTTATATATTTATTTTCTTTCATACTAAGGCTTTTAGACAAGGGCATTTCAAGGTATCCTCTACTATCCCAAGTTTCAAGATGTGTGCAAGTGCAAATAGTAGGATATCAACGTTCAGATGTTCGGACTCAAGAATAGGGACTATTTTTCAGACTTATTTCTATTCTTAGATTACTGATTCCCTTCATCTTACTAACCCTTGGGACAACAGCTCATGACTACCTATTACTAGCTTTGTTATAAAACATCCAATTTTCTTGCTTTTCTTAAACTTTTCCTTCCTATCATATGTATTTTTCACTTTCTAACTTTCATTATCAAAAAAATTTTGTGCTATTATTTAGTATAATGCAAAAATGATGCGTGAATAAGCACAAAGCTCCCCCAAACCTATTTGCAGCAGTGTCCTCACTGATGTCATCTTTTAAGAATAAAACCTGTAGACTTGGGAGGAAAACTTAGTAACGGGGACAAGAATTAATGATATTGAAATTCTCCCCCAAACTTATTTTTGGCTCACAATTTTAATTTTTTTCTTTCAAGAGACAAAATATTTTTCTCGCCCCTCCAAACTTGAGTAAAACAGTATTAAGCATTTAAAATTATAAGAGGGGGGTAAAATTATTGGTCTATGCAAAACTTTATAAAGACCAAAAGTCAAAACCAACCATTCGAATAATTTATCGATGTAACAACAGGGTTGGTGGAAGATCATAGATGTGAAGAAGTGAGGATATAAGAAGCGTAATAGCTCAGGTTTACGTCTCGGTTGGTAGAGACGACAGTGGTGGTGCAATACTCGCATTCTTATTCTTGATAAGAAGAAGGGGTGGCAGTTCGACTTCTTTGAGTGGGGTTTGATTCATCACAACTCCCATATCTTCTAGGAATGCGAGTTCTTCAGCAAAAATATCTTCAAAACATTCATCAATATTTCGAATGATAATCTCATCGGAAAGAGAGTTATGAAACTTGGACAGCACGACTAAATCATTCGACAAGTCAAAGGGTTCAGACTTAGGTGTGGACTTGTCGACAGAAGGGTCTTCACTTGTATAATAGATAGTAGGATCAAACAATAATGCACCAGTGGTGTCGAGATCACAATCGTGAAGCTCCTCTAATTCGCAACTGTTGGAAACCATCTTTTCAACAGAACATACATGAGCATAGAGTTCGGAGGGTTGACTTCCTAGCCTGTAGATGTTAAGTTCAATTGTCATCTTCCCAAAGGATAGGTTCATAGAACCGTTACGACAATTGATTATCGCATTTGAAGTTGTTAGGAAAGGTCAACCGAGGATCACCGGAATTTGGTTCCATGGGTTTGCCACAGGTTGTGTATCTAGAACTATAAAGTCCATAGGGAATATCAACTCCCCGACTTTGATTAACATGTCCTCTAGCTCACCCTTAGGGTGGGTGATAGATCGATCGGCCATCTGGAGAGTGCAGTGCGTAGGTTTCAACTCTCTTATACTTAATTGCTCATACACAGAATACAGAAGCAAGTTAACACGAGCACCTAAATCGATTAGAGCACGATTGATACTTTTACCCCCAATAGTTATAGATATTGTAGGACAACCGGGGTCGTTACATTTCGTGGGCACCAATTGGGTAAGAGAATTTCTCATATTACTCGCTAAGAAAACCTTTTTCGGTACTTGAATTTTTCTCTTCCTAGTGCACAAGTCCTTTAAAATTTTTGCATATGACGGAACTTGTTTGATAGCATCTAGGAGAGAAATATTTATGTTAACTTGCTTTAAAATATCCACAATCTTCTCCATTTGGGGACTTGGTCTGTTGTCCCTTAACCTGTTTGGGAAAGGAGCTTTATCAATAAGGGTCGGGTCCAACTTAGGAGAAGGTTGTTGGGATGGAATGGATCTCAAAATTGGATTTGGGATGGTTGTAGATGGTAATTCTTTCAAGGAAGTGGGATGAGGGTTCGAGCCTAGTGGAAAATGAAGAATAGGCTTGGAAGAAGATGTTGGATTAGACGAATTAGGGTTAGAAGAAGTAGTCGGGGGTTCATTTGATTCAACGTCATCAACGTGTTCATCGACATGATTGTTCAGCACTCTTCCAGATCTCAACGTAGTTACGACACTTACATTATGACTTTGTGAGTGGCCAGGATTTGGTAGAGGTTGAGATGGAAGTTTCTCTTTCTCTCTCTCACTCATCGCGGCATTTAACTGTGCAAGTTTTGCTTCTATCGATTTTATGTTTTCACCGTGGGAAGCGGTGTGTTGCACTAATGTTTGGATAGAAGATGTTAAATTAGACATTGTTTGCGTGGAATGTTTAATAAACGTTTCCAAGCTTCGTTCGAGTGCAGAGGATTTTTCGGTACCGGTCATTGGGAAAGAATTATTATAAGCTGTAAAATTGTTGGCCGGATTTTGAAAAGATTGCGGTTGAAAGGGGTGCTGACATTGTTGTGGTGGTTGTTGTTGCTGTGGAGAAGGCCTTTGATAGTTATTTTGGTTTAAGAACGGATTTTGAGTTTGGTTTTGGTTCCAAGCAAAATTAGGATGATTCCCGCATCCCTGATTGTATGTGAAAGAATAAGGATCGTTTCTGGGTCGTTGCTAAAAGGCAGCATTAGTTTGTTCTTGACCTTGAAACGGATGATTCAAAGGACATTCTTTCGTTATATGTGATGGGTCAAAACAGCAACTACACACGGTTTTTGGGAGCGCAACTTGGTTTAGAGAGGCTGATGAGAATTTGTTTTCCATCGCTTTGAGTTTTTTTTGCATTGCTGCCATTTCGGCTTTCACTGTGATGGAAACAACAAGCTGATGGATGCCTGCCTTAGATGAAGATGATGTTGGTCTAACGCTTTCCCGCTGTAAAGTTTGTTCAGGGATATCTTCCAGGAATTGCCTAGCTTCACTATCGTCTTTAGATATTAAATGACATTGACAAATGGTTTTTAGCATCTGTTTTGTCGCCTGATTAACACCCTCTCAATTCCATGATGAGGAGATTGGATAAGCAGATATTTAAACCATTCAAAGTATTTCCAAAATGGTTCGTTGGGAAGTTGGATAAACTGGTTAATCTCGCTTCGAACACGGGCGGTCTTATAATTACGATAAAATTTCTTAAGGTATGCTATAACGAATTCATCCCATTTGGCGATAGAGTGTGCGGCAGTGCTATAAAGCCATTTTTCTTCTAGATCGCACAAGGTAAAAGGGAGAAGACGTAATCTCATAGCATACACAGAAAGTTGTGTAGTGCCCATCATTGCACATACGTTTTCGAATTTGGTTATGAAAATGTATGCGTCTTCGGATTCAAGCCCGTGAAATTTGGGCAACAGGTTGATGAAGTGGAGTTTAATTTCAAAATTATCCCCATTGACTAGTAGAATATATAGACAAGTAGGAAGGGGGCCGCGTATCGGGTAGCATCTTTCTTGAAGAGAGATGCGCTGTGGATTCTGCGTACCTACGGGTGGTGGCAGGGTGGTGTTGTGAAAATCTGATGGAGAACCGTCCATCTCGGTCGATGTGGTGGGTGGAGGGGAAAAAGAAAATGAAGAAGTACCGACTTCGGAGTTGATGGTAAAGGCGCGGACAAGACGAGCACTAGAATCCCGTATACAGCCGATCATGCACTAAGCGGGTTTAGTGCACGTGGCAACGTGTGTGAGAACGATTTTAAGAAGGTTTGTTTTGAAAAAAGTTGGACTTAAGGCTTAACTCAAAAAATCACAAAATGCACAATCAACCCTAGAACTAAGGTCACATAGGTCAAGCACTAGACCACTCCTAGACTTCCAAAGGACAAGCCGCAGGATCAATCCTCTACCACTGCTTTATCACACTTGTGGCCAGGTAAGTAGGAGGTATCCGCTATATGAATCACCGAAAATAGCGGATCTAATTAAATAGCCACTTTCCTTTGTCACACTTTCCTAGACACCACAAGAGAGATGTGGATAAGCGATAAATTACCCACGACCCTCCTCTGTCCTTATTGAGCGCGACAGTCCTTAGAGGCTTGGTATAGATATTTTTAAATTAATGTAGGGTGAAAACATGCTCGTTTTGTAATTTGTGGGGCCTACTAAGGGTGATGAATCCCCACATAATCTGGATTTGGGTTATTTCCCCTTAATGTCCGGTTAAGATATGCACAAACAAACCAATATCAAAACACACAAAAAGATCTTTGACCGGCGCTATTTTTGCCAAGAATTCTGCAGAAAAATTAGATTATTGGATCTTAGAGAAGAAAGAAAGATCAGAGAAAGATACCAGAGGATTTTGGGGAAATAACTCCTCCACTTTGCTGTGGTTCCGCCACAAAAAGCACCCTATTGCCGTGGTTCCGTCGCACTCTGGAGATTTCCTTTGCTTGTTTTTTCTTCAGTGCACTCCACTTCTCCTCTGGTCCTCTTTGAAAGTCTCTGAATCTCTTTTCCCTCGCTCCAGTGACTCCAGATTTCCTTGTAAAATTTGCACAATAATTTTTAAATACACAAGATAAGGTTTTGATTATTTTATAATATGGATTAATAAGAATTCAACTCGAATATCAAGAAAAAAATTACAACCATTTCCCCGGCAATAGCGCCATTTGATTGCTCTGCTAAAAAGTGTTTTTGAAAAGTAACCGCAATCACGACGGTGTCGCTAGTAGCTAGCCGCAATGAGTACGGGTCGTCCGCAGGAAAACGTGTACCATTATCTTGCTTTAGACGAGTTGATGAAAGAAGAATGATTGGTTATAGCTACGGATATACTACAGATGTAGATTTTCTAAAGAAGATGCTTGTAGGGTTCATATGACTTAGAAGTAATGGATGACTAATTAAAAATGCCTCCTTTTATCTTTTAATAGTTTAAAACTAGATCGATAGCGATGAATGTGGATTAGGGTTCTTTTGGAAGAAACTATGGTTTCCCCACCCTTAACCCTTGTCCTTGCATTGATCTCTATTTATGTCTAGCCTTCACCAAAACAAATGTTAAACAGATCTCGAATCGTGGTCATGACTAGCAATAAATTAGTAGCGCGCCCGATTAGGATATTAACATTTATTTTGGTAAAGTTTATAGACTTTAAAATGTATAAAAGGAGTTAAATAATATTATCATCCATTGATCTACTTTAGCCTATGAACCCTAGCAAACTAGAAATTACTCACTCATGTTTTGAGATAGAAGAAAACATGAAGAAGAAAACATGATTAAGATGCATAAAGTAAATGCGAAAAGACTAATAAAAAGACTACCTTTATTAATCAACTATTGCATACAACTCTCCGTTCAAAGTAGATTACAAAGAACCCTAGTTTTTACCCTCCCCCTCTCTCTCTTGTTGGAGGTAGATGACTAGCTGATGATCACCTGGATGCATGGATCGCTTTGGACCTCTTGATCTTTTCGGTTTGATGATCTTTCATTGAAGCTCTCGGTCCTTTAAATAGTCACAGAAACTAAGAACCCTAGTTACTAGATGTTAGGATATGCTGATAAGATCACACCAAAAAATCTCCAATCCTATGGCCATAAGGAGACCGTGGATCCGACGCATATCATAGGGTTTGGCCACCTAACCGCGGCGTTATAGTGGTATCAGATCATGGGATTTCTTGTGGACTCTTCTGTTGACATGTGTAGATCTCTTTGATGTCCGGATTTTGAAAATCTTACTCTGAGTATCTGCCAATTATAATTTGCATCAATTTATCGGCAGATTTTATTCTGACATCTCGGATCTCGAGGATTCCAGACCGGAGCTTATATCTGCACAATATCTCAAGTCATAGTGTTAGTAATATTTGTTATTATTCTGATATATCATCATAACCATTTGTATGATATAATATGTCAAGAATATTGATTAGAAATATTTGATATGATATACATATTTTAATTACTAAAATTTTATATAAATATTATATGCATGTATTCTCCCTCATTATGTTAATATAATATAGAAACATATAATAATAAACTTTTTACACATAAACCCACATATGCTCAATAATTACAATAAACACCTTTTAGAACTTAACAATAGTGGGAAAAATAATCATTCAAATGTGCAATATTTCATACTAATCAGTATTGTGTTGGGAGGAGTTGTAGTGGATGAAGGACCCGGAGGGTATGAATAGAATGAAGCCGTTGTCGGGTTATTTAGAATAGATGAAAACGGGAATGATAAGAAAGAAGCGACATTAGGGACAGGTTGAAATCTATGTGGATATGAAGAAAAAGAAGCGGTGGCCGGATTGGGTAGAAACAAAGATGAAGAGAAAGTGGTAAAAACGTGAGGGGCCTCCATTGCACCAGGAGCAGTTGAGGTGTCGGAGATGGACAGAAATCCGAGAGTGAAATCTGACATTTTTGTTCGTCGAGTAGTGTGGCGGGAGAGATACGAGTGACTTTGACTGTTTTAGGAACGAGAGCTTTAGTCCTCTTTTGGATACATATGAATTGGATTCAAGTTGGTTTGACAACTCGAGTGCAAAGTGACTGGGTTACGAAGAAGAAAGAGATTTGGTGAGAAGTTTAGATGTTTGGTCGACTCTTTTGAAATTTTGGAGATGGGTTTGGACTTGGACGAAAGTTTTAGAGTTGACACAAATGAATTTTGGCACAAACACCAAACTTTTTTCGAACTCGGACAAGAGAGAAACAAAACAACATAAAGTTTTTTTTTTAAAACAAGTGCTATTTGCCTAGTGTTTACTATATTGACATCTTTTAGTGCTTAGGTTCTATGTAAGTTTTGGTTCTAAGGAAACGGGTCCAACCTTGTCCCTAAGGAGAATGAGGTTTGAGGGTCAATCTCAACTTGATATACATCCGTACATAGTGCCTTCCTCAATATACCGTTTGGTATGCGAGGTATATATACTATGTGGGTGTACGAGAGATAGAGAAGGGAGGTCCCACAGCCCAAGATCCCCGGAATACACCTGAGGTCAGATGAAATGGGTTGCCTCAAGTCCTAATGAGATGCATAAAGATTTATTGCCATGTGAGTGAGTGTGTGAGTAAAATCCTTACAAATGTCCTTAATAAAAACCAAGTCTCAAACAAATTAGGGTAAAGTGACTATATTTTATTTTTTCCGTTTTTGATTTGTTTTTAATGAAGAGGGAACCTAATATTTCTAATTTTGTTTTTTATGTAAGAAAAGAAGTGCGATATAGCGAGGAAAGTAAAACTAGATATATGCAATGCAAGTCTAAACTACCATGAGCAAATAAAATATATATGCGATGCAAGATCATTCTAATTTTTTATATGTTGGTATTTTTTATTAGAAGTTATAGCAAGAAAGAAAAGGCGAAGTGATATATATAAGAAAACTAAAACAAGCACATGCACGATTCTATATGAGATATGCAATCTACTCTATTACAATCAATTCTCACAAGTTCACTACAAAGCAAGCCAAATTTTTTATGCGCAATTTGAGGCTATCCTCAGCGGAGTCGCCAAATCTGTAGCCACTAACCTGCAAATGGGGAAGGAAAGAAAGTCACAAATGAGATGAAGTCCGGATTAGATAACTAGAGTTGCCACCCGCGTCTAAACACGGGAAAGAGAGGAGAAGGGAGGAAAAAAGCAGAGTGGGGGTGAAAACTAGAGAAAGAGGGGTAAGGAATCGTTGTATCTCGATGGAAACCCGACGAGACTCGGCTACATAAGAAGATACCCCAATTGGGCACGATTTGGCTTTGCTTTTGAAGAATTTTTTGAAAGTTTAGCATCAAAATACACCCACACAACGCAAGTATGCATGTATGGAGGTATCGAAGGCACGATAGCAGAGAAAAAGACCAAGAGAAGACGAAACATACACGAGAGGACCCTTGCAGATAGAGAATGACTATGTCTGCAAAATAGGATACGTAGGCACCTTCTCAGAAGGCGCCTGGGTACCCTGAGAACTTGGGCGCCTTTTGAGAAGGCGCCTGGGTACCCCGGGAGCTAAGCTTTGAATTTTTCTTTCTTTTTTTTGCTCGGGCCTTGATCAAAATGAGGTTCATGATAGAGGGTCCTCGGATATAATCATATCCTCTTTACTCTTCTTGGTAAAAGTTCGCAAAAAGATCGAAACGAGAGATCAAACTCAATCAAAGAACTAAACCATTTTTTATCTTTTGAAATCATTTTTTGTGGGTTTTAGAGAGATTTCAACAAATGAAGAAAGTCCTTGAACTCCTCATCTCTTTATTGAATGGACCCCAATTTTAAGAAAATAGTCTGAAAACCAAAAAAACACAAAAGATGAACCACTCCACTTGCATAAGCAAGGAAAATGATCTAAAAAGGCATGAGAAATGAATAAAACACAAATAGGGGATCTTGGATCCCCATTTTTTCAAAGTTTGTTGTTGTTTGAAGAGTTGAAATGCAAGCTAGATAATCTAAATCTAGAGAAATGGGTTCTTCATTCTTAAATCCTAGTCCTAGTCCTAAATATGAAAAATCGGGTTTTTCTTTCTCTAGCTCATGTTTTTTGAAGTTTTCTTAAATTTTTTAGGTTTTTGAGGGATTTCTAATCTAATCTAAGGGTTTGTTTACCGCTGAAGACCATACCGGTACGTGGAGACGTCTAGCTTGAATTTGGGGGCAAATGCTATTTGGAACATATTTGTTCACCTCTTTGAAGATGCCAAGTTGATTTATGACACCGTATATCGAAAGTTTAGACAGATACGACCGATGTAGCATGACTTATCAGAGTCCCCCTCTTTGAAGGGTTTTTGATTATGGGGACACTCTTCTCTACAGGCGCAAGCTCCTGTAACTAATTATGCTATCGCATTGCGATAACAACTTTCACCTGCTCCAGGCAGATCATTTCGTGTTGTGTTATATTGTATATTTTGGGGTTGCTCGTAGATTGTATACGGAGACTAGTTTATGTCGTTGCCCGTAGGGCGTTGATTAGTCTAAATCCATAGAGATAAAATTTGGGTTTGAATTTAGGTCATATATTCCATCATTTCAGGGGATATTTTATTTTATTTAAGAACCGTTAGTCATGTATCAGACTAAGATCAACTCAAATGTAGAGAGCAAATGGGCTCTGTTAATTTATAATTAGAGAAGTTTTTAACTTTTGGGAACTTAACCCATTTTGGGCCAAATGATGGGCTTTTATGTTACCTAGTAGCGCTAAGCACTTAGACATATATGTCGTTCATGTATGCATCATGTGGGGCATTCACACTCAAACGCTCACGTGCATGGCGCTGTCTGGAGCATCTAAGCGCTCACCGGGATACTATGTGAAGAGCTGTCTTCAGGACTTTTGAGTACTCTCGTGCGTATCACGTGAGGCACTCAATCTCAGGCGCTCACGAGGACATCACGTGAGATGCCGAGTCTTAATTTTTTGTGAGCGCTCACGTGAATGTCTTGTGAGGCGCTGAGTTCTTAGAGATTTAATCTATGTTCATGTTTTTAGAGAAGTTAAACTTCTGTTAATGGTATTTTCACCATTAACGATCACCAAAATCACTATTTTAAGGATCTGGGATCAGGTTTTTTTTAAGAAGTAAGTTTTTGTCATGTTTGGAAACTAAGTTCCTGGAGTACGGACTCCATCTCTTTTTTTGTTTCTTTCATCCATGTTCTTTTCAACCTTGTTTTCTCCTGAATCTTTGATTCTCAAGAACAAGATCTTCCCTGTGAGAATTAAATTCTTTTTTTTTGGAGATCTGTCTTATGAATCTCAGATTCAGAAGAAGAACTTAGTTCTTATGAAGGGTTAAACCATTAGATATGAAATGTTGGGTAAAGTGGAGATATTTTTATCTCTGTGTTTTCCTTACCTAGGGTTTGAAAGGGGGAAGATCTTCTTCGTCGAAGAGAATTAAATTCTCTGTTTTCGAAACTTAGGGGAAGGTTTTCTGTATATGCAGAAGTTTCTTGGGGCTCTTCGCTATATGAGATTTAATCTCATAGGTCCTTTATATGGGATATGAGAAACTTTTGATTAGTTGAGAGGATCTCTTGTTCAAGAGATCTCAACTTAATTTCATAATCAAGTGGTGATTTTTAATTATCGTTGGATCATAGATCCAAGGCTTTCTTTTTAACAGAGTATATTTTTCTTGTTTTTAACAAGATTGAAGGAAATATTTTTCATGTATAGAATTTAATTCTATCTTTAGATTCGAATGGTGATTTGTGATCACCATTATATTTTTAATCCAAGAGTTCTCTGTTTAACTTAGCGAATCTTTCTCATTTAAGAAATATTAGGGAAATATTTTTCCATGTAGAATTTAATTCTATCTAAAGTGGCACCCACGTGCATTGTGCGTGAGGCGTTGCCATATATATGGCTTATAGCGCCCACTAACCTTGCACGTGAGCACTTCCATATTATATGGCCTTAGCGTTCACATGTTTTGCACATGAGAAGCCGCCATATTATATGGCTTATAGTGCTCACGTTCCTTACACGCGGGTGCTGCCATATTATATAGGCTTAGCGTTCATGTGCTTTGCACAAGGGCGCTGACATATTATACGGCATATAGAGCTAACGTGCCTTGCACGTGAGATGCTGCCATATTATATGGCCTATAGTGCTCACGTGCCTTGCACGTGGGCGCTACCATATTATATGTGAACGCTCACGTTCATTGCATGTGAACGCTCATGTGTTAAACACATAGGAGGGTTTTGTTTCATCTTCTCATGATTTTCTGAGTCATCTTCTTCTTTTCCAACACTTTCTTTTGGTCAGAGCTTAGGAACTATTCCAACTTACACCATTTGAAACATTTTTTGTGTCGATATTTGAATGCCCCTTTTTATAATTTGAAGAAGTGTTCATCTTCTTCTTCACTTTCACAAAGAAAGAAACATTTTCATAGAGAAAGAACTATGGCTTGCAATCGCCTACATGATCCTCAATAGCCATGGGAGGTGTCCTTTGGGGAGATTATTCCTTGTTTCGCTGTACGTCTAGAGAATCCTGTTCTTATGGATGCTCAGTGCGACACGGTAATGCACGAGCTCATGACTTGTAGGGGATCTCCTCTTCATGCCGGCTCTATTTGGATTCACACGATCTTTCTCGCCGTTCTCGATGACAGTCCTCCTCACCCAGCAGAGATGACTTTGGTGATGCTCGACACAGTAGAGAACAAAGTCGACTCTTTCAGGAGGTCGTTCTGATCACGAAACCTTTAATAGACCACTCCGTCCACCTGCTGAGTCAGATACAGGCTTGGCGGGCTGTTATGTCTGCTTTTACTGACAAGCACGACGCTGATCAGTGGGGAGCTACTTTCACGAGAATCATCGTTTTGACATTGTAGAGAGGGCTAAGAGAGAGTTAGGAAACTTTTTATGTTGTTTCACTAATTCTTTTAGTCCGTATCCCTTGTTTGGGGATCTTTTCTCCGTGGAATGAAATGTTTATTTTAAATACATGTTTTCATTGTCGCCTAATGAATATTTCATATATGTCCTTTCATTGATTACTTGTTTAGATATGTGTGCATCTTGCATGTGCGCACGTGCTTTGCATGTACGCACGTGCTTTGCATGTGCATATTGCATTTAAGAATTTCAGCTAAGTGCGACCGTTGAGAATCCTTCCATCAAGTGCGCACATATGTAAGTGCGCATTCCTTTGAAATTATTCTTCCATCAACTGCGCACATATATAAGTGCGCATTTAAACAGGTGCGAACAAATGCCCTGCACTATTTTGACCATGGAGGCATATACGTTGGTGAAGTAGTGTTGAGTAGTGCAGAGCATACGACTGATTTCGGGCTGGCGTATCATACATAGCTTTTAGAACCTTAATCTGAAAAGATAGCGAGAGGGCACTGGTGCCGTCATCTACATTAACTCAAATCACGATTCTTAAGAAATGTAGTTCTAAACCCTGAGACCTGAGAGTTGCACCTTTCTCTTTTCGATAGCGCCATCCTCTACCAATTTTGGCATGGGTGGCCCATGGATAGTATACTGTAGTCAATCTTGAGACCGACCGCCGGGTAGCAACGGCTTAGGAAAAAGGTTTATATCCTTGTCGCCTAAGGCTTTCCAATTTTATGAGCCGTGAGGGTCTCATAAAGGTGTTTCTCCCTACGAATCGAAAGGATCTCGTAGGTTTATCCTAACATGAAATGTAATAAGCCTAAACATTTTGTACATAATTTTTTTCAAAAATACAGAAAGGAGAATCTAAGCCTGAGCACAAGTTAAAAATTTAATTTGCTTTTGAACAGCAAGAAAGCACCTATAGCTCAATGGTAAAGCCTTGCACTGCTGTGACGTAGCCCCTGTGTTCAAATCCCTCCAGCCACATATTATTTTTATTGATTTTTCTTTTAAACTTTTAGAAGCTCAAAAGTTTACACGTACAAAACACGTAAAATGAAAAGTCACAATAAAAACAAACATGTGCAAAATACTATTCATACAGACCCTGATACGTAGTACAGACCCAATACCCCACCTATCCAAGATGGCCGGCGAGATTAAGCTTGGGGCCGGCACTGCCGGGTTAATCAGGGCGAAATTCAATTTTTTTTGTTTCTCTAACACCCTTTGGACTCCCTATTTAACCCAGTCTATTTGATTTCCCTGCACATTAACAGAGAAATTAAAATGATGCATTAATCCAAATTTTAATGCATTTTTAATTCTCTTCACTCACAAAACCCTAATCCTACCCTATAAAAACAACCCTACACTTTGGCCCTCCTCATTCTGAAATCTAGTATCAAAACTCTCTAAATTTTCTAAGTCCAAAAAGTTGTACAAGTGGAGTTAGCTTAAGGCCAAGTTTCGGCGATATTTCGGGACAAATCCGGTGACGAAATGACTCCCTGACGATTCCATAAGCTTCCTCTACCTCTACTCTTTCTTTATAATCTGTAAGTCCTACTTTCCCTCTTCTCCTTCTATTAAAACGAATTCTATTTTCAAAACTAGTCGGAAGCGGAGTTAATCCGACTTCCGTTTCTAATTTAACTAAAAACACTATTTATCTTAAAAAAAATTTATACTCATTTTGTATGTTGTTTACCAATCATAAACAAACACATTAGAACAAGTTTCATCTTAAAATAATATGTATTGCAACTTCTATTTCAGTTTTACGGTAAAATATCATCAAGTTTACATACGACATTACTTATTCATTTTGATCATATTAACTTTAGAAAATTCACGAGGCAATGACCTACCTCATCACAACACACATTCTTGACATAGCATGATTGCTTTTGGAACATTAGTTTGTGGGATAAATATGAGTTTACATTTAAATACCATAAACATTCAAAAATCGTTTTCTTTAAAAGTGTATTATTTAATTCCTTGCTAATACGCCTCTAAAACCCATTTTGGGGAACCCCAATTGGGATGGTGCGGGTTATCGCACATCCTCGGGCCAGTAGAGCAAGATGTAGACCTCCTCACAGAGCATCCGATCTCGATGGAATTTTTAATGCAGTTTTAAAAAAAATGAGATTTCTACTTAATAAATAAAATTTATTTTTACTAAATATATATATGAATATTATCAAAAAACCTACTTTAAATATATTATATATATTCCATTTTTTTCTAAATCAAAGGAATCATAAATTTCATGAAACTACCATTACAAATCAATACAATTCCAATATTATACTATAATACCATATACTATTCAAGTTAGGTTTATATCTACTAGAATATTTTATTTTTTAAAAATTATAACTATGAAAATCCTAAAGAAGATAATTAAATACTTGAGGTGTATTTTGAAAATATATCAAAACTATTTTTCAGAAAACCCCTTCAAGTTATATTAATTTACAATAAGGACCCTGGTAAACATAGGTTAAAGCGGGACTAGTTCTCTTGAGTCTCAGGGAGCCGGAGAATATGGGTGCTTGCCTATCTAAGGTAGAAAACCTAAAAACGGTGTTATCAATACGGTAATTGTCTTGGAAAAAGACACAAATCCTGTCGTCCATGTGCAGCAGTTACCGATAACATCAAAACTAATTTAGGACTTCAATTCGTTTTAAAGTGTCTGACTCAGACAGAGTCTCAGTCTAATATGAAATCAATCTATTCTTGAATATGATTCAAGTATAACTCCATTTCAACATGAATCCATTTATACCAGAATTCAATCTATATCAACATGACTCAACCGAACCGAACCATGGATATACTCTGATTACATGATTGTCCATTTATATCCATTCCGTTTACATAATATCATGGTTTTGGAAAGTCGTACATCCATTAAACAAAACAATACAAATCAAAACAAAATACATTACGAGGTTTTAAAGGGGTAAACTGGCACAGAATATGTTAAAGGTGGCACGAGAAGGTCATTAAAAGACGTAAATATACATCCATTGCCGTTGTTCCGTGGTTTTATTGACGAAGCCTTGTACTACGGGTTACCATAGTCCACGGTGTAAGTTGGACTCCTCTTGTATACATTGGCATATTCTATATCAAGCTACAAACAATTGCGTTAACATAATAATCAAATAGTATACAGTTATATTCTTTCTGTCTATTCTATTTCTACCTTTCTTTGGTACTTACCGAGCTATTGTTTGCTGACAACATTCATAGTTCTCTTTTTTCTTTAGAATGTTGTCAGGAGGACCCGACTTTGAGGAGTTCGAGACCAGCCAGGAGCACTTGAAGCAGACCACTGAGCAACACGACCTTTAGGCCTTACTTATACTTACTTCTCTTTTAGTTCATGCCATTGTTTAGGCATTGCTTTCATCATTGTATTCACTTTTTAGTTGTATTGTAAAGAAATGTTCAATAAATAAAAGTTGTTTTTCATTTACATTTCATATCTTCTTGTGTATATTTACATTATATTGCTTAGTTACGCTCAGCCGGTTTACTTCTGAGTAAATACGTAGCGGGCTTTGTCACGTCTCCTTATCCGTACACTAGGAAGCGGGGCATGGCATGAAATATAGATAATCTCTTTTGATATAGGAGTCTGTTAGGTTTGTGGTACTGGGTTAAATCCATCGTACCATCTTGTTGGCTGATATTTTCTCGACATGCAGTCTTTTATGTTGCGGCTTGAGTAACCACACGTCTGTCATGTCTCTGATCACTTCTATACGTCTTTAAGTAATCTTTTTAGGTTAGAATATCCACATTACCATCGGCAGATCCAGTTTTAGGTATTGCAATGGCACTTTACTTAAGATTAGGCTCTATTTGGAACGCCGATAAGTCATGATCGCACCCTTCTGTGGTGGGATGATATCCAATGGTCTTTAGGATTTGTATGTATTACTATCAAGACCCGAAGTTAGGAATATGTCGTCCCTTCGCTTTTTCTTTGATGATATCGCACCGATTCTTCGCTGAAGTAGAGTAGACATCCATATGACCTCTAGGCCGTGTATATCACCATTGAGATCCGGAGCTAGGAATATTCCATCACCTCACTTTGATTTGACCCTTTGGTCTATGTTGACGTCACATCTGCACCTTACTGGCATGAGGAGGAACATCGAGATGATCTCTAGACTGTTCATGTTTCCATCTAGATCTGGAGCTAGGATTTTGCCATCTCTCCACTTTGATCTAACCCTTTAGTCAATGTTGATGTTGCGTCTACATCTTGCTAGAACATCGATCCGGAGCTAGGATTTTGCCATTACTCCGCTTTTGATTTGCTTGAGAAGCTGCCACTAAATCTTTCGGGGGACGAAGTAGCTCTCGGTAGTCTTTAAGCTTATGGTGCCACCGAGACTCGAATCTTTGTTGAAGCATTCTTTGCTTGGTAGCATGAGTGGAGCACATTGCTCATTTTCATCTATTTGTGCCCATGGATTGTATACAAGAGTCAGTATTGGCATGCTTGTAGGGCGGAATTTTTTTATTTTATTTATACCTTTTTATTTATCCACAATGCTATATCCTTTCAGCCTTTCATGTCACGAAAGTTACGATTGCCCAATCATTTTGATTATTTTTTTCATAGTGCCCAATCATTTTGGCTATTTTTTTTATTTTTACTCGTTGCTTTTTATTGCGAGTTGCCCCATCATTTCGGCTATTTTTTTTATACTCATCAGTTTTGGTTTAAGTCGAAAAGTTGGGGACTGATACCAGCTTCAGTATCAGTATCGCTACAACTAAAATATTGCCAGGAGCGACTCATCATATGTCGTTGCCAATTTCGGAAAATGGTAGCTTAGGTAACAGGTTTAGATCCCTGCTAAGTAAGGTTTTTTCGACTTTACGAGCTGTAAGGTTCTCAAAAAGGTATTTCTTCCTATGAGTCGAGAAAATCTCATATGTGTATTTTCTCCTTAGGAGTCGTGGGGGCTCCTAAGTGTGTTTTCCTCTTGTAAGTCGTAAGGATCTTACAGGAGTATTTTCTCCTTGCCTGTCGAGGGAACTCACAAGTGTCGTTCACCACGTCGAGCAATATTTCTCGATTTTAGTGGGACTTATTGGGAATATATTTATTTACGCCCGTGGATTGTAGACAACAGTTGATATTAGACAACTTGTACGACATAAATTTGTGGGGTTATGATGGGATAAATATAGGTTTAGTTCCCTATAACTTAAGACTTTGAATCCCATAAGCCGTAAGGGTCTTACAGAAGATATATTCTCCTTACAAGTCGTCAGGATCTCATAAGTGTATTGTGTTGCTCCTTTGTGAGTCGTAAGGATCTTACACAGGAGTTTTCTCCTTACAGAGTTGAGAGGACTTTGCAAGTGCATCTTTTCTTTCTTTCAACGAGTTCGCGCCCTCCTGGGTTTGGCCCTGCTATTTTTACTCACGGAGCCCTTTCGGGTTTTCATCCATGCCCATTTTGCTTATAGGCATACCTTTTTTTTTGCCTCCATGTAGATGATCCAACATTGCTCGAGGAGACAGGCGGCCCATAAGATAACACACTATCAGCTATAGATCATGATATTTTTCGAAGGACCGCATCATTTGTAGAGCTTCCCGGCCGGTGGGGCTTTCAGGTGTAGCCTTGCCGATGGGACCTTAGAGAGAGATGGATTTTTAAGCCCGTGGATTGTATACGACTGGTTATATGACCCATACCGTAGGGCTAAACATATTAGTTTAGGGATATTTCGGTCCAACATTAGTTTAAGGACGTAGTGGTCCAATACTAGTTTAAGGAAGTAGCAATCCATCATTGGTTTAGGGACATTTCGGTCAATGGGAACATAGTATGGGGTCATATTGTTTATGCCCATGGATTGTATACGGTGATCAACATAGAGATCCACCATAGGGCAACATATTAGTGTAAGGACATTATGTTCCAATACATATTAGTTTAAGGACGTAGTGGTCCAATACTAGTTTAAGGACGTAGCGGTCCATCATTAGTTTAGGGACATTTCGGTCCATAGTAACATAGCATGTGGTCAAATTGTTTATGCCCGTGGATTGTATACGGTGATCAATATGGAGATCCACCATAGTGCAACATATTAGTTTAATGACATTACGGTCCAATACCAGTTTAAGGACGTAGTGGTCCATTATTATAATGTACGAGATGACATATTAGTGTAGGGACATTTCGCTCTAACTTTCCCATGTTTGGGAAAAATGATAGTTTAAGGACATTTCGGTCCGATACCAGTTTAGGGACGTAGTGGTCCATCATTACATAATGGGGAGCATGCGACTTTCAGAGTTTTGACTCAAGAAGATAGCGAGCGGACACAAGCATCGTCTTCTATCATTGAGCTAAGTTCGACTTTTCAAGCGTAGTATTTTTTAGGAATCGTCCATTTATTGGTCGAAATGGCTTTTCTCCATACATATCTATGAGCAGGTAAGCTCCGCTTTAGTAGAGCTTTTCTATAATGTACGGGCCTTCATAGTTTGGCTCGAATTTCCCCTATTTTGCACGATTAGTAATCATTGGTCTTTTGAAAACTAGCACGAGTTTGCTTTGGCTGAATGTTCTCGGCCTGTTTAGTTTCTCATATGATCACGTCATCCTTGCCTTATAAGCTTCCAGATTTTATTGTGCTACAAGGCGGGTTTCATTGAGAGCATCGAGCTCCTCGAGCCTAAGATGAGCATTTTCTTCATCCGTTAGCTCATATTGAACTGCCATTCATAACGAGGAGAGTTTTATCTCCAGTGGGAGTACTGCTTCAGTGCCAATGCATATGGTGTTGCATTTGTGGCCGTCTTGAACGTTGTTCAGTCTGCCCAAAGATCTTCATGCAACCTCTCATGCTAGTCCTTCTTATTCCTGGACACCGTCTTCTTTATTATCTTAGTCAAGGTCTTGTTGAATGCTTCAGCTAGACAATTGGCACGAGGATTATAGACCAAGGAGTATCTCTAGTCTATCTTATGTTATTATGTGAAGCGGCTTATGTTGTTACTTCTATAGACTAGTCCATGATCCGAGATTATCTATTACGGAGTTCCGAATCAGTAGTTTACATGAGTTCTAAAGAAGTGGAGGATATTCTCTGTCTTCACCTCCCTTAGCGGTACTGCTTCTACCAAGTAATAAAAGTAGTCAGTTGTTGCTAGTATAAACTGATGTCCTCCGGATGACGCTGGTTCGATAGGGCCAATTAAATCCGTTCCCTACATCTCGAACGGCTAACTAGATATTGTCGGATGCAGCGAATTTGGATGCTAATGTATGAAGTCCCCGTGTATTTGGCACGAGTGATGCCGCTTCACATATTCGAGACAGTCTTGAATCATCGCGGCCAGTAATAGCCCATCCTTTTCATCTTCAGCTTCATCTTTGGACCTGCTTGATGGGAGCCACAAAGTCCGTCGTGTGCTTCTTGGATGAATTTCTTTGCTTCCTTTAGCCGTAGGCATCTTTACCATATGAAGTCGAAGGATCTCTTGTATAGAGTATCGTTGAAGTAGGCGAACAATAGAGCTTGTTTCATGAGCCAATGTCTAGATGGCGCATCTTCGGGTGCTCGTTGGGACTTGAAGTATTCTATAAAGACTCCTTTCCAGTCCTCAACTTCTTTTTCGTTTTCTATTTGGAGAGCATCTTCTTCGGTTGCACCTTTTTCTTCGGATAGCTCCATCAGAACTTTCGGAGGTATATCTGCTGGCGCCAGGATTTTACGGCTTTGGAAAATGATCCTTATGTCATCAAGCTCTTCATCGGACAATTCATTAGCCAACTTGGCTAACGCATCTGTCACTCGCGGCACGGTTTCCACGGTATATGAAGGGATTTAGGTCAGCAGCCGCTGCACTCTTTCACCATACCTTATCAGTTCTGGTTTGCATATCTAGTAGTCAGCATTTACCTGACTGACGATCAGCTGAGAATTTTCGTATATTAGGAGGTCCTTGATCCCCATGTCGATAGAGATCTCAAGGCCGACTATCAAAGCTTCATATTCTGCTTCATTATTGGATCTGGGTTTTGTTAAGGAAAGAGCATACCGCAATATTCTTTCTTGTGGAGTCACGAAGATAAGACCTACCCCAGCTTTGATTATGAGAGTATTCTTCTTTCGCCGCTTCATTGAAAATACTTCATCAAAGTAGAGCTCCTATTGATACCAATTTTCTTCTTTCTCCACTTTGACTGTGTAGAAACGCGTGTTCCTCTGGCAACTTGCAGTTTATGGGAGAATCAACTGGTATCGGATGTTCTGCAAGAAAGTCGGCGATAGATTGTCCTTTCACCGCTTTGAAGGGTCGATATGTTATCGAGAATTCCATCTGCAGGAGGGCCCCTTTAGAAAGCCTTCCCATCAGTATGGCCTTTGACATCAGATACTTAATAGGATCCACCATTGATATGAGATGGACCTCATGCGCCAAGGCGTAGTGTCTAAGCTTTGTTATTGCAAAGATTAGCGCCAAGCAGTGCTTTTTGATTGGGGATAGTTGTTTTCTGCCCCCAGGAGAATTCGACTTAGATAGTAGAGAGCTCTCTCTTTTCCTTGATCGTTCTCTTGTGTCCACAGCGCACTTAGAGAACTTTCAAGGGTTGATGTATATAAGATAAAGGTCTTTCCCTTAACTGGAGCGGCCAATATTGGCGGATTTTGCAGGGATTTTTTGATTTCCTCTAATGCATTTTTGTGTTTCTGGTCCCAGACGATCGTGGTCCCCGACGATCGGGGTCCCCTTCTTCATCAAATGGCTACAGGGACGGCATTTTTTAAAGAGATTGGCTATGAACCGCCAGATATATGTGATCTTTCCTTGGATAGATACCTGTTCTTTGCGGGTTCTTGGTAAAGGCATCTCTATTAATGCCTTAATCTTTGAGGGATCAATTTTGAAACCTTGGTGGCGGATGATGAAGACTAGGAATCTGCCTGACGAGACTCCAAACGTGCACTTTAAAAGGTTCATCTTCAGGTTATATTTCCGAAGACGATCGAACACGGTCCTTAATTGCTCCCAATGATCCTTATGAGATTTTCTTTTGACCATGAGGTCATCGATGTAGCATTTGACGACCTCATGTATGAGATCATCGAATATCTTTGTCATGGCCCTTTAGTGCGTCCGGCGTTCTTCAAACCGAAGGGCATCATCTTGTAGCAAAATACGCCCAACGGTGTCCGGAAGGTGGTATGCTTCTGGTCTTCAAGATCCATCTTTATTTGGTTGTATCCTGAAGATCCATCCATAAAGGAGAAGACTTCATGGGTGGATGTATTATCGATCGTTAGCTCGGTAACGGACGCTAGGAAGTCATCTTTTGGGCATGCCTTGTTGAGGTCCCGAAAGTCTACCCAGATCCAAACTGTCCTATTTTTCTTCATCATCGGAACAATGTTAGTGATCCAGTCGAGAAATTTAACTTCTTGGATGAAGCCGGAGTCCATTAATTTCTTGACTTCGGTGTTGATACTCATCTCGAGTTCAAGCCGCATTCTTCTTAGTACCTGTTTGATCGGCTTTATCTCTGATGATATGGTCATCTTGTGTACCGCTACCTCTGGATCTAAACTCGCCATTTCTGAGTAGTTCTAAGCGAAGCAATTTTTGTACTGCATAATCACATCTTTTAATGTGGCTACATGTTTTTCGAATAGCATCACACTGACAAACGTCGGTCTCGGATCATTCATTGTTCCCAAGTCGATTTTCCTTAGGTTGTCTGCCGTGATATGTATCATATCCTCCAATCTTTTTGGTGCCGGTGGAAATTCTAAAATCTCCTTATCATCGTATTTGTTTGTGAAGCATCTGAAAAGGTCAATCATATTCTCATCATCTCTCTCTTCCGAGAATGCTATCATGTGTCATGTAAGAGTCCGCTTTCATTTCTTCGGTTGAGCATATCAAAAGACTAACATGTACTCATGCCATTAAAGAACTTCCATCTGATGATGGATATAATACCATCTAGAAGTTCTCAGCGAGTCTGTCTGATATACTCACCTCCAGAAATCACCTGTATACTATCTTAGGTGACACAACACCAATAGTACTAGAACATTGTTTATGATTGAGGCTAAGGTGGAGTAGTGGCCGTATTTTTTTTCCTGGTATCTTTTTCATAGTTTGAACAATAATACTAAACAAATAACACCTCTCATTTGAACTTTAATGAAGATACATTCTTGCACTATGGTCCCTACTATTTCTTTCCTTTACTTTACTTGCAATTTTCTTAGTTGTTCTTTACTTATGTTGTAATGTTTCTTATGATGTATTCTTCTGTCTTATGTTTTATTTTACTTTTTGTGATGGTTTGTGAGTAGTGAAAGTTCCTAGTGCCCTCGCAGCGACAAGCGCGGCGGATGTGGAACCGAAAGATGAAAATTTTACGAGAGAGCACTAGAAACTAATCCCTAGTGATCGAACCAAACACTAAAACTAGAAAGCAAGCTTGCAAGGTTCGGGATTACAACCTTTGATGTGTGTCCACCTAATCATGGAAGACCCCTCCAAGTTCCTCGTAGGTCGTCAGAAACAAGCTTGAGAGACGACCGCCCTTGCCGATGATAACCCACCTGAAGGAACCAATCCAATCTCTAGCTTCACCTAGTGAAGCAATCGACGCTCCAAGCTTGCTAGGAATGGAGAGTGGGGATATAGGAATTTTCCACTATAATTTTCTCTCAAAACCTAAAACTCAAGAGTGCTATGAAGAAGAAGGAGGAGGGGGTGAAGAGGCTCTCATAACCAATGAGCTAAGTGTTGTGAATGATTGAAAAGAATAGAATGGCTTCAAATTTTTACAACGATGTAAAAAATATCACAACATTTTCCAATAAATAAATGAAGCCAATTCCTCTCTACATGTTCTCAACCATGCTCAATGTCACCTCATACTCCACCTCATTTCCAAATGATTTTCTAAAATGAAAATCATATATTGTGGTTTCCTTCTTCTAGAACATATTTCGTATAAATACGGAATACAACCCGGTATACGTACTGAAATTTATATACGCGTATCCGTATAAAAATACTAATAGCCAAGAGAGAGAAAATGAATAGTGAAAAATAATACTAGAATATATATATATCAAAAAATATATATATAAATTATTAAATCAAAACTTGATTTAATAATCCGGCTTAATTCTAAGCCAACTAGTATTATCAACCGTCCGATTAAAGTCCGTATATTCTGTACATATTTTTAATCGGACACTTGTATGTACCAACATATGTCATTTACATCATATCACCTGAACAGGGAAAACAATTTATGTAGGACTCTAAAAACTCGACAATACGCTGGCAGTGATTACTGGATAAATCGATAACCACAAGCACGTCAGCAGCACTAGCTGCATGTAATGGCTACCCAGGTATATGCCGAAAAGGAAGCTGACAATCAAGTTCGTCCATGCCCTACTGAGTCTGAATGTGACAATCTCCGTAAAGTCCGGTCTCTTCGTCTAAGAGTATCGCATACCGGGTCTAGGGGGTGGATAAAGTCAGACCCTTAGTAACCCGATAAGTCGTGCTGGAGTGAAGCTCATCACCAACCGAGAAACTACCGAACTCCTATCAGTAAATCTCATCCACCATGGCCATAGATTTAGGGTGATGGCCAATCGAACACAATGCGACATCGACTCCTAAGACCAGGAGAGACGAATCCTTGACAATCGCTCACTGCGTCCATATGGCTTGGGACTGTATCCAACTAAAACCGGTTTGCACGACTCCTCTTGAGCCGTGGTAGGGTAGTAATCTAAGTACAGTGGGAACTGAAATGAGAAAAATGATGATCTCAGATCAAATGTCTAATCTATACTCATGCCACTAGAGAACTTTCATCTGACGATACATATAATAACATCTAGAAGTTTTCGGTGAGTCTGTCCGGTGTACTCACCTCCAATGAGTACCTGCGTACTATTTTAGGTGAAACAACACCAATGGCTTGTGAGACCGGCCACGGCCCCTTTATAGGGTCTCGAAACGTATACACTAGTCTACTCCGGAATATCAATGCCCAGTCTCGATACTCCCACGACTAGAGAGATTTAAGGATGTGCTTATGGACTACCCAGCTCTCATGTATATGATCGCCATCATAATGCTGGTAATCATACAAGAATCCTACAAGGATTATCATTATGTATTAGGGACACGTAATAACAAGTAAAACATATACACATCAATGATAAAGATAAACCAGATTATCATCTCGCGTAAGATTGTTCTACCTATATAGGTCCTCGGATGTTTATCATAATCGCATACCTGCAATTATAATAATTGCCTTGAGGACACTATATCCAATAGTCTCCCACTTTCACTTAGGGCTAATTATTGCGGTAACGCATACCCACATCCTGTGTAGTCATACTCTCACGTATATGATCGCCATCATAATGCTGGTAGTCATACAAGAATCCTACGGGCTTTATCATTATGTATTAGCGACACGTAATAACAAGTAAAACATATACACATCAATGATAAAGATAAACCAGATTATCATCTCACGTAAGATTGTTCTACCTATATAGGTCCTTAGATGTTTATCATAATCGCCTACCTACAATTATAATAATTGCCTTGAGGGCACTATATCCAATAGTCTACCACTTTCACTTAAGGCTAATTATTATGGTATCGCATACCCAAATCCTGTGTGCTACCGAATACCCAATTTCTCTACTAATCAGTTTCACAAAGTTCGTTTGAGAAACATCCGTGTTCGAGAATTATCCTTAGTGAGTGAATCCGCTACAATGTTCCAACATCCTCTCTTTATGTCTCAACTTCGTGGAGATTAACAATCTCCCGAACTGAGTGATACCCCACCTTAAGAATTTGTCTGGATACTTGATGGGATGAAGTTCATAAATGAAAAACTTTATCCAACAAACTTTTTGGGCTTAATCCTCCGTTAAGTTATAACCAGCATCCTGCACCATGCCTACCTTAGTATCCCTATTGGAAGCCTATTCAATATATTGATCCTCAGAAGTGGGTAAACTCAAAAAATCTGATAGCATCTTTGTCATCTAGGTCACCTTGGAAGTCTGAACCAATAACTGCCGTTATCATATACCAAGAATATCCTCTTATGTTCTTAACTGCTTCCCTTTGTTTCTCCAGGATTGGATTTGCTTAATACAACAAGTGTAGAAGCAATATCTGGTTTGGTACAAGATATTGCATGATTGACTTAATTGTCTAAGAAAATGATATGTCATTCAAGCAAGTCCTTCTCCTTATCAGTCTGGAAGACATGTCTTTAGAGAGGGTGGCTCCATTACCTGCGAGTACACTACCACGCCAGGAGTCGTCCATTCTAGAACACTTTTAGAATGGTGTCTAAATACCCGGATTGGACCACTTCTTAAATCTAGATCTAAAACTATAGATCCAGTCACTAGATTTCGTGATATCATATCCAGATCCTATATGGAGAAACACCTGTGACAACCAAAGTTTGACCGATTGTAGTATAGGAACATCATTTCCTATCAGGAGCATGTCATCCAATTCGTAAGACAGTAATCCCTACACCCTTCTTACTAGATTCATCTGTTGTTTTGATGAAGTCAATCATCTTGACTGTCACATCAAAACAGATAATCCATCTCTGCTATGCATGCTTTAGTCTACGAATAGACATAAGCAACTTGCACACCTTCCGCTACTCCCACTGACTACGATAACTCTCGGGCGGAGTCATACACATGTGCACTTGTAAATTCTCATTTAGGAAGACATTATAGTCATCCACTGCCAGATATCATGGTCAAAAACAACAGCAGTGCCAAGTCATATCTGTATAGACTTCAGCAAAGGCACTGAAGTAAAATCTCATCACAATCCACTGTTGGATATAGTGCCCTCAAGGAAATTATAGTAATTGTAAGTAGGAGATTATGATAATTGAACGAGGACCTATACAGGTTGAATAGTCTTACTCAAGATGATAATATGCTATTTGATTTGTCTTTATCATTATGTGTATACGTTTTGATAAAGCCTGTAGGATTATTGCTTAACTACTGGCATTATGATGGCGATCATATACATAGGAGTTGGGAGGTCCATAAGCACATCCTTAAATGTCCCTAGATGAGGGAGTATCGAGACTGGGTATCGATACTCTGGAGTAGACTAGTGTATACTTTTTGAGATCCCGACGAGGGGCGGTGGCCGGCCTCACAAGCCATTGGTGTTGAGTCACCTAAGATACTATACAGGTGCTCATTGGAGGTGAGTACACCGCACGGAATCACCGAGAACTTCTAGATGGTGGTATACCTATCGTCAGATGGAAGTTCTCTTGTGGTATCAGTACACGTTAGTCTTTTGACCTAAGATTTTCATTTGTCTCGTATAAGTTCCTACTGTACTTAGATTACTATCCAACCATGGCTCAAATGTGTCATGCAAACAGGTTTTAGTTGGGTACAGTCCCGATCCACAAGGAGGCAGAGGGATCCGTCTCTCCTTGTATTAGGAGTCGATGTCACGGAGTCTTAGGTCAGCCAACACTAGAAATCCTTGGCCAAGGTGGATGAGAATTACAGATGTCATGTCAGTAGTTTCTCAGTGGATGATAAGGTTCAGACCGACTTGACTTATCGGGTTAGTAGGAGTCTGATTGGCAGCGGAAACGCGATACGTTTTATGATATGTGTTCTATTCTGTTCTCTACTTACCGCAATCAAGACGGTGCCACTTTGCAGCTAGCCAGTTGAGCATGGGTCGATCCACAGGAAGATGGTTGTATGTCCGTTCTTGTCTTAGATGAGTCAATGAAAGAATATATATATGTGTTCAATTCTATCCTAAGTGATCGTATTTATGTTCAAGTAAGCTTGTTAGGGTTAAGGTTGGTTAGTAGAATTAGGATTAGTCTTGTGATTTTCTTTTGCCATTCTTAAAATGAAGTTGGGATAATAGAAAGTATGAGGGATTAGGAGGACATAGGAATAGGATTTGCGGGTTTAAGCAAGCTTTCCAACGCTAAATCCATTCCTAGTGCCCCTTGTCCGTCTGCTACCTGCGCTTATTTCCAACCCTAGACCAAACACCCGCAACCATGTATACAATTAAGTCACAACTATATGTCACGTAGTAGTGTGTCCAAAGGACTTCTCGACTTAGGTAGCGGCTATATGTCACGTATAGCGCGCCTAAGTGAGGGGGTTGCGTTTGTTTGGTCTAGGCTGGTTTTAGGATGTTTGGCGAAGAGAAGTACAAGGGATTTTTCCGTCCCTCATAATAACCTTCCTTAGCCCTTAAAAAGTGTGGAATTATTCACACATTTAAATGAAAAAAAACAAAACAAGGAGGAAGAAAAGAAATAAAGGAAAATACGGTTTTACAAAATGGTAGCAAGCTAACTACTTGGGCCTTTACCTAAGCAAGGGACTCCGTAGAGTATCATGGCTTGAAAATACGGTTAAGAAGAAAAGAAAAAAAAGCAAGAAATAACAACTATTTAACAACAATAAATATAGTTACACTAAAAATTAAAATAACAATACAAGAAATAAAGATACAAGTTAAATAAAACCCCTCAACTTCATTGATTTTCCACTCAAGAGCTCTCACTACATTTTCATAGAGAATAGATGAAGAAGAAGAAGAAGCTACAAACTAATCTACACTAAAATCTAACTAAAAAATAAGCATTCTACAAAGGCTCAAAACTGGAGTATTTATAGGCAGAGAGCTGAAACCCTAGGGCCAAATTCTAAGCCCAAATGCAATTACAAAAATACCCCAAAATTATCGTCTGACGTCGAGTCAACTCGGCCGCGGAACCGCCGCATAATGGCCACATTGGCCGCGGTTCCGCGGCTCTTTGGTGGAGTTGTGTGGTGATTTTTCTTGGGCTTCTCCACGTTGCTATTTTCTTGTGTTTTACAGGTCCCAAACTTCAAGTTGATTCCATAATTTCTTCAGATCTTCAACAGTCCAAAATGTCTTCACTTTTAATTCATTTGGCCTTTATCTCCCTCGAGCTCCGTGCACCCATTGAATCTTGTGCTCTTGTCTGAGACACAAATAACCACTGTTTTTTGTCTTATCTCTTGAGCCGGTAAGAGGCACTGGACGGATGTGGATGACCAGAACCCGGATTTTATCTGTCTGTGACAGATGTTCTGGATTTTGGCATAACTGTGAAGATTTTGTATGATTTGCGTTATTTTGGACTAGAAACCTGTAACCTGTAAATATGTAGCAAACATGGACTAAAAGCACATGCCTATAAACAAACGAGCAGAAGAATGGTCGGTATTAAATGTAATTATCTGCTGTGAACAAATACCCCCAAATTTAACTTTTGCTCATCCCGAGCAAAACCAATTATTCACAAAAAGTCCTAACCTCACTTTCACAGGGAACGCGATTGCACTGAGCTTGTGCAATAAGCCGTTAAACCTCTAGATGTTCCTAGTAGGAGGCGTGTTGTCTTCTGAGGGTTTTCAGCGGATACTACCCACGAAATCCCATCAAGCTAGTTTCATAAGTTAACATTGATTCTACTCCTACAGTTTAGTATCTAAGTTAGAACTTCTATCATCCTAAGTCAGAAAGTATTCAACCCTTATTTTTCACACCTCCTATTTATTCAACCTCAGATCCTATACGTTTTGACAGTTTAGAAAGATCTCGGTATCTCTTGAGTTTTCCTTCTAAAGTGCGGTCTCCAATCAGGAATTTTTATCAATTTTACGGAAAACATAAGTCTTATTCTTTATCCCTATCTTTCTTCCAAACATCGATCATATACCCCCTACGTGTGTGTAAATTTTCACTCATACACTTAAGAATTCAATTCAAGCTATAGTACCCTTGCCTTAATACCTAATACTACTTCTTTTCGTTAATGATGGACGGATTTTCTCACACACCTTTCATGCGACTATTAATGCTTCTTGAGGCACTAATCAGCCGATTACTGAATGTGTGAGCTTAAAGCGTAAATAATAGTGTCCAGGTCTTGTAATTTATTCTTTTTTTTCTTTTTCTTTTTTTTTTCTTTTTCAAGATCGGATATATTTTTCAATGATGCTCTTTTGGTGGTTAGCTTTAAATACCATTTTTTTGTTTCATTCTAGGTTTTCAGGCAAGAGTATTTCTACGTATCCTCTACTATCCCAAGTTTCAATGTGCGTGTAAGTGCGATTTGTAGGGTATATATTTTCTGGATTTGGACTCAAGAATATGAACTATTTTTCAGACTTATCCTTCAATAAAACTTTCAATACTTTCCTTCATCTCGACTTAACTTAAGAACTGAATTCAAGATTACCTACTTCTAAAAAAACTGCACGGATATATATTTACCAAGGTTAAACATAAGGAGGGTTATTTTTAGGGTTTTCAATTCCTAAGCTTAGGATTTAGTTATTTCTAACATATCAACTAAATTTTCGGAATAAAAATCTAAGTTAGCCTACTCGCTAACTTGACGACAAAGTTTTTATATTTTTGGAAAAAAAATTCGATTTTTGTTGGTTTTTAAATAAATATGCAAATGCAAAATATACACATGAATGCGAAGGTAGAAAGCTTATCGAGCATACCCCCAAACATAAACTTGACAGTGCCCTCACTGTCAGGCTACACCAAGAGGGTCAAAATTGTCGGCGCTCCCATGTTTTTTTTACAAAAGAAAAAGCAAACCAAAAATATATATACATAAAATGGTTCCCCCCAAACTTAAGTGAAACAGTTTTTCCACTGTTTAAGCGTTTAAAGTTCAGAGTTAGGGGAGGGAACAGTATCAATCGATATAAGGCCTTACACGTGCCAAAAGTTAACACCAACCATTCAAAAAATTTATCTCTATACTGCAGTGGTTGGTGAAAGAACATGTGGAGAAATGAGATGAAGAATACATGAAACCGTGTGGGGATGGAAGCGGCGTACGGTCTCGGTAGAGAAGATGGGTGGAGGAGGGGAAAAAGAAATAGAATATGAACTTGAGGGTGGAAATGGAGTGAATAAATTAGTACAATTTGTAATGACCGATGTGTAAAAGGTGATTGTACTAATCTATCAACCCGTTGAGAAATGGGGTCAAACCTCTCAAGATTAGTAAGAAAACATGAGCCAACCGGATTTGGTAAACCAGATACAGGAAATGAAGGTGATATGGTGTCTTGCAAGGTGGGAATAATGGAAAGGATGGAGGGAAGTGATTGAGGAATGGTATCGGTTAAAGGTTCAGGAGGGTGTGCACACTCAGTGAAAGGTACATGATGAATTGGAAAATCCGACTCATCAAGTTAAACTGCTTCATCCTCAATACTATCCTCAAAATTCTCCTAAAAAATCAGCTCATCCATGCACTCATCATCAATTTCCAGACACATATGGGGTCCGGGAAAAATAGTTAATGACTCGGGATGCTGTCCATACGGAAGTGAAAGGACATAAAGAATTGGTGAGAAAAACTCATCTAAAACTACGGGTTCATCATCCAAAATATTCCCAGCGTCGATATCCTCAATCAAGTGAAAATCAAATTTCTAAGACACCTCATCAAAAGCATGGATTTCAATTAATTTAGGTTCTAGAGTAGAGGTGTAGAAATCAAAAGGATTGGGATTGGTTTCACTTGAAATGGACCCTTCACAATCGGGCAAATCGAACACTACAAAGTCGCACAACTCATCAAACATTCTATCTTCAATTGGTGATTCATGTGGGACACTCGATAGACTTTCAAAACCGGAGTTGTGGAATTCAATTTGCAATGGGTAGGTTTGATTTGGAAGGGTGTACTTCTCACTCTCACTACTCAAATTCTTAATCTGTCATATCGCCTCATCATACATTGGAAAATTCGGAGCTAGTTGGAAACCAGCTGCCGGTTCGTTAGGTTGTATGAGGGCGGCCATAGATGCATTCAAATCCACCATCTGTTGGCACGACGCTACCCGAAATTCATCCAAAGTTCGCTCAAGACTAGACATGGGTTAGGAAGGGGTTTCAGTAAAAGATTCAAATTCATTTGGATACATGAAACTTCCAAAAGGCAGTTCAGAAGAAATGCCTTGGGAAGGTGTAAAAGTCGGGTAGGATTGATAGGAATCGAATGGTTGGATAGGATTAGGATCAACATTCTGATATGAAGATGATTGGAATTTTTGTCCTACGGAATTTGGAGTGGTGAAAGGAGTGAAAGATCGGCTACGAGATTGTTCGATTCGGTCAGCGATGGACATGGGTTTCGGAGTCGCAACATGACTCTCAAAAGGGGTATCAACGTAAGAAGGTTGGGGAGGTTGAAACGGTTGATACGAAGTGGATTGCGGAGTCCAATTGTTTGTCCTAGACGCGTTTATCCAATCTTTCAAAGAAATTTTAGGCATGGATGGATCGTTTGAAGTTTGGCCAAAGCAAGAATCGAATGAAGAAATGTCTGGTTATGGGTACCAAAGTTCGGCAAGAGTTGGTCGTGTTGGGATACCAATGTTATGAAAAGAGTGGAAGGTAGGAAGGGCGGAATTTCTTTTTTTTTTGTTTTTGGAGTTTTTGAAATTGTTTGTTTGGTTTTTGAAAGAATATGGAATTATGGGACTAAAATTTACACAATCAAAATCACAATATGCACAAAATTCACCTAGAGCTAGGGTCTTCAAAATCCAACTAGACCGCTCCTAGACTTCCAAGTGACAAGTAGCAGGATAACCCTCGAATCGTCTCTTCACTGCCAATTATGGCCAGGTAAGCACAAGTGAGGTAAGGAGGGTTCCGCTCACGAATCACCGTGAGACGGGCCTTTTTAAAATTACTTCCTCACTTTTCTAGCCTAGGCACCACAAAGTCAAGTTTAGATAAACGACCGATTCCCTACAACCTTCACTTGTCTTAAATGAGCGCGACAAGTCCTTAAAAGTTTGGTCTAGATATTTTTTATTAACTCAAGGTAATGCGTATGCTTTTTGTGATTTGTGGGGTCTTAGGAAGGGTGATGAAATCCCCACCCAATCTTAATTGGTGTTATATCCCCTTAATATCCGTATTATTATATGCAAACTGTATAAACAAAAAAAATTTAAAACAACAAAAATTTTATTGGGTGTCGGCACAAATTTGTGCAAAGAGACCTGCAGAAAAATATAGTTCATTGGAGCGTACAGAGAGTTTTGGAGAATATGAAGGGGTGAAATTTTTTTGGGGCTTAGAAGCTAACTTATGACCGCGGAACCGCCGCTAATACTTCGCTTTGACCGCGGTTCCGCGGTCAAACTGATGAGTTGGCGCTTGAATTTTTGTCCCTGCACTCCTTTTGTTCTCTATTCAAAAATGAAATGCTTTGTTTCTTTATTTGATTATTGTACTTGCTACAGATATCCTGCACGCTTGCACACAAAAAATATCAAAAATAACAAAAAGGGTTTTTATTATATTTATTATTATTATATATACAAAAAAATATTAACCCGAATTGTCACGCCCCGCTTCCCAAAATACGGAATACGAGGGGTAGACAAGGCCAGCCATGCTCCTACGGTCAAGGAAAGTCCTGCCGTAGTCACACTTCGGCTTCTAGTTTATCATGGTAAACAGTAAACGATGCGCAGGTAATGAGAAATGCAGTAACTGAAGTAAACAATGTAAAGACTGACCTGAGGTGGAACAAATGAATGTAACTCGGGAGGGCAAGTCAAGAAGTCTGTGATGCACTGGTCCAGGCTAAATCGTCTTCTCACACTGAGCATGCATACTCAGGTCGTCAGAGCGACACAATAGCAATATAATGTATATAATCAAGTAACAGTTCTAACAGCGGTGAAGGATATGAATAACAGTAAATAAATAACAGCATGAATATAAATGAGCAGAAATAAATGCAGCGGAGCAGTAAAGTAGTATAACGATATGTCATGTATGTCAACACAGTGTATAAGGAATGTAAACGACAGTAACCCTATCAGTCTCTAGGTCTCACTGCACAGGTCAATAAGCCTATCGTCAGTCCAAGTGTGAGAGTCAACCACTCGCGAGTGTTCTCCACCCAAGGGTAGAACCCAAGGGCAAGGGACCACGGGCCCAACATGTAACGAATGTATCACGGTGATATAGCACATACCCTGTAAATCTCCATAAAACTCCCTAAATATATAAGCCGGCATGGGACTCCCGAGATTCTGTTGAATTCACACTTGAACTACCCCACACCCCGTGGTCTACATCAAACGCTAACCATAACCCTAAATACTAATCGATCCGTGACAAGTCTGCGCGAGAACTGGAGGCAGGACCTCCATCAAGCACGTCCCGACTAATACCTAAGATAAATGGCAGTGTCGGATGCCTTATCTGTGACATCCGTGCAAGCGCTTCCATAAGTGTCCCATACCACTTATAGTCACACGTACACGCATCCCACAGACGTCGACAATGCAATAGAATAAAAGGGACACTGATTGTGCACAAGTACGTATCACTTTCACTTAATCACGAATACACGAACACTGACGTACTTGCCACAATCAACACTAAAATCTAACACTGGGTAAATGCACGATGTCACTAGGTTATCAATACAATGACATGGGTATGATATGATGCGTGAACAAGTATATAAACATGGTGAGGATGTTATAAAACCGCATTCTTTCACTTGCACGATTTATCATGAAACATATGTATATAATTTGGCGAAATGACAAACAGGTAGTAATTAGTATGTTCAGTTATCTATCCATCTAATTTGGTTTCGAGCCAATCGGGTTTCAGGATCATTAGTTATAACTGTTTCATTTTAAGCGCACGCGGCTGGAAATCCGGTTTCAGAATCAGGAATCCATTTCGCAACGCATTTTAATCCCAGTTGGGATCATAATTTAGCGACGCTACAGTTGAAAGAATTCTAGGGTTTTCAGTAAAGTTTTCAACGCAACAAACGGATCTTCAATCGCGTCTGTATGTTAGGAGTTATAATCTGTTTAATATCAACATGTCAATTCTGAATCTGCTGGGACTGTTAGGTGTCCCGATATATTAAATCACCGATAAAATATCAAACGGTAATGAAACAGAATGAAACCAGTTGTGTTGTCTAGCTAACAGGTTTCTCTACAATAAACAGTGGAGTTCCGCAACCTAAGAGTTAATTAATTCCTGTGGTACCCATTACGGGACAGCAACCAATAACTGGAGTCGCTCTGGACTGCAGTCCAGAGTCGCATTCCGATCTAATTTTCATCATGGTTTAAGTACAGGAATGTCTGGAAACTAGTACAGGGTTAAAGCTCGTCGAGTTGTATTCGATTTGAGCCCTCGAACGCACCATTCTAGTATGTATATGATTTATGGCGAATTTAACAATTTTCAGATGCAACAGAATTACAGTTTTACGGCTAGACTTGGGGGTAGTCGTTTTAATCTTTAACAGTCGTATTTTCTAATGAAACTTGCACAAGGTATTCAACATATCAAGGGCCACAGCATTATATCTAGTTCCGTCAAATTGGATAATGATTTTCTATGAGAACAAGTATCGAACGGTTTTATGGCAATATTTAGCATCAAGCAAAACATGGAATATCTACGATTTTGATTTGTAATATATACGGAATAGCATGAAAGCAAGTAAGAACTTGCCTGGAGACGCCCCGGGAGGTACGGTGTCTGTGTCGTCACGAACGCGCGGCACGGCAACTCGATTTGGCTCAGACTCGTGTCTCGGTAGTGGCGGCTCGCAGCTTGGTGGTCGGGGTTCTGCTGTGAAGCTGATGGTGAGGGGTTTGCAGAGGGAGAGGTATAGTGAAAGAGAGATAGAGCAGTAAGAGAGAGAGAGAGAGAGTGTGTGTAGACAGAGGGTGTTGAGAGAGGGTAGGCACAGATGGGGAGGAATGAGAGGGTAGACTGAGGGAAAGAGAGAGAGAGAAACCGAGAGCGAGAAACTGGAGGAGGAGAAGGAGGGTGATCGAGAGAGAGAGAGAGAGAGAGAGAGAGAGAAACAGGGGATAGGGTGATGGGTTGCAGGGGAGGGGAGGTGGTGCGAGGAGGAGTGGTTTGGTGACGAGGTGACGAGGTGTAGTAGTAGAGGAGCCGTGTTGGTGGGGAGGATTGAGCGAGGGTTGCCGTCGTCGTCGACGACACGTAGAGGGGCTCGCCGGCGAGGGGCGCAGGGCTCGTTCGGTGTGCAGGGTTGGCGTGCAGGGTGCCCGACAGGGGAGCTCGAGTATGGGTGCGAGGGTGGTGGTCGGGATGGAGGTGAGGTGAGGCGACGTCGGAGGTTGGAGGTTCAGGTGAGGTGCGCTGGCGGTGAGGTGACAATGGTGAGCTCGGCGCACGGTGGTTGCGTGGGTTCGAGCAAGGAACGGGAAGAGAAAAATGGAAGAGAGAGAGGGATGAGGGGAGGCGAGGAGAACATTGAAGGGATCGCGAGTGGGGTAACGGCAGCGTGAGCGGGGGCGACGCAGGCGCGGGCGTAGGAGGCGGCGAAGGAAACGCGCGCGAGAAAGTGGGGAAGTAGCCGTTGGAAGCTTAAAGAAGGAGGTGCACAGTGGCGGGCCGCGTGGGGAACGGGCCGGGCTCTGATTTACAGGGAATTTAAATGGAAATTAAAGGGAGTGGGCTTAGTGGGAACGGGCCAGGGTTTAAAGGAAAAAAAACAATCAAATGAAAAAAGGAAATAGAGAAGAAGAGGGCCGGGCTTGGAATCGAATAAAAGAATTGTGAGGGAAAGGGAAGTGAGGGCCGGGACGAAATTTATTTTAAAAGAAACCACTAAAATAAATAAGATGATGGGGGGAAAAATTGGAAAAAGAAATAGTTGGCTGGGCTATGGAAAATATACGGAAAAGGACTTAACTATTATATGGGGATGGTTAGAGGAAAAATGAAAGTGGGGATTTGGGCTCAAATTCGATTAATTACTTAAACGAAAAAGAAAGTGAGCTGAGGCACTGGGCCGCTGGAAAATCTGGGGAAATAAATTGAAATGGGGACGGGCTGCGCTTATAAATTAGTAAGGGAGATTGGTATATTTAGAAAAGAAATGGGGTTTGGGGTTTAAAGAAGAGGTTATGATAAATAAATAATTTCTTAAATAAAACACTTAAAATTATAAATAAAATAAAAATGGAATTTTTAAAATAACAAAATACGGACTTGGTATAAAAAGTGCCGGGTGTTACATCATACCACCCTTACAAAAATTTCGTCCTCGAAATTCAAAATAAACTATAGGGTATAGAACATAAGCGAAAGCCATCATAGTTGTAACTAATATATAAGGATTTACTAAAAATCCGCGGACGAAGAAACTTGAAAATATATATACAAGTAAGAACAACATACGGAAGGGTAGGTCTAATAGATATTAGGCAGGAACAACTATAAGGGTAAATACATGTATACGAGAAATTAGGTAACAATAGCTAATAATAATACTCAATCTTGTTCGATAGAATCGAACCAAAATATGTGTATATACAAGCATATCCAAAGTAATAAGGTGGAAATAAAAAGTATAAGTCACAATCATTTATAATAGTAACCATAGGCACAACACCCGAAAATATAGTAACGACAATGAGGTAGTGAAAGCTTAGATGATAGGTTAAAACATTTTAAGGTAATTTTATCGATCGAATAGCTTTAAATCAACTTAGGAAACTCGCATAACGGAAAAAGGAAACATGAAACAATATATGCGCATTGTAAGTTTGCGCTACTGAAAACGAGATTAATAACAGTGTACTTAAAAATATATGAGATAGAGTAATCAATAAAACGTACCTTTTGATAAATTTAAAGTACTGAAAACTAAATTTTGAATAACAGCGTCCCTAAATAATTAGGGTAAAAGGAAGAACACAATTAGGTATAGGGCTAGATAGGGTAAGGATTACAAAAAAATGTGGATCATTCAATGGTTAGAGTATGGTAGCTTTAGGCTGAGGATCAAGAAGATTGGGATCGGGTCAGCACAGAAAGTAATGGTGAGCAACAAAAGGACTACAAAGTAAAAGAAATATGGGGGAGACTAACGATCGGTAAATCCTATGAATTAAGAATTTGCAAAGTTAATGAACTCGAAAATTCATAAGGAAGGTCCTCCTCCCAGAAGGATCTTAAACAGGGCACAGACGAGGGATGAAGGGTGGTTCGTTCCAAGGATCAGGGTGCGGTACTTTCAAATCGAAACGGGATGAAAAACTATCTAATGAGTAGGGGGAGGACAGTCAAAGAACTCAGCAGAAAAATAAATAGATATGGGCAGTAAACAAGTATTAAGCGAACCAATAATCAAAAGGTTTACGAGTCCAGAAGGTTTACTTTATTCAAGGAAAATTTGAAACAAGACATTCTTAAGGACGATAAGTGGCCCTAAACTATACACATTTTATTTGGCCAGGAAGACAACATCAAATGAAATCTCGTCAGTCGCGGTTGTGGAGATTCAGTAGGTTGCGGTAAGCTTGCGCGCTCAGGTAAGGACGTCCATTTCCATAGCGTCTCGCGGGGACTGCCAAAGTGAGTTCTTCCACGGCAGGGTCTTGATCTTCTGGTCCTTCATCCTCGGATAAAGTTTCTTCATCGAGATCTGATTCCATGTGATTCTCTCTTCTGGGTTTTCTTCCATGGGGTCTTCCTCTACTGGATTTTCTTCTATTGGATCTCCCTCGAGATCTTCCTCTATCGTGTCTTCTTCTATAGGGTTCTCTTCAGGATCCTCTTCCTCTTCGTCGGAATCCGCTATCACGTTAAACTCTGGGGCGGCTGCTTCTTCGTCCTCTGAATCGTTGTTTCCAAAGTTGACCTGGGGATCATTGACCTCATCTTCGGAACTCGTCAGTGTGTGATCTAAGGAAACGCATGACTGTGTATCCTCATCTAGATGCGGCGCTGCTCCAGGGTGGGCCATGGTCTGAAAGAAAGAGAGTCATGATTAGACAATGGAACGAATAAGGAAAATGGCCAAGTGTACGAAGTATCAAAAGATATGCGGTAGCAGGAATTGTAAAATCAAGATTAAAATATTATGCTACTGAATAATATGAACAAGGGAAATGACAAGAGAGTGATACATATAATACGATTCAGATTTTATTGAATTCAACTAAAAGTTCAGCGGATACAAGGTTTCAAACGGAAAGAAACATTCCTAAAACGACAATATTATTACTGAAAGTAGATAACATGAAAAATCATTCTTCGTCTGTTATAACAGTGCATTCTCGTCGCGTGAGTTGAATCCTGCGTTTGACCCGCCTTATCGTCGAAGTCTGAACTACGCGGCAATCCTTACTTGGCAGAAGTGGGGAGAGTGGACGAGTCTCCTCCTTTTAGCTCCTTCCTTTCTGGGCAACCATTGATAAGATGTTCGCTTGACCCACAAATCAGACATTTCCCTTGGGCGCGACGACAATCCCTCTGAAGGTGTCCTGGCCTCTTACAATATCCACATCACAGGTTCTTCTGATGCTTCTGTTGACGCTTCATCTTCTTCTTCTTTACTCGTCCAATAGGGATCCCTTTATGATAGGAGACTCCCGCTGGTGCCTGATTCACCTGTCTTCTTAGTCCTTCAGCCAACAAGTCGTTTGTTCGCTCCTGGGCTTCCTTTAGACCTTGCAGTTCACTCAGAATCTCGACGGTCTGATTCTGGGGAGCGGAGATAGATGAAGAGTTGTTGGAAAACATGATCCTGAAACAACAATTTCGAGAATGATATGAGTCACAAGCTAAATGAATCAAAATGTGATATGGATAGAACAAGGATTCAAGAATATCAGAGATGATGAATTTCATTACAAGTGGGGAAATCAACTGTATCACTTTAAGTCACCTGAATAGAGTACGGGAGTGCAATTGCCACCACGTACCCTTGTCAAGTCACCCGAAACCATAGCGAATGGATAGCTGAACACACGATGTGAATATGGATCAAGAATGGCAAGTTTACAACCTAGACCAAGGATGTCTTAGATCGCCAAACTATACACGGAAAACTGCAATCCCAATCGATGCAAAACCTGTCTCTGATACCAACTAAACCATGTCACGCCCCGCTTCCCAAAATACGGAATACGAGGGGTAGACAAGGCCAGCCATGCTCCTACGGTCAAGGAAAGTCCTGCCGTAGTCACACTTCGGCTTCTAGTTTATCATGGTAAACAGTAAACGATGCGCAGGTAATGAGAAATGCAGTAACTGAAGTAAACAATGTAAAGACTGACCTGAGGTGGAACAAATGAATGTAACTCGGGAGGGCAAGTCAAGAAGTCTGTGATGCACTGGTCCAGGCTAAATCGTCTTCTCACACTGAGCATGCATACTCAGGTCGTCAGAGCGACACAATAGCAATATAATGTATATAATCAAGTAACAGTTCTAACAGCGGTGAAGGATATGAATAACAGTAAATAAATAACAGCATGAATATAAATGAGCAGAAATAAATGCAGCGGAGCAGTAAAGCAGTATAACGATATGTCATGTATGTCAACACAGTGTATAAGGAATGTAAACGACAGTAACCCTATCAGTCTCTAGGTCTCACTGCACAGGTCAATAAGCCTATCGTCAGTCCAAGTGTGAGAGTCAACCACTCGCGAGTGTTCTCCACCCAAGGGTAGAACCCAAGGGCAAGGGACCACGGGCCCAACATGTAACGAATGTATCACGGTGATATAGCACATACCCTGTAAATCTCCATAAAACTCCCTAAATATATAAGCCGGCATGGGACTCCCGAGATTCTGTTGAATTCACACTTGAACTACCCCACACCCCGTGGTCTACATCAAACGCTAACCATAACCCTAAATACTAATCGATCCGTGACAAGTCTGCGCGAGAACTGGAGGCAGGACCTCCATCAAGCACGTCCCGACTAATACCTAAGATAAATGGCAGTGTCGGATGCCTTATCTGTGACATCCGTGCAAGCGCTTCCATAAGTGTCCCATACCACTTATAGTCACACGTACACGCATCCCACAGACGTCGACAATGCAATAGAATAAAAGGGACACTGATTGTGCACAAGTACGTATCACTTTCACTTAATCACGAATACACGAACACTGACGTACTTGCCACAATCAACACTAAAATCTAACACTGGGTAAATGCACGATGTCACTAGGTTATCAATACAATGACATGGGTATGATATGATGCGTGAACAAGTATATAAACATGGTGAGGATGTTATAAAACCGCATTCTTTCACTTGCACGATTTATCATGAAACATATGTATATAATTTGGCGAAATGACAAACAGGTAGTAATTAGTATGTTCAGTTATCTATCCATCTAATTTGGTTTCGAGCCAATCGGGTTTCAGGATCATTAGTTATAACTGTTTCATTTTAAGCGCACGTGGCTGGAAATCCGGTTTCAGAATCAGGAATCCATTTCGCAACGCATTTTAATCCCAGTTGGGATCATAATTTAGCGACGCTACAGTTGAAAGAATTCTAGGGTTTTCAGTAATGTTTTCAACGCAACAAACGGATCTTCAATCACGTCTGTATGTTAGGAGTTATAATCTGTTTAATATCAACATGTCAATTCTGAATCTGCTGGGACTGTTAGGTGTCCCGATATATTAAATCACCGATAAAATATCAAACGGTAATGAAACAGAATGAAACCAGTTGTGTTGTCTAGCTAACAGGTTTCTCTACAATAAACAGTGGAGTTCCGCAACCTAAGAGTTAATTAATTCCTGTGGTACTCATTACGGGACAGCAACCAATAACTGGAGTCGCTCTGGACTGCAGTCCAGAGTCGCATTCCGATCTAATTTTCATCATGGTTTAAGTACAGGAATGTCTGGAAACTAGTACAGGGTTAAAGCTCGTCGAGTTGTATTCGATTTGAGCCCTCGAACGCACCATTCTAGTATGTATATGATTTATGGCGAATTTAACAATTTTCAGATGCAACAGAATTACAGTTTTACGGCTAGACTTGGGGGTAGTCGTTTTAATCTTTAACAGTCGTATTTTCTAATGAAACTTGCACAAGGTATTCAACATATCAAGGGCCACAGCATTATATCTAGTTCCGTCAAATTGGATAATGATTTTCTATGAGAACAAGTATCGAACGGTTTTATGGCAATATTTAGCATCAAGCAAAACATGGAATATCTACGATTTTGATTTGTAATATATACGGAATAGCATGAAAGCAAGTAAGAACTTGCCTGGAGACGCCCCGGGAGGTACGGTGTCTGTGTCGTCACGAACGCGCGGCACGGCAACTCGATTTGGCTCAGACTCGTGTCTCGGTAGTGGCGGCTCGCAGCTTGGTGGTCGGGGTTCTGCTGTGAAGCTGATGGTGAGGGGTTTGCAGAGGGAGAGGTATAGTGAAAGAGAGATAGAGCAGTAAGAGAGAGAGAGAGAGAGTGTGTGTAGACAGAGGGTGTTGAGAGAGGGTAGGCACAGATGGGGAGGAGTGAGAGGGTAGACTGAGGGAAAGAGAGAGAGAGAAACCGAGAGCGAGAAACTGGAGGAGGAGAAGGAGGGTGATCGAGAGAGAGAGAGAGAGAGAGAGAGAGAGAAACAGGGGATAGGGTGATGGGTTGCAGGGGAGGGGAGGTGGTGCGAGGAGGAGTGGTTTGGTGACGAGGTGACGAGGTGTAGTAGTAGAGGAGCCGTGTTGGTGGGGAGGATTGAGCGAGGGTTGCCGTCGTCGTCGACGACACGTAGAGGGGCTCGCCGGCGAGGGGCGCAGGGCTCGTTCGGTGTGCAGGGTTGGCGTGCAGGGTGCCCGACAGGGGAGCTCGAGTATGGGTGCGAGGGTGGTGGTCGGGATGGAGGTGAGGTGAGGCGACGTCGGAGGTTGGAGGTTCAGGTGAGGTGCGCTGGCGGTGAGGTGACAATGGTGAGCTCGGCGCACGGTGGTTGCGTGGGTTCGAGCAAGGAACGGGAAGAGAAAAATGGAAGAGAGAGAGGGATGAGGGGAGGCGAGGAGAACATTGAAGGGATCGCGAGTGGGGTAACGGCAGCGTGAGCGGGGGCGACGCAGGCGCGGGCGTAGGAGGCGGCGAAGGAAACGCGCGCGAGAAAGTGGGGAAGTAGCCGTTGGAAGCTTAAAGAAGGAGGTGCACAGTGGCGGGCCGCGTGGGGAACGGGCCGGGCTCTGATTTACAGGGAATTTAAATGGAAATTAAAGGGAGTGGGCTTAGTGGGAACGGGCCAGGGTTTAAAGGAAAAAAAACAATCAAATGAAAAAAGGAAATAGAGAAGAAGAGGGCCGGGCTTGGAATCGAATAAAAGAATTGTGAGGGAAAGGGAAGTGAGGGCCGGGACGAAATTTATTTTAAAAGAAACCACTAAAATAAATAAGATGATGGGGGGAAAAATTGGAAAAAGAAATAGTTGGCTGGGCTACGGAAAATATACGGAAAATATACGGAACTATTATATGGGGATGGTTAGAGGAAAAATGAAAGTGGGGATTTGGGCTCAAATTCGATTAATTACTTAAACGAAAAAGAAAGTGAGCTGAGGCACTGGGCCGCTGGAAAATCTGGGGAAATAAATTGAAATGGGGACGGGCTGCGCTTATAAATTAGTAAGGGAGATTGGTATATTTAGAAAAGAAATGGGGTTTGGGGTTTAAAGAAGAGGTTATGATAAATAAATAATTTCTTAAATAAAACACTTAAAATTATAAATAAAATAAAAATGGAATTTTTAAAATAACAAAATACGGACTTGGTATAAAAAGTGCCGGGTGTTACATCATACCACCCTTACAAAAATTTCGTCCTCGAAATTCAAAATAAACTATAGGGTATAGAACATAAGCGAAAGCCATCATAGTTGTAACTAATATATAAGGATTTACTAAAAATCCGCGGACGAAGAAACTTGAAAATATATATACAAGTAAGAACAACATACGGAAGGGTAGGTCTAATAGATATTAGGCAGGAACAACTATAAGGGTAAATACATGTATACGAGAAATTAGGTAACAATAGCTAATAATAATACTCAATCTTGTTCGATAGAATCGAACCAAAATATGTGTATATACAAGCATATCCAAAGTAATAAGGTGGAAATAAAAAGTATAAGTCACAATCATTTATAATAGTAACCATAGGCACAACACCCGAAAATATAGTAACGACAATGAGGTAGTGAAAGCTTAGATGATAGGTTAAAACATTTTAAGGTAATTTTATCGATCGAATAGCTTTAAATCAACTTAGGAAACTCGCATAACGGAAAAAGGAAACATGAAACAATATATGCGCATTGTAAGTTTGCGCTACTGAAAACGAGATTAATAACAGTGTACTTAAAAATATATGAGATAGAGTAATCAATAAAACGTACCTTTTGATAAATTTAAAGTACTGAAAACTAAATTTTGAATAACAGCGTCCCTAAATAATTAGGGTAAAAGGAAGAACACAATTAGGTATAGGGCTAGATAGGGTAAGGATTACAAAAAAATGTGGATCATTCAATGGTTAGAGTATGGTAGCTTTAGGCTGAGGATCAAGAAGATTGGGATCGGGTCAGCACAGAAAGTAATGGTGAGCAACAAAAGGACTACAAAGTAAAAGAAATATGGGGGAGACTAACGATCGGTAAATCCTATGAATTAAGAATTTGCAAAGTTAATGAACTCGAAAATTCATAAGGAAGGTCCTCCTCCCAGAAGGATCTTAAACAGGGCACAGACGAGGGATGAAGGGTGGTTCGTTCCAAGGATCAGGGTGCGGTACTTTCAAATCGAAACGGGATGAAAAACTATCTAATGAGTAGGGGGAGGACAGTCAAAGAACTCAGCAGAAAAATAAATAGATATGGGCAGTAAACAAGTATTAAGCGAACCAATAATCAAAAGGTTTACGAGTCCAGAAGGTTTACTTTATTCAAGGAAAATTTGAAACAAGACATTCTTAAGGACGATAAGTGGCCCTAAACTATACACATTTTATTTGGCCAGGAAGACAACATCAAATGAAATCTCGTCAGTCGCGGTTGTGGAGATTCAGTAGGTTGCGGTAAGCTTGCGCGCTCAGGTAAGGACGTCCATTTCCATAGCGTCTCGCGGGGACTGCCAAAGTGAGTTCTTCCACAGCAGGGTCTTGATCTTCTGGTCCTTCATCCTCGGATAAAGTTTCTTCATCGAGATCTGATTCCATGTGATTCTCTCTTCTGGGTTTTCTTCCATGGGGTCTTCCTCTACTGGATTTTCTTCTATTGGATCTCCCTCGAGATCTTCCTCTATCGTGTCTTCTTCTATAGGGTTCTCTTCAGGATCCTCTTCCTCTTCGTCGGAATCCGCTATCACGTTAAACTCTGGGGCGGCTGCTTCTTCGTCCTCTGAATCGTTGTTTCCAAAGTTGACCTGGGGATCATTGACCTCATCTTCGGAACTCGTCAGTGTGTGATCTAAGGAAACGCATGACTGTGTATCCTCATCTAGATGCGGCGCTGCTCCAGGGTGGGCCATGGTCTGAAAGAAAGAGAGTCATGATTAGACAATGGAACGAATAAGGAAAATGGCCAAGTGTACGAAGTATCAAAAGATATGCGGTAGCAGGAATTGTAAAATCAAGATTAAAATATTATGCTACTGAATAATATGAACAAGGGAAATGACAAGAGAGTGATACATATAATACGATTCAGATTTTATTGAATTCAACTAAAAGTTCAGCGGATACAAGGTTTCAAACGGAAAGAAACATTCCTAAAACGACAATATTATTACTGAAAGTAGATAACATGAAAAATCATTCTTCGTCTGTTATAACAGTGCATTCTCGTCGCGTGAGTTGAATCCTGCGTTTGACCCGCCTTATCGTCGAAGTCCGAACTACGCGGCAATCCTTACTTGGCAGAAGTGGGGAGAGTGGACGAGTCTCCTCCTTTTAGCTCCTTCCTTTCTGGGAAACCATTGATAAGATGTTCGCTTGACCCACAAATCAGACATTTCCCTTGGGCGCGACGACAATCCCTCTGAAGGTGTCCTGGCCTCTTACAATATCCACAGCACAGGTTCTTCTGATGCTTCTGTTGACGCTTCATCTTCTTCTTCTTTACTCGTCCAATAGGGATCCCTTTATGATAGGAGACTCCCGCTGGTGCCTGATTCACCTGTCTTCTTAGTCCTTCAGCCAACAAGTCGTTTGTTCGCTCCTGGGCTTCCTTTAGACCTTGCAGTTCACTCAGAATCTCGACGGTCTGATTCTGGGGAGCGGAGATAGATGAAGAGTTGTTGGAAAACATGATCCTGAAACAACAATTTCGAGAATGATATGAGTCACAAGCTAAATGAATCAAAATGTGATATGGATAGAACAAGGATTCAAGAATATCAGAGATGATGAATTTCATTACAAGTGGGGAAATCAACTGTATCACTTTAAGTCACCTGAATAGAGTACGGGAGTGCAATTGCCACCACGTACCCTTGTCAAGTCACCCGAAACCATAGCGAATGGATAGCTGAACACACGATGTGAATATGGATCAAGAATGGCAAGTTTACAACCTAGACCAAGGATGTCTTAGATCGCCAAACTATACACGGAAAACTGCAATCCCAATCGATGCAAAACCTGTCTCTGATACCAACTAAACCATGTCACGCCCCGCTTCCCAAAATACGAAATACGAGGGGTAGACAAGGCCAGCCATGCTCCTACGGTCAAGGAAAGTCCTGCCGTAGTCACACTTCGGCTTCTAGTTTATCATGGTAAACAGTAAACGATGCGCAGGTAATGAGAAATGCAGTAACTGAAGTAAACAATGTAAAGACTGACCTGAGGTGGAACAAATGAATGTAACTCGGGAGGGCAAGTCAAGAAGTCTGTGATGCACTGGTCCAGGCTAAATCGTCTTCTCACACTGAGCATGCATACTCAGGTCGTCAGAGCGACACAATAGCAATATAATGTATATAATCAAGTAACAGTTCTAACAGCGGTGAAGGATATGAATAACAGTAAATAAATAACAGCATGAATATAAATGAGCAGAAATAAATGCAGCGGAGCAGTAAAGCAGTATAACGATATGTCATGTATGTCAACACAGTGTATAAGGAATGTAAACGACAGTAACCCTATCAGTCTCTAGGTCTCACTGCACAGGTCAATAAGCCTATCGTCAGTCCAAGTGTGAGAGTCAACCACTCGCGAGTGTTCTCCACCCAAGGGTAGAACCCAAGGGCAAGGGACCACGGGCCCAACATGTAACGAATGTATCACGGTGATATAGCACATACCCTGTAAATCTCCATAAAACTCCCTAAATATATAAGCCGGCATGGGACTCCCGAGATTCTGTTGAATTCACACTTGAACTACCCCACACCCCGTGGTCTACATCAAACGCTAACCATAACCCTAAATACTAATCGATCCGTGACAAGTCTGCGCGAGAACTGGAGGCAGGACCTCCATCAAGCACGTCCCGACTAATACCTAAGATAAATGGCAGTGTCGGATGCCTTATCTGTGACATCCGTGCAAGCGCTTCCATAAGTGTCCCATACCACTTATAGTCACACGTACACGCATCCCACAGACGTCGACAATGCAATAGAATAAAAGGGACACTGATTGTGCACAAGTACGTATCACTTTCACTTAATCACGAATACACGAACACTGACGTACTTGCCACAATCAACACTAAAATCTAACACTGGGTAAATGCACGATGTCACTAGGTTATCAATACAATGACATGGGTATGATATGATGCGTGAACAAGTATATAAACATGGTGAGGATGTTATAAAACCGCATTCTTTCACTTGCACGATTTATCATGAAACATATGTATATAATTTGGCGAAATGACAAACAGGTAGTAATTAGTATGTTCAGTTATCTATCCATCTAATTTGGTTTCGAGCCAATCGGGTTTCAGGATCATTAGTTATAACTGTTTCATTTTAAGCGCACGCGGCTGGAAATCCGGTTTCAGAATCAGGAATCCATTTCGCAACGCATTTTAATCCCAGTTGGGTTCATAATTTAGCGACGCTACAGTTGAAAGAATTCTAGGGTTTTCAGTAATGTTTTCAACGCAACAAACGGATCTTCAATCGCATCTGTATGTTAGGAGTTATAATCTGTTTAATATCAACATGTCAATTCTGAATCTGCTGGGACTGTTAGGTGTCCCGATATATTAAATCACCGATAAAATATCAAACGGTAATGAAACAGAATGAAACCAGTTGTGTTGTCTAGCTAACAGGTTTCTATACAATAAACAGTGGAGTTCCGCAACCTAAGAGTTAATTAATTCCTGTGGTACCCATTACGGAACAGCAACCAATAACTGGAGTCGCTCTGGACTGCAGTCCAGAGTCGCATTCCGATCTAATTTTCATCATGGTTTAAGTACAGGAATGTCTGGAAACTAGTACAGGGTTAAAGCTCGTCGAGTTGTATTCGATTTGAGCCCTCGAACGCACCATTCTAGTATGTATATGATTTATGGCGAATTTAACAATTTTCAGATGCAACAGAATTACAGTTTTACGGCTAGACTTGGGGGTAGTCGTTTTAATCTTTAACAGTCGTATTTTCTAATGAAACTTGCACAAGGTATTCAACATATCAAGGGCCACAGCATTATATCTAGTTCCGTCAAATTGGATAATGATTTTCTATGAGAACAAGTATCGAACGGTTTTATGGCAATATTTAGCATCAAGCAAAACATGGAATATCTACGATTTTGATTTGTAATATATACGGAATAGCATGAAAGCAAGTAAGAACTTGCCTGGAGACGCCCCGGGAGGTACGGTGTCTGTGTCGTCACGAACGCGCGGCACGGCAACTCGATTTGGCTCAGACTCGTGTCTCGGTAGTGGCGGCTCGCAGCTTGGTGGTCGGGGTTCTGCTGTGAAGCTGATGGTGAGGGGTTTGCAGAGGGTGAGGTATAGTGAAAGAGAGATAGAGCAGTAAGAGAGAGAGAGAGAGAGCCGGAGAGAGAAAGAGAGAGGAATGAGAGAGAGAGAGAGAGTGTGTGTAGACAGAGGGTGTTGATAGAGGGTAGGCACAGATGGGGAGGAGTGAGAGGGTAGACTGAGGGAAAGAGAGAGAGAGAAACCGAGAGTGAGAAACTGGAGGAGGATAAGGAGGGTGATCGAGAGAGAGAGAGAGAGAGAGAGAGAGAGAGAGAGAAACAGGGGATAGGGTGATGGGTTGCAGGGGAGGGGAGGTGGTGCGAGGAGGAGTGGTTTGGTGACGAGGTGACGAGGTGTAGTAGTAGAGGAGCCGTGTTGGTGGGGAGGATTGAGCGAGGGTTGCCGTCGTCGTCGACGACACGTAGAGGGGCTCGCCGGCGAGGGGCGCAGGGCTCGTTCGGTGTGCAGGGTTGGCGTGCAGGGTGCCCGACAGGGGAGCTCGAGTATGGGTGCGAGGGTGGTGGTCGGGATGGAGGTGAGGTGAGGCGACGTCGGAGGTTGGAGGTTCAGGTGAGGTGCGCTGGCGGTGAGGTGACAATGGTGAGCTCGGCGCACGGTGGTTGCGTGGGTTCGAGCAAGGAACGGGAAGAGAAAAATGGAAGAGAGAGAGGGATGAGGGGAGGCGAGGAGAACATTGAAGGGATCGCGAGTGGGGTAACGGCAGCGTGAGCGGGGGCGACGCAGGCGCGGGCGTAGGAGGCGGCGAAGGAAACGCGCGCGAGAAAGTGGGGAAGTAGCCGTTGGAAGCTTAAAGAAGGAGGTGCACAGTGGCGGGCCGCGTGGGGAACGGGCCGGGCTCTGATTTAAAGGGAATTTAAATGGAAATTAAAGGGAGTGGGCTTAGTGGGAACGGGCCAGGGTTTAAAGGAAAAAAAACAATCAAATGAAAAAAGGAAATAGAGAAGAAGAGGGCCGGGCTTGGAATCGAATAAAAGAATTGTGAGGGAAAGGGAAGTGAGGGCCGGGCCGAAATTTATTTTAAAAGAAACCACTAAAATAAATAAGATGATGGGGGGAAAAATTGGAAAAAGAAATAGTTGGCTGGGCTACGGAAAATATACGGAAAAGGACTTAACTATTATATGGGGATGGTTAGAGGAAAAATGAAAGTGGGGATTTGGGCTCAAATTCGATTAATTACTTAAACGAAAAAGAAAGTGAGCTGAGGCACTGGGCCGCTGGAAAATCTGGGGAAATAAATTGAAATGGGGACGGGCTGCGCTTATAAATTAGTAAGGGAGATTGGTATATTTAGAAAAGAAATGGGGTTTGGGGTTTAAAGAAGAGGTTATGATAAATAAATAATTTCTTAAATAAAACACTTAAAATTATAAATAAAATAAAAATGGAATTTTTAAAATAACAAAATACGGACTTGGTATAAAAAGTGCCGGGTGTTACACGAATAACAAGAAAGAAATATGTTACCGTCTTCCCGGCAACAGCGCCATTTGATTGGCAGCGGAAACGCGATACGTTTTATGACACGCGTTCTACTCTATTCTCTACTTACCGCAATCAAGACGGTGTCATTTTGTAGCTAGCCAGTTGAGCACGGGTTGATCCATAGAGAGATGGTTGTATGTCCATTCTTGACTTAGACGAGTCAATGAAAGAATGTATATATGTGTTCAATTCTATCCTAAGTGGTCGTATTTATGTTCAAGTAAGCTTGTTAGGGTTAAGATTGGTTTGTAGAGTTAGGATCGGTCTTGTGCTTTTCTTTTTCCATTCTTAAAATGAAGTTGGGATAATAGAAAGTAGCGGGGATTAGGAGGACATAGGAATGGGATTTGCGAGTTTAAGTAAGCTTTCCAACGCGAAATCCATTCCTGGTGCCCCTTATCCGTCTGCTATGTGCGCTTATTTCTAACCCTAGACTAAACACCCGCAACTATGTATCTAATTAAGTCACAACTACATGTCACGTTGTAGTGCGCCCAAAGGACTTCACAACTTAGGTCACGGCTATATGTCACGTATAGCGCGCCTAAGTGAGGGGGTTGCGTTTGTTTAGTCTAGGCTCGTTTTAGGATGTTTAGCGAAGAGAAGCATAAGGGATTTTTCCGTCCTTCACACTAACCTTCCTTAGCCCCTAACAAGTGTGGAATTATTCACACATTTAAATGAAAATAAAAACAAAACAAGGAGGAAGAAAAGAAAGAAAGGAAAATACGGTTTTACAAAATGGTAGCAAGCTAACTATTTAGGCCCTCACCTAAGCAAGAGACTCCGTAGGGTATCATGGCTTGAAAATACTGTTAAGAAGAAAAGAAAAAGAGCAAGAAATAACAACAACTACTTAACAAAAATAAATAAAGTTACACTAAGAACTAAAATAACAATACAAGAAATAAAGATACAAGTTAAATAAAACCCCGCATCTTCATTGATTTTCCACTCAAGAGCTCGCACTGCACTTTCATGGAAAATAGATGAAAAAGAAGAAGAAGCTACAAACTAATCTACACTAAAATCTAACTAAAGAAGAAGCATCCTACAATGGCTCAAAACTGGAGTATTTATAGGCAGAGAGCTGAAACCCTAGGGCCAAATTCTGAGCCCAAATGGAATTACAAAAATACCCCAAAAATATCGTCTGACGTCGAGTCAACTCGGCCGAGGTACCTCCGCATAATAGCTACATTGGTCGCGGTTCTGCGGCTTTTGGGGGGAGTTGGGGGGTGATTTTTCCAGGGCTTCTCCACGTAGCTTTTTTCTTGTGTTTTATAGGTCCCAAATTGCAAATTGATTCCATAATTTCTTCAGATCTTCAACAGTTCAAAATGGCTTCAGTTTTAATTTATTTGACCTTTATCTCCCTCGTGCTCCGCGCACCCATTGAATCTTGTGCCGCCCCTCTCGTGCTTTGTGCTTTTTCGAGACACGAATGACCACTGTTTTTCGTCTTGTCTCTTGAACTGGTAAGCGGCACTAGACGGATGTGGATGACTGGAGCCAGGATATTATCTGTCTGTAACAGATGTTCTGGATTTTGGCATAACTGTGGAGATTTTGTATAATTTGCGTTATTTTGGACTAGAAACCTGTAACCTGTAAATATGTAATAAAAATGGATTAAAAGCACCTGCCTATAAACAAACGAGCAGAAGAATGGATGATATTAAATGCAATATTCTGGTGTGAACATGGTCTGACGTTATCCACCCTCTAGACTCGGTATGCGATATTCTCAGACAAAGAGACCGAACTGTATGGAGATTGTCACAGACAGGTTCAGTAAGGGTATGGATGAATTTGCTCGCCGGCCTTCCTTTCGCTCAATACATGTGTAGCCGTTACGTACAGTTAGTGCCTGATTAGTCAAATTTATTGCACATTTTTACGGTCATTTTCCCTATTATTATTAATTACTAAAAGGTGTTATTTGTAATTTAAGAACACATGTGGGATTATGTGTAAAATGATCTTGTCATATTCTTAATATATAATTAATATAATTGGGGGAATATATGCATATCATGTTTAAATAAAATATCCATGAGATTTTTAATTATTAAAATATGCATATCATATCATATCAAATATTCTTAACCATTATTATTCAGATATCATATCCGTAATTTAATTGGTTGGAATATTATCTCAAATAAACCAAATGCTACTAACAATTTGATTTGAGATATTATGCAGGTTTAATATAACAAATCAGTTCAACACTGCAAAAAGAATTGAGGAGATCGAATCGAATCGAATTAGCAAATCAAATCTACCGAATTTTAGGAACAAATTAAAGAATCTCGCAACTACAGAGAGAAAGAGTTATTTTCAAAATATTTTTATCAGAAAAGGCTCCTAACAGCATGAGAAGATAACATAAGAAATCTGGGGGCGAGATCACATCAACAGGCGGGGAATCCGCGGTTAAAAGGGGTAAAGAGCTGTGGAAGCGCAGTCATTTCATGGCCGTTCAATATGAAATTTCATGGGCTTGATCGTCTTTTCACATACATTAAGATGACGTCTAGGGTTTCAAGTTCCAAAGCCTATAAAAAGGCCTGAAAGCAATTAGGTTTATAATCATCTACCGATCGAGCAATCTAGATCTATCGAGCAAAGTAGGGTTTGTAGTTTAGTTTTTTCTGCAATTAAAAATCTGTAATGCAATTGTTTTTTCAATAAAAGATAGTTTTTTTAATCTCGTCTCATTACTTTTTGCATTTATTTTCTACATTTACTTTCCGCACTTTTATTTTTTCTTATTTCTTATGGGTTCATTAATTTTCTATCTTTCCTTATTTACTTCGTTTATCCCAATGAGCGAGAAAATTCTCACTTGTTAGGTTTGTAGGATAGGGTAATATAATAGATGAAGTGATCCCTTAACTTCTTTTTACGTTTTATTTTTATAAACTTTAACAAAGGGAGTATTAACCCTCTTATTAGGCCGTGCTATCAATTAATGAAAGTTACGACCATGATTTGAGATTCGTTAATACTTGCTTTGTTGAGGGCTTGAGATAAATAGGGATCAATGGAAGGACAAGAGTCATTAGAGGGAAACTCTAATCCCTCCAAGAACCTTAATTCACATTCATTGCTATTTCTCTAGTATTAAATAATTAAAAGAAAAAAAGATTTAATTTTAAAACCCCAACCATTGACTACTCAATCCGAAAAACCCTACAATCCCTTCTCTTATAAACTTTTCAAATCTTTTTAGTATAAAATGATAAAAATCTCACATTTCTTCTATTAACTCATCTAAAACAAGAAAATTAGTTCACTATTTCCCTGTGGATTATCCGTACTCACTATCGGTTAGCTATTGCGACACCGCTATTGATTTCGGTATTTAGGATACACAAAGACACAGTTTTTCACACCAATCAGTGCCGCTGACGTGCTTTTGGTTAAACCCACTGGCAGCGTATTGACAAGTCTTTAGAGTCCCACACAGAGGTTTTTCCCAATTTAGGCAAAATGATGTAGTAGCCATTATTGATACGTGCAGGGTTCCGATTAGGTATGTGTAATAGCCACACGGATTTCAATCGGGCGAAAGATAATACTAGCCGGTTTAGAATTAAGCCGGATTATTAAATCAAGTTTTGATTTAATAATTTACATATATATTTCGATATGTATATTCTAATATTATGTTCATTGTATTTTTGTATCTTTTGGGTATTCGTATTTTGATACGAATACGGACATGTATTTGCGGGGACGTATTCTTTTATTTATACAAGAATACTTCTAGAAGAAGGACAACCCATTTTAAGGTTTTTCTTTTTAAAAAATTAAGAAATGAGATGGAAAAGAGAAATGGCGGAGGGTATGAGCAAATTAATTTATAATTCATTTGCAAATACTATTCAAGCATGGTTGTAGTTTTAAAATGGAAAAATTCTTTTTACAAAAGAGTTGAAGCATGCTTGAATTTGTGAAGGATTTCGTTCATTCTACCATTTAGCTTCTCTCTCTTCTATGGCTCCTCCTCCTTCATCTACAACACTCTCATGAGTTGAGAATCATGAAGATAAAAAGAAAGAAAAATGCTAGAACACTCACACATCACTAAGCATCCTAGGATTTTAAGTTACTTCATTGATGAAGTTGAAGCTTGAACTTAGTTCTCTCGGATGGATCGTCTTTGGCAAAGGAAGACTGGCTTGCAAGTGCGATCCATAGCTCTTGAGAGCATGCTAGAATCCAACCCAATTGGAGAAAATGAAGACGCTACAAAGGTTTTGATTTCTATCATCTAGTGTTTGCTAGTTTAGGTGTTTGGTTTAGATTCTTGGTTACATGATTTTAGTGCCATCAAAATTTTCGTTTTCGTATTCCGTATTGGCCGCGGGTTAGCGGAGAGTACACTAGGAACTTTCAATGGTATCAGAGCCAATCCATGCGCCTAAATTAGCTCGTATGATCATAAAATATCATCTCAAAACCTATACGAAAAGTTGTCGTTTTCTGTCCAAAAAAATCAGCTGTGTTTTGTGTAGAAAAATTGACTTTTAAAGCTTGTTCTCAATGCCCGGAGCTCTTGTTTTGGAACGGGAACTCCGTAGGGTATTGAGGGTGACCCGTAGGGTCTTGAAAACCTTTTCCTAATCCGTTTTTCAGAAAACAAGGCCGTTTTTACGGAGCTAAAAATTGCATATGGCTGTCCAAAAATTCAGCAGCCTATTTTGTTTTCAAAATCAATTTCTAAAGCTTGTACTCAATGCTCGGAGCTCTCGTTTTGGAAAGGTGACTCAATAGGATATTTAGGGTGACCCGTAGGGTGTTGGGAACCCATTTTCTAAATCGTTTTTGACTAATAGGGGCTATTTTTTTGAAGACGCAAAACTGTTTCGTGTGGCTGTCCAAAACAGTAACATATTGCCATGTTTTCGATTTCCGCGAGCTCTTGGTTCAGACCGAGAGCCTGTGGAAGGGATCGAGGGTACCCCGTGTCTCCAGGATGTGCTTGAACACCCTATCAGGCTTTCAGGAAAGTTTAGGATCTTTCGGGATTCAAGTTTTGGCAATATGATTAGTTTTTGGATGGCGGAGTGCATTTGATTTTTTTCGTTTGCAAAATTCGAGTGTTAACTTCGCGGGTATTGAATTCTACGGTCATGGTTATATGGTGGTTGCGTGTCTCATAACGTTTGGAAAAACGTCATCTAATTGCTATACGTATCAATTAGACGGGGTTATGGAATTGATACTCGCAAGTTTGTATGTTCTGTGATGGATATTGCTTAGTGGTTATGTTTATGTTGGATTTGTTGTGATGGATAGCTCGGAGTGTGTAGTATTCTATGTAATTCTCTATGATGTAATGTATATTCATATTGCGTGGAAAGGGTCCAACATGTTGACTGCCGTCATTGCGACTTGTATTATTCTTTGGGATGCGTCGAGATTGTGGACATAGTCACCGTTGTATATTTAATTTTTCCATTACATTCAATTGGATTACCTCGCAGCGGAGTGCTCGAGTAGCCGTGTTCTAAAGGGCAGCGGGCCTCCATCTCATGGCGTTGAGACCGGGATGCCTTACTCTAGAATTGGCGGGCTATTCTCCGCACTCGTAGGGGGTATAGGATTGCTCCACAGAGGGGTGCACAAGTTGTTAGTTATGTATATGCCCTAGAGGCCATTGTTGTACATATGATGTATATTATAATGGATGCTTGGATATATACAGAGAGGACTTTCTTTCTCGTCATGATAGTATGCTATTTGGTTTCACTTTATCTTAACATGTTGACTTGTATTGGTTTACTGTTTTACTCTCACATGTTGATAAAGCCCATAGGATCTGTACTCGACTACTGGGAGTATGATGAGATCATACTAGTAGGGACACGGTAGTCGATGAGTACATCCTATAACTGTTCCTAGTCGAGGGTATATCGAGACAGGGAATCGATACACCAGAGTAGACTAGCGTATACGTATCTTGACCCATATGATGGGCGATGGATGATCTCATATCCATCGGTGTTTGACATCAAGGATGGTGTACGGGTGCTCAGTGGAGACTGGGTACACTGGACGGACTTGCCGAGAACTCCCAGATGGTGATATACCACACGTCAGATGACAGTTCTCCGGTGACACTGGTACAGGGTAGTCTGTAGACCCGAGATCGTCATAGAGTCTTGTATGATTCCCACTGTGCTTTGATTTCAACCTTACTACGTCCAAGAGGGCGTGAAAAACGGTGGCTTTTGGGTGCAGTCCCGAATCGCATGGAAGCAATGAGCGATAGGAGGGGATTCGTCTCTCCCGGTATAGGGAGTTGATGTTGTGCTGTGTTCGATTGGCTATAGCTGGAAGTCCCTGGCCAGGGCTGATATAGAGATTTACTGGTAAGTGTTACCAGTAGTTTCTCGACCCGTTATGAGCCTCGTATCGACACGACTTATCGGTTACTGGGGTCTGACGTATACCACCTCTAGACTAGATATGCAACATATCAGACGAAGAGACCGGACTGTACGGGAGTGTTACTGATTGGATTCACAGGAGAATGTACAGGCTAGCTTGTTGATCTTCTGATCGCTCAATAACTGGGTGGCTATTACGTTTAGCTGACCGCTTGCAGCTTGTAGGTGTTTGATATGATCATCACCTGCTACCGGCGTATTGACGATTCTTTAGAGTCCTACACAAAGGATTCTTGGCTCAGGCAAAACGGAGTAGAGGCACATATGTGATATATGCAGGACCGAGAATAATACGATATGAGATACCGTATTATATTCTTGCGATATTTATATATAAACCGGGTCATCGGATCAAGTGTTGATTCGATGAATCGGTACATGATGTATTAGTCGGTGATATTCGATATAGCCGGATTGTCGGATCAAGTGTTGATTCGATAATTTAATGTATAATAATATATATGATATATTGCATTACATTATCTAATATTAGCTCGCTTTATTATTTCATTTTCTCACCGGGTAATACATTGATATGTATGCGATATATGTTAATTGTATTATTTTATTTTGTTACAAATATATAATATATACGTGATATATATATTATTGTAACATGATATAATTAATAATGAAACATGTTTAGTGGAGATTTAACAAGGTTAGGGTTTGATTTGGGTTAGTTCCTTCTTGCACCTTCTAGAAGGATTTCTTTTGTCATGAGTAAGATATTTTGGTTGATATTTTCTTATGACTCATTCTTTAACCCAACTAAACCCTAGCCCTAGTTAATTCTCTACAAGGGTTATCCTTGTCATCCTAAACCATGGTTGCATTATTATTCATATATTCATTTCATTATTCACCACAAAAGGTTTAATTCATTTTTCATCATCTTCTTCTCTCTTGAGCTTTGAGAAAGCTTACTAGTTTTTCATTTTGTGATGATTTCATATGAGAATTTGATATAAAAAGAAAGCATAAATACTACTCCATCATCCTCATCTAATCTAGCCAATTAGATTAGGGTGTTCACCTCATTAGAGTGAGAGAGCTTGAGTTATAGAAACTTCGACGTAGATCATCGAAGAAAAGGAACACTACAAGCTAGCATGGATCGTTCGAGTCGTGGAACCTCTCATGAGCCCGGGAGATCATTGATCACGGCGAAGGGACTTCTACTCGGATCTTATGAAGTGAAGGAGCGGAGTAAAAAGGTTGTAATCCCTCACACTTAGTTGTAAAGATGTTTACTTGCATGTTAAACCCTAATAATCTAGGAAAGATCCCGGCTTTCGGTTGTTCGGCACGTCTAAAATTTTATTCGGGCATAGTTGATGCCTTATGAACCCTTGTAAGAGTGCCTAGGAACCCAATAGTGGTATCAGAGCCTAGCTAAAGCATTAGGCGACGTGTATACGAAGTTAAAACTCCGATTGAACCCCAGAACGTCGAAATAGACCCCTCTCTGGAAATTTTGTGAAAATGTGATTTTTTCTGTATTAAAAATTCTCAAAAAAATCAGCAGGGAATTCTAAGAGTTACTGTAAAATAAGACATCCCAATTCCACTATAGCGCCGCGGAACCGCGGCAATACCTTGCTTGCGCGGCGGTTCCGCGGCGGAACAGTAGAATTAGGGTTAGTGTTTTGTACAGTAATGTCAGTAGCTGTTCCTGCATTTTTCTTGGTAATTTTAATCTGACTCAAGTGTTGAGTGTTCTGGGGATTATTTTGTATTCGTTGATTCGATCGGAAAATTTAATTTTGTTATGTTTTCCGGATATTTAGAAACAGTTATAATGTTCGAACGGATATCATTAACTCACTTTTTCCCGGCACGAAAAACTTTCAAGTGTTGAATTTTTCTTGGGTTTAAATCTTTCGAAAAAATGTACAAGTAACCAGGTGGTCCCTCTAGAAGAACACAAACCTTAACTCGATTATGTGACCGTGTGAACCACCTCTAAACCTTAGGGTTTGGGGCAGTACGGCGTGCCACATGTGAGGCGTTGGCTTGACTCTTCTACGGCTGGACCATCGGTACTGTGACAGATTCTGGGATTATTTGAACTCTGCTCAAGTGTTGAGCTATTTAGGAAATCTTGGGTATTTGATTATACTGTCGGAAAGTTTAATACTGTCTATTTATCTAGAATGTGATACAATATGTGGAATTCATATAGTTAGGCATGAAATGCGAAGTATGTGATATTTCGGATTTATGATGTCTAAAGTGATTGTGGATTCCAAATGTTGTAGTTTTACAATTTCTTTTCTGTGACCGTAAGTAGAGTATGTAGTTGTATTGCCGGTTTTCGTTGCTATACATCAAGGACGATCGGTGTATGCATACTTACTTACATGGATGATATGTGATATTATGTGTTGTTGTGATATGTTATATTGGATCGTCGTGTTCTGAATAGCCGGGGGTTTTATGTGAGATGAGGGTTTTTATTTTCATTCATGTAAAATTCATTTGTATGTAATATTCTTTTATTGGTGCACTTCCAGGATGAGGTTGATGTCACCAGTGTATATTATTTACTTTTCCGCATTAGGTAGACCCAAGGAGGGGAGAACAAGTAACCGGGTTCTAGGGTCCAGTGGGAGGCCATCTCGAGGAGTCGAGACCGGGTCTCCTAACCCTAGAACTGGCAGTGTTACTTGCTGCTCTCGTAGGGGTCTAGGGATGTGGGTTTGGCTATTCGTCGCGACCGTGGAATTCATGTTTTATACCGGCTCGTATTAAAAACACGGACATCCTAGTATATCCAATATTTCATATATGTTCTTCTGCTGCAATGTTATGTGATGAGATCGTATTACTGCCTGAGATGAATGCTTATACTAAATATATATATATATATATATGTTGATATATAAATATTACTGCTTTCGTTTCTTCTGTGATGCTTAGGAAGCATAAGCTGATGAGATTTATTAGTGAGATTAATAAAAAGAAAAGAAACCTAAAAGATGTTGTAGAATCAAAACTTTATAAAAAGGGTAGCTACACTTTTGCTTTGTATAGCGGTATATACGATATATCCTGCACCTTACTCGATGAGGAAAGAGCCGAGAACCCTTCACCGGGAGTGACCTCTTTAGCGAAACCGGCAGATGCTACAAACTCGCGGTTTAATTTTTGACAGCTTTGCACAGCGGTATATATGATATATCCTGCACCTTATTCGATGGGGAAAGAGCCGAGATCCCTTCACCGGGAGTGACCTCTTTAGCGAAACTAGAAAAGCCTCAAAAACACTCCTTTTCAAAATCACTTGTTTCTACAACGATATCAAGTTCATTATACTCATGGTTTTCTGAAAAACCTGCATAGCCCTCCGACATTTCAGATAGGTAATACTTAGTATTCGTGTTGCGTTTGTTGTCTTTCGTCAAGGCGTAGTGTGCGGTAGCTAACTATTGCTTATCTGTAACATATGATGAGATTGGATTAGGGTAGTCGTGCGGCTTTGTTGGCTTTCGTCAAAGGACATACGGCTGGGTTTAATTCAATCAAAAAATGTACGGGTTGAACTTGACTAGCGGACTATGGTTTGTTGGCGTTCGTCAAGGTCATAGCACGTTAGGGGTAAAAGCACTATCAGGAATTTCAAGTGTTGAAATTTGCAATGAGATTGCATACCTCCTATGAGATAGTTGGATCCCGATACCCACTGCGAGTAAGAGTTACTCCTGTGAGAGTTTTACACAGGACAATTAGCCGATCAAGTAGGTGTCTAGAAAGGTGTTAACGGGGTTATGCCTCTGGGAAAACGAGGTTTATTTTAATTAGGTCCGTGCGAAAGCACGGGGAACCTCCCTCAAGTACCGACACTGATCCGGCTGAAAGATTGACGAAATTGTAGGGTGTAATTAATCCCGGCTTATCTTACCTTTTAGGGTTTGAAGGAAGATTTGATAAAAACAGTGGGAGACATCCTAATTAGATAAGATAATAACCAATCTAATCTTGCAAGAGCATACGCCAAAGTGTTTCCTTCTCTCTCTCTCTCCAGGTAGCGACCAAGTCGGGACTTAATCAAGATAATAATATGGATGTATTGACTTTACTCGCTTTATACTGAGCAAGGGAACGTTAGTCCCGTTCTTTCTTATAAGAGTTATAAGAATGAACAGGAAACGGGAGAATATCTGGATTCTCATGCCGCCCAAACACAGAACATGCATGTTGATGCATCTTCTTCGGGTGTGTTAGTTATTGAGAACTGTTTCTCAGTTCACCCTACGTTCTGGGTATTAGATACCGGATCAGGATCCCACATATGTAAATTGTTACATGGGCTACGGAAAGGTAGAGAACTGGGAAAAGGTGATCATTCCGTTCAAGTAGGGAATGGTGCAAGTATTGCAGCCAAAGCAGTTGGCGAATATCACCTAGTATTACCAAGTCGTAATACACTATTCTGAATGAGTGCTATTATATACTGAACATGATGTGCAACATTATATCAGTTTCTTTATTAAGTAAAAAGGATATAATTTTGTAGTACAGGATAATGTTATGAACATCTTCCTAGATCAAAAGTTGATTGCATCAGGCTCGTTACATAATGGCATATTCATTCTCAATCAAAATACAGTCCTTAATATACAAAACTCACACAAGAGGAAGAGTTCAGAAATGAACGAATCCTTTTTGTGGCATTGTAGACTTGGTCATATCAATGCGACACGACTAGCTAAGTTACATAAGGATCGATATTTGAATCCGTTTGAATTATCATCTTATGATACTTGCCATTCATGTCTCAAAGGTAAAATGATCAAACCTCCGTTTAGTGGACACGGAGAAAGAGTTACGGAACTCTTAGGACTGGTACATAATGATGTATGCGGTCCTATGTCTACGCATGCCAGGAACGGTTCTTCCTACTTCAATACATTCACTGATGATCTCTCTAGATACGGACATGTGTTCCTGATGAAACACAAGTCTGAAGCTTTTGAAATATAAGCACGAAGTAGAGAACTAAACGGGCAAAAGTATTAAGATCGTTCGATCTGATCGAGGAGGAGAATACTTAAGCAATGATTTTCTGGATTATCTAAAAGAGAATGGGATTCTCTCTCAGCTTACTCTTCCTTATACACCATAGCATAACGGTGTATCGGAACGGAGGAATCGCACCCTATTAGATATGGTGCGCTCTATGATGAGCGAGGCTGAGTTGCCTATTTCCTTCTGGGGGTATGCGCTTGAGACAGCCATACATCTATTGAATATGGTTCCTACCAAATCAGTGCCTACCACTCCATATGAGATATGGAAAGGGAAGAGACCATCTCATAAGTACGTAAAGATATGGGTTTGTCCGGCCTATGTCAAAAGGCTAAATCCGGGCAAACTCGAGGCAAGATCTGTCCTATGTAAGTTTTTAGGATATCCCAAGAACTCACAAGGGTATATCTTCTACCATACTGAGGAACAAAAGGTGTTTGTTTCTCGACATGCCACCTTTTTAGAAAAGAAATTTCTTGAAAAGAAATTTGTGACAAGGAGGTAGAACTGGAAGAGGTTCCAACGACACAAACTATAACAGAAGACTTGGTAGAACAAGAGAATTCAGTAGTACCCGACGAACCCCAGCCTTTCCACCGATCTAGCAGGGTTTCTCATCAACCTGAGAGATACTACGGTTTTCTCATTGATGGTGGAAGCGAGGATTACATCATGGAAGATGATGACCCGACTAGTTTCGAGCAGGCCATCACAAGTGGTGACTCTTTGAATTGGCTGGATGCAATGCGATCTGAGATGGAATCCATGTACACCAACAAAGTATGGACTTTGGAAAATGCTCTTGAAGGGGTAAAACCCATTGGGAGCAAGTGGATCTTTAAAAAGAAATTTGGTGTAGATGGAAAAGTTGAGACTTTCAAAACTAGACTTGTTGCAAAGGGTTTTCGTCAACGACCAGGTGTAGATTATGACGAAACCTTTTCTCCAGTGGCTATGCTTAAGTCCATCTGGATATTACTTGCCATTGATGCATACCATGACTACGAAATCCGGCAAATGGATGTTAAGACCGCCTTTCTAAACGGTGATTTAGAAGAGTGCGTGTACATGACTCAGCCAGAGGGCTTCATAGATAGTGGGAGCAGCGGAAAGGTGTGCAAGCTGCTTAAATCAATTTATGGGTTAAAGAAAGTATCGCGGAGTTGGAACATCTATTTTGATGTTTTAGTCAAAGAATTTGACTTCATCAAAAATATAGATGAACCTTGTATCTATAAGAAGGTAGCAGAGAGTAAGGTTGTCTTCCTCGTATTGTACGTGAATGACATACTCTTGATAGAAAATGATATTCCTATGCTGCAATCAATCAAGCTCTTCTTATCACAAGGATTCTCAATGAAAGATCAAGGTGATGCCTCCTGCATATTGGGAATCATGATCTATAGAGATAGATCTAAACGGATACTGGGATTGTCGCAATCCAGGTACATTGACACCTTACTAAAGAGGTTTAGTATGGAAGAATCCAAGCGTGTGAACCAACCCACGATCTCTGGACTCACTCTCTCCAAAGAGATGTCTCCCAAGACTGATTTGGAGAGAGCTCGCATGCAAGGGATACCCTTTGCTTCGGCAGTAGGCTCTATCATGTATGCGATACTATGTACGAGACCCGATGTAGCATACTCACTAAGTGTAGTGAGTCGGTATCAAGCAGATCCTGGAGAGAGTCACTGGACAGCTGTGAAGAACATTCTCAAGTACTTGCGAAGGACTAAGGAGATGTTCTTGGTGTATGGTAACGGAGAACTCCAGGTGGAGTCCTTGACCGATTCCATCTTCCAAAGTGATAAGGACAACTCTAAGTCGCACTCGGGATTTGTCTTTACCCTCAATGGAGGGGCGGTATGTTGGAAGAGTTCCAAATAGGATACCATTGCAGACTCGACGATGGAGGCTGAATACATCACTGCCAACGATGCTGCCAAAGAGGCTGTCTGGATAAAGAAGTTCATTAGTGAACTTGGTGTGGTTCCATCCATTGAACATCCAATACCTCTGTATTGCGATAACAATGGAGCTGTGGCTTTGGCTAAGGAACCTAGGTCCTATCAAAAGTCCAGATTTATTCTGAGGCGGTATCACCTGATCAAGGAGATAGTTGATCTCCGGGAGATCGAGGTCAGGAGTGTAGATACGAAGGACAACACTGCGGATCCATTCACAAAGGACATTCCACAGATACAGTTTGAGAGATTATTCGGGATGCTAGGTATGAGATACTACAGCAGCTGGCCTTAGTGCAAGTGGGAGATTGTTAGTTATGTATATGCCCTAGATGCCACAGTTGTACATATGATGTATATTATAATGGATGCTTGGATATATACAGAGAGGACTTTCTTGCTCGTCATGACAGTATGCTATTTGGTTTCACTTTATCTTAACATGTTGACTTGTATTGGTTTACTGTTTTACTCGCACATGTTGATAAAGCCCTTAGAATCTGTACTCGACTACTAGGACTATGATGAGATCATATTAGTAGGGACACGGTAGTCAATGAGTACATCCTATAACTATTCCTAGTCGAGGGTATATCGAGACAGGGCATCGATACACCAGAGTAGACTAGCGTATACGCATCTTGACCCATATGATGGGCGATGGATGATCCCATATCCATCGGTGTTTGACATCAAGGATGGTGTACGGGTGCTCAGTGGAGACTGGGTACAATGGACGAACTCGCCGAGAACTCCCAGATGGTGATATACCACACGTCAGATGGCAGTTCCCCGGTGACACTGGTACAGGGTAGTCTGTAGACCCGAGATCGTCATAGAGTCTTGTGTGATTCCCACTGTGCTTTGATTTCCACCTTACCATGTCCAAGAGGGCATGGAAAACGGTGGCTTTTGGGTGCAGTCCTGAATCACATGGAGGCAATGAGCGATAGGAGGGGATTCGTCTCTCCCGATATAGGGAGTTGATGTTATGCTGTGTTCGATTGGCTATAGCTGGAAGTCCCTGGACAGGGCTGATATAGAGATTTACTGGTAAGTGTTACTAGTAGTTTATCGACCCGTTATGAGCCTCACATCGACACGACTTATCGTTTTCTGGGGTATGACGTATACCACCCCTAGACTAGATATGCAACATATCAGACGAAGAGACCGGACTGTAGGGGAGTGTTACTGATTGGATTCACAGGAGAATGTACAAGCTAGCTTGTTGATCTTCTGATCGCTCAATACCTAGGTGGCTGTTACGTTTAGCTGACCGCTTGCAGCTTGTGGATGTTTGATATGATCATCACCTGCTACCGGCGTATTAACGATTCTTTAGAGTCCTACACAGAAGTTTCTTGGCTCAGGCAAAACGGAGTAGAGGCACATATGTGATATATGCAGGACTGAGGATAATACGATATGAGATACTGTATTATATTCTCGCGATATTTAGATATGAACCGGGTCATCGGATCAAGTGTTGATTCGATGAATCGGTACATGATATATTAGTCGGTTATATTCGATATAGCCGGATTGTCGGATCAAGTGTTGATTCGATAATTTAATGTATAATAATATATATGATATATTGCATTACATTGTCTAATATTAGCTCGCTTTATTATTTCATTTTCTCACCGGGTAATACATTGATATATATGCGATATATGTTAATTGTATTATTTTCTTTTGTTTCAAATATATAATATATATGTGATATATATTATTGTAACATGGTATGATTAATAATGAAACATGTTTAGTGGAGATTAAACAAGGTTAGGGTTTGATTTGGGTTAGTTCCTTCTTGCACCTTCTAGAAGGATTTCTTTTGTCATGAGTAAGATATTATGGTTGATATTTTCTTATGACTCATTCTTTAACCCAACCAAACCCAAGCCCTAGTTAATTCTTTACAAGGGTTATCCTTGTCATCCTAAACCATGGTTGCATTATTATTCCTATATTCATTTCATTATTCATCACAAAAGGTTTAATTCATTTTTCATCATCTTCTTCTCTCTTGAGCTTTGAGAAAGCTTACTAGTTTTTCATTTTGTGATGATTTCATGTGAGAATTTGATATAAAAAGAAATCATAAATACTACTCCATCATCCTCATCTAATCTAGCTAATTAGATTAGGGTGTTCACCTCATTAGAGTGAGAGAGCTTGAGTTATAGAAACATCGACGTAGATCATCGGAGAAAAGGAACACTACAAGCTAGCATAGATCGTTCGATTCGTAGAGTCTCTCTTGAGTCCGGGAGAATGTGGATCGCGGCGAAGGGACTTCTACTCGAAACTTATGAAGCGAAGGAGCAGACTACAAAGGTTGTAATCCTTCACACTTAGTTGTAAAGATGTTTATTTGCTTATTAAACCCTAATAATCTAGCAAAGATCCCGGCTTTGGGTTGTTCGGCACATCTAAAATTTTATTCGGGCATAGTTGATGCCTTATGAACCCTTGTAAGAGTGCCTAGGAACCCAACACAAGTCACCGGATTTTGGAAATGCTGGATAGCCCAGTCACTTCGATGAATGGGGTTGCCTCACTTCTGAGATTGGCGGGTGGCTTTCCGCACTCATAGGGGTCTAGGATCCGATACTACGGGCTATCCATACGACCGAGAAAATTATATTTCATATTTGGCTCCGTTGAAATATACTTTTCCTAGATCATCCGCATTTCCATAATCTGATTGCTTCTGCTGTGATACTTCTGTGATGTTACTTGATATCATGCGTGAGACGAATGTTTATATTATATATATATATAATAGATGCTATATATGTTTTGCTTTCGTGCTAGTCCTGTCCCCGCCCTGCCGTAAGTTAAGTAACCTTACGGTGAAGACTCGGGACCATGTGGCGAATGCGGATGTCATATATGTGCGTGCTTATTTTCGTTTATTTTCTAGCATGATATGGTTAATTGATGGGACTGCATTAGTTCTGATTAATGGAAGGAAAATAAACCAAAATGATGTTTTCGGAACTAACTTTTAAAACTACTCAGTTTTCTTCAAAACCGTAGTCGTATTCTTTTACTTTGCATAGAGGTATTCAATTAGGAATATTCTACACCTCATTCGATGAGGAAAGTGCCTTGATCTCTTCACGGGGAGTACGCTCTTAAGAAAAAGTTTATGTTACTAGTTTTAAAAGAGGAGCCTAAACCAATACTTTTCAAAACTGCTCGAGTTCCTTTGACGATATCAAGTTTATTACGTTAACGGTTTTTTGCTAAAAACCAGCTGTAGCCCTCCATCATTTCAGATTAGTATTGTTTAGTATTCATGCTGTGTATGTTGACTTAGTGAAGGTGTAGTGTTCGGTGGCTCTGTAGTACTTTTCTGCAGCATGGTCATGTGCTTGATTAGGACAGTCGTACAATCATTCTGACCTAGTCAAGGGCTCGTACGGGGTGTCTAATCAATCCTGGATAATGACGGGTTGAACTTGATTTGCGACTTATGATATGTTGACCTAGTCAAGGTCATAAGTCGTTTGGGGGCAAAAACCATATCGGCAGTTTCAAATATAGGGGAAACTTGTCAGGCATGCATATATCTTCTAGAGTGTACTGACTTGAGTGGCTTCCATCAAATTATCACGCGATGATAGTTGGGTCTCGATTCCCACTAATGAGTTGGTATTACTCATCGGGTTATCCCGACTAATTCTCTTTTTAAGGTCTGAAAGAGAATTCGAGAAAATAGTGGGAGCCATCCTGATTAGATAAAATGACTAACCAATCTAATCTTGGTTAGAGTGCATGCTGAGTGTTTCTTTTCTCCCTCTCTTGTTTGTGACCATGACCCGCCTTAAACTAAAACTCATGAACCAGATTAACCGAACCTTCTTACACACTTTGGCTTTGGATTGTAATTCACGACAAAGTCGCATATATCCCTGCAGCTCCTACTTCCCCTTTTGCATTTCTCCAAAACACTCCATATCACTACAGAGATCCATATTGTTTGGAAAGGTCATGTCGTATACTTACATACGAACTCGAAGAGACTTGTTTCGGTTCAAGAATAGCCATTGATCTGGAGAAATTGAATAGGATTATTCGGTTGTCTTTTCACTTTACCTTCTCTCAGGTTGCGAGGGCTTCTAGTATTAGAAGAGTACACCTATTATGCTTATTGGATAGCTTTCTTCCGAACCTTAGCATGGTGCCGAATGGTAGGGAAAGAAGAAAACCAATTTGCCTAAGTGTAGTGTACATAAGGTAAGAAGTAAAGACATATAAAGGGATTGGAGTGAGGGCAGGGAAATTTGCGACTAATGTCATGAATCTGGATAGTGGAAGGGGCATTACTAGGAATACCCGGCCATCCCCGCGAAACATTTTCATGGTTAAGTTTTCCTGTGCGATGTCAATTGAAAACTGCTTTCCCAATTAGATTCTGACTCCTGGGTATATATTTACCAGATTTGATTCTCATATCTATATTGCGTTACAGATACTGAGTGGGAGTAGAATATTGGAAATTGGGTGATTAGATCCTCAATGTCAGAATTCTTTGTAATTGGTGATTTTTGAGGAAATCACATGTGTTTTACTTTACGACAAATATTTGGTTTTGAATAACCATTGTTATGCAATAATTTTTAAAATTAAATATCTGTATCTTTATTTTATAAAGTGAGCACTACTACAATAAGGGGTTGCTCTACGGTTAAAGTCATTCATAGGGGCAACATTTCATTGCCCCTACGGATTACTTCGTAGGTCCCCATGGTTATCCCTACGGTGCCTTACGTTTTAATTTTAAAATATTAAAATGTAATTTGCCCTTTGGCCCTACGGTGCCGCAAACAAGGGCCTTACGGTTCAGTCCGTAGGGTCATATATATGGATTATTGATCAGTCGAAAATATTGCATTTTTAACATGTCAATTTCCATATCATTTGCACTCATCTAGAAGTGTTCGGTTTGAATATTGCACATATTAGCAAAACAGACGTAAAATACCAGATTACCTGTGTTATACTTTAAAACCGACATTTTGAAGGAAATTGAGTGTTTATCATGGCATCACATCATCTTTGTATAGTGTAACACTTGTTTCGAGAATCTGTGCAGCAAATTCCAGGAGAAAAGCCAAATCTGTGAAAATAATGCTGGTAAAATACGCCAACTTAAAGATTTGAGATCTGGCAATGCGCTAGAAGGAATTTTGAGAATCAACATATCAGAAAATATAGCTGAAGTCAGCAGAAGAAAAGACATGAAGTTTCATGCACTAAGCTTCCTATTGGGCCGCGGATCCGCGGCCATAACCCCCTTGGCGCTGCGGATCCGCAGCCATCTAGTGGTGACATCAGCAAATTTTGGTGCCAGATTTCTCCTATCAGTTGGTATACTCCTTCAAGACACTGCAAATTCCAGAATTCTCCAGAGTCTTCTGCCAGATCAGCAAGCTCCTTATTCAAGCTAAACTTCCAAGCTTCCAAAGCAAGCTTCTCACTTAAACTAAACCTAGAAGCTTCTCCCTAACCTCCATGCTTATGAAGGATGCTAACCCTAACTAACTAACTCTAGAACATTCCTCCTAACTACCAAGCTTATAAGGGAAGCTAATCTAATCCTAGCTTACAAAGGAAGCTAATCATTCTGAAGGCTATAAAAGGGACCCTAGGCTTCACTTCTAAAGGTTGTTGAAAGTTGTTGATTCTTACACCAATCCCTAATACAAGTTGAGTGACACGACTTGTAAACCATAATCCCCAATTCAAAAATCCAAAGCCAAAATCAAGAACTCCGAGTACCAAATCAAGCATGAAGCCTTCGATCCTTTAGAAAGCGACGCCGGACTTCATCGGAGCAAGTGATCAAAGGAGATCCGCGACTCAAGGAGACGAGCGAAGCCGAAATCGACGATCGAGTTCTTTCCTCTTGTAGATCTTGAATGAATTGTAACGAAATTGTTGATAAATAAAGGTGAAATTCTTTTATCTTGCTTTCTTTACATTCTTGCATCATGATTCGATCTCAATTTGTGATTGTGTGTCTTGTTATGATGTTTGAGTAAAACACCGCTCGTGAAGGAGTTGAGACGATCAATAGATGATGATGATTAGATTCTTATACAATTCTTAAGTCCTACGAGTTTGTAAACCCTAGCAAATTGAAGAATCAACGACCTAGTTTCGATGCGATGCTTTCTTGATTGTGTTCGCTCGAAACTAGGGACCCACGATTGATTCTTGAATTTACTAGAGGCTAGAATGTGAATGATATCGACGAAAGGACAAGGGATAGAAGATGAAACTTTAGTTTCCGCAAGAAATCCCTAATTCTCGTTGATCATCATCGATCTAGTATCAATTCATCGATGGATAAGAATATGTAATCAATACATTTCATCACGTCTATAGATTCGATCGATTCCTACGAGCCTCACTTCGATTCTTGATATTTGGATTGGATAACTTCATCAATTCTCAATTCTTGATTTTAATGTTTTCTTGTTATTAAATCTATATTTTTCTAATTCTTGAACTTCAATTTTATAAATCATGAATTGTCTTTCCTTTTTTATTTAATTTTCGACTCATCTAATTCAAAATACGAACGGATTACACTTTCCCTGTGGACGATCCACACTTAGTAACGCACTATAATCGACACCGTTATTGATTGCGGTCAAATAATTTTTGGTTGTGATTTCTATACATTTTCTACATACACACCGGAAAAAACATTCAATCAAATGGCGCCGTTGCCGGGGAGAGTGCGCTAATTCGTTTGTTTTTGAAATTTGAGTTCAAAAATTTATCCCATCAAAATTTTTAGATCAAAATTCGCGCAAACACTAAACGATTCGTTGTGATTTGTTGCGAGGAAATCTGGAATCTGTGGAGCTTGAGGAAAAATTTTCAGAGCGTTCCAGAGAGCTCAGGGAGGCAACAGAAACATTACCTGAAAATTTTATGCAGTGATCTTGTAGAACCGCGGCAGATCCGCGGCATTAGCAGCCTACCGCGGCGGAAACGCGGCAGCACTGTCGCAACAGTGCACAAAAATTGCTCAGTAACACCCTCACTTTCTTATCTCTTCCCTCATCTGCTCCAATAACAAATTCGCTGCATGTTTCTTTGCAAAATTCGCAGCGCCGCAAAAATAAAAAACTTTGCGTGTTTTGATTCTTGGTTGTTTGCATATTAATACGGAATTTAAGGAGCACGGCCAAATTCAGATTAGGTGGGGAGTTCATTACCCTTCCTAAGCCCCGAAAATCACAAACTTGCATCCGCATTACCCTCATTAACTAAAAGAAATCTAGACATGACTATAAGGACTTTCGCGCTCACTTAGGACAGGAGAAGACCGTGGGTAATCTATTGCTTATCCGCGTTTCTTTTGTGGTGTCTAAGGCAGGTGTGTCTAAGGCAAGTGGTTACTTAATTAGGCCCACTACTTACGTAGTGGAGAACCTCCCACTTACCTAGTACTTACCTGGCCACAGGAGAGACAAAGAGGTGGTGGAGGATTGATCCTACGACTTGTCTTTTGGCAGTTAGGAGCGGTCTAGAGCCTTGACCTAGGTGACCATTAGACTTAGGGTTTTGCTTGTGCATTTGTTGTGATTTGCATCATTTTTTTCAAAAATTCGTATTCTTTTTCAAAACAAACACCAATCACATCATTTTCTCTAATTATATTAACGCTGCCACTTGTACTAAACCCTTTTAGTGCAAGATAAGCTGGACACAGGATTCTAGTGCCCGTTTAGTCCACGTCCCCCCGATCGACTCCGAAGTCGGTATTTCTACATTTACCTCTTCTTTACCTACCACCACACCCACGTCGTTGGATCCTTCTCCATCGAATTTCTTTACCACTACTCTGCCGCCGTCCGTTGGTGCGCAGAATCCACCTCGTATCTCTCTCCAAGAGAGGTGCTATCCTACACGAGGTCCTCTTTCGACCTGTCTATCCATTCCACCAGCCAACAGGGATAATTTTGAGATTAAACCCCAATACATCAACCTTCTACCAAAATATCACAGTCTCGAGTCTGAAGACGCATATGCTTTTATTACAAAATTTGAAAATGTATGCGCAATGATGGGTACCTCATAGCTTTCTGTGGATGCTATGCGTCTTCGTCTTCTCCCATTTACCTTGTGCGATATAGCCGAGAAGTGGCTTTATAACACAACCGCACATTCCATTTCGAACTGGGAAGAATTCGTAAAAGCATTCCTAAAGAAATTCTACCCCAATCATAAAACAGCTCGAGTCCGTAGCAAAATAAATCAATTCACCCAGCTTCCAAATGAACCATTTTCAAAATGTCTTGAACGCTTCAAGGATCTGTTAGTCCAATGTCCACATCACGGAATCCCTAGATGGGAACTGTACAGAATCATATATGAGGGCATTAATCCTAACACAAGACAGACCCTTGAATCCATGTGTCAAGGCAACTTCATAATCAAAGATGATGGGGAAGCCTGGAAATTTCTAGAAGATTTCGCTGAAAAATCTTTACAGTGGGAGAGTCAATCGTGTAGGGGTGGCAATAACCAATCGGAAGTTTCCATAGGAGTTAGAGCTGACATTTCAGTTATGCAAAAGAAACTCGAGACTATAGAAAATAAATTTTTAGCTGCCGTCCTAAATCAAATGTCACTCTCCAAAACTGTATGTGGATGCTGTTCTGATCCCTTCTCATTTGACAGAAGAATGTCCATTGAATCCTCCGTTTCAAGGTCAAGAGCATACTAATGCCGCTTTTCAAAGACCTAGAAATGATCCATATTCTTCTACATATAATCAGGATTGGAGGAATCACCCTAACTTTGCTTGGAACCAATCACAATCTCAAAACACAGTTCTAACCCAAAACAATTTCCAAAGGGTCCCTCCACCATAACAGCAACCACCACAATTGAGTCAGCACCCCTTCCAAGCACAAAACTTCCAAAATCCGGTCAACACACCTGCACCGTATAATCCTTTGCAGTTGACTGGGACTGATGAATCCTCTTCATTCGCACAATACATGAATTTGGTCTTAACAAATATCATGCAAGTTTCGGCTGAAATGAAGTCTTCTATCGATGACATGAAAAGAAATACTGTCTCTCAAAATGAGACTATAAAATCGATGGAAGAACAAATTGCACAACTAAAAGCCGAAATGAGTGCAAGAGAGAAAGGGAAACTTCCAGCTCAACCTTTACCCAATCCTGGGTATTCACATCATGTGAATGCAATCACGTTGAGATCTGGAAGAGTGCTTGACAATCACGTTGGGGAAGAGATTGATGACACTGAAAAATCTATCAATGATACCCCGACTGAGACCTTTCCTTCCACTTCTACTTCTAGTTCTGACCCCAGTTCTTCTACCCCATCACCTTCTTCCGAGCCTATTCTCTGTTTTCCCCAAGGATCGACGCCTCAGCCCATCTCTTCTAATCCACCGAAAACGATCCCATTCCCATTCTTAGATCGTTCCCACCCACACGATCTTATCCAATGTTGGACCATGATCTTATTGCTTAAGCTCCTTACCCGAATCAGTTAAGGGGAAACACACTGAGTCCACAAATGGAGAAGATCACTGAAATATTTAAATAGGTTAACATCAACATCCCTCTTCTAGATGCAATACAACAAGTCCCCGCATATGCGAAAGTTCTTAAAGACTTGTGCACTAGAAAGAGGAAGACTCAAGTGCCCAAGAAGGTATTCATGTCAAAAACTGTAGACACGGCTTTCCCCCAACAACTACCGAGGAAACGTAAGGATCCTGGATATCCTACTATTTTCATTTCTATCGGGGAGAAACACATCAACCGTGCTCTACATGACCTTGGCGCAAGTGTTAACCTGCTTCTTTTCTCGGTCTACAAGCAGTTAGGGATCGGAGAGTTGAAACCAACTCCTTGCACTCTCCAGATGGCCGACCGATCAATCACCAAACCTAGGGGTGAACTGGAGGATGTGTTAATAAAAATCGGGAAATTTGTATTCCCTGTGGACTTTATTGTAATTGATACACAGCCTGTAGCGAAACCACGGAATCAAATTCCGGTGATTTTAGGTCGCCCCTTTTTGGCCACTTCCAATGCTATCATCAACTGTCTTAATGGCTCTATGACCCTATCCTTTGGGAATAGGTCAATTGAGCTGAACATTTACAAGTTGGGAAGTGTACCCTCCGAACCTACTGCTCAGGTCTGTTCTTTTAAATTAATGGATGTCGACAGCAGTGAATTTGATGATCCTCATAATACTGATCTTGACTCTTTTCATACGTTGTTGTTTGACCCAACTATGTATCATACACATACAGACTCTTCCACCGAGTTGTCCGGGTCAACAACTAACACTGATTATGAACTGCTTTTAGAGTCTGAAGATCACCCCGCGCTTTGTGATGACATTATTCTTCGGGGTATTGATGAGACTTTTGAGGAAATCTTCGCTGAAGAACTCACATTTTTGAATGACACGGGTGTTGAGATGAATCATCTCCCAATCAATGAAATTGAACCTCCACCCCTTCATATGGACTGTAAAAAGAATGCGAGTAATCCATCACAATCACTGAATCGTCTCTCCAAAATGAGACGCAAACACATTCTTTCACACCACTTACCTTGTCCCCACTTCTTCTTCCACCAACCTGAGCACTACATTGATAAAAATTTTGAATGGTTGGTGTTAACTTTCGGTCTTTGCAAAGCTTGGTATCGACCAATGATTCTTGACCCCCTCTTGTGATTTTCAAAGCTTAACATTGTTTAACTCAAGTTTGGGGGGGTACAATCTGGCTCTTGAAAAGAAAAATTTTTATCACAAAAAGATGAGCCAAAAATAAGTTTAGGGGAGGATTTTCACTTAAATATTTTTCCCCCACTAATAAATTTCCTCCCAAGCTTACAGGTTTTTGAAATTTAGCGGATGGCAACAGTGAGGACACTGTTGAAAACAAGTTTGGGGGAGGTTTGTGCTTATTTTCGCATCATTTGCATATCACTTCGCATAAGCACAAAACATTTTTGAAAACTTATAAAAATTTTGTATATAAATAAGATAATAAAAGATTAGATAGTGAAAAATTACATCCAAAAGATTGGAAAAATTTAAGAGAATCAAGAAAATTAGAAGTTTTCTTATACGAACCAGTAATAAGTAGTTATGAGCCGTTGTCCCAAGGGTTAGTAAGATGAAGGAAGTTAATCTGAGGATAAAAATAAGTTTGAAAAATAGTTTCTATTCTGGAAGCCAAACATTTTGAACGTTGATACCCTGCTATTCGTACTTACACACGTTTTGAAATTCGGGGTAGTAGAGGATACCTTGAAATGCTCTTGTCTAAAAGCCGATGTATGAAGGAAATAAAAAAAATGAATCAAAAATAAAATGGTGAGAAAAATGAACACTGGTTTGTTATCGCCAAGGCAGCAATAAAAAAATATAGCGAGGGTGCCTCTTCACCTAGTGCCTTAGACCAACTGGTCTGGGAGTCACTGCTAAGCCTTAGGTGGTTCAAGATGAGGAAAATACACCTAATAAGCAAGCACATGAGTAATCGGTCGGTTAGTACCTCAAGAAATATTAACGGTCGCATGAAAGTGTGTGAGCAAATCCATATAAATATTCATCAAATTAAAACGTACTGAGGCAGATGGACAAGAGTATGATAGCTTGAATTGAATTCTCCGGGTGTAGGGGTGTTCTTTACACACACGTAGGGTTATATGATCGATGTTTGGAAGAAAGATAGGAATGAAGAATAAAGACGATATTTTATTGAGGGATGATGTGATTTCTGACATTTTTTCATGACTATTAAGATAGGGCTCATGACAACCGAAAAGCTAGCATAGTTGGAAACTCTAATTTTCAAAGCTTTTCTTTTACAATTCTTATCTTTAGATGTAACTTTCTTGGTCTTCCTTTAGTTATTGGATTTTGTGGGTGCAATCCGCTGAAAATCCTCAGGAGACAACACTCCTCCTACTAGGGACACCTAGAGGTTTAAAGGCTTGTTGCACGTGCTCAGTGCAATCGTGTTGCCTACGAAAGTGTGCTAGTTAGTTTTTCTCTTTCTTTATTTTCTCCTTCTCTTTTTAATAAAACAATTCGCTCTAGACGACCGAAAATAAGTTTGGGGGAAATTGATCAGTCGAAAATATTGCATTTTTAACACGTCAATTTCCCTATCATTTGCACTCATCTAGAAGTATTCGGTTTGAATATTGCACATATTAGCAAAACAGTCGAAAAACACCAGATTACCTGTGTTATAATTTAAAACCGACATTTTGAAGGAAATTGAGTGTTTATCATGGCATCGCATCATCTTTGTATAGCGCAACACTTGTTTCGAGAATCTGTGCAGGAAATTCCAGGAGAAAAGCCAAATCTGTGAAAATAATGCTGGTAAAATACGCCAACTTAAAGACTTGAGATCTGGCAATGAGCTAGAAGGAATTTTGAGAATCAACATATCAGAAAATATAGCTGAAGTCAGCAGAAGAAAAGACATGAATTTTCATGCACTAAGCCTCCTATTGGGCCGCGGATCCACGGCTATAACCCCTTTGGCGCCGTGGATCCGCGGCCATCTAGTGGTGACATCAGCAAATTTTGGTGCCAGATTTCTCCTATCAGTTGGTATACTCCTTCAAGACACTGCAAATTCCAGAATTCTCCAGAGTCTTCTGCCAGATCAGCAAGCTCCTTATTAAAGCTAAACTTCCAAGCTTCCAAAGCAAGCTTCTCACTTAACAAACTAAACCTAGAAGCATCTCCCTAACCTCCAAGCTTATTAAGGAAGCTAACCCTAACTAACTAACTCTAGAACATTCCTCCTAACTACCAAGCTTACAAGGGAAGCTAATCTAATCCTAGCTTACAAAGGAAGCTAATCATTCTTAAGGCTATAAAAGGGACCCTAGGCTTCACTTCTAAAGGTTGTTGAAAGTTGTTGATTCTTACACCAATCCCCAATACAAGTTGAGTGACACGACTTGTAAATCCTAATCCCCAATTCAAAAATCCAAAGCCAAAATCAAGAACTCCGAGTACCAAATCAAGTATGAAGCATTCGATCCTTTATAAAGCGACGCCGGACTTCATCGGAGCAAGTGATCAAAGGAGATCCGCGACTCAAGGAGACGAGAGAAGCCGAAATCGACGATCGAGTTCTTTCCTCTTGTAGATCATGAGAGAATTGTAAGGAAATTGTTGATAAATAAAAGTGAAATTCTTTTATCTTGCTTTCTTTACATTCTTGCATCATGATTCGATCTCAATTTGTGATTGTGTGTCTTGTTATGATATTTGAGTAAAACTCCGCTCGTGAAGGAGTTGAGACGATCAATAGATGATGATGATTAGATTCTTATACAATTCTTAAGTCCTACGAGTTTGTAAACCCTAGCAAATTGAAGAATCACCGACCTAGTTTCGATGCGATACTTTCTTGATTGTGTTCGCTCGAAACTAGGGATCTACGATTGATTCTTGAATTTACTAGAGGCTAGAATGTGAATGATATCGACGAAAGGACAAGGGATAGAAGTTGAAACTTTAGTTTCCGCTTGAAATCCTTAATTCTCGTTGATGATCATCGATCTAGTATCAATTCATCGATGGATAAGAATATGTAATCAATACATTTCATCACGTCTATAGATTCGATCGATTCCTACGAGCCTCACTTCGATTCTTGATATTTGGATTGGATAACTTCATCAATTCTCAATTCTTGATTTTAATGTTTTCTTCTTATTAGATCTAGATTTTTCTAATTCTTGAACTTCAATTTTATAAATCATGAATTGTCTTTCCTCTTTTCTTTAATTTTTGACTCATCTAATTTGAAATACGAACGGATTACACTTTCCCTGTGGACGTTCCGCACTTACTAACACGCTACAATCGACACCGTTATTGATTGCGGCCAAATAATTTTTGGTTGTGATTTATATACATTTTCTATATACACACCGGAAAACACATTCAATCAGTTATTAATAAAAAAAAGCACAGAAAAGTCCTCGTTACCAAAAATTCCTCTCTCTCACTCGATCTCCGGCACGCGCCTCTCTTCGCCACCTCTCCCGCGCCTCGTCGCCACCGCCCTCCGGCTGCGGCCCGCCACCGCCCTCGATCTCCCAAAACTTCCTCGTCGACTTCCTCGTCTCCACCGCCCACGATTCGTCGCCGATTGCGTCGTCGACCACCGGTCTCCTCCATCGTCGGCCTAGCTACAGGTTAGTAAATCTCAAATTTTTACTTCTAGTAATGCTTTTATATATAATTTTAATGATTAATGGGTTGTTACTTAGGTTAGGGTTCAGGGATCGGTTAGGGTGAGGGTTAGGGTTAGTGTTCAGTTTAGGGTAGGGTAGGGTAGGGTTAGGGTTAGGGTTTGGTTTAGTTAGGGTTAGGGTTAGGGTTAATTAGTTAGGGTTGGTGTTAGGGTTAGGGTCAATTAGTTGGGGTTAGGGTTAGGGTTAAGGTTAGGGTTAGGGTTAATTAGTTGGGGTTAGGGTTAAGGTTAGGGTTAGGGTTAATTATTGGGGTTGGGGTTGGGGTTGGGGTTAGGGTTAATTAGTTTGGGTTATGGTTAGGGTTAGGGTTAGGGTTAAGGTTAATTAGTTGGGGTTAGGGTAATTAGGGTTAGGGTTAGGGTTCAGTGTATGGTTAGGGTTAGGGTTCAGTGTATGGTTAGGGTTTATGGTTAGGGTTTGGTTCGGGTTTAGGGTTAGAGACTAGGGTTAATTTGGGTTAATTAGTGATAATTTGAAATGGTTAGGGTGTTGATTAGGGCTAATTAGGTTAATTTGCGTAAATTTTGTTAATTTTGGGTTGACAAGGGTTAATTAGGTTAATTTGGGTAAATTGGGTTAAGTTTGGGTTAATTAGGGATAATTTGTGTTAGGGTAACGATTATGGTTAATTGTGGTTAATTAGGTTTATTTGGGTTATTTAGGGTTAGGGTTTAGAGTGCACTAGTTCATTCAGTAGGATACTCGATGATAACGTAAACGTACAACTTTACCGTTAACGCAAGATAAATTTACCCTAAACTTGAAATTTCGAACCCTTAATAGCGAAACATAAACGTAAAACCTATTCATGTTAAATATTCAAGTTAAAACCAATATATGATACTCGATGGTAATATGAAACTTTCATATTCTCATCGATACTCATATATGAAACTCAAAGCGCCACTTAGTCCCCGTCTATCGATTAACATACGTTCGATGTTCTTCGTGACATAGAACTATACGAAGATTGTTAAATATCTGACGGTATAGCTCAGTATTAACAACCGTTGTTTAGTCTATGTGACGAGAAGATTCAATCGTATGATAACTGATAGATTTGTCCTGTGTGGACAAGTTAGGAATGTATAAAGCAAACACCTGCATTAACTTGTGTTTTCATCCGTTTCGAGTTATTTAGTCGGTACTTTTCTACTGGTTCTATGTGAACAAAGATAGATTAGATGTTCATTTCAACGTTGTTTCACAAATTTTAAATGATTGTCTATTCTATTATATTGTACTCGGAGAACAGCGGGGAGGTGCTGCCGAAATTTACTCGAAATAGTTGAAAGCAAAAACGAATGGGTGTCTGCTATATACATTCTTAATGGGATAGAAGGCTTACCCCCGACAGCTGAAACATACACATACAACATGAATACACAACAGACGCACACACAGAACATACACACTGACAACCTGTAACGTTTTGAAAATCGTTTCGGTGAAATTTCGGAAAATCGGTAAAATAAGGGGTTTTCTGTAAAAAGTCAAAATACAAATATCATTATTATAAAATTAAATATACATATTCTAGCTATGTAATTGATATTATTTGATGTTTGTTGAGCCACTGGTGAAATTTCAAATTTTCTGAAATTTTTTCCGAAATTAAATATTTTAATATTATTTTAAGCTGTCACTAATACATTTAATTAGGGAAAATTACAAATTGGAATGGGTTGAAACAAATTTTGTGCATCATAACAAATTAAACAAAATTTTAACACGTTGTTTTTGAAATGAAATGAAGTTGTTAATCGGTTTTAGAAAATATTGAAGAAAATAGGCTTATTTGGTGAAATTTGTGTAAATGGTTTTGGGGGTATAATATGTATCTTTTTCTTTCCATGCCCACACACACACTCCACATTTTTTCTCCTCTCCTTGGCTGAATTTCAGCAGCACCAAGTTGTTCCCCCCCTCAATTTTCCCACTAGAATTGTTAAAAGAAAAGAAAAACAAAGGAAATGGTAGAAACTTTTTAAATGAGAGTGGACTTTGACTTGGATTGACTAGATATCATTTTTCCCCACCTCACTCTCTCTCCTCTCTTCCCTACCTGTAGCCGAGCCCCCCCTTGCTGTCCATAATTTCCCCCCTTAAATCTCACTTCATTTTGGCCTCAAAAATGTCCAAAATTCTATTTAAAATCAAGCTAAAATCCAAATCCGAATACTACCGATTTCTCATTTGCCTATCTAGCATGGATCTTGGAGCAAGGATTTCAAATTGGAGGTCTAGATCTTAAGTTTGATCCATGGTTCATGAGATATAAATCTTTGCCTTTTGTTTAAATTGTTGCTAAATACTTTAGTCTAGCATAATTATAAGTTTAATTGTGGCTTAATTGAAAGATGTGGGTTTTCAAGAGAAGGATTGATTAGGGTTTTGTTGTGGAATTAGACTGTGATGAATTGTGCATGGTTGTGTGATGTGGGATAGCATCTTGAAAACTTGTTAAAACTAATCTAGTTACTAATTACAAGTTGTTACTTGAAAATGTCCAAATTTAAGCTTTTTAACAAACTAGGTTTTTGTAAACTATGATTTTGATTAAGAGAAAAATGTGATTAGGTTTTTCTTGACTTTATTAACATTTTAAATTGTAGTTCAATGCTTTAGATCATCCAAATCCAAGCTAGATTGTTGTTTGTGCATTTTTGCTATATAATTGTTAAAATTGGTTATGTATGCAAACTAGATTTTTGATATTGATATTAAGAGTTATGTTTAAAATCTAATTAACATTGGTATGACTTAATTAAGATGTTTAGTGAGCTTTATGGCCATTAGTTTTGTTAAAACGTCGAGTTTTGTACTAAAACGTGTAATTTTTGCTTCCTAGATTTTCGGAAAAATGACTTTTAAAGTGATTTGGGGGTTTTTGTGAATTTTAACCTATTTTATAATACAATTAGTATTCGGGAATGCGCAAATGAGTGTTTTTGGGGTTTTCTCGATGGTTTGACGTTTGTACATCGACATCGAAGGTTGGTTTGGCTATTCTTGCATGTGTAGGCGATAGGTTTTGACATATGCATGATACGCGTACCGATTTGATTTTCGTATGCCGTTTCGATTTCGAATTTGGTTTTAATGCGATATGGTGCGTTATGATATGTAGGTACCCCATGTGGACTTCGAGACGACAAGAAAGCGCGTGGCGACGTCGGCACCGGCGAGCGAGGACCAGGTGAGTAGATTTATATCTACGGGGAGAAGTCGGGCGGATGGCGTATAGCACCCCCGCAGTTCATAGTGATGTATACGAATACGTATACACACATATATACTAATTATATTGTTTAGTTTATTGATGATAAAGATAGATTTTAGATATGATTGGATAGGTTTAGTGTTGCGAAACCCTAGAGTAGTAGTTGCACCACACATACACACACACCCATACTTGCATACATTCTTCTTTCATTTGTGCTTATTCGGGAACATGTATTTATGTGTTCACATGGGTATGGGACTATGTGTTCACATACTGAATTTTGAGGATAGTATTTAGGATTTGAGATGAGTCGATAAGATTTGTTTGAGACCGCGAGAACGGTGATATGGCAGGATTCGTACTTGAGATACGTCCTGATGTTATAGCGGATCTTGGGACGACGATACATGTGAATAGTGTTATACATTGAATGGTTGACATGTGATCGTGATATGAGATAAGATATGTTAAGATATTCATAATAGGTCGCATTAGGCGATATATACCTCTTTATGACGATATTTGATGATGATATCAGTTTGTATGAGGCTGTAGATCAGCAGTCAGATCATGATTAGATTGATGATATTAGTATTTTACTAGACGTAGATCAGTACTCCGGATTATGATCTTTGATAAAGAGGATACCAAATGATTAATTTGATGAATGTGATACTGACTTGTACCCAGATTTGGGGTGCCGTACCATAGATTTACGTACGAGCTATATATTGATGTTTTATCCGCACTCTTGACTTGGGAATGTCTGATTATAGATATGCTATCGGATGTGATATTATTGAAGTAGGATCACCGACTAACATATACATGTAGGTATATGTATCGACTCAGAGGTTAGGCGGTTTCCTTACCTTCAGTAGCCAGTTAGCTTAGCCTTTAGTTTAGTATAGTTGTTAGACTAGATTTATATTAAATATAGATTGGTTATCTTGTATCTAGTATTTAGCTCCCACTCATTATTGTTGTTCACTCCGCATCGCCTGCTTACATTATGATTTACATTCTATTGTTGATATCATGCTGTTAGGACACCAGCACCATTACCGATGACGCGTATGTACCACGTACACTTACTTGCCGGCTCACACACATCTTCATCGGTAATTGCCATGTCAAGAACACTTTAGAAAATACTATTTCATTTGACATAGGTTGTTAGCTAATAGTTTAGACATGATATTAGTGTACTTGCCTTATATGCTAGTTTACACATTGTAGATATTACTTGCTACTTCATGCATATTATTATTCATTGATATGCCGCATTCATGGATTTTTATGTCTATATTCACTGTTTACATGCTATTGAGGATTTGGATTCGGATTTTCATGAGATTTCCTGGATTTGGGGGGAAACCGCAAAATCACTTTCAAAAAATCTTTTTCTTTCTTTTTTTTAAAAGAAAAGTGCGGTTTTCCCATGATGTATGAGTCGTCCACCATGAGTTTGCTGATGGATTTCGAGACCCAAGTTCGAGGAGTGGAGGAACCGTTTCGGGTACATGGTGGACCCGGTGCGGTACCCGGGGCAAGATGATCGCAAATGATGGCATTGAGCCTGGCAGGGGAGCACTACCGACCGGTGATATTACCCGACGCGTCGGATATCCGGAGGATACTGTCGTGGTCTTGAGATTGATGGTAGGGGCCGGTCTGGATTGACGGCGCCCTAGATAGTGAGATTGAGACATTGAGATCCTGAGATATTGAGACATTGGGATTTATGTTTTGTGTCGATACTAGACACTGTTTATGCTGATTTCATTTATGATACCTCTTTTAAAAGTACAGAAATCTCACTAAATTATGAAAGCAGTTTTATTCAGTACATGCATTCTGTTTCATGCATTCATACATCATCCATATGATATATTGCTACCTGAGGCACTGACACGGGCACATGGGATTACACTCGGGTTAGATATTTACCCTAGTCATTGTTATAGGCTGCATGTTATATATATTTGAGGATATATTATGATCTTATGACCTAGGATTGCGTTTTTCATGCGGTTTCTGTTCGTAGATGTTTTTCTACTCACGAGTTGGCAACTCACCCCCGTTGTGCCACAGTTTCTTGCAGGTTTTGCCGTACAGGTTTCATTACAGCTTTGCTGGCACTACTTTCTTTTCCGGGTGATTTGCTAGTAGGTGAGTTTATTTGTATCGTACCCCTCAGTATATGCCTTGTATATTATTACTCTGTTGTATCTAAAAGTTCCATCAACCAAACATGTATTTATTTTTGAGATAGAGACTAGTGATGTGATTCTTTCGACCTTAGAGTCACGCGTTATATTTCTGTAGATTTCTTGTTGTTTTAAGTGTCCTTTTGAGTTTTGATCCTCGCCCTTGGCGTTGTATATTATTTTTCTTGTGTGATTATGACCATCGATTGACGAAGAGCTAGCTCCCGCTTGGGGATGTCTTTTATTGATTTCGTATACTATTCTTGTTGTATCCCGTTTGGGGGCCAGTATTTACAAAGGAGACTCTACCGAAATTTTCAGGAAATATTTGATGTTTCTAACAACGCATAATTCGGCTTATGCTATTAAAACTACTTGATTTAAATTGGTTTTTTTCCTTCACTCTACTACTTTTCTTGGTTTGTATTTCTGGGTTTTCGGTTTACTTGGATTACGTACGCCTCAAGACGTTTCGTAGTTTAAGTGCCGGTCATGTTCCGTACTTTCGGGACGTGACAAAGTTGGTATCAGAGCGTTAGGTTTTACCTTCGAAGTGTAAGATGACCCTTGGTTGATGGAATAGGTGACTAAAGTAGAGTGACGTACCATGGGTATGTTCCGCGGCATACTTATGATATGCTACTCCACTTAAGAAGCCTTAGGATGTACATTTTCTTGTTCAGTATTATATTCATTCCTGATCTAGCCTCATCGGTACCAGTTATGGTTTGCTGCCACGATTACGGCAGGGAGAGCTATGGCTAGAGTTGCGGTCAGCACGAGCTCGTCACGAACGAGGACTGACCACGGCGTGATTCCAGGGACATACGACAGCATTGCGAGGCGTCGTCTGATTGTGTTTTCGCGCCATGAGCGTTTGAAAGATCTCTTTTACGAGATTTCTCGGATGTGCCGATCAGTACCAGAAGATCGAGCCAATGATAGAGGCCAACCAGATTTTGATGACCGTTGGTGTATTTCTTATTCATGATGTTTGAGGCACTGTTCAGCGTGCAGACGAGTGAGCCAGCCATTAATGCGAACGATAAGATATCGCCCAAGATGTTGGAGCTATTGCAGGACGAGTTGTACTAAGAGATGATAGAAGGTCGCTAGTCACTGAGGATGAATGACTAGGACATGTGGTTCATTCGCTACCCTGATGCGAGGTCATTAGATGGATCGATTCCTGCTAGAGACGACTTCACGCAGAGACGTTGAAAGTCGACAGAGACGGTCGAATGTCAGAAACCAATTATTCCAAGTTTAAAGTATTCGGAAGAGCATGCAGGCAATTCTATGGACCCTCTAGAAGAATGAAACCCTAACTTGACTTAATGGCAGTGTGAAAGCCTTTGAATCTTAGGGTTTGCGGCAGTTCCGCGGCGCCATTAGTGAGGCTTGGGTTTGCCCTTCTATGGCTGGACCATCGATACTGTGGTACGTACTCGATACTGTTAAACTGTACCTAAGATTTTGAGCTCTTGGGGGATTATGAGGTTTTGACAAATTGATTGGATGGTTCGACTTCATTCGGATGACAGGTGGTGAGATGCATTTCTTAGGAGACTCCAGATACGAGGATAGCCGTAGGAGCTCAGTCCATGCAGCCGTTCCGGAACGAGAACAGATCTAGTAAGGAACGATGACTTCCGAACAGTTCGGCAAAGACGAGATTTGGGAGAGATCTCGACAGGACCTTTCTGGAATGAATTACGAGAAGACTTGGACCCAGGAGTGGTCGTGTTATGCACACCAGCAGACCAGAGTTTATGATCATCGACGAGACATGCTATGAGTGACCACGACAGTTGGCCAGAGATTCTTGGAGGATGTGCTTGAGCGGGACTATTCCGCCATATATGATTCGGTATTTTGGGCGATCTATTCGCATGATTGATTTTGATGATTGAGTTTCATGATATTTGTTTTCATGGACCATGGTTGCACTTACTGAGTATTTGCGATTTTTGCACAGTTGTTGCACTTGATCTAGTTTTGTGCCTTGGTTTTCCATGTTTGTGATTATATGAATTTCATACAGTTGAGTTGATTTATGCGTATATACGCATATGATTTGGTTTTTGCACTCGGTATAGTTCACATATGCTTGCAGTGCAGTGATACGCATTTTGTGCACTTAGATGCACTGGACTTCGATTTCGATTGTGATGCTCGATATTGGTTTTGTGCACCTTGTGCACCTGATTGGATTTTGCGTATGTTCGGCGCTTGATATTGGATTTCATGATTTCGTGCATGATAGATGCACCTGCCTTGGATTTTCGCGCATGTCGAGCGCATGTTTTGAGATGCGATTTTGGTGCACACCAGATGCACTAAATCGAGATTTTTCGTGCATGTCAGATGCACCTGATTTTGCTGTCAGGCACACACGTTGCCTATGAAAAATGCTTCGTGCACACCCGATGCACTTAGATCTTGTTTCTGTGCACTTGTATGGCACATATATAGATTTTGATTTCCGTGCGCACCAGACGCATGTAGTATTCATATGCGTATTTTGGGATGATTTCTTATAGAGCAGTACGTTTTTATGATATTTGCTATGCGTTTTCGTACTGAGCAGGACTAGTCAGAGAACAGTACCTGAATATATTTTGCATGCATTGATAGCTATCGAAAGGAATTCCAAAAAGCGAGCTATAGTCTCAGTATTTACCTACGCGTCTGATACGACACGAAACGTTTAAAACAAGGAAACCCTTCTAAATTGTTTCCCAAAATGGCGGAACGTACATTTTAAACAAAAGGTACATATGTATATGGTCATTTTCTTATAATAGACGTCCGCCACTGTGCAGTGTTATGCGCATTGCACAGCGACTTTAAGAGATTTGGTACGCATTTCCTTCAGATACTTACATATATAGATTTGATATTTACGTGTATAGTTTCGAGTTATATCATATTGGTTTTGTATTGGATTTGACATTGTGTCTTCACCATGACTCCGATGATTGCGAGATGCTGGATGGAGTTTTGATTTTTGAGTTACATGCTCATTTTTCATGCGCATGCGCTGCGCTACGATTTGTTTTATGTATTTATGATTTCGGAGCCCCGACGACTTGATGGTTTTGCTTAGATGTTTTAGTGTTTGGGGAGAGTTTTAATTTAAATTCAGAGACCGAATTTCTTTAAGAGGGGAAGATTGTAACGTTTTGAAAATCGTTTCGGTGAAATTTCGGAAAATCGGTAAAATAAGGGGTTTTATGTAAAAAGTCAAAATACAAATATGTTTATTATAAAATTAAATATACATATTCTAGACATGTAATTGCTAGTATTTGATGTTTATTGAGCCACTGGTGAAATTTCAAATTTTCTGAAATTTTTTTCGAAATTAATTATTTTAATATTATTTTAAGCTGTCACTAATATATTTAATTAGAGAATATTAAAAATTGGAATGGGTTGAAACAAATTTTGTGCATCATAACAAATTAAATAAAATTTTAACACATTGTTTTTGAAATGAAATGAAGTTGTTAATCGGTTTTAGAAAATATTGAAGAAAATAGGCTTATTTGGTGAAATTAGTGTAAATGGTTTTGGGGGTATAATATGTATCTTTTACTTTCCACACCCACACTCACACTCCACATTTTTCCTCCTCTCCTTGGCTGAATTTCAGCAGCCCCATGTTGTTCCCCCCTCAATTTCCCCACTTGAATTGTTAAAAGAAAAGAAAAACAAAAGAAATGGTAGAAAATTGTTAAATGAGAGTGGGCTTTGACTTGGGTTGACTTGATATCTTTTCCCCCACCTCACTCTCTCTCCTCTCTTCCAAACCTGTAGCCGAGCCCTCCCTGCTGTCCAGAATTTTCCCCCTTAAATCTCACTTCATTTTGGCCTAAAAAATGTCCAAAATTCCATCTAAAATCAAGCTAAAATCAAAATCCGACTCCTACCCATTTCTCATTTGCCTATCTAGCATGGATCTTGGTGCAAGGATTTCAAATTGGAGGTCTAGATCTTAAGTTTGATCCATGGTTCATGAGATATAAATCTTGGCCTTTTGTTTAAATTGTTGTTAAATACTTTAGTCTATCTTAATTATAAGTTTAATTGTGGCTTAATTGAAAGATGTGGGTTTTCAAGAGAAGGATTAGATTAGGGTTTTGTTGTGGAATTAGGTTGTGATGAATTGTGCATGGTTGTGTGATGTGGGATAGCATCTTGAAAACTTGTTAAAACTAATCTAGTTGCTAATTACAAGTTGTTACTTGAAAATGTCCAAATTTAAGCTTTTTAACAAACTAGGTTTTTGTAAACTATGAATTTGATTAAGAGAAAAATGTGATTAGGTTTTTCTTGACTTTATTAACATTTTAAATTGTAGTTCAATGCTTTAGATCATGCAAATCCAAGCTAGATTGTTGTTTGTGCATTTTTGCTATAAAATTGTTAAAATTGGTTATGTATGCAAACTAGATTTTTGAGATTGATATTAAGAGTTAAGTTTAAAATCTAATTAACATTGGTATGACTTAATTAAGATGTTTAGTGAGCTTTATGGCCATTAGTTTTGTTAAAACGTCGAGTTTTGTACTAAAACGGGTAATTTTTGCTTGCTAGATTTTCGGAAAAATTGCTTTTAAAGTGAGTTTGGGGTTTTTGTGAATTTTAACCTATATTATATTACAATTAGTGTTCGGGATTGCGCAAATGAGTGTGTTTGGGTTTTTCTCGATGGTTTGACGTTTGTACATCGACATCGAGGGTTGGTTTGGCTATTCTTGCATGCGTAGGCGATAGGTTTTGACCTATGCGTGATACGCGTGCCGATTTGATTTTCGTATGCCGTTTCGATTTCGAATTTGGTTTTAATGCGATACGGTGCGTTATGATATGTAGGTACCCCATGTGGACTTCGAGACGACAAGCAACCGCGTGGCGACGTCGGCACCGGCGAGCGAGGACCAGGTGAGTAGATTTATATCTACGGGGAGAAGTCGGGCGGATGGCGTATAGCACCCCCGCAGTTCATGGTGATGTATACGAATACGTATACACACATATATACTAATTATATTGTTTAGTTTATTGATGATAAAGATAGATTTTAGGTATGATTGGATAGATTTAGTGTTGCGAAACCCTAGAGTAGTAGTTGCACCACACATACACACACACCCATACTTGCATACATTCTTCTTTCATTTGTGCTTATTCGGGAACATGTATTTATGTGTTCACATAGGTATGAGACTATGTGTTCACATACTGAATTTTGAGGATAGTATTTGGGATTTGAGATGAGTCGATAAGATTTGTTTGAGACCGCAAGAACGGTGATATGGCAGAATTCGTACTTGAGATACGTCCTGATGTTATAGCGGATCTTGGGACGACGATACATGTAAATAGTGTTATACATTGAATGATTGACATGTGATCGTGATATGAGATAAGATATGTTAAGATATTCATAATAGGTCGCATTAGGCGATGTATACCTCTTTATGACGATATTTGATGATGATATCAGTTTGTATGAGGCTGTAGATCAGCAGTCAGATCATGATTAGATTGATGATATTAGATTTTACTAGACGTAGATCAGTACCCCGGATTATGATCTTTGATAAAGAGGATACCAAATGATTAATTTGATGAATGTGATACTGACCTTTACCCAGATTTGGGGTGCCGTACCACAGATTTACGTACGAGCTATATATTGATGTTTTATCCGCACCCTTGACTTGGGAATGTCTGATTATAGATATGGTATCGGATGTGATATTATTAAGGCAGGATCACCGACTAACATAAACATGTTGGTATATGTATCGACTCAGAGGTTAGGCGGTTTCCTTACTTTCAATAGCCAGTTAGCTTAGCCTTTAGTTTAGTGTAGTTGTTAGAATAGATTTATATTAAATATAGATTAGTTATCTTGTATCTAGTATTTAGCTCCCGCTCATTATTGTTGTTCACTCCGCATCGCCTGCATACATTATGATTTACATTCTATTGTTGATATCATGCTGTTAGGACACCAGCACCATTACCGATGACGCGTATGTACCACGTACACTTACTTGCCGGCTCACACACATCTTCATCGGTAATTACCATGTCACGAACATTTTAGAAAATACTATTTCATTTGACATATGTTGTTAGCTAATAGTTTAGACATGATATTAGTGTACTTGCCTTATATGCTAGTTTAGACATTGTAGATATTACTTGCTATTTCATGTATGTTATTATTCATTGATATGCCGCATTCATGAATTTTTATGTCTATATTCACTGTTTACATGCTATTGAGGATTTGGATTCGGATTTTCATGAGATTTCCTGGATTTGGGGGAAAACCGCAAAAGCACTTAAAAAAAATTTCTTTTTCTTTTTTTTTTAAAAAAGAAATGTGCGGTTTTCCCATGATGTATGAGTCGTCCACCATGAGTTTGCTGATTGATTTCGAGACCCGCGTTCGAGGACTGGAGGAACCATTTCGGGTACATGGTGGACCCGGTGCGGTACCCCGGGGCAAGAGGATCGCAGATGATGACGTTGAGCTTGGCAGGGGAGAACTACCGACCGGTGATATTACCTGACGCGTCGGATATCCGGAGGATACCATCGTGGTCTTGAGATTGATGGTAGGGGCCGGTCTGGATTGACGGCGCCCTAGATAGTGAGATTGAGACATTGAGATCCTGAGATATTGAGACATTGGGATTTATGTTTTGTGTTGATACTAGACACTGTTTATGCTGATTTCATTTATGATACCTCTTTTAAAAGTACAGAAATCTCACTAAATTTTGAAAGCAGTTTTATTCAGTACATGCATTCTGTTTCATGCATTCATACATCATTCATATGATATATTGTTACCTGAGGCACTGACACGGGCACATGGGATTACAATCGGGTTAAATATTTACCCTAGTCATTGTTATAGGCTGCATATTATATATATTTGAGGATATATTATGATCTTATGACCTAGGATTGTGTTGTTCATGCGGTTTCTGTTCGTAGGTGTTTTTCTACTCACGAGTTGGCAACTCACCCCCGTTGTGCCACAGTTTTTTGCAGGTTTTGCCGTACAGGTTTCATTACGGCTTTGCTTTTCCGGGTGATTTGCTAGTAGGTGGGTTTATTTGTATCGTACCCTTCATTATATACCTTGTATATTATTACTCTGTTGTATCTAGAAGTTCCATCAACCAAATATGTATTTATTTTTGAGATAGAGACCAGTGATGTTATTCTTTCGACCTTAGAGTCGCGCGTTATATTTCTGTGGATTTCTTGTTGTTTTGAGTGTCCTTTTGAGTTTTGATCCTCGCCCTTGGCGTTGTATATTATTTTGCTTGTGTGGTTGTGACCGTCGATTGACGAAGAGCTAGCTCCCTCTTGGGGATGCCTTTTATTGATTTCGTATACTATTCATGTTGTATCCCGTTTGAAGGCCAGTATTTACAAAGGAGACTCTGCCGAAATTTTCAGGAAATATTTGATGTTTCTAAAAACGCATAATTCGGCTTATGCTATTAAAACTACTTGATTTAAATTTGTTTTTCTTCACTCTACTACTTTTCTTGGTTTGGATTTCTGGGTTTTCGGTTTACTTGGATTACGTACGCCTCGAGACGTTTCGTAGTTTAAGTGCCGGTCATGTTCCGTACTTTCGGGACGTGACACAACCCTACACTTAAGCGAAATCATAAATTGAAATACACATATATAGAATACAACTCATATATGGGTATGCTCAAATCTAACTTTGATTATCGATAATTTATTCTTTTGAAAGACAAACACACATACAAAGCATATACACGGGTTTTCTCCTTTGTTAGTAACCATCCCGTTCTTAGATTTCTCAATATAGTCATCATAAGCTACAATTTATATGTTATATAGTCTAACATGGCCAATGAGTATGTCAGAGTTAAGAACTGGATGTATATGGATTGGCAATAATGTATGCAACCTAAGTTTGTCACAGGAGTTGCTTCTTTTATTGAATTTGCACGCACACATAATAAGATCGTGTTAGAGAAGATTCTCTGCCCATGCGATAGATGTGGGAATAAGTACCGGCAGAAGGTAGAATTTGCAGAGCTTCATATTGTTAAACATGGTTTTACTAGATTTTATACAACTTGGCTATATCACGGGGAAGGAGAAGAAGACAGTAATACGGCAGAAGAAGAAGGAGAAAACGGTAATACGGCAGAAGGAGAAGACGGTAATGCGGCAGAAGAAGAAGACAGTAATTTCTTTCCAGGAGAAGAAATGGAGGATATGGTAGAGGCTGCCCTAGGTGAATCTATTCGTACCGAAGATGACATTCCTTCCGGTCAAGGACCACGTGCGGATAAGTATAAAAAATTTATGAATGATGCTAGAAAACTAATTTATGAGAATGCAAAGTATTCCACCCTCTCATGGTTCGTCCAACTTTTCCAGATTAAGTGCATAAAAAGTTCCTACAGGTTTCTCAGGATCATGCAGCAAGAAGATAATAATTATGAAAGGCAAGATCGATGGGCTGAAAAGTCATGATCACCATATTATTATGGAGCATCTTCTTCCATTAGCCCTCAGGACTTCCTTCCTGAATCGGTTAGTTTAATAATCAATGACCTATGTTGTTTTTTCAGAGAATTATGCGCTAAAACACTGGATGTTGTGATGCTGGAGAAACTAGAAAATTCTATTGCGTTGATACTTTGCAAATTTGAGCGTATTTTCCCACCGTCATTCTTCAATATCATAATACACCTGACGGTTCATCTTGCAACTGAGGTTAAGTTAGCCGGACCGGTACAATATCGAAGGATGTATCCCGTCGAGAGGTACGTGGAATTTTTTGTTTCGACCAATTTGTAAAATTATTGTTGTCCTGTATGCCCGTATTTATTTATTTAACATATTTTTCTTTAGATACATCTACACTCTAAAAAAGTATATACGCAATAGAAATCGACCATAGGGTTCTATCATGCAAGGTTATCTTCTAGATGAAGCAACCACATTTTGTTCTCGCTATCTGGACGAGAACATTGAGACGAGACTTAACCGGCCTCGAAGAATTCAGGACGGGCCATATGGTAAAGCTGATTATAAGAGGGTAGACACTATGTTTATCAACAAGATATACCGCTTTATCCTCCTCAACAACCCATGTCTTGAAAAAATTAGAAAGTAAGTTTTATTTGGATTAATTGTTATATTTATGTTTGTGTGTGTATGAAATGATGTAATATTAATGTCATAATTTATTGTCGAGAACAGAATTCATTTTAACGAGGTATGTGAGGGGCATCCTGATTGGAACGATGAACGATTGGAAAAATATCATCAGGATATTTTTTGCGATTAGGTTGATGTAAGTTATTCGAATAACATGTTATTGCTATCAGTTTTAATCTAAAATTATATCGTTATGTATTTGTCGTAAAATTTGTTTTGTTAGATCCACGATCCGAACTTGTCTGTATCATTAGAGAGTGATTCAAGATGTTTAGCTCAGTTTCCTAGTATGGAGGTTGCATATTATAAAGGATTCGGTGTCCTTGGATACAAATTCAAAGTTAAGGACATAGAAACATCTAGAACCACTTAGAATAGTGGGATTGCGACGGTAGGATCGGATGGTGTAATTTTTTATGGATACTTAAATTGTATACTTGGCATCCAATATCCCGGACGATTAGAACTATTTTATATATTTCAGTGTACTTGGTACGATACAAGAACCGATACAGATAAGTGGAGAAGCAATCTCGGGACTTGGAAAGATGAATATGGGTTGACCGGTGTGAACACACTTCGATTTTACAGTCTGCAAGATCCGTTTATCTTTCCGAACCAAGCATTCCAAGTATACTACTCACAGTGTTTGAAGCATCCGGTATGGAGTGTCGTATGTCGTTGGAAATCCAGGGATGTTTACAATGTCCCAGAATTCGAGGACAGCGGTGAGGATGAAGAAGAGAGAAGATTTAGAGTGGTTCGACCATCTGTTTCGAAATACGGGTTGTCTTCGGCTGATCATGAAGTTACGTGGGTTAAAATGATATCGATGATGAAATCCAAGTAGATATGTCTAATGCGTCCACAAAACGAAAAAGGTTATCAATAATGTTATATTATTACTTCACATTTTACAATCTATACATATATGGCATGCATATGTAATGATTGTCTAATGCGTCCACGAATCGTTTTATCTAGATTTGATGACGATGACGGGAGCAGCGAGGGGTGACGGAGCTCCAACCGCAGCACCGGCAGAGGCAGAGCGGTTCTGCCACCCGGAGAGCTGTGTAGGGAGCTTCAGAGGGCCAGTCTTACACCCCGATCGGAGATCCCTTCGGATGCCTCCTTCCGTGTGGACTTTGCCACACCTCCAGGTATATTGCACGCATATTCATTTTGAATGTAATATAATAGATATACATGCATATTCATGCCAAAATTACTTATATTGTCTAGCTGTTGGTGATGTGTCCACATCAGGGACAGAGGCCACTCCCGCACCTCCAGGTATGTTTATATATCATATAGTGCATGTATATTGATTTAGAATGTTATATCATAAATATACATACATTCTTTTTGCTCTTACGTACTTACATCTTGAGCTATAGGTGGTGCCTCCACATCTCCGGCAGAGCCCACCACCGCACCTGTGGGTATGTTTATATATCCTATAGTGTATACATGTTGATTTAGAATGTTATATTATTGATATACACATTCTTTTTTGAATTACTTATATAGTCAATGTTTGATTGTCTAATTATAGCTGGTGCGTCCATGTCTGGTGCAGGGGTCACTCCCGTCACTTCCATACCCTCCGCTCAGTCTGCAGGTTTGTATGAATAAATATAAAATATTTATTCATTTTAAATATTCTTTAAGAATAAACATGAAATACATGTAATTTTATCGATGTTTATTTTCTAGTTGGAGATGCGTCCACGTCGGGTCACCGGCTGTTCCTCACCGGAGGAACTATCATCCCGCTCGTGCTGCTGCCCGAGCCCAGGCTCGTGTTTCTGTCGCCGGAGGTATATATCACACTTCAATTTTCGTTAAACCTTGATTTCTTAATACCATTTTGTCTTAATATTGATTGTCTTGATATTTCTTCTAGATGCAGGGCATCCCCATCCCGAGAGGGGGACTCGAGGCCCGAATCAGTCCTACAGGCTGAGGCCCGACAGAGCTAGGGGAAGCAGCATTCCCCCTCTTCTTTACCCCTGATTATCGCTATACCGGTGATTATTCTGAGAGGTTCGGCCGGTATATAGGGGATGAGAGCCGCCTCATGAAGAAGTATCCACTTCACGTTGAGTGGGGCGACCAGCACCGGCGCTCATTCGCTCTCTTCTGGGATCAGGTTCGGGTATTAATATATATTTTCATTTGATTTATCCAATATATTTATTATTAACACTTGCAATTTAATAACATTGTTTTCTTTGTATTTGCAGTTGGATTACGATTTTCAGCCTGTACTCGACCCTGATCACTCTGAGAGGGTGCTCGATTTTCACGCTCTGTACCATGGCCCGATAAAGAACATGGAATCAAAGGTCCGATACAATAGGAACGAGTTGAAGATCGACTACTATTCCATGTGGATGGAGACCCCCGAGGCAGAGAGAGCGTCTCTCCTATATACTCCGGACTTTGCGAGAGTCGACGTAGATACATGGCCTCTCTTGTGCCAATATTTCGACTCTCAGCGCAAACAGGTTTGTATTTTAAATGTAATTCATTGTTTTGTATATAATTTATTTTTTTGTGTGGTTTAATTAGAAAACTAAATCTGAATGTGTTGTGCAGAAACAGGCAGATCAAAATAAAGAGAATAAGAAGTCGGCGAAAAGGGGTCGCCCCACTTATACAGGTGGCTCGAGGAATATTACTCGTGCCATGGAGGCATCGGTAAATTACAATAGATCTACTGTGATATAATGTAATATTAAGAGTTATTTTATAATATATGTAAATTTTTTGCGATTTGCAGAGATCTCAGACACTGGCTCAGGGTGGTACACTGAGCGTGCTGACCGCGTATCTTGCCGTCCACGGCACCTCGACAGATCCCGCCACGGGCGAGCTTCGATACCCCGACACCGCTACCCAGGAGTATTGCGTAAGTGTTAATATTTATTCAACCCCTATTTGATTTTTTTTTTGAAAAGTTCAAATTTAAATGATATACTTATATTTTACTGGTTAATGTGGGTGTAGGAGTGAGTGGTTGATCAGGCGGAGGTATCGGGGATCGATTTTACTGGACAAAACGATCCGATGCTGCTGACCCCAGTCCTAGATACCGCATATGAAGGGCACCACGGAGGTTGGGAGAGAGGCCGGGGACTGGGTCCTGGCAGGACCTATATGAGGTTGGACTCCACTCCGGCGGTTACTTCCTCTATCTCACGTGAGCGACGTCTAGAGCAAGATGTTGCCAACTTGAACGCCACCGTTCAGAAGTTGAAGGAGATGATGGTATGTATACTACTTAATAGTAAAATATTATATCATATTATAGATAGCAACATATCCAATATTAGTACGTAGTCTGAGCTTATTTGGTTGTAGACTTAGCTTTGATTAAGCATACATACATAAAAACTGTCTAACTAAAATAAACTACAGTTTTCCAAACTAGATATCCAAATGAGGCCTAATTCCCTAAGTATTTATAGATTGCGGTTTCAAAATAACCTGATAATGATACGAATTTGACTAATACACAGTTCTTACTCGTTTATTACACACAAAACTGAACAGACGTGACAGGGTACTTTGGCTGAGGCTCCACATGCATCTCCTTCGGCTGCGGCTCCGCAAGCCACTACCTCGGCTGCGGTTGTGCAGACCACTCCTACATCTCCACAGCCCGCTCAGACTCCCGCACAGTCCGCATTGGTCTAGTTGTTGATTCAGGGTTTATCCGAGGAGCAGATGCACCAGATTACGACGATTATCAGAAGTGGAGCTGGACCGAGCTAGGGTAGTTTTTTTATTTTTATATTTTAAGCATGTATATACTTATATGATACATATTGTATATATTTTGGACGATATTGGTGGTGTTTGTGTGTTCACGATGATTTAGATTGATATCATATTCTGTTTGTTGATTTCTTTTATATATTATGTGTGAGATGTGTGAGATTTAGATTGATATCGTATTCTGTTTGTTGGTTATATGATGTATATATTATTGTGCACAGGGCGAGAAAAAAACCGACAGCCCTTTTTTATAAAAAAAACCTGATAATTTGTCCCTACGGATTAATCCGTAGGGACAACGTTACACTTACAGATTAATCTATAGGGACAAACTTTGCCCCTACATATTTATCCGTAGGAACAAAATATCACGATACCTGATATTTTTGCCCATATGGACTCAGTAACAGGTGTTGTACTTGCCCCTACAGATTAATTCGTAAGGGAATAAGGATGAACCTACGGAGCTCTAAATCTGTCCCTACGTATTAATTCGTAGGGGCATGAATTTGCCCCTACGGAGTAATACGTAGAGGCAACTATTTTATTTTATAAACCGATAAATTAAATAAATATTTTCTCCCTACAGAATACACCGTAGGGACATATGGATCTACTCATTAAACCGTAGGGGAAATTATTCAACCGTAGGGGCATGTTTAAGGAAAAGACTTGCACCTGCGGCGTTTGCACCTACAGATTCTTTTTGTGCCCCTATGAATATATCCGTAGGGACGGTGGTTTTCTCCTACGGCTTTATCCATAGAGGAAACCCCTATTTGTAGTAGTGGAGATATAAATTTTGATAATTATGTTCTAAATATTTAACTTTAGCAGTTGAGAATAAGATAAGGTGCATTGATTAATGGTATAGATATTCTTAACCAAAATACGGTTTTCAACTTACAACACACGGAATTTGAGTTAGTATAATTTAGGGACTTATACATGGTAATGTATGTTGTCCGATGTCCATTAGGACAAGAGGTTGGTACTCTTATTATATTCTGTTTACTTATAATTTCTCTAGTTTTAGATACGTTTTTTGTTGAAATACAAGGTCCAGATTTTGATAATTTATAGGTATAAGAATAAATTAGAGAACCTTGCGTTGGAAGTATCAGGATTCTTCGAGATGGTCAAAAATGTAGATACTTATGCTAGGTATTCTATCATGGTAATATTGAAGATGTGGATATTCATCTTTAGGTGCGCTCTTTGATGAATAATGCTGCATGGCCTTTTTCCATATGGGATATGCACTGAACATAGTTGCATAACAATTGAATATGGTTCCATCTAAATTAGTGCCTTTGATTCTATGTGGACATAGAATGATTACATATTTTGAGGATGTTAAGATATGGAGTTATCCGGTTTCTGTTTAAAAGATGAATCCGGACAAACACAAGGCACGTTTCTGTAATTGCAGTTTGTGGGTTATTCCAGGCTTTTAGCAAGGGTTTAATTTCTACCATTTCAAGATCAAAAGATGATATGTTCTTGACTCTCCACCTTTTTATAAAAGTAATTTTTTCTAAATGAAACAAGTAGGAGTATGGTAGAACTAGAAGTGATTCCAGAACCACAAATGGTTACTGAAAATTTAGTAGAATCTAAGCATTCAATTGGATTCGACAATCCATTAGCCATTTCGCAGTTTTAGTGGGAAACCTCAGCCACGTGAGAGGTACTTCGGTTTTCTCAAAGATGGTAACATGGAGGTTTTGACGACCCAAGCTTAACACTACTGTTGTCTTAGACCTTGAGATCTGGCAGGTGAATAGCGTTGTTCTAAATTAGTTTTAGAAGTACATGTGTATATGACTCTGTCAGAGGGTTGTTGTAGTCAGTGGGAGCAGCGGAAGTGTGGTGGGCCAGTAGTTTATGTCAATTTATAGACTAAAGTAAGAATAGCGGAGATAGATCTTCTATTTTTGATGTGACAGTCATAGAGTTTGACTTCATCATAACAACAGATAGACTTGGTAAGAAGGTTGTAGGGAGTGATGTCCTGTTATTTGGATGACGTGCTCCTGATAGAAATTGATGTTGATATACTATGATCGGTTATACTGCAGTTGTTACAAGATGTTTCTCCATGTAGGATCTAAATAAAATATCAGGGATTCTGGTGACTAGATCTATGGTTTTAGATCTAGATTTGGGAAGTGTCCTAATTCGGGTACCTTGACACTATTCTAAAGTGTTTTAGAATGGACAACTCTGGCGTGATGGTATACCCGTAGGTGAGGGAGTCACCCTCTCTAAAGAGATATCTTCTAAACTGATGAGGAGAGAGATTTGCATGATTGACATATCACTTGCTTAGGAAATTGAGTCAATCATGAGATGTTAAGTACCACACCGGATATTGCTTTTGCACTAGCCGCAATAACCATATATTAATCCAATTCTAGAGAAACATTGGGAAGCAGTAAAGAACATAAGAGGATATTCTTGGTGTTTGGTAATGGCAGCCTCCTGTAGGAGGCGGTTACCGGTTTAAGCTTCCAAGGTGACCTGGATGACAGAGTAGCTGTCGGAGTTATTAGTTTACCCTCTTTTGAGGTGCAGTAAGTTAGATAGGTTTCTAAGCAGGATACTTCGGTGGTCATGGCGCTGGGTGTTGATTATACCAAAAATGGATACAGTCTAAAGAAGTTTGTTGGATTTGGTGTTCATGTTATGAACAAGATCCCATCAGACATCCAAACAAGTTCTAAGACAGGTATTGTTCTTTTTGGGAGATAATCGTTCTCCGCAAAGTTAAGATATAGAGAGATAAAGATAGAAATATTGGAGCGGATCTACTCACTGAGGCTATTTCTCGAACACGTAAGTTTCGCAAAACGAGTTTTGAGAAACTGACTAGTCGAAGTTGGGTATTCGATAGCACACGAATTGTGAGTATGCGATATCGCAATAATTAGCCTTAAGTGCAAGTCGGAGATTGTTGGATATAGTGCCCTCAAGACAATTATTGTAATTGCAAGTAGGCGATTTTGATAATTGAACGAGAACCTATACGGGTAAAACAGTCTTACTCGAGATGATAGTATGTTATCTGGTTTGTCTTTATCATTATGTGTATACGTTTTGATAAAGAACGTAGGATTATTTCTTGACTACCAGCATTATGATGGCGATCATATACGTAGGAGCTGGGAGGTCCATAAGCACATCCTTAAATGTCTCTAGTCGAAAGAGTATCGAAACTGGGCATCGATACTCCGGAGTAGACTAGTGTATACTTTTCCAAACCCCGATGAGGGGCGGTGACCGGTCTCATAAGCCATTGGTTTTGAGTCACCTAAGATAGTATACAAGTGCTCACCGGAGGTGAGTAAACCGAACGGACTCGCCGAGAACTTCTAGATGGTATTATACTTATCTTCATATGGAAGTTCTCTTGTGACATGAGTACAGCTTAGTCCTTTAACCTGAGATTTTCATTTGTCGCATGTGAGTTCCCACTGTACTTAGATTACTACCCTACTATGGCTCAAAGGAGTCGTGCAAACGGGTTTTAGTTGGGTACAGTCCCAGGCCACATGGAGGCAGCGAACAATCGTCAGGGATTCGTCTCTCCCGATATTGGGAGTCGATGTTGCGCTGTGTTGGGTCAGCATCACCAGAAATCCTTGCCTAAGGTGGGTGAGAATTACTGATGTGATGTCAGTAGTTTCTCAGTGGGTGATGAGATTTAAACTGGCTTGAGTTACCGGGTTAGTAGGGGCGTGACGTTATCCACCCCTAGATCCGGTATGCGATATTCTCAGACGAAGAGACCGGACTATACGGAGATTGTCACAAAAAGGATCAGTAGGGGTATGGATGAGTTTGCATGTTGGCATTCCTTTAGCTCAATACCTGGATAGCCGTTACGTACAGCTAGTGCCGCTGACGTACTTATGGTTAAACTTACTGCCAGCGTATAAACGAGTATTTAGAGTCCGGCACAGAGGGTTTTTCCAGTTCAGGAAAAATGATGTAGTGGCTCTATATTGATACGTGCAGGGTTCCGATTAGGTATGTGTGCTAGCCACACAGACTTCAATCGGGCGGATGATAATATTAGCCGGCTTAGGATTAAGCCGGATTATTAAATCAAGTTTTGATTTAATAATTTACATATATATATATATATTTCGATATGTATATTCTAGTATTATGTTCATTGTATTTTTCTATCTTTTGGGTATTCATATTTTGATACGGTTACGGGCATGTATTTGCGGGGACGTATTATTGTATTTATACAAGAATACTTATAGAAGAAGGACAACTCATTTCAACGTTTTTCTTGTTAAGAAATTAAGAAATGAGATGGAAAAGAGAAATGGTGGAGGGTATGGGAAAATGAATTTATAATTCATTTGCAAATACTATTCAAGCATGATTGTAGTTTTAAAATGGAAAAATTCTTTTTACAAAAGAGTTGAAGCATGCTTGAATTTGTGAACGATTTCATTCATTCTACGATTTAGCTTCTCCCTCTTCCATGGCTCCTCCTTCTTCTTCTTCATCTTCAACACTCTCATGAGTTGAGAATCATGAAGATAAAGAAAAAGAAATATGCTAGAACACTCACATACATCACTAAGCATCCTAGCTTAGCAACCTAGGATCTTTAGCTACTTCATTGATGAAGTTGAAGCTTGAACTTGGTTTCTTCGGGTGGATTGTCTTCCGCAAAGGAAGACCGGCTTGCAAGAACGATCCGGAGCTCTTAACAGCATGCTAGAGTCCAATCCAATTGTAGGAAATGAAGACGCTACAAAGGTTGTGATTTCTATTCTCTAGTGTTTGCTAATTTAGGTGTTTGGTTTAGATTCTTGGTTACAAGTTTTTAGTGCCATCATAATTTTTGTTTTCGTATTCCGCATTGGCCGTGGGTTAGCGGCGAGAGCACTAAGAACTTTCATCCACAATGTGTATTTGATGAGAATCTTTACAACAAGTCTAGCCATATAAGATTTATACCTTTCCAACTGCACAGATATCGAAAGATCTACTAGCTCGTAATGGGTTTTATCCCTTCAGGAGCACCCCGCAAAGTCCAAAATCCATAATTTTCTGGAGTGCGTAGAGTCCATCTTGGATATATTGCATCTGGTCACCTGGAAGTTACCACTTCTTATGACCTGCTGATAACTAGTAGGGTCATCATAACCATGATGCTGACCTTCCTGTCACCGTCTGCGAGAAAACCGAAGTATCTCTCGGGTGTCTGAGATCACCCACTAAATCTACAGAGTGACTAAGGTTTGTCAATTCCAATTGAATCCTCAGGTTTTACTAAATTTTTAGTAACCGTTTGTGGTTCTAGAATCACTTCCAGTTCTACCATATTCCCAGTAGTTTCTTTTGCAAAAAGATTCCTTTTATAAAACGGTGGAGAGTCAAGAACAATGTAACTATTGATCTTGAAAATGATAGAAGCAAAACCCTAGAGAATGCTTAGGATAATCCACAAACTGCAATTATCGAGGCGTGCCTTGAGTTTATCCGGATTCTGCTTTTAAACAGAAACCAGATAACTCCATATCTTAACAATCTCAAGATATGCAACCATTCTATGTCCATATAGAATCAAAGGCGCTAATTTAGGTGGAAGCAGATTCAATTTTCATGCAGCTGTTTCCAGTGCATAACACAAATGGAAAAAGGCCATACAACATTACTCATCATGGAGCGCACCGGCGGATAAGTAACCTGAGAGAGAATCAAGTTCTCAATATTACTACGATGGAATACCTAGCATAAGTATGTACATTCTTGATCACCTCGAAGAATCCTGATACTTCAAACGAATGATTATCAATTTTACTCTTATACCTATACAATTTTCAAAATCTTTGGGCCTTGCATTTCAACGAATGCATGTCTAAAACCAGAAAACTTATAAGTAAATTGAATGAAGTAAGATTACCAACGCCTTGTCCTAAAAGACACCGGACAACATACACTACCATGTATAAGTCCCAAGAGTTTACTAACTCCAATTCCGTGTGTTGTAAGTTGAAAAGTGTACTTTGGTTAAGAATTTCTATACCGTTATTCAATGCACCATATTTTATCCTCAACCGATAAAGGTAAATGTTTAAAACACAATTTTCAAAATTTATATCTCACTTTATAAAATAAAGATACAGATATTCAATTTTAAAATTGGTGCATAACAATAGTTATTCGAAAACAAATATTTTCCGTTAGGCAAAACCAGGTGATTTAATCCAATATCACCAATTGCTATGAATCCAATATCATCGATTGGAAAAATGGTTTTCAGTAATATCATCACAGAAAATCTGAAACATAAAATGTTTAAAGGGTTGGCCGGGTATTTCTAGTAATGCACTTTCAGTATCCAGATTCATGATAGTAGTCGCAATTTTGTTTGCCCTCACTTCAACCCCTTTACATGTCTCTGCATCTTATTTTCTGTACACCACATTTACGTTAATTAGTTTCTTCATTCCCTACCTTTCAGCACAAGTCTAAGGTTTGGAAGAAGACTATCCAATAAGCGTAATAAGTGTGCACTCCTAATACAAGGAGCTCTCGCAACCTGAGAGAAGGTAAAGGGAAGAGACAACCGAATAACCCTATTCAGTTTCTATAGAACCAGTGGCCATTCTTGACTGAAGTAACTTCTTCGAGTTCATATGTAACTATACGATGGTCATGCCAAGCAATATGGATTATCGTGGTGATACGGAGTGTTCTGGAGAAAGCAAAGGGATAGTAGGAGGGGCAGGGAAATATGTGATTTTATCGTGAATCATAACAATCCAAAGCCAAAGTGTGTAAGATGGCTCGGTTAACTTGCTTAATGAGTTTTAGTTTAAGGTAAGTCATGGGTCGCTGTAACCATAGAGAGAGAAAAGAAACACTCAGTAAGCACTCTTTCAAAATTAGATTGGTTTATCATTTTATCTAATCAGGATGGCTTTAACTGTTTCATCAAATTCTCCTTCAAACCCTAAAAGAAGAACTAGTCGGGATCATTTATACTTTACAAGTTCGCTAACCATTTAGCCAGGCCAGTGTTGGTACTCTGAGGGGGGTCCCCCATGCTTTTGCACAGACCCAATTTAATAACCCCGTTTCCGCTGAGGCGTAACCTCGTCAACACTTTCTAGACACCTAATAGGTTAGCTAATTGTGACATGAAAATCTCCCGAAGAGTAATACCTACTCATTAATAGGAATTAGGACCCAACTATCATTGTGTGATAACTTTGACAGAAGCCGACCAAAATTACCATACTCCAGAAGGTATGCACAAACTTGGCAAGTTTCTTTTATATTTTAAACTTCCAATATGGTTTTTGCCCCAAGCGTCTTATGACCTTGACGAATGCTAAAACATCATAAGTCGCAAGTCAAGTTTAACCCGTTATTTTCCAGATTAATCGAGACCCATCCGTACCAACCCTTGACGAAGGCTAAAATAGCTATATGATTGTCCTAGCTTAATGCATTTCTATGCTACAGAAAAGTAACGCATAGCTATCATACACTATGCCTTGACGAAGACCAACATACATAGCATGAATACTATGCGCTATCTGTCTGAAATGACGAAGGGCTATGGCGGGTTTTTGGCGAAAAACCTATCACGTCCCGCTTTTCAGAAGACGAAAATGGTGACGTGGCAAGCCTGCATCATATTTATCTAGAGAAAGTCATTCCCTAAATAAATATACTAAGCGTATTAAAACAATAATACACAATACAAAAATAAATGGAGACTGTAAAATTTTTCAACAAACATCTATATTTACATTCAACTTCCAATATTTTCAAATACATGAGTTTATGCTGGAAAGTAAATACAATAAGGAATATTCCTAAACAAGTGGCATACATAAGCTGAAGAAAAAGTAAAGCTGAGGTAGCTCTGAGTAGCGATCTGGTTGTAGTCATCCTCTGTTGCTTCAACTTCCTCCATCTCGACCCGTATCTGACGAACATTCTAAGAGAAGGAAAATAGGTGGAATATCCGTCAGCGAACTAGTGCTCGGTAAGTCCCAAAGATATGTAAGAGTAAAGAAAATGACAAGTGTAGAATATATATGATGAGTAAGGGCGTATGATCATGGGTAAATATATGTTATAGTTCTCTATATGGTCACTATGTTAACGTTAAGTTCTAAGTGTGAATCTCAACGCAGACGTAAAAGTATTCACGAGCACAAGAGTGAGACCCCGGGAGTAAGGAAACATGTGCCTATTTCATGTGTTAGTATCGGAGCTCTAGGCTGTGGATGAGTCAACACGACTGATATTCGAGTAAAATAAAAAAGAGAGGTTAATACGGGACTCCTGAAGCTCCGTTGGATCCACACAAGAAACTATCCCAAACACCCCGAGTATAATATATTATAACTGGTTAATATACTTAATTGGTTTAATTGATTAATTAACATATCTTGATCTAAACCATAGATTGCAAAAGGTGTAGAATGTAGTCGAGCGAGTCAAGTAATATGCGAGTCATGACAATTACAATCTTGGTTCGAGTCAAGTTGGTTCAAGTAGGTTAAGTTCGGGTTCATATTCGAGTTTTGATTCGATTTCAAGATCAGCTTTAGATTCGAATTTCGAGTTTTGGGTTTGAGTTTGAGTATAGATTCAAGTTTAGATTTGAGTTTGGATTCGAGTTTAGGTCTTTTCATGTGAATTGATGTAAATTGTTAAAAATCTTATGTTCGGAAGAAATCGACAACTGCTACACATGGACGGCAAGATTTGTATCTTTTTCCAAGACAATTTCCATTGATAACTCCGTTAAGTTGTCTAACTTGAATAGGCAAGCACTCACTTTCTCTGGCTCCCTGGGGCTCAAGAGAATTGATCCCGCTCAAACCTTTATTAATCTAGACTCCCTAAATATTGTTTGTATATCTCGAGGGGGTTTTATGAAAAATACTTTAATATAGTTTAAAAATAAACCTCAAGAGTGATTTATAATATTTAGGGCTTTCATGAACATGTATTTTAATTGTTGTGGTGTTTTGGTGATAAAACCTAACTTTTTAAAAGTAAATATAGTTTTTTTTTTGAAAATACGGATTTATGATTTTTATATAATTTTCCAAAAATTAGTTTTTTTTACAAAAATTGCGTTTCTTAAAAACCGTATTTTTATTTCATTTCGAGACAGAATACTCCATGAGGAGTTTTGCGTCTCGCACTACTATCCTAAGAATATCCGATAATCTACACCATACATTAGAGGATCCCCAAACAAGGGTTGTAGAGGCGTAATTGCTAAGGATTTCAAAGTACCGATTTAAAGAAACCCATTTTTTTTGTAAAACTGTGGTATTTTCTTGTAAAAATCTATTCTTTAAATGAACCATCGATCTAGAAAACCGTGCTATGGAACCATAGTGTGCGTGTGGGGTAGGTCGTTACCCCATGAAGTTTTTCTAAAGGTATTTAAACTAATTATTGAGAAGGGTTATACTAAAGTTCATAGTATTTTAATGAAAAGGTTCGTTATATGCTTGTTTCATATGAAAATTTTGTTAAAACTAAAAACTAAATGATGTGAATAAGGTTAAGATTAGTGTAGCATGTTAGTTTGATTTAATTTGCTCATCACATGCATTACAAATATTAAAAAGAAACTTATATCGGAGATAACTCCTCTTTTGTTGGTTTGTTTTAGAAAGTTGTTTTGAGATGGAAAAGAATAGAGATGAAGGGACTTACGGTTTTAGGTAGTTAGTAAGAGAACGAAGAAGCCCTTGGGGGTCGTGGTTTTGTCGGAGATGCTTCGGTCATCAAGTTTGGCTTGTGATTGATCTGTTTTAAAGAATAGTGTTTGTAGAAATAACCACAATCAATAACGGTGTCGCGTGTAGCTAGACCGAGATGAGTACAGGTCGTCCTCAGGGAAATGTTGAATCTTTTAATTTTACTTTAGGCGTGTTGATTAGGAAATGAGGAAGAATAAAAAATGGTGAAGAATGGTTGTAGATTCTAGATCCATGTCAAACACGGATGCAGGATATAGATCTAGATTAACTACGGATGTAGGTTTTATATTAGAAGGGGGCTTGTAGGGTTCGTTAAGATTTAGTAGTCATGGATGATTAATTAAAGATTTCTCCTTTTATCCTTTAATAGATTTAAAACTAAATCGACAGTGATGCATGTAGATTAGGGTTTCTGGAGGGAATAGGTTTCCCACTCTTAACCCCTATCTTGACATGGATCTCCGTTCATGTCTAGCCTTTACCAAAACAATTGTTAATCTAATCTCTAATCGTGGTCGTGCATATCAATGAATTGATAGCGCGCCCGATTAGGATGTTAACTATTCTTTTGATAAAGTTTATAAACTTTATAGGACGTAAAAAGAGTTTAAGGATCTTCATCATTCATTAATATACCATAATCCTACGAACCCTAACAAGCGGAGAATTACTCGCGCATGTTGGGAAAGAAAAGATAGAAAGGGAAATCATATTGAAAACTACAGAAAATAAAATGATATAAGAAAACAACTACCTTTATTAATCAACAAGATCAAGTACTCTTTGTTCCTTTAGAAAATGATTACAAAACCCTAGTTTGCTTCTCGATCTTTTCTAAGGAGGTAGATGAACTGTCGATGATCAAACAGGATTCTTGAGCCATCGTGGACTTCGTGATCGCGTCGGTTTGATCCTTTTTTCAAGAGGCTCTCGGTCCTTATTTATAGTCACAGAGCCAAAACCCTAGTTTCCTAATAAGGCAACTAGCTGTTAAGATCCTACCCAAAAAATTCCATACCCCAACTCTCCAAATCGGCGGCAGAACCACCGCAATATACGTGTTTTGGCCGCGGAAGGGCCGCATTATGTTGGGATCAGTTGATGAAATTTTCTGTGGTATCTGGTGTTGACATGTGTAGACTATTTTGATATCTGGAATCTGAAAATCTTCTATACGTCTCTGCCAGAATTGATTTCTTCAATTTACTTTCCTATTTAGGCAGATTTGATCTCGCCAACTCGGATTTACTTGATTTCAGTCCTGATATAAATTCTGCACAATAACACAATAAATAATGTTAGTAGAATTTATTTTTATTGAGATATTATCTTAATCATTTGACATGATATTATATTTTTTTAAGAGAAATGGTCAAAAATATTTAATAAGGTAAGCATATTTAAATAGACCAAATATTGCATAGATATTATATGCTTATATTTTCCTCCATAATGTTAATTATAATATTTAAACACATGAAAATAGTATTTTTACAGATAAACCCTCATATGTGTCATATTTATAATAAACACCTTTTATTATATAGAAATAGTAGGGAAAATATCATATTAAAAGTGCAGTTTTATCAACTGAACATCTTGCTACTCTACTTGGGGGGCTTAACTCCACTTGGTGTTTAGAGAGTTTTGAGAGAATTTTTGCTAAAATTTCAGAATGGGGAAGAGGTAGGGTGTGGGGTGGTATTTATAGTGAAGGATTAGGATTTGGGAATTAAAATTTTGGTTTAAAATGCATTAAAAAGGTGTTAAATGGTGAATTGAAGGGTCTCTGTTTGATTGCAAGAAAATCAAACAGTGCAGGGGAGTTAAGGGGAGTCGAAGAGACAAGTGTGCAAAGCATCTATGTTTATTCCTTTTTGCGCATGTTTGATTTTTTTGAAAAGTTTTCATTTCTCTGTGTATTGCACTTGCAACTCTTAGGCTTTCAAAAAATTAAAAAGATAAATATGAAAAATAATTGGGTCTGATGAGAATCGAACGCACAAGCTATGTCACAGCAGTGTAGAAGCTTTACCAGTGAGCTATAAGTCGTTTCTTGCTTTTATTTAACAAAAATAACTTTTAACACTTACACAGTCTGTAATACCCATTTCTGCACAATAACAAGAAATTTCTATACAGTAAATTCAGAGTCATTACAAAACTTTTAACGTAATGCACTTGATATCGTTGAAGGAACTCGAGTGTCTTTGAAATGTAGTGGTTTAGGCTCCACTTTTAAAACTAGTAAGATAAACTTTTGCTTAAGAGAAAACTCCCCATGAAGGGATCAAGGCACTTTCCTTATAGAATGAGGTGCAGGATATTTCTAACCGAATACCTCTATGCAAAGCAAAAGAATATAACTATTATTTTGAAGAGAACTGAATAGTTTTAAAAATTGGTTCCGACAACATCATATATGTTTGTTTTTCTTTCATTAAAGATATAATGCAGTCCACATCAATACAAGTTTCTAAGCCACACCAGAAACAACCAAAATAACATGCTTTTATATGCCATCCGCATTCGCCATGGGGTCCCGGGTCTTCACCGTAAGGTTACTTAACTTACGGCAGGGTGGTGGCAGGATTAGCATGGATGCAAAACATTCAGAAGCATCTACTAAATATATATATCATCGCAGACAAATAATAGCATCACAGGAAGATAATAACTATCACGGTCATGCGAACAAAAATATGGAATAGCCGATAAATTAGGAGCCCCGCGTTTCATTTGAGCTGCAAATGAGATGCAACATTCCCCGGTCATGTAGATAGCTCGTACAAATTCGATCCTAGACCCCTACGAGTGCGGCAAGCAACCTGCAAATTCTAGAAATTAGGTAACTCGCCCTCAATAACATGAGTCGGTCACCAGATGTTTTATATAATCCGGTAACTTGTGGACCCCTCCGCAATTCGATCCTATAACCCCTACAAATGCGGCAAACAACCTGCCAATTCTAAAGCGAGGCACCTCGGTCTCAACTCCATGAGATGGCTACCTGCTGCACTATAGAACCCGGCTACTCGAGCACTTCTCCTAGGTTAATCCTATTACAAAAAAGAAATATATACAACGATGACATCGACCGCATCCTGTTCGTGCCCCAGTAAAAGATTATATATAATACGGAAACGGCAGCCACAAGTTGGAGCTCATCCCGAACAAATGAATACAACATGATAAATAAAAATTGTACAAGTAAACTTGCGAGGGGCTGTCCAACATGACAATCCGGCTAAACCATCACACACAAACACACACATACACACACACACACACACATACACACATCACAGAAATAAGTAACACAAGCAAGTGTGCAATCCCGTCTAATTGAACATATAGCAATTAGGTGGCATTTAACAACACACATACAAACTACGGATCAATAAAAAATGGTAAAATTCGATCGAAAGTTTTTTCGTGATTGCCCAAATGAATAAACACGTCAAAACAAAATCTGGGCAAATCAAACAAGTCTAAAAATCTTAATTCCACATATCCAAGCGACTGAAAAAATAGGGTCAAACCATAATGGAAAAACCGACCATGTTGGCCAAATGTCCAATTCTGGCGGTTTTATTACAAGGGTTTGATCTCATTTTTGTTCTAGGTACTTTAGACATCATGATGAGACTTCAGCACTTGTTTAAATTTTTTTAAAAGACTTTGAAAATCCCAACAAAAACTTGGATATTCGGAATTAGTTACGGAAAAATTTGGGCTTCGAAACTATCATATTGTCTAAACTAGTTCTAGTGTTCGGGTTGGCTCCGATACCTGATTGATATGTTTTAAAGAAGTGTTTGTAGAATAACTGTAATCAATAACTGTGTCGCGTGTAGCTAGCCGAGTTGAGTACGGGTCGTCCTCAGGGATATTTGGAATCTTTCAATCTTACTTTAGACGTGCTGATTAGAAAAGAGGAAGGAGAATAAATAATAGTGAAGAATAGTTATAGATTCTAGATCTATGTTAAACACGGATGCAGAATATAGATCTAGTTTAAATACGGATTTTATAAGAAGAGTTGTAGGGTTCGTTCGGATTTATTAATCATGGATGACTACTAAACATTACTCCTTTTATCTATTGATAGATTTAAAACTAGATAGATAGTGATAAATGAGGATTAGGGTTTTTGGAAGAAACTAGGATTTCCACACTATTGACCCTTTATTCTTTTATTGATCTCTATTCATGTCTAGCCTTTAACAAAACAATTGTTAATCTGATCTCAAATCGCGGTCGAGACCATCAATAAATTGATAGCGCACCCGATAAGGATGTTAACGATTCTTTTGCTAAAGTTTATAAACTTCATAAGACATAAAAGAAGTTAAAACATTTTCTCATTCATTTTTCTACCCTAATCCTACAAACCCTATCAAGTGGAGAATTACTCGCGCATGATGGAGATAGAAGAAGAACGGATAAAGAATGAGATCATAATGTAAATAAATGCAAACTAATTAATCTAATGATCTACCTTTATTAATCAACTTCACAAGTACAATACCTTCAAGTTTAGATTACAAGAGGAAGAAGAAGTTGCTCTCGATCTCTGCCTTGTAGGAAGTAGATGCTCCATCGAATCTCACGTTGAAACGCGGACCTGTCTTGGATCACTTTTTCTTTGACGGTGATTTGCTTCGTGTAAAAAGTTGATGATTTCTAAATTTAGCCCTCGGTCCTTTATATAGCCCGAAAGCCAGAAACCAAAGATCCCAAGAATTAGGGTTTGTTTTTGCAAATCACAACTAAAAATCCTAAATCCTGACTCAGTGAATCGGCCGTGGATCCACCGCATTGATGCTAGTTTCGCCGCGGAAGCGTGGTTTGTTGGTGAGATCTTGGCTTTAGAATTCTGGAGCTGCTTCGATGTGACACATGGAGATTTATTTGGGGTCTAGAACTTGAAAATATTTCTTGAGTCTCTGCCAGTATTGATTCTTCGATTTTATTTAACTTCATCGGCAGATTTTAGATTCCCGACATCTCAATATCTCGATCTCATGACCCGAGCCAACTCATGCACAATATCTCAATGAATAATGTCAGTAATATTTGGTATTTTTGAGATATTATCCTAACCATTTTATATGATATTATATTTTAAAAATATTGATTAAGGATATTTGATATGATATGCATATTTAAATTATCAAAATATTATATAAATGTTATATGCATACATTTTCCTTCATAATATTAATTATAATATATAAACAAATGGTAAATATTATTTTTACAGATAAACCCAAATATGTTCTATATTTATAATAAACACCTTTAGATATTTAAGAAAAAGTAAGGAAAATATCATATCAAAAGTGCGACATTTTCGACTGAACAAATACCCCAAAACTTAATTTTGATCATCCCGAGAAAACTATTTATTCAAGAGAGAGAGAAAAAGAAAAAGAAAAAACTAAGTAGCATACTTTCGTAGGCAATACGATTACACTGAGCACGTGCAACAAACTGTTAAACCTCTAGGTGTCCCTAATAGGAGGAGTGTTGTCTCCTGATGGTTTTCAGCGGATTACACCCACAAAATCCCATAATAAAAGAAAGATGGTGAAACTTACATATAAAGATAAGAACCTGAAAATAAGAGTTTCCAACTCACCAGCTTTTCCATTGCTATGAGCCCTATCTTAATAGTCCTGAAAAAATGTTAGAAATCATATCATCCCTCAATAAAACACCGTCTTTTGTCTTCCTCCCTATCTTTCTTCCAAACATTGATCATATACCCCTACGTGTGTGTAAAAGACATCTCTATACTTAGGGAATTCAATTCAAGCTATCATACTCTTGTCCATCTTTCTTAGTACTTTTTAGTTGGTGAATATTTTAGATGGAATTGCCCACACATCCTTCATGAAACCGTTAATACTTCTTGAGGTACCAACCAACCAATTACAAAATGTACTCGCGCATTTAGGCGTAATTCCTCGTTTCGCAACACCTAAGGCTTAACAGTGGCTCCTAGTAGGAGGAGTGTTGTCTCCTGAGGGTTTTCAGCAGATTACACCCACAAAATCCCATAATAAAAGAAAGATGGTGAAACTTACATATGAAGATAAGAACTTGAAAATAAGAGTTTCCAACTACACCATCTTTTCAGTTGTTATGAGCCCTATATTAATGGTCGTGAAAAAATGTTAGAAATCACATCATCCCTCAATAAAACATCGCCTTTAGTCTTCATCCCTATCTTTCTTCCAAACATTGATCATATACCCCTACGTGTGTGTAAAAGACATCTCTACACTTAGCGAATTCAATTCAAGCTATCATACTCTTGTCCATCTTTCTTAGTACTTTTTAGTTGGTGAATATTTTAGATGGAATTGCTCACACATCCTTCACGCGACCGTTAATACTTCTTGAGGTACTAACCAACCGATTACAAAATGTGCTCGCGCATTTATGCGTAATTCATCGTTTCGCAACACCTAAGGCTTAGCAGTGGCTCTCAAACCAGTTGGTCTAAGGCACTGGATGATAAAGCACCCTCGCTATATTTTTATGTTGCCTTAAGTAATTACAAAACCCGTGTTCATTTTTTTTCTCCTTCACCACTTATACTTTTTTTTTATTTCATACTAAGTCTTTTAGACAAGAGCATTTCAAGGTATTCTCTACTATCCCAAGTTTCAAGATGTATGTAAATGCGTAAAGTAGGGTATCAACGTTCAAACGTTTGGCCTCAAGAATAGAGACTATTTTTTATACTTATTTTAATCCATAGATTAGTAATTTCCTTCATCTTACTAACCCTTCGGACAACGGCTCATAACTAGTTATTACTAGTTTCGTTTAAGAAAACATCTAATTTTCTTATTTTTCTTAAACTATTCCTATCTTTCATATGTAAATTTTCACTTTCAAACATCCATTATCAATTTTTTTTGTGCTTACATATAATATAATGCAAAATAATGCGTGAATAAGCACAAACCTCCCCCAAATCTGTTTGCAACAGTGTCCTCACTGATGTCATCTGTTAAGCTTAAAAAACTGTAGACTTGGGAGGAAAAGTTAGTAACGGGGCAAGAAATAATGACAGTGAAAATCTCCCCCAAACTTATTTTTGGCTCACAATTATGTAAAAAATTTCTTTCAAGATCCAAAATATCCTCCCCCCCCTCCGAACTTGAGTAAAATAATATTAAGTATTTAAAATGAGGGGGGTTAAAGTTATTGGTCAATATAAAGCTTTACAAAAACCAAAGGTCATCATCAACCATTCAAATATTTTATCAATATAAAACCAAGGTTGGTAGAAGAGCATGTCACCTATTGACGTGAAGAAGTGGGGAGGGGATAAGAGGTGGAATAGAATTTGTTTACGTCTTGGTTCATAAAGACAAAACAACGATGTTGGATTACTCGCGTTCTTGTTATTGATAAGAAGAAGGTGTGGTGGTTCAACTTCTTTAGGTTGGGGTTGATTCATCACAACTCTCATATTTTCTAAGAATGCGTGTTCTTCAACGAAGATTTCTTCAAAGCTTTCATCAATATCCCGAATAATAATCTTATCAGAAATAACGGGATGATACTCAGACTCCATAAAAGGTTCATAATAAGCGTTAGATGTTGACCCCGACAGCTCGATAGAAGGGTCCGTATATGTATAACAAATACCAGGGTCAAACAACAACGTAATAGTGGAGTCGAGATCAGAATCATGAAGCTGTTCAAATTTGCTGTTGTCGGAATCCATCCTTTCGACAGAAAATACTTGAGTATAGGGTTCGGAGGGTTCACTTCCCAACTTGTAAATGTTAAGCTCAATTGACATCTTCCCGAAGGATAGAGTCATAGAGCTGTTTCGACAATTGATTATTGCATTGGAAGTCGCAAGGAAAGGTCGACCTAGAATCACCGGGATTTGGTTTCGGGGGTTTGCTACAGGCTGTGTATCTATAACGATAAAGTCCACAGGGAATATAAATTCCCCGACTTTGATTAACACATCCTCTAGCTCACCCCTAGGTTGGGTGATAGATCAATCTTCCATCTGGAGAATCCAGTGCGCAGGTTTTAACTCTCCGATCCCTAATTGCTCATAGACAGAATACGGAAGCAATTTAACATTAGCGCCTAAATCGAGTAGAGCATGATCGATAGTTTTACCCCCAATATAAATAGATATGGTAGGACTTCTGGGTCCGTTCGTTTCTTGGGTAACTGTTAGGTAAAAGCAGTGCTTACATTACTCGCTAAGAAAACTTTTTTAGGCACTTGAGTTTTTCTCTTCCTAGTGCACAAGTCCTTTAGAAATTTTCCATAATATAGAACTTGTTGAATAGCATCTAGGAGGGGAATATTTATGTTAACTTGCTTAAAAATTTCCACATTCTTCTCCGTTTGTAGACTTGGTCTGTTGCCCCTTAACCAGTTTGGATAAGGTGCTTTATCAATAAGGGTCGGGTCCAACATTGGAGAAGTTTGTGGAGATGGAATAAATCCCAGAATTGGTGTTGGGATCGTTTTAGGTAGACTCAAGGAAGTGGGCGGAGGGTTCGAGCCTTGGGGAAAACGAAGAATAGGCTCGGAAGAAGGTGGACTAGACGAAATAGGAGAAGAAGTAGGAGCCGGGGTGTTATTAATATCATCAACGTCATCAACATGTTCACCCACTTGGTTATCCAGCACTCTTCCCGATCTCAACGTAGTAACGACACTCACATTATAACTTTGTGAGTGGCCAGGATTAGGTATAGGTTGTGATAGAAGTTTCTCTTTTTCTCTCGCACTCATCGCGGTATTTATTTGTGCAAGTTGTGCTTCTATCGATTTTATACTTTCACCATGGGAGGTGGTAGTCTGTGTTAATGCTCGGATAGAAGACTTTATATCATCCGTAGATTGTGTGGAATGTTTAATAAACATATCCATGCTTCGTTCGAGTGAAGATGAGTTTTCGGTACCGGCCGTTTAAAAAGAATTATTATAAGGTGTAGAATTGTTGGCCGGATTTTGAAAAGGTTGCGATTGAAAGGGGTGCTGATTCTTTGGTGGTTGTTGTTGTTGCTGTGGAGAAAGTTTTTGATAATTGCTTTGGAACTGGTTTTGATTTTGGGTTTGGTTTTGGTTCCAAGAAAAATTAGGATGATTCCTCCATCCCTTATTATATGTGGAAAAATAAGGATTGTTTCTAGGTCGCTGCTGAAAAGTAGCATTAATTTATTCTTGACCTTAAAATGGTGGATTCGAAGGACATTCTTCTGTCAAATGTGATAGATTGGAACAACAACCACACACGGTTTTTAGGGAGCGTTAATTGGTTTACGGGGGCTGAAGAGACTTTGTTTTCTATAGCATCGAGTTTCCTTTGTATCACGGCCATTTCTGGTTTCACTGCGATGGAAATATCGAGCTGATGGACACCCCCTTAGACCATGAAGGTCTAACGCTTTCCCACTGTAAAGTTTGCTCAGCGAGATTTTCCAGTAATTGCCAAGCTTCACTATCATCTTTAGACAGGAAATGACAATGAAACATGGTTTCAAGCATCTTTTTTGTTGCATGATCAACACCCTCATATATGATGCGACAAAGGTACCATTTATTGATTCCTTGATGAGGGCATTGTAGAAGAAGATCCTTAAACCGTTCAAAGAATTTCCAAAATGGTTCGTTGGGAAGTTAGGTAAACTGGTTAATCTCGTTTCGAACGCGGGCGGTTTTATGATTGGGATAAATTTTTTTAAGGAATGCTATAACGAATTCATCACATTTTGCGATGGAATGTGCGGCAGTGTTATAAAGACATTTTTCTGCTAGATCGCACAAAGTATAAGGGAGAAGATGTAATCTCATAGCATCCAAAAAAGTTGTGACGTGCCAATCATTGCACATACGTTTTCGAATTTGTTTATAAAAACGTATGCGTGTTCGGATTCAAGACCGTGAAATTTGGGCAACAGTTTGATGAAGTGGGGTTTAATTTCAAAATTATCCCCGTTGGCTGGTGGAATAGATAGACAAGTAAGAAGGGGTCCGCGTATAGGGTAACATCTCTCTTGGAGAGAGATGCGCGGTGGATTCTTGGCACCGACGGGTGGTGCAGGGTAGTGGTGGTAAAATCAGATAGATAACCGTCCATCTCGGTCGATGTGGTGGGTGGAGGGGAAAAAGAAGATGAAGAAGCACAGACTTTGGAGTCGATAGCAGAAATGCGGACAAGACGGGCACTAGAATCCCATGTCCAGCCAAGCATGCACTAAGCGGGTTTAGCGCACGTGGCTAGAGCTAAGGTTAGCTAGGTCAAGTCTCTAGACCGCTCCTAGACTTCCAAAGGACAAGCCGCAAAATCAATCCTCTGCCACCTCTTTATAAATCTTGTGGCCAGGTAAGTGGGAGGTATCCGCTTTACGAATCACCGAAAATAGCGGGCCTAATTAAGTAACCACTTGCCTTAGTCATGCTTTCCTAGATACCACAAAAAAAATGCGGATAAGCGATAGATTACTCACGACCTTCCTCTGTCCTATTTAAGCGTGGCGGTCCTTAGAGTCTTGGTCTAGATATTTTTTAATTAAGTAAAGGTGATGCGGATGCTCGTTTGTGATTTGTGGGCTTAAGAAGGGTGATGAAATCCCCACCTAATCTGAATTTTGGTCTTGCCCCTTAAAGTCCATATTTAAAATATGCAAAAACAAACTGCAAAACAAAACACATAAAAAGATTTTTGAGCGGTGATATTTTGCAAAGAATCCTGCAGAAAAATATATTATAAGATTTTCAGAGGAAAGAGAAAGAGATAGGAAAGTTAACAGAGAAATTTAGATGCAGAATTCCCCAACTCCGCCGCCCAACCGCCGCTATTTAGGGGGTTCTTTGTAAAATTTTTTCTACAGTACCTTCTTAGCTCCTATGGACCTCTCTGAAAGTATCTAAATCTTGATTTCCTTACTTTAGTGTCTCCAGATTCCTTCACAAAAATCGCACATTAATCGTTAAATATGCAAGATGCGGTTTTGTTTTATTTTATGATATGGATCGAATAAAAATTCAACACGAAGAGTAAGAAAAAAAATTACGCACGTATCCCCGGCAATCGCGCCATTTGATTGATCTGTTTTAAAGAAGTGTTTGTAGAATAACCGCAATCAATAATGGTGTTGCGTGTAGCTAGCCGAGATGAGTACGGGTCGTCCTCAGGGATATATGGAATCTTTCAATCTTACTTTAGACGTGTTGATTAGAAAAGAGGAAAGAGAATAGATAATTGATTGATCGATTCGATTGAATGAAAAAATGTAATCGCAATCAAAGAATTTACAGCCGCAATCAATAACGGTGTCGATATAGTTCGTTAATGAGTACGGGTCGTCCACTGAGATTCATGTATTTATTCGTTCTCGCTTTAGTTGAGTCGAAAGAAAATAGTAAAGAAAATTCAAGAAAATGAATCAAGATTTATTGGATAAAATATTTTCAAGAAAAATCAAGAAAGAGTTTAAGATTTAGTAATCAAGAAAATGTCCAATATCAATTTTAGTTATCAAGAAAATTGAAGAATGGCTTGTAGAATTCGATAGGAATTAGTAGCAATGATGAATACTCAAAATGACTCATCTTATCTATTGATGAATTATAACTAGATTAATGGTGATGAATGAAGATTAGGGATCTTTTGAAAAAACTAGGGTTTCTTCTTCACAATCCCTTGTCTTTTCATTAATCACCATTCAAATCTAGCCTTTAGCAAAAAAAAATCATCAATCATTTAATCCCAAATTGCAACAAAATTATTAAGAACGGTGATCTCGCTCCCAAATTTGGTCATTAACGATTCTTTTTCCTAAACTTCATAATTCTCATAAGACTTAAGATGCGTATAGGATTTCATCACCATTTGATCTACCGAATTCCTTTGAATCCTTAGCAAGCGGAGATTTACTCACGCATCATGAAAATAAAAGAATCAAGAATTAGAAATTTCATAATGCAAGAATTTAAAGAAAGCAAGAATTAACAAATGATCACCTTTATTAATCAACTTCTAATTACACTTTCCTTCAATCCGAGGTTACAAGAATTGCTTCGATCGCTCCCTTGATAAGGTAACTATTCCGTCGAATTTCGCTTTGCACGATCTCCGTGAGACTTGGACCTGTCGAGGATCTCATTCTCTTGATGACGATCGGATTGGCGTAAAGGATCTTGAATGTCTTCGCTCGATGTTGTTCTCAACGATTCTTGATTTTGGATCATGATTTTGATTGAATTAGATTTGGTTTTGGATTGTGTACTAGAAATCAACTACCATCAACAACCTTATTAATGTAGGCTTAGGTTCCTTTTTATAGCCCTTCACCAATCTTTCACTAGAAGTTAGGTAGTTGTAGGGAAACTTCTAGAATAAGCTAGTTATCAAGCTTCCTCAAGAAGCTAGGCTGTTGTAGGAAAGTTTCCAGAACAAGTTTGTTACAATGGAGTGTCTCAAGTAAGCTAGGTTGTTGGAATGAAGCTTCTGGAGAATTATCGTCATCGGTGCCGACAACTCGGCAGCGGATCCGCGGCGGATCGGCCTGACTCGGCCGTGGTTCCGCGGCCGTTTAGTGAGATTGATGCTTCATATTTTCTGTGTATTCTGGTGTTGGCCAATTGGTGTTCAGGCGATATCTGGAATCTTTAAATCCCTTCTGAATCTCTGCCATATTTTAACTCTTTGATTTCCTGTATTTTGTCGGCAAATTTGCGATACCGATATCTGTCCCGAGATAATTTTCTGCACAAAATCGCAATGAAGAATGTTGAGATATACAATATCATGCATGAAATAATAAACATACAATTTCCTCCCAGAATGTTGATTATAATGTATAACACATGGTAATTGATATTTTCCAGACGAACTTGTAATATGTGTTATATTTATAACAAACATCCTTAGATGATTAGAAAAGTGAGGAAATTGTTATGTTAAAGATTGCAATATTTTTGACTAAACAAATTCTCCCAAACTTGAATTTGATCGTCCCGAGAAAACTTCTTTTATTCAGGTGAAGGAGAAAAGAAAAGGAAAGAGAAAAACTAACTAGCACACTTTATTAGGCAACACGATTGCACTGAGCACGTGCAACAAGTCTTTAAACCTCTAGGTGTATCTAGTAGGAGGAGTGCTGTCTCTTGTGGGTTTTCAGCGGATTACACCCACAAAATCCTATAATAAAAGGAAGACTGTGAAGATTACATATAAAGATAAGAATTATAAAAGAAAGAACTTGAAAATTAGAGTTTCTAACTATACTAGCTTTTCGGTTGTTATGAGCCCTATCTTAATAGTCATGAAAAGATGTTAGAAATCACACCATCCCTCAATAAAATATCGCATTTATTCTTCATCTCTACCTTTCTTCCAAACACCGATCATATACCCCTACGTGTGTGTAAATGACATCCCTACACTCGAAGAATTCAATTCAAGCTATTATACTCTTGTCCATCTACCTCGGTACTTTTTAGTCGGTGAATATTTTAGATGAAATTGCTCACGCATTCTTCATGCGACCGTTAATACTTCTTGAGGTACTAACCGAACGACTACTCAATGTGCTCATATATTAGGCGTAATTAGCAATTTCCTCATTTTGCAACACCTAAGGCTTAGCAGTGACTCCCAAACCAGTTGGTATTAGGTACTAGGTGATGAAGCACCCTCGCTATATTTTTTTTATGCTGCCTTGGTGATTTCGAAACCAGTGTTCATTTTTCTTCACCATTTTAAACTTGTATGCTTCATTTTTATTTTCTTTGTACTTTGGCTTTTAGACAAAAGCATTTCAAGGTATCCTCTACTATCCCGAGTTTCAAGACGTGTGTAAGTGCGTATAGTAGGATATCAACGTTCAGATGTTTGGCTTGCAGAATAGGAACTATTTTTCAGACTTATTTTTATCCCAGATTAGTGACTTCCTTCATCTTACTAACCCTTGGGACAACGGCTCATAACTATTTATTACTAGTTTCGTTTAAGAAAACATCTAACTTTCTTGGTTTTCTTAAACTCTTCCAATCTTTTAAATGTAATTTTTCACTTTCTAATCTTTCATTATAAAAGAAAATTTTTGAAAATTTTGTGCTTATGAACAGTGTATATTGCAAAGTAATGCGTAAATAAGCACAAACCTCCCCTAAACCTGTTTATAGCAGTGTCCTTACTGTTGTCTCTTTGAAATCTCAAAAACCTGTAAGCTTGGAAGGAAAAGTTATTAACGAGGACAAGAATAAATGAAAGTGAAAATATTCCCCCAAACTGTTTTTTTGTTTATGTATAATTTTGCAATTTTTTAACAAATGATTCACCTCCATTCTAAAGATGAGACAATATTACCGAGTCATGGAGGTGAGGTGGAAGAAAATTAGTCATTGTAAAGAGGCTCCTATAAACACAGGAGCTCCTCCGTGGGGTCAGTGGAAAAATACGGTTTTAATCTATGCCCATTCACTTTGAAAATTGTACCGTTTTTTCTATTTTCAACTTCAGCTGCCCCGTGCGGATAGACATACCGCACCACAAACGGTCATTTCCAACGAGATCGTAGCTTACCCGCATGAAGATGGAGACAAGAATCATAAAGAAAGACTTGTTGTCCCGGGGTAAAAGTTTTTCTCAAAATATTTTTATCGTGAAATACCTTAGTCCGATTCTTTACTATCATCGCATTATCGTAAGCTTCATCGCGGAGTTTGCTTAGCTCATTTAATTGCAGCTTCTGAAAATTGCAGGCTTGATTTAAATCGAAATTAAGTTCTTTAATTGCCCACATTGCTTTATGTTCGATCTCGACAGGAAGGTGACAAGCCTTTCCAAACACTAGGCGGTAAGGAGACATATCCAGATCGGTCTTATAAGCGGTACGAAATACCCAAAGAGCATCCGTCAATTTGGTTGATCAATCTTTCCGGTTTTTAAGAACTGTCTTCTCCAGAATTAGTTTGATTTGCCTATTGGAAATCTCAGCTTGCCCGCTCGTTTGGGGATGATAGGGCATGGAAAGTTTGTGGTTGATTGCATATTTCCGCATCAAAATCTCAAAAGACCGATTGCAGAAATGCGTCCCGTTGTCGCTAATGATAGCGCGAGAGTGTCCAAATCGCGAAAAGATATTTTCTTTAAGGAACTTAATGACAACCTTGTTGTCATTAGTGCGACATGGAATAGCTTCGACCCATTTCGAGACGTAATCAACCGCTAATAAGATATATAGATTCTTAAAAGAGTTGGGAAAAGGACCTATAAAATCTATACCCCAAACATCGAAAATTTCAATAACCAAGATCGATTGAAGTGGCATCTCATTATTTTTAGAAATCCGACCCGTGTGTTGACACTGTGGACAGGTTTTGCAATGATCATATGCATCTTTAAATAAAGTAGGCCAATAAAAACCACATTGCAAAACATTCTCCGCCGTCTTACGTGGACCAAAGTGACCTCCACATGCCTGATCATGACAGAAAGACAAAACACTCTTAAATTCATCATTGGGGACACATCTGCGAATGATTTGGTCAGGACAATATTTAAACAAATAAGGTTCATCCCAGTCAAAATGCTTTACTCGGGATAGAAATCGATAATTGTGCTGTTTAGACCATTCACTAGGAATCCGTCCCGTTGCTAGATAATTCACAATATCCACGAACCAAGGTTCGCCGGATACGGTCAAGAGCTGTTCATCCAAGAAAGAGTCATTAATTGGCAAGGTCACAATAGGTGAAGAAAAGATGCGCGAAAGATGGTCGGGTACTACGTTTTCACATCCTTTCTTATCTCGTATGACAAGATCAAATTCTTATAATAATAGGATCTAACGTATTAACCTGCCTTTAGCATCCTTCTTCGATAGAAGATATTTTAAGGCGGAGTGATCAGTGTAAACCACAATAGGTGAGCCAATCAAGTAAGGCCTGAATTTTTCTAATGCAAATACAACTGCTAAGAGTTCTTTCTCGGTAGTTATATAATTAATTTGGGCATCATTCAAAGTCTTACTTGCATAATAAATCACATGTGGCATCTTATCAATGTGCTGTCCTAAAACTGCACCAACAACGAAATCCGATGCATCACACATTAGATCAAACGGGTGATTCCAATCAGGAGATGATAGAATGGGGGCTGTAGTGAGAGAATTTTTAAGCGAGTCAAATTCGGCCTCACAATCCGAATCAAAGTAAAATGTTATGTACTTGGCCAAGAGAAGAGTTAAAGGTCTAGTAATTTTGCTAAAATCCTTAATGAATCTCCTATAAAATCATGCATGACCAACGAAAGATTGTATATCTTTGACGCAATTAGGATGAGAAAGGTTATGAATGACATCTATCTTAGCTCTGTCGACCTCAATGTCTTTCCGTGAAATGACATGTCCAAGCACAATACCCTCTTGGACCATGAAATGGAATTTTTCCTAATTCAAAGTTAAGTTCTTATCTTCACAACGAGTAAGAACCGTGTCAAGATAGGATAGGCAATTATGAAAAGAGTCTCCAACTATTGAGAAATCTTCCATGAAAATCTCCAAAAAATTATCGACCATGTCCGAGAATATCCCCATCATACACCGCTGAAATGTAGCCGGAGTATTGCATAACCCAAAGGGCATGCGTCTATAAGCAAAAGTACCGAAAGGACAAGTAAATGTGGTTTTATCTTGATCCTTTTCGGCAATAGGGACCTGGTTATAGCTAGAGTATCCATCCATGAAACAATAATATTCATGTCCAACTAATCGTTCCAACACCTGGTCAATAAAAGGTAGAGAGAAGTGGTCTTTCCTCGTTACGGCATTGACTTTTCTGTAATCAATACATACACGCCACCCAGTTTGGGCGCGTGTCTGGATAACTCATTAGCCTCATTAGATATGACCGTGATGCCAGAGTTCTTAGGGACTACATGAATAGGACTTACCCATTGGCTATCAGAGATTTGGTAAATGATACCACTTTCAAGGCATTTGACGATTTCTTTCTTTACCGCCTCCTTCATGACGGGATTTAACCGTCTTTGTGGTTCTCGGGTTGGCTTGGCTTCATTCATCAAATGTATATGATGTTCAACAATCAAGGGACTAATCCCTTTGATGTCAGCCATTGTCTAACCAAATTCTTGCCTATTAGATCTCAGGACCATCAAAAGAGCATTCTCTTGCTCTAAGGCTAGAGAAGCGGATATGATCACAGGAAAAGACCCATTCTCACATAAATATGCATATTTAAGGTGAGAAGGTAACAATTTAAGATCTAATGTCGGCGGAGAAACAATCGAAGGTGTGGTAAATGAATGACATTTGGATTCTCGAAGAAGTTCATAGCCTGCAAAGGATACAGACTCGGAAATTGTGTTTGACTTTTATGATAAGTGAGAAGGTTCAAACTCAGGGGTAGACTCGTCAAAGGTGTCCTCACTATGATGTGCAAGATCAAACAATGATATGCTAATGTCATCGAGATCATCAAAGCAAAGTTCATCAACCTTGCAGCTTTCGGGAGCTATCTCATGGACAGAACAGACATCAAGAATATGAGCAGATGGTTCAGATGGATGACTTCCAATCTTGTAAATGTTAAGCTCAATTGTCATTTTTCCAAAGGATAGGTTCATGGAACCGTTACGACAATTAATGAAAGCATTGGAAGTGGATAGGAAGGGTCGACCAAGAATCACCGGAATTTGGTTCCGTGGGTTTGCTACAGGCTATGTATCCAAAACAATAAAGTCCATAGGGAATATAAATTCCCCGACTTTTATCAACACATCCTCAAGCTCACCCCTAGGTTTGGTGATAGATCGGTAAGCCATCTGGAGAGTACAATGAGCTATTTCAACTCTCCAATCCTTAACTGATCGTAGACAGAATATGGAAGCAGCTTAACACTAGCGCCAAGGTCGAGTAGAGCACGGTTAATATTTTTACCCCCAATAGAAATAGAGATTGCAGGACATCCAGGGTCCTTACGTTTCTTTGGTAATTGTGGGGTAAAAGCTGTGCTAAAATTATTCATCATGAATACCTTTTTGGTCACTTGAGTCTTTCTCTTTTTAGTGCACAAGTCCTTAAGGATTTTCGCATAAACTGGAACTTCTTGTATAGCATCTAGAAGAAGAATATTGATCTTAACCTATTTAAACAGTTCCATAATCTTCTTTATATGTAGACTTGGTTTGTTTCCCTTTAACTTATTCGGATAAGGAGCTTTAGCAATAAGAGCTGGGTCCAACATTGGAGAAGGTCGCGTGGGTGGAACAGATCCCAGAATTGGAGTGGGGATCGTCTTTGGTTGACTAGAAGAAGTGGGCTGAGGGTTCGAGCTTTGAGTAAAACGGAGAATAGGCTCGGAAGAAGATGAACTAGGGTTAGAAGTGGAAGTGGAAGTCGAAGCCAGGGTGTCATTGATAGATTCATCATTATCAATCTATTCACCGACTTGATTATTCAGCACTCTTCCAGATCTCAACGTTGTAATGGCACTTACATTGTAGTATTGTGAATGCCCGGGATTCGATAGGGGTTGAGATGGGAGTTTCCCTTTCTCTCTAGCACTCATTTCGGCATTTAATCTTGCAATTTGTGCTTCTATCGATTTAATACTCTCACCATGGGAGGCGGAGTTCTTCTTTATATCATCGGTAGAAGACTTTATATCAGCCGACACTTGGATGGAATGTTTCATAAAAAAATCCAAGGTTCGTTCGAGTGAATAAGAATTATCAGTACTGGCCAATTGCAAAGAATTATTATACAGTGCAGAAATGTTAGCCGGATTTTGAAAATTTTGTGGTTGAAAGGGGTGCTGACTTAGTTGTAGTGGTTGCTGTTGTTGTGGAGGGACCCTTTGAAAGTTATTTTGGTTTGGAACCGTATTTTGAGTTTGGTGTTGGTTCCAAGAAAAATTAGGGTGATTCCTCTAACCCTGATTGTACGTGGAAGAATAAGGATCGTTTCTAAGTCGTTGCTGAAAAGCAACATTAGTATATTCTTGACCTTGAAACGGAGAATTCAAAGGGCATTCATCCGTCAAATGTGATGGATCGAAACAATATCCACACACGGTTTTAGGGAGTGTGACCTGGTTTAGGGAGGCTAATAAAAATTTGTGTTCCATAGCTTCAAGTTTCTTTTGCATTGCTGCCATTGCGGCTTTGACTGCTATGGAAACATCAAGTTGATGGATACCTCCCCTAGACGATGGTTGCCTAACACTCTCCCATTGCAAATTTTTTCAGCAAAATCTTCCAAAAATTTCCAAGCTTCACCATCGTCTTTAGAAATTAAATTTCCTTGACACATGGATTCAAGTATCTGCTTTGTTGTTGGATTAATACCCTGATATATAATTCGGCATAGATCCCATCGATGGATTCCATGATGAGGACATTGGACTAGCAGATCCTTGAACCGTTCAAAACACTTCCAAAATTGTTCATTGGGAAGCTGGGTAAATTGATTGATTTCGCTACGAACACGGGCGGTCTTATGATTGGGATAAAACTTCTTAAGGAAAGCTATGAAGAATTCGTCTCAGTTTGAAATAGAGTGTGCAACTATGTTATAAAGCCATTTTTCAGCAAAATCGCACAAAGTGAACGGGAGAAGACGTAAACGCATAACATCCACAGAGAGTTGTGAAGTGCCCATCATAGCACATACATTTTCAAATTTGGTGATGAAAACGTATGCGTCTTCAGACTCGAGACCGTGAAATTTAGGTAAAAGATTGATATAGTGAGGTTTGATTTCGAAATTATCACCGTTGGCTGGTGGAATGGAAAGACAAGTAGAAAGAGGACCTCGAATAGGGTAACATCTCTCTTGGAGAGAGACGCGCGGTGGGTTCTGCGCACCTGCGGGCGGTGGCAGAGTGGTGTTATTAAAGATTGATAGAAATCCGTCCATCGCGGTGGATGTGGTAGTAGGTGAAGAAAAAGAAAATGTAGAATTACCGACTTCAGAGTCGATAAGAGGAACGCGGACAAGACGGGCACTAGAATCCCGTGTCCAACCGAGCATGCACTAAACGGTTTAGCACAAGTGGCAGCGTTAATTAATTAGAGAAAGTGGTTTGTTTTGAAAAAGACGGATTTTGAAAAATCATAAAAAAAATGCACAATCAACACTAGATCTATTGTCACCTATGTCAAGTCACTAGACCGCTCCTAGACTTTCAGAAGACAAATCACAGGATAAATTCTCTACTACCTCTTTATCCCTCAGGTGGCCAGGTAAGTGGGAGGTATCCGCTATGTAAGTAGTGGGCCTAATTAAGTAACCACTTGCCTTAGACATACTTGCCTTAAACACCACAAAAGAAATGCGGATAAGCAATAGATTACCCACGACCTTCTTCTGTCCTAATTGAGCGCAACGGTCCTTAGAGTCTTGTCTAGATATTTTTTTAGTTAATGAGGGTGATGCGGATGCTAGTTTTTTGATTTGCGGGGCTTAGGAAGGGTAATGAAATCCCCACCTAATCTGAATTTGGTCTTAACCCATTAATTTCCGTATTAAAATATGCACAAACAACCAATATCAAAAAATGTAACAATTTTTTTTATTTTTGAGCGGCGAATTTTCGCAAAGAATCCTGCAGAAAAGTTGTTATTGGACTGATCAAAGAAGAGATAAGAAAGTAGAGAATATACCACAGAGAGCAGAAACCCTAATTCATCCACAAACCCGTGGTTCCGCCGCCTATACCTGCATTTTGCCGCGGTTCCGCGGTTGATTGAACGATTCTTTGAACTAAATTTTGTACTGCTGCTCCCTTTGCTCCTCTGTCCAAGATGAAATGATCTGAATAATTTTCTCCCTGCTTCAGTGATTCCAGATTTCCTTGCAAAATTCACACACTAATCGTTAAGCACATGATTCGATTTTGATTCAAATTTTTGATGCAATAATAATATTTCAACTCAAATAACAAGAACGAACAAATTACGCACAGATCCCCGGCAACGGCGCCATTTGATTGATCGATTTGATTGAATGAAAAATTTAATCATAATCAAAGAATTTATAGCCGCAATCAATAACGGTGTCGATGTAGTTCGTTAATGAGTACGGGCCGTCCACTGAGATTCATGTATTCATTCGCTCTCGCTTTAGTTGAGTCGAAAGAAAATAGTAAAGAAAATTCAAGAAAATGAATCAAGATTTATTGGATGAAATATTTTCAAAGAAAATAAAGAAAGAGTTTTAAGATTTAGTAATCAAGAAAATGTCCAATATCAATTTTAGTTATTAAGAAAATTGAAGAATAGCTTGTAGAATTCGATAGGAATCAGCAGTAATGATGAATACTCAAAATGACACATCTTATCTATTGATGAATTATAATTAGAACAATGGCGATGAATGAAGATTAGGGATCTTTTGAAGAAACTAGGGTTTCTCCTTCACTATCCCTTATCATTTCATTGATCACCATTCAAATCTAGATTTTAGCAAAGAAAATCATCAATCATTTAATCCCAAATTGCAATGAAATTATCATGAACGGTGATCTCGCTCCCAAATTTGGTCATTGACGATTCTTTTTCCTAAAGTTCATAATTCTCATAAGATTTAAGATGCGTATAGGATTTCATCACCATTTGATCTACCGAATTCCATCGAATCGTTAGCAAGCAAAGATTTACTCACGCATCATGAAAATAAAAGAATCAAGAATTAGAAATTTCATAATTCAAGAATTTAAAGAAAGCAAGAATTAACAAATGATCACCTTTATTAATCAACTTCTAATTACACTTTCCTTCAATCCGAGGTTACAAGAATTGCTCTCGATCACTCCCTTGAAGAGGTAACTATTCCATCGAATTTCGCTTTGCTCGATCTCCGTGAGACTTGGACCTGTCGAGGATCTCGTTCTCTTGATGACGATCGGATTGGCGTAAAGTATCTTGAATGTCGTCACTCGATATTGTTCTCAACGATTCCTGATTTTGGATCTTGATTTGGAATTGAATTGGATTTGGTTTTGGATTGTGTACTAGAAATCAACTACCATCAACAACCTTATTAATGTAGGCTTAGGTTCCTTTTTATAGCTCTTCACGAATCTTCCACTAGAAGCTAGGTAGTTGTAGGAAAACTTTTAGAATAAGGTAGTTATCAAGCTTCCTCAAGAAGCTAGGCTGTTGTAGGGAAGTTTCCAGAACAAGGTTGTTACAATGGAGGGTCTCAAGTAAGCTAGGTTGTTGGAATGAAGCTTCTGGAGAATTATAGTCACCGGAGCCCACAACTCGGCCACGGATCCGCGGCGGATCGGCCTGACTCGATCGCGGTTCTGCGGCCGTTTGGTGAGATTGATGCTTCATATTTTCTGTGTATTCTGGTGTTAGCCAATTGGTGTTCAGGTGATATCTGGAATCTTTAAATCTCTTATGAATCTCTGCCAGATTTTAACTCTTTGATTTCCTGTATTTTCTCGGCGAATTTTCGATTCCGATATCTGTCATGAGATAATTTTCTGCACAAAATCTCATTGAAGAATATTGAGATATACAATATCATACGTGAAATAATAAACATACAATTTCCTTCCAGAATGTTGATTATAATGTATAACACGTGGTAATTGATATTTTCCAGACGAACTTGTAATATGTGTTATATTTATAACAAACATTCTTAGATGATTAGAAAGTGAGGAAATTGTTATGTTAAAAATTGCAATATTTTCGACTGAATAATAATGGTGAAGAATAGTTATAGATTCTAGATCTATGTTAAACACGGATGCAGAATATATATCTAGTTTAAATACGGATTTTATAAGAAAAGGGTTTGTAGGGTTCGTTTGGATTTAGTAGTCATGGATGAATACTAAAGATTACTCCTTTTATCTATTGATAGATTTAAAACTAGATAGGTGGTGATAAATAAGGATTAGGGTGTTCTTGGAAGAAACTAGGGTTTCTACACTATTGACCCTTGTCCTTTCATTGATCTCTATTCATGTCCAGCCCTTAACAAAATAATTGATAATCTGATATCAAATCGTGGTTGAGACTATCAATAAATTAATAGCGCGCTCGATAAGGATGTTAACGATTATTTTGCTAAAGTGTTGGGAATTCTCCCGTGCGCGCAAACACATATATTTTGATATATGAGATATGTTTTTAGGAGAACGAAATCCGCATGCGAGATCGTTCATGCTTTAAAATTTATAACTGCAAGTGCAGGGCGCGTTGTAGCGAGCCGGCAAGCATGGGTCGATCCGCAAGGAATTGTGATTAGGTATTGCGATTTAAGGTTCAACAAATTAAAGAATGGTTTGGTTGTCATAAAAGAATGGAAAATATGAAAACAAGGAAAAGCAAGTAAAGAAGTTAAGGAAGAAGTTGGCCGTGGCTTTAGTTCGGAATGTTGAATCGCGGTGATTGCCATGACGCTCCCTTGATCATGAGTTTTCCGTCTTTATATTGATACTGGCATGAAGCACGACTTTTCGAAGCGGTTGCGAGGTACAAGTCGTCACCTTCCGATATTCTCCGCAAGGCACGAAACGATGTCCGTTTCGTTCACTTACAGTTTGTATGTCCGCGCTTGAGGTATCAATGCTAAGTATAAGTCTTAACAAGCATACGTCAATGACAAAAACAAAAAGTGGTTAGTGAGAGCAAATAGTATTGGTGTTAACTTTGCTAAGGGTTTGTGATGGTATACGGTATATGAGAACCGAGGGTTTGTCAAGCACTCGGGCACAAAATACCGTATCCAAACTTAGCAAACTTAACACCAACTTGATTATTTTTTAAACATTGTTAAATAGGGAAGGGGAGTGAATAGGGTATATGAAGTGGTTACAAGTAACCATGGTTTCAAAATACCATAACACATCAATATATAAATCAATCTTTAAGTTAGAATCATAAAATTAAGCATATTAAACAATCACAAGAGGAGGTGGAAGGTAAAGCCATTCATCTCACATCTTTACCATCACCACAACTAATAAGAATTACTCACACATTACAAAGTAGAAAAAGAAACACAAAACAAAGAACATAAAACACAAGAACAAGGATAAGAATTTAAACAAAGGGAAGTGCAAGTTCTTTATTAACAAAATGGAGGGCTTGAGCTACAAGGTAGATAGCAACTTCAACCTCCTTTATGGAGCACTCAAGTGAGAGCTCAAAGAAGGAAGAAGAAGAAGAAGCTATTAAATGGTACAACTGTTTTCTCACTCTAAAAAAGCCTCCTAGAACTATATTTGTGATCTGCTATTTATAGGCAACCCAAAATCAAAAGTTGCACATGACACTGGACTTACATGACCACAAGGGACCCACACAAAGAGCACGAGTAAAAATGGAACCAACATGGCCTCAAATTGTGGCCAATATGAATTTATTTGCGGCCTTGAAATGGAGGATGGGGCCCACCTTGCTTCAGTAGTCATCTAGTCACTTGGGCATCTCTCTGTAGTTGAAATTTCTTTTAATTCACACTAGAGTGTAATCTGGAGTAATGTACAGAGAGAGATCAAGTGTGTGTATGTGTGTTCACACTTCAAATCATTTCTTTTCCAAATATATTGAACCACAACCACTTGCTTGCACCACTTGCAAGACACCATGATGGTGTTTGCAACTTGATGCCTCATAATAGCTCATGCCCACTTGATCCATGATGGTTATGTAAGTCTTAGCCAGATCCCCGGCCAATAATTCTAGGCCAAACGCGGAATAAAAACTTTTTCATAAACTGACGCTAACATAGACTGTAACTGGATCGTGCCATTAACACTAAACTAGCAAACTGTAAAATGATAGAATGGCTATACCGATCGATCCGTGTCCTTCGGTCTTTAGCCATCATCCCACGCTCCTCGCGGCATCTCCGATCTCATGTCTCCTCGTCGAGGTGACACCACGTCAACGGATCTTTATACGGGCTCCCGCCTCTGAACCGAGGCAACTCGGACATGAAGTTTGCTAACCGACATGTCTAAGATTGACGTAGAGAGTGTGTAGAATAGTTTGTCCCAAGACACTCAAGCCATTGGGTGGAGGTAAATTGAAGTTGCTATTTGGGGTGATGAAATTAGCTTGGAAAATGCAAATGAATCATTTTTCCTTCACCAAAGTGCTCGGCCAATTTTTGGGCTGAAATGGGTGGGGTAGGCCATTTGGAAGGGGGGTGAGCACATCATAAAGAAAATGGTGAATGCAAGCAAAGCTTATCATAATCAAAAAAATATCTTAAGCTTTACAAAAGGAATTAATTGAAAGAGTGAGTCACAAATATGACTCATCAATTCAAGAAGAATCCCACGCCCAGTAGAGGAAAACTGCTGGGGCCACTGGATTACCACAAAAAGCCCTTCCCAATAAAAAGCAACATTTGCAAAGAACCCCTTCGGCTTAAAAATTCAGCCACAAAAGAATTGCTAACAAAAATCCATTAATTAAACATTAGAACTAATGTTTAATCGGGAGGAGAAAAATTGGCAGCTTCAAAAAGCAATCCCGTAACAAATTATAGGATTACCCCATAACTATATATACATAACCGCATTTGTATTCCGACAGAATACAAAATGTAATGAGACAAAAATATCCCTACACAATATAATACTAGAATCCGGCTTAAACCAAAGCCCACTAGTATTATCTATCCGCACCATGACATGTGCACAAGTGCACGTGTATGGTCGAACCCTGCCATAAAACCATATGGCCTCTACAACGTTTCGTCCGAACTTGGAAAACTATCTGTGGTGGACTCTAAAGACTCGTTAATACGCGGGCCGTGGATTTAACCACAAGAAAGTCAGTGGTTCAAGCTGTACGTAACGACTGCCCTAAGTATTGAGCAAAAGGGAAGCCGATGAGCTTACTCATCTGGAACCCTAACTGAGCCTATCAGTGACAATATCCGTACAGTCTGGACCGTTCGTCTATCAGCATCGCATATCGGGCCTAGGGGGCGGTAACGTCAGACCTCCAATAGCAGTATAAGTCATGTCAGAGTGTAGCCCAGAACACCCTGAGATACTACTGGAATACCTACCAGTAAATCTCCTGCCTCGGCCAAGGGCTTTGTGTAATGGCTCTTCTAGACACAGCGCGATCTCACCACCAATACTGGGTGAGACGAATCCCCTGCCGATCCGCTCACTACCCCCATATGGCTCGGGACTGTACCCAACTAAAACCTGTTTGCATGACTCCTTTGAGCCGTGTTAGGGTAATAATCAAAGTACATTGGGAACTCACACGAGACAAATGATGATCTCTGGTCGATGAACTAACATGTACACATGTCACCAGGGAACTGCTATTTGACGCTAGGTATAATACCAACTAGCAGGTTCCCGACGAGTCTTGTCCGGTCCACTCATAACCCAATGAGCACCTGTATACATCTTAGGTGAACCAACTGACACCAATGGCTTGTGAGACCGGCCACCGCCCCTCGTCGGGGTCTCGACTGTATACATTAGTTTAGTCCGGAGTATCGATGCACTGTCTCGAAACTCCCACGACTAGGGACCACTTTTAAGGATGTGCTTATAGACTACCCAACTCTCACATATATGATAGCCATCATACTGTTGGTAGTCAAGCAAGGATCCTAAGGGCTCTATCAACGTGTAATAGTGATCTGTACTGTCACCTAAAGCAGTACACGATGATAAAGATAAAGCAGATAGCATACTATCATCTCGAGTAAGACTGTCCTACCGGTATAGGTCCTCCCTCAATCATTGCAATCACGTACCTGCAATCCAATAATTGACTTTGAGGGCACTATATCCAACAATCTCCCACTTGCACTTAAGGCTAATTATTGCGATGTCGCATACTCACAGCTCGTGTGATACCGAACATCTAACTCCTCTACTAATCAATTTCACAAAACTCGTTTGTAAAACTATTGTGTTCAAGAAATAGCCTCAGTGAGTGGATCTACCCTGATGTTTCTTTCTATGTCTCTCTTAATCTCAAGTTCGCGGAGAAAGCCATCTCCCGAATTGAGTAATACATGTCATAGAATATGTCTAGATATCTGATGGGACCTAGTTCATAAATGAACTCCAAATCCAAACTTCTTAGACTGTATCGTCAACTGAACTTAATCAGTATCCTGCACCATGCCTCCCTCAGTATCCGCTTGGACCACCTGTCCAAACTATTGCCCCTCGTCAGAGCAAAAACTATAATTCTGACAATCACTCTGTCATCCATGTCACCTTGGAAGCCTGGAATGATAACCGTCCCCGAAGGAGGCTGCCGTCATCAAATCCCTAGAACATCTACTCATGTTCTAAAACTGCTTTCGAATATTTCTCCAGGATTGGATTAATATCAACTTATTGCAGCTAGTGCAAAAAAAATATCTGGTGTGGTACTTGACATCTCATGATCAACTCAATTGCCTAAGCAAGTGATATGTTAATCATGCACATTCCTCTCCCCTTTAGTCTGTAAGACACCTTTAGAGAGGGTGACTCCATCACCTGTAGGTCCACCACCATGCCAGGAGTCGTCCATTCTAAAATACCTTTAGAATACTGTCTAAGTACCCAGATTGGGAAACTACCCAAATTTAGATCTAAAACCATAGATCAAGTAACCAGAATGTCTGATATTATATCCATATCCTATGTGGAGAAACAACTGTGTGACAACCACAGTAAAACCGATCATAGTATAGGAATTTTACTTCCTACTATGTGTATGTTATCCAAATACCAGGACATCACACCTAACTACCTTTTTAACAAATCTATCCCTTATTCTGATGAAGTCCAACCCATGACTGTCACATCAAAATTAGATGATCTTTTTCCGCTATATCTGCTTTAGTCTATAAATAGACATAAGCAACCTGTCCTCTATGCTTCTGCTGCTCTCACTGACCACAACAACCCTCTGGCAGAGTTATATACACGTGCACTTCTAAAGCTAGTCTAGAAAGACGCTATACTCATCCTCCTGCCAGGTCTCATAGTCTGGAACAGCACTAATGGCAAGTCTGGGTAAACAAGAACCTCTCTGTCACCGTCCTTGAGGCTACTAGAGTACCTCTCGGGTGTCTGAGGTTACCCAACATATATGTGGAGTGGCTAATGGAATGTCAAACCTGATTGAATCTTTAAGTTCTATTAAATTTTCCGTAATCATCTGTGGTTCTGAAATCACTTCCAGTTCTACCATACTCCCACTACTGTTTTCTCAAAAAATTCATTTTACTAAAACTGTAGCGAGTCAATAACAACATCTCTATTGATCTTCCAGATGGTAGAAAATCAACCCTCGTCAAAAGCCCGGGTCAACCCACAAACCGCCATTACAGAAATGTGCCTTGAGTTATCCAGAGTCTGTTTTTAAGTATAAGTCGGACAACTCCCCGTACCTTAACATCGTTAAGATATGAACCATTCTATATACCATATAGAAACTTAGGCACTGATTTAATTAGAACCAGATTCAAATCATGCAGCTGTCTCCAGTGCATGTCAACTAAATGGAGAGAGGCTAATCAGCATTACTCAACTTAGGAGTTCATCCAATTATGAGTAACCTGAAAGAGAAACAAGTTTCTCAAAACCATTACTATCAACTGAATACCAATCACAAGTATCTACATCTTTGATCTTCTTGAAGAATCCCGATACTTGCGACACCTGGTTCTCTACTTTATTCTTTTACCTATAACTTCTCAAAACTTAGACCTTGTATTTCTATGAAACACTTGTTTAAAATCTAAAGAAGTCATAAGTAAATAGAATATAGTACGAGGACCAACCCCATTGTCCTAATGGACACTGGAAAATATACAATACTTTGTATAAGTCGTCTGAGTTGAATAACTCTAACACTATGCGTCGTAGGTTGAAAACTGTACTATGGTTAAGAACTATACCGCTGTTGAATGCTCCTTACCTAACCATCAACTGATAAAGGTAAATGTCACCGACATAATTTCAAAAAGTTATATCTCACTTTATGAAAATAAACGTACGGATATATCAGTTTGAAATTGGTGCATAACAACGTATATTCAAAACCAAAACTTGTCGTCTGGCAAAAACCCAGGCGATTTCCTCAAATATCACCAATTTCAACGAATTCCGATATAATGAGGATGATCACCATATTCCCAATAACCTACTCCCACTCATCATCTGTAAAACCATATAGAAATGAGAATGAAACCTGATAAATACATACCCTGGAGTAGGTGTCTAATTGGGAAATCAGTTTTCAATTAACAACGCACAGTGAAACTGAAACATGAATATGTTTCGAAGGGGTATCCTGGTATTCCTAGTAATGCCTCTTCCATTATCCAAATTCATGACTGCAACCGTATATTTCCATGCCATCTCTCCAAATCCCTTTATTTGTCTTTAGTCGTTACCTTCTGCACACCATCATTAGGGTTAATGGTTTTCTTCCTTCCCTATCGTTCGGCACCAGCCTATGGTTTGGAAGAAGACTATCCAATAAGCGTAATATGTGTACTCTCATAATCCTAGGAGTACTCGCAACTTGAGAGAAGGTGATGATAGAAGATAACTGAATAAACCTTATTCTATTCCTCCTGAACCGGAGAAAAGCAAAGGTGAAATAGGAGTGGTAATGATGTACGCGGTTTGGTCGTGAATAACAGCAGTCGCAACTTACTTTGCCCTCTTTCTAATCCCTTTATTTTTTCTTTACTTATTACCTTTTGTACACCCTACTTAGGCTAATTGGTTTTCTCCTTTCCCTACCTTTCGGCACCTGCCTATGGTTTGGAAGAAGAATATCCAATAAGCGTAATAGGTGTACTCTCCTAAACCAAGGAGCCCTCGCAACCTGAGAGAAGCTGATAATAAAAGACAACTGAATAAACCAATTCAATCTCTCCAGAACCTGAATCCACCCTCGAAGAAGTCCCTTCGAGTTCGTTTATAACCATACGATGGATTTATCCAATGGAAGTGGATGTTCATAGTAATACGGGGTGTTCTGGAGAAATGCAAAGGGTAAAAGAAGGAGCGGTAATGACTTATGCAACTCAGAAAATCCAAAATCCAGTGTTTTAAGAAAGTTCGGTCAACTTGGTTACTGAGTTTTAGTCTAGGGTCGGGCCATGGTCGCTGCCAAAGAGAGAGAGAAAAGAAACACTCTGCGTGCACTCTAACCTAGATCAGAATGGTTATCACTTTATCTAATCAGGAAACCTCCCTCTGTACCGTCAAATTCTCCTCTAAACTTGAAAGAAGAATTAGTCGGGATCACCCAAAAAGTAAACCAACTCATCAATAGGAATCGGGATCCAACTATCATCCCATGATAACGTGAAGGAATCCACTCACGTTATCATACTCCAGAAGGTATGCGGATGCCTGGCAAGTTTCCTGTATGTCTGAGACTCCCGATGTGGATTGTTACCCCATGCTCTTATGACCTTAACGAAGGCCAACAAATCATAAGTCGCATGTCAAGTTCTACCTGTCATTGTCCAGGTTAATTTGAACCCACCCGTACATACCCTTGACGAAGGACAATAAGGTAATACGACTGTCCCAAACCAACGCATCTATTTATGCAACAGAAAGGTAACAAGCAGCTACCATCCACTATGCTTTGACGAAGGCCAACAAACATAGCATGAATACTAAGTGCTACCCGTCTGAAACGATGGAGGTCTACGGCTGGTTTTTGGCGAAAAACCTTTAATCTAATGAATTTGATCTCATTGAAGGTAACTGATAGCTTTTTACAAAAATATAGTGGCGAAAACCTTTGCTAAAGAGGTCACTCTCGGTGAAGGGATCTCGGCTCTTTCCTCGTAGAATGAGGTGCAGGATATTCCAAACTGAATACCATAATGAAAAGCAACAAGTAATCGACTATAGTGAAGTTATTACCCTGACGCAAATTTCTGCCTTAGGGGTCACTCCCGGTGAAGGGATCTCGGCCCTTGCCTCGTCGAATGAGGTGCAGGATATTTCAACTGAATACCACTGTGTAAAACAAAAGAAACCGTCTTTGCAATAACAGCTTTTTGAAAATTGTTCCAACAACATCAAACAGGTTTGTTTTCCTTGCATTGATCAAAATCAACATAGTCCCATCAATTAATCACACAAGAAAGGAACGAAAATAAAATGTACGTATATGCCATCCGCATTCGTCACTGGGTCCCGTCATCACCCGTTAGGTTACTTAACTAACGACAGAGCGGGGACTGAACTAGCGCGGGTGAAAAACATATACAACATCTGCTAGTATACATACCAATATACAATAATCGCTCCAGGCATGATAAATGCAATATTACAGAAAAGTAATATGCATCACAGAACAATACAGATAATCTGGGATTCCCGGGTTTCACAGAGCCGCTACTGAAACCCGACGTTCCCTTGATCGTATGGATAGCCTGTGAAATGAAACCTAGACCCCTACGAGTGCGGCAAATTAACCCCCAAAACCTGAAGCGAGACAGCCCCCTTCAGCAAAGTGAATGAACCACCCGGCGCTTCACGGAATCCGGTAACTTGAGCACCCCACCTTGGGTCAACCTGTATCCCGTATGAGTGCGGCGAATAGCCCGCCAATTCTAGAGTGAGGCCCCCTCCCTCTCAAAGCCATGAGATGCGGACCCGTTACCCTCCAGAACCCGTCTATCCGTGCACTCCGTCGCGGGGTAATCCTAGTACAGAAAAGAAAATATATACAATGGGTACATCGACCTCAACCCGGTCGTGCCCCAAAAGAATAATATACAAACAGGCAACGACGGCAGTCCACATGTCGGACGCTCATCCCGCGATATCAAATGTACAAATAAATCCAAACTGCACTACCATTGCACATAGGCTATCCACCACGACAAATCCGCAACATCACAACACAACATAGAACATCAACGCGAATGTCACGTTCGCAAACCCGTCTAAAGGACTATAGCAATTAGACAAGATTTACCGATCTAATGGCATTCACGGTCACAGATATAATGTAAGCACTGTAAACTAACACATTTAAAATTCCGATCAACAAAACTTCCCGAAGTGGGCCCCAAGTACAAATCCAATACTCAAATAAATCTGGGGCCAAAAAAAATAATCCAGAAACCACAATTCCACATGAAAGACACCCAGAAGAAAAATGGTGCACTGAAGCCCCAAAACGGCGGCGGAACCGCGGCAAACCCATGGGTTCTGCAGCGGTTCCACGGCGGTTTTGTGGGATCAGTCTACCAAATTTCTTCTGCAGTCTTAGAAAAGGCCTGCACGATTTTCTGATATACCCAAAATAATTTTTAGACCAGTTTAAAAATTCGGTAGAAAATTTAACATTGAAAATGCGGTTTTGGAAATTTCATTCGATCGATATTTTAAACACGTTAGAACAAGTTAGTAAAGGTTAATGGCTTAGCTTTGATACCATGTAAGTCAACGCCAGCGCCCGGCCAATAATCCGAGGCCAAACACGGAATAAAAACTTTTTCATAAACTGGCGCTAACATAGACTGTAACCCGGATCGTGCCATTAATACTAAACTAGCAAACTGTAAAATGATAGAATGGCTATACCGATCGAACCGTATCCTTCAGCCTTTAGACATCATCACACGCTCCTCGTGGCATCTCCGATCTCCTGTCTCCTCATCGAGGTGGCACCACGTCAAGAGATCTTTATATGGGCTCACGCCTCTGAACCGAGACAACTCGGACATGAAGTTTGCTAACCGACATGTCCAAGATTGAAGTAGAGAGTGTGTAGAATAGTTTGTCTTAAGGCACCCAAGCTATTGGGTGGAGGTAAATTGAAGTTGGCATTTGGTGTAATGAAATTAGCTTGGAAAAATGCAAATGAATCATTTTTCCATCACCAAAGTGCTCTGCCAGTTTTTGGGCTGAAATGGGTGGGGGTCAGCCATTTGGAAAGGGGGTTGAGCATATTATAAAGAAAATGGTGAATGCAAGCAAAGCTTATCACAATCAAAAAAATATCTTAAGCTTTATAAAAGGAATTAATTAAAGGAGTGAGTCACAAATATGACTCATCAATTCAAGAAGAATCCCACACCCACTAGAAGAAAACTGTTGGGGCCCATGGATACCACAAAAAAACCCTTCCCAGTAAAAAGCAGCATTTGCAAAGAACCCCTTCAGCTTAAAAATTCAGCCACAAAAGAATTGCTAACAAAAATTCATTAATTAAACATTAAAACTAATGTTTAATCGGGAGGAGAAAAATTGGCAACTTCAAAAAGCAATCCCGTAACAAATTACAGGATTACCCCACAACTGTATATACATACCCGTATTTATATTCCGACCAAATAAAAAATGCAATGAGACAAAAATATCCCTACACAATATAATACTAGAATCCGGTTTAAACCAAAGCCCACTAGTATTATCTGTCCGAACCATGACACGTGCACAAGTGCACGTGTATGTTCGAACCCTGCCATAAAACCATACGGCCTCTACAATGTTTCGCCCGAACTTAGAAAACTATCTGTGGTGGACTCTAAAGACTCGTCAATATGCGGGTCATGGATTTAACCACAAGAACGTCGGTGATACAAGCTGTACGTAACGGCTGCCCTAAGTATTGAGCAAAAAGGAAGCCGATGAGCGAACTCATCCAGGAACCCTAACTGAGCCTATCAGTGACAATATCCATAAAGTCCGATCCGTTTGTCTATGAGCATCGCATATCGGGCCTAGGGGCTGGTAACGTCAGACTCCCAATAGCGGTACAAGTCGTGTCAGGGTGTAGCCCAGAACACCCTGAGATACTACTGGAATACCTACCAGTAAATCTCATGCCTCGGCCGAAGGCTTTGTGTATTGGCTCTCCTAGACATAGCGCGATCTCACCCCTAATACCGGGAGAGATGAATCCCCTGCCGATCCTCTCACTGCCTCTATATGGCTCGGGACTGTACCAAACTAAAACCTGTTTGCACGACTCCTTTGAGCCGTGGTAGGGTAATAATCAAAGCACATTGGGAACTCACACGAGACAAATGACGATCTCAGGTCGATGAACTAACCTGTACACATGTCACCAGGGAACTACTGTCTGACCCTAGGTATAATATCAACTAGCAGGTTCCCGGCGAGTCCTGTCCGGTGCACTCATAACCCAATGAGCACATGTATACATCTTAGGTGAACCAACTGACACCAATGGCTTGTGAGACCGGCGACCGCCTCTCGTCGGGGTCTCGACTGTATACACTAGTCTACTCCGGAGTATCGATGCCCTGTCTCGAAACTCCCCCGATTAGGGACCACTTTTAAGGATGTGCTTATAAACTACCCAACTCTCATGTATATGATCGCCATCATACTGTTGGTAGTCAAGCAAGGATCCAAAGGGCTCTATCAACGTGTAATAGTGATCTGTACTGTCACCTAAAGCAGTACACGATGATAAAGATAAAGCAGATAGCATACTATCATCTCGAGTAAGACTGTCCTACCGGTATAGGTCCTCCCTCAATCATTGCAATCACGTACCTTCAATCCAATAATTGTCTTTGAAGGCACTATATCCAACAGGTTCAAACATGAGTTTTGGTCATGTATCATGTTGGACCAAAACTAAATATTTATTTGTACACAACATAATTTTGTTTGGAAAAATTAATGGCTTGATCTGTTATCTGTCCCGTTTGCAATTCCGGCTAAAAACAGTCGTTTCTGTTTGTGTTGTGTACCATCTTCAGTGTTTTTGCCTATGTACCTGTCCTAATGAGCAGACAGAGATAAAATAGCACTGTTTACTGATAAAATGATAGGAAATGAGCGGTACTAAAATGTAATAAATCGTGTCGAACAAATACCCCCAAACCTAACTTTTGCTCGTCCCGAGCAAACAAAAAAATCCTAGCCTCACTTTCGTAGGGAACGTGATTGCACTGAGCATGTGCAACAAGCCGTTAAACCTCTAGGTGTCTCTAGTAGGAGAGTGTTGTCTCATGAGGGTTTTCAGCGGATTACACCCACAAAATCCTATCAAGCTAGTTTCATAAGTTAACGTCGATTCTACTTCTAGAGTTTAGTATCTATGTTCGAAATTCTATCATCCTAAGTTAGAAATATTCAACCCTTATGTTTCAGGTCTCCTATCTATTTAACCTCAGATCCTATACGTTTTTACAGTTTTAGAAAGATATTGGTATCGCTTGAGTTTTCCTTCTAAAGTGCGGTCTCCAATCAGGAATTTTTATCAACTTTACGGAAAACATAAGTCTTATTCTTTATTCCTATCTTTCCTCCAAACATCGATTATATACCCCCACGTGTGTGTAAAATTTTTCCCCTACACTTGAGAATTCAATTCAAGCTATAATACTCTTGCCTTAATACCTAATACTACTTCTTTTCATTAATGGATGGGCGGTTTTGCTCACACATCTTTCATGCGATTATTAATGCTTCTTGAGACACCAACAGCCGATTACTGAATGTACGGGCTTAAAACGTAAATAGTAGTTTCCAAGTCTTGACTTTATTAGTATTTTTTTTCTTTCACTTTTCAAGACCGAATATATTTTTTTCAATGATACTCTTATGGTGTTTAACTTTAAATACCGTTTTTTCTTTCATACTAGGCTTTCAGGCAAGGTATTCTTTACTATCCCAAGTTTCAAGATGGGTGTATGCACAGTTTGTAGGGTATATACTTTCTAAATTTGGACTCAAGAATAGAAACTATTTTCCAGACTTATCTTTCAGTAAACCTTCAATACTTTCCCTTCATCTTGACTTAACTAAAGAACTGAACTTAAGATTACCTATTTCTCAAAAAAAAAACTGTAAGGACGTATACTTACCAAGTTTAAACAGAATGAGGGTTATTTTTAAGGTTTTTAATTCCTAAACCTAGAATTTAGTTATTTCTAACGTATCAACTAAAGTTTCGGAATAAAATCTAAGTTATCTTGTTAGCTAACTTGACGACAAAGTTTATATGTTTTTGTAAAAAAAATTCAATTTTTATGGGTTTTTAATATGTATGCAATGCAGAATATACAATATACACATGATGCAGATAAACGCAGTGCTCACCCCCAAACTTGAGTTTTACGACGTCCTCATCGTTTCCCCCGTCTCCGGTGGCTAGACTTAGACATTAGGGTGAGAATTTTATTTAAAGAAAATAAGAAAAAAAAAACTAAGACTAATTACTGTAAGTGCACGGCGGCGCCCCGGCCGTCAATCCGACGGCCAAATGCGGAAGCGGTGATAAACTTTAATTTTGCGAACTTAGCAAACCGGCACCACCGCGCACTAAACACCCGGATCGGACCATTAAACTAATTCTAGCTAACTACAAGACGGGTTAGAGATATACCGAGTGATCCGAGTCCTCCGGTCTTCTCGTCGTCGTCCCGATCTCCTGCGGAAACTCCGGTCGTCGCCTCCTTGCCGGAAGGGCACCACATCGCCTGCATCTTTTACGGGATCCCACCTCAATACCGAGGCAACTCGGGCGTGAAGTTGGCTGGCCGACGCGTCCAAGATTTGCTGTAGAATGTGTAGTGCTTTGTCTCTTTGGGGTTATGTTGCCTTTGAAGATGATGGAGGAATCACGATAAGAAAAATGGTGCTTGCATTTTTCCTAGCATGAAATGAGATCAAAAATGCCACACTCTCAAAAAATGAAACTCTCTTCTTCTCTTCTCTCAAGTGAAGCCTAACCTCTCTCATTTAGAATGGTGGAGGAATGAATACATAATGCATGAGGGAGGTGAGTGTAGGAAAAGAGAAAGGGTGACCATATCCAAAGATCATGATAACAGTGTCATCTCCAAATCTAATCACCTTTAACACAAATCAAGTGATGTAAAGAGAATCAAATGATGGTTGAAAAGAAAAGATGCCATCATAATCAATACATTTGCAAGAAACCCCTCCACAAAGTGTTATTTGCAAACTTGCAAATAACACCCTCCATCGAAAGGTCCGGCCGGAAAAGAACAAAGGAAAACCGGCCGGAACGGAATACAAACTGGCAACTCCAGAAAACTGGTCCCGTAATAATTTATAGGAAAACCCCGATACTGTGCATACACACCCGCATCTGTATTCCGACCGGATACAAATGCAATGAGACAAAATCTACACTGTACTAAACTAGGATTCGGCTTAAACCAAAGCCGGCTAGTAATATCCGTTCGATCCTGATCCGTGCAATACCGCACGTATCCGATCGAACCTTGCCATATATCTATACGGCCTCTAGTACTAACCGTCCGATCCTGATCCGTGCAATACCGTACGTATCTTATCGGACCCTGCCATATCTCCATACGGCCTCTACAGCGTTTCGCCCGAAAGCTTGAGTAACTGTAAGTGTGGTGGACTCTAAAGACTCGTCAATACTATGGCTGTGGATTTAACCACTAGCACGTCAGAGGTATAAGCCAATACGTGACGGGCCACCAGCCATTGACCAAAAGGGACGTCGATGAGCGAACTCATCCTGACACCCTACTGAGCCTGTCAGTGACAATATCCGTACAGTCCGGTCCGTTCGTCTATGAGCATCGCATGTCGGGCCTAGGGGGTTGGTAAAAGTCAGACCCCCAAAAGCGGTACAAGTCGTGTCGGAGTGTAGCCCAGAACACCCTGAGATACTACTGGAATACCTACCAGTAAATCTCCTGCCTTGGCCAAGGACTTCGTGTAATGGCTCTCCTAGACACAGCGTGACCTCACCCCCAATACCGGGAGAGACGAACCCCTGAAGATCCGCTCACTGCCGCCATGTGGCTCGGGACTGTACCCAACTAAAACCTGTTTGCACGACTCCTTTGAGCCGTGGTAGGGTAGTAATCAAAGCACAGTGGGAACTCACACGAGACAAATGACGATCCCCAGGTCGATGAACTAACCTGTACACATGTCACCAGGGAACTGCTATCTGACGTCAGGTATAAGACCAACTAGCATGTTCCCAGCGAGTCCTGTCCGGTGTACTCATAACCCAATGAGCACCTGTATATATCTTAGGTGAACCAACTGACACCAGTGGCTTGTGAGACCGGCCACCGCCCCTCGTCGGGGTCTCGACTGTATACACTAGTCTACTCTGGAGAATCGATGCCCTGTCTCGAAACTCCCACGACTAGGGACCTTTTAAGGATGTGCTTATAGACTCCAGCTCTCACTTATATGATCGCCCCCATACTGCTGGCAGTCAAGCAAGAATCCTAGGGGCTCTATCAACGTGCAATAGCGACCTGTCAGGTCACCTAAAGCAGTACACGATGATAAAGGTAAACCAGATAGCATACTATCATCTCGAGTAAGACTGTCCTACCAGGATAGGTCCTCCCTCAATCATTGCAATCACGTGCCTGTGATCCAATAATTGACTCTGAGGGCACTATCTCCAACAATCTCCCACTTGCACTCAAGGCTAATTATTGCGATGTCGCATACTCACGGCCTGTGTGATACCGAACACCCAACTCCCCTACTAGTCAGTCTTACAAAATCCGTTTGTGAAACTATTGCGTTCGAGGAATAGCCTCAGTGAGTGGATCCGCCTTGATGTTTCTTTCTATGTCTCTCTCTATCTCAAGTTCGCGGAGAAAGCCATCTCCTGAAATGAGCAATACCTGTCTTAGAATGTCTGGATGTCTGATGGGACCTAGCTCATAAATGAACTCCAAATCCAAACTTCTTAGACTGTATCGTCAACTGAACTTAATCAGTATCCTGCGCCATGCCATCCTCAGTATTGCCTTGGACCACCTGTCCAAAATACTTCCCCTCGTCAGAAGGAAAACTATAACTCTGACAATCACCCTGTCATCCATGTCACCTTGGAAGCCTGGAATGATAACTGTCTCCTTAATGAGGCCATCGTTATCATTTCCCTAGAACATCTACTTATGTTCTAAAGTTGCTCCCGACTGTTTCTCTAGGATTGGATCAATATCAACTTATTGCATCTAGTGCAAGAACAACATCTGGTGTGGTACTTTGACATCTCATGATTGACTCAATTGCCTGAGCAAGTGATCTGCTAATCATGCACATCCCTCTCTACTTTAGTCTATAAGACACCTTTAGAGAGGGTGGCTCCATCACCTGCAGGTACACTACCGTGCCAGGAGTCGTCCATTCTAAATACTCTTAGAATGCTGTCAAAGTACCCTGATTGGGAAACCACCCAAATCTAGATCTAAAACCATAGATCTAGTAACCAGTATGTCTGATATAATTTCCAAGTCCTTTGTGGAGAAACCACTGTGTGACGACCAAAGTATAACCGATCGTAGTATAGGAGTTTCTTTTCCTACTTTGTGTATGTCATCCAAAACCCGGATATCACACCATACTACCTTCTCAACAGATCCATCCCCTATTCTGATGACGTCAAACCTATGACTGTCACATCAGAAATAGATGATCTATCTCCGCTATATCTGCTTTAGTCTATAAATAGACATAAGCCTGATGTCCACCAATGCTTCCGCTGCTCCTACTGACTACGACAACCCTTTGGCAGAGTCATATAGACGTGCACTTCTAAAGCTAGTTCAGAATGACGCTATACTCATCCTACCACCGGGTCTCGCAGCCTGGAACAACAGCAATGGCATGTGTGGGTAAACAAGAACCTCCCTGCCACCGTCCTTGAGGCTACCGGAGTACCTCTCGGGTGCCTGAGGTTACCCACCGTATCTGTGGAGTGGCCAATGGAATGTCAAATCAGATTGAATCTTTAGGTTCCTTATCAAATCTTCAGTAATCGTTTGCGGATCTGGAATGACTTCCAGTTCTACCATACTCCCACTACTGTTTTTGAAAAAATCCATTTTTATTAAAACTGTGGCGAGTCTAGAACAATATTACTATTGATCTCCCAGATGGTAGAAAGTCAACCCTCGTCATAGCCTGGGTCAACCCACAAACAGCCATTACAGAAACGTGCCTTGAGTTATCCAGAGTCTGGTTTTAATCATAAGCCGGACAACTCCCCATACCTTAACAATGTTAAGATATGAACTGTACTATATCCAATATAGAACCAGAGGCACTGATTTAATTGAACCAGATTCAAATCATGCAGCTATCTCCAGTGCATGTCAACTAAATGGAAGGAGGCCGCTCAGCGTTACTCAACTTAGGAATGCTTCCAATTATGAGTAACCTGAAAGAGAAGCAATTTCTCTTTATCATTACTATCAACTGAATACCATACACAAGTATCTACATCTTCGATCACTTTGAAGAATCCCGATACTTGCTACACCTGGTTCTCTACTCTATTCAAATACCTATAACTCCTCAAAACTTAGACCCTGTGTTTCTACGAAACACATGTCTAAGAACTAGAGAAGTTAAAAGTAAACAGAATATAGTATGAGAACCAACCCCTCTGTCCTGATAGACACTGGACAACATACAATACTCTGTATAAGTCCGCTGAGTCTAACAACTCTTTCACTGTGTGTCGTAGGTCGAAAACTGTACTTATGGTTAAGAAAAATTACACCGCTGTTTAATGCTCCTTACCTAACCATCCACTGATATAGGTAAATGTCATCGACATAATATCAAAAGGTATATCTCACTCTATGAAAATAGACGTACAGATATATCAATTTGAAATTGGTGCACAACAGCGGATATTCAAAACCAAATATTTGCCGACCGGCAAACAGCCCAAATGATCTCCTCAAATATCACCGATTACAACGAATCCCGATATAATGAGGATGATCACCCTATTCCCAATAACTTACTCCCACTCATCATCTGTAAAACCATACAGATGTGAGAATCAAACCTGGTAAATACATACCCTGGAGCAAGTGTCCAATCGGGAAATCAGTTTTCTCTTAACAGTACACAGTTGAACTGAAACATTGAAATGTTTCGATGGGGTATCCTGGTATTCCTAGTAATGCCTCTACCATTATCCAGATTCACAACTATAACCGTATAATTCTTTGCCACCTCTCCAAATCCCTTTATATGTCTTTAGTCATTACCTTCTGCACACCCCTTAGGCCAAATGGTTTTCTTCCTTCCCTACCGTTCGGCACCAGCCTATGGTTTGGAAGAAGACTATCCAATAAGCATAATGGGTGTACTGTCCTAATCCTAGGAGCACTCGCAATGCGAGAAAAGGTGAAGATAAGAGACAACTGAATAAACCTTATTCCTATTTCTCCTGAACCAGAATCCATCCCCGAACTGGAACAAGTTCCTCTCGAGTTCGTATATAACCATACGATGGAGTATCCAATAAACTGTGGATCTTCGTAGTGATACGGAGTGTCCTGGAGAAATACAAAGGTGATTTTAGGATTGGCGAAGAAATACTTGGTTTGGTCGTGAATATCAGTCGCAATTTACTTTGCCCTCTTACTAATCCCTTGCTTTGTCTTAACTTAATACCTTCTGCACACCATCGTTATGCTAATTGGTTTTCTTCATTCCCCACTGTTCGGCACCAGCCTAAGGTTTGGAAGAAGACTATCCAATTTGCGTAATAGGTGTACTATCTCCTAAACCAAGGAGTACTCACAACCTGAGAGAAGGTAAAAGGAAAAGACAACTGAATAATCCTATCCGTTTTCTCCAGAACCGGAAACCATCCTCGAATTCCTTCGAGTTCGTATCTAACCATACGATGGTTTTGTCCAATGGAAGTGGACGTTCGCAGTAATACGGGGTGTCCTGGAGAAAAGGGTAAAAGTAGGAGTGGCAATAAGGTCTGCAACTCTGACAATCCAAAAGCCAGTGTTTAAGATGGTTCGGTCAACTTGGTCACTGAGTCATAGTCTTAGGGTCGGGTCAGTGGTCGCTGCCAAAGAGAGAGAGAAAAGAAACACTCAGCGTGAACTCTAACCTAGATCAGAATGGTTACCAATTTATCTAATCTGGAAACCTCCCACTGTACCTCAAATTCTCCTCCAAACCTGAAAGAAGAATTAGTCGGGGTCACCCGAGGAGTAAACCAACTCATCAGTGGGAATCGGGATCCAACTATTATCGCATGATAACGTGACGGAATCCGCTCACGGTATCACACTCCAGAAGGTATGCGCATATCTGGCAAGTTTCAGTTCTTTTGAAACTCCCGATGTGATTTTTACCCCATGCTCTTATGAACTTGACTTTGGCCAACATATCATAAGTCACATGTCAAGTTCTACCCGTCATTCTCCAGGTTAATTTGAACCCACCCGTACCTACCCTTGACTTTGGCCAAAATGGCAGTACGGCTGTCCCAAACCAACGCATCTATCTATGCTGCATATGAATACCCAACAGCTACCAAACACTGTGCCTTGACTTTGGCCAACATACACAGCTTGAATACTATTGACTATCCATATGAAACGACGAAGGGCTACGAATGGTTTCTGGCGAAAACCTTTAACGTAATGAACTTGATATCGTTGAAGGAACGGATAGCTTTTTAGAAAATATAGTGACGAAAACCTTTACTAAAGAGGTCACTCCCGGTGAAGGGATCTCGGCTCTTTCCCCGTAGAATGGGGTGCAGGATATTCCAAATGAATACCACGATGCAAAGCAAAAGTAATCGGCTACAGTGAAGTTAATGCCCTGACGCAAACTTCTGTCCAAGGGGTCACTCCCGGTGAAGGGATCTCGGCCCTTGCCTCATCGACTGAGGAGCAGGATATTCCAAATGAATACCACGATGCAAAACAAAAGTGAACGTCCTTGCAATAACAGCTTTTTGAAAAGTGTTCCAACAACATCAGAATAGGTTTGTTTTAACTTGCATTGATCCGAATCAACGCAGTCCCATCAATTGATCACACCACAAAGAACGAAAATATACTGATGTACGTATATGCCATCCGCATTCGCCACTGGGTCCCGTCATTACCCGTTAGGTTAGCTAACTAACGACAGAGCGGGGACTGGACTAGCGCGGATGTAAAACATATACAACATCTACTAATATATATACCAATATATTATATTCGCTCAAGGCGTGATAAGAAATGCAACATCACAGAAATGTACAGTATCACAGAACAATACAGATATCTGGGATCCCCGGGTTTCACAGAGCCACTACTGAAACCCGACGTTCCCCTGGTCGTGTGGATAGCCTGTGCAATGAAATCCTAGACCCCTACGGGCGCGGCAAGTTACCCGCCAAAACCTGAAGCGAGGCAGCCCCCTTGAGCACCGTGAATGGACCACCCAGCACTTCACGGAATCCGGTAACTTGGGCACCCCTCCTGGGTCAACCTGTACCCCCTACGAGTGCGGTGAATAGCCCACCAATCCTAGAGTAAAGCCCCTCCGTCTCAATGCCATGAGATGCGGGCTTGTTGCCCTCTAGAACCCGGCCATCCGTGCACCCCTCCGCGGGGTAATCCTAGTACAGAAAATAAAATATACATACAACGGGTACATCGACCGCAACCAGGTCGTGCCCCAAAAGAATAATACAAACAGGCAGTGATGGCAGTCCACATGTCGGACGCTCGCCCCGCAATATCAAATGTACATAATACAACAAAACTGTACTAGCATTGCATCCAGGCTATCCCCCACGACCGATCCGCAACATCACAGCAAAATCACAGAACATCAACGTGAAAGTCACGTTCGCAAATCCGTCTAACCGGGCTATAGCAGTTAGACAGGATTTACCGATCAAGTGACATTCACGGTCGCAGATATAATGTAAATACTGTGAAATAATGTGTTTAAAATATCCGATCGATCAAATAATTTACAAGTGGGCCCCAAAGCAATACTGTAGCACTCACAGAAATTCTGGGCCCAATTTTAATATTCCAAAACCCCTAAAATAAGCCCATAAGCCCACTGGAGAAAAATGATACAGTGAAGACACCAATGTGCGGCGGAACCGCGGCCCAAGGGGGGGTTTGGCCGCGGTTCCGCGCTTCAGTGGTCGACTCACTGTGTCGAATTTTTACAGTATTCTTAGAATTTCCAGTACATTAATTTTTTACAACCTGAAAAATTTTTGGACTTCAAAAACTTTCGACAGAAAACTGACGTGAGGAAAAACGCGGGTTTTTAGAATTTTGGTCGATCGGAAATGCAAACACATCAAACAAAGCTAGACTAAGTTAATGGCGAGGCTCTGATACCACTGTAAGTGCACGGCGGCACCCCGGCCGTCAATCCGACGGCCAAATGCGGAAGCGGTGATAAACTTTAATTTTGCGAACTTAGCAAACCGGCACCACCGCGCACTAAACACCCGGATCAGACCATTAAACTAATTCAAGCTAACTACAAGACGGGTTAGAGATATACCGAGTGATCCGAGTCCTCCGGTCTTCTCATCGTCGTCCCGATCTCCTGCGGAAACTCCGGTCGTCGCCTCCTTGCCGGAAAGGCACCACATCGCCTGCATCTTTTACGGGCTCCCACCTCAATACCGAGGCAACTCGGGCGCGAAGTTGGCTGGCCGACGCGTCCAAGATTTTCTGTAGAATGTGTAGTGCTTTGTCTCTTTGGGGTTATGTTGCCTTTGAAGATGATGGAGGAATCAAGATAAGAAAAATGGTGCTTGCATTTTTCCTAGCATGAAATAAGATCAAAAATGCCACACTCTCAAAAAATGAAACTCTCTTCTTCTCTTCTCTCAAGTGAAGCCTAACCTCTCTCATTTAGAATGGTGGAGGAATGAATACATAATGCATGAGGGAGGTGAGTGTAGGAAAAGAGAAAGGGTGACCATATCCAAAGATCATGATAACAATGTCATCTCCAAATCTAATCACCTTTAACACAAATCAAGTAATGTAAAGAGAATCAAATGATGGTTGAAAAGAAAAGATGCCATCATAATCAATACATTTGCAAGAAACCCCTCCACAAAGTGTTATTTGCAAACTTGCAAATAACACCCTCCATCGAAAGGTCCGGCCGGAGAAAAACAAAGGAAAACCGGCTGGAACGGAATGCAAACTGGCAACTCCAGAAAACTGGTCCTGTAATAAATTACAGGAAAACCCCGATACTGTGCATACACACCCGCATCTGTATTCCGACCGGATACAAATGCAATGAGACAAAATCTACACTGTACTAAACTAGGATCCGGCTTAAACCAAAGCCGGCTAGTAATATCCGTTCGATCCTGATCCGTGCAATACCGCACGTATCCGATCGAACCTTGCCATATATCTATACGGCCTATAGTACTAACCGTCCGATCCTGATCCGTGCAATACCGCACGTATCTTATCGGACCCTGCCATATCTCCATATGGCCTCTACAGCGTTTCGCCCGAAAGCTTGAGTAACTGTAAGTGTGGTGGACTCTAAAGACTCGTCAATATTATGGCTGTGGATTTAACCACTAGCACGTCAGAGGTATAAGCCAATACGTGACGGGCCACCAGCCATTGACCAAAAGGGACGTCGATGAGCGAACTCATCCTGACACCCTACTGAGCCTGTCAGTGACAATATCCGTACAGTCCGGTCCGTTCATCTATGAGCATCGCATGTCGGGCCTAAGGGGTTGGTAAAAGTCAGACCCCCAAAAGCGGTACAAGTCATGTCGGAGTGTAGCCCAGAACACCCTGAGATACTACTGGAATACCTACCAGTAAATCTCCTGCCATGGCCAAGGACTTCGTGTAATGGCTCTCCTAGACACAGCACGACCTCACCCCCAATACCGGGAGAGACGGACCCCTGAAGATCCGCTCACTGCCTCCATGTGGCTCGGGACTGTACCCAACTAAAACCTGTTTGCACGACTCCTTTGAGCCGTGGTAGGGTAGTAATCAAAGCACAGTGGGAACTCACACGAGACAAATGACGATCCCTAGGTCGATGAACTAACCTGTACACATGTCACCAGGGAACTGCTATCTGACGTCAGGTATAAGACCAACTAGCATGTTCCCAGCGAGTCATGTCCGGTGTACTCATAACCCAATGAGCACCTGTATACATCTTAGGTGAACCAACTGACACCAGTGGCTTGTGAGACCGGCCACCGCCTCTCGTCGGGGTCTCAACTGTATACACTAGTCTACTCTGGAGAATCGATGCCCTGTCTCGAAACTCCCACGACTAGGGACCTTTTAAGGATGTGCTTATAGACTCCAGCTCTCACTTATATGATCGCCCCCATACTGCTGGCAGTCAAGCAAGAATCCTAGGGGCTCTATCAACGTGCAATAGTGACCTGTCAGGTCACCTAAAGCAGCACACGATGATAAAGGTAAACCAGATAGCATACTATCATCTCGAGTAAGACTGTCCTACCGGGATAGGTCCTCCCTCAATCATTGCAATCACGTGCCTGTGATCCAATAATTGACTCTGAGGGCACTATCTCCAACAATTACAACATGTACAAGTTAAAAGATTGGGTTAGTACAGAAATTAATACCAGCCATTCAAAAAATTTGTCGATATAGTGCCCTGGCTGGCAAAAGAATATGTATAATAAAAAGAAAAAGAGAATATACAAAAAATGGTTAGATGTTAGTGAAGGGCATGAGTGTGTAAAGGTAGGGATCGGAAGATGCTGAAGATGTAAACGAAGTTTGGAGGCGGTCAAAGAATTGTTTTCTGAATGAATTGAATGTTCAATAAGTATATGTGGAGTTTCAAAGTCAGGTTCGTTTAAAAACTGGACTTCATCCGCAAAAAATTCGGCAAAAGAAAGATTTCTCGGATGTTCCCAAATTGTTCCCGACTCAAACTCACCAAGAATATCAAGTTCATCAGCAAAAATTTCCTCAAAACTCGACATGAAAGAATGTTTTTCAATACTGTCTTCCTCCCTAAGATTTTCCACAATCTTACTCTCATCATTTACAAACTCTCCCAAAACGGTTTCTCCCTCATCACATTCACCAATGGGTAGGTTCATATTATCAAAAAAAGTAGGTTCCTACCCTAATGTTTCTTCCGAAACAATATCACTAGGCGATACAAAAATTGTGAGTTCCTTATCATTGATCTTTTCTAATAATCTATCCAAACCATACCTGTCAAATTTATAAGCTCCCTCATCTAAAATTGGAAAGCAAAAATCAGTCGGTTCAAGAATTTCCTCATCAAGTATTATTTCAGTTAAATCAATCTCTAAATCATAAGTGACAAGAGCCTCAGTGGATACCTGAAGGCTAGTGGTGGACTGACTTAGAGGGTTTGCTTGTGTGTCCTGGCAACACTCAGTCAATTCAGTTGTATCATCATCTAAAGAATCATCCAAATTGATCTGATTACTTATTTCTCTCTGGTGATTCCCTAGCTGATAGATGTTGACACTATGAGATTCCGATTGACTGAGTTCACTCCCTAGAATTCTCTCAGCCAAATGTTTCGTTTGTTCCTTTATGTTAGCCAAAGATTGAGCTTGCGCAACAAATAATTGCTCAGACTGCTGTATGAATAGGGCTAATGTAGAAGCTGATTGATTCTCGACCGCAGCCATCACTTCAATACCTAACTCTAAAGCGGTCAACCTAGCATCCATTTTACTATCACTCCCTAAAGATGGTTCAATTGTTTCATGTTGGAGGAGTTGTGATGGTAGTGATGCTAAAGCAGTCATTCTGCCGACCTCTTTCTTTAAATTTTGAATCATTTGGTCTATGATTGAAGTGTGACGGGTTCAGGAGTGTTAGGTGGGTGACCGTTATCAACAATTTAGGACAGTTGGTCACCCCTAGAAAAGGACAATTATCATGAATGTGGAAAGAATTTTGGCAATTTGTACAAATCAATTGGGATTGAGTATAAACAAATGAATAAGAGTCGTGAAAAATAGAATTGTATTGTGTATCACCCATAATAACAAGAATTCACAAATATCACAAAAATAACGAATATCAAACCCCTAGCAGTCTATGTTATTCTAAGTCAAGTAGACCTGATCAAGAACCTGATTGACGAAGTAAAAATGTATCGAGAAATAAACTCAAGATATATTGATCACAAAGCCAGGTAAATGCAAGAGTTAAGGTGAGGTTTTCCAACGCTTTCGCGATGGTCCTTAATTAAATAACCATTTCTCTTTTGGCGGTTGCGCCGTGAACACTTTCCTAGACACCTCGTGAACGATATACCATTAAGCAAAGTTTTAAATACAGTTAACTCCTCCTAATGAGCACGAAGTGCTTAAAGTCAGAGTTCTAATTGATTTTAAATTACTGGGGGTATGCAAAAATGCAGTTTTGTGATTTGTAGGCTACGGGGAAAAGGTGATGAAATCTCTTACCGTATCTTGTTTTGGTTTTTGTGCCCTTAATTTCGTATTAAAATGCAATGCGCAATCAATAAAAGAATTTAAGAAAATAAATCAATTAAAGCAATTTTTTTCAATTTTAGTTAAGCGCGGCAAAAAAATTACGGTTAGTTCTCTTGTTCAATTGACGGCAAAATTTGTGCGAAGAATCCTGCAGAAGATAGAAATATTGTAATACGTCGGATTCGAGAAGAATGCGTTAGGAAATACGTACCAATGAGATTTGGGTTAAGAAACCCCTTTGAAGTGATTACGGGTATTCGAATGTTAACTTGCGCGAATCAAACTACCCGGATCTTTGGCACTATACTTCACTAACATCTTGAAATTGAGTTTGAGTCTCGCTCCGCACGATCGCTTGTCATAATTCCGTGAAAAACCTGAAATGCCAGAAAATACGATATTTAGTGTCAAAAGCGATATATATGCCCCCAATTCCTGCACGCACACAATTGTGAAATTTTTGCATATACCAATGGATCAAAAAATATGTCAGAGCAACAAAACCCAAAAATTTGGAGCAATTGGGTGAAATATGGCCGCAATTTGCGGCCAGAAGCAATATTTCGGCGGCCAACTATTTGAGTTGGTGCTCCAACTTTTCACTGTGTCGTTAATGTCCTATTAGTGTCCCAATGTTATATGCAAAACCCTATAATTAAATTCAGTGTGACAGCAGATCAAAAAAACAGAGAACAAGTTAAAAGAATATGTTAGTTTATGTTAATTTCGAAAAAATTGAGTTAGTAGTTAATGAGTAAGTAAGAACCAGAAATAACAGTACCCAATACTACCAACTCCCCGGCAACGGCGCCAAAAACTTGTTGGGAATTCTCCCGCATGCACAAACGCGTATGTTTTGATATATGAGATATGTTTTTAAGAGAACGGAATGCGCACGCGAGATCGTTCACGCTTTAAAATTTATAACCGCAAGTGCAAGGCGCGTGTAGCGAGCCAGCAAGCACGGGTCGATCTACAGGGAATTGTGATTAGGTATTGCGATTTAAGGTTCAACAAATTAAAGAATGGTTTGGTTGTCATAAAAGAATGGAAAATATGAAAACAATGAAAAGAAAGTAAAGAAGTTAAGGAAGAAGTTGGCCGTAGCTTTGGATCGGAATTTTGAATCGTGGTGATTGCCATAACGCTCCCTTGATCATGAGTTGTCCGTCTTTACATTGATCCCGGCATGAAGCACGACTTGTCGAAGCGGTTGTGAGCCACAAGTCGTCAACTTTCGATATTCTCCACAAGGCACGAAACGATATCCGTTTTGTTCACTTACCGTTTGTATGTCCGCGCTTGAGGTATCAATGCTAAGTACAAGTCTTAACAAGCATACGTCAACAATAAAAACACAAAGTGGTTAGTGAGAGCAAATAGTATTAATGTTAATTTTGCTAAGAGTTTGTGATGGTATACGGTATATGAGAACCGAGGGTTTGTCAAGCACTCGGGCACAAAATACCGTATCCAAACTTAGCAAACTTAACACCAACGTGATTCTATTTTAAACATTGCTAAATAAGGAAGGGGTGAATAGGGTATATGAAGAGGTTACAAGTAACCATGGTTTCAAAATACCATAACACATCAATATATAAATCAATTTTTAAGTTAGAATCATAAAATTAAGCATATTAAACAATCACAAGAAGAGGAGGAAGGCAAAGCCATTTATCTCACATCCTCACCATCACTACAACTAATAAGAATTACTCACACATTACAAAGTAGAAAAAGAAACACAAAACAAAGAACATAAAACACAAGAACAAGAATAAGAATTTAAACAAAAAGGAAGTGCAAGTTCTTTATTAAAAAAATGGAGGGCTTGAACTATAAGGTAGATAGCAACTTCAACCTCCTTAATGGAGCACTCAAGTGAGAGCTCAAAGGGGGAAGAAGAAGAAGAAGCTATCAAATGGTACAACTATTTTCTCACTCCAAAAAAGCCTCCCAGAACTATATTTGTGATCTGCTATTTATAGGCAACCCAAAATCAAAAGTTGCACATGACACTGGATTTACATGACCACTAGGGACCCACTCAAAGAGCAAGAGTCAAAATGGAGCCAACATGGCCGCAAATTGCGGCCAATATGAATTTATTTGCGTCCTTGAAATGGAGGATGGGGACCACCTTGCTTCAGTAGTCATCTGGTCACTTCGGCATCTCTCTGTAGTTGCAATTTCTTTTAATTCACACCAGAGTGTAATCTGGAGTAATGTACAGAGAGGGATTGATTGATATCAAAAACTATCTATTACCGCAATCAAGAACGGCGTCGCTTTGCAGCTTGCCGGTGAGTACGGGTCGGTCCACATGGATGTTGTGAATCTCCTAATCGCACTAACGAGTTAATTCCAAAGGGTGTTCGGTTGATTATTAAATCTAAAAATCTAATTAACCTAGGGCAATTATCTAGATCTACTGTTGCTAGGGCTAGGTTTAGGGATGGTTTGGAAATGTAATTAAATCTCACTGCTTTCAATACCCGAATGAAGATCTATGAGGAGTTATGTTAATTATCAATAAAGTGGATTAGATCCGTTCGGGAAGGTGTTCCTTCCTCTAGGTTCTTATCCTTCCTTTAGAGATTCGTACCCTAACCTCCATGGAAAACATCACACCCGAGCCTTTATACTACGGTATCACCGCTTCCTCGAGGGATAGAGTGCCGTAGGGAGCGGTATGTGCATGTATGCATGGAGTCCTATTGTAAATATTTGGTGGGTAAGAAAGGGATGAGAGATCTCATCTCTCAAAATCCTTCCCAAAGCTAAACCCTAAACAAGTTCCTAGGGCATGAAATTAAATCTACCTAGGGCAAGGAATTGAAAACTACACTAGGGCAAGAAATTAAATTACTTACAGATGCATCCCTCCAATCATCCATGCAGGGTTGTCAGATCTGAATTTCTGAAAGGAGAAGAAACACCGATGCTCTCCAAAAAGGATTTCTGAATTTTTATTAAAAGGAGGCATAAAGAGTTACAATGATTAGAGTTCCTATTTATAAAGAATAGGAAACCCTAGGGTTACATTTGACCCGCATGTCTACAATTACAAAAAATAGCCCTATATAAAAAGACCTATTCAACGCTCCACACACCGCCAATAAAATACACCAACAAGGGCATAGAACGGCCGCGGAACCGCGGCCCCAGCCAGGGTTTGGCCGCGGTTCCACAGCCAAACTAGTGATTTAGGCTCTGTAATTTTGTGAACAGGCTCTTGTCATTATTGGCTTCTTATTTCCTCAGGTCTTTTTGCATATTGGTGTTTCGTTCTCTTCCAGATCTTTCCAGTGAATATTGTAGTGGACTTTTATTATTTCTTCGTGTCGTTGCCTTTGTAATCAGTGAACTGTTGTTCATTGTTCCTCAAAATGTCGGCTCGATCACGATTTCACCATTTATCATTCGCAGTCTCACTTTTGCATTGTCTTTTCAATGTTTTCACCTTTTTTGATCTAAGAACCTAGAACCTGTAACATGTAGCAGACATGCGTCAAAAGTACCTGTTTATTTATAAAAAGAATAAGAATGGGGTATATAATAATGCAATATTTTGGTCTGAAAAAATACTCCCAAACTTATCTTTTGCTCGTCCTCGAGCAAACTTATTCTTATTCACTAAAATCCTAACCGCACTTTCGCAGGGAAACGCGATTGCACTGAGCACGTGCAACAAGCCGTTAAACCTCTAGGTGTCCCTAGTAGGAGGAGTGTTGTCTCCTGAGGGTTTTCAGCGGATACTACCTACAAAATCCTATCAACTCGGCTCATTGACTTTTGTTCTCCAATTAGGTTTTCTAACAAGGAATTCTATTATCGTTGACCCACAAATTATCCACCCAAATTCTTCACACTTCCTTATTATTTAACTTAAGATTATATATGTTATGTAGACTTACTTAGCTTTTAGCATTTCTTAAGTTTTCCTTCTAGGGTTTCATCTCCACTTAGGAATTTCTATCAACTCTATTAAAGATACAAGTTCTATCTTTCATTCCTCTCTCTTATCTAAATTCCAATCATATACCCCTACGTGTGTGTATAGATCACCCCTACACTTGGAAATTCAAATCAAGCAATCGTACTCTCGTCCTTTTGTCCAAAGCACTTATTAGTGAATTTTTAATTGAATTTCGCTTACACATCCTTCATGCGACCGTTAATACTTCTTGAGGTACCAACGACCGATTACAAAATGTGTTAGCACTTTAAAGCGTACTTCCTAGTTTTGCAACACCCAAGGCTTTAGCAGTGACTCCCAAACCAGTTGGTCTAAGGCACTAGGTGATGAAGCACCCTTGCTAAATATTTTTCTATTTTTTACAGCCTTAAGTAATCACAAAAACCAGTGTCCATTTTTTTTTATTCACTTTTTTTCTTTTATTTTCATTGTACTAAGGACTTTAGATAAGAGCATTTCAAGGTCTCTTCTACTATTCCAAGTTTCAAGGTGCGTGATTGTGCAAATTGTAGGGTATACATTTTCAGAATCTAGACTTAAGCTAGGAACTATTTTTCAAACTTATACTCTAATAAGAACATCAATACTCTTCCCTCATTTTGACTTAGCCCAAGAAGTGAACCCAAAATTTGCCTATTTCTAAATAAACTACAAGGCATATACTTTCTACCGTTAAACTTTAAGGAATGTTATCTTTAGGGTTTTTAATTCACTAAGTCTAAGATCTAGTTGTTCCTAGCCAGTTAACCTATTTGTCAAACTTAAGTCAAATATGGTCAAAATTGAATACAATTATTTTTATAATTTTAGAAATTTTTCAAATTTTTATGGGTTTTCAAATAAATATGCAAATGCAAAAATATGTACAAATGAATGCGAAGGAAGAAGACAAGAAGACGTACCAAGCATACACCCAAACTTGAACTTGACAGTGTCCTCACTGTCATGCTAAACCAAGAGGGTCAAAATGCCGATACTCCCCTGTTTATTTATTTATAATAATTTTTTTATATTTTTAATGTTTTGAATTTTTTTAAAATTTTTTTATAGAAAAGAAAACCAAAAATATATACATATATACAAAGATTCCCCCAAACTTAAGCTTGGCCTTGCACAAGCCAAAAGTTAGCACCAACCATTCAAAAATCTTATCGTGGAAATGGTATAGTTGGTGTAAGAAAATGAAAAGCACGCGAGACCGTGTGGAAAGAAGAATGGTAGAATATGGTCTCGGTGGGGGAGAAGAATGGCGAAAAGAAGAAGGAAGTGGAGTACGATCTTGAGGGTGTAAATTGAGTGAATAAATTAGCGCAATATGTGATGACCGATATGTTATAAGCGATTGCGCTAACCTATCAACCCGTTGAGAAATGGGGTCAAATCCCTCAAGATTCGCAAGAAAACATGGGTACGCCGAACTTGGTATAGGAGATGAAAGCGTAACGGTCACTTGTACGGTCGGAACAATAGGAAGGACGAAAGGAAGTGAATTAGGGATAGTATTATTCTCACCGTAGTAAACTGTCTCGAACTTGAAAGATTCCATTAATGGTTTGAAACTACTGTAAGCAACCGAGTCTGATGGTTCAACTAACTCATCTGAAAATGTAAAGGACTCAAACTCGGGCAGTGAGTCATCAACATCGTCCGAAAAAGTGAAACACTCGTAAGTGTTATCGGCTGTGAGAACTGTGTCAGATTCAAAGGAAAAATTTTCAAGATCACAGTCTTCAAGCGTGGTCGGAACGATGGAAAGGAGGGAAGATGATTTAGTTAAACGTTCAAGAGGATGAACTGGAAAATCCGACACATCAAAGAAAAATGGTTCAACCTCAATATGACCCTCAAAACTCTCCTCAATACTATCCTCATAATTCTCCTCAATATGTAGCTCATCCATGCCATTATCATCAAAATCAAGACGCATATAAGGTTCGGTAGAAACATTTAATGACTCGGGATGATGAATTGGACATAAAATTTCAATCAAATCGACAGGTTCATCATCCGAAATTTTCCCGGCGTCTATATCCTCAATCAAGTGAAAATCAATTTCTTTAGACACCTCATCAAAAGCATGGATATTTATCAATTTAGGTCCTGGAGTGGAGGTGTACGTAAAGGTCAAACGGATTAGGTGCGGTTTCACTCGAAAGGGGTTCTTCATAATTTGGCAAATCAAACACTACAAAATCACACAACTCGTTTTTATTTTGAACTAGTGAATCATTTAGTACATTCGATGGAAAACTGGAGTTGTGGGCTTCAATTGGGTAAGGGTGGGTTTGATTTTGAAATCCTCTCACATTCTTACTCTGTCCAACCGCCTCCTTATACATTGAAAAATTTTGAGCTAGCGGGAAACTAGCTACCGCTTCAATAGGTTGCATGAGGGCGGCTACGGACGCTTCCACATTCCTAGTCATTTTATTTGTTGCTGCAATATAAGCCTCCAACGACTCTTCCAAACTAGACTTAGGTGGTGAGGGGGTTTCGATAAAAGATTCAAAATGGTGTGGATATGCAAAACTCCCAACAGGCTGTGTAGAAACAGTGTCTAGTGAAGGTGGGAAGGTCGGGTAGGACTGGTAGGAAGTGGGTGGCTGGGCAGGGGTAGGGTCAACATGTGGATAAAAAGGTGAATAATCATGTGGATCCCTAGAACTAGATGCGTGGAGAGGGGTGAAAGATCGGCTGCGAGATTGAGCAATATGCTCAGCAATGGACATCGGCTTAGGAGTGACAGAAGGACTTGAAAAAGTGGTATCAACATATGGAGGTGGTAAAGGTTGACTTGGTTGACACAAAGTGGGTTGAAAAGTAAAACTGTTTCTCCTAGACGCCTCTATTTGATCTTTCAAAAATTTTTTAGGCAAGGAAGGATTGTCTTTAAATTGACCGAACAAATTGACGTACAACGCAAAATTAGGTTCGGGATACCAAAGTTCGGCAAGTGATTTATTATGTGGGGTACCCATGTTAGAAGAAAGGGGGAAAGAAAGAAAGTAGGTGGTGCAAGGATTTCCCAGCGACAAAAGTTGCAAGTCAAACTGTTTCCTTTTTTTTAAACTTTCCATTTGATTGATCTCAAAAACTATCTATTACCGCAATCAAGAACGGCGTCGCTTTGCAGCTAGCCGGTGAGTACGGGTCGGTCCACAGGGATGTTGTGAATCTCCTAATCGCGCTAACGAGTTAATTCCGAAGGGTGTTCAGTTGATTATTAAATCTAAAAATCTAATTAACCTAGGGCAATTATCTAGATCTACTCTTGCTAGGGCTAGGTTTAGGGATGGTTTGGAAATGTAATTAAATCTCACCGCTTTCAATACCCGAATGAAGATCTATGAGGAGTTATGGTAACTATCAATAAAGTGGATTAGATCCGTTCGGGAAGGTGTTCCTTCCTCTAGGTTCTTGTCCTTCCTTTAGAGATCCTTACCCTAACCTCCATGGAAAACATCACACCCGAGCCTTTATACTACGGTATCACCGCTACCTCGAGGGATAGAGTGCCGTAGGCAGCGGTATGTGCATGTATGCATGGAGTCCTATTGTAAATATTTGGTGGGTAAGAAAGGGATGAGTGATCTCATCTCTCAAAATCCTTCCCAAAGCTAAACCCTAAACAAGTTCCTAGGGCATGAAATTAAATCTACCTAGGGCAAGGAATTGAAAACTACACTAGGGCATGAAATTAAATTACTTACAGATGCATCCCTCCAATCATCCATGCAGGGTTGTCAGATCTGAATTTCTGAATGGAGAAGAAACACCGTTGCTCTCCAAAAAGGATTTCTGAATTTTTATTAAAAGGAGGCATGAAGAGTTACAATGATTAGAGTTCCTATTTATAAAGAATAGGAAACCCTAGGGTTACATTTGACCCGCATGTCTACAATTACAAAAATAGCCCTATATAAAAAGACCTATTCAACGCTCCACGCACCACCAACAAAATAAACCGACAAGGGCATATAACGGCCGCGGAACCGCGGCCCCAGCCTGGGTATGGCCGCGGTTCCGCGGCCAAACTAGTGATTTAGGCACTGTAATTTTGTGAACAGGCTCTTGTCATTATTGGCTTCTTATTTCCTCAGGTCTTTTTGCATATTGATGTTTCGTTCTCTTCCAGATCTTTCCAGTGAATATTGTAGTGGACTTTTATTATTTCTTCGTGTCGTTGCCTTTGTAATCAGTGAACTGTTGTTCATTGTTCCTCAAAATGTCGGCTCGATCACGATTTCACCATTTATCATTCGCAGTCTCACTTTTGCATTGTCTTTTCATTGTTTTCACCGTTGTTGATCTAAGAACCTGTAACTTGTAATATGTAGCAGACATGCGTCAAAAGTACCTGTTTATTTATAAAAAGAATAAGAATGGGGCATATAATAATGCAATATTCTGGTCTGAACAGGGATCAAGTGGGTGTAGGTGTGTTCACACTTCAAATCATTGCTTTTCCAAATACATTGAACCACAACCACTTTCTTGCACCACTTGCAAGACACCATGATGGTGTTTGCAACTTGATGCCTTATGATAGCTCATGCCCACTTGATCCATGATGGTTCAAACATGAGTTTTGGTCATGTATCATGTTGGACCAAAACTAAATATTTATTTGTACACAACATAATTTTGTTTGCAAAACTTAAAGGCTTGATCTGTTATCTGTCCCGTTTGCAGTTCCGGCTAAAAACAGTCGTTTCTGTTCGTGTTGTGTACCATCTCCAGTGTTTTTGCCTGTGTACCTGTTCTAATGAGCAGACAGAGATAAAATAGCACTGTTTATTGACAAAATGATAGGAAATGAGCGGTACTAAAATGTAATAAATCGTGTCGAACATAAAGTTTATAAATTTCATAAGACTTAAAAGAAGTTAAAACATTTTCCCATCCATTTTTCTACCCTAATCCTACGAACCCTATCAAGCAGAGAATTATTCACGCATGATGGAGATAGAAGAAGAACGGATAGAGAATGAGATCATAATGTAAATAAATGCAAACTAATTAATCTAATGATCTACCTTTATTAATCAACTTCGCAAGTACAATGCCTTCAAGTTTAGATTACAAGAGGAAGAAGATGTTGCTCTCGATCTCTGCCTTATAGGAAGAAGATGCTCCATCGAATCTCATGTTGCTTTATCACGTCGAATCGCGGACCTGTCTTGGATCACTTGTTCTTTGACGGTGATTTGCTTCGTGTAAAAGGTTGAAGATTTCTATCTTTAGCCCCCGGTCTTTTATATAGCCCCAAAGCCAGAAACCAAAGATCCTAAGAATTAGGGTTTGTTGTTGCAAATCACAACTAAAAATCCTAAATCATGACTCAGTGAATCGGCCGCAGATCCGCCGTATTGATGCTAGTTTAGCCGCCGAAGCGCGGTTTATTGGTGAGATCATGGCTTCAGAATTCTGGAGCAGCTTCGATATGACACATGGAGATTTATTTGATGTCTGGAACTTTAAAATATTTCCTGATTCTCTGCCAGTATTGATTCTTCGATTTTATTTAATTTCACCGGCAGATTTTTTATTCCCAACATCTCAATATCTCGATATCCTGACCCGAGCCAACTCATGCACAATATCTCAATGAATATTGTTAGTAATATTTGGTATTTTTGAGATGTTATCCTAACCATTTTATATGATATTATATTTTAAGAATATTGATTAAGGATATTTGATATTATATGCATATTTAAATTATCAAAATATTATATAAATATTATATGCATACATTTTCCTTCATAATGTTAATTATAATATATAAACATATGGTAAATGGTATTTTTACAGATAAACCCAAATATGTTCTATATTTATAATAAACACATTTAGGTATTTAAGAGAAGTAAGGAAAACGTCATATCAAAAGTGGGATATTTTCGACTGAACAATACCATTGAAAGTTCCTAGTGCCTTCTCCACGACAAGCGCGGCGGACGTGGAACCGAAAAACGAAAATTTTACGAGAGAGCACTAGAAACTAATCCCTAGCGATCGATCCAAATACTAAAACTAGAAAGTAAGCATGCAAGGTTCAAGATTACAACTTTTGATGCATGTCTACCGAATGGTGGAAGACCCTTCTAAGCTCCTCGTAGACCGTCAGGAACAAGCTTGAGAGACGACCGCCCTTACCGAAGATGATCCATCCGAGGGAACCGATTCAAGCTCCAGCTTCACCTAGTGAAGTAATCAACTCTCCAAGCTCACTAGAAATGGAGAGTGGAGTTGTAGGAATTTTCCACTATAATTTTTTCTCAAAACCTAAAGAGCAAGAGAGTTATGAAGAAGGAGGAGGAGGAGGTGAAGTGGCTTTCATAACCAATGAGCTAACTATTGTGAATGATTGAAAAGAATAGAATGACTTCAAATTTTTACAACCATGTAAAAAATATCATAATATTTTCCAATAAACAAATGAAGCCCATTCCTCTCTACATGTTCTCAACCATGCTCAATGCCACCTCACTTTCCAACTCATTTTCAAATGATTTTCTAAAAAGAAAATCATATAATGAGATTCCCTTCTTCTAGAACTATTCTGTATAAATACGGAATACAACCCGATATACGTACCGAAATTCATATACGCGTATCCATATAAAAATACGAATAGCCAAGAGAGAGAAAATGAATAGTGAACAATAATATTAGAATATATATCAAATATATATATATATATATATATATATAAATTATTAAATCAAAACTTGATTTAATAATCCGGTTTAATTCTAAGACAGTTAGTACTATGAACCGTCTGATTAAAGTCCATGTAACCTCTACACATATTTAATCGGACACCTGTATGAACCAACATACGTCATCTATATCATATCGCCTGAACTTGGAAAACCCTCTGTGTGGGACTCTAAACACTCGACAATACGCTGGCAGTGATTACTGGATAAATCCATAAACACAAGCATGTCAGCGACACTAGCTGTACGTAACGGCTACCTAGGTATATACCAAAGGGAGGTCGACAATCAAGTGTGTCTGTACCCCACTGAGTCTGAATGTGACAATCTCCGTATAGTCCAGTCCCTTCGTCTAAGAGTATCGCATACCGGGTCTAGGGGATGGATAACGTCAGATCCTTAATAACCCGATAGGTCGTGTCGGAATCAAGCTCATCACCAATCGAGAAACTACTGAACTCCTATCAGTAAATCATATCCACCGTGGCCACAGATTTAGGGTGATGGCCAACCAAACACAATGCGACATCGACTCCTAATACCAGGAGAGACGAATCCCCGACAATCGCTCACTGCCACGATATGACTTAAGACTGTACCCAACTAAAACCTGTTTGCACGACTCCTCTTGAGCCGTGTTAGGGTAGTAATCTAAGTATAGTGGGAACCCACACGAGAAAAATAACGATCTCAGCTTAAAAGACTAATCTGTACTCATGCTACTAGAGAACTTCCATCTGACGATAGATATAATACCATCTAGAATTTCTTAGCGAGTCCGTCCAGTGTACCCACCTCCAGTGAGCACCTGTATACTATCTTAGGTGACACAACACCAATGGCTTGTGAGACTGGTCACCGCCACTCTTCGGGGTCTCGAAACGTATACACTAGTCTACTCCGGAATATTGATGCCCAGTCTTAATACTACCACGACTAGGGACATTTATGAATGTTCTTATGGACTACCCAGCTCTCACATATATGGTCACCATCATAATGCTGGTAGTAAAGCAAGAATCTTATGGGCTTTATCATTATGTACTAGCGACACATAATAACAAGTAAAACGTATACACATCAATGATAAAGACAAACCAGATTATCATCTCAAGTAAGATTGTTCTACCTGTATAGGACCTCCTTCAATTATCATAATCGCTTATCTGCAATTACAATAATTGCCTTGATAGCATAATATCTAATAGAGTGGGTCCCAGACCAATGGAATAAGTTTTCTTTGGATCGTGCTTTTATGGCGGGCTTATCCTCCAGCTATTGAACAACATGAGTCTTCTTTGTTGATATTAGCTTTCTACCCAATTTTTGAATGTGAAACAGATTTTGAGTGGGTGACCTATTGTCCAGTGATAGGAGAAATAATCCGGATGATTAACTTCATTTATCTATCCAGGGTGACTTATTGCCCAGTCATCATCTGGTGCTTCATGACAAGGCTGAAGATCTTTCTTGTCTTGTCCCCAGTGAACGAATATTTCCGACCCATCTTCTTTATGAGGGATGGGCTCTAACCGAACTTTTCTCGATTAAATGGCATCTTAGACCCGCTTTGTTGTCATTGAGCGTTTCTTTTGATCGATTCCTTATTCTCGTCTCCGCTTCGGGATTTTCCTTCTTCACGGGAGTACACAACGGGCTGTGGAAGGAGAGTATCATGATCTACTTCTTCCACCGATTATTCATTGAGACACTGCGTCTTGGATTTTTCATATATGGTCATTTCACGACTGTGGTTGTCTCGGCTCACTTGACAAGCTTTCTTTATTATCCTGTCAATTCGTTCTTCAAGTGACAGACATGGAGTTCTTTGAATGAGACTTTTCTCCTGTTCAACGGTATGGCTACTTGGGGAAGCGTCTTCTTCTTCGCTTGAGCTGTTTATGGCATGGCAGCTGCAGATTTGCTCCCATCTCTTGGACCGAACATATCCCAGCCCAGTTGTTTCCATCTTCCCGTTGGGCTTCTTTCGTTGAGTCCTGGAGATATCCCAAATCTTTTTATTGAATTGGGCTTGCCGAACAGTTTGTTCGAGAAGCACACCTTGGTGCTTTAATAGCTTCTTTAATCTCTCCGCATAATATCTTGGCATACAGATGGGCTGGAACTTATCAAGAGTCAGATCAGCCTCATGCTAGACTTCTTTTTCCACCTTGGTCTTGATTGGAAGATTTTTTATGATATGTGTTCTACTTACCGCAATCAAGACGGTTTTGCATGTAGCTAGCCGGTTGAGTGTGGGTCGTCCATTGGGAGATGGTTAGTGCTTCATTCTTATTTTAGACGAGTAAAGTAAACATGTACAAGTGTGTTTGAGCTATCCAAAGTGTTTGTTATGTTGAAGAGAACTTGTTAGGGTTAGGGTTAGGATTGGTTAGTGAGCTAGGAATTATTCTTGTGCTTGCCTTGTGCCATCATTGAAATGATGTTAGAATAATCGGAAGTAATAGGGATTAAGACATAGAAATGGTATTTGCAAGTTTAAGCAAACTTTTTAACGCTAAATCATTCCTGGTGCCCCTTGTCCGTCCGTTCCATACTCTTATTTCCAACCCTACGCCAAACATACATAACAAGTCTCCAATTAGGTAACAACTATATGTTACGTTGTAGTACGCCTAAAGAAATTCTCAACTTAGATCGTGACCATATATCATGATAGTGCATCTAAGGGGGAGGGTTATATTTGTTTGGTCTAGATTCAATTCAAGTTACTTGGCAAAGGGAAGCACACGGGATTTTTTCATCCCTCATACTACCTTTCCTTAACCCTAACAAATGAGTAACTACTCACTCTTGAAAATAAAATAAAACAAGAAGAAGAGAAGAAAGAAGGGAAGAATAAGATAAGAATAGAAAGTAACAAGCTAACTACTTGGGCCTTCACATAAGCTAACAGCTCCACTGAGTATCATAGCTTAAAAATAGAGATTAGAAGAGAAGAAGAGAAGAACAATAAAACTAACAACTACTTTAACAAACAAGTAATAAAAGATATACTAAGAATTAAAAAGCTAGATAAATAAGTAAAAAAGAAAGATAAATAAAACTCCATCTTCTTCATTCACAATCCAAAAATCTTGTCACATAACTTTAATGGTTACAATGGTGGAAAAGGATGCTAAATTACTCCTACCTAACAACTAATCTAAGGAAAATAATATATGGTTTGCTTTGGAACAGATCTGGAGTATTTATAAGGGTTGGATTAGGAAACTGTAGCAATGAGAAAAACCACTTTGATAAGACCAAGCGGCTCTAGAAAATCCACACCAAACGGCACCCGTACGGCTGCTAAATAGCCGCCAATTAGTTCAAACAATTGCTAATCCACCGCCTTATTGTGGAATTGGGCCCCCAATTTCTTCGTTGATCTCCTGGCTTCATTTCTGGGTGCTTGGGCAATTAATATTTTTATTTGGGCTTCTAATGTTTGACCATTGACTTGTTGACTTTGACTTTGTCCAAATTGCTATATTTTAAGTTCACAAGTCCGTCAATTGTTCCAGTACCTGTTTTTTGTACTTATTGAGCAAAAACATATCAAAAGAATCTATCTATATGCAATGCAATAAAATATGAGTGGTATAAAGATGCAATATTCTGATATGAGCAAATACCCCCAAACTTGTTTTTTGCTCGTCCCGAGCAAACAAAAGTCCTAAGCTCACTTTCATAGGCATCACGGTTGCACTTAACATATACAACAAGCCATTAAACCTCTAGGTGTCCTTGGGAAGAGGAGTTGTGTCTCCTGAGGGTTTTCAGTGGATACTACCTATAAAATCCCATCAACCTAGTTTCATAAGCTAACCTCGATTCTAATCCTACGGTTTAGTATCAAAATTAGAAACTCTATCATCCTAAGTTATTTGAAATATCCACCCCTTATACTTCACTCCTCCTATTCATTTAATTTAAGATCTTATAGCCAGTTTATAAAAACCTCCGTATCTCCTGAGTTTTCCTTCTTAGGCGCAGTCTCCAATTCGGAATTTTTATCATCTTTAAGGGAAACATAAGACTTATTCTTCATTCATAACTCTCCTCCAAATTTCGATCATATACCCCTACGTGCGTGTAAATTCACCCCTACACTCAAGAATTCAATTCAAGCCATAGTATTATTGCCCTAATATCTAGTACTACTTCCATTTTATTAATGATGGACGGATTCGCTCACACACCTTTCATACGACCACTACTATTTCCCGAGGCACTAATCAGCCGATTACCGAATGTGTGAGCTTATTTAAGACGTAAATAACAATTTTTAGGTCTTGAAATATAATTTTTTTTAAGACCGAAAATATTTTTCAGCAACGCCTTTTTGGTGGTTAGCTATAAATATTGTTTTTTCTTTCATACTAGGCATTCAGGAAAGAGTATTTTTAGATATTCTCTACTATCCAAAGTTTCAAGGTGTATGTAAGTGCAGTTTGTAGAGCATATACTTTCTGAATTTGGACTCAAGAATATGAACTATTTTTGAGACTTTTCCTTCAATAAACCTTTCAATATTTTCCCTTCATCTCAACTTAACTCAAGAACTAAACTCAAGATTATTTACTTTTAAAAAACTGCAAGGACGTATATTTACTACGTTTAAACTCAAGGGTTATTTTTAGGGTTTTCAATCCCTAAGCCTAGGATTTAGTTATTTCTAGCCTATCAAGCTAAATTTTTGGAATAAAATCTAAGTTGCCCTACTAGCTAACTTGACGACAAAATTATGTTTTAGAAAATTTTCGATTTTTATGGGTTTTAAATATATATGCAATGAAAAATGAATGCAAGGATAAAGAACTCACCGAGCACACCCCCAAACTTAAACTGGACAGTGCCCTCTCTATCATGCAATACAAATAGGGTCAAAATTGTTGATGGGTTAAAATTTGTCGATAGCTTTTTTTTATACAGGAAAAAACAAACAAAATATATATACACAAAAAAGTCCTTCCAAACATAAGTAAAATAGTGCTTTCACTGTTAAGCGGTGAGATTCAAAGTTGGGGGGGGGGACATCATCCGTTTATATCGAGCCTTACACAGACCAAAAGTTAACACTAACCATTCAAAAAATTTATCATGATAAGGCCAGGGTTGGTGGAAGAATGCGTAGATGTGGAAGTAAAGAATACACGAGACTGTGTATGTATGAAAGCGGTATAAGTTCTCGGTAAACGGAAATGGGAGGGGGAACAAACGAGAGAAAGAAATGAAGTGGATGAACGAAATGGAGTACGAACTTGAGGTTTTAAAATGATTGAAAATATTAGTGTAGTTGTTAATGATTGAAGTGCATATATGGAATTTTCCAACTGTACTAATTTATCAACATTTTTCGAGATGGGATCAAATTTCTCAAGATTCGTAAGAAAGCATCGGGCGACCGAAATTAGTGAACCAGATGAAGGTGAAAAGTCGTCCTGCAATTTGGATAGGTCGACGGAAAAGATGGAGGGAAGTAACTGAGGAATGGTATTAGTTAAATGTTCACAATCAACGGAAGGGGCATGATGAACTGGAGAATCCGAATCATCCAATAAAATGAGTACATCCTTAAAAATATCCTCAAAATTACCCTCACGATTAAGGATATCCACACATTCATTATAAAAAAAATTAAGATTAACCTCATCCACACATTCATCATCAATAACATCAGGATTAAAATGAGGTTCGGGAAAAACATTTGTGGGTCCATCTTTAAAAATTTCCCAAACATTCATATCCTAATCAGGTTAAACATAATTGTCTCAAATACCTCATCACAGACTTGGTTTTCACTCGGTGGATTACAAAATCTCACCCAGGCTATTTTGTAGATTGGAGATGTAGAGATCAAAAGGAATGGAATCGGTTTCACTTGAAAGGGTCCCATCATAATCAAGTAAATCAAACGTTTCGTCATCACATCACTCATCGATTGTGTTATGTTCACTAATCTCACAAGAACCGTCAGTCAAATCAAACAAATAGTTCTCTAAAAAATCATCAATTATGTCATCCTCAATTGACGGCTCACTAAATTCACTTGATTGGATTTCAAGACTTGACATGCCAAAATTAGTCAGATAAGGATCTGTTTGATTTGAAATGATGTATAACTCTCTTTCACACTCATGATCGGGTACCTCATCAATTATATTATCAAGCGGTTGATCATCAAATTCATTCGGTTGGATTACAGGATGGAAGGTGTTGAAATCAAAAGAATTGGTTTGACAAGGAGGGATCCCCGGTTCTTCTTCACTATTCAATTCCAATACGACTTCAAGGTTAGAAAAGGTTTGTGACGATGTTTCAATAAAAGATTCAAATTTATTTGGATATGTGAAACTCTGAATTTCTGGTTCTGAAGTAATGTCTAGAGAAGGTGTGAAAGTTGGGTAGGATTGGAATTGGTTGAGTTGTTGGCTACGGGCGATTCAATATGTTCCAAAATGGATATTGGTTTATGAATTGCCACATTAGTCTCAACTTGAGAAGGTTTGAAAATTAGATATGGGTGAAGAGTGGGCGATGGATCATAGAAATGATTAGTATTAACACTTTGATACGAAGATAAATAGAATTTTTGTCCTAACAAATTGTGGTTGATTTGTTGGCTACGGGCATATTCAATATGGTCCAAAATAGACATAGGTTTACGACTTGCCACATTAGTCTTAACTGGAGAAGGCGTGAAAGTTTGAGACGGTTGATAAGAATTTGAGTGTAGTGTCCAACTGTTCCTTTTCAAAGCCTCTATCCTATCCCTCAAGGAAATTTTGGGTATGGATGGATTGTTGGAAGTTTGACCAAAGCAAGAATGGCATAATGAAATATCTGGTTATGGGTATCAACGTTCGGCAAGTGCCGGTTGATTAGGGTTATCCATGATAAGAGAGGTGAAAAGAATAGGGGATGAAAGGTGGGTGGTAAGCGGTAAGTTTTTATAATATTTTTGAATTTTCTGATTTTTGTTTTGTTTTAGATTTTTTTTTGAAAAAAAAAACTGAATACGGAATTAACAGACTCAAACAATCACAATCACAATATGCATAATAACACTTAAAGCTAGAGTCTTCAAAGTCCAACTGGACCGCTCCTAGACTTCCAAGCGATTAGTTGCAGGATAACCCTCGAATCATCTCTTCACTGCCAGTTGTGGCCAGGTAAGCACAAGTGAGGTAAGGAGTATTCCGTTCACGAATCACCGTGAGACGAGCCTTTTAAAATTACATCCTCACTTGTCTAACCTAGGCACCACAAAGTTAAGTTTAGATAAACGACCGATTCCCGCAATCTTCACTTGTCCTAAATGAGCGCGACAAGTACTTATAGGTCTAGTTTAGATATTTTTTAATTAACTCAAGGTAATGCGTATCCTTTTTATGATTTTTAGGGATTATGAAGGGTAATGAAATCCCCACCTAATCTGAATTTGGGTTAAAGCCCCTTAATGTCCGTATTTATTTTATGCAAAGCGATAAACAAATAAAATCTAAACAACAAAATCTTGTTTTTGTTTTAGCGGCACTGTTTGTGCAGAGAAATCTATATAAAATACAATTCAGTGGAGTTCAGAGGGGTTTCGGGAGAATAGAAAGCTCACCAAAAAAATTGGGGCACTGAAGACAAAGTAGGACCACAGAACCGTGGTCAATTTGGCTTAATTGGCCGTGGATTAGCCGCCATTTTGGAGATCTTGGCTCCATTTTTCTTCAGTACACTCAACTTGTTCTGTTCTTCTGGTTCTTGATTTGATCACTGTACTCGTTCCATATTTCCTTGCAAACTCGCACAAAAATTATCAAAAATAACAAGATGGTTTTTTATTTTATTTAGAGTTTTGAAGTTGTTATAGTTTGGAAATATACACAAAGATAATAACCCTAATAATAAGAAAGAAATACGTTACCGTCTCCCCGGCAATGGCGCCATTTGATTGGAAGGTTTTTTTATGATATGTGTTTTATAAGTTCTACTTACCGTAATCAAGACGGTTTCATATGTAGCTAGTTAGTTGAGTACGGGTCATCCACTGGGAGATGGTTAATGCTTCATTCTTATTTTAAACGAGTCAAGTAAAAATGTATAAGTGTGTTTGAACTATCTTAAATGTTTGTTATGTTTAAGAGAACTTGTTAGGGTTAGGGTTGGTTAATAGAGTTAGAAATTATTCTTATGCTTGCCTTATGCCATCATTGAAATGATATTGGAATAATCGGATGTAACGGGGATTGGGAGGACATAGAAATGGTATTTGCGAGTTTAAGCAAGCTTTTCAACGCTAAATCCATTCCTAGTGCCGCTTACCCGTCTGTTCCATGCTCTTATTTCCAACCCTAGGCCAAACACGCACAACAAGTCTCCAATTAGGTTACAACTACATGTTACGTTGTAGTGCGCCTAAAGGAATTCTCAACTTAGGTCGCGACTATATGTCACGATAGTGCGCCTAAGAGAGAGGGTTATGTATTTTTGGTTTAGGTTCAATTCAAGTTGTTTGGCAAAGGGAATCACAAATTTTTTTTCCATCTCTCATACTACCCTTCCTTAACTCTAACAAGTGAGTAACTACTCACTCATGAAAAGAAAATAAAACAAGAAGAAGAGAAGGAAGAAGGGAAGAATGAGATGAGAATAGAAAGTAACAAGCTAACTACTTGGGCCATCATCTAAGCAAGGGACTCCATTGAGTATCATGGCTTAAAAATAGAGATTAAAAGCGAAGAAGAGAAGATCAATAAAACCAACAACTACTTTAACAAATAAGTAATAAAAGATATACTAAGAATTAAAAAGTAAGACAAATAAGTAAAAACAAAAATAAAAGAACTCCATCTTCTTCATTCACAATCCAAAAAGCTTGTCGCATAACTTTAATGGTTACAACGGTGGAAGAGGAGGCTAAACTACTCCTGCCTACTCCTACATAACAACTAATCTAAGGAAAATAATACATGGTTTGGTTTGAAACAGATATGGAGTATTTATATGGGCTGGATTGGGGAACTATAGCAATGAAAAGACTCACTTTTATAAGAACAAGCAGCACCAGAAAATCGGCACCAAACGACGCCCATACGGCCGCTAAACAGCCGCCAATTAGCTCAAACGGTCGCTAATCCACCGCGTTATTGTGGAATTGGGCCACCAATTTTCTTCAGTGATCTATTGGCTTCATTTCTGGGTGTTTGGGCAATTGATATTTTTATTTGAGCTTCCAAACTTTGTCCATTGACTTGTTGACTTTGACTTTGTACAAATTACAATATTTTGAGTTCACAAGTCCGTCAATTCTTCCAGTACCTGTTTTTCTGCACTTATTGAGCAAACACAAATCAAAAGTATCCATTTATAAGCAATGTGATCAAGAATGAGTGGTATAAAAATGCAATGTTCTGAAATGAACATGTCTCCATAGATTTATAAAAGAGGATCGCTTTTTCTCCTTTTCGTCTAGGAGGCACGTAGAAAGTTTCCAATTCTTGCATGCTATATGTATTGAGCATGTCAAGTTTCTTATAATATCGAGGTGGAGTCATCACAATATGTAGACTTTGGTCCGTTTTGGCGAGAGTCCGCATCAATGGACGAATGGAGAACACCGTACTAGTTTTGTCTTCGGAGTCGCTGCCAATGATCAGGATAGGGGCCGACGGTCCGAATTTATTGTTCTCCCTCTGAGGCTATCCCGAGTAGATTATTTGTTCGTCTTCTTTAGTATCACTTCCGAAGACCGGGATGGTGGTGATCAGTCAAAGTTACTACATATTTTTATGGACATTTTACCTACTATTATTAACTACTAAAAGGTGTTAATTGTAAATTAAAAATATATGTGTGTTTATTTGCAAAATGATTATTATCATATGTTTCTTAATTTATAATTAATATAATTAGGAAAAATATATGCATATAATATTTAAATAAAATATTCATATTAAAATGTGCATATCATATCAAATATTCCTAATCAATATGCATAAGGTATCATATCATATAATTGGTTGGAATAATATCTCAAATAAAACAAATGCTACTAACAATTTGATTTGAGATATTGTGCGGGTATTATACTAGATTAGCTCAGGTCTGAAATCTAAGTAGGAGATCCACATCAAATCTGATTACAAAACCGAATCTGCCGAATATTAAAAGCAAATCGAAAAATCTAGCAACGATAGAGACTAAGAGCAATATTTTCAGAATATTTTTATCAAGAGAATCTCCGAATATTTTTATCAAGAGAATCTCCAAATATCAAGAGAAGAATCCAAGAGAAAATTGGATGCACAAGCCCACTAGAAGGCGGTGGATCCGTGGTCAATATGGTGCAATAGCGGCGGTTCCGCGGTTGTCTTGTGGCCGTAGGATTTGGAAATTCAGGGGCTAGATCGTAATTTTACACTCTTCAATATGGTATCTATTGTTTCTAATTCCAGAGACTATATAAAGGACTGAGAGCTGCCTATCAACATACATTTCAAAATTCATACATTCATCTATCCATCGATCAAGAGAGAGATCTAGCGAGCAACTAGGTTTTTGTAATTTAGTTTGCAGCGAGCAATTAGTAATGCAATAATTGATCAATAAAAGGTAGTCTTTTCTTTTAATTTTTGTCATATTACTTTTCTACATTTTACTTTCCGTATTACTTTTCTGCATTACTTTTCGCATTACTTTTCTGCATTACTTTCTGCAATTTTAATTTTTAATTATGGTTTCATTCATCGTCCGCCTCTTTTTTAAATCGCTAACATCCATGAGCGAGTAAATTCATACATTCATCTACTCTGTAAGAGTTTCATAACTCCTTGATTCTAGTCCTTCGGGTTTTCTTCTTCTCATCCTCTACTTGAGCTCCTTGAAGATCGGATCGCGCTTGATCGTCAGCCTCCTCGCGTCAAAGAGGATCCACTCGAGAGTATGTACTTCAAGCTCTAACCTCTAAACCGAGGTAACTAAGGTACCTAGTTTGCTAAGCTAGATAGCCTAGAAGATGTAGAGAATGATTATGAATTAATTTGTCTCAATTACCTTAGGTTTCTCAACTCATGAGAATATTTAAGGTTTGAGGAAGATGAAGAAAGCCAAGGAGAGATGAGAGTGTTGTAATAAGAATGATGTGTAGAATGGCTAAGTGTTGATGACTATGAAGCAAATCATTTTCAACAATAACATCATAATACCACCATGCCTAAATAGTCATCCAAATGTGAATGAGTCACCCAAGTAGCTATGCTTCAATCATGTCCTAAATAACACCTCATTTCTCCACCTCATTATCTATTTAAATAAATGGATTAAACACAAATGAGGTGTCTTCTTCTAAAAGCACTCTTATGAAATTACAAGAATACCCCTCACCGTATATACATACCCGTATTCGTACCACGAATACCAAAAGAAGAAAATAATACAATAATCTAATACTAGGATCCAGCTTAAACCAAGTCTACTAGTATTATCCGTCCAAACAACATCCGTGCAACTAGTACACGTATATGATCGGAACCCTGCCATAAAACCATACGTCCTCTAAATCGTTTCGCCTGAAGAAGGGAAACCCTCTGTGTGGGACTCTAAAGACTCGACAATATGCTGGCAGTGGGTTTAACCACAAGTCTATCAGTAGTAATAGCTGCATGTAACGGCTACCTAGGTATTATCAATAAGAAGGCCGATGAGCAAACTCATCCGAACTCCTACTGAGCCTATATGTGACAATCTCCATACAGTCCGATCTATTTGTCTAAGAGTATTGCATATCAGTCCTTGGGTGTGGTAAAAGTCAGACCCCTAACAACACAATAAAGTCGTGCCGGGTTAGAGCCTAAAGCACCCTGAGAAACTACTGGAGTACCTACGAGTAAATCTCACTTGCCCTGACCAGGGACTTTGTGTAATGGCTTTCCAAATATAGCGCGATATCAACCCCCAATACCGGGAGAGACGAATCCTATCTAACCACTATTGCCTCCCAGTGCTTCAAGACTGCACCCAATTACTACATGTTTGCACGACTCCTTTGAGCCATGGTAGGGTAGTAATCTAAGTACAGTAAGAACACACTCGAGACGAATAGTGATGTCAAGTCAACGGACTAATCTGTACTCATGCCACCCGGAAACTTCTACCTGATAATAGGTATAATACTAACCAGCAGTTCCCAATGAGTCCGTCCAGTGTAACTCATAACCCAATGAGCACATGTATACTATCTTTGGTTTGACATACCAATGGCTGTGGGACAGACCATCTCCTTTGCTGGGATGAGAAGCGTATACACTAGTCTACTCTGGAGTATCGATGCCCCGTCTTGATAATCCTACGAATAGGGACCTGTATAAGGATGTGATTATAGACTACCCAGCCTCCACTAGTTCACTGTCATCACAACGCTGGTAGTCAAGTAAAGATCCTAAGAGCTCTACCAATATGTATTAGCGATATGTTAAAAGAAACATATACACATATTGAGGTAGAATCAAACAAAGTAGCATACTACCATTTTGAGCAAGACTGTTATTATATCTGTGTATATCCCAAGCTTCCAAAATATAATAGACAAACCAGTACTATACAATAATGGCCTCTTGGACATATATCACTAACAATCTTCCACTTGCACTACGGAAATGTATTAGCATATCGTAGACCTATCATCTCGATTAGCCTCTCAAACTGTGTCTGAGGGATGGCCTTTGTGAGTCAATCTGCAGTGTTGTTCTCCGTATCTACTCTCCGCACCTCGATCTCCCAGTGATGAACGATTTCCCTGATCAGGTGGTACTGCCTCAAGATATGTCTAAACTTCTGATAGGACCTTGGTTCCTTCGCTAAAGCTATAGCCCTGTTGTTGTCATAATACAGAGGTATTGGATCAATAGTATATGGAACCACCTGAAGTTCTGTAATGAACTTCTTCATCCAGACCGCTTCCTTCGCGGCGTCACATGCAGCGATATACTCCGCTTCCATTGTCGAGTCAGCAACGGTTTCCTTCTTGGAGCTCTTCCAATAGACCGCCCCTCCATTGAGGGTAAAGACATAACCCGACATGGATTTGAAGTCATCCTTGTCACTCTAGAAGCTGGAGTCGGTAATGGCCTTGATCTGGAGGTCTTCACTGCCGTACACCAAGAACATCTCCTTAGTTCTTCTCAGGTCATTGAGAATGTTCTTCACTACTATCCAATGCTTCTCCCCTGGATTTGACTGATACCTGCTTATAACGCTCGGTGCATAAGCAACTTCCGGTCTGTTACACAACATCGCATACATTATAGAGCCTACCGCAGAAGCGTGCGGTATAATAGTCATGCGATCCCTTTCCAAATCAGTCTTGGGAGACATCTCTTTGGAGAGGGTGATTCCATGACAAGCCGGTAGATTACCGCGCTTTGAATCTTCCATACTAAATCTTTTCAGTATGGTGTCAATGTACCTTGACTGTGAAAGTCCTAATATCCTCTTAGATCTATCACGATAGATCTGGATTCCCAAAATGTTGGAGGCATCACCGAGGTCCTTCATGGAGAACCTTTGTGACAAGAATCCTTTGATCGATTATAGCATAGGAATGTTATTTCCTATCAGGAGAATGTAATCCGTGTACAAGACGTGGAATACTACAGTTCTCGCTACAATCTTACTATAAATGCATGGTTCATCTGGATTTTTGATAACGTAGATTTTCTTGACCATCTCATCAAAACAGATGTTCCAACTCCGCGATACCTGCTTTAATCCATAAATGGATTTAACCAACTTGCACACTCTTCCGCTGCTCCCACTCTCTATGAAACCCTCCGGCTGATCCATATAAACACACGCTTCCAAATTTCCATTCAGAAAAGCAGTCTTTACGTCCATCTGCCAAATTTTATAATCGTGGAAGGCAGCAATGGTAAGAAGGATCCAAATGGATTTGAGCATAGCCACTGGAGAAAAGGTTTCATCATAGTCCAAACCAGGTCTTTGAAGAAAATCTTTTGCAACAAGTTTAGGTTATAGGTTTCAACCTGTCCATCTACACCAATTTTCTTTCTGAAGATCCATTTGCAGCCTACAGGTTTTACCCATTCTGGAGCAATGTCCAAATTCCATACTTTGTTGGTGTACATGGACTCCATTTCGGTCCGCATTGCATCCAGCCATTTTACCGAGTCTCTGCTCCTAATGGCTTGCTGGAAACTAGTTGGCTCATCATCATCGATGATGCAACCCTCTCTATCCCCGTCTATGAGAAAACCATAGTATCTCTCGGGCGGATGAGACTTCCTACTAGTCCTGCGGAGTGGCGCAGGGATGTCCGGTTCTTCTGAAACTCCTTATTCCACCATGCTTTCAGTAATAGTTTGTGGTTTTGGAATTTCTTCCGGTTCTATTGCGCTCCCACTTATTTCTTTTTCAAGAAATTCAGTCTCTAGAAAGTGAGCATGCAGAGAAACAAAGACCTTTTGATCCTCCGCGTAATAGAAAAGATACCCCCTGGAGTTCTTTGGGTATCCCACAAACTTACACAGTACTGAGCGTGCCTCGAGCTTTTCCGCATGCTGCTTCTTTACAAAAGCCGGACATCCCCATATCTTTAGATACTTAAGATAGGATTTCTTCCTACTCCACATCTGATATGGTGTGGTGGGCACTGAATTAGTAGGAACCCTGTTCAAAAGTTATGCAGCTGATTCTAGTGCATAACCCCAGAAGGATCGCGGTAACTCAGCGTTACTCATCATGGAACGTACCATATCCAATAGGGCACAATTCCGCCTTTCCGATACACCATTGTGTTAAGGTGTGCATGGAGGAGTAAGCTGACAGAGAATTTCATTCTCTTTTAAGTAATCTAGGAACTCGGCACTTAAGTATTCACTACCTCCATTAGATCTAAGCAGACAGAGGATTCCTGGAATTTCTCAAAGGCCTCGGATTTATGTTTCATCAAGAATACATGTCCGTACCTTGAGAAATCACCTGTAAAAGTAATGAAGTAGGAATAGCCACTTCTTGCATGTGTAGACATTGGACCTCACACGTCGCTGTATATAAGTCCCAAGAGCTCGCTCGCTCTTACTCCATGTCTAGTGAACAGAGTCTTTGTCATCTTTCCTTTGAGACGTGATTGACAAGTTGCATAAGACTGATATTCAAACGGATCCAAATATCCCTTTTTATTTAACTTCGCCAACCGTGTATCATTAATGTGATCCAGTCTACAATACGATAAGAAATCCTGATTTAATTCTGGAGACTTTCTTTTGAGTGTGTTCTGGACATTGAAAACTTGAGCTTGATTTAATATGTATATACCATTATCTAGTGTACCTGACCCAATCAAAGCATGATTAAGGTGGATGTGGACGATATCGCTTACAAATGTAAAATCATAACCGTCTTTAGATAGTAAAGATACAGAGATGGTATTACATGTCAAACTAGGTACACAAACACAGTTACTCAAAATCAAAATCTGCCCACTTGTCAATCGTAGGTGATATTCCCCTACGGATACAGCATCCATGCTCATTCCGTTAGCAACCCTGAGAGTCATATCACCAGCCGTGATAACTCTACGGTTTCTCAGCGTCTGCAATGAATTACAGATATGAGATCCTGATCCAGTATCTAATATCCAGGAAGTATAGTTAATTGACAGACAGTTTTCAATCATAAATACACCCAAAGCCGAAGCCACAACGTACTTCGAATCCTGGTTTCTGGCTTTCTAAGCCCTGAACTCCTTCCAATGGCCTTTTTCTGTGACAATAGAGACATTCCCCCTTCCCTACTGTCGGCCCCGAAACTTTTTCCTTGCCCTTTCTCTCTACCTTACTAGCACTGCCTTTCAGCTTAGTGGGGGCCTTCTTCTTCTTCCCCTTGGCTTTCGCCTTGGATCTAGAAGAGGAAGATCCCTCAATAAGCAGAGTGGATGTCTCTCTGGATTTCTTTAGGGTGCCCTCTGCACTCCTCAACATAATAAGGAGTTCTGGAAGTGAAACTTCCTTACCCTGAATATTGAAATTCAAGATAAACTGGGCATTGGTAGTGGGGAAGGACTATAGAATCAAGTCTGTAAACAACTCGTTCTCCAACGTGGTCCGAAGGTCCGCGAGCTCTTCAATGTAGCTAATTATCTTAAGGACGTGGTCCCCTACAGATGACCCAATAACCAACCTCGCCTGAAACAATTTCTTCGAGGTCTCATATCTTGCGATACAAGATTGCTTTCCATATAATTCTTTGGTATGGAGGAAGATGGAAGCTAAGTTCATCTTCTCGTGCCGCCTCTGGTGTTCATTATCTATTAAGGCCAGCAAGAGGCACTTGGCTTTCACACTGTCAATTTTCCATGTCTTACTGATCTCAATATCCGCGATGCTGGAATCTGGACCTGGGACGGCGGGGGCTTTGGTAGTAAGAAGGCAGCCCAGGTTGTCATTGGTTATAACCATCTGGACATTCTTTAGCCAATGTTTATAGTTTGGCCCTATCAATATGTTTTTATCTAGCAGTAACTTAAGCCCGGTCATTTTGGTCGCTGCAATTAGGAGAGAGAAAAGAAACACTCAGCATGATGCTTTTACAAGTTTAGATTGGTTATTAGTTTATCTAAACAGGATGGCTCCCACTGTTTCCTCAAATCCTCCTTCAAACCATAAAAGAAGAATTAGTCGGGTTTAATCACACCCAACGATTCTTGCTTAACCTTTCGGCCAAGCTAGTGTCGGTACTTCGACGGAGGTTTTACAATGCTTTTGCGAAGTTCCTTAATTAAATAACCTCTTTTTCCTAGAGGCGTAGCCCCACCAACACCGTTCTAGACACCTACTTAGTTTATAATATTGATTGCAAAGTGAAAAATTCTCCTGAGGAGTAATAAAACTCACGGTAGGATCGAGATCCAAATATCATTGTGTGACAACTTTGAAGCAATCCTACTAAAATCATCATACTCCAAATGGTATGCAACACTAGCAAGTTTCCTTTTTCTTTGAAACTCCCGATGTGGATTTTTCCCCAAGCTCTTATGACCTTGACGAAGACCAAAATATCATAAGTCGCAAGTCAAGTTCTACCCGTCATTATCCAGGTTAATTTGAACCCATCCGAACAAACCCTTGATGAAGGCCAAAATAGTTGCATGACTGTCCCAAATCAATGCATTTATCTATGTTATAGATGAATACCCAGCAGCTACCAATCAATATGCCTTGGCGAAGGTCAAAATACATAGCTTGAATACTACTGAATACCCATCTGAAATGACGGAGGGCTACAGATGGTTTTGGCGAAACCGTGAACGTAATGAACTTGATATAGTCGAAGGAACCATGATAGATTTTAAAAGGAGTGGTTTAGGCTCCGCATTTAAAAGTTGTTTTTCAAGAAAACCGAGTGGTTTTGAAATTGTTCCAACGATTTAAACTTTGGTTTGTTTTCCTTGCATTAATCAATATTAATGTGGTCCCGTCATTGTAGAAAAGAAACGAAAATACAACGTACGCTTATGCCATCTGCATTTGCCACGAGGCTCCGTCATATACTGTTAGGTTACTTAACTAACGGCAGAGCGGGGGCTGGATTAGCGCGGGTACAAAGCTTAATCAACGTTTATTATATACAATATATATATAACCATCCGTCTCATGCAATAATAGGCATTCCAGATCACAGATCACAGAAGAATATATTGGATATACTAGAAATTCCGTGTTTTGTTTTAGCCTAAAATGAAAAGCGGATTCCACGGTCGTGATGAATAGCCAAACCCCACCCTAAACCTTTATGGTTGAGGCAAACTACCTGCCAAATTCCCGAAATGAAGCAATCTCCCTCAATAAAAAGAGTAGACCACTCAGCACTTCAAGAACCCGGTAGTTTGTGCACTCAACCTTAGGTCTATCCTAGGTGAAAGAAAAAATAAATGAAATAATACAATGGTGGCTACAATCTCAACCCGGATGTGCCCCGCAAAAATAATATTACATCAATTTATAAATTTACATGAATGAAAGAAAAGAAAACACTCTTCTCACATTCCCTGGATATTCATTCACGACGATCCAATACACCACATACACAAACCATCATCAAAACATAAAAATGTGCAACCCCCACTGATCGACATATAGCAATTAGCAGACGTTTAGCAACACATTTATACAAACACAGAAAACCCGATTAGCCAAGAACTTAGAATTTCAATCGATTATCATTATCCGTGTTTACCTTATGCAAAAACCAGTACACAAACAAATTTGGGTAAAAACCAAATATACCAAAAATCATAATTCCAAGAACCAAAACCACTGAAAAATTGGGAGCAACTCGGCCACAACTGGGCGACTGTTCCACCGCCAAGTGACTTATTTGGCGGCGGTTCCTCTACAAAGTTGATGAGTTAGGTGCTCAGATTTTTTTCTAGGTCTTAGAAATGCCTGCATGTATTTTTAAGGTCACTAAAATAATTTTTTGAACACTTTTAAAAATCGATAGCAAGCTTATCATTGGAAATGTGATTTCAGGTATTTTTTGTCGATCGAAGTTCTAATCACTTGCTAATAAGCTAGTTAAGGTTTAGTAGGCTCTAATACCACTGTAAGTTGATGTCGCACACCCCACGTACTTGTGGGGAGATGGAATTAAAAAAAAACGATTTTTCATACCATGCAACACCGACTTTAACTCCAGGATCTTTAAGGAAACCTTAACTAGCTATACTACTTGGAGGTTTAACAACTCGGCAAGAGTTTTATACCTCCTTGATTCTAGTCCTTCGGGTCTTTTTCTCCTCCTCTACTTGAGCTCCTCGAAAATCGGATCGCGCTTGATCATCTGCCTCCTCGCATCAAAGACGATCCACCTGAAAGTATGTACTTCAAGCTCCAACCTCTAAACCGAGGTAACTAAGGTACCTAGTTTGCTAAGCTAGGTAGCCTAGGAGATGATGATTATGTATTAATTTGTCTTAATTACCCTAGGTTTCTTAACTCATGAGAATGTTTAGGGTTTGAGGAAGAAGAAGAAAGCCAAGGAGAGATGAGAGTGTTGTGATAAGAATGATGTGTAGAATGGCTAAGTGTTGATGACTATGAAGCAAATCATTTTCAACAATAATATCATAATACCACCATGCCTCAATAGTCATCCAAATGAGAATAAATCACCTAAGTATCCATGCTTCAATCATTTCCTACATAACACCTCATTTCTCCACCTAATTAAACATTTCAACAAATGGATTAAACACAAATGAGGTTTCTTCTTCTCGAAGCACTCTTGTGAAATTATAAGAATACCCCTCACCGTATATACATACCTGTATTCATACCACGAATACCAAGAGACAAAACTAATCCAATAATCTAATACCAGGATCCGGCTTAAACCAAAGCCCACTAGTATTATCCGTCCGAACAACATCCATGCAACTAGTACACATATATGATCGGAACCCTACTGTAAAACCATCCGGCCTCTACATCGTTTTGCCCGAAGCAAGGAAACCCTCTGTGTGGGACTCTAAAGACTCGACAATACGCTGGCAGTAAGATTAACCACAAGACTGTCAGCGGTACTTGCTGCACTTAACGGCTACCCAGGTATCTGTCGATAAGAAGGCCGATGAGAAAACTCATCCGAACTCCTACTGAGCCTATCTGTGACAATCTCCGTACCGTCCGGTCTGTTCATCTAAGAGTATCGCATATCGGTCCTAGGGGGTGGTAAAATTCAGACCCTTAACAGCGCAATAAGTCATGCCGGGGTAGAGCCTAAAACACCATGAGAAACTACTGGAATACCTACCAGTAAATCTCGCTTTCCCTGGCCAGGGACATTGTTTAATTGCTTTCCGAACACAGAGTGATATCAATCCCTAATACCGGGAGAGACGAATCCTATCCAACCACCACTGCCTCTTAGTGCTTCGGGACTGCACCCGATTACTACCTATTTGCACGACTCTTTTGAGCCGTGGTAGGATAGTAATCTAAGTACAGTGGGAACACACTTGAGACGAATAGTGATGTCAAGGCAACGGACTAACCTGTACTCATGCCACCCGGGAACTTCTACCTGACGATAGGTATAATACCAACCGGCAGTTCCCAACGAGTCCGTCCAGTGTAACTCATAACCTAATGAGCACTTGTATACTATCTCCGGTACAACATACCAATGACTATGGGACGGACTATCTCCCTTGCTAGGATGAGAAGCGTATACACTAGTCTACTCTAGAGTATCGATACCTCGTCTCGATATTCCTATGACTAGGGACCTGTATAAGGATGTACTTATAGACTATCCAGCCCCCACAGTATGACTGCCATCACAACGCTGGTAGTCAAGCAAAGATCCTAAGAGCTCTACCAATATGTATTAGCGATATGCTAAAAGAAACATATACACATATTGAGGTAGAATCAAATCAAGTAGCATACTATTATTTTGAGCAAGAATGTTATTATATCTGTGTATATCCCAAGCTTCCAAAATGTAATATACAAACCAGTACAATACATAATTGCCTCTAGGGCATATATCACTAACACGGACGACCCGTACTCATCGCGGCTAGCTATTTGCGACACCATTTTGATTGCGGTTATTTACAACATACATACAAACACTTTTTGTACGACCAATCAAATGGCGTCGTTACCGGGAAAACAGTCGTAATTATTTTTCTTGTTATTCTGGTTGATTTCTTATAAAAACCAGAAAAAAACAAAAACAAAAAAGGAACCAAAACTGCATCTTGTGTTTTTAACAATTCTTGTGCGAGTTTTTCAAGGACATCTGGTGTAATTGGAGCAAGCCAACAGAGATTCAGAGACTTTCAACTTGGACCATAGGAGCATTAGAGTGCTCTTAAGAAGTTTGAAGAGAAGAACTCATCAATAAGCAACGGAACCGCGGTCCACGGGTGCTTTTGGCGGAGGAAGCGCGGTCGTAGTGAGGAGTTGGGCCCCCATATTTCTCTGGTATTCTCCTATCGTCTTTCTCTTTTCTCTAAAGCTCCAATAAACTGTTTTTACCTGCAGAATTATTTAGAAACAGCGCTGCTAAAAAATCTTTTTTCTTGTTTTGATTTCGGGTTGTTTTGTATATTTAAAACGGACATTAAGGGGCAATAAACCCAAATTTAGATTAGGTGGGGGATTTCATCACCCTTCCTAGACCCCACAAATCACAAATGAGCATACTATCACCCTACATTAATAAAAAATATCTAGACCAAGCCTCTAAGGACATTCGCGCTCAATTAAGACAAATGTGGGTCGTGGGTAATCTATTACTTATCTGTATTTCTCTTGTGGTGTCTTAGGCAAGTGTGACTAAGGAAAGTGGTTACTTAAGTAGGTCCGCTATTTCGGTGATTCATATAGCGGATACCTCCGACTTACCTGGCTACAAGATTGATAAGGAGATGATAGAGAATTGATCCTACACTTGTTTTTTGGAAGTCTAGGAGTGGTCTAGTGACTTGACTTAGGTGACCCTAACTCTAGGGACTGATTGTGCATTTTGTGATTGGTTGAGTCAAGCCTCACGTCTGTCATTTTAAAAAATAGCAAACTCTTTTTAAAATCGTTCTCACACATTATCACATGCTGCCACGTGCACTAAACCCGCTTAGTGCATGATCGGCTGGACACGGGATTCTATTATCCGTCTAGTCCGCGTTTTTGTTGTCGATTCCGACGTCGATACTTCTTCACCTTCTTTATCTCCTCCACCTACCACATCTTCCGAGATGGATGGACCACCATCGGGTTTTAACAACACCACAATGCCACCACCCGCAGGTGCACAAATTCAGAATCCACCATGCATCGCTCTTCAAGATCGATGCTGCCCCGTACGTGGACCCCTATCTACGTATCTGTCTCTTCCACCAGCCAATGGGGATAATTTCAAAATTAAACCCCACTTCATCAAATTGTTGCCCAAATTTCAAGGGCTTGAATCTGAAGATGCGTACATTTTTATAACCAAATTTGAAAACGTATGTGCAATGATGAGCACCACCCAATTTTCAGGGGATGCTATGCGTTTACGTCTTCTCCCTTTTACATTGTGCGATCTCGTAGAGAAGTGTCTTTATATTACCGCCTCATATTATATCACTAAATGCGATGAATTCGGTAAAGCATTTCTCAAGAAATTTTATCCTAATTACAAGACTGCCCGTATTCGGAGTGAGATTAACCAGTTTGCCCAACTTCCCAACGAACCCTTTTAGAAATATTTTGAGCGGTTTAAAGATCTCCTTGTCCAATGCCCTCATCACGGAATCGAAAGATGGCAACTTTACCAAATTATGTATGAGGGTATCAATCCAGCGACAAAACAAATGTTAGAAACCATTTGTCAATATCATTATATGTCAAAATGCGACGAGGAAGTGTGGCAATTTCTGGAAGTTCTCACCGAATAAATATTACAGTGGGAGAGCATAAGACCAACAACATCGTATTCATCTAGAGCAGGTATCCATCAGCTCGACACTTCCATCGCAATGAAAGCCGAAATGGGTGCGATGCAAAAGAAACTCGAAGGTATGGAAAGCAAGTTCTCTTCAGCCTACCTCAACCAAGTTACACTCCCCAAAACCGTGTGTGGTTGCTGTTTTGACTCATCATATTTAACAGAAGAATGTCCTTTGAATCCTCCATCTCATGGTCAAGAACAAACTAATGCTGCTTTTCAGCAACGACCTAGAAATTATCCTTATTCATCCACATATAATCAGGGATGGAGGAATCATCCTAATTTTTCTTTGAACCAAAACTAAACTCAAACTCAAAATCAGTTCCCAAGCCAAAATAGCTATCAAAGGCTTCCCCCATAGCAACAAAAGCCACCACAAAAAATTCAGCAGCACTTTCAACCGCAATCTTTCCAAAATCTGGCCAACAACTTTTCCCCGTATAATAATTCTTTCCAACCATAGACTAATATTCCAACGGCTGGTACCGATAAAATCTCTGCACTCGAAAGAAGTTTAGAAGCGTTTATTAAACAATCGGCGCAAATGTCGGCTAATTTAACGTCTTCTATCCAAATACTAGTGCAACACACTGCTTCCCACGGTGAAAGCATAAAATCAATCGAAGCACAAATTGCACAGTTAAATGTCGTGATGAGTGAGAGAGAGAAAGGGACACTTCCATCTCAACCTGTACCAAATCCCTACCACCCACAAAGCGCTAACATCTTCCTTAACCAACAAAATCATAACCTGAGTGTCGTAACTACGTTGAGATCGGGAAGAGTGTTGAATAACCATGTTGGTGAACATGTTGATGATTTAGATGACACCTCGGCTACTACCTCTACTCCTACTTCATCTAATCCAACATTTTCTTCCGAGCCTATTCTCCATTATCTACTGGGCTCGAACCCTCAGTCCACTTCCTTGAATGAATTACCATCTAAGACCACCCCAAATCCAATTTTATGATCCATTCCATCCGAACAAACTTCTCCTCAAGTGTTGGACCGAAACCCTGTTGATAAATCTCCTTTTCCAAACCGGTTGAGGCCCAACAAACCAAGTCCACAAATGGAGAAGATTGTGGAAATGTTTAAGTATTAACATTAATATTCCTCTCTTAGATGCAATCCAAGTTCCATCTTATGCGAAAATCCTAAAGGACTTGTTCACTAAGAAAAGGAAAAATCAACTACCGAAAAAGGTTTTCTTAGCGAGCAATGTAAGCATCTCTTACCCAATATTTGCCTAAGAAACAAAAGGACCCCGGTTGTCCTACAATTTCAATAACTATTAGGGGTAAAAACATCAATCGCGCTCTACTCGATCTAGGTGCTAGTGTTAACTTTCTCATGTATTCTATTTATGAGCAATTATGCATAGGAGAGTTGAAACCTACGCACTGCACTCTCCAGATGGCCGATCGATCTATCACCGACCCTAGGGGTGAGCTAGAAGACATGTTGATCAAAGTCAGGGAATTTATATTCCCTGTGGACTTTATAATTTTAGATACACAGTCTGTGGCGAATCCATAGAACCAAATCCCAATGATTCAAGGTCGACCTTTTCTCGCAACCTCGAATGTTGTAATGAATTTTCGTAATGGTTCCATGAACCTATCTTTTGGGAAGATGACAATTGAACTTAACATTTTCAGGGTAGTAAGTCAACCCTCCGAACCTTCTGCTCATATGATTGATATATGTTCTGTCAACAAGATAGCTTCCGACAGTTGCGAACTGGAGGAGTTTTTGCTCCACGATATTGATCTTGACGCCACTAGTGCTTTGTTGTTTGATCCAGCTATTTTTTTTATAAGAGTAGGGACCCTTCATTCGACAAGTCTACCCATGAGTTCGAATTCTTTGACTTGTCGAATAAGTTAGTTGATCTATCCGAGTCAATCTTTTACGCTAGTTGTGAACCTCTTATGGAGTCCGAGTATCATTCCCTTACCCTGCCTTTTATCGTCCGACACTTGATCTCAAGCCACTGTCATCTCATCTTAAATATGCATATTTATGTGAGAATGAGACTTTTTATGTTATCATATCAGCTTCTCTAGTTTTAGAGCAAGAGAGAGCACTTTTTTCTGTCTTGAGGTCGAATCGGCATGCTTTTTGTTGGACAATGGCGGACATCAAAGAGATTAGTCCTTTAATTATTGAACATCATATACATTTGATGGATGAGGCCAAGCCAGCCCGTGACCAACAAAGATGGTTGAATCCCGTCATGAAAGAGGCGGAGAAGAAAGAAATCGCCAAATGCTTAGATAATTGTATAATTTACCTAATATCTGATAGCCAATGAGTAAGTTCTATTCACCTGGTCCCTAAAAATACTGGCATCATGGTCATAACTAATGAGGCTAATGAGTTGATTCAAACACGCACCCAACCCAGGTGGCAGGTATGTATTGATTATAGAAAACTCAATGTCACGACGAGGAAAGATCACTTCCCTCTACCTTTCATTGACCAGATGTTGGAACGTTTATCCGGGCATGAATACTACTGTTTTTTGGACGGATACTCCGGCTATAACCAGATACCCATCGCCGAAAAGGATCAAGATAAGACAACTTTTACTTGTCCTTTCGTTACTTTCGCTTATAGACGCATGCCCTTTGGGTTATGCAATGCTCCCGCTACATTTCAGCGGTGTATGATAGGGATATTCTCGGGCACGGTCGAGAATTTTCTATAGAATTTATGGATAATTTCTCCATATTTAGGGACTCCTTTGAGGAATTCTTACGTCATCTTAACACTGTTCTTACCCGCTCTAAGGATATGAATCTAATTTTGAATTAGGAAAAATGTCATTTCAAGGTTCAAGAAGATATTTTCTTATGGCATATCATTTTACGAAAAGGCATTGAGGTAGACAAAGCAAAATTAGATGTCATTTCCAACCTTCTTCCTCCTAAATGCGTCAAAAATATACGATCTTTTCTTGGTCATGATGGATTTTATAGACGATTCATTAAGGACTTTAGCAAAATTACTAAACCCTCAACTCTTCTCTTGGCCAAGAATACAACATTTCACTTTGAATCGGATTACATGGCTGCTTTTGAATCACTTAAACGTTCCCTCACTACAGCCCCCGTTCTATCATCTCCAGATTGGAATCACCCTTTTGAGTTTATGTGTAATGCATCCGAATTTGCTACTGGTGCAGTCTCAGAACATCATATCTATAAGATGCCACATGTAATTTATTATGCGAGTAGGAGCTTGAATGATACCCAAATGAATTATACAACCACCAAGAAAGAACTCTTGGCAGTTGTATTTGCATTAGAAAAATTCAGGCCCTACTTAATTGGCTCTCCGGTCGTAGTTTACACCGATCTTTCCGCTTTAAGACATCTTTTATCAAAGAAGGTTGCTAAGTCTACGCTAATACGTTGGATCCTTTTGTTACAAGAATTTAAACTTGTCATAAGAGACAAAAGTGGATGTGAAAACGTCGTAGCCGACTATCTTTCACGACTTTCTTCTTCGCCAACGTTGACCTTGCCAATAAACGATTCCTTTCTGGACGAACAGTTCTTGACCATATCTTGCGAACCTTGGTTCGCTGATATTGTGAATTATCTAGCGACGTGACTTCTACCCAGCGAATGGTCAAATCAAGACAATCACAGATTTTTATCCCAGGTAAAACACTTTTACTGGGACGAACCCTATTTGTTTAAGTATTGTCCTGAACAGATCATTCGCCGATGTGTCCCTAATATTGAGTTCAAGAGTGTATTGTCTTTCTGCCATGATAAAGCATGTGGCGGTCACTTTGGTCTAAGAAAAACGGCGGAGAAAGTTTTGGAATGTGGCTTTTATTGGCCAACGTTATTTAAAGATGCATATGATCATTGCAAAACTTATTCACGGTTTCAACACATGGGTCGGATTTTACGAAGAAACGAGATGCCGCTCCAACCAATCTTGGTTGTGGAGATATTTCATGTATGGGGAATCGATTTCATGGGCCAGTTTCCCAACTCTTTTTGGAACTTATATATTTTATTAGCGGTTGATTATGTCTCTAAATGGATGGAAGAAATACCGTGTCATACAAATGAAAACAAGGTTTTTGTTAAGTTCCTTAAAGAAAATATCTTTTCGCAGTTCAGGCACCCTCGCGCTATCATTAGAGGCAATGGGACGCATTTCTGTAATCAGACTTTCGAGGCTTTGATGCAGAAATATTCAATCAACCACAAACTTTCTAAGCCCTATCATCCCCAAATGAGTGGGTAAGTTGAGGTCGCCAATAGACAAATCAAGCAAATTTTGGAGAAAATGGTTTCTAAGAACCGTAAAGATTAATCCACCAAACTGACAGATGCTCTTTGGGTATTTCGTACCGCATATAGGACCGATCTTGGTATGTATTCATACCGACTGGTGTTTGGGAGGGCTTGCCACCTTTCTATCGAGATCGAACATAAAGCAATGTGGGCGATTAAAAAGCTTAATTTTGCTTTTGATCAAGCCGGTAGCTATCGAAAACTGCAATTAAATGAGCTAAGCGAACTTCGTGATGAAGCCTTTGATAATGCGATTATAGTAAAGAACTGGACAAAGGTGTTCTATGAAAAAAATCTTTTGAGTAAAACGTTCACAACGGGACAACAAGTCCTTCTTTACGATTCCCATCTCCATCTTCATCATGGTAAGCTAAGATCTCGTTGGAAAAGATCTTTTGTAGTGCGTTATATATACCTGCACGGTGCAATAGATATAGAAAATGTTTAAAACGGTTCTATTTTCAAAGTAAATGAGCATAAATTAAAACTGTACTTTTCCGCTGACCCATCAGAAGAGCTCCTGTTCTTGCAGGATCCGCTTTATCACGATTAATTTTCCTCCGCCTCACCTCCATGTATCGGTAACACTGTTTCATCTAAGAATGGAGGAGGGGTGTGTGTATCTGTGCGCACCAAAGAAAATGTTTGGGGGTGGTTTTTCATTTGACTATCTGTTGCCCCTATTATTCTCCACCCAAGTCTACAGGTTTATGCGCTCAAAAGACAGCATTAGTGAGGACACTGCTGCAAACAAATTTAGGAGATGGATAGTATGGATAGTTTGTATATAGCTACGCATCATATGTAAATATTGCATTGCATAAATTTTTGAAAATAAAAGTTAGAAAATGAAAAATGCATATGAAAGATAGGAAGAGATTTAAGAAATGCAAGAAAATGAGATGTTTTAAAACGAATCTAATAATACGTAGTCATGAGCTGTTGTCCAAAGGGTTAGTAAGATAAAAAAAATTACTAATCTGTGGATAGAAATAAATCTGAAAAATAGTCCCTATTCTTAAGTCCGAACTTCTGAACGTTGATACCCTACTATACGCACTTTCACACATCTTGAAACTTGGGATAGTAGAGGATACCTTGAAATAATATTTCCTAGAAGCCTTTGTATGAAGAATTAAAAAAATATAAGTGGTGCATAAAAAAGAAAAATGAACACCGGTTTTGTAATTACTTAAGGAAATATAAAAAATATAGCGAGGATGTCTTATCACCTAATGCCATAGACCAACTGGTTTGGGAGTCACTGCTATGCGTTAGGTGTTGCAAGACTAGGATATTGCTAATTACGCCTTAATAAGTGAGCATATTCGGTAATCGGTTGGTTAGAATCTCAAGCAGTATTAACGGTCGCATAAAGAATGTGTAAGCAAATTCATCTAAAATATCACCGACTAAAAAGTACTAAAGAATATGGACAAAGGGTATGGTAGCTTGAATTGAATTCTCTAAGTGTAGGAATGTCTTTTACACACACGTAGGGGTATATGATCGATATTTGGAGGAAAAATAGGGAGGAAGACTAAATATGATGTTTTATTGAGGAATGATGTGATTTCTGACATCTTTTCAAGACCATTAAGATAGGGTTCATGACAACTTAAAAAACCAATGTAGTTTGAAACTCATATTTTCAAGTTTTTTCTTTTCTATGTTCTTTATCTTTGTATGTAATTTTCGTTTTCTTTCTTTTATTGGATTTTGTGGGTGTAATTCGCTGAAAACCCTCAAGAGACACCACTCCTCCTACTAGGGATACCCAGAGGTTTAAAAGCTTGTTGCACGAGCTAAGTGCAATCGTATTGCCTGCGAAAGTGTGCTAAGATTTTCCTTTTTCTTTTTAATAAATAGTTTGCTCAGGACGATCAAATATAAGTTTGGGGGTATTTGATCAGTCAAATTTACTGCATATTTTTATGGACATTTTCTCTACTATTATTTACTAAAAGGTGTTAATTATAAATTAAGAACATGTGTGTTTATTTGTAAAAAGATTATTATCATATGTTTCTTAATTTATAATTAATATAATTAGGAAAAATATATGCATATAATATTTAAATAAAATATTCATATTAAAATACGCATATCATATCAAATATTTCTAATCAATATGCTTAAGATATCATATCATATAATTGGTTGGAATAATATCTCAAATAAAACAAATACGACTAACAATTTGATTTGAGATATTGTGTAGGTATTATACTTGATTAGCTCTGGTCTGAAATCTAAGTAGAAGATCCATATCAAATCGGATTACAAAACTGAATTTGCCAAATATTAAGAGAAAATCGAAGAATCTAGCAATGGCAGAGACTAAGAGAAATATTTTCAGAATATTTTTATCAAGAGAATCTCCAAATATCAAGAGAAGAGGCTAAGAGAAAATTGGATGCACAAGCGCACTAGAAGGCGGCGGATCTGCGGTCAATATGGGGCAATGGCGGTGGTTTCACGGTTGTCTTGTGACCGTAGGATGTGGAAATTCAGGGGCAGGATTGTAATTTTACACTCTTCAATATGGAATTTAGGATTTCTAATTCCAGAGACTATATAAAGGACCGAGAGCTGTCTATCAACATACATTTCAAAATTCAAACATTCATCTATCGAGAGAGAGAGAGAGAGAGAGAGAGAGATCTAGCGAGCAACTAGGTTTTTGTAATTTAGTTTTTCATCGAGCAATTTGTAATGCAATAGTTGATCAATAAATGATTGTCTTTTCTTTTAAATTTTGTCGCATTACTTTTCTATACTTTACTTTCAGCAGTACTTTCCGCATTACTTTTCTGCATTACTTTCTGCAATTTAAAACTTTAATTATGGTTTCATTCATCTTCCATCTCTCTTTTAAATCGCTAACATCAGTGAGCAAGTAAATTCTTGCTTTCTAGGGTTTGTAGAATAGGGTAGAATAATGGATGAAAAACATTTTTTAAATTCTTTTTAAAAAGTTTTAATGTTTATAAACTTTAGCAAAATGAATATTAACCCTCTTATTGGGTGTGCTATCACTTCATCATAGTCACGACCAAGATTTGAGATTCGTTAATAATCGTTTTGTTAAGGGCTTGAGATAAATAGAGATCAATAGAAAGACAAGGGGCAGTAGTGGGAAACCCTAATTCCCTCCAAGAACCCTAATCCACATTCATCGCTATCTCTTTAGTATTAAACAATTAAAAAATAAAAAGAATTCTATTTTTTTTACTTCATCCATTAACCACTAAAAGCTATAAACCCTACAAGCCTTTCTATTATAAAAATTTCTAACCATCCTAATTTAAAACGATAAACATCTCACATTTTTCTATCAATTCGTCGAAAGCAAGAAAAGAATTTCACTATTTCCCTGCGGACGATCCATACTCATCGCGGCTAGCTATTTGCGACACTTTCTTTATTGTGGTTATTACAATATACACATACACACCTTTTTCGCAAACAATCAGGTAGCCATGGACTTTTGCTTATTTTCTGGCTTATGGCACCTTTCAGTATTCTCGAAATCCGGCTAAAAGTATTTTGCATCTTCATACTTTCGCACCTCATTCACCACGAAAGGATTGAGTTCTCCCATGAAGGTATACTCCAAACCATCTTTGAAATATTTCATACACTGATGTTGTGTAGAAGAGATTACGTTGTACTCATATAGCCAAGGCCTACCGAGTAGAGCATTATAATATTTTTTTGAGTCAATGACATGGAATTTAATGTCAGTGACGAGCTGCCCGAAGAGGAGCATCAATATTATGGACCCAAGCGTCCATGACGACTGCGAGTCGACTCTCGAGATAGTAATTTTTTCTCGGGCAAGATGCTGAACATTCATACATATCTCCTTCAGCACTCTCATATTGAGAAGGTTGACAGAGGATCCATTATCAACAAGTATTTTCCTTATTTCGATATCATGGTAGTACCCGGTAATATACAACGGTCGATTATGCTCGCATGTACCAAGGAGTATATCTTCCTCGCTGAAGGTACTGTCAACCGTGTGGACCTCTTCAAGATCATCCTTCATTTTCTCTTCCACTAGGAAGGCTTACAATTGATCAAGTTCTTGTAAGGCTTTGATCAACGAGTCTCATGCCTCTTTGGATAAGAGAATGGCATCCAATATACTCAACTGTGAGCGTATCTTTCTCAAATGCGCAAGTACATTATAGTCCATCTTGATTTTCTTAGGTAGGTCCTTTTTGGCGAGCTCTTTGGCCACCTCTTCATCAAGGGTGATCTCTTCGAGCTTTCTCCCCTTCCCGTTATCTTTTTTATTCGAACCCTTGTTTCGGATTCGAGGTTCTTTTCAGGAAGAGTGCGGTTTTGCAATTGGATGTTCTTGCAATCCCTTTCCTCCTCTTCTTTTGTCAAGGCAGAGCTTTCAAAGAGAGGGTTGAGGGGTATTTCATCCTCAAAATCACCCCCGAACGTGAGAACCCAAGGTTTTTCCCCTTTTGAACCGGTACCAACCATATGACAGCTACCAATTACTTCTCTGTGCACTATCGTCTTGCTGCTCTCATATCGACGAGCGCGAGCCTCACGCTTCTCCTTCTTGAAGTGTTTTCGATGGACAACATATCTTTGCCACCACTTCTTGAAGGCGTTGCATTCCTCGATGGGATGAGCGATTCTTCGGTGATATTAGTAGTATTTTCGGTGTTCTTCTCCACCATCGAAGTATGGAACCCCAAGAGTGTACATTATGAGAGGTGGTAGACTCATCCCCATTGATAGGATCTTGGCAAACGGTTTCTCAGCTTTGGTCCTGCTCTTATTCATTGCAGGTATCCTTTGGTTTGGTCGGAGAGCTTTATGACTCGTTCTCGCTGCAGCTTCTTTGTTCAGACGCTGTTATTTGGCCTTTTCATTTACGGCCATCTCGTGTTTCTGATCTTCTTTACTCTTTTGAAAAGATTCTTTCAGCAGATTTTCAATTGGGTCTTCCTCTGGAAGTTTCGGGATTTTTGATGCCAATTTTGCCCTTAGTTCGTCCATGTCGCTTTCCGACGATGGCGATGCTCTTTCATCATATATGGATGACTGGGAGACCATGCAGCTGCTTTTCACACGTTCTTCCGCTATCCTCCTCATCGCCACTATCCTTGTCCTCAATATGCTTGAGGAATTTTTTGGGTGTGACCATCGTTTGCGCTTTTTGGTTGTATTCGTCCAGTGTGTCTATATAATTCTAAAAGTCTATGCATCTGTCGACATTCTCATCAGGCTGCACGGGCTTCTTAGTCTTCTTATTTTTCTTGGAAGGCTTTGGGGTCTTTTCCCCTTGTCGACGATTTTCAGTGCGGGACGCGGTTTCAGCATCCTATGTATAATCTTAGGCTCAAGCGGGCTTTTCCACTTGATCTCTAGGTATGTTTGTAGATATTTCAACATTCTTTTGGTTTTTACCTAAAGGAATACCTCCTATGGAGCTTCTTCCACGAGAGAGCAGGATACCCCTACTTATCCACTCTCTTGGGAGCATGCTTTTGTAGCGGGTCTACCCTCCAATTGTCTCACAGTGCAAATTTACCCTGCTGGTAGTTGTCCTCCACCCAGTTTTTGAAGAGGTAACAGTCTTCAATTGGGTGGCTTATTACCCGGTGATAGAGGCAGTAGCTAGGGTTATTGATATCACCAGCTTATGCGGGTCGCCGCGAATCTGGCAATATTATCAGATTGTTTCACATAACCTGTATGAACAATCTCCTCGTTTTATCGCAAGGGAATGAGTATGCACGTTCTATCCTTTCTTCTAAGGTCAAGCGTGTACAGCTGTTGTTTTGGCGGGGGGCTGCTTTCGGACCGCTCGGTTGTTGCTGTGTATTGGCAACAAAGGCTGCTTTCCTCTTACCCTTATTATTTCAGGGATCCTTGCCTGAAGAGGATGGACCATGGCCTATCTGATCCATCCAGGCCAGTTTATCAATCAGCACCTAGAATATTGTGGGTTTGAAGAAGGTCATAAATTGGGATACAGTCGATTGAGGATTGATAGTTCTAATGAACATCCCCACAGCCGGGGACTCCTCAATGCGCTGTTTGCATTTGGACCACAAGTTCTGCCATCGAATCATGTATTGGACCCATGTTTCTCCTGGCTTGACCCTAGAATTGATCAGCACAGTGATTAGAGTGTGCTCACACGCGCTGACAAACCTGTAAGTAAATAACAGCTCCATCTCAGAAAAGGTCTTTACGGAGTCATTTGGGAGCTCCGAGTACCATTCGAAAGCCGTCTTTGATAGGCTTCCGACGAATTGGTGAGGCAGCAAATTATCATCGCCTCCAGTATTGCCACACAAAGTTTTGAATTGCGTGATATGTTGATGGGGTTACCCGTTCCTTTGTATATATGGAACTTTGGGATCGTATATCCCGGTGGGTATTTCATCTGGTCGTACCAGGCCAGATATGGTCAACCAGTTTTGACGAGATGATTTGCAGCTTCATTGGCTTGATAAGCTATGAATTGTTGGGCGATATAGTCATCCAACGTGGCCTTCGAGATTGTTTCTTCCTTATTCGTTGATAGGGCCTGAGGAGGATTTGACGTTTCCCATTTGTCGTCTTCGATAATCAACGGTGGTTCTTCAGCCGATGGTTCTGGTTGGATCATCATTCTAACCATGTCTTGAAACAGAAGAGCCATCTGCTTTATATTAACAGCCTGCTCTGCCGCTTCCCTGTCCTTCTTTTAAAGCACCCATCGCAAGAACTCGGTATCGCTTTCCTGTTCTTGGCGCTCTTCCATTTCTTTATCCGGACTTTCTTTAGGTCCGGTAAGCACTTCCATCTTGGCAAGCATATCTTGGAGGTTCTCTTATTGCTCCTGAGCTTTCGTCAGTGACTGAGTTTACGGTCTATAACTAACAGAAGCATGACTATTACCAGTTATATAGACTATGTGGATGGTTATGCCCCCAGACTTGGGGCGTTTGGAGCTCTCGCCTTTGAATTCTTGCTCCGGCGATAGAATTTTCTCCGACCTCAGTCTTTTGTGAGAGGTCGTAGTAGGAGAAACCGTTATGACGGGCACCTTCTTCCGAGAAGTCCCCTGCTATATGGAAAAGGAATGATCTTTCTCATGTCGAACCTTGAACTTTTTCATGACCCAGAATTAGAACGTGACTGGCACTTGAATCATGTGAAGTCTATAGAACCTTACTGTAACCCAAGTAAGCCGAAAGCCCAGAAATCTAAACCATTTTAGGAAAATAGTGGTGGTAAAGTTTTGAAATAAAGGTATAATGAATTAAGTTCTTTCTTTAGATGAATAAGTAATGATATATGAAAATACAAGTGGGTTGTGTACTATAGTTGAAAACATTTTCGTCATTTGAAATTTGGGCAGCACCTCCTTTGTAAATTTTCATCCAAAAACAAAACATAACAACAATAGTATAGGCATCCCAAAACGAGAGCTAGCTCTTCGCCAATTGGCGGAAACAACCACATGAATACAAATATATGATGCTCAAAGCGAAGATCAACACAAAAAGAAAATAAAGAAAACCGAATCATTATCAAATCCAATATAGGAATATATACAAGTCTCGACTCGAGATACAAAGAATATACAAACCCGTCTCTAGAGTGTTGGAGTTTCTTAGCACCCTCACTAGATTTTCCAAAGCATCAAGCATGCAATTTCAAAAACTTCGGGGTGCTAAAGAACCCTATCCTAGGATCTAACTACAGAATTAGGAGTAAGCTAGCATGTAATCAAACATTACACTAAGTGAATGAGGAATACAACCTTTGTAGACCGGTCCTTCACTTCTAAAGCTCCGTGTAGTATTCCCTTCGCTCCAAGTAGTGATCTCCCGGACTCTAGTAAGGGTTCACAAGGCGAAAGGAACAAGCTTGCTTGAAGTCATCGAAGCCGAAGATGATCTATGTCGAGGAATCTCCAACTCAAGCAACCTCTTCACTAATTGGGAATTAGTGAAGCAAACAACCTAAACTAAATGGCTAATCTAGTGTAGGTTGATGAAATAGAATTTTTGCTCACTTTAGAATTATTTTTCTCACTAATTTTCTTCACCTCTTGAAAACCTAGAGAGCGTTCAAGAGATGAAGAAGGAGATGAGGTGGTGAAAGCATTAGAGAGGCTAAGCAACCATGGGTGAGATAATATCATATATTATCCATGTAGAGACTTAACCATGGCTAAAGATAATGGTTGGTTTAATAAATATCTAGGGTAAGACAAAATTAGTGAACTTAGTCAAGGTTACCACAAGCTTCTCCATGCTTCCAAACCCATGACTTTTTCCACCTAATTTTGCATTTATCCTTAATAATTAATTACCCTCATTATCTTAATTATGGTATGAGTCTCATATACCCATGTATAATGTATCATCAAGCATGACACAATAATAAACACAATAATATATATCACATATATATTAAGTGTAAATGTGAGAAAAAGAAATCCTTAAGTGAGCTAATATTAGTTAATGCATGTTAATATATCAAATATATAATTATACATTAAATTATTAAATCAACACTTGATTTAATAATCCGGCTATACCATATATAACCGACTAATATCATTTGTATCAACTTATCGAATCAACACTTGATTCGATAACCCGGCTATATCATATATAACCGACCGATATCACATATCGCGAGATTAGAATACGGTATCACATACGCGTATTGATCTCGGTCCCGCACATATCACATATGTGCTCTTACTTTGTTTCACCTGAGCCAGGTAACCTCCGTGTAGGACTCTAAAAACTCGTCAATACGCTGGCAGTAGGTGATGAACCATAATATATATCACATGTACAATAATGAACTCTAGGGCATATATAAAACTAACAATCTCCCACTTGCACTAAAACCAGTTGTTGTAGTATCTCATACCCAACGTCCTATAAAAGTCTCTCTCGGGAAAGGCATTTGTGAGTGGATCCGCCGTGTTGTCCTTCGCGTCAACTCTCCTAACCTCGATCCCTTGGAGATCAACCATCTCCCTGATCAGGTAATACTATCTCAGAATAAGTCTGGATCGCTGATGGGACCGGGGTTCCTGTTGGATATAGTGCCCTCAAAGTCAATTATTGGATCGCAGGTATGTGATTGTAATGATTGAGGGAGGACTTATACCGGCAGGACAATCTTGTTCGAGATGATAGTATGCTATCTGTTTTATTTTTATCATAGTGTACATACTTTAGTTCACTCTTGCATGTTGGTAGAGCCCATAGGATTCTTGCTTGACAGCCAACAGTATGATGGCGATCATATACGTGGGAGCTGGGGTCTATAAGCACATCCTTAATGTGTCCCTAGTCGTGAGAGTTTCGAGACTGGGCATCGATACTCCAGAGTAGACTAGTGTATACAGTTCGAGACCCTGACGAGGGGAGATGGCCTGTCTCACAAGCCACTGGTATCAGTTAGTTCACCTAAGATGTATACAAGTGCTCATTCGGTTATGAGTACACCGGACAGGACTCGCCGGGAACCTGCTAGTTGGTATTATACCTATTGTCAGATAGCAGTTCCCATGTGACATGTGTACAGGTTAGTCTATTGACCTGAGATCGTCATTTGTCTCGTGTGAGTTCCCACTGTGTTTTGATTACTACCCTACCACGGCTCAAAGGAGTCATGCAAACAGGTTTTAGTTAGGTACAGTCCCGAGCCACATGGAGAGGATCGTCGGGGATTCGTCTCTCCCGGTATTAGGGGTTGATGTCGCACAGTGCACGGGTGGCCATCACCAGAAAACCTTGGCCAAGATAACCAAGAATTACTGATTCGGATCGGTAGTTTCTCAGGTGGTGATGGGCTCCATACCGACACGAATTATCGCGTTATTAGGGGTCTGACTTTATCCACCCCCATAGACCCGATATGCGATACTCTTAGAGGAACTGACCAGACTGTACGGATATTGTCACTGTCAGGCTCAGTAGGGTTTCTGAATGAGTTCGCTCATCAGCTTCCCTTTCGTTCAATACATGAGCAACCGTTACGTACAGCTAGTACCACTGACGTGTTTAAGATTAAACCTACTGTCAGTGTATTGATGAGTCATTAGAGTCCCCCACAGACAGTTTCCCAAGTTCGGGCGAAACGTTGTGGGACCGTATGGTTTTATGGCAGGGTTCGATCATATATGTGCACTCGTGCACGGATCATGATCGGACGGATAATACTAGTGGGCTTTGGTTTAAGCCGGTATTATATTGTGTAGGGATATTTTTGTCTCGTTGCATTCGTATTCGGTTGGAATATAAATGCGGATATGTATATATAATTATGGGGTAATCCCGTAATTCGTTACGGGATTACTTTTAAAGTTTCCAGTTTTTTCTTCACTCGGTTAAACTTTAGTCTAATGTTTTTATTAATTAAGTGAGTATTAACTGTGCATGGATATCTTGTGGATTTATTGTGGGCTGCCCATTTTCGTGGTCACTGTGGGGGATGGTTTTAGGATGAGGTGGCTTGGAGCAGGTGTTGATTGATGGTGCTAATTAATTTGTAGTAATGGCTTGGGATGGTGGCTGTTGACTTGTATGATGGATACACTCACAATAAAAGGGGATGGTCACCACTTCACTTACAGTGAACAATCCCCAGAGAACAATGATGCCGACCGAGCCCAATTAAAAAGAGATGCACAAGATTTTGCAAGAGAATTCTCTTTTCTTGAAGTACAAAATTTCCTTTGCTCACAATTCCAAAAATGGCAACTTCAATTTACCTCAACCCAATCGCTTGGGTGTCTTGAGACAAACTATTCCACACTCTTTTCTACTTCATCTTGGACATATCGGCTAGCAAACTTCATGTACGAGTTGCTTCGGTTTGATGCGGGAGCCCGTATAAAGATTTCTCGATGTGGTGCAATTTCGACAAGCGAGACAGGAGGGCGAACTTCATCGAAGCAGCCGCGAAAAGCATAGGACGGAGATTGAAGACCGAAGGACACAGATCGATCGGTATAAACTCTGAACACATTTTACAGATAGCTAGTTAACGGTTAATGGAAAGATCCGGGTATTTGATTGTGGTAGCGCCAGTTTTGTAAAAAAAAAAATTTGTTCCGCATTCGGCCTAAGATTGACGGCCGGGGCACTACCGTGACCCAATAGTTCTTAGGCCAAAGCCACAACTCCATTGTTGTCACAATAACAGTTATTGGACGCCTAATGGTAGGAACCATGTTCATCTCATGAACAAGAAATATCCAGACAGCCACTTTAGCAGCATCGTTGGTAGCGATGTATTCAGCCTTTATCGTCTAGTTTGCCACGGTATCTAACTTGGAACTCTTCCAACATACTGTCCCTCAACTGAGGGTAAAGAAAATGCCTGAGACTGACTTTCAGTCGACCTTATCACTCTGGAAGCTCGAATCGGTAAAGGACTCCCACTGGAGTTCACCCTTACCAAACACCAAGAACATTTCTTCAGTGCTTCTCAAGTAATTAAGAATTTCCTTCACAGCTGTTCAGTGATTCTCCCAAGATCTGATTGATTCCTAATCACTACACCTAGTGAGCTAGGTATATTTGGTATGTTGCATAACATTGCATACATGATAGAGCCTACTGCCGAAGCATAAGGTATCCCTTGCACGTGAGCTCTCTCCAATTCAGTCTCTGGAAGACATCTTTTTGGAGAGAGTGATTCCTGAGTAAGTGGGCGAACCACCACGCTTAAAATCTTCTATACTAAACCCCTTTAGTATGGTGTTAATGTATCTAGATTTGGGACACTCCCGACATCCACTTAGATCTATCTCTATAGATCTTAATCCCTAAGATGTAGTAGGTATCATCCAAATGTTTCATAGTGAATCCTCATGATAAGTGGAGCTTGACCGAGTGTAGTATAGGAACACCATTTCCTATCAAGAGTGTGTTATCTACGTACAATACGAGAAAGACAATCTTACACTCTACAACCTTATTGTAAATACAAGGTTCATCTGCATTTTTGATGAAGTCAAAACTGCCACATCAAAACAGATGTTCCAACTCCGCGATGCATCTTGCACACCTTTCCGCTGCTCCCACTGTCCATGAAGCTCTCTGGCTGTCATGTATGCGCTCCCTTCAAGATCAGCATTTAGAAAAACGGTCATGAAGTCCAACTTCCAGATTTCGTAGTCATGGTATGCAGCGATGGCAAGTAAGAACCAGATGGACTTAAGAATAGCCACTGGAGAAAAAGGTTTCATCAAAATCCACACTTGTTTGCATGACAAGAACCTTTTGCTACAATTCTAGCTTTGAAAGTCTCAACTTTTCCATCTACACCTGGTTTCTTTCTCCCGATGGGTTTAACCCCTTCAGGAGCAACATCCAAGTCCATACTTTGTCGGTGTATATGGATTCTATCTCAGATCGCATTGCTTCCAGCCATTTCACAGAGTCCCCACTCGTGATGGCCTGCCTGAACCTAGTTGGGTCATCATCTACCATGATGCAATCCTCGCTCTCACCGTCACTGAGGAAACCATAGTATCTATCAGGTGGATGAGGAACCCTACCAGATTCGCGGAGAGGCTGAGGTTCGTTGGAGACTATTGAATTCTTTGGTTCCACTAAATCATCAGTTCCAGTTTGTGTAGCTAAAACTCCTTCTAGTTCTACCTCATGACCGCAAATTTGTTTTTCAAGAAATTCCTTTTTCTAAAATGTTGGCATGTTGAGAAACAAAATACCTTTTGTTCCTCGATTTGGTGAAGATATTCCCTCGCAAATGTTTGGGATATCCAACAAAATTACAGAACTGGCCTTACCTCGAGTTTGTCCGTATTTTTCCTTTCAATATAGGTCGGACGGTCCTATATCTTAACTCGTTTAAGACATGGTCTCTTCCCATACCATATTGCATATGGAGTGGTAGGAACTTGATTTGGTTGGAACCATATTCAATAGGTATGCAGCTTCTAAAGTGCATAACTCCAAAAGGAAACATGTAACTCGGCAGTACTCATCATAGAGCGCTCCATATCTAATAGGGTGCTATTCCTCCGCCCCGATACATCGTTGTGCTGTGGTGTACACGAAAGAGTAAGCTGAGAGAGAATCTAATTTCTTTTAGATAATGCAGGAACTCCATGCTCAAGTATTCTCCTTCCCGATCAGATCGAAGGATTTAATACTTTTACCTATCTGGTTCTCAACTTCAAGCTTAAATTCTTTGAATTTCTCAAAAGCTTCAGATTTGTATTTCAACAGGAACACACATCCGAATCTTGAGATATTGTCAGTGAATATAATAAAGTATGAAGAACCATCCTTGGCATATGTAGACATGGGACCGCATACATCATCATGTATCAGTCCCAAGAGAATAACTCTCTCTGTTTCCAGTAAACAACACATAACATCACATGTCATCAACATAAGTAAATATGCGTATCCCAATTGTCGTTGACGTATAGCAACGAAACCGGCGATACCCTACATATTACACTTACGATCCCAGAAAAGAAAGTGAAAACTACAACAATTGGAATCCGCAACATTCTTAGACATCGTAAACCCGAAATATCACATACTTTGGATTTCATGCCTAACCAAATGAATTCCTTAGACATCATACACCCGTAATATCTCATATTCCGAATTTCATGACTAACAATTATAAACCCCGTATTTTATTCTCGTGATTGAAAACACTTTTCAATAACAAGTCGGGCAATTCAACAATCTTCACAACAACTTGATCGAATGCTTGTCGGAAACTTTAGTAGACGGCCGCACCCCCGATGCCGTCGACCAAGTGCACTTAGGCGGAACACCGCGGCCGTGAGGACCCGAACGGATGCCTTAGGCAACGGGGTTCTCCTACAGTCACTTGGTCGGGGCTATAGAGCGTGGCTATCTAGAAAGGTTACCCGGCGAGTATCCGCGTACATCCACATGATTGCGACGGAATTTTGACCCATATCAAAATCCCATGGCAACTGATCAAATGAGACTAAATTGCTAGGTTTATAAAAATCAAATCCGTTTTCAAAAAACTGATTATTGTGGATTCTAAATATTGTATCACATTCCACAAAGAGCTAGACGATGTTAAACATTTCGACCGAATCAACGAATTAATAAAATTCCCAGAGAGCTCAACACTTGAGCAGTTTTAAAAATACCCAGAACATGCTAACAGTACCTAAGGACCAACCCTTGAAGGATCAACTCATGCCTTACTAATGGCGCCGCAGAACCGCCGCCAAACGCATTGTTTAGTCGCGGTTCCGCGGTCATGTAGTCGAGTTAAAGTTTCGTTCTTATTGGGGATCCATAGAATTACCTGCATGATTTTTTGAATATTTTTAATATGGAAAAATCCAAAATTTGGAAAAATTTCCAGAGTGGGGTCCATTTAGGGTTTTCAGGGTTCGATCGAGAATTCTTTAACTTCTCCTAGACCACTCCTAATGCTGTAGCGCGGCTCTGATACCATGTTGGAGTTTCTTAGCACCCTTACTAGGTTTTCCAATGCATCAAGCATGCAATTTCAAAAATTTTAGGGTGCTAAAGAACCCTACCCTAAGATCTAACTAAAGGATTAGGAGTAAGCTAGCATGTAATAAAATATTACAGTAAGTGAATGAGGAATACAACCTTTGTAGTCCGTTCCTTCACTTCCAAGGGTTCACAAGGCGAAAGGAACAAGCTTTCTTGAAGTCTACGATGCCGAATATGATCTACGTCGAGGAATCTCCAACTCAAGCCATCTCTTCACTAATTGGGAATTAGTGAAGCAAACAACCTAAACTAAATGGCTAATCTAGTGCAGGTTGATGAAGTTGGATTTTTGCTCACTTTAGAATTATTTTTCTCACCAATTTTCTTCATCTCTTGAAAACCTAGAGAGCTTTCAAGGGATGAAGAAGGAGATGAAGTGGTGAAACCATGAGAGAGGCTAAGCAACCATGGGTGAGATAATATCATATATTATCCATGTAGAGACTTAAACATGGCTAAAGATAATGGTTGGGTTAATAAATATCTAGGGTATAAATTTGTGGACTTAGTAAAGGATACCACAAGGTTCTCCAAGCTTCCAAATCCATGACATTTTCCACCTATTTTTGCATTTATCCTTAATAATTAATTACCCTCATTATCTTAATTATGGTATGAGTCTCATACACCCATGTATAGTGTATCATCAAGCATGACACAATAATAAACACAATAATATATATCACATATATATTAAGTGTAAATGTGAGAAAAAGAAATCCTTAAGTGAGCTAATATTAATTAATGTATGTTAATATATCAAATATATAATTATACATTGAATTATTAAATAACCACTTGATTTAATAATCCGACTATATCATATATAACCGACTAATATCATTTGTATCAACTTATCGAATCAACACTTAATTCGATAACCTGGCTATATCATATATAACTGACCGATATCACATATCGCGAGATTAGAACACAGTATCACATACGCGTATTAATCTCAGTCCCGCACATATCACATATGTGCTCCTACTTCATTTCTCATGAGCCAGGAAACCTCCGTGTAGGACTCTAAAGACTCGTCAATACGCCGGCAATAGGTGATGATCATATCGGTCACCCATAAGCCGTCAGCGGTATTAGCTACACGTAACGGCTATCCGGGTATTGAGAGATCAGAAGATCAACAAGCATGCCTGCTCATACTCCTGTGAATTCAATAAGTAACGCTACTGTACAGTCCAGTCTCTTCGTCTGATATGTTGCATATCTAGCTTGGAAGGTTGTAAACGTCAGACCCAATAGCTTGATAAGTCATACCGATGTGAGGCCCATAACGGTTCAAGAAACTACTGATAACATTTACCAATAAATCTCAGCAACCCTAGCCAGGGTTATGGCCAATCAAGCACAACACAACATCAACCCCCAATATCAGGAAAGAAGAAATCCCCTCCTATCGCTCATTGCCTCCATATGACTCGGGACTGTACCAAAAACCACCTTTTTGCATGTTCTCTTGAACATGGTAGGGTGGAAATCAAAGCACGGTGGGAATCACACAAGACTCCATAACGATCTCGGGTCTACAGACTAACCTGTATCAGTGTCACTAGAGAATTGCTATCCGACGTGAGATATAATACTATCTAGGAGTTTTCAGCGAGTCATGTTCATTATACCCAGTCTCCACTGAGCACCCATATACAATCTTTGATGTCAAACACCAATGGATGTGGGACATCCATCACCCATCATATGGGTCAAGAAACGTATACGCTAGTCTACTCTAGAATATCGATGCCCCGTCTCGATACTCTCACGAATATGAACAATTGAAGGATGTACTTACGGACTACCCTGACCCCACTCGTATGATCTGCATCATAATCCTGGTAGTCAAGTACTCATCCTAAGGGTTTTATCAACATGTAACAGAGAGACAATAAGTGTACATGTTATGATAAAGAGTAACCAGATAGCATACTATCATGTCGAGCAAGAAATTCCTCCCTATATATTTCTAAGCATCCGCTATAATATACATCACATGTACAATAATGGCCTCCAGGGCATTATACATACAACTAACATAGAGCTACCAAATATATATAGTCTGGTTGATGGAGCTTTTAACTAGATACAAATGAATAAAGAATATACAATGGTGGTTATGCTCTATACTGTAACCCACTTACCAATGCAAATCACCCAGAAAAGAGCAATGTGCCAGCAAGCTGCTACTGAATCCGAGCGGTCGATCCTGTAAGAAAACTATGGCACAACAGGGGTGAGTTGCCAACTCATTAGTAGAAGAAATCACCAAGTCGAAATCGAATGTATCACGATCTCCTAGGTCATATAGTAATATAATAATAATAATAATATCAAGTGGTAACAAGGTTGATAGAGTAAACATAAGTATAATAATACTACTATGATCGTGCCCGTGTCATAATCCGGTACCATGTCATCTATATCATATATGTGTGTATAGGTGTATCATCCAACGTGTGTCCATCAACGACACACCAAATCATCATAAAAAAACCTGAGTGCCCAACATCGACACTAAAAAATATCATAAAACCCATGTCCAGCATCGACACGTAAATCCTCATATCTCAGGCACCGTCCCATCGGATCGGCCCTCAAATCCTTATGATCACACGACTCTGGTCAGTATCCTCCGGATATCCGCCTAGCGCAGTACTATCACCGGTCGGTACTATTCCCCTGTCATGCTCAACGTCTCTCTGTACGATCTTCTTGCCCTGGGGTACCGTACCGGGTCGACCATGTACCCGCAGACGGTGCATTCTCTCTCCTCGAATCGGATATACACATAACTCAGAACCGAGAAAACTCATGATGGATGCCACACATCATATCAAGAGAAACCGCGTTTTTAAAACAATCAAAAGTTTTCAAAATGTATCTGCGGTTTCTCAAATCCAGAAATCTCATGAAAACCGAAATCTCATAAGCATGAACCAATAATGGAACAATGAGTACAAGCACAGAATAAATCTGTAATGCATAATGTTCACACCAAAAAATTGCATTTAATAACGCCCATTCTTCTGCTTGTTTGTTTATAGGAAGGCGCTTTTGATCCGTGTTTGCTAAATATTTACAGATTACAGGTTCCTAGTCCAAAATAACGCAAATCTTACAAAATCTCCACAGTTACGGTAAAATACAGAACATCTGTCATAGACAGATAAAAGCCGGGGTCCGGTCATCCATATCCATCCAGTGCCGCTTACCAGTTCAAGAGACAAGACAATTAACAGTGGTCATTCATGTCTCGGACAAGCACAAAGCATGAGAGGAGCAGCACAAGATTCAATGGGTGCGCGGAGCTCAAGGGAGATAAAGGTCAAATGAATTAAAAGTGAAACCATTTTGGACTGTTGAAGATCTGAAGAAATTTTGGAACCATTTTTCAAATTGGGACCCGTCAAACATAAGAACAAAGCAACACCAGAAACCATGAAAAAACGACAAACCAATACCCTCAAAGAGCCGAGGAACCGCGGCCAAAGTGGCACTTATGCGGCGGTTCCACGGCCGAGTCAACTCGGCGTCAGATAAGATTTTGGAGGTAGTTTTGTAACTTTGTATGGGCTCAGAATTTGGCTATAGGGTTTCATCTCTCTGCCTATAAATACTCCAGTTTTGAGCCATTGTAGGAATGCTTATTTTTAGTTAGAATTTAGTGTAGGTTAGTTTGTAGCTTCTTCTTCTTCTACATCTATTCTCCATGAAAGTGTAGTGAGAGCTCTTGAGTGGAAAATCAATGAAAAAGAGAGTTCTTTTTATTATCTTCTATCTTTAACTTTCTTGTATTGTAATTTCATTTCTTGTCTTGTAATTTTAATTCTTAGTGTAACTTTATTAATTGTTGTTGTTTCTCTTTTCTTGTTTTCTTTTGCTTTTCTTCTCATCCGTATTATTAAGCCATGATAATCGATGGAGTTCCTTACTTAGGTGAGGACCCAAATAATTAGCTTGCATATTTGTAAAACCGTATTTTTCCTTTATTTTCTTCCTTCTTGTCTTCTTTTTATTTTATATTTAAAAGTGTGAATAATTCCATACTTGTTAGGGTCTAAGAAAGTTTAGTATGAGGGACGGAAAAATCCCTTATGCTTCTCTTCGCCAAACACCTTGAAACTAACCTAGACCAAACAAACACAACCCTCTCACTTAGGCGCGCTATACGTGACATATAGCCGTGAGCTAAGTCGAGAAGTTCTTTGGGCACACTACAACGTGATATGTAGTTGTGACTTAATTGGATACATGGTTGTGGGTGTTTGGTCTAGGGTTGGAAATAAACGCACGTAGTGGAAGGATAAGGGGCACCAGGAATGGATTTAGCGTTGGAAAGCTTTCTTAAACTCGCAAATCTCATTCTTATGTCCTCCTAATCCCTGCTAGATTATCCCAACATCATTTTAATAATGGCAAAAGACAGACACAAGACTAATCCTAACTCTACTAATTAACCTTAACCCTAATAAGCTTACTTGAACATAAATACGAACACATATGATAGATTTGAACGAACACATATATACATTCTTAATTGACTTGTCTAAAATAAGAACGGACATACAACCATCTCCCTGTGGATCGACCCGTGCTCAATTGGCTAGCTGCAAAGTGACACCGTCTTGATTGCGGTAAGTAGAATAAATAGGATAAGGTAGAACGCATAATTCTGCCGACCAATCAAATGGCGCCGTTGCCGGATAGACGGTAACGTATTTTTATTTCTTTTCATTCGGGTTAATATTCTTTTTGTATATTATATATATATATATATAATAATAATAATAATAATAATAATAATAATAATAATAATAAAACCTTTTTGCTTTCTTTTGATATTTTTTGTGTGCAAGTGTGCAGGCTATCTGGAGCAAGTACAGTAATCAAATAAGAAAACAGAGCATTTTATTTTGGAGCAGAGAACAAGGGGAATGCAGGAACCAAATACGAAGCCCTAAGTCCAAATATTGACCGTGGAACCACGGTCAAAGCATAGGATTCATAGCGGTTCCACGGTTGTATTGAGGCTTTTAAGCCCCAGTTTTTTTCCACCCCTTCTCTTTACTCTAAAACCATCTGTGAACTCTACTAAATTGTATTTTCTGAAGGTTTCATTGCACAGATTACGCCGCCGCCAAATAAATTTTTTGTTGTTTTAGATTTTGTTTATTTATACGCTTTGCATATAATAATACGGACGTTAAGGGGCTTGAACACCAATTAAGATTGGATGGGAATTTCATCACCCTTCCTAAGACCCCACAAATCACAAAAGTCATACGCATCACCCTGAGTTAATAAAAAATATCTAGACCAAACCTATAAGGACTTATCGCGCTCATTTAACACAAGTGAAGGTTGCTGGGAATCGGTCATTTATCTAAACTTGATTTTGTGGTGTCTAGGCTAGATAAGTGAGGAAGTAATTTTAAAAAGCCTGTCTCACGTTGATTCGTGAGCAGAACCCTCCTTATCTCACTTATGCTTACCTGGCCACAATTGGCAGTGAAGAGGCAATTCGAAGGTTATCCTGCAACTAGTTGGACTTTGAAGACCCTAGCTCCAGGTGTTGTTTGTGCATATTGTGATTGTGCTTATGTAAAGTTGAGTCCCGTAATTTCGTATTCTTTCAAAAACCAAATAAACAATTTCAAAAACTCCAAAAACAAAAAAAAAATTTATAAAAATTCACCCACTTCTCTCCCTACCCTTTCATAATATGGGTAGCCCAAAACGACCAACTCTTGCTGAACTTTGGTACCCACAACCAGACATTTCTTCATACGGTTCTTGCTTTGGCCGAATTTCGAACGATCCATCCATGCCCAAAATTTCATTGAGAGATCGGATAGACGTGTCTAGGACAAACAATTGGACTCCGCAATCCACTTATTATCAACCGTTTCAATCTCCCCCACCTTCTTACGTTGATACCCTATCTGAGAGTCATGTTGCGACTCCGAGACCAATGTCCATCGCTGACCGAATTGAACAATCTTGTATCCGATCTTTCACTCCTTTCACCACTCAAAATTCCGTAGGACAACAATTCCAATCATCTTCATATCAGCATGTTGATCCTAATCCTATCCATTTTTCATATCCATTTGATTCCTATCAATCCTACCCGACTTTTACACATTCCCTAGACATTGCTTCTGAACAGCCTTTTGGGAGTTTCTTGTATCCAAACGAATTTGAATCTTTTACTGAAACCCCTTCACAACCCATGTTTAGTCTGGAACAAACTTTGTAATAATTTCGGGTAGCTTCATGCCAACAGATGGAGGAATTGAATGCATCCATGACCGCCCTCATATAACCTAACGAACCGGCAGCTAGTTTTCAACTAGCTTCGAATTTTCCAATGTATGATAAGGCGATAGGACAGTTTGAGAATTTGAGTAGTGACAGTGAGCAGTATACCCTCCCAAATCAAACTTATCCATAACAAATTGAATTCCACAACTTCGGTTTTGAAAGTCTATTGAGTGTCCCAAATGATTCACCAATTGATGATAGAACGTTTGATGAGTTGTGTGACATTGTAGTGTTTGATTTACCCGATTGCAAAGGGTCCATTTCATGTAAAATCAATCCCAATCATTTTGATCTCTACACCTCCACTCTAGAACCTGAATTGATTGAAATCCATGTTGTTGATGAGCTGTCTGAGAAATTTGATTTTCACTTAATTGAGGATGTCGACGCTGGGAATATTTTGGATGATGAACCCATAGTTTTGGATGAGTTTTTCTCACCAGTTCATCATGTCCTTTCACTTCTGTGTGGGCATCATCCCGAACCATTAATCATTTTTCCCGAACCCTACATACGTCTGGGAATTGATGATGAATGCATGGATGGGCTAAATTTTGAGGAGAATTTTAAGGATAGCATTAAGGATGAAGCAGTTTTACTTGATGAGTCAGATTTTCCAATTCATCATGTCCCTTTCATTGACTGTGTACACCCTCCTGAATCTTTAACCGATACCATTTCTCAATCACTTCCCTCTATCCTTTCCATCATTCCCACTTTGTAAGACACCGTATCACTTTAATTTCCTGTGTCTGGTTTACCAAATCCGGTCGGCCCATGTTTTCTTATGAATCTTGAGAGGTCTGACCCTATTTCTCAACGGGTTGATAGATTAGTACAATCGCTTTTTACACATCGGTCATTACAAATTGTACTAATTTATTCACTCCATTTCCATCCTCAAGTTCGTATTCCATTTCTTTCCCTTCCTCCATTCTTCTCCACTACCGAGACCATACGCCGCTTCCATCCCCATACAGTCTCACGTATTCTCCATTTCTTTCCTCTCCGCATTCTTTCACCAACCGCTGTATTATCACGATAAAAATTTTGAATGGTTGGTGTTAACTTTTGGCCTGTGTAAGGCCTTGTATAGATTAATATTGTTCTCTCCCCCAAACTCTGAACTTTAACGCTTAAATAATAGAAATACTGTTTTACTTAAGTTTACGGGGGACCTTTTTGTGTATATATATTTTTGGTTTGCTTTTTCTTTTGTTAATAAAACAGGGAAGCGCCGACATTTTTGACCCACTTGGTGTAGCATGACAGTGAGGGCACTGTCAAGTTTAAGTTTGGGGGTGTGTTCGGTAACCTTTCTACCTTTGCATTCATGTGTATATTTTGCATTTGCATACTTATTAAAAACCCACAAAAATCGAAAAAAAATTCCAAAAATGTAAAAACTTTGTCGTCAAGTTAGCTAGTATGGTAACTTAGATTTTTATTCCGACAATTTAGTTTGATGGGTTAGAAATAACTAAATCCTAGGCTTAGAAATTGAAAACCTTAAAAATAACCCTCTTTCTGTTTAACCTTGGTAAATATACGTCCTTACAGTTTTTTTAGAAGTAGATAATCTAGAGTTCAGTTCTTGAGTTAAGTCGAAAGGAAGGGAAAGTATTGAAAACTTTATTGAAGGATAAATCTAAAAAATAGTTTCTATTCTTAAGTCCAAATTTAGAAAATATATACCTTACAAACTGCACAAACACGCACCTTGAACTTGGGATAGTTGAAGATAACTAGAAATACTATTTCCTGAAAGCCTAATATGAAAGAAAAACGGTATTTAAAGCTAACCATCAAAAGAGCATTATTGAAAAATATTTCCGGTCTTCAAAGAAAATAAAATTAAAAATAAAAATAAAGTCAAGACCTGGAAACTACTATTTATGCTTTAAGCTCACACATTCAGTAATCGGTTGTCAGTGTCTTAAGAAACATTAATATTCACATGAAAGTTGTGTGAGCAAATCCGTCCATCATTAACGAAAAGAAGTAGTATTAGGCACTAAAGAAAGGGTACTATAGCTTGAATTGAATTTTTGAGTGTAGGGGTGAAAATTTACACACGCATGGGGGTATACGATCAATATTTGGAGGAAAGATAGGAAAAAAGAATAAGACTTATATTTTCCGTAAAGTCGATAAAAAATTCCGGATTGGAGACTGCGCTTTAGAAGGAAAATTCAGGAGAAACCGAGATCATTCTAAACTGTAAAAACATATAGGATCTGAGGTGGAATAAATAGGAGGTGTGAAAAATAAGGGTTGAATATTTCTAATTTAGGATGATAGAATTTCTAACTTAGATACTAAACTGTAGGAGTAGAGTCGACGTTAACTTATGAAACTAGCTTGACGGGATTTTGTAGGTAGTATCCGCTGAAAACCCTCAGGAGAAAACACTCCTCCTACTAGGGATACCTAGAGGTTTAACGGCTTGTTGCACGAGCTCAGTGCAATTGTGTTCCTTGCGAAAGTGAGGTTAAGACTTTCTGTGAATAATTGGTTTTGCTCAGGACGAGCTAAAGTTAAGTTTGGGGGTATTTGTTCATACCAGAATATTGCATTTAATACCGCCCATTCTTCTGCTCGTTTTTTTATAGGCAGGCGCTTTTGATCCGTGTTTGCTATATATTTACAAGTTACAGATTCCTAATCCAAAATAACGCAAATCATACAAAATCTCCACAGTTGCGCCAAAATCCAGAACATCTGCCACATACAGATAAAAGACGGGTTCCGGTCATCCGTATCCGTCCAATGTCGCTTACCAGTTCAAGAGACAAGGTATATAACAGTGGTCATTCGTGTCTCGAACAAGCACAAACCACGAGAGGGGAAGCACAAGATTCAATAGGTGCGCGGAACTCGAGGGAGATAAAAGTCAAATGAATTAAAAGTGAAGCCATTTTGGACTGTTGAATATCTGAAGAAATTTTGGAACCATTTTGCAAATTGGGACCTGTCGAACATAAGGACACATCAACACAAGAAACCATGAAAAAAATGACAAACCAATACCCACAAAGAGCCATGGAACCATGGCCAAAGTGGCACTTATGTGGTGGTTCCACGGCCGAGTCATCTCGGTGTCAGATAAGATTTTGAGGGCAGTTTTGTAACTTTATATGGGCTCAGAATTTGGCCCTAGGGTTTCAGCTCTCTGCCTATAAATACTCCAATTTTGATCCATTATAGGAATGATTATTTTTAGTTAGATTTTAGTGTAGGTTAGTTTGTAGCTTCATCTTCTTCTTCATCTATTCTCCATGAAAGTGTAGTGAGAGCTCTTGAGTGGAAAATCAATGAAGATGGGGGTTCTTTTTATTATCTGGTATCTTTAATTTTCTTGTATTGTAATTTCATTTCTTGTCTTGTAATTTTAATTCTTAGTGTAACTTTATTAATTGTTGTTAAGTATTTGTTGTTTCTCTTTTCTTGTTTTCTTTTGATTTTCTTCTTATCTGTATTTTCAAGCCATGATACTCGATAGAGTTCCTTGCTTAGGTGAGGACCCAAGCAGTTAGCTTGCATCTTTGTAAAACCGTACTTTCCATTTCTTTCTTTTCTTTCTTTTTATTTTCTATTTAAATGTGTGAATAATTCCACACTTGTTAGGGGCTAAGGAAGGTTAGTATGAGGGACGGAAAAATCCCTTGCACTTCTCTTCGCCAAACACCTTGAAACAAACCTAGACCAACCAAACACCACCCCTCACTTAGGCGTGCTATACGTGACATATAACTGCGACTTAAGTCGAGAAGTCCTTTGGGCGCACTACAACGTGACATATAGTTGTGACTTAATTGGATACATGGTTGTGGGTGTTTGGCCTAGGGTTGGAAATAAGTGCACGTAGCGGAAGGACAAGGGGCACTAGGAATGGATTTAGCATTGGAAAGTTTTCTTAAACTCGCAAATTCCACTTCTATGTCCTCCTAACCCCCGCTACGTTTGATTATCCCAACATCATTTTAAGAATGGCAAAAGACATGCACATGACTAATCCTAACTCTACTAATTAACCTTAACCTTAACCAGCTTGCTTGAACATAAATACGAACACATGGGATAGATTTGAATGAACACATATATACATTCTTAATTGATTCATCTAAAACAAGAACGGACATACAACCATCTCCGTGTGGATCGACCCGTGCTCAACCGGCTAGCTGCAAAGTGACACCGTCTTGATTGCGGTAAGTATAACAAATAGGATAAGGTAGAACATATAATTCTGCCGACCAATCACATAACCAGTGTATTTATATGAGCGTGGCATCTAACTAAGTAAGAAAATACGATAACCGATCTAGTAAATGCGGTATGCGTACTAAACAATAACTAAAAAGCTACAGGTTACTAGGTTATATGGTGAAGTAATGATTTCTAATGTGTACGTGGCATGGAAATTACCGATGATGAGTGTGAGCCGGCGAGTATGTGTACGTGCAACATGCGCATCATCGGTAATGGTGCGTGTGTCCTAGCAGACGATGTCATGCAAGATAAGGAAAAAACGTGGTATGTATACCGCTAAAAAATGAGAATAATACAAGCATAACAGAAAAAGGAAATTGTAAACACAACAGTATAAAATACATAGCTACATATGAGCCATACAGTTATAGTTTAAAATGGTATAAGTCATTATTTTTAGAAAAATAAGGGTTACAGTGTTTTTGAGAAAAAGATACCATCTGAAAATCCATAGCATCCATTGAGATTGTCATTTGAAAATGCATAGTGATTCGTTAGTTTTGAAAATTGGTGTGGCTCTAATTATACCCTAATATCTACTTAAGTGATTAGAAAACAATAATTTTCCGAGTCGATACATCCATAAGTCGGTGATTAAGCCTCATAGTATCACGTACGGTATAATCCATCGTACGACATCATCAAGTCAAGAGTTTGGATCAATCATCATGTACATCATATCACGTACGGTATAATCCATCATATGATATCATCAAATCAAGTGTTTGGCTAAATCATCATGTATATTATATCGCGTACGGTATAATCCATCGTACATAACATCAAATCAAGGGTATGGATCTACGGTCACATACATCCTATCATCTCATCTAGTCCCATATCGTCACATGTTATATCATCCCGTATCGTATTATGAACATATATATGTAAGTCCACGTTACCCACCCCGGTGCTTACGGGGAGGCGGAATAGGTAAAAAATGATTTTTAACACAAGGTAACATGGACTAGAACAAGAGGATCTTTGCTAAACAAAACTAACAAACTAACTACAAGTTTTAGCTACTCGGTTAGAAGGTTATACCTAGGTCTTGAACTCCTTCTCTTATTTCTCCTTAGAGTGGTGTGAACGGCTCCTCCTCGTCGTCTTCTCTTTGCCGAAGAAAGATCCACCCGAAGGCCTCTACCTTGAGCTCCTATCTCAACTAAGAGGTAACTAAAGTGCTTGGCTTGCTAAACCTAGAACCCTAGAATGAGTAGAGTGAAGTCTTGATGGTTTTATCTCAAGAGCTCATGGTTCTCAACACATGAGAGATGAGAGCTTTGAGAGGAAGAGGGAGAGCTCCAAAACATGAGAGAGAAAGAGCAAGAGAGAATTAGGATCTTTTTGCAACCATACTCTCATATGAGAGAATTATGAAATAATAATAATAATTAAATAAATTGTGATGGTTCATTTGGAATGACCATTATCATTTCACATTAAATGAAATTTGCAAGAATCAAGAAGCATCTTTCATATGAAATGATGATGGTCAAAATGTCAACTAAAGTCAACCGGTCAACCAAAGTCAAAAAGTCAACAAAAGTCAAATGGTCAACCTAACCATGGCATAATTATCCTTAATTAATATCATTAATCATATCTCTCATTCTCATTAGGGTTTGGAAAAAGATCAATGGTCAACAACCTAATGAGAATCCTTTGCCTCTGTCAACTGTGCATACACGCCCGAATCTGTGTTCCAAGGAACACGAATACAGTGAGACAAAATCAATCCCAAAACAAATACCAGGATCTGGTTTAAACTAAAACCCGCTAGTAATAACTTCCCGGACACCAAACGTGCACAAGTGCGCGGATGTGAACGAACCCCGTCGCAAAACCATGTGACCTCTACTCTGTTTTGCCCAAAGGCGAATAGCCCTCTGTGTGGGACTCTAAAGACTCGACACTATGCTGGCAGTGGGTTTAACCACAGGCCGCAAGCGGTATTAGCTATAAGTAACGGTCCCCAGGTAGATGCCGATAAGAAAACTGATGAGGTGAACCCATCCGAACTCCTACTGAGCCTGAATGTGACAATCTCCGTATAGTCCGGTCTGTTCATCTGAAAGTATCGCATGGCGGGCCTAGGGGGCGGTAACGTCAGTCCTCTAATAGCGGTACAAGTCGTGTCGGAGTGTAGACCGGAACACCCTGAGATAAGACTGGAAACGCTACCAGTATATCTCGCTTACCCTGGCCAGGGGCTTTATGTAATGGCTCTCCTAGACACAGCACGATATCAACCCCTAATACCGGGAGAAATGAATCCTGTCTAACCGTCACTGCCTCTAAGTTCTTTGGGACTGCACCCAACTACTACCTGTTTGCACGACTCCTTTGAGCCGTGATAGGGTAGTAATCAAAGAACAGTGGGAACACACTCGAGGCGAAGTGACAGTGTCAATTCAGCGGACTAAGCTGTACTCATGTCACCTGGGAACTGATAACTGACGATAGGCATAATACCAACCAACAGTTCCCAGCGAGTCCTGTCCAGTGTACTCGTAACCTAACGAGCACCCATATACTATCTCAAGTACGACGTACTAATGGCTGTGGGACAGACCATCTCCCCTGCTGGGATGAGAAGCGCATACGCTAGTCTACTCCGGAGTATCGATGCCCCGTCTCAATAATCCTACAACTAGGGACCTGTATAAGAATGTGCCTGCAGATTACCCAGCCCCCACTAGTGTGACTACCCTCACAACGCTGGTAATCAAGCAAAGATCCTAAGGGCTCCACTAATGTGTATAGGCGACATACTAAAAGAAACACATGCACACATTAAAGTAGAAACAAACCAAGTAGCATACTACCATTTTGAGCAAGATTGTCTATACAACTGTGAATATCCCAAGCTTCCATTAAGTAATATACAAACTAGTATGATACAGTAATAGCCTCTAGGGCATATACACGAACAATCTCCCACTTACACTAAGGCCATGTACTGGCGTATCGAAGACCTATCATCTCGATCAGCCACTCGAACTGAGTTTGGGGTATGGCCTTCGTGAATGGATCTGCAGTGTTATCTTCTGTAGCAACCCTCTAAACCTCGATCTCCCGGCGATCCACGATCTCCCTGATCAGGTGATACCGCCTCAAGATGTGTCTGGACTTCTGATGGGACCTGGGTTCCTTCGCTAAAGCTATAGCCCCGTTGTTGTCACAATACAGAGGTATTGGATCAACAATGGATAGAACCACCTTAAGTTCTGTCAAGAACTTCCTCATCCAGACGGCTTCTTCTGCGGCATCAGATGCAGTGATATATTCCGCTTCCATCGTCGAGTCAGCAACGGTTTCTTGTTTGGAACTCTTCCAACACACCGCCCCTCCATTGAGGGTAAAGACATAACCTGACATGGATTTGGAGTCATCCTTGTCACTCTGGAAGCTGGAGTCAGCAAAGGCCTCCATCTAGAGGTCTTTTCCACCGTAAACCAAAGACATATCCTTAGTCCTTCTCAGGTACTTCAGAATGTTCTTTACCGCTATCCAGTGCTTCTCCCCAGGGTTTGACTGATACCCGCTTACCACACTCAGTGCATAAGCTACATCTGGTCTGGTGCACAACATCGCATACATTATAGAGCCTACCGCAGAGGCGTAGGGTATAATAGACATGCGATCCCTTTCCAAATCAGTCTTGGGAGACATCTCTTTGGAGAGGGTGATCCCGTGACAAGCCGGTAAATTACCACGCTTGGAATCTTCCATACTGAATCTTTTCAGTATGGTGTCGATGTACCTGGACTGTGAAAGTCCTAATATGCTCTTGGACCTATCACGATGGATCCAGATCCCCAGAATGTAGGAGGCATCACCCAGGTCTTTCATGGAGAACCTGTGTGACAAGAACCCTTTGACAGATTGTAGCATACGAATGTCATTTCCTATCAAGAGAATTTCATCCACGTTTAAAACGAGGAATACGACAGTTCGTGCTACAATTTTACTATAGATGCATGGTTCATCTAGATTTTTGATAAAGCCAAATTCTTTGACCGTCTCATCAAAACAGATGTTCCAACTCCGCGATGCTTGCTTCAGTCCATAAATGGACTTAAGCAACTTGCACACCTTCCCGCTGCTCCCACTCTGAATGAAACCCTCTAGCTGGTCCATATAGACACACTCTTCTAAATTTCCATTTAGAAAAGCGGTCTTTACGTCCATCTGCCAAATCTCATAATCGTGGAAGGCAACAATGGCAAGAAGGATCTGAATGGATTTGAGCATAGCCACTAGAGAAAAGGTTTCGTCATAGTCCAAATCAAGTCTTTGACGAAAACCCTTTGCAACAAGTCTAGCCTTATAGGTTTCAACCTGTCCATCTACTCCAGTCTTCCATTTGAAGATCCATTTGTAGCCTATGGGTTTTACCCCTTCTGGAGCAACGTCCAAAGTCCATACTTTGTTGGTGTACATGGACTCTATTTCGGTCCGTATTGCATCCAGCCATTTTACCGAGTCAGTGCACTGAATGGTGTCATGCCCCGCTTCCCCAAATACGGAATACGAGGGGTAGACAAGGCCAGCCATGCTCCTACGGTCAAGAAAATGTCCCACCATAGTCACATTTCGGCTTCTAGTTTATCATGATAAACAGTAAATAATGCGCAGGTAATGAGAAATGCAGTAACTGGAACAAAACAGTAAAATGAACTGACCTGATGGGAAACAAAAGATATAACTCTGGATAGCTAAACAAGATGTCCGCGGAGTGCGTCTAGTCCTGGTCCAGGCTAAATCTTCTCCTCACACTGAGCATGCATACTCAGGTCGTCAGAGCGACACAATAGCAATATAACATATATAAATCATGTGACAACTCTACAGTAGTAACAGATATGTGTAACAATAAATCAATGACAACATGGATATGAATGTGCAGTAATCAATGCAGCGGAACAGTAAAAGCAGTAGAACGATATGCCACGTATGTCAACACAGTAAATAAGATATATCAATGCCAGTATCCCTATCAGTCTCTAAGTCTCACTGTATAGGTCACTAAACCTATCGTCAGTCCAAGTATGAGAGTCAACCACTCGCGAGTGTCCTCCACCCAAGGGTAGAACCCAAGGGTAAGGGACCACGGGCCCAACATGTATATCACGGTGAATATCACATACCCTGTAAAACTCCATATATCTCCCTAAAAATATAAGCCGGCATGGGACTCCCGAGATTCTGTTGAACTCACACTCAAACCACCCCACACCCCGTGGTCTACATCAAACGCTAACCATAACCCTAAATACTAATCGATCCGTGACAAGTCTGCGCGAGAGCTGGAGGCAGGACCTCCATCAAGCACGTCCCGACTAATACCTAAGATAAATGGCAGTGTCTGGTGCCTTATCTGTGACACCCGTGCAAGCGCTTCCATAAGTGTCCCATACCACTTATAGTCACACGTACACGTGTCCCACAGACGTCGACAATGCAATATGATGATAGGGTTTACTGATTGTGTACAAGTACGTATCACTTTCACTTATTCACTTATACACGAACACTGACGTACTTGCCACAATCATCACTAAAATCTAACACTGGGTAAATGCACGATATCACTAGGTTATCAATACAATGATATGGGTATGATATGATGCGTGAACAGTATATAAGCATGATTAGGATGTTATGACACAGTATTTTATCACCTGCACGATTTATCATGAAACGTACGTGTACAGTTTAGTGAAACGATAAACAGGTAATAATTAGTATGTTCAATTATCTATCCATCGAATTTAGTTTCATTCCAATCGGATTCCAGGATCACTAGTTATAACCATTTCATTTTAAGCGTTCACGGCTGGAAATCCGGTTTCAGAATCAGAAGTCCGTTTCGTAACGCATTTTAATCCCAGTTGGGATCATATTTTAGCGACGCTACAGTTGGATGAATTCTAGGGTTTTCAGTAAGGTTTTCAACGTAACAGACGGATCGTCAATCGCATCTGCACGTCAGGAGTTATACACTGTTTAACACTAATATATCAGTTCTGATTCTGTTGGGACTGTTATGCGTCCCGATCTTTTAAATTACAGAATAAATAACAAATGGTAACGAAACAGAGTGAAATCAATTATGTTGTCTAGATAACAGATTTATCTATAATAAATAGTGGAGTTCCGCAACCTACGAGTTTAGGAACTAGGGTGGTTTCATTACGGAACAGTATGTAACGATTGGAGTCGCTCTGGACTGCAGTCCAGAGTCGCACTCCGATCCAAATATCGTCACAGTTTAAGTACAGGAATATCTGGAAACTAGTATAGGGTTATAGTTCGTCGAGTTGGCTTCGATTTGAGCCCTCGAGCGCATCATTCCAGTGTGTATATAATTTATGGTGAATTTAACGGTTTTCACGTACAATAAAATTCCAGCTTTACGGTTAAACTTGGGGGTAGTTGTTTTAGTCGTCAACGGTCATATTTTCCAGCGAAACTTGCACAAGGTGTTCATCACAGCAAGGGCCAATATAAGTAATCCAGTTCCGTCAATTCAGAAGAATATTTTCATTGGGAACACACGTCGAATATGTATGACACATAATTAAACCAAAAGTGTAACACTATGATCTATGCAATTAACGATCGTAACTAGGATATATAGCATGTAAGCAAGTAAAATACTTGCCTGGAATTGTCTCGGGGTTGCACGGCAGCAGTGGCGTCATGAACGCGTGACACACGAGCGGCACGGCGCAGCACAGTTCAGCCTTTTGGAATCAGACAATCGTATCCACTCCAGTTACTCTCCGTGCGACCGTTATCATCACCGCCCGAGTTGCTTTTGGTGTTAATTTGCGAGAGGAAGAGAGAGAAATTTTCTGAGAATCGGGGGAGATTTAGAGAACTAGAGAGAGTTAGAGAGAGAGAGTAAGAGGCAGAGAGAGAGAGAGTGTGTGTGAGAGAGAGAAGACTGAGAGAGATTGGGGAAGAGAGAGAGTTGAGAATGAGGGAGACAGAGAGATAGAGGGTGAGGGAAACAGAGGGATAGAGAGTGAGAGAGAGAACTAGAGAGAGGTAGAGTGAGTGAGAGAGAAAGCACCGAGAGAGATATTGAGAACAGAGGGAGAAGTTAGAGAGGGATGGTGAGAGAGGTGACGACGACAACGTCGACGATGATGATGATGGGTCGATGATGGTGCAGGTGAGGAGATGGGTTGCTGGGATCGAGATTCTATCGTGGGGGTGATGGAGGTCGCGGTGTTGGGAGAAGGAGGAGTTGGTGGTCGGTGGTGAAGGGGAGAGCGGGAGAAGCTTGGGGTGGTGATGGTGGTCGGCAAGTCGATGGGTTCCGGGACAGTGGGCGAGAGAAAAAGAGGAAGAAGTAGAACGAGTGAGGAGGTGCTGGGGGCGACGAGGTTAGAGAGGGGTTAGCGAGGGTAGCGCGTCGTGGGGAGTAATGCGCGCGAGCGTGGCCGACAAACGCGCCAGCGTGGGCGAAGGAGGCGGCGGAGAAAGAACGGGTGCGCGGGAATTGAGGAGATAACCGTTGGGGGAGAAGAAGAAGGCGGGTTGGGTAAGGGCTGAAGCGGGTGAGGGAAGAATGGGCCGGGCCAAGGATAGGGTTAATTAATTTATTAATGGTAAATGAATGGGCCGGAGATTTAATATTTATGAAATCTACTATAGTTTGGGCTGTGGGATTTAATAAAGAAAAATTTTATGAGAAAGGAGTGGGCTGCTGGTCTGAAAATAGAGTGGGAAAAATTAAATGGGCTAGGCTCTTTAAAAAGAAAAGGGATTTTAATTTTTTTGGGTTTAAATTTTCAAATAAAGAATTGGCTGTTGTTTTGGTTTATATATATCTATATGGAACTAGAGTTTTAGATTGGAATTATAAAACGACTAGAGTTAGAAACTAGAAGTACAGTAATATAGGGAAACATATTTTGATGAAGAGTAAATCTATAACTTGGGTTTGGGCTAAAAAGGTTATTAGAATTTGGGTTTGGGTTCAAATGGGGTTTTGAAAATAAAATAAAATATAGTAATAAATTTATAAATAAAATAAATAAAATTAAAAATAAATAATTCATAATTAAGAATAAATAGAATTTTAAGATAACCGAATACAAATTTTAGTATAAAAGGCTGGGTATTACAAATGGCCTGCTGGAAGCTAGTCGGCTCATCATTATCAATGATGCAATCCTCTCTATCCCCATCTATGATAAAACCGTAGTATCTCTCGGAAGGATGAGACTGCCTACTACTCCTGCGGAGTGGTGCAGGAATGTCCTGTTCTTTCGAACCCTGTTGTTCTACTAAGCTTTCAGTAATAGCTTGTGGTTCTGGAATTTCTTCTAGTTCTATTGTGCTCTCTGATTTTCCAGAAATTCAGTTTCCAAGAAGCAGGCATGACGAGAAACAAAAATCTTTTGTTCCTCTGCGTAATAGAAGAAATATCCCTTGGAGTTCTTTGGATATCCCACAAACTTGCACTGTACTGAGCGTGCCTCGAGTTTGTCCGCATGCTGCTTTTTGATAAAAGCTGGACATCCCCATGTCTTAATGTGTTTAAGATAGGGTTTCTTCCCACTCCACATCTGATATGGTGTGGTAGTCACTGTCTTAGTTGGAACTCGGTTCAAAAGATATGCAGCTGATTCTAGTGCATATCCCCAGAAAGATCGCGGAAACTCAGTGTTACTCATCATGGAACGTACCATATCCAATAGGGTTCGGTTCCGTCTCTCCGATACACCATTATGTTGTAGGGTGTATGGAGGAGCAAGTTGAGAGAGAATTCCATTCTCTTTTAGGTAACCCAGGAACTCGGCACTCAAGTATTCACCACCTCGATGAGATCTCAGTGTCTTGATGCTTTTGCCTGTTTGTTTTTCTACTTTATTCTTATATTCCTGGAATTTTTCAAAGGCTTCAGATTTATGCTTCATTAAGAAGACATATCCGTACCTCGAAAAATCATCCGTGAAAGTAATGAAGTAAGAATAACCACTTCTCGCATGTGTAGACATTGGACCGCATACATCGCTGTGTACGAGTCCCAAGAGCTCGCTCGCTCTTACTCCGTGTCCAGTGAACGGAGTCTTTGTCATCTTTCCTTTGAGACATGATTGATAAGTTGCATATGATTGATATTCGAACGGATCCAATTATCCTTCTTTATGCAACTTAGTTAACTTTATCTTATTGATGTGACCCAGTCTACAATGCCATAAGAAATCATGATTTATTTCTAGAGACTTTCTTTTGTGTGTATTCTGGACATTGAAAATCTGTGGTTGGTTCAATACGTATATACCGTTACTTAATGTATCCGACCCAATCAGAACATGATTAAGGTGAATGTTTACAACATCGCTTATAAATGCAAAATCATGACCTTCTTTAGACATTAAAGATACAGATATGATATTACAAGTCGCACTGGGAACAAAATAACAGTCACGGAAAACCAAAACATGTCCATCTGACTATCCCAAGTGACAGTCCCCCACGGACTCAGCATCTATGCCAGCTCCGTTTGCAACTCTGAGGGTCATATCACCTGCCTTCAAAACCCTACGCTTTCTCAGTGCCTGCAAAGAATTACAGATATGAGATCCTGATCAGGTATCCAATACTCAGGAAGTAGAGTTTATTGATAGACACTTTTCAATAACATACACACCTGAAGCCGAAGCCACAACTTGCTTCGGGTCCTGGTTCTTGGCCTTCCAAGCCCTGCAATCTTTCTTCCAGTGTCCTTTCTTATGACAATAAAAGCACTCTTCATTCTCCACAAGCTGTCCCGCTACCTTTGCTACCTTTGCCTTTCCCTTGGCTTCCACTTTACTAATACCACCCCTTGGTTTGGTGGGGGTCTTCTTCTTCTTTCCCTTGGCTTTCGCTTTGGACCCAGAAGAGGAAGGTCCTCCAATAGACAAAGTGGATGTTTCCCTAACTTTCTGTAAGGTGCCCTGTGCACTCCTCAACATGTTGAGGAGTTCCGGAAGATCAACTTCTTTTCCTTGCATGTTGAAGTTCAGGATAAACTGGGCATAAGTGGAAGGAATGGACTGGAGAATCAAGTCAGTGTAGAGCTCGTTCTCTAACGTGGTCCTGAGGTCCACGAGCTCTTCAATGCAGCCAATCATCTTAAGCACGTGTTCCGCTACAGATGATCCGACGGCCAATCTCGCCGAAAACAACTTTTTCGAAACTTCGTATCTGGCGATACAGGATTGCTCTCCATATAGTTCCTTAGTATGGAGAAATATGGATTCAAGGTCCATATTCTCGTGCCTCCTTTGATGTTCATTGTCCATAGAGGCAAGCACGAGGCACTTGGCCTTCGCGCAATCAATCTCCCAAGTCTTACGGATTTCCTTATCCGCGATGCTGGATTGAGGACCTGGGATAGGGGGGCTTTGGTGGTAAGGAGATACCCCAACTTGTCATAAGTGATTGCCATTTTGACATCCCTGAGCTAATCTTTGTAGTTTGGCCCTGTCAGTATATTTTTGTCTAGTAGTAACTTAAGGCCGGTCATGATGTTTGGTCGCTGCAATTAGGAGAGAGAGAAGAAACACTTTAGCATGATGCTCTTGCAAGTTTAGAGTGGTTTTTAGTTTGTCTAAACAGGATGGCTCTCACTGTTTCTCGAATTCTTCCTCAAACCAAAAAAGAAGAATTAGTCGGGATCAATCTCACCGTACAATACTTGCTTAACCGTTCAGCCAGGCCAGTGTTGGTACTTCGAGGGAGGTTTTACGACGCTTTCGCGAAGTTCCTTAATTAAATAACCTCTTTTCCCTGTGGGCGTAGCCCCGCTAACACCTTTCTAGACACCTACTTGGTTTATACCATTGATCGTTAAGTGAGAAAGTTTCCCGAGGAGTAGCATATACTCACAGTAGGATCGGGATCCAAATATCATCGTGTGATAAAGCTGAAGGAATCCTACCAGAATCATCGCACTCCAAATGGTATGCAGCACTAACAAGTTTCAGTTTCTTTAGAAACTCCCGATGTGGATTTTTTGCCCCATGCTCTTATGACCTTGACTTTGGCCAATAAATCACAAGTCTCATGTCAAGTTCTACCCGTCATTTTCCAGGTTAGTTTGAACCCACCCGTACCTACCCTTGACTTTGGCCAACAAGGCGGTACGACTGTCCCAAACCAACGCATCTATCTATGCTACATATGAATATCCAATAGCTACCAATCACTATGCCTTGACTTTGGCCAAGAAACACAGCTTGAATACTATTGGCTATCCATATGAAATGACGGAGGGCTACGAATGGTTTTGGCGAAACCGTAAACGTAGTGAACTTGATATAATCGAAGGAACATGATAGCTTTTAAAAGGAGTGGTTCAAGCTCCGCGTTTTAAAAGTTTTCTGTTTTGAAAAGAAACCGAGTGGTTTTGAAATTGTTCCAACGACTTAACTTTGGTTTATTTTCTTGTATTAATTTAATGTGTCCCATCAATTAATCCTACCATTGCAGAAAACAACGAAAATATGACGTACGCTTATGCCATCCGCATTTGCTACGGGGCCCCGTCATCATCCGTTAGGTTACTTAACTAACGACAGAGCGGGGGCTGGACTAGCGCGGATGCAAAACATAAGCAACGCCTACTAGATATCATATATAAATATATACATTCGTCAGATGCAATGATAGCCATTCCAGATCACAGATGAACACATTGGATATGCTAGGAATCCGCGTTTCGTTCGAGCCTGCAACGAAAGACGGATTACACGGTCGCGATGAATAGCCAAATCCCACCCTAGACCCCTACGGATGCGGCAAACTACCCGCCAAGTACCCGAAGTGAAGCAACCTCCCTCAACAACGTGAGTAGGCCACTCGGCACTTCAAAGTACCTGGTAGTTTGTGCACCCCACCTTGGGTCTATCCTAGGAGCAAAAACAGTAAAAAAAAATAATATAAAATGGCGGCTACAACCTCATCCCGGATGTGCGGCCATAAAAATAATATTACATCAATTTACATATTACATCAAATGAAAGATAAAGAAACTCTCATCTCACAAAACCCCGGCTATTCATCCGCGACAATCCAACAAGTTTATATACACAATCCAACAACATAACAGATCATAGATATGCACAACCCCCATTAATTGACGTATAGCGATTAGTCGACGTTCAGTGCATATATCACATTACAGATATAACCATTTAGCAAAAGTTTGTAGAACTTCGATCAAAATACCAATTTGTAACTACCCCAAACACAACATTATTCTCTGGATAATCTGGGCAAAAACAAAATATCTTAAAAATCACAAAACAACAAATTGAACAAACTGCAGGAAATCCGAGTCGCGGCCGAGTTAACGCGGCCGCGGATCCACGGCGAAACGCTTGGTTTCGCCGAGCTTCCGCGGCGCTTTGACCGAGTCGTGGGCTCATTTTTCCTGGTTGTTTCTAAAATACCATGCACTGATTTTTAAGGTATGTGGAAATATTTTTAGGGTTGTTTTAAAAATCGGCAGAAGGTATGAGATTTTGACATGTTTCATGATTTTTTTAGGATCGAAGTTCTAACCACTTTGCTAACATGCTAGTTGTTGTTTAGCCAGGCTCTGATACCACTGTAAGTCCATGTTACCCACCCCGGTGCTTATGGGGAGGCGGAATAGGTAAAAACGATTTTTAACACAAGGTAACATGGACTAGAACTAGAGGATCTTTGCTAAATAAAACTAAAAAACTAACTACAAGTTTTAGCTACTCGGTTAGAAAGTTATACTTAGGTCTTGAACTCCTTCTCTTCTTGCTCCTTGGAGTGGTGTGAACGGCTCCTCCTCGTCGTCTTCTCTTTGCCGAAAAAATATCCATCCGAAGGCCTCTACCTTGAGCTCCTACCTCAACCAACAGGTAACTAAAGTGCTTTGCTTGCTAAACCTAGAACCCTAGAATGAGTAGAGTGAAGTCTTGATGGTTTTATCTCAAGAGCTCATGGTTCTCAACATATGAGAGATGGGAGCTTTGAAAGGAAGAGGGAGAGCTCAAAAACATGAGAGAGAAAGAGCAAGAGAGAATTAGGATCTTTTTGAAACCATACTCTCATATGAAAGAATTATGAAATAATAATAATAATTAAAGAAATTGTGATAGTTCATTTGGAATGACTATTATCATTTCACATTAAATGAAATTTGCAAGAATCAAGAAGCATCTTTCATATGAAATGATGATGGTCAAAATGTCAACTAAAGTCAACCGGTCAACCAAAATCAAAAAGTCAACAAAAGTCAAATGGTCAACCTAACCATGGCACAATTATCCTTAATTAATATCATTAATCATATCTCTCATTCTCATTAGGGTTTGGAAAAAGATCAACGGTCAACAACCCTAATGAGAATCCTCTGCCTCTGTCAACTGTGCATACACACCCGCATCCGTGTTCCGAGGAATACGAATACAATGAGACAAAAAAAATACTAGGATCTGGCTTAAACCAAAGCCCACTAGTAATAACTGCCCGGACACCAAACGTGCATAAGTGCGCGGATGTGAACGAACCCCGTCGCAAAACCATGCGGCCTCTACTATGTTTTGCCCAAAGGAGAATAGCCCTCTGTGTGGGACTCTAAAGACTCGACACTACGCTGGCAGTGGGTTTAACAACAGGCCGCAAGCGGTACTAGCTGTACGTAACGGTCCCCAGGTAGATGCTGATAAGAAGACTGATGAGGTGAACCCATCTGAACTCCTACTGAGCCTAAATATGACAATCTCCGTACAGTCCGGTCTGTTCGTCTGAGAGTATCGCATAGCGGGCCTAGGGGGCGGTAAACGTCAGTCCCCTAATAGCGGTACAAGTCGTGTCGGAGTGTAGCTCAGAACACCCTGAGATAAGACTGGAAACGCTAGCAGCATATCTCGCTTGCCCTGACCAAGGACTTTGTATAATGGCTCTCCTAAACACAGCGCGATATCAACCCCCAATACCGGGAGAGACGTATCCTGTCTAACCGTCACTGCCTCCAAGTGCTTCAGGACTGCACCCAACTACTACCTGTTTGCATGACTCATTTGAGCCATGGTAGGGTAGTAATCGAAGAACAGTGGGAACACACTCGAGGCGAAGTGACAGTGTCAAGTCAGCGGACTAAGCTGTACTCATGTCACCTGGGAACTGATAACTGACGATAGGCATAATACCAACCAATAGTTCCCAGCGAGTCCTGTCCAGTGTACTCGTAACCTAACGAGCACCCGCATACTATCTCAAGTACGACGTACTAATGGCCGTGGGACAGACCATCTCCCCTGCTGGGATGAGAAGCGCATATGCTAGTCTACTCCGGAGTATCGATGCCCCGTCTCAATAATCCTACGATTAGGGACCTGTATAAGAATGTACTTGTAGATTACCCAGCCCTCACTAGTGTGACTGCCATCACAACGCTGGTAATCAAGCAAAGATCCCAAGGGCTCCACTAATGTGTATAGGCGATATGCTAAAAGAAACACATGCACATATTAAAGTAGAAATAAAACAAGTAACATACTACCATTTTGAGCAAGACTGTCTATACAACTGTGAATATCCCAAGCTTCCATTAAGTAATATACAAACTAGTATGATACAGTAATGGCCTCTAGGGCATATACACTAACAATATATCGCCTAATCTTTATATAATATAATATATCATATTGTATCCTACCATTTCATCCCATATCTTGTAACATAGCCTCATGACATCATGTCCGATCATATCGACTCATATCATTATAACTTGCCATATCCTCATCTCGTGATGTTAATTCGAAGTTATCCTCAAACTTACATGTATATATACACATATAAATATATACACATATTCATATATATTTACATATACATACACACACACATATCTGTGTGTGTACAACATATTGTAACGACTCTAAAAATCTTTTTATAGAATTTTTCTGCTAATATACAAGAAATGAGTTTTATAGCCTGAGTTTGAGTTATAAGTCACTTTTGTTAAATAACAGCAAGAAACAGCTTATAGCTCACTGGTAAAGCCCTTGCACTGCTGTGACGTAGCCTCTGTGTTCAATTCCCATCAGACACAATTATTTTTTTCTGAATTTTTTAAACTTTTTGGAAGTCCAAAAGATTGCACGTGTATTACACGGGTAAATGAAAAGTTCAGAAAAATCAAACATGTGGAAAATGGTTTAAATACAGATTTAATCAGCTGGAATGAATCTCGAGGCCAGAAGCCCTAAATCGACTGGCCAAAACCACTCAAAAACCGGCGCCGACGGTCGATCTTGGCCCAAACTCCTCCGTGCTTTGCGCACATAGTTCTTCAGCTACCCCTAACACCCCTGCACCGTTTGATTTCCCTTCAATCAAACAGAGACCCTTCATTTCATAATTAAACATCATATTAATGATTTTAATCCACCACTTTTATTCCAAAACCCTAATTCTCTACTATAAATACCATCCCCTACTTTGGCTCAGCACCATTCAGAAAATTATTGAAAAATTCTCTCGAAAAGTTCCTAAGTACAACTGGAGTAAAGAGGAGTTAGCGAGCAAGCAACTTCCGACGATGGTCGGAGCAACATTCGGAGCTCCCGCGACGCCACGACGAAACTCTTCCTATCCTAACCCTCTCCTTGAAACTCCTAAACCGTATTTCCCTCCTAAACCCTCTTTCTATTCATTGAATTTCACCTTTAATCTTATGTCGGTAAAAGTGGAGTTATTACCGACATCTTTTTCTAAACCCTAGAAAACTCCTTTTCCTTAATACTTTGTTCAACCTAATTTTTACACAATACTTGTAACCCTAAATACTAATGTTTAGAATCAAGTTTAACCAAGAATCTCATGTGAAACATTCATACTCGAACTTTTTCATTAAAATACTATGAACTTTGACATCACTTCTTTTAGCTTTGCTTAATAATACCTTTAGAAAAACATCACGGGGTAGTGACCTACCCCTCACGAACACTCTTGTTTCATAGCACTATGCCTTTTTGGTATGAATTTTTGTTACGTAGAAAATTTTACAATAAAATACCACCTACTTTAAAAAAACGGATTTCTTTCAAAGCGCTATTTCATTTCCTTTACGATTAAGTCTCTACAACTCTCTTTAGGAGACCCTCTAATGGATGGTGCAGATTATCGCACATCCTTGGGCTAGTAGAGCGTATCGATTTAATTATCTCACGGAGCATTCGATCTCGAAAGGATTTAAATACGTTTTTAAGAAATACGAATTTTCTAAATAAAATAAAATTATTTTTATAATTAAAATTATATAATTTTGAATCCATATTTTCAAAATATAAATCTATATTGTTCAAAAAAATGAAAGTTTAACAAGTTTCATTAAAATATCATCAAGATACCGAAAAGACAAGTTTTTCAATAAAATACCATGAACTTTCCAAAGCTAAGTATTTATTACTAAAATACCCTAAATCCTTAAAACTCATGCTCATGAAAACCCTAAATAATATAAATCACCCCTCGAGATTTATTTTGAAACTATATTAAAATACTTTTCACAAAGAAAAACCCTCGAGTTATATAAAAACAATATTTTAAGGACTTTAGTAAATATAGGTTTAAGCGGGATCAATTCTCTTGAGCCCCAGGGAGAAGGAGAAAGTGAGTGCTTGCCTATTTAAGGTAGACAACTTAACGGAGTTATCAATGGTAATTATCTTTGAAAAAGACACAAATCCCGCGGTCCATGTGCAGCAGTTACCGATGACTCCCGAACCTAATTCAAGATCTAAATCAGTCTACGAGCGCCTGACTCAGTCTGAGTCCAATCTCAAACATGAATCCAACATCAAATAAGAACATGAATACTCGAATTCAAACATCAATATCAAACATGTATACTTGACTTGAGTTGACCGAACCATGATTATAACTTGACATGACTACTTGAATACATGATTAACATCCTGAAATATGAGTACTTGAACATTTTGTATCCATGACCTCGGCAAGACTTTTAAACATGACATATACAATACATTACATGGGGATAACGGGATAGATTGGTACGGAATATATATCATGGCACGAGAGGTCACTTAAAAGACACCTACATGAATTCTCGTGCCGTTGTTCCATGGGTTTTGACGGGGTCTCATACTACATGTTACCATAGTCCACGAGGTAAGATGGATTCCTCTCAAATATATGAATATCTTCTGTATCAAGATACAAATAACCACGTTAGAATAACAATCATGTACCTGTACAACTTATCAGTTCATTTCACATTACTTGTTATATTCCATTTCTTCTTTTGGGACTTACCGAGCGCTAGTTCACTGACGACATTCCTTTCTATTTCATTCTTTGGAATGTACGTTAGGAGGACCTGACTCTCAGGAGATCGAGCCTAGTCAGGAGGACTTAGACCAGCTCACCTCTCAATCCGACTACTAGTTCACTTGTACTTTCTTTTTGTATGTCACTGTTTAGGAACTGCTTTATTCATTGTATCTTTTCTTTTTAAAACAGTTGTATGTATAGATGAATGTAAATAAAGTTGTTGTTTTATTTTAATGCTCTTATCATTCTTATACATTTACATATTGCTTAATTATGTTTAACGTATTTATTTCTTAGTAAATACGTTGCGGCCTGCCACGTCATCATTTCCGTCTACTGGGAAGTGGGGCGTAACACATATATACCAATGGCTCAAGGCTAAGAAAATAAGAACTAAGGACATATCTCCCTATGAGTACGCTTACTATCTCCTATAGTCTCCTAGAACCCTATTAGCTAAGTATACATATCTAATATTTATATATAACTATATACCTAATAGCCTAATACTATGGTTGCGGGGGTGCTATACGCCATCCACCCAACTTTTCCCGTAGATATACATATACTCACCTACTATCCTCGCTCTAGCCGAAGTCGATGAATGCCTCTCTCTCATTCGTCGTCCTGTAAGCCCATGCGAATGTACCTACAAATCAAATCATATCATATCGAAAACAAAATCAAATCCAAAAACCAATACGGCAAGCGAAATGTACACAGGTTAGAACCTATGGTCCACGCATTTAAGAACAACTAAACAACTCCCGACGTTGACATACGAAAGTCAAACAACCGAGTCAAAACTCAAATATCAAAAACCAAGTTTCAAATATCATAAAACATCGTCAGAAATCATGTAAAACAACTCTAGATTTTTATTAATGTAAACTTAGACTTTTTTGTATACAATGTAGGTCTAGTTAACTAAAGAGTGAGCTACAGACCATGTTTCAGATCCTAACTCCAAAATTGGGCTGCAAATTGCGGGCAAATCGAATAAAAAGGTGGCCAAAAGATGAAGGCTTGGGCTTGGGCTTCTAGGATAGCTTCCTAGTGGTCTGCATATCTCACTGTATTTGCTATAAAATTTTCACAGTTCTAGTATCATCCCAGACTCCATTTGAACATAAAAAGTCAATGAAAAACCGATATCGGAAATTTCTAAGTCCGTCTTTGAACATTCTAAACTCATTTTAATCAAGGCTACCACCACTACTAGGCCAGTAGACACTTACTAAACCACCATTAACCTGTACTACAAGTTTTATCCACTAATTCTCATCCTAGAATTTTCTAAGTTTACTAAATATTAACTTTTAAACTCTAAACTAATGTAGAAGGTTAGGAAACTTAAACACTTAAATAAAAGTGAGAGGATTACCTTAAAAGAGCAACTCAAGAAAATTCTAAGATGGCCAAATGAACTCAAGACTAGAAATTGATCCCACCATGATACTTGTAGTGATGTGAGGAATATTATTTGTGAAGGCAATTGTTCAGTTGATAAAATTTCACATTTGTATTACAATTTTCCTACCATTTTCATATTAAAAAGGGACTTTATTATAATATATTATACATATGAGGGTTTATGTGTAAAAGCACCATTTTCCATGTGTTAATATATTTTAATTAGTATTTGGTAGGAAAATGTATGCAAATAAATCTATTGACCAAATCCTAGTAGAAATAAGCCTACTAAATATTATTTGATATTATTGTGCAGAATTTTCCAAGTTGTTATGCAGAATTTATCAAACAAATCAATTTGTTGAAGAAAACTTGCCAAATTAAGAAGCAAAACTTGGAGACCAAGTCTGGAAGCAACCGAGAGAAGATTTCTGAATTCTAAAGGTGCCTAGGATTGCCACATGTCATAAGAAGCAAGCCCAAGGATTTTGATGAAGAGATCCTCACCATTGAGCACGGATCCGCGGCCAAACCACCACTTGGGCTGCGGATCCGCCGCAATCTTAAGGAGTTGGAAGACAAGATTTTTTGGGGTGAATCAAAGCTATATTTTACCAAGTTTTCAACAAGAAGATTCTGGTTTTGCACTATAAAATGGCACCGAGAGCCTCTTGGAAAAGTTATCAAGCCGACGAGATCACGAAGTCCAAGACGGCTCACGCATCCAGGCTGATCATCAACTGTTCGTCTACCTCCTTGGAAGAGATCGAGAAGCAAACTAGTCTTTGTAATCATTTTCTAAGGAATAAAGTGTAGATTGTTCAAGTTGATTAATAAAGGTAGTTGTTCTATTTAATTCTTTTGCATTTTACATTATGTTTTCCCTCTCTTTCTTTTCATCTTCTTCTCCCAACATGCGCGAGTAATTCTAGGGTTCGTAGGATTAGGGTAGGCTAATGGACGATGAAAATAACTAAACCCTTTTTAAGTCCTATAAAGTTTAGGAACTTTATCAAAAGAATCATTAACATCCTAATTGGGCGCGCTAGCAATTCTTTGCTAGTTCCGACTGCGATTAGAGATTAGATTAATGATTATTTTGGTAAAGGCTAGATATGAACGGAGTTCCGTGTCGAGATAAGGGTTAAGAGTGGGATTCTTTTTCCCTCCAGAAACCCTAATCTACAAGCATCACCGTCGTTCTAGTTCTTAATCTATTAATGGATAAAAGGGTAACTTTTAATTAATCGTCCATAACTACTAAATCCTAACTAACCTTATAAGCCCTCTTATTATATTAATTACCTTTTTAAAATAATCTAGATCTATATTTTACGTTCTTGTTTAACGTAGATCTAGAAATCTTTCTCTAAAATTCTTTATCCCTCCTCTCTTTCTCAACATATCTAAAGTAAAAGTAAAAGGTTCCACGTTTCCCAGAGGACGACCCGTACTCATCTCGGTCTTGCTACGTGCGACACCGTTATTGATTGCGGTTAAACTACAAACACTCTTTCGAAAAAATCAAATGGCGTCGTTGCCGGGAATACGTGCGTAATTTTTATTTTTACTATTTGTGTTGAATTCTTAGACGAGCCATATCATTATTAAAACAAAACTGCAAATTGCATATTTAACGATTTGTGCGTGAATTTTTGCAAGGAGATCTGGAGTCACAGAATTAAGGAGAACAGGAAACAGAGACATTTTTAGAGATCCAGAGGAGCACAGAAGGCTATACAAAAAATTTCATCAACTATTCCTTCTAATACACGGCGGAACCGCGGCAAAAGCACCCTTCTGCGGCGGAATCGCGGTAGGTTGGAGAAATTAGGGCTTCAATCTTCTCTGGTATCTTTCTTAACTCCTTCTCTCTCTCCTCAAATCCAATAAAATCTATTTTCTGCAGGATTCTTTGCAAAATTGCGCCGCTAAAAAAATCTTTTTGCAAAAGTTTTGTGATTGGTTTTGTTTTGCATATTTTAATACGGACTCTAAAGGGCAAAGACCAAATCAAGATTAGGTGGGGATTTCATCACCCTTCCTAAGCCCCACAAATCACAAACCGAGCATATAGATCAACCCTTCATTAATTTAAAAAATATCTAGACCAGACTCTAAGGACTGCGCGCTCATTAAGGACAGAGGAAGGTCGTGGGTAATCTATCGTTTATCCGCATTACTTTTGTAGTGCCTAGGCAAGTGTGACAAAGGCTAGTGGTTTTTAATTAGGCCCATGACGTGGTTCCTTCCCACTTACCTGGCACTTACCTGGCTACAAGGGTAGTACGGAGGCGGTAGAGGATTGATCCTGCGGCTTGTCCTTTGGAAGTCTAGGAGCGGTCTAGAGACTGGACCTAAGTAACCTTAGTTCTAGGGTTGCTTGTGCATCTTAGGGAGATTTGTCTTAAGTCCCACTTTTTCAAAACAAGCCAATTTTAAAATCACACACACGCTGCCATTTGCACTAAACCCGCTTATTGCATGCTCGGCTGGACACGGGATCCTAGTGCCCGTTTTGTCCTCGTTCCTGCTATCGACACCGAAGTCGGTACTTCTTCATCTTCTTTTCCCCCACCACACACCACATCGACCGTGATGGACGGCACTTCATCTAATTATAACACCACGCTGCCACCGCCCGCAGGTGAGCAGAATCCACCGCGCATCTCTCTCCAAGAGAGATGTTATCCTATTCGTGGTCCTCTTCCTACTTGTCTATCTCTTCCACCACCTAACGGGGATAATTTCGAAATTAAACTCCACTACATCAATCTTCTGCCCAAATTTCACGGGCTTGAGTCGGAAGACGCGTATGTTTTCATCACCAAATTCGAAAACGTATGCGCAATGATGGGTACTTCACAATTGACTTTAGATGCTATGCGCTTACGTCTTCTCCCATTCACACTGTGCGACTTGGCAGAAAAATGGCTTTATAATACTGCCGCACACTCTATCACTAATTAGGATGAATTCGTCGTAGCATTTCTTAAGAAGTTTTACCCAAACCATAAGACCGCCCACATTAGGAGCGAGATCAACCAGTTCACCCAGCTTCCCAATGAACCATTTTGGAAGTGCTTTGAACGTTTTAAAGATTTGCTTGTCCAATGCCCCCATCACGGAATACAAAGATGAGATTTATATCGGATTATATATGAGGGCATTAATCCAGCGACAAAGCAGATGCTTGAAACAATGTGTCAATGCTATTTCATGTCTAAAGATGATGGTGAAGCATGGAAATATCTAGAAGATCTCGCTGAACACACGTTGCAGTGGGAAAGCGTAAGACCACCTCCAACTAAGGGAGGTATTCACCAGCTCGACGTTTCCATCGCAGTGAAAGCCGAAATGGCAGCGATACAAAAGAAACTCGATGCTATTGAAAACAAGTTCTCATCTTTCTCCCTAAATCAGGTCACGCTTCCTAAGACCGTCTGTGGTTGCTGTTCGGATCCTTCACACTTAACGGAAGAATGTCCTATGAATGCATCGTTTCAAGCTAATGCTGCTTTTCAGCAGCGACCTAGAAACGACCCTTATTCTTCCACGTACAATCATGGATGGAGGAATCATCCTAACTTTGCTTGGAATCAAAACTAACAAAGTAATTATCAAAGACCTCCTCTACAGCAACCACAACCACAGAATCAGCCCCCCTTTCAGTCCCAAAATTTCCAAAATCCGGCCAACATTTCTACACCACAAGTGGCCGGTACTGACAACTCACTTGCACAAACTTTGGATATGTTCATGAAACAATCCATGCAAAATTTGGCTGAGATAAGGTCTTCTATTGATACCCTAACGAAAAACTCCTCCTCCCATAGTGAGAGTATTAAATCAATAGAAAACCAAATCGCACAGTTAAACGCCGCAATGAGTGCGAAAGAGAAAGGGAAACTCCCATCTCAACCCCTACCGAATCCTGGCCATTCACAAAGTCATACTGTGAATGCCATTACTACATTGAGATCGGGGAGAGTGCTGAATAACCGAGTAGGTGAGCAATTTGATGATAGTGACACATTTGATACCCCTTCTTCTTCTTCTTCTTCCCCTAATTCGTCTAGTCTCTCACCTTCGTCCGAGCCTATTCTCCGTTTTCCCCAAGGCTCAAACATTTCACCAAATCTATCTAAGTCGATTCCCACTCCAATTTTAGGATCGAATCCGTCGCCACAGTCTTCTCCACAAACGTTGGACCCAAAACTTATTGATCGAGCTCCATTTCCAAACCGATTAAGGGCCAACCGACCTAACCCGCAAATGGAGAAGATTGTGGAAATGTTTAAGCAAGATAGCGTGAATATTCCTCTCCTAAATACTATTCAACAAGTCCCATCTTATGCAAGAATACTTAAAGACTTGTGCACTAGGAAGAGAAAAACTCTAGTGCCTAAAAAGGTTTTCATGACGAGTAATGTTAGCACAGCTTTTACCCAACAAATACCAAAGAAACGTAAGGACCCCGGCTGTCCTACAATCTCTATTTCTATTGGGGGTAAAAATATAAATCGTGCTTTACTCGATCTAGGCGCTAGCGTCAACTTGCTTCCTTATTCAGTATACGAGCAGTTAGGAATTGGAGAGTTAAAACCCGCCCATTGTACTCTCTAAATGGAAGACCGATCTATCACCAAACCTCGGGGCGAACTAGAGGATGTGTTAATTAAAGTCGGGGAATTCATATTTCCCGTGGACTTTATTATTTTAGATACACAACCTGTGGCAAACCCACGCAATCAAATCCCGGTGATACTTGGTCGACCCTTCCTAGCAACTTCTAACGCTGTGATTAATTGTCGTAACGGTTCTATGAACTTATCCTTCGGGAAAATGACAATTGAGCTTAATATTTACAAGCTAGGAAGTCAGCCATCAGAACCTTCTGCTCAATTGCTGGATGTTTGTTCCATCCACGAGATAGCTTCCGAAAGCTGCATGGATGGGGAGCTTTGCTTTGATGTTCTCGACAACACTAATGAGACATCGTTTGATCTTGCACCACTTTATAGTGAGGATATGTTCAATGAGTCCGATCTTGAGATTGAACCCGTTGACTCATTGCAAAAGTCAGCAGCACTTTCCGAGTCAATATCTTATGCAAGTTTTGAACCTCTTCGGGAGTCCGAATATCATTCGCTTACCCCACCTTCTATTGTCTCTCCACCAATTCTTGATCTCAAACCGCTACCTTCTCATCTTAAATATGCATATTTAGGAGAGAATGAGACTTTGCAAGTGATTATTTCCGCTTCTCTAGCCTTAGAGCAAGAGAATACACTTTTGGCAGTGTTGAGATCGAATCGGGAAGCATTTGGTTGGACAATGGCTGACATCAAAGGGATTAGTCCCTTAATTGTTGAACATTACATACATCTGATGGATGAAGCCAAACCAACCCGAGACCTACAAAGACGGTTAAATCCCGTTATGAAGGAGGCGGTAAAGAAAGAAATCGTCAAGTGCCTTGATAGTGGAATAATTTACCCCATATCTGATAGTCAATGGGTAAGTCCAATTCATGTGGTCCCTAAAAAGTCTGGCATCACGGTCATCACTAACGAGGCTAATGAGTTAATCCAAACACGCACCCAAACTGGGTGGTGCGTATGTATCGATTACAAGAAACTCAATGCCGCGACGAGGAAAGATCACTTCCCTCTACCTTTCATTGACCAGATGTTGGAACGATTAGCGGGACACGAATACTACTGTTTCTTGGACGGATACTCTGGTTACAACCAGGTCCCTATCGCCGAAAAGGATCAAGATAAAACCACTTTTACTTGTCCTTTCGGAACTTTTGCATATAGACGCATGCCCTTTAGGTTATGCAACGCTCCCGCTACATTTCAGCGGTGCATGATGGGGATATTTTCAGATATGGTGGAAAATTTTCTGGAAATTTTTATGGACGATTTCTCCATTTTTGGGGACTCCTTTGAGGACTGCCTTTGTAATCTTGGCGCTATTCTTACCCGCTGTAAGGATAAGAACTTGACTTTGAATTGGGAAAAATGTCATTCTATGGTCCAAGAAGGTATTGTACTTGGACATATAATTTCACATAAAGGCATTGAGGTTGACAGAGCTAAAATAGATGTCATTCAAAACCTCTCTCGTCCCAATTGCGTCAAAGATATACGATCCTTCCTTGGCCATGCAGGATTTTATAGGAGATTTATTAAGGACTTTAGCAAAATTGCTAGACTCTTAACCCTTCTATTGGCCAAGGACACTACTTTTCACTTCGATTCGGATTGTGAGGCTGCTTTTGAATCGCTTAAAGAATCACTCACTACAGCCCCTGTTTTATCATCTCCAGATTGGAACCACCCGTTCGAGCTTATGTGTGATGCATCAGATTTTGCTATTGGTACGGTCTTAGGACATCATATTGATAAGATGCCACATGTAATTTACTATGCAAGTAGGACCTTGAATGATGCACAAATAAATTACACAACTACCGAGAAAGAACTCTTGGCAGTTGATTGTATGATTTTCTTGGATGTGTGTATCAAATCAAATAGTCCCCGGCAACGGCGCCATTTGATTGAAACGATTTCGGATTGTGTATGTTGAAAATTGTAAAGAAATCACAACCAAAAATTATTTGGCCGCAATCAACTACGGTATCGGATGTAGACTGTAAGTGAGTGCGGATCGTCCACAGGGAAAGTGTAATCGTTCTTCTTTTGAATTAGATGAGTCGAAACTTTAATGAAAACAAAACAAAACAATTCATGATTTATATTTGAAGTTCAAGAAAGAGAAAAAAAAACTAGATCTAAGAAAGCATTAAAAGATAGAATCAAGAATTGATAGTTTGATGATTTTTCCAAACCAAATATCAAGAATCGAAATGAGGCTCGTAGGAATCGATCGGATCTATAGATGTGATGTAATCTCATGATGTCGTATTCTTATCCTTCGATGAATTGATACTAGATCGATGATGATCGATCGAGAATTAGGGATTTCTTGTAAAACTAGGGTTTCATCTTATCCCTTGTTCCTTCATCGATATCATTCACATTCTAGCCTCTAGTAAATTCAAGAAACGATCGTAGATCCCTAATTTCGAGCGATCACAATCAAGAAAGCATCGCAACGAAACTAGGTCATCGATTCTTGAACTTGCTAGGGTTTACAACACTCGTAGGACTTAAAAATCGTATTAAGATTTGTTACATCATCATTCTACAATCGTCTCGACTCCTTTACGAGCGGAGTTTTACTCAAACATCACAACAAGAACAACAATTACAAATTGAGATCTAATCATGATGCAAGAATTAAAAGAAAGCAAGATTAAAGAAATTCACCTTTTATTTATATCAACAATTTCATTACATTCGCTCAAGAACTACAAGAGGAAGAATTCGATCGTCGATTTGGCTTCGCTCGTCTCCGTGAGTCGCGGATCGGCTTGGATCACTTGCCCGATTGAAGATCGGCTCGGCTCCTAAAAGGTTGAAGGCTTCTCGCTTGATTTGGTACTCAAGATCTTGAATTTGGAGTGGAATTAGGGTTAGGGTTTCGCACAAGCCTTGTCACTAGACTTGTGGAAGAAGATGAAGAAAGAGGTAAAGATTAATGAAGATTATTGAACTAATGATGAACTAACTAATGATGAACTCTTTCAACCCTTAGATTTAGGCTCCTATTTATAGATATCTAAACCCTAGATCTAGGATTTCAAATTCTAAGTTTCCCTCCAAAAGTTTGTTGAGGAAATTTGAATTTCCCTCCAAAAGTTAGTTAGAGGAGAAGCTTCTAGATGTGATTAGTTAGGAGGGAGCTTCTAGAAGAGGTTAGTTAGGAGCTTAATTAGGATTAGCCTTGCTTAATGATCTTTGCTGATCTGGCAGTAGCTTCGAGAGAATTCTGGAATTTGATATATCAGAAATGAATGTGGGCCCTTCTAGAAGAATTTTGATGCAAATCTGAGGTGCTGAAGTGGCAGATCTGCCTCGGATCCGCGGCCCAAGAAGGCTCATGCCGTGGATCTGCGGCTCTTTATGGGCCTCAGGCTTTGGTCTTCTGTGTTAATTCTCTCTATAGTAATTGGGCTTTGTTTTGATGTGTGGAATTTCATTTGGCCTTCTGTATTGCTACCAGATCTGAAAACATGGAGTTGGTGTATTTTTGATCAGCTTCTTTTGATTTTGCTCCTGCAATTTCCTGCACAAATCTCGACACAAGTGTTGCGCAAATACAGAGATGATGCGATGCCATGAAATGCGGTTAATTTCCTTTAAAGTGTAGGTTTAAACGTCTAACACATGAAATCTGATATTTAACGACTGATTTGCTAATATGTGAAATATGAATACCGAACACTTCTAAATGAGTGCAAAAGATGGGGAAATTGCCGTGTTAAAATTACATTATTTTCGACTGATCAAATACCCCCAAACTTAATTTCGATCGTCTCGAGCGAATGTTTTATTAAAAAGAGAAGGAGAAAATAAAGAAAGAGAAAAACTAACTAGCACACTTTCGTAGATAACACGATTGCACTGAGCACGTGCAACAAGCCTTTAAACCTCTAGGTGTCCCCAATAGGAGGAGTGTTGTCTCCTGAGGGTTTTCAGCGGATTGCACCCACAAAATCCAATAATAAAAGAAAGATCATGAATATTACATTTAAAGAAAAGAATTGTAAAAGAAAGGCCTTGAAAATTAGGGTTTCCAACTAAGCTAGCTTTTCGGTTGTCATGAGCCCTATCTTAATGGTCATGAAAAGATGTCAGAAATCACGTCCTCCCTTAATAAAACATCGTCTTATTCTTCATTCCTATCTTTATTCCAAACATCGATCATATAACCCTGCGTGTGTGTAAAGGACATCCCTACACCCGGAGAATTCAATTCAAGCTATCATACTCTTGCCCATCAGCCTCAGTACTTTTTAATTAATGAATATTTAGATGAGATTGCTCACACACTTTCATGCGACCGTTAATACTTCTTGAGGTACTAACCGACCGATTACTCATGTGCTTGCTTACTTGGTGTATTTTCCTCGTCTTGCACCATCTTAGGCATAGCAGTGACTCCCAGACCAGTTGGCCTTAGGGCACTAGGTGAAGAAGCACCCTCGCTATATTTTTTTTTTATTGCCCTTGGTGATAACAAAACCAGTGTCCATTTTTCTCACCACTTTATATTTTATTCATTTTTTTTATTTCCTTCATACTTTGGCCTTTAAGACAAGAGCATTTCAAGGTATCCTCTACTATCCCAGACTTTAAGACGTGTGTAAGTGCGAATAGCAGGGTATCAACGTTCAAAATGTTTGGCTTCCAGAATAGAAACTATTTTTCAGACTTATTTTTATCCTCAGATTAGTGACGTCTTTCATCTTACTAACCCTTGGGACAACGGCTCATAACTACTTATTACTAGTTCGTATAAGAAAACTTCTAATTTTCTTGGTTTTCTTAAATTTTTCCAATCTCATGGATGTAATTTTTCTCTATCTAAACTTTTATTATCTTATTTATGTACAAAAAATATTTTTATAATTTTGAAATTTTTTAAATTTTTATGGTTTTTAAAGAAATGTTTTGTGCTTATGCAATGTATGATGCAAATGATGCGAAAATAAGCACAAACCTCCCCCAAACTTGTTTACAACAGTGTCCTCACTGTTGCCTTCAGCTAAATCTCGAAAAAAACCTGTAAGCTTGGGAGGAATTTATTAGTGGGGGCAAAATATTTAAGTGAAGATCCTCCCCCAAACTTATTTTTGGCTCAAAATTTGTGTAAAAAATTTTCTTTTCAGGAGCCAGAAAAAGTGTCCCCCCCAAACTTGAATTATGCAATGTTAATCTTTGAAAATCACATGAGGGGGTCAAAAAATCATTGGTCGATGCCAAGCTTTGCAAAGACCGAAAGTTAACACCAACCATTCAAAAATTTTATCAATGCAGTGCTCTGGTTGGTGGAAGAAAAAGTGGGGAAAAGGTAAGTGGTGGAAGAGAGTGCATGTGAGTCTCATTTTGGAAAGACGATGCAGTGTATGTGATGGATTACTCGCATTCTTCTTACAATTCAGAAGAAGGGGTGGAGGTTCAATTTCAGTGAGTGGAACCTGATTCATCTCAACACCCGTGTTATTCAGAAATGCGAGTTCATCAGCGAAGATCTCCTCAAAAGTTTCATCTATACCCCGAAGAATAATGTCATCACAAAGTGCGGGGTGATCTTCAGACTCTAAAAACAGTTCATAATCAGTGTTACTTGTTGACCCGGACATCTCGGTGGAAGAGTCCGTATGTGTATGATACATAGTTGGGTCAAACAACAACGTATGAAAAGAGTCAAGATCGATATCAGGAGGATCATCAAATTCGCTGCTGTCGACATCCATTAAGTCGACAGAACAGACCTGAGCAATAGGTTCGGAGGGTACACTACCCAACTTGTAAATGTTCAGCTCTATTGACCTGTTCCCGAAAGATAGGGTCATAGAGCCATTACGACAGTTGATGATAGCATTGGAAGTGGCCAAAAAGGGGCGACCTAAAATCACCGAAATTTGATTCCGTGGGTTCGCTACAGGCTGTGTATCAAGTATAATAAAATCCACAGGGAATACAAATTCCCCGATTTTTATTAACACATCCTCCAGTTCACCCCTAGGTTTGGTGATTGATCGGTCAGCCATCTGGAGAGTTATGCTCGAAGGCTTTAACACTCCGATACCTAGTTGCTCGTATACCGAGTAAGGAAGTAAGTTAACACTAGCGCCAAGGTCAAGTAACGCACGGTTGATGTGTTTCTCCCCAATAAAAATGGAAATAGTAGGACAGCCAGGGTCCTTACGTTTCCGTGGTAATTGTTGGGGAAAAGCCGTGTCTACAGTACTCGACATGAAGATTTTTTTAGGCACTTGTGTCTTCCTCTTCCTAGTGCACAAGTTCTTAAGATTTTTTGCATAGGACGGAACTTGTTGAATAGCATCTAGGAGAGGGATGTTGATGTTAACTTCCTTAAACATGTCCACAATCTTCTCCATTTGGGCATCATGTTTCTTGGGCCTCAACCTATTTGGAAATGGAGCTCTATCAATAAGTGTTGGGTCCAACATTTGTGGAGAAGTTTGTGGGGGTGGAAAAGATGAGGTGGGTGGAGGGTTCGAGCCTTTGGGAACACGGAGAATAGGCTCGGAAGAAGAAGGTAAGTTAGACGAAATAGGGTAAGAAATAGAAGTGTGAGTGGAAGTGGAAGTTGAAGCCGGGGTGTTAATGATCAATTCATCATTATCAATTTGTTCACCCAAATGATTGTCTAGCACTCTTCCAGATCTCAACGTTGTAAAAGCGTCCACATTAGTGCAATGTGAAGGTCTAGGATCAGGTACGGGTTGAGATGGAAGATTCCCTTCTTCTCTAGCACTTATTTCGGCTGTTATTCGTTCAATTTGAGCTTCCATTGATTTGATATTCTCATTTTGAGTGAGAATGATATTTATCATATTATCGATGGAAGATTGAAAACTTGCCGACTCTTGGATGGATTGTTTCATGAAAGTAACCAAGGTTTGCACCAGTGCAGAGATATTATCAGTACCGGCCAATTGCAAAGAGTTTTCATATAGTGCAAAAGTGTTGGCAGGATTTTGAAAATTTTGCGGTTGGAAGGGGTGCTGACTTAATTGAAGTGGTGGTTGCTGTTGTGGTGGAGGGACCCTTTGAAAATTGTTTAGGATTGGAACCGTGCTTTGAGATTGTGATTGGCTCCAAGGAAAGTTCGGGTGATTCCTCCAATCTTGATTATATGAGGAAGAAGAGGGATAGTTTCCAGGTCTTTGCTGAAGTGCAGCATTAGTCTGACCTTGAAACGGTACATTCAAAGGACATTCTTCTGTCAAATGTGAAGGGTTTGAACAGCAGCCACACACGGTTTTAGGAAGTGTGGATTGGTTTAGGGAGGCTGAAGAGATTTTGTTTTCTATAGCGTCGAGTTTCTTTTGTATTGCGGCCATTTCGGCTTTCAAGGTGACGGAAACATCGAGCTGATTGACATCTTCCCTAGGTGGTGGTGGTCTAACACTTTCCCATTGTGATGTGTTTTGAGCTAAATCTTCTAAGTATTTCCAAGCTTCACCATCATCTTTAGATAGGAATTGGCAATGACACATGGTTTCAAGCATCTGTCTAGTAGTGAGATCAATACCCTCATAGATAATTCGACACAAATCCCATCTGGAGATTCCGTGATGAGGGCATTGGATAAGAAGATCCTTGAACCGTTCAAAGCATTTCCAAAATGGTTCATTGGGAAGTTGGGTAAATTTAGAGATTTCGCTCCGAACACGGGCGGTCTTGTGATTGTGATAAAATTTCTTAAGGAATGCTGCAACAAATTCGTCCCATGTTGAAATAGAATGTGCGGGTGTGATGTAAAGCCACTTCTCGGCTAAATCATACAAAGTGAATGGGAGAAGACGTAAACGCAGAGCATCCAAAGACAGTTGTGAATTCCCCATCAAAGCACATACGTTTTCAAATTTAGAAATAAACATGTATGCGATTTCAGAATCAAGACCATGAAATTTGGGTAATAGTTTGATGAATTGGGGGTTGATTTCAAAAATTTTCCCGATGGCAGGTGGTATAGAAAGACAGGTGGGAAGGGTAACACGTGTAGGATAGCATCTCTCTTGGAGAGAAATGCGTGGAAGATTCTGCGCACCTGCGGGCGGTGGCAGAGTAGTGTTAAAGTTTGATGGATTTGGGTCCATCGCGGGTGTGGTGGGTGGTGGGGGAGAAGACGAAGAATTATCGACTCTAGGGTCGATAAAAGAAACGCGAACAAGACGGGAAATGGAATCCCGTGTCCAGCCTAACATTGTGCTAAATGGTTGTAGCACAAGTGGCAGCGTTGGTATAATTAGAGGAAATGAAGTGTTGGTGTTTGTTTTGAAAAATGATACGGATTTTTGAAAAATGATGCGATCACAACAAATGCAACAAGCAAAACCCTAAAATCTAGTGGTCACCTAGGTCAGACTCTAGACCGCTCCTAACTGCCGAAAGACAAATCGCAGGATAGAATCCTCCACTGCCTCTTTGTTCCCCTGTGGCCGGATAAGTGCCAGGTAAGTGGGAAGGTACTCCACTACGTAAGTAGTGGGCCTAATTAATAACCACTAGCCTTAGGCACCAAAGGAAAACGCGGATAAGCAATGAATTACCCACGGCCTTCTTCTATCCTAATTGAGCGCGACAGTCCTTAGAGTCATCTCTAGATTTCTTTTAGTTAATGTGGGTCAATGCGGATGCAAGTTTTGTGGTTTTCGGGGCCTAGGAAGGGTAATGAAATCCCCACCTAATTTGGATTTGGTCGTGCCCCTTAATTTCCGTATTAATATGCAAACAACCAAAAATCAAAAACACGCACAAATTTTATTTTGCTTTTGCGGCGCAGCGATTATTTGCAAAGAAACCTGCAGTAAAGTGTTAATTGGAGCAGATGAGGGGAGAAATAAGAAAGTTAGAAGTTACCAGAGAAAGTTTGGTGCAGTGATGAAGTAAACATGCGGCGGATCCGCCGCATATGTAGGCTAATGCCGCGGAATCGCGGTGATGTAGTGGGATCACTGCACAAAATTCTGTGCACAAGCTCCTGTTCACTTACAAATCTCTCTGGAGTTTGCAGAAAAAATTTTCCACAGCTCCACAAGTTCCAGATTTCCTCGCAACAAATCACAACAACGTGTATTAGTGTTTGCGCGAATTTTGATCTAAAGATTATAATGAAATAAATTGTTCAACTCAAATTTCAAAATACGAACAATTAGCGCACTATCCTTGGCAACGACGCCATTTGATTGTATGATTTTCTTGGATGTGTGTATCAAATCAAATAGTCCCCGGCAACGGCGCCATTTGATTGAAACGATTTCGGATTGTGTATGTTGAAAATTGTAAAGAAATCACAACCAAAAATTATTTGACCGCAATCAACTACGGTGTCGGATGTAGACTGTAAGTGAGTGCGGATCGTCCACAGGGAAAGTGTAATCGTTCTTCTTTTGAATTAGATGAGTCGAAACTTTAATGAAAAGAAAACAAAACAATTCATGATTTATATTTGAAGTTCAAGAAAGAGAAAAAAAAACTAGATCTAAGAAAGCATTAAAAGATAGAATCAAGAATTGATAGTTTGATGATTTTTCCAAACCAAATATCAAGAATCGAAATGAGGCTCGTAGGAATCGATCGGATCTATAGATGTGATGTAATCTCATGATGTCGTATTCTTATCCTTCGATGAATTGATACTAGATCGATGATGATCGATCGAGAATTAGGGATTTCTTGTAAAACTAGGGTTTCATCTTATCCCTTGTTCCTTCGTCGATATCATTCACATTCTAGCCTCTAGTAAATTCAAGAAACGATCGTAGATCCCTAATTTCGAGCGATCACAATCAAGAAAGCATCGCAACGAAACTAGGTCATCGATTCTTGAACTTGCTAGGGTTTACAAAACTCGTAGGACTTAAAAATCGTATTAAGATTTGTTACATCATCATTCTACAATCGTCTCGACTCCTTTACGAGCGGAGTTTTACTCAAACATCACAACAAGAACAACAATTACAAATTGAGATCTAATCATGATGCAAGAATTAAAAGAAAGCAAGATTAAAGAAATTCACCTTTTATTTATATCAACAATTTCATTACATTCGCTCAAGAACTACAAGAGGAAGAATTCGATCGTCGATTTGGCTTCGCTCGTCTCCGTGAGTCGCGGATCGGCTTGGATCACTTGCCCGATTGAAGATCGGCTCGGCTCCTAAAAGGTTGAAGGCTTCTCGCTTGATTTGGTACTCAAGATCTTGAATTTGGAGTGGAATTAGGGTTAGGGTTTCGCACAAGCCTTGTCACTAGACTTGTGGAAGAAGATGAAGAAAGAGGTAAAGATTAATGAAGATTATTGAACTAATGATGAACTAACTAATGATGAACTCTTTCAACCCTTAGATTTAGGCTCCTATTTATAGATATCTAAACCCTAGATCTAGGATTTCAAATTCTAAGTTTCCCTCCAAAAGTTTGTTGAGGAAATTTGAATTTCCCTCCAAAAGTTAGTTAGAGGAGAAGCTTCTAGATGTGATTAGTTAGGAGGGAGCTTCTAGAAGAGGTTAGTTAGGAGCTTAATTAGGATTAGCCTTGCTTAATGATCTTTGCTGATCTGGCAGTAGCTTCGAGAGAATTCTGGAATTTGATATATCAGAAATGAATGTGGGCCCTTCTAGAAGAATTTTGATGCAAATCTGAGGTGCTGAAGTGGCAGATCCGCCGCGGATCCGCGGCCCAAGAAGGCTCATGCCGCGGATCCGCGGCTCTTTATGGGCCTCAGGCTTTGGTCTTCTGTGTTAATTCTCTCTATAGTAATTGGGCTTTGTTTTGATGTGTGGAATTTCATTTGGCCTTCTGTATTGCTACCAGATCTGAAAACATGGAGTTGGTGTATTTTTGATCAGCTTCTTTTGATTTTGCTCCTGCAATTTCCTGCACAAATCTCGACACAAGTGTTGCGCAAATACAGAGATGATGCGATGCCATGAAATGTGGTTAATTTCCTTTAAAGTGTCGGTTTAAACGTCTAACACATGAAATCTGATATTTAACGACTGATTTGCTAATATGTGAAATATGAATACCGAACACTTCTAAATGAGTGCAAAAGATGGGGAAATTGCCGTGTTAAAAATACATTATTTTCGACTGATCAGCAGTTGTATTTGCATTAGAGAAATTCAGGCCCTACTTGATTGGCTCGCCTATTGTGGTTTACACAGATCACTCCGCCCTACGATATCTTTTATCGAAGAACGATGCGAAGGCCTGGCTAATACGTTGGATCCTATTGTTACAAGAATTTGATCTTGTCATCAAAGACAAGAGTGGATGTGAAAACGTTGTTGCCGACCATCTTTTATGCATCACTTCTTCGCCAACTGTGACCGTGCCGATAAATGACTCATTTCCCGAAGAACAGCTCTTGAATGTATCCTACGAACCTTGGTTCGTGGATATCGTGAACTATCTTGCGACGGGACTTATACCTAGCGATTGGTCGAAACAAGACAAACTTCGATTTTTATCCCAATTTTTATCCCAAGTAAAATATTTTTACTGGGATGAACCATATCTATTCAATTATTGTTCCAATCAAATCATTCGCAGGTGTGTCCTTAACGATGAATTCAAGAGCGTATTATCATTTTGTCACGATCAGGCATGCGGCGGTCACTTTGGACCGCGAAAAACGGCGGAGAAATTTTTGCAATGTGGCTTTTATTGGCCAACATTATTTAAAAATGCATTTAAACATTGCAAAACTTGTCTGCGATGTCAGCATTTGGTTCGGATTTCACGAAGGAATGAGATGCTGCTCCAACCTATATTGGTTGTGGAAATATTTGATGTTTGGGGTATTGATTTTAGAGGCCCTTTTCCCAACTCCTTTGGGAATTTATAAATCTTGTTAGCGGTTGATTATGTCTCGAAGTGGGTGGAAGCTATACCGTGTCGCACTAATGACAACAAAGTTGTCATTAAGTTCCTTAAAGAAAATATCTTTTCGTGATTCGGACACCCTCGCGCTATCATTAGCGACAACGGGATATATTTCTGCAATAGGTCTTTCGAGGCCTTGATGCGGAAATATTCAATCACTCACAAGCTTTCTACGCCCTATCACCCCCAAACAAGCGGGCAGGCTGAGATCTCAAATAGGCAGATCAAACAGATATTGGAGAAGACAGTTTCTAAGAACCGTAAAGATTGGTCAACCAAATTGACGGATGCTCTTTGGGCATTCCGCACCACTTATAAGACCGATCTTGGTATGTCTCCATACCGCCTTGTGTTTGGGAAGGCATGTCACCTCCCTGTCGAGATTGAACATAAGGCAATGTGGGCTATTAAAGAGCTTAATTTTGATCTTGATCATGTAGGCAGCTATCGGAAGCTGCAATTGAATGAGCTAAGCGAACTCCGCGATGAAGCTTACGATAATGCGGTGATAGTAAAGAATAGGACCAAAGTGTTCCAGGATAAGAATCTTTTTAGAAAAACCTTCACATCGGGGCAACAAGTCCTTCTTTATGATTCCCGTCTCCATCTTTATCCGGGTAAGCTTAAATCTCGTTGGAAAGGACCTTTTGTGGTGCGGTATGTACACCCGCACGGGGCAGTTGGAGTCGAAAATTTGAAAAACGGTTCAATTTTTAAAGTAAATGGGCATAGATTAAAACCGTATTTTTCTGCTGACCCTGCGGAGGAGCTCCTGTTTTTATAGGAGCCGCTTTATCAAAACTAAATTTCCTCCGCCTCACCTCCATGTTTTTTAACATTTTCTCATTTTAAGAATGGAGGTGAGTAAAAATGGATTTGATTGAATATCTGTGCGTGTCAAAGAATACGTTTGGGGGAATTTTTCATTTAACTATTGTTTTATCCCTTGTATCTCTCCCTTAGTATACAGGTCCTTGTTCTTAAAAGGCTACATCAGTGAGGACACTACTGAAAACAGGTTTGGGGGGAGGTTTGTATTCACTGAATTATCTTTGACACCGGGCATTAAAAATTTTTTATAACAAAAGATTAGAAAGTGAAAAATTACATCCAAAAGATAGGAATAATTTAAGAAAACCAAGAAAATTAGAAGTTTTCTTAAACGAACTAGTAATAAGTAGTTATGAGCTGTTGTCCCAAGGGTTAGTAAGATGAAGGAAGTCACTAATCTGAGGATAAAAATAAGCCTGAAAAATAGTTTCTATTCTGGAAGCCAAACATTTGAAAGTTGATACCCTACTATATGCACTTACACACGTCTTGAAACTCGGAATAGTAGAGGATACCTTGAAATGCTCTTGTCTAAAAGCCAAAGTATGAATGAAATGAAAAAAAATGAAGAAAATATAAAAATGGTGAAAAGAAAAAAAATAAACACTGGTTTTGTTATCGCCAAGGCAGCAATAAAAAAATATAGCGAGGGTGCCTCTTCACCTAGTGCCTTAAGGCCAACTGGTCTGGGAGTCACTGCTAAGCCTTAGGTGGTGCATGACGAGGAAAATATTATCACCTAATCAGCAAGCACATAAGTAATCGGTCGGTTAGTACCTCAAGAAGTATTAACGGTCGCATGAAAATGTGTGAGCAAATCTTAATATTCATTAAATTAAAAAGTACTAAGGTAGATGAACAAGAGTATGATAGCTTGAATTGAATTCTCCGAGTGTAGGGATGTTCTTTACACACACGTAGGGTTATATGATCAATGTTTGGATGAAAGGTAGGAATGAAGAATAAAGACGATGTTTTATTGAGGGATGATGTGATTTCTAACATTTTTTTCATGACTATTAAGATAGGGCTCATGACAACTGAAAAGCTAGTATAGTTGGAAACTCTTCTTTTCAAGGCCTTTCTTTTATGGTTCTTATCTTAATATGTAAATTTCACCATCTTTCTTTTGTTATAGGATTTTGTCGGTGTAATCTGCTGAAAACCCTCAGGAGACAACACTCCTCCTACTAGGGACACCTAGAGGTTTAACGGCTTGTTGCACGTGCTCAGTGCAATCGTGTTGCCTACGAAAGTGTGCTTAGTTTTCTCCTTTCTTTTTCTCCTCTTAAATAAACTAGTTTGCTCGGGACGATCAAAGATAAGTTTGGGGGAATTTGTTCAGTTGATAAAACTGCACATTTGTATTACAATTTTCCTACCATTTTCATATTAAAAAAGGACTTTATTATAATATATTATACATATGAGAGTTTATATGTAAAAGCACCATTTTCCATGTGTTAATATATTTTAATTAGTATTTGGTAGGAAAATGTATGCAAATAAATCTATTGACCAAATCCTAGTAGAAATAAGCCTACTAAATATTCTTTGAGATTATTGTGTAGAATTTTCCAAGTTGTTTTGCAGAATTTATCAAAAAAATCAATTTGTTGAAGAAAACTTGCCAAATTAAGAAGCAAAACTTGGAGACCAAGTCTGGAAGCAACCGAGAGAAGATTTCTGAATTCTAAAGGTGCCTAGGATTGCCACATGTCACAAGAAGCAAGCCCAAGAATTTTGATGAAGAGATCCTCACCATTGAGCGCGGATCCGCGGCCAAACCACCACTTGGGCCGCGGATCCGCCGCAATCTTAAGGAGTTGGAAGACAAGATTTTTTGGGGTGAATCAAAGCTATATTTTACCAAGTTTTCAACAAGAAGATTCTGGCTTTGCACTATAAAATGGCACCGAGAGCCTCTTGGAAAAGTTATCAAGCTGACGAGATCACGAAGTCCAAGACGGCTCACGCATCCAGGCTGATCATCAACTGTTCGTCTACCTCCTTGGAAGAGATCAAGAAGCAAACTAGTCTTTGTAATCATTTTCTAAGGAATAAAGTATAGATTGTTCAAGTTGATTAATAAAGGTAGTTGTTTTATTTAATTCTTTTGCATTTTACATTATGTTTTCCCTCTCTTTCTTTTCATCTTCTTCTCCCAACATGCGCGAGTAATTCTCCGCTTGTTAGGGTTCGTAGGATTAGGGTAGGCTAATGGAAGATGAAAATAACTAAACCCTTTTTAAGTCCTATAAAGTTTAGGAACTTTATCAAAAGAATCATTAACATCCAAATCGGGCGCGCTAGCAATTCTTTGCTAGTTCCGACTGCGATTAGAGATTAGATTAATGATTGTTTTGGTAAAGGCTAGATATGAACGGAGTTCCGTGTCGAGATAAGGGTTAAGAGTGGGATTCTTTTTCCCTCCAGAAACCCTAATCTACACGCATCACCGTCGTTCTAGTTCTAAATCTATTAATGGATAAAAGGGTAACTTTTAATTAATCGTCCATAACTACTAAATCCTAACTAACCCTACAAGCCCTCTTATTATATTAATTACATCTTTAAAATAATCTAGATCTATATTATACATTCTTGTTTAACGTAGATCTAGAAATCTTTCTATAAAATTCTTTATCCCTCCTCTCTTTCTCAACACATCTAAAGTAAAAGTAAAAGGTTCCACGTTTCCCAGAGGACGACCCATACTCATCTCGTTCTAGCTACGTGCGACACCGTTATTGATTGCGGTTAAACTACAAACACTCTTTCGAAACAATCAGGAATATGGGATTTTGATGAAGTTTTGGAAGGGTTGTATGGTGGTAGAATGGGTGTGGAGGAGTTAAAGAAAATGGAAGAGGAGATAAAGAAGAGAAAGAACATGAAGAAATGAAGAAGAGAGAAGATGGTTGTAGAATCCCCCCCCCCCTTCACACAACCATGCTCTCTTGTCCCCCTCATCATTATTATATCTTTTCTTTTTCCTTTTCTCATTTTTCCTTTTCAAAACAATTTAAAAACAAAAGTAAAAATGCAACCATACATGAAACACAATAAAATGTGTAATGGCACATTAACACATGATTAACAAAAACAAGATTCGTTTAAACGCATAATTAGTGAAATATTAATCAAGTTTAGCATAAACTTGTACATAAATAATTGTATACTAATTCATAAAATGCCCAAATCCAAAAAATTCCTTCATAATTAATAATTCATATTAATATTCCAATTATTTTCCAAATTATATGTATATAATTATACCATTCCATTAAAACTATTTTCCATACTTTTATAATAATCATAAAATTTATTATTTTATTATTTAAATTCCAAAACTAAAATTTTATTTTTCTGAAATGTTACAGTCTTCCCCCCTTTAATAAATTCAGTTCCTGAATTTAAAATTTAAACCCCCCAAATATTAAAATATTTCAGTAAATCAATCAAGTCAACAGGGCTCCGAATATCATGAATACGCAAGAATATCACAGCGCATCGTGTGCGCTTGAAAACGAGTACAAAAGTCGAAAATCGAAACTCTGTTAAGCGTCACACAATCATGAGAGTTATGACGAAAATACAAGTTTCAAAATCTACTGTAAAAATCAGACATAATATAATTAAAGCTATATATATATATATATATGTATATATATATAAAGTACGCATCCTTGTGAAATCGTCTAAAAAACTGAATAAAAATACATGCAAAATTCTTTTCAAATCACTGTGTGATGCGTATATCACGGCACAAGTAGCGGACGTTCATTTTGTAAAGAAATAGCTATATATCTATATAGGTTTAGCTTAACATATACGTCCCGCCTTTTGAAAATGATTTAGAAGGGTTTTCTTGGTAAAATTTCATGTCACTCGTGGACACGTAGGAAAATATTGATACTATAGCTCTTTTTGAAAATCCCCCCGGTAAATATCGATGCATGCAAAAATACTCAGGTATTGTCCTCAGGCCAGTCCTGTTTGGTTACTATACCATATAGTATATATCATAAAAACATGATGCTCGAAAGAAATCGGTCTCAATAAGTGTATACAAAAATACCACGTGCGTCTGGTGCGCATGAAAATCAGAGTCAAATCCAAGTGCCACGAATGTGCACGAAAGCAAGAACTATGTGCAACAGGTGTGCACGAAAGCATATGTCAAGTGTAACGGGTGTGCATAACAACGATATCAAGTGCATCTAGAGTGTACGAAAATCTTGACCAAGTGCAACTAATGTGCACGAAAAATCTCGATTAAGTGTATCTGGTGTGCACAAAATCACATCAAGTGCGCTAAGTGTGCACAAGAATCTAAATCAAGTGCGTCAAGTCCGCACAAAAGCATCCAATGCAATATGGTGCATGGAAACAAATATTAAGTGCACTAGGTGCACGAAAACATAAATCTAGCGCACTAGGGTGCACGAAAACAAATATTAAGTATATGAATTGAGATCAACGGTATACAGTATGCACGAAATAAAAATCAAGTATACCGCGGTGTATGAAATCATAAACATGTGCAACTGCGTTCACAAACCCCATATCAATACACCGAAAGCGCACGTGAACTACACCGAGTGCATAAGTAAAAATCAAGTGCATACTATATGCACGAAATCAAAATCAAGTATATCGGAGTGCACAAAATCAAAATCAATTGTATCGGGATACATGGAATCAAAAATATATGAAACAAGTGCACAAAGAAAAATCGAGTGCAATGGGTCTGCACAAAAACAAAAATCAGTATAACTGGTATATAAAAATATGAATCAAGTGCAACTACGGTGCATGAAAATATCAATCATGAAACTAATCATCAAAATATCAAAATCAAAACGATGGAAATGCGATATCCGAATCACCAAAATGCAAATCGCAATTAAATGACATTGAGGTATACCTCCTTCAATGTCGAAAGGTGTCGGTGCACCCAAATTGGCAGAGCAAGAATATCTACTTGCCTCCTGCCCACAGTCTGGCGTCCTCGGTCCCTAGGTCCTTATTTTTCTCTGTGTATCATCAATTGCATGACTCCTCGACTCGACAGCCCGGTTAGGAGTAATGACGAAAACAGTCCCGCTCTAACACTTTTCTGAATATCTCCTGGCCAATTAACATTGACACTCGTAATGTAGGAAGTCAACGATGGCGGCCTCTGGCCCTCTGAGTACGTGCGATACCACCGATCCTGGGTCCAAATCTTTATCGCTATGGTGTCCAGGAAATAACCCTCTATGGTCTCTTCCGATCTCACATCTGCCGAACTGCGTGGAGACTGGCACTCTTTACTTAATCCGCTTAAGTTCTGAGACAGCTGCAATATCATCACAACCTTTCCTTTGAAAATGTAGTTGTATCCAATACTCTTGCATATATATCGAGCTTCTGGTATCAACGGAGAAGAACGACTCATTAAGAGCTCACATGAATCTCGTATCCCTTTTCCTTCAAAATTGACCAACTGAGAATCATCTCTTCGTAACTGTGTGGACTGCAATCCAATTTGGCTACAGGCATATTTAGAGTCTCTCGTAAGGACTCGAAGTTATGAACTGGGGCATCTCCACCACTGTGTGGAAGATATCTGGCCGATTACATGCAGGGTTCCTTAGCACCCTCACGGTGTTTACTAGGGCATCGTACATGCCATTTCAAAAATTTCTAGAGAGCTAAAGAACCCGAAAGAGGATCGAACTAGAGACTTAGGGTTTTCTAGATTGTATAAACTTTACAAACTAAAGAGAAGAAGGAATACAACCTTTGTAGACCGGTCCTTCACTTCAAATGCTCCGTGTAGTAGTCCCTTCGCTCTAAGTAGTGAACTCTTCGGACTCTAGAAAGGCTCCACGAGATGTACGGAACAAGCTTGCTCGATGTCGTTGAGGCCGAAGATGATCTACGTCGAGGAGACTCAAGCTCATGCTACCTCTTCACTAATATTGAGATTAGTGAAGAAAACACCCTAAACTAAATGGCAAATAATAGAGGATGATGAAGTAGGAAGCGGGATCTCTTTAGTTTTATTTTTCTCACAAGATTTCATCACTTTAGAAAAAAAAACTAGCAAGCCTTTTCACTTGAGGAAGAAGAAGAAGTGATGAAGAAAATGAATGAGAGAGTGATGTTAGAATTGCAACCATGTGTGATTTAGTGTCATTCCTAACTCATGTAGAGAATAAACCATAACTATGAGTTAATGGTTGGGTTAAGAAATATCTTAAGCAAGACAAAAGAGTGAACTAAGTCAATGAAGACTACAAGCTTCTACAAGCTTTGAACCATGACAAATATCTCCACAATTTTGAATTTGCTTGAAATAAATGTAAACCCTAACTTAACCCTAGCATGGTGTGAGTTTTATACATACATGTTGCAAGTGTAACCTAGCATGACACAACAATATATATCACATATATATTTTGTGTACAAAAAGAAAATAATACAATTAACCTATATCACATATATATATTAATGCATCATAAGTGAGAAAAATAATTACTTAAGTGAGCTAATATTAGTTAATGTAATGAAATATATCAAATATATAATCATACATTAAATTATTAAATCAACACTTGATTTAATAATCCGGCTATATTACATATAACCGACTAATATCAATGTAACAACTTATCGAATCAACACTTGATCCGATAACTTGGCTATATCACATATAACCTACGATGTCAATAATCGCGAGAATAGAATGCGGTATCACATACTCGCATTAATCTCGGTCCCGCACATATCACATATGTGCTCCTACTCCATTTCGCATGAACCAGGAAATCTCTGTGTAGGACTCTAAAGACTCGTCAATACGCCGGCAGTATGCGATGATCATATCAAACACCCACAAGCCGCAAGCGGTTTGCTAAACGTAACGGATATCCGAGTATTGAGCGATCAAAATATCAACAAGCAAGCATGCTCTTACTCCTGCGAATCCAATCAGTAACACTACCGTACAGTCCGGTCTCTTCGTCTGATATATCGCATAGCATAACCCAGGGGTGGTATAACGTCAGACCCCAATAGCCTGATGCAAGGTCCATAACGGTTCGAGAAACTACTGATAACACTTACCAGTAAATCTCAGCAACCCTGGCCAGGGATTTCCTGTTATGGCCAATCGAGCATAGCGCAACATCAACTCCTAATACCGGGAGAGACGAAACCCTCCTATCGCTCATTGCCTCCATGTGACTCAGGACTGTACCCAAAAACCACCTTTTTGCACGATTTCTTGACCGTGGTATGGTGGAAATCAAAGCACGGTGGGAATCACACAAGACTCTATGACGATCTCGGGTCTACAGACTAACCTGTACCAGTGTCACCAGTGAACTGCTTTCTGACGATAAGTATAATACCATCTAGGAGTTCTCGGTGAGCACGTCCAGTGTACCCAGTCTCCACTGAGCACCCGTATACTTTCTCTGATGTCAAACACCAATGGATATGGGATCACCCATCGCCCATCATATGGGTCGAGAAGTGTATACGCTAGTCTACTCTGGATTATCGATGCTCTGTCTCGATACTTCCACGACTAGGAACATTTGAAGGATGTACTTATCGACTACCCTGTCCCTACTAGTATGATCTGCATCATAATCCTGGTAGTCAAGTGCTCATCCTAAAGGCTTTATCAACATATAATAGAGATACAATAAGTATACATGTTAAGATAAAGTGCAACCAAATAGCATACTATCATGTTGAGCAAGAAAGTCCTCCCTATATATATCCAAGCATCCACTACAATATACATCACATGTACAGTAATGGCCTCTAGGGCATACATATAACTAACAATCTTCCACTTGCACTAAGGCCATCTGTTGCAGTATCCAATACCCAACAATATAGCAGTGGTTGTAGTATCCCATACTCAACTATCCCATAGAAGTCTCTCTAGGGGTAAGGCCTTTGTGAGTGGATCCGCTGTGTTATCCTTCGTATGTTCTCTCCTGACCTCGATCCCTTAGAGATCAACCATCTCCCTGATCAGGTGATACTTGCCTCAGAATATGTCTGGAACGCTGATGGGAACTTTGTTCCTAGGCCAAAACGACAACTCCATTGTTATAACAATAACACTTATTTGACACTCAATGGTAGGAACCTTGTTCATCTCATGAACAAGAAATGTCCAGACAGCTACTTTGGCGGTATCATTGGGAGAAATGTATTCAGCCTTTATCGTCTAGTATGCCACGGTATCTAGCTTGGAATTCTTCCAACATACCGTCCCTGCACTGAGGGTAAAGACAATGTCTGTGACTGACTCTCAGTCGACCTTATCACTCTGGAAGCTCGAACCAATAACTTTCTTTTAGTGATTCTCAAGTACTTAAGAACGTCCTCCACAACTTTCAAGTGATTCTCTCAAGATCCGATTGATTCCTGATCACTACACCTACTGAGTCATCTACATCTGGTCTAGTACATAACATCGCATACTCTAATAGATCCTACTGCCGAAACATAGGCTATCCCTTGTACGTGAGCTCTCTCCAAATCAGCCTCGAGAGACTTCCTTTTGGAGAGAGTGATCCATGAGTAACTGGGCGAGCCACAACATTTAGAATCGTCCGTACTAAACCCCTTTAGTATGGTGTAAATGTACCTGGATTTGTGACACTCCCAACACCCACTTAGATCTATCACCATAGATCATAATCCACAAGATGTAGTAGGTATCATCCAGATCTTCCTTTGAGAATCCTCGTGATAAGAGGAGCTTGACCGAGTGTAGCATATGAAACCATTTCCTATCAAGAGTATGTCATCTATGTACAATACGTGGAAGACAACCTTACTCTCTACAACCTTCTTGTATATACAAGTTTCATATACCTTTTTGATGAAGTCAAACACTTTGACTACCAGATCAAAACCGATGTTCCAACTCCACGATGCGTGCATTGATCCTGATGGACTTAAGAATAGCTTTGTAAGCCTCAACCTTTCCATCTACACCAGGAATCTTCTCAAGATCCAATTTTCTTCCAATGGGTTTTTCCTCTTCAGGTGCAACATTCAAAGTCATACTTTGCTGGTGTACATGGATTCCATCTTTGATCGCATAGCATCCAGCCATTTCGCAGAGTCCTTACTCGTGATGGCTGCCTGAACCTAGTTGGGCCATCATCTCATGATGCTATCCTCGCTCCCACTGTCACCAAGAAAATCGTAATATCTCTTAAGTGGATGAGGAAGCCTATTAGATTCACGGAGAGGCTGAGGTTCGTTGGAGATTATTGAACCATTTGGTTTTACCAAATCATTAGCTGTTAGTTTGTCTAGCTGGAACAGCTTCTAGTTCTACCTCATGACCACTAATATCTTCATAAGAAATTCCCTTTCTAAAATGGTGGCATGCAGAGAAACAAAACACTTTTCGTTCCTCAGTTAGGTAGAAGGTATACCCTCGCAAATGTTTGGAATATCCTAACAAACTTATAGAACTGACCTTGCCTCGAGCTTGTCCGGATTCTGGCTTTCAACATAGGCCGGACAACCCCATATCTTAACTCGTTTAAGACATGGTCTCTTCCCACACCATATCTCATATGTAGTGGTAGGCCCTGATTTGGATGGAACCCTATTCAATAGGTATGCAGCTTCTCAAGTGCATAACACCGAAAAAAACAGGTAACTCGGTAGTACTCATCATAAAGTGCGCCATATCGCATAGGGTGCGATACCTCCGCCCTGATACACCATTATGCTGTGGTGTACTCGAAGGAGTAAGCTGAGAGAGAATCACATTCTCCTTTTAGAAACTCCAGGAATTCCATGCCCGAGTATTCTCCTCCTCGATCATATTGTAGGACTGGAATACTTCTACCCATCTGGTTCTCTAACTTCAAGCTTATATTCCTTGAATTTCTCAAAAGTTTCAGACTTGTTTATCAACAGGAACATATGTCCGAATCCTGAGAGAAGATCAGTGAATATAATGAAGTACGAAGAATCAACCTTGCCATTTATAGTCATAGGACCCCATGCATCATCATGTATATGTCCCAAGAGTTCACTAACTCTTTCTCTGTTTCCAGTAAACGGAGTATTGGTCATTTTATCTTTGAGACAAGACTGGCAAGTATCATAAGATGAAAATTCGAACAGATTCTCATATTCATCCTTATGTAACTTAGCTGGTCATGTCACATTGATATAACCTAGTCTACAATTCTACAAGAAGGACTCGTTCATTTCTGAACTACTCCTCTTGTTTGTGTTTCATACACTTTGAACTGTTGTTTGATTTAGAACGTATATTCTATTATGTAACGTGCCTGATCGAATCAACTCTTGATTCAGGAAAATGTTCACAACATTATCCTCCAATACAGAATTATATCCTTCTGTGATCTCATTAAAGAATCTGATGTAATGTTGTATATCAGATTCGGTATTTAATAACATTTGTTCAGAATCAATGTATCTAATACAAGGTCATATCTGCCAACAGACTTGGCTGCAACAATTGCACCATTCTCTACACTTAGAGACATATTACCCATTCCCAGTTCTCTACCTTTCTGTGGCCCATGTAACAGATTACATATATGGGATCCTAATCCGGTATCACATACCCAGGACATAGAGGATACTGAGAAACAGTTCTCGGTAATGAACACACCCGAAGAATATGCATCAACATGCTTATTCCTCGATTGGATCGCGTGGAAATCCAGATATTCCTTCCTGCTCGGATTTATAACAATTATAAGATAGAGCGGAACCAACGTTCCCTAGCTCAGTATAATAAGCAGGTTCGATCAATGCATCCATATTATTATCTTGATTAAAGCGTGACATGGTCGCTACCAGGAGAGAGAGAGAAGAAAACACTTTGCGTTCTCTCTTGCAGGATTAGATTAGTTATTATTTTATCTAATCTGGATGGCTCCCACTTTTTTAGTCAAATCATCCTTCAAACCCTAAAAGGTGCCGGGATTAATTACACCCTACAAGTTCGCCAATCTTTCGGCCAGGCCAGTGTCGGTAATTTGAGGGAGGTTCCCCGTGCTTTCACACGGACCTAATTAAAATAAACCTCGTTTTCCCATGGGCGTAATCCCGTTAACACCTTTCTAGACACCTATTTGATCGGCTAATTGTAATGTGTAAAACTCTTCCAGGAGTAACTCTAACTCGCAGTGGGTATCGGGATCCAACTATCTCATAGAAGGTATGCAATCTCATTGCAAATTTCGACACTTGAAATTCCCGATAATATTATACCCTTAGCGTCCTATGACCTTGACGAAAGCCAACAAACAATAGTCCACTAGTCAAGTTCAACCCGTACATTTCATGATTGAATTAAACCCACCCGCACGACCCTTGACGAAAGCCAACAAAGTCGTACGACTAACCTAATCCAATCGCATCACATGCTTAAGTAGATAAGCACTAATCAGCTACCACACACTACGCCTTGACGAAAGCCAACAAACGTAACACGAATACTAAATACTACTTATCTGAAATGACGGAGGGCTACGAAAGCTTTTTAAGAAAACCCTTTGCGTAATGAACTTGATATCGTTGTAGAATCGAGTGATTTTGAAAAAAGGAGTGTTTTTAAGCTTTCACTAGTTTTGCTAAAGAGGTCACTCCCGGTGAAGGGATCTCGGCTCTTTCCTTATTGAATAAGGTGCAGGATATTTCACAAATACCACTATGCAAAGCAAAAACTATAGAACTAATCAAAAGACAAACCGAGTTTGTAGTATCTGCTAGTTTAGCTAAAGAGCTCACTCCCGGTGAAGGGATTTCGGCACTTTCCTTATCGAATAAGGTGCTGGATATTCTACAAGGAATACCGCTATGCAAAGAAAAACTAGAGCTACCCCTTTTTTTATAAATTTGATTCTACAACACCTTTTAGGTTTCTTTTTTTCATTAATCTCATTAATGAAGTCCCATCATTTTAAGTTACCTAAACATCATAGATAAATACAACATACGCTTATGCCATCCGCATTCGCCTCGATGTCCCCTTGTGCACCGTTAGGTCATGTAACTAACGGCAGAGCAGGACAGAGCTAGCGCGGGTGTAAAACATAAGCAACGTCTATATAATATATTACATATACTATATCCAGTATCTATCTCAACATATAGAGTGATCACATCACAAAATATCGCAGCAGAACACAACATATGAAATATTGGATATGCTAAGATTTCCGGGTTTTAAATTAAGCCTGTATAAAACACGGATTCCACGGTCGTGATGAATAGCCAAACCCACATCTCTAGACCCCTACGAGAGAGGCAAGCAACCTTACCAATTCTAGAGTTAGGAGACCCGGTATCAACTCCTCGAGATGGTCTCCCACTGGACCCTAAAACCCAGGTACTTGTGCTCCCTGCCTTGGGTCTATCCTAATGCGGAAAAGTAAATAATATACAATGGTGACATCATCCTCAACCCGGAAGTGCCCCAATAAAATAATATTACGTACAAGCTTTTACATGATTGAAAATGAAAAACTCTCATCTCACATAAAAAAAAAACCCGGCTATTTAAAACACGATGATCCAATATAATATATTACAGCAACACATAACATCACATGTCATCAATGTAGGTAAATATGCGTATCCCAATTGTCGTTGACATATAGCATCGAAACCGGCGATACACCACATATTACACTTACGGTCCCAGAAAAGAAAGTGAAAAACTACAACAGTTGGAATCCGCAACCACCTCAGACATCATAAACCCAATGTATCACATATATTGGATTTCATGCCTAACCAAATGAATTCCTTAGACATCGCATGCCTAACAATTATAAACCCCGCATTTTAGTCTCGATATTGAAAACACTTTCCAATAACCTATCGGGTAATTCAACAAGATTCCCGATATCCTGATCGAATGCTCGTCGGAAACTTTATTAGACGGCCATACCCCCTGATGCCGTCGACGAAGTGCACTAAGGTGGAACACCGCTGCCGCAAGCACCCAAACGGATGCTTTTGGCGACAGGGTTCTCCTACAGTCACTTGGTCAGGGCGTGGCTATCTAGTAAGGTTACCCGGCGAGTATCCGCGTACGCTACGTAATTGAGAAAGACTTTTGATCAATATCAAAATTCCGTGGCAACCGATCAAATGAGACTAAACCGCTAGATTTATAAAATTCAAACTAGTTATCACATAACTAATTATAGTGGATTCCAAATATTGTATCACAATCACAGAAAGCTAGGCGACGTTAAATATTTCGATCGAATCAACGAATTCCCAAATTTCCCAGAAAGCTCAACGCTTGAGCACTGTTAAAATTAACCAGAGACATACCACTTAGCCAGTTCAATCAGGCCAGCAGAAAAGGTACCTATGGACCTACAATTGAAGGGTCTGACCCAAGCCTCTTAAGTGGCGCCGCGGATCCGCCACCAAAACCCTGTTTTAGCCGCGGATCCGTGGTCACTTAGACGAGTTAGGGTTTCGTTCTTCAGGTGTGTCCATAGAATTCGCTGCATGATTTTCTGAATATTTTTAACAAGGAAAAATCTAACTTTTGGAAAAATTTCTAGAAAGGGGGTTGTTTCGGGCTTTCGGGGTTCGATTCGAATTCTAACATCGTCTAGACAACACCTAATGCTCTAGCTAGGCTCTGATACCACTGAAGAGATCCTTAGCACCCTCACGGTGTTTATTAGGGCTTCGTACTTGCCATTTCAAAAATTTCTAGAGAGCTAAAGAACCTGAACAAGGATCGAACTAGAGACTTAGGGTTTTCTAGATTGTAAACACTTTACAAACTAAAGAGAAGAAGAAATACAAGCTTTGTAGACCGGTCCTTCACTTCAAATGCTCCGTGTAGTAGTCCCTTCGCTCCAAGTAGTGAGCTCTTCGGACTTTAGAAAGGCTCCACAAGATGTACGGAACAAACTTGCTTGATGTCGTCGAGGCCGAAGATAATCTACGTCGAGAAGACTCAAACTCATGCTAGCTCTTCACTAATTGTGAGATTAGTGAAGAAAACACCCTAAACTAAATGGCAAATAGTAGAGGATGATGAAGTAGAAAGTGGGCTCTCTTTAGTTTTATTTTTCTCACAAGATTTCATCACTTTAGAAAAAAAAACTAGCAAGCTTTTTCTCTTGAGGAAGAAGAAGAAGTGATGAAGAAAATGAATGAGAGAGTGAGGTTAGAATTGCAACCATGGGTGAGTTAGTGTCATGCCTAACTCATGTAGAGAATAAACCGTAGCTATGAGTTAAGGGTTGGGTTAAGAAATATCTTAAGCAAGACAAAGGAGTGGACTAAGTCAATGAAGACTACAAGCTTCTACAAGTTTTGAACCATGAAAAATATCTCTAAAATTTTGAATTTTCTTGAAATAAATATAAACCCTAACTTAACCCTAGCATGGTGTGAGTCTCATACATACATGTTGCAAGTGTAACCTAGTATGTCACAACAATATATATCACATATATATTTTGTGTACAAAAAGAAAATAATACAATTAACATATATCACATATATATATATATATTAATGCATCATAAGTGAGAAAAATAATTACTTAAGTGAGATTATATTAGTTAATGTAATGTAATATATCAAATATATAATCATACATTAAATTATTAAATCAACACTTGATTTAATAATCCGGCTATATTACATATAACCGACTAATATCAAATGTAACAACTTATCGAATCAACACTTCATCCGATAACTTGGCTATATCACATATAACCTACAATGTCACTAATCGCGAGAATAGAATGCGGCATCACATACTTGCATTAATCTCGGTCCCGCACATATCACATATGTGCTCCTACTCCGTTTCGCGTGAACCAGGAAACCTCTGTGTAGGACTCTAAAGACTCGTCAATACGCCGGAGTAGGTGATGATCATATCAAACACCTACAAGCCGCAAGCGTTCTGCTAAACGTAACAGCCACCCAGGTATTGAGTGATCGGAAGATCAACAACCAAGCATCTTCATACTCCTGCGAATCCAATCACTAACACTATCGTACAGCCCAGTCTCTTCGTCTGATATGTCGCATATCACAGCCCGGGGGTGGTATAAGGTCAGACCCCAATAGCCTGATAAGTCATGCCCATGCAAGGTCCATAACGGTTCGAGAAACTACTGATAACACTTACCAGTAAATCTCAGCAAGCCTGGCCAGGGATTTCCTGTTATGGCCAATCGAGTATAGCGCAATATCAACTCCTAATACCAGCAGAGACGAAACCCCTCCTATCGCACATTGCCTCCATGTGACTCGGGAATGTACCCAAAAAGCACCTTTTTGCACGATCTCTTGACCGTGGTATGGTGGAAATCAAAGCACAGGGGGAATCACACAACACTCTATGACGATCTCGGGTCTACAGACTAACCTGTACCAGTGTCACCAGAGAACTGCTATCCGATGATAGGTATAATACCATCTAGGAGTTCTTGGCGAGTCCGTCCAGTGTACCCAGTGTCCACTGAGCACCCGTATACCTTCTCTGATGTCAAACACCAATGAATATGGGATCATCTATCGTCATCATATGGGTCGAGAAGCGTATACGCTAGTCTACTCTGGAGTATCGATGCCCTGTCTCGATACTCCCACGACTAGGAACATTTGAAGGATGTACTTATCGACTACCATGTCCCCACTAGTATGATCTGCATCATAATCTTGGTAGTCAAGTACTCATCCTAAGGGCTTTATCAACATGTAATAGAGAGACAATAAGTGTACATGTTAAGATAAAGTGCAACCAGATAGCATACTATCATGTCGAGCAAGAAAGTCCTCCTTATATATGTCCAAGCATTCACTACAATATACATCACATGTACAGTAATGGCCTCTAGGGCATACATGTAACTAACATTACGTCCTCGAAAACTCGTCCAAGTAATCAGAGGAATACAAATTATTCACCGTTTCTCGATCAACTCATAAAACGTATGGGTGAAGCCCCTTCTAACTGAAGCTAGTCAACTTAATGATCTCACATTGGAGCATCCAAACAGACAAAATGTCCTAGTCACTTATCTAAGGGTGACTAGTAATTTCTGTCACATCCTTGCCTGTAAATTCGTGTAGCTTCAGCTTATAAAATCTGGAAACGATATCTTGTCAATCTCAGCAACAGCTGGTTCATCTATCCGCACGGTAGCAATCACATCAATTTGTAGAGTAAGCTGTACCTCAACGGTCCTCTCAATCTGGCCGGTCTCAAGTGATGGCCCGATCATCTAGTGTAGATCCTGAATGCTCGTTTCAAACAAGAAATCCTAGTAAAACAATAAATCGATACGTTCCTACGTCGCCGGAAGAATATCATGATCATTCCTCGTCCCTGACGAGCTCGCTCTGACCGCATCTCTAGCTGTAGTTCTCTCTGCTCTCGTAGCCATGGTGACAGGAACCGCAAACAAACATCGATGAGGATAGATCATAGGAACGAATAGAATAACGGATCTCAAGAATTGTATATCCTAAGGTCACTTAAGCGGAGCAGTGTATCATAGAACATACACACGGTACGTCACTCTACTTAAATTACCTACTCCATCAACCAAGGTCAACCTATGTGACGAAAGTTCGGGTCTAATACCCCCTTAGTCAAGTCTAAGTTTGGTAAGGTCAAGCTTAGGTTCCGAAATATATATACGCCCTAGACTCCGCATAGTTTATTTATCGAGTTTTTATGCTATGTGTTCTACTTGTTCTATTTGTTCTACTTACCACAATCAAGACGGTATGACTTTGCAGCTAGCCGGTTGAGCATGGGTCGTCCGCAGGGAGATGGTTCGTATGTTCGTTCTTACTTTAGACGAGTCAATGAAAATGTATATGCGTATGTTCAAATCTATCCTAAGTGTTCGTATTTTATGTTCAAGTAAATTTGTTAGGGTTAGGGTTGGTTAGTAGAGTTAGGATTAGTCTTGTGCTTGTCTTTTGCCATTCTTGAAATGATATTAGGATAATCGGAAGTAGTAGGGATTAGGAGGATATAGGAATGGGATTTGAGAGTTTAAGCAATCTTTCCAATGCTAAATCCATTCCTAGTGCCCCTTGTCCGTCCGCTACATACGCTTATTTCCAACCCTAGGCCAAACACACACAATCATATATCCAATTAAGTCACAACTACATGTCACGTTGTAGTGAGCCAAAAGGAATTCTCGACTTAGGTCAAGGCTATATGTCACGTATAGAGCGCCTAAGTGAGGGGTTGTGTTTGTTTGGTCTAGGTTCATTTAAGGTGTTTGGTGAAGAGAAGCACAAGAGAGTTTTCCGTCCCTCGTACTAACCTTCCTTAGCCCGAACAAGTGTGCAAATTATTCACACATTTAAATGAAAAATGAAACAAGAAGGAAGAAAAGAAAGAAAGGAAAATACGGTTTTACAAATGGTAGCAAGCTAACTACTTGGGCCCTCACTTAAGCAAGGGACTCCATCGAGTATCATGGGTTGAAAATACGGTTTAGAAAAGAAGGAAAGAAAACAAGAAATAACTACTTAACAACAACAACAAATAAAATTACACTAGGAATTAAAATTATGATATAAGAAAGTAAAAATACAAGATAATAAAAACAACCCTCATCTTCATTAATCTTCCAGTCAAAAACTCTCACTACAATTTCATGGAGAATAGATGAAGAAGAAGAAGAAGATACAAACTACACTATACTAAATCTTAATAAAGAAAAGCATCCTTTGTTTGGCTCAAAACTGGAGTATTTATAGGCAGAGAACAGAAACCCTAGCCCATACATAATTACCTAACTACCCATGAAATACGAGCAACATATGATATAACTTGGCCGCGGAACCGCCGCCCAAAAGACATTTTGGCCGTGGTTACGCGGTAGTTTGGAGGGCCTGGTGTCTCATTTTTTTGGGTCATCCTCATGTTTCTTAGTTCTTCTATTTTACAGGTTTAAAATTGCAAAATGGTTCCAAAATATCTTCAGATTTTCAACATTCCAAAATAGCTACACTTTTAATGTTTTGACTTTGATCTCCATCGAGCTCCGCGCACCTCTAGAATTTTGTGCTACCCCTCTCATGCTCTATGCTTGACCAAGACACGAATGACCACTGTTATTTGTCTTGTCTTTTGAACTGGTAAGCGGCACAAGACGGGTGTAGATGACCGGAACCCGGATTTTATCCGCTTTTGACAGATGTTCTGGATTTTGGCATAACTGTGGAGATTTTGCATGATTTGCATTATTTTGGACTAGGAACCTGTAACCTGTAATCATGTAGCAAACACGGATCAAAAGCACCTACCTATAAACAAACGAGCAGAAAAATAGGTAGTATTAAATGCAATATTCTGGTGTGAACAAATACCCCCAAACTATCTTTTGCTCGTCCCGAGCAAAACTGTTTATTTTCAAAAATTCCAAATGTCACGACCCAAAAATTTAGTTCGTGACCGGTACTTAAATCACGCAACATCTAAAGGCGTAACGTAATTCAAGTAAACCGAAACCCAGAAATCTAAACCTTTTTTAAAAAATAAAAGAGGTGAAGGTTTGAAATAAAGGTATGATGAAATCAAACATTTTAGTAATTGCATAGATAATGAAACATGAAAAATGCAAGTGGATTCTACTGGTTGGAAAACATGTTTCGTCTTTTAAAAATTTAGGAAGCACCTCCTTTGTATATTTTGATCCAAAACCATATATACATAACAACAATAAAGGCATCCCGAAGCGGGAGCTAGCTCTTCGCCAATCGGCGAAATCACAACCATGCAAGACAGAATATAGGTATACGACGCCCAACGATGAAGATCAGCACAAAGAATAATGAAATAAGCAAGACATCAACCCACCAAGCGAACATATAACCCATCGCTCTAAGTCTCGCAACTACAAGTCTTGCTAAGTCTTACTACTTATACAATTACTAGTTTCTGATTGATGGAGTTCACTAGATACAATAGAAATAATAATACAAGAGTGGCACGATCCAACATGTGCCACCAACCAAAGCAAATCACCCGAATACAAGCTGTGTGCCAGCGATACCGCTACTGATCCATGCGGTCAACCTGCAAGAGCTGTGGCATAACGGGGGTGAGTTGCCAACTCGTGAGTAGAATACATCATCAGGTAGAAATCGAATAAAACAACGATTCCTAGGTCAACTATATCATAAAGGTAATACTATGATATCTAGGGTGACCGTATATGCATATGAGCCAACAATATAACCAATGCCTATAAGCATGTGGATAACATCTACGTGTCCATCAATGACACAACAACATCATGCATGTAAATATCATGAAAGCATATGCATGTAAATATGAGTATATCAACCAACGTGTGTCCATCAACGACACATCAAAATCATGGAACCTGAGTGTCCAACATCGACACTCGAAACATCATGAAACCCGTGTCCAAAATCGACACGTAAATCCTTATATCTCGGGCTCCGTCAGTCCGGATTGGCCCATATCATCTCATGACTCTGGTCGGTATCCTCCGGATAACCGCCGAGTCCAAATACTATCACTGGTAGGTAGTTCTCCCCTGCCAGGCTTACTGCCTAACAATACGAGTCTTCTTGCCCTGGGGTACCTCACCGGGTCCACCATGTACCCACAGACGGTGACTACCGCTCCTCGAATCGGGTTTCAAATGCCAAATCTCAGAACCGAGAAAACACATAGTAGACGTCTCGAAATATCATATCAAGAGAAACTGGGTTTTTAAAACGGTACATATTTTTCTTTGAAATATAACTACGGTTCTCAAGTCCAGAATCTCATGAAAATAGCATCTCAATGCGTAATATCATAAAGCATGATGTATGCAAACATATGACAGAAATGTTAGCATATTCGCGTATCATGCAACATATCAAAATGATGTGAACATAGCAAGTATATCATGCAAAGATTCATATCATGATGCAGCAAATCTACTTTGTAGTGACATAGCAATTATCGATAATGAAAGTGTGTGAGCCGGCCAATCTGTGTAAGTGTAACATACACATCATTGATAATGGTGTAGGTATACTAGCACAGGTATATGTAATGCAATGAGAATATTAAGAACGTAGCATAAAGTACATCGTAAGCGAAATGCTACAAGGTATACGTATCTATAACATGACCGAGTCGTTGAATCTATCAATCGGCATCCAGCCTCACAACATCTCCTATGGTATAATCCGTCGTACGGCATTCTCTAGTCAAGGGAATGGATCAATAATCAGATAAAGCTCAACACGTACGGTATCCATCGTACGGTAGTATTAAATCATTAGGGATCCTATCAACCTATATGACAATGAGGGTACGGACCTAACGTCTCGTACGACATATCACTCTTGATTCACAATATTATATATTAATATACCTATATCCCAGGTCACATCCGTATCAATCTCATATCATGGGACCGCCAAAGGTATCAATTATCTCATATCGACTCACATCCGTATAACGACATATCAAACCAAGTCATCATATCTCATCGTATACTCTTTTCGTCACATTTATATCTCACATCAAGTCATCTTACATATATATTCTATCTTCTTAATTTCATATCATGCTACTATAAATCTCATACTTATTCTCTTGCAACTACATATCTATATATCGTGATTCACATTCACTTTTCATATCCTCATATATCAATTCAAGAAATCATTTATATCCTATCATGTCAAAAAGTCATATCCATATAGCTTTCATCTCACATCTCGATATATATATATATATATATATATATATATATATATATATATATATATATATATATATATATATATATATATATATTCAATCACTCATATCATCTCTGACTACCTTTTTAACCATGTCCTTAGTTTTGTAATATAGGTTTTCTTAACCATATTCTATATATCGGTTTCCATCAAAGTTTGCGGGGGTTCTATACACCATCCACCCGACTTCCCCCATAGATATAAATCTACTCACCTGCGGAACTCCTTGTTCAGCCGTAGTCGATGCGCTTCGTCGTCTCGGAATCCATGCGAAGGTACCTCATGGATGCAACTCAAGCAAAAACCCTAGCTTCCCAAAGTCTCAAAAATTCAAACTTGAGTGGTCCATAGGGTGTAGGATGAGGTGGGGATCATTTTCAATGAAGAGGGTGTAGGGTTTTGGTGAAGAAATGGAGATGATTCTTGGAGGTGGAGGTGGAGGGAAATGAGGAGGAAGAAGATAAAAGAAAATAATGGGGTGAAGAAATGGGCAGCCCTCTCTCTCTCTCTCTCTTATTCTCACCCTCACTCTTTCTCATGCCTAGTTACACTCTCTCTCCAATAATTCTCTTTTTCTCTTCTCATTTATCTTTCTCACAATAATTCACATAACACCAATAAAACACAAATGAAAAAACATACATGTCATAGTGCACTAGCCATGAAAAACTGTAGAAACACGGATTTGGCTTAATCGCGATTAGTAATGCACTAATCAATTTTTATTCAAACTGCATATAATTAATTATAAAAATGCCAAATCCGATAAATATATTTTTAAATAAATAAATCATTTTAATCTCCAATTATTTTACAAATATTGGTATATATTTATACCATTTTACGAAAACCCTAGATTCACAAACCGGGTAGTTTTCGCGAAATATATTATTTTAATATTAAATTCCAAAAATAATATTTTATATTTTCTAAAATGTTACAATCTTCCCCTCTTAAATAAATTCGGTCCCCGGATTTAAATTTAAATCCCTAAATGCTAAAACATTTCAATAATCATTTCAAATCGACGGGGCTCCGAAATCACGGAAGATATAGAAATACCACAGCGCATCGTGTGCACCTGAAAACGAGTACCAGAACTCAAATTCGAACTCCGTCAAGGGTCACGCAATCAACGGATTTGCACGCATCTCATCGGAGATACAATGGAGATACAGATCTCGAAATCCACTACTGAAATCCAATATGCACTAGTCAAATACTACAATACATATATAGTACGCATCCTTAGAATAATCTCACAAAACTGAATAAAACACATGCAAAATCTTTTCTGAATCTCCATGTGATGCGTAACTCACGGCACAAGTGATGGAAGTTCATTAGTAAAGTAATAAATATACATTCATATATGTTTTGCTCAAATATGCGTTCCGCCGTTTTGAAATATCCCAGAGGTTTTCTTTTGTAAACGTTCGCGTCGCTCACGGACACGTAGGAAATAGCAAGACTATAGCTCCTTTTTAAATACCTCTCGTTAATCTTTTAATGCATGCAAAATACTCAGGCACTGTCCTCAGATCAGTCATGTTCAGCTACTACATAATATAGTGCCCATCATGAAAGCAAGGTGCTCAAGAGTAAAATCAGCCCCAAAAGGCGTATCCAATAATCACGTGCGTCTGGTGCGCATGGAAATCAAATCCAAATACAAGTGCCACAATATGCACAAAAGCAGAACTAAGTGCAACGGGTGTACACGAAAGCATCTGTCCAGTGCAACGGGTGTGCACGACAACAACATCTAGTGCATCTATAGTACACGAAAATCCCAATCCGGTGCAACTAACAAGCACGATTGAAAATCCCAATCGTGTGCATCCGGTGTGTACAAAATCACATCTTATACCATGCGCCCAACATGCGCGAAAATCCAAATCAAGTGCAACCATCATGCACAAATGAAATCTAAATCAAGTGCATCCAACATGCACGAATGAAATCTCACTCAGTGCATCCGATGGGCACAAAATCCAATACCAAGCGCCTAATATGCGCAAAAACCCAATCCAAGCGCGTCGGGACCGTATAAAACATCTAGTGCAGTAGCATGCATGAAAACGAACATCAAGTGCAAACGCGCACAAATACATAAATCTGGTGAACAAATGCTCAAAGACATAAATCGGGTGCAACCAATGTACGGAGTATAAATCTAGTGTAACCAATGCACGAAATACCCATCTGATGCAACAAATGGATGAAATGCAAATCTAGTGCAACAAGTGCACGAAATACGAATCTGGTGCAACAATGCACGGAATCTCATCAATAACTCAAATGCGTATAAAAAGCAACACCGAGTGTACCAAGGTGTATAAAATCATAAACGTGTGCTACTGCACGCACAAAAACACGTATCAATGCACTGCAAGCACATGCGAGCTATGCCGAGTGCAAAAACCAAATCGAGTGCGTAACACATGCACAAAATCAAATCAACCGTATGAAATCCACGACATCATAAACACGTGCAGCCAAAGCACAAAACCGATCTCAAGTGCAATAAATACGCACAAATCGCAAACCGATGTAGCGGTGTATAAACATAAATCAAGTGCAATAACTATGCACAAAATGTAAATACCCAGTAGGTGTAGCCATGGTGCACGAAAACAATATCATGAAACTCATCATCGAAACCTAAATCCAAGCGATATAAGCGTGATACTCGGATCACAAACACAAATCGCAACAAATGACATTGAGGTACACCTCCTACAATGTCTAAAAATTTTGGTGCGCCTAAAACTGGCAGAGCAAGAACATCCGCTTGCCTCCTGCTTACGGTCTGGCGTTCTCTATCTCTAGGTCCTCATTTTTCTGTGGATTACCAATCTCGCAATCCATCGGCTCATCGTCTTGGTCGGTGTACTAATGGAAACGATTTAACTCTGACACTCCTCTGGTCATCTCTCGGCCAATTAGCATGACCACTCGTAAAGCAGCACGTCACTGGCATCGGCCTCTGGCCCTCTGAATACACGTGACACAACTGATCCTCGGTGCAAATCTCAGTGCAGCAGTATCCAGGAAGGAACCTTCTTAGGGTCTCTTCCGATCTCGTCTATGCCGAACTATACGGAGGCTGGTACTCTTACATAATCTTTTCTCGTCGTCTGGACATCTGCGTTCTCAGTACAGCTTTTCCTCGGGAACTGGCCATATCCTAACGCCTCAGTATACATATCAGATCTCTAATCTCAATGGGGAGTAACAATAGCTCGTCAGCATCTCGCACAAACCACTTGTTCCACTCGTCTTTATCATCGCCAACTTCGGCGTCACGTCATTCTATCTACGTACTGCAATTGTCCTCGGCTACAGTCAATCCGGAGTCTCTCACACAGACTCGAAATTACGTACTCGGTATCTTCATCACTCTGTAGAAGATATCTAGCCTAACACGTTCTTGGGAACTTGTCCCAACCATCGGAGGAATACTCAATACTCGTCCGTTCTCGATTAACTCACAACGCATCTAGGTGAGGTCCTCTATCTAAAACCGGTCCACTTACTGATCTCCTATCGGATCATCCAACGAACAACGTCATCTCTAGATCGATCTACTCTAGATCTGAGTAAGATTCTCCACACTGGAAATTTTCAACTCAACTGAACCTGCGTCGGTGCATCAACCATACGAATCATCTCGGTCGCTCAACTTAACCCAACTCAACATAGACTAGGTATCCTCTGTCGCATCTCTGCCTGAACGCTCCAGCGATCTCAGCTCGTAAGCTCTGGAAGCCACATCCCATCAATCTTAGCAACAGCTGGGTCATCTGTCTGCACGGTAGACGATATCATAAATTCTGAGGTAAGCTGTACATCAACAGTCCTATCACAACAGGAAGCCTCTAACAATAGCCCGATCATCCGGCGCAAAACCGAACACTCGCCTCAAACGAGAGGTCACGGCACAACACTACATTGAGACGTTCCCATGTCACCAGAAAACACGATGGTCAGTCCTCGTCCATGACGAGCTCTCCCTGACCGCATCACTAGCAGCAGCTCAAACTGCGCTTAAACCATAGTGACAGGAACCTCAAGTATGGATCGATTAAAACAAATCAAAGGAATGAAAGGAATCAACAGATCCCAAAATGGATACATGATCAAAAGGAGGAATGGAATCAATGAGAGTATGATCATGGAAATGAATAGAATCAAGGATCTCAAATGGATGTATGATCAAGGGAACGAAGAGAATCACAAGTCTCAAGAAATGTACATCCCAAGGTCACTTAAGAGGAGTATCGTATCGTAAGTATGCTGTGGAACATACGCACGGTACGTCACTCTACCTTAGTTACCTACTCCATCAATCAGGGCCAACCTATGTAACGAAAGTTCGTGTCTCATATCCCCCTGTTCAAGTCTAAGTTCCGTAAGGTCAAGCCTAGGTTCTGAAATATTTATGCCCCAGACTCGACATAGTCAAACCTAGACTCGAACCAAGGTTAAACCTAGCGCTCTGATACCAAATTTATCACGACCCGAAAATTTAGTTCATGACCGGTACTTAAATCACGCAACGTCTACAGACGTAACGTAATTCAAGTAAGCCGAAGCCCAGAAATCTAAACCTTTTTAAGAAAATAAAAGAGGTGAAGTTTTAAAATAAAGGTATGATGAAATCAAACGTTTTATTAAATGCATAGATAATGGAACATGAAAAATGCAAGTGTATTCTACTAGTTGGAAAACATGTTTCATCTTTTAAAAACTAGGGCATCACCTCTTTTGTATATTTTGATCCAAAACCACATATACATAACAACAATAAAGGCATCCCCAAGCGGGAGTAGCTCTTCGCCAATCGGCGGAATCACAACCACGCAAGACAGAATATATGTATACGACGCCCAACGGCGAAGATCAGCACAAAGAATAATGAAATAAGCAAGACATCAACCCACCAAGCGAACATATAACCCATCGCTCTAAGTCTTGCAACTACAAGTCATGGTAAGTCTCACTACTTATACAACTACTAGTTTCTAATTGACGGAGTTGACTAGATACAATAAAAATAATAATACAAGAGTGGCACGATCCAACATGTGCCACCTACCAAAGCAAATCACCCGAATGCAAGCTGTGTGCCAGCGATACCGCTACTGATCCATATGGTCAACCAGCATGAACTATGGCACAACGGGGATGAGTTGCTAAATCGTGAGTAGAAAACATCATCAGGTAGAAATCGAATAAAACAACGATTCCTATGTCAACTATATTATAAAGGTAATACTATGATATCTATGGTGACCGTATCTGCATATGTGCCAACAATATGACCAATGCCTATAAGCATGTGGATAACATCTACGTGTCCATCAATGACACAACAACATCATGCATGTAAATATCATGAAAGCATATGCATGTAAATATGAGGATATCAACCAACGTGTGTCCATCAACGACATCAAAATCATGGAACCTGAGTGTCCCACATCGACACTCGAAACATCATGAAATCCGTGTCCAACATCGACACATAAATCCTCATATCTCGGGCTCCGTCAGTCCGGATCGGCCCATATCATCTCATGACTCCGGTCGGTATCCTCCGGATAACCGCTGAGTCCAAATACTATCACCGGTTGGTAGTGCTTCCCTGCCAGGCTCACCGCCTAATAATACGAGTCTTCTTGTCCCGGGGTATCTCACCAGGTCCACCATGTACCCGCAGACGATGCCTACCGCTCCTCGAATCGGGTTTCACATGCCAAATCTCAGAACCGAGAAAACACATAGTGGACGTCTCGAAATATCATATCAAGAGAAATCGAGTTTTTAAAACGATACATATTTTCCTTTGGAATATAACCACGGTTCTCAAATCCAGAATCTCATGAAAACAACAACTCAATGCGTAAAATCATAAAGCATGATGTATGCAAACATAGAGCAGAAATGTTAGCATATCCGCATATCATGCAACATATCAAAATGATGTGAACATAGAAAGTATATGATGCAAAGAGTCATATCATGATGCAGCAATTCTACTGTGTAGCGAAATAGCAATTAGCGATGATGAAAGTGTGTGAGCCGGCCAATCTGTGTAAGTGTAACATATGCATCATCGATAATGGTGTATGAGTACTAGCACAGGTATATGTAATGCAATGAGAATATTAAGAACGTAGGATAAAGTACATCGTAAGCAAAATGCTACAAGGTATACATATCTATAATATGACCGAGTCGGTGAATCTATCAATCGGCATCCAGCCTCACAACATCTCGTACGGTATAATCCATCGTACGGCATCCTCTAGTCAAGAGAATGGATCAATCATCAGATAATACTCATCGCGTACGGTATCCATCATACGGTAGCATTAAACCATTAGAGATCGTATCAACCTATATGACAATGAGGGTACGGACCTAACGTCTCGTACGACATATCACTCTTGATTCACAACATTATATATCAATATACCTATATCCCAGGTCGCATCTGTATCCATCTCATATCATGGGACCGCTAAAGGTATCAATTATCTCATATCGACTCGCATCCGTCTAACGACATATCAATCCAAGTCATCATATCTCATCGTATACTCTTTTCATCACATTTATATCTCACATCAAGTCATCTTACATATACATTCTATCTTCTTAATCTCATATCATTCTACTATAAATCTCATACTTATTCTCTTGCAGCTACATATCTATATATCGTGATTCACATTCACTTTTTATATCCTCATATATCAATTCGAGAAATCATTTCTATCATATCATATCAAAGAGTCATATCCCTATAGCTTTCATCTCACATCTCGATATATATATATATTCAATCATTGATATCATCTCTAACTATCTTTTTAACCATGTCCATAGTTTTTTAATATAGGTTTCCTTAACCATATTCTATATATCGATTTCCATCAAAGTTTGCGGGGGTGCTATACGCCATCCACCTGACTTCCCCCGTAGATATAAATCTACTCACCTGCGAAACTCCTTGTTCATCCGTAGTCGATGTGCTTCATCATCTCAGAATCCATGTGAAGGTACCTCATGGATGCAACTCAAGCAAAAATCCTAGCTTCCTAAAGTCTCCAAAATTCAAACTTGAGAGATCCATAGGGTGTAGTATGAGGTGGGGATCATTTTTAATGAAGAGGGTGTAGGGTTTTGGTGAAAAAATGGAGATGATTCTTGAAGGTGGTGGTGGAGGGAGATGAGGAGGAAGAAGATAAAGGAAAACAATGGGGTAAAGAAATGGGTAGCCCTCTCTCTCTCTCACATTCTCACCCACACTCTCTCTCATGCCAAGTCACACTCTCTCTCCAATAATTCTCTTTTTCTTTTCTCATTTTTCTTTCTCACAATAATTCACATAACACCAATAAAACAACACAAATGAAACAACATGCAACAAAATGGAACATGTTATGGTGCACTAGCCATGGAAAACTGTAGAAACACGGGTTTGGTTTAATCACGATTAGTAGTGCACTAATCAATTTTTATTCAAACTGCATATAATTAATTATAAAAATGCCAAATCCGATAAATATATTTTTAAATGAATAAATAATTTTAATCTCCAATTATTTCACAAATATTGGTATATATTTATACCATTTTACGAAAACCCCAGATTCGCAAATCAGGTAGTTTTCACGAAATATATTATTTTAATATTAAATTCCAAAAATAATATTTCATATTTTCTGAAAAGTTACACCTATGCTCACTTTCGTAGGCATTATGGTTGCCCTTAACGTGTGCAATGAGCCGTTAAACCTCTAGGTGTCCCTAGTAGGAGGAGTGTTGTCTCCTGAGGGTTTTCAGCGGATACTACCCATAAAATCTCGTAAAGCTAGTTTCATAAGTTAACATTGATTCTTATCCTACGGTTTAGCATCTAAGTCAAAAATTCTATCATCCTAAATTAGAAATATCCGTCCCTTTTTTTCATATCTCCTATTTATTCAACCTAAGATCATACACGTTTTGACAGTTTAGAAAGATCTCAATTTCTCTTGAGTTTTCCTTCTAAAGTTCAGTCTCCAATCCAGAATTTTTATCATCTTTACGGAAAACATAAGACTTATTCTTCATCCCTATCTTTCCTCCAAACATCAATCGTATACCCCTACGTGCGTGTAATTTTCACCCCTACACTCAAGAATTCAATTCAAGCTATAGTACTCTTGCCCTATTACCTAATACTACTTCTTTTCATTGGTGATGGACGGATTTGCTCACACATCTTTCATGTGACTATTACTGGTTCCTGAGGCACTAATCAGCCGATTATGGAATGTGTGAGCTTATTAAAGCGTAGATAGCATTTTCCAGGTCTTGTAATTTATTTTTTCTAATTCCTTTTCTTTTCAAGACCGGATATATTTTTCAATGATGCTCTTTTGGTGGTTAGTTTTAAATACCGTTTTTTTCCTTTCATAGTAGGTTTTCAGGCAAGAGTATTTCTAGGTATTCTCTACTATCCCCAGTTTCAAGGTGCATGTAAGTGCGATTTATAGGGTATATACTTTTTGAATTTGGACTCAAGAATATGAACTATTTTTCAGACTTATCCTTCAATAAACCTTTCAATACTTTCCCTTCATCTTGACTTAACTCAAGAACTGAACTCAAGATTACTTACTTCTAAAAAAAACAGAGGGACATATATTTACCAAGGTTAAACTGAAGGAGCGTTATTTTTAGGCTTTTCAATTTCTAAGCCTAGGATTTAGTTATTTTTAATCTATCAAACTAAATTTTCAGAATAAAATTCTAAGTTACCCTGCGAGCTAACTTGACGACAAAGTTTTTTTTATTTTTGGAAAAAATTTCAATTTTTGTGGGTTTTTAAATAAGTATGCAAATGCAAAATATACACATGAATGCAAAGGTAGAAATCTTGATAGCGTTCTCACTGTCGTGCTAAACCAAGAGGGTCAAAATTTTCGGTGCTCCCATGTTGTTGTTTTTTTTGTATAAAAGAAAAAGAAAACAAAATATATACACACAAAAAGGGTCCCCCAAACTTAAGTGAAATGGTGTTTCCACTGTTTAAGCATTAAAGTTCAAAGTTATGGGGAGAGAACAGTTTTAATTATACAAGGCCATACACAGGCCAAAAGTTAACACCGACAATTCAAAAAATTTATCGTGATAAAACCCGGGTTAGTGAAAGAACGCGTAGAGGAAAGAAATGAAGAATACACGAAACCATTTGTTGATGGAAGCGGGATACGGTCTCGTAGAGGAGATGAACGGCGAAGGGGAAAAAGAAATGGAAAACGAACTTGACGGTGGAAATGGAGTGAATAAATTAGTACAATTCGTAATGACCGAAGTGAAAGAATAGAGTGTACTAATTTATCAACATGTCGAGAAATGGGGTCAAACCTCTCAAAATTCGTAAGAAAACATGGGCCGACCGGAATTGGTGAACCAGACGCAGGAAATGAAGATGATACGGTGTCTTGCAAAGTGGGAACGATTGAAAGGAATGAGGGAAATGATCGAGGAATGGTGTCGGTTAAACGTTCAGGAGAATGGTCACAGTCAATTGAAGAGACAGGATGAATTGGAAAATCCGAATCATCTAGTACAACTGCTTCATCCTCAATGTTATCCTCAAAATTCAGCCCATCCATGCATTCATCATCAATTTCTAGACCCATATGGGATTTGAGAAAAACAGTTAATGGTTCGGGATAATACCCACACGGAAGTGAAAGGACATGATGAATTGGTGATAAAAACTCATCCAAATTGTGGGTACATCATCCAAAATACTCCCAGCGTCGATATCCTCAATCAAGTGAAATTCAAATTTCTCAGACACCCCATCAATAGCATGGATTTCAATCAATTATGGTTCTAGATTGGAGGTGTAAAGTTCAACGGGATTGGGTGTGGTTTCACTTGAAATGGACCCTTCACAATCGGGAAAATCAAACACTATAAAGTCGCACAACTCATCAAACGTTCTCTCTTCAATTGGTGATTCGTGTGGGACACTCGATAGAATTTCGAAACCGGAGTTGTGGAATTCAATTTGGAATGGGTAAGTTTGATTTTGAAGGGTGAACTACTCACTCTCATGACTCAAATCCTCAAATTGTCCTATCGCCTCATCATACATTGGAAAATTTGGATCTAGTTGGAAACTAGCTGCTGGTTCGTTAGGTTGTATGATGGCGGCCATGGACGCATTCAAATTCACCTGCTGTTGCACGTCGCTACCTGAAATTCTTATAATAACTGTTCAAGACTAGACATGGGTTGTGAAGGGGTTTCAGTAAAATATTCTAATTCGTATGGATACGTGAAACTCCCAAATGGTTGTTCAGAAGCAATGTCTAGGAAAGGTGTAAAAATCGAGTATGATTGATAGGAATTGGATGGATATGAAAAATAGATAGGATTATGATCAATATTATGAAAAGAAGGTGATTGGAATTGTTGTCCTAACAAATTTGGAGTGGTGAAAAGAGTGAAAGATCGGCTACGAGATTGTTCAATTCTGTCAGCAATGGACATGGGTTTCGGAGTCGCAACCTGACTCTCAAAAGGGGTATCAACATGAGAAGGTGTGAAAGTTTGATACAGTTGATACAAAGTGGAGTGCGGTGTCCAATTGTTGGTCCTAGAGACGTCTATTCGATCTCTCAAAGAAATTTTGGGCATGGATGGATCGTTCGAAGTTCGACTAAAGTAAAACCCGTATGAAGAAATGTCTGGTAGTGGGTACCAAAACTCAGCAAGAGTTTGTCGTTTTGGGGCATCCATGTTATGAAAAGAGTGAAAGGTAGGGAGGGTGGAAAGTGGGTGAATTTTTATAAATTTTTGAATTTTTTTTGAAGTCATTGAAATTGCTTGTTTTGGTTTTTGAAAAAATAATACGGAATAATGAGACTAAAATTTACACAAGCATAATCACAATATACACAAACAACACCTAGAGTTAGAGTCTTCAAAGTCCAACTAGACCGCTCCTAGACTTCCAAGCGATAAATTGCAGGATAACCCTTGAATCGCCTCTTCACTGTCAATTGTGGCTAGGTAAGCACAAGTGAAGTAAGGAGGGTTCCGCTCATGAATCACCGTGAGATGGGCATTTTAAAATTACCTCCTCACTTGTCTAGCCTAAGCACCACAAAGTCAAGTTTAGATAAACGACCGATTCCCCGCAACCTTCACTTATCCTAAATGAGCGCGACAAGTCCTTATAGGTTTGGTCTAGATTTTTTTTTAACTCAAGATAATTCGTATGCATTTTGTGATTTATAGGGTCTTAGGAAGGGTGATGAAATCCCCACCCAATCTTAATTTGTGTTATAACCCCTTAATGTCTATATTATTATATGCAAAGCGATAAACAAACAAAATCTAAAACAACAAAAAAAATTATTGGGCGGCGGCACAATCTGTGCAAAGAAATCTACCGAAAATACAATTCAGTGGAGTTCAAATAAGAAGTTTAGAGCATAGAAGAAGCCTGAAAAATTTTGGGGGCACGAAGACAAAGTTTGGTTGCTGTTTCGCCGCCTTTAGCATCTAATGGCCCCAGTTCTGTGGTGGATTTGACAAGTTGGAGCTCCAAACATGTTCTGTACACTCCTCTTGTTATTTTTTTTCTGTATTAAAGCCTCTGTTTCTTAATTTGATCACTTTACTTGCTCCAGATTTGCCTGCACACTTGCATAAAAAAATATCAAAAAATAACAAAATGGATTTTATTATATTTTTTATATATATATACAAAAATTAACCCGAATGACAAGAAAGAAATACGTTACCATCTTCCCGGCAATAGCGCCATTTGATTTATCGATTTTTATTCTATGCGTTCTACTTGTTCTATTTGTTCTACTTACCTAATCAAGATAGTGTCGCTTTGCAGCTAGCTGATTGAGCATGGGTCATCCGCAGGGAGATGGTTCGTATGTTGTTCTTGCTTTAGACGAGTCAATGAAAATGTATATGTGTATGTTCAAATCTATCCTAAGTGTTCGTATTTTATGTTCAAGTAAACTTTTTAGGGTTAGGGTTTGTTAGTAAAGTTAGGATTAGTCTTGTGCTTGTCTTTTTCCATTCTTGAAATGATGTTAGGACAATCGAAAGTAACGGGGATTAGGAGGACATAGGAATGGGATTTGCGAGTTTAAGCAAACTTTCCGACGCTAAATCCATTCCTAGTGCCCCTTGTCCATCCGCTACATGCTCTTATTTAAAATCGTAGGCCAACATACGCAACCATGTATCCAATTAAGTCGCAACTACATGTCACGTTGTTGTGCGCCCAAAGAAATTCTCGACTTAGGTCGCGGCTATATGTCACGTATAGCGCGCCTAAATGAGGGGGTTTTGTTTTTTTGGTCTAAGTTCATTTTAAGGTGTTTGGCGAAGAGAAGCACTAGGGAGTTTTCCGTCCCTCATACTAACCTTCCTTAGCCCTAACAAGTGTGGAAATTATTCACCCATTTAAATGAAAAATGAAACAAGAAGGAAGAAAAGAAAGAAAGGAAAATAAGGTTTTACAAATGGTAGCAAGCTAACTACTTAGGCCCTGACCGAAGCAAGGGGCTCCATCGAGTATCATGGCTTGAAAATATGGTTTAGAAGAGAAGGAAAGAAAAAAAGAAATAACAACAACTACTTAACAACAACAAATAAAATTACACTAGGAATTAAAATTACGATACAAGAAATTAAAAATACAAGATAATAAAAACAACGCTCATCTTCTTTAATCTTCCACTCAAAATCTCTCACTACAATTTCATGGAGAATAGATGATGAAGAAGAAGAAGAAGAAGAAGATACAAACTACACTACACTAAATCCTAATAAAGAAAAGCATCCTTTGCTTGGCTCAAAACTGGAGTATTTATAGGCAGAGAAAAAACTCTGGGGCCATATTCTGAGCCCATACATAATTACCAAACTACCCATGAAATACGAGCAACATATAATATGACTTGGCCGCGGAACAGCCGCCCAAAAGCCAATTTGGCCGCGGTTCCGCAGTCGTTTGGAGGGATTGATGTCTCGTATTTCTGGGTCTTCCTCATGTTGCTTAGTTCTTCTATTTTACAGGTCCAAAATTGCAAAATGGTTCCAAAATATCTTCAGATTTTCAACAGTCCAAAATGGCTACACTTTTAATGTTTTGACTTTGATCTCCCTCGAGCTCCGTGCACCTCTTGAATTTTGTGCTACCCTTCTCATGCTCTGTGCTTGACCAAGACACAAATGACCACTATTATTTGTCTTGTCTTTTGAACTGGTAAGCGGCACAAGACGTGTGTAGATGATCGGAACCCGGATTTTATCTGTTTTTGACAGATGTTCTGGATTTTGGCATAACTGTGAAGATTTTGCACGATTTGCGTTATTTTGGACTAGGAACCTGTAACCTGTAATCATGTAGCAAACACGGATTAAAAACACCTACCTATAAACAAACGAGCACAAGAATGGGCAGTATTAAATGCAATATTCTGGTGTGAACAATAGTCAAACATAAATTCGAACCATGGTTAAATATAACACTCTGATACCAAATTTGTCACGACTCAGAATTAGAATGTGACTAGCACTTGAATCATGTGAATTCTGTAGGACCCCACTGTAACCCAAGTAAGCCGAAAGCCCAGAAATCTAAACCTTTTTAGGAAAATAGTAGAGCTGAAGTTTTGAAATAAAGGTATAATGAAATCAAGTTCTTTCTTTAGATGAATAAGTAATGTTATATGAAAATATAGGTGGGCTGTGTACTATAGTTAAAAACATTTTCGTCATTTCAAATTTGGGCAGCACCTCCTTTGTAAATTTTGATCCAAAAACAAAACATAACAACAATAGTATAAGCATTCATAAGCGGGAGCTGACTCTTCGCCAATTGGCGGAAATAACCACACGAATACAAATATACGACGCCCAAGGCGAAGATCAACACAGAAAGAAAAAAAAGAAAACCGAAACATTATCAAATCCAATTTAGGAATATATACAAATCTCGACTCCAAATACAAAGAATATACAAACATGTCTCTAAGGCTACCAAATATACATAGTCTAGTTGATGGAGCTTTTAACTAGATACAAATGAGTAAAGAATATACAGCGGTGGTTATGCCTTATACTATAACCTACCTACTAATGCAAATCACCCAGAAAAAAGTAATGTGCCAGCAAGCCGCTACTGAATCCGAGCGGTCGATCCTGCAAGAAAACTGTGGCTCAACGGGGGTGAGTTGCCTACTCGTGAGTAGAAGACATCACCATGTATGTATGACGATCTCCTAAGTCATACAGTAATATAATAATAATAATAATATCGAGTGGTAACAAAGATGATAGAGTAAACATAAGTATAATAATTCTAATATAATCATGCCCGTGTCATGATCCGGTACCATGTCATCTGTATTGTTGGCTATAGTTGTTAGTTATATGTATGCCCTAGAGGCCATTACTGTACATAGGATGTATATTGTAGTGGATGCTGCGACGTATATAGGGAGGACTTTCTTGCTCGACATGATAGTATGCTATCTGGTTGAACTTTACCTTAACGTGTATACTGATTGTCTCTCTGTTACATGTTGGTAAAGCCCTTAGGATCTGTACTTGACTACCTGGACTATGATGCGGATCATACTAGTGGGGACATGGTAGTCCATAAGTACATCCTTCAAAGTCCCTAGTCGTGGGTGTATCGAGACGGGGCATCGATATACCAGAGTAGACTAGCGTATACCTTCTCGACCCATACAGATGGGCGATGGATGATCCCATATCCATTGGTGTTTGACATCGGAGATGATATACGGGTGCTCAGTAGAGACTGGGTACACTGGACGGACTCGCCGAGAACTCCCAGATGGTATTATACCTCACGTCAGATGGCAGTTCTCTGGTGACACTGGTACAGAGTAGTCTGTTGACCCGAGATCGTCATAGAGTCTTGTGTGGTTCCCACTGTGCTTTGATTTCCATCTTACCACGTCCAAGAGGGCGTGCAAAACGGTGGTTTTTGGGTACAGTCCCGAGTCACATGGAGGCAATGAGCGATAGGAGGGGATTCGTCTCTCCCGGTATAGGGAGTTGATGTTGCGCTGTGTTCGATTGGCTATAACAGGAAATCCCTGGCCAGGGTTGCTGAGATTTACTGGTAAGTGTTACCAGTAGTTTCTCGAATTGTTATAGACCTCATATCGACACGACTTATTGAGCTATTGGGGTCTGACGTTTACCACCCCTAGGCGAGATATGCGACATATCAGACGATCAGACCGGACTGTACGGTAGTGTTACTGGTTGGATTCACTGGAGTGTGAGCGGGCTTGCTCGTCGATCTTCAGATCGCTCAATACCCGGGTGGCCGTTACGTTTAGCAGACCGCTTCCGGCTTGTGGATGTTTGATATGATCACCATCTGCTGCCGGCGTATTGACGAGTCTTTAGAGTCCTACATAGAGGTTTCCTGGCTCAAGCGAAACGAAATAGGAGCGCATATGAGATATGTGCGGGACCGAGAATAATACGGTATGTGATACTGTATTCGATTCTCGCGATGTGACATTGATCGGTTATATGCGATATAGCCGGGTTATCGGATCAAGTGTTGATTCGATAAGTTGTTACTGATGATACCAGTCGGTTATGTGCGACATGACCGGATCGTTAAATCAAGTGTTGATTTAATGATTTAATGCATAATTATATATATTTGATATATTACTTTGCATTAACTAGTATCGGTTCACTTTAAATGGATTTTCTCACTCGGGTGTGCGCATTGCATATGCGATATGATTTTGTGCACTTGCTTGTATCATGTTTGATGATACATGCAATACTTGGTTAAATGTATGTTTAAACCATAGTTAGTTAATGGTTAAGGGTTTTAAATGATTTATTTATTGTTTTATTTATTTTTGGCAAAAGGAAAATGGTGGCTTTATTTATTTCTTTTGTTGAAGTTTCTTGAACTTTTCAAAAGTCCACCATTTTTGTTTTATGCAAAACCCTAACCACTCACTAACTTTGGTTAACTCTCTACACTTAACTATGGTAAGTGTTATGATAAGATTGTATTTTTCTTTTCTATTATTATTCTTATCATAATAATTATCATCTTCTTGCTTTCTTCTTCTTCTTCCTTCAAGTGAAGAAAAGCTTGACCATCAATGGCAACTTGATGAAATGAGTGTGAAATCCAATTCTAAAGTCTACCCACTTCCTATTTCTTCATCCTCTACCTCTTGCCAAGTAGTAGAGTGTGTTTCCTTCACAAGTTTTCATGGCAAGGTGAAGGTGGAGCTTGATTTAGCGATGCCTCGACGTAGATCATCTTCGGCATGGACATCGACGACCTAGCTCGCTTTTTCTCCGACGAAGCCGACTCTAGAGCCTGGATTCCTTTTGGACAGCGAAGACGACTTCGTTGCGGAGCTATGGAGGTGGAGCACCGGATCTACAAAGGTTGTATTTCCGATATCCTATTAGTTAAGTTGTTAACTAGATTGTTTTTCGCCTAGTTATCTAGCAAACGATCCGTAGTCGGGTCTCTCGGCACCCCGTATTTTTGAAAATGGCATGTTCGATGCCTTGTATAACCTCATTAGGGTGCCTAGGAACCTTTCACTGGTATCAGAGCCTAGCTAGAGCCTTAGGCGAAGTCCAGACGGAATCTGAAGTCCGATCAAACCGAAACCCGACCCAAAAATTGCTCTCTGGACTTTTTCCGAAAATGCGGATTTTTGTGTATTACAAATGCCTAAAAAAATTCAATAAATAATTATAAGAATTACTGTGCAAACTCAGGCGAAAGATTCATCTAACAGAGCGCGGAACCGCGGCAGAAGCCCAGCTTCTGCGGCGGTTCCGCGACTAGGTGGTGACGTCATCACATATTTTCTGCACAGTAATTCCTATTTAATTATTCTGGATTTTATGGGAATATTTAAAATTTATTCCAGAGTTGAATGTTCTGGGTTATTTGGGGATTCGTATGTTCGATCGGATTATCAAATTTTGTCTATGTGGCTTTCCGGATAAATTTTAGAATATGTTAAAAAGTTCGACCGGATATAAATACCCAATTTTTCCCCTGTCGGGAAATTTCCAAGTGTTGGATTTTTCCGTAGTTTAACGACGTTCTAAGTAGTGCAAGTAACGCGATGGACCCTTTAGAAGACAACAAACCTTAACTCGATTATGTGACCGTCTTGAACTGCCCTTTGAACCTTAGGGTTTGGGGCAGTACGGCGTGCCACATGTGAGGCGTTGGCTTGACCCTTCTACGGCTGGACCGTTGGTACTGAGGCACGAACTGAATGTTGTTAGACTTATTTCATGTGTTGATATGTATCGGGAAAACTTGGGTGTTCGATTGTTCGATCGGAAAGTTTAACATTTTCTGTTTATCTGGAATGTGATACAATAATTGGAATTCACAAATAGTTATGAGATAACGAAATGAATATTATAAACATAGCAGTTTAGTCTCACTTGATCGGTTGCCACGGAATTTTGACGTGATCAAAAGTCCGTTGCAATCACATAGCGTACGCGGATACTCGCCGGGTAAACTTAATAGACAGCCTCACTCCATAGCCCCGACCAAGTGACTGTAGGAGAACCCCGTCGCCGAAAGAATCCGTCCGGGTGCTCGCGGTGGCGGTGTTCCGCCTTGGTGCACTTCGTCGACGGTATCGGGGGTGCGGCCGCCTACTGAAGTTTGCGACGAGTATTCGATCAGGATGTCGGGAATCTTGTTGAATTGCCCGACTTGGTATTGAAAAGAGTTTTCGATTTTGAGACTAAAATGCGGGGTTTATAATTGTTAGGCATGCGATGTCTAAGTAATTCATTTGGTCAGGCATGCGATGTCTGAGGTGGTTGCGGATTCCAACTGTTGTAGTTTTACACTTTCTTTTCTGTGACCGTAAGTGTAATATGTGATATCGCCGGTTTCGTTGCTATATGTCAACGACAATTGGGATGCGCATATTTACTTACGTTGATGACATGTGATGTTATGTGTTGCTGGATATGTTATATTGGATCGTCGTGTTTGAATAGCCGGGGGTTTTTATGTGAGATGAGTGTTTTTCATTTTCATTCATGTAAAAAACTTGTATGTAATATTCTTTTATTGGGGCGCTTCCAGGTTGCGGAAGTTGTCACCGTTTGTATATTATTTACTTTTCCGCACTAGGATAGACCCAAGGAGGAGGGCACAAGTAACCGGGTTCTGGAGTTCAGTGGGAGACCAACTCGAGGAGTCGGGTCCGGGTCTCCTAACTCCAGAATTGGTAGGGTTTCTTGCCGCTCTCGTAGGGGTCTAGGGGTGTGGGTTTGGCTATTCATCACGACCGTGGAATCCGTGTTTTATACTGGCTCGTATTGAAAACACGGACGTCCTAGTATATCCAATATTTCATATGATTCTTCTGCTGCGATATCTGTGATGTGATCATGTGATGTTCTGTGATAGATACAGTATATAGTATATATGATATATTATATAGGCGTTACTTATGTTTTACACCCGCGCTAGCCCTGCCCCGCTCTGTCGTTAGTTACCTAACCTAACGGTGCACGAGGGGACATCGAGGCGAATGCGGATGGCATAAGTGTACGTCGTATTTATCTGTGATGTTTAGGTACTTAAATGATGGGACTTCATTAATGTGATTAATGAATTAAAAGAAACCTAAGATGTTGTAGAATCGAATTTCAAAATAAAACAGGTAGCTACAGTTCTTGCTTTGCACAGCGGTATATGTGATATATCCTGCACCTTATTCGATGAGGAAAGGACCGAGATCCCTTCACCGGGAGTGACTCCTTTAGTAATAACTGGCAGATGCTACACACTCGGTTTGTCTTTTGATAGCTTTTAAGAGTTCTGCTTTGCACAGTGATATATATGATATATCCCGCACCTCATTCGACGAGGAAAGGACCGACGATCCCTTCACCGGGAATGACTCCTTTAGCAAAACTAGAAAAGCCTCAAAAGCACTCCATTTCAAAATTCATTCGATCCTACAACGATATCAAGTTCATTACGCAATAGGTTTTCAGAAAAACCTGTCGTAGCCCTCCGTCATTTCAGATAAGTCCTATTTAGTATTCGTGCTACGTTTTTTGACCTCCGTCAAGGCGTAGTGTGCGGTAGCTAACTAGTATTTATCTGTTTATGCATATGATGCAGATTGAGTTAGGGTAGTCGTGCGGCCTTGTTGACCTCCGTCAAGGGTCGTGCGGGTGGGTTTAATTCGATCAAGAAATGGCGGGTTGAACTTGACTAGTAGCCTATGGTTTGTTGACCTCCGTCAAGGTCATAGGGTGCTAGGGGCAAAACATTATCGGGAATTTCAAGTGTTGAAATTTGCAATGAGATTGCATACCTTCTATGAGATAGTTGGATCCCGATACCCGCTGCGAGTAAGAGTTACTCCTGGGAGAGTTTTATACATTACAATTAGCCGATCAAGTAGGTGTCTAGAAAGGTGTCAACGGGGTTATGCCTCTGGGAAAACGAGGTTTACATTAATTAGGTTCATGCGAAAGCACGGGGGACCTCCCTCAAAGTACCGACACTGGCCTGGCTGAAAGATTGGCGAACTTGTAGTGTGTAATTAATCCCGGCTAGTCTTTCCTTTTAGGGTTTGAAGGAAGATTTGATAAAAAGCAGTGGGAGCCATCCTGATTAGATAAAATAATAACCAATCTATTCTTGCAAGAGCGCACGCTGAGTGTTTTCTTCTCTCTCTCTCCTGGTAGCGACCATATCACGCCTTAATCAAGATAATAATACGGATTATTGACCGAACCCGCTTGTTATACTGAGCTGGGGAACGTTGGTCCCGCTCCAACTTATAATTGTTATAAGACCGAGCAGGAAATTGGGGAATACCAGATTTCCCGTGCCGCCCAAACGAAGAGAGTGCATGCTGATGCATCATCTTCGGGTGTGTTCATTATACAGAACTGTTTCTCAGTATCCTCCGCATCCAGGTATATGATACCGGATCAAGATCCCAGATATGTAATCTGTTACATAGGGCTATAAAAGGGTAGAAAAACTGAGAACGGGTGATAAGTTTCATGAGACAGAAAACGGGGCAAGAGTTGCAGCCAAGTCTGTCGGTCACTGTCACCCTGTATTACCAATACATTGATTCTGAACGAATGTTATTAGATACCGAACCTGATATACAAAATCATATCAGTCTCTTTATTAGTAAAGAAATGATAAAATTCTGTATTGTTGGATAATGTTTTGAACATTTCCTATATCAAAAGTTGATCGGTTCAGGCACGTTATCTGAAAGCATTGATGTTCTAAATCAAACTACAGTTCTTAGTATACGAAACACACACAAGAGGAAGAGTTCAGAAATGAACGGATTCTTCTTGAGGTATTGTAGACTAGGTCAGATCAATGTGACCCGACTAGCTAGAGTTACATAAAGATGCATATTTAAATTAGTTTGAATTTACATCTTGTGAAACTCGCCAGTCATGTCACAGAGATAAAATGACCATAGCCCTGTTTACTGGAAACAGAGAAAGAGTTAGTGAACTCTTAGGATTGATACATGTTGATGTATGTAGGTCCCCTGTCTACAAATGCCAGGACATGGTTCTTTATACTTCATTACGTTCTCTGATAATCTCTCAAGATTCAGACATATGTTCCTGTTGAAACACAAGTCTGAACCTTTTGAGATATTCACAGAATATAAGTTAGAAGTAGAGAACCAAATACGGGTATAAGTATTATGTCCTATGATGAGATCAGGGAGGAGAATACTTGTGCACGGAAATCCTGGACTATTCTAAAAGGAGAATGAGATTCTCTCTCAGCATTATTCCTCCGTATACACCATAGCACGATGGTATATCGGGACGGAGCAATCACACCCTATATGATAAGGTGTGCTCTATGATGAGTACTACTGAGTTACCTTTTTCCTTAAGGGAGTTGTGCACTTAAGAAGCTGCATACCTATTGAATAGAGTTCCAATCAAATCAGTTGCCTACCATTTCATATGTGATATGGAAAGGGAAGAGCCCATGTCTTAAGCTAGTTAAGATTTAGGGTTGTCCGGCTTTGTCTAAAAGCAAAATCCGGACAAGCTCGAGGCAAGATCTGTTATGTAGAACTGGAAATGTTCCAGCTATGCAAATTGCAGCTGATGATTTGACAGAACCAAAGGATTCAGTAGATTCCAACGAACCTCAGCCTCTCCGCCAATCTAGTAGGGTTCCTCACCCACCTGAGAGATACTTCGGTTCCTCTATGACAGTGGGAGCGAGGATTGCATCATGAGATGATGACCCAACTAGTTTCGAGCTGGCCATCAGGAGTGAGACTCTGTAAGAATGGCTGGATGTTTAGCGATCTGAGATGGAATCCTTATACACCAACAAAGTATGGACTTTGGTTGCTATATCTGAAGGGTTAAATCCCCATCAGGAGCAAGTATATCTTGAGAAGATTACTTGGTGTAGATGAAAAGTTGAGACTTTCAAAGCTAGACTTGTTAAAAGTTTGCATCATTGACCAGGTGTGGATAATGATGAAACCTTTTCAAGTAGCTATGCTTAAGTCCATCTAGATCCTACTTGTCACGGCTACATACCATGACTACGATATCTGGTGGTTGGGTGTCATGACTGCTTTTCTAAATGATGTTTTAGAAGAGTGCGTCTATAAGTACACAGCCAGAGGGCTTCGTAGACAGTGGGAGCAGCGGAAACGTATGCAAGATGTTTTATATGATAAAGCAGGCATCGCGGAGTTGGAACGTCTGTTTTGATGAAATAGTCAAAGAGTTTGACATCATCAAAATGGTAGATGAACCTTGTATATACAAAAAGGTAGTAGGGAGTATGGTGACGATCCTCGTAGAGTACGTGGATGACATACTCTTGATAAGAAAGGAGTTTCTTATGCTACGCTCGGTCAATCTCCGCTTATCACTAGGATTCTCCATATAGGATCAAAGTGATACCTACTAAATCCTGGATTTTGGATCTATGAGATAGATCTAAGTGGATGTTAGGATTCTCACTAGTTGTAGTGAGAAGGTATCAACCGATCCTAGGGAGAATCACTGGAAGGGTTCCAGGGTGATAAAGAAGACTGAATGTCAGTCACAGGCATTGTCTATACCCTCAGTAAAGGGACGGTATGTTGGAAGAGTTCCAAGCAAAATACCGTGACATACTAGACGATAAAGGCAGGATACATCGCTACTTAAGATGCTACCAAAGAGGCAGTCTGGGTGTATATTGGTTCATGAGATGAACTTAGTTCCTCCCATTGTGTGACAATGGAGTTGTGGCTTATGCCAAGGAACGTTCGTCCCATCAGTGATCCAGACATATTCTAAGGCAGTATCACCTGATCATGGAGATAGTTGATCTCCAGGGTGATCGAGGTTTGGAGAGTAGACACAGAGGACAACACAGCGGATCCACTCACAAAGGCCTGTTCCCAGAGAGAGACTTTTATGGGATGGTTGAGTATGAGATACTACAACCACTGCTATCAGATGGCCCTAGTGCAAGTGGGAGATTGTTAGTTATATGTATGCCCTAGAGGCCATTACTGTACATAGGATGTATATTGTAGTGGATGCTGGGACGTATATAGGGAGGACTTTCTTGCTCGACATGATAGTATGCTATCTGGTTGAACTTTACCTTAACGTGTATACTGATTGTCTCTCTGTTACATGTTGGTAAAGCCCTTAGGATCTGTACTTGACTGCCTGGAGTATGATGCGGATCATACTAGTGGGGACATGGTAGTCCATAAGTACATCCTTCAAAGTCCCTAGTCGTGGGTGTATCGAGACGGGGCATCGATATACCAGAGTAGACTAGTGTATACCTTCTCGACCCATACAGATGGGCGATGGATGATCCCATATCCATTGGTGTTTGACATCGGAGATGATATATGGGTGCTCAGTAGAGACTGGGTACACTGGACGGACTCGCCGAGAACTCCCGGATGGTATTATACCTCACGTCAGATGGCAGTTCTCTGGTGACACTGGTACAGAGTAGTCTGTTGACCCGAGATCGTCATAGAGTCTTGTGTGGTTCCCACTGTGCTTTGATTTCCATCTTACCACGTCCAAGAGAGCGTGCAAAACGGTGGTTTTTGGGTACAGTCCTGAGTCACATGGAGGCAATGAGCGATAGGAGGGGATTCGTCTCTCCCGGTATAGGGAGTTGATGTTGCGCTGTGTTCGATTGGCTATAATAGGAAATCCCTGGCCAGGGTTGCTGAGATTTACTGGTAAGTGTTACCAGTAGTTTCTCGAATTGTTATAGACCTCATATCGACACGACTTATTGAGCTATTGGGGTCTGACGTTTACCACCCCTAGGCGAGATATGCGACATATCAGACGATCAGACCGGATTGTACGGTAGTGTTACTGGTTGGATTCACTGGAGTGTGAGCGGGCTTGCTCGTCGATCTTCAGATCGCTCAATACCCGGGTGGCCGTTACGTTTAGCAGACCGCTTGCGGCTTGTGGATTTTTGATATGATCATCATCTGCTGCCGGCGTATTGACGAGTCTTTAGAGTCCTACACAGAGGTTTCCTGGCTCAAGCGAAACGAAATAGGAGCGCATATGAGATATATGCGGGACCGAGAATAATACGGTATGTGATACTGTATTCGATTCTCGTGATGTGACATTGATCGGTTATATGCGATATAGCCGGGTTATCGGATCAAGTGTTGATTCGATAAGTTGTTACTGATGATACCAGTCGGTTATGTGCGACATGACCGGATCGTTAAATCAAGTGTTGATTTAATGATTTAATGCATAATTATATATATTTGATATATTACTTTGCATTAACTAGTATCGGATCACTTTAAATGGATTTTCTCACTCGGGTGTGCGCATTGCATATGCGATATGATTTTGTGCACTTGCTTGTATCATGTTTGATGATACATGCAATACTTGGTTAAATGTATGTTTAAACCATAGTTAGTTAATGGTTAAGGGTTTTAAATGATTTATTTATTGTTTTATTTATTTCTGGAAAAAGGAAAATGGTGGCTTTATTTATTTCTTTTGTTGAAGTTTCTTGAACTTTTCAAAAGTCCACCATTTTTGTTTTATGCAAAACCCTAACCACTCACTAACTTTGGTTAACTCTCTTCACTTAACTATGGTAAGTGTTATGATAAGATTGTATTTTTCTTTTCTATTATTATTCTTATCGTAATAATTATCATCTTCTTGCTTTCTTCTTCTTCTTCCTTCAAGTGAAGAAAAGCTTGACCATCAATGGCAACTTGATGAAATGAGTGTGAAATCCAATTCTAAAGTCTACCCACTTCCTATTTCTTCATCCTCTACCTCTTGCCAAGTAGTAGAGTGTGTTTCCTTCACAAGTTTTCATGGCAAGGTGAAGGTGGAGCTTGATTTAGCGATGCCTCGACGTAGATCATCTTCGGCATGGACATCGACGACCTAGCTCGCTTTTTCTCCGACGAAGCCGACTCTAGAGCCCGGATTCCTTTTGGACAGCGGAGACGACTTCGTTGTGGAGCTATGGAGGTGGAGCACCGGATCTACAAAGGTTGTATTTCCGATATCCCATTAGTTAAGTTGTTAACTAGATTGTTTTTCGCCTAGTTATCTAGCAAACGATCCGTAGTCGGGTCTCTCGGCACCCCGTATTTTTGAAAATGGCATGTTCGATGCCTTGTATAATCTTATTAGGGTGCCTAGGAACCTTTCAATAGTGCCCTCAAGGCAATTATCATAGTCGCAGGCAGGTGATTATGATGATTGAGAGAGAACCTATACCGGCAGAACAGTCTTACTCGAGATGATAGTATGCTATCTGGTTTGTCTTTATCATCATGTAAAGCATTTGGTGTTATTACAGATCACTTTACATGTTGATAGAGCCCATAAGATTCTTGCTTGACTACCAGCAGTATGATAGCGATCATACACGTGGGAGCTGGGTGGTCTATAAGCATATCCTTAAATGTCCCTAGTCGTGGGAGTTTCAAGACTGGGCATCGATACTCCAGAGTAGACTCATGTATACTGATCAAGACCCAGATGAGGGGCGGTGGCCGGTCTCACAAGCTATTGGTGTCATTTTGTTCACCTAAGATGTATACAGGTCCTCATTGGGTTATGAGTATACCGGACGGACTCGCCGGGAACATGCTAGTTGGGATTATACCTATTGTCAGATAGCAGTTCCCTGGTTACATGTGTACAGGTTAGTCTATCAACCTAATATCTCCATTTGTCTTGTGTGAGTTCCCATTGTGCTTTGATTACTACCCTATCACGGCTCAAAGGAATCGTGCAAATAGGTTTTAGTTGGGTACAGTCCCGAGCCACATGGAGGCAGTGAGCGGATCGTCAGGGGATTCGACTCTCCCAGTATTGGGGATTGATGTCTCGGTTTGCACGGGTGGCCATCACTAGAAATCCTTGGCCAAGGTAGTCGAGAATTACTGATTCGGATTAGCAGTTTCTCAGTGGGTGATGGGCTTCATACCAACACTAAATGTCGCGTTATTATGGGTCTGACTTTATCCACCCCCTAGACTCGATATGCGATACTCATAAACGAACGGACCGGACTGTACGAATATTGTCACTGTCAGGCTCTGTAGGGATTTCAGGATGAGTTTGCTCGTCGACCTCCCATTCGCTCAATACCTGGGTAGTCGTTACGTACAGCTAGTGCTGCTGATGTTCTTATGGTTAAACCCACGGCCTGCGTATTGACGATTCTTTAGAGTCCCACACATAGGGTTTCCTTGTTTCGAGCGAAACGATGTAGAGGCCGTATGGTTTTATGGCAGGGTTCGATCATATACATGCACTTGTGCACGGATCATAATTCGGACGGATAATACTAGTGGGCTTTGGTTTAAGCCGGATCCTGGTATTATATTGTTGGATTATTTTCGTCTCATTGTATTCGTATTCTGTCTGAATACAGATGCAAATATGTATATACGGATGAGGGTATTCTTGTAATTCTTTACAAGATTACTTTTTGAAGTTGCTATTTCTTTTTTGATTTAATCTTTTTCTTTAAAAGATTAAATGAGGTGGAGGATGAGACTTATTTTGGCATTTATTCATGCATGCTCACTTGGTGACTCATGGTGATGAGTCATAGTGGCATGCTTGATGTTTTGTTTGTATTGTGAGATATTTGTGGTGAGAGCATGAGATATTTATTCTTGAGTTGATTTCTTTAGGTGCTACCATGCTCACAACACAAATAGCTCATAAGACTTAGCCATTTTTCTCACTTGATTTTTCTTAGCTTCACACTCTCGTCTCTCATGGCTTCTTCTTCTTCCTCCACCCTAACCCTCTCATGTGTTGAGAAACCTAGGGTGTTTAGAGACAAATTAATCCTTCATTGGACTCTACATCATCTTGGCTATCTAGTTTAGCAAACTAGATACCCTAGTTACTTTGGTTTTGAAGTAGGAGCTCGTTTCATAAATCCTCGGGTGGATCATCTTCGATAGAGGGAGACCGGAGATCAAGCTTGATCATGGAGGCCTCTAGCATCTTGGGAAGGTGGTTGAAGAACAAAGGACACGGATCAATTCAGTATAATCACTCCAACCCTATGCATGTTTTTGTTATCTAAGGCTTATGGGTCCATCCGGGTTATCGGGTTGTTCTAGCGCCGGTTTTTGAAAATTTTTGTTCCGCAATGGCCACGGATTGATGGCCGGGGCGCGTGCATAACCCAACATGTATCATATATGTGTGTATAGGTGTATCATCCAGTTATAGTTTAAAATACATAGCTACATATGAGCCATATAGTTATAGTTTAAAATAGTACGAATCGTTGTTTTCAGAAAAATAGGGGCTACGGTGTTTTTAAGAAAAAGATACCATTTGAAAATCCGTAGTGTCCCCTTGAGGTTGTCATTTAAAAATGCATAATGATTCGTTAGTTTTGAAAATAGGTATGGCTCTAATTATATCTTAATATCTACTTAAATGATTAGAAAACAATAATTCTCCAAGTCGATACTTCCATTAGTCGGTGATCCAACCTCATAGTATCACGTACGGTATAATCCATCGTACGGCATCATCAAGTCAAGAGTGCGGATCAATCATCATGTACATCATATCACATATGGTATAATCCATCGTAGGATATCATCAAATCAAGTGTGTAGCTCAATCATCATGTACATCATATCACATACGGTATAATCCATCGTACGATATTATCAAATCAATGGTACGGATCTACGGTCTCGTACATCCTATCATCTCATCTAGTCCCATATCGTCACATGTTATATCATCTCGTATCGTATTATGAACATATATATCACCTAATCTTTATATGATATAATATATCATATCGTATCCTGCCATTTCATCTTATATCTTATAATATAGCCTCGTGACATCATCTCTGATCATATCGACTCATATCATTACAACTTGTCATATCCCCATCTTGTGATGTTTTGTCGAAGTTATCCTCAAACTTACATGTATACACACAAACATATATCATATACATGCATATATACATACACTCACACACACACACACACACACATATCTGTGTGTGTACAACATATATACCAATGGTTCAAAGCTAAGAAAATAAGAACTAAGGACATACCTCCCTACGAGTATGCTTATTATCGCCTATAGTCTCCTAGAACCTTATTAGCTAAGTATACATATCTAATATTTATATATATAACTATATACTTAATACCCTAATACTACGGTTGCGGTGGTGCAATACGCCATCCATCCGACTTCTCCCGTAGATATACATATACTCATCTACTATTCTCGCTCTAGTCGAAGTGGATGGATACCTTTCTCTCCTTCTTCGGCCAGGAAACCCACGTGAATATACCTACAAATCAAATCGTATCGTATCGAAATCAAAATCAAATCCGAAAACAGATATCACAAGCGAAACATACATAGGTTAGAACCTATGGTCTATGCATGCAAGAACAACCAAAAAACTCCCGACGTTGACATACAAACGTCAAACGACCGAGTCAAAACTCAAATATCAGAAACCAAGTTTCAAATATCATAAAACATCTCCAGAAATCATGTAGAATGACTCTAGATTTTTATTAATGTAAAATTAGACTTTTTTGCATATAGGGTAGGTCTAATTATCTAAAAAGTGAACTACAGACCACGTTTCAGACCCTAACTCCGGAATTAGGCCGCAAATTGCGACCAAATCGAATAAAACGGTGGCCAAAAGATGAAGGCTTGGGCTCGGGTTTCTACAGTAGCTTCCTAGTGGTCTGCATATCTCACTGTATCTACTATAAAATTTTCAGAGTTCTAGAGTCATCCCAGATTCCATTTGAACATCAAAAGTCAATGAAAAACCGATATCGGAAATTTCTAAGTTCTTCTTTGATCATTCTAAACTCATTTTAATCAAGGCAACCACCACTACTAGGCCAGTAGATACTTACTAAACCACTACTAACCTCTTCTAAAAGTTTTATCCACTAATTCTCATCCAAGAATTTTCCAAGTACACTGAACATTAACTTTTAAACTCTAAACTAATGTATGCGGTTAGGAAACTTAAACACTTAACTAAAAGTGAGAGGATTACCTTCAAAGGGCAACTCAAGAAAATTCTATGATGGCCAAATGAATTCAAGACTAGAAATTGATCCCACCATAATGCTTGTAGTGATGTGAGGAACATTATTTATGAAGGGAACATGGGATTTTGATGAAGTTTTGGAAGAGTTGTATCGTGGTAGAAAGGGTGGTAGAGGAGTTAAAGAAAATGGAGGAGAAGATGAAGAAGAGAAAGAAGATGAAGAAGATGGAAGATGGTTGTAGAATCTTCCTCTTTCACACACACACAACCATGCTCTCTTGTCCCCCTCATCATTATTATATCTTTTCTTTTTCCTTTTCTCATTTTTCCTTTGTAAAACAATTTAAAAACAAAATTAAAAATGCAACCATACATGAAACACAATAAAATGTGTCATGGCAGATTAACACATGCTTAACAAAAACAAGATTGGTTTAAACGCATAATTAGTGAAATAATAATCATGTTTAACATAAACTTGTGTATAAATAATTGTATACCGATTTATAAAATTCCCAAATCCAATAAATACCTTCATAATTAATAATTCATATTAATAGTCTAATTATTTTCTAAATTATATGTATATAATTATACCATTCCATTAAAACTATTTTCCATACTTTTATAATATTCATAAAATTTATTATTTTATTATTTAAATTCCAAAAATAATATTTTATATTTCTGAAATGTTACAGACTTCTTCGATCGACGAGAATAATTTTCGTCAAGAATGGAGTGTTGGACTTTTCTCCAGACTCTGTGAATCTATTAAGAGAGCCGCTATTAAGAATGCTCCGTCTTTGGCTGTATTGGAGCTTTTGAAGGGGGTAGTGTCTTCTTCAATATCACAGTAGGTCAATTCTTGCGAACCCTTCTCAGTTGTTTGAAGCTACGAACCCTTCTCAGTTGTTTGAAGCTATTCCTGGTTGGAACAGTAGCATCAACAGCCACCATAGGAGCTGGTGAAGTCAGCCCAGAAGGGGAACTGCCCCCAGTTTTCCTTACTCAGCGTCAGTGGCGATGTCAAGCGTGTCTTACAGCAGGAGCCTCCTTAGCATTAGAGACTTCCTCGACATGCCCCCTTTATTGTCTGGGGGTTTCGTCCAGTGTCACCCTGTGAAAGACTAACGTCTTCGGTTGAGATGAAGCGGGATTGGCCAGTCTGTTGAAGACCGACTACCTTGGTGCTGAAGCACTCTTATTTGCTTCATGCGGAGCAGGAACGGGGAGAGCCAACTGTTTAGGGATAGCCCCCTCAGGGATCATGGGCTTCTTCATAGGGCCCGTAAGCTTCTTTTCAGCCTGTCAAAGATTGAAACCTTAATGTTGGCTGGCTTGTTAGTGGGTCCTGCTGCGGTATTTAGCCAATCGAAGACCGAATTTCGTGGAATTTCTTCTTTGGTCTTGAGGCGCCGAAGTTTTCAGATAAGATTATGGTCCCAAAGAATAGCCCGGTGGTCGATTGGGCAACCTGCACTACCGGCAAGGAGAATATCGAGGCCATATTCGACCCGTAGACCACTCCTCTATATAGGGCAGAGTTAGCTTGAGAGTTGTTGCTATTGCAGGTGGTGCAGTTGGAAGCTATTGAATCTGCATGGAGGTGAAACACAAACTTTTAGTATCTCAAACTTCAAGGGCAACCATAAACATAGTGAACCATGATTTTGATCACGAAACACGACACACGAACTGTGGAGTGGAAAGAGGAAGATGTCCCACCAGGCATGCCAGAATCTGTTTACTGCCGAAAACCAGACTAAGACACGAAGATGTCTAGCTTGAATTTAAGGGCATATGCTATTTGGAACATATTCGTCCATCTCTCCAAAGATGCCAAGTTGATTTATGATACCATATATCAAAGGATTGGATAGATGCGACCGATGTAGCATGACTTATCAAATTCTCCCTCTTTGAGGGGCTTTTGATTGTAGGGATCCTCTTCCTTGCAGGCGCAACCCCCTGCAGTTAATTAAGCTATCGCATTATGATAACAGATTTCACCTGCTTTAGGTAGATCACTTCGTGTGGTGTTATATTATTTATTTTAGGGTTGCCCATGGATTGTATACGGAGACTAGTTTATGTCGTCGCTCGTAGGGCGCGAATTAGTCTAAATCCGTATATATAAAACTTGGGTTTGAACCTAGGTCATATGTTCCATCATTTTAGGGGATATTTTATTTTATTTAAGGACCGTTAGTCATGTATCAGACTAAGATCAACTCAAATGTAGCAAGCATATGAGCTCTGTTAATTTATATTCAGAGAAGTTTTTAACTTCTGGGAAATTAACCCATTTTAGGCTGAATGATGGGCTTTTATGTTACCCAATATTGCTAAGCACTAAGACATATATGTCGCTCACATGTGCATCATGTGAGGTGCTCACATTCAGAAGCTCACGTGCATGGCATATGAACCGCCGTCTGCAGCATCTGATCGCTCATGCGGATACCACGTAAGGTGCTGTCTTCATGACTTTTGAGTAATCATGTGCATATCACGTGAGGTGATAAATCTTAAGCTCTCACGTGGACATCACGTAAGACGCTTAATCTTAATTTTTTGTGAGCGTTCACATGAATGTCAGGTGAAGCGCTAAGTCCTTAGAGATTTAATCTCTGTTCATGTTTTTTTAGAGAAGTTAAACTTCTGTTAATGGTATTTTGACTATTAAGAATCACCAAGATCACTATTTTGAGGATCTGAGATCAGGTTTCTTTCAAAAATAAGTTCTTATCATGTTTGAGAACTAAATTCCTGGAGTATAGAGTCCATCACTTTTTTTTCTTTCGTCTATGTTCTTTCCAACCTTGTTCTCCCCTGAATCTTTGATTCTCAAGAACAAGATCTTCTATACGAGAATTAAATTCTCTTTTTTGGGAGATCTGTCTTGTGGATCTCAAATTCAAAGGAAGAACATAGTTCTTATGAAGGGTTAATCCCCTAGATATGACATGATGTGTAAAGTGGAGATATTTTTATCATTGTGTTTTTCTTCTATAGGGTTTGAGAGGGAAAAGATCTTCTTCGAAAAGAATTAAATTCTCTGTTGTCGAAACTTAGGGGTAGGTTTTCTGTATATGCAGAAGTTTATGGGGGTCTTCTTTATTTGAGATTTAATCTCATGGGTCCTTTATATAGGATATGAGAAACTGTTGATTAGTTGAGAATATCTCTAATTTAAGAGATCTTTACTTGATTTCATAATCAAGTGGTGATTTTTAATCACCGTTGGATCTTAGATCCAAGGCTTTCTGTTTAGCAGAGTATATTTTTCTTATTTTTAACAAGATTGAAGGAAATATTTTCCATGTATAGAATTCAATTCTATCTTTTGATTCAAATGCTGATTTTTAATCACCATTGGATTTTTAATCTAAGAGTTCTCTGTTTAACAGAGCGAATCTTTCTCATTTTAGAAAGATTAGGGAAATATTTTCCAATATAGAATTTAATCCAAACTGACGCTCACATGCATTGCGCGTGAGGCGCTGCAATATATATGACCTATAGCGCTCACGCGCCTTGCACGCGGACGCTGCCATATTATATGGCCTTAGCGTTCACGTGCTTTGCACATGAGACACGCCGTATTATATGGCCTATTACCCTCACGTTCTTTGCACGCGGAAGCTACCATATTATATGGCCTTAGCGTTTATGTGCTTCGCACGCGGGCACTACCATATTATATGGCCTATGGCGCTCATGTGCCTTGCACGTGAGACGCTGTAATATTATATGGCCTATAGCGCTCGCGTGCCTTGCATGCAGGCGCTGCCATATTATATGGCCTTAATATTCACGTGCTTTGCATGTGAACACTCACGTGTTAAACATGTGAAAGGGTTTCGTTTCATCTTCTCATGATTTTCTAAGTCATCTTCTTCTTTTCCAACACTTTCTTTTGGTCAAAGCTTGGGAATCGTTCTAACTTACACCATGTGCAATGTTTTTTGTGCCGAGGCTTGAATGCTCCTCATTATAATTTGAAGAAGTGTTCATCTTCTCCTTCACTTTCACAGAGAAAGAACCATAGTTTGCAATCGCCCACATGCTCCTCGAAAGCCATGGGAGGTGCCCATTGGGGAGATTATTCCTCGTGTCGCTGCACGTCTAGCGAATCCTATTCCTACGGATGTTTAGTGCGACACGGTAATGCACGAGCTCATGACTTGTAGGGGATCTTCTCTTCCTGCCGGCTCTATTTGGCTTCACATGATCTTTCTCGCCGTTCTCGACGACATTCCTCCTTACCCGGTGGAGATGACTTTGGCAATACTCAATGCAGTAGAGATCAAAGTTGACTACTTTCAAGAGTCCGGTCTGATCACGAAGCCTGTAAGGGACTGCTCCGTCCACTTGCTGAGTCAGATACGGGCTCGATGGGCTGTCATGTCTGCTTTTGCTGACGAGCACGGCGCTGATCTGTAGGGAGAAACTTTTCGCAAGAATCGGCATTTTGAAATGGTAAAGAGGACTGAGAAAGAGTTAGGAAACTTTGTATGTTGTTTCACCAATCCTTGTAGTCCAGGTCCCTTATTTGGAAATCTTTTCTCTGTGGAATGAAATGTTTATTTTAAATATATGTTTTCATTGTCGTCTAATGAATATTTCATATCCAACAACTGTCCTTCCATTGATTGCTTGTTTAGACTTGTGCGCATCTCACATGTGTGCACGTACTTTGCATGTGCACATCGCATTTAAGAATTTCTGCAAAGTGTGAGCGTTAAGGATTCTTCCATCAAGTGCACACATATGTAAGCGCGCATGCTTTTAAAGTTAGTCTTCCATTAAGTGCGCACATATATAAGTGTGCATTTAAACAGGTGCGAACATGGTTGTTTTTGTTGAAGGGTGAAGGCTTGAGCTCATGGAAAGATCAAGTGAAGGGTTAGCTCATGGAAAGATCAAGTGAAGGGTTAAGAGAGTTAATGATGTAAGAGATGGAATCAAGAAGATAGCACATCTTCTCATGAGCATGAGAAGGCTTATTTATAGAGAGAGTGGTTAAGATATGAAATGGAGGATTGTGATTGATTATAGGGATAGAATGGTTGAGATTTTATAGAGATGGACTAATCTATCAATACCTAAGCTTATTTCATCCTAAAATGGTTGGTTTCCATGCAATTTCCTAATAAAGCAAAAGGATGCAAGTTAGTTATGCTTTTAGATAAAAAAAAAGTGCATATTATGGTGTTTATGAGATGCAAGTTAAGTTAATGGTTCACTAGAAGGAGAATCCTATGACATAGGTTTGATAAGTCAAGCAGGGATTAATTATCACTAATCAAGTGCTTGATAGCAACGATTAGCTAATTAACCCATGATCGCTCATATTCAAACCAAATAGAAAAAGATGCTCAAATGAATTGAAATTTTGTATGTAGGATCATCAAAGTGATTTATGAGGATCCATTAAGAAAAATTGGCAATTTTACCCTCGTGGGACCGCCATATCATTTTAATGATAAAATAATAAACGGGTTTTAGTTCATCGGGTAAACGTTGTCGATTTTGGTTGAAATTTTTATGGTATGTTCTCATAAATATACTAAGATGATCTGGAATGTTTAACAATATTTGGCTAAAATAATCATGAGATATGGATTTTTGAGCGTACCGAAAAGGGTATTTCGGTCATTTGAACGAATCTTGACATATGCACTTAAGTTGCCTCCATGTATACCAAACAGTTATTTTTATGTACAAATGATGTAATATTTCAGAAAATAAAAAATATTATTTTGTAATTTAAATAATAAATTAATAAATTTTACGAATATTATACGAATATAGATTTGTGTTTTCGTTGATTGCTATAATTATATACCTATATTTTCGAAAATAATTGGAATTTAAAAATGAATTATTATTTATGGAAGCATTTATTTAATTGAGATTTTTATATATTAATATATAATTATTTAAATACAATTTTAATGTTAAACTTGATTAGTTTTTTCCCAATTATGCATTAAACTAAGTCCATTTTGTTAATCATGTTTTAATGTGCCATGACACATTATATTTGTATTCTAGGTATGGCTTTAATTCCATTTTGGTTTTTATGTTTTTCTAAAAGAAAAGAGACAGGAAAAAGGAAAGAAAAAGGAGAATGAGAGGAGACAAGGGGGACAAATAGGTATGGTAGGAGAGAGAGAGAGATAGAGAGAGAGAGAATATGGCTACCATAGTGATTGCCTCATCATTTCATTATCTCATCTTTTCATCATCTTCTCTTCTTCTTCATCGTCTCCTTATTCATCACCTCCACCACCCTCTACCACCATGAAACCATCCCCAAAACCCCATCAAAACCACATACAACCTTCACAAAAAATGTTCCTCACCTCATCCTGCACATCATGGCACGATCAAGTTTGGGTTTTGAGCTCCTTAGGCCATCTAGGAATTTTCTTTAGTTGCTTCTATAAGGTAAAACACTCAATCTTTGATAAATTTCTTGGGTTCTTGTATTCACATCTAATTTAGAATTGATATATACATGTTTTGTGAACTTGGAAAATTCTAGGGTGAGATTTGGTAAGCTTGGGTGAGTGATATGAGTAGTGGTGGTGTAGTAAAGGCCCAGTTAGTGACTACAACCTCTTTATGTGATAGATAAAGATCTGTTAGTGCAAATAACCTTGGTCAAGATGAGTTTAGAATTTTTCGATATCGGTTTTGTGAACTTTTAATGATAAAATGAAACTTGGGGATACTCAGGGACTCTGAAAATTTAATAGAGCATACTGTGAGGTGTATAGATTAGTAGAAAGCCACCGTAGAAGCCAGAGCCCAATCCCTCTTATCCTGGCCACAAATTTATTGGTATTGGCCGCAATTTGCGGGTCGGTTTTGGAGTTAGGGTTTGGTTTTTGTTTTGTAGCTCACTCATTAGATAACTAAGACTATCCTGTACGCTAAAAAGTCTAAAATTACTTTAAGAAAAATCTTGAATCGTTTTACGTGATTTCTGTCAATATTTTCAGATATTTGAAACTTGATTTTTGATATTTGAGTTTTGACTCGGTCATTTGATGTTCATATATCGACGTCGGTGGCTGTTTTGTTGTTTTAGCATGCATTGGCTATAGGTTCTAACCTATGTGCGCTTCACTCATGATTTCAAACTCGATTTGGGTTTACATGTGATCTTGGTCAGGATTTGATTATACATACATTCGCATGGACTTCTGAGACGACGAAAGAGAGTAAAGCATTCATCGACTTCGGCTAGAGTGAGAATATTAGGTGAGTAGATGTATATCTGCAGGAAAAGTCGGGTGGATGGCGTATAGCACCCCCACAACCATAGATTTAGGATATATATATATATATATATTAGTTATGTATACCTGGCTAACAGGATTTCTAGAATACCATATGCGATAGTAGTAGACTGTTGGATATGTATGCCCTAGAGGCCATTATTGTATAGTACAAATTTGTATAATACATTTTGGAAGCTTGGGATATATACATGGGTTTACGACAATCTTGCTCAATATAGTAGTATGCTACTTGGTTTGTTTCTATCTTAATATGTGTATATGTTTCTTTTAACATATCGCTGATACATATTGATGGAGACCTTAGGATCTTTGCTTGACTACCGGCGTTGTGATGGCGATCACACTAGTGGGGGCTGGCTAGTCTATAAGCACATCCTTATTCAGGTCTCTAGTTGTCAAATTATTGAGACAGGGTATCGATACTCCAGCGTAGACTGGTGCATACGCTTCTCATCCCAGCAAGGGAGATGGTATGTCCCACAGCCATCAGTACGTCATACTTGAGATAGTATGCAGGTGCTCGTTAGGTTACGAGTACACTGGACAGGACTCGTCGAGAACTGTTGGTTGGTATTATACCTATCGTCAGTTAACAGTTCCCAGGTGACATGAATACATCTTAGTCCGTTGACTTGACACTTCCACTTCGCCTCAAGTGTGTTCCCACTGTTCTTTGATTGCTACCCTACCACGCCCCTATTGAGTTGTGCAAACATGCAGCAGTTGGGTGCAGTCCCGAAGCACTTGGAGGAAGTGACGGTTAGACAGGATTCGTCTCTCCTGGTATTGGGGGTTGATATCGCGATGCGTCTAGGACAGCCATTACACATAGTCTTCCCTGGCCAGGGCAAGCGAGATTTACTGGTAGTGTTTCCAGTAGTTTCTCAGGGTGTTCTGGGCTACACTCCGACACGACTTATACTGCTATTAGGGGTATGACGTTTACCACCCCCTAGGCCCGATATGCGATACTCTTAGACGAACAGACTGGACAGTACGGAGATTGTCACAGATAGGCTCAGTAGGAGTTTGGACGAGCTTGCTCGTCGACCTTCTTTTCGATAGATACCTGGGCAGCCGTTACGCACAGCTAGTGCCGCTGATGTGCTTGTGGTTAAACCCACTGCCAGGGTACTGTCGAGTATTTAGACTCCCACACAGAGGGTTTCCCAGCCTCGAGCAAAATGAGTAGAGGTCGTATGGTTTTACGACAGGGTTCGAGCACATATGTACACTTGTGCACGTATGGTGTTCGAGCGGACTATACTAGTGGGCTTTGGTTTAAGCCAGATCCTAGTATATGATTATTGGATTGGCTTCGTCTCTATGTATTCGTGTTTTCCGGAACATGGATACGGGTATGTATATACAGACAAGAGGGGGTACAGACGGATATTTTCTCATTAGGGTTTTGACCATTCATTTGGACAAAACACAAATGAGGAAAAGAAAAGATTATGTTATTTTTGATAAATGATAATTGTTTTTAGAATGGAATTTTTTTACCTTTTGACTTGGTTGACCATTTGACTTTAGTTGACTTGTTGACCAAGATATTATGGATGAGATTTTTTTCTAGCTAGAAGTTTCCTTTAGATATTTACTTTGGATATTTTCTTCTCTCATCCAAATGGTCAATGATATATATATCTATTTCCAAGTACTTTTCATTATTCATCACAAATACATTCTCTCTCTTGAAAGCTCTCATCTTCTTCTTCCTCTCTCAAACCCTAACCTTAATCTATCATGAGTTGATAATCAAGGGTTAGTTAGATTAAGCCATCCAAATCACTCTCTACTCTCTCTAGTTTACTTGGATTAGAAAATCAAGTAATCTAGTTACCTCAAGGTAGAGGTTTAGTTCAAGTTTGGAGCTCTCGGGTGGATCATCATAGACAAAAGGAGGCCGGAGTTCAAGCACGATCCATAGAACCATCGAGGAGCTTAAGGAGAGGATCGAAGACCCGAAGGCCTCGGTTTCTTTAGGTATAACATCCTTCATAGTAGATAGAACTCTTTATCAAGTGCTAACTAAGTTTATGGTAAAGATCCGGTTAGGGTTTTATATTAGCGCCAAGTTCGTTATCACTACGAAATTATTGTTCCGCATTTGGTCATGGAAGTTGGCCGAGGCGCTAGTGTAATCCTTCATGGTATCAGAGCCAGCCCATAAACCCTAGGTTAGCAAGTTTAAGCAACGTTAAAAAAACGAAATCGAAAAAACTACGCGAAACCAAATCCATCATCTGCGGTTTCTGTTCTTTTTGAAAAAGTCTCTGAGAATTTTTTAAACATGTGCAGAGTGGTCCTTACCCTATGAGATGCACCCAAACCAAAAACGAGACATTTTGGCGTTACTTTGGCCAGCCACATAGGGGAAAAATCCGGCCACCCCGGTTTTTGTGGGGTTGTGTGCAATATTTTTGGGTGCTGGGAGCTTATCTCTGGGAGTTTGGTTTCCTGGTGTTGTTTAATTTTTGCCCAAACTTGATTCTCTGTAGATTTGAGTTTGAGGTAACTTGTGGTGTTTCGGATTCGATATATTTAACAGTGTTTAACATTTTACAATTCATTCACTTTTATCTGCGACCAGGAATGTCACTCGATCGGTAAAACTCGTCTAATCGCTATATGTTCCATTAGACGGGTTTTGCGAACGTGACATTCGCGTTGATGTTGTGTGCTTGTTCTGTAATGTTGGTTGGATATTCGTGATGGATAGCAAGTGCTGCAATGTTCGTATTGTAGTTTAAATTCATTTGTACATTTGTTATTGCGGGACGAGCGTCCCACATGTGGACTGCCGTCTTTGCCAGGTTGTATATTATTTTAGGGCACGACCGGGCTGAGGTCGATGTCACCATTTGTACATATTATTTTATATTTATATACTAGGGTTATCCTGCGGTGGAGTGCATGAATAGCCAGGTTCTAGAAAGGCAGCAAGCTCGCATCTCATGGCGTTGAGACAGAGGGGGGTTCTTTCTCATGGTGTTGAGACAGAGGGGGCTTCATTCTAAAATTGGCGGGCTATTCGCCGTACTCGTAGGGGGTACAGGTTTTACATTGCACAGGCTATCCATAGGACAGGGAACGTCGGGTTTTATTTGTGGCTCAAATGAAACCCGAGGCTCCAAGGTTATCCACCATTCTGTATCGTTGGCTGTGTTTCTGTGATGTTGTTTATTATCAGGCCTGGGACAAATGTTGTATATACTTATATATATATAGTAGTAGATGTTGTATATATTTTCCACCCGCGCTAGTCCAGCCCCCGCTCTGTCGTTAGTTAAGTAACCTAACGGGTGATGACGGAGCCCAGTGGTGAATGCGGATGGCATATACGTACATCGTATTTTCGTTCTTTTCTGGTGTGATAGGTTACTTTGATGGGACATCATTAATTTTGATTAATTCAAGTAAAAAAACCTAAAAAGATATTGTTGGAACCAAGTTTTAAAACCAGGCATTACAGACGCTCTCTTTTGCTTTGCACAGTGGTATTCAGTTTAGAATATCCAGCACCTCATTCGACGGGGCAAGGGCCGAGATCCCTTCATCGGGAGTGACACCTTGAGTAAAAGTTTACGTCAACGTAATAACTTCACTGTAGTCGATTATTCTTGCTTTGCATCATGGTTTCAGTTTGGGATGTCCTACACCTCATTCGACGAGGAAAGAGCCGAGATCCCTTCACAGGGAGTGACCTCTTTCGCAAATGTTTTCGCCACTATATTTTTAAAAGGTTATCAGGTTCCTTCAGCGATATCAAGTTCATTACATTAACGGGTTTTACGCCAAAAACCCAGCCATAACCCTCCATCATTTCAGATAGTTACTACTTAGTATTCATGCTGCGTTTGTTGATTATTCGTCAAGGCACAGTGAACGGTAGCTGAGTAATAATTCTCTGTTGCATTTGATAAATGCGATTGGTTAGGACGGTCGCATGATTTTGTTGATTATTCGTCAAGGATCTTGCGGATGGGTCTAATGCAATCCAGGATAACGACGGGTTGAACTTGACTAGGACCTTTTGATTTGTTGATTATTCGTCAAGGTCACTTGGGTCCTAAGGGTAAAAATCACATCGGGAGTTTCAAACATACATGAAACTTGCAGATTTAGCATACCTTCTAGAGTGTGGTGTCTAGAGTGGATCCCATCTAGGTCATCACACAATGATAGTTGGATCCCAATCCCACTGATGAGTTGGATTACTCTCGGGAGATTATTTCACTTAACATTCAATGCTATAAACCAAGTAGGTGTCTAGAACGGTGTTAGTGGGGCTACGCCTCCAGGGAAAAGAGGTTATGTAATTAAGGAACTTCGTGAAAGCGTTGGAAAACCTCCCTCGAAGTACCAACACTAGCCTAGCTGAAAGGTTAAGCAAGTATTGTGACGTGTGATTAATCCTGACTAGTTCTTCTTTTAAGGTTTGAAGAAGAATTTGAGGAAACAGTGGGAGCCATCCTGATTAGATAAATTAATAAACCAATCTAATCTAGCAAGAGCGCACGCTGAGTTGTTTCATTTCTCTCTCTCTAGGTAGCAACCATTTCACGCCCTAATCAAGATAATAAAATGTATCGCTTGACCGATCCGAATTCTTATTCGAGGCTTGGGAACGTCGGTTCGGCTCTAACTTATGACAACAGTCATAAGTATGAGTAAGGGAAAGAGAATTGTATGGATTCCAAGGAGACCCAGTTGAAGAAGAAGCATAGTATTGGATCTACTTTAGGTGTTCTTGTGATTGAGAACTGCTTTTCGGTCAGTCCTACCTCCTGGGTACTAGATACCAGATCAGGATCTCATATCTGTAATTTATTGCAGGGACAGAGAAAAAGTAGGATAGTTGCACCTGGTGATATGTCCCTCAGGGTAGGGAACGGAGCATAAGTTAATGCTGCAGCCGTCGGTGAATATCACCTAGTGTTTCCAAATGGCAATACTATGATTTTGAAAAATTCCTACTATGTACCTTCCATGGTTTGCAACATCATATCAGTTTCTTTACTTGATAAAGATGGTTATAACTTTGTTCTTGATAGAAATATTATGAACATTTACCTTGATAAGGTACTAGTTGCAGAAGTTACACTGTGTAATAGTATCTATATTCTAAATCAGAATACTGTTATCAATATTCAAAACACAAGCAAGAGGAAGAGTTCAGATACGAACGAATCCTACTTGTGGCATTGTAGACTTGGTCATGTCGGAGAGAAAAGACTAAGTAAGTTACATAAAGATGGACTACACGTTCGATTTTTCATCTTATGAAACTTTTCAGTCTTGTCTCAAAAGGAAGATGACCAAATCTCCGTTCATCGGACTTGGAGAAAGAGCAGTGGAGCTCTTGGAACTCATACACAGTGATGTATATGGTCCAATGTCTATACATGCAAGGGGTGGGTTCTCATACTTCATCACATTCACTGACGATCTCTCTAGATTCGGGTATGTATATCTGATGAAACACAAATCTGAAGCTTTTGAGAAATTCAAGGAATTTAGAAATGAAGTGGAGAACCAGATTGGCAAAAATATCAAGATCCTCCGGTCTGATAGAGGAGGGGAGTATTTAAGCACGGAATTCCTAGATTACTTAGAAGAGAATGGTATTCTCTCTCAGCTTACTCCTCCGTATATACCATAGCACAACGGCGTATCGGAGCGGAGGAACCGTACCCTATTGGACATGGTTCGCTCCATGATGAGTAGTGCTGAGTTGCCTCTTTCATTCTGGGGACATACGCTTCAGACAGCGGCATACCTTTTGAATCATGTTCCATCCAAATCTGTGCCTAAAACTCCGTATGAAATATGGAGCAGTAAGAAACCATGTCTTAAATTTATTAGGATATAAGGTTGTCCGGCCTATGTGAAAACACAGAATCCGGACAAGCTTCAGTCACGTTCAGTTCTATGTAAATTTGTGGGATATCCTAAAGATTCACTAGGATATTTGTTCTACCAAACTGAGGAACAGAAGGTGTTTGTATCTCACCATGCTACCTTCTTAGAAATGGAGTTTCTTGGAAAAGAAACTAGTGGGAGTACGGTAGAACTGGTAGAATCCATGAACCACAAAATATAACTGAAGATTTGGAAGAACCACTAGATTCAGTAATCCCAGACGAACCTCAGCCACTCCGCAGATCTGGTAGGATTTATCATCCACCCGAGAGATACTATGGTTTTCTCATAGACTGGGATCGAGAGGATTGCATCTTGGAAGAAGATGACCCTACCCGTTTCAGGCAGGCCATTATCAGTAGGGACTCTGATAAATGGCTGGATGCTATGCGATCCGAAATGGAGTCCATGTACACCAATAAAGTGTAGACCTTGGAAATTGCTCCACCTGGGGTAAAACCTGTTGGATGCAAATGGATCTATAATAGGAAACTTGGTGTAGATGGGCAGGTGGAAAGCTATAAGGCTAGACTCGTTGCAAAAGGTTTTCATCAAAGAACTGGTTTGGACTATGACGAAACTTTTTCTCCAGTGGCTATGCTCAAATCCATTCGAATCATACTTGCCATTGCTTCCTTCCATGACTATGAGATCTGGAAGATGGATGTAAAAACGGCTTCTCTAAACGGCAGTTTGGAAAAGTGCGTTTATATGGATCAGCCAGAAGGTTTTGTAGACAGTGGGAGCAGCGGGAAGGTATGCAAGTTGCTTAAATCCATTTATGGATTAAAGCAGGCATCACGGAGCTGGAACATCTGTTTTGATGAGGCAATCAAGGAATTTGATTTCATCAAGAACGAAGATGAACCTTGTATTTATAAGATGATTGTAGGACGAACTGTCATGTTCCTAGTCTTGTACGTGGGCGACATTCTTTTGATAAGAAATGATATTCCTATGCTACAATCGGTCAAGCTATTCTTGCACAACGATTCTCCATGAAAGACTTGGGTAATGCCATATACATACTGGGGATCAAGATCTACAGAGATAGATCCAAGAGGTTACTGGGACTTTCGCAGTCTAGGTACATAGAGACCGTACTAAAGAGATTTAGTATGGAAGATTACAAACGCGGTAATATACCAGCATTGCACGGAATCACCCTCTCCAAGAAGATGTCTCCCAAGACTGATGAGGAGAGAGTTCGCATGAGCATTATACCCTACACTTCGGCGGTAGGATCTATAATGTATGCGATGCTATGTACAAGACCAGATGTAGCTTACGCACTAAGCGTGGTGAGACTGTATCAGTCAGACCCAAGTGAGAACCACTGGATGGCAGTGAAGAACATTCTCAAGTACCTGAGAAGGACTAAGGAGATGTTCTTGGTTTACGGTAATGGAGACCTCAGGGTCGAGTCTTTTACCGATTCAAGCTTCCAGAGTGACAAGGATGACAGCAAGTTTGTCTCGGGTTTTATGTTTACCCTCAACGGAGGGGTGGTGTGTTGGAGGAGTTCTAAACAAGATACTGTCACAGACTCGACGATGGAGGCTGAATACATTACTGCAAGCGATGCCGCAAAAGAGGCGATCTGGATGAAGAAGTTCATTAATGAACTTCAGGTGGTTCCATCCATTGTTGACCCAATACCTTTGTATTGCGATAACAATGGGGATATAGCTTTAGCGAAGGAACCAAGGTCCCATCAGAAGTCCAGACACATCTTAAGGCGGTATCACCTGATCAGGGAGATCACTGATCGCCAGGAGATCGAGGTACGGAGAGTGGACACAAAAGACAACACGGTGGATCCATTCGCAAAGGCCCTCCCTCAAACACAGTTCAAGCGACTTTTTGAGCTCTTGGGTATGCAGTATGCCAGCAGCTGGCCATAGAGCAGACGTTGGGTATATGGTACACCAAGTACTGGCCTTTAGTGCAAGTGGGAGTTTGTTGGATATGTATGCCCTAGAGGCCATTATTGTATAGTACTAGTTTGTATAATACATTTTAGAAGCTTGGGATATATACACGGGTTTACGACAGCCTTTTTCAATATAGTAGTATGGTATGCTACTTGGTTTGTTTTTATGTTAATATGTGTATATGTTTCTTTTAACATATCGCTGATACATATTGATGGAGCCCTTAGGATCTTTGCTTGACTACCGGCGTTGTGATAGCGATCACACTAGTGGGGGCTAGATAGTCTATAAGCACATCCTTATTCAGGTCCCTAGTCGTAGGATTATCGAGACAGGGCATCGATACTCCAGAATAGACTGGTGCATACGCTTCTCATCCCAGCATTAGAGATGGTCTGTCCCACAGCCATCAGTACGTCGTACTTGAGATAGTATGCAGGTGCTCGTTAGGTTACGAGTACACTGGACATGACTCGTCGGGAACTGTTGGTTGGTATTATACCTATCGTCAGTTAACAGTTCCCAGGTGACATGAGTATAGCTTAGTCCGTTGACTTGAGACTTCCACTTCACCTCAAGTATGTTCCCACTATACTTTGATTGCTACCCTACCACGGCTCTATTGAGTCGTGCAAACAGGAAGAAGTTGGGTGCAGTCCCGAAGCACTTGGAGGCAGTGACGGTTAGAAAACATTCGTCTCTCTCAGTATTGGGGGTTGATATCGCGCTGTGTCTAGGAGAGCCATTACACATAGTCGTCCCTGGCCAGGGCAAGCGAGATTTACTGGTAGTGTTTCCAGTAGTTTTTCAGGGTGTTCTGGGCTACACTCCGACACGACTTATACCGCTATTAGGGGTCTGACGTTTACCGTCCCCCTAGGCTCGAAATGCGATACTCTTAGACGAACAGACCAGACTGTACGGAGATTGTCACAGATACGCTCAGTAGGAGTTTGGATGAGCTTGCACGTCGACCTTCTTTTCGACAGATACCTGGGTAGCCGTTACACACAGCTAGTGTTGCTGACGTGCTTGTGGTTAAACCCACTGCCAGAGTATTGTCGAGTCTTTAGAGTCCCACGTAGAAGGTTTCCCAGCCTCGAGCGAAATGAGTAGAGGTCGTATGGTTTTACGACAGGGTTCGAGCACATACGTGCACTTGTGCACGTATGGTGTTCGAGCGGACTATATTAGTGGGCTTTGGTTTAAGCCAGATCCTAGTATATGATTATTGGATTGGCTTCGTCTCAGTGTATTCGTGTTTCTCGGAACATGGATGCGGGTATGTATATACGGATAAGAGGGGGTACAGACGGAGATTTTCTCATTAGGGTTTTGACCATTGATTTGGACAAAACACAAATGAGGAAAAGAAAAGATTATCTTATTTTTGATAAATGATAATTATTTTTGCAATGGATTTTTTTTTTGACCTTTTGACTTGGTTGACCATTTGACTTTGGTTGACTTGTTGACCAAGATATTATGGATGAGATTTTTTTCTAGCTAGAAGTTTCCTTTAGATATTTAGTTTGGATATTTTCTTCTCTCATCCAAATGGTCAATGATATATATATATATATATATATATATATATATATATATATTTCCAAATACTTTTCATTATTCATCACAAAGACATTCTCTCTCTGGAAAGCTCTCATCTTCTTCTTCCTCTCTCAAACCCTAACCTTAATCTATCATGAGTTGATAATCAAGGGTTAGTTAGATTAAGCCATCCAAATCACTCTCTACTCTATCTAGTTTACTTGGATTAGCAAATCAAGTAATCTAGTTACCTCAAGCTAGAGGTTTAGTTCAAGGTTGGAGCTCTCGGGTGGATCATCATAGACAAAAGGAGGCCGGAGTTCAAGCACTATCAATAGAACCATCGAGGAGCTTAAGGAGAGGATCGAAGACCCAAAGGACTCGATTTCTTTAGGTATAACATCCTTCATAGTAGATAGAACTCTTTATCAATTGCTAACTAGGTTTATGGTAAAGATCCAGTTAGGGTTTTATATTAGCGCCAAGTTCGTTATCGCTACAAAATTTTTGTTCCGCATTTTGTCACAGATGTTGGCCGGGGCGCTAGTGTAACCCTTCATAGACTTCGTAGAAAGATATATCCCTAGTTCTATTTTCTTAACCTTTGAGCTATGCACACACACTCACTCACATATGGAAAAAAGGATATTTACGATATGATAATACGAGTCGATATGATGCGATACGATGATATGAGGCGATGTGATATTATATGATAAATGATGACATAAGATGGCATATGATGATATGAGATGAGATGATGTACGCGACTATAAATCCGTACTTTTGATTTGATGATATCATATGATGGATATTCCGTACGTGATATGATGAGGATGGATCGCCGATATTTATTTCCGACTCAACAAGAAATATTTAAAATCATTAGGTGTTTGTTATGATAAGTTAGAGCCCATACCAACTTTCAAAACTAACGAATTGTTACGCACTTTTAAATAATAACCTCAAGAACACCCTATGACTTTTCATATGGTATCTTTTTTTCAAAAACATCATAACCCCTTATTTACTAAAACAACGATTCATACTATTTTAAACTATAACTGTATGGCTTATACGTAGTTGCGTATTTTTATACTGTTCGCGTTTACGATTTCTTTATTCTGTTTACGCCCGCATTACGATTTTTTATTTCTGCATACGCTCGCATTTCTTTCATTTACGATATATATACTATGTTCCATACCGTTATCTTTACATGACTTCGTTTGCTAGGACACACGCACCATTACCGATAATGCGCATGTTGCACGTTCACCTACTCGCATGCTCACACACACATCATCGGTAATTGCCATGCTACGCACATAGATAGAACTCATTATGCTACCTAATCATACCATAACCCGTTAGCATTTTAGTTACTATTTAGTACCCAGTACTACATATTATTGTAGATATTGCACTTTCATTACATTGCTATACGAAACGCACATATGAACACACTTTCTATGCATTACATTATTGTTCTGTGCAAGTACATATTCTTTCATTACTGCCATATTCTTATGACATTCTGTTTTCATGAGATCTCTAGATTTGAGAAACCGCGGATATTATTTAAAAACTTGTGAATGTTTTAAAAACACAGGTTTCTCTTGATATGATATTTCGACGTCCACTTTAAGATTTCTCGGTGCAGAGCTATGATGATCATCTAAATTGAAGTAGAGGGAGGAACCGATTGCGGATACATGGTGGACACGGTATGGTACTTCGGGGAAAGAAGATCGTATAGAAAGGCATTGAGCCTGGCAGAGGAACACTACCTCCGATGACAGTATTGGACTCGGCGAATATCCGGAGAATACTTACCGGAGTGATACGATATAGATGGATATAAGGACCAATCTGATGAGTCGACGCCTGAGATATGAAGGCCGATCCAATGAGACGGCGCCTGAGATATGATGATTTATGTGTCGATACTAGAAACAGGATTTATGATAATTTCGAGTGTCGATGCTGGGTACTCAGGATTTTATGAAGATTATGATGTGTCATTGATAGACACATGTTGGATGATATATATATATATATATATGACACAGATGATATGATACCACACATTGATACATGCATGATATTATATATTTATATACATATGTATACACGATCACCTTCGATACCACACGGTATGATATTATTATATAACAGTATGACCTAAAAGATCGGTATACATTTGATTTCTACCTGATGATGTTTTCTACTCACGAGTTGGTAACTCACTCCCGTTGTGCCATAGCTTTCTTACAGGATTGATTGCTCAGATCAGTAGCGGCTTGTTGGCACATTGCTTCTTTTGGGTGGTTTGCTCGGTAGGTGGTGTTCATCACAGAATACTGCATTTTATACCGCCCATTCTTACACTCGGTTGTTTATAGGTAGGTGCTTTTAATCCGTGTTTGTTACATATTTGCAGGATACAGGTTCTCGGTTCTAAAACAGTGAAATTCATGGAAAACACGACAAAATCCGGGTTCCTGCCAACCACTGAGAAAACACGGTCTCCGCTCGTCATCCGTATGTTTCCAGATACCAGTTTAGGAAGACAAAATGTCAAATCAATGTCACCTTCATGCACAAGGCTCAATGGCAACAACAAGTTCCAAGAAATCTACGCGGAGCTCGAGGCAATCATGCCAAAAGTATCCACAAAAGTCCACCATTCCTCAACAGAAATTCTGGAAGAAATGTGAAAGTATTTTCAGAAAATACATATACCAGAAAAGAGGGGACAGAAGACCAGGGAAGCACCCAAAGTACGATGACTCAACTCATCAATAAGGCCGCGGATCCGTGGCCAAAGGGGGGTATTGGCCGCGGATCCGCGGCCATGTGGACCCCTCTCACTGTCAACTTTTGGGGGCTTTTTGGTAATCTTATTTGGTGGCAGATTGTTGCCCTAGGTTTCCATTTCCCCGTCTATAAATACTCCAGATTTGAGCAAAGCCAAGGGTCATTCTTTGTTCTCCATTCTTTTGTAGTTTTAGTTCTTTTTCTTCTTCTTCTTCATTCTTTTTCCATGAAAATTGTAGTGAGAGCTTTTTGAGTGGGAGATTAATGAAGATGAGGGTTTTGTATCATTCTCTTTTGTTTCTTCTTCCCCTTGAGATTCTTGCTTTCTCTTGATCTTTCAACCTCTTCATTGAGCATGAAAGGTTAAGAGTTTGTTATTGATCTCAAGGGTCGTATTCTTTCATGGAATTAGCACTTCATTTCACATGCGTTCTCTACCCTTCCCTTGATCTTGCAACCTCTTGATTGAGCTTGCAAGTTTAAGGGTTGGCTATTGATCACATGCTTGTCTTGAGTCCTAGTTTCTTGTTCTTTTTATCGCTTTTTATTACTTGCTATTTATTATCTTGCTTTTCTTTCTTGCAATTTATTTCATGCACTTAAATTCATGCACTTAATACTTGTAATCTTTTCTTTTCTTTGTTCTTTTCTTTTGCTCTCTTTTGTTCATTTTGTGAATGTTGTAATTATTATTGTTAAGAAGAAATACGATATTATAAGTTAAAGATTTTCTTTTCTCTTTTACTTTTCCCGTTATTTTCCATTGAACTCCGCCTAAACCATACGCAAGCGCTCCGTTAGGCACCCTACCCTGACAAGGAAACGGTGATTCCTAACCGCGACCGGTTGCGTTCGGTTTGGCCGGAGGCGAAAGCAAGAGACAAGAACGGAAGGACAAGGGTAAATAAGCCGGATTCCACGAATACCGCGCTTAAATCCCCTAATCCACGTTGTTGCCGATTGCTCTAGCTTCAATTGGTCAAGACTCGGCTCAAAGGTTTTGAGTACGGATTTCTTAGCTTACAATCTCGTATCTTTTTCTTAACAACTTTATACTTGCAAATAATACACTTAGGATAGAATCGAACAACTCATACACAAATTCTTTATTGACTCGTCTAAAACAAGAACGGAAATACAACCATCTCCCTGTGGATCGACCCGTGCCCAACCGGCTAGCTGCATAGCGACACCGTCCTGATCGCGGTTATACTTTAGAACTTTGAACATCCGACACGCCAAAAGCGTGCGATCAAATGGCGCCGTTGCCGGGAAGACGGTAACGTATTTTTTTTCTTGTTATTCGGGTTAATATTCTTTTTGTATATATTTAAAAATATATATATATATATAAAAATAAAAATAAAAATCTTTTTGTTTTTTTTGATAATTCTTGTGGGCAAGTGTGCAGATTTTTGCGTATTTGCAAACTGCGATTGTGGGGAGCAAAGTGTGCATTCAAGGCAAAGGTGATTTACGAAGTACAGTGCCAAAGATCCGGGTAGTTTGACCCGCGCAAGAGAACCTTTCAAGCTTACCGGATTTGATTCAACGGGGGTTTCCTAACCCAAAACTTAACGGTACGTACTTTCCTAACACCTTCTTCTCAAATCCGACGCATCCAATATACTATTCTTTGCAGGATTCTTTGCAAGTTCGCTAGCAACGCTAAAAATTGACTAACCCGTATTTGTTGCAGTGCCGCGCTTAAATTAAAAAAAAAATTTTTTTGATTCTTTATAGAATTTTTATTGAATTGTGCATTGCATACATTAATACGGACTTAAGGGCAAGCGCACCCCACAAGATACGGTAAAGGATTTCATCACCTTTTCCGTGTCCCACAAATCATGAACTTGTGCATAACGTTTACCCGCACAAAATTTAAAAGAAACTAGACTTTAAGCCTTAAGGACTTCGCGCTCACTAGGAGAAGTTAACTGTGTTTAGAACCTTACTTAACGGTATATTGTTTACGGGGTGTCTAGGAAAGTGTTAACGGCGAAACCGCCAAAAGAGAAAGGGTTATTTAATTAAGGAACTTCGCGAAAGCGTTGGAAAACCTCCCCTTATCTCTGCACTTACCTGGCCTCGTGATCAGTGTATCTTGAGCCTGTTTCTCGACACAGTTTTACTTCGACAATCAAGTTCTGGAGCAAGTCTAGTTGACCTAGGTGAACCCTAGAACGATTAGGTGTGTGGTATTTTTGTGTCGTAATTATTTTTGTCCATATTGTTCTTTATTCTTTTGTTAATATATAACTAAAAAAAAAGAGAAAAATATCACATTCTTTTTTTCCCCTCCTTTTCTCTACCTTTTTCTCTCTCTCTTCATATCATGGGTACTCCACCTCGCAAAACTCTTGCCGAACTTTGGTACCCAAAACCAGACATTACTTCCTACGGTTCTTGTTTTGGTCGAACTTCGAACGATCCATCCATGCCAAAAATTTCTTTGAAAGATCGGATAGACGCGTCTAGGACGAACAACTGGACCCCGCAATCCACTTCGTATCAACCGTTTCAAACATTCACACCTTCTTGCGTTGATACCCCTTTTGAAAATCCAGTTGTAACCCCGAGACCTATGTCTATTGCTGAACGTATTGAACAATCTCGTAGCTGATCTTTCACTCCTTTCACCACTACAAATTCTTGGGATCAACAATTCCATTCACCTTCTTATCCCAATGTTGATCCCACTCCTGTCCAGCCATTCAATTCCTACCAGTCCTACCCAACTTTTACACCTTCCCTAGACATTGTATCAGAACCGCCATTTGGGAGTTTTCAGTATCCAAACAACTTTGAATCTTTTACTGAAACCCCTTCACAACCAATGTCTAGTCTAGAACAGTCGTTGGAAGACTTTAGGGTAGCGTCAAGCCAACAGATGATGGAATTGAATGCGTCCATGGCCGCTCTCATACAACCAACTGACCCGGTAGCTAGTTTCCAGCTAGCTCCAAATTTTCCAATGTATGATGAGGCGGTAGGACAGGATGTGAATTTGAGTGGAGAGAGTGAGCTGTACCCCCTTCCGAATCAAGCCTACCCGGTCCAATTTGAATCCCACAACTCCTGTATTGAAGGTCTATCAAGTGTCCCAAATGAATTATCAGTTGAAGATAGAATGTTTAATGAGTTGTGCGACTTTGTAGTGTTTGATTTGCCAAATTGTGAAGGGACCTTGCCAAGTGAAACCACACCTAAACCTTTTGACCTCTACACCTCCACTTTAGAACCTGAATCGATTGATATCCATGCTTTTGAGGTGTCAGGGAATTTTGATTTTCACTTGATTAAGGATATTGACGCCGGGAATATTTTGGATGATGAACCCGTAGATTTGGCTGAGTTTGTCTCTTCAAATCATCATCCCGAGTCATTAAATATTTTTCCCGAACCACATATGCGTCCGGAATTTGAAGAGAAGTGCATGGATGTGCTAAATTTTGAGGAGAATATTGAGGATAGTTTTGAGGATGAACCAGTTTTGCTTGATGAGTCGGATTTTCCAATTCATCCTGTTCCTTCCATTGACTGTGTACACCCTCCTGAACCCTTAACCGATACCCTTCCTCAACCACTTCCCTCCATCCTTTCCATCGTTCCGACCTTGCAAGAACCCGTATCATTCTCACTTTCATTTACTATGTCTGGTTTACCAAGTTCGGCGTACCCATGGTTTCTTACGAATCTTGAGGGATTTGACCCAATCTCTCGACGGGTTAATAGATTAGCACAATCAATTTTTACACATCGCTCATCACAAATTGTGCTAATCTATTCACTCCATTTGCACCCTCAAGTTCGTACTCCACTTCTTTTTCCCTTCCGCCATTCTTCTTCTGATATACCGAGACCGTATCCCGCTTCTATCTCCATACGGTCTCGCGTATTCTCCATTTCTTTTCTCTACGCCTTCTTTCACCAGCCACTGCTTTATCGAGATAAAATCTTTAAATGGTTGGTGTTAACTTTTGGCCTGTGTAAGGCCTTGTATAGCTTGATACTGTTCTTTCCCCCCTAATCCTGAATTTCAACGCTTAACAGTGGAAACACTGTTTTACTTAAGTTTGGGGGGGACACCTTTTTTGTATATATTTTTTGTTTTCCTTTTTTGTTTTGTATATAATTTGTTTTTAGGGAGCGCCGACAATTTTGACCCTCTTGGTGTAGCATGACAGTGAGGGCACTGTCAAGTTTAAGTTTGGGAGTGTGCTCGGTAAGCTTTCTTCCTTCGCATTCATTTGTATATTTTGCATTTGCATACCTTATTAAAAACCCACAAAAATCGAAAATTTTCCAAAAATTTAAAAACTTTGTCGTCAAGTTAGCTAATAGGGTAACTTAGATCTTTATTCCGAAAGTTTAGTTGATATGATAGAAATAACTAAATTCTAGGCTTAGGATTTGAAAACCCTAAAAATAACCCTCATTCTGTTTAAACTTGGTAAGTATACGTCCTTACAGTTTTTTTGAGAAATAGGTAATCTTGAGTTCAGTTCTTTAGTTAAGTCAAGATGAAGGGAAAGTATTGAAGCTTTACTGGAGAATAAGTCTGAAAAATAGTTTCTTTTCTTGAGTTCAAATTTAGAAAGTATATACCCTACAAACTGCACTTACACGCACCTTGAAACTTGGGATAGTAGAGGATACCTAGAAATACTCTTGCCTGAAAGCCTAGTATGAAAGAAAAAACGGTATTTAAAGCTAAACACCAAAAGAGCATATTGAAAAATATATCCGGTCTTGAAAAAAAGAAAAAAGAATAAAATAGAATAAAATCAAGACCTGGAGACTGCTATTTACGCTTTAATGTTCACACATTCAGTAATCGGCCGTTAGTGCCTCAAGAAGCATTAATAGTCGCATGAAAGGTGTGTGAGCAAATCCGTCCATCCTTAATGAAAAGAAGTAGTATTAGGTATTAGGGCAAGGGTATTATAGCTTGAATTGAATTCTTAAGTGTAGGGGTGCAAATATACACACACGTAGGGGTATACAATCGATATTTGGATAAAAGATAGAAATAAAGAATAAGACTTGTGTTTTCTGTAAAGTTGATAAAAATCCCTGATTTGAGGCCGCACTTTAGAAGGAAAACTCAGGGGAACCAACATCTTTCTAAACTTTTTTTTGGAACGTATATGATCTAAGAATAAATAGATTAGAGGTGTGAAGCATAAGGGTTGGATATTTCTAACTTAGGATGATAGAATTTCTAACGTAAATACTAAACTGTAGGAGTAGAATCATTGTTAACTTATGACACTAGCTTGACGGGATTTTGTGGGTAGTATCCGCTGAAAACCCTCAGGAGACAACACTCCTCCTACTAGGGACACCTAGAGGTTTAACGGCTTGTAGCACGTGCTCAGTGCAATCGCGTTCCCTGCGAAAGTGCGGTTAGGATTTTATTTTTGTGAATAATTAGTTTTGCTCGGGACGAGCAAAAGTTAAGTTTGGGGGTATTTGTTCATCACAGAATACTGCATTTTATACCGCCCATTCTTACGCTCGGTTGTTTATAGGTAGGTGCTTTTAATCCGTGTTTGTTACATATTTGCAGGATACAGGTTCTCGGTTCTAAAACAGTGAAATTCATGGAAAACACGACAAAATCCGGGTTCCTGCCAACCACTGAGAAAACACGGTCTCCGCTCGTCATCCTTATGTTGCCAGATACCAGTTTAGGAAGACAAAATGTCAAATCAATGTCACCTTCATGCACAAGGCTCAATGGCAACAACAAGTTCCAAGAAATCTACGCGGAGCTCGAGGCAATCATGACAAAAGTATCCACAAAAGTCCACCATTCCTCAACAGAAATTCTGGAAGAAATGTGAAAGTATTTTCAGAAAATACATATACCAGACAAGAGGGGACAGAAGACTAGGGAAGCACCCAAAGTACGACGACTCAACTCATCAATAAGGCCGCGGATCCGTGGCCAAAGGGGGGTATTGGCCGCGGATCCGCGGCCATGTGGACCCCTCTCACTGTCAACTTTTGGGGGCTTTTTGGTAATCTTATTTGGTGGCAGATTGTTGCCCTAGGTTTCCATTTCCCCGTCTATAAATACTCCAGATTTGAGCAAAGCCAAGGGTCATTCTTTGTTCTCCATTCTTTTGTAGTTTTAGTTCTTTTTCTTCTTCTTCTTCATTCTTTTTCCATGAAAATTGTAGTGAGAGCTTTTTGAGTGGGAGATTAATGAAGATGAGGGTTTTGTATCATTCTCTTTTGTTTCTTCTTCCCCTTGAGATTCTTGCTTTCTCTTGATCTTTCAACCTCTTCATTGAGCTTGAAAGGTTAAGAGTTTGTTATTGATCTCAAGGGTCGTATTCTTTCATGGAATTAGCACTTCATTTCACATGCGTTCTCTACCCTTCCCTTGATCTTGCAACCTCTTGATTGAGCTTGCAAGTTTAAGGGTTGGCTATTGATCACATGCTTGTCTTGAGTCCTAGTTTCTTGTTCTTTTTATCGCTTTTTATTACTTGCTATTTATTATCTTTCTTTTCTTTCTTGCAATTTATTTCATGCACTTAAATTCATGCACTTAATACTTGTAATCTTTTCTTTTCTTTGTTCTTTTCTTTTGCTCTCTTTTGTTCATTTTGTGAATGTTGTAATTATTATTGTTAAGAAGAAATACGATATTATAAGTTAAAGATTTTCTTTTCTCTTTTCCTTTTCCCGTTATTTTCCATTGATCTCCGCCTAAACCATACGCAAGCGCTCCGTTAGGCACCCTACCCTGACAAGGAAACGGTGATTCCTAACCGCGACCGGTTGCGTTCGGTTTGGCCGGAGGCGAAAGCAAGAGACAAGAACGGAAGGACAAGGGTAAATAAGCCGGATTCCACGAATACCGCGCTTAAATCCCCTAATCCACGTTGTTGCCGATTGCTCTACCTTCAATTGGTCAAGACTCGGCTCAAAGGTTTTGAGTACGGATTTCTTAGCTTACAATCTCGTATCTTTTTCTTAACAACTTTATACTTGCAAATAATACACTTAGGATAGAATCGAACAACTCATACACAAATTCTTTATTGACTCGTCTAAAACAAGAATGGAAATACAACCATCTCTCTGTGGATCGACCCGTGCTCAACCGGCTAGCTGCATAGCGACACCGTCCTGATCGCGGTTATACTTTAGAACTTTGAACATCCGACACGCCAAAAGCGTGCGATCAGGTGGGTTACGCTTCGGATCCTAACCACCGCTTATACACTATTTATTATTCATTCGTATCTAGTTAAAAGCTCTATCAACCAAACTATATATATTTGGTAGACTTAGAGATCAGTTGTATATTCTTTCAGACCTAAACTCGTGACTTGTGTATATTCTTTATATTGGAGTTGATGACGTTTTAGTTTTCTTTATTCTTTTCTGTTATTGATTTTCGCCTTGGGCGTGTATACTTACTTACGTGGTTGTGTTTCTACCGATTGGCGAAGAGCTAGCTCCTGCTTGGGGATGCCTATATTATTATTGTTTATTTTCTGTTTTGATCAAAATTTACAAAGGAGGTGCTGCCAAAATTTCAAATGACGAAAATGTTTACAAATTTTAGTATCATACATACTTGCATTTCTATGAATCTTATTTTTACATTAAAAGAGGAACTTGATTTCATTTATACCCTTTTTCAAAACTTCACCTCCATTATTTTCTTAAAATGGTTTAGATTCCTGGTTTTTGGCTTACTTGGGTTACGGTGGGGTCCTATAGACTTCACGTGATTCAAGTGTCGGTCACTTGCCATTTCTAGGTCATGAAAAAGTTGGCATCAGAGTGTTAGGTTTAACTTTCATTCGAGTCTAGGTTTCACTATGCGGAGTTTAGGGCATATATTTCAAAACCTCGGCTTGACCTTACGGAACTTAGACTTGACTAAGGGGGTATTAGACACGAACTTTCGTTACGGAGGTTGACCTTGGTTGATAGAGGTGGTAACTCAAGTAGAGTAACGTACCGTGAGTATGTTCTTGTAGGGTTCCTAGGCATCCTAATGAAGTCTCACAAGGCATCAACCATGCCAATTTCAAAAAAATGGTGCCGAGAAACCCTAGACTACGGATCTTAGACTAGATATTTAGGCGAAAAGATAAACTAGTTAACTATTTAACTAGAAGTTAGATGCTACAACCTTTGTAGATCCGGATTTCCACTTCCTTAGCTCCACGTAGGTGTCCTCTCGCTGTCCATCATGAATCCCGAACCCAATCGTCGGCTTCATCGGAGAAACGGGCGAGCTAGGTCGTCGGCTTCGTGTCAAAGACGATCTACGTCGAGATTGCACTAGTTCAAGCTCCGACTTCACCAAGTAGTGAAACTTGTGAAGAAAACACCCAAAACCACTTGGCAAGAGGTAGAGGATGAAGAAATAGGAGGTGGGTTCACATTAGATTTGGATTTCTCTCACTAGAACTCAAGTTGCCATTAAAGTAGCAAGCTTTTCTTTTGAAGAAGAAGATGAAGAAGATGATAGAATATCATAAAAACTTCATCATAATAGAAAAGAAAATGATATTTATCATATCCTAACCATGGTCAAGTGTATAGAATTGACCATGGATAGTGGGAGTGGTTAGGTTTAAGTATGAAGACAAAATGGCATCATTAGTAAAAGCTTCATGAAGCTTCACCATTCTTCATGATAAATGAAACCATTTTATTTTCATAAAACCAATTAATAAATAATGAATGGATTAAATAATAAGTGAATAAATCATAAACCCTAACCACTCTCATAACCATGGTTCAATTCTTTTACACAAAGTCAAGTCAACATGCATCATCAAACATGATACAATCATGTGCACAAAAGCATATCACATATACAATGTGCATCAAGTGAGAAAAATCCGTTTAAAGTGAACCAATACTAGTTAATGCAAAGTAATATATCAAATATATAATTATACATTAAATCATTAAATCAACACTTGATTCAATGATCCGGTCATGTCGCACATGACCGACTAGTATTCAATGTATCGACTTATCGAATCGATCTTCGATTCGATAACCAGGTTATATCATATACAACCAATCGAAACATTAATCGCGAGAATCAAATACGGTATCACATACACGCATTATTCTCGGTCCCGCACATATCTCATATGCACTCCTATTTCGTTTCGCTTGAGCTAGGAAACCTCTGTGTAGGACTCTAAAGACTCGTCAATACGCCGGTAGCAGATGATGATCATATCAAGCACCCACAAGCCGCAAGCGGTCTGCTAAACGTAACGGCCACCCGGGTATTGAGCGATCATAAGATCGACGAGCTAGCCCGCTCACACTCCTGCGAATCCGACCAGTAACACTTACCGTACAGTCCGGTCTCTTCGTCTGATATGTCGCATATCAAGTCTAGGGGTGGTAAACGTCAGACCCCAATAACCCGATAAGTCGTGCCGATGTGAGGCTCATAACGGGTCGAGAAACTACTGGTAACACTTACCAGCAAATCTCTGATCAGCCCTGGCCAGGGACTTCCCTGTTACGGCCAATCGAGCACAGCGCAACATCAACTCCCAATACCGGGAGAGACGAAACCCCTCCTATCGCTCATTGCCTCCATGTGACTCGGGACTGTACCCAAAGACCACCGTTTTGCACGCCCTCATGGACGTGGTAAGGTGGAGATCAAAGCACAGTGGGAATCACACAAGACTCTATGACGATCTCGGGTCTACAGACTAACCTGTACAAGTGTCACCTGAGAACTGCCATCTGACGTGAGGTATAATGCCATCTGGGAGTTCTCGGCGAGTCCGTCCAGTGTACCCAGTCTCCACTGAGCACCCGTATACCATCTCTGATGTCAAACACCAATGGATATGGGATCATCCATCGCCCATCTCATGGGTCGAGAAGCGTATACGCTAGTCTACTCTGGTATATCGATGCCCCGTCTCGATACACCCACGACTAGGGACCTTGAAGGATGTACTTATGGACTACCATGTCCCCACTAGTATGATCTGCATCATAGTCCAGGCAGTCAAGTACACATCCTAAGGGCTTTACCAACATGTAACTATAAGACAGTTTAAAGAGACTAGTGTACATGTTAAGATAAAGAGTAACCAGATAGCATACTATCATATCGAGCAAGAAAGTCATCTCTATATATGTCCAAGCATCCAATATAATATACATCATCTGTACAATACTGGCCTCTAGGGCATACATACAACTAAAAATCTCCCACTTGCACTAGGGCCAGCTGCTGTAGTATCGCATACCGAGCATCCCGAAGAGTCTCTCAAACTGTGTCTGGAGAATGGCCTTCGTGAGTGGATCCGCCATGTTGTTCTTCGTGTCAACCCTCCTGACCTCGATCTCCCGGCGATCAACTATCTCCCGGATCAGGTGATACCGCCTCAGAATATGCCTGGATCGCTGATGGGACCTGGGTTCCTTGGCCAAAGCCACCGCTCCATTGTTATCGCAATACAAAGGTATTGGACGCTCAATGGATGGAACCACTCCAAGTTCAGTAATGAACTTCTTGATCCAGACAGCCTCTTTGGCAGCATCGTTGGCAGCGATGTATTCAGCCTCCATTGTCGAGTCTGCCACGGTTTCCTGCTTGGAACTCTTCCAGCTAACCGCCCCTCCGTAAAGGGTAAAGACAAAGCCCGACTGCGACTTAGAGTCGTCCTTATCACTCTGGAAGCTCGAATCGGTAAAGGACTCCACTTGGAGCTCTCCGTTACCATACACCAAGAACATATCTCTAGTCCTTCGCAAGTACTTGAGAATGCTCTTCACAGCTGTCCAGTGACTCTCTCCAGGATCAGCTTGATACCTGCTCACTACACTTAGTGAGTATGCTACATCGGGTCTGGTACATAGCATCGCATACATGATAGAGCCTACTGCCGAAGCATAGGGTATCCCTTGCATGCGAGCTCTCTCCAAATCAGTCTTGGGAGACATCTCTTTGGAGAGAGTGACTCCAGAGATCGTGGGTAAGTTCCCACGCTTGGACTCTTCCATACTAAACCTCTTTAGTATGGTGTCAATGTACCTGGATTGGGACAATCCCAAAATCCGTTTGGATCTATCTCTATAGATCCTAATCCCCCAATATGCAGGAGGCATCACCAAGATCTTTCATTGAGAATCTTTGTGATAAGAAGAGCTTGACCGATTGCAGCATAGGAATATCATTTCCTATCAAGAGTATGTCGTCCACGTACAATACGAGGAAGACAACCTTACTCTCTGCCACCTTCTTGTAGATACAAGGTTCATCTGGGTTTTTGACGAAATCAAACTCTTTGATAACGACGTCAAAGCAGATGTTCCAACTCCGCGATGCTTGCTTTAATCCATAAATGGATTTAAGCAGCTTGCACACCTTCCCGCTGCTCCCACTGTCTACGAAGCCCTCTGGCTGAGTCATGTACACGCACTCTTCTAAATCACCATTTAGAAAGGCGGTCTTAACATCCATTGCCAGATTTCGTAATCATGATATGCAGCGATGGCAAGCATGATCCGGATGGATTTAAGCATAGCCACTGGAGAAAAGGTTTCGTCATAGTCCACACCTGGTCTTTGACGAAAACCTTTTGCATCAAGTCTAGCTTTGAAAGTCTCCACTTTCCCATCTACACCAAATTTCTTCTTGAAGATCCACTTGCTCCCAATGGGTTTTACCCCTTCAGGAGCAACTTCCAAAGTCCATACTTTGTTGGTGTACATGGATTCCATCTCGGACCGAATAGCATCCAGCCATTTCACTGAGTCCCCACTCGTGATGGCCTGCTCGAAGCTAGTTGGGTCATCATCCTCCATGATGCAATCCTCGCTCCCACCATCCATGAGAAAACCGTAGTATCTCTCAGGTGGGCGAGGAACCCTACTAGATCGGCGGAGAGTCTGGGGTTCATCGGGAACTACGGAATCCTCTGGTTCAACCAAATCTTCTGTTGTAGTCTGTATTGCTGGAACCTCTTCCAGTTCTACCTCAATGCCACCTATCTGTTTCATAAGAAAACCTTTTTCTAAGAAAGTGGCATGCCGAGAAACAAACACTTTTTGTTCCTCGGAGTGGTAGAAGATATACCCTCGCGAATGTTTGGGATATCCAACAAACTTACATAGAACAGACCTTGCCTCGAGCTTGTCCGGATTTTGTGTTTTAACATAGGCCGGACAACCCCATATCTGAATAAAATTAAGACATGGTCTCTTTCCATTCCATATCTCATATGGAGTGGTAGGCACTGATTTGGTCGGAACTCTATTCAGTAGGTATGCAGCAGTCTCCAGTGCATATCCCCAGAAGGAGATAGGTAACTCAGCTGTACTCATCATAGAGCGCACCATATCTAATAGGGTGCGATTTCTCCGCTCCGATACACCGTTGTGCTGTGGTGTATATGGAGGAGTCAGCTGAGAGAGAATCCTATTCTCTTTTAGGAAGTCCCGGAATTCATTGCTCAAGTATTCACCTCCTCGATCAGATCGTAGGATTTTAATACTTTTTCCGGTTTGGTTCTCAACTTCTTGTTTATATTCCCTAAATTTCTCAAAAGCTTCTGATTTGTGTTTCATCAGGAACACATACCTGAACCTAGAGAGATCGTCAGTGAATGTAATGAAGTATGAAGAACCATCCCTGGCATGTGTAGACATGGGACCACATACATCACTATGTATAAGTCCCAAGAGTTCGGTAACTCTTTCTCCGTGTCCCGTAAACGGAGTTTTGGTCATCTTGCCTTTGAGACATGACTGGCAAGTGTCATAAGATGAAAATTCAAACGGATTTAAATATCCATCTTTATGCAACTTAGCTAGTCGTGTCGCATTGATGTGACCCAGTCTACAATGCCACAAGAAGGATTCATTGAGTTCAGAACTCTTCCTCTTGTGTGTGTTTGTTATGCTCAGAACTGTTGATTGATTTAGAACATAAATGCCATTGCACAACGTGCCTGATCCAACCAACTTTTGGTTAAGGAAAATGTTCATAACACTGTCCTGTAATACAAAATTATATCCCTCTTTACTTAATAAAGAAACCGATATAATGTTGCATATCAGGTTCGGCATGTAATAGCATTCGTTCAGAACCAATGTATTACCAGTTGGTAATACAAGGTGATATTCTCCGACAGTCTTAGCTGCAACAATTGCACCATTTCCAACTCTAATGTCTTTATCACCTTCTCCAAGTTCTCTTCCTTTTCTAAGCCCATGTAACTGATTACATATATGGGATCCTGACTCGGTATCTAATACCCAGGACGTAGAGCAAATGGAGAAACAGTTCTCAGTAACGAACACACCCGAAGAAAATGCATCAACATGTACTTTCTTCATTCGGGTGGCATGGGAATCCTGGTATTCCTCTATATCCTGTTCATTCCTATAACTCTTATAAGAAAGAACGGAACCAACGTTCCCCAGCACAGTATAACATGCGGGTTCGGTCAATACATCCATATTATTATCTTGATTAAGGCATGAACTGGTCGCTACCTGGAGAGAGAGAGAAGAAAACACTTTAGCGTATGCTCGTGCAAGATCAGATTGGTTATTATCTTATCTAATCAGGATGGCTCCCACTGCTTTTTATCAAATCTTCCTCCAAACCCTAAAAGGAAAGACTAGCCGGGATTAATTACACACTACATGTTCGGCAATCTTTCAGCCAGGCCAGTGTCGGTACTTTGAGGGAGGTCCGCCGTGCTTTCGCACGAACCTAATTAATGTAAACCTCGTTTTCCCAGAGGCGTAACCCCGTTGACACCTTTCTAGACACCTACTTGATCAGCTAATTGCAATGTGTAAAACTCTCCCAGGAGTAACTCTTACTCGCAGTGGGTATCGGGATCCAACTATCTCATAGAAAGTATGCAATCTCATTGCAAATTTCAACACTTGAAATTCCCGATAATATTTTGCCCCTAGCGTCCTATGACCTTGACGGAGGCCAAACAACCCATAGTCCGCTAGTCAAGTTCAACCCGTCATTTCTTGATTGAATTAAACCCACCCGCACGACCCTTGACGGAAGCCAAACAACGCCGTACGAATACCCTAATCCAATCGCATCATATGCTAGCAGATAAGCACTAGTTAGCTACCGTACACTACGCCTTGACGGAGGCCAAACTACCGCAGCACGAATACTAACTAATACTTATCTGAAATGACGGAGGGCTACACAGGTTTTTCATAAAAACCATGAGCGTAATGAACTTGATATCGTTGTAGAATCAAATGATGTTTTGAAATGGAGTGATTTTGAGGCTTTTCTAGTTTTGCTAAAGGAGTCACTCCCGGCGAAGGGATCTCGGTCCTTTCCTCGTCGAATGAGGTGCGGGATATATCATATATATCGCTGTGCAAAGCAAAAACCCAAAAGCAGTCAAAAGAAAACCGAGTGTGTAGCATCTGCCAGTTATTGCTAAAGGAGTCACTCCCGGTGAAGGGATCTCGGTCCTTTCCTCATCGAATAAGGTGCAGGGTATATCATATATACCGCTGTGCAAAGCAAGAACTGTAGCTACCTGTTTTATTTTAAAATTTGATTCCACAACATCTTAGGTTTCTTATCTTTCATTAATCACATTAATGAAGTCCCATCATTTAAATACCTAAACATCACAGATAGATATGACGTACACTTATGCCATCCGCATTCGCCTCGATGTCCCCTCGTGCACCGTTAGGTTAGGTAACTAACGACAGAGCAGGGCAGGGCTAGCGCGGGTGTAAAACATAAGTAACGTCTATATAATATATCATATATACTATATACTATATCCATCACAGAGTCACAACACAGATATCGCTGCAGAATAAACATATGAAATATTGGATATACTAGTACGTCCGTGTTTTCAATACGAGCCAGTATAAAACACGGATTCCACGGTCGTAACGAATAGCCAATCCCATACCCCTAGACTCCTACGAGAGCGGCAAGCAACCCTGCCAATTCTAGGGTTAGGAGACCCGGACTCGACTCCTCGAGTTGGTCTCCCACTGGATCCCAGAACCCGGTTACTTGTGCTCCCCTCCTTGGGTCTATCCTAATGCGGAAAAGTAAATAATATACAAAAGGTGACATCTTCCGCTACCTGGAAGTGCCCCAAATAAAAGAATATTACATACAAGTTTTTACATGAATAAAAATGAAAAACACTCATCTCACATAAAAAACCCCGGCTATTCAAACACGACGATCCAATATAACATATCCAGCAACACATAACATCACATGTCATCAACGTAAGTAAGTATGCATACCCCAATTGTCGTTGACGTATAGCAACGAAACCGGCGATATGAACATACTACACTTACGGCCACAGAAAAGAAAGTGCAAAACTACAACAATTGGAATCCGCAACTTCTTTAGACATCACATGCCTAATCAAATGAAATACTTAGACATCACATGCCTAACAGATATAAATCCCGCATTTTAGTCTCATTATCGAAAACTCTTTTCAATATCATATGGGACTAAACTGCTAAATTTATAACATTCATTCAGTTATCTCATAACTGTTTGTGAATTCCAATTATTGTATCACATTCCAGATAAACAGAAAATGTTAAACTTTCCGATCGAACAGTCGAATACCCAAGTTTTCCCGATACAGCTCAACACATGAAATAAGTCTAACTACATTCAGTTCGTGCCTCAGTACCGACGGTCCAGCCGTAGAAGGGTCAAGCCAACACCTCACATGTGGCACGCCGTACTGCCCCAAACCCGAAGGTTCAAAGGGCAGTTCAAGACGGTCACATAATCGAGTTAAGGTTTGTTGTCTTCTAGAGGGTCCATCGCGTTACTTGCACTACTTAGAACGTCTTTAAACCTCGAAAAAATCCAACACTTGGAAATTTTCCGTCAGGGGAAACATTGGGTATTTATATCCGGTCGAACTTTTTAACATATTGTAAAATATCCGGAAAGCCACATAGACAAAATCTGATAATCCGATCGAACAATCGAATCCCCAAAACAACCCAGAACATTCAACTCTGGAATAAATTTTAAATATTCCCAGAAAATCCAGAATAATTAAATAGGAATTACTGTGCAGAAAAGATGTGATGACGTCACCAGGGGACCGCGGAACCGCCGCAGAAGCTGGGCTTCTGCCGCGGTTCCACCGCCGTTTAGATGAATCTTTCGCCTGAGTTTGCATAGTAATTCTTATAATTATTTATTGAATTTTTTAGGCATTTTTAATACACAAAAATCCGCATTTTCGGAAAAAGTCCAGAGAGCATATTCCGGGTAGGGTTTCGGTTCGATCGGGTTTCAAATTCCGTCTAGACTTCGCCTAAGGCTCTAGCTAGGCTCTGATACCACTGTAGGGTTCCTAGGCATCCTAATGAAGTCTCACAAGGCATCAACCATGCCAATTTCAAAAAAATGGTGCCGAGAAACCCTAGACTACGGATCTTAGACTAGATATTTAGGCGAAAAGATAAACTAGTTAACTATTTAACTAGAAGTTAGATGCTACAACCTTTGTAGATCCGGATTTCCACTTCCTTAGCTCCACGTAGGTGTCCTCTCGCTGTCCATCATGAATCCCGAACCCAATCGTCGGCTTCATCGGAGAAACGGGCGTGCTAGGTCGTCGGCTTCGTGTCAAAGACGATCTACGTCGAGGTTGCACTAGTTCAAGCTCCGACTTCACCAAGTAGTGAAACTTGTGAAGAAAACACCCAAAACCACTTGGCAAGAGGTAGAGGATGAAGAAATAGGAGGTGGGTTCATATTAGATTTGGATTTCTCTCACTAGAACTCAAGTTGCCATTAAAGTAGCAAGCTTTTCTTTTGAAGAAGAAGATGAAGAAGATGATAGAATATCATAAAAACTTCATCATAATAGAAAAGAAAATGATATTTATCATATCCTAACCATGGTCAAGTGTAGAGAATTGACCATGGATAGTGGGAGTGGTTAGGTTTAAGTATGAAGACAAAATGGCATCATTAGTAAAAGCTTCATGAAGCTTCACCATTCTTCATGATAAATGAAACCATTTTATTTTCATAAAACCAATTAATAAATAATGAATGGATTAAATAATAAGTGAATAAATCATAAACCCTAACCACTCTCATAACCATGGTTCAATTCTTTTACACAAAGTCAAGTCAACATGCATCATCAAACATGATACAATCATGTGCACAAAAGCATATCACATATACAATGTGCATCAAGTGAGAAAAATCCGTTTAAAGTGAACCAATACTAGTTAATACAAAGTAATATATCAAATATATAATTATACATTAAATCATTAAATCAACACTTGATTCAATGATCCGGTCATGTCGCACATGACCGACTAGTATTCAATGTATCGACTTATCGAATCGATCTTTGATTCGATAACCAGGTTATATCATATACAACCAATCGAAACATTAATCGCGAGAATCAAATACGGTATCACATACACGCATTATTCTCGGTCCCGCACATATCTCATATGCACTCCTATTTCGTTTCGCTTGAGCTAGGAAACCTCTGTGTAGGACTCTAAAGACTCGTCAATACGCTGGTAGCAGATGATGATCATGTCAAGCACCCACAAGCCGCAAGCGGTCTGCTAAACGTAACGGCCACCCGGGTATTGAGCGATCAGAAGATCGACGAGCTAGCCCGCTCACACTCCTGCGAATCCGACCAGTAACACTTACCGTACAGTCCGGTCTCTTCGTCTGATATGTTGCATATCAAGTCTAGGGGTGGTAAACGTCAGACCCCAATAACCCGATAAGTCGTGCCGATGTGAGCCTCATAACGGGTCGAGAAACTACTGGTAACACTTACCAGCAAATCTCTGATCAGCCCTGGCCAGGGACTTCCCTGTTACGGCCAATCGAGCACAGCGCAACATCAACTCCCAATACCGGGAGAGACGAAACCCCTCCTATCGCTCATTGCCTCCATGTGACTCGGGACTGTACCCAAAGACCACCGTTTTGCACGTCCTCATGGACGTGGTAAGGTGGAGATCAAAGCACAGTGGGAATCACACAAGACTCTATGACGATCTCGGGTCTACAGACTAACCTGTACAAGTGTCACCTGAGAACTGCCATCTGACGTGAGGTATAATACCATCTGGGAGTTCTCGGCGAGTCCGTCCAGTGTACCCAGTCTCCACTGAGCACCCGTATACCATCTCTGATGTCAAACACCAATGGATATGGGATCATCCATCGCCCATCTCATGGGTCGAGAAGCGTATACGCTAGTCTACTCTGGTATATCGATGCCCCGTCTCGATACACCCACGACTAGGGACCTTGAAGGATGTACTTATGGACTACCATGTCCCCACTAGTATGATCTGCATCATAGTCCAGGCAGTCAAGTACACATCCTAAGGGCTTTACCAACATGTAACTATAAGACAGTTTAAAGAGACTAGTGTACATGTTAAGATAAAGAGTAACCAGATAGCATACTATCATATCGAGCAAGAAAGTCATCTCTATATATGTCCAAGCATCCAATATAATATACATCATCTGTACAATACTGGCCTCTAGGGCATAAATACAACTAACAGTTCTATGGCATAATTACGATATGATGCTCTTCTTAAGTAACCTTAGGATGTAAATATTTGAGATTTGTTATTCTATTCGTTCTTGTGATCTATCCTCATCGATACTTGTTATGTTTTCTGTCACTTTGGCTACGCAAGCTGAGAGAGCTGCGGGTAGAGATGCGGTCAGAGCGAGCTTGTCAGGGATGAGGACTGACCAAGGTGTTATTCCGGTGATGTATGAACAGATTGATTTCTCGTTTATGCTAGGATTTCTCGTTTGAGTCGAGCGTTTTGGATCTGCACCAAATGATCGGGACATTGCTTGAGGCCAGTCAGATTGAAAGGACTGTTGACGTACAGCTTAATCTAAAGATCGTTGTATTGTCTACCGTGCAGACAGATGTATCAGTCGTTGCTGAGATTGATGAGATATCACTTTCAGAGTTCACGAAGCTGAAGCCGCATGAGTTTACAGACATGAATTTGACAGAGGGTCCTTAATCATTCCTGGAGAGGATGACTAGGATATTTCGTTTGTCTGGATGCTCCGATGCAAGATTAGTTGAGTTGACTAGTTTCAGTTGAAGATTCTTGCTCAGACCTGAAGTGAGTCGATCAAGAGAGGACGAGTAGTGTGTTTTCCTCCGATGGCTTGAATGAGTTTTCGGGGGCGAATTTTGCTAGATTTCTTCCACAGAGTGTTGGAGATTCCTGAGTTCGTAATTTCGAGTCTTTGCGTAAGACTCCGGATATGACCGTAGCCAAATATGAATTGCAGTCTACACAGCTATCGAGATACAATCCCGATTTGGTCGATATTGAAGAAAAGTGGATTAAGAGGTTTGTACGAGATCTCAATTAGCAGTTGATCCTTTCCGTTGATGCCAAAGATCTGATATGTATGCAGAGGCGTTGGATATAGCCACAATTTCAGAGGAAAGTCATGATGAGATTGCAGCTGCCCCGGAACAGAAACGGATTAATTAAAGAGTGCCAGTTTCCGAGCAGTTCGGCAGAGACGAGATCAGAAGAGACCGTGGCAGGTTCTTTCCAGGATACTCAGCAATAAAGAGTTGAACCCAGGATCGGTTGTATCGTACCTATTCAGAGGGCCAGAGGCCTCCGTCGTTGATGTGCTATGTTGCGAGTGGCCAGATTAATTGGCCAGGAGGCGTTCAGAGAGATTTCAGAGCGAGACTGTTTCCGTCGTAACTCCTTACCAGGCTGTCGAGCTGGGAGATCGTAGAATTGGTGATCCAAAGAGAGAACAATGAGCCAGAGGCAGAGGACGCCAGACCGTAGGCAGAAGGAAAGTAGGAATTCTTGCTCTGCCAGCTCCAGGTGCACAGGCATCTTTCGACATTGGAGGAAATGTACCTCAATGTCATTTTTTGATTTGTGACTTGGTGATTCTAGTATCACGTTTTGGTCGTTTGGACTTTTGTGTTTTGATGATTTAGTTTCACGATTGATATTTTTGTACACCGTAACTGCACTTGATAGATATTTTCCTTGTAGACAATGATTGCACATGATTTATGTTTTTGTGCATATCCATTGCACTTGGTATTGTTTTGTGCATGCCTTTGCACATATTGATGATTCCGTGTATCCGATGATTCCGTGTATCCCAATATACTTGATTTTGATTTCATGCATATTGTATGCACCCGATTTTGACTTGTGCACTCGATATTGTTTACATGTGCTTTCGATACATTGATATTGATTTTCATGCACGCCAGTTGCACCAGATTTATGTTTTCATGCACTTACTTGCACTTGATATTTATTTTTGTGCACCCTATTACACTATATGCTTTTGTGCGGACCTGACGCACTTGATTTAGATTTTCGCGCACACCCGACGCACAGGATGTGGTTTCGTGCACATTTGATGCACTTGAATGAGATTTTCGTGCACTCTAGATGCACTTGATGTTGTTGCTGTGCACACTCGTTTTAGTTGACAGATGCTTTCATGCAAACCTGTTGCACTTGACTAATACTTTCATGCACACCCGTTGCACTCGATTTTTGTTTCCATGCATATTCGTGGCATTTGGATTTGACTTCGATTTTCGTGCGCACCAGATGCATGTGGGTTGGTTTTCATGTACACCTATTGAGGTTGATTTATTCTTTTCGAGCTCATGATTTTTATGACGTATACTATATTATGTAGTAGCAGAGCAGGACCGGTCTGAGGACAACACCTGAGTATTTTTTGCATGCATCGATATTTACTGAAGTGCTTTTCAGAAAAAGCTATAGTTTCACCATTTTCCTACGTGTCTGTGAGCGAACCAAGATTTTACAAAAAGAAAACCCTTCTAAGCAAATTTCAAAAAGGCGGGACGTATATCTTAAGCAAAACACACATACACACACAAGTGAACATCCACTACTTGTGCGTAATCTACGTATCACATGGCGATTTGAAAATGGATTTTCATGCATATATTTCCAGTTGCTTAAACAATTTTATAAGGATGCGTACTGTATATGTATTATAGTCTTGATTATGTTATACTTGATTTAAACAGTAAATTTCGCAACTTGCGTTTACATCATAACTTGTATGATTTGCATGACGCTTGACGGAGTTTCAATTATTGAGTTTTGCACTTGTTTTCATGCGCACATGTTGCGCTACGATATTTCTTACTTATTCGTGACTTCGGAGCCCCATTGATTTGATTTGATTTACTGAAATATTTTAAGATTTGGGGGTTCAAATTTAAATTCAGAAAACAAATTTATTTAAAAGAGGAAGATTGTAACATTTCATAGAAAATATTATTTTGCAATTTAAATAATAAAATAATAAATTTTTATTGATATTATACGAATATAGATTTGAGTTTTCATAAATTGGTATAATTATATATCTATATTTTGGAAAATAATTGGTTAAAAATGAATTATTATTTATGGAATCATATATTTAATTGACCTTTTTATAAATTAATATATAATTATTAAATACAAGTTTAATGTTAAACTTGATTAGTATTTTCCCAATTATGCATTAAATTAAGCCCATTTTGTTAACCATATTTTAGTATACCATGACACATTACATTTGTATTCTAGGTATGGTTTTAATTCCATTTTATTTTTTATGTTTTTCTAAAGGAAAATAGAAAATAAAAAAGGAAATGAGAGGAGATAAAGGGGACAAATAGGTATGGTAGGCGAGAGTGAGAGAGAGAGAATATGGCTACTATAGCGATTGCCTCGTCCTTTCATCATCTCATCTTTTCATCATCTTCTCTTCTTCTTCATCATCTCCTTATTCATCACCTCCACCACCCTCTACCACCATGAAACCATCGCCAAAACCCTATCAAAACTACATACAACCTTCACAAAAAATGTTCCTCGCCTCATCCTGCATATCATGGCATGATCAAGTTTGGGTTTTTAGCTCCTTTGGCCTTCTAGGAATTTTCTTGAGTTGCTTCTACAAGATAAAACTCTCACTTTTTGATAAGTTTCTTTAGTTCTTGTATTCACATCTAGTTTAGAGTTGATATATGCATGTTTTGTGAACTTGGAAAATTCTAAGGTGAGCTTTGGTGAGCTTTGGTGAGTGATATGAGTAGTAGTGATATAGTAGAGGCCTAATTAGTGACTACAACCTCTTTAAGTGATAGATAAAGACATGTTAGTGCAAGTAACCTTGGTCAAGATGAGTTTAGAATTTTCTGATATCAGTTTTGTGAACTTTTGATGATCAAAACGAAATCTGGAGCTACTTAGGAACTCTGAAAATTTAATAGAGCATACTGTGAGGTGTATAGACCAGTAGAAAGCCACCATAGAAACCCGAGCCTAATCCCTCTTATCTTGGCCACAAATTTATTGGTATTGGTCGCAATTTGCGGGTCATTTTTGGAGTTAGAGTTTGGTTTTTATTCTGGAGCTCACTCATTAGATAACTAAGACTGCCCTATACGCTAAAAAGTCAAAAATCACCTTAAGAAAAATCTGGAGTCATTGTACTTGATTTCTTTCAATCTTTTCCGATATTTGAAACTTCATTTTTGAGTTTTGACTCGGTCGTTTGACATTCTTACGTCGACGCCGGGGGTTGTTTTGTTGTTTTAGCACGCGTTGGCCACAAGTTCTAACTTTTGTACGCTTCGCTCATGATTTCAAACTCAATTTGGGTTTTCATGCGATCTTGGTTATGATTCGATTGTAAGTACATTCGCGTGGACTTTCGAGATGACGAAGGAAAGTAAGGAGTTCATCGACTTCGGCTAGAGAGAGAATATTAGGTGAGTAGATGTATATCTACGGGGGAAGTCGGGTGGATGGTGTATAACACCCCCACAACCATAGAATTAGGATATATATATATATATATATATATATATATATATATATATTAGTTATGTAAACCTAGCTAACAGGATTTCTAGAATACCATATGCGATGGTAGCAGACTTAGTAGAAAGATATATCCCTAGTTCTATTTTCTTAACCTTTGAGCGATACACACACACACTCATATATGGATAAAAGGATATTTATGATATGATGATACGAGTCGATATGATGTGATATAATGATATGAGGAGATGTGATATGATATATGATGACATTAGATGACATATGATGATATGAGATGAGATGATGTACGCGACTATAGATTCGTACTTTTGATTTGATGATATCATACAATAGATATTCCATACGTGATATGATGAGGATGGATCGCCAATATTTATTTTCGACTCGAAAAGAAATATTTAAATCATTAAGTAGATATTATGATAAATTAGAGCCATACCTATTTTCAAAACTAACGAATCGTTGCGCACTTTTAAATGATAACTTTAAGTGGACGCTACAACTTTTCAAATGGTATATTTTTTTCAAAAACATCGTAGCCCCTATTTTCTAAAACAATGATCCGTACTATTTTAAACTATAACTGTATGGCTCATACATAGTTGTGTATTTTTATATTGTTCATGTTTACGATTTCTTTATTCTGTTTATGCTCGCGTTACGATTTCTTATTTCTGTATACGCTCGCATTTCTTTCATTTACGATATATATACTATGTTTCATACCCTTATCTTTACATAACTTCGTTTGGTAGGACACATGCACCATTACCGATGATGCACATATTGCACGTTCAACTACTTTCATGCTCACACACACATCATCGGTAATTGCCATGCCATGCACACAGATAGAACTCGTTATGCTACCTTATTATACCATAACCCGTTAGCATTTTAGTTACTGTTTAGTACCCAGTACCACATATTATTATAGATATTGCACTTTCATTACATTGCTATATGACACGCACATATGAAAACACTTGCTATGCATTACATTATTGTTCTGTGCCTGTACATATTCATTCATTACTGCCATATTCTTATGAGATTCTGTTTTCATGAGATTTCTGGATTTGAGAAACCGCATATATTATTTAAAAACTTATGAATGTTTTAAAAACACAGTTTTCTCTTAATATGATATTTCGACGTCCACTATGAGATTTCTCGGTGCTGAGCTATGATGATTATCCGAATCGATGCAAGAAGAGGAACTGATTGCGGATACATGGTGGACCCGGTACGGTACCCTGGGACATGAAGATCGTATAGAAAGGCGTTGAGCCTAGCAAGGAAACACTGCCTACCGGTGACAGTATTGGACTTGGCAGATATCCGGAGGATACCAACTGGAGTGATATGAGACAGATGGATATGAGAACTGATCTGATGAGACGGTGCCTAAGATATGAGGGCTAATCTGATGAGACGCGCCTGAGATATGAGAATTTACGTCTCGATACTGGACACAGGATTTCTGATGATTTCGAGTGTCAATGCTGGGCACTCAGGATTTTATGATAATTTTGATGTGTCGTTGATAGATACACATTGGATGATATATATATATATATATATATATATATATGTATATATAACACAAATGATATAGTACCACACATTGATATAGGCACGATATTATATATTTATATACATATGTATACACGATCATCTTCCATACCACATGGTATGATATTATTATATTACAGTATGACCTAGGAGATCATTTTACATTCGATTTCTATCTGATGATGTCTTATACTCATGAGTTGGCAACTCACCCATGTTGTGCCATAGCTTTCTTGCAGGATCGACTGCTCGGATCAGTAGCGCCTTGCTGGCACATTACTTCTTTTGGGTGGTTTTCTCGGTAGGTGGGTTACACTTTGGATCATAACCACCGCTTGTACACTATTTATTATTCATTTGTATCTAATTAAAAGCTCCATGAACTAGACTATGTATATTTGGTAGACTTAGAGACCTGTTGTATATTCTTTCAGACTTAGAGCCATGACTGGTGTATATTCTTTATATTGGAGTTGATGATGTTTTAGTTTTCTTTATTCTTTTCTGTGATTGATTTTCATCTTGGGCATCTTATACTTACTTATGTGGTTGTGTTTTCGCCGATTGGTAATGAGCTATCTCCCGCATAGGGATGCTTATATTATTATCATTTATTTTCTGTTTTGATCAAAATTTACAAAGGAAGTGTTGCCCAAATTTCAAATGACGAAAATATTTTCAAATTTTAGTATAATACATACTTGCATTTCTATGAATCTTATTTATACATTAAAAAGAGGAACATGATTTCATTTATACCTCTTTTCAAAACTTCACCACCATTATTTTCTTATAAAGGTTTAGATTCCTAGTTTTCGGCTTACTTGGGTTACGGTGGGGTCCTATAGACTTCACGTGATTCAAGTGTCGGTCACGTGTCATTTCCAGATCATGACAAATGAGGTGAATGATATGATGCAGATGATGTAGCGAGATGAGGATGTAAGGTTATCATGCGACAAATGATGCAGGGGTAAAAGAGTAAATTTGCAAATTGCTGCTTCGTTGGGGTGTCTACAATATCTTCTCAAGCGAACACAGTGCTAAAAGCACTATGTTCATCTCTGAAACTTGGCTCAAAACCAAATTTTACCTTTGAACACCAATCTATGTGTTCATTTTAGCATAAAAACCATTGAGAATGATATCACGCATCATTTTCAGAATGTTCAAGAAACTCAACTCAATTAGTTTCACTAAAGAAACTCTGTAAAAAGAGTTTCTGCTATGGCCTTAAACAATCTAACGGGAGGCCCAAAATAAGCCTCCCGGCTGTGTCGGGACACCTTCTCGACCATCGGGAGGCCCCCAAAATAGGCCTCTCACAGTAAGAATCCTCTTATTGCTTACCTATGGTGTGGATCCCACCTTGGATGTCCTATCTGCACTTCAAAGGAAGTGATGTGGCCCCCGCATAGGGAAGTGTCCATCAACTTTCATCAAGTTGACACTAAAATACCCCTAAGTACTGAAAACAAACTCTTAAATTGAAGTTTCATGTAACTTTATATACCTTTGCAATATTGATATATATAATTTACATTCAAGTTGTACATAAATATGAACAAAATGAAAAAATAATATATTCTTTTGTTTTGTTCTCTTGCTTGTAAGTATTTCATATCTATATATATGTTCTCTCTCGCTCTCTCTTTAAATGATGTGATTTAAAATGAACTAGTATGGTATCCCGTCCAGATGCATTCTGAGACAATATGTTGTAATTAATGGCATACTCTTGCGCTGTCGGAAGTCTCGAACCTAGCACCTTCTGGTCAACTTTTAAAACTCTAAATATTTTTGTTTTGTTTAAACTCACATTTATTTCAATGTTCAAGCGTTGGAGGTCCCAAAGAGGATAAACACCCCTAATTTTGGAATTTCTTCTTCATTTTCTTTCGAAAGCCCTTGCAATTTGTCCATGTCTTCGTCTTCACAAAGGTCATGTGCCTCTTCCAAGAGAGCAACATCTAGCAAAGTGGAATTTATGATCTGTTAGTACAACTTGAAATGCCCCATGAAGACCTCATGGACTAAGGAAAATTATGGAAGAAAGTTCTTTGGATGTCCTAAATACTTCTATGATCCTAACAACAGGTGTGTATCCTTCGAGTGGAAAGATAAATTTTTCGATCAAACGGCATTTTTAATCAACAAGCTTTTTCACGAAAAGAAGGCACTTGGGAGTAAACTTTTGGATATCAAGTCACCGGGGGAAAATGAAGCAGCAACTAGGCTCAAGCTTGAAGGGAGATTAACATCGAAAGAAAGAAAGGTTGAAGGACAAGAAGAAGAAAATGAAGCTTATGGAGAAAGATTTGAAGTATGTGGAGCTTAATTTATAGAAGTTACAATGTAAATTAATGGTTGTTGTGGTCTTTTCTAGTTTTTCCTATGGCCATCTTATGTAATACTAATTTTTATCAATTAGGCTAGTATTATGTGTTTGAAATGTGTTGTAGTGCAAGTTTTAGAAAATGTTATGTGTCTGCTGCAGTATTCTAGTGTATTTTTGTCACGACCCGGAAAAGGCACGTGACCGGCATTTGAATCACGTGAAGTCTATAGAACTCCACCATAACCCAAGTCAGCCAAAAACCCGGAATCTAAAACTTTTTTTAAAGAAATAGTGGAGGTGCAGTTTTAGAAAGGGTTATTTAAATGAAATCAAGTTCCTTTTTAAAGTATAAGTAAAGTTTGTTTGAAAACGCATGCGTCGTTTAAAATCGGGCAGCACCTCCTTTGTAAATTTTGATAAAAACCGGCACACACACACACATATATTTATATCAGCTTCTCCAATAAAGAGTTATCTCATCGCCCAAATGGTGGAATCACAACCACGCATTAATATACGATGCACAAGGCGAAGATCATCACAAGAACAAGTAAGAAAAATACTATAAGCATCATCAAGTCGACTATATCCAAGCTCGATATAAAAAAGAATAACATACAAGTCTCGTCTCTAAGTCCACAAAAATATACAAGTTTTGGTCGATGGAGTTTTTAACTATATCATAAAAGAATATACATATACGAGAAGCAGTTACGATCCAACATGTAACCAGAGCAATCACAGAAGAAAGAAGTGTGTCAGCAAGCCGCTACTGATCCAAGCGGTCAATCCTGCAAGAAACTAAGGCACAACGGAGATGAGTTGCCAACTCTTGAGTAGAAAGTTATCACAAGGTAGAAATCGAAATGCATAACGATCTACCTAGGTCATACAATGTAATACTATCATATTATGCGATAACGAATATAAATACATATGTATATATCACACCGTTATCCATAAGCACAACATAACGGATCGTGCACCACACACATGATCCTCGAAATCATCAATATATAGAAATATGTCATCCCTAACATATATATAATCAAGTGAGTGTCCATCAACACTCAAAATCATTATCAACTAAGTGTCCAGTATCGACACTCTAAATCACCATAAATGCCTATGTCGATCAACGACACATGAAAACTAGATATCGTAGGCACCGTCTCCCATAGCGGCCCTCTCTCGATATCAAAATAGCCTTGGTCTGTATCTCTCGGATATCTGCCGCGCACTAATCTATTTTCGGTATCGAGTGTCCTCGCCAGGCTCCCCACATCACATGCGGCTTTCCTGCCCCTCGGCCTCGAACAGGTCTACCACATATCCGACTGTATACTTCCCTACTCAATCCGGATAACGTAGAACGTCCGTAATCGTATATCTCCCCCACTAGGTTCGGAATAAAATCAAATCAGAAAACATCAAGATCATGGTGGACGCCAACTCATCATATCAAGAGAAAACCACATTTTTAAATCATACTCAAGTTTTATAAACCACACCGTAGCTTCTCAAATCCATGGAAAACATCAAGTTCCGAAGAACAACATTTGAATAATTCATTTGGATGATATATCATGTGTGTGTGTGTGTGTGTTCTCCATACCATTAAGATATATCATCATAAATAAAAACATCATAAAATCTATGTCGATCATACATGAATATCCATGGCAATGGTATTTGTATCTCAAATCAACATGTATCATAATGCGTCGTGCATATCTCTAACGAATTCATGATAGACAGTACTAATATCATCATGAGTATAATATAGCATGACAATCCTACAATGTCATGGAGATACCAATGATGTGTAGTGTAATATGCGTGTCTGTGATCGTACAACATGGCAATCATTGGTAATTGTGTAGTGTTCTACAAGTGTGTTCATATAGCATGGCAATAGTAAACTAGCCTACAAAGGTAAATAGAACTAATGGTATAAGCGTAGCGTATACAATAAATTAATAGATGCGCGAGCGTATAAAGAGTAGAATAATCATAACGTAAACATGCGTTAATATAGATAATTACTTATGACCTATACAGTTACAATTTAAAATAGAACGAAACGTTATTTTAGAAATATGGAGGATACGATGTTTTTGATATAGATATCATTTGAAAATTAGTAGCACATCCTTGACATTATCATTTTAAAGTAAGAAACAGATCGTTAATTTTAAAAATAAGTATAGCTTAAAACATCTCATAAAGTCCCAATCGTGATTTAGCAAGACTTCCCGAGTCAAATAAATATCGGCCGTATTCGGCAATCTATCCTCATCACATCATATACGGAACCTCTCTCGTACGATGCCATCCAATCGATACAGTACGGATCTATAGTCGCGTACGCCAACACATATCATATAAAGTACGGATATCTAATCGTACAGCACAAAACCATAATCATATATATATATATATATACCTATTTACATCATAAAATTGCATTTTAATACCATCCATTCTTTATAAAATTGGTGCTTTTAATCCAAGTTTGCTACATAAAGTCAAAGTCAACTTAGTCAACCCTGCAAATTTTAGTGTCAGCAAAATCGAAATATTATGTACTCAGAGACCATCTAAAATAGCGAGAACGCAACACAAAAAGTTTGGAAGCCCAAACCCAAGAATTGACCATGGAACCGCTGCCATATGTATAAAATAACCATGAATCCGCCGCCTATTCAGCACTGCATGAGTTGGGGTTTTGGGGGCAGTTTGATATTTTCGTGTACAGCGACATCGACGCTGGGTTTCATATTTCAAGTCTTATAAATAGCATCGAGAGCACCCAACAGAGAGGCATCTAGGGTTTTTGTTTTAGGTTTTAAATGAATTGTTTAGAATCATTTTCTTTTAATTTCTAGCCATTAAAATTGTATGAAGCTTCAAGTCATTAATAAAAGGTAGGGTTTTACTTCATACTTGTCTCCTTATTTATCTTGCAAGTTAATTTTGTGCAGCTCTTTCTTGTTCTTTAATCTTATTAATTAGATAGATGACTGTTTTCTTGTTGAATTTTTCTTCTTTCTCTCATTGTCTTGTTTTCAAAGCGATGATGCCAAAAAGTATCCCCTCGCAATAGTGAGGGATTTAAGGGCTAGTTTTCTCAAAATAAATTCTTCTATCTTTTTCTTTGATCTGCAATTTACTCCGCATTGATACCCAATGGTTGTTTCTTTCTTTCGTGAGAACCCTAATGGTTAGCATTTAGTATTTTTCAAATGCCTTTCCATATCTTTTTATTATTTTATTTCAATGAGCGGGTAAATTCTCTCTTATTATGGTTGTAGGAAAAGGTAGTTTAAGGGATGGTAAATCCCTTATATTCTTCTTATATTTTAATTTTTATAAACTTCGATAAAATGAGTATTAACCCCTTATTTGGGCGCACTATCAATTCATGATAGTTGCGATCCCGATTTGAGAATTGGTTGATACTTGTTTTGAAGGATGCTTGAGTTTAATATGGATCAATTGAAGGACATGGATTAATAGAAAGAATCCCTGGTACCCCTCTAAATACCCGAATCCACATTCATTCCTATTCCACTAGCAATAAATAATTAAAAGATTAAAAAAATCATTTATTTAATTACCATCCCATAGCTATCTAATTCTAAAACCCTAATAAGCCTATTTTCTCATTGTTATTTTTTATCTCACTTTTAGAATAAAAACAAAATCCAACTTTTTCTGAATCAACTCGTCTAAAACACTAAGAATAAGGTTACGGTCTTACTGTGGACGACCCGTACTCACCGCGGCTAGCTATTGCGACACCGTTGATTTCGATATTTAAAACGATAAAAGACACACTATTTAACATCAATCAAATGGCACTGTTGTCGGGGAGACGGTAATATTAGTTTTCTTTTTATTCGGGTTGATTTCAAAAATATAAAAAATATATAAAAAATTAAACCGCAGCTTGATATGATTCATGATGTTTGTTCGAGTTATGCAGGAAATCTGGAGCATCTGGTTGAGCTTACTATGAATATAATTGCCTGAACTAGAAAAGAAGAGGATAAGGAGCTCAGTGCCAAAGAATTGGGCAATTCGGCCCAAAGGAGGCAGTGGAACTACAGCCGAAGGGAGCATTTGGCCGCTGAAGCGCGGAGGGTTGGTGGTTCCTCCTCTCCTAATTTTTCTGGTATGTTTCTTTCTTCCTTTCACCCCCTTTGAAGCTCCAATAAACTATTTCTACCTGCATAATTCTTTGCAAAAATCACCGCAAATAAAAAAAATATATGTTTGCGTGTTTTAGATTTTTTAGTATGTTTTTTCTTTGCATTATTTAAACGGATATTAAGGGGCATGAAACCTAAATTCAAATTAGGTGGGGAGTTCATTACCCTTCCTAAGCCCTAAAAATCATAAACAAGCATATGCATCACCCTACATTAATAAAAAAATACCCAGACCAAGCCCCTAAGGACAATCGCGCTCAATTAGGACAAAGGAGGGTGGTGGGTAATCTGTTACTTATTCACATCTTTCTTGTAGTGTCTAAGGCAAGTGTGTCTAAGGAGAGTATTTTATTTAATCAGGTCCGCTATTTCGGTGATTCGTATAGTGGATACCTCCTACTTACCTGGCACTTACCTGGCTGCAATAAAGATAAGGAGGTGATAGAGAATTTATTATACGTCTTGTCCTTTGGAAGTTTAGGAGCGGTCTAATGATTTGACCTAAGTGACCCTAACTCTATGGATTGTTTGTGAAACTTTTTATGATTAGTTGAGTCGAGTCTTGCGTTTGTCATTTAGCCAAAGCAAAACTTTCTAAAAATCTTTCTCCCCACTTTCTCACACAATACTACGTGCACTAAACTCACATAGTGCATGTTCGGTTGGACACGGGATTTTAGCGCCCGTTTAGTTCGCGTATTCGCTATCGACTCCGAAGTCGATACTTCTTCACATTCTTCTTCTTCTCCTTCACCTACCACGTCTCCTGAGATGGACAGAACTCTACCAGGTTTTAACGTAAAAACCCCACGATGCCACCACCTCTTGGTGTGCAAATTCTACCCCCACACAAACGCCACCACGCATCGCTCTCCATGACCAATACTACCCCACACGTGGATCCCATCCTACGTGTCTGTCTCTTCTACCAGACAATGAAGATAGCTTCGAAATTAAACCCCACTTCATCAACTTGTTGCCAAAAATTCACGAGCTTGAATTTGAGAATGCCTACGTTTTTATCACCAAATTTCAAAACGTATATGCAATGATGAGTACCACCCAACTGTTAGGGGATGCTATGAGATTACGTATTCTCCCTTTTATCCTGTGCGATCTTGCTGAGAAGTGTCTTTATAGCACCTCCTCACATTCCATCACCAGTTGGGATGAATTTATTAAGGCATTCCTTAAAAAATTATATACTAATCATAAAACTGTCCGCATTAGGAGCGAGATCAACCAGTTTGCCCAGCTTCCTATCAAACCCTTTTGGAAATGCTTTGAAAGGTTCAAAGATCTCCTTGTCCAATAACCTCATCACGTATTTGAAAAATGGAAACTTTGCCAAATTATGTATGAGGGCGTTAATCCAGCGACAAAACAAATGCAAGAAACCATTTGTCAATGTCATTTCATATCAAAATCCGACGAGAAAGCGTGGCAATTTCTTGAAGATCACACCGAGCAAACACTACAGTGGGAGAGCACAAGACCGACGACATCATCTTTATATTCATCTAGGGCAGGTGTCCATCAGCTCGACGCTTCCATCACAATGAAAGCCGAAATGGCTAGGATACAAAAGAAACTCGAAGCTATTGAGAGCAAATTCTCTTCGGCCTCCCTAAACCAAGTTTCTTTCCCCAAAACTATGTGTGGTTATTGTTTTGACCCATCACATTTGACTGAAGAACGTCCTTTGAATTCTCCATCTCAAGGTCAAGAACAAACTAATCCTGTTTTTCAGCAAAGACCTATAAACGATCCTTATTCTTCCACATATAATCCAGGATGAAGGAATCATCCTAATTTTGCTTAGAACCAAAACCAAACTCAAAACCAAAACCAAAATCAAAATCAGTTTCAAAATCAAAACAACTATCAGAGGATTCCTCAACAGCAACAACAACCACCACAACAATAAATTCAGGAGCCCTTTCAACCGCAACAATTCCAAAATCCGGCCAACAACTTTGCTCATTATAACAATTCTTTCCAACCATAAGAAAAACGTTCCTTCTGCCGGCACCGACAAAGTCTCTGCACTCGAGAGAAGCTTAGAAGCCTTCATTAAACAATCTGCTCAAATGTCAGCTAGTCTAACTTCTCCTATCCAATCATTATTACAACACACTGCGTCCTATGGTGAAAGTATCAAATCAATCGAAGAACAAATAGCAAAGTTGAACACAGTAATGAGTGAAAGAGAGGAAGGGAAACTTCCATCTCAATCTCTACCAAATTTCGGCCACCCACAAAACGCTAACGCTATTCTTAACCAACAAAATAATAATGTAAGTGCCGCAACTACGTTGAGATCGGAAAGAATGCTGAAAAACCATGTTGGAGAATAAGTTGATGACATCGATGACACCCCGGCTACTACTCCTTCTTCATCTTCTTCTAATCAATCATCTTCTTCCAAGCCCATTCTCCGTTCTCCACTGGGCTCAAACTCTCCATCCACTTTCTTGAATGGATTCCCCTATCATGCTACCCCAACTCTAGTTTTGGGATCCATTCCATGTCCACAAACTTCTCCCCAAGTGTTGGACCCAACCCCTTTTAACAAAGCTTCTTTTCCAAACCAGTTGAGACCCAACAAACCAAGTCCACGGATGGAGAAGATTGTGGAAATGTTTAAACAAGTTAACATTAATATTCTTCTCTTAGATGCTATCTAACAAGTCCCGTCCTATGCAAAAATTCTTAAGGACTTATGCACTAAGAAAAGGAAAACTCAAGTACCTAAAAAAGTTTTCTTAGCGAATAATGTAAGTGGTGCTCTTACCCAAAATTTACCCAAAAACGTAAGGACCCCGGTTGTCCTACAATTTCTATAACTATTGGGAGTAAATACATCAATCGCACTCTTCTCGATCTTGGTGCTGCTGTTAACTTGCTCTCATATTCTGTTTATGAGCAATTGGGTATAGAAGAGTTGAAACCCACACACTCTACTCTCCAAATGAATGATCGATCTATCACCCACCCTAGGTGTAAGCTAGAGGACGTGTTAATTAAAGTCGGGGAATTTATATTCCCTGTAGACTTCATAGTTTTAGATACACAAGCTGTAGCGAATGCACGGAACAAAATTCCGGTGATTTTTAGTTGACCATTTCTCGCAACCTAAGATGCCGTGATCAATTGTCAAAATGGTTCCATGAACCTATCTTTTGAAAAAATGGCAATTGAACTATACATTTTTAGGTTGGGGAATCAACCCTTTGAACCATCTGCTCATATGATAGATATTTGCTCCGTCCACGAAATAGCTCCCAACAGCTATGAATTTAAGGAGTTTTTTTCAACGACAATGATCTTGATGCCACTAGTGCATTCTTGTTTGATCCCGCTGCTTCTTATACGGATAGGGAATATGAAAGGTTCACTTAGCTTGATGATCTTGATTCATGGGACCCTTTTGTCAATGAGTCACCACCAGAGTTTGAATCCTTTGGCTTTATCGGATGAGTTAGTTAAGCCGTCCGATTCAATCCTTACACCAGCTACGAACTCCTCATGGAGTCCGTCGAGTTAGAGCATCGGCCCCCAACCCTTCCTTCTATAATCTCTCCGCCGACACCTGAACTCAAGCTTTTTCCTTCTCATCTTAAGTACGCATACTTAGGGGAGAATGAAACTTTGCCCGTTATCATTTCGGCTTCTTTAGATTTTGAGCAAGAGAAAGCCTTTCATTCTGTCTTGAAATCAAATCGGCAAGGTTTCGGTTGGACAATGGCGGACATCAAATGGATTAGTCTCTTAATTGTTGAACATCATATACATATGATGGATGATTCCAAACCAGCCAATGACCCATAAAGACGATTGAATCCCGTCATGAAAGAGACGGTGAAGAAGGAAATCGTCAAACTCTTAGATAGCGGTATCATTTATCCAATGTCTAATAGCCAGTGGGTAAGTCCTATTCACGTTGTCCCTAAGAAGTCTGGCATCACGGTCATAACTAATGAGGAAAATGAGTTGATTCCGACTCGCACCCAAACCAGGTGGCGGGTATGTATTGATTATTGAAAACTCAATGTCGTGACGAGGAAATACCACTTCCCTCTACCTTTCATTGACCGGATGTCAGAACGCTTAACTAGGCATGAGTACAACTATTTCTTGGATGGTTAATCAGGCTACAAACAGGTTCCCATCGCTGATAAGGATCAAGATAAGACAATTTTTACTTGTCCTTTCGACAATTTCTCCTATAGATGCGTGCCCTTTAGATTATGCAATGCTCCCACTACATTTCAATAGTGTATGATGGAGATATTCTTTGATGTGGTCGAGAATTTTCTGGAGATATTCATGGAAGATTTCTTCATCTTTGGAGACTCCTTCGAGGAGTGTTTACATCATCTTGACGCTGTTCTTACCCGCTGTAAGGAAAAGAATCTAACTTTAAATCGGGAGAAATGTCATTGCATGGTTCAAGAAGGTATTGTCTTAGGACATATCATTTCATGAAATGGCATTGAGGTTGGCAGAACTAAATTAGATGTCATTTCCAACCTTTCTCCTCCCAAATGCGTCAAAGATATATGATCCTTTCTTGGCCATGCCAGTTTTTATAGACAGTTCTTCAAGGACTTTAGTAAGATTGCTAGACCTTTGACTCTTCTCTTGGACAATGATACAACTTTTCACTTTGAATCGGATTGCTTGGCTACTTTTGAATCTCTTAAACTTACCCTCACTACCACCCATGTTCTATCATCTCCCGACTGGAATCAACCTTTTGAGCTTACGTGTGATACATTCGACTTTGCTATCGGTGTAGTCTTAAGACAGCACATCGATAAGATGCCATATATCATTTGTAATGCGAGTAGGACTTTAAATGATGCCCAAATGAACTATATAACCACCGAGAAGGAACTCTTGGCTATTGTCTTTGAATTAGAAAAATTCAGGCTGTACCTAATTAGCTCACCAGCTGTAGTCTACACCGATCATTTCGCCTTGAGACATCTTTTCGCAAAGAAGGATGCTAAATCCACGATAATTCATTGGATCCTCTTGCTGCAAGAATTTGACCATGTCATTAAGGACAAAAGTAGATGTGAAAATGTCGCAGCCAACCATCTTTCACGACTTCCTTCTTCGCTGACATTGAACTTGCCAATAGATGACTCTTTTCCGGAAAAACACCTCTTGACCATATCTTGCAAACCTTGGTTTGCTGATATCGTGAACTATTTAGTAACGTGACTTGTACCCAGTGAATGGTCAAATCAGGACAATCACAGATTTTTATCCCAGTTAAAACACTTTTACTGGGACAAACCCTATTTGTTCAAGTATTGTCCCGATCAGATCATTCGCCGGTTTGTCCCTAATAATGAGTACAAAAGTGTGTTGCCCTTCTGCCATGATCATGCGGCGGTCACTTCGGCCTAAGAAAAACTCTGGAAAAAGTTTTGCAATGCGGCTTTTATTGGCCAACGCTATTCAAAGTGCACATGATTATTGCAAAACTTGCTTACGGTGTCACATGTGCCGGATTTCATGGAGGAATGAGATGACGCCCCAACTAATCTTGGTTATTGAGATATTTAATGTTTGGAGGATTGATTTCATAGGCCCATCTTCCAACTCTTTTAGAAACTTGTAAATTCTCTTGGTGGTTGATTACCTCTTTAAATGGGTTGAGGCAATACCGAGCCGAACTATTGACAACAAGGTTGTTAAGTTCCTTAAAAAAATATCTTTTCTCGGTTCAGGCACCCTTGCGCTATCATTAGCAACAATAGGACGCATTTCTGCAATCGGTCTTTTGAGGCTTTGATGCGGAAATATTCAATCAACCACAAGCTTTCTACACCCTATTATCCCTAAACGATCGGGAAAGCCGAGGTCTCTAATCGAAAAATCAAGCAAATTTTGGAGAAAACGGTTTCTAAGAATAGTAAAGATTGGTCTTCTAAATTAACTGATGCTCTTTAGGCATTTTGTACTGCATATAAAACCGATCTTGGCATGTCTCCTTATCGGATTGTATTTGGAAAGGCTTTCCACCTCTCTCTCAAGATCAAACATAAGGCGATGTGGGCAATTAAAAAACTTAACTGCGATCCTGACCAAGAGAGTAGCTTACGAAAGTTGCAATTAAACGAAATGAATGAGCTTCGTGATGAAACTTATGATAACGCGGTTGTAGCAAAGAATCGGATGAAGGTGTTTCACGATAAACATCTTTTGCACAAAACATTCACACCAGGACAACAAGTCCTTCTTTACGATACACGTCTTCATCTTCATCCGGGTAAGTTGAGATCTCATTGGACGGGAACTTTTATGGTGCGGTGTGTATACCCGCACGGTGTAGTAGATTTGAAAACTCCAAAAGACGGTTCACTCTTTAAATTAAACAGACATAGATTAAAACTGTACTTTTCTGCTGAACCATCGGATGAGCTCCTGTTATTACAGAAGCTGCTTTATCATGACTAACTTTCCTCCGTTTCTCCTCCATGCTTAGTTTTTCCAACCATAAACAGTGGCAACACTGTTTCAAAATAAGAATAGGGGCATGTATATTAGTTTTTTTTTCCTTTTTCTCGAAAATTTAAAAAAAATTTAGGTTTGTATGCCACAAACAAGTTTTGGGGATGATTTCCAATTGACTAACTTTTTCCCCAATGCACACCATCCTTTCCCACCCAAGTATACAGGTTTTTGAGCTCAAATAACAGCATCAGTGGAGACACTGTTGCAAACAGGTTTGGGGGGGTTTGTATTTATCCATGCATAATATTTACATTTTGTACTGCATTAAAAAAAAGAAATCCATAAAAATTGAAAAAAATTCCAAAATATAAAAAGCTTTGTCGTCATGTTAGCTAGTGGGGAACGTAGACTCAAAATCCGACAGTTCAGACTAACAGGTTAGAAGTAACTAAATCCTAGGAATAGAAGTTGAAAACCCGAAAAATAACCCTCCTTGAGTTGCACTGTAGCAAATATAGGTCTTCACACCATACTATACGTGTCATGATCTTTTGAGAACTAGATGACAAGTTTGATATGTCTAAGTTAAAACTTTATGAATTTTCTTAGGTCAAACAAGTTTGTTTGGAAATAAGAAATTTTGAGTATGATTCATGAGTGAAGTTAATATGAAGAGAAAGTATTGAATCTTTAATGAAAACTAAGTCTGAAAAATAACACATCTTGAGCTTGATTGGAGTGATTAAACACATTTTCCACACTTATGCGTCTTTAATTTTGGGATGAAAAGCATAACTTGAACTATCTCCGGTGGTTTTCTTTCTAAGAATTTTCATGTATAAAAGACTTCTTTATTTTGTGGCCTTGGTGACTTGGGCAATTAAGTCCTTGGGGTTCCTTTACACCTAATACCCTAAAACCATATGGTTTGGGATTCATTGACCCAAAGCTCATTAAGAAACCTCGAAAGCCTAATAAAACAAGCCAAGCAAGTGTTCTCTCCAAATTAAAATTCCTCATGGTTCTTTGAGGGAGAATAATCTTGGTTAAGAATGGATTTCAAGTACAAGATATAAAACTTTAAAAGGGAATTTTACAGGGATATGAAATTTTAATTGAAGTTACAAGACTAAAGACTATTGCACGATCACAAAGGTGTGTATGAATGAAAACAGGTGAGAGGTGGAGTGAAGAATGAGACCAAGTATTTGTTAAAGATGATAAAATCCCAGATTTGAGACCAAACTGTAGAATAAAAACTTAAGAAAACTTAGGACTTTATAAGCTCGTGAGATACTTTTGAAACTTATTCCTAGTTTTTATTGAATGCATGAAGACTTTTAATCGAAAATTTTGAAACAAAACAACGCTATTCGCACAAGCACGTAAAGACATATATGAGCTTAAGTTAAATGAAATGTGGGGCGTGAAAAATAAGAGTTGAAGGTTTCTAACTTAGGATGATAGAGTTTTTAACTGGGATACTAAACCTTAGGATTAGAGTTGAGGTTAACCAATTAAACTGGCTTGACAGGATTTTGTAGGTGTAATCCGCCGAAAACCCTCAGGAGACAACACTCCTTCTACTGGAGACACCTAGAGGTTGAACGGCTTGTAACCAAAGCTAAGTGCAATCGTGATGCCTACGAAAGTGAGCTAGAATTTCCTTTTTCTTTAAAATAAAACATTTTGCTCGAGACGTGCAAAGGATAAGTGTGGGGTATTTGTTTACATCACAAAATTGCATTTTAATACCATCCATGCTCCATGCTTTATAATATTGCCGATAAAAATTGTGCTTTTAATCCAAATTTTCTACATAAATGCAAGAAACAGGTTTAGAGCGGAAGACGGGCTTTAGAGATAAAACCGGACCAATCTAGTTAAAGTCAAAGTCAACTTAGTCAACCCTGTAAATTTCAGTGTCAGCAAAATTGAGATATTATATGCTAAGAGACCATCTAAAATAGCGAGAACGTAACACAAAATGTTTAGAAGCCCAAACCCAACAATCGGCCGCGGAACCACCGCCGTATGTATAAAACAACCGCAGATCCACCGCCTATTCAGCGCTGCATGAGCTAGGATTTCGGGGCAGTTTGGTATTTTCGTGTACAACGAATTCGACACTGTGGTTTCAGATTTCAAGTCCTATAAATAGCAGCGAGAGCACCCAACAAAGAGGCATCTAGGGTTTTTGTTTTAGGTTTTAAAAGAATTGTTTAGAATCATTTTCTTTTAATTTCTAGCCATTAATATTGTATGAAGCTTCAAGTCATTAATAAAAGGTGAAAGGTAGGGTTTTACTTCATGCTCGTCTCCTTATTTATCTTGCAAGTTAATTTTGTGCAGCTTTATTTACTTGTTCTTTAATTTTTTTAATTAGATAGATGACTATTTTCTTGTTGAATTTTTCTTCTTTCTCTCCTCATCTTGTTTTCAAAATGATGATGCCAAAAAGTATCTGCTCGCAATAGTGAGAGATCTAAGGGCTAGCTTTCTCAATATAAATTCTTCTCTCTTTTTCTTCGATCTGTAATTTACTCCGCAATGATACCCAATGGTTGTTTCTCGCTTTTATGAGAACCCTAGTGTTTAGGGTTTAGTATTTCTCAGATCCCTTTCCATATCTTTTTATCATTTTATTTAAATAAGTGAGTAAATTCTCGCTTGTTAGGGTTGTAGGAAAGGGTAGTATAAGGGACGGTAAATCCCTTATATTCTTCTTATATTTTAATTTTTATAAACTTCAACAAAAGGAGTATTAACCCCCTATTTAGGCGCATTATCAATTCATAATAGTTGTAACCCCGATTTGAGAATTGGTTGATACTTGTTTTGGAGGAGGCTTGAGTTTAATATGGATCAATGGAAGGACATGGGTCAATAGAGGGAATCCCTGGTACTCCTCTAAATACCCTAATCCACGTTCATTCCTATTCCTCTAGCAATAAATAATTAAAAGATAAAAAGAATCATTTATTTAATTACCATCTCTTAACTACCTAATCCTAAAACCCTGATAAGCCTCTTTTCTCATTGTTATTTTTTTTATCTCACTTTTAGAATAAAAACAAAATCCATTTTTTTTCTGAATTAACTCGTCTAAAACACTAAGAATAAGGTTACAATCTCCCTGTGGACGACCCGTACTCACCGCGGATAGCTATTGCGATGCTGTGTTGATTGCGGTATTTAAAACGATAAAAGACACACTATTTAACATCAATCAATACCTATATACCTGTATATATATAGCGTAATGGCTATAAAATAGAGACTAATGCATAACTACCTCCTAAGTGTATGAGTATATGCATATTGGTGTTCTAGCATGACCCTATAAGCTAGGCATATGGTTTAAATTATATAATATTCTAATTATTATGGTTGGGGGTTGCTATACGCCATCCACCTGACTTCATCCATAGATATAAATTTACTCACCGAAGTCTCGAACTAGTCGAAACCTACGACCGCCTCGCCGTCCCGGAAGTCCTCGCGATCGTAACTACAATCGAAGCCATAATGAAATCGCATAAAAATTGACATCGAAATCGAAACGACGAGCAAAGCGTACATAGATTAGAACTTATGGCCAACGCGTGTTAAATACGAGACATCGACGTTCGAATGTCGAATGACCAAGTCAAGATATAAAAATCCAAAAACCAAGTTTCTAAAACTTGTAAAATATCATTGAAAACCTACCAAATTTTGACACAAGCAATCTGGGATAAAAAGAAAATTACAGTGGCTTAACTATCAAGTCTATAAGCCTCTGAAGAAATTCCAAAGCCTAAATCCAAGATTGGGCTGACCTAAATGCTACAGTAACTGCCAGGGACGACCTCAAAGTTGAGTTGGGGGTTTGTGCTTCGGGGGCATGGGGTCTCAGGTTGGTTTATACATCTCAAAATAATTTTCTTTTATTTTTTGAATAACCCAATAAACTCCATATTTCATTCGAACTTCAAAAACTCAAAGAAAACCATGTTTTAAAACTCTTTAAATCATGAATCTTGTATCTAATTACTCTTAACTATGTCAAAATAGTTTGTGAACACTAAACTACTACTCTAAACACCACTACAACTCATACCCACATAAAAACCCACATTTCAAAGACCAAGACAATAAAAATATGAACTTTAGCTTCAAAATAAACTTTGTCGTGGCAAGTATCTGTAAAACATAAAATAAAAGAGATTTTTACCTCTCTTGACTTTGAAAAAGAGGAAAAGAACCAAGTTTTTGGGGCTACCAATGGATCAAGCTTGAAGAACTTAACAATTGAAAAGGGTTGCACTAAGAAAAATGTGATTTTGGTGTTTGGATTTGAGGTTAGGGGTGGTGTATGGTTGTGTGGGTGAAGGGAGTGTTCCCTTATAAAAAAAAAGAAGAAAAGAAAAGAAAAGAGAGAAAAAGCGATGGAAAAATTCCCCTGATGGACCATCACGTGCCCACTTGTGATGCGCCTATAAACAAAATTCATAGGCATTGCGCTTAACAATTAAGGCTGAAATTGAGCCTCATGTGCAAGCACGTGAGCATCTATATACAAAATATATAGGCGCCTTTTTAAAACAAATGACAGGCCAGAGAAGCTCACGTGTCAGCACGTGATGCCTTTTTTGGGCTGTTGCATAAGCAAATGAGTTTAACTCTGTGGGGTCACGTGCTACACGTGAGTGGTCTTAAATGCCTTCTGAGCCGAGAGAATTAAATTCTAAATAAAGAGATCAAAACCCTATTTGGAAAATATTTCTTTGGATCTTTCTAAACAAGAAAGATTGCTCTCTGTAAAACAGAGTACCGTTGGATTAAAAAATCCAAGGGGGGTAATTAAAAATCACCTATCTACAGAAAAATTTTGTATGGGGAAATATTTCCCTAATCTTGTTAAAAAAAACAAGAAAAATATCTTCTGTAAAACAGAAGTCCTTGGATCAAAGATCCTACGGTGGATAAAATCCCCAAATCAATTAAGATCTCAATGAGAGATTTCCTTGAATAAATCAACAAACTTTCTTCTACTATATAAAGGACCCAGGACTTCAAGTCTTGTATAGAGGAGACCCCCCCATAAGATTTGAGAAACAAAAAGAAGAAGAAGATCTCTCTTTTAGAAAAAGAAATCCTAGGTAAGAAGGAAGACCTAGAGATCATTTTATCTCTTCTTCACCACTCCAAGAGCTTAACTCTTTTAAAAAGAACTTAGTTCTTCCTCTGGTTGAGATCTGCAGAAGCAGATCTCCCCACAAGTAGAGAATTTAATTCTCATCGGGGAGATTCTGCCATGCAGACCCAAAACTTAGGGGAAAGAACTAAGTTTGAAGAATTTAATTCTTCCAAAAAGATATAGGAATTTAATTCCTCTGATAAAACTAGAGTTTAACACTATAAAAGAATTTAATTCTTATAAAAAATAAGGGACCTGAAATTCTCAAAACTCAGATCAAGATCTCCATGCATATTAGTGTTCAACTCTATAACAACAGATCACGTGTTCCCATGTGAGCATCTCTAAGGAACAAAAAGGAACGACTGAGATCGAGTCACGTGATCTCACGTGACCCCCCAAATAGTGCTTAGCACTTATAAAACAAAAAGGAAATAAATCAAAGACAGCTCCCATTTTTAGGGCGCCTCGCGTGATCCCATGTGACCCTCTAATAGTGCTTAGCACTTATAAAAGAAAAGGAGAATAAATCAAAGACAGTTCCCATTTTTGGGGTGCCTCACGTAATCACATGACCACCCAATAGTTCTTAGAACTTATAAAAGAAAAAGGGAATAAATAAAATACAGTTCCCATTTTTGGGGCGCCTCACGTGATCTCACGTGACCCCCAATAGTGCTTAGCACTTATAAAAGAACAAGGGAATAAACCCAAAGGAATAATGCCCAATTCTCAGGCGCCTCACGTGCCATACGTGAGTGCTCCAAATTTTAGTGTTTAACACTATGAGAGGCCGACCTTAGCCCAAAATAGCCTAGTCTTCCGAGGCCAAAACCCTTTTGATCACCAATCAACCAAGCCCTCCTATGCTCAGGTCTCCTCAAATCGATCTTAGTTCCAAAGATGACTAATGATCTCCTAACAAATGGTATCTAAAGTGATGTTCATTCCACCATGATCTTTCCCTTCAATCTGGAATTCGGTTCAAGGGTACATCTCTCCATACCTCTGATATATGTCATTGTAATTCTTCAACGTCTTCAGAGAGGTGGTGGGCCCCGATAACCAATAACTCTTTGGTACACTCCCAAATTGACGGGCACATCCCAGCGGACCGCAACATCCTTAAACTAAGCCGTGGACCGCAACGTCCTTAAACTAGCTATGGACCGCAACGTCCTTAAACTAAACCCTCATCCCAAAAATAGTGAGCTATGGACTGTGATGTCCTTAAACTAAAACAATAGAGCCCAAGCGCTCTTTTGTTGGATCAAAAACGATCCTACACCCCCGTTAAGTAGATCTTAGTCCAAGATCGGACTAACGTATCCTTAACAGACATTTAAGTTGATCTTAATCTCAAACGAGATTAACGATCCTTAAATCAACCCAAACCCAAATCTAAAATATACGGATTTAGACTAATCCACGCCCAACTGGCGAGAACATAAATTAGTCTCTGTATAAAATCCACGGGCAACCAAAAATAAAACAAACACACACGATACGAAGTGACCTTCTGGAGCAGGAGAAAGTGGTTACCGCGATGTGGTAGCATAATTAACTGCAAGGGCTTGTGCCTGAAGGGAAGAGCGTCCTTATAATCAAAAACCCTCGTAAACGAGGAGGAATCTGACGAAGTCCGCTACAATGGCCGCATCCGTCTAGACCTCCGATACATGGTTCCATAAATCAACTTGGCATCTTCGGAGACGTTTGTCTTCATGCAAGACGTTTGTCTTCCCGGTTTTCTGTGGTGAACAGATTCTGGCATGCCCGGTGTGACCTTTTCCTCTTTCCACTCCATACTTCGTGTGTCGTATTTTTCCGCGATCAAATAATCGCAGTATATATGTTTATGGTTGCCCTTGGGTGATGGGATACTAACGCCGGCATTTCGTCTCTATGAAGAATGGCGTTTGCTCCCACCCTAGCAACTCAGGCTCTATCATATCCGGTGGAGTCAAGTATGGGCCATTTGAAGTTTCAGATCTCTGCAATCCGGCTCTTCAAGAAATCAATTTTCTTTTCTTTAGGTCTATGCTCCCACCTCCTACCCTCGGTACCTCAATGCCGAAGGAGAAATCCTAGAAGTCTGTCTTCCACAAGCTAGCTCCTCAAGTTTCAGCTTTGCCGACGGAAGAGATCTCCAAAAAACAGGTACCTGCCAAGGACCAAGGTCGACGCAGGGGGCAGAATATTCAAGCTCTCAAAGAAAACGAGGGGCAGGCTCAGCAAAATTCTGAGTCTAATCAAATTCCGGACGTAAGAAACGGTCGACGTCGATATCGGCATTGTACAAAACAAGCTGGGGGAAGTTCTCCATCAGCGTTTGTTGGCTATAGTGCCCTCAAGTCAATTATTGGATCACAGGCACGTGATTGCAATGATTGAGGGATGACCTATACCGGTAGAACAGTCTTACTCGAGATAATAGTATGCTATCTGGTTTGTTTTTATCATCGTGTACATGCTTCAGGTGACATTACAGATCACTATTACATGTTGATAGAGCCCATAGGATTCTTGCTTGACTACCAGCAGTATGATGGCGATCATATACGTGAGAGTTGGGTGGTCTATAAGCACATCCTTAAAGTGTCCCTAGTCATAGGAGTTTTGAGACTGGGCATCGATACTCCAATAGTAGACTAATGTATACGGATCGAGACCCCGACGAGGGGCGGTGGCCGGTCTCACAAGTCATTGGTGTCAGTGTAGGGTTCCTAGGCACACTAAGAAGGTCGCACAAGGTATCAACCATGCCAATTTCAAATTTTACAAGTGTCGACAAACCCTAATACGGATCGTTAACTAGAATTTTAGGCGAAACTAGAAACTAGTTAACAACTTAACTAAATAGTGAACGGAAATACAACCTTTGTAGATCCGGTCCTCCACCTCCATAGCTCCGTGATGGTGTACCCTCGCTGCGATCATCGGATCCCGGGCTCTAGCATCGTCTTCATCGGAAAAATGGACGGGCTAGGTCGTCAACTTCGATGCCGAAGATGATTCTACGTCGAGGCAACACAAGATCAAGCTCCAACTTCACCAAGCCATGAAACTTATGAAGAAAACACCCTATACTACTTGGCAAGAGGTAGAGAATGAATAAATAGAAAGTGGGTTCACTTTAGAATTTGATTTCTCACTCTTTCTCTCAAGTTGCCATTATTGGTAGCAAGCTTCTTCATCTTGAAGAAGAAGAAGAAGAAGAAGGAATATTTTATGATAAGTTCTTTTCAAATAGAAAATAAATGAATACTTATCATAATACAACCATAGTTAGGTGTAGAGAATAAATCATGGTTAGTTTGAATGGTTAGGGTTAAGCATGAAGACAAAATGGTCACTTAGTCAAAGCTTCATGAAGCTTCAACAACAAACAAAGAAAGCCACCATTTTTCTCTTCTTTTGCCAAAAATAAATAAATAAATAAATGAATAAATAAATAAAAAGAAAACCCTAACTATTACACAACCATGGTTTAATCTTTACACATACTCAAGTTAGCATGTATCATCAAACATGATACAAACTGGTGTACAAAAGTATATCACATATACAATGTGCACAACAAGTAAGAAAATCCATTTAAAGTGAACCAATATTAGTTAATGTAAAGTAATATATCAAATATATATAATTATACATTAAATCATTAAATCAACAGTTGATTTAACGATCCGGTCATATCGCATATGACCGACTAATATTCAATGTATCGGCTTATCGAATCAATCCTTGATTCGATAACTAGGTTATATCGCATACAACCAATCGATACATTCATCGCGAGAATAGAATACGGTATCAGATACACGCATTATTCTCGGTCCCGCACATATCTCATATGCGCTCCTATTTCGTTTCGCTTGAGCCAGGAAACCTCTGTGTAGGACTCTAAAGACTCGTCAATACGCCGGCAGCAGATGATGATCATATCAAACACCCACAAGCCGCAAGCGGTCTGCTAAATGTAACGGCCACCCGGGTATTGAGCCATAAGAAGATCGACGAGCAAGCCCACTCACACTCATGTGAATCCAACCAGTAACACTTGCTGTACAGTCCGGTCTGTTCGTCTGATATGTCGCATATCTTGCCTAGGGGTGGTAAACGTCAAACCCCATTAGCTCGATAAGTGGTGTCGATATGAGGTCTATAACAGTTCGAGAAACTACTAGTAACACTTACCAGTAAATCTCAGCAACCCTGGCCAGGGATTTCCGGTTATAGCCAATCGAACACAGTGCAACATCAACTCCCTATACCGGGAGAGACGAATCCCCTCCTATCGCTCATTGCCTCCATATGATTCGGGACTGTACCCAAAAACCACCGTTTTGCACGCCCTCTTGGACATGGTAAGGTGGAAATCAAAGCACAGTGGGAACCACACAAGACTCTATGACGATCTCGGGTCAACAGACTACTTTGTACCAGTGTCACCAGAGAACTGCCATCTGACGTGAGGTATAATACCATCTGGGAATTCTCGGCGAGTCCGTCCAGTGTACCCAGTCTCCAATGAGCACCTGTATATCATCTCTGATGTCAAACACCAATGGATATGGTTTCATCCATCGCCCATCTGTATGGGTCAAGAAGGTATACGCTAGTCTACACTGGTATATCGATGCCCCGTCTCGATACACCCACGACTAGGGACTTTGAAGGATGTACTTGTGGACTACCATGTCCCCACTAGTATGATCCGCATCATAGTCCAGGTAGTCAAGTACACATCCTAAAGGCTTTACCAACATGTAACAGAGAGACAATCAGTGTACACGTTAAGGTAAAGAGTAACCAGATAGCATACTATCATGTCGAGCAAGAAAGTCCTCCCTATATATGTCCAAGCATCCACTACAATATACATCCTATGTATAGTAATGGCCTCTAGGGCATACATATAACTAACAATCTCCCACTTGCACTAGGGCCATCTGTATAGCAGTGGTTGTAGTATCTCATACTCAACCATCCCATAAAAATCTCTCTCTGGGAAAAGGCCTTTGTGAGTGGATCCGCCATGTTGTCCTCTGAGTTTACTCTCCTAACCTGGATCACCCTGGAGATCATCCATCTCCATGATCAGGTGATACTGCCTTAGAATATGTCTGCATCACTGATGGGACGGACGTTCCTTGGCATAAGCCACAATTCCATTGTCACACAATGGGAGGAACTAAGTTCATCTCATGAACCAATTTACACCCAGACTTCCTCTTTGGTAGCATCTTAAGTAGCGATGTATTCAGCCTTTATCGTCTAGTATGCCACGGTATCTAGCTTGGAACTCTTCCAACATACCGTCCCTTTACTGAGGGTAAAGACAATGCCTGTGACTGATATTTAGTCGTCTTTATCACCCTGGAACACTTCCAGTGATTTTTCCCCAGGATCAACTGATACCATCTCACTACAACTAGTGAGATTCCTAACATCCAATTAGATCTATCTCATAGATCCAAAATCTAGGATTTAGTAGGTATCATTTTGATCCTATATGGAGAATCCTTGTGATAAGTGGAGATTGACCGAGCGTAGCATAGGAAACTCATTCCCTATCAAGAGTATGTCATCCACGTACTCTACGAGGATCACCACCATACTCCCTACTACCTTTTTGTTTATACAAGGTTCATCTACCATTTTGATGATGTCAAACTCTTTGACTAAGACATCAAAACAGACATTCCAACTCCGCGATGCCTGCTTTATCACATAAAACATCTTGTACACATTTCCGCTGCTCCCTCTGTTTACGAAGCCCTCTGACTGTGTACTTATAGACTCTCTCTTCTAAAACATCATTTAGAAAAGCAATCATGACACCCAACCGCCAGATATCGTAGTCATGGTATGTAGCCGTGGCAAGTAGGATCCGGATGGACTTAAGCATAGCCACTGGAAAAGGTTTCATCATTATCCACGCCTGGTCGATGACGAAAACCTTTAACAAGTCTAGCTTTGAAAGTCTCAACTTTTCCATGTACACCAAGTAATCTTCTCAACATATACTTGCTCCTGATGGGGATTTAACCCTTCAGATATAGCAACCAAAGTCCATACTTTGTTGGTGTATAAGGATTCCATCTCAGATCGCTAAGCATCCAGCCATTCTTACAGAGTCCCAGTCTTGATGGCCAGCTCGAACCTAGTTAGGTCGTCATCTCATGATGCAATCCTCGCTCCCACTGTCATCGAGAAACCGAAGCAACTCTCAGGTGGGTGAGAAACCCTACTAGATCGGCGGAGAGGCTGAGGTTCGTTGGTTACTATTGAATCTTTCGGTTCTACCAAATCATCAGCTGCAGTTTGTATAGCTGGAACATTTCCAGTTCTATATAACAGACCTTGCCTCGAGCTTGTCCGGATTTTACATTTATACATAGGCCGGACAACCCCAAATCTTAACTAGCTTAAGACATGGGCTCTTCCCTTTCCATATCACATATGAAATGGTAGGCAACTGATTTGATTGGAACCCTATTCAATAGGTATGCAGCTTCTCAAGCGTATAACTCCCAAAAGGAAATAGGTAACTCAGTAGGTTTCATCATAGAGCACACCTTATCATATAGGGTGTGATTGCTCCGCCCCGATATACCATCATGCTAAAGTGTATTCGGAGGAGTAATGCTGAGAGAGAATCTCATTCTCCTTTAGAATAGTCCAGGATTTCCGTGCTTAAGTATTCTCCTCCCTGATCACATCAAAGGACATAATACTTATACCCTTATTGGTTCTCTACTTCTCTCTTATATTCTATGAATACCTCAAAAGGTTCTGACTTGTGTTTCAACAGGAACATATGTCTGAATCTTGAGAGATCATCAGAGAACGTAATGAAGTATAAAGAACCAGTCTTAGCATGTGTAGACAGGGGACCTAACATACATCAACATGTATCATCCCAAGAGTTCACTAACTCTTTCTCTGTTTCCATTAAACAGAGCTATGGTCATCTTATCTCTGTGACATGACTGGAAAGTTTCACAAGATGTAAATTCAAACTGATTTAAATATGCATCTAAATGTAACTTAGCTTAGTCGGGTTGCATTGATATGACCTAGTCTATAATACCTCAAGAAGGATTCGTTCATTTCTGAACTCTTCCTCTTGTGTGTGTTCTATATACTAAGAACTGTAGTTTGATTTAGAACATCAATGCTTTTAGATAACGTGCCTGAACCGATCAACTTTTGATATAGGAAATGTTCAAAACATTATCCAACAATACAAAATTTTATCATTTCTTTACTAATAAAGAGAGTGATATGATTTTGTATATCAGGTTCGGTATCCAATAACATTCGTTCAGAATCAATGTATTGATAATACAGGGTGACAGTGACCAACAGACTTGGCTGCAACATTTGCCCCGTTTTCTGCCTCATGAAACTTATCACCCGTTCTCAGTTCTCTACCTTTCTGTAGCCCTATGTAACAGATTACATATCTGGGATCCTGATCTGGTATCAAATACCCAGGACATAGAGGATACAGAGAAATAGTTCTTTGTAATGAACACACCCGAAGGAGATGCATCATATGCACTTTCTTCGTTTGGGCGGCATGGGAATCTTGGTATTCCCCTATTTCCTGCTCTGTCTTATAACATTTATAAGTTGGAGCGGGACCAACGTTCCTCAGCTCAGTATAACAAGCGGGTTCGGTCAATAAATCCATATTATTATCTTGATTAAGACGTGACATGGTCGCTACCAGGAGAGAGAGAGAAGAAAACACTCTGCGTGCGCTCTTGCAAGATTAGATTGGTTATTATTTTATCTAATCAGGATGGCTCCCACTATTTTTATCAAATCTTCCTTCAAACCCTAAAAGGAAAGACTAGCCGGGATTAATTACACACTACAAGTTCGCCAATCTTTCAGCCAGGCCAGTGTCAGTACTTTGAGGGAGGTTCCCCGTGCTTTCGCACGGACCTAATTAATGTAAACCTCGTTTTCCCAGAGGCGTAACCTCGTTAACACCTTTCTAGACACCTACTTGATCAACTAATTGTAATGTGTAAAACACTCCCAGGAGTAACAATTACTCGCAGTGGGTATCGGGATCCAACTATCTCATAGAAAGTATGCAATCTCATTGCAAATCTCAACACTTGAAATTCCCGATAATTTTTCCCCTAGCACCCTATGACCTTAACGGAGGTCAACAAACCATAGGCTACTAGTCAAGTTCAACCCGTCATTTCTTGATTGAATCAAACCCACCCGCATGACCCTTGATGGAGGTCAACAAGGTCGCACGACTACCCTAATCCAATCTGCATCATATGCTTAAGCAGATAAATACTAGTTAGCTACCGCACACTACGCCTTGACGGAGGTCAACAAACGTAGCACGAATACTAAGTAGGACTTATCTGAAATGACGGAGGTCTACGACAGGTTTTTCTGAAAACCTATTGCGTAATGAACTTGATATCGTTGTAGGATCGAATGAATTTTGAAATGGAGTGTTTTTGAGGCTTTTCTAGTTTTGCTAAAGGAGTCACTCCCGGTGAAGGGATCATCGGACCTTTCCTCGTCAAATGAGGTGCGGGATATATCATATATACCGCTGTGCAAAGCAAGAACTATAGGAGCAATCAAAAGACAAACCGAGGGTTGTAGCATCTGCCAGTTATTGCTAAAGGAGTCACTCCCGGTGAAGGGATCTCGGTCCTTTCCTTATCGTATAAGGTGCAGGATGTTCTACAAGGAACACCGCGATGCAAAGCAAGAACTGTAGCTACCTGTTTTTGAAAATTCGATTCCACAACATCTTTTAGGTTTCTTTTCTTTCATTAATAACATTAATGAAGTCCCATCATTTAATATACCTAAACATCACAGATAAATACGACGTACACTTATGCCATCAGCATTCGCCTCGATGTCCCCTCGTGCACCGTTAGGTTAGGTAACTAACGGCAGAGCAGGGCAGGGCTAGCGCGGGTGTAAAACATAAGTAATATCTATATAATATATCATATATACTATATACAGTATCTATCACAGAACATCACATGATCACATCACAGATATCGCAGCAGAAGAAACATATGAAATATTGGATATACTAGGACGTCCGTGTTTTCAATACGAGCCAGTATAAAATACGGATTCCACGGTCGCGATGAATAGCCAAACCCACACCCTTAGACCCCTACGAGAGCGGCAAGCAACCCTGCCAATTCTAGGGTTAGGAGACCCGGACTCGACTCCTTGAGATGGTCTCCCACTGGACCCGAGAACCCGGTTACTTGTGCTCCCCTCCTTGGGTCTATCCTAGTGCGGAAAAGTAAATAATATACAAATGGTGACATCATCCGCAACCTGGAAGTGCCCCAATAAAAGAATATTACATACAAGTTTTTACATGAATGAAAATGAAAATCACTCATCTCACATAAAAACCCCCGGCTATTCGAAAACGACGATCCAATATAACATATCCAGCAACACATAACATTACATGTCATCAACGTAAGTAAATATGCGCATCCCAATTGTCGTTGACATATAGCAACGAAACCGGCGATATCACATATTACATTTACGGTCACAGAAAAGAAAGTGTAAAACTACAACAGTTGGAATCCGCAACCTCTTTGGACATCGCATGCCTAATCAAATGAAATACTTAGACATCGCATGCCTAACAATTATAAACCCCGCATTTTAGTCTCAAAATCGAAAACACTTTTCAATATAAAGTCGGGTAATTCAACAAGATTCCCGACATCCTGATCGAATGCTCATCGCAAACTTTAGTAGGCGGCCGCACCACCGACGCCGTCGATGAAGTGCACCAAGGCGGAACACCGCTGCCGCGAGCACCCGAACGGATGCTTTCGGTGACGGGGTTCTCCTACAGTCACTTGGTCGGGGCTATGGAGTGAGGCTGTCTATTAAGTTTACCCGGCGAATATCCGCGTACGCTACGTGATTGCGACGGACTTTTGATCACATCAAAATTCCGTGGCAACCGATCAAGTGAGACTAAACCGCTAGATTTATAACATTCATTCAGTTATCTCATAACTACCTGTGAATTCCAATTATTGTATCACATTCCAGATAAAAAGAACATGTTAAACTTTCCGATCGAACAGTCAAACACCCAAGTTTTCCCGAAACAGCTCAACACATGAATCAAGTTTAAAAACATCCAGTTCATGCCTCAGTACCAACGGTCCAGCCGTAGAAGGGTCAAGCCAACGCCTCACATGTGGCACGTCGTATTGCCCCAAACCCTAAGGTTCAAAGGGCAGTTCAAGACGGTCACATAATCGAGTTAAAGGTTGTTGTCTTCTAGAGGGTCCATCGCGTTACTTGCACTACTTAGAACGTCTTTAAACCACGGAAAAATCCAACAATTGGAAATTTCCCGGCAGGGGAAAAAGTGGGTATTCATATCCGGTCAAACTTTTTAACATATTCAATAATTATCCGGAAAACACACAGACGAAGTTAAACTTTCCGGTCGAAACACCGAGTCCCCAATACAACCCAGAATACTCAACTCTTGAGTAAACATTAAAAATTCCCAGAAAACTCATCAATGAATGAAAGAAGTTACTGTGCAAAAACGACTGGCTGAAGACACTAAATGGCCGCGGAACCGCCACATTATCCGTGCGAATGCCGCGGTTCCGCCGCGCTTTGAACGAATTGGGTGATCGTGTTTCACAGTAATTCTTCGAAAGTCCTACTGATTTTTCTGCATATTTGTAATCTGGAAAAAACCCAGTTTTTGAAAAATGTCCAGAGAGCATTTTGGTTTTAGGGTTTCGGTTCGATCGGACTTCTAACTCCGTCTACGCATCGCCTAAGGCTCTAGCTAGGTTCTGATACCACTGTAGGGTTCCTAGGCACACTAAGGAGGTCGCACAAGGCATCAACCATGTCAATTTCAAATTTTACAAGTGCCGACAAACCCTAATACGGATCGTTAACTAGAATTTTAGGCGAAACTAGAAACTAGTTAACAACATAACTAAATAGTGAACGGAAATACAACCTTTGTAGATCCGGTCCTCCACCTCCATAGCTCCGTGACGGTGTACCCTCGCTGCGATCATCGGATCCCGGGCTCTAGCATCGTCTTCATCGGAGAAATGGGCGGGCTAGGTCGTCGACTTCGATGCCGAAGATGATTCTACGTCGAGGAAACACAAGATCAAGCTCCAACTTCACCAAGCCATGAAACTTGTGAAGAAAACACCCTATACTACTTGGCAAGAGGTAGAGAATGAATAAATAGAAAGTGGGTTCACTTTAGAATTTGATTTCTCACTCTTTCTCTCAAGTTGCCATTGTTGATAGCAAGCTTCTTCATCTTGAAGAAGAAGAAGAAGAAGGAATATTTTATGATAAGTTCTTTTCAAATAGAAAATAAATGAATACTTATCATAATCCAACCATAGTTAGGTGTAGAGAATAAATCATGGTTAGTTTGAATGGTTAGGGTTAAGCATGAAGACAAAATGGTCACTTAGTCAAAGCTTCATGAAGCTTCAACAACAAACAAAGAAAGCCACCATTTTTATCTTCTTTTGCCAAAAATAAATAAATAAATAAATGAATAAATAAATAAAAAGAAAACCCTAACCATTACACAACCATGGTTTAATCTTTACACATACTCAAGTTAGCATGTATCATCAAACATGATATAAACTGGTGTACAAAAGTATATCACATATACAATGTGCACAACAAGTGAGAAAATCCATTTAAAGTGAACCAATATTAGTTAATGTAAAGTAATATATCAAATATATATAATTATACATTAAATCATTAAATCAACAGTTGATTTAACGATCCGGTCATATCGCATATGACCGACTAATATTCAATGTATCGGCTTATCGAATCAATCCTTGATTCGATAACTAGGTTATATCGCATACAACCAATCGATACATTCATCGCGAGAATAGAATACGGTATCAGATACACGCATTATTCTCGGTCCCGCACATATCTCATATGCGCTCCTATTTCGTTTCGCTTGAGCCAGGAAACCTCTGTGTAGGACTCTAAAGACTCGTCAATACGCCGGCAGCAGATGATGATCATATCAAACACCCACAAGCCGCAAGCGGTCTGCTAAATGTAACGGCCACCCGGGTATTGAGCCATAAGCAGATCGACGAGCAAGCCCACTCACACTCATGTGAATCCAACCAGTAACAATTACTGTACAGTCCGGTCTGTTCGTCTGATATGTCGCATATCTTGCCTAGGGGTGGTAAACGTCAAACCCCAATAGCTCGATAAGTGGTGTCGATATGAGGTCTATAACAGTTCGAGAAACTACTGGTAACACTTACCAGTAAATCTCAGCAACCCTGGCCAGGGATTTCCGGTTATAGCCAATCGAACACAGTGCAACATCAACTCCCTATACCGGGAGAGACGAATCCCCTCCTATCGCTCATTGCCTCCATATGATTCGGGACTATACCCAAAAACCACCGTTTTGCACGCCCTCTTGGACATGGTAAGGTGGAAATCAAAGCACAGTGGGAACCACACAAGACTCTATGACGATCTCGGGTCAACAGACTACTCTGTACCAGTGTCACCAGATTACTGCTATCTGACGTGAGGTATAATACCATCTGGGAGTTCTCGGGGAGTCCGTCCAGTGTACCCAGTCTCCACTGAGCACCCGTATATCATCTCTGATGTCAAACATCAATGGATATGGGATCATCCATCGCCCATCTGTATGGGTCGAGAAGGTATACGCTAGTCTACACTGGTATATCGATGCCCCGTCTCGATACACCCACGACTAGGGACTTTGAAGGATGTACTTGTGGACTACCATGTCCCCACTAGTATGATCCGCATCATAGTCCAGGTAGTCAAGTACACATCCTAAGGGCTTTACCAACATGTAACAGAGAGACAATCAGTGTACACGTTAAGGTAAAGAGTAACCAGATAGCATACTATCATGTCGAGCAAGAAAGTCCTCCCTATATATGTCCAAGCATCCACTACAATATACATCCTATGTATAGTAATGGCCTCTAGGGCATACATATAACTAATAGTCATTTGGTTCACCTAAGATGTATACAGGTGCTCATTGGGTTATGAGTACACCGGACGGACTCGCTGGGAACATGCTAGTTGGTATTATACCTATTGTCAGATAGCAGTTCTCAGGTGGCATGTGTACAGGTTAGTCTATCGACCTGAAATCGTCATTTGTCTCGTGTGAGTTCCCACTGTGCTTTGATTACTACCCTACCACGGCTCAAAGGAGTCGTGCAAATAGGTTTTAGTTGGGTACAGTCCCGAGCCATATGGAGGCAGTGAGCGGATCGTCAGGAATTCGTCTCTCCCGGTATATTGGGGGTTGATGTCACGGAGTGCACGGGTGGCCATCACCAGAAATCCTTTGTCGGGGTAGACGAGAATTACTGATTCAGATCAGTAGTTTCTCAGTTGGTGATAGGCTTCATACCGACACTAAATGTCAAGTTATTAGGGGTCTGACTTTATCCACCCTCCTAGGATCGACATGCGATACTCATAGACGAACGGACCGGACTGTACGGATATTATCACTATCAGGTTCAGTAGGGTTTCAGGATGAGTTCGCTCGTCGGCCTCCCTTTCGCTCAATACCTGGGCAGCCATTACGTACAGCTAGTACCATTGACATGCTAGTGGTTAAACCCACCACCAACGTATTGAAGAGTCTTTAGAGTCCCACACAGAGGGTTTCCCTGGTTCGGGCAAAATGTTATAGAGGCCGTATGGTTTTATCGCAGGGTCCGATCATATACGTGCACTTGTGCACGGATCATGATCGGACGGATAATACTTGTGGGCTTTGGTTTAAGCCGGATCCTAGTATTATATTGTTGGATTATTTTCGTCTCGTTGTATTCGTATTCAATCGGAATACGGATGCAGGTATGTATATACGGATGAGGGGTATTCTTATAATTCGTTACGAGTTTACTTTAGGGTTTCCATTTTCTTTTCTTCCAATTTAAACATTTAGTTTAATGTTTAAATGTAAGGTGGAAAGTGTGAGCATGGGTCTTGGCTTGTAGCATTTATTGATGAGGCATGGACCATGCTTGTTTCATTTATTGATTGTGAGATATTTGTTGAAACCAAAAAGGGGTGGCTGTTGTGTTTTTAGTGGAGCCAAAAATTCGTGGCTGTTGATTTTGGGGTGCAGGGATTTTTAGTGGCTGATTTTTGGGCAAGGAAATTTCTTGTGTTGCTAAAACAACATATATACCTCACTTCAAAAACCAACAGCCACTTCATTATTTTTCTAGACTTCGCCAATTTTACTTGAGCAGAAGAAAAGCCACTTCAAAAACCAGCAGCCACTTCCTTTTTCATTTTCAAGTCTTGGCCAAAATTGATGTGCGCACATTTTTCCATCACTTGGCAAGTTCATTACCTCCACCTATTCCATCTCATAAGTTGAGAATCCATGGGTGTTTTGAGACATAGTATTCACACACTATCTCTACTTCATCTTGTGTATCTAGGCTAGCAAAATGGATGCCCGAGTTGCTTCGGTTTTGAAGCGGGTGCCCGTATTAAGAATCCTTGACGTGGATCATCTTCGATGAGGGAGACCGGACAGCGAACTTGTTTGGGACAGCCGTGAAGAGCTTGGACATAGGTTGAAGACTGAAGGACACAGATCGATCGGTATAACCTCTCTAAACACTTAACTAGTATAGGGTTAATGGTTCGATCCGGGAATCGGGTTCCGTTAGCGCCGGGTTTTAAAAATTTTTGCGCTGCATTTGGCCATGGATTTATGGCCGGGGTGCTGGCGTAACCTTATATGGTATCAGAGACAACCCCTTAACCACATACTAGTTGGTTTAGACAATGTTAAACTATCGAAACCGAAATAACTCCAATTCACTGCCCTACACATTCCAGTTTCTGTCGAATTTTATAGTGTCTTCAAAAATTATTTTAGTAACTGCAGAAAACTACTAACATGACCTTTAGACTACACCCCAAATACGAGCCACTTCCACCAAAATTCACCCGAGCACAACATGGGAATATCCGTGCTGGCCGGCCATTTTAGGGAGTCTGGGTTTCGTAATTTGGGTGTGGTCTTGTCTCTGAAATGTTGGTTCAGTGGTATTGCAGGTTTGGCCCAGTTCTGATATAGTTTTATCTAGTTGTTTGGGGCTATTTGAGGGTTATTTCGAAGTCGATATTTCTAACATTGTCTAAAGTTTACAGTACTTACATTTCTATCTGCGACAGTGAATGTCATTTGATCGGTACAACTTGTCTAATTGCTATAGTTCTTTTAGACAGGTTTGCGAACGTGACATTCACGTTGATGTTCTGTATTGTGCTGTGTTGTTGCGAATTCCTCGTGGTGGATAGCTTGGTTGCAATGTAGTACAGTTTAGTTTTATTTATACATTTGATATCGTGAGGCGAGCTTCCGACATGTGGACTACCGTCACTGCCTGTTTGTATATTATTTGTTTGGGGCACGATCGGGTTGAGGTTGATGTGACCGCTGTACATATTTTCTTTTTTGTACTAGGATTACCCCGCGGTGGAGTGCACGGATAGCCGGGTTCTGGAGGGCAACGAGTCCGCATCTCATGGCGTTGAGACAGAGGGGGCCTCACTCCAGAATTGGCGGGCTATTCGCCGCACTCGTAGGGGGTACAGGTTGACCCAAGAAGGGGTGCTCAAGTTACCGGATTTCATGAAGTGCTGGGTGGCCCATTCACTTTGATGAAGGGGGCTGCATCGCTTCTGGTTTTGGCGGGTAACTTGCCGCGCTCGTAGGGGTCTAGATTTTCATTGCACAGGCTATCCACACGACCAGGGGAACATCGGGTTTCACTTGCGGCTCAAAGGAAACCCGGGGCTCCCAGATTATCTGTATTGTTCTGTGATGCTTATTGCTTTTCTGTGATGTTGCATTTATCATACCTGGAGCAATTATTATATATTGCTATATATATACCAGTAGATGTTGTATATGTTTTACACCCGCACTAGTCCAGTCCCCGCTCTGTCGTTGGTTAAGTAACCTAACGGGTGATGACGCGACCCAGTGGCGAATGCAGATGGCATATACGTACATCATATTTTTGTTCTTTTGTGGTGTGATTAATTGATGTGACTGCGTTGATTCAGATCAATGCAAAGAAAACAGACTTATTTGATGTTGTTGGAATAATTTTCAAAAAGATTTTATTACAAGGACGTTCTCTTTTATTTTGCACTGAGGTATTCGGTTATGAATATCCAGCACCTCATTCGACGAGGCAAGGGCCGAGATCCATACATCGGGAGTGACCCCTTGGGAGGAGGTTTACATCAGGGTAATAACTTCACTATAGTCGATTACTTTTGGCTTTAAGTCGTGGTATTAAGTTTGGAATATCCTGCACCTCATTCGACGAAGAAAGAGCCGAGATCCCTTCACCGGGAGTGACCTCTTTAGCAAAAGTTTTTGCCACTATATATTTATAAAAAGCTATCTGGTTCCTTCAACGATATCAAGTTCATTATGTTAAAGGTTTTTCGCCAAAAACCATTCGTAGCCCTCCGTCATTTCAGACGGGTAGCACTTAGTATTCATGCTATGTATGTTGGCCTTCGTCAAGACATAGTGTATGGTAGATATGTGTTACTTTTCTGTTGCATAGATAGATGCGTTGGTTCGGGACAGTCGTACTACTATTTTTGGTTTCGTCAAGGGTATGTACGGGTGGGTTCAAATTGACCTGGATAATGATGGGTAGAACTTGACATGTGACTTATGATATGTTGGCCTTCGTCAAGATCATAAGAGCATGGGGTAAAAATCACATCGGGAGTTTCAAACATACAGGAAACTTGCCAGATATGTGCATACATTCTGGAGTGTGATAACTTGAGTGGATTCAATCAGGTTATCATGCGATGATAGTTGGATCCCGATACCCACTAATGAGTTGGTTTACTCCTCGGGTGATCCCGACTAATTCTTCTTTCAGGTTTGGAGGAGAATTTGAGGATACAGTGGGAGACATCCTAATTAGATAAAGTGATTGACCATTCTGATCTAGGTTAGAGTACACGCTGAGTGTTTCTTTTCTCTCTCTCTCTCTCTTTGGCAGCGACCATGACCCGACCCTAGACTATAACTCAGTAACCAAGATAACCAGACCTTCTTAAAACACAATGACTTCTGGATTGTCTAAGTTGCATACCTCATTGCCACTCCTATTTTTACCCTTTGCTTTTCTCCGGAACATTCTGTATCACTATGAAGATCCACATTTATTGGATATGACCATCGTATAGTTACATACGAACTCGAAGAAACTTGTTTCAGATTTGAGGATGGCTTCCGGTTCTGGAGAAATTGAATACGACTATTCAGTTTTCTTTTCCTTTTACCCTCTCTCAAGTTGTGAGGGCTCCTAGGATTAGGAGAGGGTACACCTATTGCGCTTATTAGATAGTCTTCTTCCAAACCATAGGCAGGTACCGAAAGGTGGGGAAGGAAAAAAACCAATTAGCCTAAGTGTGGTGTATAGAAGGTAATAAGTAAAGACAAATAAAGGGATCAGAAAGAGGGCAAAGTAAATTACGGCTGCTATCATTCACGACCAAACCACGTATTTCATCGCCACTCCTACTTCACCTTTGAATTTCTCTAGATCACCCCGTATCATTACGAAGATCCACAGTTATTGGATAATCCATCGTATAGTTACTTACGAACTCGAAGGAACTTGTTCCAGTTCGAGGATGGATTCTGCTTCAGGAGAAATAGAATAAGGTTTATTCAGTTGTCTTTTATCTTTACCTTCTCTCAGGTTGTGAGTGCTCCTAGGATTAGATGAGTATACCTATTAAGCTTATTGGATGGTCTTCTTCCAAACCATAGGCTGGTGCCGAACGGTAGGGAAGCTAGAAAACCATTTAGCCTAAGGGTGGTGTACAGAAGGTAACGAGTAAAGACAGATAAAGGGATTTGGAGAGATGGCAAAGAAATATACAGTTACAGTCATGAATCTGGATAATGGAAAATGCATTACTAGGAATACCCGGCTACCCCTTCGAAACATTTTCATGTTTCAGTTTCACTATACGCTATTAATTGAAAACTGATTTCCCAATTAGATCCTTACTCCAGGGTATGTATTTACCAAGTCTGATTCTCACATCTGTATAGTTTTACAGATGATGAGTGGGAGTAAGTTATTGGGAGTTAGATGATTATATTCTCATTATATCGGAATTCGTTGTAACTGGTGATATTTGAGGAAATCTCCTGGGTTTTGCCTGATGGAAGATATTTGGTTTTGAATATCCATTGTTATGCACCAATTTCAAACTGATATATCTGTACATTTATTTTATAAAGTGGGATAAAATTATGTCCATGACATTTACATATATCAGTTGATGGTTAGGTAAGGAGCATTAAACAGCGGTGTAATTTTTCTTAACCATAGTATAGTTTTCAACCTACGATGCACATGGTTTGAGTTATTCAACTCAGGGGACTTATACAAAGTATATCATATGTTGTCCAGTGTCCATTAAGACAGAGAGGTTGGTCCTCGTACTATATTCTGTTTACCTGCGACTTCTCAAGTTTTACACAAGTATTTTGTAGAAATACAAGGTCCAAGTTTTGAGAAGTTATAGGTACAAGATTAAAGTAGAGAACCAAGTTATGCAAGTATCAGAATTCTTCAAGGTGATCGAAGATGTAGATACTTGTGTATGGTATTCAGTTGATAGTAATGGTTTTAAAAACTTGTTTCTCTTTCAGGTTACTCATATCTGGATGCACTCCTAAGTTGAGTAATGTTGATCGACCTCTCTCTATTTAGTTGACATGCACTGGAGGCAGCTGCATGATTTGAATCTGGTTCTAATTAAATTAGTGCCTCTGTTTTTATATTGTATATAGAATGGTTCATATCTTAACGATGTTAAGGTATATGGAGTTGTCCGGCTTATGCTTAAAACCAGATTCTGGATAACTCAAGGCACGTTTCTGTAATGGCAGTTTGTGGGTTATCACAGGCTATGACGAGGGGTAACTTTCTACCATCTGGAAGATCAATAGTGATATTGTTCTTGAATCACCACAGTTTTAGTAAAATGGAATTTTTCAGAAAACAGTAGTGGGAGTATGGTAGAACTGGAAGTGATTCCAGAACCATAGACGATTACTGAAAATTTAATAGAACCTAAAGATTCAATCGGGTTTGACATTCCATTAGCCACTCCGCAGATATGGTAGGTAACCTCAAGCACCCGAGAGGTACTTCGGTATCCTCAAAGACGGTGACATGTACGTTCTTGTTTACCCAAACTTGACACTACTGTTGTTACAGACTATGAGACCCGACAGGAGGATGAGTATAGCGTCATTCTAAACTGGTTTTATAAGTGCACGTGTATATGACTCTGCCAGAGGGTTGTTATAGTCAGTGGGAGCACTGGAAGCATAGTGGAAAAGTTGCTTATGTCTATTTATAGACTAAAGAAGATATAGTGGAGATAGATCATCTAATTTTGATGTGACAGTCATAGGCTTGGCTTCATCAGAACGGGAGATGGATCTGTTATGAAGGTAGTAGGGTGGTATGTCCTGGTATTTGGATGACATACACTTTGTGGGAAGTGAAATTCCTATACTACGATGGTTATACTGTGGTTGTCACACAGTGGTTTCTCCATATAGGATATGGATATTATATCTGGCATTCCGGTTACTAGATCTACGGTTTTAGATCTAGATTTGGGTAGTTTCCAAATCTGGGTACTTAGACAGTATTCTAAATGTGTTTTAGAATAGTCGATTCCTGGCATGGTAGTGTACCTGCAGGTGATGGAGTCACCCTCTCTAAAGGTGTTTTACAGTCTTAAAAGGAGAGGGATGTGCATGATCGGCATATCACTTGCTTAGGCAATTGAGTCAATCATGAGTTGTCAAGTACCATACCAGATGTTTCTTTTGCAATAGATGCAATAAGTTGATATATTAATCCAATCCTGGAGAAAAGTTCGGAACCAGTTAATGAACATAAATTGATGTTCTAGGGTTTTGGCAATGACAGCCTCCTACGGGAGACGGTTATCATTCCAGGCTTCCAAAGTGACCTGGATGACAGAATGACTGTTAGAGTTATATTTTCCCCTCTTTTGAGGGACGGTAGTTTGGACAGGTGGTCCAAGCGAATACTGAGGGACGCATGGCGCAGGATACTGATTAAATTCAATTGACGATACAGTCTAAGAGGTTTACTGGATTTGGAGTTCATTTGTGAACTGGGTCCCATCAGATATCTAGACATATTTTAAGACAGGTATTGCTCATTTCGAAAGATGCCTTTCTCCGCAAACTTGAGATAAAGAGAGACATAGAAAGAAACATTGGAGTTGATCAACTCACTGAGGCTATTTCTCGAACACAATAGTTTTACAAACGAGCTTTGTGATACTGATTAGTAGAGAAGTTGGGCGTTCGGTATCACACGGGCTATGAGTATGCGACACCGCAATAATTAACCTTAAGTGCAAGTGGGAGATTGTTAGCTATAGTGCCCTCAAGTCAATTATTGGATCACAGGCACGTGATTGCAATGATTGAAAGAGGACCTATACCGGTAGAACAGTCTTACTCGAGATGATAGTATGCTATCTGGTTTATCTTTATCATCGTGTACATGCTTCAGGTGACATTACAGATCACTATTACATGTTGATAGAGCCCATAGGATTCTTGCTTGACTACCAGTAGTATGAAGGCGATCATATACGTGAGAGTTAGGTGGTCTATAAGCACATCCTTAAAATGTCCCTAATCATGGGAGTTTCGAGACTGGGCATCGATACTCCAATAGTAGACTAGTGTATACGGATCGAGACCCCGACGAGAGGCGGTAGCCGGTCTCACAAGCCATTGGTGTCAGTTGGTTCACCTAAGATATATACAGGTGCTCATTGGGTTATTAGTACACCGGACGGACTCGTCGGGAACAAGCTAGTTGGTATTATACCTATTGTCATATAGCAGTTCCCAGGTGACATGTGTACAGGTTAGTCTATCGACCTGAGATCGTCATTAGTCTCGTGTGAGTTCCCACTGTGCTTTGATTACTACCCTACCACGGCTCAAAAGAGTCGTGCAAAAAGGTTTTAGTTGGTGTAACATTTCAGAAAAATAAAATGTTATTTTTGAGAAATTAAATAATTAAAATAGTAAATTTTATAAATATTAGAAAATATTTGGAAATTTATATAATTATTGACTTTGAAGATGTTAAGTTGATTTGGGTATTTTGTAATTAGTTATACAATTATTTGTATACAAGTTTAATTCTAAACTTGATAAATATTTCACCAATTAGGCATTTACATTATAAATGCATCATAACATGCAACAAAATTTGTTTCATTTTGGAGAACCATGGCTTCAATTGTTATTGCAATTGTTTTTGTTTATTTTTAAAAGAGTTAAAAAATGAGAAAAAGGAAAAGGGTGGCATGTGACATAAGTGAGAGAGAGAGGGGGAGAGAGAGAGAGAGTGGGGACAATGAGAGTATGAGAGGGAGTGTGAGAATTTTCTAGAGCCCTCATGGCTCTTCTTCCTTCTTCATTCATCTTCTCCTCCCATTCTTCAACTTCTCCTTCATTCTCCACCTCTTCTACCACCTCAAGCCACCCTCTAAACTTAAACAAAACCTTATAATCCCTTCACAAAAAATGTTCTCCTCATCACTACAAACCCTATGGAGCCATCAAGTTAAGGTTTTGAAGACTTTGGGCAACTCAAGAATTTTCTTGAGTTGCCAAATGAGGTAATCTCTACACCATTAGCTTAGTAATTGAGTTTCTATAGCTTCTAGTTTAGTTTAGAATAGAACTAATGGGGTTTTGTGATGTTGGAATTTTCCAAGATGAGGGTCAGGTAATATTATGAGGTGTAAAGGTGTATTTGAGGTTTAGTGATGACTACAACCCATCTAGTGTTAAAATTCTGGGCAAACCAGAGACTTAACCCCAAAAATGTGAACCTTGAATTTTGTCGATATACGAATTTTGTGTCTTTTGTGATGTGTTATGGAGATCTGCTTTAACCCGGAAACCCTAAAAATTATATAGCGATTACTGTGAGTCGTACAAGTAACCTAGATGCTACCATAGCAACCCGAGACCCCATCTCCTTTACTTAGGTGCAATTTTAATGCTTGTGGCCACAAATTGCGGCCACATTGGGGAATCTAGGGTTGGATCTTGGTATATGGTTCTTTTATCTGATAATTAGACCTCCTATATATGAAGAATTAGCTAATTCAACCTAGGGCAAAATCTGGAGGCGTTTTCTTGAGTTGCTGATTTCGTTTCATGAATTTTAAATGACTTTAGTTTTGGTATTGGGTTTTATCTCGGTCACTTGACGTTTGTACATCGATATCGGGAGTTGTTTGATATTCATGCATGTGCAGACCATAAGTTCTAACCTATGTGTGTTTTGTGTGTCGTTTTGGTTTTCGTACGCGATATCTATTTACAATACTATGTGTTTATATATGTAAGAACCTTCACGTGGACTTCAGACAACAAGGGAAAGCGTGGCGTCATCGACTTCGGCAAGCGAGAATCAAGGCGAGTAGATGTATATCTACGGGGGACGTCGGGTGGATGGCTATAGCACCCCCGCAAACGTAGAATAGGGTTGTTACCATATTCTTGAGCTTGGATGTGATACTGGATACTTAGCGAGTAGGGTATTTAGAAGACTCTAAATTAGATTAGGTTGATCTAAGAAGACTACCCAGAGGATGATTACCTTGGAGGCGAATCACAGGTTACAAGTAGCCACACACACACGCATGTTCATATCATAATTTTGCATTATTATATTCCCCGTTATTATTCATTTTACAAATAAACAGGTGCTTTTGATTCATGACTGTTACATAGTTGCAGGTTACAGGTTCTCGGAATAAAATAGTGAAAATGAAGAAAAGACGTTATAAAAAGTGAGACTAAGACCAACAAATAGAAGAATCTTTATCATGCCAACAGTTTGAAGGACAAACGAAAATCAATGAACAATTTCACAAAGTACGAAGGCAGCACAAAGATTCAAAACTTCAACGCGAAGAGAACGGTAAAAGTCCACAACATTCTGCACTGTGGAAATCTGAAAGAAACTAGAAGACATTCTGAAGAACCAAGTAAAGAAACCAAAAGGAAAAAGCAACAGAAAGCAACCCTAGAAAAATGAGCCAGCAAGCCCACCATATGGCCGCGGAACCGTGGCCAAACCATGCTTATGGCCGCGGATCCGCGGCCGTGCTGTGCACGTGCAGTGCGTGTCGGTGTGTTGGTGCATTGACTCGGTTTTCTTAAGGGTATTTTTGTAATTCTAGATATGGATCAGATGTAAACCCTAGGGTTTCTATTCTCTATAAATAGAAATCCTACAGCTCTTTTTGGAGCGTGCCTCTTTTGGATGCCTCTTTAGAGATGCCTCTTTTAAATTCCAGATCTTAGATTTTCAATTCAATGTAATCGTCAAAGAGTGCATCAATAAAGAAGTAAGTTTTTTTTATCTTGCCCTAGTTAATTTCTTTTATGCCCTAGTTATAAATTTCTTTTCCGCCCTAGTTATAAATTTTATTACCTGCCGTAATTGTTAATTTTATTTATCTGCTGTAATTGTTAAATTAAAATCATAAAAATGAACTCTTAGATCTTAAAATAAAAACACCATTTTTTGGATTAACTCGTTAGAACACAAAGATAAGGAATCCATCTCCCTGTGGACCGACCCGTACTCAACCGGCTAGCTACCAAGCGACGCCGTTCTTGATTGCGGTTAATATTCTTTGATTCATCTTTCGAAAGCGCACGCGTGCATCTAAAATCTCAAATCAATCAAATGGCGCCGTTGCCGGGGTGACGGTGGTCTCTTTCTTTGTGTAATTTTGGGTTAAAATTTTTTATAGAAAAATAAAAAAAATTAAAAATATAAAAATTGAAAAAATTTCAAAAAAAAAAACAATTCTTTTTTAAATAAAATAAGAATAAAATTCATATTGTTCTTTTTTAGAGGTATTGTGTGAATTGTGAAAGAAAAGAAGACGGAAAAATTCAGATCTGGAAAATCCCAATGAATAAATCAAGAAACAGCAGATCTGAACAAGCAGAGGATAATCAGAATAGAGAAACAGAAAAATTCTTGGGATCTGAACCGCCAAGTCAACCGTGGAACCGCGGTCAAAGGCACGTTCCCGCGGCGGAACCGCGGCTCCTTGGTGACGTCAGCATGTGGAAAACTCTCTGTAAGCATTTTTTCTTCTTCTGAACCCCGTGAGCTCCACTGAAAATTTTTCCTGTAGGGTTCTTTGCGCAAAATCTTTCTCCCTCTCCAATAAATTGTTTTTGTGCAGGATTCTTTGCGCTGCAAAATAGAATTTTTTTTTTAAAGTGTTTTAGATTTTTGGTGTGTTAATTGCTTTGCATATTTAAAACGGACTTTTAAGGGGTTGTAACACCAATCAAGATTGGGTGGGGATTTCATTACCCTTCCTAGGACCCCAGAAATCACAAAAAGCATTTGCATCAACCTTTGAGTTAATAAAAAATATTAGACTCAGCCAACTAAGGATTATTGTGCTCATTAGGACAAAGGAAAGGTTGTAGGCATCAGTCGTTTATCTAAACTTGATTTTGTGGTGCCTAGACTAGACAAGTAGGAAAGGTAATTTTAAAAGGCCCGTCTCATGGTGATTCGTGAGCGGATCACTCCTTTCTTTACTTGTGCTTACCTGGCCATAATTGGCGGTGAAGAGACGATTTGAGGATCTCACAACTTGCCCTTTAGAACAGTTAGTAGCAGTCTAGTTGACTCAGGAGACCCTAACTCTAGGCTTGATTGTGCATATATAATTTGTGATTGTGTCGTAGTTCCGTACAAATTTTTGCAAAACTATTTCTAAAAAAACATTTTCAAAAATTCCAAAACTCCAAAAACAAACAATTTTTTAAAAATAAATAAATAAAAAAAATTTAAAAATTAAAAATAAAAAAAATCATCACATTCTTTTTCTTCTCCTTTCTCACATCATGGGTACCCCACTTTCCAAAACTCTTGCCGAACTTTGGTATCCTGAACCAAAATTTGATTCCTACCCGAATTGTTTTGGTCGAATTACGGACGACCCCTCCATGCCCAAAATATCTTTGAAAGATCGAATAAACGCGTCTAGGAGAAACAGTTGGACTCCGAAATCCACTTTGTTTCAACCGTTTCAACATTCACCACCTTCTTACGTTGATACTCCTTTTTCGAGTCCTGTTGTAACTCCGAAACCCATGTCTATAGCTGAACATATTGAACAATCTCATAACCGATCTTTCACTCCTTTCAACACTTCCAGTTCTTGGAATCAACAAGTCCATTCACCTTTTTATCCAAATGTTGATCCTACTCCTTTCCAACCATTCAATTCCTACCAGTCCTACCCGAATTTCGCACCTTCCCCAGACGTTGCTTCTATACAGCCATTTGGGAGTTTCCAGTATCCAAACAACTTTGAATTTTTTACTGAAACCCCGTCACAACCCATGTCTAGTCTGGAACAGTCGTTGGAAGCTTATTTAGTAGTGACAAACTAACAGATGAGGAATTTGGATGCGTCCATTGCCGCCCTTATACAACTTAGTGAACCGGTAGTTAGTTTCCAACTAGCTCCAAAAATTCCAATGTGTGATGAGGCGGTTGGACAGAATGAGAATTTGAGTGGTGAGAGTGAGCTATACAAACTTCCCAATCAAACCTACCCATCCCCAATTGAATCCCACAACTCCAGTTTTCAATCAAGTGTCCCAAATGATTCACCAGTTGAAGATAAAACGTGTAATGAGTTGTGCGACTTTGTAGTGTTTGATTTACCTGATTATGAAGAGCCCTTTTCGAGTGAAACCATCACCAATCCTTTTGACCTCTACACCTCCACTCTAGAACCTGAATTGAATAATATCCATGATTTTGATGAGGTGTCTAAAAAAATTGATTTTCACTTGATTAAGGATATCGACGCCGAGAATATTTTAAATGATGAACCCTCAGATTTGATTGAAATTGTCTCTCCAATTTATCATCCCGAATCATTAAATGTTTTTCCCGAACTTCATATGCATCTTGATTTTGATGAGAATAGCATGGATAAGCTAAATTTTGAGGAGAATATTAAGGAAATTATTGAGGATGAACCAGTTTTGTTTGATAAGTCGGATTTTCCAATTCATCCTGTCCCTTCAATTGATTGTGTACACCCTCCTGAATCTTTAACTGATACCCTTCCTCACTCACTTCCCTTCGTCCTTGTTTCTAATTCATCATGTCCCTTCCACTGATTGTGTACACCCTCCTAAATCTTTAACCGATACCCTTTCTCACTCACTTCCCTTCGTCCTCATTCTGACCTTGCAAGAGACCGTTACACTTTCATTTCCAATGTCTGGTTTACCAAGTTCGACGTACCCATGTTTGCTCACGAATCTTGAGCGATTTGACCTTATTTCTCAGTGGGTTGATAGATTAGCACAATCGCTTTTTACACATAGGTCATTATAAAATGTGCTAATTTATACACTCCATCTCCACCCTCAAGTTCGCCCTCAAGTTCGTATTAAACTTATTTCTCCCACTTTCTCTAGTTATTCTTCTAATCTTCCTTTAATGATACCGAGTGTTAATGAATCACAATCTGATATTTTAAGTTCGATAATTCTAGAAAAACAACTTGATTTAGACTCTTTTGAAAATAAGGTAAATGAGCCTTACGACTATTCTACCTTCATAATTTTTGAAAAATCAAGTGTGTTGAATTCTGGCGTGATACTTATTAACATTAAAGTGTTCAATCGGACCTTCGATGAAAGTTTCAAAGATATTCTCGCCAACGAACTCACATTCCTAAATGACATAGATTTTGTGATTAATCAACCTCCACTTGAAGAAGTCGAACCACCACCATTTATTTTTCTCTTCCGCCATTCTTCTCCTCCACCGAGACCGTATACTGCTTCTATCTCCACACGGTCTTGTGTGCTTCTCATCTCCTTTCTCTACACTCCATTCTTTCACCAACCCTACCATTATAACGATAAAAATTTTGAATGGTTGGTGCTAACCTTTGGTTTGTAAGGCCTTGTATAGTTTGATTTTTCTCCTCCCTAAGTCTGAACTTTAACACTTAAAACAGTGGAAACACTGTCTCACTTAAGTTTGGGGGGACCTTTTTGTATATGTATTTTGTTTTTCTTTTAACAATAAAAAAATAAAAAAAATAAACAGGGGAGTGCCGACATTTTGACCCTCTTGGTGTAGCCTGACAGTGAGGACACTGTCAAGTTTAAATTTGGGGATGTGCTCGGCAAGCCTTCTTCCTTCGCATTCATATGTATATTTTTGCATTTGCACACTTATTTTAAAACCCATAAAAATTGAAAAATTTTAAAAATTATAAAAATTGAAAAGTCAATTTTGGCCATATTTGACTTAAGTTCAACATGACGGTTGAATAGTAGGGAAAAACTAGATCCTAAACTTAGTAAATTAAAAACCCTAAAAATAACCTTTCTTAAAATTTAACGGTAGAAAATATATGTCTTTGTAGTTTACTTAGAAATAGGCAAATTTTGAGTTCACTTCTTGGGCTAAGTCAAAATAAGGGAATAATATTGAAATTTTTATTAAAGTCTATGTCTGAAAAATAATCTCTAAGCTTAAGTCTAAATTCTGAAAATATATACCCTACAACTTGCACAAATACGAACCTTGAAACTTGGAATAGTAGAGGAGACCTTGAAATGCTCTTGTCTAAAATCCTTAGTATGAAGAAAAATAAAATAAAAATGCAAGTGTGAATAAAGAGATAAAAAAATGAACACTGGTTTTGTAATTACTTAAGGCTGCAAAAATAGAAAAATATATAGCGAGGGTGCCTTATCATCTAGTGCCTTAGACCAACTGGTTTGGGAGTCACTGCTAAAGCCTTAGGTATTGCAAGACAAGGAATTACGCCTTAATGCGCGAACTCATTTTGTAATCGGTCGTTAGTATCTCAAGAAGTATTAACGGTCGCATGAAGGATGTGTGAGCAATTTCATCTAAAAATTCACCAACTAAAAGTACTTTGGATGATGGACAAGAGTATAAGAGCTTGAATTGAATTTCCATGTGTAGGGGTGATACATACACACACGTAGAGGTATATGATTGGGTTTGGATGAGAGGTAGGAATGAAAAATAGGACTTATATATTTAGTAGAAATGATAAAAATTCCTAAGTGGAGATGGAACCTTAGAAGGAAAACTCAAAAGATGCTGAAAGCTGAATAAATTTGCAGAACATATACGGTCTTAAGTTAAATGATAAGTGAGTGTGAAAAATATGGTTTGATAATTTCTAAGTTGAAGATAATAGATTTCTTGCTAGAACACCGAATTGATGAATGAAAGTCAATAGGCCAAATTGATAGGATTTTGTGGGTAGTATCCGCTGAAAACCCTCAGGAGACAACACTCCTCCTACTAAGGACACCAGAAGGTTTAACGGCTTGGTGCACGAGCTCAGTACAATCGCGTTTCCCTGCGAAAGTGAGGTTAGGCTTTTTCGAGAATAAAACTAATTTTGCTCGGGACGAGCAAAAGATAAGTTTGGGGGTATTTGTTCATATCATAATTTTCCATTATTATATTCCCCATTCTTATTCATTTTAAAAATAAACAGGTGCTTTTGATTCATGTCTGTTATATAGTTGCAGGTTACAGGTTCTCGGAACAAAACAGTGAAAATAATGAAAAGACGTTACAAAAAGTGAGACTAAAACCAACAAATAGAAGAATCTTTATCATGCCTACAGTTTGAAGGACAAACGAAGATCAATGAACAATTTCACAAAGTACGAAGGCAGCACAAAGATTCAAAACTTCAATGCGAAGCGAATGGTAAAAGTCCACAATATTCTGCACTGTGGAAATCTGAAAGAAACTAGAAGACATTCTGAAGAACCAAGTAAAGAAACCAGAAGGAAAAAGAAACAGAAAGCAACCCTAGAAAAATGAGCCAGCAAGCCCACCATATGGCCGCGGAACCGCGGCCAAACCATGCTTATGGCCACGGATTCGTGGCCGTGCTGTGCACGTACGGTGCGTGTCGGTGCGTCGGTGCATTGACTCGGTTTTCTTAAGGGTATTTTTGTAATTCTAGATATGGATCAGATGTGAACCCTAGAGTTTCTATTCTCTATAAATAGGAATCCTACAGCTCTTTTTGGAGCGTGCCTCTTTTTGGGTGCCTCTTTAAAGATGCCTCTTTTAAATTCCATATCTTAGATTTTCAATTCAATGTAATCGTCAAAGAGTGCATCAATAAAGAAGTAATTTCTTTTCTGCCCTAATTATAAATTTCTTTTGTGCCCTGGTTATAAATTTCTTTTATGTCCTTGTTATAAATTTTATTTACCTGCCATAGTTGTTAATTTTATTTATCTGCCATAGTTGTTAAATTAAAATTATAAAAATGAACTCTTAGATCTTAAAATAAAAACACCATTTTTTTGGATTAACTCGTTAGAACACAAAGATAAGGAATCCATCTCCCTGTGGACCGACTCGTACTCAACCGGCTAGCTACCAAGCGACGCCGTTCTTGATTGTGGTTAATATTCTTTGATTCATCTTTCGAAAGTGCACGCGCGCATCTAAAATCTCACATCAATCAACGCACACTTGATTTTTGTGTGTGTGTGTAGGTTACACACACACACACACACATACACACATACATACATACACATGTGATATGCGGACAGTATATGATACTTGGAGATGAGTCGATATAATCGAGCATGATGCCGTGAGATTGTGATATATGATTGAGTCGTGATATGATATACGACATGATATTATAATAGATCGTTGGGCGATGTGTATTCATACACACGAGGATATATGTTTGATGATATTGGAATGTACTAGACTTTAGAGCGGTACCCCTAATTCATGATATTGTACGATAATGATACCATATGAATAATGAGATATATGTGATATTTGACCCGTATCCCGATTTTGGGATATCGTACGATGGATCTTACCGTACGAGGTATAGATATGATGATTGATCTCCACTCTTGACTTGGGGATGTCATACTATGTATTATACAGTACGTGACGCTATGAAGCTGGATCACCGACTGCTAGGTATATCGATTTGGAATTTAGGTGGATTTCTTACCTATTCGACTAGTCTCTTAGTTTAGTCCTTTAGTTGATTTGCTGGTTGTTCGACTAGGCTCGAGTCATATATATTTTCAAACTAACGAATCGTGAGTATTTTTAAAGACAGGCCGAGGGATACTACGGAATTTTCAAAAGACGTATATTTTCTCAAAAACCCCGTAGCCCCTATTTTTCTAAAACCACGATTCGTGCTATTTCAAACACCAAAACTGTATGACTCGTATATAGAATGTATATTCTTCAATGTTGCGGTTACTACATCATTCTCCGTATATTCATGTTGTTCTCATCGCATTGCATGTTTATACATATGTTTTCTTTAGTTATTATGAACCCCGTCTGTCAGGACAACAACACCATTACCGATGATGCGTATGCTCTACGTACACTTGCTTGCCGGTTCACACACATCATCATCGGTAATTTCCATGTCACGTACACATTAGAAAACATTACTTCATTGGTATAATTTGCTAGGTGGTAATTGCTGCATTATTAGTATGCTTGTTTTCATATGCTAGTTTAGCTATTGCACTCCATATTTAGATATTGCATGCATTCATACTTATGTTGTTCATACCCTGTTGAGGTGCTTTATGCCGGGATTCATTGCTCTTACTGATTCTTGATTTTGAGATTTCAGATATTTCATGAGTTTTCTGGATTTGGGGGAAAACCGCAAGACTTTAACAAACTCGTTATCTTTTTAAAATGCAAGTTGCAGTTTTCTCGTGATATGATGTATGTGTTGTCCACCATGAGTTTTCCTGATTTATGTTGGTTTTCGAGACCCGATTCGAGGAGTTGGATGAATCGTCTCGGGTACATGGTGGGCCCGGTAAGGTACCCTTAGGGTAGAAGCTAGAGTTGCAGACGATGAGCATGACAGGGGCAGACTACATGCCGGTGATATTGGGCGCGGCGGATATCCGAAGGATACGGACGTAGTCTTGAGATTTGATGTGATGGGCCGATTCGGACTGACGGAGCCCATGGGCCGATCCGGACTGACGGAGTCCGAGATTTGAGGATTATGTGTCGCTGTTGGATACGGACTTCATGATGTTTTAAGTGTCGGTGCTGGGCACTCGGGTTTTATCATGATTTGTGTGTCGTTGCTGGACACATGTTAGATGGTTCATTCGTACATGTCACACATCGATATATTATTACTCATGACACGGACACAAGTACTTTGATATCACACTTATGATATACCGTTACCCTTGTTGTAGTATTGAGTATTTTTATGGTATGAACTAGGATTTGTCATACATTCGGTTTCTACTCGGTGAAGTCTTCTACTCACAAGTTGGCAACTCACTTCCGTTGTGCCACAGGTTCTTGCAGGTTTGTCGTACAGGTTCCATGGCGGCTTCGCTGGCACACCACTTCCTTCTGGGTGATTGCTTTGGTGGGTGGGTTCACTTGCATGGTGACCACCGTTGTACTTTTATTTATTTCAGTTGTATCTAGTAAGCTCCATCAACCAGACCTTGTATATTTGATAGACTTAGAAAACCAATTGTTTATTCTTTCGACCTTAGAGTCACGCGCTTGTATTATTATGGTTCTTCTCTGGTTTTCTTAAGGATGTTGGTTTTCTTTCTGAGTTTTGATCCTCTCCCTTCGGCGTTGTATATTATATTGCTTGCGTGGTTGTTTCCGCCATTAGGCGAAGAGCTAGCTCCCGTTTGGGGATGCCTTATTCATTACTTATGTATATTCCTGTTTTGTACCCGTTTGGGGCCAGTATTTACAAGGAAACTCCGCCGAAATTTTTGGAAAAACTTAATGCTTTTAAAAATGCTTACTACGAATTTCAAAGTGATTTTATATGTTAACTTTTAAATAAGTTTTCCCTCGCCCTATTTTCTTTAAATGGTTTAGATTTCTGGGCATTGGCTTACTTAGATTACTTTACGCCTCTAGATGTTTCGTAATTTAAGTGCCAGTCACATTCCGTACCTTCGGGTCGTGACAAAGTTGGTATCAGAGTGCTAGGTTTAACCTTGGTTCGAGTCTAGGTTTGACCAAACGGAGTCTAGGGCGTATACATATTCGGAACCTAGGCTTGACCTTACGGAACTTAGACTTGGCCAAGGGGGTATTAGACCCGAACTTTCGTCGTGTAGGTTGACCTTGGTTGATGGAATAAGTGACTTAAGTAGAGTGACGTACCATGTGTATGTTACGCGACATACTTACGATACGCTACTCCGCTTAAGAAGCCTTAGGATGTACATTTCTTTGCACCGTATTTCTATTCGTTCCTATGATCTATCCTCATCAATGTAAAATTGTGGTTTCTGTTACCACGGTTACACGGGCAGAGAGAGTTATGGCTAGAGGTATGGTAACACGAGCTCGTCATGGATGAGGACTGGCCAGGTTGTTTTCCTGTAGTATACGAATCACATCAATATATGGTTATTTGGATTTTTTTCCTTTGACATGAGCGTTCGAGATCTGCTCCAGATGATTAGGCTATTGCCGGAGGATCCAGCTGTTGCTGAATTTGATAAGATATCGCTCCCAGATGCTTGAAAGCTACTGCAGCATGTGGTAACACTCAAGAATGTGATAGAAGATCGCTGGTAACCCTTGGATAAGACTAGGACCTTTTATTCGTTGGACGCTTTGATGCGAAATCATCAGATTGACTAACTTTAGTTAGAAGGGGCCCTCACACAGACGTGCTGTGAGTCGACCAAGAAAAGGTGTTATTCGTTGGATGCTTCGATATAGGATCAGTTAGATGACCAGCTCCGGATAGAAGGATCTTACCCAGATGGATTGAGAGTCGATTGAAAATGGACCAATGAAAAGTATTCCTCTGACGATTTAGAAGAGTTCCCGAGGACGTAGTTGGCCGGATACCTACCATAAGATTTTGAGCTATTGAGTTCATAGTTTCGGAAGGGAGACTCTAGATATGAGTGCAGCCATTGTAGCGCAGTTCACACAGCTACAAAGAGACGATTACGAATTGGTCCACATTAAGAGAAGCAGAGTATGAGGTTCGTACAAGATCATGACTAGATGACGTTCCACTCCGTTGACATCAGAGACTGGATGCCTATGCAGAGGCGTTGAATGCGGCCATAATTCCAGAGAAAGGTCATCAAAAGATTGCATCTGTTCCGGAATAAGAAATAGATTAAGTAAAGGATGATAACTTCCGGGCAGTCCGGCAGAGATGGTATTGGAAAGAGACCCTGACAGGATCTTTCTAGAATAGTACACGAGAAGATTTGGATCCAGGATTGGTCGTATCAGGCACATTCAGTGGGCCAGAGTTGCCATTATTAACGAGGCATGTTGTGAGCGACCATGCTAATTGGTCAGGAGATCTTCTGAAAAGCGCCAGAATTGGGCTGTAGAGCCGAAGAGGCATAAAATTGGTAATCCACGGAGAGAGATGGGAACCTAAGGGCAGAAGGCGCCAGACCATGAATAGGAAGCAAGTAGATATCTTGCTCTGCTAGCTTTGGATGCACCGACACCTATTCGACTTTGAAGGAAGGACACATCGACAACGGTCATTTATAATTTGCGATTTGGTGATTCGGATTTGACTTTTCCGTTGTTTTGGATTCTGGTTTCGTGAGGATTTCGTTTTTATGATTGATATTTTCTATGTGCACCACAGTTGCACATGATTCGTAATTCTATGTATTAATTGTGCTGATTTTTGTTTTGTGCACATTCATTGCACTCGATTTCGATTTTATGCGGTCCAAGATATTTGATTTGGATTTCATACGTATGGTGTACATACGTTTCGACTTATGCTTTCGGTATAGTTTTCATGTACTTTTAATACCTTGATTTGGTTTTGTGCACGCTGATGCACATGTTTATGAGTTTATGCATTGCGGTATACTTGAGTTTGGATTGATGTATGTTGTATACCGTTGATTTCGATTGAGAGTTCGATAATTGTTTTCATGCGCCATGCGCACTTGACTGAGGGCTTTGCGCACACTTGGCGCACTTGATGCGATTTTGTGCACACCAGATGCACTAAATCGAGATTTTTGTGCAGGTTAGATGCACCTGATATTGTTACCGTGCACGCCCGTTGCACTCGACATATGCTTTTGTGCACACCTGTTATACTTAGATTTTATTCTGTGCTCATGTATGGCACTTGGTTTTGATTTCGAATTCCGTGTGCACCAAACGCACGTGACATTCTTGTACACATTATGGAATTGATTTTCCCTGGAGCAGTATGTTTTATGGTATTTACTATACGGTTTAGTAACCGAACAGGACTGGTCTGAGAACAGTACCTAAGTATTTTTGCATGCATCGATATTTACCGAAGGGATTTCTAAAAAGGAGCTATAGTCTCAATATTTTCCTACGTGTCCGAGATGACACAAAGTATTTTATAAAGGAAACCCATCTAAATTTATTTTCAAAAAGGCGGAACGTGTACGTTAAACAAAAGATATATATGTACAGCTATTTTCCTTAAAATGAACGTCGGCTACTTATGCCATGATACGCGCATCGCACGGCGATTTGGAAAAATAAGTTTTTCATGAATTTCTATTCGGATATTTTAACAAATTTTCAACGATGTGTACTATGTACATGTTATAGTTTTGATTATATCATGTTGGTTTTTATATTGGATTTGACACTCGTATTTTTTCCATAACTCCGATGATTGTGTACTGCTTGACGGAGTTCTGATTTTGAGTTTTACACTCGTTCTCATTGTGCCTGCATTGTGCCACGATATGTATTGTGTATTTATGATACTCGGAGCCCCATTGACTTGAGTAATTGACTTAAATGTTTTAAGTATTTGGAAGGTTTAAATTTAAATTCGGGGACCGAATTTATTTAGGGAGGAAGATTGTAACATTTCAGAAAAATAAAATGTTATTTTTGAGAAATTAAATAATTAAAATAGTAAATTTTATAAATATTAGAAAATATTTGGAAATTTATATAATTATTGACTTTGAAGATGTTAAGTTGATTTAGGTAATTTGTAATTAGTTATACAATTATTTGTATACAAGTTTAATTCTAAACTTGATAAATATTTCACCAATTAGGCATTTACATTATAAATGCATCATAACATGCAACAAAATTTGTTTCGTTTTGGAGAACCATGGCTTCAATTGTTATTGCAATTGTTTTTGTTTATTTTTAAAAGAGTTAAAAAAAAAGAGAAAAGGGAAAAGGGTGGCATGCGACATGAGTGAGAGAGAGGGGGGGGGAAAGGGGGGACCATGAGAGTATGAGAGAGTGTGAGAATTTTCTAGAGCGCTCATGGCTCTTCTTCTTTCTTCATTTTCTTTTTCTTCATTCCTCTTCTCCTCTCATTCTTCAACTCCTCCTTCATTCTCCACCTCTTCTACCACCTCAAGCCACCCTCTAAACTTAAACAAAACCTTATTATCCCTTCACAAAAAATGTTCTCATCATCACTACAAACCCTATGGAGTCATCAAGTTAAGGTTTTGAAGAATTTGGGCAACTCAAGAATTTTCTTGAGTTGCCAAGTGAGGTAATCTCTACACCATTAGCTTAGTAATTGAGTTTCTATAGCTTCTAGTTTAGTTTAGAATAGAACTAATGAGGTTTGGTGATGTTGGAATTTTCCAAGATGAGGGTCAGGGAATATTATGAGGTGTAAAGGTGTATTTGAGGTTTAGTGATGACTACAACCCATCTAGTGTTAAAATTCTTGGCAAACCAGAGACTTAACCCCAAAAATGTGAACCTTGAATTTTTTTCGATATACGAATTTTGTGGCTTTTGTGATGTGTTATAGAGATCTGCTTTAACCAGGAAACCCTAAAAATTATATAGCGATTACTGTGAGTCGTGCAAGTGACCTAGATGCTGCCATAGCAACCCGAGACCCCATCTCCTTTACTTGGCCGCCATTTTAATGCTTGTGGCAGCAAATTGCAGCCACATTGGGGAACCTAGAGTTGGATGAACTATCTCGGGTACATGGTGGGTCCGGTAAGGTACCCGGGGGAAGAAGCTCGAGTTGCAGACGATGAGCCTGGCAGGGGCAAACTGCCTACCGGCGATATTGGGCGCGGCGGATATCCGAAGGATACCGACATAGTCATGAGATTTGATGTGATAGGCAGATCCGGACTGATAGAGCCCATGGGTCGATCCAGACTGATGGAGCCTAAGATTTGAGAATTATGTGTCGCTGTTGGACACGGACTTCATGATGTTTTGAGTGTCGGTGCTGGGCACTCGGGTTTTACTATGATTTGTGTGTCCTTGCTGGACACACGTTGGATGGTGCATTCGTACATGTCACGCATTGATATATTATTACTCATAACACGGACACGGGTACTTTGATATCACACTTATGATATATTGTTACCCTTGTTGTATCATTGAGTATTTTTACGGTATAACCTAGGAGTTGTCATACATTCGGTTTCTACTTGGTGATGTCTTCTACTCACGAGTTGGCAACTCACCCCCGTTGTGCCATAATTTCTTGCAGGTTTGCCATACAGGTTCCATAGCAGCATCGCTGGCATACCACTTCCTTCCGGATGATTGCTTTGGTGTGTGGGTTCACTTGCATCGTGACCACCATTATACTTTTATTTATTTCAGTTGTATCTAGTAAGCTCCATCAACCAGACCTTGTATATTAGATAGACTTAGAAACCCAGTTGTTTATTCTTTCGACCTTAGAGTCGCACGCTTGTATTATTATGGTTCTTCTATGGTTTTCTTGAGGATGTTGGTTTTCTTTCTGAGTTTTGATCATCGCCCTTCGGCGTTCTATATTATATTGTTTGCATGGTTGTTTCTGCCATTAGGCGAAGAGCTAGCTCCCGTTTGGGGATGCCTTATTCATTACTTATGTATATTCCTGTTTTGTACCCGTTTCGGGTCATTATTTATAAGGAAATTCTGCCGAAATTTTTGGAAAAACTTAATGCTTTTAAAAATGCTTACTACGACTTTCAAAGTGATTTTATATGTTAACTTTTAAATAAGTTTTTCCTCACCCTATTTTCTTTAAATGGTTTAGATTTATGAGCTTTGGCTTACTTAGATTACGTTATGCCTCAAGACGTTTCATAATTTAAGTGCCAGTCACGTTCCGTACCTTCGGATCGTGACAGTTGGATACAGTCACAAGCCACATGGAGGCAGTGAGCGGATCGTCAGGGGATTAATCTCTCCCGGTATATTGGGGGTTGATGTCGCGGAGTGCACGGGTAGCCATCACCAGAAATTCTCGGCCGGGGTAGACGAGAATAATTGATTCGGATTAGTAGTTTCTCAGTTGGTGATAGACTTCATGCCGACACTAAATGTCATGTTATTAGGGGTCTGACTTTATCCATCCCCTAGGCTCGACATGCGATACTCATAGAAGGACAAACCGGACTGTACGGATATTGTCGCTGTTAGGCTCAATAGGGTTTCAGGATGAGTTCGCTCGTCAGCCTCCCTTTCGCTCAATACCTGGGCGGCCGTTACGTACAGCTAGTACCACTGACGTGCTTGTGGTTAAACCTGCTGCCAGCGTATTGACGAGTCTTTAGAGTCCCACACAGAGGGTTTCCCTGGTTCGGGCAAAACGTTGTAGAGGCCGTATGGTTTTATGGCAGGGTTTGATTATATACGTGCACTTGTGCACGAATCATGATCGGACGGATAATACTAGTGTATTTCGGTTTAAGCCGGATCCTAGTATTATATTGTTGGATTATTTTCGTCTCGTTGTATTCGTATTCAGTCGGAATACGGATGCAGGTATGTATATACGGATGGGGGTATTCTTATAATTCGTTACGAGTTTATTTTAGGGTTGTCATTTTCTTTTCTTCCAATTTAAACATTTAGTTTAATGTTTAAATATGAGGTGGAAAGTGTGAGCATGGGTCTTGGCTTGTGGCATTTATTGATGTGGCATGGACCATGCTTGATTCATTTATTGATTGTGAGATATTTGTTGAAACCAAAAAGGGGTGGCTATTGTGTTTTTAGTGGAGCCAAAAATTCGTCGCTGTTGATTTTGGGGTGCAGCGATTTTTAGTGGCTGATTTTTTGGGCAAGGTAATTTCTTGTGTTGCTAAAACAACATATATACCTCACTTCAAAAACCAACAGCCACTTCATTATTTTTCTAGACTTGGCCAATTTTACTTGAGCACAAGAACAGCCACTTCAAAAACCAGCAGCCACTTCCTTTTTCATTTTCAAGTCTTGGCCAAAATTCATGTGCTCACATTTTTCCCTCACTTGGCAACTTCTTTACCTCCACCCATTCCATCTCATGAGTTGAGAATCCATGGGTATTTTGAGACATAGTATTCACACACTATCTCTACTTCATCTTGTGCATTTAGGCTAGCAAACTGGATGCCCGAGTTGCTTCGGTTTTGAAGCGGGAGCCCGTATTAAGAATCCTCGATGTGATCGTCTTCGACTAGGGAGACCAGAGAGCGAACTTGTTCGGGGAAGCCGTGAGGAGCTTGGACAGAGGTTGATGACCGAAGGATACGGACCAATCGGTATAACCTCTCTAAACACTTTACAGTTAACAAGTATAGGGTTAATGGTTCGATCCGGAAATCAGGTTCCATTAGACTCGGGTTTTAAAAGATTTTGTTCCGCGTTTGGCCACGGATTGATGGCCGGGGCGCTGGCGTAACCTTACAGCGTTGACTCCACCTGCTTCAACTCTGATGATGGATGCTGATGTTCCAACTGGGAACAGCTTCAAACTGCTGCGATGGGTCAGACAAAATTCTCCCACCGCGAAAGCATGAGCCAAAAGCAACTTATATGGCGAGAGTAGGGTCAGATCAACATCGAGCTTGGAAACGAACGCATACCTGCCACATGATAGGATTCTCAAAGGAGGGGAACCATGAGAATACGAATGAAGACTCCAGATGCTTCGTGGATGAGGACGAGGACGAGGTGATCTCGGAGTTTCCACCAGCACTAAAAGAGCTGGAAGACGGGATACACACCACGGCGGACAATCTAACGAAAATTGACTTAGGGACGGAAAACGATCTGAGGCCAACGTTCGGCCATGAGCTGCTATCTGAAGAATAGGTACTCATGCGATATAAAGACTGCTTTGCATGGAACTATTCTGAGATGCCAGGTCTAGATCCAGAAGTTGTAGTACATAAACTGGCCATATCGCTGGATATCAAGCCAGTCAACCAAGCGCCAAGAAAAATGCGGCTCGAACTGTAAGTCCACGTTACCCGTCCCCGGTTCTTTGGGGTTGCGGAAACGGTGAAAAATGATTTTTTCTTTGAGGGTAACATGGACTCAAAATACGGATCTTTGTTAAACAACTATCTAAAAACCTAAGTAGGAGTTTTACCTACTCGGTTAGGGGGTTATACCTTAACTTGAACTCCTTCTCTTCAACTCCTTGCGGCAGTCGGATCGGCCTCACCTCGTCGTCTCCTTGCGCCGAAGATGGATCCACCCGAAAGCTTCTACCTTTGGCTTCAACTTCAAACTAGAAGAAACTAGAACACTTGGCTTGCTAGACCTTGTGTACTAGGATGAGTAGAGAAGTGTAATGGGTTTTTATCTCTATGGTTCTTACTTCTCAACACATGAGACAATAGAACCATGAACTAGAGAGAGAGAGCAAGAGGAAGAGGGAGAGCTTGAGCATGAGAGAGAATGAGAATGATAGAATGACCAAGCCTTTTTCCTCCCATGCTCTTATAACACAAATAATAATAATAATAATAATAATAGTAATTGAGTATTATGTGATGGTTCATATCATATCAAATGGCAATATCATTTCATGCACTCATTTTGTAAAGAATAACAAGCAAGCAAAAGTCTTTGCCATTACATGATAGCTATTGTAATGATGATGGTCAACAAGTCCAACCTAGTCAACCGGTCAACCAAGTCAACAAGTCAACAAAGTCAACCTTTCAACCCAACCATGGCACAATAACTTAATTAATATTATCATTAATCATATTTCTTATTCTCATTAGGGTTTAGCAAAAGTTAACAGTCAATAACCCTAATGAGAATCCTCTGCCTCTGTCTCAGTCAACCGTGCATACACACCCGCATCCGCGTTCCGAGGAACACGAATACAAACGAGAAAAAATCAATCCCAAAACGTATACTAGGATCTGGCTTAAACCAAAGCCCGCTAGTAATACCTGCCCGGACACTAAACTTGCATAAGTGCACGGATGTGACCGAACCCTATCGCAAAACCATGCGACCTCTACTCTTTTGCCTAAAGGCGAATAGGTCTCTGTGTGGGACTCTAAAGACTCGACATTACGCTGGCAGTGGGTTTAACCACAGACCGCAAGCGGCACTAGCTGAGCGTAACGACCCCCAGGTAGATGCCGATAAGAAGACGGACAAGGTGAAACCCATCTGAACTCCTACTGAGCCTGAATGTGACAGTCTCCGTACAGTCCGGTCTGTTCGTCTGAGAATATCGCATGGCGGGCCTAGGGGGCGGTAAACGTCATTCCCCTAATAGCGGTACAAGTCATGTCGGGGTGTAGCCCAGAACACCCTGAGATAGCACTGGAAACCTACCAGTGTATCTCGGTTGCCCTGGTCGGGGACGACTGTGTGTAATGGCTCTCCTTGACACAGCGCGATATCAACTCCCAATACCGGGGAGAGACGAATCCTGTCTAACCCAACACTGCCTCCAAGTGCTTCGGGACTGCACCGAACTACTACCTGTTTGTACGACTCCTTTGAGCCGTGGTAGGGTAGTAATCAAAGTACAGTGGGAACACACTCGAGGCGAAGTGACAGTGTCAAGTCAACGGACTAAGCTGTACTCATGTCACCTGGGAACTGACAACTGACGAAAGGTATAGTACCAACCAATCAGTTCCCGACGAGTCCTGTCCAGTGTACTCGTAACCTAACGAGCACCAGCATACTATCTCAAGTACGACGTACTGACGGCTGTGGGACAGACCGTCTCCCCTGCTGGGATGAGAAGCGCATACGCTAGTCTACTCCGGAGTATCGATGCCCTGTCTCGATAATCCTACAACTAGGGACCTGTAAAAGGATGTGCTTGTAGATTACCCAGCCCCTACGAGTGTGACTGTCATCACAACGCTGGTAATCAAGCAAAGATCCTAAGGGTTCTACTAATGTGTATAGGTGATATGCTATAAGAAACACATGTACACACACTGAAGTAGAAAAAAACCAAGTAGCATACTACCATTTTGAGCAAGATTGTCTATACACCGGTGAATATCCCAAGCTTCCATTAAGTAATATACAAACTAGTATGATACAGTAATGGCCTCTAGGGCATATACACTAACACGAACTTAAGATGAGTATCAACGCCGAAGTCAAGAAGCTAATTGACTCCGGCTTCATCCAAGAAGTTCAATATACTAACTGGATCGCCAATATCGTCCCAGTGATGAAGAAAAATGGGACAATACGAATCCACCTGGACTTCTGAGATCTCAACAAGGCTTGCCCTAAGAATGACTTCCCAGTACCAGTTACTGAGCTGATGATAGATAACACGTCCACTTATGAAGTCTTCTCCTTCATGGATGGATCTTCGGGGTATAATCAAATAAAGATGCATCCCGAAGACTAAAAGCACACCGCCTTCCAGACTCCGCTGGGCATATTCTGCTATAAAGTGATGCCCTTCGGTCTGAAGAACGTTGGCGCTACCTACCAGAGGGCCATGACGAAGATCTTTGATAACCTCATACACGAGATTTGTGGAATGTTATATCGACGATCTCGTGGTCAAAAGCAAATCGTATGAGGAGCACTGGGGGCATTTGAAAATAGTGTTCCAGCGTCTTCAGAAATATAATCTGAAGATGAACCCTCTGAAATGTGCGTTTGGAGTCTCCTCGGGAAAATTCCTAGGATTCGTACGACACCGAGACATCGAAATAGACCCATCAAAGATCAAGGCGATTATGGAAATGCCCTTGCCAAGAACTCTCAAACAATTGCGGTCTCTCCAAGGGAAGCTCGCGTGTATCCGGCGGTTCATAGCTAACCTCTCTGGCAAATGCCGCCCCTACAGCCATCAAATGAAGAAGGGAACCTCGTTCATTTGGGATCGTAAATTCCAAAGTGCACTGAACGAAATCAAGCAATATCTATAGAAACTACCAGTACTGACCGCTCCGGTCAAATAAAAACCACTCATCTTATATACAACAGCTCTTGAAGGTTCTCTAGGCGTGCTATGGGCATAGGAGAACGACCAGGGAAGGAGAGAGCTCTCTACTATCTGAGTCGAGTCCTTTTGGGGGCAGAAAACAACTACTCCCCTATTGAAAATCATTGCCTAGCACTGATCTTCGCAATAACGAAGCTTCGACATTATGCCTTGGCACATGAGATCCATCTTATATCAAAGGTGGATCCTCTCAAATATCTGATGTCAAGGGCCATACTAACAGGAAGGCTTGCCAAATGAGCCCTCCTCTTGATGGAGTTCTCGATAATATATCGATCCCTCAAAGAAGTAAAAGGTCAGGCCATTGCCGAATTTCTTGCAGAACATCTAATACCAGCCGATTCCCTTTTAACTTGTGAATTTCCAGATGAACACGCATTCGATGCAATCGACAGTGAGAAAGAAGAGAATAATTCCCGACGGGAACTATACTTCGACGGGGCATCTTCCATGAAGAAGCGAAAGCACAACACCCCCATAATCAAAGCTGGGGTTGGCCTTATCTTCGTAACTCCACAAAGAGGGATAATGCGTTTTGCCCTTTCCCTAATGGAGCCAAGAACAAACAATGAAGCAGAATATGAATATTTGATAGCAGGTCTTGAGATTGCTGTTGACATGGGAATCGAAAACCTCCTCATATATGGAGACTCCCAGCTAGTCGTTAGCCGGGTAAATGGCAACTATCATACGTGCAAACCGGAGTTGGTAAAATATGGCGAAAGAGTGCGGCAACTGCTGACTCAAATTTCCTCCTACATCCTAGAAAGAATACCGCGTGCGGAAAATAGAAAGGAAGACACGCTAGCCAAACTCGCTAAGGAACTGGCTGACGAAAACCTTGATGACGTAAGGATCATTGTGCAAAGCTGCCGGATCCTCGCGCCGGCAGAAATATCTCAGGAGTCGTCTGAAGAAAAGGAAGCGACCAAGCAAGCAGCTTGCCAAATAGAAGACGAAGAAAAGGCTCCGGATTGGAGAGAAGTCTTCATAGACTACTTCAAATCCTATCGAACACCCAAAGACGCGTCATCAAGACATCAGCTCATGAAGCGAGCCCTGTCTTTCACCTTCGTTAATGATACTCTTTATAAAAGATCATTCAACTCTCTGTGGCTAAGATGCTTGGGACCGGAAGAAGCAAGGAGGGTCGTCCAAGAAACTCACAACAGACTCTGTGGTTCCCATCAAGCCGAGCCAAAGATGAAGCTGAAGATCAAAAGAATGGGTTGCTATTGACCCACGATGATTCAGGACTGCCTTGAATATGTGAAGCAGTGTCACTCGTGCCAAATTCATGGGGACTTCATCCACCAGCATCCGAATCTACTACATACAAAACTGGCTAGCTGGCCATTCAAAATATGGGGTACCGATATAATCGAGCCTATCAAACCAGTATCGTCCAAGGGACATCGGTTCATATTGGCAACAACCGATTACTTCTCTAAATGGGCAGAAGCAGTACCGCTAAGGGAAGTGAAGACGGAGAATATCCTCCATTTCTTCAGAACTCACGTCATCTACCGGTTCGGCACTCCGCGACGAATCATCTCGAATAATGGGCCGGCCTACAGAAGCCATAAGATCAGCCGCTTCACACAGCAGCGTAATATAGATTGGATATACTCCTCGGTCTATAATCCCCGAGCTAACGGTCTAGCTGAGGCTTTCAATAAGGCCTTGACGAAGATCATAAAGAAAACGGTGTCCAGAAACATAAAGGACTGGCACGAGAGACTGAATGAAGCTCTCTGGGCTTATCGAAATACGTTCAAAACAGCCACGAATACAACGCCATTCGTGTTGATATTCGGCACAGAAGCGATACTTCCCTTGGAAATAGAGCTACCCTCTCTACGAGTAGCAGTTCGATATGAGCTGACGGATGAAGAAAATGTCCATCTTCGGCTTGAGGAGCTCGATGCTCTTGATGAAACTCGTCTCATGGCGCAGCAAAACCTGGAAGCTTACAAAGCAAGGATGACGTGCTCATACGAAAGACTGACCAGGCTGAGAACATTCCGCCAAGGAGAACTCGTGCTGGTCGTAAAAAGACCTATGATCCCCAACCGTGTAAAGCGGGGGAAATTCGAACCAAACTACGAGGGCCCGTACATCATAGAAAATGTCTACCAAGGTGGGGCCTACTTGCTCATGGATATGCATGGCGAAAGACCCTTCCGGCCAATAAACGGCCGGATCCTTAAGAAATACTACGCTTGACAAGTCACGGCACAGGTTAATGATAGATGACGACACTTGTGTCCGCTCGCTGTCTTCCTGAGTCCAAACTCTGTAAGTAGTATCCGGCAAAACTTTTCCTCGAAGCTAACAACGGACCGGCATGTCCCTAAACTAACAATGGACCACAATATCCTTAAACTAAATGCATCGCCTCAAACACGGCGATAGTGGAATTCAAGTCCATAAGTCCCAGCGGCGAGGATTGCAACTCAAGTCCCGCGGCTGCACAGCTATCCCGGTGGTGAAGTCCTCCCTAAGTACCATTGGCAAACAGAGGTAAAAAATGGTACGTCCACAAGCAAAATGGGAACAGATGAAAACCCTAAAGGGCTCCGTGAGTAAAAATAGCAGGGCTGCCAACGAGTTTGTGAAAACCCGAAAGGGCGCAATCTCGTTAAAATAAAAACACCCGCAAGGTCCTCTCGACCTTGTAAGGTGAAAACACCTGCGTGAGATCCTTACGACTCACAAGCGAGCAACACACTTAGGGATCCCCACGATTCCTAAAGAGAAATTATACATACGAGACCCTCACGACTCGTAAGGAGAATTCCCCGACCCTCACGGCTCATGGGATTCAAAAGCCTTAAGATACAGGGACCTGAACCTATTCTTAAGCCATCACACTCCCCAAGCTGTCCTACAAGCGGTTCAATATTGACCCTTGTATACAATCCACGGGCATAAATAAATGTTTCCTCACCTAGTTCCACCAATGGAGCGAAATTTCCCCATTTGGTGAACAACACTTGTAGTTCCTCTCGACTTGCAAGGAGAAAATACTCTTGTGAGATCCCTAGGACTTACAAGATAAGATATCACTTAGGAATCCTCACGAATCCTAAGGAGAAAATACACCTACGAGATCCTCACGACTCGTAGGGAGAAATACCTTTATAAGACCCTTACGGCACATGAAGTCAAAAGCCTTAGTCGACAGGATCCTAACCCTGTTTACTAAGCCACCTTTGTTCAGACCAGCAAAGGCACATAATGATTCGCTCCTGGAAACATTCCAGTGGTAGCGCTGCTGATGCCTAAATTGGTAGCAAATTCCAAGTCTTCTCGAAGCAAATGATAATTCGCTTCTGGCTATATTCTAGTCGCAACGATTCTGATGCTAAAATTGGTATCAGATCTCAAGTTCTATACTCGCAACAAAAATCAGTGAGCAAAAAAATGAATATGAAAAAGCCGAAATGATGGGGCAACTCGCAATAAAAACCAGCGAGCAAAATATATGCATACAAAAACAACCGAAAAGTTTGGGCAACTCGCAATAAAAAGCAACGAGTAAAAAGAAAAAACAGCCGAAATGATTGGGCACCGCGAAAAATAGCCGAAATGATTGGGCAATCACGACTTTCGCGATATAAAAAGCTAAAATGATAGAGCATCGCGGAAAGAAATAAGATGAAATGAAAATTCTACCCTGCAGTTCAGTCCGCATTGATCCCTGTATACAATCTATGGGCACAAACGAAGAAGGGAACAACATTTCCCACCAGGATCCAAACAACGGAGCCATGGCAAACTCCCTAGTTCCCAGTCTCGACGACAACATCTACAGCCACGAGATCAACAACGGCGTTCCTTCTCACTCCAGCAGGATGCAGATGCAACGTCAGCAACCGACCCCAGAGTCCATGTAAGTTGATGTTGCGCACCCCACGTGTTCGCGGGGAGGCGGAAATAGCAAAAAATAAATTTTTCGGGCTTCGCAATACCGACATGAACCAAGAATCGAACATAAACCCTAGCTAGTATACTACTTAAGGTTTAACTACTCGGATGAATGTTATACCTCGTAGTATTATGTCCTTCTTGTCTTCATGATGTCCTTTTTCTCTTCTTGCTGTTCTCATTCTCTTATGAACTCCTTGGAGTGAAAATGGATTGCATTTCCTTGCCGGCTTCTCGAAGTCGAAGAAGATCCACCTGAGAGTTCCAACCTTGAGCTTTAACCTCCAAAATGAGGTAACTAGGATACTTGGTGTGCTAAACTAAATAGCCTAGAGTGAGTAGAGAGTGATTTTGGGTAGCTAAGTCTCACTAACTCTTGGGTTCTCAACACATGAGAGAATAAGAGTTGAGAGGAAGAAGAAGAGAATGAACTTGAGGAAAGAGAAAATGTTTTTCATAATGATAATTGAGATAGCTCCCTTGATATGACTACAAGTATGGCAAGAAAAATATCTCACCCAAAATATCTAGTGCCATAAAATATCTCATAAAAGATCTAAGTCAAATAGTCAAACCAAGTAGCCATGGCACAATTATCATTTATAAAAATAATAAATAATTTCCTCCGCCTCATAATTGTTTTAATCAAGTCAATAGTCAAAACCCTAATGAGGTGTCTCCTTCTAAAAAACAATCTTGAGTAATTACAAGAATTCCTCTCTCATCCGTATATACATACCCGTATCCGTATTTCGAGAAACACGGATACAATGAGATAAAACTAATCCAATAATCGAATACTAGGATCCAGCTTAAACCAAAGCCCACTAGTATTGTCCGCCCGAACATCATACGCGCATAAGTACACATATGTGACTGAACCCTATCGTAAAACCATACGACCTCTACATTGTTTCGCCCGAAGTAGGGAAACACTCTGTGTGGGACTCTAAAGACTCGACAGTACGCTGGCAGTGGGTTTAACCACAAGCACGTCAGCGGTACTAGCTGCACGTAACGGCTACCCAGGTATCTATCAATAAGAAGGCCGACGTGCAAACTCATCCGAACCCCTACTGAGCCTATCTGTGGCAATCTCCGTACAGTCTTGTCTGTTCGTCTAAGAGTATCGCATATCGGGCCTAGGAGGGCGGTAAACGTTAGACCCCTAATAGCGTAATAAGTCGTGTCGGAGTACAGCCCAAAACACTCTGAGAAACTACATGAGTACCTACCAGTAAATCTCGCTTGCCCTGGCCAGGGACTTTGTGTAATGGCTTTCCGAACACAGCGCGACATCAACCCCCAATACCGGGAGAGATGGATCCTATCTAACCACCAATGCCTCCAAGTGCTTCGGGACTGCACCCAACTACTACATGTTTGCATGACTCAATAGAGTCGTAGTAGGGTAGTAATTTAACAACAGTAGGAACACTCTTGAAACGAAATAGCAGTGTCAAGTCGACGGACTACGCTGTACTCATGTCACCTGGGAACTGCTGCTTGATGATATATATAGTACCAACCAGCAGTACCCCACGAGTCTGCCCAGTGTAACTCATAACCTAATGAGCGCATGCATACTATCTCCAGTACGACGTACTGATGGCTGTAGGATAGGCCATCTCCCCTGCTGGGATGAGAAGCATATACACTAGTCAACTCTGGAGTATCGATGCCCCGTCTCGATAATCCTACGACTAGGGACCTGTATAAGGATGTGCTTATAGACTATCCAACCCCCATTAGTGTGACTGCCATCACAACGCTGGTAGTCAAGCAAAGATCCTAAGGGCTCTATCAATATGTATTAGTGATACGTTAAAAGAAACATATACACATATTAAGATAGATACAAACCAAGTAGCATACTACCATATTGAGCAAGACTGTTATAAATCCGTGTATATATCCCAAGTTTCCAAAATGTAATATACAAACTAGTACTATAGAATAATGGCCTCTAGGGAATATTACACTAACAATCTCCCACTTGCACTAAGACCATGTGCCGGCATATCGCAGACCTATCATCTCGAATAGCCTCTCGAACTGTGTCTGAGAGATTTCCTTTATGAATGGATCTGCAGTGTTGTCCTCTGTAGAAACTCTCCGCACCTCGATCTTCCGGCGATCCACGATCTCCCTGATCAGGTGATACTGCCTCAAGATGTGTCTGGAGTTCTGATGGGACCGGGGTTCATTCGCCAAAGCTATAGCCCCGTTGTTATCACAATACAAAGGTGTCGGATCAGCAACAGACGGAACCACCTGAAGTTCTGTTAAGAACTTCCTCATCTAGACTGCTTCTTTAGCGGCGTCACAAGCTGCGATATACTTCGCTTCCATTGTTGAGTCAGCAACGGTGTCCTGCTTGGAACTCTTCCAACAGACCGCCCCTCCATTGAGGGTAAAGACATAACCCGACATGGACTTGGAGTCATCCTTGTCACTCTAGAAGCTGGAGTCAGCAAAAGGCCTTGATCTAGAGGTCTTTTCTGCCCTACACCAAGAACATTTCCGTAGTTCTTCTTAGGTACTTAAGAATGTTCTTTACTGCTATCCAGTGCTTCTTTCCAGAGTTCGACTGATACCGGCTTACCACGCTCAGTGTGTAAGCAACATCTGGTCTGGTACACAACATCGCATACATTATAGAGCCTACCGCAGAAGCGTAGGGTATAATAGACATGTGATCCCTTTCCAAATCAGTCTTGGGAGACATCTCTTTGGAGAGGGTGATTTCGTGACAAGCCGGTAAATTATCGCGCTTAGAATCTTCCATACTGAATCTTTTCAGTATGGTGTCGATGTACCTAGACTGTGAAAGTCCCAACATCCTTTTAGATCTATCACGATAGATCTGGATCCCCAGAATGTAAGAGTCATCACCCAGGTCTTTCATGGAGAACCTTTGTGACAAGAATCCTCTGACGGATTGTAGCATAGGAATGTCATTTCCTATTAAGAGAATGTCATCCACGTACATGACGAGGAATACTATAGTTCTTGCTACAATCTTACTATAAATTCACGGCTCATCTTGATTTTTGATAAAGTCAAATTCTTTGACCGTCTCATCAAAACAGATGTTCCAACTCCGCGATGCCTGCTTTAGTCAATAAATGGACTTAAGAAACTTTCACACTTTTCCGTTACTCCCACTCGGAATGAAACCCTCTGGCTGGTCCATATAGACGCATACTTCCAAATGTCCATTTAGAAAAGAGGTCTTTACGTCCATCTGCCAAATCTCATAATCATGGAAGGCGGCAATGGCAGGAAGGATCTAAATGGATTTGAGCATAGCCACTGGAGAAAAGATTTCATCATAGTCCAAACCAGGTCTTTGACGAAATCCTTTTGCAACAAGTCTAGCTTTATAGGTTTCAACCTGTCCATCTACACCAATCTTCTTTCTGAAGATCCATTTGCAGCCTACGGGCTTTGCCCCTTCTGAAGCAATGTCCAAAGTCTATACTTTGTTACATGGTGTACATGGACTCCATCTCGGTCCACATTGCATCCAGTCATTTTACCGAGTCTGTGCTCTGAATGGCTTGCTGGAAGTTAGTTGGCTCATCATTATCAATGATGCAATCCTCTCTATCCCCGTCTACAAGAAAGTCGTAGTATCTCTCGAGCGGATAAGACAGCCTGCTACTCCTGCGGAGTAGCGTGGGAATGTCCTGTTCTTTTGAAACTTCTGGCTCCACCAAGCTTTCAGTAATAGCTTGTGGTTCTGGAATTTCTTCTACTTCTATTACGCTCCCACTAGTTTCTTTTTCTAAAAATTGATGTTCCAAAAATTGGGCATGTCGAGAAACAAAAACATTTTGTTCCTCTGCGTAATAGAAAAGATACCCCATGGAGTTCTTTCCGTATCCCACAAACTTACATAGTACTGAGTGTGCCTCGAGTTTGTCCGCATGCTGCTTTTTAACAAAAGATGGGCATCCCCATATCTTCAGATACTGAAAATAGGGTTTCTTCCCGCTCCACATCTGATATGGTGTGGTAGGCACAGTCTTGGTAGGAATCTTGTTCAAAAGATATGCAGCTGATTCTAGTGCATAACCCCAGAATGATCACAGTAACTCAACATTACTCATCATAGAACGTACCATATCCAATAAGGTTCGGTTCCATCTCTCCGATACACCATTGTGTTGTGGCGTGTATGGAGGAGTAAGCTTAGAGAGAATTCCATTCTCTTTTAGGTAATTTAGTAACTCGGCACTCAAGTATTCGCCACCTCAATCAGATCTTAGTGTCTTGATACTTTTGCCGGTTTTTTTTCCACTTCATTCTTATATTCTCGGAATTTCTCAAAGGCCTCGGATTTATATTTCATCAATAAGGTGTGTCCGTACCTAGAGAAATCATCCGTAAAAGTAATAAAATAGGAATAACCACTTCTCGCATGTGTATACATTGGACCACGCGCGTCGCTGTGTATGAGTCCCAAGAACTCGCTCGCTCTTACTCCGTGTCCAGTGAATGGAGTCTTTGTCATCTTTCCTTTGAGATATGATTGACAAGTTGCATAAGATTTATATTCGAACGGATCCAAATATCCTTCTTTATGTAACTTGGTCAACCTTGTTTCGTTGATGTGACCCAGTCTACAATACCATAAGAAAGCTTGATTTACTTCTGTAGTCTTTCTTTTATGTGTGTTCTGGACATTGAAAACTTGTAGTTGGTTTAATACGTATATACCGTTGTTTAGTGTACCTGACCAAATCAGACCATGATTAAGGTGGATGTTTACGACATCGCTTACAAATGTAAAATCATAACCTTCTTTAGATAACAAAAATACAGAAATGATATTGCAAGTTAAACTAGGTATACAAAAACAGTTGCGCAAAACCATTATATGTCCACTTGTAAACCCTAAGTGATATTCCTCTATGGACACAGCATCAACGCTCGCTCCGTTAACAACCCTGAGGGTCATATCACCGGTCTTCAGAACTATACGGCTTCTCAGTGCCAGCAAAGAATTACATATATGAGATCCTGATCCGGTATCCAATACCCAGGAAGTAGAGTTGATTGACAAACAATTTTCAATTACAAACACACCTGAAACCGAAGCCACAACTTGCTTCGGGTCCTGGTTCTTGGCTCTCCAAGCCTTACAATCTTTCTTCCAATGGCCTCTTTTATGACAGTAGAAGCATTCCCTTCCTTACTGTCGGCCTCGCCACTTTTGTCTTGCCCTTACTAACAACGCCTCTCGGCTTAGTGGGGGCCTTCTTCTTCTTTCCTTTAGCTTTCGTCTTGTATCTAGAAGAGAAAGCTCCACCAACAAGCAGAGCAGGTGTTTCCCTGGATTTCTTCAGGGTGCCCTACCACTCCTCAACATGTTGAGGAGTTCCGGAAGTTCAACTTTTTTTTATCTTGAATGTTAAAATTCAAGATAAACTAGGGGTAGGTAGAAGGAAGGGACTGGAGAATCAAGTCTGTATACAGCTCGTTCTCTAACGTGGTCCCATGGTCCGCGAGCTCCTCAATATAGCCGATCATCTTAAGGACGTGTTCCCCTACAGATGACCCGATAGCCAACCTCGCCTGAAATAGCTTCTTCGAGGTCCCGTATATTGCGATATGAGATTGCTCTCTATATAATTCCTTGGTATGGAGGAATATAGATTCAAGATCCATATTCTCGTGCCGCCTCTGGTGTTCATTGTCCATAGAGGCCAGCACGAGGCACTTGGCTTTTGCACAATCAATTTCCCAGGTCTTACGGATTTCCTTATCCGCGACACTGGAATCTGGACCTGGGCGGCGGAGGATTTAGTAGTAAGAATATAGCCCAATTTGTCATATGTGATTACCATCTTGACATTCCTGAGCCAATATTTATAGTTTGGCCCTGTCAATATGTTTTTATCTAATAGTAACTTAAGGCCGGTCATCTTGGTCACTGCAATTAAGAGAGAGAGAAGAAACACTCAGCATGATACTCTTGCAAGTTTAGATTGGTTTCAAGTTTATCTAAACAGGATGGCTCCTACTGTTTCTCAAATCCTTTCTTAAACCGTAAAAGAAGAATTAGTCAGGATTAATCTCACCGTACAATTCTTGCTTAACCTTTCAGCCAGGTCAGTGTCGGTACTTCGAGGGAGGTTTTACGACGCTTTCGCGAAGTTCCTTAATTAAATAACATCTTTTCCCTGGAGACGTAGCCACACTAACACCTTTCTAGACACCTGCTTGGTTTATAGCATCGATCGTTAAGTGAAAAAATCTCCCGAGGAGTAGCATATACTCACAGTAAGATCGGGATCCAAATATCATCGTGTGATAAAGTTGAAGGAATCCTACCAAAATTATCACACTCCAAATGGTATGCAACACTAGCAAGTTTCAGTTTCTTTAGAAACTCCCAATATGGATTTTTGCCCCATGCTCTTATGACCTTGACGAAGGCCAACATATCATAAGTCACATGTCAAGTTCTACCCATCATTGTCCAGGTTAATTTGAACCCACCCGTACATACCCTTGACGAAGGCCAAAATAGAAGTACGACTGTCCCAAACCAACGTATCTATCTATGCTACAGATGAATATTCAGCAGTTACCAATCACTATGCCTTGGCGAAGGTCAAAATACATAGCTTGAATACTACTGAATATCCAACTGAAATGACGGAGGGCTACGAATAGTTTTAGCGAAACCGTGAACACAGTGAACTTGATATAATCGAAAGAACCTGATAGCTTTTAAAAGGAGTGGTTTAAGCTCCGCATTTTAAAAGTTTTGTTGTTTTAAAAAAAATCCGAGTGGTTTTAAAATTGTTCCAACGATTCAACTTTGGTTTGTTTGCTTTGCATTAATGTAATACAGTCCCATCAATTAACTTACCATTGCAGAAAAAGAATGAAAATACAACGTACACTTATGCTATCCGCATTCGCCACGGGGCCCCGTCATCACCCGTTAGGTTACTTAACTAACGACAGAGCGGGGGCTGGATTAGCACGGATGGAAAACATAAGCAACACCTACTAGATATCATATATAGATATATACATTCGTCTCACACAATAATAGGCATTCCAGATCATCGATGAACATATTGGATATACTAGGAATTCCGCGTTTCGTTTGAGCCTGTAACGAAAGACGGATTCCACTGTCGTGATGAATAGCCAAACCCTACCCTAGACCCCTACGAGTGCGGCAAACTACCCGCCAAATTCTCGAAGTGAAGCAACTTCCCTCAACAAAATAAGTAGGCCCATCGGCACTTCAAGAACCTGGTAGTTTGTGCACCCCACCTTGGATCTATCCTAGCAGCAGAAAACAGTAAAAGAAATAATACGACGGTGGCTACAATCTCAACCCAGATGTGCCCCGCAAAATAATATTACATCAATTTACAATTTACATCGAATGGAGATAAAACACTCATCTCACATCCCCGGCTATTCATCCACGACGAACCAACAAGTTCATATACACAAACTAACATAACATTATCACAGATATGTGCAACCCCGACTAATCGACGTATAAAAATTAGTCAACGTTTCCAAACACATATACACATCACAAAGCTTGTAAAATAACCGTGACATTAGAATTCCCATGCAATTAGGAAACTAAACCAATTTTCCAAAACTTGAAAATCCAGTGAGCTAAAGTTCAAAAAACGATCGTTTTAAGCCAATCCGGCAGTCGAAACGAACTCGAAACCCGCCCGAATCTACGCAGAGAGTGAGAGCTTGAAATTAACTTGGAGTTGGGGGGCCTAGAGGGGGTACCTTACCCTCGAGGCCACCACGAGGTGGCCAGGAGGTGAGGCAAACCCAAAACTGCCTAAGGTGGGCCAGTTTCGGGTCCCTGTTCATGCCATAATATTGCATTTTCTATTCCCCATTCTTATGCATTTTATAATGAAAACGGGTGCTTTTGACGCATGTCTGCTACATGTTACAGGTTCAGGTTCTCGGACAGAAAACAGTGAAAACGATGTAAAGACGATAAAAAAATGGACTTTGACCAACAAACAGAAGACTCTTGATCAAGCAGACATCAAAGATAAAATTCACAAAGTACAAGGCAATGCAAGGTCCAAGATTACAAAGCGAACGGTTAAAAGTCCACTGCAATTATTCACTGGAGATCTGGAAGAAACATAGAAACTATTTTAATAAAGAACCAAATAATAAGGAAGCCCAAAGATCCAAGGCCCAATACTTTCTTTCAAAGAGACAGAGACATAAAATTTTACCAAAGCTTGAAGTCTACTTTGACTAAGTCTTCCTAAGGATATTTTGGTAAATGTAGACATGCAAATCAATTGTAACCTAGGATTTCCTAAGGATATTTTGGTAAATGTAGACATGCAAATCAATTGTAACCTAGGGTTTCCTATTCTCAAGTTCTATAAATTACCCTAAGGACCCTAGTAAACATAGGTTTAAGCGGGACCAATCTCTTGAGCCTCAGAGAGCCATGGAAGTGGGTGCTTGCCTATTTAAGATAGACAACTTAATAACGGTGTTATCAATACGGTAACCGTCTTTGAAAAAGACACAAATCCTGCCGCCCATGTGCAGCGGTTACCGATAACATCAAAACAATCAGGATTTCAATTCACTTTTCTGATTGTCTGACTCAGTTTGAGTCTCATTATAATCTGACTTGAATATGATTCAAGTACAATCTAAAATTTACAATCTACAGTCTACAATCTACAATCTATAATCTTCAATATTACAATTGAACATGAATCCATGTAAATAATTATCAATCTATCAACTTGACTGAACCGAACTATGGATATACATTCCATTTACATGATTATACAGTTACATCCATGATTCTACAGTTACATACATGATTCTCCAGTTACATCCGTTTACTGATATCATGGTGTCGGTCAGTCATCCAAACATACAATCTATATAGTTTACAAAATAAGATAATACAATACAATACAACAATACAATCAAGATAACACGGGGTTTAAGGGGTAGACTGGCACGGAAGGTGTTAAAAGTGGCACGAGACTGCAAGATTAATACATCTAACCTGAATCCAATTGCCGTTGTTCCGGGTTGTATAACGGAGCCTTGTACTTTCATTTGCCTCTAGTCTCTGGCATATAGAGACTCCTCTCATATACACTGGCATCTTTCTGTACCAAGCTACAAACAACATCGTTAACACAACATCATAGCAATTAAATATAACTTTAAAATCTATACTCTCTCTGCCTATTCTACTTCTTCCTTATCTTTGGAACTTACCGAGCGATATGTTCGCTGACGACATTCTCTTTCTTTTTTCTTTGAATGTCATCAGGTGATCTAGACACGTCAGAGATCGAGCCCACATGTGAAGACTTGGACCAATTCAGTGAAGACCCCGAGCTCTAGCTTCATTATACACATTTCAGTATTTTCCTTTTCTGTTCTGCTATTGTTTAGGCATTGCTTTTTATTCAGTTGTATTTACTTTTCCATGCATTGTACAGAAAGAATGTGAATAAATAAAGTTGTTGTTTTATTATATCTTGTCTCTTGTGCATTTACTTTTATATTGCTTAGCTACGCTTATGTCACGACCCGAAAGAACGGAACATGACCAGCACTTAAACTACAAAATGTCTTGAGGCGTATGTAATCTAAGTAAGCCGAAAACCCAGAAATCCAAACCAAGAAAAGTAGTGGAGTGAAGGAAAAACCAATTTAAATCAAATAGTTTGCAACATACGCCGAAATATGCATTTTTAAAATCACAAGTCTTTTCTAAAAATTTCGGCAAAGTTTCCTTTGAAAAACTGACCCCAAACGGGTACAAATGGGAGCAAGGTCTGTTATGTAGAACTGGAAATGTTCCAGCTGTACAAACTGCAGCTGATGATTTGGTAGAACCAAAGGATTCAATAGTTTCCAACGAACCTCAGCCTCTCTGCCGATCTAGTAGGGTTCCTCACCCACCTGAGAGATACTTCGGTTTCTCTATGACAGTGGGAGTGAGGATTGCATCATGAGATGATGACCCAACTAGTTTCGAGCTGGCCATCAGGAGTGGGACTCTGTAAGAATGGCTGGATGCTTATCGATCTGAGATGGAATCCTTATACACCAACAAAGTATGGACTTTGGTTGCTTTATCTGAAGGGTTAAATCCCCATCAGGAGCAAGTATATCTTGAGAAGATTACTTGGTGTACATGGAAAAGTTGAGACTTTCAAAGCTAATCATAGACCAGGTATGGATTATGTTGAAACCTTTTCTAAGGATCTATGCTTAAGTCCATCCAGATCCTACTTGCCACGGCTACATACCACGACTACAATATCTGGTGGTTGGGTGTCATGACTGCTTTTCTAAATGATGTTTTAGAAAATAGCGTCTATAAGTACACAGCCAGAGGGCTTCGTAGACAGTGGGAGCAGCGGAAACGTGTGCAAGATGTTTTATGTGATAAAACAGGCATCGCGGAGTTGGAACATCTATTTTGATGTGGTAGTCAAAGAGTTTGACTTCATCAAAATGGTAGATGAACCTTGTATATACAAAAAGGTAGTAGGGAGTATGGTGGTGATCCTCGTAGAGTACGTGGATGACATATTCTTGATAGGGAAGGAGTTTCCTATGCTACGCTCGGTCAATCTCCGCTTATCACAAGGATTCTCCATATAGGATCAAAGTGATACCTCCTAAATCCTGGGTTTTGGATCAATGAGATAGATCTAATTGGATGTTAGGACACTCACTAGTTGTAGTAAGATGGTATCAATCGATCCTGGGGAGAATCACTGGAAAGGTTCCAGGGTGATAAGAATGACTGAATGTCAGTCGCAGGCATTGTCTTTACCCTCAGTGGAGGGACGGTTTGTTGGAAGAGTTCCAAGCTAGATACCGTGACTTACTAGACGATTAAAGGCAAGATACATCGTTACCAAGGATACTACCAAAGAGGCAGTCTGGATATTTATAAGTTCATAAGATGACTTCGTTCCTACCATTGTATGATAATGGAGTTGTGGCTTTAGCCAAAGAACTTCCATCCCATCAGAAATCCAGATATAATTCTTAGGCAGTATCACCTGATCATGGAGATTGTTGATCTCCAGGGAGATCGAGGTTAGGAGAGTAGACACAGAGGACGACAGCGCGGATCCATTCACAAAGGCCTTTTTCCCAGTAGAGACTTTTATGGGATGGTTGAATATGAGATACTTCAACCGCGGGTAATTGTTGGGTATGCGATACCACAACTGATGGCCCTAGTGCAAGTAGAAGATTGTTAGTTATATGTATGCCCTAGAGGCCATTACTGTACATACGATGTATATTGTAGTGGATGCTAGGACATATATAGGGAGGACTTTCTTGCTCGACATGATAGTATGCTATCTGGTTGTACTTTATCTTAACATGTACTCTGATTGTCTCTATATTACATGTTGATAAAGCCCTTAGGATATGTACTCGACTACTGGGACTATGATGAGATCATACTAGTGGTGCCATGGTAGTCGACGAGTACATCCTATAACTGTTCCTAGTCGAGGGTGTATCGAGACAGGGCATCGATGCACCAGAGTAGACTAGCGTATACGCATCTTGACCCATATAATGGGCGATGGATGATCCAATATCCATCGGTGTTTGACATCAAGGATGGTGTACGGGTGCTCAGTGGAGACTGGGTACACTGGACGGACTCGCCGAGAACTCCCAGATGGTATTATACCATACGTCAGATGGCAGTTTTCCGGTGACACTGGTACAGAGTAGTCTGTTGACCCGAGATCGTCATAGAGTCTTGTGTGATTCCCACCGTGCTTTGATTTCCATCATACCACGTCCAAGAGGGCGTGCAAAAAGGTGGCTTTTGGGTACAGTCCCGAATCACATGGAGGCAATGAGCGATAGGAGGGGATTCGTCTCTCCCGGTATAGGGAGTTGATGTTGTGCTGTGTTCGATTGGCTATAACCGGAAATCCCTGGCCAGGGTTGCTGAGATTTACTGGTAAGTGTTATCAGTAGTTTCTCGAACTGTTATAGACCTCAAATCGACACGACTTATCGAGCTACTGGGGTCTGACGTTTACCACCCCTAGGCGAGATATACGACATATCAGACGACGAGACCGGATTGTACGGGAGTGTTACTGTTTGGATTCACAGGAGAATGTACAGGCTTGCTTGTTGATCTTCTGAGCGCTCAATACCTGGGTAGCTGTTACGTTTAGCTGACCGCTTGCAGCTTGTGGGTGTTTGATATGATCATCACCTACTGCCGGCGTATTGACGATTCTTTAGAGTCCTACACAGAGGTTTCTTGGCTCAGGCAAAACGGAGTAGGAGCACATATGTGATATGTGCGGGACCGAGGATAATGCGATATGTGATACCGTATTATATTCTCGCGATATTTGATATCAGCCGGGTCATCGGATCAAGTGTTGAGTCGATGAATCGGTACGGATAAATATTAGTCGGTTATATGCGATATAGCCGGATTGTCGGTTCAAGTGTTGATTCGATAATTTAATATATAATAATATATATGATATATTAAATTACATTATCTAATATTAGCTCACTAAAAGATTCTTTTTCTCACTCGGGTAATACATTGATATATATGCGATATATGTTAATTGTATTATTTTATATTGTTACGATAAATATTATATATGTGATATATAATATTGTAACATGATATGATAACTAATGCAACATATTTAGTGGAGTTTAAACATGATTAGGGTTTGGATTAGGGTTAAGTCTTCTAGTTGATTGTAGAAGCTTTTCATTTTGTCATGATAAAGATATTTGTGTGTGACTCATCTTTAACCTAACCCAAACCCTAACCCTTGTTAATTATCTACATGAGTTTGCTTGACCATGGTTGCATTATTTATCATATTAATTCTTTCTATTCATCACAAAAGGATGATGGTTCTATTATTCATCATCTTCTTCCTTCTTCTTTCTTCATGGAAAAAGCGTACTAGCTTTTTCCAAGTGATGAATAAATATGAGAAAAAGATAAATAAAGAGAGAAAAAATCCTACTTCATCATCCTCATCTTCCTTAGCCCTTTAGATGAGAGTGTTCACTCAATTTTAGTGAGTGTTAGCTTGTTCAAGGTAGATCATCTTTGTATCGAAGATCGGAAGCAAGACTGCACCTTTCTCTTCGTGGAGCCTCTCGAGAGTCTGGAGCATGATGATCGCAGCGAAGGGACTTCAACACGGAGCTTATGAAGTGAAGGACCGGATCTACAAAGGTTGTAATCCCTCTCACTTAGTGTTAAAATGTTTAGCATGCTAGTTTTCGCCTAAACTCTAGTTTAAAGATCCGTATTCGGGTTGTTCGGCACGGCTAAAATTTTAATTGGGCATGGTTGATGCCTCGTAGACCCTTGTGCGCGTTCATAGGAATCCTACAGTGGAATCAGAGCTACTAGGTATTGGATGTCGACCTATGGGGGGTTCTCACTGTGTGACAGTGTGGCGAAGCATAGGCTCTTACCCCCAGGGTGTCCCGAGACCGGAAGGTGTTTCGGCGGGTTGTAGTCCTCGTGAGGGGGCATGCGTAAAAAGTAGCGGCTGAGGGACCCGTTGGTGCCACGGCGACCCCATTGGATGGGGTGGCTGCCTAACCTACAGTGGTATCAGAGCCAAACTAGAGCTTTAGGCGAAGTTTAAAGTCCGATCGAACCCGGAAAACCCGATATACCCTAGTTTCTGGAAATTTTTCAAAACTGTGATTTTTTCCAAATTAAAAATGCTCAAAAAAATCAGCAGGGAAATACAAGAGTTACTGTGAAGCATGTGCGCCTGATTCCACCAAAGCGTGGCGGAACCACGGCACAAGCATGGCTTGTGCGGCGGTTCCGCGGCACTTTAGTCACTTCACTATTTGAAATTTACACAGTAATTCTTGTCTTTTAGTGCTGTATTTTCTGGGAATTTTTAATATTTATTCAACTGTTGAATTTTCTGGGTTGTATTGGGGTTTCGATGATTCGATCGGGAACTTTAACTGCGTCTTTGTGTTTTGTCCGGATAACTTTTAGAAACTGTTAAAAAGTTCGAACGGATATCAATAACTCACTTTTTCCCCTGTCGGAAATTTTTTCAAAAGTTGGATTTTTCCTCGTATTTAAGAATGTTCTAAGTCGTGCAAGTAACGCGGTGGACCCTCTAGAAGACAACAAACCTTAACTCGATTATGTGACCGTCTTGAACTGCCTTTTGAACCTTAGGGTTTGGGGCAGTACGGCGTGCCACATGTGAGGCGTTGGCTTGACCCTTCTACGGCTGGACCATTGGTACTGTGGCATGTGATGGATGTTTTTAAACTGATTTCAAGTGTTGAGATATATTGGGGAAATCTTGGGTGTTTGATGATTCGATCGGAAAGTTTAACTTTGTCTATTTATCTGGAATGTGATACAATATTTGGAATCCACAGGTAGTTATAAGATAACTAATTTGAATATTATAAACATAGCAGTTTAGTCTCAGATGATCGGTTGCCACGGAATTTTGATGTGATCAAAAGTCCGTCGCAATCACGTAGCGTACGTGGATACTCGCCGGGAAAACTTAATAGACAGCTACACCTCTTAGCCCCGACCAAGTGACTGTAGGAGAACCCCGTCGCCGAAAGCATCCGTTCGGGTGCTCGCGGCAGCGGTGTTCCGCCTTAGTGCACTTCGTCGACGGCATCCAGGGGTGCGGCCGTCTACTAAAGTTTGCGACGAGCATTCGATCAGGACGTCGGGAATCTTGTTGAATTGCCCGACTTGATATTGAAAAGTGTTTTCGATAATGAGACTAAAATGCGGGGTTTATAATTGTTAGGCATGAGATGTCTAAGGAATTCATTTGGTTAGGCATGCGATGTCTAAGGAGGTTGCGGATTCCAACTGTTGTAGTTTTACACTTTCTTTTCTGTGACCGTAAGCGTAGTATGTGGTGTATCGCCAGCTTCGTTGCTATACATCAACGACAATCGGGATACGCATACTTGCTTACGTTGATGATATGAGATATTATGTGTTGCTGTGATATGTTATATTGGATCGTCGCTTTTTGAATAGCCGGGGGTTTTATGTGAGATGAGAGTTTTTTCTTTTTCATTCATGTAAAATTCTTTTGTATGTAATATTCTTTTATTGGGGCACTTCCAGGTTGCGGAAGATGTCACCGTTGTATATTATTTACTTTTCCGCATTAGGTAGACCCAAGGCGGGGAGCACAAGTAACCGGGTTCTGGGGTCCAGTGGGAGACCATCTCGAAGAGTCGAGACCGGGTCTCCTAACCCTAGAATTGGCAGTGTTGCTTGTCGCTCTCGTAGGGGTCTAGGGATGTGGGTTTGGCTATTCATCGCGACCGTGGAATCCGTGTTTTATACAGGCTCGTATTGAAAACACGGACGTCCTAGTATATCCAATATTTCATATATGTTCTTCTGCTGCAATGTTCTGTGATGAGATCATATTACTGCCTGAGACGAATGTTTATATTTTATATATATGAGATATATGTTATATTGCAGATTTCGTTTCAAAAGAGATGCTTGTGAAGCATAATAAAATGGGACTTCATTAATGAGATTAATGAAATAAAAGAAACCTACGATGTTGTAGAAACTTGTTTAAAAACTGGTTGCTCTAGTTCTTGCTTTGCATAGCGGTGTTCCTTGTAGAACATCCAGCACCTTATTCGATAAGGAAAGGACCGAGATCCCTTCACCGGGAGTGACTCCTTTAGCAATAACTGGCAGATGCTACAAACTCGGTTTTTCTTTTGATTGCTTTTATAGTTCTTGCTTTGCATAGTGATATTTGTGAAATATCCGGCACCTCATTCGACGAGGAAAGGGCCGACGATCCCTTCACCAGGAGTCACCCCTTTAGCAAAACTAGAAAAGCCTCAAAAACACTCCATTTAAAATCACTCGATTCTACAACGATATCAAGTTCATTACGCAAAAGGTTTTCTTAAAAACCTGTCGTAGCCCTCCATCATTTCAGATAAATACTAGTTAGTATTCGTGCTACGTTTGTTGACTATGTTAAGGCGTAGTGCTTGGTAGCTGATTAGTGCTTATCTGTATAAGCATATGATGCGATTGGATTAGGGTAGTCGTGCGACTTTGTTGACTATGTTAAGGGTCGTGCGGATGGATTTAATTCAATCGGGAAATGACGGGTTGAACTTGACTAGCACTTATGATTTGTTGACTATGTTAAGGTCATATAGCTGCTAGGGGTAAAATATTATTGGGAATTTCAAGTGTTGAAATTTGCAATGAGATTGCATACCTTCTATGAGATAGTTGGATCCCGATACCCGCTGCGAGTAAGAGTTACTCCTGGGAGAGTTTTACACATTACAATTAGCCGATCAAGTAGGTGTCTAGAAAGGTGTTAACGGGGTTACGCCCCTGGGAAAACGAGGTTTACCTTAATTAGGTTCATGCGAAAGCACGGGGGACCTCCCTCAAAGTACCGACACTTGCCTGGCTGAAAGATTGGCGAACTTGTAGCATGTGATTAATCCCGGCTAGTCTTTCCTTTTAGGGTTTGAAGGAAGATTTGATTAAAACAATGGGAGACATCCTGATTAGATATATTAGATAACCAATCTAATCTTGCAAGAGCATACGCTGAGTGTTTTCTTCTCTCTCTCTCCAGGTAGCGACCATATCACGCCTTAATCAAGATAATAATACGGATATATTGACCGAACCCGCTTATTATACTGAGCTGGGGAACGTTGGTCCCGCTCCAACTTATAATTGTTATAAGACAGAGCAGGAAATTGGGGATTACCAGAATTCCTGTGCCGCCCAAATGAAGAAAGTGCATGTCGATGCATCTTCTTCGGGTGTGTTCATTACAGAGAACTGTTTCTCAGTATCCTTTACGTCCTGGGTATGAGATACCGGATCAGGATCCCGCATATGTAATCTGTTACATAGGCTACAGATAGGTAAAGAACTGAGAACGGGTGATAAGTTTCATGAGACAGAAAACGGTGCAAGTGTTGCAGCCAAGTATGTTGGTCACTGTCACCCTGTATTACCGGAATACATTGATTCTGAACAAATGTTATTAGATACCGAACCTGATATACAAAATCATATCAGTCTCTTTATTAGTAAAGAAAGGATATAATTTTGTATTGTTGGATAATGTTTTGAACATTTCCTATATCAAGAGTTGATCGGTTCAGGCACGTTATCTAAAAGCATTGACGTTCTAAATCAAACTACAGTTCTTAGTATAAGGAACATACACAAGTGGAAGAGTTCAGAAATGAATGAATCCTTCTTGAGGTATTGTAGACTAGGTCATATCAATGCGACCCGACTGGCTGAAGTTACATATAGATGCATATTTAAATTAGTTTGAATTTACATCTTATGAAACTTGCCGGTCATGTCACAAAGATAAGATGACCACAGCTCTGTTTATTGGAAACAGAGAAAGAGTTAGTGAACTCTTGGGATTGATACATGTTGATGTATGAAAGGTCCCCTGTCTACACATGCCAAGATCGGTTCTTTGTACTTCATTATATTCTCTGATGATCTCTCAAGATTCAGACATATGTTCTTATTGAAACACAAGTCCGAAACTTTTGAGATATTCATAGAATATAAGTTAGAGTAGAGAACCAAAATACGGGTATAAGTATTATGTCCTTTGATGAGATCAAGGAGGAGAATACTTGAGCACGGGATTCCTGGACTATTCTAAAGGAGAATGAGATTCTCTCTCAGCATTACTTCTCCGTATACACCATAGCACGATGGTATATCGGGGCGGAGCAATAGCACCCTATGTGATATAGTGTGCTCTATGATGAGTACTACTGAGTTTCTTATTTCCTTTTGGATGTTATGCGCTTGAGAAGCTGCATACCTATTGAATAGGGTTCAAATCAAATCAGTTGTCTACCACTTCATATGTGATATGGAAAGGGAAGAGCCCATATCTTAAGTTTGTTAAGATTTGGGGTTGTCCGGCCTATGCCTAAAAGCAAAATCCGGACAAGCTCGAGGCAAGGTCTGTTATGTAGAACTGGAAATGTTCCAGCTGTACAAACTGCAGCTGATGATTTGGTAGAACCAAAGGATTCAATAGTTTCCAATGAACCTCAGCCTCTCTGCCGATCTAGTAGGGTTCCTCACCCACCTGAGAGATACTTCGGTTTCTCTATGACAGTGGGAGTGAGGATTGCATCATGAGATGATGACCCAACTAGTTTCGAGCTGGCCATCAGGAGTGGGACTCTGTAAGAATGGCTGGATGCTTATCGATCTGAGATGGAATCCTTATACACCAACAAAGTATGGACTTTGGTTGCTTTATCTGAAGGGTTAAATCCCCATCAGGAGCAAGTATATCTTGAGAAGATTACTTGGTGTACATGGAAAAGTTGAGACTTTCAAAGCTAGACTTGTTAAAGGTTTGCATCATAGACCAGGTATGGATTATGTTGAAACCTTTTCTAAGGATCTATGCTTAAGTCCATCCAGATCCTACTTGCCACGTCTACATACCACGACTACGATATCTGGTAGTTGGGTGTCATGACTGCTTTTCTAAATGATGTTTTAGAAAATAGCGTCTATAAGTACACAGCCAGAGGGCTTCGTAGACAGTGGGAGCAGCGGAAACGTGTGCAAGATGTTTTATGTGATAAAACAGGCATCACGGAATTGGAACATCTATTTTGATGTGGTAGTCAAAGAGTTTGACTTCATCAAAATGGTAGATGAACCTTGTATATACAAAAAGGTAGTAGGGAGTATGGTGGTGATCCTCGTAGAGTATGTGGATGACATATTCTTGATAGGGAAGGAGTTTCCTATGCTACGCTCGGTCAATCTCCGCTTATCACAAGAATTCTCCATATAGGATCAAAGTGATACCTCCTAAATCCTGGGTTTTGGATCTATGAGATAGATCTAATTGGATGTTAGGACACTCACTAGTTGTAGTGAGATGGTATCAATCGATCCTGGAGAGAATCACTGGAAAGGTTCCATGGTGATAAGAATGACTGAATGTCAGTCGCAGGCATTGTCTTTACCCTCAGTGGAGGGACGGTTTGTTGGAAGAGTTCCAAGCTAGATACCGTGACTTACTAGACGATTAAAGGCAAGATACATCGTTACCAAGGATACTACCAAAGAGGCAGTCTGGATATTTATAAGTTCATAAGATGAACTCCGTTCCTACCATTGTGTGACAATGGAGTTGTGGCTTTAGCCAAGGAACTTCCGTCCCATCAGAAATCCAGATATAATTCTTAGGCAGTATCACCTGATCATGGAGATGGTTGATCTCCAGGGAGATCGAGGTTAGGAGAGTAGACACAGAGGACGACAGCGCGGATCCATTCACAAAGGCCTTTTTCCCAGTAGATACTTTTATGGGATGGTTGAGTATGAGATACTTCAACCGCAGCTAATTATTGGGTATGCGATACCACAAAAAAAATGGCCCTAGTGCAAGTGGGAGATTGTTAGTTATATGTATGCCTTAGAATCCATTACTGTACATACGATGTATATTGTAGTGGATGCTAGGACATATATAGGGAGGACTTTCTTGCTCGACATGATAGTATGCTATCTGGTTGTACTTTATCTTAACATGTACTCTGATTGTCTCTATATTACATGTTGATAAAGCCCTTAGGATATGTACTCGACTACTGGGACTATGATGAGATCATACTAGTAGGGCCACGGTAGTCGACGAGTACATCCTATAACTGTTCCTAGTCGAGGGTGTATCGAGACAGGGCATCGATGCACCAGAGTAGACTAGCGTATACGCATCTTGACCCATATGATGGGCGATGGATGATCCTATATCCATCGGTGTTTGACATCATGGATGGTGTACGGGTGCTCAGTGGAGACTGGGTACACTGGACGGACTCGCCGAGAACTCCCAGATGGTATTATACCATACGTCAGATGGCAGTTCTCCGGTGACACTGGTACAGAGTAGTCTGTTGACCCGAGATCGTCATAGAGTCTTGTGTGATTCCCACTGTGCTTTTATTTCCATCATACCACGTCCAAAAGGGCGTGCAAAAAGGTGGCTTTTGGGTACAGTCCCGAATCACATGGAGGCAATGAGCGATAGGAGGGGATTCGTCTCTCCCGGTATAGGGAGTTGATGTTGTGCTGTGTTCGATTGGCTATAACCGGAAATCCCTGTCCAGGATTGCTGAGATTTACTGGTAAGTGTTATCAGTAGTTTCTCGAACTGTTATAGACCTCAAATCGACACGACTTATCGAGCTACTAGGGTCGGACGTTTACCACCCCAAGGCGAGATATGCGACATATCAGACGACGAGACCGGACTGTACGGGAGTGTTACTGCTTGGATTCACAGGAGAATGTACAGGCTTGCTTGTTGATCTTCTGAGCGCTCAATACCTGGGTAGCTGTTACGTTTAGCTGACCGCTTGCAGCTTGTGGGTGTTTGATATGATCATCACCTACTGCCGGCGTATTGACGATTCTTTAGAGTCCTACACAGAGGTTTCTTGGCTCAGGCAAAACGGAGTAGGAGCACATATGTGATATGTGCGGGACCGAGGATAATGCGATATGTGATACCGTATTATATTCTCGCGATATTTGATATCAGCAGGGTCATCAGATCAAGTGTTGATTCGATGAATCGGTACGGATAAATATTAGTCGGTTATATGCGATATAGCCGGATTGTCGGTTCAAGTGTTGATTCGATAATTTAATGTATAATAATATATATGATATATTAAATTACATTATCTAATATTAGCTCACTAAAAGATTCTTTTTCTCACTCGGGTAATACATTGATATATATGCGATATATGTTAATTGTATTATTTTATATTGTTACGATAAATATTATATATGTGATATATAATATTGTAACATGATATGATAACTAATGCAACATGTTTAGTGGAGTTTAAACATGATTAGGGTTTGGATTAGGGTTAAGTCTTCTAGTTGATTCTAGAAGCTTTTCATTTTGTCATGATAAAGATATTTGTGTGTGACTCATCTTTAACCTAACCCAAACCCTAACCCTAGTTAATTCTCTACATGTGTTTGCTTGACCATGGTTGCATTATTTATCATATTAATTCTTTCTATTCATCACAAAAGGATGATGGTTCTATTATTCATCATCTTCTTCCTTCTTCTTTCTTCATGGAAAAAGGTTACTAGCTTTTTCCAAGTGATGAATAAATATGAGAAAAAGATAAATAAAGAGAGCAAAAATCCTACTTCATCATCCTCATCTTCCTTAGCCCTTTAGATGAGAGTGTTCACTCAATTTTAGTGAGTGTTAGCTTCTGTTAATGAAACTTCAAGGTAGATCATCTTTGTATCGAAGATCGGAAGCAAGACTGCACCTTTCTCTTCGTGGAGCCTCTCGAGAGTCCGGAGCATGATGATCGCAGCGAAAGGACTTCAACACCGAGCTTATGAAGTGAAGGACCGGATCTACAAAGGTTGTAATCCCTCTCACTTAGTGTTAAAATGTTTAGCATGCTAGTTTTCGCCTAAACTCTAGTTTAAAGATCCGTATTCGGGTTGTTCGGCACGGCTAAAATTTTAATTGGGCATGGTTGATGCCTCGTAGACCCTTGTGCGCGTGCATAGCAACCCTACATGACATATGGGCCCTTTTGTGATATGTTGAATTGTGTTTTGCCCTCTAGATTGCTACCAGAACTCAAGACTTGGAGTTGGTGTATTTTTGATCAGCTTCTTTTGGCTTTGATCTTGCAATTTCCTGCACAAATCTCGAAACAAGTGTTGCGCAATACAGGAATGATGCGATGCCATGATAAACACACAATTTCCCTCATAAATGTAGGTTTTAGAGTATAACACATGTAATCTTATATTTCAGGACTGTTTTGCTAATACGTGGCATATGATTGCCGAACACTTCTAGATGAGTGCAAATGATAGGGAAATTGCCGTGTTAAAAATACATTATTTTCGACTGATCAAATTCCCCCAAACTTATTTTCGATCGTCTCGAGCGAATGATTTTATTAAAAAGAGAAGGAGAAAATATAGAAAGAGAAAAACTAACTAGCACACTTTCGTAGGCAACACGATTGCACTGAGCACGTGCAACAAACCTTTAAACCTCTTGGTGTCCCTAATAGGAGAAGTGTTGTCTCCTAAGGGTTTTCAGCGGATTGCACCCACAAAATCCAATAATAAAAGAAAGATCATGAATATTACATTTAAAAACAAGAATTGTAAAAGAAAAGCCTTGAAAATTAGGGTTTCCAACTAAGCTAGCTTTTCGGTTGTCATGAGCCCTATCTTAATGGTCATGAAAAGATGTCGGAAATCATGTCCTCCCATAATAAAACATCGTCTTATTCTTCATTCCTATTTTTCTTCCAAACATCGATCATATAACCCTGCGTGTGTGTAAAGGACATCCCTACACCCGGAGAATTCAATTCAAGCTATCATACTCTTGCCCATCAGCCTTAGTACTTTTTAATTAATGAATATTTAGATGAGATTGCTCACACACTTTCATGCGACCGTTAATACTTCTTGAGATACTAACCGACCGATTACTCCTGTGCTTGCTTACTTGGTGTATTTTTCTCGTCTTGCACCACCTCAGGCATAGCAGTGACTCTCAGACCAGTTGGCCTTAGGGCACTAGGTGAAGAGGCACCCTGGCTATATATTTTTTATTGCCCTTGGTGATAACAAAACCAGTGTCCATTTTTCTCACCACTTTATATTTTCTTTATTCACTTTTTTTTTATTTCCTTCATACATCGGCTTTAAGACAAGAGCATTTCAAGGTATCCTCTACTATCCCAGGCTTTAAGACGTGTGTAAGTGCAAATAGCAGGGTATCAACGTTCAAAATGTTTGGCTTTCAGAATAAAAACTATTTTTCAGACTTATTTTTATCCTCAGATTAGTGACGTCTTTCATCTTACTAACCCTTGGGACAACGGCTCATAACTACTTATTTCTAGTTCGTATAAGAAAACTTCTAATTTTCTTGGTTTTCTTAAATTTTTCTAATCTCATGGATGTAATTTTTCACTATCTAAACTTTCATTATCTTATTTATGTACAAAAATGTTTAAATGTTTAAAATATTTTTATATTTTGAAAATTTTAAATTTTTATGGATTTTGAAATTATTTAAATTTTTATAAAAAATATTTTGTGCTTATGCAAATGATATGCAAATGATGCAAAAATAAGCACAAACCTCCCCCAAACTTGTTTTCAACAGTGTCCTCACTGTTGCCAACAGCTATATCTGCAAAACCTGTAAGTCTGGGAGGAATTATTAGTGGGGGCAAAATATATAAGTGAAGAACTTTCCCCAAACTTACTCTTTTCACTCACCTCCATTCAAAAGACGATGCAATGATATACTGGACATGAAGGTGAGACGGGGGAATTTTAATCCATATAAACTGGCTCCTGTAAGAACAGGAGCTCCTCCGTGGGGTTAGTGGAAAAATACGGCTTTAGTCTATGTTCATTCACTTTGAAAAATGTGCCGTTTTTAACATTTTCTACTTCTACTGCCCTGTGCGGGTATACAGACCGCACAACAAAAGGTCCCTTCCACCGAGATCGGAGCTTATCCGCGTGAAGGTGTAATCGTGAATCATAAAGAAGGACTTGTTGACCAGGTGAAAATGTTTTCCTCAAAATGTTTTTATCGTGAAAAACCTTAGTCCCATTCTTTATGATTACACCGTTATCATAAGTTTCATCGCGGAGTTCGCTTAGCTCATTTAGTTGCAGCTTCCGAAAGTTGCAAGCTAGGTTTAGGTCAAAATTTATTTCCTTAATAGCCAACAATGCTTTATGCTCAATCTCGACGGGTAAATGACATGCTTTCCCAAACACTATCCTATATGGAGACATCCCTAGGTCGGTTTTAAATGCAGTTCGGAATGCCCAAAGAGCATCCGTCAGTTTGGTCGACCAGTCTTTTCTATTCTTAGCAACAGTTTTCTCCAGGATAAGTTTGATTTGTCTGTTTGAGATTTCAGCCGGCCCGCTTGTTTGGGGATGATAGGGTGTAGAAAGTCGGTGGTTGATTGAGTATTTCTGCATCAGAGTCTCGAAAGACCTGTTGCAGAAATGTGTCTCATTGTCGCTAATAATAGCGCGTGGGTGTCCAAATCGCGAAAAGATATTCTCTTTTAAGAACTTAATGACAATTTTCCTGTCATTAGTGCGACATGGAATGGCTTCAACCCACTTTGAGACATAATCAACCGCCAGCAGTATGTACAAATTCCCAAAGGAGTTGGGAAAGGGACCCATAAAATCAATGCCCTAAACATCGAATATTTCAACAACCAAGATGGGTTGCTGAGGTATTTCATTCCTCTGGGAGATTCTACCCGTGTACTGACATTGTGTACAGGTTTTGCAATGGTCAAATGCGTCCTTGAATAAGGTCGGCCAATAAAATCCACATTGCAAAACCTTCTCCGCCGTCTTTTTAGGACCAAAGTGACCCCCACAGGCCTGATCATGACAAAAAGAAAGAACACTCTTGAACTCTTCTTTCGGGACACACCGGCGGATTATCTGATCAGGACAATACTTAAACAAATATGGGTCCCAGTAAAAGTGTTTAACTTGGGATAGAAAGCGGTATTTGTCCTGTTTCGACCAATCGCTAGGTATAAGTCCCGTGACAAGATAGTTCACAATATCCCTGAACCATGGTTTATTGGATATGCTCAAGAGTTGTTCGTCAGGAAACGAGTCATTGATTGGCAGGGTCACAAGGGAAGAAGAGATGCGTGAAAGATGGTCAGCTACTACGTTTTCACATCCTTTCTTATTTTTTATAACAAGATCAAATTCTTGTAACAGAAGGATCCAACGTATTAGTCGACCTTTTGCATCTTTCTTCGCCAGAAGATGTTTTAAAGCGGAATGGTCAGTATACACAACTATAGGTGAGCCAATTAAGTAAGGCCTGAATTTTTCTAATGCAAATACAACCGCTAAAAGTTCTTTTTCTGTGGTTGTATAATTGATTTGAGCATCATTCAGGGTCTTACTTGCATAGTATATCACGTGTGGTATCTTTTCGATGCGCTGTCCTAAGACTGCACCTACTGCAAAGTCGGATGCGTCACACATTAGCTCAAATGGGTAGTCCCAGTTTGGTGATGATAGCACGGGAGCTGAAGTGAGTGAGTGTTTAAGTGAGTCGAAAGCTGTCTCGGAATCCGAGTCAAAATGGAAGGTCGTATCCTTGACCAGGAGAAGAGTTAAAGGTCTAGCAATTTTGCTAAAGTCTTTAATGAATCTTCTATAAAAGCCCGCATGGCCAAGGAAAGATCGAATATTTTTGACGCTTTTGGGATGAGGGAGGTTTTGAATGACATCTATCTTAGCTCTGTCAACCTCAATGACTTTCTGTGAAATGACATGTCCAAGAACAATTCCTTCTTAGACCATAAAATGGCATTTTTCCCAGTTCAAAGTTAAGTTCATCTCTTTGCAACGAGTAAGAACAGCGTCAAGATTCGCTAGGCAATCAGAAAAAGAGTCTCCAAAAATCGAGAAATCGTCCATACAAATCTCCAGAAAATTCTCTACCATATCAGAGAATATCCCCATCATACACCGCTGAAAGGTAGCGGGAGCATTGCATAACCCAAAGGGCATGCGACTGTAAGCAAAGGTACCAAAAGGACAAGTAAAAGTGGTTTTATCTTGATCCTTTTTGGCGATGGGGACCTGATTATAGCCTGAGTATCCGTCTATAAAACAATAATACTCTCGTCCTGCTAAGCATTCCAGCATTTGATTAATGAATGGTAGAGGAAAGTGGTCTTTCCTAGTGGCAGCATTGAGTTTTCTATAATCGATACATACACGCCACCCAGTTTGGGTGCGTGTCTGAATCAATTCATTTGCCTCATTGGTAATAACAGTGATGCCGGATTTCTTAGGAACGACATGTATAGGACTCACCCATTGGCTATCGGAGATGGGGTATATAATACCATTATCCAGGCATTTGACGATCTCTTTCATCACCGCTTCCTTCATGACGGGATTCAACCATCTCTGTGGTTCTCGGGTTGGTCTGGCATCATCCATCACATGTATATGATGTTCAACTATCAAGGGACTAATCCCTTTGATGTCCGCCATACTCCAACCAAACGTCTCTTTGTTAGATCTCAATACCGATAAAAGTGCATTCTCTTGCTCTAATGCTAGAGAAGCGGATATTATAACCGGTAAGGACTCCTTCTCACCTAAATAAGCATATTTAAGATGAGAAGGTAAAATTTTGAGATCTAATTCAGGCGGAGAAATGATAGAAGGAGGGATCATTGAGTGATTTTTGGAATTACAAAGAAGCTCAGAGCCTGTGAAAGATACAGACTCGGGTGGAGAAAGTCAAGAGTGCAGGACTCAAGTGTAGGTAAAGTGTCCTCACTAAGATCTTTTGTAAGTTCAAACAGAGATGTGGTAATGTCATCGAGATCAGTAAAGCAAAGTTCCTCAGCTCCACAACTATCGGGAGCGATCTCGTGGACAGAGCACACATCTAAAATATGAGCAGAGGGTTTTGATGGCTGACTTCCAACTTTGTAGATATTTAGTTCAATGGTCATATTTCCAAATGATAAGTTCATTGAACCGTTTCTACAGTTTATAACAACGTTGGAAGTGGCAAGGAAGGGACGACCTAAAATCACCGGAATTTGGCCCCGGGGGTTTGCTACAGGCTGTGTGTCGAGCACAATGAAGTCTACAGGGAAAACAAATTCCCCGACCTTTATCAACACATCATCTAGTTCACCCCTTGGTTTGGTGATTGAACGGTCTGCCATTTGGAGAATGCAGTGAGCAGGTTTCAGCTTTCCAATCCCTAGTTGCTCATATACAGAATATGGAAGTAGGTTAACACTTGCGCCAAGGTCTAAAAGAGCACGATTTATGTTTTTACCCCCAATAGAAATCGATATTGTAGGACATCCTGGGTCCTTTCGTTTCTTAAGTAGCTGTGGGATAAAAGCAGTGCTGATATTATTAGCCATGAAGACCTTCTTCGGCACTTGAGTCTTCCTCTTCCTAGTGCACAAGTCCTTAAGAATTTTCACATAAGCGGGGACTTGTTGAATCGCATCTAGGAGAGGGATGTTGATGTTAACCTGTTTGAACATTTCCATAATTTTCTCCATATGAGGACTCTTTCTATTACCCCTTAACCGATTCGGGTAAGGAGCTTTCGCAATAAGCGCCGGGTCCATCATAGGAGAAGGAAGAGGAGGTAGACGAGATCTCAAAAGAGGTATGGGGACAGTCTGTGGAGAACTATAAGGGTTGGGTAGAGGTGTTGAGCCTAGTGGGAAATGGAGAATAGGCTCGCGAGAAGGTGGTGGAATAGAGGAAGAAGGATCAGAATTAGAAGTGTGTGTGTGAGGAAAGGTCTCAGCCGGGGTGTTAATGATAGGATTTTCAATATCATCAATACCTTCCCCGACATGATTGTTCAGCACTCTTCCCGATCTCAACGTTGTGACGGCATTTACATTGTAATGCCCAAGATTCTGTAGGGGTTGAGAGGGAAGTTTCCCTTTTTCTCTCGCACTCATTTCGGCTTTAAGTCGAGCTATTTCAGCTTCCATCGATCTGATACTCTCAGCTTGGGATGCTGAGTTTTTCTTTATCTCACTGACGGAAGATCTAACCTCAGTCGAAACCTCTATGCAATTTGATAAAAGTGATTTCATGGTTTGAGTGAATTGAGAGAATTCGTCAGAACAGGAAAACTGCATAGGATTAGACTGTGCAGGAGTGTTGACCTGGTTTTGGAAATTTTGTGACTGGTAGGGGTGCTGAGTGAGTTGAAGGGGTTGCTGTGGTGGAGGAAGAGCCCTTTGAAAATTATTCGTGTTTGGAACCGTGTTTTGAGATTGGTTTTGGTTCCAAGTGAAATTCGGGTGATTCCTCCAACCCTGATTGTATGTGGAAGAATATGGATCGTTTCGAGGTCTTTGAAATACGGCATTAGAATGCTCGTGACCTTGAAACGCAGAGTTTAATGGACATTCTTTCGTTAAATGAGATGGATCAGAACAGCACCCACAAACAGTTTTGGGGAGCGACATTGGGTTTAGGGAGGCTGCTGCAAATTTGTGTTCCATAGCGTCGAGCTTCTTTTGCATTGCTGCCATCTCAGCTCGAACACTTATGGGCACATCTATTTGGTGTACGCCACCCTTATTCAATGGTTGGGTTCCACTCTCCCACTGTAGTGATTTTTCAGCGAACTCTTCTAAAAATTTCCAAGCTTCCCCATCATCCTTGGTCATAAGAGTACCTTGACACATGTTTTCAAAGCTCTGTTTAGTATTTGGGTTAATGCCCTCATATATGATTCGGCAAAGATCCCATCTCGGGATGCCGTGATGAGGACATTGAACCAATAGATTCTTGAAACGTTCAAAGCATTTTGAAAATGGTTCAGTAGGGAGCTGGGTAAATTGATTCAGTTCGCTACGGATTCGAGCTATCTTTTGCATTGGGTAAAATTTCTTAAGGAATGCTGCGACGAATTCTTCCCAATTCGTGATAGAGTGTGCGGTAGTATTATATAGCCACTTCTCGGCTATATCGCACAAGGTGAATGGAAGAAGTCGTAGACGCATAGCATCCACTGAAAGTTGTGACGTACCCATCATTGAGCATACGTTTTCAAATTTGGTAATGAAAACATAAGCGTCCTCAGTCTCGAGTCCGTAGAATTTGGGTAAAAGGTTGATGTATTGGGGTTTAATCTCAAAGTTATCCCCATTGGCTAGTGGTGCGGATAAGCAGGTCGAAAGAGGACCTCGCAGTGGATAGCACCTCTCTTGGAGAGAGATGCGGGGAGGATTCTGCGCACCGACGGAGGGTGGCAGATTAGGGTTAAAGAAGTTCGATGGAGGTGGATCCATCGATGTGGGTGTGGTGGTGGATAAAGAAGAAGTAAATGGAGAAATACCGACTTCGGAGTCGATAAAGGGTACGCGGACTAAACGGGCACTAGAATCCCGTGTCCAGCCTATCTTGTACTAAAAAGGGTTAGTACAAGTGGCAGCGTTGACTTATAATTAGGGGTAATGAATGAATGCGGTGTTTGCTTTGAAAAAGGGACGGATTTTTGAAAAAAATGATGCGACAAAACATATGCAGCACATAAAACCCTAATTCTAGGGGTCGCCTAGGTCAGATCTCTAGACCGCTCCTAACTGCCAGAAGACAAGACGCAGGATAAAATCCTCCACTGCCTCTTTGTCTCTCCTGTGGCCAGGTAAGTGCCAGGTAAGTGGGAGGTTCTCCATTACGTAAGAAGTGGGCCTAATTAAGTAACCACTAGCCTTCGACACACTTGCCTAGACACCACAAGAGAAACGCGGATTAGCAATAAATTACCCACGGCCTTCTTCTATCCTAGGTGAGCGCGACGGTTCTTAGAGTCATCTCTAGATCTTTTTTAGTTAATTGGGGTAGATGCGGATGCAAGTTTTGTGGTTTTCGGGGCTTAGGAAGGGTAATGAACTCCCCACCTAATCTTGATTTGGTCTTTGCCCCTTAATTTCCGTATTAGTTATGCAAACAACCAAGAAACAAAAAACACGCACAATTTAATTTTGCAATTTGCACACTGCGATTATTTGCAAAGAATCCTGCACAAACTGTTAGTTGGAGCAGAGAAATGAGAAGAGAAGAAGGTAAGAAAGTACCTGAGAGAAAAATTTCACAGAGATCCCTCAATGATGCCGCGGTTCCGCCGCAATTGCTGGCTAATGCCGCCCTTCCACGGTCGTTTCAAGGAAACACTGCACCAAATTTCACCAGGGAGCTTCTGTAAACTCCCTTAGCTCTCTGGTATATTCCAAAAAATTTCTTCAATTGCACAACAGCTCCAGATTTCCTTGCAATGAACCACAACAAATCGTTTAGGGTTTGTACGAATTTTGATTACAAAAATTACAATGGAATAAATCTTTCAATTCAAATTTCAATATAAAACGAATTAGCGCGTAATCCCCGGCAACGGCGCCATTTGATTGAATAGATTTCGATTGTGTAAGTAAATCAAATGATCCCCGGCAACGGCGCCATTTGATTGATAAGAGTTTCACGTTTTGTTGGTATTTAGAAAATTGTATAGAAATCACAACCAAAAATATTTTGACCGCAATCAATAACGGTGTCGAATGTAGCGCGTTAGTAAGTGCGGATCGTCCACAGGGAAAGTGTAATAATTCGTATTTTGAATTAGATGAGTCGAAACTTTAAGGTAAAGAAAAGAAAACAATTCATGATTTGTAATTGCAATTCAAGAAAGAGAAAAAATCTAGATCTAAGAAAGCATTAAAATCAAGAAGTGGTAATTTGTGATGATTTTTCCAACCAAATATCAAGAATCGAAATGAGGCTCGTAGGAGTCGATCGGATCTATAGATGTGATGCAATCTCACGATGACGTATTCTTATCCTTCAATGAATTGATACTAGATCGATGATGATCGACGAGAATTAGAGATTTCTTGTGAAACTAGGGTTTCATCATTTATCCCTTGTTCTTTCATCGATATCATTCATATTCTAGCCTCTAGTAAATTCAAGAAACCATCGCAGATCCCTAATTTCGAGCGATAACAATCAAGAAAGTATCGCAACGAAACTAGGTCCTCGATTCTTGAACTTGCTAGGGTTTACAAAACTCGTAGGACTCAAGAATCGTTTTAAGATTTGTTACATCATCACTCTATTGATCGTCTCGACTCCTCGACGAGCGGAGTTTTACTCAAACATCACAACAAGAACTACAATTAGAAATTGAGATCGAATCATGATGCAAGAATTTAAAGAAAGCAAGATTAAAGAATTTTACCTTTTATTTATATCAACAATTTCATTACAATCGCTCAAGAACTACAAGAGGAAGAACTCGATCGTCGATTTAGCTTTGCTCGTCTCCGTGAGTCGCGGATCGGCTTGGATCACTTGCCCGATTGAAGATCGGCTCGGCTCATAAAAGGTTAAAGGCTTCTCACTTGATTTTGTACTCGGGATCTTGAAATTGGATTGGAATTAGGGTTAGGGTTTCGCACAAGTCTTATCACTAGACTTGTGGAAGAAGATGATGTAAGAAGGAATAGAATGAACAACTAAAGATTAACTAATGAAGGAAGAAGAATTAACCCTAGATCGAGGCTACCATTTATAGACCATCAAAACCCTAGATCTAGTCTTTCAAATTTGAATTTCCCGCCAAAAGTTTGTTGAGGAGATTTGAATTTCCCTCCAAAAGTTAGTTAGAAGAGAAGTTTCTAGATATGATTAGTTAGGAGGGAGCTTCTAGAAGAGATTAGTTAGGAGCTTAATTAGGATTAGCTTAATTAATCATCTTTTGCTGATCTGGAAGAAGACTCTGGATTCTGGAATTAGACGTGTCAAAATAACGTGTACCCATTGAGATAGGAATTATGCCCTGAAAATTAGGTGATGATGTGGCAGAACCGCCGCGGAACCACGGCTCAAGCCGGCTCCCGCCGCGGTTCCGCGGCTCTTTGGAGGAGTTGGGGCTTGAAACTTTTGGGCTTCTCTGGTAATGACATATGGGCCCTTTTGTGATATGTTGAATTGTGTTTTGCCCTCTAGATTGCTACCAGAACTCAAGACTTGGAGTTGGTGTATTTTTTATCAGCTTCTTTTGGCTTAAATCCTGCAATTTCCTGCACAAATCTCGAAACAAGTGTTGCGCAATACAGGAATGATGCGATGCCATGATAAACACACAATTTCCCTCATAAATGTCGGTTTTAGAGTATAACACATGTAATCTGATATTTCAGTACTGTTTTGCTAATATGCGCTATATGAATGCCGAACACTTCTAGATGAGTGCAAATGATAGGGAAATTACCGTGTTAAAAATACATTATTTTCGACTGATCACCTCCTATGCTCAGGTCTCCCCAAATCGATCTTATTTCTAAAGATGACTAATAATCTCCTAACATATGGTATCTAAAGTGATGTTCATTCCACCATGATCTTTCCCTTCAATCTGAAATTCGGTTCAAGGGTACATCTCTCCATATCTCTGATACATGTCGTTGTAACTCTTCAACGTCTTCAGAGAGATGGTGGGTCCCGATAACCAATAACCCTTTGGTACACTCCCAAATTGATGGGCACATCCCAGCGGACCGCAACGTCCTTAAACTAAGCTGTGGACCACAACGTCCTTAAGCTAGCTATGGACCGCTATATCTTTAAACTAAACCCGCATCCCAAAAATAGTGAGCTATGGACTGTGACGTCCTTAAACTAAAACAATAGAGCCCAAACGCTCTTTTGTTGGATCAAAAACGTTCATAAACCCCCGTTAAGTAGATCTTAGTCCAAGATCGGACTAACGAAACCTTAACAGACATTTAAGTTAATCTTAATCTTAAACGAGATTAACGATCCTTAAATCAACCCAAACCCAAATTTAAGATATACAGATTTAGACTAATCCACGCCTACGGGAGACAACATAATTTAGTCTCCGTGTACAATCCACGGGCAATCAAAAATAAAACAAACGCACACGACACGAAGTGACCTTCTGGAGCAGGAGAAAGTGGTTACCGCGATGCGGTAGCGTAATTAACTGCAGGGGTTTGCGCCTGCAGGGAAGAGCGTCCCCACAATCAAAAACCCCCTCGTAAACGAAGGGGATCTGATGAAGTCCGCTACAATGGCCGCATCCGTCCAGATCTCCGATACACGGTGCCATACAACTTGGCATTTTCGGAGAGTTGGACGGATAAATCCAAATAGTATATGCTCCCAAATTTAGGTAAGACATTTGTCTTCCCGATTTTCGGCGGTGAACAGAGAGTTTGGAGTTGGAGAAGGAGAAGGAGGAGAAAATGAAGATGAAGAAATAGGGTGGTGCTTGCCATATCTCTCTCCCTCCCTCCCTCTCTCTCTCTCCCCTCCCCCTTCTCAATATAAAAGAAAACCATGCTCACCAATGCCTTCATGTCCTCTCATTCTCTCACACAAAAATATTCAAATAAAAAAACACAAATAAAATGGAACAATGTTAATACCTCATTAATGTGCCATGGCACCTTAAGTGCAAAATTAGAAGGGAAAGTTTAGTTCTAGTAAAATGATTAGTATATACCATTACTTTAACACCAATTAAAGAAAACCCCATTATACAAATGTCCTCATAATTATAAATTCACTTTTATTTTGCAATTAAATTCCAAAAATGAAGGTATATAATTATATCAATTTATGAAAATTCTAATCCACACTGGTTACCTTATTCGTAAAACTCATAATATCCATATTTAAATTATAAATAATATTTATAATTTTCAAAATGTTACAATTTTTCAAGCAATACCAAAGGGATTCATTCTTGCAATGTTTGAGTGTTTAGTGCAGGTTTTTAGTGTAGTTTTTTGCTACAGGTTTTAGTGCAGTGTTCCAGAAAATATTAAGGGGGTTTGATGCAAAAACCCTTTTTATAAAACCTAGAACATGATATCATAGTTGAAGTTGACATAAGTGCATTGCAATAAAGGTTTTTGTGCAATATAATATCGGACAAAATAAACCATCATAGAAATTTTTTGTTCCAATTAAATATCAACCAAATTTATAAGCTCCAATATCAGCAAAACTGTTTAAAAGGAGAACACCGAAATAGATACATATCAACTAGCAAGGTACAACAACTTAGTAACAAGAAAATGGAAACCAAAGAGGTAATTCATCATACAAAAGACTTATAAACATGTCAACATTCATACTTCAAGTCAAACAACCATCCAAATACAAGTACTTGAGAACAACCATCCAAAAACACATCTTATAGGAAATAAAAGTTACCAAATTACCATAACTTTCATATCTTACAATCATTAGAACTTCAAAATATCTTAGAAGTATCTCCACAATCCAAAATATCTCAACACTAACTTAAATAAATATTTGAAGTCAAACCAGCAAATTATTCAGCCAAAGAACAAAATAGTCATTTTTCTTCTCTATCTAACTGCAGCGTTCTTCTCAGATTCCTTCATTTTGCAATCTTACCATTTTCAGTAAGCTGCAGTTTAACAAGGGTTAAGAATTAGTCAGGTTAAAAATATGGATTCAAACATAAATGACATTAAGCAAGTCAAAATTACATCAGTAAAATGTCTGGTAAGGTTTGGAAAAGTTGATGGTTGTTGATGCTCAAATAAATTTGAAGAGCATCTAGTGGTTGTCTTGGCTTTTGACAGTTGGAATCTTTTGCATTCTATAAGTTATAAGATAAAAGATATGAGTATAGTTTAGAAAAATAAGATGATTGCTATTTATATGAAATAAAAGATTTAAAAACTGATACCTGAGATGCAGCAGCTTTTATACACACTGAATCTATAGGAAACATTTGTTTGACTTTGAACTGAAATAAACAATATATAAATTTAGAATTATGACTCGCATTATTAGTATTCTATGTAAATAGTGATACAAAATTAAAAAATGGACCTCTTGTTTACTAATTGATGTTGAAATCATTGGAGTCATAGTTATTGATGCCTCTGCTTTTGAATTCATAAAAGATGATCCAATGATGGTATTCTAAGAAAAAAGAGTAATGCAAACATAGATGGAAATTTATAGTGTGAAAGTTAGATACAAGTTAGATATTCATAAATTGCATTATAGAAGTAAAATAAAATAAACTTTTAATAAATTACATGTTGTGCAGTAGTTGAGATGGATGGTGTTATTGTCTTTGGGTTCTATGGTGGTTTTGCAAAACCTATAATGAAACGGCCTTAAAGTCAGATCACATGAGTCATCAAAATTTAACAAATATCTTGAATATGTAAATATAAGTTTTCACCCCTTGCATATATCTCGAAACTTTAATTTTCACATCCCTTCTAATTGCTAGTTTGCTTTGCTTTTTCTTTCTTGTAAAAGCACCTGGAGCAATTATAGATGGCCCAATATTATCACCCCTTATTGCTTGAACATCCGAGACTTCATCAACTGTTCTTCTTACATCATGATACCTTTGTATTGAATCAAGCTATCTCATAACTGCCTCAACTTCAGCTTGATTCTCTGTCACCACATCATCAAATTGTTCCACATTTTATGCTCCTCTAGAGCCACCTCTTGCACCACCTATAGCACTTCCTCTGTCCCCTTTCTGTCCTCTTTTGCTTGAGGATCCTCTTCCACTACCTATTCCACCTGTTTCACTTGCATTAGTATCACATTGACCTCTTTTCTTCAATGGAGGCCTTCCTCTACCTCTACCACCAACTCTTCATTCTTTCTCAACTCCATCATTTTTACAGCTTCTAGCATTATGCCCTAATGGATGACATTTTGAACACTTGTTAGCTTGCCCAAATCTTCTCATTTGCAATGGATTCTTCAACTCATGAGCTGCTCTTCTTCATTTTTTTATTTTGTCTGTTTGGTTTATGCTTGAATGGTGAATGCAAAACCTTTTCAAATGAATATCTTTATTGTAGGATCAATCAACTCATTCTTGCATCTAAAACCTGCTCCATGAGTACATGGGATTATAGTTAAGTCCCATACCCTACAATCACATGTCTTTTTATTTATGTTGCATGTCACCCTACCATTGTCATCCTCAACCTCATAGTCAAACCTACATGCATATTCTGCCCAGCAGTTTCCTCTTTTCTCTTGTAAATATTCAATTTTTGATACAATCTTTGGATAAATAAGTCCCTTCCACTTACCTCCTGTTACTTTTGAAGCTTCTTCATTAATTGTCTCCTTATCATCTCCATCATGGTTATTATTGGTTTCTCCCTTGCCTCAAATATATACTTGTTGAAGGACTCACATATATCATTGCACAAAAGATCACATTTGAAATCACAATCAAAATGTGATCCGGTCCAAGATTTCTTATCAACTTTGTCAAGATAATTATAAGCATGTTCATTTTCATCTTTGATAAAATTCATGGCCTGCAAAAAATTAATATTGCAATGTTTAAGACTATGAATTGGAAACTAATATATCTATGCAAACTGCAAACTATCAATAGTAGCTTTGCAGATTGATAAGATTCAATACCTTAAGAAAATCAAACTTGGTGTATACAACTGCAGCTTTCCACATTAGTCCTTTCAACTCCAAACCTTTATAGTCCTCTTGAAAATTTGCATATAAATGTCTAACACGATATTTGTGTATGGAATTTGGAACTAATTTTTTGATTGACTCAATCAATACCTATTAAAATACATAAACATATCTAATATTAAAATCTTAAAGTAAACATGTAAACTGATAATAAAATTAAGGGTAAATTGTCAAAAACCCCAAGCATTTTTTTGTTGTCAAACACCCCCCCCCCCTTCCTCCCCCTCCTCGAAATGTTAGTCAAAACCTCCTAGATAAGTTTTTAGTTGTCAAGAGACCCTTTACCTGTGATATTTAGTAATTGCCTGTTATATCTAGTTTCCTATGATATCTAAGCAGTAGTCAGCGATATCTAAGCAGTTACTTGTGATATCTAAACCGCTAGCTGCAATATCTAAATAGATTGTTTGAATTGCTTAGATATAGTATACTACTATGTAAATACTGCAGAAAAAATTTCCTGGGGTTTTTGACTGCTTGGTTTTTTTTTACAATTTACCTAAAATTAAAAATCTAAATTCAACTAAACATATTCAAAGCTTAGTTAACACTGATATTGAAAAATGAAATTTGATCATATTCTCTAAAGGTTAACTGAACTTCCAAAAAAAAGTTAATATAAAACTAAAACACTTAAATCCTTCTAAAATTAAACCAAACAATTAGTTCGTCTAAAACCAAACAACTATTAAGAATGACATAAACTACAACTTCAAACTAAATTAAATAAAATTTACTTTCTTTCTATCACTTATGAAGGCAACTTTGGAAACTTATGTTCTTTTACAGCTTCAATGAAGCAGGTCAAAAACCAAGACCAAGTGCTCTCAAATTCATTCTCCACAACTGCCATAGCTACTGGAAACATTTGGTTGTTTGAGTCCATGTTAACTGCACTCAACAATACTCCTCCTGCAGGGCCTTTAAGGAAACAGCCATCAAGACCAATAACTGGTCTGCACCCATCAATAAATCCATGAATCTGAGCTTGATATGACACAAAGAAACCAAAGAACTCATTCCCTTCATCTTAGTTTTCACTCTCATATAACTTCTAAGGCATTTCTTTAGTATCATATGTGAATAGTCCCATAATTGCCAATACTGCTCCTTATAACTCCCCTCAACTATTTCTATAGCTTTCCTCCTAGCTTTGCACACTTAAAATGGATGACTATTTATCTTTAACTCTGTGGAAATTGCCTTCTTAAACGAGGACACACTTCACTTAGGATTATCTTTAATTCTGATCAAGTATATATGAGCTAACCAGGTTGAAGTTGCTTTGGAATTTATAAAAACACTACGGAAGGTATGTTTTTCAATCATTAAAACAATCTACCACATGGTTTTATCTTGATCATATCTTTCATATATCCTCTGTAAGTGTATATGTACTTCTTGTCGTGTCAACTACGGCTATGCGGAATCAAAAACTTTAAAAACTTGAGCACATAACACTAAATCCCTAGGATACAAGCCCAAACACTAAACTAAACAAACCCTAACTAGAGTTTTAACTACTCGGTTGAAATTACAGCCTTTGTAGGCGGTCTTCAGGTCACGAAAGTTAACTCCTCAAGCTCCTTGGGTTGATGGAATGAGATCTCGAAACCGGTCTTCCATATCAAAGACGATCCATCCGAGGATGTCGATTCAAGCGATAGTTTCGTCCGAAGCAACTAAAGATCAAGTCTTGCTAAGACAAGATATTTAGAGTGGTGTAGTTTATGAAAACAAATACTCTCTTTTAATCCTCACAACTCAAGAGAGAGGATTGAGGAAGAAGATGAAGATAGCTAGCAATTAAAGAAAAATCTCCACTTGAAAAATGAACCATCCCTTTTAAAAATATCTCACTCTCTCTCTCTTATCCTATCTATTCATCACAAACAAAAGAAGTGGGTGGACTTGGTGACTCACTAGGGTGAGTCACAAGCCCACACACCATGTTAAATGATGAGGAGCTAAGTGAGAGTGTAGCCACCTCACAAGTATACATACACATACACTTATAAATAAATACAAATGCATGTATATAAACAAGTATACTAAAACCCGTATAAATAGGTATACTGTATTTCTATAAAAATACGAATATCGTATTTGTACCGAAAATACAAAATACGTGTATTCATATTTAGAAAGAAATACATGTATTTGTATCAAAACACAAATACCCGTATTTATACAAATACACGTATTCGTATAAATACAGTATTCGTGTTAAAATACAAATACCCAAAAGAGTGCAATATAAAACTAGTATCAAAACTGGCTATCTTTCAAACCTTTTAGTACTACTAAACCGTCCGATTAAAGCATGTGCATAAATGCACGTGTTCAATCGAACACCCCTGCGTAAAACCATACACAAACTACACCGTTTCGCTCGAACCGGGAAACCCTCTGTGTGGGACTCTAAAGACTCGACAATACGCTGGCAGTTGGTTTAACCACAAGCAAGTCAGTGGCACTAGCTGTACGTAACGGCTATCCAGGTATCTGTCGAAGAGAAGATCGACACGATAACTTGTCTGAAAACCCTACTGAGCCTATAGGTGACATTCTTCGTACAGTCAGGTTTGTTCGTCTAAGAGTATCGCATATCGGGCCTAGGGGATGGTAAACAGCAGACCCCTAATTGAGCAATAAGTCGTGTCGGTGTGGAACCAAATACACCCTAAGAAACTACAGGTGTATCTACCATTAAATCTCATTTTCCCTGGCCAGCGACTTTGTGTATTGGCCAGCCGTACACAACGTGATATCAACTCCTAATACCGGGAGAGATGAATCCCTTCTATCCCTTACTGCCTCTAAGTGCTTCGAGACTGCACCCAACTACTACATGTTTGCACGACCCATTTGAGCCGTGGTAGGGTAGTAATCTAAGTACAGTGGGAACACACTCGAGACGAATAGTGATGTCAAGTCAATGGACTAACCTGTACTCATGTCGCCGAGGAACTGCTAACTGACGATAGGTATAATACCAACTAGCAGTTCCCAGAGAGTACATCCAGTGTAACTCATAACCCAATGAGCACATGTATACTATCTTTGGTACCATATACCAATGGTTGCGGGACAGGCCATCTCCCCTAACGGGGATAAGAAGCATATACATTAGTCTACTCTGGAGTATCGATCCCCAGTCTCGATAATCCAACGATTAGAGACAAGTTTAAGGAAGTGCTTATAGACCACCCAGCTCCCACTAGTGTGACTGCCATCACAACGCCGATAGTCAAGCAAAGATCCTAAGGGTTCTATCGACATGTATTAGCGATACGTTAAAAGAAACATATACACATGTTAAGATAGAACCAAACCAGATAGCTTACTATCATATTGAGCAAGACTGTTATTATAACTGTGTATATCCCAAATTTCCAAAATGTAATATACAATCCAGCATTATACAATAATGGCCTCTAAGGCACATATCACTAACAATCTCCCACTTGTACTAAGGCCATGTATTGGCATATCGCAGACCTAACATCTCGAATAGCCTCTCAAACTACGTCTGAGGGATGGCCTTTATGAGTGGATCTGCAGTATTGTTCTCCGTGTCTACTCTCCGCACCTCGATCTTCCGACGATCCACGATCTCCCTAATCAGGTGATACCGCCTCAAGATATGTCTGGACTTCTAATGAGACCTTGGTTCCTTCACTAAAGCTATAGCCCCGTTGTTGTCACAATACAAAGGTATTAGGTCAACAATGGATGGAACCATCTGAAGTTCTGTAATGAACATCTTCATCCAGACTGCTTATTTCATGGCATCACATGCAGCAATATACTCTGCCTCTATCGTTGAGTCAGCAATGGTATCCTGTTTGGATCTCTTCCAACAAACCGCCCCTCTATTAAGGGTGATGACATAACCCGACATGGATTTAGAGTCGTCCTAGTCACTCTGGAAGCTGGAGTCAGCGAATTCCTCGATCTGGAGGTCTTTACTTCCATACATTAAGAACATCCACTTAGTCCTTCTCAGGTACTTGAGAATGTTCTTTATTGCTATCCAGTGCTTCTCCCCAGGGATTGACTGATACCTGCTTACCACGCTCAGTGCGTAAGCAACATCTGGTCGGGTACATAATATCACATACATTATAGATCGTACCGCAGAAGTGTAGGGTATAATACTCATGCGATCCCTTTCCAAATCAGTCTTGGGAGACATCCCTTTAAAGAGGGTGATCCTATGACAAGCCGGTAGATTACCACGCTTGGAATCTTCCATACTGAATCTTTTCAGTATGGCGTCAATGTACCTAGACTGTGAAAGTCCCAACATCCTCTTAGATTTATCACGATAGATCTAGATCCCCAGAATGTAGGAGGCATCACCTAGGTCTTTCATGGAGAACTTCTGTAACAAGAATCCTATGATTGATTATAGCATAGGAATGTCATTTCCTATCAGGAGAATATCATCCACGTACAAGACGAGAAATACCAAAGTTCTCGCTACAATCTTACTATAAAAGTAAATGTTCCAACTCCGTGATGCCTGCTTTAATCCATAAATGGATTTAAGCAACTTGCACACTTTTTCACTGCTCCCACTCTCTATAGAACCCTCTGGCTGATCCATATATACATACTCTTCCAAATTTCCATTCTGAAAAGTGTTCTTTACGTCCATCTGCCAAATTTCATAATCATGGAAAGTAGCAATGGTAAGTAGGATCATAATGGATTTAAGCATAGCCACTGGAGAAAAGGTTTCATCATAGTCCAAGCCAGGTCTTTGACGAAAACCTATTGCTATAAGTCTAGCCTTATAGGTTTCAACCTGTCCATCTGCACCAATCATCTTTCTGAAGATCCATTTGCAGCCTACGGGTTTTATCCCTTGAGGTGCAATGTCCAAAGTACAAACTTTTTCAATGTACATGGATTCCATTTCGGTCCGCATTGCATCCAGCCACTTTACTGAGTCTCTGCTCGTAATGGCCTACTAGAAACTAGTCGTCTCATCATCATTGATGATGCAATCCTCTCTATCTCCGTCTACGAGAAAACCATAGTATCTCTCGGGCGGATGAGACTGCCTACTAGATCTGCGAAGCGGCGCAGGGACATCCGGTTCTTTTCAAACTTCTGGTTCCACCATACTTTCAGTAATAGTTTGTAGTTCTGGAATTTCTTCCAGTTTTATTGTGCTCCCACTTATTTATTTTTTAAGAAATTGAGTCTCCAGAAAGTGGGCATGCCGAGAAACAAAAACCTTTTATTCCTCTGCGTAATAAAAAAGATACCCCTGAAATTCTTTGGGTAACCTACAAACTTACACAGTATTGATCGTTCCTTGAACTTGTCCGCATGCTGCTTTTTAATAAAAGCTGGACATCCACATATCTTAAGATACTTAAGATAGAGTTTCTTTCCACTCCACATTTCAAATGGTGTGGTAGGCACTGACTTAGTAGGAATTTTGTTCAAAAGATATGCAGCAGATTCTAATGCATAACCCCAGAAGGACCGCGGTAACTCGGCGTTAATCATCATAGAATGTACCATATCTAATAAGGTGCGGTTCCGCCTTTCCGATACACCGTTGTGTTGAGATGTGTATGGAGGAGTAAGTGTCACGACCCGAAGGTGGAACGTGACTGGCACTTAAATCACGCAGCGTCTAAAGGCCTAACGTAATTCAAGTAAGCCTAAATCCCAGAATCTAAACCGTGAAATAAAAATAGAGTGATAAAATACTTATTTAAAAAGGTTAATTTAAACATGCAAGAGTTACATCGAAAATCTTTTAAAGGCTAAAGTTTTATAAAAATTTCGGCAGCATCTCCTTTGTAAAAACTGGTCCCAAACCGATACATAACAAAAGTATACATAATCAATCAAAAGGCATCCCCAAGCAGGAGCTTGCTCTTCGCCGAATCGGCGGAACACAAACACAGGCAGGAATATATATCATCGTAGTGCAAAACGATAAGGAAGCAAGAAAAGAAAGCATTGCCCACAAAGAAAATATAAAAGTCGGCTCACACGAGCTCGACACCAAATACCAATATAATACAACTCTCACAGTCTCGTCTCTAGATCAAATATATAAGTGGTAGATGGAGTATACTAGATACAAAAGTAAATATACATGGTGTAAGACAAAAGAATATCCTCACAAACCCACCTACAAGTATCACGCCCAAAAGTCGAAGCAAAAGGAATAGAAGAAGAAGTAGTAGTGCGCCCGCCGCGACTATGCTGACGAGTCGGTCCTGCAAGACACTGTGGCACAACGGGGGTTAGTTTCCAGCTCGTGAGTAGTAAGTAACATCATATAAAACAATCGCAAGCATGCACGTAAAGATGTCATATCCTAAATATGAATCATGATGTGATGTACTAGTATAGATGCGACATAAATGAGTAGTCAAGTATGAGATCTAAGTATAACTGCTATGCGAAAACTGAATTTGTCTTAATCATTTTTAATATAGTAGAATCAAGAGAATCATCAATAAAAGCAACATAATCCCGTGTCAAGCATCGACACACATAATCTCAATATCTCGTGTGCCGTCTCTCAGATCGGCCCTCAATCCATCTGAATTACACGAATCCGGTCGATATCCTCCAGATCTCCGCTGAGCCAACAATCATCGGTAGGTAATGCTCCCCTGCCAGGCTCAATATCTCTCTATACGATCTTCTTGCACTGGGGTACCTCACCGGGTCCACCGTGTACCCGCAAACGGTGCATCCTCTCTCCTCGAGTCGGGTATACCCATAACTCAAGAACCGAGAAAACTCATGGTGGACGCCACACATCATATCACGAGAAACCGTATTTTCCTTTTTTAAAATGATCGTAGGTTTATAAAATTCACTTGCGGTTTCTTAAATCCAAAAATCTCATGAAAACGGAAATCTCCAAGAAAATCATAATACATGAATATATCGATGATGGCGAATGTCCATGATATCAATATGATGCAACTAGATGAATGACTTGAAGATTTATATGTCATAATGATGCAAATGCAAACATGCAAGTTATCTAGTAATTTCTATACTGTGCGTAACATAGCAATTACCAATGGCGTGTGTATATACAGGATAGTGCACGTGCGATATGAACCATTGGTAATCGTGCAAATGTCCTGTGGTGATGATATCAATGTGCATGATGATGCGTATACAATATGGTTATGGTATAAGCATATGAATACAAGATTTGTAATTAGATTCTAACTATCGGGCGCTTTACGCCATCCAAAAGATTCCCCCATAGATATTAAATCTACTCACCGGAACGTCTCGGCTAATCGAATCCGGCCACCGCCTTTCCTTTCCTAGTCGCATCCGACGTCTCCGCAACCGATCCTAGAATCGCACAAACTTAGCATATAAGGCTAGAGATCCGATATAACGCGAAAACAAATACTATACGAAATAACTAACCCTCACAAGTTAAACACGTGTAAACTAGGTGCGCTAAACGTGTGCAACAACGTCTAAGACCACCCCTAAGAGCTGTTTTCCAAAGAAAACGCCAAAACTAGAATCGAAACGTTCGTATCGTACATTAACAAAATGCTTAATTAAGGTAAAATGGTCCCAGATTTTGATAGGGGTACAACTAGTGAAAATTGCACACATCAGAGACCCAAATCGTGTAGCAGAGAGCTTCCCACAAAACCCCACAACCCAGCTCCCTCAGATGGCCGCAATTTGCGGCCAGAAATGTTAAATCTACTGCCTCAAAGTAGAGGTAAGGGCTCGAGCTTCAAGGGTATATTCCTAGTCTTATAACTATCTTACAGTAATTGCAACTTCTCAAAAAAACTTCAGGGTTGATAGCAGATTCGTAAAAACCCTAACCTTTAACTAAAAACGGTAATTAACACTAATTTGAAACATTAAGGTATTTTAGTGCAAATTTGGTGGTTTAACAAGACTATTAGATACTAAACTACTCTTAACTATCCTAATACGAGTCATAATTACCTTAGAAGTTATTAAAACCCTAAACTTGACTTAACCCTCTCTTGAAACTTAAGATTTGCTTTAATCACTACTCTAAAACCTAATTAAGAAAAATTATAACAAGAGATTAGCAAAACATGAAGTAAGCTAGGCTCATACCTTACCAAGAGATGAAGGAGATCCTAACTTGATAAGATTTACCACCAAAATGAAAACTTCCTTGAAGGAAACTCTTGAAGAGATTTGGATTAGGATTTTGGAAAGGTTTAATAAAAGATTTATGGTGATTTGGGTAGGGTTTTAAGTGAGGTGGAGAAGGGTTTTTGTTTTAAAAAGAAGAGAAGAAGAGAAGAAAATAAGATGAAGAACAATCTAGAGAGTGAGAGAGAGAGTTCAAGCCATGGCACCCTCTCTCCTCAATAAATGCACCATGCCTCTTATTTTCATCTTTTTTTTTATTTTCTCTTTTCTCAAAAACTAGAACCATCCATGTTAAAAAAGACTTAACCATTTGTAATATGTGTCATAGTTGCATAAACTTACTTAAACCTATACTAACCTATTATTAACACTAGATTAGTGTATAAGTGTATTTCAAATATAATTTTTAATAAATAAAGAAATAATTAAGTAAACAAGTAATTAAATAAATAATTAATTAAATACATAATTAATAAATAATTACATAAGTAAATAAGTATATTTATACCTATGCGGAAAATAATTATTAACTAGGTTTTATTGAAAAATGCATGTTATCCCGTTAATTCATCTATAATTATTCTAAAAGATTTTTAAAACATTACAATCTTCCCCCTTAAAGAAATTCATTCCCCGAATTTAAAATTTATCTACGCGTACCTTCGAAAAGATGGGGAAATTTCTTCCGCGTCTAGCTCTTGGCTTCCCACGTGACCTCTTCGCTGTTCGGGCCACGCTATAGAACCTTCACTGATGGTAAAACCTTTGACCATAGTTTCTTCACCTGCCGATCAAGAATAACTACCGGCTACTCGGTGAAAGAAAGATCCCGCTCCAGCTGGATCATCTTATACTGAATCGCATGAGAAGGGTCATGAAGGTACTTGCGAAATATCGATACATGAAATACGGGGTGTACATCCGGAAAACTGGGCGGAAGTGCCAAAGTATAGGCAGCGGTACCGACTCACTCAAGAATCTTGAAAGGACCCACATATCTGGGACTAAACTTCCCTTTCTTTCCAAACCTCATCACGCTCTTCATCGACGAGATCCGTAAGAAAACATGATCACCCACGGCGAACTCAAGTCTGCAATGACGGCGATCAGCATAAGACTTCTGCCTGCTCTGGGCCGCTCTCATCCTGTCTTGAATCAACTGGATCTTATCTGTAGTCTCCTGAACTAGCCGCGGTCCTAAAATCCTGCTCTCGCTGAGCTCTGTCAAAAAAACTGGCGATCGACATTTTCTCCCATACAAGGCCTCGAAATGCGCCATCTAAATCGTCTCATGAAAACTGTTATTGTAGGAGAATTATATCAAGGGCAAGTGACGATCCCAACTGCCACCGAAATCTAGTACACGTGCTCGGAGCATATCCTTGATAGTCTGTATAGTCCGCTCTGACTAAACATCGATCTGCGGATGGAAAGCTGTACTGAAACTCAAACGTGTGCCCAAAGCCTCCTGAAGTTTCTGCCAAAGGCGGCTGGTAAACTAGGTGCCTCTGTCGAACACAATGCAAGTCGGAACGTCGTGTAGTCGCACAATCTCATCAATATATATCTGAGCATACTGAGCAAATCTGAAAGTGGTCTTCACTGGGAGGAAGTGAACCGCTTTCGTCAACCGGTCTACAATCACCCAAATGGTGTCATACTCTCGACTAGACCTAGGTAGACCCACAATGAAATCCATAGAGATCTGCTCCCATTTCTACTCCGGCATGGGCAAAGGCTGTAACTCTCCTGCCGGCTTCTGATGCTCGGCATTGACTTGCTGGCAACTCAGGCATCTCGAAATGAAATCTGTGACATCATTCTTCATCCCTTCCCAGCAGGAAATATCTCTCAAGTCACGATACATCTTGGTGGAACCCGGATGGACGTTGTATGCTGACTGATACACCTCCTCTAAGATCTCGCATCTCAGCCCCTCGAAATCCGGTATACATAGACAAGCCCCAAATTGTAGCACTCCTTGGTCATCAATCACAAACTCTGAATCTCTACCCTGCCGAAACTGCTCCATAATTTCTGACAAACGAACATCGTCGGACTGTGTCTCCCGGATGCGATCAAGTAAAAGTGGACAGGCGCGGACATGAGCAGGCTGTCCTCCGGTGGAGAACTCGAACTGTACTCTGCTGTCGCATAAGATCTGCCAATCTATAGAAGACAGTCTCTGAACTGCGCTCAAATAGGAAAAACTACCACCAGGCCTCCGACTGAAAGCATCAGCTACAACATTCGTCTTGACCGGGTGATAAAGGATTTCACAATCATAGTCCTTCACGAGCTCCATCCAACGGCGCTGCCTCAAATTCAGATCTCGCTGCTGGAAGATATACTTTAAGCTTTTATGGTCCATAAAGATCTGACACGACTTTCCGTACAAGTAATGTCTCTAAATCTTGAGCGCAAAGACCACCGCGACCATTTTTAGATCATGAGTGGGATAATTCTGTTCGTGCTTCTTCAATTGCCGAAAAGCATAAGCGACAACTCTGCCGTACTACATCAACACGCAACCTATACCCACTCGAGAAGCATCACAATAAACAACATAGCCGCCTGACCCTGAAAGCAAAGATAAGACTGGTGCAGTCGTCAAACGAGTATTCAACTGCTGAAAACTCTGCTTACATGCCTCGGTCCAAAGAAATGGAACTCCCTTCCGAGTCAGTCCGGTCAGCGGTGTAACGATACGAGAGAAATACAGCACAAAACGTCGATAATAACCGGCTAAGCCCAATAAGCTGCGAACCTCTGTCACTGAAACAGGTCTGGGCCAATGCTGTACGGCCTCGATCTTCTTCGGGTCCACTCGTATACCATCTCTCGTAACCACATGACCAAAGAAATCAACACTATCAAGCCAGAATGCGCACTTAGAGAATTTAGCAAACAACTGGTGCTCTCTCAATGTCTACAATGTAATCCTTAAATGCTGCTCGTGCTCCTCTCAACTCTCGGAATACACCAGAATATCGTCTATGAATACGATAATAAACTGGTCGAGAAACGGCTTAAAAATGCAGTTCATCAAATCCATGAACGCTGCTGGGGTATTGGTGAGCCCGAACGATATCACCAAGAACTCATAATGCCCATAACGCGTCCGAAAAGTAGTCTTCGGAATGTCATCATTCCAGACCCGCAACTGATGATAACCCGATCGCAAGTCAATCTTCAAAAAATGTCCCGCACCTTGGAGCTGATCAAACAAATCGTCAATGCGAGGTAGGGGATATCTATTCTGCACCATAACTCGGTTCAACTAACGATAATCAATGCATAATCTCATACTGCCGTCCTTCTTCTTGACGAACAGGACAGGAGCACCCCAAAACGACACACTCGGACGAATAAATCATTGTCAAGAAAATCTTGCAGCTCTTTAAGCTCCACCAGGGCCATCCGATAAGGCGGTATGGAAATAGGCCCCGTACCAGGGATCAAGTCGATGCAGAACTCGATATCACGCTCTGGCAGCAATCCAGGTAACTCATCAGGAAATACATCGGGAAACTCTCTCACAATCGGAACCTGGTCCAACGGGACCTCTGCGGCTCCAGCATCACGAATATATACCAAGAATCCCCGACATCCTTGTTCCCGCCAAAATTTTCGGCCAAGAGCTACTTGTTCCCTTACAAAAAAGGGAGAGAGTCCTCAAAATTAGGCCTCACGTATAAAACACGTGAGCGCTCATATACAAAGCGTATGAGCGCTGAACATAAACAACTAATGGCCAAACAGGCCTCACGTGCTAGACACGTGAGCGCTCATATGTAAAGCATATGGGCGCTGAAAATAAACTAAATAAAACAATTAATGGCCAAACAGGCCTCACGTGTAAAACACGTGAGCGCTCATATGTAAAGCATATGAGCGCTGAAAATAAACAGGCTAAAACCCACACTAGGGGTCACGTGTTAAACACGTGAGTTCTCTTTCTACTCACGTGCAAAGCATGTGAGCACCCCAATTTAAAATGCTCTTGTCAAATTCTAGAATTAAATTCTATTTGGAAAATATTTTTCTGATCTTCCTCAAACTAGAAAGATCTTCTCTGTTAAACAGAGGACCTTTGGATCAAAGATCCAACGGTGATCATCTGGTAGAATAAAATTCTATCATAGGAAAATATTTTCCTAATCTTATTAAACTAACAAGATATTCATATGATAAGAATAAAATTCTATGTTAAACTAACGAGATATCCATATGATAGAATTAAATTCTATATTAAGAAAATATATTTCTGATCTTGTTAAACTAAAAGATATGATAGAATAAAATTCTGATCTTGTTAAAACTAACAAGATATTCATAATCTTGCTAAACAAACAAGAAATCTTCTCTGTTAAACAGAGAGCCTTTGGATTAAAAATCCAACGTTGAATAAAATTCACCGATTGATCTAAAAGATCATGGAATCAATCATGATCTCTCAATGAGGGATTTTCTTAACAAATTGATTCTTTTTCTTCTCATATAAATAGGAGCGGGGAGAGGAGAAAAAAAGAAGAAGACATACACACACAGAGAGGGGAAGAAAAATATAGAGAGAAAATTTAATTCTCTAGAAAGAAGAGGAACCCCTCCCAAAAGCTCTCACAAAACAAAAAGAGAATTTAATTCTCAAACCAAGAGTTTAACTCTTCTCAAAGAACTTAGTTCTTCCTCTGGTTAAGATCTGCAGAAGCAGATCTCTCCACAAGTTGAGAATTTAATTATCATCGGAAAGATTCTGTCATGCAGATTCAAAACCTAGGGGAAAGAACTGAGTTCAAAAGAGTTTAACTCTTACAAAACGTATGGGAATTTAATTCCTCTGAAACTAGGGTTTAACCCTTTAAAAAGAATTTAATCCCTGCAAAGAACAAAAGGAGAACTTGATTCCTCAGAACCATAGAAGAACGGCCTGATGATTCATTAGCATTCAAACGCTACGTAACAGATCACGTGTTCTAACGTGAGCACCTCTGAGGAACGAAAAGGAACAACTGATATTGAGTCACGTGATCCCACGTGACCCCCTAATAGTTCTTAGCACTTTCAAAAGGAAAAGGGGAATAAATCAAAAACGGTTCCCATTTTGGAGCACCTCACGTGATCCCACGTAACCCCTTAATAGTGCTTAGCACTTTCAAAAGGAAAAAGGGAATAAATCAAAGACAGTTCCCATTTTGGGGCGCCTCACGTGATCCTACGTGACCCCCTAATAGTGCTTAGCACTTGTAAAAGGAAAGGGGAATAAATCAAAACAGTTCCCATTTTTTGGGCGCCTCACGTGACCCCCAATTGTTCTTAGCACTTATAAAAGAACAAGGGAATAAACCCAAGTGAACAGCGCCAACTTTCAAGAGCCTCACGTGCCACACGTGAGCCTCACCCAAATTTCAGTGTTTAACACTGCCTTGGAGTCTCGCGTGGGAGCACGTGTGCACTGAGTATACATTAGTGTTTAACACTATAGGAAGCCAACTCCAACTCCAAATTGGCTAAGTCTCCCCGAGGATTAAAACATCTTGGATTTCCTAATAGACCGAGCCACTATGCTCATGACCTCCCAAACAAATGATGATTCGTCAATCTCCTAAGTTAATCTTAGTCTCTCAAAAATGACTAATGATTCTTGGACGGGCCACTATGATCTTTCCCCTCAAATCTGGAATTTGGTTCAAGGGTACATCTCTCCATACCTCTGATACATGTCGTTGTAATTCTTCAACGTCTTCAGAGAGGTGGAGAGTCCCGACAACCAACAACTCTTTGGTGTAACTCAAAACCCATGAGCACATCCCTATGGACCGTAACGTCCTTAAACTAGCTATGGACCGTAACGTCCTTAAACTAGCTATGTACTGCAACGTCCTTAAACTAGTTATGGACCGCAATGTCCTTAAACTACGACCTCACTACCAAATTGTGATCTATGGACCGCAATGTCCTTAAACTAGCTGTGGACCGCAACGTCCTTAAACTAAACCCTCACACCAAAAATGGTGATCTATGGACCGAAACGTTCTTAAACTAACAATGAACCGCAACGTCCTTAAACTAGCTATGGACCGAAAACGTCCTTAAACTAAAGCAATAGAGCCCAAATGCTCTTTTGCTCGGTCTGAATGACCCCAAAATCCTGTTGAGTAGATCTTAGTCTAAAATTAGACTAATGTATCCTCAACAAATATTTAAGTTGATCTTAATCTCAAACTAGATTAACGATCCTTAAATCAAACCAGACCCAAATCTAAGAATATACGGATTTAGACTAATCCACGCCCTACGGGCGGCAATATAAATTAGTCTCCGTATACAATCCACAGGTAACCAAAATTAAAACAAGCATAGACGACACGAAGTGAATATCTGGAGCAGGAGAAAGTGATTATCGCTACGCGGTAACGTAATTAACTGCAGGGGCTTGCACCTGTAGGGAAGAGCGTCCCCACAATCAAAAACCCCTCACCAACGAGGGGGAATCTGATGAAGTCTGCTACAACGATCGCATCCGTCTAAACCTTCGATACACGGTGCCATAAATCAACTTGGCATCTACGGAGAGGTGGACGGATAAAACCAAATAGCATCTGCCCCTAAATTCAGGCAAGACGTCCGTCTTTCCCATCTTCCGGCAGTAAACAGATTATGGCACGCCCGGTGGGACCATTTTCTCTTTCCACTCCACACTTCGTGTGTCGTGTTTTTCCGCGATCAGATAATCGCGATGTATATGTTTGTGGTTGCCCTTAGGTGATGGGATATTGAAGCTAGCGTTTCGTCTTTACAAAGAATGGCATTTGCTTCCACCCTAGCAACTCAAGCTTTATCATATATGGTGGAGTCAAGTATGGGCCACTTGCAACCTTAAATCTCTGCAATCCGGCTCTTCAAGAAATCAACGGGCTTCTCTTTGGGTCGATGCTCCCACCTCCCACTCTCGGTGCCTCAACGTCGAAGGAGGAAGCCCAGAGGAAGTCTGTCTTCCACAGGTTGGTTCCCCAAGCTGCAACTTTGCCAACAGAATCAGTCCTCCAACAACTGGCACCTTCTAAGGACCAAGTTCGACGCAGGGGGAAGAATATTCAGGCTATCAAAGGAAACAGGGGACAGGCTCAGCAAAATCCTGAGGCTAATCAAATCCTGGCTGTAAGAAATGGTCGACGTCGATATCGGCATCATACAAAATGAGCTGAGGGCAGTTCTCCGTATGGTCCTGTTTCAATCCCAGTGGTGAATGTTGTTGTTCCAACCGGGAACAGCTTCAAACTGTTGCGGAGGGTTAGACAAAATTCTCCCACCGCAATATTGAAGAAATCTCCGCAGCCCATGGAGATCCTACGAGAGCAGAAACCAGTTCGCTCCCTATAACAACTTTCATCATCTATAGATAAGGTGTGGAAGCAGGTGAAGGACTCATTCGTCATCTACGGCTCTTCCTCTAAACGTCAGCCAAATTCTGACAAATCCCCTTTCAAATACAAGAGGACTCATTCCAAGACGGATCCTGATACAGCGGTTCCTCCCAAAACCAAAGCGGCTTTTCACAAAAAAAAGAGGCCTAATAAAGCTCAACTGCCCGAAGCAAACTCCAAACACCCCAAGCCTGGGGGCATGGTAGTTCACATAATCCATATGGTGAAATCCAAAGACGAAGTTCGAGCTTCTACTAGTCACCGACCTCAAACTCGGTCCCTGACAAATGTTCAACTGCAACATGAAAAGCTGTAGGAGATGCTCGCTCAGACGGCAGCAAACGCTAATCCATCAACTAAGGAAAATCCCGAGGACGCACCCGAAGAAAGAGTAGAGAAAGGATCGGATATTGATTTTCTAAAGCGCGCTCTGAAAAAGAGAGATGAAGAAGCGGCAGAAATGTCCACTAAAATAAACCAGATGGCCCTTCTGATTCAGAATATGGCTGGAATGATGGTTCAATCGGAACCACTGACAAATGAACCGCTGGTAGTCGGTCTTAAAGATAAGGATGACATTTCAAATCTTCTGCAAATCTCATCAACGGCTGAGGAGGAAATGATTCCTAAAAGAAAAGATGGACACATATATCGCTCAGCGAATCAAAGCTCACTACGCCAGTGAAGCCGCAAATAGATCAATCAAGTCTGATCGACCGTATCCGACGTGGTACGACCAAATACAGTACTCGCCAGAGTACACATTTTCAACGTTCCACATGCACAAAGGAACTGGGAATCCTTGTCAGCACATTGTGCGATTTAAATCCATGTGCGGAAATACTGGAGGAAATGACATACTACTCCTCTGACAATTCATCAGCGGTCTAGAGGGCATCACCTTCGCATGGTATGCGGAACTCCAAAATGATTTCGTGAAGAGCTTCAACGAAATGGATATGCTCTTCTGTTAGAGATTCGCTAATGAGAACGAACATACTACCGTGACGGCGCTAGTCAACGAAAGGGTCAGACCAAATGAGACTTGGGTTCAATATGTTACCCGATGGCGAAATCTCTGGTCAAATACAATCAACGCATCGATGAAGTTGCAGCCATGGGAATGCTCATAGCCACCCTTGACCCAAATTCAAAGGCGTCTTCGTATATGGCCCTCTTCAAACCGACGACTTTCCAAGAAATCATGGATAAAATGGCTCGGTTGGATCAAATAGGTCAAGACTCTTTCTCATCCAATGATGAAGAGTGAAAAGCGGAGGCAAGATGGCATTTATCGCCTACGCTCAACAAAATAAGCGGCTCTGAAGCAACCTGTCGTCAAAATAGCGACGGCGTGGGTACTCGCTCCCCCCGAGATATACACGGGGGGCATATTTCTCACTAGAGGAAGAATCTTTACGTGGGATGGTCTTTTCTTCTCAAGGTGCAGATAGAATATCAAGGGACTTAGAAGCGGGTTTTGCAATCAAGTGGAATATCCCACTTAAACCAAAAAACCATAGGAGGGATGAGAAACCCATATCCCACTCCGAATCAGATGATGAGGAAAAAACCCCAGGTCAAATTCATTCTTCCAAGGAAGAGAAAGACTCGGCGGAGGTAATGACGTGATATCTCGTTCCTTTGTATATGAAGAAGACGCTCCATCAGTATCGGAAAGTGACATTGATAAGCAGGGGGAATGTGCTATTTAAAATGCCCAGTACTTCCTGCAAAACAACCCGATTGGCACGATAATAGATGAAGGAGTCCAAGAAGGTAAAAATATTCTAAGACGTGAAGTGTCCATGCAAACAAAAGACAAGCAGCAACGTCTTAGCAAACAAGAGTTGGAAGGGGTGAGTTATGCAACTTCACGACCGAATGAGAGAGTTGGACCGAAAAATCCTTAAACTAGAAATTCGCCTCAAATATGGCGATAATGGACCGAAACGTCCCTAAACTAGTGTGTCGCCACAAACATAGCACATCGCTCCAAATACGGCGATATCCTCTCTTGAGATCTATATTGCAATCAAAGTCCCAACGGCAAAAATTGCAACTCAAGTCCTACCGGCTACACAGCTACTTCAGCAATGAAGCCACAACCAAGTTCCACCATCAAACAGATGGGTCACCTGTGGCGAAACTATTTTCGAGAGTTTCATCGTTCAAAAAAATGGTATATCCACAAGCGAAACGGGCACGGATGAAAACCCGAAAGGGCGCCGTGAGTAAAAATAGAAGGATTGCCGACGAGTTTGTGAAAACCCGGAAGGACGCAATCTTGTTTAAAAAACGGTATGTCCACAAGCAAAATGGGCACGGATGACAACCCGAAAGGGAGCCATGAGTAAAAACAGTAGGGCTACCGACGAGTTTGTGAAAACCCGGAAGGGTGCAATCTCGTTAAAATAAATACACACACGAGATCCTCACGACTCGTAAGGAGAATCCCCATGTGAGACCCTCACGGCTCATAGGATTCAAAAGCCATAAGTTACAGGGATCTGGACCTGTTCTTAAGCCGTCATATCCCCCAAATTGCCTTACAGGCGGTCCATATTGACCCTTGTATACAATTTAGGGGCATGAATAAATATTTCTTTGCCAAGTTCTGCAAAAGGCAAGAAATGTCCCCATATGATGAATAACACTTGCAAGTCCTTTCGACTTGTAAGGAGAAAACACTCTTGGAAGATCCTTACGACTTATAAGAGAAGACATCACTTAGGAATCCCCATGATTCCTAAGGAGAAAATACGCCTACAAAATCCTCACGACTCGTAGGGAGAAAACCCTTTATGAGACCTTTACGGCTCATAAAGTCAAAAGTCTTAGTCGACAGGATCCTAACCCTGTCTACTAAGCCACCTTTGTCCAAATCGACAGGGGCAAATGATGATTCGCTCCTGACATTATCCTAGTTGTAGCGATGCTGATACCTAAATCGGTATCAAATTCCGAGTCCTCTCAAGGAAAATGATGAGTCTCTCCTGGAAATATCCCAATTGTAGCGATACATATGCCTAAACAGGTGTCAAACTTCAAAGTTAACCTCTCCGGTAAATGCCGCCCTTACATCCATCTAATGACGAAGGGGACCCCGTTTGTTTGGGATCGTAAATGCCAAAGTGCACTAAATGAAATCAAGCAATATCTGCAGAACCCGCCGGAACTGACCGCTCCGGTCAAGGGAAAGCCCCTCATCCTGTACACAACATCCCTTGAAAGTCCTTTAGGCGTGCTATGGGCACAGGAGAACGACCAGGGGAAGGAGAGAGCTCTCTATTATTTGAGTCAAGTCCTCCTGGGAGCAGAAAACAACTACCCCCCATCGAAAAGCATTTCCTAGCACTGATCTTCGCGATAACGAAGCTTCAACATTATGCCCTGGCACATGAAGTCCATCTCATAACTGTTAGTTGTATGTATGCCCTAGAGGCCAGTATTGTACAGATGATGTATATTATATTGGATGCTTGGACATATATAGAGATGACTTTCTTGCTCGATATGATAGTATGCTATCTGGTTGCTCTTTATCTTAACATGTATACTAGTCTCTTTAAACTGTCTTATAGTTACATGTTGGTAAAGCCCTTAGGATGTGTACTTGACTACCTGGACTATGATGCAGATCATACTAGTGAGGACATGGTAGTCCATAAGTACATCCTTCAAGGTCCCTAGTCGTAGGTGTATCGAGACGGGGCATCGATATACCAGTGTAGACTAGCGTATACGCTTCTCGACCCATGAGATGGGCGATGGATGATCCCATATCCATTGGTGTTTGACATCAGAGATGGTATACGGGTGCTCAGTAGAGACTGGGTACACTGGACGGACTCGCCGAGAACTCCCAGATGGTATTATACCTTACGTCAGATGGCAGTTCTCAGGTGACACTTGTGCAGGTTAGTCTGTAGACCCGAGATCGTCATAGAGTCTTGTGTGATTCCCACTGTGCTTTGATCTCCACCTTACCACGTCCATGAGGGCGTGCAAAAAGGTGGTTTTTGGGTACAGTCCCGAGTCACATGGAGGCAATGAGCGATAGGAGGGGTTTCGTCTCTCCTGGTATTGGGGGTTGATGTTGCTCTGTGCTCGATTGGCCGTAACAGGGAAGTCCCTGGCCAGGGCTGATCAGAGATTTGCTGGTAAGTGTTACCAGTAGTTTCTCGACCCGTTATGAGCCTCACATCGGCACGACTTATCGGTTATTGGGGTCTGACGTTTACCACCCCTAGACTTGATGTGCGACATATCAGACAAGGAGACCGGACTGTATGGGAAGTGTTGCCGGTTGGCTCGACGGGAGTTGTAGCAGGTTCGCTTGTTCTCTTCTGATCGCTCAATACCCGGGTGGCCGTTACGTTTAGCTAACCGCTTGCGGCTTGGGGGTGCTTGATATGATCATCACCCACTGCCGGCGTATTGACGAGTCTCAGAGTCCCACAACGGAGTTTCCTAGTCCAGGCGAAACGTTGTGGTGCGCGTATGCGATATGCGCATGGACCCGATTAAAATACGCATATAGGATACCGTATATTGATCGGGCGGCTTGCTTTTGGTTAGGGTCGTATGTGATATGGCCAGATTGATAAATCAAGTGTTGATTTATCATTTAACCATTAGATTCTCACTAGAAATCCTTTCTTGTTTTCTATGGATGTATGGATGCAAGTATGCATTCCTTATTGTTTCATGCACATATGGATGTGCATGCACACATGCATACATACATCATTCCATCATGGTTGATTATACAAGGAAATGGTGGCAATATAAGACTCACACCATGGGTTTTTATTTGGATTATTATTTGATTTTTGGTTAAAACAAAAAGGATAAAGGAAAAGATAATTCATGACTAATTTCTACATCCTTCTTGACCTAACCATTCTCACCCACCACTTGACCATGGATTACTTTTCCTTTTGTGTTTTTAACTCAAGTTCAATAATATCCTAACCATGGTTTGATATGAGAAGAGGAAAATATATATTGATATATTTTCTATTTTCTTTCATGAGTCATTCTTATCTTCTTCTAAAAAGCCATCATCTTCATCAACCTCTCTCATTTGCTCTCTAGATTTTTGTAGTGAGCAATATAATCATCAAGTTAGGATTTTGATGTGAGAAAGAGAACCACAACACCATTCTGCACAAGTCTAGCCCACTTGTTTGGAGTGTTAACCTGATTTCGTTCACTTGATCGGATAAAGTTACAAGCTTGGACAAAGCGGACTCCGGGTGGATCATCGGTGACCTCGAGGAGTTCAAGCGGAGCTTTTTCAAACCCCAAGTAGCCGAGGAGTCTAGCGTAGGGAGCTACAAAGGTTGTACTCTCTAAACCCCAGCTTTTCTTTCATATGATGATGTGAAAAATTCGAAACCCTAATTTTTCTAGGAACGATTCTATGTTCGTTAACTTAGCATCCTAAAAATTCATTCTTTGGTTCATGTGATGCTTCCAAACCCTTCATGAGGTGCTAGGCTAACCTTTCATTGGTATCAGAGCCGACCTAGAACATTAGGCGACACTTTAACGAAGTTAAAACTCCGATCGAACCGAAAATACGGATTTTTGAGCGCTCTCTGGACATTTTTTTAAAAACTGCTGTCTTTCAGAATTAAAAATATGTAAAAAATTCAGCAGGAGAATATAAGAATTATGGTATAAAAATTATTCAATGAACAGTTATTCTTGCCGCGGAAACGCGGCCTAAGCTTGCTTAGGCCGCGGTTCCGCGGCCGTACACATCATTCACTGAATAAATTTTGTACAGTAATGCTGGATTCTGCTTGTATATTTTTTAGGATATTTTTAATCTGAATTTAGTGCTGAAAATTCTGGAGATGGTTTTGGACTCGACAGTTCGATCGGAATTTTGATTTCGTGGCTTTTCCGGGTAAATTAGAAAGTATTGAAGTGTTTGAACGAGTATCATTTGCTCACTTTTCACGGGGTTTAAAAGCTTTCGGAAATACGTGCAAGTTTGTTTGTGGTGGACCCTCTAGAAGACAACAAACCTTAACTCGATTATGTGACCGTCTTGAACTGCCTTTTGAACCTTAGGGTTTGGGGCAGTACGGCGTGCCACATGTGAGGCGTTGGCTTGACCCTTCTACGGCTGGACCGCTACCACTGTGTCACACTCCGGGTTTTTGAACTCCGCTCAAGTGTTGAGCTTTAGTGAATCTTGGGTATTTGATCGTTCGTTCGAAAACTTCAATACTGTCTAATTATCTGGAATGTGATGCAATATGTGGAATTCATATAGTTGGACATGAAATACGAAGTATGTGATATTTCGCATTTACGATGTCTAAAGAGAATGTGGATTCCAAATATTGCAGTTTTACACTTTCTTTTCTGTGACCGTAAGTGTAGTATGTCGATATCGCCAGTTTCGTTGCTATACATCAACGACAATTGGGGTATGCATACTTACTTACGTTGATGATATGAGATATTATGTGTTGCTGAGATATGATGTGCAGGATTGTCGCGATTGAATAGCCGGGGGGTTTTATGTGAGATGAGAGTTTTATATTTTCATTCATGTAAATTCAAATGTAATGTAATATTCTTTTATTCGGGGCACTTCCGGGTTGAGGTCGATGCCACCTATGTTGTATATTATTTACTTTTCCATATTAGGATGGACCCAAGGAGGGGAGCACAGGTGACCGGGTTCTGGGGTTCAGTGGGAGGCCATCTCGAGGAGTCGAGACCGGGTCTCCTAAACTCCAGAATTGGTAGGGTCGCTTGCCGCTCTCGTAGGGGTCCAGGGTGTGGGCTTGGCTATTCATCGCGACTGCGGAATCCGTATTTTCTATTGTTGGCTAGATAGTAAATACGGACGTCCTAGTATATCCCACATTATATCTATGTTTCTGCTGCGATATCTGTGATGTGATCATTTGATATGTTCTGATGGATACAGTATATAGTATATATGATATATTATATAGGCGTTACTTATGTTTTACACCCGCACTAGCCCTGCCCTGCTCTGTCGTTAGTTACCTAACCTAACGGTGCATGAGGGGACATCGAGGCGAATGCGGATGGCATAAGTGTACGTCGTATTTATCTGTGATGTTTAGGTGACTTAAATGATGGGACTTCATTAATGTGATTAATGAAAGAAAAGAAACCTAAAAGATGTTGTAGAATCAAATTTTTTAAAATAAAAAGGGTAGCTACAGTTTTGCTTTGCATAGCGGTATATATGATATACCCTGCACCTTATTCGATGAGGAAAGGGCCGAGATCCCTTCACCGGGAGTGACCCCTTTAGCGATAACTGGCAGATGCTACACACTCGGTTTGTCTTTTGATTGCTTCTATAGTTTCTGCTTTGCACAGTGATATATATGATATATCCCACACCTCATTCGACGAGAAAAGGGCCGATGATCCCTTCGCCGGGAGTGACCCCTTTAGCAAAACTAGAAAAGCCTCAAAATCACTCCATTTCAAAACTTTACTTGATTCTACAACGATATCAAGTTCATTACGCAATAGGTTTTCAGAAAAACCTGTCGTAGCCCTCCGTCATTTCAGATAAGTTGTATATAGTATTCGTGCTACATTTGTTGGCTTTCGTCAAGGTGTAGTGTGCGGTAGCTATATGCTGCTTATCTGCTGCATATGATGCGACTGGATTAGGGTAGTCGTACGGCTTTGTTGGCTTTCGTCAAGGGTCGTGTGGGTAGGTTTAATTCAGTCAAGAAATGTACGGGTTGAACTTGACCAGCGGGCTGTGGTTTGTTGGCTTTCCTCAAGGTCATAGCACGTTAGGGGCAAAACATTATCGGGAATTTCAAGTGTTGAAATTTGCAATGAGATTGCATACCTTCTATGAGATAGTTGGATCCCGATACCCACAGAGAGTAATTGTTACTCCTGGGAGAGTTTTACACAGGACAATTAGCCGATCAAGTAGGTGTCTAGAAAGGTGTCAACGGGGTTACGCCTCTGGGAAAACGAGGTTTACTTTAATTAGGTCCGTGCGAAAGCACGGGGAACCTCCCTCAAAGTACCGACACTGGCCTGGCTGAAAGATCGACGAAGTTGTAAGGTGTAATTAATCCCGGCTAGTCTTTCCTTTTAGGGTTTGAAGGAAGATTTGATAAAAACCAGTGGGAGCCATCCTGATTAGATAAGATAATAACCAATCTGATCTTGCAAGAGCATACGCTAAAGTGTTTTCTTCTCTCTCTCTCCAGGTAGCGACCATGTCATGCCCTAATAAAGATAATAATATGGATGTATTGACTGAACCCGCATGTTATACTGTGCTGGGGAACGTTGGTTCCGTTCTTTCTTATAAGAGTTATAGGAATGAACAAGACATAGGGGAATACCAGGATTCCCAAGCCACCCGAATGAAGAAAGTACATGATGATGCATTTTCTTCGGGTGTGTTTGTTACAGAAAACTGTTTCTCCATTTGCCCTACGTCCTAGGTATTAGATACCGGGTCAGGATCCTATATATGTAATCAGTTACATGGGCTCAGGAAAGGTAGAGAACTTGGAGAAGGTGATAAAGACATTAGAGTTGGAAATGGTGCAATTGTTGCAGCTAAGACTGTCGGGGAATATCGCCTTGCATTACCAACTGGTAATACATTGGTTCTGAACGAATGTTATTACATGCCGAACCTGATATGCAACATTATATCGGTTTCTTTGTTGAGTAAAGAGGGATATAATTTTGTATTACAGGATAATATTATGAACATTTTCCGTAACTAAAAGTTGGTTGGATCAGGCACGTTGTGCAATGGCATTTATGTTCTAAATCAATCAACAGTTCTGAGCATAACAAACACACACAAGAGGAAGAGTTCAGAACTGAACGAATCCTTCTTGTGGCATTGTAGACTGGGTCACATCAATGCGACACGACTGGCTAAGTTGCATAAGGATGGATATTTGAAACAGTTCGAATTTTCATCTTATGACACTTGCCAGTCATGTCTCAAAGGCAAGATGACCAAAACTCCGTTTACGGGACACGGAGAAAGAGTTACCGAACTCTTGGGACTGATACATAGTGATGTATGCGGTCCCATGTCTACACATGCCAGGGATGGTTCTTCGTACTTCATTACATTCACTGACGATCTCTCAAGATACGGACATGTGTTCTTAATAAGACACAAGTCTGAAGCTTTTGAGAAATTTAGAGAATATAAACAAGAAGTCGAGAACCAAACCGGAAAAAGTATTAAAATCCTTCGATCTGATCGAGGAGGTGAATACTTGAGCAGTGAATTCCTGGACTTCCTAAAAGAGAATGGGATTCTCTCTCAGCTGACTCCTCCATATACACCACAGCACAACGGTGTATCAGAACGGAGGAACCGCACCCTATTAGATATAGTGCGCTCCATGATGAGCACAGCTGAGTTGCCTATTTCCTTCTGGGGGTATGCGCTTGAAACAGCCATACATCTATTGAATATGGTCCCCACCAAATCTGTGCCTACCACTCCATATGAGATATGGAAAGGGAAGAGACCATGTCTTAACTATGTTAAGATATGGGGTTGTCCAGCCTATGTCAAACGACAAAATCCGGACAAACTCGAGGCACGGTCTGTTCTATGCAAATTTATAGGATATCCCAAGAATTCATAAGGGTATATCTTCTACCACCCTGAGGAACAAAGAGTGTTTGTTTCTCGGCATGCCACCTTTTTAGAAAAGGAATTTCTTGAAAAAGAGATTAGTGGCAAGGAGGTAGAACTGGAAGAGGTTCCAGCAATACAGACTACGACAGAAGATTTGGTTGAACCAGAGGATTCAGTAGTTCCCAATGAACCTCAGCCTCTCCGCCGATCTAGTAGGGTTCCTCGCCAACCTGAGAGATACTACGGTTTTCTCATGGATGGTGGCAGCGAGGATTGCATCATGGAGGATGATGACCCAACTAGTTTCGAGCAGACCATCACGAGTAGGGACTCAGTGAAATGGCTGGATGCTATGCGGTCCGAGATGGAATCCATGTACACCAACAAAGTATGGACTTTGGAAGTTGCTCCTGAAGGGGTAAAACCCATTGGGAGCAAGTGGATCTTCAAGAAAAAACTTGGTGTAGATGGGAAAGTGGAGACTTTCAAAGCTAGACTTGTTGCAAAAGGTTTTCTTCAAAGACCATGTATGGACTAAGACGAAACCTTTTCTCCAGTGGCTATGCTTAAATCCATCCGGATCATGCTTTCCATCGCTGCATATCATGACTATGAAATCTGGCAAATGGATGTTAAGACCGCCTTTCTAAACGGTGATTTAGAAGAGTGCGTGTACATGACTCAGCCAGAAGGCTTCGTAGACAGTGGGAGCAGCGGGAAGGTGTGCAAGCTGCTTAAATCCATTTATGGATTAAAGCAAGCATCGCGGAGTTGGAACATCTGCTTTGACGTCGTTATCAAAGAGTTTGATTTCGTCAAAAACCCAGATGAATCTTGTATCTACAAGAAGGTGGCAGAGAGTAAGGTTGTCTTCCTCGTATTGTACGTGGACGACATACTCTTGATAGGAAATGATATTCCTATGCTACAATCGGTTAAGCTCTTCTTATCACAAAGATTCTCAATGAAAGATCTTGGTGATGCCTCCTGCATATTGGGAATTAGGATCTATAGAGATAGATCCAAACGGATATTGGGATTGTCCCAATCCAGGTATATTGACACCATACTAAAGAGGTTTAGTATGGAAGAATCCAAGCATGGGAATTTGCCCACGATCTCTGGAGTCACTCTCTCCAAAGCGATGTCTCCCAAGACTGATTTGGAGAGAGCTCGCATGCAAGGGATACCCTATGCTTCGGCTGTAGGTTCTATCATGTACGCGATACTATGTACCAGACCCGATGTAGCATATTCACTAAGTGTAGTGAGTAGGTATCAAGCTGATCCTGGAGAGAGTCACTGGACAGCTGTGAAGAGCATTCTCAAGTACTTACAAAGGACTAAAGAGATGCTCTTGGTGTATGGTAACGGAGAACTCCAAGTGGAGTCCTTTACCGATTCGAGCTTCCAGAGTGATAATGACGACTCTAAGTCGCAGTCGGGATTTGTCTTTACCCTTTACGGAGGGGCGGTTAGCTAGAAGAGTTCCAAGCAGGAAACCGTGGCAGACTCGACGATGGAGGCTGAATACATCGCTGCCAACGATGCTGCCAAAGAGGCTGTCTGGATCAAGAAGTTCATTACTGAACTTGGAGTGGTTCCATCCATTGAGCATCCAATACCTTTGTATTGCGATAACAATGGAGCGGTGGCTTTGGCCAAGGAACCCAGGTCCCATCAGCGATCCAGGCATATTCTGAGGCGGTATCACCTAATCCGGGAGATAGTTGATCGCCGGGAGATCGAGGTCAGGAGGGTTGACACGAAGAACAACACGGCGGATCTACTCACGAAGGCCATTCCCCTGATACAGTTTGAGAGACTCTTCGGGATGCTCGGTATGCGATACTACAGCAGCTGGCCCTAGTGCAAGTGGAAGATTGTTGGTTGTATGTATGCCCTAGAGGCCAGTATTGTACAGATGATGTATATTATATTGGATGCTTGGACATATATAGAGATGACTTTCTTCCTCGATATGATAGTATGCTATCTGGTTGCTCTTTATCTTAACATGTATACTAATCTCTTTAAACTGTCTTATAGTTACATGTTGGTAAAGCCCTTAGGATGTGTACTTGACTACCTGGACTATGATACAGATCATACTAGCGGGGACATGGTAGTCCATAAGTACATCCTTCAAGGTCCCTAGTCGTAGGTGTATCGAGACGGGGCATCGATATACCAGTGTAGACTAGCGTATACGCTTCTCGACCCATGAGATGGGCGATGGATGATCCCATATCCATTGGTGTTTGACATCGGAGATGGTATACGGGTGCTCAGTGGAGACTGGGTACACTGGACGGACTCGCCGAGAACTCCCAGATAGTATTATACCTCACGTCAGATGGCAGTTCTCAGGTGACACTTGTGCAGGTTAGTCTTTAGACCCGAGATCATCATAGAGTCTTGTGTGATTCCCACTGTGCTTTGATCTCCACCTTACTACGTCCATGAGGGCGTGCAAAACGGTGGTTTTTGGGTACAGTCCCGAGTCACATGGAGGTAATGAGAGATAGGAGGGGTTTTGTCTCTCCCGGTATTGGGGGTTGATGTTGCGCTGTGCTCGATTGGCCGTAACAGGGAAGTCCCTGGCCAGGGCTGATCAGAGATTTGCTGGTAAGTGTTACCAGTAGTTTCTCGACCCGTTATGAGCCTCACATCTGCACGACTTATCGGTTATTGGGGTCTGACGTTTACCACCCCTAGACTTGATATGCGACATATCAGACAAGGAGACCGGACTGTACGGGAAGTGTTGCCGGTTGGCTCGACGGGAGTTGTAGCAGGTTCGCTTATTCTCTTCTGATCGCTCAATACCCGGGTGGCCGTTACGTTTAGCTGACCGCTTGCGGCTTGGGGGTGCTTGATATGATCATCATCCACTGCCGGCGTATTGACGAGTCTCAGAGTCCCACAACGGAGTTTCCTAGTCCAGGCGAAACGTTGTGGTGCGCGTATGCGATATGCGCATGGACCCGATTAAAATACGCGTATAGGATACCGTATATTGATCGGGCGGCTTGCTTTTGGTTAGGGTCGTATGTGATATGGCCGGATTGATAAATCAAGTGTTGATTTATCATTTAACCATTAGATTCTCACTAGAAATCCTTTCTTGTTTTCTATAGATGTATGGATGCATGTATGCATTCCTTATTGTTTCATGCACATATGGATATGCATGCACACATGCATACATACATCATTCCATCATAGTTGATTATACAAGGAAATGGTGGCAATATAAGACTTACACCATGGGTTTTTATTTGGATTATTATTTGATTTTTGGTTAAAACAAAATGGATAAAGGAAAAGATAATTCATTACTAGTTTCTACATCCTTCTTGACCTAACCATTCTCACCCACTACTTGACCATGGATTACTTTTCCTTTTGTGTTTTTAACTCAAGTTCAATAATATCCTAACCATGGTTTGATTTGAGAAGAGGAAAATATATATTGATATATTTTCTATTTTCTTTCATGAGTCATTCTTATCTTCTTCTAAAAAGCCATCATCTTCATCAACCTCTCTCATTTGCTCTCTAGATTTTTGTAGTGAGCAATATAATCATCAAGTTAGGATTTTGAAGTGAGAAAGAGAACCACAACACCATTCTACACAAGTCTAGCCCACTTGTTTGGAGTGTTAACTTGATTTCGTTCACTTGATCGGATAAAGTTGCAAGCTTAGACAAAGCGGACTCCGGGTGGATCATCGGTGACCTCGAGGAGTTCAAGCGGAGCTTTTTCAAACCCCAAGTAGCCGAGGAGTCTAGCGTAGGGAGCTACAAAGGTTGTACTCTCTAAACCCCAGCTTTTCTTTCATATGATGATGTGAAAAATTCGAAACCCTAATTTTTCTAGGAACGATTCTATGTTCGTTAACTTAGCACCCTAAAAATTCATTCTTTGGTTCATGTGATGCTTCCAAACCCTTCATGAAGTGCTAGGATAACCTTTCAATAACAAAGGTGGATCCTCTAAAAAATTTGATATCAAGAGTCATACTAACGGGAAGGCTTGCCAAATGGACCCTCCTCTTGATGGAGTTCTCGATAGTATATCGACCCCTCAAGGCAATAAAAGGCCAGGCCATTGCTGACTTTCTCACTGAGCATCCGATACCCGCCGACTCTCCCTTAAACTGCGAATTGCCAGACGAACACACGTTTGACGCAATTGACGAGGAGAAAGAAGGGAATGATACCCGATGGGAACTCTACTTCGATGGAGTGTCCTCCTTGAAGAAGCGAAAGAAAAACACCCCCATGATTAAAGCCGGGGTAGGCCTTATCTTCGTGACCCCATAAGGAGAGATAATGTGTTTTGCCCTTTCCTTAACGGAGCCAAGAACAAACAATGAGGCTGGCTATGAAGCTTTGATAGCAGGTCTCGAGATTGTTGTCAACATGGGGATCGAAAACCCCCTTATATATGGAGACTCCCAACTGGTTGTCAGCCAAGTAAATGGCGACTATCAGACATGTAAACCCGAGTTGGTAAAATATGGAGAGAGAGTGCAGCAATTGCTGACGCAAATCCCCTCCTACACCCTGGAAAGCATACCGCGTGCGGAAAATAGTAAGGCGGATGCGTTAGCCAAACTCGCTAAAGAACTGGCCGACGAAAACCTCAATGACGTAAGGATCATTGTGCAAAGCCGTCGGATTCTCGCACTAGCAGAGATATCTCCGAAGACGTCTAAAGAAGAGGAAGTAACTGAACAAGCGGCCTTCCAATTAGAGGATGAAGAAAAAGTGAAGGATTGGAGAAAAGTCTTTATAGACTACTTCAAATCCCATTGAACGCCCGAAGACACGTCGTCAAGACATCAGCTTATAAAGCGAGCTCTGTCTTTCACCTTCGCCAATGATACTCTATATAAGAGATCGTTCGATTATCTAAGGCTAAGGTGTCTGGGACCAAAATAAGCAAGGAGAGTCATCCAAGAAACTCATGACGTACTCTGCGATTCCCATCAAGCTGGGCAAAAAATGAAGCTGAAGATCAAAAGAATGGGTTACTATTGGCCCACGATGATTCAGGACTATCTTGAATATGCGAAGCAGTGTTACTCGTGCCAAATTCATGGGGATTTCATCCACCAGCATCCGAACCCGCTACACCCAACATTGGCTAGCTGGCCATTCGAAATGTGGGGAACCGATATAATCGGGCCCATCGAACCAGCATCATCCAAAGGACATCAGTTCATACTAGCGACAACAGATTACTTCTCTAAGTGGGCAGAAGCAATACCGTTAAGAGAGGTGAAGACGGAGAACATCCTCCATTTCTTCAAAACACATGTCATCTACAGGTTCGGCACTCCGCAACGGATCACCTCGGATAATAAGCCGGCCTATAGAAGCCATAAGATCAGCCGCTTCGCACAGCAGTATAAAATAGATTGGAGATACTCTTCGATCTATAATCCTCGAGCTAACGGTCTAGCTGAGGCTTTCAACAAGACCTTGACAATGATCATAAAGAAAACAGTGTCCAGAAATAAAAAAGATTGGCACGAGAGATTGCATGAAGCTCTCTGGGCCTATCGGACCACGTTCAAGACGGCCATGAACACAACGCCATTTGCATTAGTATTCAGCACAGAAGAGGTACTTCATTTGGAAATAGAGCTACCCTCTCTACGAGTGGCGGTTCGGTACGAACTAACGGATGAAGAAAATGCCCATCTTTGGCTTGAGGAGCTCGACGCCCTTGATGAAACTCGTCTCATGGTGCAACAAAACCTAGAAGCCTAAAAAGCAAGGATGACGTGCTCATACGAAAGATTGACTAGGACGAGAACATTCCGCCAAGGCGAACTCGTGCTAGTCATAAAAAGACCTATAATCCCCAATCGTGCTAAATGGGGGAAATTCGAGCCGAACTATGAGGGCCCGTACATCATAGACAAGGTCTACCAAGGTGGGGCCTACTTTCTTATGGAAATGCATGGCGAAAGACCTTTCCGGCCAATAAACGGCCGATTCCTTAAGAAATACTATGCTTGACAAGTCACGGCTCAGGTTAATGATGGATGACGCACGTGTCCGCTCTCTTTCTTCCTGAGTCCAAACTCTATAAGTAGTATCCAGCGAACCTCGCCTCAAAATCCTAACGAACCGCAACGTCCTTAAACTAGCTACGGACCGAGATGCCCTTAAACTAACAATGGACCTAGATGTCCTTAAACTAACATTGGACCGAGATGTATTTAAACTAATAACGGACCGAGATGTCCCTAAACTAACAACGTCACCTCAAACACGGCGATAATGGAATGCAAGTCCACAAGTCCCAGCGGTGAGGACTGCAACTCAAATCCCACCAGTAAACAGATGGGTCACATTCGGCGAAACTATTCTCGAGAGTTTCATCATGAAAAAAAAGGGGGTACGTCCAAAAGCGAAATGGGCGCGGATGAAAACTCGAAAGGGCTCTGTGAGTAAAAACAGCAGGACTGCCGGCGAGTTCGTGAAAACTCGAAAGGGCGCAGACTCGTAAAAAAATTCATGCACACTTGCAAGGTCCTCTCGACCTTGTAAGGAGAAAATACCTATGTGAGATCCTTACGACTCACAAGGGAGAAACACACATAGGGATCCCCTCAATTCCTAAGGAGAAATTGCACTTATGAGATCCTCACGACTCGTAAGGAGAATCCCCCCTATGAGACCCTTACGGCTTATAGGATTCGAAAGTCTTAAGTTACAGGGATCTGAACCTGTTCTTAAGCCATCAAATTCCCCAAGTTGCCCAACAGGCGGTTAATATTGGCTCTTGTATACAATCCACGGGCACAAATAAACGTTTCCCCCACCAAGTTTCACCAATGGCGTGAAGTTTCCCCACTTGGTGAACGACACTTGTAAATCCTCTCGACTTATAAGGAGTAAACACTCTTGCAAGATCCCTACGAATTATAAGAGAACACACACTTAAGAATCCTTACGATTCCTAAGGAGAAAACGCACCTACGAGATTCTTACGACTCGTAGGGAGAAACACTTTTATGAGACCCTTACGGCTCGTAAAGTCAAAAAGACTTAGTCAACAGGATCCTAACCCTGTCTGCTAAGCCACCTTTGTTCGAATCGACAAAGGCAAATGATGATTCGCTCCTGGCAATATTCCAGTCGCAGCGATGCTAATGCCAAAATTTGTGTCAGATCTCAAGTTCCATACTCACGGCAAAAAAATCAGCGAGCCAAAAATGCATATGAAATAGCCAAAATGATAGGACAACTCGCAACAAAAATCAGCGAGTGCATATAGAAATAACCGAAATGATAGGGCAACTCGCAACAAAAATCAGCGAGTAAAATATATGCATATAAAAATAGCCGAAATGATTGGGCAACTCGCAATAAAAAAGCAGCGAGTAAAGAAAAAGAAAAACAGCCGAAATGACTGGGCACCGCGACAAAATAGCCGAAATGATTGGGCAATCGCGACTTTCACGATATAAAAAGCTGAAATGATAGAGCATCGCGGAAAAAAATAAAAAATGAAATGAAACTTTTTCCCTGCAGGTGAGATCACATCAACCCCTGTATACAATCCATGGGCACAAACGAAAAGGGAACCATATTTTCCCACCAGGCTTCGTCAAAGGAAAGCCAGATCTCAATGGCTACATCTACAGCCTAGAAATCAACAACGGTGTTCCTTCTCGTTCCAACCAGAAGCAGATACGACATCAACAAACGGAGCCATGGCAAAGTCCCCTAGTTCCAAATTTCGACGGTTCACAGACAGCCTAGAGACTACCTCGAAGCTACGGCGAAGTCCCCTAGTTCCAAATCTCAACGGTTCACAGACAACCTAGAGACTAACTCGGAGCCAAGGCAGAGTCCCTAATTCCAAGTCTCGACGGCAGCATCCACAACCTAGAGATCAACAACAGCGTTCTTCCTTCCTCCAGCAGGATGCAGACACGACATTTACAAACGGAGCCATGGCAAAGTCCCCTAGTTCCAAATCTCGACGGTTCACAGACAACCCAAAGACAACCTCTACATTCATCGCAATATTGCAGACACAATGTCAACCAATGAAGCAAAAGAAGATCCCTAGCTTCAGGGTCTTGACGGTAGCTCAAATGAGACCTGAAAGTCTATCGGAGACCATCCCACTCCAGCGCGGAGTGGTCATGACTCATCGGGGCTCCCAAACTGAGCCTAACCTCAAGTAAAAAGCGACATGGAATATCCCTAACGCTTGCTCTTTCGACGGTAATATCACCTGAAAGATTACTTGAAGACGTCTTGTCCAGCCCCCGAAGGGATCAGAGACACGACAGCCGTGGGGCTACCCGAACAGCAAGATTGCATATTGGGGAATACATCGACCAACGCGACGGTGCGATGGGTAAAAAACCCTAGTACCACAAACCCTAACGGACTTCTATTAGCAAGAGTTAACAGTGATGTGAGGACACCCTTACAAAAACATCTCAATTCGTCTCGACTCGTAAGGAAATTAATGTCCTTGCGAGAACTTCTCGATTCGTCTCGACTCGTAAGGAAATTAGTGTCCTTGCGATAAATTCTCGATTCGTCTCGACTCGTAAGGAAATTAGTGTCCTTGCGAGAAATTCTCGATTCGTCTCAACTCGTAAGGAAATTAGTGTCCTTGCGAGAACTTCTCGATTCATCTCGACTCGTGGGGAAAATAATGTTCCTGTGAGAACTTCTCGATTCGTCCCGACTCGTAAGGAAATTAGTGTCCTTACGAGAACTTCTCGATTCGTTTCGACTCGTAAGGAAATTAGTGTCCTTGCGAGAAATTCTCGATTCATTTCGACTCGTAAGGAAATTAGTGTCCTTACGAGAACATCTCAATTCGTCTCGACTCGTAAGGAAAATAATGTCCTTACGAGAACTTCTCGATTCGTCTCGACTCGCAAGGAAAATAATTTCATTGCGAGAACTTCTCGACTCGTTTCGACTCGTAAGGAAAATACTATCATTATGAGAACTTCTCGACTCGTCTCGACTCGTAGGTAAAATAATGTCCCTACGAGAACTTCTCAATTCGTTTCGACACGTAGGGAAAACAATGTCCTTACGAGAACTTCTCGACTCGTAGGGAAAATATTGTCCTTGCGAGAACTTCTCGATTCGTCTCGACTCGTAGGGAAAATAATGTCCCTGCGAGAACTTCTCGATTCGTCTCGACTCGTAGGGAAAATAATGTCCCTGTGAGAACTTCTCAATTCGTCTCAACTCATAGGGAAAATAATGTTCCTACGAGAACTTCTCAAAACGTCTCGACTCACGGCTCATAAAATTGGAAATTCTTAGGCTACAAGGACCCTAAACTTGTCTCCTAGGCCATCAATGCTATGGTCACACATTACTTTGCACTACTTCACCCACGTACATATATACGTGGGCAAAGTAGTGGGGGGCATTTGTTCCCGCCAAAATTTTCGGCCAAGAGAAACTTGTTCCCTTACAAAAAAAGGAGGAGAGTCCTCAAAATTAGACCTCACGTGTAAAACACGTGAGCGGTCATATGCAAAGTGCATCAGCGCTGAACATAAACAACTAATGGCCAAACAGGCCTCACGTGCTAGACACGTGAGCGCTCATATGTAAAGCATATGGGCACTGGAAATAAACTAAATAAAACAATTAATGGCCAAACAGGCCTCACGTGTAAAACACGTGAGCGCACATATGTAAAGCATATGAGCCCTGAAAATAAACAGGCTAAAACCCACACTAGGGGTCATGTGTTAAACACATGAGTTCTCTTGCTACTCACGTGCAAAGCATGTGAGCGCCCCAATTTAAAATGCTCCTGTCAAATTCTAAAATTAAATTCTATTTGGGAAATATTTTCCTGATCTTCCTCAAACTAGAAAGATCTTCTCTGTTAAACAGAGGACTTTTGGATCAAAGATCCAACGGTGATCATCTGGTAGAATAAACTTCTATCATAGGAAAATATTTTCCTAATCTTATTAAACTAACAAGATATTCATATGATAAGAATAAAATTCTATGTTAAACTAACGAGATATCCATATGATAGAATTAAATTCAATATTAAGAAAATATATTTCTGATCTTGTTAAACTAAAACATATGATGGACTAAAATTCTGATCTTGTTAAAACTAACAAGATATTCATAATCTTGCTAAACAAACAAGAAATCTTCTCTGTTAAACAAAGAGCCTTTGGATTAAAAATCCAACGGTGAATAAAATTCACCGATTGATCTAAAAGATCATGGAATCAATCATGATCTCTCAATGAGGGATTTTCTTAACAAATTGATTCTTTTCCTTCTCATATAAATAGGAGCGGGGAGAAGAGAAAAAAAAAAGAGAAGACATACACACAGAGAGAGGGGAAGAAAAATATAGAGAGAGAATTTAATTCTCTAGAAAGAAGAGGAACCCCTCCCAAAAGCTCCCACAAAACAAAAAGAGAATTTAATTCTCAAACCAAGAGTTTAACTCTTCTCAAAGAACTTAGTTCTTCCTCTGATTAAGATCTGCAGAAGCAGATCTCCCCACAAGTTGAGAATTTAATTCTCATCGGGGAGATTCTGTCATGCAGATTCAAAACTTAGGGGAAAGAACTGCGTTGAAAAGAGTTTAACTCTTACAAAACGTATAGGAATTTAATTTCTCTAAAACTAGGGTTTTACCCTTTAAAAAGAATTTAATCCCTGCAAAGAACAAAAGGAGAACTTGATTCCTCAGAACCATAGAAGAACAGCCTGATGATTCATTAGCGTTCAAACGCTACGTAACAGATCACGTGTTCCCATGTGAGCACCTCTGAGGAACAAAAAGGAACAACTGATATCGAGTCACGTGATCCCACGTGGCCCCCTAATAGTTCTTAGCACTTTCAAAAGGAAAAGGGGAATAAATCAAAGACAGTTCCCATTTTGGGACGCTTCACGTGATCCCCCATGACCCCCTAATAGTGCTTAGCACTTTCAAAAGGAAAGGGGGAATAAATCAAAGACAGTTCCCATTTTGGGGCACCTCACGTGATCCTATGTGACCTCCTAATAGTGCTTAGCACTTGTAAAAGGAAAGGAGAATAAATCAAAACAGTTCCCAATTTTGGGGCGCCTTACGTGATCCCACGTGACCCCCAATAGTGCTTAGCACTTATAAAAGAATAAGGGAATAAACCCAAGTGAACAGTGCCAACGTTCAAGAGCCTCACATGCCACACGTGGGCCTCCCCCAAATTTCAGTGTTTAACACAGCCTTGGAGTCTCACGTGGGAGCACATGCGCACTGAGTATACATTAGTGTTTAACACTATAGGAAGCCAACTCCAACTCCAAATTGGCTAAGTCTTCCTGAGGATTAAAACATCTTGGATTTCCTAATAGACCGAACCACTATGCTCATGACTTCCCAAACTGATGATGATTCCTCAATCTCCTAAGTTAATCTTAGTCTCTCAAAAATGACTAATGATTCTTGGACGAGCCACTATGATCTTTCCCCTCAAATCTGGAATTTGGTTCAAGGGTACATCTCTCCATACCTCTGATACATGTCATTGTAATTCTTCAACGTCTTCAGAGAGGTGGAGGGTCTCGACAACCAACAGCTCTTTGGTGAAACCCAAAACCTATGAGCACATCCCTATAAACCGCAATGTCCTTAAACTAGCTATGGACCGCAACATCCTTAAACTACAACCTCACTGCGAAATGTTGATCTATGGACCGCAGTGTCCTTAAACTAGCTGTGGACCGAAACGTCTTTAAACTAAACCCTCACACCAAAAATGGTGATCTATGGACCGAAACGTCCTTAAACTAACAACGGACAGCAACGTCCTTGAACTAGCTATGACCAAAAACATCCTTAAACTAAAGCAATAGAGCCCAAATGCTCTTTTGCTCGGTCTGAATGATACCAAAATCCTGTTGAGTAGATCTTAGTCTAAAATTAGACTAATGTGTCCTCAACAAACATTTAAGTTAATCTTAATCTCAAACGAGATTAACGATCCTTAAATCAAACCAAACCCAAATCTAAGAATATAGGGATTTGGACTAATCTACGCCCTACGGGCAGCAACATAAATTAGTCTCCGTATATAATCCACGGGCAACCAAAAATAAAACAAACACACACGACACGAAGTGAACATCTGAAGCAGGAGAAAGTGGTTATCGCTACGCGGTAACGTAATTAATTGTAGGGGCTTGCGCCTGCAAAGAAGAGCGTCCCCACAATCAAAAACTCCTCGCCAACGAAGGGGAATCTGACGAAGCCTGCTACAATGGCTGCATCCGTCCAAACCTCCGATACACGGTGCCATAAATCAAGTTGGCATCTACGGAGACGTGGAGGGATAAAACCAAATAGCATCTGCCCCCAAATTCAGGCAAGACGTTCATCTTTCCCAGCTTCTGGCGGTAAACAATCATTTCCTCAAGAGCCAACTAGCGCAAAGGGCAGAAATCAAACTGGGAAGGGTGGCACTATAGTCTCCCTGAATAACAAGAACTGGCTCACCCGGAAAACTGAATCTGACCGCCTTCTCACGGCAGTCCACAGACGCATAACAAGTGGCTAACCAGTCCATGCCGAGTAGAACATCGAAGTCTAACATATCGAGAATGATCAAATCAACAGAAGAATCTCTATCCCTAATACAAACGGAACACGATCGAAACACATGTCGAGCGATAAAAGACTCTCCTACGGAGTAATCATAATAAGTGGTTGATCTAACAAAGACAAATCTCAGCCCAACCTCGGTACAAAGTATATGGATACATAAGAGTATGTGGAACCTGGGTCAAAAAATATGCGCGTGTCGAAAGAACACACGGAAAGAGTACATGTCACGACTTCATTCGATGCCTGCGCATCCAGAAGAGTCAAAGAAAAAACTCGGGAATGTCCTCTACCGGTACCTGGCTATCCTCTGCCTCTGCCACCTCTTCCTCTCTGAATAGGACCGCCACGACCATGGACTCTCGGAGCGTCGGTCTGGCATGGAGCAACAACGGGCATAGGAGGTAAGGCTCTCGAAGGAGGGGGTGAAGGTGGTAAAGTAATATGTAGAACTGCTGCCTCTTCCTGGCGCCTCATGGTACAATGTCTGACACAGTGATGCAGACTCCCGCACCGAAAACATCTTGGTGATGGCTGGTGACCCGATAAGTAAGAGCTGAATAACTGGCCCCATATCATGCCTCGGCCGCCGCCACGGCCTAGAAAGAATCCGCCGTGGCCTCTTCCTACCATATCTCTGCCAAACTGCACGGGAGCTGATACACCTGTACGAATCCGCTTCAGTCTCGGAACAGTCGTAGTCTCAGAAATACTCTCCTTCACTAATATGGATGCATCCATCACTGCTGCATAGGTGTCAAAGTGCTGGGTGCCGATAGAAAGAAACAACTGTGTGTTAAGGCCTCGCACAAATCTCTTGATGCGCTTCTCTTCAGTGTCCACCAAATAAGGAGCATATATGGATAGCTGGGTAAACTGGATGTCATACTCGACCATGGTCATACCAGGAGTCATGTGCAAAAACTCAAAACTGCGAGCTCGAGCATACCTGAAGCTCTGCAGAAGGAAACGAGCAAGAAACACCGTCGTGAACTCATCCCAGGTCATAGGATGAAGACCTGCAGCTCGGCCTCTCTCAACGGACTCATACAAAGTCTGGACAAGACCTTCCAGACGAAAGCTATCAAGCTCGACCGATCTCGCATCGGAACATCTCAGGGAACGACAAATTCTGGCCATCCTGTCGAGGAACGTCTGTGGATCCTCCGTTGCGTCTGTACCAGTGAAAACCAGAGGCTTCAGCCTCATAAACTCTGTAGTGATACTGCGATAGTCTCGGTAGTGGCAGGTACAGCTGTCTGGGCAGTAGGACTATCACAGTCCCCGTAGTAGGAGGAACATCATCAGGTCTCGGTGCTCGGCAGACCTCGACCAAAGATCCAACCATCTGATACAAATCCTAAATACTCGCCTCCAGCTTAGCAATCTGGCCTGGAGAAGGGGGATCAATCTGCCCCTGAGGGGTAGGCGTACCGCCCTAGTCAGGCCTCGTCTTAGATGAGCCCGCCCTAACCTCATCTCTAGCGGCAGCCCTCTAGGCCCTCATAGTCTTCGGCGGTATAGCGGCTGGAATAAGAAACAGGATTCGATAAGAACATTGCAATCAGAACAAAAGGATACATGGAATCAAGGAAGGAATTGCAAGCAAATATATATCCTAAGGTCACTTAGGTAGAGTATCGTATCGTGAGTAAGGTGTCGAGGAATCTGCTCCACTTGAACTTCGTCGAAACTTTTTCGTAGTCTCTTTACCTCGGCTAAGTACTTCACCATGAGCAGCTCTCGGGCCTCAAAGCGCCCGGTCACTTGACCGATGACTAGGACAGAGTCGCTGTGAATTCGGATTATCTTCAGCCCCACTCCGGAGGCGATTTGCAACCCGGTGAGCAAGGCCTCGTATTCCGCGGCGTTGTTTGACGCTCTGAACCCGAGCTTCAAAGAGTACTCTATTTCTGCCTCATTCAGGCCTTGAATGATAAGGTCAGCACCGCTCCCCTCCTCGGTAGAGGATCCATCAACGTAGAGGACCCAGTCGGGGACAGAGTCGGGCACTTCTTCGACCGAGGGTCGGGACTCGGGGACGGGTGCCGACACTGCTTCCTTGTTAGGGATAGTACACTCGATAACGAAGTCTGCCAGGACTTGCGCTTTGATGCTTGCCTGTGACGGTATTTGATGTCGAATTGGGATAACTCCCACCTCCATTTCTCCAGACGACCAGACAACTCGGGGGAGGTGAGAATAGCTCCTATAGGCCGCTCGGTGAGGACGAGGATGGTGTGTGCCTGGAAGTAGTGCCGTAGCTTCCTTGAGGCGACGATAAGCGCCAAGACAATCTTTTCTATGGCCGGGTACCTTGTTTTCGTGTCTTTAAAGACATGGCTCACGTAGTAGACTGGATTCTGTAATCCTTCGACTTCTCAGACGAGCACCGAGCCAGCAACATGATCGGATACTGCAGGTACAGTAACAGCTCATCTCCTTCGATTGGTCGAGTGAGCAGTGGGGGAGTTGCCAGGTGCACTTAGAGTTGCTCGAAAGCGTTTTGACACTCTTCTGACCATTCGAACCTTGGGATCTTTCTCAGGGCTTTGAAGAATGGGAGGCACTTTTCTCCAGATCTCGACATGAAGCGACTAAGAGCGACCACTCTCCCCGTGAGTCGCATGATCTCCATATTGCTTTTTGGCATGGCCATGTTGAGAATGGTGCTGATATTGTCCGGGTTAGCTTCGATTCCTCGGTGGGTAACCATGAACCCGAGGAATTTCCCGCCAATGACTCCGAACGCACACTTGGCTGGATTCAGCTTCATTTTGTACTTACGGAGGATGTCAAATGTCTCGCCAAGATCCTTGGCGTGCTCGTCCGATGAGGTTGATTTCACGAGCATGTCGTCGACGTAAACCTCCATGTTTCTCCCGATCTGTGGTTTGAACATTTTTATAACCAGGCGCTGGTATGTAGCCCCGTCGTTTTTTAGGCCGAAGGGCATCACTTTGTAGCAATATAACACCCGGTCCATGGTGAATGCGATTAGTTCTGTTGGATATAGTGCCCTCAAAGTCAATTATTGGATCGCAGGCATGTGATTGCAATGATTGAGGAGGACCTATACCGGCAGGACGGTCTTACTCGAGATGATAGTATGCTATCTGGTTTGCCTTTATCAGTCGTGTACAGTTTTAGGTGACATTACTGGTCACCATTACACGCTGATAAAGCCCATAGGATCCTGCTTGACAACCAACAGTATGATGGCGATCATATACGTGAGAGTTGGGTAGTCTATAAGCACATCCTTAAAAGTGGTCCCTAGTAGTGGGAGTTTCGAGACAGAGCATCGATACTCCGGAGTAGACTAGTGTATACAGTCGAGACCCCGACGAGCGGCGGTAGCTGGTCTCACAAGCCATTGGTGTCAGTTGGATCACCTAAAATGTATACAGGTGCTCATTAGGTTATGAGTACACCGGACAGGACTCGCCGGGAACCTGCTAGTTGGTATTATACCTAGCGTCAGATAGCAGTTCCCTGGTGACATGTGTACAGGTTAGTTCATCGACCTGAGGTCGTCATTTGTCTCGTGTGAGTTCCCACTGTGCTTTGATTATTACCCTACCACGGCTTAAAGGAGTCGTGCAAACAGGTTTTAGTTGGGTACAGTCCCGAGCCACATGGAGGCAGTGAGCGGATCGGCAAGGGATTCGTCTCTCCCAGTATTAGGGGTGAGATCGCGCTGTGTCTAGGAGAGACATTACACCAAGTCCTTGGCCAAGGCAGGTGAGAGTTACTGGTAGGTATTCCAGTAGTTTCTTAGGGTGTTCAGGGCTACCCTCCGACACGACTTATACCGCTATTAGGGGTCTGACGTTACCAGCCCCTAGGCCGGATATGCGATGTTCATAGACGAACGGACCGGACTGTACGGTTATTGTCACGGATAGGCTCGGTAGGGTTCCAGGATGAGTTCGCTCATCGGCTTCCCTTTCGGTCAGTACATGGGCAGCCGTTACGCACAGCTAGTGCCACTGACGTGCTTATGGTTAAACCCACTACCAGGGTACTGACGAGTCTTTAGAGTCCCCCACATATAGTTTCCCAGTTCGGGCGAAAATGTTGTAGAGGCCATATGGTTTTATGGCAGGGTTCGAACATATGCGTGCACTTGTGCACGTGTCATGGTTCGGACAGATCATACTAGTGGGCTTTGGTTTAAGCCGGATTCTAGTATTACATTATGTAGAAGTATTTTTGTCTCTTTGCATTTTGTATTCGGTTGGAATACAAATGCTGGTATGTTTATACTGTAGTGGGGTTATCCTGTAATTAGTTACGGGATCGCTTTTTGAAGTTGCCAGTTTGTATCTTAGTTTTGGCCATTTTCCTTTCTATCCTTCTTGGCCGAACTCCTTTGTTGTGAATGGGGTTTCTTGCAAATGTGGCTTTTGTAAATGAGGGGTTTTTTTTGTGGTGGCTGGGGCTCCAGCAGCAACTAGAGAATTCTAGGTGGGATGAGGTGTATTAGTGACTCATTGCTAGCATTAAAAGCTTTTGTAAAGCTTAAGATATTAGTGTAGATATTTGTGATGATATTTTTTTCATATTGTCACCATTCTTTATCTTGTGCTCACCCCCCCCACCTCATCATTGGTCGGCCCCACCAATTCAGCCCTTAAAAGAATGGCCGAGCTCCTTATGTGAGAAGATGATTCATTTTGCAAAATTTCCTAGCTCAATTCATCACCCCAAATGGCAACTTCAATTTACCTTCACCCAATGGCTTGGGTGCCTTGAGACAAAATATTATACACTATCTCTACATCAATCTTGGACATGTCGGCTAGCAAACTTCATGTCCGAGTTGCCTCGGTTTAGAGGCGGGAGCCCGTAAAAAGATCCGTTGACGTGGTGCCACCTTGACGAGAAGACAGGAGATCGGAGATGCCGCGAGGAGCGTGGGATGATGGCTAAAGACCGAAGGACACGGATCGATCGGTATAGCCATTCTATCATCTTTGTGGTTAGCTAGTTTAGCGTTAATGGCAAGATCCGGGTTATTGTATGCGATAGCACCAGTTGTAAAAGTTTTTGTTCCGCGTTTGGCCTCAGATTGACGGCCGGGACGCTACCGTAGACTTACATGGTATCAGAGTCACGCCATTAACCTTTACTAGCTTGTTCTAACATGTTTAAAATATCGATCGAATGAAATTTCCAAAACCGTATTTTTAATGTTAAAGTTTCTGTCGAATTTTTAAACTGGTCTAAAAATTATTTTGGACATCTCAGAAAATCGAGCAGGCTTTTCTAAGACTACTGTAGAAATTTGGTCGACTGAACCTTCAAGACCGCCGCGGAACCGCCGCACAAGCCTTGTATTGGCCGCAGTTCCGCCGCCGTTTTGGGGCTTCGGTGCACCATTTTTCTTCTGGGTGTCTTTCATGTGGAATTGTGGTTTCTGGAATATTTTGTTTGGGCCCAGATTTTGTTTGAGTACCAGAGTTGTACTTAGGGCCCACTTCGGGAAGTTTTGTCGATCGGAATTTTAAATGTGTTAGTTTACAGTACTTACATTATATCTCCGACCGTGAATGTCATTCAAGTGGTAAACCGTGTCTAATTGCTATAGCTCTTTTAGACGGGTTTGCGAACATGACATTCGTGTTGATGTTCTGTGTTGTGCTGTGATGTTGCGGATTTGTCGTGGTGGATAGCTGTGTGTAATGGTAGTGCAGTTTGGATTTATTTGTATATTTGATATTGCGGGGCGAGCGTCCAACATGTGGACTGCCGTCTCTGCCTGTTTGTATATTATTCTTTTGGAACACGACCGGGTTGAAGTCGATGTACCCGTTGTATATATTTTCATTTCTGTACTAGGTTTACCCCACGACGGAGTGCACGGATAGCCGGGTTCTGGAGGGCAACGGGTCCGTATCTCATGGCTTTGAGAGGCAATGGGGCCTCACTCTAGAATTGGCAGACTATTCGCCGCACTCGTAGGGGGTACAGGTTGACCCAAGATGGAGTGCCCAAGTTACCGGATTCGGTGAAGTGCTGGGTGGTCCATTCACTTTGCTGTAGAGGGCTGCCTCGCTTCAGGTTTTGGCGGGTAACTTGCCGCACTCGTAGGGGTCTAGGTTTCATTGCACAGGCTATCCACATGACCAGGGGAACGCCGGGTTTCAGTTACGGCTCTATGAAACTCGGGGATCCCAGATTATATGTATTGTTCTATGATACTTATTACTTGTCTGTAATGTTGCATTTATCACGCCTGGAGCGATTATTGTTGTCACGACCCGAAAGTACGGAACATGACCGGCACTTGAACTACGAACGTCTCAAGGCGTACGTATTCTAAGTAAGCCGAAAACCCAGAAATCCAAACCAAGAAGAGTAGTAGAGAGTAGGAAAACCAATTTAAATCCAGAAGTTTTACTAGCATAAGCCGAATTATGCGGTTTTTAAAAACATCAAGTATTTTCTGAAAATTTCGGCAGAGTCTCCTTTGTAAATACTGGCTCCCAAACGGGATACAACATGAATAGTATACGAAATCAATAAAAGGCATCCCCAAGCGGGAGCTAGCTCTTCGTCAATCGACGGTCACAACCACACAAGCAATATAATATACAACGCCAACGGCGAGGATCAAAAACTCAAAGGAAACTCAAAACCACAAGAAATCTGCAGAAATATACGCGCGACTCTAAGGTCGAAAGAATAACATCACTAATCTCTATCTCAAAAATAAATACATGTTTGGTTGATGGAATTTACTAGATACAACGGAATAATATTATACAAGGTAATAGGATGGGTACGATACAAGAAAAACCCACTTACTGGCAAGTCACCCGAATGAAACTGAGCCCGCAAAGTCGTAATGAAAACTGTACGGCAAACCTGCAAGAAACCGGGGCACAACGGGGGTGAGCTGCCAACTCGTGAATAGAAAAACATCTACGCACAGAAATCGCATGTATGACGCAATCCTAGGTCATACGATCATAATATATCCTCAAAAAAAGTATATAACATGCAACCTATAACAAGGCTAGGGTAAATATCTAACCCGAGTGTAATCTCATGTGCCCGTGTCAGTGCCTCAGGTAGCAATATATCATATGAATGAGGTATGAATGCATGGAAAAAGAATACATGTAAATGAGGAACTGTTTTCATAATTTAATGAGATTTCCTTTGTATTTTTAAATGAGGTATCATAATGAAATCAGCATAAAACAGTGCCTAGCATCGGCACAAAACGTAATCCCAATATCTCGATATCTCAATGTCTCAATCACAATATCTAGGGCGCCGTCAGTCCAGACCGGCCCCTACCATCCATCTCAAGACCACGACGGTATCCTCCGGATATCCGACGCGTCGGGTAAAATCACCGGTAGGTAGTGCTCCCCTGCCAGGCTCACATCGTCATCATCACGCGCTTCTTGCCCCGGGGTACCTTACCGGGTCCACCATGTACCCGAAACGGTTCATCCGCCTCCTCGAATCGGGTCTCGAAATCCATCAGCAAACTCATGGTGGACGACTCATACATCATGGGAAAACCGCACTTTTTATTTTAAAAGAGAGAAAACAGTTTATATATGTTTTGCGGTTTTCCTCCAAATCCAGAAAATATCATGGAAATCCGAATCATCAATAGGATGTAAAACCATGAATATAGGCATGAGAATCCATGAATACGGCATAACAATGAATAACAGTATGCATGAAGCGACAAGTAATAACTACAATGTCTAATATGGCATATAAGGGAAGTACACTAATATCATGTCAAAACTACTAGCTAACAAGCTAAGTCAAGCAAATATATCATCTAAAGTGTACGTGACATGGCAATTACAGATGAAGATGTGTGTGAGCCGGCAAGTAGGTGTACGTGGTACATACGCATCATCGGTAATGGTGCTGGTGTCCTAACAGCATGATATCAATAATGGAATATGCAGCAAAATAAGTATGCGAGGCAGAGCGAACAGCAATAATGAGCGAAAGCTGAAAACTAGACACAACTATAACTAATCTGCATTAATCTAATATAAGTCCTACAAATGGTGCCTTTTGAAATAACATGAATCATGGGGTTTTGAAAATAGGGGCTACGGTGTTTTTATGAAAAGATACGTCTTTTAAAATATCCGTAGGATCCTTTGGACTGTCTTTTAAAATACCCACGATTCGTTAGTTTTTGAAATAGGTAAGAATCGAATCTAATCTAACAACTAAACTAAACTAAAGGGCTAAGCTAACCAGCTGGACTACAGGTAAGGAAACCGTCTAACATCTGAGTCGATGTATATACATATCTGTATATACATTAGTCGGTGATCCCGCCTCAATAATACCATATCCGATACCATATCTATAATCAGACATCTCAAGTCAAGAGTGCGGATCAATCATCAATATATAGCTCGTACGTAAATCCGTCGTACGGCATCCCCAAATCTGGGTACGGGTCAAAGTCACACCAATCACACTATTCATTTGGTATCTTCTTAATCAAATATCATGATCCGGAATAATGTCCTACGTCTAGTACAATATTGATGCCATCTATGTATGCATGCGGATGTAAGAATTACTACGTCAGAAGACCCGCTAAAACATCATGTCGTATCTCAATACGAACCAAATCACATCACCGATCTCCTGGCCTCAAGCCCAATCTCATCGACTCATCTCAAATTCCAAATACTATCCTCAAATCCAGTATATGAACACATAGTCCCATACCCATGTGAACACATAAATATATATATACCCATACACGCACATATGAAATAAGGAATGTATGCAAGTATGTATATGTGTGTATGTGTAAGTGTAGTGCACCCACTACCTAAGGTTTCGTAACCATGCACCAATCCAACACCAATATCCATCTAAAATCATCAATAATAAATCCTAACAACATATCATAAATTTTTGGTGTGTATACGCATCCGTATACATCACCACGGACTGCGGGGGTGCTATACGTCATCCACCCGACTTCTCCCCGTAGATATAAATCTACTCACCTGGTCCTCGCTAGCCGGTGCCGACGTCACCACGCGCTTGCTTGTCATCTCGAAGTCCACATGGGATACCTACATATCATAACGCACCATATCGCATTAAAATCCGCCTCATGACCAAAACGACACACGAATCTCACACAGGTCAAAACCTATGGTTGCTTCACAAATCGACCCAAAAACCCTCGATGTCGGCGTACAAACGCCAAACCATCGAGAAAGCTCCCAACACACTAATTTGTACAATTACAAGCACTAATTATAATATAAAATAGTTTAAAATTCACGAAAACCCCAATTTCACTTAAAAAGTCATTTTTCCGAAAATCTAGCAAGCACAAATCACCGTTTTTGTACAAAACTCGATGTATAGACGAATTTAGAGGCCACAATATTCACTAAATATCTTAAATAAGTCATAAAAATGATTCCCATAATTTAATCTCATTAAATTCCATAAACCCCAAAAACCTAGTTTACAAATTATCCAATTTTTTAACAATTTATAGCAAAAATGCACAAACAACAATTTAGGTAGGATTTTCATGAACTAAAAGCTTTAAACCACTCAATATATTATCTATAATGACATGAAACCATAATTATAATTTAATCTAAAACATTTAATAATTTTCCAAAACTCTAGTTAGCAAAATAACTTAATTAGGGCATTTTATAAGTAATGGTTTGGAATTAACAACTAAATTAGCTTTCTATAAAACTTAAGATGTTAATCCACAACACAAAACCATGCACAATTTATCATAACCCATTTCCACAACAAAAGCCTAACTTGAAATCTTTAATCATGCAATTAAACTCATCAAAACCTAATTAAGCACTTAGTTAACTTAGATTAAAGCAACTAGATAACAAATTTTAACAAAAACATGAGATTATACCTCCCATGATGAGATCAAGCTCAAGATCTAGCCTCCTAAAATGCCATTTTGATCCCTAGATCCATGCTAGAATGGTTAATGAGAAATGGGTAGGAGTTGGATTTTGATTTTGAAATTTTGTGGATTTTAAAGCATTTTTTTGGATTTTTTTGAAGAGAAAGTGAGATGATGAAGTGAGGGCTGTTCTAAATGGGGGGGGCTCGACCAAATGCAGGTGGGGAGAGGAGAGAGAGGGTGTGGGGAGTTGGAGAAAGTTTCACAAAGTCAAAAGACCACACAAACAACAACAACACATACTCCAATTACTATATTTTAATCCTTATCATATTGAACCTTTAAAATGAGATGAAAACAAAAATGAGGGGGGGAGTGGGCTGTTCCAGCAGTGGTGGGGCCGGCCATGATGGAGAGGAATGAGTGAGAGAGATTTTACAAAGAAATTCTATGCAAAAAGACCCCCCACAAGCTCAAAATTGCAAGTTTTAGCTTAAATTAATTATTTTTTTGTTCTCCATAATAAAAACCCATTAAAACTTGAAATAAAATACTAAAAATTTATATTACAACTATATTTTAATTAACATGATTTTAAAGATTAAAATTAGCCTATTTAAATTTGTATTTATCGCTAATTTAATATATTTTCTTACCGGCTTAAAATAATATTAAAATAATATTTTTTTTTTCAGAAAATTTGAAATTTCACCAGTGGCTCAATAAACACCAAATACTAGTAATTACATAGCTAGAATGTGTATATTTAATTTTATAATAAAGATCTTTGCATTTTGACTTTTTACAGAAAACCCCCTTATTTTACCGTTTTTTCGAAATTTCACCGAAACGATTTTCAAAACGTTACAATCTTTCCCCCTTAAAGAAATTCGGTCCCCGAATTTAAATTAAAACTTCCCCCAAATACTAAAATATTTCAGCCAAAACTATCAAATCGCCGGGGCTCCGAAATCATAAATACATAAAACAAATCGTAGCGCAGCGCGTGCGCATGAAAAATGAGCATATAACTCAAAATCAAAACTCCGTCAAGCATCCCGCAATCATCGGAGTCATGGAGAAGACATCAATGCCAAATCAAAATCAAAACCAATATGACATAACTCGAAACTATACATGCAAATATCAAATCTATATCTGTAAGTATCTAAAGGAAATGCATGCCAAATCTCTTTAAGTCGTTGTACAACGCGTATAACACTGCACAGTGGCGGACGTCTATCATAAAAAAATAACTATATACATATATACCTTTGTTTGAAATGTACGTTCCGCCGTTTTGGAAACAATTTAGAAAGGTCTCCTTGTTTTAAACATTTCGTGTCATATCAGACACGTAGGTAAATACTGAGGCTATAGCTCGCTTTTTGGAAATCCCTTCAATAACTATCAATGCATGCCAAGATATATTCAGGTACTATCCTCTGACTAGTCCTGCTCAGTACGAAAACACACAGCAATATCATAAAAACGTACTGCTCTATACGAAATCAATCCCAAAATATGCACATGAATGCTACGTGCGTCTGGTGCGCACGGAAATCAAAATCCATGAATGTCGCACAGAACAACATCTAAGTGCATCGGGTGTGCACGAAACATCTGTCGTAGGAAACATGTGTGCCTGACAGCAAAATCAGGTGCATCTGACATGCACGAAAAATCTCGAATTAGTGCATCTGGTGTGCACCAAATCGCATCTCGTAACAGGCGCCCAACAGGCGCTAAAAATCCAATCCGGTGCATAAAATGCACAAAACAAATGTCGAGCATCACCCTCGAAATCGAAATCCGGTGTATCCAAGTGCACAAAATACATGTCACTGCACTGCCAGCATATATAAACTATACAGAGTGCAGGAACCAAATCGCGTGCGTACATACGCACAAAATCAACTCAACTGTTTAAAACCGTAAAATCACAAACATGTGAAACTAAAGCACGAAAACGATATCAAGTGCAACACTGTGCAAAGATCGTAAATCCTCAATCATCAAAATCAAATCATACGAATAAATCACCCAAAACATCGAAATCAATAATGGCGGAACAGTACAGCTCAAGCGCATCCTCTAAGAATCTCGGCCAACTGTCACGGTCCCTAGTGGGACGTCTCGTCGATGATCATGAACTCTGGCCTGCTGGTGTGCATAACAATGACCACTCCTGGGTTAAGGTCTTCACTGTGAATTACCAATCTCTCGGTCCATCGGCTCATCGGCCCTGTCAGGTGTGCTAACGAGGATGATCCCATTCTGGCACTTCTCTGGTCATCTCTCGGTCAATCATCGCGACCACTCGTAATACAGCATATCACTGGCGTCGGCCTCTGGCTCTCTGAATGTACATGACACATCTGATCCTGGGTGCAAGTATCATTGCAGCAGTGTCCTGGAAGGAATCCTGCTCACGGTCTCTTCCATGTCTCGTCTCTGCCAACTGTCCGGAAGTCATTGTCCTTTCCTATATCTGCATCTTGCTCTGGAACGACTGCATACTCATCGCGACTCCTTCTGGAAGGTAAGTCCAAGTACCATGCCTCGGCATGCGCATCTCCCCTCTGATGTCGGCGGAGTGGAACGTCATCTCATCTAGATCTGGTGCGAACCTCTTACTCCACTTTTCTCTAATGTCGTCTGCTTTGGACTCGTCTCGTCGCGGCTGCATGGACTGAGCTCCAACAACTATCCTCGTATCTGGAGTCTCCCAAGAATGCTTCTCACCACCAAGCATCCAAATTAAGTCGAACCATCCGATCGAGTCGTCAAAACCTTATAATCCCTCAAGAGCTCAACCTCTTGGGCACAGTTTAATAGTATCGAGTACATACCACAGCATCGGTGGTCCAGCCGTAGAAGGGCAAACCCAAGCCTCACTAATGGCGTCGTGGAACTGCCGCAAACCCGAAGGTTCAAAGGCTTTCACACGGTCATTAAGTCGAGTTAGGGTTTCATTCTTCTAGAGGGACCATAGAATTGCTTGCATGTCTTTTCGACTACTTTAAACTTGGAATAATAGGTTTCTGACATTCGATCGTCTCCGTCGACTCCCAACGTCTCCGTGTGAAGTCGTCTCTAGCTAGAATCAATCTATCTGATGACCTCGCATCGGGGTAGGAGAACGATCCACATGTCCTAGTCATTCATCCTCGATGACTAGCGACCTCCTATCATCTCTTAGTACAACTCATTCTGCACTAACTCCAGCATCTGGGGCAATATCTCGTCGTTCGCAGCAATAACTGGCTCGCTCGTATGCACGCTGAACAGTGCCTCAATCATCAGGAGTAAGCAACACACCAACGGTCATCAAAATCTGGCTGGCCTCTATCATTGGCTCAATCCTTTAGTATCGATCAGCACATCCAAGTAATCTCATAAAGCCGATCCGCCAAACGCTCGTGGCGCGGAAACACAGTAAAAAGACACATCTCTGCAATCGTGTGTCGCCGGAATTTCGCCCTGGTCAGTCCTCGTTCGTGACGAGCTTGTGCTGACCGCAACTCTAGCCGTAGCTATCCCTGCCCGTAACCGTAGCAGCAAAACCAAACTGGTACCGATGAGGCTAGATCAGGAAGGAATATAATATTGAACAAGGAAATGTACATCCTAAGGCTTCATAAGTGGAGTGGCGTGTCGTAAATATGCCGCGGAACATACCAACGGTACGTCACTCTACTTTAGTCACCTATTCCATCAACCAAGGGTCATCCTACGCTCCGAAGGTTAAAACCTAACGCTCTGATACCAACTTTGTCACGACCCGAAAGTACGGAACATGACCGGCACTTGTACTACGAACGTCTCAAGGCGTACGTATTCTAAGTAAGCCGAAAACCCAGAAATCCAAACCAAGAAGAGTAGTAGAGAGTAGGAAAACCAATTTAAATCCAGAAGTTTTACTAGCATAAGCCGAATTATGCGGTTTTTAAAAACATCAAGTATTTTCTGAAAATTTCGGCATAGTCTCCTTTGTAAATACTGGCTCCCAAACGGGATACAACATGAATAGTATACGAAATCAAAAAAAGGCATCCCCAAGCGGGAGCTAGCTCTTCGTCAATCGACGGTCACAACCACACAAGCAATATAATATACAACGCCAACGGCGAGGATCAAAAACTCAAAGGAAACTCAAAACCACAAGAAATCTGCAGAAATATACGCGCGACTCTAAGGTCGAAAGAATAACATCACTGATCTCAATCTCAAAAATAAATACATGTTTGGTTGATGGAATTTACTAGATACAATGGAATAATATTATACAAGGTAATAGGATGGGTACGATACAAGAAAAACCCACCTACTGGCAAGTCACCCGAATGAAACTGAGCCCGCAAAATCGTAATGAAAACTGTACGGCAAACCTGCAAGAAACCGGGGCACAACGGGGGTGAGTTGCCAACTTGTGAATAGAAAAACATCTACGCACAGAAATCGCATGTATGACGCAATCCTAGGTCATACGATCATAATATATCCTCAAAAAAAGTATATAACATGCAACCTATAACAAGGCTAGGGTAAATATCTAACCCGAGTGTAATCTCATGTGCCCGTGTCAGTGCCTCAGGTAGCAATATATCATATGAATGAGGTATGAATGCATGGAAAAAGAATACATGTAAATGAGGAACTGTTTTAATAATTTAATGAGATTTCCTTTGTATTTTTAAATGAGGTATCATAATGAAATCAGCATAAAACAGTGCCTAGCATCGGCACAAAACGTAATCCCAATATCTCGATATCTCAATGTCTCAATCACAATATCTAGGGCGCCGTCAGTCCAGACCGGCCCCTACCATCCATCTCAAGACCACGACGGTATCCTCCGGATATCCGACGCGTCGGGTAAAATCACCGGTAGGTAGTGCTCCCCTGCCAGGCTCACATCGTCATCATCACGCGCTTCTTGCCCCGGGGTACCTTACCGGGTCCACCATGTACCCGAAACGGTTCATCCGCCTCCTCGAATCGGGTCTCGAAATCCATCAGCAAACTCATGGTGGACGACTCATACATCATGGGAAAACCGCACTTTTTATTTTAAAAGAGAGAAAACAGTTTATATATGTTTTGCGGTTTTCCTCCAAATCCAGAAAATATCATGGAAATCCGAATCATCAATAGGATGTAAAACCATGAATATAGGCATGAGAATCCATGAATACGGCATAACAATGAATAACAGTATGCATGAAGCGACAAGTAATAACTACAATGTCTAATATGGCATATAAGGGAAGTACACTAATATCATGTCAAAACTACTAGCTAACAAGCTAAGTCAAGCAAATATATCATCTAAAGTGTACGTGACATGGCAATTACCGATGAAGATGTGTGTGAGCCGGCAAGTAGGTGTACGTGGTACATACGCATCATCGGTAATGGTGCTGGTGTCCTAACAGCATGATATCAATAATGGAATATGCAGCAAAATAAGTATGCGAGGCAGAGCGAACAGCAATAATGAGCGGAAGCTGAAAACTAGACACAGCTATAACTAATCTGCATTAATCTAATATAAGTCCTACAAATGGTGCCTTTTGAAATAACATGAATCATGGGGTTTTGAAAATAGGGGCTACGGTGTTTTTATGAAAAGATACGTCTTTTAAAATATCCGTAGGATCCCTTGGACTGTCTTTTAAAATACCCACGATTCGTTAGTTTTTGAAATAGGTAAGAATCGAATCTAATCTAACAACTAAACTAAACTAAAGGGCTAAGCTAACCAGCTGGACTACAGGTAAGGAAACCGTCTAACATCTGAGTCGATGTATATACATATATGTATATACATTATTCGGTGATCCCGCCTCAATAATATCATATCCGATACCATATCTATAATCAGACATCTCAAGTCAAGAGTGCGGATCAATCATCAATATATAGCTCGTACGTAAATCCGTCGTACGGCATCCCCAAATCTGGGTACCGGTCAAAGTCACACCAATCACACTATTCATTTGGTATCTTCTTTATCAAATATCATGATCCGGAATAATGTCCTACGTCTAGTACAATATTGATGCCATCTATGTATGCATGCGGATGTAAGAATTACTACGTCAGAAGACCCGCTAAAACATCATGTCGTATCTCAATACGAACCAAATCACATCACCGATCTCCTGACCTCAAGCTCAATCTCATCGACTCATCTCAAATTCCAAATACTATCCTCAAATCCAGTATATGAACACATAGTCCCATACCCATGTGAACACATAAATATATATATACCCATACACGCACATATGAAATAAGGAATGTATGCAAGTATGTATATGTGTGTATGTGTAAGTGTAGTGCACCCACTACCTAAGGTTTCGTAACCATGCACCAATACAACACCAATATCCATCTAAAATCATCAATAATAAATCCTAACAACATATCATAAATTGTTGGTGTGTATACGCATCCGTATACATCACCACGGACTGCGGGGGTGCTATACGTCATCCACCCGACTTCTCCCCGTAGATATAAATCTACTCACCTGGACCTCGCTAGCTGGTGCCGACGTCACCACGCGCTTGCTTGTCGTCTCGAAGTCCACATGGGATACCTACATATCATAACGCACCATATCGCATTAAAATCCGCCTCATGACCAAAACGACGCACGAATCTCACACAGGTCAAAACCTATGGTTGCTTCACAAATCGACCCAAAAACCCTCGATGTCGGCGTACAAACGCCAAACCATCGAGAAAGCTCCCAACACACTTATTTGTACAATTACAAGCACTAATTATAATATAAAATAGTTTAAAATTCACGAAAACCCCAATTTCACTTAAAAAGTCATTTTTCCGAAAATCTAGCAAGCACAAATCACCGTTTTTGTACAAAACTCGATGTATAGACGAATCTAGAGGCCACAATATTCACTAAATATCTTAAATAAGTCATAAAAATGATTCCCATAATTTAATCTCATTAAATTCCATAAACCCCAAAAACCTAGTTTACAAATTATCCAATTTTTTAACAATTTATAGCAAAAATGCACAAACAACAATTTAAGTAGGATTTTCATGAACTAAAAGCTTTAAACCACTCAATATATTATCTATAATGACATGAAACCATAATTATAATTTAATCTAAAGCATTTAATAATTTTCCAAAACTCTAGTTAGCAAAATAACTTAATTAGGGCATTTTATAAGTAATGGTTTGGAATTAACAACTAAATTAGCTTTCTATAAAACTTAAGATGTTAATCCACAACACAAAACCATGCACAATTTATCATAACCCATTTCCACAACAAAAGCCTAACTTGAAATCTTTAATCATGCAATTAAACTCATCAAAACCTAATTAAGCACTTTGTTAACTTAGATTAAAGCAACTAGATAACAAATTTTAACAAAAGCATGAGATTATACCTCCCATGATGAGATCAAGCTCAAGATCTAGCCTCCTAAAATGCCATTTTGATCCCTAGATCCATGCTAGAATGGTTAATGAGAAATGGGTAGGAGTTGGATTTTGATTTTGAAATTTTGTGGATTTTTAAGCATTTTTTTGGATTTTTTTGAAGAGAAAGTGAGATGATGAAGTGAGGGCTGTTCTAAATGGGGGGGGGGGCTCGGCCAAATGCAGGTGGGGAGAGGAGAGAGAGGGTGTGGGGAGTTGGAGAAAGTTTCACAAAGTCAAAAGACCACACAAACAACAACAACACATACTCCAATTACTATATTTTAATCCTTATCATATTGAACCTTTAAAATGAGATGAAACAAAAATGAGGGGGGGAGTGGGCTGTTCCAGAAGTGGTGGGACCGGTCATGATGGAGAGGAATGAGTGAGAGAGATTTTACAAAGAAATTCTATGCAAAAAGACCCCCCACAAGCTCAAAATTGCAAGTTTTAGCTTAAATTAATTATTTTTTTGTTCTCCATAATAAAAACCCATTAAAACTTGAAATAAAATAATAAAAATTTATATTACAACTATATTTTAATTAAAATGATTTTAAAGATTAAAATTAGCCTATTTAAATTTGTATTTATCGCTAATTTAATGTATTTTCTTACCGGCTTAAAATAATATTAAAATAATATTTATTTTTTAGAAAATTTGAAATTTCACCAGTGGCTCAATAAACACCAAATACTAGTAATTACATAGCTAGAATGTGTATATTTAATTTTATAATAAAGATCTTTGCATTTTGACTTTTTACAGAAAACCCCCTTATTTTACCGTTTTTTCGAAATTTCACCGAAACGATTTTCAAAACGTTACAATTGTATATTGGTATATATACTAGTAGATGTTGTATATGTTTTACACCCGCTCTAGTCCAGTCCCCGCTCTGTCGTTAGTTAAGCAACATAATGGGTGATGACGGGACCCAGTGGCGAATGCGGATGGCATATACGTACATTTTATTTTCGTTATTTTCTGGTGTGATTAATTGATGGGACTGCGTTGATTCTGATCAATGCAAAGAAAAACAAACCTGTTTGGACGTTGTTGGAACAGTTTTAAAAAGTGTTATTACAAGGACGTTTTCTTTTGTTTTGCACAGTGGTATTCAGTTGGAATATCCTGCACCTCATTCGACGAGGCAAAGGCCGAGATCCCTTCACCTGGAGTGACCCCTTAGGCAGAAATTTGCGTCAGGGTAATAACTTCACTATAGTCGATTACTTGTTTCTTTGCATCGCGGTATTCAGTTTGAATATCCTGCACCTCATTCCACGAGGAAAGAGCCGAGATCCCTTCACCGGGAGTGACCTCTTTAGCAAAGGTTTTCGTCACTATATTTTTGTAAAAAGCTATCAGGTTCCTTCAGCGATATCAAGTTCGTTACGTTAAAGGTTTTTCGCCAAAAACCACCCGTAGCCCTCCGTCATTTCAGTTGGGTATTCAGTAGTATTCAAGCTATGTATTTTGACCAACGCCAAGGCATAGTGTTTGGTAGCTGCTGGGTATTCATTTGTTGCATAGATAGATGAGTTGGTTTGGGACAGTCGTTCTGCCATTTGGCCAACGTCAGGGGCATATACGGGTGGGTTCAAATTGACAAGATAATGATGTGTAGAACTTGACATGTGACTTATGGCATTTGGCCAACGTCAGGGTCATAAGAGCATGGGGCAAAAATCCATATCGAGAGTTTCAAACATACAGGAAACTTGCCAGGTATGCGCATACCTTCTGGAGTGTGATAACATGAGTGGATTCCTTCACGTTATCATGCGATGATAGTTGGATCCTGATTCCCACTGATGAGTTGGTTTACTCTTCGGGTGATCCCGACTAATTCTTCTTTCAGGTTTGGAGGAGAATTTGACGGTACAGTGGGAGGTTTCCTGATTAGATAAAGTGATAACCATTCTAATATAGGTTAGAGTGCACGCAGAGTGTTTCTTTTCTCTCTCTCTTTGGCAGCGACCATTGACCGACCCTAGATTATGACTCAATGACCAAGTTGACCGAACCTTCTTAAAATACTAGCTTTTAGATTGTCTGAGTTGCATAAGTCATTGCCGCTCCTTCTTTTACCCTTTGCATTTCTCCAGAACAATTCGTATTACTACGAACATCCACTTCCATTGGATAAATCCATCGTATGGTTATATACGAACTCGAAGGGACTTCTTCAAGGATGGATCCAGGTTCAGGAGAAATTGAATTGGTTTATTCAGTTGTCTTTTATCATCACTTTCTCTCAGGTTGCGAGTACTCCTTGGTTTAGGAGAGTACACCTATTACGCTTATTGGATAGTCTTCTTCCAAACCATAGGCAGGTGCCGAAAGGTAGGGAATGAAGAAAACCAATTAGTCTAGGTAGGGTGTACAGAAGGTAATAAGTAAAGACAAAATAAAGAGATTAGAAAGAGGGCAAAGTAAATTGTGACTGCTATCATTCACGACCAAACCGCGTAGTTCATCGCCACTCCTACTTCACTTTTGCTTTTTCTCCAGTTCAGGAGAAATAGAATAAGGTTTTATTCAGTTGTCTTTTATCATCACCTTCTCTCAGGTTGCGAGTACTCCTAAGATTAGGAGAGTACACCTATTATGCTTACTGGATAGTCTTCTTCCAAACCATAGGCTAGTGCCGAACGGTAGGGAAGGAAGAAAGCCATTTAGCCTAACGATGGTGTAAAGAAGGTAATGACTAAAGGGATTTGGAGAGATGGCAGCGAAATATAAGGTTACAGTCATGAATCTGGATAATGGAAGAGGCATTACTAGGAATACCAGGATACCCCTACGAAACATTTTCATGTTTCAGTTTCGCTGTGCATTGTTAAAGGAAAACTGATTTCCCGATTAGATATTTACTCCAGGGTATGTATTTACCAGGTATGATTCTCATATCTGCATGGTTTTTCAGATGATGAGTGGGAGTAAGTTATTGGGAATTAGGTGATCATCCTCATTATATCGGAATTCGTTGTAATTGGTGATATTTGAGAAAATCGCCTGGGATTTTGCCGGACGGCAAGTATTTGGTTTTGAATATCCGTTGTTGTGCACCAATTTCAAACTGATATATCTGTACGTTTATTTTTATAAAGTGAGATATAAGTTTTTGAAATTATGTCCATAACATTTACCTATATCAGTTGACGATTGGGTAAGGGGCATTGAACAGCGAAGTAGTTCTTAACCATAAGTACAGTTTTCAACCTATGATACACAGGTTTTTGAGTTATTCAACTCAGCGGACTTATACAGAATATTGCATGTTGTCCAGTTGTTAGTTGTATATATGCCCTAGAGGCCAGTATTGTACAGATGATGTATATTATATTGGATGCTTGGACATATATAGAGATGACTTTCTTGCTCGATATGATAGTATGCTATCCGGTTGCTCTTTATCTTAACATGTATACTAGTCTCTTTAAACTGTCATATAGTTACATGGTGGTAAAGCCCTTAGGATGTGTACTTGACTACCTGGACTATGATGTAAATCATACTAGTGGGGACATGGTAGTCCAAAAGTACATCCTTCAAGGTCCCTAGTCGTGGGTGTATCAAGACGGGGCATCGATATACCAGTGTAGACTAGCGTATACGCTTCTCGACCCATGAGATGGGCGATGGATGATCCCATATCCATTGGTGTTTGACATCAGAGATGGTATACGGGTGCTCAGTGGAGACTGGGTACACTGGACGGACTCGCCGAGAACTCCCAGATGGTACTATACCTCACGTCAGATGGCATTATACCTCACGTCAGATGGCAGTTCTCAGGTGACACTTGTACAGGTTAGTCTGTAGACCCGAGATCGTCATAGAGTCTTGTGTGATTCCCACTGTGTTTTGATCTCCACCTTACCACGTCCATGAGGGCGTGCAAAACGGTGGTTTTTGGGTACAGTCCCGAGTCACATGGAGGCAATGAGCGATAGGAGGGGTTTCGTCTCTCCCGGTATTGGGGGTTGATGTTGCGCTGTGCTCGATTGGCCGTAACAGGGAAGTCCCTGGCCAGGGTTGATCAGAGATTTGCTGGTAAATGTTACCAGTAGTTTCTCGACCCGTTATGAGCCTCACATCGGCACGACTTATCGGTTATTGGGGTATGACGTTTACCACCCCTAGACTTGATATGCGACATATCAGACGAGGAGACCGGACTGTACGGGAAGTATTGCCGGTTGGCTCGACGGGAGTTGTAGCAGGTTCGCTTGTTCTCTTCTGATCGCTCAATACCCGGATGGCCGTTACATTTAGCTGACCGCTTGCGGCTTGGGGTGCTTGATATGACATCACCCACTACCGGCGTATTGACGAGTCTCAGAGTCCCACAATGGAGTTTTCTAGTCCAGGCGAAACGTTGTGGTGCGCGTATGCGATATGCGCATGGACCCGATTAAAATGCGCGTATAGGATACCGTATATTGATCGGGAGGCTTGCTTTTGGTTAGGGTCGTATGTGATATGGCCGGATTGATAAATCAAGTATTGATTTATCATTTAACCATTAGATTCTCACTAGAAATCTTTTCTTGTATCTTTGGATGTATGGATGCATGTATGCATACCTTGTTGATTCATGCACATATGGATGTGCATGCATACATACATACATACATCATCTATCATGGTTGTTTATACATAGAAAATGGTGGATGTATAAGACTCACACCATGGTTTATTTTATGGATATTTATTTCTATTTTTGCTAAAACAAAAGAAATGAGATAAGATTGAATCATGGTCAAAGTTTCTACACTCTTCTTGTGACCTAACCATTTGCACCTAACTTTTGACCATGCTTTAATCTTTCTCTTGTGTTTAACTAAAGTAAAATTAAATATTCATAAAGAGATAACCATGGTTTGAGATGAAGAAAGAAAAATATATATTCTTATGTTTTTCTTTTTCTCTTAAGAGTAATTCTTATCTTCTTCAAAAATATCCATCATCTTCTTCAACCTTGAGCTCATGCTCTCTTGAATTTTCTAGAGAGCAAATCATTCATCAAGATAGGATTTTGAAGTGAGAAAAGCCACCACAACATCATTCTACACAAGTCTTGCCCACTTGTTTAGAGTGTTAGCTTCGTTTTCATTTTCAATCTTGCGAAGTTGCTAGCTTGGACAAAGCGGACTCCGGGTGGATCATCGGTGACCTAGAGGAGTTCAAGCGGAGCTTTTCCAAACCCCAAGTAGCCAAGGAGTCTAGCGTAGGGAGCTACAAAGGTTGTATTCTCAAAACCCTAGCATTTCTTTAATGTGATGAAGTATAGTTTATGAAACCCTAATTTTTCTAGGATCGATCCTTTGTATGTTAACTTAGCACCCTAAAAATTCAATCTTTGGTACATGTGATACTTCCAAACCCCTCATAGGGTGTTAGGCTAACCTTTCATTGGTATCAGAGCCGACCTAGAACATTAGGCGACGCTTTTACGAAGTAAAAATCCCGATCGGACAAAAATACGACATTTCGAAGCCTTCTCTGGACATTTTTTGAAATCTGACATTTTTCAGAATTAAAAATACTTTAAAAATACAGCAGGAAATTCTAAGAATAACAGTGAAATTCGATGACCTGAACAGTGTAAACCGCCGCGGAACCGCCGCATTTCCTGGCTTAAGCCGCGGTTCCGCGGCCGTACAGAGGCATCATTGCATGAAATTTCTACTGTAATTCTTAGAACTGCTTGTACAGTGTTTTAGGTATGTTTAATATGAAAATAGCACTGTATTTTCTGGAGATGGTTTTGGACGCGTAGATTCGATCGGAATTTTCATTTCGTTGCTTTTCTGGGTAAATTAGAAAGTATTGAAGTGTTTGAACGAGTATCATTTGCTCACTATTCACAGGGTTTAAATACTTTGGAGATACGTGCAAGTCTTTTTATGGTGGACCCTCTAGAAGACAACAAACCTTAACTCGATTATGTGACCGTCTTGAACTGCCCTTTGAACCTTAGGGTTTGGGCCAGTACGGCGTGCCACATGTGAGGCGTTGGCTGGACCGCTACTACTGTGTCACACTCCGGATTTTTGAACCCTGCTCAAGTGTTGAGCTTTAGTGAATCTTGGGTACTTGATCGTTCGTTCGAAAACTTTAATACTGTCTGTTTATCTGGAATGTGATACAATATGTGGAATTCATATAGTTTGGGCATGAAATACGAAATATGTGATATTTCGCATTTATGATGTCTAAAGAGAATGTGGATTCAAAATATTGTAGTTTTACACTTTCTTTTCTGTGACCGTAAGTGTAGTATGTTCGATATCGCCAGTTTCGTTGCTATACATCAACGACAATTGGGGTATGCATACTTACTTACGTTGATGATATGAGATATTATGTGTTGCTGAGATATGATGTGCAGGATTGTCGTGATTGAATAGCCGGGGGGTTTTTATGTGAGATGAGAGTTTTATATTTTCATTCATGTAAATTTAAATGTAATGTAATATTCTTTTATTTGGGGCACTTCCGGGTTGAGGTCGATGCCACCAATGTTGTATATTATTTACTTTTCAGCATTAGGATGGACCCAAGGAGGGGAGCACAGGTGACCGGGTTCTGGGGTTCAGTGGGAGGCCATCTTGAGGAGTCGAGACCGGGTCTCCTAAACTCCAGAATTGGTAGGGTAGCTTGCCGCTCTCGTAGGGGTCCAGGGTGTGGGCGTGGCTATTCATCGCGACTGTGGAATCCGTATTTTCTATTGTTGGCTAAATACTAAATACGGACGTCCTAGTATATCCCACATTATATCTATGTTTCTGCTGCGATATCTGTGATGTGATCATGTGATGTGCTGTGATAGATACTTTATATAGTATATATGATATATTATATAGACGTTACTTATGTTTTGCACCCGCACTAGCCCTGCCCTGCTCTGTCGTTAGTTACCTAACCTAACGGTGCACGAGGGGACATCGAGGCGAATGCGGATGGCATAAGTGTACGTCGTATTTATCTGTGATGTTTAGGTGACTTAAATGATGGCACTCCATTAATGTGATTAATGAAAGAAAAGAAACCTAAAAGATGTTGTAGAATAAAATTTTAAATAAAAAGGGTAGCTACAGTTTTGCTTTGCATAGCGGTATATATGATATACCGTGCACCTTATTCGATGAAGAAAGGGCCGAGATCCCTTCACCGGGAGTGACCCCTTTAGCAATAACTGGCAGATGCTACACACTCGATTTGGTTTTGGTTGCTTCTATAGTTTCTGCTTTGCACAGTGATATATATGATATATCCCGCACCTCATTCGACGAGAAAAGGGCCGACGATCCCTTCACCGGGAGTGACCCCTTTAGCAAAACTACAAAAGCCTCAAAAACACTCCATTTCAAAATTCACTTGATTCTACAACGATATCAAGTTCATTACGCAATAGGTTTTCAGAAAAACCTGCGTAGCCCTCCATCATTTCAGATAAGTACTACTTAGTATTCATGCTGCGGTAGTTTGGCCTCTGTCAAGGCGTAGTGTATGGTAGCTAACTGGTGCTTATCTGCTAGCATATGATGCGATTGGATTAGGGTATTCGTACGGCATAGTTTGGCCTCCGTCAAGAGTTGTACGGGTGGGTTTAATTCAATCAAGAAATGACGGGTTGAACTTGACTAGCGCCCTGTGGGTAGTTTGGCCTCCATCAAGGTCATGGGACGCTAGGGACAAAAACATGTAACACCCTAGTTCATTCATACCAGTTCTATTTTTGGGTATTTCTTGATTTATTGTTTTTTGGGTGTGAATAGTATAATTGGCATCTGTATTTGTCTCCGACCCGATCCGCTTGCTGGAAACCTGTCTTGATTCCTATTTATGATCTATCCCGGCTTATTATATGGATCCGTGCACTTTCACATTGTTATATACAGCATACTGGTATTATATCTGGCATCTGCATTTTTTAATAAAGTCGAATAAAATATTTTAAAAATACCTAGCATGGCCTGCATGATACCCCTAACCCCGTGGTAGCATCCACGCATCTTGTTCTCGTCCCGTTCAATGAAACGGACGTGTTTGGATGGCTAGCGCACGTACGTGCATCCGTTCTTGGGGGTATGCATTTTTGTTACCTGAGCGTTCATTTTGAAATTTGGACGTCGCATATATTTTTCATATTTTAAATCTGAATTTTTAGACCGGACCCGGACGTGTTTTGGAGTAAGTTTGTATTTGCCAAAATCTCAAACGGGCTAATATTATATTCTTAATTACTCTCTTTATTCACTCCCACTCTCTCTCCACTCATAAATCATGCCTCCCTCTCCCATCTACAACACCTCACGTTCCCTCTCTCTTCTTTTCCTCTCTTTACACCCATTCCTTCTCTTTTCCCTCTTCCTTTTCTCTTTACAACTCTCCCACTCCTCATTGTCCTCGCTTTACACCTCTAAATCCTCTCTCTCCCCTTTATAAATATTTATACACACTCTCCCTCTCTCTTCCCCCTCTCTCTATCTTCTCTCCTTCTTCCCAACACCAGAGCCCCTTCCCTGCACCATAAACCCCGCACTCGTCGTCACCCTTCACCTTGTTTCTGACCCAGAGAAAACCCTATGGACGGTCCCAGCTAGCGTGGTTACCTTCTTGCTTTGCTTGGACCTGTCCCGTGTGATGTGCGTGCATTGCGACGTTTTACCGACGTCGACGGGCCGTGCATATCCGTATCGTGATCCATCGAGGCAAGTTCAAATACTTGTTATATGCTATTATGTATTCATTTCAGTTGCGATTCTAACGTTATTATATGTGTTCGATGCAAATCCTAATCTGAAAAACCCTTTTTAAATGACGGAATTTAAGCATAACAGATGGCTCTAGTGATAACAAATACCGTGTTAAGAGTTGGCTCGAAAATACGGATCCTAATACCGTGAAATGTCATCTCCATTTAGATCCGTCCAATCTGTAAATTTCTGCACCTGAATTTTGTAAAAATCATAGTAAATTGATTATCCAACGGAATGTTGCGTTCGAGGGATCATATCGAAGCTGACTCGACAACCTAGAAACCCATATAATTTTTAGTCTGTTCCTGTTTTAAAAAGATGACGGAAACTAGTTTGGAGTGCGGCTCTGGACTGCAGTCCAAAGCAGCTCTGACTGCCAATTCTCGTTTTGTAATACCCTCTCCCTGCTGTATGAAAATACCATGTTGCGGAACTCCATATTTTATTGAAGATAAATCTGTTAGATAAATAACGCAAGTGATCTCACCTCATTTTATCGTCGTTTATTATTTAAACTGCAATTTAAAAGATCAGGACGTCTAGCAGTCCCAAACAGAAACAGAATTGACATACTAGTGTTGAACAGTACATAACTTTCGACGTACAGACGCGATTGAGAATCCGTCTATTGCGTTGAAAACAATATTAAAATCCCTAGATTTCATTCAACTGTAGCGTCACCAGATTCTGATCCCAACTTGGTGAAATTTGTGCCGCGAAACGGACGTTCAGTTCAGAAACTGAATTTCCTGCAGCGAGTACTTAAATTGAAATGGCTGTAACTTGAATACCAGGAATCCCGATTGAACTGAAACAAATTTTGATGAATTGCTTACTGAGTGTTCTAATTATCTCACTTGTATCATTTTGCTGAATTCTTAACATATTAATTTATGCAAATTATTTTAGTTAATGACATGCATGTTGATTCATAACATACAGAGCTTATTGGTAGCATACAATACATATATCATACCCTTGCCATATACTCAATGTTAGTGCGTATGGACATTGCATTATCGTGCGTGATAGATGTTGGTTTAGGAGTGACGAGTACACCAATGGAAAGTGAATATTCGTGACAGTGATTGATACAGTGAACAGTGATGAAACCGTGTCATTGGTATACTTGTACACAACTAGATCAATATCATAAATAGTGTAAACCTGGGGGAAAAGGGGAAATCAAAGTGAAAAGAGTATCGTATTTAGCGGGACCGTGTTTAGAGGATGATCATTCGAACCGTGATACTGATACGTGTAGGGTAGGATCTAGCGATCCGGCTGACAGGGTTATGTCCCGGGCATGTGGGCCGTTGTCTCGGATATGTATTAGACTCCTGTTAAACATGATCCTCCTTCCACTAGGTGATTTCAAACATGACCTAGAGACCGATAGGGACACATAACTTATTCTGCATCATATAGTGACACAGTGATTACTTGCATTATTCTTACACCATTATTACCTCATATACCTGTTTCATCTTATTATAATAATATTGTTATTGTGTCGCTCTGACGACCTGAGTATGCATGCTCAGGTCCCGCGGGAGGACCGGCACAGGAGACGGATCTACCCTTTGAGTTCACAGAGATATAGTCTGGTGTACTTCCTATCTTTACTGCTTTCCATAAAAGTGATCGTGAGTTTGACTTTGGTTAGTATTTGTTCTTGTTATCTGTAATGTGTGAACAATGGAATATTAATGTAATAAATTAGTGATGTGATTCCTTTAACACTGTGCCTTATTTACTGATTACCATGTAATGCTAGAAGCCGAAGTGTGACTACGGCGGGATGATTCCTAGTCCGTAGGAGCATGGCTGGCCTAGTCATCCCTCGTTTTCCGTATTTTGGGAAGCGGGACGTGACATGGTTTAGTTGGTATCAGAGCCTGTGTTTAGTATCAAGGAATAACATTAACTATACTGTATTACGTTATTCTTGTTTCACTACTCTTAATTTTCATCTTTGAATCCGATCCTATCCTTTTGAATCTTCCAGTGATATGACGTCCCCGAACGACCCCTACTCGGACTCCAGCTCTCAGGACCGCACGGAAAGAATACTTAGTGCACTGACCACTCTCGCGGAAGCTCAGGAGAGAAAGACAGATTTACTCACTGAGGGACTCAGGGCGATTACCGCCGCAGGAGGACCCTCCGCACTTATTACCGCCCCCGAGGGCGCTACTCCACCAGCTTATCAGGCTAGGGCTGGTACCGTATCAGACTTCCGACGGTTACACCCAGCTGCATTCACAGGGCTAGCTGAACCCCTTGAGGCTGAACAATGGCTGGTGAACATGGAGAATCTATTGACAGCCGCCAAGGTTCCAGAGGAAGACAGAGTGGACGTGATAAAGATTCAATTAGAAGACGAAGCCCGTACATGGTGGTCGGTGGAAGAAAGCAGACTTGACGAGCCGATTGAATGGGGCAAGTTTAAGGAGTGCTTCTTAGATCATTATTTTCCTCCCACAGCCAAGGAAGAAATGGAGGAAAGGTTTATTCTTTTGAAGCAGAATGGACGCCCAGTGGACGTATATGCGACAGAGTTTAACCGTCTGAGCCGCTTTGCTCCATACATGGTCAAATCAGAGGCCACCAGGGCCAGACGCTTCCTTCAGGGGTTAGATTTCGAGTTGCAGCAGTTGATTGCATCGTTGGATTTGCAGACTTTCGCGCAGGTACTCAACGCAGCGAGAGTTCAGGAGCAATTGATTAACAAGTTCAGAAGACCCCCAGTCGTTCCAGCACGTACCCACGCGCCTTCTCGAGGAACCATACCGGTTCACAGAGCAGGAACGACACAAATGAAGCGCCCATTCGTACCACAGCATCGCCCCCAGAGACAGGGCGTAGTTTGCGGCTATTGCGGTAGAGGAGGGCATACCCAAAAGGACTGTCGCCGTGCCAAGGGACAGTGCTTGATTTGCGGTTCCAGTCAGCACAGGATTAACAGTTGCCCTGAGCGAGCAGAGATACAGGGAGGTTCTGGACCGCCACAGCAGAGGCCGCAGGAGCAGAGACAACCCTTTACAGGTCGCGGTCAGGGACGGGCTTTGACCTTGACCGCCGAGCAGGCAGAGGTGTCAGGAGACGTGGTTACAGGTACTCTACTTGTACATTCCTTACCGGCTAGAGTACTATTTGATTCGGGAGCATCGCATTGTTTCTTGTCTGAGCATTTCACTGATACACACTCAATACCACATGAACCACTAACCAAGGGATGAGAAATTCATAGGGGTAATGGCATTATAATATCTAGTCGAGAATGTAGATTATGCCCAGTTGTAGTGCGTGGCAGGGAATTCTATGCGAATTTTCTTCTGATCGGGACAGGCAGTTACGACGCAATTCTCGGGATGGATTGGATGAGCACTTTCCATGCAGTTATCGATTGTCGTGCAAGGAAGGTGAACTTCCGCATCCCCAATCACCCGGAGTTTATTTTCGAGGGCGGAAGTGAATTTTTGGAGCCAGCTAAGTATAGAGCCAAGCCTAAGGAGCTGACTGCTATGGAGATTGATAAGAGCCCAGTCCCAGCAGTTGTTCGGGACTTTCTGGACGTGTTTCCTGAAGATCTACCAGGTCTACCACCTTCTCAAATTTTGGAGTTCTCAATCGATTTGATTCCAGGTACAGCCCCAGTATCCAGAGCCCCATACCGAATGGCACCAGTTGAGTTGGTGGAATTGAAGAAGCGGGTTGAAGAACTATTGGAGAAGGGATTTATTCGACCAAGCGCTTCACCATGGGGTGCACCGGTCCTATTAGTAAAGAAGAAGAATGGATCGCTGCGAATGTGTATAGATTATCGGGAGCTGAACAAGGTCACAATAAAGAACAAGTACCCAATACCGCGTATTGACGACCTATTCGATCAGCTAAGTGGAGCCAAGGTATTCTCGAAGTTGGACCTCCGTTCAGGATATCATCAAATCAGAGTAGCAGCCGAAGATGTATGCAAGACGGCTTTCAGGACCCGATACGGACACTACGAGTTTCTTGTGATGCCGTTCGGTGTTACCAATGCCCCAGCAATATTCATGGACTTGATGAACAGAGTGTTCGCAAAGTACTTGGACACGTTTGTCGTTGTGTTTATCGACGACATACTTGTCTACTCGAAGACCCGGGAAGAACACACTGAACATTTGCTCACTGTACTGCAAATTCTTCGGGAAGAGAAGCTGTATGCGAAGCTGAGCAAGTGTGAATTCTGGCTCGACAAGGTTCAGTTTTTGGGACATATTGTTTCGGGCGAAGGAATCTCGGTGGACCCGGCAAAGATAGAATCTGTCAGAGATTGGCCAACGCCGAAGTCAGTAGCCGAGATCAGGAGCTTTCTGGGATTGGAAGGTTATTATCGGAGATTCGTCCAAGATTTCTCAAGAATCGCGGAACCATTGACGAGGCTGACTCGGAAGGACGTGCTGTTTACATGGACAGAGGAGTGCACTCAGGCCTTCGACACACTGAAGCAGAAGTTAACCACGGCACCTATACTTACAGTACCAGATAATTCCGATGGTCTGGTGATACATAGTGATGTCTCAGGGAAGGGATTAGGCTGTGTTCTAATGCAGCACGGCCGTGTGGTTGCTTACGCCTCTCGACAACTGAGAAACCACGAGAAGAACTACCCCACGCATGAGTTGGAGTTAGCTGCGGCAGTCTTCGCATTGAAGATTTGGAGGCACTATCTTTTGGGTGAGAAAGTGGAGGTTTACACGGATCATAAAAGTTTGAAGTATGTTTTCACTCAGAAGGAACTGAACATGAGGCAGCGCCGATGGCTAGAGCTGATGGCAGATTATGACTTGGACCTTCAGTATCACCCGGGGAAGGTCAATGTTGTACCAGATGCGCTCAGTCGCAAACCAGCAGTCATGATGTTGACCGATCAGAGGAGCATTATTGAGGATTTCCAGAGACTTGCACTTAAGGTCGTTACGCCGAACGCACTCAGTCAATTTTGGCAACTACAGGTGCAATCTTCCCTGGTGGATCGCATCAAGATTGCACAAGCGGATGATCCCCGATTGCAAAAATTCAGAGAGCAAGTGGAAGCTGGACTGAGAACGGATTTGATTATACATGAAGATGGCTCTCTGAGATTCGGTAGCAGACTCTGCGTACCTAAAGGAGATGTTCGAGAAGAAGTTTTGGCTGAAGCACACTGTTCAGCTTATTCTGTGCATCCAGGAGGTACAAAATTGTATCAGGACCTAAAGCAGCACTTTTGGTGGAACGGAAGGATGCGGGAAATTGCGAGGTTCGTATCCAGGTGCTTGGTATGTCAGCAGGTGAAGGCGGAACATCAAAGGACAGCAGGATTGTTACAACCATTGCCAATACCTGAATGGAAGTGGGAGCACATTACTATGGATTTTATGACGGCCTTACCACGGAGCCCTAGAGACAATAATGCTATTTGGGTTATCGTCGATCGCCTCACAAAAGCTGCACACTTCCTACCTTTCCGAGTGGGACAGTCGACAGAATCACTGGCAGAAAGATATATGCAGGAGATTGTGCGACTTCACGGTGTTCCAGTCAGCATTGTGTCAGACCGGGACACGAGATTCTTGTCGCACTTTTGGAAGAGCTTACAGGAGGGTTTGGGAACCCGCCTTAAATTCAGCACAGCTTATCACCCACAGACGGATGGACAATCCGAGCGTACGATTCAGACGCTCGAGGATATGTTGAGAGCCTGTATGTTGGATTTTCAGGGTTCCTGGGAGGACCATCTGCGCCTAATCGAGTTCTCTTACAACAATAGTTATAAGGCTAGTATTCAGATGGCTCCTTTTGAAGCACTATACGGGCGGAAGTGTCGATCCCCAGTATGTTGGGATGATGTGGGAGAACGAAGACTACTGGGCCCCGAACTCATTGTGCAGACAGTCGATAAAGTCCAAATGATCAGGCAACGTATTAAGACAGCTCAGGATCGACAGAAGAGTTGGGCAGATACCAGCAGAAGGGCACTAGAATTCGAAGTCGGAGATCACGTATTCTTGAAGATTTCCCCTACTCGTGGATTTATCAGATTCGGAAGTCGGGGAAAACTTAGTCCCCATTTTATCGGACCTTTTGAGGTGCTAGAGCGAGTTGGAGAGGTGGCCTATAGACTCGCCTTGCCTCCATCGCTAGCTGGTGTGCACAATACCTTCCACGTGTCACAGTTGCGGCGTTATGTTCGGGATGAGAGCCATGTCCTGGACCATTCGGAGCTAGTTTTGGGTACCGATTTATCGTACGAAGAGCAGCCTACTACCATCCTCGACCGCAGAGAGAAAGTGCTGAAGAACAAGATCATTCCGTTAGTCCGAGTGTCTTGGGGTGGTCGTTCCCCAGGAGAATCCACCTGGGAGCGGGAGGAAGACATCCGTGATCGTTATCCACATCTTTTTGTTTAGTACATTGTATTCTTGTTAAATTTCGAGGACGAAATTTTTTTTGTAGTTGGGTATAATGTAACACCCTAGTTCATTCATACCAGTTCTATTTTTGGGTATTTCTTGATTTATTGCTTTTTGGGTGTGAATAGTATAATTGGCATCTGTATTTGTCTCCGACCCGATCCGCTTGCTGGAAACCTGTCTTGATTCCTATTTATGATCTATCCCGGCTTGTTATATGGATCCGTGCACTTTCACATTGTTATATACAGCATACTGGTATTATATCTGGTATCTACATTTTTTAATAAAGTCGAATAAAATATTTTAAAAATACCTAGCATGGCCTGCATGATACCCCTAACCTCATGGTAGCATCCACGCATCTTGTTCTCGTCCCGTTCAATGAAACGGACGTGTTTGGATGGCTAGCGCACGTACGTGCATCCGTTCTTGGGAGTATGCATTTTTGTTACCTGAGCGTTCATTTTGAAATTTGGACGTCGCATATATTTTTTATATTTTAAATCTGAATTTTTAGACCCGACCCGGACGTATTTTGGAGTAAGTTTGAATTTTGCCAAAATCTCATACGGGCTAATATTATATTCTTAATTACTCTCTTTATTCACTCCCACTCTCTCTCCACTCACAAATCATGCATCCCTCTCCCATCTACAACACCTCACGTTCCCTCTCTTTTCTTTTCCTCTCTTTACACCCGTTCCTTCTCTTTTCCCTCTTCCTTTTCTCTTTACAACTCTCCCACTCCTCATTGTCCTCTCTTTACACCTCTAAATCCTCTCTCTCCCCCTTATAAATATTTATACACTCTTTCCCTCTCTCTTCCCCCTCTCTCTATCTTCTCTCCTTCTTCCCAACACCAGAGCCCCTTCCCTGCACCAAAAACCCCGCACTCGTCGTCACCCTTCACCTTGTTTCTGACCCAGAGAAAACCCTGTGGACGGTCCCAGCTAGCGTGGTTACCTTCTTGCTTTGCTTGGACCTGTCCCATGTGATGTGCGTGCATTGCGATGTTTTACCGACGTCGACGGGCCGTGCATATCCGTATCGTGATCCATCGAGGCAAGTTCAAATACTTGTTACATGCTATTATGTATTCATTTCAGTTGCGATTCTAACGTTATTATATGTGTTCGATGCAAATCCTAATCTGAAAAACCCTTTTTAAATGACGGAATTTAAGCATAACAGATGGCTCTAGTGATAACGAATACCGTGTTAAGAGTTGGCTCGAAAATACGGATCCTAATACCGTGAAATGTCATCTCCATTTAGATCCGTCCAATCTGTAAATTTCTGCACCTGAATTTTGTAAAAATCATAGTAAATTGATTATACAACGGAATGTTGCGTTCGAGGGCTCATATCGAAGCTGACTCGACAACCTAGAACCCCATATAATTTTTAGTCTGTTCCTGTTTTAAAAAGATGACAGAAACTAGTTTGGAGTGCGGCTCTGGACTGCAGTCCAAAGCAGCTCTGGCTGTCAATTCTCGTTTTGTAATACCCTCTCCCTGCTGTATGAAAATACCATGTTGCGGAACTCCGTATTTTATTGAAGATCAATCTGTTAGATAAATAACGCAAGTGATCTCACCTCATTTTATCGTCGTTTATTATTTAAACTGCAATTTAAAAGATCAGGACGTCTAGCAGTCCCAAACAGAAACAGAATTGACATACTAGTGTTGAACAGTACATAACTTTCGACGTACAGACGCGATTGAGAATCCGTCTATTGCGTTGAAAACAATATTAAAATCCCTAGATTTCATTCAACTGTAGCGTCACCAGATTCTGATCCCAACTTGGTGAAATTTGTGCCGTAAAACGGACGTTCAGTTCAGAAACTGAATTTCCTACAGCGAGTACTTAAATTGAAATGGCTGTAACTTAAATACCAGGAATCCCGATTGAACTGAAACAAATTTTGATGAATTGCTTACTGAGTGTTCTAATTATCTCACTTGTATCATTTTGCTGAATTCTTAACATATTAATTTATGCAAATTATTTTAGTTAATGACATGCATGTTGATTCATAACATACAGAGCTGATTGGTAGCATACAATACATATATCATACCCTTGCCATATACTCAATGTTAGTTCGTGTGGACATTGCATTATCGTGCATGATAGATGTTGGTTTAGGAGTGACGAGTACACCAATGGAAAGTGAATATTCGTGACAATGATTGATACAGTGAACAGTGATGAAACCGTGTCATTGGTATACTTGTACACAACTAGATCAATATCATAAATAGTGTAAACCTGGGGGAAAAGGGGAAATCAAAGTGAAAAGAGTATCGTATTTAGCGGGACCGTGTTTAGAGGATGGTGTATCGGAGTAGAGACTCAGTGAAATGGCTGGATGGAATGCGGTCCGAGATGGAATCCATGTACACCAACAAAGTACATGGTCCGAGATGGAAATAGGAAATCAATGAGATTATCTAATATCATAAACCGCACCCTATTAGATATGGTGCGCTCTATGATGAGTGCAGCTGAGTTACCTATTTCCTTCTGGGGATATGCACTGGAGATAGCTGCATACCTATTGAATAGAGTTCCAACCAAATCAGTGCCTACCACTCCATATGAGATATGGAATGGTAAGAGATCATGTCTTAATTGTATTCAGATATGGGGTTGTCCGGCCTATGTTAAAACACAAAATCCGGACAAACTCGAGGCTAGGTCTGTTCTATGTAAGTTTGTTGGATATCCCAAACATTCGCGAGGGTATATCTTCTACCACTCCGAGGAACAAAAAGTGTTTGTTTCTCGACATGCCACTTTCTTAGAAAAGGGTTTTCTTATGAAACAGACAAGTGGTATTAAGGTAGAACTGGAAGAGGTTCCAACGACACAAACTATAACAGAAGACTTGGTAGAACCAGAGGATTCAGTAGTACCCGACGAACCCCAGTCTCTCCGCCGATCTAGTAGGGTTTCTCGTCCACCTGAGAGATACTACGGTTTTCTCATTGACGGTGGGAGCGAGGATTGCATCATGGAGGATGATGACCCAACTAGTTTCGAGCAGGCCATCACGAGTAGAGACTCAGTGAAATGGCTGGATGGAATGCGGTCCGAGATGGAATCCATGTACACCAACAAAGTATGGACTTTGGAAGATGCTCCTGAAGGGGTAAAACCCATTGGGAGCAAGTGGATCTTCAAGAAAAAGCTTGGTGTAGATGGGAAAGTGGAGACTTTCAAAGCTAGACTTGTTGCGAAGGGTTTTCGTCAAAGACCAAGTGTGGACTATGACGAAACCTTCTCTCCAGTAGCTATGCTTAAATCCATCCGGATCATGCTTGCCATCGCCGCATATCATGATTACGAAATCTGGCAAATGGATGTTAAGACCGCCTTTCTAAACGGTGATTTAGAAGAGTGCGTGTACATGACTCAGCCAGAGGGCTTCGTAGACAGTGGGAGCAGCGAGAAGGTGTTCAAGCTGCTTAAATCCATTTATGGATTAAAGCAAGCATCGCGGAGTTGGAACATCTGCTTTGAGGTCGTTATCAAAGAGTTTGATTTCGTCAAAAACCCAGATGAACCTTGTATCTACAAGAAGGTGGCAGAGAGTAAGGTTGTCTTCCTCGTATTGTACGTGGACGACATACTCTTGATAGGAAATGATATTCCTATGCTGCAATCGGTCAAGCTCTTCTTATCACAAAGATTCTCAATGAAAGATCTTGGTGATGCCTCCTGCATATTGGGAATTAGGATCTATAGAGATAGATCCAAACGGATATTGGGATTGTCCCAATCCAGGTACATTGACACCATACTAAAGAGGTTTAGTATGGAAGAATCCAAGCGTGAGAATTTGCCCACAATCTCTAGAGTCACTCTCTCCAAAGAGATGTCTCCCAAGACTGATTTGGAGAGAGCTCGCATGCAAGGGATACCCTATGCTTCAGCTGTAGGCTCTATTATGTACGCGATGCTATGTACCAGACCCGATGTAGCATACTCACTAAGTGTAGTGAGCAGGTATCAAGCTGATCCTGGAGAGAGTCACTGGACAGCTGTGAAGAGCATTCTCAAGTACTTATGAAGGACTAAAGAGATGCTCTTGGTGTATGGTAATGGAGAACTCCAAGTGGAGTCCTTTACCGATTCGAGCTTCCAGAGTGATAATGACGACTCTAAGTCGCAGTCGGGATTTGTCTTTACCCTTTATGGAGGGGTGGTTAGCTGGAAGAGTTCCAAGCAGGAAACTGTGGCAGACTCGACGATGGAGGCTGAATACATCGCTGCCAACGATGCTGCTAAAGAGGCTGTCTGGATCAAGAAGTTCATTACTGAACTTGGAGTGGTTCCATCCATTGAGTATCCAATACCTTTGTATTGCGATAACAATGGAGCGGTGGCTTTGGCCAAGGAACCCAGGTCCCATCAACGATCCAGGCATATTCTGAGGCGGTATCACCTGATCCGGGAGATAGTTGATCGTCGGGAGATCGAGGTCAGGAGGGTTGACACGAAGAACAACACAGCGGATCCACTCACGAAGGCCATTCCCCAGATACAGTTTGAGAGACTCTTCGGGATGCTCGGTATGCGATACTACAGCAGCTGGCCCTAGTGCAAGTGGGAGATTGTTAGTTGTATGTATGCCCTAGAGGCCAGTATTGTACAGATGATGTATATTATATTGGATGCTTGGACATATATAGAGATGACTTTCTTGCTCGATATGATAGTATGCTATCTGGTTGCTCTTTATCTTAACATGTATACTAGTCTCTTTAAACTGTCTTATAGTTACATGTTGGTAAAGCCCTTAGGATGTGTACTTGACTACCTGGACTATGATGCAGATCATACTAGTAGGGACATGGTAGTCCAAAAGTACATCCTTCAAGGTCCCTAGTCGTGGGTGTATCGAGACGGGGCATCGATATACCAGTGTAGACTAGCGTATATGCTTCTCGACCCATGAGATGGGCGATGGATGATCCCATATCCATTGGTGTTTGACATCAGAGATAGTATACGTGTGCTCAGTGGAGACTGGGTACACTGGACGGACTCGCCGAGAACTCCCAGATGGTATTATACCTCACGTCAGATGGCAGTTCTCAGGTGACACTTGTGCAGGTTAGTCTGTAGACCCGAGATCGTCATAGAGTCTTGTGTGATTCCCACTGTGCTTTGATCTCCACCTTACCACGTCCATGAGGGCGTGCAAAACGGTGGTTTTTGGGTACAGTCCCGAGTCACATAAAGGCAATGAGCGATAGGAGGGGTTTCGTCTCTCCCGGTATTAGGGGTTGATGTTGCGCTGTGCTCGATTGGCCGTAACAGGGAAGTCCCTGGCCAGGGCTGATCAGAGATTTGCTGGTAAGTGTTACCAGTAGTTTCTCGACCCGTTATGAGCCTCACATCGGCACGACTTATCGGTTATTGGGGTCTGACGTTTACCACCCTTAGACTTGATATGCGACATATCAGACGAGGAGACCGGACTGTACGGGAAGTGTTGCCGGTTGGCTCGACGGGAGTTGTAGCAGGTTCGCTTGTTCTCTTCTAATCGCTCAATACCCGGGTGGCCGTTACGTTTAGCTGACCGCTTGCGGCTTGGGGGTGCTTGATATGATCATCACCCACTGCCGGCGTATTGACGAGTCTTAGAGTCCCACAATGGAGTTTTCTAGTCCAGGCGAAACGTTGTGGTGCGCGTATGCGATATGCGCATGGACCCGATTAAAATGCGCGTATAGGATACCGTATATTTATCGGGAGGCTTGCTTTTGGTTAGGTTCGTATGTGATATGGCCGGATTGATAAATCAAGTGTTGATTTATCATTTAACCATTAGATTCTCACTAGAAATCTTTTCTTGTATCTTTGGATGTATGGATGCATGTATGCATACCTTGTTGATTCATGCACATATGGATGTGCATGCACACATACATACATACATCATCTATCATGGTTGTTTATACATAGAAAATGGTGGATGTATAAGACTCACACCATGGTTTATTTTATGGATATTTATTTCTATTTTTGCTAATACAAAAGAAATGAGATAAGATTGAATCATGGTCAAAATTTCTACACTCTTCTTGTGACCTAACCATTTGCACCTAACTTTTGACCATGGTTTAATCTTTCTCTTGTGTTTAACTAAAGTAAAATTAAATATTCATAAAGAGATAACCATGGTTTGAGATGAAGAAAGAAAAATATATATTCTTATGTTTTTCTTTTTCTCTTAAGAGTAATTCTTATCTTCTTCAAAAATATCCATCATCTTCTTCAACCTTGAGCTCATACTCTCTTGAATTTTCTAGAGAGCAAATCATTCATCAAGATAGGATTTTGAAGTGAGAAAAGCCACCACAACATCATTCTACACAAGTCTTGCCCACTTGTTTAGAGTGTTAGCTTCGTTTTCATCCACGATCTTGCGAAGTTGCTAGCTTGGACAAAGCGGACTCCGGGTGGATCATCGGTGACCTAGAGGAGTTCAAGCGGAGCTTTTCCAAACCCCAAGTAGCCAAGGAGTCTAGCGTAGGGAGCTACAAAGTTTGTATTCTCAAAACCCTAGCATTTCTTTCATGTGGAAGTATAGTTTATGAAACCCTAATTTTTCTAGGATCGATCCTTTGTATGTTAACTTAGCACCCTAAAAATTCAATCTTTGGTACATGTGATGCTTCCAAACCCCTCATAGGGTGTTTGGCTAACCTTTCACCAGTGTCCATAAGGATAAAGGAGTTGGTCCTCGTACTATGTTCTGTTTACTTGTGACTTCTCTAGTTTTTAGACAAGTGTTTTGTAGAAATACAAAGTCTAAGTTTTGAGAAGTTGTGGGTATAGGAACAAAGTAGAGAACCAGGTGTCACAAGTATCGGGATTCTTCAAAGTGATCGAAGATGTGGATACTTGTGATTGGTATTCAGTTGATAGTAATGGTTTTGAGAAACTTGTTTCTCTTTCAGGTTACTCGTAATTGGATGCATTCCTAAGTTGAGTAATACTGATTAGCCTCTTTTTATTAAGTTGATATGCCCTGGAGATAGCTTCATGATTTGAATCTGGTTCCAATTAAATAAGTGCCAAAGTTTCTATATTGGATATAGAATGGTTCATATCTTAACGATGTTAAGGTATGGGGAGTTGTCCGACTTATGCTTAAAACCAGACTCTGGATAACTCAAGGCACGTTTCTGTAATGGCAGTTTGTGGGTTGACCCGGGCTATGTCGAGGGTTGACTTTCTACCATCTGGAAGATCAATAGTGATATTGTTCTTGACTCGCCACAGTTTTAGTAAAATGGATTTTTTCAAAAAACAGTAGTGGGAGTATGGTAGAACTGGAAGTGATTCCAGAACCGCAAACGATTATGGAAAATTTAATAGAACCTAAAGATTCAATCAGGTTTGACATTCCATTAGCCACTCCGCAGATATGGTGGGTAACCTCAGACACCCGAGAGGTACTCCGGTAGCCTCAAGGACGGTGACAGGGAGGTTCTTGTTTACCCAGACTTGACACTACTGTTGTTCCAGGCTATGAGACCCGGCAGGAGGTTAAGTATAGCGTCGTTCTAAACTAGTTTTAGAAGTGCACGTATATATTATTCTGCTAGAGGGTTGTTGTGGTTAGTGGGAGCAGCGGAAGCATAGTGGGAAAGTAGCTTATGTCTATTTATAGACTCGGGCAAATATAGCGGAGATGGATCATATAATTTTTTATGTGACAGTCATGGGTTTGACTTCATCAGAATAGAGGATAGATCTGTTAAGAAGGTAGTAGGGTGTGATGTCCTGGTATTTGGATGACATACACAGAGTAGGAAGTAAAATTCCTATACTACGATCGGTTATACTGTGGTTGTCACACAGTTGTTTCTCCACACAGGATATGGATATAATATCAGACATTCTGGTTACTAGATTTATGGTTTTAGATCTAGACTTGGGTAGTTTTCCAATCTGGGTACTTCGACAGTATTCTAAAGGTGTTTTAGAATGGACGACTCCTGGCATGGTGGTGTACCTGCAGGTGATGGAGTCTCCCTCTCTAAAGGTGTCTTACAGACTAAAGAAGAGAGGGATGTGCATGATTAACATATCACTTACTTAGGCAATTGAGTTGATCATGAGATGTCAAGTACCACACCAGATGTTGTTTTTGCACTAGATGCAATAAATTTATATTAATCCAATCCTGGAGAAACATTCGGAAGCAGTTTTAGAACATAAGTGAATGTTCTACGGATTTGATGACGGCAGCCTCCTTCAGAGAAGGTTATCATTCCAGGCTTCCAAGGTGACACGGATGACAGAGTGATTGTCAGAGTTATAGGTTTCCCTCTGACGAAGGGGACAGTATTATGGACAGATGGTCCAGGCGGATACTGTGGGAGGCATGGTGCAGGATACTGATTTAGTTCAGTTGACGATACAGTCTAAGAAGTTTGGATTTGGAGTTCATTTATGAACTAGGTCCCATCAGATATCCAGACATATTCTAAGACAGGTATTACTCAATTCGGGAGATGACTTTCTCCGCGAACTTGAGATTAAGAGAGACATAGAATGAAACATCAGGGCGGATCCACTCGCTGAGGCTATTTCTCGAACACAAGAGTTTTACAAACGGGCTTTGTGAAACTGATTAGTAGAGGAGTTGGGTGTTCGGTATCACACAGGCTGTGAGTATGCGACATCGCAATAATTAGCCTTAAGTGCAAGTGGGAGATTGTTGGATATAGTGCCCTCAAAGTCAATTATTGGATCGCAGGCACGTGATTGCAATGATTGAGGAGGACCTATACCGGTAGGACAGTCTTACTCGAGATGATAGTATGCTATCAGGTTTGCCTTTATTAGTCGTGTACAGTTTTAGGTGACATTACCGTTCACCATTACACGCTGATAGAGCCCTTAGGATCCTGCTTGACTACCAACAGTATGATGGCGATCATATACGTGAGAGTTGGGTAGTCTATTAGCGCATCCTTAAAAGTGGTCCCTAGTCGTGGGAGTTTCGAGACAGGGCATCGATACTCCGGAGTAGACTAGTGTATACAGTCAAGACCCCGACGAAGGGCGGTGGCCGGTCTCATAAGCCATTGGTGTCAGTTGGATCACCTAAGATATATACAGGTGCTCATTAAGTTATGAGTACACCGGACAGGAATCGCCGGAAACCTACTAGTTGGTATTATACCTAGCGTTAGATAGCAGTTCCCTGGTGACATGTGTACAGGTTAGTTCATCGACCTGAGGTCGTCATTTGTCTCGTGTGAGTTCCCACTGTGCTTTGATTATTACCCTACCACGGATCAAAGGAGTCATGCAAACAGGTTTTAGTTGGGTACAGTCCCGAGCCACATAGAGGCAGTGAGCGGATCGGCAGGGGATTCGTCTCTCCCGGTATTCGGGGTGAGATTGCGCTGTGTCTAGGAGAGCCATTACACCAAGTCCTTGGCCAAGGCAGGTGAGAATTACTGATAGGTATTCTAGTAGTTTCTCAGGGTGTTCAGGGCTACCCTCCGACATGACTTATACTGCTATTGGTGGTCTGACGTTACCAGCCTCCTAGGCCGGATATGCGATGCTCATAGACGAACGGACCGGACTATACGGTTATTGTCACTGATAGGCTCGGTAGGGTTTCAGGATGAGTTCGCTCATCGGCTTCCCTTTCGGTCAGTACATGGGCAGCCGTTACACACAGCTAGTGCCGCTGACGTGCTTGTGGTTAAACCCACTGCCAGGGTACTGACGAGTCTTTAGAGTCCCCCACAGATAGTTTCCCAGTTCGGGTGAAATGTTGTAGAGGCTGTATGGTTTTATGGCAGGGTTCGAACATACACGTGCACTTATGCACGTGTCATGGTTCGGACAGATAATACTAGTGGGCTTTGTTTTAAGCCGGATTCTAGTATTATATTGTGTAGAAGTATTTTTGTCTCTTTGCATTTTGTATTCGGTTGGAATACAAATGCGGGTATGTTTATACTGTAGTGGGGTTATCCTGTAATTAGTTACGGGATCGCTTTGCGAAGTTGCCAGTTTGTATCTTCGTTTTGGCCATTTTCCTTTCTATCCTTTGTTGTGAAGGGGGTTTCTTGCAAATGTGGCTTTTGTAAATGAGGGTTTTTTTTTGTGGTGGCTGGGGCCCCAGCAACAACTAGAGAATTCTAGGTGGGATGAGGTGTATTAGTGACTCATTGCTAGCATTAAAAAGCTTTTGTAAAGCTTAAGATATTAGTGTAGATATTTGTGATGATATTTTTTCATATTGTCAACATTCTTTATCTTGTGCTCACCCCCCATCTCATCATTGGCCGGCCCCACCAATTCAGCCCTTAAAAGAATGGCCGAGCCCCTTGTGTGAGAAGATGATTCATTTTGCAAAATTTCCTAGCTCAATTCATCACCCCAAATGGCAACTTCAATTTACCTTCACCTAATGGCTTGGGTGCCTTGAGACAAATTATTCTACACTATCTCTACATCAATCTTGTACATGTCGGCTAGCAAACTTCATGTCCGAGTTGCCTCGGTTTAGAGGCGGGAGCCCGTAAAAAGATTCGTTGACGTGGTGCCACCTTGACGAGGAGACAGGAGATCGGAGATGCCGCGAGGAGCGTGGGATGATGGCTAAAGACCGAAGGACACGGATCGATCAGTATAGCCATTCTATCATCTTTGTGGTTAGCTAGTTTAGTGTTAATGGCAAGATCCGGGTTATTGTATGCGATAGCTCCAGTTGTAAAAGTTTTTGTTCCGCGTTTGGCCTCAGATTGACGGCCGGGGCGCTACCGTAGACTTACAAGTTCTTCATCTGCCAGGTTCATACGAATCTGGTTGTAGCCGGAAAAAGCGTCCATGAAACTGAGCAATTCATGGCCTGTCGAGCTGTCCACAAGCTGGTCTATCCAAGGGAGATGATAGTTGTCTTTCGGCTGGCCTTGTTCAAATCTGTGATGTTGACGCACATGCGCCACTTTCCGCTCGCCTTTTTAACCATGACCACATTCGTCAACCATTCCGAGAGGCCACATTTCAAATGAAGTTGGCTGCAAGCAACCTATCGACCTCGTCCTCGGTCGCCTTTTGTTTGATCGGAGTGAAACATCGCTTCTTTTGTCTGACGGGTCGGGCCATCAGGTCGACCCCGAGTTTGTGTGAGATTATCATGGAGTCGATCCCGGGCATGTCAGCAGGTGCCCAGGCGAACACATCCGAGTTTCCTCGGAGAAAGTGGATCAAGTCTTCGTGCCGGGCTCCCATTAAAAGTGATCTGATCTGGACAGTTCATTCCTTGTTCCCCTCGACGAGGAGGACCTCTGTTAGCGCCTCCACCGGGGCCCCTCGAATTTCTTTCTGTTCATCACGAGTATCCAAGGACCCCTAGAAATCATTTGCGCTTTCGAGGTCGTCGCTTTGCTCTTCAGTGGTGGATATCGCCGTAAAGCAAATTTTGGCGATTTGCCGGTTCCCGTAGTCCCAGCCTATCCTACCTTGATCCAACAGAAACTTGATCACAAGGTGGTAGGTCGAGATCTGAGCCCGAAGAAAGTTTAGCGTCGGGTGTCCCAAGAGGATGTTGTATGACGAGGGGATCCTGGCAACAATAAATTCCACCGGTACGGTCTTCGTACGGCCCGCTTCCCCAATGTTAAGGAGGAGGGTAACCAATCCCTCGGCCGGGATGGAGTGGTTGGTAAACCCTGACAGGATGTGGGCGGTTGGCCTTAGGTAGGACGGGCCGAGCCCCATACGCTGGAAGCAGTCATAGAAAAGGATATCTTCCAAGCTTCCTGAGTCGACCAATATCCTTTGAACCTTGTAGCGGTGGACCCATGCCGTAATCACAAGGGGGTCTTTATAAGGCAAGGATATACCATAGAGGTCTTCATCAGTGAAGATGATGAGCTCGGCGGTCTTGCATTTCTTCCGGGGCTGGTCGCTTGTTCCTTCGACGAGTAGGAGGCGGCGAATCTCGCCATCCCCATGTGCACACCCCGAAGAAACTACCATGATTTTTCCGATCGTTAATTCGCCGGGAGGGGGATGGTTGTCATGCTCCCTGTCTGCCTGTCGTTTTTCCTGCAGGTATTTCGCCAGGTGGCCTGAGCAGATCAACTCCTCGATGTAGTCGTGGAGTTGTTTACAGTTCTCGGTCGGGTGTCCCTGCAACCTATGGAAGGTGCAGTACGGGCCCCGGGTTCATTTAGCCGCTCTCTTGGTGACCGGAGGGATCTTGAAGAATCGCTCGCCCTTCGCCTCCTCTAACAGCTCGGTCTGAGAGATGTTGAGTGGAGTATACTCCTGGAACTTCGGGGAGTATGGCTTTGGCCGGTCGACCTTCTTCTTCTCTTCTCTGCCCCTCTTCTTTTGGTCGGCCTGGTCACTCCGGGGTAGGTTTGTGTTTACCTCAGACTCGAGTTGGATTTCCCGCTCGGTCCAAACTTTTACCTCGGCCATGGTCTTAGGTTGCGCTAATGCAAAAGAGCGGAGCCACTCCTTGTGCCTAAGACCTGACCTCAAAGCGGTGATGAAAGTTTTATCCCGGTGCTCAGGAACTTCAAGAAGAACGTTGTAAAAGTGAGCGACGTATCCTTTAAAGGATTCCTTGTCCCCGCTCTTTATGGTGAAGAGGTAATCGACAGTTCGCTTCTGTCGTCTGTTCCCGACGAAATGTCCGAGTAACTGGGCGGCCAGCTCATCAAAGGTAGAGATGGAGCGTGGCGTGAGTCCTCGGAACCAGTCTCGTCCAGCCCGGATGAGAGTGGCGGGAAATGCTCGGCATTGGGCAGCGTTGGAGTTGTCCTGGAAGCTCATGCCTACTGTGAATGCGTCGAGATAGTCCTTTAGGTCAGACTTCCCGTCGAAGAGGGCCACCTTGGGAGGTTTGTTTCCGGAGGAGACGTGTATGGCGAGAAACTCTTCGGTGAAGAGCTTTGTAAGCGAGTTGGCGGCATACCTGGCCCCCTTGCTCGACAAGTGACCCTCTCGATGTATCCCCTTAATTTTCTTTTCGAGGGCGTCGAGACGATTATGGTACCTCGAAGATTCGACGTGGTCAGAGTAGTGGCCCTTCCCGCTTGTGGCCTGCGCCTGGCTGCGACTCCAATTTTGTTCTATTAAATTCCATAGGTCCCCAGGCGAGGTCCTTCTTGAGTCCTCGCGGCGAGTGTCGTTCATGCGATCCCGTCGAGGAAGGGGTGTCGGTCATGCCTGGGTGCAAGCGAGCTGATCGATACCTCCTCGGGAGGGACGGGAACACGACGGACCTCAGGGAAATGGGCTCTTTCACGAGACCGCAGCGTGGGGCCATGTGGCGCCCAGCGGGTCATAGAATCGGTCGTCGTAGGGGACCTGTGGTCTCCGGAGTGAGCAGGACGTTGTTCAGAGGTGCCAGCGTAGGCATTGTCATCTCCCCCTCTGCAGAGGTCGTGATCCCCGGATGGGGGAACGGTGACCTGGGGGGCTGGGCACGCCGTTTGGACGTGGACAAGGGCATCCGCTATAGACGCGAGCCTATCGATCCTTGCCGAGAGAGCATGGATGGCATTCGGTGGGGGAGTAGACCCATCCGCGCCTCGGTTGTGGGGAGGGTGGCGGCTTGTGCTGGGATCGCCACGGTCTTCGCTCGCCATATAGTCGAGAGCGGAAGATCAACTTTTGATGGGTGGAAAAATTTCTAGCTCCCACAGATGGAGCCAACTGATGGAGGTTAGGATCTCCTTCAGATGTTGTCCTCCGTCGATCTGTCGCGAGCGTTGGTAAACGGCTGAGATTGGTGTTGAGGGTTGCCTCCTTGAGCATGTGGATCTCAGTGGGCTTGTTGTGAGGCAAAGCCGAGATATCTGCAAAAGAAGTCCCGGGGTGGTTATACCACCGTGAACCCTCCGACGATCAAGTTAGCCGAGGAATTCGGGCAAAGTAGTGGTTTATTGGAATAAAATTGCATTACCTGAGTTGTCTGAGAGAGGGGTTTTTATAGTGGTCACTTGGAGCAAGCTGGCGCGAGATCTTCGCCGTCGGTTACGCCCCTGACGTTACGCCTGCGTGAATGACGGGATCCCCCTATTAATGACGAGATACGCTCGTTAATGGAGGGATACGACGGCGTAGAACGCAGGATGTTAGGTGGCGGATATCTCGCTTTTGGCGAGATACGCGGAGCCGTGGCGAAGGCGTTTGGGCTCTGCGTTCTTGATTGCTCGGTAGAACCAAGGAGGCTTAGCTCGGCGGGAGGCTCGGAGGCAAGCGGGGAGGCCGAGGAAGCTCGGTTTTTTGATAGCTCGGAGGCGAACAGGGAGGGCTGAGGAAGCTAGCGTGTAGGAGGGCTCGAAGGCGAGCCGATGGTTATTTTCTATGGCGGGCATAGGAGTGTTTTGGGAGGCCATCGAATGTCGGATCAATCCTCGGGGCGAAGGCCCGGGGAATGCCTTCAATGCATCGTGTTTGCTCTTGTCTCGTGAGCCTCGGGACACGTCATCTACCACATGTCATGATCTGGGGAGTTCCCACTTATGAGTATTTTCTCCTCCTTCTCAAGTTCAATTTAGAACCCTAATCCTCTTTCTTTCTTCTCCTTCTTCATCCAAGTGGTTAGAATTTATCTCGCTAAAATGAAAATTATTGTAGTAGTCTCTTTGACCTTACCATGGAAAGATTCTAGAGTTTCATTCAAAAGAGGAAAATGAGGAAGGGGGAGAGAGGGAGGGGTTTAATTTAGGGGACTAGTGAGAAAGAGATAAAGGTTGATTTGGGAGGATAAAAGATAAGAGTTAGTTTGGAAGAATGATATAAAGATGGAGTTAATTTCGGGATTTTATTTTAATTGATTGGTCAAATATGGGTCAATGGGTCAGATTTATCAAGAGGGTAGAAAAGTCTTTTCACATTTGCTGTTAACCCCGTTAGTCACTGAAGTGTTAAAGTAAACATTGTGTATTTATCCGCCACGTTTTATAACTTGGGTATTTATTAGCCAAATAGGCAAAATAATAGGTATTTATTTGCCATTTAGCCATTATTTTTTTGAAATTTTGACCTTTTGTATTTGTTTGAAAAATAATTAAGAAAAAACAAAAAGGCTCATAGTCGATTAGTTTGCTGTTGTTGTTGTTGTGATAATGATTGAGACAATTTTTTGTTTTAGGTTCAAGTCCAATGCTGATTTCTTTTATAATAGTGTACCATAAATGGCTTTTTATGCCAATTATTTAGATAAAAAGATTTGGATTGGTCTTGAATATAAAAAGCTTCAACTTGCAATGCATTCAGATGAGAGAAAGAAAAAGTTGAGTTTTTTCGGATACCTTTCAGGCAACATTGCAGGGTCCATGTGTTTTTTTTTTTTTTCTTCTTATGATCAGTGTTTCCAAAGAAAGAGAGAGAGAGTGAGTGTGTGTATGAGAGAGAGAGAGGAGGAGAGAGAGTGAGTGTGTGTAGGAGAGAGAGAGAGGAGGAGAGAGAGTGAGTGTGTGTGAGAGAGAGAGAGAGAAGCATCAAAGAATAACCCTGTAAAAAGATGTTATTAAAATATAAGAAAAAATTCTTAGCACCAAATCCCATAATTCCGTTCCAATCTTTTTTTTTCAACTATTTTTCCAAGACCACACACGAAATGAGAATTTACTCTTATGGTCAAAAATAATCAACCATCCATCAAATTTTTTAACGATGGGCATCCACCATATTCATCCTCATCATCTAAAATATGAATACACCGGATTTTATATGATTCTAACACTTTTTCACCGTTGATTTTGTGATGTAAAAATATAACAAAAAAATTACTGTCGAAAAACCTTTAATTTTGCACCCACAAAATCAATGGTGAAAAGATGTTACAATCAAATGGAATTTGATGTATCCACATCTTAGGGGGTGAGGATGAAATTAAAAGCAAATAAATATTTCAGTTAAATGGGTCTGGCCCGATTATTAATATGGGTTTCGGTATATTCCATATAGACCTATTGGGTTAATGGATTGGTTTAGGTCAATAAAATTAAGTAGACTGGGTTTGGAACATACTAGACCCGATCTAACTTGACCTATTTAAAGGGCTGACACCTGCACAGCGGCATGGTGGGTGGAAGGGTGTGTGTGTGTTATATATATAGGATTAAAGCATGAGGAAGAAGATAGAAGATGAAGAAGAGAGGGGTGTATTGGCCTATAGTTAATTAAGTATTTAATATTAGTTTTTTTTATTAAGGATTACGAATAATGAAACTAAATTTGATGGATGTAAACCATTATAAGGGTCCTTTAAGAGATTAATGTTTGGTGGTAAGAAGGAAATATCTTTGTTTGGAAGGGTTTGGTAATTAGCAAAGTTTTGAGCGGCCGCTAACTAAATAAATCTTTAATATATATTAACGTTTTTTGGCCGGATCTGAACCCAAAATATACAATGGATTCATTGTGTTGATGCGGGAAATCCGAGCGCACAAAAAATATAATTTGTTTGATTTGTGCTTTGGGAGATTTGATTTTTACTATACAAATAGAAGGAGGATAGGCAATGATCCTTTATAATGTTTGATTTGTGTTTCATGGTTGCATGTTAACATTTGTTAAACGGACTTTTTTTATGACCAAAGCAACAAGTTACGGAAATCTTTGTAAAACCATCTTGCTAAAGGATCTTGAACTTTGGCCAACCCAATGTTTACAAAACCTCGATTTCCCGGCATGCAAAATACGATTTCTTCTAAATTAAAACGAAGCTGAAGATTTTGTTTAGGATCATTTACCAAAAACTCTCCCTGGCAAGCCTGTGACGCTAAACTATCATTTTCTTTCACAAAAAAAAACCCTAACCTGCATGATGGTGCCACGCCATCACCGACTTAGGCACATCACTTAAGTGGTCATGTCAGAAAAAAAAATTTAAAATCCCAAAAATACCCCTATTCTTACCCTAACTTTTATTTCAAAATAACACCCTTTTTCTTTCTCTTCCTTCATCCTCCACCTGGTGTCTCCGCCGGCGCAGGCACCGACGCCACCTCCACATTCCCCACTGTGACCACCGAGCTCCTCTCCCACCACCATCATTAATTTTTTCGAATAAATAATTTAATAATCATTTAAAATTGTTAATAAAATAATTAATTATTACTGAATTAATTATAAAGAGGACAAAATGAACACTTGACAAGAACAGTTCACCCCAACCCTGACCGTTAAGTCAAGGTAGTTTATCATAGTTTTTGAAAAATAATGGTAGTTTTATATCATGAGCCAAACCCTATGAAAAGTTACAGTAAATAAGCCTTTCTTTTAACTTAAACGAAACAAGAGGTTTCTAAAACCTTCATGCCAAACTAGACAGTAGTAGCTTGAGCAAGTTGTTAGGGCTTGCATCAGAATTCGCTCTATTATTCAATAATAATAAAAAAAAGAAAGAAAAATTGTCAAAAATTCCAAATTTTAGATACATGCGTAAATAATTAATCAGATCTTTCAGAATTTGAGGTTATAAAGAACTCACTGAACTGTAAGACCTGAAATGAGACGCACACAGAAACCCTGCAATTGCAAGCAAACATTGGAATGGCATAAAACATCATCTACTATTACAATCTCGGAATCTAACATATACAAGTTTTCCTTCGACGTCGCCGTTAAAAATACATTCAAACTATTTATAGCCAACACCACGTGTATTCTATTTGGGGCGGGGGGGGGGGGGGGAGGGGGAGGAGCTCACCCAGGCTAGGACAGCTTCCAAGTCACACAACCACCAAAATCCTCATTGATATACAAAACACTACTTTGCCACGATAAGTTCATCCATGAAATCAGCGTCGGTACTCTCAGGCTGCATCAATATATCGTCGTCGGTAGTGAAATGGTACCTCTCCCCGATAGCTCTCAGCAACTGATACACTTCAAACATGCTCGGCCTCTCTTTAGGCGCCGACAAAACACAGGCGCACCCAACTTTCATTACTTGAAGCAGCTCGCTATCATGCCCATGCCCGATTAAAGAAACATCAACCGCATTCTGAAGCAGCGCCATGTTTGATAAATAATTGATCCAATCAACTAAGCTCCCTTTGAAATTTTCAGGAGCACTCGACGCGTGCGTTGGCTTTTCGCCCGTAACCAATTCAAGAATAACAACCCCAAAGCTGTAAACATCACCTTTTGGTGTAGCCACTAGAGTACTAGCATACTCTGGGGCCACGTAACCCAAATCACCAAACTCGCCATTAACAAAAGTGCTAAGATGGGTATCAATCGGATTCATAAGCCTCGCAAGCCCGAAATCGGATATTTTGGCCTCGTAGTTCTCATCTAGCAGTATGCATTTTGAGCTAATGTTTCGATGTAAAATGCGCGGATTACAATTATGATGAAGCCAAGCTAGACCTTTTGCGGCTCCAACGCAAATCTTCAACCTAATTTGCCACTCCAATGCTTTTGCTTCAGGATTTGAAGGGTGAAGTGCATCATAAAGTGTGCCTTTGGGCATGTGTTTGTAAACCAATAGGCGTTCTTTTTTGGCGACACAAAAGCCCATGAGGGGGACAAGTTGTCGGTGCCTCATGCTGCCAAGCGTCGCCATCTCAGCAATGAATTGGGTCTCGGAGTGTTGAGAGTCTTGGAGTCTTTTGACGGCGAGGAAAGTTCCATCGGGGAGAGAAGCCTTGTACATTGTTCCGGTTCTTCCACTGCCAATGATGTTCTCTTTGCTGAAGTCATTGGTTGCAGCCATGAGATCCTTTAGCTTCATTTTTGAAATGGACTTTTCGAACATGGATACCTGGTTTAAATAATGTTTTGTTAGTCTAACTAGGTTGAAGATTGGGAAGAATGAGGAAATTAAACCATTTATCATATCGTATATGTTGGCTGTCTGAAAGAAACTGGGAAAAAATTGAAAAGCTAAATTGCAGGAAACCGCCCACTTTTGTTTTGAATATCCACACTTTGCCTTCTATTGTGACTGCAGTTAATCTCTTAATAAATTTTTTTATTCCCAAAAATATCTCTGGTTTTATATTTTCCTGACATTGTTTCAGTAATGGTTCATAATCTACATTCGAGAGGTACTTTAGAATTAAACATGGCAGAAGCATAAAAAAAAGTTATCCTTTGTTGAAGTATCATGCAAACTGCTGGTTTTTAAACACATAATAATATCCTTCAGTTCCTTCTATACACAGAAGAGAGAGCGAGTTTCTAGAAATTTAACCAAAAGAAAAGAATTTCTTTTTTTCACGGTGAGGGGGTTCACCGTGAACCAAGAAAAAATAAATAGATAAAATCGAGTACTCTGATTGCTTGATCCAGAAAGAGTTTTAGCTACATTTATGTCTAGGGAAAAAAAAACTCTTTCCAAAGTATTTTAATGAAATCCAAGGGTTGAATATCTTCCTACTACTTGCTCGTCGCTGTTTCTTTCATACTCATACTGGTTAACATAATCAAAAATACTTTTGCAATTTGTCTATCCAAAATTTACCAAAGACACAAACACCATGGGCCCACCTGTTGACAATATTACGTAGGTGTTGTGGATCTTATCATTTTGTCTCTTGGGTAAACTTTTGAGTTGACAAATTGTGGGCAGGAAAAGTATCGCTCCAACATAATATGGTAAGGTGCAGCTCCCTAAAAAATGCATAAGAAATTATATTTACTTACCTTAACACCTTTGAGAGTCTTCAAATTCTTCGCCCACTTGTTTTCCTCCTCTTCCTTCTTTTTAACCGAGATATTGCGAAGAATGAAGAACACGATAACTCCAACAACCAAAATAGCAACCACAACACCACCAATTGCAGAACCAATCACAACCCCAGAATTGCTTTTACTCGGTGAGCCCATACAATCATCCAACGGCTTCCCACAAAGTCCAGAATTGTTCGCAAAACTGGCCACCCCAAACGCATTATTTTTAAATTGCGGAATCGGCCCCGACAACAAATTGTGGGCCACATTGAAACTAGTCAACCGATTCAAAGCAGCGAATTGCCAAGGGATCATACCAATCAATCGATTGTGCTGAAGATTGAGAATATTCAAATAGATGCACATTGATAAATTCGTCGGAATTCTGCCAGAAAAGCTGTTGTATGAAAGATCGAGGGTTGTTACAAATGGTATCATTTTTGAGATATTTTCGGGGATGGCCCCCGAGAGATTGTTGTTTGAGAGATCGAGCCCGGTTAAGCTTTCACAGAGTTCGAGCCCAGAAGGGAACGAGCCTTGCAAATTCATGTTAGAGAGCCGAAGGTTGAGGACTTTGTTTTCATTTGGATTCCAACACTCCACGCCGGTGAATTTGCAAATGGACCCTTCGGTTGAGTTTTTGAAATTCCAGCCCGTTAGGTAGTTATCTGGGTCAATTAATGATTGTTGTACTTTTTGCAAGCATTGGATATCGAGAAGAGAGCTATAACATCTGGTGCCTAGGAATAAACAGAGAAATATTGGCAGTAGGAAAAAATGGGATGCACTTTCCATGTCCGAAAACTAAGAAGAGAAAAATGGCAATGTAGGTGGAGTTTTGGTTGAGATTTGCATCAGCTGTCCATTATAAGTTCATGTGAGTGCCAACTGTGCCTACAAGCAAAAATTAGCACGGGTTATATAATCATAACTAATTATGCTACATGTTCCTCGTTACAGGAATTTTTTTTTAAAAAAGAAAAAAAAAACAGCCGTGGCTATCAAAGAGTCCCTTTTAGAACCATCCACTACTGAAACAAACCAAAAAAAATCCTCGACCCTCATGTCCACCTACGCATGCATAAAAATGAATAAACTCGGGAAAAAGGATTAAATATTATAGAGCTCCTGTCATGGAAAAATCTGTTAAAGAAAATAGTTTTTAAAGGTAATTATTAAAATAACTAGGACGCTGATTTGTTGAGTTGCCGTGGTGTTATGTTTATGATACAATTCATTCATATTTTTTGGGTTACTCTTCATCGTAACCATTTGTATTTTACTATTTTAGCTGATTGTAAAACTTTGTTCTTAATATCATTACACGGGCTTTCTGCCCAGCTCTTTGATCCAAAAAAGGGTTTAAAGGATTATTTAAGACTACCGTAATATAATTAAACTATATATGATATATCTGCAGTGCTAAGTAGCCAATTATCTGTCTTCTTAACATCGACAGATTATAACTTACTCGTTTTCTCTCATTTCATTGATTGTGCGTAACTTTTCTACTTACGTGCAGCTATGATAAAATTGTGCTACTCGGGTTGGAACTTGATAATCTAACTATATCTATTTACATGTCAAACTCAGATGGTCAGCTTATGAAAGGAAAAGCATGACGTAAACTGCAAACTAAGAGAGAATAGTGCAAGCGATGGCACCAGCATACCAAAATTAGCAAACTTAGGTAGCCTCAACCAAAGAGTGTGAAAATGAACAGGCATAAAAGTAACATCTTTGTTTTTTTTTTTTAAAACATAAAGAAGTTAGAAATATTGAAATGCAATTCTCTTAAGTATGTAACTTAATCTCACTGCATGGACACATAAAATCAGCCAAGACCAAAAAATCTCAAAGGGTAGTTATAAAATAAAAATGTTGAGGTTTCAACATAAACATCAACCCCATGCCAATGAAACAGTAGGTCAACTGGCCATAAAAGTGTAACCCACTAAAATTCAATAGCAATTCTAACAATTCTCAAGGAGATAGCAAAAAGCAATTCAGCATCCAACTTGCAATCGAAGTAAGCAGCACCGCTGCAAAACTTAACTACAAAATCCCAACTCTCACTTTTCATCCATATGTTTCGTTTTAAATTTCCTCTTTCTTTTGAATAGGGTTAGCTGCATATAGCATCCTTCATCTATAACTCATCGAGCACTTAACCCCCCCCCCCCCCCCCTATTTCACTGTAAGATTCATATAGCCCTGAGGCTAGTGAATTGAGGGGTTATGACTAATATCTAGCCTCAATTTGAAACAACCTTTAGGGTTATCAGGTGCAAATAGGCTAAATGAGGTATAGATGAAGGGTGTTATATGCAATAATCAATCTTCTCGCCCACCAAACTCAAAGTTTCATATCAGCAAAACCCACAATTTTAAACCACGGAATTCAAAGAATCGGCCTAATTTTAGCAAAGTAAGGCTTAAAAGCTAAAATATCAGCAGAAAAGCTACAAAATGACCTGCCCCAAGCCCATCTTTACGCACAAAACCCAAAAAAAAAAACCAGATGGAACTGCCCAAATCTAAAAGTATCAAGCTTTCTCAGTAATTAGCCATCAAAAACCCAACTTGATACCAATTTATAAGAACCCGTCAAGAATTAAACATAAATCCATGCTCAAACAGCGCAAAAGTCCCCAAAAATAAAAATATCAAATTTACACAAACCCAGCAAGAATTAAACAAACGCATGTGATGGATGAGCACAAGATACAAGCTTTAGCAGAAAATGAAGGAGCAAGAGGCGATCACTCACCTAGAATCTCATGGTGCGATAGAAGAAGATAGAGTGCAGGAAAGAAGCAGGAGGCCCAATAAAAACCCAAATCTCTAGAGAGAGGGGGGGGGGGGGGGGGGGGAGAGAGAGAGAGAGAGGAAATTGGGGAACGCGGAATTCAACAACGACCAAGCAGGAGACTTTCTCGTGCCCTGCGTTAGTTTTCCAACTCGTCAGCAGTAAAAGAAGAGGGGTCTTTCTTTTGGTGGAGACGAGCAGTGGATTCTTTTTTAGTTCTTGAATTGTGGTAAAATATTATTATTATTCAGTTAACTGTAGTTGCGGCGGGCGGCCGGACCCCAAGAGCTTAGAAAAGCTGGGTCCTGTTTGGGTTTAAGTGCGATGGGACCCACACCCCTCTCTTTCGCACCCGCGGCGTCGTGGCTACGGAGCCACGCAGCCGCATTAAATGCAATATTACTATTATTCTCCAAACTGAGACTTGGCTGGTTTGCATTCTATGAGAATAACCGACCGTTAATATCTGCAAAGCGGTTCTGCTTTCGTAAAAACTCTTGCTTACTGAAAGGTTGATGTTTAGAGACAATTAGCTAGACTAATGTACATACAAAATTATTTAAGCTACTGGATCAAGTTTGTAGGCCGGTCTACCTTCGTCCTAGATGATCCACCCGAGAGATATGGTTAAAGGCTCTAACTTCACACAAATAAGCAAGTGAAGTAACTATACATTCTAAATTGCTAATCTAAGATACATAGAGAGGTAGTGATGTGTTCTAGTATTTCTCTCTCTCTCTTTTCTACCCTTGATTATCAACTCATGAGAGTGTAGGGAAGATGGAGGAGGAGCATCTCAAGAGAAGGAGAGAGAAAGGAAACGGTGAAATGAGAAAATTTGGTGAGAGAAAATACAAGCAATGGTTTTGTATAATCATATTTGCAAATATAAAATAGCAACCATACTTGAATAGTGTAGACAAATGAATTAAATTCATTTGTCTACCCTATTCAACCATGCGTCTCACCATTTTTAAGCCACCTCACCCCTCCAACTCATTTCCTTTTAAATAAAGAAATGGATAAACAAAAAATGAGGTTTCCTCATTCTAGAATGTATGATGTATAAATACAAAATACATTATACCGTATATACATACCCGTATCTGTAAGTGCACGGCGGCGCCCCGGTCGTCAATCCGACGGCCAAATGCGGAAACGGTGATAAATTTTAATTTTGCGAACTTTGCAAACCGGCACCACCGCGCACTAAACCCCGGATCGGGCCATTAAACTATATCTAGCTAACAACAAGACGGGTTAGAGATATACCGAGTGATCCGAGTCCTCCGGTCTTCTCGTCATCGTCCCGATCTCTCGCGGAAACTCCGGTCGTCGCCTCCTTGCCGGAAGGGCACCACATCGCCTGCATCTTTTACGGGCTCCCACCTCAATACCGAGGCAACTCGGGGATGAAGCTGGCAAGTCGACATGCCCAAGACTTGCTGTAGAAAGTGTAGTGCTTTGTCTCTTTGGGGTTATGTTGCCTTTGAAGATGATGGAGGAATCAAGATAAGAAAAATGGTGCTTGCATTTTTCTAGCATGAAATGAGATCAAGAATGAATGCCACACTCAAATGAAACACTCTCATTTTTCCTCCCCCTTCCAAAATTGTGGCCGGCCAAGCATTTTGTGGCCGGCCAAGCATTTGTGAGAATGGTGGAGCAAAGAATAAGTAGCATGAAGGGAGGTGATGGTAGGATAAAGATAATGGTGACCATATCCAAAAAACATCATCATAACAAACATACACTCAAACCTTAACCTTTCAAATCTCATTAATGCAAGTGATGGTGGAAAAGAAAAGAATGGTATCATAATTAATCCATATGCAAGAAAACCCCTCCACAAATGTTATTTGCACAATTGCAAATAACCCCCTCCATCGGAAAAGTCCGGCCGGGAAAGAACAAACGAAAACCGGCCGGAACGGAATGCAAACTGGCAACTCCAGAAAACTGGTCCCGTAATAAATTACAGGAAAACCCTGATACTGTGCATACACACCCGCATCTGTATTCCGTCCGGATACAAATGCAATGAGACAAAATCTACACTGTACTAAACTAGGATCCGGCTTAAACCAAAGCCGGCTAGTAATGTTCGTCCGATCCTGATCCGTGCAATACCGCACGTATCAGATCGAACCCTGCCATATATCTATACGGCCTCTAGTACAAACCGTCCGATCCTGATCCGTGCAATACCGCACGTATCTGATCGGACCCTGCCATATCTCCATACGGCCTCTACAGCGTTTCGCCCGAAAGCTGAGTAACTGAAAGTGTGGTGAACTCTAAAGACTCGTCAATACTATGGCTGTGGATTTAACCACTAGCACGTCAGAGGTATAAGCCAATACGTGACGGGCCACCAGCTATTGACCAAAAGGGACGTCGATGAGCGAACTCATCCTGACACCCTACTGAGCCTGTCAGTGAGAATATCCGTACAGTCCAGTCCGTTCGTCTATGAGCATCGCATGTCGGGCCTAGGGGGTGGGTAAAAGTCAGACCCCCAAAAGCGGTACAAGTCGTGTCGGAGTGTAGCCCAGAACACCCTGAGATACTACTGGAATACCTACCAGTAAATCTCCTGCCTTGGCCAAGGACTTCGTGTAATGGCTCTCCGAGACACAGCGCGACCTCACCCCCAATACCGGGAGAGACGAACCCCCGAAGATCCGCTCACTGCCTCCATGTGGCTCGGGACTGTACCTAACTAAAACCTGTTTGCACGACTCCTTTGAGCCGTGGTAGGGTAGTAATCAAAGCGCAGTGGGAACTCACACGAGACAAATGACGATCCCCAGGTCGATGAACTAACCTGTGCACATGTCACCTGGGAACTGCTATCTGACGTCAGGTATAAGACCAACTAGCATGTTCCCGGCGAGTCCTGTCCGGTGTACTCATAACCCAATGAGCACCTGTATACATCTTAGGTGAACCAACTGACACCAGTGGCTTGTGAGACCGGCCACCGCCCCTCGTCGGGGTCTCGACTGTATACACTAGTCTACTCTGGAGAATCGATGCCCAGTCTCGAAACTCCCACGACTAGGGACCTTTTAAGGATGTGCTTATAGACTCCAGCTCTCACTTATATGATCGCCCTCATACTGCTGGCAGTCAAGCAAGAATCCTAGGAAATCTATCAACGTGTAATAGCGACCTGTAAGGTCACCTGAAACAGTACACGATGATAAAGGTAAACCAGATAGCAAACTATCATCTCGAGTAAGACTGTCGTACCGGGATAGGTCCTTCCTCAATCATTGCAATCACGTGCCTGTGATCCAATAATTGACTCTGAGGGCACTATCTCCAACAATCTCCCACTTGCACTCAAGGCTAATTATTGCGATGTCGCATACTCACAGCCCGTGTGATACCGAACACCCAACTCCTCTACTAGTCAGTCTCACAAAGCTCGTTTGCGAGACTATTGCGTTCGAGGAATAGCCTCAGCGAGTGGATCCGCTTTGAAGTTTCTTTCTATGTCTCTCTATATCTCAAGTTCGCGGAGAAAACCATTTCCCGAAATGAGCAATACCTGTCTTAGAGTGTCTGGATGTCTGATGGGACCTAGCTCATAAATGAACTCCAAATCCAAACTTCTTTAGACTGTATCGTCAACTGAACTTAATCAGTATCCTGCGCCATGCCACCCTCAGTATTGCCTTGGACCACCTGTCCAAAATACTGCCCCTCGTCAGAAGGAAAACTATAACTCTGACGATCACCCTGTCGTCCATGTCACCTTGGAAGCCTGGAATGATAACCGTCTCCCTAATGAGGCTGTCGTTATCATATCCCTAGAACATTCACTTATGTTCTAAAACTGCTTCCGACTGTTTCTCCAGGATTGGATCAATATCAACTTATTGCATCTTGTGCAAGAATAACATCTGGTGTGGTACTTGACATCACATGATTGACTCAATTGCCTAAGCAAGTGATCTGCCAATCATGCACATCCCTCTCTACTTTAGTCTATAAGACACCTTTAGAGAGGGTGACTCCATCACCTGCAGGTACACCACCGTGCCAGGAGTCGTCCATTCCAAATACTCTTAGAATGCTGTCAAGGTACCCTGATTGGGAAACCACCCAAATCTAGATCCAAAAAACCATAGATCTAGTAACCAGTATGTCTGATATAATGTCCAAGTCCCTTGTGGAGAAACTACTGTGTGACGACCAAAGTATAACCGATCGTAGTATAGGAATATCACTTCCTACTACCTTCTCAACAGATCCATCCCCTATTCTGATGACGTCAAACCTATGACTGTCACATCAGAAACAGATGATCTATCTCCGCTGTATCTGCTTTAGTCTATAAATAGATATAAGCCTGATGTCCACCAATGCTTCCGCTGCTCCCACTGACTACGAAAACCCTCTGGCAGAGTCATATAGATGTGCACTTCTAAAGCTAGTTTAGAATGACGCTATACTCATCCTCCTGCCGGGTCTCGCAGTCTGGAACAACAACAATGGCAAGTGTGGGTAAACAAGAACTTCCCTGTCACCGTCCTTGAGGCTACCGGAGTACCTCTCGGGTGCCTGAAGTTACCCACCTTATCTGCGGAGTGGCCAATGGAATGTCAAAACAGATTGAATCTTTAGGTTCCTTATCAAATCGTCAGTAATCGTTTGCGGTTCTGGAATCACTTCCAGTTCTACCATACTTCCACTACTGTTTTTAAAAAAATCCATTTTTATTAAAACTGTGGCGAGTCAAGAACAATATCACTATTGATCTTTCTTATGGTAGAAAATCAACCCTCGTCATAGCCTGGGTCAACCCACAAACAGCCATTACAGAAACGTGCCTTGAGTTATCCAGAGTCTGGTTTTAATCATAAGCCGGACAACTCCCCGTACCTTAACAATGCTAAGATATGAACTGTACTATATCCAATATAGAACCAGAGGCACTGATTTAATTGAACCAGATTCAAATCATGCAGCTGTCTCCAGTGCATGTCAACTAAATGGAGAGAGGCCGATCAGCGTTACTCAACTCAGGAATGCTTCCAATTATGAGTAACCTGAAAGAGAAGCAATTTCTTTTTATCATTACTATCAACTGGATACCATACACAAGTATCTACATCTTCGATCACTTGAAGAATCCCGATACTTGCTACACCTGGTTCTCTACTCTATTCAAATACCTATAACTCCTCAAAACTTAGACCCTGTGTTTCTACGAAACACATGTCTAAGAACTAGAGAAGTTAAAAGTAAACAGAATATAGTATGAGGACCAACCCCTCCGTCCTAATGGACACTGGACAACATACAATACTCTGTATAAGTCCGCCGAGTCTAACAACTCTTTCACTGTGTGTCGTAGGTTGAAAACTGTACTTATGGTTAAGAAGAATTACACCGCTGTTTAATGCTCCTTACCTAACCATCCACTGATATAGGTAAATGTCATCGACATAATATCAAAAGGTATATCTCACTCTATGAAAATAGACGTACAGATATATCAATTTGAAATTGGTGCACAACAGCGGATATTCAAAACCAAATATTTGCCGACCGGCAAACAGCCCAGGTGATCTCCTCAAATATCACCGATTACAACGAATCCCGATATAATGAGGATGGTCACTTAATTCCCAATAACTTACTCCCACTCATCATCTGTAAAACCATACAGATGTGAGAATCAAACCTGGTAAATACATACCCTGGAGCAAGTGTCTAATCGGGAAATCAGTTTTCTTTTAACAGTACACAGTTGAACTGAAACATTGAAATGTTTCGATGGGGTATCCTGGTATTCCTAGTAATGCCTCTACCATTATCCAGATTCACAACTATAACCGTATAATTCTTTGCCACCTCTCCAAATCCTTTTATATGTCTTTAGTCATTACCTTCTGCACACCCCTTTAGGCCAATTGGTTTTCTTCCTTCCCTACCGTTCGGCACCAGCCTATGGTTTGGAAGAAGACTATCCAATAAGCATAATGGGTGTACTGTCCTAATACTAGGAACACTCGCCATGCGAGAGAAGGTGAAGATAAAAGACAACTGAATAAACCTTATTCCTATTTCTTCTGGACCAGAATCCATCTCCGAACTGGAACAAGTTCCTTTCGAGTTCGTATATAACCATACGATGGAGTATCCAAATAAACTGTGGATCTTCGTAGTGATACGGAGTGTCCTGGAGAAATACAAAGGTGATTTAGGATTGGCGAAGAAATACTTGGTTTGGTCGTGAATATCAGTCGCAATTTACTTTGCCCTCTTACTAATCCCTTGTTTTGTCTTAATCTTAATACCTTCTGTACACCGTTTAGGCTAATTGGTTTTCTTCATTCCCTACCGGTCGGCACCAGCCTAAGGTTTGGAAGAAGACTATCCAATTTGCATAATAGGTGTACTATCTCCTAAACCAAGGAGTACTCACAACTTGAGAGAAGGTAAAAGGGAAAAGACAACTGAATAATCCTATCCGTTTTCTCCAGAACCGGAAACCATCCTCGAATTCCTTCGAGTTCGTATCTAACCATACGATGGCTTTGTCCAATGGAAGTGGACGTTCGCAGTAATACGGGGTGTCCTGGAGAAAAGGGGTAAAAGTAGGAGTGGCAATGAGGCGTGCAACTCTGACAATCCAAAAGCCAGTGTTAAGAAGGTTCGGTCAACTTGGTCACTGAGTCATAGTCTTAGGGTCGGGTCAATGGTCGCTGCCAGAGAGAGAGAGAAAAGAAACACTCAGCGTGCACTCTAACCTAGATCAGAATGGTTACCAATTTATCTAATCTGGAAACCTCCCACTGTACCTCAAACTCTCCTCCAAACCTGAAAGAAAAATTAGTCGGGGTCACCCGAGGAGTAAACCAACTCATCAGTGGGAATCGGGATCCAACTATCATCGCATGATAACGTGACGGAATCCGCTCACGGTATCACACTCCAGAAGGTATGCGCATATCTGGCAAGTTTCAGTTCTTTTGAAACTCCCGATGTGATTTTTACCCCATGCTCTTATGACCTTGACGAAGGCCAACAAATCATAAGTCACATGTCAAGTTCTACCCGTCATTCTCCAGGTTGATTTGAACCCACCCGCTCAAGCCCTTGACGAAGGCCAACAAGGCTATACGACTGTCCCAAACCAACGCATCTATCTATGCTGCAGAAAGGCAACAAGCAGCTACCATACACTATGCCTTGACGAAGGCCAACAAACATAGCATGAATACTACGTGCTACCCGTCTGAAACGACGGAGGGATACGAATGGTTTCTGGCGAAAACCTTTAACGTAATGAACTTGATATCGTTGAAGGAACGAATAGCTTTTTAGAAAATATAGTGACGAAAACCTTTACTAAAGAGGTCACTCCCGGTGAAGGGATCTCGGCTCTTTCCCCGTAGAATGAGGTGCAGGATATTCCAACTGAATACCACGATGCAAAGCAAAAGTAATCGGCTATAGTGAAGTTAATGCCCTGACGCAAACTTCTGTCCAAGGGGTCACTTCCGGTGAAGGGATCTCGGCCCTTGCCTCGTCGACTGAGGAGCAGGATATTCCAAATGAATACCACGATGCAAAACAAAAGTGAACGTCCTTGCAGTAACAGCTTTTTGAAAAGTGTTCCAACAACATCAGAATAGGTTTGTTTAACTTGCATTGATCCGAATCAACGCAGTCCCATCAATTGATCACACCACAAAGAACGAAAATATACTGACGTACGTATATGCCATCCGCATTCGCCACTGGGTCCCGTCATCACCCGTTAGGTTAGCTAACTAATGGCAGAGCGGGGACTGGACTAGCGCGGATGAAAAACATATACAACATCTACTAATATATATACCAATATATAGTATTTCGCTCAAGGCATGAATAAAATGCAACATCACAGAAATGTACAGCATCATAGAACAATACAGATATCTGGGATCCCCGGGTTTCACAGAGCCACTACTGAAACCCGACGTTCCCCTGGTCGTGTGGATAGCCTGTGCAATGAAATCCTAGACCCCTACGGGCGCGGCAAGTCACCCGCCAAAACCTGAAGCGAGGCAGCCCCCTTCAGCGCCGTGAATGGACCACCCAGCACTTCACGGAATCCGGTAACTTGGGCACCCCTCCTGGGTCAACCTGTACCCCCTACGAGTGCGGCGAATAGCCCGCCAATTCCAGACTGAAGCCCCTTCCGTCTCAATGCCCTGAGATGCGGACTTGTTGCCCTCCAGAACCCGGCTATCCGTGCACCCCTCCACGGGGTAATCCTAGTACAGAAAGTAAAATATACATACAACGGGTACATCGACCGCAACCAGGTCGTGTCCCAAAAGAATAATACAAACAGGCAGTGACGGCAGTCCACATGTCGGACGCTCGCCCCGCAATATCAAATGTACATAATACAACAACACTGTACTAGCATTGCATCCAGGCTATCCCCCACGACCGATCCGCAACATCACAGCAAAAACACAGAACATCAACGTGAAAGTCACGTTCGCAAATCCGTCTAACCGGGCTATAGCAGTTAGACCGGATTTACCGATCGAGTGACATTCACGGTCGCAGATATAATGTAAATACTGTGAAAAAATGTGTTTAAAATATCCGATCGATCAAAAATTAACAAGTGGGCCCCCAAGCAATACTGTAGCACCCACAGAAAATCTGGGCCCAATTTTAATATTCCAAAACCCCTAAAATTAACCCAGAAGCCCACTGGAAAAACCTGGCCCATTGATCCTTTCATGTTGCGGCGGAACCGCGGCCTAAAGTGGGTATTGGCCGCGGTTCCGCGCTCTCGATGAAAGATCAATGACTCGGATTTCTGCAGTAGTCTTAGGTTTTCCAGTACATCACATTTTTGCAACCTGAAAAATTTTTCGGCTTAAAAAATTTTCAACAGAAAACTGATGTTAACAAAATACGAGTTTTGGAACATTTGATCGATCGGAAAAGCAAAACACATCAAACGAAGCTAGACGAAGTTAATGGCGAGGCTCTGATACCACTGTAAGTGCACGGCGGCGCCCCGGTCGTCAATCCGACGGCCAAATGCGGAAACGGTGATAAACTTTAATTTTGCGAACTTTGCAAACCGGCACCACCGCGCACTAAACCCCGGATCGGGCCATTAAACTATATCTAGCTAACAACAAGACGGGTTAGAGATATACCGAGTGATCCGAGTCCTCCGGTCTTCTCGTCATCGTCCCGATCTCTCGTGGAAACTCCGGTCGTCGCCTCCTTGCCGGAAGGGCACCACATCGCCTGCATCTTTTACGGGCTCCCACCTCAATACCGAGGCAACTCGGGGATGAAGCTGGCAAGTCGACATGCCCAAGACTTGCTGTAGAAAGTGTAGTGCTTTGTCTCTTTGGGGTTATGTTGCCTTTGAAGATGATGGAGGAATCAAGATAAGAAAAATGGTGCTTGCATTTTTCTAGCATGAAATGAGATCAAGAATGAATGCCACACTCAAATGAAACACTCTCATTTTTCCTCCCCCTTCCAAAATTGTGGCCGGCCAAGCATTTGTGAGAATGGTGGAGCAAAGAATAAGTAGCATGAAGGGAGGTGATGGTAGGATAAAGAGAATGGTGACCATATCCAAAAAACATCATCATAACAAACATACACTCAAACCTTAACCTTTCAAATCTCATTAATGCAAGTGATGGTGGAAAAGAAAAGAATGGTATCATAATTAATCCATATGCAAGAAAACCCCTCCACAAATGTTATTTGCACAATTGCAAATAACCCCCTCCATCGGAAAAGTCCGGCCGGGAAAGAACAAACGAAAACCAGCCGGAACGGAATGCAAACTGGCAACTCCAGAAAACTGGTCCCGTAATAAATTACAGGAAAACTCCGATACTGTACATACACACCCGCATCTGTATTCCGTCCGGATACAAATGCAATGAGACAAAATCTACACTGTACTAAACTAGGATCCGGCTTAAACCAAAGCCGGCTAGTAATGTTCGTCCGATCCTGATCCGTGCAATACCGCACGTATCAGATCGAACCCTGCCATATATCTATACGGCCTCTAGTACAAACCGTCCGATCCTGATCCGTGCAATACCGCACGTATCTGATCGGACCCTGTCATATCTCCATACGGCCTCTACAGCGTTTCGCCCGAAAGCTGAGTAACTGAAAGTGTGGTGGACTCTAAAGACTCGTCAATACTATGGCTGTGGATTTAACCACTAGCACGTCAGAGGTATAAGCCAATACGTGACGGGCCACCAGCTATTGACCAAAAGGGACGTCGATGAGCGAACTCATCCTGACACCCTACTGAGCCTGTCAGTGACAATATCCGTACAGTCCGGTCCGTTCGTCTATGAGCATCGCATGTCGGGCCTAGGGGGTGGGTAAAAGTCAGACCCCCAAAAGCGGTACAAGTCGTGTCGGAGTGTAGCCCAGAACACCCTGAGATACTACTGGAATACCTACCAGTAAATCTCCTGCCTTGGCCAAGGACTTCGTATAATGGCTCTCCGAGACACAGCGCGACCTCACCCCCAATACCGGGAGAGACGAACCCCCGAAGATCCGCTCACTGCCTCCATGTGGCTCGGGACTGTACCCAACTAAAACCTGTTTGCACGACTCCTTTGAGCCGTGGTAGGGTAGTAATCAAAGTACAGTGGGAACTCACACGAGACAAATGACGATCCCCAGGTCGATGAACTAACCTGTACACATGTCACCTGGGAACTGCTATCTGACGTCAGGTATAAGACCAACTAGCATGTTCCCGGCGAGTCCTGTCCGGTGTACTCATAACCCAATGAGCACCTGTATACATCTTAGGTGAACCAACTGACACCAGTGGCTTGTGAGACCGGCCACCGCCCCTCGTCGGGGTCTCGACTGTATACACTAGTCTACTCTGGAGAATCGATGCCCAGTCTCGAAACTCCCACGACTAGGGACCTTTTAAGGATGTGCTTATAGACTCCAGCTCTCACTTATATGATCGCCCTCATACTGCTGGCAGTCAAGCAAGAATCCTAGGAAATCTATCAACGTGTAATAGCGACCTGTAAGGTCACCTGAAACAGTACACGATGATAAAGGTAAACCAGATAGCAAACTATCATCTCGAGTAAGACTGTCGTACTGGGATAGGTCCTCCCTCAATCATTGCAATCACGTGCCTGTGATCCAATAATTGACTCTGAGGGCACTATCTCCAACAGTATCTGTAAAAAATGAGAATACCCAAGAGATAGGAAAAATACAATGAACATAATACTAGAATATACATATCGAAATATATATATGTAAATTATTAAATCAATACTTGATTTAATAATCCGTCTTAATCCTAAGCCGGCTAGTATTATCAACCGTCCGATCAAAAGTTCATGTAACTAGTACACTCATTTGATCGGAACCTTGCACGTATCAAAATACGGCACTACATCATTTCGCCTGAATCAGAAAAACCTATGTGTGGGACTTTAGAAACTCGACAGGACGCTGGTAGTGAGTTACTGGATAAATCCATAATCACAAGCACATCAGCGACATTAGCTGTATGTAACGGCTACCCAGATATCTGTCGAAAGGAAGACTGATGAGCAAGCTCATCTGAACCCCTACCGAGTCTATCTATGACAATCTCCGTATAGTCCGGTCTCTTCGTCTAAAAATATCGCATACCGGTTTTAGGGGGGTAAACATCATACTCTAATAACCCGATAATTCATGCCGATGTGGCTCAGGACCAATCCAAGAAACTATTGATATATCCATCGGTAAATCTCATCTGTCTTGGCCAAGATCTTATAGTACTGGTCAACCGAATACTGTGCGACATCGACTCCCTATACCGGGAGAGACGAATTCCTAACAATCGCTCGCTGCCTCAATGTGGCTTGGGACTGTACCCAAATAAAATATGTTTGCACAACTCAGTAGAGCCGTGGTAGGGTAGTAATCTAAGTACAGTGCGAACTCACACGAGACAAATGAAGATCTCAGGTCTAAAGACTAACATATACTCATGTCACTTGAGAACTGCTATTTAACGATAGGTATATAACCATCCAGAAGTTCTCAGCGAGTCCTTCCAGTGTACTCACTCCTAGTAAGCACTTGTATACGATCTTAGGTGCCAAACACCAATTGTTGTGGGACCAACTGTATCATTTCAGAAAAAATTTAAATGCTATTTTAGAATTTTAAATAATGATAAAAATGTTTTATTAAGATTATGATATTTAATTAAAGAAGTAATTATTTGTAGAAGGTTTTTATTTGTAAAAGGTTTTTAATTGTAAAAGAGAGGGTATGGTATATATTAGGTTTAGATTAAAGCTTCACACACATCTTAACATATCATACGTTACTATGCCAACACCTCATCCTTCATCTCAACGCATCCTCCTTTCTCTACAATCATTCTCTACACCTCCTTTTCTCATAATCCTTATGATTATCTGTCTTTCCAAACTGAACATATCTCTTTTCCTCATTTCTCATCTCAAATTTTAGCCACCTTCACCAAATTACCAAGAGTTTGTGTAATGACTCTGAAACCTCTGTACAGAATTATTTGTTTAAATGTATAGAAAGAGGTATTTTAGCCTGTATAGGAGTTTTAAGTTATTTTTGTTCAATAAAAACAAAAAGCAACTTGTAGCTCACTGGTAAAGCCTCTACATTGCTGTGATATAGCTTGTGTATTCGAATCACATCAGACCCAAATATTTTTTAGATTTTTTTTTTTAATTTTTCGGAAACCCAAGAGTTGCACGTGCAATTCACGGAGAAACGAAAAGTTTCAGAAAAATCAAACATGCGCAAAAAGGAGTAAACATTGTTTAAAGTTAATGACACGAATCTCGAGGCGATTGGGCCAAATCCAATCGCCCATTCCTTGATCTGGTCGCCACCGATGGTCCGCCTTGCTCCAAATCCTTCCGTGTTTTGCACACACATCCCTTCAGCTCTCCTCAACTCCCCTGCACTGTTTGATTTCCCTGCAATTAAACAGTGGCCATTCAATTCACCATTTAACACCATTTTAATTCTTTTAATCCAAATTTTTAATTCCCAAACCTTAAATTCTTCACTATAAATACCACCTCATTCCTTAACTCCCCTCTATTCTGAAAATTTCTATCAAAATTCTCCCAAAAGTTTCTAAGTGTAAGTGGAGTCAAGTGGAGTTGGCAACCAAGCTATTTTCGTTGAAGATCGAAGTCATTTCCGGAGTTTTCATGACGCCACGGAACCCCCTCTCTATTCTTTAAACTCTTCTCCACGCTACACAACGAGTAAGTTCCTTTTCTCTCTTGTTCTTTCATCTCAAATTATCTTCTAAAAACATATCAGTAAAGGGGAGTTAACTCCGATATGTGTAATATTAACCCTTGTACTCCCCTCTTTAAGCAAGATAGGACAAACTAAATTTCTCACACCATTCGTAACCGTATTCGCAATCATTTAGATTTTAGTTTAATGAAGTTTTCATGAGAAATAATCAAATAACGGACTTTTTTATTAAAATACCATGAACTTTAGTATAATCTTTCTCGATAACTAGTTTATCTACCTTTAGAAAAACTTCACGGTGTAACGACCTACCTCACACGCACACTATGGTTTCATAACACGGTATTCTAAACATATGCCTAATTTAAAGAATAAGTTTTACATTAAAATACCACACCTTTTCAAAACGGGTTTCTTTTAATCGATATTTTTAAATTCTTGGCAATTACGCATCTACAACCCTCGTTAGGGGACCCACTGATGGATGGTGTGGATTATCGCACATCCTTGGGACAATAGAGCGAGATGCAGAACTTCTCATGGAGTATTCGGTCTTGAAAGGAAATAAAAATATGGTTTTTTTTTAAGAAATACGACTTTTCTAAATAAAAACTAAACTTTGGAAATTATATACAACTATGAATTCGTATTTCTTAATAAAGATATTTTTTTTAAATGTAAGATTAGAATTTTTAATAAAATACCACCAAGTTTCCAAAAATAGTATTTTTCATAAAAAAAAATACCATAAACTTTCAAAATGCTAGGTTTTACCACTAAAATACCACAATAATTAAAATACATGTTCATAAAAACCCTAAATATTATAAATCACCTTCGAGGTTGTATTTTAAAACTATATTAAAGTATTTTTCATAAAACCCTATCGAGATATACAAAACAATATTTTAAGGACTATAAACTAATATAGCCTTAAGCTGTATCATTTCTCTTGAGCCTTGGGGAGCTGGAGAAAGTGAGTGCTTGCCTATTCAGGCTAGACAACTAAACGGAGTTATCAAATGGCAATTGTCTTGAAAAAAGATATAAATCCTGTCGTCCATGTGCTGTAGTTGCCGATTACTCCCGAACCTAAGAATTTCATGAGCCAAATCCGTTCATAAGTTCCCGACTTCAATCTAAATCCAAACTCAAACCAGAATCCTAAAATCAAATAAGAACTTGAATACTTGATCATGAACCTGAACACTCGAATCCAAATATCAAATTCAAACTTGAACACTTGACTCGACTTGACCGAACCTTGGTTATAACTTGACATGAATACCTGAACACATGATTACATGTTGAACATGAACCTGAACAGTTTATATCCATGGTTTCGGCTAAGACCTATAATCTTAAAACTATACAATACAATACGCGGGGAAAATGGGTAAATTGGTACATAACATATATCGTGGCACGAGAGACCACTTTAAAAGACACCTACATGAATTCACGTGCCGTTGTCCCGTGGGTTATGACGGGGCCTTGTACTACATGTTACCATAGTTCACGGGGTAAGATGGACTCCTCTCGTATACATGAATACCTTCTTTATCAAACTACAAATAACCACGCTAGAATAATTATTCTATACTTGTGAATGATCATATACAACTTTACCTGTCCTCTGTTCATTTGGTTTATATTCACATTATATATTATCTTCTTTTATTTCTTTTGGGGACTTACCGAGCACTAGTTCGCTGACGACATTCCTTTCTGTTTCTTTCTTTGGAATGTTCGTCAAGAGGACCAGACTCTGAGGAGATAGAGCCGAGCTCGGAGGACTTGGACCAGTTTGCTACTCAGCCAGTGTCACGCCCCGCTTCCCGGTGTACGGGGAGGGGACGCGGCGAGGCCCGCTACGTATTTACTCAGAAGTAAACACGCTAAGCGTATCTAAGAAATATAAAGTAAAATGTACACAAGAGACATGAATATAAATGAACATCAACTTTTATTTATTTAACAATTCTTTACAAGTACAACTGGAAATGTAAATACAGGAATAGAAAGCAATGCCTAAACAATGGCATAACTGAAATAAAAAGTATATACAAGTGTCTACAGCTCTGGGTTGATTGCAAACTGCTCCAAGTCATCAGTACTGGGCTCGATCTCTAGTGAGTCGGATCCACCTGACAACATTCCAAGGAAAGAAGAAAATGAATGTCATCAGTGAACAATCGCTCGGTAAGTGTTAGTTGTATGTATGCCCTAGAGGCCAGTATTGTACAGATGATGTATATTATATTGGATGCTTGGACATATATAGAGATGACTTTCTTGCTCGCTATGATAGTATGCTATCTGGTTACTCTTTATCTTAACATGTACACTTGTCTCTTTAAACTGTCTTATAGTTACATGTTGATAAAGCCCTTAGGATGTGTACTTGACTACCTGGACTATGATGCAGATCATACTAGTGGGGACTTGGTAGTCCATAAGTACATCCTTCAAGGTCCCTAGTCGTGGGTGTATCGAGACAGGGCATCGATATACCAGTGTAGACTAGCGTATACGCTTCTCGACCCATGAGATGGGCGATGGATGATCCCATATCCATTGATGTTTGACATCAGAGATGGTATACGGGTGCTCAGTGGAGACTGGGTACACTGGACGGACTCACCGAGAACTCCCAGATGGTATTATACCTCACGTCAGATGGCAGTTCTCAGGTGACACTTGTACAGGTTAGTCTGTAGACCCGAGATCGTCATAGAGTCTTGTGTGATTCCCACTGTGCTTTGATCTCCACCTTACCACGTCTATGAGGGCGTGCAAAATGGTGGTCTTTGGGTACAGTCCCGAGTCACATGGAGGCAATGAGCGATAGGAGGGGTTTCTTCTCTCCCGGTATTGGGGGTTGATGTTGCGCAGTGCTCGATTGGCCGTAACAGGGAAGTCCCTGGCCAGGGCTGATCAGAGATTTGCTGGTAAGTGTTACCAGTAGTTTCTCGACCCGTTATGAGCCTCACATCGGCACGATTTATCGGTTATTGGGGTCTGACGTTTACCACCCCTAGACTTGATATGCGACATATCAGACGAACAGACCGGACTGTACGGTAAGTGTTACTGGTTGGATTCACAGGAGTGTGAGCGGACTAGCTCGTCGATCTTCTGATCGCTCAATACCCGGATGGCCGTTACGTTTAGCAGACCGCTTGCGGCTTGTGGGTGCTTGATATGATCATCATCTGCTACCGGCGTATTGACGAGTCTTTAGAGTCCTACACAGAGGTTTCCTGGTTCAAGCGAAACGAAATAGGAGCGCATATGAGATATGTGCAGGACCGAGAATAATGCGTGTATGTGATACCGTATTTCATTCTCGCGATGAATGTATCGATTGGTTATATTCGATGTAACCTAGATATCGAATCAAGGATTGATTCGATGAGCCGATACATAGGATACTGGTCGGTTATATGCGATATGACCGGATCGTTAAATCAAATGTTGATTTAACGATTTAATGTATAATTATATATTTGATATATTACTTTGCATTAACTAGTATTGGTTCACTTTAAATGGATTTTCTCACTTGATGTGCAAGAAGTATATGTGATATACTTTTGTGTACATATTTGTATCATGTTTGATGATACTAGATCATGTGGTTAAGTGTAAAGGATTAAACCATGGTTAAGAGATGATTAGGGTTTTGCTTTTTCATTTATTTATTTGTTTATTTATTTGGAAATGATTTAGATAAGAATGGTGGCTTCTTTTGTTTCTAGTTGAAGCTTCATGAAGGTTTGACTTATGCAACCATTCTTGTCTTCATGCCTAACCCTAACTCATCCAAGTAACCATGGTATATTCTCTACACTTAACCTTAGTTAGGATATGATAAGTATTGTTTTCTTTTTCATTTTAAAAAGACTTATCATATTCTTTCTTCTTCTTGATCATCTTCTTCTTCAAGAAAAGCTTAAGGTCCATCAATGGCAACTTGAGCTAAAGTGAGAGAAATCCAATTCTAAAGTGAACCCACCTCCTATTTCTTCACCCTCTACCTCTTGCCAAGTTGTTTTGGGTGTTTTCTTCACAAGTTTCACAACTTTGTGAAGTCGGAGCTTGAACTTGTGATGCCTCGACGTAGATCATCTTCGGCACGAAGCCGACGACCTAGTCCGCCCATTTCTCCGATCAAGCCGACGCATGAGTCCGGGATTCGAGATGGACAGCGAGAGGACACTTACGTGGAGCCAAGGAAGTGGATATCCGGATCTACAAAGGTTGTAGCTTCCTATCTTTAGTTAAGATGTTAACTAGTTTTGTATTTCGCCTAAATTTCTAGTCAACGATCTAGTCTAGGGTTTCTCGGTACCGTAAAATTTGAAATTGGCATGGTTGATGCCTTGTGAGACCTCTTGAGAGTGCCTAGGAACCCTACAGTGGTATCAGAGCCTAGCTAGAGCCTTAGGCGAAGTCTAGACGGAGTTTGAAGTCCGATCGACCTGAAACCCCAACTCAAATATTGCTCTCTGGACTTTTTCTAAAAAATGGGTTTTTTCCAAATTAAAAATATGCAGAAAACTCAGCAGGGAATTCTAAGAATTACGGCGCAAAATTTATTTCATGATCCCTCAAATGAGCGGCGGAACCGCGGCATAAGCCTAGCTTATGCGGCGGTTCCGCGGCTATAGTATGACGTCAGCCCTAACAATTTGCACAGTAATTCCTATTTAACAGTGCTGAGTTCTCTGGGTATTTTTAAATTTTATTCAAGAGTTGAATTTTCTGGGGTTGTTTTGGGGATTCGGTGTTTCGATCGGAGTATCAGATTTTGTCTTTGTGGCTTTCCGGATAAATTTTAGAATATGTTAAAAAGTTCGACCGGATATAAATACCCAATTTTTCCCCTGTCGGGAAATTTCCAAGTGTTGGATTTTTCCGTAGTTTAACGACGTTCTAAGTAGTGCAAGTAACGCGATGGACCCTCTAGAAGACAACAAACCTTAACTCGATTATGTGACCGTCTTGAACTGCCCTTTGAACCTTCGGGTTTGGGGCAGTACGGCGTGCCACATGTGAGGCGTTGGCTTGACCCTTCTACGGCTGGACCGTTGGTACTGAGGCACGAACTGAATGTTGTTAGACTTATTTCATGTGTTGAGCTGTATCGGGAAAACTTGGGTATTCGACTGTTCGATCGGAAAGTTTAACATTTTCTGTTTATCTGGAATGTGATACAATAATTGGAATTCACAAACAGTTATGAGATAACTGAATGAATGTTATAAATCTAGCGGTTTAGTTTCACTTGATATTGAAAAGAGTTTTCGATAATGAGACTAAAATGCGGGGTTTATAACTGTTAGGCATGTGATGTCTAAGTATTTCATTTGATTAGGCATGTGATGTCTAAAGAGGTTGCGGATTCCAACTGTTGTAGTTTTACACTTTCTTTTCTGTGACCGTAAGTGTAATATGTGATATCGCCAGTTTCGTTGCTATATGTCAACGACAATTGGGATGCGCATATTTACTTACGTTGATGACATGTGATGTTATGTGATGCTGGATATGTTATATTGGATTGTCGTGTTTGAATAGCCGGGTTTTTTTTATGTGAGATGAGTGTTTTTCATTTTCATTCATGTAAAAACTTGTATGTAATATTCTTTTATTTGGGGCACTTCCAGGTTGCGGAAGTTGTCACCCTTTGTATATTATTTACTTTTCCGCATTAGGATAGACCCAAGGAGGGGAGCACAAGTAACCGGGTTCTGGGGTCCAGTGGGAGACCAACTCGAGGAGTCGAGTCCGGGTCTCCTAACCCTAGAATTGGTAGGGTTGCTTGCCGCTCTCGTAGGGGTCTACGGGTGTGGGATTGGCTATTCATCACGACCGTGGAATTCGTATTTTATACTGGCTCGTATTGAAAACACGGACGTCCTAGTATATCCAATGTTTCATATGTTTCTTCTGCTGCGATATCTGTGATGTGATCATGTGATGTTCTGTGATAGATACAGTATATAGTATATATGATATATTATATAGACGTTACTTATGTTTTGCACCCGCACTAGCCCTGCCCTGCTCTGTCGTTAGTTACCTAACCTAACGGTGCACGAGGGGACATCGAGGCGAATGCAGATGGCATAAGTGTACGTCGTATTTATCTGTGATGTTTAGGTATTTAAATGATGGGACTTCATTAATGTGATTAATGAAAGAAAAGAAACCTAAGATGTTGTAGAATCAAATTTTAAACAAAACATGTAGCTACAGTTCTTGCTTTGCATAGCGGTATATATGATATACCCTGCACCTTATTCGATGAGGAAAGGACCGAGATCCCTTCACCGGGAGTGACTCCTTTAGCGATAACTGGCAGATGCTACACACTCGGTTTGTTTTTGATAGCTTCTATAGTTTCTGCTTTGCACAGTGATATATATGATATATCCCGCACCTCATTCGACGAGGAAAGGGCCGACGATCCCTTCACCGGGAGTGACCCCTTTAGCAAAACTAGAAAAGCCTCAAAATCACTCCATTTCAAAACTTCATTTGATTCTACAACGATATCAAGTTCATTACGCAATAGGTTTTCAGAAAAACCTGTCGTAGCCCTCCGTCATTTCAGATAAGTACTAGTTAGTATTCGTGCTGCGGTTGTTTGGCATGCGTCAAGGCGTAGTGTACGGTAGCTAACTAGTGCTTATCTGCTAGCATACGATGCGATTGGATTAGGGTATTCGCACGGCGTTGTTTGGCATGCGTCAAGGGTCGTACGGGTGGGTTTAATTCAATCAAGAAATGTACGGGTTGAACTTGACTAGCGGACTATGGGTTGTTTGGCATGCGTCAAGGTCATAGCACGCTAGGGGAAAAATATTATCGGGAATTTCAAGTGTTGAAATTTGCAATGAGATTGCATACCTTCTATGAGATAGTTGGATCCCGATACCCACTACGAGTAAGAGTTACTCCTGGGAGAGTTTTACACATTACAATTAGCCGATCAAGTAGGTGTCTAGAAAGGTGTTAACGAGGTTACGCCTCTGGGAAAACGAGGTTTACATTAATTAGGTTCGTGCGAAAGCATAGGGGACCTCCCTCAAAGTACCGACACTGGCTTGGCTGAAAGATTGGCGAACTTGTAGTGTGTAATTAATCCCGGCTAGTCTTTCCTTTTAGGGTTTGAAGGAAGATTTGATAAAAAGCAGTAGGAGCCATCCTGATTAGATAAGATAATAACCAATCTGATCTTGCACGAGCATACGCTAAAGTGTTTTCTTCTCTCTCTCTCCAGGTAGCGACCATTTCATGCCCTAACAAAAATAATAATATGGATGTATTGACCAAACCCGCATGTTATACTGTGCTGGGGAACGTTGGTTCCGTTCTTTCCTATAAGAGTTATAGGAATGAACAGGATATAGGGGAATACCAGGATTCCCATGCCACCCGAATGAAGAAAGTACATGATGATGCATTTTCTTCGGGTGTGTTCGTTACAGAGAACTGTTTCTCCATTTGCTCTACGTCCTGGGTATTAGATACCGGGTCAGGATCCCATATATGTAATCAGTTACATGGGATTAGAAAAGGCAGAGAACTTGGAGAAGGTGATAAAGACATTAGAGTTGGAAATGGTGCAATTGTTGCAGCTAAGACTGTCGGGGAATATCACCTTGAATTACCAACTGGTAATACATTGGTTCTGAACGAATGCTATTACATGCCGAACCTGATATGCAACATTATATCGGTTTCTTTATTGAGTAAAGAGGGATACAATTTTGTATTACATGATAATGTTATGAACATTTTCCGTAACCAAAAATTGGTTGGATCAGGCACGTTGTGCAATGGCATTTATGTTCTAAACCAATCAACAGTTCTGAGCATAACAAACACACACAAGAGAAAGAGTTCTGAACTGAACGAATCCTTCTTGTGGCATTGTAGACTGGGTCACATCAATGCGACACGACTAGCTAAGTTGCATAAAGATGGATATTTAAATCCGTTTGAATTTTCATCTTATGACACTTGCCAGTCATGTCTCAAAGGCAAGATGACCAAAACTCCGTTTACGGGACACGGAGAAAGAGTTACTGAACTCCTGGGACTGATACATAGTGATGTATGCGGTCCCATGTCTACACATGCCAGGGATGGTTCTTCGTACTTGTAGCGTCTTGAAAAGTCGTTTTGGTGTTTTCCTGAAATTCGGTGAAAATTCGGTATTTTTCCGAAAACCGTCTTTCTCGATATTTTGCAGTTTAGGGCTAATTATACCTTAAATGGATAGGTAATTACTTGTTTTTAGTAGCTAATGAGTTAATTATGAAATTTTGGTCATTTAAAATTTTTTCCCTATTTTTCAATTTTTTTATATTATTTTAAGCCGGTAAGAAAATACATTAAATTAGCGATAAATACAAATTTTTCCGGGCTAATTTTAATCTCTAAAATTATGATAATTAAAATCTAGTGGTAACATAAATTTTTAGTAATTTATTTTGATTTTTAACAAATTTTTATGATTTGAAACGAATTTATTGAATTTTGAGCTAAAACTTGCAATTTTTGAGTTGTAGGGGGCCTTTTTGCATAAAATTTCTTTTGTAAAACCCCTCTCTCTTTTCCCTCAGCCCTAGGACAGCCCAACCCTGACCAAGTCCAGAAATTTCTGGCCTCTTTTCTTGGGTTGCTTTCTTGAGTTGATTTAAGGGTTTTTTTTGATTTATTTTAATTAAAATGAATAAAGTATGGTGCTTTGACTTTTGTGGACTTGACCATGACTTTCCCCACTTGCCCACACCCTCCCCCATTCCCCTTGCTGGCCGAAACCTGCACTCCCCCTCTTCATCTCTTTTCTTCTCATTTTCTTCACAATTCTTCAAGTTTAACACATCAAAATTTCAATTTCAAGCTTACAAATTCAAACCATCCTTCATCTTTCTTTTCATTCACCTCCCTAGCTTGGATCTTGATGCTTGAGGCCATCATTTGGAGCAAAATCCATTCTTGCTAGATCTCTAGTGAGGTATAATCCCTTGCTAATTGAATTCTTTTGTTTAAGTTTCTTATGTTAGATGGTTGTAGTGTTAATTTAGTGTAGTTTTAATCTAGTTTTCTTAGGTTTTGCTTGAAAAATTTAACTAGGGTTTGAAAGCCATAATAGTTAATTAAGTTGTTTTATAGTTAATCTAGTGGTTAATTAACTAATCTATATAGTTACCTTGTTGATGTAGTCTTCAATTATGCTAATTTAGTTAAATTTAGAAGTGTGAAATTGTTGTTTTAGGATTTTCAAGAGAGGGTTTTTGTATGGAATTGGATTGTGAAACATGATTAGTGAGTTGATTAAGGTTTAGAAAACATTATTTAGTTGATTGAACCTAAATTTGTTAACTAGTATTTTGCTAACCTAACCTAAGAGGTTAATTTTCTTAAGTGGGCTTTTGTTGTGTTAATTTAAGTTTTCAAGTGTGGAAATTGATTTGGAATTTGCTAGGTTATAATTCAAGAAATGGTTGTTTATGGAAAATAGGATTGGAATCATTGCTATTGTGTTGTAATTAGTGTTTGTAGATTGCTTGTAGTGTGCTTGGGTAATTATGCTATATTGTAGTCGTTTTGTCGCAAATCGGCGATTTTTGCACCGATTTTGGGACGCAATGCTTACTAGTTTTGTTATAAGATTGGGTGATGAATTATTCTTGATATCTTGATGATTGTAATGGCTTGTCCTACGACCTTTAGGATGCGTGAGTGCGGATTTTTGGGTAGTCGGGTTTTAGTTTTGCCGGGCGACCAAATCGGCGTTTATGGCAGTTTTTGCGATTTTCGCGTGTGTTCCGCGCACTTTGTGCACGTTGTACCTAGCTAGCGAACTTTAGTAGTTTCGTTGGGGTTTTGCGTCGTTCTTGATATGTAACCTTATATTTGGTATTGATGTAAATTCCAGGTTCGGTCGCGGAGACGTCAGACGCGGCACGAAAGGGAAAGGCGGTGATTGGACACAGCTAGCCAGGGATTCCGGTGAGTAGATGTAACATCTACGGGGGACTATCGTTGGATGGCGCAAGCCGCCCGATAGTTTTAGTAACTTACAAGATCCTTAGTAATGTTAATAATTAGGGGTGAAATGCGTAATTGACTATTTGCTGCATCCATGCATTATATTGACATACCTATACGAAACCATTTCATAGGACACCTGCACCATTACCAGGGTTTTTATATGCAGCACGAGCAGTATTCATGCTTACACACACACCCTGGTAATTGCCATGCCACCACACTAGATAACTTTTAAATTGAAACCTTTTACTAATTGATACTTAAACTGGTACTATTGCCTTTAATTCCTTAAAAATGAAACCGTAGTATTGCTATTCATGTGCATGTACTTCATCATATTAATTGTTCATGCTTAATACATTAATCACACATCGCAACTTGATTATTGATATCATACGCATTCATTATCATTGATATATGCACTTATGAGGATTTCTTGAGATTTTATGATATTGCTGGATTTCGGGGGAAAGCCGCAAAATTTCTAAACTTATTATATTTTAAAAATATGTAAATTGCGGTTTTCTAGTGATGTAAGTGTCGTCCACCATGAGTTTGCTGTGGATTTGGAAATCCGTGTCGAGGAGTGGAGGAACCGGCACGGGTACATGGTGGGCCCGGTAAGGTACCCCGGGGCAAGAGGAATGTGGTGATGACGTTGAGCCTGGCAGGGGACGGATTACCTACCGGTGACTTCATTGGGCACGGCGGATATCCAGAGGATACCGACCGGGGCCGCGAGAGGATGATATATTGATATTTGAGATGGGTCAGCCGGACGGCTGAGGCCAGAGATACATTTATGAGATTTGAGACAGCTTTTGGGTGTCGTTGCTGGACACCGATTTTCGTCGATTCATTGACATTATGCTGGCATTCTAAAAGAGTTTCAAAAACAAAAAGAGATAAAATGTTTCTTATATATACCTATTGAGACCTCAGATATTCATGTTGCATACATATTAGTACACTGATGTTGTATACACACCTGCTAGTGCATCCAGTCATACCTGTATTATAGATGCTAGGATGCTTGTGTGCATGCATACGATAACCTTTGCAGATGTTATTTATTACTCACGAGTTGGCAACTCACCCCCGTTGTGCCACAGTCTTTTGCAGGTCCGCTCCGTCAGTTCAGTAGCGGCGGGCGCACTTGTTCTTTTGCCTCTTTTGCCTGAGCTCGAGATTTGCTCATAGGTGGGTTATGTTATCATTTTTGTACCACCTTGTATATTCTTTGTATCTAGTGTACTCCATCTACTGTTTCTACCAGATTATTGTATATTGACCTAGAGATGAGACTGTGAGGTTTGTGGATTTTATGCTGTATTTTTGGGGTCGAGCTCACTTGAGCCGACATGCTACTTTTTTCATGCTTCCTTATGATTATTATACTTGTTGTCATTTATATTGCGTGGGATTTGTGACCGCCTTATGGCGAAGAGCTAGATCCCGCTTGGGGACGCCTTATTTGTTGATTTTACATTTATTCTTGTTGTACCCATTTTTGGGGGCCAGTATTTACAAAGGAGACTCTGCCGAAATTTTCGGAAAAATTAGTATTGTTTTTAAAAAGGGTTTTACATGACTTATTTGATAAACTTGCTTTCAAATGTTGGGGTTTCTTCACTCTTTTGCCCAATTGGTTTTGTTTTTTGGGCTTTGGCTTACTTATTTTACGGACGTCTTTAGACGTTTCGTAAACTTAAGTGCCAGTCACGTTGCGTACCCTGCGGGTCATGACAAAGTTGGTATCAGAGCGATAGGTTTTACCTTTGTGAGTGTAGGATGACCCTTGGTAGATGGAGTAAGTGACTTAAGCAGGGTAACGTAGCGTGCGTATGTCCGCGGCATACTTACGATACGGTACTCCGCCTAAGTGACTTTAGGATATACTTGCTTGAAAAATTCCTTCTTCAATTCCGTGTATCCTATGATCCTATTGCACTGTCCTTACTATCCGTTTTCCTGTAACAGCCACTATGCCGCCGAAGGCTACGAGGGCACAGAGGGCTGCCGCCAGAGACGAGATTCGAGCTGGCTCGTCCGAGACTAGGACTGAGCAGGGTGGTATGCCTACGCCGCAGGGACAGACCGATCCACCTTCCCCAGGCCATATGGATAGGCTCGAGACCGGTATGGAGGAGTTGCGACAGATGATGGGAGACATGCAGGAGCTGCGTCAGATGGTAGGATCCCTAGTTGCAGCCAGTCGTACACCGAGGCCGGATGACGTACCTACTACATCACAGACGACCATGATACCTGCTCCTACTACTACCACCGTGGCCATTCCGGTTTCACTACAGGATTTCATGAGGCTGAGACCTCCAGTATTCACCGGCACCGAGGCAGCGGAGGACCCACAGACGTTCCTTGACAGTTTAGCCAGGATCTGCCGTTCGCTGAGATGTTCGGATGATCGATGGGTAGAGCTTGCGAGTTTCCGACTAGAGGGTCTCGCGCAGACATGGTGGGAGTCAGTCTTGAGAGGTCGAGCTGCAGGTCTGCCGCCTATGACTTGGGCCGAGTTTACAGCGGTCTTTCTAGCCCGTTTCCTTCCAGAGAGCGTTCGTGACGCCAGAGCTCGTAGCTTCGAGGCCTTAGTCAAGACACCTGGGATGACGGTGTCTGAGTATGACATCCAGTTTACACAGTTATCCCGATATGCTCAGTATTTGGTGGATACCGAGGAGAAGATGGTGAAGAGTTTCGTACAGGGACTTGATGCCCAGCTATATCTTGCCATTGGCGCCCAGCACTACGACACTTATTCAGCTGCTATGGATACAGCATTGCGGATGGAGGCACGCATATCACGGACTTCGGCCGTTTCTGGGCCGAAGAGGATGCGCACCGATGTACCGTCTCAGAGGCAGCGCGCCAGATTCTTTCCGAGAGATAGGCCTGGCAGAGGATTTGGGCGGGGACAGTTATATGGTTCTTATCCCCAGGGGCAGCAGCCGTCGCCAGGATGTTTTGGGTGTGGGAGTTTGCACCATCTTGTCAGAGACTGTCCGGCGAGACGACAGGGAGCAGCGACAGTTCCGCACGTGACCCTACCACCATCACCACCCCCTCCTCAGAGAGCCCTACTTCCTACCCCAGGCGATGCTCCACGCCAGTTAGGTGCACCGAGAGGCCGTGGACGCGGCGGTCCTGTTCAGAGAGGACGAGGAGGCAGAGGCCGAGGTCGAGGTCAGCCCGCTATCGGTGGAGGACAGGCCCGAGTATTTGCTTTGACACCGCAGGATGCGCAGGCATCCAATGCCGTTGTGACAGGTACTTTGCCAGTTTGTTCTTTCGATGCTCGGGTATTATTCGACCCAGGTTCCACACATTCGTACGTATCTACACACTTTGCACCGATGTTGGGCCGTGAGTCGTCGTCGTTAGATCAGCCGCTTGTTGTTGTTACTCCGGTAGGCGAGTCGTTTGTCACTCGGTTTGTATTTCGTTTGTGTTCCGTTCGTATCGGGGAGAGGGATTCATCAGTTGATTTGATACTCCTCGATATGTTGGACTTTGATGTGCTTCTGGGCATGGATTGGCTAGCCACTTGTTATGCTTCGGTGGACTGCCGTGAGAAGGCAGTCAGATTTAGCTTTCCGGGAGAGCCAGTCCTTGTTATTCGGGGAGACCGCAGTGTCACCCTTCCCAGCTTAATTTCGTCTCTTCGCGCTGGTCAGCTCTTGCGGAAGGGATGTCAGGGATTCTTAGCGTTTGTTTGTGATACTCGAGCTGCAGAGGTTCCGTTAGACCGGGTCCCGGTAGTTTGTGAGTTCCCTGATGTTTTCCCTGATGAGCTACCTGGGCTACCGCCTGAGCGCGATGTTGAGTTCTGCATTGATTTGATTCCCGGTTCGGGGCCTATTTCTATACCACCGTATCGGATGGCCCCGGCAGAGCTTCGAGAGCTGAAGGATCAGTTGCAGGATTTGTTAGATAAGGGACTTATTCGACCGAGTGTTTCTCCGTGGGGTGCTCCGGTCCTGTTTGTCAAGAAGAAGGATGGAAGTTTGCGCTTATGTATCGACTACCGCCAGCTGAACAAAGTTACCGTTCGGAACAGATATCCGTTGCCGCGCATTGATGATTTGTTCGACCAGCTTCAGGGTGCGGGGTATTTTTCGAGGATCGACTTGCGATCAGGATACCATCAGCTGCGAGTTCGACAGGAGGATATACCGAGGACAGCTTTCCGCACGCGCTACGGCCACTACGAGTTTTTGGTGATGTCGTTCGGACTCACCAACGCCCCAGCAGCATTTATGGATTTGATGAACCGTACATTCAGGCCGTATCTTGACTTGTTCATCATCGTGTTTATCGACGATATCTTGGTGTACTCCCGGAGCAGAGAGGAGCACGAGCAGCACTTGCGGATTACGTTACAGACTCTGAGGGAGCACCAGCTGTTCGCGAAGTTCTCCAAGTGTGCATTCTGGCTGGACAGCGTCGGATTCTTGGGTCACGTGGTTACGAGAGACGGCATTTGTGTGGACCCGAAGAAGATTGAGGCTGTTCAGCAGTGGCCCCGACCTACATCGGTTACTGAGATCCGTAGTTTTCTAGGCCTGGCGGGCTACTACAGGCGTTTTGTTCAAGACTTCTCCCGTATAGCTGCACCGTTGACCAGTTTGACCCGGAAGGGAGTTCCTTTCGTTTGGACGGAGGAGTGCGAGCGCAGTTTTCAGCAGCTGCGGACATGTTTGACTACGGCGCCGGTATTATCTTTGCCTTCGGGATCAGGCGGATTTGTTGTCTACTGTGATGCTTCGCGAGTGGGATTAGGATGCGTATTGATGCAGCATGGCCGGGTGATCGCTTACGCTTCTCGGCAGTTGAAGAAGCATGAACAGAACTACCCCACTCATGATTTGGAGATGGCTGCAGTGGTCTTTGCACTGAAGATTTGGCGACATTACCTGTACGGCGAGTCGTGTCAGATATTCACCGATCACAAGAGCTTAAAGTACATATTTCAGCAGCGAGACCTGAACCTCAGACAGCGTCGTTGGATGGAGTTGGTGAAAGACTACGACTGCGAGATCTTATATCACCCCGGCAAGGCGAATGTAGTGGCAGATGCGTTGAGTAGGAGGCCCGGGGGTAGTCTATCCTTTTTGCGCACAGTGCAGAGGCAGTCGTCAGCAGATTGGCAGATGTTATGCGACAGCCGAGTTGAGTTCGAGTTCACTCAGACAGGGGGACAGCTCGCGCATGTTCGTGCACGCCCACAGTTGCTTGACCGTATATATGAGGCACAGCGTAGTGACGACCGTTGCTCAGAGATCATGGCACAGATGGAACAGGGCAGATTTTCCGAGTTCGTGGTTGACGATCAGGGGATTTTACGATATGGATCTAGACTGTGCGTACCAGATGCTGATGGATTGCGGCGCGACATTCTCGAGGAGGCACACCGATCAGTGTATAGTGTCCACCCCGGTTCCACCAAGATGTACCATGATATGAGAGAGACCTACTGGTGGGACGGGATGAAGAGGGACATTGCGGAGTTCGTTTCGAGATGCCTGACTTGTCAGCAAGTCAAGGCCGAGCATCAGAGGCCCGCGGGAGAGCTACAGCCGTTACCCATTCCAGAGTGGAAATGGGAGCAGATTTCGATGGACTTCGTTGTGGGTCTACCCAGGACCAGTCGAGGGTACGACTCCATCTGGGTGATCGTGGATAGATTGACGAAAGCGGCTCACTTCCTGCCAGTGAAGACGACTTTCAGCTTCGCTCAGTATGCTCAGCTCTATATTGACGAGATTGTGCGACTACATGGCGTACCGACTTGTATCGTGTCAGATCGAGGCACTCAGTTCACCAGCCGACTTTGGCAGAGACTTCAGGAGGCTTTGGGCACTCGTTTGAGCTTCAGCACAGCGTTTCATCCGCAGACCGACGGACAGTCAGAGCGGACCATTCAGACTCTCGAGGACATGCTCAGAGCGTGCGTTTTAGACTTTGGTGGTAGCTGGGATCATCATTTACCTCTAGTGGAGTTCTCCTACAACAACAGCTTCCAGGATACTATTCAGATGGCACCTTTCGAGGTATTGTATGGGAGGAGATGCAGATCGCCCGTTTGTTGGACAGAGCTCAGCGAGAGGAGCATTTTGGGGCCGCAGCTTGTTGAGGAGACGACATCGAAGATCCAGCTGATCCGAGACCGGATGAGAGCGGCTCAGAGCAGGCAGAAATCCTATGTAGACAGGCGCCGTCGCAGATTAGAGTTCGCAGTTGGCGACCATGTTTTTCTGAAAGTCTCTCCGATGAAGGGCGTGATGCGTTTTGGGCGAAAGGGAAAGCTTAGCCCTAGATTCGTAGGTCCCTTCGAGATCCTCGAGCGTGCCGGCGCTGTTGCATATCGTTTGGCTCTTCCTCCCAGCTTTCCCGATGTTCACCCCGTCTTCCATGTTTCGATGCTCCGCAAGTACCTTCACGACCCTTCGCATGCGATTCAGCACCCGACAGTCCAGCTAGAGTGCGACCTTTCTTTTGCAGAGCAGCCGGTGGCCATCTTGGATCGACAGGTGAAGAAGTTGAGGTCGAAGGTTATACCAACCGTCAAGGTCCTTTGGCGTAGCCCGAGCAGCGAGGAGGTTACCTGGGAGACCGAGGGCGAGATGAGGAAGAAGTATCCCCATCTCTTCGAAGGTACGCGTAGCTATATTTTTAAATTCGGGGACCGAATTTCTTTAAGGGGGGAAGATTGTAGCGTCTTGAAAAGTCGTTTTGGTGTTTTCCTGAAATTCGGTGAAAATTCGGTATTTTTCCGAAAACCGTCTTTCTCGATATTTTGCAGTTTAGGGCTAATTATACCTTAAATGGATAGGTAATTACTTGTTTTTAGTAGCTAATGAGTTAATTATGAAATTTTGGTCATTTAAAAAATTTTCCCTATTTTTCAATTTTTTTATATTATTTTAAGCCGGTAAGAAAATACATTAAATTAGCGATAAATACAAATTTTTCCGGGCTAATTTTAATCTCTAAAATTATGATAATTAAAATCTAGTGGTAACATAAATTTTTAGTAATTTATTTTGATTTTTAACAAATTTTTATGATTTGAAACGAATTTATTGAATTTTGAGCTAAAACTTGCAATTTTTGAGTTGTAGGGGGCCTTTTTGCATAAAATTTCTTTTGTAAAACCCCTCTCTCTTTTCCCTCAGCCCTAGGACAGCCCAACCCTGACCAAGTCCAGAAATTTCTTGCCTCTTTTCTTGGGTTGCTTTCTTGAGTTGATTTAAGGGTTTTTTTTTGGATTTATTTTAATTAAAATGAATAAAGTATGGTGCTTTGAATTTTGTGGACTTGACCATGACTTTCCCCACTTGCCCACACCCTCCCCCATTCCCCTTGCTGGCCGAAACCTGCACTCCCCCTCTTCATCTCTTTTCTTCTCATTTTCTTCACAATTCTTCAAGTTTAACACATCAAAATTTCAATTTCAAGCTTACAAATTCAAACCATCCTTCATCTTTCTTTTCATTCACCTCCCTAGCTTGGATCTTGATACTTGAGGCCATCATTTGGAGCAAAATCCATTCTTGCTAGATCTCTAGTGAGGTATAATCCCTTGCTAATTGAATTCTTTTGTTTAAGTTTCTTATGTTAGATGGTTGTAGTGTTAATTTAGTGTAGTTTTAATCTAGTTTTCTTAGGTTTTGCTTGAAAAATTTAACTAGGGTTTGAAAGCCATAATAGTTAATTAAGTTGTTTTATAGTTAATCTAGTGGTTAATTAACTAATCTATATAGTTACCTTGTTGATGTAGTCTTCAATTATGCTAATTTAGTTAAATTTAGAAGTGTGAAATTGTTGTTTTAGGATTTTCAAGAGAGGGTTTTTGTATGGAATTGGATTGTGAAACATGATTAGTGAGTTGATTAAGGTTTAGAAAACATTATTTAGTTGATTGAACCTAAATTTGTTAACTAGTATTTTGCTAACCTAACCTAAGAGGTTAATTTTCTTAAGTGGGCTTTTGTTGTGTTAATTTAAGTTTTCAAGTGTGGAAATTGATTTGGAATTTGCTAGGTTATAATTCAAGAAATGGTTGTTTATGGAAAATAGGATTGGAATCATTGCTATTGTGTTGTAATTAGTGTTTGTAGATTGCTTGTAGTGTGCTTGGGTAATTATGCTATATTGTAGTCGTTTTGTCGTAAATCGACGATTTTTGCACCGATTTTGGGACGCAATGCTTACTAGTTTTGTTATAAGATTGGGTGATGAATTATTCTTGATATCTTGATGATTGTAATGGCTTGTCCTACGACCTTTAGGATGCGTGAGTGCGGATTTTTGGGTAGTCGGGTTTTAGTTTTGCCGGGCGACCAAATCGGCGTTTTTGGCAGTTTTTGCGATTTTCGCGTGTGTTCCGCGCACTTTGTGCACGTTGTACCTAGCTAGCGAACTTTAGTAGTTTCGTTGGGGTTTTGCGTCGTTCTTGATATGTAACCTTATATTTGGTATTGATGTAAATTCCAGGTTCGGTCGCGGAGACGTCAGACGCGGCGCGAAAGGGAAAGGCGGTGATTGGACACAGCTAGCCAGGGATTCCGGTGAGTAGATGTAACATCTACGGGGGACTATCGTTGGATGGCGCAAGCCGCCCGATAGTTTTAGTAACTTACAATATCCTTAGTAATGTTAATAATTAGGGGTGAAATGCGTAATTGACTATTTGCTGCATCCATGCATTATATTGACATACCTATACGAAACCATTTCATAGGACACCTGCACCATTACCAGGGTTTTTATATGCAGCACGAGCAGTATTCATGCTTACACACACACCCTGGTAATTGCCATGCCACCACACTAGATAACTTTTAAATTGAAACCTTTTACTAATTGATACTTAAACTGGTACTATTGCCTTTAATTCCTTAAAAATGAAACCGTAGTATTGCTATTCATGTGCATGTACTTCATCATATTAATTGTTCATGCTTAATACATTAATCACACATCGCAACTTGATTATTGATATCATACGCATTCATTATCATTGATATATGCACTTATGAGGATTTCTTGAGATTTTATGATATTGCTGGATTTCGGGGGAAAGCCGCAAAATTTCTAAACTTATTATATTTTAAAAATATGTAAATTGCGGTTTTCTAGTGATGTAAGTGTCGTCCACCATGAGTTTGCTGTGGATTTGGAAATCCGTGTCGAGGAGTGGAGGAACCGGCACGGGTACATGGTGGGCCCGGTAAGGTACCCCGGGGCAACAGGAATATGGTGATGACGTTGAGCCTGGCAGGGGACGGATTACCTACCGGTGACTTCATTGGGCACGGCGGATATCCAGAGGATACCGACCGGGGCCGCGAGAGGATGATATATTGATATTTGAGATGGGTCAGCCGGACGGCTGAAGCCAGAGATACATTTATGAGATTTAAGACAGCTTTTGGGTGTCGTTGCTGGACACCGATTTTCGTCGATTCATTGACATTATGCTGGCATTCTAAAAGAGTTTCAAAAACAAAAAGAGATAAAATGTTTCTTATATATACCTATTGAGACCTCAGATATTCATGTTGCATATATATTAGTACACTGATGTTGTATACACACCTGCTAGTGCATCCAGTCATACCTGTATTATAGATGCTAGGATGCTTGTGTGCATGCATACGATAACCTTTGCAGATGTTATTTATTACTCACGAGTTGGCAACTCACCCCCGTTGTGCCATAGTCTTTTGCAGGTCCGCTCCGTCAGTTCAGTAGCGGCGGGCGCACTTGTTCTTTTGCCTCTTTTGCCTGAGCTCGAGATTTGCTCATAGGTGGGTTATGTTATCATTTTTGTACCACCTTGTATATTCTTTGTATCTAGTGTACTCCATCTACTGTTTCTACCAGATTATTGTATATTGACCTAGAGATGAGACAGTGAGGTTTGTGGATTTTATGCTGTATTTTTGGGGTCGAGCTCACTTGAGCCGACATGCTACTTTTTTCATGCTTCCTTATGATTATTATGCTTGTTGTCATTTATATAGCGTGGGATTTGTGACCGCCTTATGGCGAAGAGCTAGCTCCCGCTTGGGGACGCCTTATTTGTTGATTTTACTTTTATTCTTGTTGTACCCATTTTTGGGGGCCAGTATTTACAAAGGAGACTCTGCCGAAATTTTCGGAAAAATTAGTATTGTTTTTAAAAAGGGTTTTACATGACTTATTTGATAAACTTGCTTTCAAATGTTGGGGTTTCTTCACTCTTTTGCCCAATTGGTTTTGTTTTCTGGGCTTTGGCTTACTTATTTTACGGACGTCTTTAGACGTTTCGTAAACTTAAGTGCCAGTCACGTTCCGTACCCTGCGGGTCGTGACAGTACTTCATTACATTCACTGACGATCTCTCTAGATTCGGATATGTGTTCCTGATGAAACACAAATCAGAAGCTTTTGAGAAATTTAGAGAATATAAACAAGAAGTCGAGAACCAAACCGGAAAAAGTATTAAAATCCTACGATCTGATCGAGGAGGGGAATACTTGAGCAATGAATTCCTGGACTTCCTAAAAGAGAATGGGATTCTCTCTCAGCTGACTCCTCCATATACACCACAGCACAACGGTGTATCTGAACGGAGAAACCGCACCCTATTAGATATGGTGCGCTCAATGATGAGTACAGCTGAGTTACCTATTTCCTTCTGGGGATATGCGCTTGAGACAGCCATGGACCTATTGAATAGAGTTCCTACCAAATCAGTGCCTACCACTCCATATGAGATATGGAAAGGGAAGAGACCACATCTTAATTATATTAAGATATGGGGTTGTCCAGCCTATGTCAAGAGACAAAATCCGGACAAACTCGAGGCAAGATCTGTCTTATGTAAGTTTGTAGGATATCCTAAAAATTCACAAGGGTATATCTTCTACCACCCCGAGGAACAAAAGGTGTTTGTTTCTCGACATGCCACTTTCTTAGAAAAAAGTTTTCTTATGAAACAGATAAGTGGCATTGAGGTAGAACTGGAAGAAGTTCCAGCGACACAGACTACAACAGAAGATTTGGTTGAACCAGAGGATTCCGTAGTTCCCGATGAACCCCGGCCACTCTGCCGATCTAGTAGGGTTCCTCGCCAACCTGAGAGATACTACGGTTTTCTCATGGATGGAGGGAGCGAAGATTGCATCATAGAGGATGATGACCCAACTAGCTTCGAGCAGGCCATCATGAGTAAGGACTCAGTGAAGTGGCTGGATGCTATGCGGTCCGAGATGGAATCCATGTACACCAACAAAGTATGGACTTTGGAAGTTGCTCCTGAAGGGGTAAAACCCATTGGGAGCAAGTGGATCTTCAAGAAGAAACTTGGTGTAGATGGGAAAGTGGAGACTTTCAAAGCTAGACTTGTTGCAAAAGGTTTTCGCTAAAGACCAGGTGTAGACTATGACGAAACCTTTTCTCCAGTGGCTATGCTTAAATCTATCCGGATCATGCTTGCCATCGCTGCATATCATGATTACGAAATCTGGCAAATGGATGTTAAGACCGCCTTTCTAAATGGTGATTTAGAAGAGTGCGTGTACATGACTCAGCCAGAGGGCTTCATAGACAGTGGGAGCAGCGGAAAGGTGTGCAGGCTGCTTAAATCCATTTATGGATTAAAGCAAGCATCGCGGAGTTGGAACATCTGCTTTGACGTCGTTATCAAAGAGTTTGATTTCGTCAAAAACCCAGATGAACCTTGTATTTACAAGAAGGTGGCAGAGAGTAAGGTTGTCTTCCTCGTATTGTACGTGGACGACATACTCTTGATAGGAAATGATATTCCTATGCTGCAAGCGGTCAAGCTCTTCTTATCACAAAGATTCTCAATGAAAGATCTTGGTGATGCCTCCTGCATATTGGGGATTAGGATCTATAGAGATAGATCCAAAAGGATATTGGGATTGTCCCAATCCAGGTACATTGACACCATACTAAAGAGGTTTAGTATGGAAGAATCCAAGCATGGGAACTTGCCCACGATCTCTGGAGTCACTCTCTCCAAAGAGATGTCTCCCAAGACTGATTTGGAGAGAGCTCGCATGCAAGGGATACCCTATGCTTCGGCAGTAGGCTCTATCATGTATGCGATGCTATGTACCAGACCCGATGTAGCATACTCACTAAGTGTAGTGAGCAGGTATCAAGCTGATCCTGGAGAGAGTCACTGGACAGCTGTGAAGAGCATTCTCAAGTACTTACGAAGGACTAAAGAGATGCTCTTGGTGTATGGTAACGGAGAACTCCAAGTGGAATCCTTTAACGATTCGAGCTTCCAGAGTGATAAGGACGACTCTAAGTCGCAGTCGGGTTTTGTCTTTACCCTTTACGGAGGGGCGGTTGGCTGGAAGAGTTCCAAGCAAGAAACCATGGCAGACTCGACGATGGAGGCTGAATACATCGCTGCCAACGATGCTGCTAAAGAGGCTGTCTGGATCAAGAAGTTCATTACTGAACTTGGAGTGGTTCCATCCATTGAGCATCCAATACCTTTGTATTGCGATAACAATGGAGCGGTGGCTTTGGCCAAGGAACCCAGGTCTCATCAGCGATCCAGGCATATTCTGAGGCGGTATCACCTGATCCGGGAGATAGTTGATCGCCGGGAGATCGAGGTCAGGAGGGTTGACACGAAGAACAACACGGTTGATCCACTCACGAAGGCCATTCCCCAGATACAGTTTGAGAGACTCTTCGGGATGCTCGGTATGCGATACCACAGCAGCTGGCCCTAGTGCAAGTGGGAGATTGTTAGTTGTATGTATGCCCTAGAGGCCAGTATTGTACAGATGATGTATATTATATTGGATGCTTGGACATATATAGAGATGACTTTCTTGCTCGCTATGATAGTATGCTATCTGGTTACTCTTTATCTTAACATGTACACTTGTCTCTTTAAACTGTCTTATAGTTACATGTTGATAAAGCCCTTAGGATGTGTACTTGACTACCTGGACTATGATGCAGATCATACTAGTGGGGACATGGTAGTCCATAAGTACATCCTTCAAGGTCCCTAGTCGTGGGTGTATCGAGACAGGGCATCGATATACCAGTGTAGACTAGCGTATACGCTTCTCGACCCATGAGATAGGCGATGGATGATCCCATATCCATTGATGTTTGACATCAGAGATGGTATACGGGTGCTCAGTGGAGACTGGGTACACTGGACGGACTCACCGAGAACTCCCAGATGGTATTATACCTCACGTCAGATGGCAGTTCTCAGGTGACACTTGTACAGGTTAGTCTGTAGACCCGAGATCGTCATAGAGTCTTGTGTGATTCCCACTGTGCTTTGATCTCCACCTTACCACGTCCATGAGGGCGTGCAAAACGGTGGTCTTTGGGTACAGTCCCGAGTCACATGGAGGCAATGAGCGATAGGAGGGGTTTCGTCTCTCCCGGTATTGGGGGTTGATGTTGCGCAGTGCTCGATTGGCCGTAACAGGGAAGTCCCTGGCCAGGGCTGATCAGAGATTTGCTGGTAAGTGTTACCAGTAGTTTCTCGACCCGTTATGAGCCTCACATCGGCACGACTTATCGGTTATTGGGGTCTGACGTTTACCACCCCTAGACTTGATATGCGACATATCAGACGAACAGACCGAACTGTACGGTAAGTGTTACTGGTTGGATTCACAGGAGTGTGAGCGGACTAGCTCGTCGATCTTCTGATCGCTCAATACCCGGATGGCCGTTACGTTTAGCAGACCGCTTGCGGCTTGTGGGTGCTTGATATGATCATCATCTGCTACCGGCGTATTGACGAGTCTTTAGAGTCCTACACAGAGGTTTCCTGGTTCAAGCGAAACGAAATAGGAGCGCATATGAGATATGTGCAGGACCGAGAATAATGCGTGTATATGATACCGTATTTCATTCTCGCGATGAATGTATCGATTGGTTATATTCGATGTAACCTAGATATCGAATCAAGGATTGATTCGATGAGCCGATACATAGGATACTGGTCGGTTATATGCGATATGACCGGATCGTTAAATCAAATGTTGATTTAATGATTTAATGTATAATTATATATTTGATATATTACTTTGCATTAACTAGTATTGGTTCACTTTAAATGGATTTTCTCACTTGATGTGCAAGAAGTATATGTGATATACTTTTGTGCACATATTTGTATCATGTTTGATGATACTAGATCATGTGGTTAAGTGTAAAGGATTAAACCATGGTTAAGAGATGATTAGGGTTTTGCTTTTTCATTTATTTATTTGTTTATTTATTTGGAAATGATTTAGATAAGAATGGTGGCTTCTTTTGTTTCTAGTTGAAGCTTCATGAAGCTTTGACTTATGCAACCATTCTTGTCTTCATGCCTAACCCTAACTCATCCAAGTAACCATGGTATATTCTCTACACTTAATTAGGATATGATAAGTATTGTTTTCTTTTTCATTTTAAAAAGACTTATCATATTCTTTCTTCTTCTTGATCATCTTCTTCTTCAAGAAAAGCTTAAGGTCCATCAATGGCAACTTGAGCTAAAGTGAGAGAAATCCAATTCTAAAGTGAACCCACCTCTTATTTCTTCACCCTCTACCTCTTGCCAAGTTGTTTTGGGTGTTTTCTTCACAAGTTTCACAACTTTGTGAAGTCGGAGCTTGAACTTGTGATGCCTCAACGTAGATCATCTTCGGCACGAAGCCGACGACCTAGTCCGCCCATTTCTCCGATCAAGCCGACGCATGAGTCCGGGATTCGAGATGGACAGCGAGAGGACACTTACGTGGAGCCAAGGAAGTGGATATCCGGATCTACAAAGGTTGTAGCTTCCTATCTTTAGTTAAGATGTTAACTAGTTTTGTATTTCGCCTAAATTTCTAGTCAACGATCTAGTCTAGGGTTTCTCGGTACCGTAAAATTTGAAATTGGCATGGTTGATGCCTTGTGAGACCTCTTGAGAGTGCCTAGGAACCCTACAGTAAGTCCCATAGAAAGAGAGAAGTAGAATAGACAGAAAAGGGAATATAACTAGTAAGATTTGATTATAATCTTAACGCAGTTGTTTGTAGGTTGGTACAGAATATGCCAGTGTATACGAGAGAAGTCCCACTATTCCGGAGACTAAGGTATAGGAGCACAAGGAACCGTTCAGCCATGGTACAACAACAATGGATATTCAGGTTAGGTGTATTAAAGTGACCGTCTCGTGCCACTTCTAACACATTCCGTACCAGTCTACCCCTTTAAACCCCGTAATATATTTTGTATTGCTTTGTGTGATAGATTGTGCGACTTTCCGAAACCATGATATCATGTAAATGGAATGGATATAAATGGATAGGCATGTAAACAGAGTATATCCATGGTTTGGTTCGGTCGAGACAGATTGTTATAGATTGAATTCTGGTATAGACGGATTCATGTTAAATTGCAGTTTATACTTGAATCATATTCAAGTCAGTTTGATTTCATATTTGACCGTGACTCGAACTGAGTCAGAATTTTAAACAAAATTGAAGTTCTGAATTAATTTTTGATGTTATCGGTAACTGCTGCACATGGACGGCATGATTTGTGTCTTTTTCTAAGACAATTACCATATTGATAACACCGTTGTTAGGTTATCTACCTTAGATAGGCAAGCACCCACATTCTTCGGCTCCCTGAGGCTCAAGAGAACTGGTCCCGCTTAAAACTATATTTACTAGGGTCCTTATTGTAATTTAATATAACTTGAGGGGGTTTTATGTAAAAAATAGTTTGATATATTTTCAAAATACACCTCAAGTATTTCATTATCATTTTTAGGGTTTTCATAGATGTATTTTTTATAAAAGTGAAATTTTCTAGTGAGTAGAACCTAATTTTCTTTGTATATGGTACTTTAATGAAATATTGGAATTTGTATTGAATTGTAATGGTAGTTTCATGAAATTGTGATTCCTTTGATTTAGAAAACATGGAATAGTTATATAATATATTTTAAAATATATATTTTGATAATATTCATATATATATATATATATATATTTATTTAATAAAAATAAATTTTATATATTTTGTAGAAATCTCATTTTCTTAAAAATTGAATCAAAAATTCCATCGAGATTGAATGCTCCTTACGGAGGTCTGCATCTCGCTCTACTAGGCCCGAGGATGTGCGATAACCCGTACCATCCCGATCGGGGTTCCTCAAAATGGGTTGTAGAGGCGTAATTGTAAGGAACTTACAAGATCCTTTTATTTTTTAAATAACACACATTTTAAAGAAACGATTTTGAATGTTCAAGAGGCGTAATTTAAATAACACACATTTTAAAGAAACGATTTTGAATGTTCAAGGTATTTATTCGTAATCTCGTATTTTACCCATAAACTAGAGTCCCAAAATTTATCATGCTATATCAAACATGTGTGTTGTGATAAGATAGGTCATTATCTCGTGAGTTATCTAAAGGTAATACGGTTAAATTGAATATTTATAAGTTGTATGTAATATGATGGTATTTTAGTGTAAAAGTGAAATAAAAATTGCAATACTTATTATTTTGAAATGAAACTTATTCTAATGTGTTTATTTATGTTTTTTAAATGTTATGAGAGAATATGGTGTTTTATTATTTAATAAAAATAGAGTTTTAAAAGAAAAACGAATCGGAAGTCGGAATAACTCCGCTTCCGATGAGTTTTGAAAAAGAGAAGTTTTAGAATAGAGATGGAGGAGGTGATTGGGAACTTACTAGCTATAAAGAAAGAGGGGAGAAGGAGGAAGCTCTCGGAACCGTCGGGGCGTCGTTTCGTCGCCGGAATCTCCCCGAAACGTCGTCGGAACTTCGCCTCTTGCTAACTCCACTTGTATAACTTGGGACTTGGAATTTTTAGAGAGTTTTTGTAATGAAATTCTAAATGAGGAGATGTGAAATGTGGTATGGTATTTATAGAGAAAATTAGAGTTTAGGGTAATGAAGAATAGAATTAAAATGTGCATTAAAATGTGGATTAATGCCCATTTTTAATTCTCTGGAAATGTGCAGAGAAATCAAACAACATAGGAGTAGTGGGGGGAGTCTAAGGGGTGTTGGGTTAAAAATTCAAGGCAATCCCTACGGATATGTCCGGCGGTGCCGGCCCCTATAGCTCATCTCGCCGGTCTAATCCGGTGGGATGGGGTGTGGGATTTTGCCACATGTTGGTGTCGTTTGGTATTACTCAGTGCACATGTTTATTTTCTGTGTAGATTTTCATTTTACGTGCTGTGCACGTGCAAACTTTTGAGTTTCTAAAAGTTTAAAAGAAAAATTAACAAAAAAATAATGTGGCTGGGATGATTCGAACACAGGGGCTACGTCACAGCAGTGCACGGCTTTACCAATGAGCTACAAGTGCTTTCTTGCTGTTCCAAAAGCAATCCAAATACTTATAGTATACACAGGATTGCAAATACTCCATTTGTAAATTAATTTTTAAACAATTTTCTGTACACTGAAAACGAAGATGTTACATTCTACCCTCCTTACAAAAATTTCGTCCTAGAAATTTACAATTATTTTAAGGACTATCTTACAAACAATTGAGGGTATCTTACACGTATGTCGTCCTCACGTTCCCATGTTGATTCTCCTGGTGAGTCTTTTCTCTACATCACCCGAACCAAGTTTACTTCCTTGTTCCGAAGTGACTTCACCTTTCTATTCAGGATTTCAACATGTTGTTGCTCACAGGATAAATCTGGCTGTACAGTGAGCTCGGAGTGATCAAGAATATGGCTGGGGTCACTCATATACCTTCTGAGTTGGGATATGTGGAACACATTATGCACTCCTTCCAATGAAGGTGGAAGTGCCAAGCGATAAGCCACTTCTCCGACTCGTTCGAGTATGTCGAACGGTCTAATATACCTCGGACTGAGCTTACCCCGTCTTCCAAAACGAATCACTCCACGGTTTGGAGATATCTTCAAAAATACATGATCTCCCGGTTAAAACTCCAAGTGACGGCGTTTTGCATTAGCACAGTGCTTCTGTCGATCTTGGGCTATGCGCATTCTTTCCTTGATAGTGCGAACCACAACTACAGTTGCTACTATCATCTCAGGTCTAAGGAGTTCTTTATCTCCAATGTCGTCCCAACTTAATGGTGATCGACACTTTCTTTCATAGAGCGCTGCAAAGGGTGCCATTCCAATACTTGCTTGGTAGCTGTTGTTGTATGAAAACTCCACAAGATGTAGGTGATCTTCCCACGATCCTCTAAAGTCTAGCATACACGCTCTTAGCATATCTTCAAGTATCTGAATAGTTCGCTCAGACTGTCCATCTGTTTGTGAATGGTAAGCTGTGCTGAAGTTCAGACTTGTTCCTAAGCTAGCTTACAGACTCTTCCAAAATTGCGATCGAAATCTGGTGTCACGATCGGAGACTAAGCAAACCGGTACTCCATGTAATCTCATGATTTCCTGCATGAGTTCATGAGTATCAGAAATAATACATAATGAAGAGTTAAATTTTACTTAGATTCTTACCTCCATATACTTCTTTGCTAGTGTCTCAGTAGATTGGCCAACTCGAAATGGGATGAAGTGGTCCGACTTTGTGAGTCGATCCATAATAACCCCATACCGCATCGTTACCCTTCGTGCTGCGAGGAAGTGCAGTCATGAAATCCATAGTGATGTGTTGCCACTTCCATTTTAGGATATGTAACGGTTGAAGTAAACCAGCTGTCCTGTGATGTTCAGCCTTTACTTTCCGACACACTAAGCATTTAGCAACGCTTCTGGCTACTTCACGCTTCATTCCATACCATAAGTAATTTTGACGCAGATCTTTGTACATCTTTGTAACTCCAGGGTGTACTGAATAAGGAGAGCTGTGAACTTCTTTCATCAACACTTCTCGTACAGAACCTTTGGGTACACACAACCTGCTGCCGTATCTCAAAGATCCGTCTTCATGAATGATGAAGTTTGTTCGTAGTCCACTTTCTACTTGTTCTCTGATCTTTTGCAACTTGGCATCACTTGCTTGAGCTGCTTTGATTTGATTAACAATGGTAGATTGAAATTGTAAGTTCATCAAATTTGAAGCGTTACCTGGCATGACCACTTCAATCTCCATCTGATACAAATCTTGTTGGAGCTTCCACTGTGCGGTGAGATTCAATGCTAATGGTTGGCGGCTAAGTGCATCAGGTACTACATTCACCTTCCCTGGATGATATTGTAGGTTGATGTCGAAGTCTGCCATAAGTTCTAACCATCTTCTTTGCTGCATATTCAACTCTTTCTTAGTAAACACATATTTCAGACTCTTGTGATCTGTGTATATGTCTACTCGTTCTCCAAGAAGATAATGGCGCCAAATTTTGAGAGCAAAGATAACGGCTGCCAACTCTAAATCATGCGTCAGATAATTGCGCTCATGAATCTTCAGTTGTCTTGATGCATAAGCTACAACTTTACCGTGCTGATGTAGAACACATCATAATCCCTTACGGGACGCATCGCAATGCACTTCAAAAACTCCAGATTAGTCCGGTATAACAAGAATAGATGCTGATGTCAACCTTGACTTGAGTTCTACGAAAGCTCGTTCGCATGCTTCTGACCACACGAATTCTTCATCTTTACGTGTGAGCTTGGTCAGGGGTGTTGCAATCTTTGAAAATCCTTCAATAAACCTTCTGTAATATCCTGCTAAACCCAAGAAACTTCGAATGTCCTTCACTAACTTCGGTGTCGGCCATTCGCTTACTGCTGGTACTTTAGCTGGATCTACAAAGATTCCTTCACCTGATACAATATGTCCGAGGAAACCAACTTGATCTAACCAAAACTCGCACTTGCTGTACTTTGCATAGAGTTGATGTTGTCGTAAAGTCTCCAGGACAATTCGTAGGTGTTCGTCATGTTCTTTCCGACTCTGAGAATATACCAGGATGTCGTCGATGAAGATGACAACAAACCTGTTTAGGTATTCCCAGAAAACTTGATTCATTAGGTTCATGAATATAGCTGGTGCGTTGGTCACTCCAAATGGCATCACAAGAAATTCATAATATCCATAGCGAGTTTTGAATGCCGTTTTATAGATATCAGATTCTGTGACCTTCACCTGATGATAACCCGAACGAAGATCTAACTTAGAGAAAACGCAAGACCCACTTAGCTGATCGAACAGATCGTCGATGCATGGAAGTGGATACTTGTTCTTTATAGTTACTTCATTCAGAGCTCTGTAATCAATGCACATTCGATATGAACCTTCATTCTTCTTCACAAGTAGAACTGGAGATCTCCAACTTGAAGTGCTGGGACGAACCGATCCTTTCGCCAATAATTCGTCCAACTGAGTACGGATTTCCTTCAAACCTTCGGGACTTAGGCGATATGGTGCTTTGATCACCGGTTGTGCTCCAGGTACTAAATCAATGCTGAATTCAAGAGCTCGATCGGGAGGCAAACCTGTTATATCTTCAGGAAATACATCGTCGAACTCTCGAACTACCTCTGGCTTCGATCCTTCCTCCGCTTGAAGTGATGCAGTCACTGTCTTCCTCGGTTTTGCTTTGTATGTGCTTGGCTCCAGGGTACGGTCTCCACTTTGAAATAAAAGACCAGATGGTCTGGAATCTCGAACACTACTCTCCTTTGACGACAGTCTATGGTAGCGTAAAAAGTTCCGAGCCAATCTATACCCGAAATGACATCGAAATTCGGTATGTCCAGCACCTTGAAATCAGCATAGAATTCTCTGCTGCAGACGACTACTGGACACAGGTCGTATCCCATTATTGCCTTTAGAACGCCGTTCCCTGAACTGACATTCCAGCCAGATACGAGAGGTTTGACTGGAATCGCATGAGTTCGGACGAACCGTTGCGACATAAAGCTATGAGATGCTCCAGTATCGAAGAGTGCTAGTGCAGGAAATGAGGCTACTAAGATTGTACCTAAGTTTTGTGGGATAGGTTTAGGTATAGAAAAATATATGGATATAACAAGTATTGAATGGCTTTGAAAATTGAAAGGTTACCAGTAATGACTTGGCCAGTGGCTTCAGCTTCTTCCACAGTCATTGTGAAAGCCTGTCGCCTCGGTACATTCCTCCTTGCTGGAGGAGCATTCCTCTGTTAGTTCCTCCGTACTTGAGGCACGTTCCTTTGAGCTTGATAGAAGTGACAAGGAGGAGGTGCAGTCGGTCCATGAGGTGGTGGAGCTGGGAGAGCGAGTCGTGGAGCAGGTGCCTGGATGGCTGGTCGTTGCTGATAAGTGATTGCTGGTCTGGGTGCATTTGGGTTGTGTCTACGAGGACAAGACCCAATGTCATGAGTGGCTGAGCCGCAGACTAAGCAAAGGTGATTTGCATACTGATAGTCCTTCGCCAAATGTCCATCCCTCCTGCAGTAGGTGCAAAAGGCTGGGATGGGCCGGTTGTTTGGTCCTCCCGGTCTCCCGGGCCCAAAATGTGGCCTTGAAGAGGCTCCTCCTGCTATCTGAGTGGCAGGGCGCTTCATCCCGGTAAATTGGGGTCTACCCTTCATCTTCACCACTTCCTCATATCGACGGGCAGCTTTCAGGGCCAGTTCGTGGGTTGGGAAATCCCCTGTAGCTAAGGCAACTTGGATTTCCGGATCTAACCCTTGCTGAAATCGTCGGGATCTAATCTCAGCAGTCGGTATTAAATGTGCCACGAACCTGTTAAAGTCTTGTGTTAGTTGTATAGTATGTGATATTTAAATATCGAATATTGAGACATATCTTACCTACTGAGCATGGTAAACTCAGTATCATATTCATCTACAGATTTGGTCCACATCGAACCCTGTTGTAGGTGGATGAATTGCTACTATATGTCAAATCGGGCAGTCTCAAGAATGTACTTCGCGTCGAACATGTCGCGAAAAGTCCTCCATCCGATAGGCTAGTCAAGACGGCTTTCTTCCACCTTCCACCAAACTTGGGCGTTGTCGGTGAGTTGCAGCTTTGCAACTCGTACCCAAGCGATCTCTGGCACTTATGCCACTGCCAGGTCATCCTCAATACTCTGAGCCCATTCCTCAGCTTCCAGAGGGCTCTCTTTTCCTGAAAATTGCTTTGGGTGCAATGCCCGGAATTGATTTACTCCGGGCGCTTCCGCTTCTGGACGGTTCATTAATATAGCAGTCTACTGCTGCTGTCCTTCCAGGAGGCTTCAGATTGCCTTAAGCAGTACCGTCTGCTCATTGAGCGGAGCAGCAACGGTAGACGTAAGCGGTAGAGGTGGTGGAGTGTTGTTGAAGTTGGTATTGGTGTTGTTTGGAGAATCCATAACCTTGAAAGAAAAATAGGGTTATGATAGATTCAAAGTATATGAAATTGTAATATTCAAGAAATATGAAATGTAAAGAATGTTTTTAGTTGTTGATTCTTATATTATATTGCTTAGGACTTCATGCAGAATTGACCCGCATGTCCATGCAGAACTGACCTGCATGGGCCGCCAACAAAACCTGTCACGCCCCGCTTTCCGGTGTACGGGGAGGGGACGCGGCGATGCCCGCTACGTATTTACTCAAAAGTAAACACGCTAAGCGTATCTAGCAATATAAAGTAAAATGTACATAAGAGACATAAATATAAATGAACAACAACTTTTATTTATTTAACAATTCTTTACAAGTACAACTGGAAATGTAAATACAGGAATAGAAAGCAATGCCTAAACAATGGCATAACTGAAATGAAAAGTATATACAAGTGCCTACAGCTCTGGATCGATGGCAAACTGCTCCAAGTCCTCAGTACTGGGCTCGATCTCTAGTGAGTCGGATCCACCTGACAACATTCTAAGGAAAGAAGAAAAGGAATGTCATCAGCGAACAATCGTTCGGTAAGTCCCAGAGAAAGAGAGAAGTAGAATAGACAGAAAAGGGAATATAACTAGTAAGATTTGATTATAATGTTAACGCAGTTGTTTGTAACTTGGTACAAAATATGACAGTGTATACGAGAGGAGTCCCGCTATTCCGGATACTAAGGTATACGGAGCACAAGGAACCGTTCAGCCACGGTACAACGACAATGGATATTCAGGTTAGGTGTATTAAAGTGACCGTCTCGTGCCACTTCTAACACATTCCGTACCAGTCTACCCCTTTAAACCCCGTAATGTATTTTGTATTGAATTGTATTGCTTTGTGTAATAGATTGTATGACTTTCCGAAACCATGATATCATGTAAACGGAATGGATATAAATGGATAAGCATGTAAACAGAGTATATCCATGGTTCGGTTCAGTCGAGACAGATTATTATAGATTGAATTCTGGTATAGACGGATTCATGTTGAATTGCAGTTTATACTTGAATCATATTCAAGTCAGATTGATTTCATATTTGACCGTGACTCGAACTGAGTCAGAATTTTAAACAAAATTGAAGTCCTGAATTAATTTTTGATGTTATCGGTAACTGCTGCACATGGACTGTAGGATTTGTGTTTTTTTCCAAGACAATTACCGTATTGATAACACCATTGTTAGGTTATCTACCTTAGATAGGCAAGCACCCACATTCCCCGGCTCCCTGAGGCTCAAGAGAACTGGTCCCGCTTAAACCTATATTTATTAGGGTCCTTATTGTAATTTAATATAACTTGATGGGGTTTTATGTAAAAATAGTTTGATATATTTTCAAAATACACCTCAAGTATTCCATTATCGTTTTAGGGTTTTCATAGATGTATATTTTATAAAAGTAAAATTTTCTAGTGAGTAAAACCTAGTTTTCATTGTATATGGTACTTTAATGAAATATTGGAATTTGTATTGGATTGTAATGGTAGTTTCATAAAATTGTGATTCCTTTGATTTAGAAAACATGGAATATTTATATAATATATTTTAAAATAGATCTTTTGATAATATTCATATATATATATATATTTAATAAAAATAAATTTTATTTATTTTGTAGAAATCTCATTTTCTTAAAAATTACATCAAAAATTCCATCGAGATCGAATGCCCCTTGAGGAGGTCTGCATCTCGCTCTACTAGGCCCGAGGATGTGCGATAACCCACACCATCCCGATCGGGGTTCCCCAAAATGGGTTGTAGAGGCGTAATTGCAAGGAATTTAAATAACACACTTTTTAAAGAAACGGTTTTGATTGTTCAAGGTATTTATTCATAATCTCGTATTTTCCCCATAAAATAGAGTCCCAAAATTTATCGTGCTATGTCAAACATGTGTGTTGTGATGAGATATGTCATTACCTCCTGAGTTATCTAAAACTAATACGGTTAAATTGAATATTTATAAGTTGTATGTAACATGATGGTATTTTTCTGTAAAAGTGAAATAAAAATTGCAATACTTATTATTTTGAGATGAAACTTATTCTAATGTGTTTATTTACATTTGTTAAACGTTATGAGAGAATATGGAATTTTATTATTTAAGAAAAATTGAGTTTTTAAAGAAAAACGAATCGGAAGTCGGAATAACTCCGCTTCCGACGTGTTTTGAAAAAAAGAAGTTTTAGAATAGAGATGGAGGAGGTGATTGGGAACTTACTAGCTATAAAGAAAGAGGGGAGAAGGAGGAAGCTCTCGGAACCGTCGGGGCATCGTTTCGTCGCCGGAATCTCCCCGAAACGTCGTCGGAACTTCGCCTCTTGCTAACTCCACTTGTACAACTTGGGACTTGGAATTTTTAGAGAGTTTTTGTAATGAAATTCTGAATGAGAAGATGTGAAATGTGGTGTGGTATTTATAGGGAAAATTAGAGTTTAGGGTAATGAAGAATAGAATTAAAATGTGCATTAAAATGTGGATTAATGCCTATTTTTAATTCTATGGAAATGTGCAGAGAAATCAAACAGCATAGGAGTACTGGGGGAAGTCCAAGGGGTGTAGGGTTAAAAATTCAAGGCAATCCCTACGGATATGCCCGGCGGTGCCGGCCTCTATAGCTCATCTCGTCGGTCCAATCCGGTGGGATAGGGTGTGGGATTTTGCCACATGTTGGTGTCGTTTGGTATAACTCAGTGCACATGTTTATTTTCAGTGTAGATTTTCATTTTACGTGCAGTGCACGTGCAAAATTTTGAGCTTCTAAAAGTTTAAAAGAAAAATTAACAAACAAATAATGTGGCTTGGGTGATTCGAACACAGGGGCTACATCATAACAGTGCAAGGATTTACCAATGAGCTACAAGTGCTTTCTTGCTGTTCCAAAAGCAATTCAAATATTTGTAGCATACACAGGATTGCAAATACTCCATTTGTACATTAATTTTTAAACATTTTTCTGTACGCTGAAAATAGAGATGTTACAGCCAGACTACTAGCTTCTTCCTGCCTGCACTTAATTTCAGTATACCATTGTTTAGGCATTTGTTTTTATTATTGTATCTTTTATTTTCAAACAACTGTATGTAAATAAAATTGCTATTTTATTTCATTACTCTTGTTATTCTTGCACATTGTTAGATTTCTTAATTACGCTTAACGTATTTCCATAGAAATATGTTGCGGGCTTGCCACGTCACTGTTTCCGTCTACTGGGAAGTGGACCGTGACAGGTTTTGTTGGTGGCCCTTGCAAGTCAGTTCTGCATGAAGTCTTAAGCAATATATCACAAGAATTATAAGAATCAGCAACTATGAATTCCTTGCATTTCAAATTTCTTGAATCTATCCTAACCTTTCCTTTTCTATCAAGGTAATGGATTCTCCCAACAACACTAGCACCAACGTCAATGGAAACACACTACCACCTACCTTACAACCCCCCTACCGTTACTGCTCCAATCAATGAACAGATGGTATAGAAGCCATCAAAAGTTTTCTGGAGGGCCGGCAGCAGCAGGCTGCTATTCTCATTAGCCCTGAAGCCGAAGCACCTGAAGCAAAGCAATTTCGTGCATTACATCTAAGGATATTTTTAGGGAAAGAGAGTCCTCTTGAGGCTGAAGAATGGGCCCAAAGTATCGAGGACGACCTTGCAGTAGCACAGGTACCAGACATAGTTTGGGTTCATGTGGCCAAACTCCAGCTCACCGACAATGCAAGAATCTGGTGGAAGGCCGAGGAAAGCTGTCTCATACAACCAATAGAGTGGAAGACGTTCTGCGATCTGTTCGATACGAATTTTTTTCCCGAGACTGCTCGCTTTGAGATGGAACAACAGTTCATCCACCTACAACAAGCCTCTATGTGGGTAAAATCAGTGGATGAATATGATTTCGAATTCATCATTCTTAGCAGGTAAAGAATTCGTATCAAATTCTGTTCCGTAAAACACATCACTATCCTGACATCAACATCTTATCAGGTTTGCGGAACACTTGATCCCGACCGATGAGATTCGGGCTAGACGGTTCCAACAGGGTTTAGATCCGAAGATTCAGACGGCTTTAGCCACAGGCGACTATCCAACTCATAAACTCGCACTGAAAGCAGCACGTCGTTATGAAGCTGTGGTCAAGAAGAAGGGTAAGCCTCAAACAGCCGGAATCAAACACTCTGCTACCTAGATGATAAAAGGAGCCTCTTCTAGGCCGACTTTTGCACCCAAGAGACCGGGCGGATCGTTTAACCGGTCCAGTACAGATTTCTGTTTCTCCTGCAAAAGAACCGGACACTTGGCGAAGGACTGCAGACGTGTAAATGGCCTGTGTTTGATTTGTGGCTCATCTACTCACGCTATAGGAGCATTCCCATATCGTATTAACACATCACCGGCACCCAAACCCGTAATTACAGCTTCGCAGAGGCTAACCATTCAGGCACCTGCACCTATCCTATCTCTTTCTGCACCAGCTCCACGTGGACCACCTGTACAGCCTTAGCGTTAATTCCACCAGGCACAGTGAAACGTGCCTCAAGGGCAGAGAGATGTGCCTCCGGGGAGGAGGAATGTACCGAGACGACATGCTTTTACGATGACGGTCGAGGAAGCCGAAGCCACATGACAAGTCATGACCGGTAAATTCCCCATCTTTTCAACCTTTCAATTCTTATGCATTGTTATACTTTCCCTATATCTAAATACAACCTCACACAACTTAGGTACTATACTAGTAGCCACCCTTCCTGTACTCGCACTTTTCGACACTGGAGTTTCACACTGCTTCATGTCATAACGATTCGTGAGAACGCACACGATTCCAGTGAAGCCACTCATTTCAAGCTGGAATGTCAGTTCCGGGAATGGAGTCTTGAAGGCAACTTTGGGATATGATTAGTGCCCAGTTATAGTTTGCGGTCGAGAATTCTACGCAAATTTCAAAGTACTAGACATACCAAATTTTGATATTGTGTTGGGAATGGATTGGCTGCGAGTATTTTATACTACCATTGACTGCCGTCAAAGGAGGGTGGTATTCGAGATACCAGATCACCTAGCCTTCTATTTCAAAAGTGGAGATAGAACCTTAGAGCCAGGAAGCTACCGTGCTAAACCGAACAATGCAGAAGTGTTCCCTCTACCAGCTGAAGAAGAAAAACCTGAGGTAGCTTGAGAGTTCGAGAATGTGTTCCCTGAAGACATATCAGGTTTGCCTCCCAATCAAGCTCTTGAATTTAGTATTGATTTACAACTTGGTGCACAACCTTTAATTAAAGATACCGATTATGTCCGGAGGGATTGAAGGAGATCCGTATTCAGTTGGACGAACTTCTGAAGAAAGGTTGGATCCGTCCTAGTACTTCAAGTTGGGGATCTCCGGTATTACTAATGAATAAGAAGGAAGGTTCCTACCGGATGTGTGTGGATTATCGAGCTCTGAACGAAGTGACAATTAAGAACAAGTATCCTCTATCGCACATCGATGATCTTTTCGATCAGTTAAGTGGATCTTGTGTCTTTTCAAAACTAGATCTTTATTCGGGTTACTATCAAGTGAAGGTCAAAGAGTCCGACATTCTGAAGACGGCGTTTAGGACCCGTTATGGTCATTATGAATATCTCATAATGCCATTGGAGTAACCAATGCACTTGCCATCTTTATGAACCTGACGAACCAAGTTTTTCGAGAGTATTTAGACATGTTTGTTGTTATCTTCATCGACGACATCCTGGTGTATTCAAAGAATCGGAAAGAACATGTCGAGCACTTATGCATTGTCCTGGAGACATTACAACAACACCAGCTCTACGCCAAATACAACAAGTGTGAATTTTGTCTAGATCAAGTCGGACTTCTCGGACATATTGTTTCAGGCGAAGGAATCTCGGTGGATCCAGCTAAGCTGACAGCTGTCAACGAGTGGCCGACACCAAAGACGGTGAAAGATATAAGAAGTTTCTTAGGCTTAACAAGATACTACAGACGCTTCATCGAAGGATTCTCAAAGATCGCAGCACCCCTGACCAAGCTCACATGTAAAGACGAAGCATTCGTGTGGTTGGAAGCATGTGAGAAGGCTTTTGTAGAACTCAAGTCGAGATTAACCTCTGCACCTATTCTTGTAATATCGGATCAATTTGGCGGATTTGATGTGCATTGTGATGCGTCCGGCAAAAGATTAGGATGCGTTCTACACCAATATGGAAAAGTTATGGCTTTTGCATCAAGGCAATTAAAAGTTCATGAGCACAACCATCCAACACATGATCTGGAATTGGAAGCCGTCATCTTCGCACTCAAGATTTGGTGCCACTATCTTTTGGGAGAACGAGTGGATATATACACTGACCATAAATATCTGATGTATGTATTTACTCAGAAAGAACTCAACATGTGGCAGAGAAAATGGCTAGAACTCATGGCAGACTTCGACATCAATCTACAGTATCATCCTGGAAAGGTGAATGCAGTTCCTGATGCACTTATTCACCAGCCATTAGCAATGAACCTCACCACTCAGTAGAGACTATAACAAGAACTGTATGGATTGGAGATCGAAGTAGTTATGCCAGGTAATGCTTCATCTTTGATGAACTTACAAGTCTAGTCCACTCTTGTAAATCAGATCAAAGCAGTTCAAGCAAATGATGCCAAGCTACAAAAGATCCGAAAACAAGTTGAAAGTGGACTGCGAACTGATTTCATCATCCACGAAGATGGATCCTTGCAATATGAAAGCTGTTTATGTGTACCAATCGGCTCTATTCGAGAAGAGTTGATGAAAGAACCTCACAGCTCTCCGTATTCAGTATACCCCGATGGTATGAAAATGTATAAGGATCTACGGCAACACTACTGGTGGTCTGGAATGAAGCGTGAAATAGCAAGGAGCGTAGCCAAGTGTTTGGTGTGTCAACAAGTGAAGGCTGAACATCACAGAACTGCTGGTCTACTTCAGTCGTTACCAATTCCGGAATGGAAATGGAAGCACATTACCATGGACTTCGTGATTGCACTCACTCGCAGCACGAAGGGTAACAACGCGATTTGGGTTATTGTGGATCGACTCACCAAGTCGGCTCACTTTATTCCATTCAGACTTGGCCAGTCAACTGAGACGTTAGCAAAAAAGTACATGGAGGAGATCGTGAGATTACATAGGGTACCTGATTGCATCGTCTCCGATCGTGATACAAGATTCCGATCACAGTTTTGGCAGAGTCTGCAAGCTAGCTTAGGAACGAGTCTGAATTTCAGCACGGCATATCATCCACAAACGGACGGACAGTCCGAGTGAATAATTCAGATATTAGAAGATATGCTGAGAGCCTGTATGCTAGACTTCAGAGGTTCGTGGGAAGATCACCTACACCTTGTGGAGTTTTTATACAACAACAGCTATCAGGCAAGTATTAGGATGGCACCTTTCGTAGCACTCTACGGATGGAAGTGTCGTTCCCTGTTGAGTTGGGACGACGTTGGAGATCATGAACTCCTTGGACCAGAGATGATCGAGGCAACTATGGACGTGGTTCGCACGATCAGGGAAAAGATGCACATAGCCCAATACCGATAGAAACACGTCGACACCTCGAGTTCCAACCAGAAGAGCATGTATTCCTGAAGATCTCTCCGAACAGAGGAGTGATACGTTTTGACAGGAGGGGAAAATTAAGTCCAAGGTATATCGGACCATTCGACATCTTTGAACGAGTTGGAGAAATAGCATACCATTTAGCACTACCACCATCATTGGAAGGAGTGCACAACGTGTTCCACATATCCCAGTTACGACGATATGTGAGCGACCCCAGCCATATACTTGATTACTCAGAGCTCACGGTACAGACTGACCTAACCTGCGAGCAACAACCAGTTGAGATCCTGGATTGAAAAGTGAAGACATTACGGAACAAGAAGATAAACTTGGTCTGAGTGATGTGGAGAAAGGATTCGCCAGGAGAATCAACTTGGGAAAGTGAAGAAGATATGCTTACACGATACCCTTAATTTTTTGAAAATTAGTCTCTATGTAAATGTAAATTTCGAAGAAGAAATTTTTATAAGGAGGGTAGAATGTAACGACTCTAAAACCCCTGTACAGAATTATTTGTTTAAATGTATAGAAAGGGGTATTTCAGCCTGTATAGGAGTTATAAGTTATTTTTGTTCAATAAAAGTAAGAAGCAACTTGTAGCTCATTGGTAAAGCATCTATACTGCTGTGTCATAGCCTGTGTATTCGAATCCCATCAGACCTAATTATTTTTTAGATTTTTCTTTTTAAGTTTTCGGAAGTCCAAGAGTTGCACATGCAATTCACAGAGAAACGAAAAGTTTCAGAAAAATCAAACATGCTTAACAAGGAGTAAACACTGTTTAAAGCTGGTGGCACGAATCTCGAGGCGATTGGGCCAAATCCAACAGCCCATTCCTTGATCCTGGCGGCCGCCGATGGTCCGCCTTGCTCGGAATCTATCAAAGACTGGCCGACACCGAAATCAGTTGCTGAGATAAGAAGCTTCTTGGGATTGGCTGGGTATTATCGGCAATTTGTCCAAGATTTCGCCAGAGTAGCGGAACCCTTGATGAAGTTCACACGAAAGGAGGTCCCGTATGTTTTGTCGGAGGAATGCACCCAGGCGTTCGAGCTGTTGAAACTGAAATTGACCATGACCCTAATCCTGACTGTGCCAGACAGCTCGGGTGGCTTGGTTGTTCATAGTGATGCGTCGGGAAAAGCTTTGGGTTGTGTATTAATGCAGTACGGTCGAGTGGTGGCTTATGCCTCTCGTCAGCTGAAAACTCACGAGAAGAACTACCCCACGCATGACCTGGAGTTAGTGGCCGTTGTGTTCACTTTAAAGATTTGGAGGCATTACCTGCTAAGCAAAAGAGTGGAAGTGTACACGGATCACAAAAGTTTGAAACATGTGTTCACTTAGAAGGAGCTAAATATGAGATAATGCCAGAAGTTGGAATTGATGGCAGACTACGATATTGATCTGCAGTATCATCCGGGGAAGGTGAACGTCATTCCTGATCCTCTCAGTCGTAGGCCGTCAGCTGCGTTGCTGACATGTCAGAAGGGAATTCTCGATGAACTTCAGAGACTCGAGTTGGAGGTAGATACTCCGGGTGTGTCCGGATAGCTCTGGCAGTTGCAAGTTCAATCATCGCTTATAGATCGCATCAAAGCTGCACAGGCTGGAGACTCTCAGTTGCAGAAGTTCAGAGGGTTATTTAAGGCTGGTTTGAGGACGGATTTGCAGATTCATGGAGATAGCTCTCTGAGATTTGGCAGTCGGCTATGTGTTCCAAAGGGGGGTATTCGAGATGAAGTTCTAGCTGAGGCACACAGTTCCGCTTACTCGGTGCACCTAGGTGGCACCAAGATGTACAGAGACCTGAGGAAGCACTTCTGGTAGAACAGGATGAAGAGGGAGATTGCTCGCTTTGTCTCCAAGTGTCTGGTATGCCAACAGGTAAAAGCCGAGCATCAGAGAATCGCTGGGTTGTTGCAACCGCTTCCAGTGCCAGAGTGGAAATGGGAGCACATCACCATGGATTTTGTGACGGAACTACCTCGAAGTCCAAGGGGCAACAATTCTATCTGGTTTATTGTTGATTGTCTCATGAAGGCAGCACATTTCATAACTTTCCGAGTCGGACAATCGACGGAGTCGCTTGCGGAGAAGTATATGCAAGAGATTGTGAGACAGCACGGGGTGCCCGTTAGTATCATGTCTGATCGAGACACGAGGTACATTTTCCATTTTTGGAAGATCCTGCAGGAGAGTTTGGGCATGCATATCAAATTCAGCACGGCCTACCACCCGCAGACGGAAGGGCAATCCGAGCGTATTATCCAGATGCTTGAGGATATGCTGAGGGCATGCATGCTTGATTTTCAGGGTTCTTAGGAGGATCACCTCCATTTGGTAGAGTTTTCGTATAACAACAGCTACCAAGCTAGCATCCAGATGGCCCCATTCGAGGCTCTGTATGGACGGAAGTGTCGGTCCTCTCTTTATTGGGATGACGTGGGTGAACGAAGGTTGTGAAAGTCTACCCTAGCACCACCATGAGGTTCTAATGACATCAAGCATGCCAAATTCAAATTTTTATAGGTGCTAAGCTAGACTAAACAAGATCTTTAACTAGATTATTAGGGTTTTAGTTTGATAATAACTAAACTAGAGAGAAGGAAAAGATGTTATACCCTATAGATCAAGTCTTTCTCTTCTTTAGCTCCGTGTAGTAGTCCACGCGACTCCACTTCAAGTTGGATCGAGCTTGCTCCGATGACCTTCATGCCGAAGATGATCCACCCGAAGCTCACTAGTTCAATCTATCTCTTCACTAAACTATTTGGTGAAGGAAATACACTACACTTGAGTGCTAGTCAAGTGTAGGATGGTGAAGTAGGGGTTTTGGAAGCTCACTAGAGATCTCACAAGCAATGATTCACATCACATGTGAGGGTTTTGAGCTTGGAGGTGAGATGAAGAAAGTGTAGAGATCTAGAGAGTAAGAGCTCAATAAATGGCTAAGGCATAAAGAGCCCAACCCTTAAGCAAATGAGAGTGAAAATCAAATGGCTCCCTCTCTCCTCACTTATTCAAGCATGGAATAATAATGCAATAAGATATTGCAACCATGCGTGAATAGTGAGTCAAGAGTAATATACAAATAATAAAACCCATGCCTTGCCCATTCCACAAATATCTCCACAATTTACACCTCATTTTCTATTTTCTAAAAATAGAAAAACATGCATGCTTCATATAATATATATATATATATTTATATCAAATATACATTAACATATATATATATATATATATATATATTAATAAAGCAATTAGTGAGCTAATGATATTAGTTAATACATAATTACATCAAATATAATTTATATCAAATTATTAAATCAACACTTGATTTAATAATCTGGTTATATCACATATGACCGACTAATATCATTTATCTGTTTATTACATTATCAAATCAACACTTGATTCGATAATCTGGTTATATCACATATAACCTAACCGATAACAGATAACTGCCAGATTACAATACGGTATCACATACTCGTATTTAATCAGGTCCACGCACATATCAACATATGTGCCCTACTTCATTTCGCTTGAACCAGGAAACTTCTGTGTGGGACTCTAAAGACTCGTCAATACGCCAGCAGTAGGTGATGATCACATCAGTCACCTACAAGCTGTCAGCGGTACTAGCTGGACGTAACGGCTACCCGGGTATTGAGCGATATGAAGATCAACAAGCAAGCTCGTCCATACTCTCCATGAAGCCTATCAGTAATACTACCGTACAGTCCGGTCTCTTCGTCTGATATGTCCCATATCATGTCTACGGGTGGTAAACGTCAGACCCCAGTAACGTGATAAGTCATGCCGATGTCTGGCCTATAACGGTTTGAGAAACTACTGATAACTCTTATCAGTAAATCTCAGCAGCAGCCCTGGCCAGGGACTTCCAGTTATAGCCAATCGAGCATAGCGCAACATCAACCCACAATACCGGGAGAGACGAAACCCCTCCTATCGCTCCTTGTCTCCATGTGACTCGGGACTGTACCCAAAATCCATCTGTTTGCACGTCTCCTTTGAGCGTGGTAAGGATGAAATCAAAGCACAGTGGGAGCCACACAAGACTCTATGACGATCTCGGGTCTGCAGTCTAACCTGTTCCAGTGTCACCGGAGGAATGCTATCTGACGATAGGTATACTACCAACTAGGAGTCCTCGGCGAGTCCCGTTCAGTGTACCTATTCTATAATGAGAACCTGTGTACAATCTTTGATGTCACACACCAATGGTTGTAGGATCAACCATCGCCCTCTAAGGGACAAGAAACGTACACACTAGTCTACTCTAGAATATCGATGCCCTAGTCTCGATATTCCCTCGACTAGGAACATATTAAAGGATGTACTTTTGAACCACCCTGGCCCCACTAGTATGATCTCATCATAATCCTGGTAGTCAAGTACATATCTTAAGGGCTTTATCAACATGTGAGAGCAAGACAATAAAGAATACCAATCAACATGTTAAAACAAAGAGTAACCAGATAGCATACTATCATGTCGAGCAAGAAAGTCCTCTACATATATGTCCAAGCTTCCACTATAATATACATCACATGTACAATAACGGCCTCTAGGACATACATATTCCTAACAATCTCCCACTTGCACTAAGACCATGTGTTGTAGTATCTCATACCCAACATCCCAAAAAGTCTCTCAAACTGCATCTGGGGGAGGGCCTTCGTGAGTGGATCCGCTACGTTGTCCTTCGTGTCAACTCTCCTATCCTCGATTTCCCGGCGATCTACTATCTCCATGATCAGGTGATACCACCTAAAAATATGTCTGGATCTCTGATGGGACCTGGGTTTCTTGGCCAAAGCCATAGCTCCATTGTTATCACAATACACAGGTATTGGACGCTCAATAGATGGAACCACACCAAGCTCAGCAATGAACTTCTTCATCCAGACAGCTTCTTTGGCAGCATCGTTGGCAGCGATGTATTCAGCCTCCATCGTCGAGTCTGCTACGGTGTCTTGCTTGGAACTCTTCCAACACACCGCCCCTCCGTTGAGGGTAAAGACAAAACCTGAGACCGACTTACTGTCGTTCTTATCACTCTGGAAGCTCGAATCGGTAAAGGACTCCACCTGGAGTTCACCGTTACCATACAGCAAGAACATTTCTTTAGTCCTTCTCAAGTACTTAAGAATGTTCTTCACAGCTGTCCATTGTTTCTCCCGGGATCTGATTGATACCTGCTCACTACACCTAGTGAGTAAGCTATATCCGGTCTGGTACATAACATCGCTCCTGACCGCCGGAAAAGTCTATGAATTTAAAAAATGTGATAGAGCCTACTGCCGAAGCATAGGGTATCCCTTGCATGCGAGCCCTCTCCAAATCAGTCTTGGGAGACATCTCTTTGGAGAGAGTGATTCCTGGGCAAGCGGGTAAATTACCTCGCTTGGAATCTTCCATACTAAACCTCTTTAGTATGGTGTCTATGTACCTGGATTGGGATAATCCCAACATTCGTTTAGATCTATCTCTATAGATCTTTATCCCCAGGATATAGGAGGCATCACCTAGATCTTTCATGGAGAACTTATATGATAAGAAGAGCTTGACCGAGTGTAGCATAGGAACATCGTTTCCTATCAAGAGTATGTCATCCACGTACAATACGAGGAAGACCACCTTACTCTCTACAACCTTCTTATATATATAAGGTTCATCTACATTTTTGATGAAGTCAAACTCTTTGATAGCTTCATCAAAAAAGATATTCCAACTCCGCGACGCCTGCTTCAATCCGTAGATGGATTTAAGCAGCTTGCACACCTTTCCGCTGCTCCTACTGTCTACGAAGCCCTCTTGCTGTGTCATGTACACGCTCTCTTCTAAATCACCATTTAGAAAAGCGGTCTTAACATCCATCTGCCAGATTTCGTAGTCATTGTATGCAGCAATGGCAAATAGGATCCTGATGGACTTAAGCATAGCGACAGGAGAAAATGTTTCATCATAATCGACGCCAGGTCGTTGACGAAAACCTTTAGCTACAAGTCTAGCTTTGAAAGTCTCAACTTTTCCATCTACACCAATCTTCTTTTTGAAGATCCACTTGCTCCCAATGGGTTTTACCCCATCAGCAGCAACATCCAAAATCCATACTTTGTTGGTGTACATGGATTCCATCTCGGATCGCATAGCATCCAGCCATTTCACAGAATCTCCACTTGTGATGGCCTGCTCGAAACTAGTAGGGTCATCATCTTCCATGATGCAATCCTCGCTCCCACCGTCTACGAGAAAACCGTAGATCTCTCAGGTGGGTGAAGAACCCTACTAGATCTGCGGAGTGGCTGAGATTCGTTGGGTACTATTGGATCCTCCAGTTCCACCAAATCGTCAGTTGTAATCTGTGCTGCTTGAACTTCTTCCAGTTCTACCTCATTGCCACCGATTTCTTTAACAAGAAATCCTTTTCTAAAAAGGTGGCATGTCGAGAAACAAAAACCTTTTGTTCCTCGGAGTGGTAGAAGATGTACCATCGCGAATGTTTGGGATATGCTATAAATTTGCACATAACTGACCTTGCCTCGAGCTTGTCTGAGTTTTTTGTTTTCACATAGGCCGGACAACCCCATATCTGAATAAAATTAAAACATGGCCTCTTCCCATTCTATATCTCATATGGAGTAATGGGCATTGATTTGGTCGAAACTCTATTCAATAGGTATGCAGCTGTCTCAAGCGCATAACCCCAAAAAGTGATAGGCAATTCAGCAGTACTCATCATAGAGCGTACCATATCTAATAGGGTGCGATTCCTCCGCTCCGATACACCGTTGTGCTGTGGTGTATACGGAGGAGTGAGCTGAGAGAGAATCCCATTCTCTTTTAAATATTCTCGAAATTCCCCGCTCAAGTATTCTCCTCCCCGATCAGATCGTAGGACTTTAATACTTTTACCCGTTTGGTTTTCAACTTCGCACTTATATTCCTTGAATTTCTAAAAAGCTTCAGACTTGTGTTTCAACAAGAACACATGTCCGAACCTTGAGAGATCATCGGTGAATGTAATAAAGTACGAAAAACCATTCCTGGCATGTGTAGACATAGGACTGTATACATCACTATGTATCAGTCCTAAGAGTTCAGTAGCTCTTTCTCCGTGTCCAGTAAACGGAGTTTTGGTCATCTTGCCTTTGAGACATGACTGGCAAATTTCATAAGATGAAAATTCGAACGGATTCAAATATCCATCTTTATGCAACTAAGCTAGCCTTGTCATATTGATATGACCTAGTCTACAATGCCACAAGAAGGCTTCGTTCATTTCTGAACTTTTCCTCTTGTTTGTGTTTTGTACGTTAAGAACTGTACTTTGATCAAGAATGTATATACCATTACATAACGTACCAAATCCAATCAACACTTGATTTTGGAAAATGTTCATAACATTGCCCTCTAATATGAGATTTTATCCTTCTTTAGTTAGCAAAGAAACCGATATAATGTTGCACATCATTTTTGGTACGTAGTAACAGTCGTTCAGAATCAATGTATTACCAGTTGGTAATACAAGGTGATATTCGCCAACTACCTTGGTTGCAACAATTGCACCATTCCCTACTGTTAGAGATTTATCACATTTTCCCAGTTCTCTACCTTTCTTTAGCCCATGTAACAAATTACATACGTGGGATCCTGATTCGGTATCCAATACCCAAGACGTAGAAAAAACTGAGAAACTGTTCTCGGTAACGAACACTCCCGAAGAAGATGCATCAACATGCTTATTCTTCGCAGGGTGGCACGGGAATCCCGATATTCCCCTATCCCTTGCTCAGACTTATGACAGTCATAAGATAGAGCGGGACCAACGTTCCCTAGCCCTGTATAAAAGGAGGGTTCGGTCAATACATCCATATTATTATCTTGATTAAGGCATGACACCGCCTCCTGCCGCCGCCTAACTCGACCGCCGACGACCCCTTGCTAACTCCATCACCTCCCGACTGCTACTGCTGCAACAGCGGTCCTAAGCCGACTTGTCGCTTCCCCGTGCCCACTCCTAGAACCATCGTGCTCGCGTCGAACCCACCTCTGCACCGCCACCATGCCACGGCCACACCACCGCGTGTCCAGACGTGTCCTGCCTCGTACCCACTCCCCGTGCAACATCGTACCTCCATGCCATGCTAGCCTCTGTGGCCTGCTGTGCCAGTCCCCGTGCCACGCCGAGCCAGCCTCCGTTCCACACCGTACTCCGATCCAGTGCATGCAACATGCCTAATCCTGCACCAGCATCGCGTCCAGTACTGTGTCGCGTTGTGCCACTCCCAAACTATGCACCGAGCCAAGACCACGCCCGCTACTGTGTTACGCCCGCGTTGTCACCGTGCCCAGTATCGGATCTCCGCGCATCGCACATGCGCTACGCACCGTGTCCAGCATTGCATCATCTCGTGTGTCGAGACGAAGTCCTCAAGTGGTGTCGCTTCTATATCAGCGATCGAAGGCAAGTGAAATCCTCACTTGCTTTTAACATGCTATATGAGTTCGTGTTAAAATTATATTAGATAGATTATTACGAACGTGTGTTTAGTAGTATATTAACACATATATATTGTAAGTCGTCATCGTATCTTCATGGAAAACCATAGTAATTTTAAGATGGTAGTTTTGCATAATCGAATCTAAAACATCATACTAGTATCGTGTGGAATTGTAAGTATCATATACTGTTTTCATGAGTTGGAAAAAACCAACATTAATTCGATAATTCAAGATATTGTACGCTAAGAGTTCGATGAGGTGAACTGATCCAAAACCCTGTCGAAAATGCTTTAATAATTTCTTTTGATACTTATGAAAATTATGTAGGAAACTGAACTCAAATAACAAAGCATTGCGCAAGGAAACGACATCCTAAAGACACGACATCAAATCTAATTCTACTGTACACGTAGTAGTGTTAAATTGGTATTAAATTAGTTACATGTCAGAATGTAATGTTCTATGGCTCATATAGAATCTGACTCGGTAAGATAGAACCCTCTATAGTTTAGGCTTCAATGCTGATAGACCACTGTAACGAGAATTGACTGGGAATGTGGCTCTGGACTGCAGTCCGGGGCAGCATTCCACGGGGATACCTGAACTTAAGCACATGCACGTCCCTACATAAAACTGAAAATGCACGGAGTACTATGTATTTGCGTAGATAATTTAGTTATCTAAAATATAGATCTGGTCTCGTTCAGTTTCATTGTCGTTTGGTATTTTGTTTATATTATAGACTGTCGATGCATTCTGCAGTTTCTGCAGTGACATTTCTTTCACCTTCACACTAAACAGGACATATCTTCTAGTAAAGAAAGGATATCTTAGATACACTTGATGCGTCGGAAACCTAACAGATAGAAATAGGTTTTATTCAACTGGCGAAACACCTGAATCTAAACAAAATCCCTAGTAAACCATGCGCGAAGTTGTACTTTTAGTTCTGAAACTGGAATTCCAGAAATTGATCGCTAATTTAAAATGATGATAAGTCCCGAACCTGAATTCCTATTGACATGAAACTAATTTTACTGCTTATATAATCAAGTATACTTCGTATGCTTTTTATATTATTTTAGTCGATTCTATACGTATGATTTATGGTGAATTTTGCAAGTCATATGGCGTTGGCTGTCATAACTTGGTGAATATCATTTCAGTACATTTCTACCTAATTTTGTGTTTGCTTTATGCTTTCTGCATAGTGATCGTTTACATTAATACCTAGCGACTGATTTGCATTGTCGATATATAAGTGTTAGTGATTGGGTTGTGGCAAGTACGATAGTGAACTAGTAATCGAAAGTGATATTGATAAGTGAAAGCGTGATTGAAAGTGAAAGCGATACGTATTTGTTCATAACCTATCTAATACCTGAATACATACTATAACCCGGGGAATGGGAAAATCAAGGTGGAATTGAACTTGTCTTTAGCGAGGTACAATGACTTAGAGGATGATCATTCAATATTAGTGATACACACACACACACACATACATACATTAGGTCGTGGGCCTAGCGGCACGGCTGCTGGGTCATGTCCCGGGCAACAGTGGACCATGGTCTCGGACATGCACGAGACCCTTGTTAAACACGGGCATCCTTTCCACCAATTGATTTCATCGACTTAGTGACCGATAAGTAGCGACATACATATTGCCTGGTTTACTGACATGATACACATATCGCGCTGTGCATATTCAAATGATATTCATTATTCTCATGTTTCTGTATTCGGTCGCACCTTTCATATTTGATAACATTGTACGCACATTATATATTTATTGCTATATGTGTCGCCCTGACGACCTGAGTGTGCATGCTCAGAGGACGAAGTAGACCCAGCTAAGGAGCAGGACCTGCCATTCGAGATCACGGAGGTCTAGACCGCAATATCAGCGCCATTCCTTTCTTCTATAAGCATAGTGTTATTTCGTTGGTTAGTTATTTCTTTATGCAAATAAATGTACCTTGAACTCTTTTATTTTGATGTATTAAAGTTGTGAACTGTGATTTCCTTTACTTTAGTACTGTTTACTGACTACCATGTAATGCTAGAAGCCGAAGTGTGACTACGGCGGGATTATTCCCTGACCGTAGGAGCATGGCTGGCCTAGTCACCCCTCGCATTCCGTATTTTAGGAAACATGGCGTGACATAGTTTTGTTGGTATCAGAGCCAGGTTTGGATGAAATTACAGTTCCGTCGAGGGATCCCTAGATTGAGTTACACCCTTGACGTCTGCCTTATTACATTTCTTTTTCACTTTCTAATTCTCGTTGAATCATCGTGTAGCCCTTGTTTGAATCTGATTTCTTTTGATCATCTTTCAGAAATATGGACTCCTCAGGCAACTCCTCAGGTGTCGGTTCCCACGATCGTACTGAGAAGATCCTCAGCACATGTTCAGTCGAAAATATTGCACTTTTAACATGACAATTTCCTTACTTTTCTTAATCATCTAAAGATGTTTGTTATAAATATAACACATATTAGAAGTTTATTTGCAAAATACCATTTACCATGTGTTTATATATTATAATCAACATTATATAGGAAAATGTGCTTAATATTTTGATACGCTTATCATATCAAATTGTATCTCAAATATAACTAACATTATTCATTGAAGATATTCTGCAAGATTAGCTCAGGCCAGATATCAGGAATCAAGAATCTACCGATAAAGTAAAGAAAGTCGGAGAATCAAATACTGGCAGAGACTCAGAAGAGTTAAGAAGGTTCCAGACATCAAAGAAATACCCAAATACCAACAGAAGAAGACTCCAGAAGTTTGAAGCCAAGAACTCACCATGAAGCGGTGGAACCGCGGCCGAGTCAGGCCGAGTCACCGCGGATCCACGACCGATTCAGGGAGTTAGGGGGTGAGAGTTTTCAGGAATCTTCTTCGTAACAAACTTTGTTTGTTGGGGGCTTCGGTTACTAGTTTTGGGGCTATAAAAAGGACCGAGGGCTACATCTCAAAAAGGGGGATCTAGATCTAAATCAAAAAACATCCAAAGATCAAAAACCAATCTCAAAAAGGATCTAAGATCAAGAATCTAAGATCTTGAGATCCAAGATCAAGAAATCATCGAGAAATCAATCAAGTGATCAATCAATCAAGTCTCCTTTACACGAAACCAATCACCGTCAATGAGCAAGCGATTCAAGACAGGTCCACGATTCGAGGTGATCAAGCGACGTGAAGATCCACAGAACATTTACTTCTTCAAGGCAAAGATCGAGAGAAAATTCTTCTTCCTCTTGTAATCTAAACTCGAAGAATTGTATTGTGAAGTTGAGTAATAAAGGTAGAACATTAGTTTTATCATTTCTCTTTCTTTTAAATTCTTATGAATTCTTTCTCTATTCTTTCTTTTATTTTCATGATGTGCGAGTAATTCTCCGCTTGATAGGATTCGTAGGATTATGGTAGATCAATGGATGAGAAAATACCATACTCCTTTTAAGTTTTATGAAGTTTATAAACTTTAGCAAAAGAATCGTCAACATCCTTATCGGGCGCGATATCAAATTCTTGATAATCTTGACCACGATTTGAGATAAGATTGACAATCCTTTTTGTTAAGGGCTTGACATGAATAGAGATCAATGAAAGGACAAGGGTCAATAGAGGAGAAACCCTAGTTTCTTCTAAAGAATCCTAATCCTCATTCATCCCTATCAATCTAGTTTTAAATCTATCAATAGATAAGAGGAGTAATTTTTATTAGTCATCCATGGCTACTAAATCCTAAAGAATCCTACAAGCCTTCTTCCTATAATTTTTCTTGATAATTCAATTAGATCTTGAAATAATTTTCTTGACAATTCAATTAAATCTTGAAACCATTTTCTTGATTTTCTTTAATTAGATCTTGAAACTTTCTTCTTGATTTTCTTGATTTTCTCTTTTCTATTTCTTTCGACCCATCTAAAGCAAGAATTATAAAATTCCACGAATCCCAGAGGACGACCCGTATTCATCACAGCTAGCTACATGCGACGCTGTGCTGATTGTTGTTACTTTACTAAAACTTCTTCTTTCTCCAAAATTACACAACCAATCAAATGACGTCGTTGCCGGGGATCCGTGCATAATATTTTCTTTCTTTCTATTTGGGTTGAAATATTATCAAAGACATCAAAATATAAATCAAGAACGCATCTTGTGTTTAACGATTAGTGTGTGAATTTTGTAAGGGGATCTGAAATCACTTTAGCGAGGAGATGAAGATTCAGAAACATTCATCAAGACTATAGAAGCAAGGGAAGCACCCATAGAAAAAAGGATTTCAAGAACACTTAACTTGGCGGCGGAACCGTGGCAAGAAGCTCATTCTCGCGGCGGAACCGCTACGGGTTTGGTGGTTTAGGGCTTCAACTTTCTCTGGTATCTTTTCTATCTTCTTCTCTCTTCTCTGAAAAATCCAATAACAATTTTTCTGCAGGATTCTTTGCAAAAATTCGCTGCTTAAAAAAATTCTTTTTGCGTGTTTTGTTTTTAGGTTGTTTTTGCATATTGTAATACGGACAATTAAGGGGCAAAGACCAAATTCAGATTATGTGGGGATTTCATTACCCTTCCTAAGCCCCACAAATAACAAAACTAGCATCCGCATCACCCTTCATTAATTAAAAAATATCTAGACCAAGACTCTAAGGACCGTCGCAGTCAATTAGGACAGAGGAAGGTCGTGGATAATCTACTGCGTATCCGCATATTTTTTGTGGTGTCTAGGCAAGTGTGTCTAAGGTAAGTGGTTACTTAATTAGGCCCGCTATTTATGATGATTCGTACAGCGGATGCCTCCCACTTACCTGGCACTTATCTGGCCACAAGAGGGATAAAGAGTTAGTAGAGGATTGATCATGCGATTTGTCTTCTGGAAGTCTAGGAGTGGTCTAGTGACTTGACCTAGGTGACCTTAGATCTAGGGTTGATTGTGCATTTTTGTGATTTTTCTAAGTCTGACTTTTTAAAAAACAAACCTTTCTTTTTACGTAATTCTCACAAACGCTGCACTTGCGCTAAACCCACTTAGTGCATGCTCGGCTGGACACGGGATTCTAGTGCCCGTCTTGTCCGCGTTTCTTCTATCGACTCCGAAGTCGGTAATTCTTCGTATTCTTTTTTCTCCCCACCCACAACATCGACCGAGATGGACTATTCTCCATCAAATTTTAATAACACCACTCTGCCACTACCCACAGGTGCGCAGAATCTACCGCGCATCTTTCTCCAAGAGAGATACTATCCTATACGTAGTCCTCTTTCTACTTGTCTTTCTATTCCACCAGCCAATGGGGATAATTTTGAAATCAAACTCCACTTTATCAATCTTTTGCTTAAATTTCACAGGCTTGAGTCTGAAGACGCATACGTTTTTATCACCAAATTCGAAAACGTATGTGTTATGATGGGCATTTCACAACTTTCTGTGGATGCTATGCGTTTACGTCTTCTCCCGTTTACTTTGTGCGATTTAGCCGAAAAATGGCTTTATAACACAACCGCACACTCTATTTCCAATTGGGATGAATTCGTTATAGCATTCCGTAAGAAATTTTATCACAATCATAAGACCGCCCGTGTTCGAAGCGAAATCAACCAGTTTACCCAGCTTCCAAATGAACCATTTTGGAAATGTTTTGAACGGTTTAAGGATCTGCTTGTCCAATGTCCTCATCAAGGAATCCATAAATGGGATCTATGCCGAATTATATATGAGGGCATTACTCTAGCGACAAAGCAGATGCTTGAAACCATATGTCAATGCAATTTCATGTCCAAAGACGATGGTGAATCCTGGAAATTTCTGGAAGATCTTGCTGAACACACTTTGCAGTGGGAAAGCGTTAGACCACCATTATCTAAGGGAGGTATCCATCAGCTTGATGTTTCCATCGCAGTAAAAAAAGAAATTGCAGCGATACAAAAGAAACTCGAAGCTATGGAAAACAAATTTTTATTAGCCTCCCTAAACCAAGTGACGCTCCCTAAAACCGTGTGTGGATGCTGTTCCGATCCATCATATCTGACGGAAGAATGTCCTTTGAATTCTCTGTTTCAAGGTCAAGAATACACTAATGCTGCTTTTCAGCAGCGACCTAGAAACGATCCTTATTCTTCCACATATAATCCGGGTTGGAGGAATCACCCCAATTTTGCTTGGAACCAACACCAAACTCAAACTCCAAATATGGTTCCAAACCAAAATAACAATCAAAGGGTTCCTCCACAGCAATAGCAACCACCACAGAGTCAGCACCCCTTTCAACCACAAACTTTTCAAAATCCGGCCAACAATTCTGCATCTTATAATCACTCCTTCCAAATGGCCGGTACCGAAAACTCCTCTGCACTCGAACGAACCTTGGATATGTTTATAAAACATTCCATACAAACGTCGGCTGATATAAAGTCTTTTATTGATACATTAACGAAGGACTACGCCTCCTACAGTGAGAGTATACAATCGATAGAAGCACAAATTGCACAATTAAATGCCGCGATGGATGCTAGAGAGAAAGGGAAACTTCCATCTCAACCTCTACCGAATCCTGGCCACTCACAACATCATAATGTGAATGCTATTACCACGTTGAGATCGGGAAGAGTGCTGAACAATCAAATCGGTGAACAGGTTGATTGTAACATCCTAGAATGCGATTAGGGGTTATTATGCTTTAATGTGGGGTTTTTAGTAAAAAGTTTACCAAAACGGTTTTCAAATATTTTATCAGAATTTATGAATATTTTATTAGAATTTAATTGGGCTTGCACACACATGTGCATGTAAACTAGGGCTAAGTTTGGGGTTAAACCATGTTTAGGTAGCCATAGTGGACTAACCCATTTCTTTAGGATTATGAAGTTAATTAAGTGTATTAGTTTTTTTTTAAAATATAATTAGTAGTGTTTTGGGGGTTGACTTGAGATTGAGGAGAGAGAGGGAATGATGGCATGAAGCATGCTTGGTAATGATGAGAGAGAGGGGGAAAGGGGGTTGACTCTCATCTCTCATTTCTTTTTTTTTTCAAGCACTCATCTCACACATTCACCACATCTTTCTCCTTCTCATTTTTTTCCCTATACACACGCAGCAGCAAGCAGCAGCAACAACAAGCAGCAGCAGCAAGCAGAAGCAGCAGCAGCAGCAAGCAGCAGCAGCAAGCAGCAGCAGCAGCACACACCCCTTCTCTCTTATTCTTCTTCTTCTTCTCTTTTCCTTCTTCTTGCATCCAAGCTCAATTCTTCATCAAAAATACTTTTCTTCACAAAATCCCTTACAAGCACCTCTTTGCTGGTCCTTGTGGCAAAGTCACCAAGTTTGAGCCACCACTAACCCACTTTGAGGTATAAGACTCACCTCAACTTCCTTTAGCTAAAACTTATAGTTTATTTAGCTTAAAATCTTGTTTAAGTGTTAATTGGTGCTAATTTCAAATTTAGGTTTTTAAAGATGAGGGTTTGAGTTAGAATTAGGATTTCAACCATCATTACTATGTTAACTAAGTTTAGTTTGTAATCTAGTTCTTATACAAACCTAAACTAAGTGTTACCTTGCTCAAGTGGGTTTCATTTTTATTCTAAGCAAGTGATTATGCAAGCTAATTGCATGATTTTTGGTGTGCTTGTGGGTGATTAATTTAGGTAGTGGAGCATGGCTCATTTTAGTTGTTTTTTTATTGTGAATGCGGCCATTAGGTCGTTAATCCATGAATGTTTGCACCGAAATCCCATTTGAATGCTTACTAGGTTTTTTCTATAATTAGATGTTGATTTAATTTGATGTTGTGACTAATTATATAACATATCTTATGATAATTAGGGTATTTTGAATGAGCGATAGGTATGATCGGGTTCTAGGTTTAGTTGTTGTTTCGTATAGCAATCCTAGAGAGGTTGAGGCGATGTCGTACATATTTTGTGCATACAAGTATAGCTTGAGGACGTTTATTCTTTGTATCGTTGTCCTCGTACTTTCTTAGAGTTTGAGCTTGATGTTTTCCTTATGTAATTCCAGGATCGGTCGTGGAGACTTCGGACGCGGCACGGAAAGGAAAGGCAGTGATTAGACCAGGCTAGCTGAGGATTTCCGGTGAGTAGATGTACACATCTATGGGGAAATCGTTTGGATGGCGCAAGACGCCCGATAGTTTAGATAGTTTAAAAACTTCTAGTAGTACTGGCATTTATAAGTGTAGTTCCTAGTTAATCACCTTGCCGCATTCACGATCATATATATATATATATATATATATATATATATATATATATATATATATATGCGAACTCATCTCATAGGACACTTGCACCATTACCATGGTTTTATGCAGCATGAGCACTATTCATGCGGACACACACACGCCTTGGTAATTGCTATGCCACAAACACTAGATAACTTGTGTAAACCAGAAATCTAGAACAATTTCACCATATATGATGTGTAAACCTGTGCTAATACATTTAAATTCCTCAGGATGAACATGTTGGATTGCTAGTCATATGCATATACCTCATTGCATCATTCGTTCATGCCTAGTCTTTTAGTCATGTATTGCAGTTCGCTTTGTTGATACCATAGACATTCATTATCATTGACATGTGTACTTATGATGATTTTTCTTGAGGATTTTAGCACTTGAGATTTATGAGATTTTGGGGAAAAACCGTAAGGATTTAATAGACCTGATATCATTTTAAACAATGCAAGTTGCGGTTTTCTCGTGTTATGATACATGTGTCGTCCACCATGGGTTTTCCTGTTAGTTTTCGAGACCCGTTTCGAGGAGTAGGATAAACCGTCTCGGGTACATGGTGGGCCCGGCAAGGTACCCGGGGCAAGAAGATCGAGTTGTAGACGATGAGCCTGGCAGGGGCAGACTACCTACCGGTGATTGTTGGCGCGGCGGATATCCAGAGGATACCGATCGTGGTCGTGAGATATTGATACTTTGAGATGGGCCAGTCGGACGGCTGGGGCCCGAGATACTGTGATACCGATACTTTGAGGCTTTGAGATAATCATTTGAGGTGTCGATGCTGGACACGGATTTCTGTTGATTCCATTGATATTATGTTGATATTTCAAAAGAGTTTTTCTAAGATGAAAACAAAGATTTCCTCATTTCAACATATTCAGATCACGGGTTAAACTTGATTCATGTTGCATACATACCTGCTAGTACATCATGCCGGATTAGCATTGTAAAATTGGTTCATGTTACACACATACCTACTAGTACATCATGCCAGATTAGCATTGTAAAATTGATTCATGTTACACACATACCTGCTAGCACATCATGCCAGATTAGTATTGTAAAATTGATTCATGTTGCATACATATCTGCTAGTATATCATGCCATATCAGTATTGTTGAGTTACGACACTTTGTGTGCATGCTTACGATAGCCTTTACAGATGTTACTTATTACTCACGAGTTGGCAACTCACCCCCGTTGTGCCACAACCTTTTTGCAGGTCCGATCCGTCAGTACCGTAGCGGCGGACGCACTTCATTCTTTTGCTCCTTTTGCTTGGATTTGAGATTTTGCTCGTAGGTGGGTTGTGATATTATTTTGTTTCCACCTTGTATATTCATTGTATCTAGTGTACTCCATCTACTGTACCTGCTACTTGCATTAATGTACTATGACCTAGAGACGAGACAGTGAGATTTATGGACTTTTATGTTGTATCTTTGGATCGAGCTCACTTGAGCCGACATGATGCTTATTACTTGTGCCTTTTATGCTTCTTTTGCACATTGATGATATTTATTGCGTGGGATTGTGAGACCGCTTTTTGCGAAGAGCTAGCTCCCGCTTGGGAATGCCTTATTTTATGTTATCCATATATTCCTGTTTTGTACCCGTTTGGGGCCAGCATTTACAAAGGAGACTCTGCCGAAATTTTCGGAAAAATGGATGTTGCTTTTAAAAAGCTTGATGTGACTTATTTGATTAAAATCGCTTTCAATAAATTGGTTTTCCTTCACTCTATTTCTTAATTGGGTTTTGATTTCTGGGTTTTGGCTTACTGAGATTACGTACGCCTTGAGACGTTTCGTAATTTAAGTGCCAGTCATGCTCCGTACTTTTCGGGTCGTGACAAAATTGGTATCAGAGCGATAGGTTTTACCTTTCTGAGTGTAGGATGACCTTTGGTAGATGGAGTAAGTGACTTAAGCAGGGTAACGTAGCGTGTGTATGTCCGCGGCATATTTGCGATACGGTACTCCGCCTAAGTGACTTTAGGTTATACTTGCTTAAAATTCCTTCTTCAATTCCGTGTACCCTATGATTCTATTGCACTGTTCTTATTATCCTGTTTCCTGTACCAGCCACTATGCCGCCGAAGGCTACGAGAGCGCAGAGGGCTGCCGCCCGAGATGAGATCCGAGCAGGCTCGTCCGAGACGAGGACCGATCAGGACGGTGTACCTACCCCTCAGGGACAGACTGATCCGCCTTCCCCATGCCGCATGGATAGCTAGAGTCAGGCATGCAGGAGTTACGACAGATGATGGGAGGTATGCAGGAGTTACGACAGATGGTGGGATCCTTAGTAGAGGCCAGTCGTGCACCGAGATCGGAGGACGTACGTACCACAGCACAGACTACGATAGTACCTGCTGCCCAGACAGTTGCTCCTACTACTACCGTGGCTATTCCAGTATCACTACAGGATTTCATGAGACTGAGGTCCCCAGTCTTCACCGGCACAGATACAGCGGAGGATCCGCAGACATTCCTCGACAAATTAGCTAGGATTTGCCGTTCGCTCAGATGTTCCGACGATAGATGGGTGGAGCTTACAAGTTTCCGTCTAGAGGGCCTTGCGCAAACATGGTGTGAGTCGGTTGAGAGAGGTCGAGCTGCAGGTCTACCTCCTATGACTTGGGATGAGTTCACAAGAGTATTTCTAGCCCGTTTCCTTCCAGAGAGTGTTCGTGATGCTTGAGCTCGTAGTTTTGAGGTTTTGCGCAAGACTCCAAGGATGACAGTGTCCGAGTAATATATCCAGTTTACTCAGTTGTCCCGATATGGTCCGTACTTGGTAGACACTGAAGAGAAGAGGATAAAGAGGTTTATGCAGGGACTTGACACCCAGTTATTCCTTACCATCGGCGCCCAGCACTTTGACACTTATGCAGCTGTTATGGACACGGCCTTACGGATGGAGGCGCGCATTTCAGGGACTTCGGTCGTTTCTGGGCCGAAGAGGATTCGTACCGATATGCCAGCTCAGAGGCATCGTGACAGATTCTTTCCGAGAGATGGTGGCGGCAGAAGAGTCAGACGGGGTCAGCTATTTGGTTCTTATCCGCAGGGCCAGCAGGCGTCGCCAGGATGTTTTAGGTGCGGGAGTCCGTACCATCGTATCAGAGACTGTATTGTGAGACGACAAGGAGCGGCGATGGTTCCACACGTGACTTTACCACCTTCACCACCTCCTCAGAGAGCTCTACTTCCTACCCCCGGTGATGCTCCATGTCAGTTAGGCGCCCCTAGAGGCCGTGGACATGGCGGTCCTATTCAGAGAAGACGAGGAGGCGGAGGCCGAGGCCGAGGACAGCCAGCTATTGGTGGGGGACAGGCCCGAGTGTTCGCTTTGACTCCGCAGGATGCGCAGGCATCCAATGCCGTTATGACAGGTACCTTGCCAGTATGTTCTTTCGACGCGCGAGTATTATTTGACCCAGGTTCCACACATTCGTATGTATCTACACAGTTTGCACCGATGTTGGGCCGTGAGTCATCATCGTTAGATCAGCCACTTGTTGTTATTACTCCGGTAGGCGAGTCGTTTGTCGCTCGTTTTGTGTTTCGATTGTGTTCCATTCGTATCGGGGAGAGGGATTCATCGGTTGATTTGATTCTTCTCGATATGTTGGACTTTGATGTGCTTCTGGGCATGGACTGGCTGGCCACTTGTTATGCATCTGTGGACTTCCGTGAGAAGGCAGTCAGATTTAGCTTTTCGGGAGAGCCAGTCCTTGTTATTCAGGGAGACCGCAGCGTCACCCTTCCCAGCTTGATTTCGTCTCTTCGCGCCAGTCAGCTCTTGCAGAAAGGATGTCAGGGATTCATAGCATATGTTTGTGATACTAGGGCTGCATAGATTCCTTTGGACCAGGTCCCGATTGTTAGTGAGTTCCCTGATGTTTTCCCTGACGAGCTGCCTGGGTTACCGCCTGAGCGCGATATTGCTTTCTGCATTGACTTGATTCTCGGCTCGAGGCCTATTTCCACACCGCCTTATCGGATGGCCCCGGCGGAGCATAGAGAGCTGAAGGATCAGTTGCAGGATTTGTTAAATAAAGGGCTTATTCGACCGAGTGTGTCTCCTTGGGGTGCTCCTGTCCTGTTCGTCAAGAAGAAGGACGGCAGTTTGCGCTTGTGCATTGATTACCGCCAGCTGAACCGGGTTACCGTACGGAACAGATATCCCTTACCACGTATCGATGATTTGTTCGACCAGCTTCAGGGTGCGGGATACTTTTCGAGTATTGACTTGCGATCGGGTTACCATCAGTTGCGAGTGCGGCAGGAGGATATTCCGAGGACGGCTTTTCGCACACGTTACGGGCACTATGAGTTTTTGGTGATGTCATTCGGACTCACCAATACACCAGCCGCGTTTATGGATTGATGAACCACATTTTCAGGCCGTACCTAGATCTGTTCATCATCGTGTTTATTGATAACATTTTGGTGTATTCCCGGAGCTGAGAAGAGCACGAGCAGCACCTGCGGATCACATTGCAGACCTTGAGGGAGCACCAGCTGTTCGCGAAATTCTCTAAGTGTACGTTTTGGCTTGACAGCATTGATTTCTTGGGTCACGTGATTACGAGAGATGGCATATGCGTGGACCTAAAGAAGATCGAGGCCGTTCAGCATTGGCCCAGACCAACATCAGTTACAGAGATCCGCAGCTTCCTAGGCCTGGCTGTCTACTACCAACGATTTGTTCAGGACTTCTCCCGTATTGCTTCACCGTTGACCGGGTTGACCCGGAAGGGAGTTCCTTTTGATTGGACCGAGGCGTGCGAGCATAGCTTCCAGCAGTTGAAGACTCGTCTGACTACTGCACCAGTGTTGTCATTGCCTTCGGGATCGGGCGGATTCGTGGTTTATTGCGACGCTTCTCGAGTGGGACTAGGTTGTGTGTTGATGCAGCACGACAGGGTTATCACGTATGCTTCTCGGCAGCTGAAGACACATGACTTGAATTATCCTACGCACGATTTAGAGATGGCTGCAGTGGTGTTTGCACTCAAGATCTGGAGACATTACTTATACGGCGAGTCGTGCCAGATATTTACGGACCACAAGAGCTTGAAGTACATATTTCAACGGCGAGACCTGAATCTGAGACAGCGCCGTTGGATGGAGCTGGTGAAAGACTATGATTGCGAGATCCTTTACCATCCGGGCAAGGCGAACGTTGTGGCAGATGCTTTGAGTCGGAGGCCCGGAGGTAGTTTATCTTGTTTGAGCGCCGTGCAGAGGCGGTCGTCAGCAGATTGACAGATTCTATGCGATAGCCGAGTGCAGTTCGAGTTCACTCCGACCGGGGGACAGCTTGCGCATATTCGTGCACGTCCGCAGTTGCTTGACCGTATTCGAGAGGCACAGCCTAGTGATGACCGTCTTTCAGAGATCATGGAGTAGATTAGGCAGGGCAGAGATTCCGAGTTCGTGGTTGATGATCAGGGGGTACTGCGCTTTGGGACTCGATTATGCATACCAGATTCCGAGGGACTGCAGCGTGAGATTCTTGAGGAGGCACATAGATCGATTTATAGCGTTCATCCAGGTTCCACAAAGATGTACCACGATCTGAGAGATGTTTATTGGTGGGACGGAATGAAGAGGGACGTCACAGACTTCGTGTCGAGATGCCTGACTTGTCAGCAAGTTAAGGCCGAGCACTAGAGGCCCGCGGGAGAGTTGCAGCTTTTGCCCATTCCGGAGTGGAAATGGGAGCAGATTTCTATGGACTTCATTGTAGGTCTACCCAGGACCAGTCGGGGGTATGACTCCATTTGGGTGATCATGGATCGATTGATGAAAGCGTCTCACTTCCTGCCAGTGAAGACCACTTTCGGTTTTGCTCAGTATGCCCAGATTTACATCGACGAGATCATACGGTTGCATAGTGTCCCGACTTGTATCATGTCAAACCGAGGCACCCAGTTTACCAGCCGACTATGGCAGAGACTTCAGGAGGCGTTGGGCACCCGTTTGAGTTTCAGCACAGCATTTCATCCGCAGACCGACGGCCAGTCAGAGCGGACTATTCAGACTCTCGAGGACATGATCCGAGCGTGCGTTTTAGACTTCGGTGGTAACTGAGATCATCATTTACCCTTAGTGGAGTTCTCCAACAACAATAGCTTCTAGGATACTATTCAGATGGCACCTTTCGAGGCCTTGTATGGGAGGAGAGGTAGATCGCCCATCTGTTGGATAGAGCTCAGCGAGAGCAGTATTTTGGGGTCGCAGATCGTGCAGGAGACGACCGAGAAAGTACAGTTGATTCGAGATCGGATGAGAGCGGCTCAGAGCAGGCAGAAATCATATGCGGACAGGCGCCGTCGCAGACTAGAGTTCGCAGTTGGCGATCATGTTTTTCTGAGGGTCTCTCCGATGAAGGGCGTGATGAGATTTGGGCGTAAAGGGAAGCTTAGTCCCAGATTTGTGGGTCCTTTCGAGATCCTCGAGCGTGTCAGCGCAGTTGCATATCATTTGGCTCTTCCACCCAGCTTTCTGGATGTTCACCCCGTATTCCACGTGTCGATGCTTCGCTGATATCTTCATGACCCTTCTCACATGATTCAGCATCAGACCGTTCAGCTTGAGCACGATCTTTTATTCACCGAGCAGCCAGTAGTGATATTGGATCGACAGGTGAAGAAACTTCGATCGAAGGTTTTGCCATCTGTGAAGGTTCTTTGGCGCATCCCGAATGGTGAAGAGATCACTTGGGAGGCCGAGGGCGAGATGCGGAAGAAATTCCCCCATCTCTTTGAAGGTACGCGTAGCTATATTTTAAATTTGGGGACGAATTTTCTTTAAGGGGGGAAAATTGTAACACCCTAGAATGCGAATAGGGGTTATTATGCTTTAATGTGCGGTTTTTAGTAAAAAGTTTACCAAAACGGTTTTCAAATATTTTATCAGAATTTATGAATATTTTATTAGAATTTAATTGGGCTTGCACACACATGTGCATGTAAACTAGGGCTAAGTTTGGGGTTAAACCATGTTTAGGTAGCCATGGTGGACTAACCCATTTCTTTAGGATTATGAAGTTAATTAAGTGTATTAGTTTTTTTTAAAAATATAATTATTAGTGTTTAGGGGGTTGACTTGAGATTGAGGAGAGAGAGGGAATGATGGCATGAAGCATGCTTGGTAATGATGAGAGAGGGGGGGAAGGGGGGTTGACTCTTATCTCTCATTTCTTTTTTTTTTTCAAGCACTCATCTCACACACTCACCATATCTCTCTCCCTCTCATTTTTTTCCCTACACACACACGTAGCAGCAAGCAGCAGCAGCAGCAGCAGGAGCAACAGCAGCAGCAACAAGCAGCAGCAGCAGCACCAGCAGCAAGCAGCAGCAGAAAGCAGCAGCAGCAAGAGCAGCAGCAAGCAGCAGCAGCACACCCCCTTCTCTCTTCTTCTTCTTCTTCTTCTCTTTTCCTTCTTCTTGCATCCAAGCTCAATTCTTCATCAAAAATACTTTTCTTCACAAAATCCCTTACAAGCACCTCCTTGCTGGTCCTTGTAGCAAAGTCACCAAGTTTGAGCCACCACTAACCCACTTTGAGGTATAAGACTCACCTCAAATTCCTATAGCTAAAACTTATAGTTTATTTAGCTTAAAATCTTGTTTAAGTGTTAATTGGTGCTAATTTCAAATTTAGGTTTTTAAAGATGAGGGTTTGAGTTAGAATTAGGATTTCAACCATCATTACTATGTTAACTAAGTTTAGTTTGCAATCTAGTTCTTATACAAACCTAAACTAAGTGTTACTTTGCTCAAGTGGGTTTCATTTTTATTCTAAGCAAGTGATTATGCAAGCTAATTGCATGATTTTTGGTGTGTTTGTGGGAGATTAATTTAGGTAGTGGAGCATGGCTCATTTTAGTTGTTGTTTTTTTATTGTGAATGCGGCCATTAGGTCGTTAATCCATGAATGTTTGCACCGAAATCCCATTTGAATGCTTACTAGGTTTTTGCTATAATTAGATGTTGATTTAATTTGATGTTGTGACTAATTATATAACATCTCTTATGATAATTGGGGTATTTTGAATGAGCGATAGGTATGATCGGGTTCTAGGTTTAGTTGTTGTTTCGTATAGCAATCCTAGTGAGGTTGTGGCGATGTCGTACATATTTTGTGCATACAAGTATAGCTTGAGAACGTTTATTCTTTGTATCATAGTCCTCATACCTTCTCTGAGTTTTAGCATGATGTTTTCCTTGTGTAATTCCAGGATCGGTCGCGGAGACTTCGAACGCGGCACGAAAAGGAAAGGCGGTGATTAGACCAGGTTAGTTGAGGATTTCCGGTGAGTAGATGTACACATCTACGGGGAAATCGTTTGGATGGCGCAAGACGCCCGATAGTTTAGATAGTTTAAAAACTTCTAGTAGTACCGGCATTTATAAGTGTAGTTCCTAGTTAATCACCTTGCTGCATTCACGATCCTATATATATATGTGTGTGTGTGTGTGTGCGCGCGCGCGCGCGAACTCATCTCATAGGACACTTGCACCATTACCATGGTTTTATGCAGCACGCGCACTATTCATGCGGGCACACACACGCCTTGGTAATTTCTATGCCACAAACACTAGATAACTTGTGTAAACCAGAAATCTAGAACAATTTCACCATATATGATGTGTAAACCTGTGCTAATACATTTAAATTCCTTAGGATGAACATGTAGGATTGCTAGTCATATGCATGTACCTCATTGCATCATTCGTTCATGCCTAGTTTTTTAGTCATGTATTGCAGTTCGCTTTGTTGATACCATAGACATTCATTATCATTGACATGTGTACTTATGATGATTTTTCTTGTGGATTTCAGCACTTGAGATTTATGAGATTTTGGGGAAAAACCGTAAGGATTTAATAGACCTGATATCATTTTAAACATTGCAAGTTGCGGGTTTCTCGTGTTATGATACATGTGTCATCCACCATGGGTTTTCCTATTAGTTTTCGACACCCGTTTCGAGGAGTAGGATGAACCGTCTCGGGTACATGGTGGGCCCGGCAAGGTACCCCGGGGCAAGAAGATCGAGTTGTAGACGATGAGCCTGGCAGGGGCAGACTACCTACCGGTGATTGTTGGCGCGTCGGATATCCAGAGGATACTGACCGTGGTCGTGAGATATTGAGATATTGATACTTTGAGATGGGCCAGCCGGACGGCTGGGGCCCGAGATACTGTGATACCGATACTTTGAGGCTTTGAGATAATCATTTGAGGTGTCGATGCTGGACACGGATTTCTGTTGATTCCATTGATATTATGTTGATATTTCAAAAGAGTTTTTCTAAGATGAAAACAATAATTTCCTCATATCAACATATTCAGATCACGGGTTAAACTTGATTCATGTTGCATACATACCTGCTAGTACATCATGCCAGATTAGCATTGTAAAATTGGTTCATGTTACACACATACCTGCTAGTACATCATGCCAGATTAGCATTGTAAAATTGATTCATGTTACACACATACCTGCTAGCACATCATGCCAGATTAGTATTGTAAAATTGATTCATGTTGCATACATATCTGCTAGTATATCATGCCATATCAGTATTGTTGAGTTACGACACTTTGCGTGCATGCTTACGACAGCCTTTATAGATGTTACTTATTACTCACGAGTTGGCAACTCACCCCCGTTGTGCCACAGCCTTTTTGCAGGTCCTATCCGTCAGTACTGTAGCGGCGGACGCACTTCATCCTTTTGCTCCTTTTGCTTGGATCTGAGATTTTGCTCGTAGGTGGGTTGTGATATTATTTTGTTTCCACCTTGTATATTCATTGTATCTAGTGTACTCCATCTACTGTACCTGCTACTTGCATTGATGTACTATGACTTAGAGACGAGACAGTGAGATTTGTGGATTTTTATGTTGTATCTTTAGGTTGAGCTCACTTGAGCCGACATGATATTTATTACTTGTGCCTTTTATGCTTATTTTGCACATTGATGATATTTATTGCGTGGGATTGTGAGACCGCTTTTTGCGAAGAGCTAGCTCCCGCTTGGGGATGCTTTATTTCATGTTATTCATATATTCCTGTTTTGTACCCGTTTGGGGCCGGTATTTACAAAGGAGACCCTGCCGAAATTTTCGGAAAAATGGATGTTGCTTTTAAAAAGCATGATGTGACTTATTTGATTAAAATCGCTTTCAATAAATTGGTTTTCCTTCACTCTATTTCTTAATTGGGTTTTGATTTATGGGTTTTAGCTTACGTAGATTACGTACGCCTTGAGACGTTTCGTAATTTAAGTGCCAGTCATGCTCCGTACTTTTTGGGTCGTGACATTGATAATGAGGAATTAATCAATGATACCCCGTCTTCCACTTCTAAACCTATTTCGTCTAATCTACCATCTTCTTCCGAGTCTATTCTCCGTTTTCCCCTAGGCTCGAACCCTCCACCCACCTCTTTGAGTCAACCTAACATGATCCAAACTCTAATTCTGGGACCCGTACTACCCTCTTCTCCAATGTTAGACCCAACTCTTATTGATAAAGCCCCTTATCCAAATAGGTTAAGGTGAAAAAAACCAAGTCCACAAATGGAGAAGATTATGGAAATGTTTAAACAGGTTAACATAAATATCCCTCTCATAGATGCTATACAACAAGTTCCGGCTTATGCGAAAATACTTAAGGACTTGTGCATTAGGAAGAGAAAAACTCAAGTGCCGAAAAATGTATTCATGACAAGTAATGTGAGCACAGCTTTTACCCAGCAATTACCTAAGAAACGTAAGGATCCTGGCTGTCCTACAATCTCTATTTCTATTGGGGTAAAAATATCAATCGTTCTCTACTCGACCTTGGTGCTAGTGTTAACTTGCGTCCTTATTCTGTCTATGAGCAGTTAGGTATGGGAGAGTTGAAACCTGCCCACTGCACTCTCCAGATGGCGGATCGATCTATCACCCAACCTAGGGGTGAGCTAGAAGATGTATTGATAAAAGTCAGGGAATTTATATTCCCTGTGAACTTTATTGTTCAGCGAACCCACGAAACCAAATTTAGGTGATTCTCGGTCGACCTTTCTTAGCCCCTTCCAATGCCGTCTTTAATTGTCGTAACGTTTCGATGAACTTATCTTTCGAGAAGATGACAATTGAGCTTAACATTTACAAGCAAGGAAGTCAACCATCTGAACCTTCTGCTCATCTAATTGATGTCTGTTCTATCAACGAGATAGCTCCCGACAGCTGCAAGGTTGAGGAATTTTGCTATAATAATCTCGACGACACTAGCATGTCATTATTTGATCTAGCAAATTATTATAGTGAGGACACCTTTGACGAGTCCACCCCCGAGTTCGAACCTTTTGACTCATCGCAAAAGTCAGTAGTACTTTCCGAGTCAATATCCTACGCAAGTTATGAACTTTTTAGGGCGTCCGTGTATCATTCCCTTACCCCACCTTCTATCGTCTCTCCGCCGACATTAGATCTCAAACTGCTACCTTCTCATCTTAAATATGCATATTTAGGTGAGAATGAGTTTTTGCCCATGATCATATCCGCTTCTCTAGTTTTAGAGCAAGAGAACGCTCTTTTGATGGTCTTGAAATCAAATCGGCAAGCATTTGGTTGGACAATGGCAGGCATCAAAGGGATTAGTCCCTTGATTGTTGAACATCATATACATTTGATGGATGAAGCCAAACCAACCCGAGACCCACAAAGACGGTTAAATCCTATCATGAAGGAGGCGGTAAAGAAAGAAATCGTCAAGTGCCTAGATAGTGGTATAATTTACCCAATCAATGATAGCCAATGGGTAAGTCCTATTCATGTAGAACCTAAAAAATCTGGCATCACGGTCATAACTAATGAGACTAATGAGTTGATCCAAACACGCACCCAAACTGGGTGGCGTGTATGTATTGATTATAGGAAACTCAATGCTGCAACAAGGAAAGATCACTTCCCTCTACCTTTCATTGACCAGATGTTGGAACGATTAGCTAGAAATGAATATTATTGTTTCTTGGACGGATACTCTGGCTATAACCAGGTCCTCATCGCCGAAAAGGATCAACATAAAACAACATTTACTTGTCCTTTTGGTACCTTTGCTTATAGACGCATGCCCTTTGGGTTATGCAACGCTCCCGCTACATTTCAGCGGTGTATGATGGGGATACTCTCAGACATGGTCGAGAATTTTCTGGAGATATTTATGGATGATTTCTCTATATTTGGGGACTCCTTTGAGGATTGCCTACATCATCTTGACGCTGTTCTTACCCGCTGTAAGGATAAGAACTTAACTTTGAATTGGGAAAAATGCCATTTCATGATCCAAGAAGGCATCATACTTGGACATGTCATTTCACGAAAAGGTATTGAGGTAGACATAGCTAAAATAGATGTCATCCATAACCTTCCTCATCCTAAATGCGTCAAAGATATACGATCTTTTCTTGGTCATGCAGGATTTTATAGGAGATTCATTAAGGATTTTAGCAAAATTGCTAGACCCTTAACTCTTCTCTTGGCCAAGAATACAACATTTCACTTCGATTCGGATTGCGAGGCTGCTTTTGACTCGCTTAAAAGATCTCTCACTGCAGACCCCATTCTATCATCTCCTGATTGGAACCACCCGTTCGAGCTAATGTGTGATGCATCAGATTTTGCTATTGGTGCAGTCTTAGGACAACACATTGATAAGATGCCACATGCAATTTATTATGCAAGTAAGACCTTGAATGATGCCCAAATTAATTATACAACTACCGAGAAAGAACTCTTGGCAGTTGTATTTGCATTAGAAAAATTTAGGCCTTACTTGATTGGCTCACCGATAGTGGTTTACACCGATCACTCCGCCCTAAAACATTTTTTATCAAAGAAGGATGCTAAGGCCAGGTTAATACGTTGGATCCTGTTATTACAAGAATTTGATCTTGTCATACGAGATAAGAGTGGATGTGAAAACATAGTTGCCGACCATTTTTCACGCATCTCTTCTTCACCTACTGTGACCTTGCCAATAAACGACTTTTTCCCTGACGAATAGCTCCTGACCGTATCCTACGAACCTTGGTTCGTGGATATTGTGAATTATCTAGCAACGGGACTTATTCGTAGCGATTGGTCTAAACAAGACAATCATCGATTTCTATCCCAAGTAAAGCACTTTTACTAGGATGGACCTTATTTGTTTAAGTATTGTCCCGACCAAATCATTCGCAGATGAGTCCCTAATAATGAATTCAAGAGTGTATTGTCTTCCTGTCATGATCAGGCATGTGGCCGTCACTTTGTTCCACGTAAAACGGCGGAGAAAGTTTTGCAATGTGGTTTTTACTGGCCTACATTATTTAAAGATGCATATGATCATTGCAACTTGTCCACGGTGTCAACACACGGGTCGGATTTCTTGAAGAAATTTGATGCTACTTCAACCTATCTTGGTTGTGGAAATTTTTAACGTTTGGGGTATTGATTTTATGGGCCATTTTCCCAACTATTTTGGGAATTTATATATCTTGTTAGCGGTTGATTACGTCTCGAAATGGGTGGAAGCGATACCATATCACACTAATGACAACAAGGTTGTTATTAAGTTCCTTAAAGAAAATATCTTTTCGTGATTCAGACACCCTCGCGCTATAATTAGTGACAACGGGACGCATTTTTGTAATCGGTCTTTTGAGACTTTGATGCGGAAATATTCTATCAGCCATAAACTTTCTACGCCTTATCATCCCAAAACGAGCGGGCAAGCTGAGATTTCCAATAGGCAGATCAAACAAATTTTGGAGAAGACAGTTTCTAAAAACCGTAAAGATTGGTCAACCAAATTGACGGATGCTCTTTGGGCATTACGTACCGCTTATAAGACTGATCTTGGTATGTCTCCTTACCGCCTAGTGTTTGGAAATGCTTGCCACCTTCCTGTCGAGATCGAACATAAAGCAATGTGGGCCATTAAAGAACTTAATTTCGATTTCACAAGCCTGCAACTTTCGGAAGCTGCAATTAAATGAGCTAAGCGAACTCCACGATGAAGCTTACGATAATGCGGTTATAGTAAAGAGCCAGACTAAAGTATTCCATGATAAAAATATTTTTAGAAAAACTTTTACCCCGGGACAACAAGTCCTTCTTTACGATTCCCATCTCCATCTTCATATGGGTAAGTTAAGATCTCGTTGGAAAGGACCATTTGTGGTGCGGTATGTATACCCGCACGGGGCAGTTGAAGTTGAAAATATTAAAAACGGTTATATTTTAAAAGTGAATGGGCATAGATTAAAACCGTATTTTTCCACTGAACTCACGGAGGAGCTCATGTTTTTACAGGAGCCGCTTTATCATAAATAAATTTCCTCCGCCTCACCTCCATGTCTCAATAATATTGTCTCATCTTAAGAATGGAGGTGAGTGAAAAAGGACTTAACTGAATATCCGTATGATCAAAAATAAGTTTGGGGGAGGTTTTCACTTTCATTTATTCTTGTCCCCATTAATAACCTCTCCTCCCAAGTCTACAGGTTTTGAGATTTAAAAGATAACAACAGTGAGGACACTGCTGCAAACAGGTTTGTGGGAGGTTTGTGCTTATTTACGCATTACTTTGCATTACACTTTGCATAAGCACAAAAAATTTTCTTTTATAATGGAAGATTAGAAATTGAAAAATTACAGTTAAAAGATTGGAAGAGTTTGAGAAAAATAAGAAAGTTAGATGTTTTCTTAAACGAAACTAGTAATAAGTAGTTATAAACCGTTGTCCCAAGGGTTAGTAAGATGAAGGAAGTCACTAATCTGAGGATAAAAATAAGTCTGAAAAATAGTCCCTATTCTTGAGGCCAGACATCTGAACGTTGATACCCTACTATACGCATTTACACACGTCTTGAAACTCGGGATAGTAGAGGATACCTTGAAATGCTCTTGTCTAAAAGCCAAAGTACGAAGAAAATAAAAATGAAGCATAAAAGTATAAAATGGTGAAGAAAAATGAACACTGGTTTTGTAATCACCAAGGCAGCATAAAAAAATATAGCGAGGGTGTTTTATCACCTATTGTCTTAAACCAACTGGTTTGCGAGCCACTGCTAAGCCTTAGGTGTTGTAAGATGAGGAAATTGCTAATTACGCCTAATAAGTGAGCACATTTAGTAATCGGTCGGTTAGTACCTCAAGAAATATTAACGGTCGCATGAAAAATGTGCAAGCAATTCCGTCTAAAATACTCACTGACTAAAAAGTATTGAGGTAGATGGACAAGAGTATGATAGCATGAATTGAATTCTCCGAGTGTATGGATGTCTTTTACACACACATAGGGATATATGATCTGTGTTTAGAAGAAAGATAGGGAGGAAGAATAAAGGCGATGTTTTATTGAGGGATGATGTGATTTCTGACATTTTTTCATGACCATTAAGATAGGGCTCATGACAACCGAAAAGCTAGCGTAATTGGAAACTCTTATTTTCGAGTTCTTTCTTTTATAGTTCTTATCTTTATATGTAAATTTCATCTTCTTTCTTTAATTATATGATTTTGTGGGTGTAATCCGCTGAAAACCCTCAGGAGACAACACTCCTCCTACTAGGGACACCTAGAGGTTTAACGGCTTGTTGCACGTGCTCAGTGCAATCGTGTTGCCTACGAAAGTGTGCTAGTTAGTTTTTCTATTTTTCTTTTCTTTTCTTTTCTCCTTCTCTTGAATAAATAGTTTTCTCGGGACGATCAAAGTCAAGTTTGGGGGTATTTGCTCAGTCGAAATATTGCACTTTTAACATGACAATTTCCTTACTTTTCTTAATCATCTAAATGTGTTTTTTATAAATATAACACATAGTAGAAGTTTATCTGCAAAATACCCTTTACCATGTGTTTATATATTATAATCAACATTATGAAGGAAAATGTGCTTAATATTTTGATACGCTTATCATATCAAATTGTGTCTCAAATATAACTAACATTGTTCATTGAAGATATTCCGCAAGATTAGCTCAGGTCAGATATCAGGAATCAAGAACCTTCTGATAAAGTAAAGAAAGTCGAAGAATCAAATACTGGAAGAGACTCAGTAGAGTTAAGAAGGTTCCAGACATCAAAGGAATACCCAAATACCAACAGAAGAAGACTCTAGAAGTTTGAAGCCAAGAACTCACCATGAAGCGGTGGAACCGCGGCCGAGTCAGACCGAGTCGCCGCGGACCCGCGACCGATTCAGGGAGTTAGGGGGTGAGAGTTTTCTGGAATTTTCTTCGTAACAAACTTTGTTTGTTGGGGGCTTCGGTTACTGGTTTCGGGGCTATAAAAAGGACCGAGGGCTACATCTCAAAAAGGGGGATCTAGATCTAAATCAAAAAACATCCAAAGATCAAAAACCAATCTCAAAAAGGATCTAAGATCAAGAATCTAATATCTTGAGATCCAAGATCAAGAAATCATCGAGAAATCAATCAAGCAAGTCTCCTTTACACGAAACCAATCACCGTCAACGAGCAAGCGATCCAAGACAGGTTTACGATTCGAGATGATCAATTGACGTGAAGATCGACGGAACATTTACTTCTTCGAGGCAGAGATTGAGATCAAATTTTTCTTCCTCTTGTAATCTACACTCGAAGAATTGTATTGCGAAGTTGAGTAATAAAGGTAGAACATTAGTTTTATCATTTCTCTTTCTTTTAAATTCCGCATTATGAATTCTTTCTCTATTCTTTCTTTTATTTTCATGATGTGCGAGTAATTCTCCGCTTGATAGGATTCGTAGGATTAGGGTAGTTCAATGGATGAGAAAATACCATACTCCTTTTAAGTCTTATGAAGTTTATAAATTTTAGCAAAAGGATCGTCAACATCCTTATCGGGCGCGATATCAAATTCTTGATAATCTTGACCACGATTTGAGATAAGATTGACAATCTTTTTTGTTAAGGGCTAGACATGAATGGAGATCAATGAAAGGACAAGGGTCAATAGAGGAGAAACCCTAGTTTCTTCTAAAGAATCCTAATCCTCATTCATGGCCATCAATCTATTTTTAAATCTATGAATAGATAAGAGGAGTAATCTTTATTAGTCATCCATGGGTACTAAATCCTAAAGAATCCTACAAGCCTTCTACATATAAATTTTCTTGATAATTCAATTAGATCTTGAAATAATTTTCTTTAAAATTCAATTAAATCTTGAAACCATTTTCTTGATTTTCTTTAATTAGATCTTGAAACTATCTTCTTGATTTTCTTTGTTTTCTCTTTTCTATTTCTTTCGACCCATCTAAAGCAGGAATTATAAAATTCCACGAACCCAGAGGACGACCCATATTCACCACAGCTAGCTACACCCGACGCCGTGCTGATTGCGGTTACTCTACGAATCCATGTTTTAATGCATCTTATTTCTCAAATTTATCACACATTAAATCCTAATTTTACCTATAAATACCCACTCTATTTTTACACCCCTTCATACTGAAATTTTCTACAAAAACTCTACAACAAAATTCCAAGTCCTTTTAGTGTGCAAGTGGAGTTAGTGAAGGGCGAAACTCCGACGAACTTCCGAGGAGATTCCGACTACGAAACGACGCTCCGAAGCTCTCTTTAGGACCCCCTCTCTCTCCTCTAGTCTAACAAACCAATAAGTCCCTCTTTCTATTCTTTTCTCTATTCTAAAAACTTTCAAAACTAAAATCCGACGGAAGCGGAGTTATTCCGACTCCCGATCCGATTTTCCTTAAAAAGTTCTATTTTTTCTTAAACACAATAATACCAAACTCTCATATCATGATCATTAGATATTAACAAAATATACTGAACAAGTTTCACATCAAAATAATCATTTTTTGTAATTTTTATCGTACTTTTTCAGAAAAATACCATATACTTTAGTTTGACATAAATCATCATGATTCCTTACCATACCTTTAGATAGATCACGAGTTAATGACCTACCTCATTACAACACACATATCTATCATAGCATGATGAATCTTGGGACAATAGAATACGGGAAATACGACGTTTGCAAATAAATACCTTAACTTATAAAAACCGTTTTCTTTAAAAAGTGTATTTAACTTTCCATGCAATTGCGCTTCTACAACCCACTTTTGGGGACCCCGTTCAGAATGGTGCGGATTATCGCACATCCTCGGGCCTAGTAGAGTGAGATGCAGACCTCCGAATGGAGCATTCGATCTCGATGGAATTTTTGATGCATTTTTCTTAGAAAATGAGATTTCTACAAGAAAATAAATAAATTATTTTCATTAAATATATATATATATATATATATATATATATATTATCAAAATATCTATTTTTTATTATATAAATATTCCATGTTTCCAAAACTCAAGAAAATAATTCAAATATTATATGAAACTACCATGAAATTCAAAACAACATCCATATTACAAATAAATACCATATATATTATGAAATTAGGTTTTATTCACTAGAAATTTCACATTGATAAAATATACATCTATGAAAATCCTAAAGATGATAATTAAATGCTTGATGTGTATTTTGAAATTATGCTAAAACTATTTTTATATAAAACCCCCTCAAGTTAAACTAAATTACAATAAGGACTCTAGTAAACATAGGTTTAAGCGGGTTCAGTCCCTTGAGCCTCAGGGAGCCGGAGATGTGGGTGCTTGCCTATTTAAGGTAGACAACCTAACAAACGGTGTTATCAACACGGTAATTGTCTTTGAAAAAGACACAAATCATGCCGTCCATGTGCAGCAGTTACCGATAACATCAAAACAATCAGGATTTCAAGTTCTTTTAAAAGTGTCTGACTCAGACGGAGTCACAATATAATTAATCTGACTTGATTGTGATTCAAGTACAATCTACAATACAACAATTCAATATGAATCCATCTATTCAATCTATATCAATCTACATTGACTGAACTGAACCATGGATATATTCCATCTACATGTTCATCCATCTCGTATACACTGGCATCATGGTTTCATTACTGACATCATGGTTTCGGCAAGTCATCCATCTATACAATTTACAATACAAGACAATACAATACAATCAAGACATCGCGGGGTTTATAAAGGGGTAGACTGGTACGAAACATGTTAAAGGTGACACGAGGTGGTCACTTAAGACGTAATTACATCCATGCCATTGTTCCGTGGTATTATCGATGGAGCCTTGTACTACGGGTTACTAAAGACCATGGTGTAAGTTGGACTCCTCTTGTATACACTGGCATCTTCTGTACCAAGCTACAAACAACAGCGTTAACAATATAATACAACGTTAAAAGTTACATTCTCTTTCTGTCTATTCTATCTCTACCTATTCTTTGGGACTTACCGAGCGATTGTTCGCTGACAACATTCTTTTCTTCTTTCTTTGGAATATTGTCAGGTGGATCGGACCTTCTGGAGACAGAGCCCACCAACGAGGACTTGGACCAGCTAGCCTTCAACCCAGAGCACTAGTCACTTGTACATCTCATTTACATTTCTGTTATGCCATTGTTTAGGCATTGCTTTCATTCCATGTATTTACATTTCCGCTGTATTGTAAAAAGAATGTTTAATAAATAAAGTTGCCGTTCATTTACAACTTTTCTTTTGTGTATATTTCATTTTATATTTCTTAGATACGCTTAGCGTATTTACTTTTGAGTAAATACGTAGCGGGCCCGTCGCGTCCTCTTCCTGTACACTCGGAAGCGGGGCATGACACGATCACCATCAACCCCTCACCGGCTACGGCACCTCTCCGTCGACCTCGTCCCTTCAACCTCGTCGCCGACCATCTCCCTCTTATTCCCCATCCATACTAAAACCCCAGAACCTAGCAACCCCATCGTCTTCTTCTTCTTTTCTTCTTCTTTCTTCTTCTTCTCTTCGCCGACTTCACCAGAGTTGGTTACCGCTGACGAGCATGATCCAGACGACCCCAGTCACCGTCGTCATCTACTCCAGTCGCCATGTCACGCAGTTGTTCAGTTTAGGTCAAGTTATACGTACGTGGGTTTTGCATCAAGTCGTTATTCGGTGTTCGGAACATGATATCCGTATATTCGTCGTGAGATTTCGATCAGGCAAGTTCTAAACTTGCAACTTGCTACTTTTTTATATTTATATGATTAATTGTAGTACATGTATTTTAATGTTCAGCAAAAAATATCAATTTACAGTTTTATAGCATATCCGTACCAATAATGGTTTTATTTAGTTGCATGCCGGTTCACCACAACATTATTATAATTTTATATCAGTTCAGTGATTTTTATCTAGATTGCCATATACTTGGTAGCAGATGTAAAATGGTTATTACAGATAGATACATATACATCCTGGACGTTAGTCATGTTTACCATATTTAGGTATTGGTTACGGCTTTCCATCTGGTATCTATTTTGGTTAATATATACTTCCTGACTTGTACACAAGACATTACTAGACCTGTTACTTAGATTATTACCAATGCTGACAATCCTAACTTGTTGTCCTAATAGATGTGATTTGTTGTCTACATAGACAAGACCTGTACCAGCTTGATCATGTGTTGGCATTAGATCGATGTCATCAATACCTGACTTGAGCACAAAACCTGGGGGTAAGGTGAAATAAATAATGAAACCTGACTTGTAACTCAATAGTTCGATACCTTCTAGAGACTGATCAGTCGATACGGTTTTCGACCCTGGAATGATGATGCTGACATCATTCATCTGTACATGATACTATGTTTTTACTATTTAGCGGCACGTCTCGGATTCAGCCCCGAGGGTCTTGACCGTAGTCCCGGGCACGCATGGGATATTATTGAGTTGCATTGACGATTCCATTAATTGATTTCAAAGACTTGTAGAATAGATAATCTAGAAGCACAGATTTTAGGATACACATCACATGCATATAGCTCACTGTTTTATACCTATGTTTATTATTTACACTCATGTTTAATCATAGCATCTTATCCTGGTTATTAATATTATTTTGATATTTATGACGCATTGACGTCTGGGTTTTGCATGGCTCAGTTTCTCTAACTTTGTCGCAGGAAGATCAGGAGTATTTTAACAAGCAAGCCAAGTAATGAGGAGCTAAATGATTAGTTTTAGAGATGCTTAGTTTATTTTATTTTCATAGTTTATTTTATCAGTGTGATTTTATAAAGGACGTCTTTCAGATATTATTATTTATTGGATCTTGATTCATTTCCGCTATATGCATTTCTTGACTTTTATTTACTGTGGCAGATGGACATGTGTTAGTTAGATTTTCTTTACTGATTCTTGATATCAGATTGACAGTCGTAATGTGACTATGGAGGGATTATTCCTAACCATAGGTAGCATGGTTGGCTCTTTCACATGCCATATTTACGTATTTTGGAAAGTGGGGCGTGATAGGGTTTGTTTGGTATCAGAGACATAAGATTTAGGGTTAGTCAGGTTTGGTTCTTTTGTAGTTAGGTATTGAACACAATACACTAACCAAGAAACCCGGAATTAGGAACATGTCCTGCCAGATTACTACCTTTCCAGTCTTGAATCTATAGCTATCAATATCTTGTTTATTGAATCATGTTTACCGTTACTAATCCCCTTCGGTGTCTTTGGCTTCAGAATCATGGCAGATAGAGATTTGCGGTCATGCTAGAGGTGTGTAGATAACGCTGCATTACTTGGAGTTGTACATGGTATGTTAGAAATGTAAGTCGATGTCGCGCAGCCCACGTTTTCGCGGGGAGGCCGAATTTGCAAAAAAATGATTTTTACGAGCTTCGCAACACCGACTAGAACCAAGGATCGTTCATAAACTTTAACTAGCAAACTACTTGAGATTTAACTACTCGGATACGAAGTTATACCTCACGATACATGTCCTTCGGGTCTTCATCGCTTTCCTCCTCGTTTACGTAGGCTCCAAGGATCGATCCAGATCGTAGCAACCTCCACGGCCTCCTCGAGTCGAAGACGATCCACCCGAGAGTCTATAGTCCAAGCTCCACCTCAAAACCGAGGTAACTAGGGCAACAAGCTTGCTAAACTTGATGTCCTAGGTGATGTAGAGTATGAAGATGGATTTATTTGTCTCTTGAAACCCTAATTTACTCAACTCATGAGACCTTGAGGGTTTTCTAGTGAGGAGAAAGAAGAAGAGCTAGCATGAGAGCTCACTTGAGGAAAGAGAAAGTATTTTGATAAATGATCATCCAAATGAAAATGAGATGGCTACCCTTGACATGAACACCCACATGGCATCCAAAAATATCTCACCAAAATATCTAGCTCACAAAATATCTATGTCAAATAGTCAACCCAAGTCAAGTGGTCAAGCCAAGTCAAAAGGTCAAACAAAGTCAAGTAGTCAAAACTAGTAGCCATGTCTCATTAATCATTTACAAAATTAACAAATACTTTCCTCCACCACATAATTGTTTTAATCAAGTAAACGGTCAAAACCCTAATGAGGCATCTTCTTCTTTGCTCCTCTCATCCGTGCATACACACCCGCATCCGCATTTCGAAGAATACGAATACAAAGAGACGAAACTGATCCATCAATATAATACTAGGATCTGGCTTAAACCAAAGCCCACTAGTATTATCCGCCCGAACATCATACGCGCACAAGTACACGTAAGTGATCGAAGCCCTGCCATAAAACCATACGGCCTCTACACCTTTTGCCCAGTACAGGGAAACTCTCTGTGTGGGACTCTAAAGACTCGACACTAAGCTGGCAGTGGGTTTAACCATAGGCCGCAAGCGGTACTAGCTGTACGTAACGGTCCCCAGGTAAATGTCGATAAGAAGGCCGATGAGAAAAACCCATCCGAACTTCTACTGAGCCTGAATGTGACAATCTCCGTACAGTCCGGTCTGTTCATCTAAGAGTATCGTATATCGGGCCTAAACGTCAGACCCCTAATAGCGCTATAAGTCGTGTCGGAGTGTAGCCCAGAACACCCTGAGAAACTGCTGGAACACCTACCAGTAAATCTCACTTGCCCTGGCCAGGGACTTTGTGTAATGGCTCTCCAAACACAACGCGATATGAACCCCAAATACCGGGAGAGACGAATGCTGTCTAACCGCCATTGCCTCCAAGTGCTTCGGGACTGCACCCAACTACTACCTGCTTGCACGACTCCTTTGAGCCGTGATAGGGTAGTAATCAAAGTACAGCGGGAACACACTCGAGGCGAAGTAGCAGTGTCAAGTCGATGGACTAAGCTGTACTCATGTCACCTGGGAACTGTTACCCGACGATAGGTATAATACCAACCAACAGTTCCCGATGAGTCCTTTCCAGTGTACTCGTAACCTAACGAGCACCTGCATACTATCTCCAGTACGACGTACTAATAGCTGTGGGACAGACCATCTCCCCTGCTGGGATGAGAAGCGTATACACTAGTCTACTCTGGAGTATCGATGCCCCGTCTCGATAATCCTACGACTAGGGACCTGTATAAGGATGCGCTTGTAGATTACCCAGCCCCCCACTAGTGTGACTGCCATACAACGCTGGGAATCAAGCAAAGATCCTAAGGGCTCCACTAATATGTAAAAGCGATATGCTAAAAGAAACACATGCACATATTGAAGTAGAAACAAACCAAGTAGCATACTACTATTTTGAGCAAGACTGTCAATACAACTGTGAATATCCCAAGCTTTCATTAAGTAATATACAAACCAGTATGATACAATAATGGCCTCTAGGGCATATACACTAACAAGAAAACCAGAAATGTCAAACTAAGCTGAATCAATGGCAGGCCGACGATTTTCAAGAGGGTCTGAGGACGGTGCAGCAGTCCGTTGTTACATCAGCGGAGAGGGCAGCGGCTCCCAGGCCAACACAACGTGAGGGCACCATGGTAGACTTTAGGAAGCTCTGTCCGTCCACATTTACAGGATTGGAGGGGCCATTGCCAGCGGAGCAGTGGCTAATTGATACAGAGAACCTGCTCGTTGCCGCGCAGATTCCAGATGAGAAAAGGGTGGATGTAGCACGCATCCAATTAGTAGATTATGCTTGCGAGTGGTGGCTCGTAGAGGAGACCCTTCTGACCAAGCCGATCAGTTGGGCAACTTTTTTGTGAAGATTCTTGGAAAAGTTCTTTCCACAGTCTGCTTGGGAGAAAATGGAAGAGAAGTTCATTAGCTTGAAGTAGAATGGCAGATCCGTTGATACACATGCGGCTGAGTGGGCTCGGCTCAGTCGATATGCGGGGCCCTTGGTTGCTAACGAGGCAGATAGGACAAGGCGGTTTATGCGTAACTTGGATGTGGAGATTCAGAAACACATCATATCTTTGGGATTGACCGCCTTCTCCTAAGTCCTCAAGGCGGCTAAGGAACAGCAAAGTTTGTCGGTGAAAGTCAAGGGCAACTTACCGCAAGTGGTTGTAGTGTGGAAGACGGCGTTTACGCCAAATAGAGCTCCTGTACGCAGAGGCATTTCAGTAAACAAATGATGGATTGTACCTATGAAGAAGCCTTTTGTATCAGATCAGAAAACGGGTGCGATTTGTGACTTTTTCCATCTACCCGGACACATGCAAAAGGAGTGTCGAAGGAGGCTCGGACTTTGTTTAGTTTGTGGATCAACTGACCATACCATCAGTGCATTCCCTTCGAAGCTACGATCGAGAGACGATATTTAGAAACCACCGCAGAAGCAGATCTATAGGCAGGAGTTGATCACTCAGAGGCCTAATCAAGCACGAGCCTTCACCTTGACGGCCGAGGAGGCCAAGGCGTCAGACAATGTTGTTTCAGGTACTCTGCTTATTTTTAATTTTCCCGCATTGGCATTATTCTATTCTGGCGCATCCCATTGCTTTATGTCGTTCGAATTTATTAGTGCACACTCTATTCCACACACGACCTTGTCTAGTTGCTGGGACATACACATTGGGAATGGGAGAATTATATCTAGCAGTGAGTGCAAGGGTTGCTCGATTGTTATTTGCGGATGGGAGTTATTCGCGGATGGGAGTTATTCGCGGATTTCTTGGTGATTGATACTGGAAGCTATGATGTTGTCTGGGGAATGGATTTTCTTGGTATTTTCTACGCTCATAATGATTGTAGGGCAAAGAAAGTGATTTTCCAGATTCCCGGACATCCGGAGTTCATATTTTTGGGAGGTAGCAGATCTGTCGGGCCATTCGAATTTAGGGCTAGGCCGACTAGTGTCGTTCTTTCGTCAATGAAAGTAAACAAGGAAGAAGCACCGGTGGTAGTTCGAGACTTTATGGATGTGTTCGAGGACATGCCGGGTTTACCGCCAAAATGAGATATGGAGTTTGCGATTGATCTTATTCTTGGAGCAGCACCGATTTCAAAGGCTTATTATCCAATGACGCCGGTGGAACTGAAAGAGGTAAAAAAACAAGTTGCTGAATTACTACAGAAGAGTTGGATTCGCAGCAGCGGTTCACCATGGGGAGCCCCAGTTCTTCTAGTCAAGAAGAAGGATGGCACGCGAAGGATGTGCATTGACTACCGGGAATTAAATCGGGTGACTATTAAGAATAAATACCCAATCCCTCGCATTGGCGAATTATTCGATCAATTCAGTGGCGCGAGGGTATTCTCGAAGTTGGATTTGCGATCTGGGTATCATCAAGTTCGGGTGAAATCAGAAGACATTTGCAAGACGGCGTTCTGAACTCGATATGAGTACGAGTACTTAGTGATGCCATTTGGAGTTACTAACGCACCGGTAATATTTATGGAATTGATGAACCGAATCTTTTCACCATACCTGGATCAGTTTATAGTGATGTTCATTGATGATATCCTGGTATATTCGAAGAGGAAAGAAGTGCATGAAAAACACTTGAGAATTGCACTGCAAATATTGAGACAAGAAAAGTTATATGCTAAAATGAGAAAGTGCGAGTTTTGGCTCGAAAAAGTGAAGTTCTTGGGTCATGTTATATCTGGAGATGGAATTTTTGTTGACCCCGAAAAGATTGCAGCTGTTCATGATTGGCCAATTCCAAAGAATGTGGGGGAGATCAGAAGTTTCATTGGGATTGCCGGATACTATAGAAGTTTTATGGAGAACTTCACTCGAATAGCAGAACCATTGACCAAGCTAACATGAAAGGAGGTACCGTTCGTATGAACTGAGAAGTGTGCATCAGCTTTTGAAGTGCTAAAGCAAAGATTGACAACTGCTCCTATTTTGACAGTGCCAGATGGTTCCGGAGGACTGGTTATTCACAACGACGCATCTGGAAAAGGCTTGGGATGTGTTCTGATGCAGCGTTGGAAGGTCATAGCATATTCGTCGAGACAATTGAAAACTCATGAGAAGAACTACCCAACTCATGATATGGAGTTAGCAGCAGTGATTTTTGCTCTGAAGATTTGGAGACACTACTTATTGGGCGAAAGGGTAGAAGTATTTACCGATCACAAAAGGCTAACATATGTGTTCATATAGAAATAGCTCAATATGAGGCAGCGTAGATGGTTAGAGCTGACGGCTGACTATGATCTTGATCTAAAATACCATCCGGGAAAATTTAATGTAGTGCCGAATGCTCTAAGACTGTTGCCAGCGATACAGATGTTGACTGCATAGAAGGAGATTATAGCTGATCTTCAAAGATTCGAATTGGAGATTGTACTACCAGATTCTTCAGGACAGTTGATGCAGTTGCAAGAACAGTCATTCTTGATCAATAACATTAAAACAACACAGTCGCACGATCCAAGATTGCAAAAGTTTTGAGAACAAGTAGAAGCGGGACTTCGAACAAATTTGTTAATTCATGAAGATGGCTCGTTACGACATGGGAGTCATTTATGTGTGCCTAAAGGAGATGTTCATGAAGAAGTCATGAAGGATGCTCATAGTTCCGCGTATTCAGTACATCCGGGAGGCACAAAGATGTATAGAGATCCGCGACAACATTTTTGGTGGAAAGGCATGAAAAAGGAGATTGCTCGCTACGTATCGAAGTGCTTGGTGTGTCAGCAAGTCAAGGCTGGACATCAAAGGGTAGCTGGTTTATTGCAACCACTTCCGATTCCCTAATGGAAGTGGGAACATGTAACGATGGATTTTGTAACAGCTATACCACAGAGTACAAAGGGCAATAACGTAGTCTGGGTGATTGTCAATCGATTGACCAAGGCAGCTCATTTCATACCAATTTGAGGTGGTCAGTCGATGGAGGATTTGACAGTGCGGTACATGCAGGAGATTGTGAGATTGCATGGAGTACCAATGTGTATCATTTCTGATCGTGATACTCGGTTTTTATCACACTTTTGGAGAAGTCTACAAGAAAGTTTGGGAACTCGCTTGAAATTTAGCATGGTCTATCATCCTCAGATAGATGGATAGTTCGAAAGAACGATCCAAACTCTTGAAGATATGTTGAGAGCATGCATGTTAGACTTCAAGGGTTCATGGGAGGATCATTTGCACTTAGTGGAGTTTTCATACAATAACAGTTTTCAGGCGACTATACAGATGGCTCTATTCAAAGCATTATACGGTCGTAAGTGTCGCTCACCTTTCTGTTGGGACAATGTTGGAGAAAGAAGATTATTGGGACCGGATATTATTGTGCAAACGGTGGAGAAAGTTAACGTGATCCGAAATCATATGAAGATGGCAGAGGATTGACAGAAAAGTTGGGCTGATACTGGACGAAAACCTTTGGAGTTTATGGTTGGTGATCTTGTGTTCTTGAAAATATCACCGACTAGAGGAGTAATCCGAATTGGTAGTCGAGATAAGCTTAGTCCTCGATTCGTGGGGCTTTTAGATATCATCGAGCGTGTTGGAGAGGTAGCTTATCGATTGGCTTTACCACTATTCTTGGCGGGTGTTCATGACGTGTTTCATGTATCACAACTCCGCAAGTATGCCTGAGATGAGATGCATGTCCTAGATCACTCGGAACTGACAGTAAGTGAAGATTTAACGTACGAAGAGCGACCAATGGCTATTGTGGATCGACGAGAAAAGATCCTCAAGAATAAAGTAATCCCACTAGTACTCATTTTGTAGGGGAATCATTTGCATGAAGAATCTACTTGGGAACGTGAAGACGAGATTAGACAGAAGATTCCACACCTCTTTTCTTAGATCCGTATCTTGTTGTCCTTTTCCTGTTCCGTGAATTTCGAGGACGAAATTATTTTGTAGTTGGGTATAATGTAACACCCTAGTACATTTATACTATATAATTGTTACGACCCGGAATTGGCATGTGACCGGCACGAGAATCACGTGAAGTCTATAAGACCCCGCCGTATTTCAAGTAAGCTAAAGCCTAGAAATCTAAACCTTTTTCGGAAAATAGTGGAGATGCAGTTTTGAAATATCGGCATAAGAAATTCAAGCCATCTTTTAAAAGTATAAATCATATCATATGAAAATGCAATGATTGTATACTATCTTTGAAAAAAATTTCGTCCTTGAAATTTGGGCAGCACCTCCCCTGTATATTTTGATCCAAAACCACATACATACAATAATATAGGCATCCCTAAGTGGGAGCTAGCTCTTCGCCAATTGGCGGAAATCACAACCACGCACAATAGCATATGTATACGACGCCCTACGACGAAGATCAATCACAGAAAGAGAATAAGTAAAGGCAAGACATCATCTAGCTCAATAAAAGACAATACACCCATCTCGCTCTAGGTCTCAGGAATATACAAGTCTGGTGTCTAGGTCTACCAAATATACATAGTCTGGTTTCTGGTTGATTGAGTTTTAACTAGATACAACAAAAATAAATAACTACAAGGGTGGTCACGATCCAAATGTGTATCCCACCTACCAAAACAAAACACCCTGAAGAAGGCTGTATGCCAGCGAGTCGCTACTGATCCGAGCGGGCGAACTTGCAAGAAAACTGTGCCACAACGGAGGTGAGTTGCCAACTCGTGAGTAGAAAATATCAGCAGGTAGAAATTGAATGAACAACGATCTCTTGGTCATACTGTAACATAAAGGTAATACTATGTGGTATCCAGGGTGATCATGTATACATATGTGTACAATAATGATGTCATGCTAGTATCAGTATATGTATCAAGTCATATGAGTCATATACATGTATGTATGTGAATATCCAACATTGTCCATCAACGACACATCAAATCATCATGAAACCTGAGTGCCCAGCATCGACACTCAAAATATCATAAAACTCGTCTCCAGCATCGACACGTAAATCCTCATATCTCGGGCTCCGTCTCATCGAATCAGCCATCATATCCGTCTGATCATACGACTCCGATCGGTATCCTCCGGATATCCGCCGAGCCCAAACTATCACCGGTCGGTAGTGTTCCCCTGCCAGGCTCAACTCCTTTCTATACGATCTTCTTGCCCCGGGGTACTGCACCTGATCCACCATGTACCCGCAGACGGTTCCTCTTCACTCCTCAAATTGGGTATACATATACCTCAGAACCGAGAAAACTCATGGTGGACGCCACAAATCACATCACGAGAAACCGCATTTTTAAAACAATCATAATTCTTTTGAAATATATCAGCAGTTCTCAAATCCAGAGATCTCATGAAAAACAGTATCTCATATGCATGTAACCATAAAGTGCAGTATATGCAAGCATAGAACAGTACTGTAAGTATCTTAAGTGTTATCATGTAAGCATGTCATGTGATAATTACTGAGCAATGATTGTGCTTTTACAGTTTAAGAGCAATACAGTGGTTTAACAGTTCTACTGTGTAAGTGGCATGCCAATTACCGATGATAAATGTGTGAGCCGGCAAATCTGGGTAAATGTAACATACGCATCATCGGTAATAGTGCATGTGTACTAGCAGACGAAGCCATATACAGGTAAGTGCTAGGAACATAGTACACATGTCACAAGGAAAAGATACAATCTAAGTATGAACGGTATAAGGTACACATCTACACCTAGATTAATCAATATAAACCATTATCTACCAAGGTGTTTAGAAATCAATGATTCTCCAAATCAAGACAATCCAAAAGTCGGCAATCCCGCCTCATAGTATCAGATGTGGCGCTATCATTGAACATCATCCTCAAGTCACGAGTGCGGATCAATTATCCAGTATATCTTATCGTGTACGGTAATCCATCATACGGTGTCATCAAGCAGAATAAGGATCTATCGTCCTATACATAATATCACCTCTTATTCTTATATATATATCTCGGCATAAGTATATGTGTATATATATCTCCTAGCATTCGTATATCAACATATCAATCCAAGTCATCTTGTTTCATCATATTCTCGTTTATATGTATATATATAATCTCACATCATATATTGGCATATGAATATAAATATGTATATTGCCTTGCATCCTCAAGCCAACATATCAACTCATGTCATCTCGTTTCATTATATATATATATATATATATATATATATATATATATATATATATATATATCGCCTCACATCCTTATATCCACATATCCACTCAAGTCCTCTTGTTTCGTTATATACATATACATCGCCTCACATCCTCATATCAACATATCCACTCATGTCCTCATTTCATCATGTCATATCGTACTTAATCTTGTAATCATCTCCGTAAGTTAATAAGCATAGGTTTCTCCAAAATATATTCTATATATCGGTTCTTACATTATTATGGTTGCGGGGGTGCTATACGCCATCCACCCGACTTCCCCCGTAGATATAGATCTACTCACTTGCTAATCATTGCTTTAGCTGAAGTCGATGAACTTCTGGTTCTCCTTCGTCGTCTTGGAAGTCCACGCGAAAGTACCTACAAATCAATACACATCGTAACGATATCAAAGCCAAATCCGAAAACCAATATGGCACGTGAAGTGCACATAGGTTAGAACCTATAGCCCACGCATGCAAAAACAACCAAATAACCCTCAGCGTTGACGTACAAATGTCCAACGACCAAGTCCAAACTCAAATACCAAAGCCAAGTTAACAAAAGTCGGAAACCAAAATCAGCAACTTAGAAAAACACTCCCAGATTATACCCTAGGTCAATTTAGGAGATTTTGCATATAGGGTAGGTCTACATATCAGATAATAGAGCCATGGACCAAGAGCCAAACCAATGCACCAAGACCAGGCCACAAATTGCGGCCTGGGGGAATAAATCTGCGGCCAAAATTAGGGGGTGGGGGCTCGGGTTTCTAGGGTAAATTCTAGGTGGCCTGCACATCTCACTGTGATGGCAACTTATTTTATAGAGCTCTCGGGTCATAGCAGATTCTACAGAGTCATCACAATTCGTCAAAAACCGTTGTCGGGAAAAATCCAAGTTCGTGTTTTGGGGTTTCTAGTCTCAAGTTTGTCCAGAATTCTATCACTAAGGGCTTGGGGTCAGTAACTAAACCTCAATAGCATCTCTACAACTCAAATTCTCCACTAAAAATTATCTGAGAAATTTCCAAGATCACTAATCTAGCTTAATCGAACTCTAAACACAACTAGGAGGTCAAGAAACTTGATAAATTGAAGAAAAGTGAAGATTTTACCTCTTGGAGAAACTGAAGAAATTTCCAAGATGGTTCAATATGCTCAAAATCCAAACTTGAAGTCACCATGGGGTGTATGATGAGATTGTGCACATTTTTTGTGAAGGTGGCATGAGATTTTGATGAGATTTTTGAGGTGTTTGTGGGGGTGGAAGTGAGGTGGAGGAAGAGGAAGAGGAAGAGGAAGAGGAAGATGAAAAAAGATGAAGGAGGTGAGGGAATGAAATGGAGGATGAGGGAAAAAGGATGTGCCATGGTTGAAAGAATACCCCCCGCCCTCTCTCTCTTGCCTATGCCCTCTTGTCCCCTCCATGTCTCCTCTTTTTCTTTTCTTTTCTTCTTTTTCTCCTTTCTTTTAAAAACCAAATATAACAAACAAAATAGAACCATGCATGCAACAAGCTAATGTGTCATGGCACATTAGCAATGGTCAATAAAAATGGATTTGGCTTAAAGTATGATTAGTAGTGTACTAATCAAGTTTAATATAAACTAGCACATAAATAATTACATAATTATTTATAAAATTTCCAAATCCAATAAATGCCCTCATAATTATTAATCTCCAAATATTTTCCAAAATATTGGTATATAATTATATCGTTTTACGAAACCCCAAATTCATCCACGTATACTTTTCGTGAAATTTATAATTTTATTTTTTAAATTCCAAAAATATTATTTTATATTTCTGAAATGTTACAATAATTTGGTATTTTAAATCTTGCAGTAAAATTCTTTTATTATTGTTGCCATTGGCTTGCGAATGATCCAATTAGTAGCAGTGGTCATTATTCGACCCGACCCGCATGATTAAAACCCGACATGATGCAAGGTTGTACCCAATATTTGCTAGTACAGCGTATCTATATGAATCGAGAATATATATATAATATTTAACCTTCACATATCTCTTTATAATACAAGATATAAACAAATGGTATCCTTTTTCCTATCTAGCCTTACATGGAAAATTACCCATATCAGGTTGTTGCGCCTATATATCATGTTCATATCCTCATTTATATACATACAAATAATTTAAAATCCTCACGAACATTTACGTAGACTTTAGTGGGGGTTTGGGTATTTAATTATAGACATTTGCATTATGGTTAAAATTCTTACGTATATTCTTTATATTTAAAAACTATATTTTTAAAGAGATACGGGTAATATTTTGAGTAATCTAGCATTATCTGTAAAAATCTTACAATATAAATAAATAAATTAATATAAATATATATAATATTCCCTAATATTCCTATAACTATATCTATATTTAACTGTTATATATATATATAATATTATATTAATAAAATTATACAAAAACTCTATCTCACTCCCCCTTCATCATTTCTCTCTTCTCGCTCTCCCTCTCGCCCAGAACCCTAACACGCTCCGAACCCCACGTCGTCGCCATCCCCACTTCTTCATCCTCACTTCCTCATCACCACCACCGGCCACATCTCTTCCTCCTCCTTCCCCGAAGGCTCACCCGAGCCGACCCCGACGCCCAGAATCCATCTCCTTTCCCCTCGTCGACCTCACCGCCTGACCCGACCACCACCATCACCCTCCATCACCTTCCTCTTCTCGTCAACATCACCAGAGCACCCACACCACCTTCTTCTTCTTCTCTTTCTAATTTCCCTGATCACCATCAACCCCTCACCGGCCACGGCACCTCGCCGTCGACCTCATCCCTTCAACCTCGTCGCCGACCATCTCCCTCTTCTTCCTTATCCACACTAAAACCCTAAAACCTAGCAACCCCGTCGTCTTCTTCTTCCTTTCTTCTTCTTCACTTCGCCGACTTCGCCGGAGTTGGTTACCGTAGATGAGCACGATCCAGACGACCCCAGTCACCGTCGTCATCTACTCCAGTCGCCACGTCACGCGGTTGCTCAGTTTAGGTCAAGTCCTACATACGTGGGTTTTGCATTATGTCGTTATTCGGTGTTCGGAACGTGATATCCGTATATTCGTCTTGAGATTTCGATCAGGCAAGTTCTAAACTTGCAACATGCTACTTTGTTTATATTTATATGATTAGTTGTAGTACATGTATTTTAATGTTCAATAAAAATTATCAATTTACAGTTTTATAGCATCAGTCTGTATCCGTACCAATAATGGTTTTATTTAATTGCACGTCGGTTCACCACAACATTATTATAATTTTATATCAGTTCAGTGATCTTTATCTAGATTGCCATATACCTGGTAGCAGACGTAAAACGGTTATTACAGATAGATACATATACATCCTGGATGTTAGTCATGTTTACCATATTTAGGTATTGGTTACGATTTTCCATCTGGTATCTATTTTAGTTAATATATATTGCCTGACTTGTACACAAGACATTACTAGACCTGTTACTTAGATTATTACCAATGCCGACAATCCTGACTTGTTGTCCTGATGGATGTGACTTGTTGTCTATATAGATAAGACCTGTACCATCTTGATCCTGTGTTGGTATTAGATCGATGTCATCAATACCTGACTTTAACATGAAACCTGGGGGTAAGGGGAAATCAATAATGAAACCTGACTTGTAACTCAACAGTTCGATACCTTCCAGAGACTGATCAGTCGATACGGGCTTCGGCCCCGGAATGATGATGCTGACATCATTCATCTGTACATGATACCCTGTTTTTACTGCTTAGCGACATGTCTCGGATTCAGCCCCGAGGGTCTTGACCGTGGTCCCGGACACGCACGGGATACTATTGTGTTATATCGACAATTCTATTAATTAATTTCAAAGACTTGTAGAATAGATAACCTAGAGGCATAGACTTTAGGATACACATCACTACATATAGCTCATTGTTTTACACCTATGTTTATTATTTACACTCATGTTTAATCATAGCATCCTATCCTGGTTATTACTATTATTTTTATATTTATGATACACTGACGTCTGGGTTTTTCATGGCTCAGTTCCTCTGACTTTGTTGGAGGAAGATCATGAGTATTTTAACAAACAAGCCGAGAGCAATGATTAGCTAGATGATTAGTTTTAGAGATGCTTACTTTATTTTATTTCCATAGTTTATTTTATCAGCATGATCCCATAAGGGACGTGTTTCAGATATTATTATTTATTGGATCTTGATTCATTTTTGCTATATGCATTTCTTGACTTTATTTACTGTGGCAGATGGACACGTGTCAGTTAGATTTTCTTTACTGATTCTTGATATTTGATTGACAGCCGTAATGTGACTATGGTGGGATTATACCTAATCATAAGTAGCATGGTCGGCTCTGTCACGTGCCGTATTTATGTATTTTGGAAAGCGGGGCGTGATAATATCTTCACTTAGATTGTTCAAAACTTCAAGCTAAGAAAATACCACTTCATGAAGCCTCAAGCAGACATCACAAGAACTTGAACTTCCTTTATGCTCCATCCATATAGGTAAAGATTCATCTTTTTGGGTTTTCCAAGTGTTAAAGTTTCATATTAGTCTGATAGATGTCAGAAAAATATGGTTTTTATAAGGTTTTTGGTGTTCAAATGAATTCTGGCATGAACTAGGATCTTTATAAAATATTCTGAGTGTAGAATTGACCTGATAGGATCACCAGAACACACCCACTGAAGCACGAACTCCAGACTCATTGGCAAAACCATAAATTATGGTACAAATGAATATTTTGATGGCCATGTTTTAGAATTAGGGTTTGGGTATTGGTCTACAGCATGATCTTTTGATAAATAAGCCTATTTTATACTTTGTTTTTCCCCAGATGCACCAAAGAAAAATCTGGAAGTGTTTTAGTATGGTTTTGGCAAAGTTTTAACAATTTTAAACTTGTGTTTTCGTATTTATAATTCTAGTTTCGGTGGATTTGGTTGAATTGCGATGCCGGGAAGGTAATTCGTTTTTGTTAGTACTCGTCTAGTTTTTGTTGGTCATAGGTTCTAACTTATGGACCTTTACTTGATGTATCGGTTTCGATATGGTTTCCTATGTGCGCTACATGATTATATGAATGCTAGGTTTCGTTACAGAGACCTTCAAGATGGCAAAAATGCATAAGGCGATTGTCGAATACAACTAGCGCGATCGCATATTATGAGTAGATTATATCTACGAGTGGGGAATCAGGTGGATGACATATAACACCCCTGTGAAACATACTACTTATAATATCATTGAATGTGTTTAGGATGCTTGACGTGTATGTTTAGACGTGTTCAATATGTAACGTATTTCGTTAATATCATTTAGTAGACTTATAGTAGAAACACTTGATAGAACACAAACATAAATACTAATGATTGCCATGTCGCACAATCACAGACTTACATGTTACACTACACATCATTAGTACTGCCATGCCACGTAAAACTGCCCTTCTTACATATTATAGTAGAATTGACGTTATAGTAGGATTATGTTATTATACGAGTTATATTGGGTGCATGTACGAGACTAGATGTCCGTACTTATTATTAGGCGAGTACGTGACTTGAGGTCCGTATTGGTCGCTGTGTGTGTATGTGACACGAGGCGTCCGTACCAATTGTTGTGTAAGTGTGTTGACGATATGCCCACATCGGTCGCTATGTAAGTACACAAACTTGATGTCCGTATGAGTTGCGAGGTGTGCGTAGACTTGAAAACCGCATTACTATTGCTGTGTGTTGGGTACGTAGATTAAATATCTGTACCGATCATTATTATTATATAATGAGATATCTAGAGATCATCATACGAAGCGAGATTTCCGTGATGATATGATGATGTGGATTATCCGAATACGGCTTTATTTGTTTTGACTCGTGGAGTCATATCTTACCATGATTGGGAGATTATGATATTCAGATTGTAACCCCTAATTTCACAACAACGATTCATTTTATATTTTCAAAAGAGATAATAAAAATGTGCTGTTGGATTTGAAAAAAGGTATTTATATATTTTAAAACACCACGGCCTCCTTATTTCCAACCAACGTTTCGTTATACTTTACAAATATATATATGTGTGCGTGCGTGTGTGTGTGTGTGTCTGTGTTTGTGTGTGTGTGGGAGGGGGTTACTTGCAATATATATCTATTTACTGTTCGTTTACGCTACGCTTACCATATATGTTATTCGCTCGCGTGTTATTTATTTTATCTGATATGCTATGCTTACATTATCATTCGTGTACTGTTATTTTATTCGCTGGTGCTATTATATACCCGTCTGTGCTATGACTAGTTCACACATACTAAAAGGGTATGAGGATATGATGTGATATGATATCAATGTTAAGAGATTAAGTGTGTGTGTGTGTGTGTGTGTGTGTGTGTGTGTGTATATATATATGTAAAGAATATGAGAAAGATAATTATGATTTGGACACGGTGGATATAGCCGGGGATCCATGATACATATTGACTGTGATCAATCCATGAGAGATTGAGGAGGGAAGACACAGGATGTCGCCCGATTATATATTTGTGATCAATCCATAAGAGATTGAGAGTAATTGATACAGGATGCCACTACGAATATTTGAGGGATTGATATAGATTCCCTACACTGTGATGGATATTGTTTCCCCCAATCAGAGCAAAGCTCTGTTTGAATTTCAAAATTCAAAAATTGAAGCAACGCTTCAAATTCCTTGCGCTGCGCGCCACGTGTCAAAAGCTGATACGTTAGCGCAGCAACCAAGGCAGTGCGCCCAATCAGAGCAAGGCTCTATTTAAAACAAAATTAAAAGAAGCAACGCTTCAGATGATCTGCGCTCTGCGCTGCGCGACACGTGGCAGCGCAGTTGCGCTAGCGCAGCGCGCCACGTGGCAGCACAGTTGCGCTGCGCTGCGCGACACGTGGCAGTGCAGTTGCGCTTGCGCAGTTGCGCTGCGCTCTGCGCTGTGCGACACGTGTCAAGCGCTGGTGCATCTGCGCCAAACAGAATTAAAATTCCAGTAAGATCTTTCTGTTCTTGTTAAAACGAGAAGATTGTCTTCTGTAAAACAGAAGCCCTTGGATCAAAGATCCAACGGTGGGGAAAATTCCCCAAATCACTCAGAGAATGATCTCTTTAACAAATTTAACAAATTGATGGGCACTATATAAAGGCCCCTAGACCCCAATTCAATCGACATCAAGATTAAGATAAAAAACAACATCACAGAAAATAGAGAGAACTCTGAAGAATTTTGAGAAAAACTCAAGAAGAAAAAAAGGCAAAAACCTTTATAAAAAAAAGAAGAATTTCTTCTGAATAGATCATTGATCTAAGAACAAGATCAATGATCTTCAATAAAAAATAAATAATAACAGTGCCTTGCACTTTTTATGAACCATTGGTTCTGAAATTTTAAAGATTCTTTTCTTGAATCCAAAATTGGATCAAGTTATTGAAACAGTGCCTTGCATTTGCAAAAAACTGCACTGTTGCGCTCCTGGGTTGGCGCAAGCCACCAGAGAGCGCCACGTATCAGCACCATAACCACTTGCGCTATGCGCTTTTAAAAATAGAGCATTGCTCTTTAAAGTTGGCACAACTCACCAGAGCACGCCACGTGTCACAGCGTAACAGCGCAGCACACTGGCACAGCGCACTGCGCTAGCGTGACACGTGCCACCTCCACATGCGCTTGCGCTCAATAATTGGCGCAAAGCGCCTGACAAGCCAATGTCAGACAATTAATGCACTGCATTATTTACAGAAGGGCCAAGCCCAATTAGAAAAGGCCTAACAAGCTAAATTAAATGCAATGCATTATTTTAAAGAAGGGCAGAGCCCAAACAGATGCTCTGCATCATAAAGGGACAGAGCCCAAATCAAAAAGACCTAGCATGCCAGAATGAAATGCAGTGCAAGCCTAATAGGCCAAAGATAAAAACGTTGAATATTCTGGACTTAGCCCAATCATGGCCGTAAGTCCTCAAATTAAATTGACTGAGCAAGACTGCTCTCTTAAATCAATTTACATCCGGTTCAAGGGTACATCTCCGAACCCCTCTGATATTTGTCGTTGTAATCCTTCAACGTCGTCAGAGAGGTGACGGGTCCCGACAACCACATATTGCTACGGACTGTGGGGTCCTTAAACTCATGGACTAATGCGTCCTTAAACCAATATTCGTCCCCAAAATGGGAATGTTGGACCACCATGTCCCTAAACTGGTAATACGGACTGTGGGGTCCTTAAACTCATGGACTAATGCGTCCTTAAACCAATATTCGTCCCCAAAATGGGAATGCCACCATGTCCCTAAACTGGCAATGGACAACTACGTCCCTAAACTGACAATGGACCACTATGTCCCTAAACTAGAACAATAGAGCCTAAATGCTCTTTTGTCGGATCTAAACGATCCTGTTAAGTTGATCTTAGTCTAAAATTAGACTAACGTATCCTTAACAAATGTTTAAGTTGATCTTAGCTTCAAATATGGCTAACGTATCCTTAAACCAAAACCCCAAACCCAAATCTAAGAAAATACGGATTTGGACTAATCCGCGTCCTACGGGCGACGACATAAATTAGTCTCTGTATACAATCCACCGGCAACCACAAATAAAACAAACACCCACGATACGAAGTGAACATCTGGAGAAGGAGAAAGTTGTTACCGCGATGCGGTAGCGTAATTAACTGCAGGGGCTTGCGCCTGCAGGGAAGAGCGTCTCCACAATCAAAAACCCCTCAAGTGAGGGGGAATCTGACGAAGTCTGCTACATCGGCCGCATCCTTCTAAACCTTCGATACACGGTGCCATAAATCAACTTGGCATCTTCGGAGAGGTGGACGGATAAAAACCAAATAGCATCTGCCCCGAATCTCAGGCAAGACGTTCGCCGCGTCGCGCCGCCATTCGGAGGAGAACAGATATGTTATATATATATGAGTAATCGATATAGATACCCTGCACTGATGAGATATAGTATGCCGTATATATAGTAGCAGAACAGGACTGGTCTACGAGACAGTACCTGAATAGTATTTTCTTATATAAATATATATTGAAGTGGGTTTTATAAAGAGTTATAGTCTCATATTTTCCACGTGTCCATGATCATCACACAAAATTTCAAAAGAAAACCTTTTCTACATCATTTTCAAATAAACAAGAGCATGACGTATACTTAAATGAAACACATATTTTCTTGTTAGTGATATATGCCCTAGAGACCATTATTGTATCATACTGGTTTGTATATTACATATTGGAAACTTGGGATATACATGGATATAGTAACAGTCTTGCTCGAAATGGTAGTATGCTACCTGGTTTGTTTCTACCTTAATATGTGCATGTGTTTCTTTTAGCATATCGCTTATACATATTGGTAGAGCCCTTAGGATCTTTGCTTGATTACCAGCGTTGTGATGGCAGTCACACTAGTGGGGGCTGGGTAGGCTATAAGCACATCCTTATATAGGTCCCTAGTCGTAGGATTATCGAGACGGGGCATCGATACTCCAGAGTAGACCAGTGTATACACTTCTCATCCCAGCAGGGGAGATGGTCTGTCCCACAGCCATTAGTACGCCGTACTGGAGATAGTATGCATGTGCTTATTGGGTTATGAGTTCACTGGACAGGACTCGTAAGAAGCTGCTGGTGGGTATTATACCTATCGTCGGGTAGCAGTTCCCACGAGACATGAGCACAGCTTAGTCCGTCGACTTGACATTGCTACTTCGCCTCGAGTGTGTTCCCACTGTTATCAGATTACTACCCTACCACGGCTCAAAGGAGTCATGCAAACAGGTAGTAGTTGGGTGCAGTCCCGAAGCACTTGGAGGCAATAGTGGTTAGATAGGATTCGTCTCTCCTGGTATTGGGGGTTGATATCGCGCTGTGTTCGGAAAGCCATTATACAAAGTCCTTGGCCAGGGTAAGCGATATTTACTGGTACGTACTCCAGTAGTTTCTCAAGGTGTTTTGGGCTATACTCCGACATGACTTATTGCGCTATTAGGGGTCTGACAGCTACCGCCCCTAGGCCCGATATGCGATACTCTTAGACGAACAGACCGGACTGTACGAAGATTGTCATAGATAGGCTCAGTAGGAGTTCGGATGAGTTTTCTCATCGGCCTTTGATTGATGTGATGAAGTTGTGTTAGTAGTGTAACCACAATCAATAACGGTGTTGCGCGTAGCTAGACTGAGATGAGTACGGGTCGTCCTCAGGGAAATGTGGAACCTTTTACTCTTACTTTAGATGTGTTGATAAAGAGAGGAGGAAATAAGAATTTTATGAAAAGTTTCTAGATCTACGTTAAGAAAGAATGCAAAAATATAGATCTAGATTATTTTAGAGATGTAGACAATATAATAAGAGGGCTTGTAGGGTTCGTTAGGATTTAGTAGTCATGGACGATTAATTAAAAGTTACCCTTTTTTATCCATTAATAGATTTATAACTAGAACGACGGTGATGCGTGTAGATTAGGGTTTCTGGAGGGAAAAGGAATCCCACTCTTAACCCTTATCTCGACACGGAACTCCGTTCATATCTAGTCTTTACCAAAACAATCATTAATCTAATCTCTAATCACGGTCGGAACTAACAAAGAATTGTTAGCGCGCCCGATTAGGATGTTAATGATTCTTTTGATAAAGTTCATAAACTTTATAGGACTTAAAAAAGGGTTTAGAGATGCTCATCGTCCATTAGCCTACCCTAATCCTACGAACCCTAACAAACGGAGAATTACTCGCGCATGTTGGGAGAAGAAGATGAAAAGATAGAGAGGGAAAACATAATGTAAAATGCAAAAGAATTAAATAAAATAACTACCTTTATTAATCAACTTGAACAATCTATACTTTATTCCTTAGAAAATGATTACAAAACTAGTTGCTTCTCGATCTCTTCCAAGGAGGTAGATGAACCGTTGATGATCAGCTTGGATGCGTGAACCGTCTGGGACTTCGTGATCTCGTCGGCTTGATGAATTTTCCAAGAGGCTCTCGGTCCCTTTTTATAGTTCAAAGCCAGAATCATTTGCTTCAAAAGTTGGTAAAATATAGAAGAGATTCATCGCCCACAATTTAGGCAAGTGATCCATCTATCTTGCCGTGGATCCGCGGCACAAGGGGGGTACGGTCGCGGATCCGCGGCCGTTTAATCTCCTCTATTCATCAAACTTTAGGGCATCTATCTTTGTGACATTTGGACTCCTCTGGAACCTTTGTATCTTTGAAATCTTTTCGTAGTTGCTGCCAGACTTGGTCTCCAAGTTTTGATTCTTAATTAGGCAAGTCTTCTTCAACAACTTGATTTGCTAGATTCTAGTCTTTGAAAAATTCTGCACACTTGGAAATCTTTTGCATAACAACTCAAATAATATTTAGTAGACTTTATTCTACTAGGATTTGGTCAATGAATTTATTTGCATACATTTTCTTACCAAATGCTAATTATAATATATCAACACATGGAAAATAGTAGTTTTACACATAAACCCTCATATGTATGATATATTATAATAAAGTCCTTTTTTAATATGAAAATTGTAGGAAAAATGTAATACAAATGTGCAGTTTTATCAACTGAAAAAATACCCCCAAACTTATCTTTGATCGTCCCGAGCAAACTAGTTTATTCAAGAGGAGAAAAATAAAGGAGAAAACTAAACACACTTTCGTAGGCAGACACGATTGCACTGAGCACGTGCAATAAGCCGTTAAACCTCTAGGTGTCCCTAGTAGGAGGAGTGTTGTCTCCTGAGGGTTTTTAGCGGATTACACCCACAAAATCCTATAATAAAAGAGAGATGGTGAAATTTACATATAAAGATAAGAACCATAAAAGAAAGACTTTGAAAATAAGAGTTTCCAACTACACTAACTTTTCAGTTGTCATGAGTCCTATCTTAATAGTCATGAAAAAATGTTAGAAATCACAGTATCCCTCAATAAAACATCGTCTTTATTCTTCATTCCTACCTTTCGTCCAAACATCGATCATATACCCCTACGCGTGTGAATAGAACATCCCTACACTCGGAGAATTCAATTCAAGCTATCATACTCTTGTCCATCTGCCTCAGTACTTTTTAATTTGATGAATATTTAGATTTGCTCACACATTTATGCGACCGTTAACACTTCTTGAGGTACTAACCGACCGATTACTCAAGTGCTTGCTGATTAGGTGATAATATTTTCCTCGTCTTGCACCACATAAGGCTTAGCAGTGACTCCCAGACCAGTTGGCCTTAGGCCACTAGATAAAGATGCACCCTCGCTATATTTTTTTATTGCTGCCTTGGCGATACAAAACCAGTGTTCATTTTTTTTCACCATTTTTATATTTTCTTCATTTTTTTTATTTCCTTCATACTTTGGCTTTTAGACAAGAGCATTTCAAGGTATCCTCTACTATCCCGAGTTTCAAGACGTGTGTAAGTGCATATAGTAGGGTATCAACATTCAAATGTTTGACTTTCAGAATAGAAACTATTTTTCAGACTTATTTTTATCCTCAGATTAGTGACTTCCTTCATCTTACTAACCCTTAGGACAACAGCTCATAACTACTTATTACTAGTTCGTTTAAGAAAACTTCTAATTTTCTTGGTTTTCTTAAACTATTCCTATCTTTTGGAGGTAATTTTTCACTTTCTACTCTTTTGTTATAAAAGAAAATTTTTGAAATTTTTGAAAATGTTGTGCTTATGCAAAGTATGATGCAAATTGATGCGTAAATAAGCACAAACCTCCCCCAAACCTGTTTACAGCAGTGTCCTCACTGATGTCATCCGTTAAGCTCAAAAACCTGTAGACTTGGGAGGAAAATGCGGACAAGAAATAATGCAAGTGAACTCCTCCCCCAAACTTATTTGTTGGCTCACAATTTTGTAAAAATCATTTTCTTTCAAGAGCCAAAATATACCACCCCCCAAACTTAAGTTAAACAATTTTAATCTTTTAAAATCGCACGAGGGGATCGGGGTTATTGGTCAATGCCAAGCTTTGCAAAGACCGAAGGTCAACACCAACCATTCAAAAATTTTATCGATGAAGCACCAAGGTTGGTGGAAGAACATGTCACCTTTCGACAAGAAGAAGTGGGGAGGTGATAAGAGGTGTAATGGAAAAGAATTGCGTCTCAATTTGGAGAGACGACACAGTGATAGTAATGATGGATTACTCGCATTATCATGATTGTCCAAAAGAAGGGGTGGAGGTCCAATTTCTTCATTTTGGAGTTGATTCATCTCAACACCCGTGTCTTGTAAGAATGCGAGTTCATCAGCGAAAATTTCCTCAAAGCTTTCATCGATACCGTAAAGAATAATGTCATCAGAAAAAATGGGGTGATCGTTAGACTCTATAAAAAGTTCCTCATCAGCGTTAGATGTTGACCCGGACAACTCGGTGGAAGAGTCCGTGTCAAACAACAACATATGAAAAGAGTCAGAATTATGAGGTTGATCAAATTCGCTGCTGTCGACATCCATTAATTCGACAGAACACACATGAGCATAGGGTTCGGAGGGTTCACTTCCCAACTTGTAAATGTTAAGCTCAATTGACTTTTTTCCAAAAGATAGGGTCATAGAGCCGTTTCTACAATTGATTACTGCGTTGGAAGTGGCCAAAAAGGGTCGACCGAGTATCACCGGGATTTGATTGCATGGGTTTGCCACAGGTTGTGTATCAATAACGATAAAGTCCACAGGAAATATGAATTCCCCGACTTTGATTAACACATCCTCTAGCTCACCCCTAGGTTGGGTGATAGATCGATCGGCCATCTAAAGGGTGCAATGCGCAGGTTTTAACTCTCCGATCCCTAATTGCTCATAAACAGAATACGGAAGCAAGTTAACACTAGCACCTAAATCGAGTAGAGCACGATTGATATTATTACCCCCAATAGAAATTGAAATTGTAGGACTTCCGGGGTGCTTTCGTTTCTTGGGAAGTTGTTGTGTAAAAGCTGTGCTTACATTACTCGCAAGGAAAACTTTTTTAGGTACTTGAACTTTTCTCTTCCTAGTGCACAAGTCCTTTAGGATTTTCGCATATGACGGAACTTGTTGAATAGCATCTAGGAGAGGAATGTTTATGTTAACTTGCTTAAAAATTTCCACAATATTCTCCATTTGTGGACTTGGTCTGTTGCCCCTTAACCTGTTTGGATAAAGTGCTTGATCAATAAGTTTTGGGTCCAACGTTTGTGGAGAAGACTGTGGGGATGGATTCGATCCCAAAACTGGAGTGGGAATCGACTTAGATAGATTTGGCGAAATGGGAGAAGGGTTCGAGCCTTGGGGAAAACGGAGAATAGGCTCGGGTGAAGGTGGGAGAGTAGACGAATTAGGGGAAGAAGAAGAAGCTGGGGTATCATTGGTGTCACTATCATCACACTGCTTGAAAGGTTCCTAGGCACACTAATGAAGTCTCACAAGGCATCAACCATGCCCGTTTATAAATTTACGGTGCCGAGAAACCCTAGACTAGATCGTTAACTAGAATTTTAGGCGACAAAAGCAACTAGTTTACAACTAAACTAAAAGAACGGAAATACAACCTTTGTAGATCCGGTTCTCCACCTCCATAGCTCCGTGATGATGTCTCCTCGCTGTCCAAATCGAATCCATGACTCTTGCATCGGCTTCATCGGAGAAAAAGCGGGCTAGGTCATCGACGACGATGCCGAAGATGATCTACGTCGAGGCATCACTAGATCAAGCTCCACCTTCACCAAGCCATGAAAACTTGTGAAGGAAACACACTCTATTACTTAGCAAGAGGTAGAGAATGAAGAAATAGGAAGTGGGTAGACTTTAGAATTGGATTTCTCACTCATTTGCTCAAGTTGCCATTGATGGAGCAAGCTTCTTCATGTTGAAGATGAAGAAGAAGAAGAAGAAAAATGTTATGATAAGTTAATTCAAAATAGAAAATAAATTGAATACTTATCATAATCCAACCATGGTCAAATGTAGAGAATGAACTAGGGTTAAGTGGAATGGTTAGGGTTAAGCATGAGACAAAATGGTCACTTTGGTCAAAGCTTCATGAAGCTTCAATATAAAACAAAATAAGCAACCATTTTCTCTTTATGCTTTTCATTTTCCAAAAAGAATAAATAAATAAATAAATGAATAAGAAAATGAAAACCCTAACCATTACACAACCATGGTTTAATCTTTACACAAACCCAAGTGAGCATGTATCATCAAACATGATACAATCTTGTGCACAAAAATATATCACATATACAATGTGCACAATTCAAGTGAGAAAATCCATTTAAAGTGAACCAATACTAGTTAATGCAAAGTAATATATCAAATATATAATTATGCATTAAATCATTAAATCAACACTTGATTTAACGATCCGGTCATATCGCATACAACCGACTAATATCCAATGTATCGGCTTATCGAATCAACCCTTGATTCGATAACTAGGTTATATCGCATACAACCAATCGATACATTCATCGCGAGAATGAAATACGGTATCACATATACGCATTATTCTCGGTCCCGCACATATCTCGTATGCGCTCCTATTTCGTTTCGCTTGAGCCAGGAAACCTCTGTGTAGGACTCTAAAGACTCGTCAATACGCCGGTAGCAGATGATGATCATATCAAGCACCCACAAGCCGCAAGCGGTCTGCTAAACGTAACGGCCACCCGGGTATTGAGCGATCAGAAGATCGACGAGCAAGCCCGCTCACACTCCTGTGAATCCAACCAGTAACACTTACCGTACAGTCCGGTCTCGTCGTCTGATATGTCGCATATCTCGCCTAGGGGTGGTAAACGTTAGACCCCAATAGCTCGATAAGTCGTGTCGATATGAGGTCTATAACATTCGAGAAACTACTGGTAACACTTACCAGTAAATCTCAGCAACCCTGGCCAGGGATTTCCGGTTATAGCCAATCGAACACAGCGCAACATCAACTCCCTATACCGGGAGAGACGAATCCCCTCCTATCGCTCATTGCCTCCATGTGATTCGGGACTGTACCCAAAAACCACCGTTTTGCATGCCCTCTTGGACGTGGTAAGGTGGAAATCAAAGCACAGTGGGAACCACACAAGACTCTATGACGATCTCGGGTCAACAGACTACTCTGTACCAGTGTCACCAGAGAACTGCCATCTGACGTAAGGTATAATACCATCTGGGAGTTCTCGGCGAGTCCGTCCAGTGTACCCAGTCTCTACTGAGCACCCGTATATCATCTCTGATGTCAAACACCAATGGATATGGGATCATCCATCGCCCATCTGTATGGGTCGAGAAGGTATACGCTAGTCTACACTGGTATATCGATGCCCCATCTCGATACACCCACGACTAGGGACCTTGAAGGATGTACTTATGGACTACCATGTCCCCACTAGTATGATCTGCATCATAGTCCAGGTAGTCAAGTACACATCCTAAGGGCTTTACCAACATGTAACAGAGAGACAATCAATGTACACGTTAAGGTAAAGAGCAACCAGATAGCATATTATCATGTCGAGCAAGAAAGTCCTCCCTATATATGTCCAAGCATCCACTACAATATACATCCTATGTATAGTAATGGCCTCTAGGGCATACATATAACTAACACTGCTCACCCACTCGGTTATTCAGCACTTTTCCTGATCTCAACGTGGTAACAACACTCACATTATAACTTTGTGAGTGGCCTGGATTAGGTATGGGTTGAGATGGGAGTTTCCCTTTCTCTCTCGCACTCATCGCGGCGTTTAACTGTGCGATTTGGTTTTCTATTGATTTAATATTCTCACCATGGGAGGCGGAGTTTTTCGTTAGGGTATCAATAGAAGACTTCATCTCAGCCGAAAATTGCATGGATTGTTTCATGAACATATCCAAAGTTTGTGCAAGTGAGTTGTCAGTACCGGCCACTTATGGTGTAGAAATGTTGGCCGGATTTTGGAAATTCTGTGACTGAAAGGGGGGCTGATTCTGTGGTTGTGGTTGCTGTGGAGGAGGTCTTTAATAATTTCTTTGTTGGTTTTGACTCTAAGCAAAGTTAGGATGATTCCTCCATCCTTGATTGTACGTGGAAGAATAAGGGTCGTTTCTAGGTCGCTGCTGAAAAGCAGCATTAGCTTGAAACGATGCATTCATAGGACATTCTTCCATTAAGTGTGAAGGATCCGAACAGCAACCACAGACGGTCTTAGGAAGCGTGGCCTGATTTAGGGAGAATGATGAGAATTTGTTCTCAATAGCGTCGAGTTTCTTCTGTATCGCTGCCATTTCGGCTTTTACTGCGATGGAAACATCGAGCTGGTGAATACCTCCCTTAGTTGAAGGTGGTCTTACGCTTTCCCACTGCAACGTGTGTTCAGCAAGGTCTTCTAGATATTTCCACGCTTCACCGTCATCTTTAGACATGAAATTGCATTGACACATTGTTTCAAGCATCTGCTTTGTCGCTGGATTAATGCCCTCATATATAATCCAACATAAATCCCATCTTTGTATTCCGTGATGGGGGCATTGGACAAGCAGATCCTTAAAACGTTCAAAGCACTTCCAAAATGGTTCATTGGGAAGCTGGGTGAACTGGTTGATCTCGCTCCTAATATGGGCAGTCTTATGGTTTGGGTAAAACTTCTTAAGAAATGCTATGACAAATTCATCCCAATTAGTGATGGAGTGTGCGGCAGTATTGTAAAGCCATTTTTCTGCCAAGTTGCACAGTGTGAATGGGAGAAGACGTAAGCGCATAGCATCTAAAGTCAATTGTGAAGTACCCATCATTGCGCATACGTTCTCGAATTTGGTGATGAAAACGTACGCGTCTTCCGATTCAAGCCCGTGAAATTTGGGCAGCAGATTGATGTAGTGGGGTTTAATTTCGAAATTATCCCCGTTAGGTGGTGGAAGAGATAGACAAGTGGGAAGAGGACCACGGATAGGATAGCATCTCTCTTGGAGAGAGATACGCGGTGGATTCTGCGCACCTCCGGGCGGTGGCAGCGTGGTGTTATACTCTGATGGAGTGCCGTCCATCTCGATTGATGTGGTGTGCGGTGGGGGAAAAGAAGATGAAGAAGTACCGACTTCGGCGTCGATAGCAGGAACGCGGACAAGACGGGCACTAGGATCCCGTGTCCAGCCGAGCATGCACTAAGCGGGTTTAGTGCAAGTGGCAGCGTGTGTATGATTTAAAATTGGCTTGTTTTGAAAAAGTAGGACTCAAGACAAATCTCTCTAAGATGCACAAGTAACCCTAGAACTAAGGTCACCTAGGTCCAGTCTCTAGACCGCTCCTAGACTTCCAAAGGACAAGCCGCAGGATCAATCCTCTACCTCCTTCGTACCACCCTTGTAGCCAGGTAAGTGCTAGGTAAGTGGGAAGGAACCACGGTAGTGGGTCTAATTAAAAACCACTAGCCTTTGACACACTTGCCTAGGCACTACAAAACTAATGCGGATAAACGATAGATTACCCACGACCTTCCTCTGTCCTTATTGAGCGCGACAGTCCTTAGAGTCTGGTCTAGATATTTTTTAAATTAATGAAGGGTTGATCTATATGCTCGGTTTGTGATTTGTGGGGCTTAGGAAGGGTGATGAAATCCCCACCTAATCTTGATTTGGTCTTTGCCCCTTAAAGTCCGTATTAAATATGCAAAACAAAACCAATCACAAAAGTTTTGCAAAAAGATTTTTGAGCGGCGCTATTTTGCAAAGAATCCTGCAGAAAATAGATTTTATTGGATCTGAGAGGAAAGAGAAGGAGTTGAAAAAGATACCAGAGAATTGCGAACCCTAGTCTCCTGTTTCCTCAAGTCCGTGACTCCAGACCTCCTTGCAAAAATTCACGCACAAATTGTTAAATATGCAATTTGCAGTTTTGTTTTAATAATGATATGAATCGTCTAAGAATTCAACATAAAGAGTAAGAATAAAAAATTATGCACGTATCCCAGGCAACGGCGCCATTTGATTGATGTGATGAAGTTGTGTTTGTAGTGTAACCGCAATCAATAACGGTGTCACGCGTAGCTAGACCGAGATGAGTACGGGTCGTCCTCAGGGAAACGTGGAACCTTTTACTCTTACTTTAGATGTGTTGATAAAGAGAGGAGGAAATAAGAATTTTGTGAAAAGTTTCTAGATCTACGTTAAGAAAGAATGCAAAAATATAGATCTAGATTATTTTAGAGATGTAGACAATATAATAAGAGGGCTTGTAGGGTTCGTTAGGATTTAGTAGTCATGGACGATTAATTAAAAGTTACCCTTTTTATCCATTAATAGATTTATAACTAGAACGACGGTGATGCGATTAGATTAGGGTTTCTGGAGGGAAAAGGAATCCCACTCTTAACCCTTATCTCGACACGGAACTCCGTTCATATCTAGCCTTTACCAAAACAATCATTAATCTAATCTCTAATCGCGGTCGGAACTAACAAAGAATTGTTAGCGCGCCCGATTAGGATGTTAATGATTCTTTTGATAAAGTTCATAAACTTTATAGGACTTAAAAAAGGGTTTAGAGATATTCATCGTCCATTAGCCTACCCTAATCCTACGAACTCTAACAAGCGGAGAATTACTCGCGCATGTTGGGAGAAGAAGATAAAAAGACAGAGAGGGAAAACATAATGTAAAATGCAAAAGAATTAAATAAAATAACTACCTTTATTAATCAACTTGAACAATCTAAACTTTATTCCTTAGAAAATGATTACAAAACTAGTTGCTTCTCGATCTCTTCCAAGGAGGTAGATGAACCGTTGATGATCAGCCTGGATGCGTGAACCGTCTGGGACTTCGTGATCTCGTCGGCTTGATGAATTTTCCAAGAGGCTCTCGGTCCCTTTTTATAGTTCAAAGCCAGAATCATTTGCTTCAAAAGTTGGTAAAATATAGAAGAGATTCATCGCCCAAAATTTAGGCAAGTGATCCCTCTATCTTGCCGCGGATCCGCGGCACAAGGGGGGTACGGTCACGGATCCACGGCCGTTTAATCTCCTCCATTCATCAAACTTTAGGGCATCTATCTTTGTGACATTTGGACTCCTCTGGAACCTTTGTATCTTTGAAATCTTCTCGTAGTCGCTGCCAGACTTGGTCTCCAAGTTTTGATTCTTAATTAGGCAAGTCTTCTTCAACAACTTGATTTGCTTGATTCTAGTCTTTGAAAAATTCTGCACACTTGGAAATCTTTTGCACAACAACTCAAATAATATTTAGTAGACTTTGTTCTACTAGGATTTGGTCAATGAATTTATTTGCATACATTTTCTTACCAAATGCTAATTATAATACATCAACACATGGAAAATAGTAGTTTTACACATAAACCCTCATATGTATGATATATTATAATAAAGTCCTTTTTTAATATGAAAATTGTAGGAAAAATGTAATACAAATGTGCAGTTTTATCAACTGAACAACCTTCTTATCGACAGATACCTGGGTAGCCGTTACGTGCAGCTAGTACCATTGACGTGCTTGTGGTTAAACACACTGCCAGCGTAGTGTTGAGTCTTTAGAGTCTTACACAGAGGGTTTCCCTGCATCGGGCAATAGATTTAGAGGTCGTATGGTTTTACGACAGGGTTCGATCACGTACGTGTACTTGTGCACGGATGATGATTCGAACAGATAATACTTGTGGGATTTGGTTTAAGCCGGATCCTAGTATTATATTGATGGATTATTTTCGTCTCTTTGTATCCGTATTTTTCGGAATACGGATACGGGTATATATATACTGATGGGGGGCATTCTTGTAATTTGCTCAAGATTGCTTCTAGAAGAATACACCTCATTTGTGGATTATATCATTTTGTTAAATGATTAATGAGGTGGAGGATAAGGTGTTATTTGACAAAAGAAGAGGCATGGCAACTTTGTGACTCATAGGGTGACTCATGCTTTAGTGACTATTGAAGCATGCTTGATATTTTTATTGTGAATTATTGTATGCTTCATTATTCACAACACTTATCCATCTTCATTCATTCATCACTTGAACACTCTCTCTCCTCCAAAGCTCCTTCTTCTTCCTCTAACCTGAAATCTCTCATGTGTTGAGAATACTAGGGTACTTAAAGATATACTAATCCATCTACACTCTCTACATCATATAGAACATCTAGTTTAGCGAACTAGATGCTGTAGTTACCTCGGGTTTGAGGTTGGAGCTCGGACTATAGACTCTCGGGTGGATCGTCTTTGACTCGAGGAGGCATCGATCCAAACTATCCTTGGAGCTTATGACGAGGAGGAGGACAGTGACAAGAAGACCCGAAGGACATGCTAACGTGAGGTATAACTTCCTATCCGAGTAGTTAACCTCATACAGTTTAGCTAGTTAGGGTTTAGCATCGATCCTGGAGTTCAAGTCGGTGTTGCGACACTCGTAAAATTCGTTTTTTACGTATTCCGCCTCCCCACGAACTCACGGGGTGCGCGACATCGACTTACAGTAGTATCAGAGCTACTAAACCTTAGCTAACAGTTTAGACAACGTGTAAAACTACGAAACCGAAATAACTCCGAAACTCGAAAAAAGAAATCCAAGTTTCTGTCGATTTTTTCAGAGACTCTAATTTTTTTTTAAAACAATTGCAGAGTGCTCCATTAGTTGTAAGATGAACACAATAGAAAAACAAGCCCAATTGATCAACTTTTGGCCGGCGACAGAGGAAATTTTACCGGCCTCGCCGGTTCATTAGTGACATTTAGACTTGATTTTTTTGTAGTGTTCTAGTCTCTTGGATTTAGGGTTTCAGGTATTGTTTGATTTTGCCAATTTTGACTATATTGTTATCTTTATATTATGGCAATACGGAGTATTTCGAAGTCGCAATTTTAACGTAGTTTAACATGTTTCAGTTGTGATGTATGTGTTTGTAAACTTCCACTAATTTCTATATGTCGGTTAGTTGGGGGTTGCACATATCTTTGATGTTGGTTTATGGATATGAACTTTATTGGATCGTCGTGGATGAATAGCCGGGGATGTGAGGAGAGTTTTCTTTCATTTGATGTAAATTGTAATTTGATGTAATATTATTTTGCGAGGCACATCCGGGTTGAGGTTGTAGCCACCGTTGTATTATTTCTTTTACTGTTTTCTACTCTTAGGATAGACCCAAGGTGGGGTGCACAAACTATCAGGTTCTTGAAGTGCCGAGTACCCAGATCCAGTTTCCACCATCGCGGATGTTGATATCTATAAGACAAGGGAAAAAGACTGTGCGAATGCCAAGTGCCTCGTGTTGGCCTCAGTAGATGGTGTAAACCAGAGGCAGCATGAGAAGATGGACTTAGTTTCCATCTTCCTCCATAACAAAGATTTATATGGAGAGCAATCTCGTATCGCAAGATATGAGACCTCGAAGGAATTGCTCAAGCGAGGTTGGCTGTCGGGTCATCTGTAGGGGACCATGTCCCTACAATGATCAGCTATATTAAAGAGCTCACGGACTTGGGGACCATGTTGGAGAATGGGTCATATGCTGACTTAATTCTACAGTCCCTACCTTCTACTTACACCCTGAAGGAAACTAGGGAGACACCCGCTCTGCTTATTGGGGAATCTTCCTCTTCTAGATCCAAGGCGAAAGCCAAGGGAGAGAAGAAGAAGGCTTCCACCAAGCCGATAGGCGGTGTCAGTAAGATAGAAGGAAAGGGCAGGGCAAAAGTTTCAGGGCTAACAGTAGAGAAGGAAGGTTGTTCTTATTATCACGGGAAGGGGCATTGGCTTCGGGTGTGTTTGTGATTGAAAACTGTATGCCAATTAACTCTACTTTCTGGGTACCAGATACAAGATCAGGATCTCATATCTGTAATTTATTACAGGCTTTGAGAAACCGTAGAGTTATCAGGGCAGGTGATATGACTCTCAGGGTTGCTAACGGAATGAGCGTGGACGCTGTATCCGTAGGAGAATATCACTTAGGACTGACAAGTGGGCAGATATTGATTTTACGTAACTGTTTGTGTGTACCCAGTCTAGCTTGTAATATCATATCTGTATCTTTACTTTCTAAAGAAGGATATGATTTTATATTTATAAGCGATGTGGTCCACATCCACCTAAATCAAGCTTTGATTGGGTCAGGTACACTAGATAACGGTATATACGTATTAAATCAAGCTCAGGTTTTCAACGTCCAGAACACACTTAAAAGAAAGTCTCCAGAATTAAATCAGGCTTTCTTATGGCATTGTAGACTGGGTCACATCAATGGAACACGGTTGACGAAGTTACATAGAGAGGGATATTTGGATCCGTTCGAATATCAGTCTTATGCAACCTGTCAATCTTGTCTCAAAGGAAACATGAAAAAGTCTCCGTTCACTGGACACGGAGTAAGAGCGAGCGAGCTCTTGGGACTCATACACAGCGACGCGTGTGGTCTAATGTCTACATGCACGAAGTGGTTATTCCTATTTCATTACTTTTATGGATGATTTCTCTAGGTATGGACATGTTTTCTTGATGAACATAAATCCGAGGCCTTTGAGAAATTCCGGGAATATAAGAATGAAGTGGAAAAACAAACTGGCAAAAGTATCAAGATGCCGAGATCTGATCGAGGTGGTGAATACTTAAGTACCGAGTTCCTGGATTACTTAGAAAAGAATGGAATTCTCTCTCAGTTTACTCCTCCATACACACCACAACACAATGGTGTATCGGAAAGGCGGAACAGAACCCTATTGGATATGGTACGTTCTATGATGAGTAACGCTGAGTTACCACGATCCTTCTGGGGTTATGCACTAGAATCCGTTGCATATCATTTGAACAAGGTTCCTACCAAGACAGTGCCTACCACAGCATATCAGATGTGGAGTGGGAAGAAACCCTATCTTCAGTATCTGAAGATATGGGGATGTCCAGCTTTTGTAAAAAAGCAGCATGCGGACAAGCTCAAGCCACGCTCAGTACTGTGTAAGTTTGTGGGATACCCAAAGAACTCCAAGGGGTATCTTTTCTATTACGCAGAGGAACAAAAGGTTTTTGTTTCTTGTCATACCCACTTTTTGGAAAATCAATTTTTGGAAAAAAAAACTAGTGGGAGCGCAATAGAACTGGAAGAAATTCCAGAACCACAAGCTATTACTAAAAGCATGGTAGAACCAGGGGTTTTGAAAGAACAGAACATCCCCGCGCCACTCCGCAGGACTAGTAGGCAGTCTCATCCGCCCGAGAGATACTACGGTTTTCTCATAAACGGGGAAGGAGAGGATTGCATTATTGACAATGATGAGCCAACTAGCTTCCAGCAAGCCATTCGGAGCGGTGACTCGGAAAAATGGCTGGATGCAATGCAGACCGAGATGGAGTACATGTACACCAACAAAGTATGGACTTTGGACATTGCTCCAGAAGGGGTAAAACCCGTAGGCTGCAAATGGATCTTTAGAAAGAAGATTGGTGTAGATGGACAGGTTGAAACCTAAAAGGCTAGACTTGTTGCAAAAGGTTTTCGTCAAAGACCCAGTTTGGACTATGATGAAACCTTTTCTCCAGTGGCTATGCTCAAATCCATTCTGATCCTTCTTGCCATTGCTGCCTTCCACGATTATGAGATTTGGCAGATGGACGTAAAGACCGCTTTTCTGAATGGACATTTGGAAAAGTGCATCTATATGGATCAGCCAGAGGGTTTCATTCAGAGTGGGAGCAGCGGGAAAGGGTGCAAGTTGCTTAAATCCATTTATGGATTAAAGCAGGTATCGCGGAGTTAGAACATCTGTTTTGATAAGACAGTCAAAGAATTTGACTTTATCAAAAATAAAGATGAACCATGCATCTATAGTAAGATTATAGCGAGAACTGTGGTATTCCTCGTCTTGTACATGGATGAAATTCTCTTGATAGGAAATGACATTCCTTTACTACTATCAGTCAAAGGATTCTTGTCAGAGAGGTTCTCTATGAAAGACCTGGGCGATGCCTCCTACATTTTAGGGATCCAGATCTATCGTGATAGATCTAAGAGGATGTTGGGACTTTCGCAGTCCGGGTATATCGACACCATACTATAGAGATTTAGTATGGAAGATTCAAAGCATGGTAGTCTACCGGCTTGTCACGAAATCACCCTCACCAAAGAGATGTCTCCCAAGACTGATTTGGAAAGGGCTCGCATGTCGATTATACCCTACGCTTCTGCGGTAGGCTCTATAATGTATGCGATGTTGTGTACCAAACCATATGTTGCTTACGCACTTAGCGTGGTAAGACGGTATTAGTCAAACCCAGGGGAGAACCACTGGATAGTAGTAAAGAACATTCTCAAGTACCTGAGAAGGACTAAGGATATGTTCTTGGTGTATGGCGGAAAAGACCTCCAGATCGAGGCCTTTACAGACTCTAGCTTCCAGAGTGACAAGGATGACTCCAAATCCATGTCGGGTTATGTCTTTACCCTCAATGGAGGGGCAGTCTATTGGAAGAGCTCCAAGCAGGACACCGTTGTTGACTCGACGATGGAAGCGGAGTATATCGCTGCTTGTGACGCCGCGAAAGAAGCAATCTGGATGAGGAAGTTCCTAATAGAACTTCAGGTGCTTCCGTCCATTGTAGATCCAATACCTCTGTATTGTGACAACAACGATGCTATAGCTTTAGCGAAGGAACCCAGGTCCCATCAAAAGTCTAGACATATCTTGAGGCGGTACCACCTGATCAGGGAGATCATTGATCGCCGGGAGATCGAGGTGCGGAGAGTTGATTCAGAGAACAACACTGCAGATCTACTCAAAAATCCCATCCCTCAGACACAGTTCGAGAGGCTATAAGAGATGATAGGTGTTGGGGTCAAAAATTACACCCCAGTTGACCAAGTCAAAGTCAAAGTAAACCCCAAGCCAGGCGGGCCCAAGCCAAGGTCAAGTGGGCCCATGCCCAAGTCGAGCCCCGCAGCCGGCCTCCCCCATGCCAGAATGAAATCATGTAATAAATAATTTTGATGTAATTTTTTTTATGCATGAATGTAAGAAAAATGGACATAAAGCCGAAGTTTTGTAAAGCCCATGGCTCATGTGTGAAAGAAATGAGCACATGAGGCATGGGATGGGTAAATTTGTAAGCCTATAAAAGACAACATGATAATGAAATAAAGAGAAGAATTGATTACCCTCAAATTCTAGGGTTTTTGTTCCTCCTTCTCCTTCCTCAAGGTTCTAAACCTTCTTTCCCTTTTTGAATTAAATCAAGAGTTTAACTCTTCCTTTTTCAAAAAGAAATAGTTTTTCACCATAAAACCCACAAAGGGGAGCTCGGATCTCCTATCAGATCTCTAAAGGAAAGATTTTGAATCTCACCCCTTTTTCCTTCAACGAAGAGGAGGAAGAAGGAGACCCATCTACAAAAATCCCATTCCGGGAGGATCCAAGGCTCAAAAGAAGATCCAAAGATCTCTAGGATTTTAACTCCATTCATGATCCAGCCAACGAAGAGGAGGAAGAAGGAGACCCATCTACAAAAATCCTATTCCGGGAGGATCCAAGGCTCAAAAGAAGATCCAAAGATCTCTAGGATTTTAACTCCATTCAAGATTTGTTGGAGTTTAACTCCATAAATCAAACCCCTTTTTAGGAGTTTAACTCTAATTCTATACATAATCCCTGTTAGGAGTTCAACTTCAAAGCCCTCTTGGGAGTTTAACTCCTAACCCAGAGGCTAAGCCCATTTTCTGCTCGTGTTTCTAGCGGTCGCGTGCAGGGCATGTGAGCCGCGGACGCCCAGCGGTCGCGTGCACGGCACGTGACCTGCGGGCGCAAAGCGCCCACGTGCACCTCACGCGACCCGCGGGCGCTCAGCGCCCAGCGGTCGCGTGCACGGCACGTGACCTGCGGGCGCTAAGCGCCCACGTGCACCTCACGCGACCCGCGGGCGCTCAGCGCCCAGCGGTTGCGTGTAGCGCACGTGACCCGCTGGCGCCCAGCGGCCGCATGCCGCGTATGTGACCCACGGGCGCTAAGCGCTCACGTGCGTCTCACGCGACCCACGGGCGCTCAAATCCCAGCGGTCTTGTGCAGCGCACGTGACCCGCCGGCGCCCAGCGGTCGCGTGTTGCGCACGTGACCCGCTAGCACCCAATGCCCACGCGCCTGGCACGTGACCCGCGGGCGCCAAGAGCCAACGCGCCAGGCACGTAACCCGCGGGTGCCCAACGCCCATGTGCCATGCACGCTTTTTTAAGACGCTCCTCATCCCTCATTTTCCGTGCACTCCACACCAGAAACACGTCCTCCGCTAGGAAAATTTTTCTAACGGGGCGCTGCCCCGCACCCCGCAAGGGGCTACTAGCCCCCTTGACTCCCGGCCCACTATCCGGATAGCGGTACCCCCATAAAACTCTGCGGGGCCCCCGATATATCCAAAACTCCATTTCAAAACACAACACACGCAAACTGCACATTGAGTTCGCATGACCAGTTCGACCCATCAATCGGAGGTTCCCTCGCTCCAAAAGCGAGGGGTAATTAACGGCAGTTTGTCCTTGCCTGCCGGAGATTCGGATCCCCACAATCAATAAACCCCCGCCTACCCTAGGCAGGAAGGATCTATAGTACGCCTGACAAGCGACGCGTATTCCCATCTCAATAGGGTGACGAAAAACACCCTACAGATTCTGGCACGCCCGGTGGAACCCAATCTCTCCTCCCAAATTTCGGGTTAAACGTTCATACGAACTCAATCAATATACCTATCGATTGCCTATACTGAAATCATGCTTCTATTTGCAGGTTAACGACTTTCGATTGCAATCTTCGGACGCAACAAAATGTCTCTGAGGATAATCTCAGCTCTCAGCACAACTTCCATCTCCTACACGATGAAGATGGACGCCAGGACGGTCCTCCCGGCCAGTCTCGGGCGACAGTGGGAGGAGCCGCCGCTATCATTTGGCTCTATTCTGTTCATACCAGCTAGCGCCATCCCAGCTTCTCAAGCTCCAGTAACAGATAGACCAGCCTCGAAAGGCAGAAGGCCAAATGCGATGATCTCGAGGGCACCACTACCTCGATGTTTGAACTAATTTCTTTGGCCCCAGCTGGAGGCAAGTCCATCAACACCAACAAAGCAACAAGGCATCTCGGGCAAGCGCCAACGGCGCCCCTAACAACTGCTCAATCGGGTAACTTCTCTAAGCTCCCCGTTAATCTACTCACGATGGCTTCCTGGATGACGGATGCCCGTCAAGCCCTCAAGTTTGAGAAGCTAAGACAGAAAAGGCTCAGATATAGAGCCAATAAAAGGGCTAGGGCTCATGCTAGGCCGAACTTCATAAGGTTCTAAGAATAGGGTTACCCCGCCAAAGATAAAGAGATGGATGGATATGTGGTCCACACTGTCTACATGGTGGGCACGCGCAGCAAGAGCAAGGACGGGGCCACCACATCTCAGATCCAATCTGGTATGAATGTGGCTGCCACTTCCCAAGACCAGCATCCTCTGGGAGGTAATGAAAACCATTCCAGTGAGGCTGATAAGCAGAGAGATCCCTCGGTTTATGAGGAGTCAGGCTCAGAAAGCGAAGATGAGCCAATCTTCCGTCCCAAGAACGCAGAGCAGCAACTTCTTCAAGAGCTCTAAAAACAGGTCAGAAGTAAAGACAAGGAGATGGCCAAACTTTACTCCAAAATCGACGACTTGACGAATGTCGTGATGCAGCTCATGGCCCAAGTTTCCTCTCAGCCGTCCAATCAAGCGCAGGGTTCTGCTCAAGAATCGGGAAACGGTGTCCCGAGACAGCCGACGCCTATTCCCTCAAATCCAAAGGTGGGCATACCGCATGAAAGTCAGTCGCATCCTATTTCAGGAAATGTCTTGGCTACCGATGACAGTAGCCCGCTAACTCAAGATCAAATCATGGATTTGGTTTCCAACAAAGTCAAAACGTTGGTAGCCGAAGCCGAAGCGCAAAAAGATATCAGCAGTAGTGGGAGACCATATCCTACTAAGTATGATCTGGTAGAATTTCCTAGCGGCTATGTCATCCCCAAATTCGAAAGATTTGATGGGACGGGAAATGCGAATCAGCACATCGCCCACTTTAAACCCTCATGCGGGAATACTGGGGGCAATGATGCGCTTCTCCTCCACCAATTCATTAATAGCTTAACCGATGTCGCCTTCGATTGGCACGCTAGCATAATAGATAGCTCCGTTACTACTTTCGTCCAAATGGAATCTCTGTTTCGGCAAAGGTTCATGAGTGTCAGCGATAAGATCACCATTTCCGACCTCGTGAGGACCAAGCCAAAGAACAATGAAAGCAGCACGGATTTTATAACTCGATGGCGCAATCTCTCTGTCAAATGTGAACCGCCGATAGAGCAGGACCAATCTGTCAGCCTCCTCATCAAAAATCTCAACATTGGATGGCCTCGTTTCTATGCACCGCGGGTCTCAAAACATTTCAAGAGCTGACCAGGAAAGTCCAGATGTTAGAGCGCTCAAAACAGGAGTCTTCCTCTGATTCCCAAAATAACAATAGGTCCTAGAGAAACCGAAATGACGATAATCGTAAAGGCAGAAATTCCGACGATGCTGAATCTTTTAATACTTTGGCTAACCGAAATAAGCAAGGGATGAGCGGGCCTAATGCCAACCGGCCTCGGAAGCCAGTGTTCGGAGAGGGAGGAGAATCTCTACTGAAAGAGAAGCTGGATAAGGTCTATTCCTTTAGAAGGGACAAAGTCCACAAGATATTCAAGGACGCCCTGAGAAACGGTCTACAATTGCCAGAATCAAAGAGACCGCAAGAAGCGAATATGACCGACGACCCGAAATATTGCCCCTATCACAGAGTGATAAGTCATGCCATTGAGGACTGCTTCGTCTTCAAAGATTGGGTCGAAAAACAATACAAGGCAGGAGAGATAGAACTGTCTAAAGGCGTGTTAGCAAACAGTTAAGCTGCGACCACCAATTTCATACAAAACAGCTGACCACCACGTTATTAAACTGGGAGCATACGACCCCTAAGTCGTTAAACTGGGAATGTAAAAAAAACGGTGTAAAAAAGGTGTAAATAAAAAAAATAAACAGCCGAAATGATGGGGCAACTCGCAATAAAAATCAGCGAATAAAATAAAAATGAAAATAAACAGCCGAAATGATGGGGCAACTCGCACTAAAAATCAGCGAGTAAAATAAAGATGAAAATAAAGACGAAATGATGGGGCAACCGCAAATAAATAGCCGAAATGATAGGGCAAACGTGACCTTCGCGATAAGAAAAACTGAAATGACAGAGCAATCGCTGTAAAAAAAACGGCGAAGGATGAGTCGCTCCTGGTACCATATTCTAGTGCAGCGATGCAGATGCCAACCAAAATCCAAGTTCCCAAATGGCGAATGATGAGTCGCTCCTGGTACCATATTCCAGTGCAGCGATGCAGACGCCAACCAAAATCCAAATTCCTAAATGGCGAATGATGAGTCGCTCCTGGTACCAAATTCCAGTGCAGCGTTGCAGACGCCAACCAAAATTTCAAATCTCTGAATGTCTCAACGGCGAATGATGAGTCGCTTCTGGTACCACATTCCAGTGTAGCGATGCAGACGCCAACCAAAATCCAAATTCCCAAAATTCTCCCAGCCCTACGGTTGGTCCCCGAACTAACTACCGTATACAATCCATGGGCTCAAATAATTCTCATCATACCCATACCCCACTGCAATCACCCTTCCAACGGCCGGTCTCCGCCCTTGGAATTATGCTCCATTTGGGAAGACCCACTCATGTGTCCTCACGATACATGAGGAGAACAAAACTTACGAGATCCTCTCGACTCGTAAGAAAACACCTTCGTGGGATCTTTACGAGTCAGAAAGGAAAAACACACTTGGGGGTCCTCACAACTCTTAAAGAGAAAATACACCTACGGGATCGTTTCGACTCGTAGGGAGAAAATGCTTTTATGGGACCAATACGGCTCATAAAATTGAAAAGCCTTAGGGGATAGGGACCTAAACCTGTCTCCGAAGCCATCGCTCCCCAACAGGAAAACGACAAATGATGAATTGCTCCTGGCACCTGTGCTCCAGTGTTAGCAACGCTGATGCCGAACCCAACCCTAAAATTCCAAACTTCCGATCCAATAGACCCTTAAGTCTTTAAACTGGGAACAAATGACCTCTAAGTCGTTAAACTGGGAATAGATGATCCCTAAGTCGTTAAACTGGGAACGAGGGAAATCTCTTCATGGCAAATGATGATTCGCTCCTGGTACCATATTCCAGTGCAGCGATGCTGATGCCAAACCAAAACCAAAATCCCAAATCCTCTCATGGCAGATGATGATACGCTCCTGGTACCATATTCCAGTGTAGCGATGCTGATGTCAACCCAAATCATATCAAGTCAGCAAGACAACCAACAACCTCCCTGGAGGAATCAAGCTCCACCTCGGAAACAAGTCAAATCCCGACACCGCAGAAAGCGGAGCAAGTCAAATCAAAGAATCGACCGTCCACGTCGCTAAAAGGGCAGCATCGACCATCCACGTCAGTAAAAGGGCAGCACCGACCGTTCAAGTCGCAAAAAGGGCAGCAATGGCCTCCTCGTCGGAATTATGCTCCGCCTTGGAATCAAGTCAACCAGACACTCCATTCCGGGGAAACGTTGACCAACGACACTCCGTTCTGGGGACACGTCAAACAGACACTCCACCTCGGGGACACGTCAACCACCGACACTCCGTCTCGGAGACACGTCAGGCATTGACCGTCCATGTCTTAAAAAGGGCAGTGCCAGCTTCTCAAAAAGCGGGAACCAAATCAAGTCGCCTCCACGTGAAAGAAGATCCATCAATTTCATGCACATGGACCACATGTGCGGTGTGCATTTATTGATGGGGGCACTTTGCTGGGGTAAAAAATTACACCTCGGTTGACCAAGTCAAAGTCAAAGTCAAAGTCAACCCCAAGCCAGGTGGGCCCAAGCCCAGGTCAAGTGGGCCCATGCCCAAGTCGAGCCCCGCGGCCGGCCTCCCCCATGCCAGAATGAAATCATGTAATAAATAATTTTGATTTAATTTTTTTTATGCATGAATGTAAGAAAAATGGGCATAAATCCAAATTTTTGTAAAGACCGTGGCTCATGTGCGAAAGAAATGAGCACATGAGGCATGGGATGGGCAAAATGCCATTTTGTAAAGCCCAAGGGGCCATATATAAATTTGTAAGCCTATAAAAGGCAACATGATAATGAAATAAAGAGAAGAATTGATTCCCCTCAAATTCTAGGGTTTATGTGCCTCATTCTCCTTCCTCAAGGTTCTAAACCTTCTTCCGCTTTTGGAATTAAATCAAGAGTTTAACTGTTCCTTTTTCAAAAAGAAATAGTTTTTCACCATAAAACCCACAAAGGGGAGCTCAGATCTCCCATCAGATCTTTAACAGGGAGATTTTGAATCTCACCTCCCTTTTCCTTCAAGATCCAGCCAACGAAGAGAAGGAAGAAGGAGACCCATCTCCAAAAATCCCATTCCGGGAGGATCCAAGGCTCAAAAGAAAATCCAAAGATCTCTAGGCATTTAACTCCATTCAAGATCTGTTGCAGTTTGACTCCATAAATCAAACCCCTTTTTAGGAGTTTAACTCCAATTCTATAGATAATTCCTGTTAGGAGTTCAACTTCAAATCCCCCTTGGGAGTTTAACTCCGAACCCAGGGTCTAAGCATCTTTTCCGCTGGTGTTTCTAGCGGTCGCGTGCAGGGAACGTAACACGCGGGCGCTAAGCGCCCACATGCACCTCACGCGACCCGCGGGCGCTCAGCGCCCAGCGATCGCGTCAAGGGCACGTGACCCGCGGGCGCCCAGCGGTCCCGAGCAGCGCACGTGACTCGCGGGCGCCTAGCGCCCACGTGCCAGGCACGTGACCCGCGTGCGCCAAGCGCCCGAGCGCCAAGCGCCCAAGCGCCAAGCGCCAGGCACGTTTACCCGCGGGTGCCCAGTGCCCACGCGCCAGGCACGTGCATGCACGTGACCCGTAGGCGTCCAGCGCCCACGTGCCATGCATGCGTCTTTAAGACGCTCCTCACCCCTCATTTTCCGTGCACTCCACACCAGAAACACGTCCCACGCTAGAAAATTTTTTCTAACGGGTCACTGCCTCATACCCCGCAAGAGGACTGCTAGCCCCCTTGACCCCCATCCCGCTATCCGGATAGTGGGACCCCCGTAAAACTCTGCGGGCCCCCGATATATCCAAAAACTCCTTTCAAAACACAACACACGCACACTACACATTGAGTTCGCATGACCAGTTCGACTATTCAATCGGAGGTTCCCTCGCTCTAAAAGCGAGGGGTAATTAACGACAACTTAGTCCGCGGCTGCCGGAGATTCGGATCCCCAAAATTAATAAACCCCCATCTACTCTAGGCAGGGGGATCTATAGTACGCCTGACAAGTGACGCGTATTCCCATCTCAATAGGGTGACGAAAAACACCCTACAATAGGTCTGCGATATGCCAAAACATGGCCTTAGTGCAAGTGGGAGATTGTTAGTGATATATGCCCTAGAGGCCATTATTGTATCATACTGGTTTGTATATTACATATTGGAAGCTTGGGATATACACAGATATAGTAACAATCTTGCTCGAAATGTTAGTATTCTACATGGTTTGTTTCTACCTCAATATGTGCATGTGTTTCTTTTAGCATATCGCTTATACATATTGGTAGAGCCCTTAGGATCTTTGCTTGATTACCAGCGTTGTGATGACAGTGACACTAGTGGGGGCCGGGTAGTCTATAAGCATATCCTTATACAGGTCCCTAGTCGTAGGATTATCGAGACGGGGCATCGATATTCCAGAGTAGACTAGTGTATACGCTTCTCATCCCAACAGAGGAGATGGTCTGTCCTACAGCCATTAGTACGCCATACTGGAGATAATATGCGGGTGCTCATTGGGTTATGAGTACACTGGACAAGACTCGTAGGGAGCTGCTGGGCGGTATTATACCTATCGTCGGATAGTAGTTTCCAGGTGACATGAGTACAGCTTAGTCCGTCAACTTGACACTGCTACTTCGCCTCGAGTGTGTTCCCTCTGTTCTTAGATTACTACCCTACCACGGCTCAAAGGAGTCGTGCAAACAGGTAGTAGTTGGGTGCAGTCTCGAAGCACTTGGAGGCAGTAGTGGTTAGATAGGATTCGTCTCTTCCGGTATTGGGGGTTGCTATCGTGCTGTGTTCGGAAAGCCATTACACAAAGTCCCTAGCCAGGGCAAGCGAGATTTACTGGTAGGTACTCCAGTAGTTTCTCATGGTGTTTTGGGTTATACTCCGGCACAACTTATTGCGCTATTAGGGGTCTGCCGGCAACTGCCCCTAGGCCCGATATGCGATACTCTTAGACGAACAGACCGGACTGTACGGAGATTGTCACAGATATGCTCAGTAGGAGTTCGGATGAGTTTACTCACCATCCTTCTTATCGAAGATACCCGGATAGCCGTTACGTGCAGCTAGTACCGCTGACGTGCTTGTGGTTAAACCTACTGCCAGCGTAGTGTCGAGTCTTTAGAGTCCCACACAAATGGTTTCCCTGCATCGGGCAAAAGATTTAGAGGTCGTATGGTTTTACGACAGGGTTCGATCACGTACGTGTACTTGTGCACGGATGATGATTCAGACAGATAATACTAGTGGGCTTTGGTTTAAGCCGGATCCTAGTATTATATTGATGGATTATTTTCGTCTCTTTGTATTCATATTTTTTGCAATATAGATACGGATATGTTTATACGGATGAGGGGCATTTTTGTAATTTTCTCAAGATTGCTTCTAGAAGAATACACCTCATTTGTAGATTATATCATTTTGTTAAATGATTAATGAGGTGGATGATGATGTGTTATTTGACAAAAGAAAAGGCATGGCTACTTGGTGACTCATGGGGTGACTCATGCTTTAGTGACTATTGAAGCATGCTTGATATTTTCATTGTGAATTATTGTATGCTTCATTATTCACAACACTTAGCCATCTTCATTCATTCATCACTTGAACACTCTCTCTCCTCCAAAGCTCCTTCTTCTTCCTCTAACCCTAAACCTCTCATGTGTTGAGAATCCTAGGGTACTTAGAGACATACTAATCCATCTACACTCTTTACATCATTTACGACATCTAGTTTAGCGAACTAGATGCCGTAGTTATCTCAGATTTGAGGTTGGAGTTCGGACTATAGACTCTCGGGTGGATCGTCTTTGACTCGAGGAGGCCGACGAGGAGGCATCGATCTAAACGATCCTTGGAGCTTATGATGAGGAGGAGGACAGCGACAAGAAGATTCGAAGGACATGGTATCGTGAGGTATAACTTCCTATCCGAGTAGTTAACCTCATACAGTTTACCTAGTTAGGGTTTAGCATCGATCATGGAGTTCAAGTCAGTGTTGCGATACCTGTAAAAATCGTTTTTTACGTATTCCACCTCTCCGCGAACCCGCGGGGTGCGCGACATCGACTTACATTTCTTTACACATCAATGTCCGCTGCTAGTACCGTGATATAGACATTATACGACTATTTTGAAAAGATTTAACATACATACACCTTTCGACTACTTTTATAGGATTGCATATGGATGCGTGCTATACGTATTATAGCCTTACTTCTATTTATGTTTGGTCATGTGCATAGATATTGCACTACGGTTACGGTGATCATGATTTGACACTGATATATTGGTACGCAGTAAATTACCGTTTATTGATAATAGATCATCATTACATTGCACAGTATTGTGTTTATTTCCATGACTCGCATGCTTTCAGATACTCGTGGTTATATTACGCCCGTACCGGGCTTGATGTTGTTTAGTTGATATTGACATGATAACCACACACAGATTCACATATAGGATAGCGGCACACGAGTTGTACATGAGGGCTTATTATCATAATCTCATTGCTCGAACTCTAGTTTAGACGCATACTATTTTACCCTCCATGATGTACACATTTATCTTGTTTAGATATTTCACCGCTTATCCATGCGATTTTTAGCTTGTTATATAATACTATTCATGAGTTGGCAACTCACCCCCGTTGTGCCGTAGTTCTGTGCAGATTTGACCGCTTGGATCAGTAGCGGCTAGTTTGGGCATATCTTCTGTATTGAGGGCGTGATTGCACATTTTTTGAGTGGTGGGTTATTTCTGTATCGACATTTTCTTTATACTTATTTGTATCTAAAAGTACTCCATCAAAGACCAAGTCCAATTATTTGTTGTGACCTTAGTGCTGTTGTGCTAGTCGGACTCGTTTGGAGTCGACTGGATGTATACTATTCTGTTTACTTTCCGCATTTTGATCCTTCGCCTGATGCGTCGTATATATATTGCGTGGTTGTTGATCCGCCGTTGGGCATTGATTTTGCTCCCGTGTTAGGGATGCTTTATTATTATGTCTATTGTACCTGTTTTATCAAAATTTACAAAGGAGGTGCTGCCCGATTTTTAGTAGTGTTTTCAAACCAAACTTAATTTCATGTTAGTAAAACCTTTTCAAAACTATACCTCCGCTATTTCTTGTAAAAATGGTTTAGTTTCCTGGTTTTCGCTTACTTGGGTTATCGTGGGGTCCTATAGACTTCACGTGATTCAGGTGCCGGTCAAGTGTCTTTTTTCGGGTCGTGACACCAACCATGGCCCTCGTTGGGGGTCTAGAAACGTATACACCATTCAACTCCGGAATATCGATGCCCGGTCTCGATTCTCCCACGACTAGGGACATTTAAGAATATGCTTATAGACTACCCAGCCCCCACATGTATGATCGCCATCATAACGCTGGTAGTCAAGCAATAATTCTACGGGCTTTAGCAACATGTATTTGCAATACGTAATAACAAGTAAAATATATACACATATTAAAATAAAGACAAACCAAATAGCATACTATCATATCATGCAAGATTGTCATGTACATATATATGTTCAAGCATCCACTATACACACACTCACACACACAATATCACCTCTAGGACATACATATCCAACAATCTCCCACTTGCACTAAGGCCGGTTATTGGTGTATCAAGTACCCAACGTCTGCTTTAGAGTCAGTTGTTAGCGTACCGCGTACCCAACATCTCAAATAGTCGCTCGAACTTTGCTTGAGGGAGGGCCTTCATGAATGGATCCACTGTGTTTTATTTTATATCTACTCTCTGCACCTCGATCTCCCGGTGATATACGATCTCCATGATCAGGTGATACTACATCAAGATGTGTCTGGATCTCTGATGGGACCGTAGTTCCTTTGCTAAAGCCATAGCCCCATTCTTATTGCAATACAAAGGTATTGGATCAACAATGGACGGAACCACCTCAAGTTCAGTAATGAAATTCTTCATCCAGACCGCTTCTTTTGCAACATCGTTGGCAGCAATGTATTCATCCTCCATCGTCGAGTCTGTAACGGTGTCATGTTTGGAGCTCTTCTAACAGACCGTCCCTCCATTGAGGGTAAACACATAACCCGAGATAGACTTGTTGTTATCTTTGACACTTTGGAATCTTGAATCGATAAAGGAATCCATCTGGAGGTCTCCATTACCGTACACTAAGAATATCTTCTTAGTCCATCTCAGGTATTTGAGAATGTTCTTTACTGTTGTCCAGTGGTTCTCTTTTGGGTTTGACTGATACTGGCTTACCACGCTAAGTGCGTAAGCTATATTTGGTCGGCTACATAGGATCGCATACATTATAGTAACTACCGCCGAAGTGTAGGATATAATGCTAATTCGAGCCTTCTCCTCATCAGTCTTATGAGACATCTTTTTGGAGAGGGTGATTCCGTGCAAAGTAGGTATATTACCATGCTTAGAATCTTACATACTAAACCTCTTTAGTACGGCGTCTATGTACCTGGACCGTGAAAGTCCTAACAACCTCTTGGATCTATCTTTGTAGATCTTTATCCCTAAAATGTAGGAGCATCACCCAGGTATTTCATGGAGAACCTTTGCGATAAGAATAGCTTGACCGATTGCAGTATAGGAATATCATTTCCTATCTGGAGAATGTCATCGACGTACAAGACGAGAAACACGACAGCTCTCCCTACAATCTTCTTGTAGATCTAAGGTTCATCCTCGTTTTTGATAAAGTCAAATTTCTTGACCGTCTCATCAAAATAGATGTTCCAGCTCCACATAACTGCTTTAATCCATAAATGAATTTAAACAACTTGCACACATTCCCGCTGCTCCTACTGTCTATGAATCCCTTCAGCTGATCTATATAAACACACTCTTCTAAACTTTCATTTAGAAAATCCGTTTTTAGGTCCATCTGCCAAATATCATAATCATGGAAGGCAGCAATAGCAAGTAGGTTCCTAATGGATTTAAGCATGGCCACTGAAGAAATGGTTTCGTCATAGTCCACACCTGGTCTTTACAAAAACCTTTTGCAACAAGTCTAGCCTTATAGGTTTCCACTTGTCCATCTACACCAATCTTCTTTTTGAAGATCCACTTTGCATCCAATGAGTTTTACCCCAGAAGGAGCAACATCCAAAGTCCAAACTTTATTGGTGTACATAGACTCCATTTCGGATCGCATAGCATCCAGCCAATTCTGGCCTGCTCGAAACTACTAAGATCATCTTCTTCCAATATACGATCCTCTCGATCCCCTTTTATGAGAAAACCGTAGTATCTCTCGGGTGGACGAGAAATCCTACTAGATCCGCGGAGTGGCTGAGCTTCGTTGGGTTCTATTGAATTTTCTGGTTCTACCAAATCTTCAATTGCAGTTTGTGCTTTTGGAATTTCTTCCAGTTCTACCGTGCTCCCAGTAATTTCTTTTGCAAGAAATTCCTTTTCTAAGAAAAGGCATGGCGAGTAACAAAAATTTTCTGTTCCTCGGTGTGGTAGAAAAGATATTGCCGTGAATGCTTGGGATATCCTACAAACTTATATATAATTGATCATGCTTCGAGTTTGTCCGGATTCTTCTTCTTTACATAAGTAGGATATCCCCATATCTTAATAAAATTATGGCATGGTCTTTTCCCCTCCCATATTTCATATGGAGTGGTAGGCACTGATCTAGTCGGAACCCTATTCAATACATATACAGCTGTCTCTAGTGCATGTCCCCAGAATGAAAGAGGCAACTCAGTATTACTCATCATAGAGCGAACCATATCTAATAAGGTATGATTCATCAGCTCCAATACACCGTTGTGTTGTGGTGTATACGGAGGAGTAAATTGAAAGAGAATACCATTCTCTTTTAGAAAGCCAAGGAACTCCATGCTTAAGTATTCCCTTCCTCGATCAGATCAAAGAATTTTGATACTTTTTCTTGTCTAGTTCTCTACATCGCTCTTATATTCTTTGAATTTCTCAAAAGATTCAGATTTGTATTTTATCATAAATACATATCCGAGTCTAGAGAGATTATCAGTGAATGTAATGAAGTACGAGAATCCACCCCTTGCATATATGAACATTGGACCACATACATCACCGTGTATGAGTCCCAAGAGCTCTGTAGCTCTTTCTCCGTGTCCTGTAAACGGAGTTTTGGCCATCTTTCCTTTGAGACAAGATTGACAAGTTTCATAAGATGAAAATTCGAACAGATTCAAATATCCGTCTTTATGTAACTTAGATATTCTTTTCTCATTGATATGACCAAGTCTACAATAACACAAGTAGGTTTCGTTCGTATCTGAACTCTTCCTCTTGCGTGTGTTTTGTACATTGAAAACTGTATTTTGATTAAGAACATAGATACCATTATATAATGTACCTTCTGAAACCAAAACCTAATTTAGGTAAATGTTCATGCTATTTCTATCTAGAACAAAGTTATATCCATCTTTATCTAGTAAAAAAACAGATATAATATTGCAAAGTATGGAAGGTTTATAGTAGTAGTTGTTCAAAATCATAATGTTTCCACTTGGCAACACCAAGTGATATTCACCGATGGCTGCAGCATCAACTTGTGCTTTGTTCCCTACTGTGAGGGACATATCACCTGGTCCAACTATTCTACTTTTTCTCAATCCTTATAATAAATTACAGATATGAGATCCTGATCCGGTATCTAATACCCAGGAGGTAAGACCGACCCAAAAACAGTTCTTAATAACAAATACACCCGAAGAAGATACATTAGTATCTTCTCCTTCATTAGGGTCATATGGAAGTCTATGAAATCTTCTTTCCCTTACTCATACTCGTGACAGTTGTCATGAGTTAGAGCTGAACCGACGTTCTCCAGCCTAATGTAATAAGATGGTTCAGTCAAGTCATATATTTATAAACTTGATTAAGGCGTGATATGATTGCTACCTGGAAAGAGAGAAAAGAAACACTCAGCGTATGCGCTTATAAGATTAGATTGATTTTTAATTTATCTAATCAGGATGGTTCCTACTGTTTTCTCGAATTCTCCTTCAAATATTAAAAGGAGAACTAGTAAGAATCATTCACACCTTATAAGTTCGCTAATCATTCAGCCAGGTGGGTGTTGGTACTCCGAGAGAGGTTTCCCATACTCTCGCACGAACCTAATTAAAATAAACCTCGTTTCTGCAGAGGCGTAACCCCGATAACACCTTTCTGGATACCTAATAGGTTAGCTAATTGTGAAGTAAAAAATATCTCCTAAAGAGTAACAAATACTCACAGAGGAATCGGGACCCAACTATTATCGTGTGATAACTTAGATGGAAGACACTCTAGTCACTACGCTCCAGAAGGTATGCATCACTAACAAGTTTCCTGTATATTTGAAACCCCCGATATGGTTTTTGCCCCTAACGACCTATGACCTTGACGGAGGCCAACAAATCATAGACTACTAGTCAAGTTCAATCTGTCATTAATTTGATTAATTCAAACCCCCCCGTACTAGCCCTTGACGAAGGCCAACAAATCGTGCGACTATCCCGATCAATCGCATCCCTATGCTACAAATTAACATCACTCGGCTACCGTACATTATGCCTTGATGAAGGCCAACAAACATAGTACGGATACTAAGTGGTACCTATCTGAAATGACAGAAGGCTACGGCTGGTTTTTGGTGAAAAACCTTTAACGTAATGAACTTGATATCATTGAAGAAATGAAACGAGTGGTTCAAGCTCAATTTTGAAAACATTTGGTTTTGTAGAAAACCGAGTAGTTTTTAAAAGAACCGAGTAGTTTTGAAATTTGATTCCGATAAAATCATTTTAGGTTTTTTCCCCTTGCACTAATCAAAATTAATGCGGTCACATCAATTAAGTCCTATCACATCAGAAAAGAATGAAAATAGAATGACGTATATACCATCCGAATTCACCACGGGATCCGGGAACATCACCGTAAGGTTACTTAACTTACTGTAGTGCATGGGCAGGGCTAGTACGAATGCAAAACATATACAACATTTATTTATGTATATATATAAATATATGGTCATCTCAGGCATGCCACAAAAAACATCACAGGCATGCGATAAACAATATAGAATAGCAGATAATCTAAGAGCCCCGCGTTTCATTTGAGCTGCAAATAAAACTTGACATTCTCCGGTCGTATGGATAACCCATACAATATTGAACTAAGACCCCTACAAGCGCGGCAGGTTACCCGCCAATTCCAGAAGTGTGGCAACCTGCACTCTAGGTCATGAATGGGCCACCCGGCACTTCACGGAACCCGGTAACTTGAGCACTCCACCGTGGGTCATCTTAAAACCCCTAAAAGTGCGACGAATAGCCCAACAATTCTAGAAAGAGGTGGCTCGAACTCACCACTTCGAGACAGCCACCTAACGCACTCTAGAACCCAGCTATTCGAGCACTTCACTATGGGTTTATCCTCATAAAGAAATGAAATAATATACAATGGTGATATCGACCTCAACTCGGCCGTGTTCCAATAAAAGAATATACAAATATGCAGAAATGACAGTCCACAAGTCGGACGCTCGTCCCGCAGTAATGAATATACAAATGATATAACTGTATAAATAATGTCGCATGAGGGGCTATCCAACACGACAATCCGTATAAACCATCACAGAGATATACAACATTGCAACAAAAGTAAGTATGTGCAACACCGTCTAAATGATATATAGCAATTAGAAGACATTTGAAACATATATACAGCATCACAGATATCAACGATGCAAAAGTTTTGAGTTTTAAACTTTTTGTGTTGCCCCAAAACACAAACAGTACTAAACCAAATCTGGGAAAAAAAGAAGTATGCCAAAAATGCTATTTTCCAAAACCCAAGACATGAAAAAAAATTGAGACAAAACAGAGCATTTTGGGCCGCAAATTGCGGTCAAAATGAATATTTTGGCGGCCGATATTACTCTGATTTGCCTCGTTTTCTTTCAGTGTTATATACATACTAATATCGTCCTTCTGCAATACTACAAAAATATTTTAGAGACTAAAAATATTTTGAACAGAAACATGACATTTAGGTTTTGAAAAAGCGGATTTTTGTCGTTTTCAAAACATAAGCATTGTCTACAACTAGTTTATAGTGTTTCGGTGGCTCTGATACCATGATAACGTTCTTTGCGCTCTATCCACTACATCCACGGCCTATGCGGAATGAAAAACGAAAATTTTCGAAGAGGCGCTAGAAATATAAACCCTAGAATCTAAACCAAACACTAAACAAGCAAACGCGGAGGAGTTTAAGTACTTGGTTTAAATCTTATACCTAATGATTCGTGTCCTTCGGTCTTCGAATCCTCTTCTTTAGCTCCTCAAAGCTGCTGGATCGAGCATGTAGACCGGTCTACCTTGGTCCTGATGATCCACCCGACGAATATGGCTCAAGGCTCTAGCTTCACACAAATAAGCAAGTGAAGCAACTAAAAACCCTAGGTTGCTAATCTAAGGTGATTAGAGAAGTAGTGATGTGTTCTAGTATTTTTCTATCTTCTTTTTACCCTTAATTCTCAACTCATGAGAGTGTAGGGAAGAAGAAGGAGGATGAGCTCAAGAGAAGGAGAAAGAAAGGAATTGGTGAAATGAGAAAACTTGGTGAGAGAAAATACAAGCAATGGTTTGGTATAATCATATTTGCAAATATAAAATAACAACCATACTTGAATAGTGTAGACAAATGTACCCTATTCAACCATGTCTCTCACCATTCCTAAGCCACATCATCCCTCCACCTCATTTCCATTTAAATAAATAAATGGATAAACAAAAAATGAGGTTTCCTCCTTCTAGAATGTATGATGTATAAATACAAAATATATTCTACCGTATACACACACCCCTATCCGTATAAATACCCAAGAGATAGAAAAAATACAATGAACATAATACTAGAATATTCATATCGAAATATATATGTAAATTATTAAATCAATACTTGATTTAATAATCCGGCTTAATCCTAAGCGGCTAGTATTATCAACCGTCCGATCAAAAATCTATGTAGCTAGTATACTCATTTGATCGGAACCCTGCACGTATCAAAATACGGCACTATATCATTTCTCCTGAACCAAGGAAACCCTCTGTGTGGGACTCTAAAGACTCGATAGTACGCTGACAGTGAGTTACTTAATAAATCAATAACCACAAGCACGTCAGTGGCACTAGCTGTATGTAACGGCTATCCAGATATCCGTCGAAAGGAAGGCCGACGAGTAAGCTCATCCGAACCCCTACTGAGTCTATCTATGACAATCTCCGTACAATTCGGTCTTTTCATCTAAGAGTATCGCATACCGATTCTAGAGGGTGGTAAACGTCAGACCCTAATAACCCGATAATTCGTGCCGATGTTGCTCAGGACCGATCCGAGAAACTACTGATCATCCATCAGTAAATCTCATCTGCCTTGGCCAAAGTCATAAGGTGATGGACAACTGAACACAGTGCGACATCGACTCCCTAAACTGGGAGAGACGAATCCCTACCAATCACTCACTGTCTCCATATGGCTCGGGACTGTACCCAACTAAAACCTATTTGCACGACTGAATAATGAAAGTAGGTCCTAGCACCTTTATGAGGGTTTTAACAACATCAAGTATGCAATTTAAAAATTTCTAGAGGGATAAGACTACAAGCTAGGATCAAACTAAAGGTTTAAGGTTTGAAAAGAAAGCAAACTAGAGATATAACTAAGTGATAAGGAGCTACAACCTTTGCAGCCAAGTCTTTCACTTCTAAAGCTCCTAGTTGTAGTCCCTTGAACCCTTCCATAAGCTTCCATGAGCTCCAGTTAAGGACTTGAACGAGCTTTCTCGATGTCTTCTTCATCGAAGATGATCCACCTTGAGGAAACACTCACTCAAGCTCACACTTCACTAATCAAAGTATTAGTGAAGAGAACAACCTAAACTAATTTGCTAGTTTAGTCTAGATTGATTAAAATAGGGTTTTAGCTCACTTAAAATTCTTTTTTTTTCTTTCCTCTTGAGTGAATAGTGTCTCAAGAGAAGAGATAAAGAAGATAAAGATGGTGATGAGAAATAGCTTGGAGATGAGGATGAAAGCAAAATGAATAAACTTATATGAAAAAGTAAAAGGAAAAACGAGTCATGCAAACTAGCATGTTCCAAAATAAATGACTCATTCTTTCTTCTTTCTAATTGAAAAAAGAAGTCATTATCCTCATATCCTTTACCCCAATGTGATTCTCATATACGCAACTCTTGTGTATTAACAACCATGTCACACATGTATAAATATATTTATATCATATATATAAATATGTTAAGAGAAGGAAATATCAAGTGAGCATAATATTAGTTTATATATATATATATATATATATCAAATTACTAAATCAACACTTGATTTAATAATCTGGTTATATCATATATAACCCGGTTAATATCAAATAATGCTAGATTAGAATACAGTATCATATATCCGCATTTAATAAGGTTCCCGCACATATCTCCAAACATGCCCTACTTCGTTTCGCTTGAGCTAGGAAACCTCTATATGGGCTCTAAAGATTCTTCAATACGCCGACAGTTGGTAATGATCACATCAAACACTTGATTGAGTGATTTAGCGTGCTTGCGCTTTCTAAAAGATAGATCAAAAATATTTGTAACCGCAATCAAGAACGGCGTCGCATGAAGCTAGCCGGTGAGTACGGGTCGGTCCACAGGGATTTTGTGAATTTCCGATTCGTTCTTACGAGTTAATTTCGAAGGGTGTTCGGTTGATTATTAAATCTAAAATTCTAATTAACCTAGGGCAATTATCTAGATCTACTCTTGCTAGGGCTAGGTTTAGGGATGGTTTGGAAATGTAATTAAATCTCACCGCTTTCAATACCCGAATGAAGATCTATGAGGAGTTATGGTAATTATCAATAAAGTAGATTAGATCCGTTCGGGAAGGTTTCCTTCCTCTAGGTTCTTGTCCTTCCTTTAGAGATCCTTACCCTAACCTCCATGGAAAACATCACACCCGGGCCTTTATACTACGGTATCACCGCTACCTCGAGGGATAGAGTGCCGTAGGGAGCGGTATGTGCATGTATGCATGGAGTCCTATTGTAAATATTTGGTGGGTAAGAAAAGGATGAGAGATCTCATCTCTCAAAATCCGTCCCAAAAGCTAAACCCTAAACAAGTTCCTAGGGCATGAATTTAAATCTACACTAAGGCAAGAAATTAAATCACTTACAGATGCATCCCTCCAATCATCCATGCAGGGTTGTCAGATCTGAATTTCTGAATGGAGAAGAAACACCGATGCTTTCCAAAAGATTTCTAAATTTTATTCATTAAAGGGAGGCATCAGAAATTACAATGAGTAGAGTTCCTATTTATAGAGAATAGGAAACCCTAGGTTACATTTTGATCCGCATGTCTACAATTACAAAAATAGCCCTAGGTCAACTAGTCAAAGCTGCAAATGAATTTTGGTAAAATAAAATCTTCCTTTTGTCTTCTTAAAAAGGAAGTATTGGGCCTTTCCTTTGTGGGCTCTTCTGTCTTTGGGCTTCCTGGGCTACTTAATTCTTTAATTCTTTCTTTAAAATAGCTTCTGTTCTCTTTCAGATTTTCCAGTGAATAATTATGGTGGACTTTTAACCGTGGCTTCGAAATCTTGGACCTTGCATTGCCTTGTACTTTGTGAATTTTATCTTTGATGTAGGCTTGATCAAGAGTCTTCTGTTTGTTTGTCAAAAGTCCCTTTTTGTATCAACTTTTGTCTTTTTCACTGTTTTCGCTCCAAGAACCTGTAACCTGTAATATGTAGCAGACTTGCATCAAAAGCACCTGTTTATTTATAAAACGAATAAGAATGGGGAATATAAAATGCAATATTATGATATGAACAAATACCCCCAAACTTATCTTTTGCTCGTCCTCGAGCAAACTTATTTTTATTCACTAAAATCCTAACCACACTTTCGCAGGGAAACGCGATTGCACTGAGCACGTGCAACAAGCCGTTAAACCTCTAGGTGTCCCTAGTAGGAGGAGTGTTGTCTCCTGAGGGTTTTTAGCGGATTACACCCACAAAATCCTATCACCTCTGCCCATTGATTTTTGTTTTCCAATTAGGTTTTCTAACAAGGAATTCTATTACCTTTTGACTCGCAAATTATCCACCCATATTCTTCACACTTCCTCATTATTTAACTTAAGATTATATATGTTATGTAGACCTACTTAGCTTTCGGCATTTCTTAAGTTTTCCTTCTAGGGTTTCATCTCCACTTAGGAATTTCTATCAACTCTATTAAAGATATAAGTTCTATTTTTCATTCCTCTCTCTTATCTAAATTCCAATCACATATCCCTACGTGTGTGTATAGATCACCCCTACACTTGGAAATTCAAATCAAGCAATCGTACTCTCGTCCGTTGTCCAAAGTACTAATTAGTTGGTGAATTTAATTGAATTTTGCTCACACATCCTTCATGCGACTGTTAATACTTCTTGAGGTACCAACAACCGATTACAAGATGCGTTTGCACTTTAAAGCGTACTTTCTAGTCTTGCAACACCCAAGGCTTTAGCAGTGACTCCCAAACCAGTTGGTCTAAGGCACTAGGTGATAAGGCACCCTTGCTAAATATTTTTCTATTTTTTTTTACAGCCCTAAGTAATCACAAAAACCAGTGTCCATTTTTTTCTTTATTCACTTTTTTTCTTTTATTTTCATTGTACTAAGGACTTTAGACAAGAGCATTTCAAGGTCTCTTCTACTATTCCAAGTTTCAAGGTGCGTGATTGTGCAAATTGTAGGGTATACATTTTCAGAATCTAGACTTAAGCTAGGAACTATTTTTCAAACTTATACTCTAATAAAAGCTTCAATATTTTTCCTTCGTTTCGACCTAGCCCAAGAAGTGAACCCAAAATTTGCCTATTTCTAAATAATCTACAAAGACATATACTTTCTACCGTTAAACTCTAAGGAAGGTTATTTTTAGGGTTTTTAATTCACTAAGTCTAAAATCTAGTTGTTCCTAGCCAGTTAACCTATTTGTCAAACTCAAATCAATTAGCCAAAATTGAATACAATTATTTTTATATTTTTTGAAATTTTCAAATTTTTATGGGTTTTAAAATAAGTATGCAAATGCAAAAATATGTACAAATGAATGCGAAGGAAGAAGACGTACCGAGCATACCCCCAAACTTGAACTTGACAGTGTCCTCACTGTCATGCTAAACCAAGAGGGTCAAAATACCGGCACTCCCCTGTTTATTTATTTATAATTTATATATTTTTAATGCTTTGAAATTTTTTTTAAATTTTTTTTAGAAAAGAAAACAAAAAATATATACATATATACAAAGATTCCCCCAAACTTAAGCTTGGCCTTGCACAAGCCAAAAGTTAGCACCAACCATTCAAAAATCTTATCGTGGAAATGGTATAGTTGGTGCAAGAAAATGAGAAGCACGCGAGACCGTGTGGAAAGAAGAATGGTAGAATATGGTCTCGATGGGGGAGAAGAATGGCGAAAAGAAGAAGGAAGTGGAGTATGATCTTGAGGGTGTAAATTGAGTGAATAAATTAGCGCAATATGTAATGACCGATATGTTATAAACGATTGCGCTAACCTATCAACCCGTCGGGAAATGGGATCAAATCCCTCAAGATTCGCAAGAAAACATGGGTACGCCGAACTTGGTATAGGAGATGAAAGCGTAACGGTCATTTGTTCGGTCGGAACAATGGGAAAGACGAAAGGGAGTGAATTAGGGATAGTATCATTCTCACCGTAGTAAACTGTTTCGAACTTGAAAGATTCCATTAATGGTTCGAAACTACTATAATCAACCGAGTCTGATAGCTCATCTGAAAATATGAAGGATTCAAACTCGGGCGGTGAGTCATCAACATCGTCTGAAAAAGTGAAACACTTGTAGGTGTTATCGTCTGTGAGAATTGTGTCAGATTCAAAGGAAAATGTTTCAAGCTCACAGTCTTCAAGCGGGGTCGGAACGATGGGAATGAGGGAGGGTGATATAACAGTCAAAGGTTCAGGAGGATGAATTGGAAAATCAGACACATCAAACAAAAATGATTCAACCTCAATATTATCCTCAAGACTCTCCTCAATACTATCCTCAATATTCAACTCATCCATGCCATTATCATCAAAATCTAGACGCATATGAGATTCGGGAGAAACATTTAATAACTCAGGATGATGATTTGAACATAAAATTGCAAGCAAATCGACAGGTTCATCATCCGAAATATTCCCGGCGTCTATATCCTTAATCAAGTGAAAATCAATTTCTTTAGACACCTCATCAGCATGGATATGTATCGATTTAGGTTCTAGAGTGGAGGTGTAAAGATCGAAAGGATTAGGTGCGGTTTCACTCGAAAGGGGTTCCTCACAATTTGGTAAATCAAACACTACAAAATCACACAACTCGTTTTTATTTTCAACTGGTGAATCATTTGGAACAATCGATGGAAAACTGGAGTTGTGGGCTTCAATTGGGTAAGGATAGGTTTGATTTGAAAATCCTCTCTCATTCTCACTCTGTCCAACTGCCGCCTCATAAATTGAAAAATTTGGAGCTAGTGGGACACTAGCTACCGGTTCACTAGGTTGCATAAGAGCGGCCATGGACGCTTCCACATTCCTCATCATTTTATTTGTTGCAGCAATATATGCTTCCAACGACTCTTCCAAACTAGACTTAGGTGGTGAGGGGGTTTCAGTAAAAGATTCAAAATTGGTTGGATATGTGAAACTCCCTAATGGCTGTGTCGAAACAGTGTCTAGTGAAGGTGGGAAAGTCGGGTATGACTGGTAGGAAGTGGGTGGTAAGACAGGGGTAGGGTCAACATATGGATAAGAAGGTGAATAATCATGCGGATCCCTAGAACTAGATGAGTGGAGAGGGGTGAAAGATCTACTGCGAGATTGAGCAATATGCTCAGCAATGGACATCGGCCTAGGAGTGACAGAAGGACTTGAAGAAGTGGTATCAACATATGTAGGTGGTAAAGGTTGACTCGGTTGACACAAAGTAAGTTGAAAAGTCAAACTATTTCTCCTAGACGCCTCTATGTGATCTTTCAAAGATTTTTTAGGCATGGAGGGATCGTTTTTAAATTGACCGAACAAATTAACATATGACGCAAAATTAGGTTCAGGATACCAAAGTTCGGCTAATGATTTATTATGTGGGGTACCCATGTTAAAAGAAGGGGAAAAGGAAAGAAAGTTTGTTGTGCAAGGATTTATTTGCGGCTAAAATTTTTTGCAAGTTTCTATAAAATATTTGTACTTTTTATTTTCATTTTTCATTAATTTTTTCTTTCTCTTTATTTGGAATTTTTTTTTATTTTTTGCAAAAAGATTTTAGAGAAAAGATGTGCAACAGCAATATATTTTATAGACAAGATATGCAACAGCAAAATATTACTTGCAATCAATTATTATTTTAAGCATATCACAAGAATCTTTATTTGGAAAGAATTGTTGCAAAAAGATATTCGAGAAAAGATATGCAACAACAAAATATTTCTTGCAATCAATTTAGTTCAAGCGGGGCCCAAAAATCCTGCACAAGATCGTTATTTGGAAGGGAATATATTTTTAAAGTGCACAAAATCCTGCAGGTATTTTTCAGAAAATATATTTCAAAAATTACAGAGGAGAAACAGAAGATCTTACAGAAAATTTTTCAGAAGAAGATGCCATTGTACCGCCGCCTTTCCGCGGTAAAAACGCGTTTGTGCCGCGTTTTCGCTGCGAGATCGTCGGATCGAGTCCCCAAAAAATTTATGCCGCACTGATTCCACTAGAAGGCCGCGGTTCCGCGGTCTAAGGTGGGTTTTGGCCGCGGAATCGCGGCGGGATGAGGGAATTAGGTCTCCAAAAAAATTTCACTATTCTGATTTTTAATTTCCCTTCTGTTTCGATATTTGGTTTTCAGTTTCACCTTCTGGGATTTTCCAGATCCGATTTTGTATATCCTGCAAAAATTTAAACAAAAAAGTATCCCTTCCAAAAATAACAAAATATATATATTTTTATATTTTTTTGATTTTTCAGATTTTTATGAATTTTTAAATTTTATGATTAACCCGAAATTGCGAAAAGGAAAGTTCTACGCCATCCCTGGCAATGGCGCCATTTGATTGAGTGATTTAGCGTGCTTGCGCTTTCTAAAAGATAGATCAAAAATATTTGTAACCGCAATCAAGAACGGCGTCGCATGAAGCTAGCCGGTGAGTACGGGTCGGTCCACAGGGATTTTGTGAATTTCCGATTCGTTCTTACGAGTTAATTCCGAAGGGTGTTCGGTTGATTATTAAATCTAAAATTCTAATTAACCTAGGGCAATTATCTAGATCTACTCTTGCTAGGGCTAGGTTTAAGGATGGTTTGGAAATGTAATTAAATCTCACCGCTTTCAATACCCGAATGAAGATCTATGAGGAGTTATGGTAATCATCAATAAAGTAGATTAGATCCGTTCGGAAAGGTGTTCCTTCCTCTAGGTTCTTGTCCTTCCTTTAGAGATCCTTACCCTAACCTCCATGGAAAACATCACACCCGGGCCTTTATACTACGGTATCACCGCTACCTCGAGGGATAGAGTGCCGTAGGGAGCGGTATGTGCATGTATGCATGGAGTCCTATTGTAAATATTTGGTGGGTAAGAAAAGGATAAGAGATCTCATCTCTCAAAATCCTTCCCAAAAGCTAAACCCTAAACAAGTTCCTAGGGAATGAATTTAAATCTACACTAAGGCAAGAAATTAAATCACTTACAGATGCATCCCTCCAATCATCCATGCAGGGTTGTCAGATCTGAATTTCTGAATGGAGAAGAAACACCGATGCTCTCCAAAAGATTTCTAAATTTTATTCATTAAAGGGAGGCATCAGAAATTACAATGAGTAGAGTTCCTATTTATAGAGAATAGGAAACCCTAGGTTACATTTTGATCCGCATGTCTACAATTACAAAAATAGCCCTAGGTCAACTAGTCAAAGCTGCAAATGAATTTTGGTAAAATAAAATCTTCCTTTTGTCTTCTTAAAAAGGAAGTATTGGGCCTTTCCTTTGTGGGCTCTTCTGTCTTTGGGCTTCCTGGGCTACTTAATTCTTTAATTCTTTCTTTAAAATAGCTTCTGTTCTCTTTCAGATTTTCCAGTGAATAATTGTGGTGGACTTTTAACCGTGGCTTCGAAATCTTGGACCTTGCATTGCCTTGTACTTTATGAATTTTATTTTTGATGTAGGCTTGATCAAGAGTCTTCTGTTTGTTTGTCAAAAGTCCCTTTTTGTATCAACTTTTGTCTTTTTCACTGTTTTCGCTCCAAGAACCTGTAACCTGTAATATGTAGCAGACTTGCATCAAAAGCACCTGTTTATTTATAAAACGAATAAGAATGGGGAATATAAAATGCAATATTATGATATGAACAACACTTACAAGCACGTCAGCGGTACTAGCTGCACGTAACGCCTACCCAGGAATTGAACGAATAAAAGATCAAGTAAACTTGTCTAAAACTCCCTGTAGAGCCTATAAGCAATACTTACTGTACAGTTCGGTCTCTTCGTCTGATATGCTGCATATCGAGTATGGGGGTGGTATCGTCAGACCCCAATAACTCGATAAGTCATGCCGATGTGTGGCCTATAACCAATTGAGAAACTACCGATAACACTTATTAGTAAATCTCATCAGTCCTAGCCAGGGAATTGCAGTTATAGCCAATTGAGTATAGCACAACATCAACTCCTAATACCGGGAGAGACGAAACCCCTCCTACCGCTCACTGCCTCCATGTGACTCGGGACTGTACCCAACTACCACCTGTTTGCACGGCTTAATAGAGCCATAGTGGGGAGGTAATCAAAGAATAGTTGGAACTACACAAGACAGTATGACGATCTCGGGTCTACAGACTAACATGTACAAGTGTCACCAGAGAACTGCTATCTGACGATAGGTATGGTACCATCTAGGAGTTCTCGGCGAGTCCGTTCGATGTACTCATTCTCCAATTTACACCTATGTACAATCTTTGGTATCAAACACCAATGATTGTGGGATCAACCATCGTCCCATACAGGGTCAAGAAACGTACGCACTAGTCTACACTGGAATATCGATACCCTGTCTCGATACTCCCTCGACTAGGAACACTTCATGGATGTGTTTGTGGACTACTCAGACCCCACTAGTATGATCTACATCATATTTCTAGTAGTCAAGCAAATATCCTAAGAGCTTTATCAACATGTATCAGTGAAATAGTAAAGTATAACAAATGTACATGTTAAGACAAAAAAAGTAACTAGATAGCATACTATCATGTTGAACAAGAATGTCCTCTATATATATGTCCAAGTATCCATTATAATTTACTGTCATGACCCGTAATTTAGCACGTGATCGACACTTAAATCACGTCACGTCTAAAGGCGTAACGTAATTCAAGTAAACCGAAGCCCAGAAAATCTAAACCTTTTTGCGGAAAATAGTGGGGGTGCAGTTTTGAAACATCGTCATTAGAAATTCAAGCCTTCATTTTTAAAAAGCACAATTCATATAATATAAAAAGGCAATGAATGTATACTATCTTTGAAAACATTTTCGTCCTTGAAATTTTGGGCAGCACCTCCCTTGTATATTTTGATCTAAAACCATATACATAACAATATATAGGAATCCCCAAGCGGGAGATAGTTCTTCGCCAATTGGAGGAATCACAACCATGAAATAAAAATATATATAACGCCCTACGACGAAGATCAAGCACAGAAAGAGTAAATAAAGCAAGACATCATCATAACATACACCCATCGCTCTAAGTCTCGCAAATATACAAGCCTGACTAGGTCTACCAATATACAAATTCTAGTTTCTAATTGATGGAGTTTATCTAGATACAATAGAAATAATAAGTATAAGAGTGGGCAAGATCCAATGTGTGTCTCACCTACCATAGCAAAACACCCTGGATGAAGCTGTGTGCCAGCGATACCGCTACTAATCTAAAGCGGTCAAACCTGCAAGAAAATGTAGCACAACGGGAGTGAGTTGCCAACTCGTGAGTAGAAAACATCAGCAGGTATAAATCGAAAAAAACAGCGATTCCTAGATCATACTGTATCATGAAGGTAATACTATGATATCTACGGTGACTATGTATGCATATAGAGTCAATGCAAATGACATATACAAATAAACATCTGAAATCATATGCCTGTATGCATGTGGATATCATCCACGTATGTCCATCAACGACACAATCAATATTATGGAACCTGAGTGTCCAACATCGACACTTGAATCATCATGAAAATATATGCCTGTATGTATGAGCATATCAACCAACGTGTGTCCATCAATGACACATCAATATCATGGAACCTGAGTGTCCAACATCAACACTCGAAACATCATGAAAACCCGTTTCCAGTATCGACACGTAAATCCTCATATCTCAGGCACCGCATCCTCTGATCGGCCCTCATATCCATCTCATGACTCTGGTCGGTATCCTCTGGATAACCGCCGGGTAGAAACTATCACCTGTATGTAGTGTTCCCTCCTGCCAGACTCATCGTCTACATCTCGAGCTTCTTGTCCCGGGGTATCTTACCGGGTCCACCACGTACCCGCAGACGGCTTATCCAACTCTTCGAATCGGGTCTCGAAAACAATCTCAGAACCGAGAAAACTCATGGTGGACGCCTCAAAATCACATCACGAGAAACCGCGTTTTTAAAACAGTTTATAATTTCCTTTGAAATATATCCACGGTTCTCAAATCCAGAAATCTCATGAAAACAGTATCTCAATGGATGCAACCATAAAGTACGATGTATGCAATATAGAACGGTAAAGTGAGCATATCAAGTATATCATGCAAACGTGTCATATGATAGTACTGAACAATGAATGTACTTTACTATTAAGAATAATATCATGATATAGAAATTCTACTGTATAAGTGGCATAGCAATTACCAATGATGAATGTGTGAGCCGGCAAATCTGTGTAAGTGTAACATACACATCATCGGTAATAGTGCAGATGTACTAGCAGACGAAGTCATGTAAACAAAAGGGTATGAAAAGTCGTATATATATCGTAATGAAATCGTATACAGAAATAAGAAATCATATATATGAGAGCGTATACAGAAATAAGAAATCGTAACGCGAGCGTAAATAGAATAAAGGAATCGTAAGCGTGAACATTATAAAAATACACAACTACGTATGAGTCATATAGTTATAGTTTAAAATAGTACGAATCGTTGTTTTAGAAAATAGGGGACTATGATATTGTTTGGAAAAGATACCATTTGAAAAGTTTGTAACGTCTCCTTGAAATCATCATTTAAAATGCATAACGATTTGTTAGTTTTGAAATAGGTATGACTCCAAACATATCACAGTATCCACTTCGTGATATACAATAAAATGTTCTCAAGTCGAAAATAAATATCGGCGATTCATCTTTATTGTCTCACGTACGGAATATCCATCGTATGATATCATCAAGTCAAAAGTACGGATCTATAGTCATGTACATCATCTCATCTCATATCTTCATAAATCATCTCATGCCATCTCGTATTCATCTCATATCACATCGCCTTATATCATTATATCGTATCATAACGACTTGTATCATCATATCATAAATTTTCCTTTTCCCATATATGTGTATATATAGCTCAAAGGTGAAGAAAATAGAACTAGAGATATATCTTTCTACCATTTATGCTACTATCGCATATAGTATTCTAATAACCATATAGACTATATATATATATATATATATATATCCTTAGCACTGCGGTTGTGGGGGTGATATACGCTATCCACCCGACTTCCTCTGTAGATATAAACTACTTACTTTCTAAACACCTTACTTATCCAATGTCGATGTGCTTCTTTATCTCGGAAGTCTACACAAAGGTACCTACAATCAAAACACATCGAAATGCAATTATAACCAAGTCCGGAAAACCGATATGGCACAGGATGTGCTCATAGGTTAGAACCTATAGCCTACACATGTTAAAATAGCCAAATAACCCTCGTCGTTGACGTACAAACGTCCAACGACGAAATCCAAATTCAAATACCAAAACCCAAGTTTCAGAAATCGGAAAACACAAATCAACAACTAAGGAATTCGCTCCCAGGTTCTATCCTAAGTCAAACTAGGAGATTTTGCATATAGTGTAGGTCAAGATACCAGATAAGGGAACTACCAACCAAAAATCACACAATTCCTCCCCGATGCGGCCGCAATTTGCGGCCACCGCGAATATATTTGCGGCATGGATCAAAGGGGAGAGGCTCGGGTTTCTATGGTAGCTTCCTATATGCATGCTCGTCTCATTGTGATGGGAACTTAATTTAAGGGGCTCTTGGGTGATACCGGATTCCAATATATCATCACAAACTGTCAAATATTCGATGTCGGGAAAATTCTAAGTTCATGGTTTTGGTTTCTAGTCTTTGGTCTTGGCTAGAAAATCATCACTAAGGTCTTGTATGCACTCACTACACCTCAATAGCCACTTTACAAGTCAAGTCTCCCACTAAACATGAACCTAGAAAATTCTAAGATCACTAAACATGCATAAATGATCTCTAAACACGAATTGGAAGTAAAGAAACTAATTAAAACGATAAAAAGGTGAAGGTTATACCTCTTGGAGCAACCGAAGAAAATTCCAAGATAGTGCAAGTTGTTCAAAATCCAAACTTGAGCTCACTAGGTGGTGTAGGATGGGGTTGTAATCATTTTTAAAGAAGGTGAGGTGATATTTTGAGATGGTTTTGGGGATGATTCATGGAGACGGAGGAGGTGGAGGAAGATAAAGATGGAGGAGTTGAATAAGAATGCAAATGAATGAGGAACCATGGTAACTAAAGACCCCTCTCTCTGTCTCATGCCCATGCCCTCCATGTCTTCCATGCCTCCATTGACTTTTTCTTTTCTTTTTCTTTTCTCTTTTCCTTTTTCTTTCTCATCCAAATAAAACCAAACATATAACACAAATGCAAATGAAACAACATGTAATCAAAATGCAACATGTCATGGTGCACTAACCATAGATATAATAAAAATACGGATTTGGCTTAATCGTGATTAGTAGTGCACTAATCAAGTTTAATTTAAACTTGCATATAATTAATTATAAAATGCCCAAATCCAATAAATACCGTTTTATTAAATATTACAATATTAATCTCCAAATATTTTTCCAAATATTGGTATATAATTATACCATTTTACGAAAACCCCAATTCGCAAATCGAATAGTTTTCGTGAAATATATTATTTTATTATTTAAATTCCAAAAATAATATTTTATTTTCTGAAATGTTACAATCTTCCCCCCTTAAATAAATTCGGTCCCCGAATTTAAATTTAACCCTAAATACCAAAACATTTCAATAATCAATCCAAATCAACAGGGCTCTGAAATCACGGAATACTCAAACACACCTCAACACATCGTGTACGCATGAAAATGAGTGCGAAACTCAAAATCGAAACTCCATCAAGCGTCACGTAATTATAGGAGTTATAAAGGACATTCAAATCTCGAAATCCAATGCCATTCTTAAATATACTAAAATCAAAATCATAATACGTATATAGTACGCATCCTTGTAAAATTCTCTAAAAACTGAATAAAACACATGCAAAATCTTTTCTGAATCGCCGTACGATGCGTAACTTACGGTACAAGTGGCGGACGATCATTTGTAAAGTAGTAATTATATTTTGAAATTTTTTTTCTCAAAATATACATTCCGCCTTTTTGAAATATCCCAAAAGGTTCTCCTTGTAAAATTTCGTGTCACTCGCGGACACGTAGGAAATAGCGAGACTATAAATCCTTTTTGAAAACCTCTTGGTAATTACTGATGCATGCAAAAATACTCAGGTACTGTTCTCAGATTAGTCCTGCTCGGCTACTATATAATATAGTGCCCACCATGAAAATATAAGGTTCAAGAGCAAAAATTAGCCTCAAAAGGTGTATCCAACATCACGTGCGTCTGGTGCGCATGGAAATCAAACCCAAATACAAGTTCCACGAATGTGCACAAAACCAAACTAAGTGCAACTGGTGTGCACGAAAGCATCTGTCAAGTGCAACGGATGTGCACGACAACAACATCACGTGCATCTAGAGTGCACGAAAATATAAATAAAGCGCAACAATTATGGATGAATAAAATCTCTATCGAGTGCACCTGGTGTGCACAAAACCACATCTTATGCGCCCAGTGTGCGAAAAAATCTAAATCAAGTGCATCAGGTCCTTACAAAACATCTAGTGCAGTAGCGTGCATGATAACGAACGTTAAGTGCAGACGCGCACGAAAACATAAATCTGGTGCAACAAATGCACGAAATACAAACCTGGTGCAACAAATGCACGAAATACAAATCTGGTGCAACAAATGCACGAAATACAAATCTGGTGCAAAAAATGCACGAATACAATCCGGTGCAACGAATGCACGAAATACAATCTGGTGCAACAAATGTACGAAAACTCATCAATATCTCAAATGCGCACAAAAACAACACTGAGCGTACCAAGGTGTATAAAATCACAAACGTGTGCAACTGCGTGCACAAAACACGTAACAATGCACTGCAAGAACATGCGAGTTACACCGAGTGCAAAAATCAAGTCAAGTGCATACAACAAGCACAAAATCAAATCGACAGTATCGAAATCCACGGAATCATAAATACGTGCAGCCAAGGCACAAAATTAATATCAAGTGCAACAGATATGCACAAATCGCAAACCGATGTAACAGTGTATAAAACATAAATCAAGTGCAATAACTATGCACAAGTGAAAATATCCAGTAGGTACAGCATGGTGCACAAAAAAAATATCGCGAAACCAAATCATCAAAACTCAAGGTCCAAGAGATAAAAGTGTAATACTCGGATCACAAAATGCAAATCGCAATAAATGACATTGAGGTATATCTCTTTCAATGTCGAAAAATGCCGGTGCGCCTAAAGCTGGCAGAGCAAGAACATCCACTTGCCTCCTGCTCACGGTCTGGCATCTTCTGTCTCTGAGTCCTTGTTTTCCCTCTGGATTACCAATCTCGCAATCCTTCTGCTCGTCGGCCCGGTCAGGTGTGATAACGGAATAGTTCCGCTCTGGCACTCCGCTGATCCTCTCTTGGCCAATTAATATGACTACTCGTAAAGAAGCATGTCGCTGGTGACGGCATCTGGCCCTCTGAATATGCACGATACAACCAATCCTGGGTGCAAATCTTATCGCTGTGGTGTTCTGGAAAGAACCTGCTTAGGTCTCTTCTAATCTCACCTATGCCAAACTATACGAAGGTTGGCACTCTTTACTTAAATCTTTTTCACATCCGAACGGCTGCTTCCTCAGCACAGCTTTCCTCTAGAATTTGGCTGTATCCAACGCCTCTGGCATCATATCAATCCTCAGGCCTCAACGGGGAGTAACAATAGCTTGTTGATATCTCACAAGAACTTATCGTTCCACCCGTCTTCATTATCATCCACTTCGAAATCCCGTCTTGCTGTCTCCGAATGGCAATTTGTTCTTGGTTACAGTCAATCCAGAGTCTTTCACAAGGACTCAAAACTACGAACTCAAGTATCTTCATCACTCTGTGGAAGATATCTAGTCGATTACATCTTCGGGAACTCGTCCAATTTATCGGAGGAATACACGTCATTCGTCCGTTCTCGATCAACTCACAACGCATCTGGGTGAGATCCTTCTATTTGAAGCTGGTCAACTTACCGATTTCACATCGGAGCATCCAACGAACAATGTCCTCTCCTGATCGATTTACTCTAGATCTTTCTCCAAACTGGAATTCTTCAACTCAAATGAGCCTACGTCGGTGCATCAGATCAGATGAATCATCTCAGTCACTCAACTCAAGATAGACTAGCTATCTTCTATCACATCTCTGTCTGAAAGCTCCAGCAGTTTCAGCTCATAAACTCTGGAGGTGACATCCTATCAATCTCAGCAACAGCGAGGTCATCTTTCTGCATGGTAGAAAATATCGCGACCTCTGGGGTAGGCTGTACATCAACAGTCCTCTCAATCTGGTAGTCTCTATCAATGGCCCGATCATCCGGTGCAAATCCGAACACTCTCCTCTAACAAGAGATCTTAACACAAACACTATACCTACACGTTCCTATATCACTAGAAAACATCATGGTCAGCCCTCGTCCATGACGTGCTCGCTCTGACCGCAACTCTAGCAGCAGCTCTCTCAGCTCGCGTAGCCATGGTGACAAGAACCGCAACAGACATCGATGATGATAGATCACAAGAATGAATAGAATCACAGATCTCAAGATATGTACATCCTAAGGTTACTTAAGCGGAGCATCGTATCGTAAGTATGCCGCGGAACATACGCACGGTATGTCACTCTACTTAAGTTAACTACTCCATCAACCAAGGTCAACCTACGTAACGAAAGTTCGGGTCTAATACCCCCCAGTCATTCTAAGTTCCATAAGGCCAAGCCTAGGTTCTGAAATATATTACACCCTAGACTCTGCATAGTCAAACTTAGACTCGAACCAAGGTTAAACATAACGTTCTGATACCAACTTTGTCAAGACCCGTAATTTAGCACGTGACCGGCACTTAAATCACTCCACGTCTAAATGCGTAACGTAATTCAAGTAAGCCGAAGCCCAGTAAATCTAAACCTTTTTGCGGACAATAGTGGAGGGTGCAGTTTTGAAACACCGTCATAAGAAATTCAAGCCTTCATTTTTAAAAAGCATAAGTCATATAATATAAAAAGGCAATGAATGTATACTATCTTTGAAAACATTTTCGTCCTTGAAATTTTGGGCAGCACCTCCCTTGTATATTTTGATCCAAAACCATATACATAACAATATATAGGCATCCCCAAGCAAGAGCTAGCTCTTCGCTAATTGGTGGAATCACAACCACGAAATAAACATATATACAAAGCCCTACGGCGAAGATCAAACACAGAAAGAATAAATAAAGCAAGACATCATCATCTCAAAGAAGCAAACATACACCCATCGCTCTAAGTCTCGCAAATACACAAGTCTAACTAGTTCTACCAATATACAAATTCTAGTTTTTGATTGATGGAGTTTATCGAGATATAATAGAAATAATAAGTACAAGAGTGGGCACGATCCAACGTGTGTCCCACCTACCATAGCAAAACACCCTGGATGAAGCTGTGTGCCAGCGATACCGCTACTGATCCAAAGCGGTCAAACCTGTAAGAAACTGTGGCACAACGGGGATGAGTTTCCAACTCATGAGTAGAAAACATCAGCATGTAGAAATCGAAAAAAAACAGCGATTCCTACGTCATACTGTATCATAAAGGTAATACTATGATATCTAGGTATGACCATGTATGCGTATATGTCAACAATAGAGTCAATGCAAATGACATATACAAATAAACATCTAAAATCATATGCCTGTATGCATGTGGATATCATCCACGTGTGTCCATCAACGACACAATCAATATCATGGAACATGAGTGTCCAACATCGACACTCGAATCATCATGAAAACATATGCCTATAGGTATATGAATATCAAACAACATGTGTCCATCAACGATACATCAACATCATAGAACCTGATTGTCCAACATCGACACTCGAAACATCATGAAAACCCGTGTCCAGTATCGACACGTAAATCCTCATATCTCAGGCACCGCATCCTCTGATCGGCCCTCAGGCACCGCATCCTCTGATCGGCCCTCATATCCATCTCACGACTCCGGTCGGTATCCTCCGGATCACCGCCGGGTACAAACTATCACCGGTAACTAGTGCTCCCTCCTGCCTGGCTCATCATCTACATCTCGAACTTATTTCCCCGTGGTACCTTACTGGTCCACCACGTACCCGCAGACGGCTCATCCAACTCTTCGAATCGGGTCTCGAAACAATCTCAGAACCGAGAAAACTCATGGTGGACGCCTCAAAATCACATCACTAGAAACCGTATTTTTAAAACAATTTATAATTTCCTTTGAAATATATCCGCGGTTCTCAAATCCAGATATCTCATGAAAACAGTATCTCAATGCATTCAACCATAAAGTACGATGTATGCAACATAGAAAGGTAAAGTGAGCATATCAAGTATATATGCAAACGTGTCATATGATAGTATTGAACAATGAATGTACTTTACAATTAAGAATAATATCATGATATAGCAATTCTACTGTGTAAGTGGCTTAGCAATTACCAATGATGAATGTGTAAGCCGGCAAATCTGTGTAAGTGTAACATGCGCATCATCGGTAATAGTGCAGGTGTACTAGCAAACGAAGTTGTAAGGTTCATAGGCACTAGAACAAGGTTCTACAAGGCATCAAACATGTGGTATTTAAAATTTTCAAGTGCCAAACAACCTAAGCAAGGATCTTTACTAGAGAATTAGGGTTAGAAACAACAAGTAAACGACTTTACATCTAAGTGATAACAGAATACAACCTTTGTAGACCGGTCCTTCACTTCAATAGCTCCTTATAGTGGTCCCTTCGTTGCGATCATGGAACTCCCAGACTCTTGCATGGCTTCTCAAGGTGAAAGGAACGATCTTGCTTGAAGTCTTCGAGGCCGAAGATGATCTACGTCGAGGAGACACTAACTCAAGCTACTACTTCACTGATGAGAGATTAGTGAAGCTAACACCCTATATTAAAGTGCTAATCTAATAGAGGATGATGAAGTATGAAGTGGGCTCACTTTAGTTTTATTTTTCTCACAATATTTTCTCACTTTGGAAAAAAGTAGCAAGCTTTTTCTTAAGGATGAAGAAGATGAAGTCAAGAGATGAGAATAAACTAATGAGGTGAGAGAGTCAACCATAGGTGAGTTTGTATCATATATCTAACTCATGTAGAGACATAACCATGGCTAAGTTATAATGGTTAGGTTAATAAATATTTTTAGTAAAACAAAATTAGTGGACTAAGTCAATGCATCCACAAGCTTCTACAAACTTCATGCATGTGACTAATTATCCACTAATTTGGATTTACTTTAAATATCTAAACCCTACATTATAATTAGTATGGTGTAAGTCTCATACACCAATGTAGTATGTGTTATCAACCATGACACAAAATAGAACACAATTAATATATATCACATATATATTAAGTGTGCACATGTGAGAAAAATAAATGCTTAAGTGAGCTAATATTAGTTAATGTAAACTAGTATATCAAATATACAATTATACACTAAATTATCAAATCAACACTTGATTTAATTATCCGGCTATATCACATATAACCGACTAATATTATATGTACCATCTTATCGAATCAACACTTGATTCGATAACCCGGCTATATCACATATAACTGGCCGATACAAATAATCACGAGAATAGAATACGGTATCACTTACTCGTATTAATCTCGGTCCCACACACATCATATATGGGCTCCTACTTCGTTTTTTCTGAGCTAGTAAAACCTCTATGTAGGACTCTAAAGACTCGTCAATACGCCGGTAGTAGGTGATGATCACATCAAGCACCCACAAACCGTCAACGGTACTAGCTGGACGTAACGGCTACCCGGGTATTGAGCGATCAGAAGATCAACAAGCAAGCATGCTCTAGCTCCTGTAAAGCCTGTTAGTAACACTACCGTACAGTCCGGTCTCCTCGTCTGATATGTCGCATATCAAGTCTAGGGGTGGTAAACGTCAGACCCCAATAACTCGATAAGTCATGCCGATACGAGGCTCATAACGGGTCGAGAAACTACTGATAACACTTACCAGTAAATCTCTAAATCAGCCCTGGCCAGGGACTTCATTGTTATGGCCAATCGAGCACAGCGCAACATCAACCCCCAATACCGGGAGAGACGAAACTCCTCCTATCGCTCATTGCCTCCATGTGACTCGGGACTGTACCCAAAAACCACCTTTTTGCACGTCCTCTTGAACGTGGTAAGGTGGAAATCAAAGCACAGTGGGAATCACACAAGACTCTATGACGATCTCGGGTCTACAGACTAACCTGTACCAGTGTCACCAGAGAACTGCAATCTGACGTGAGGTATAATACCATCTAGGAGTTCTCGGCGAGTCCGTCCAGTGTACCCAGTCACCACTGAGCACCCGTATACCATCTCTGATGTCAAAAACCAATGGATATGGGATCATCCATCGCCCATCTATATGGGTCGAGAAGCTATACGCTAGTCTACTCTGGTATATCGATGCACCGTCTCGATGCACCCACGACTAAGGACATTAAAGGATGTACTTACCGACTACCTTTGTCCCACTAGTATGATCCGCATCATAATCCAGGTAGTCAAGTACACATCCTAAGGGCTTTATCAACACATAACAAAGAGACAATCAGTGTACATGTTAAGATAAAGTGCAATCAGATAGCATCTATCATGTTGAGCAAGAAAAACCTCCCTATATATGTCCAAGCATCCACTACAACATACATCTCATGTACAGTAATGGCCTCTAGGGCATACATATAACTAACAAACTCCCACTTGCACTAGGGCCATCATATAGCAGTGGTTGTAGTATCTCATACTCAACCATCCCATAAAAGTCTCTCTCAGGGAAAAGGCCTTTGTGAATGGATCCACCGTGTTTTCCTCTGAGTCTACTCTCTTAACCTTGATCTCCCTGGAGATCAACCATCTCCATGATCAGGTGACACTGCCTTAGAAAATGTCTGGATCACTGATGGGACGGGGGTTCCTAGGCATAAGCCACAACTCCATTGTCACATAATGGTAGGAACGAAGTTCATCTCATGAACTTATATACACCCAGACTGCCTCTTTGGTAGCATCGTTGGTAGCGATGTATCTAGCCTTTATTGTCTAGTTTGTCACGGTATCTAGCTTGGAACTCTTCCAACATACCGTCCCTCTACTGAGGGTAAAGACAATGCCTGTGACTGACATTCAGTCGACCTTACCACCCTAGAAGCTATCCAGTGATTCTCCCCAAGATCGATTGATACCATCTCACTACACCTAGTGAGAACCCTAACATCCACATAGATCTATCTCATAGATCCAAAACCCAGGATTTAGGAGGTATCACCTTGATCCTATATGGAGAATCAATATGATAAGAGGAGATTGACCGAGTGTAGCATAGGAAACACCTTTCCTATCAAGGCTATGTCATCCACGTACCATACGAGGAAGACCAACTTACTCTCTATAGCCATTTTGTATATACAAGCTTCATCTACCATTTTGATGAAGCCAAACACTTTGACTACCACATCAAAATAGATGTTCCAACTCCGCGATGCCTGCTTTAACCTGTAAAGCAACTTGCACACATTTCCGCTGCTCCCACTGTCTACGAAGCCCTCTGGCTGTGTACTTATAGACGCTCTCTTCTAAATCATTATTTAGAAAAGCAGTCATGACACCCGACCGCCAAATATCGTAGTCATGGTATAAAGCAATGGCAAGTGGGATCCGGATGGACTTAAGCATAGCTACTGCAGAAAAGGTTTCATCATAAACCGCACCTGGTCGATGACGAGAATCTTTTACAACAAGTCTAGCTTTGAAAGTCTCAACTTTTCCATCTACACCAAGTAATCTTCTCAAGATGTACTTGCTCCTGATAGGTATTTAACCCTTCAGATATAGCAACCAAAATCCATACTTTGTTGGTGTACATAGATTCCATCTCAGATCACATAGCATCCAGCCATTCTTACAGAGTCTCCACTCTTAATGGCCTGCTCGAAACTAGTTGAGTCATCATCTCATGATGCAATCCTCGCTCCCACTGTCATAGAGAAAACCGAAGTATCTCTTAGGCGGATGAGGAACTCTACCAGATCGGCGGAGAGTCTGAGGTTCGTTGGGAGCTATTGAATCCTGCAGTTTTACCAAATCATCAGCTTTAGTTTGTATAGCTGGAACTCCTTCCAGTTCTACCTCATGACCACAAATTTGTTTCCAAAATAAATTCCTTTTCTAAAACGGTGGCATGCCGAGAAATAAAACACCTTTTGTTTCTCGGTGTGGTAGAAGATATTCCCTTGCGAATGCTTAGGATATCCAACAAACTTCCACAGAACTGACCTTGCCTCGAGCTTTTCCAGATTTTGCTTTTGACATAGGCCGGACAACCCCAAATCTTAACTTACTTAAGACATGGGTTCTTCCCATACCATATCTCATATAGAGTGGTAGGCACCTGATTTAGTTTGAACATTATTCAATAGGTATGCAGCTTCACAAGTGCATAACCCCCAAAAGAAAATAGGCAACTCAGTAGTACCCATCATAGAGCGCACCATATCTAATAGGGTGCGATTGCTCCATCCAGATACACCGTTGTGCTGTGGTGTATTCGGAGGAGTAATGCTGAGAGAGAATCTCATTCTCCTTTAGAATAGTCCAGGAACTCCGTGCTCAAGTATTCTCCTCCCTGATCTCATCATAGGACATAATACTTATACCCGTTTTGGTTCTCTACTTCTGATTTATATTCTTTGAATTTCTCAAAAGCTTCAGACTTGTGTTTCAACAGGAACATATGTCTGAATCTTGAGAGATCATCAGTGAATGTAATGAAGTACAAAGAACCGGTCCTGGCATGTGTAGACAGGGGACTTACATACATCATCATATAGCAATCCCAAGAGTTCACTAACTCTTTCTCTGTTTCCAGTAAACGGGGCTATGGTCATTTTATCTTTGTGACATGACTGGAAAGTTTCACAAGATGTAAATTCAAACTGATTTAAATATGCATCTTAATGTAACTTAGCTAGTCGGGTAGCATTGATATGACCTAGTCTAGAATGCCTCAAGAAGGATTCGTTCATTTCTGATCTCTTCCTCTTGTGTGTGTTCTATACGTTGAGAACTGTAGTTTGACTTAGAACGTATATGATTTTAGATAACGTGCCTGAACAGATCAACTCTTGATATAGGAAATGTTTAAAACATTATCCAATAATACAAAATTATATCCTTTTTTACTAAATAAAGAGACTGATATGATGTTGTATATCAGATTCGGTATCTAATAACATTCGTTCAGAATCAATGTACTTGATAATACAGGGTGATAACTGCCAACAACTTGGCTGCAACAATTGCACCATTTCCAACTCTTAAAACTTTATCACCCATTCTCAGTTTTCTACCTATCTTTAGCCCATGTAACTTATTACATATGCGGGATCCTGATCCGGTATCTCATACCCAGAATGTAGAGGATACTGAGAAACAGTTCTCAGTAATGAACACACCCAAAGAAGATGCATCAACATGCTTATTCTTCGTTTGGGTGGCGTGGGAATCCGGATATGTCCCTATTCCCTGCTCAGTCTTATAACAATTATAAGAAAGAACGGAACCAACGTTCCCCAGCTCAGTATAACAAGCGGGTTTGGTCAATACATCCATATTATTATCTTGATTAAGGCCTGACATCGTCGCTACCTGGAGAGAGAGAGAGAGAAGAAAACACTTTAGCGTATGTTCTTGCAAGATCAGATTGGTTATTATTTTATCTAATCAGGATGGCTCCCACTGTTTTTATCAAATCTTTCTTCAAACCCTAAAAGGAAAGACTAGCCAGGATTAATTACACCCTACAATTTCGCCAATCTTTCAGCCAGGCAAGTGTTGGTACTTTGAGGGAGGTTCCCCGTGCTTTCGCACGGACCTAATTAAAATAAAACTCGTTTTCCCAAAGGCATAACCCCGTAAACACCTTTCTAGACACCTACTAGATCGGCTAATTGTCTTGTGTAAAACTCTCAAAGGAGTAACTCTTACTCGCAGTAGGTATCGGGATCCAACTATCTCATAGAAGGTATGCAATCTCATTGCAAATTTCAACATTTGAAATTCCCGATAATATTTTGCCCCTAACCCCCTATGACTTTGACAAAGGCCAACAAATCATAGGATGCTAGTCAAGTTCAACCCGTCATTTCCTGATTGAATTAAACCCACCCACACGACCCTTGACAAAGGCCAACAAGGTCGTACGACTACCCTAATCCAATCTGCATCACATGCATAAGCAAATAAAAACCATTCAGCTACCGCACACTACGCCTTGACAAAGGCCAACAAACGCAGCATGAATACTAAACAGTCCTTATCTGAAATGACGGAGGGCTACGACAGTTTTTTCAGAAAACCTTTTGCGTAATGAACTTGATATCGTTGTATAATCGAGTGATTTTGAAAAGGAGTGTTTTTGAGGCTTTCACTAGTTTTGCTAAAGAGGTCATTCCCGGTGAAGGGATCTCGGCTCTTTCCTTATCGAATAAGGTGCAGGATATTTCATAAATATCACTATGCAAAGCAGAAACTATAAAAGCAATCAAAATACAAAGCGAGTGTTGTAGCATCTGCTAGCCTTTTACTAAAGAGGTCACTCCCGGTGAAGGGATCTTGGCTCTTTCCTTATCGAATAAGGTGCTGGATATTCTATAAGGAATACCGCTATGCAAAGCAAAAAATAGAGCTACCCTTTTTGAAAATTTGATTCTACAACATTTTTTAGGTTTCTTTTCTTTCATTAATCTCATTAATGAAATACCATCATTTATGCTTCCTAAGTATCACAGAAGAAACGAAAATACAACGTACGCTTATGCCATCCGCATTCGCCTCAGTGTCCCGTTATGCACCGTTAGGTTACTTAACTAACGACATAGCGGGAAGGGACTAGCGCGGGTGCAACGTCCACTATATATCTCATATATAATGTATATCCATTCGTCTCAGGATCCACAGTGATCACATCACAGAGCAGCACAAGATACATATGAAATATTGGATATACTAGGAGGTCCGTGTTTTATTTTGAGCCTGTATAAAACACGGATTCCACGGTCGCGATGAATAGCCAAACCCACATCCTTAGACCCGTACGAGAGCGGTAAGCAACCCTACCAATTCTAGAGTTAGGAGACCCGAACTCGACTGCTCGAGTTGGTCTCCCACTGGACTCTAGAACCCGGTTACTTGCGCTCCCCTCCTTGGGTCTATCATAATGCGGATAAATAAATAATATACAATAATGGTGACATCATCCTCAACCCGAAAGTGCCCCAATAAACGAATATTACATACAATGAATTTTACATGAATGAAAATAAAAACTCTCATCTCACATAAAACCCCCGGCTATTCAAAACACGACGATCCAATATAACATATACAGCAACACATAACATTGCATGTCATCAATGTAAGTAAATATGTGTATACCAATTGTCGTTGACGTATAGCAACGAAACCGGCGATACACCACATACTACACTTACGGTCGCAGAAAAGAAAATGAAAAACTACAACAATTGGAATCGTAACTGCCCTTAGACATCATAAATCCGGGATATCACATATCCAAGATTTCATGCCTAACAATGTAAAGCTCGCATTTAGGTCTCACCCATGAAAACACCTTTTCAAAATAAGTCTGACAATTCAACAAGATTTCCGACTACACCCGAGACCGAAATGTTAGATTTACACGCAACAAATATATTTGTGGATTACAATTATTGTATTTATTACCATATACTAGGCGCAGTTAAAACACTCGATCGAACGATCAATCACCCAAAGAATTCTCAGAAAGCTCAACACTTAAGCAGTTATAAAATACACCAGAGACTGCAATTAGCACATACAGGCCAGCATATGAAGGCAAAGTCTAAGCCTCACCAACGGCGCCGCGGAATTGCCGCAAAAAGAGCTTTTCGGCCGCGGTTCTGCTGTCGTTAAGTCGAGTTAGGGCTTCGTTCTTCTTGTGGGCCCATACAATACCCTGCATGATCTTTTGAGTATTTTTAATGTGAAAAATCCAACTTTTTGAAAAGTTTCCAGAGAGCATTTTTCGGGTGTCGGGTTTCGTTCGTTCGAGATTTTTAACGTCGTCTAGGTTACTCTAAAACTCTAACTTGGCCCTGATACCACTGTAAAGTTCTTAGGCAGTAGAACAAGGTTCTACAAGGCATCAAACATGCGGTATTAAAAATTTTCAAGTGCTAAACAACCTAAGTAAGGATCTTTACTAGAGAATTAGGGTTAGAAACAATAAGTAAACTACTTTACATCTAAGTGATAAAGGAATACAACCTTTGTAGACCGGTCCTTCACTTAAATAGCTCCTTGTAGTGGTCCCTTCGCTGCAATCATGGAACTCCCGGACTCTTGCAAGGCTTCTCAAGGTGAAAGGAACGATTTTACTTGAAGTTTTCGAGGCCGAAAATGATCTACGTCGAGGAGACACTAACTCAAGCTACTACTTCACTAATGAGAGATTAGTGAAGCTAACACCCTATACTAAAGTGCTAATCTAGTAGAGGATGATGAAGGAGGAAGTGGGCTCACTTTAGTTTTATTTTTCTCACAATATTTTCTCACTTTGGAAAAAAGTAGCAAGCTTTTTCTTAAGGATGAAGAAGATGAAGTCAAGAGATGAGAATGAACTAATGAGGTGAGAGAGTCAACCATGGGTGAGTTTGTATCATATATCTAACTCATGTAGAGACATAAACATGGCTAAGTTATAATGGTTAGGTTAAAAAATATCTTTAGTAAAACAAAATTAGTGGACCAAGTCAATGCATCCACAAGCTTCTACAAGCTTCATGCATGTGATTAATTATCCACTAATTTGGATTTACTTTAAATATCTAAATCCTACATTATAATTAGTATGGTGTAAGTCTCATACTCCCATGTAGTGTGTGTCATCAACCATGACACAAAATAGAACACAATTAATATATATCACATATATATTAAGTGTGCGCATGTGTGAAAAATAAATGCTTAAGTGAGCTAATATTAGTTAATGTAAACTAGTATATCAAATATACAATTATACACTAAATTATCAAATCAACACTTGATTTAATAATCCGGCTATATCACATATAACTGACTAATATTATATGTACCATCTTATCGAATCAACACTTGATTCGATAGCCGGCTATATCACATAGAACCGGCCGATACAAATAATCGCGAGAATAGAATATGGTATCACTTACTCGTATTAATCTCGGTCCCGCACACATCACATATGTGCTCCTACTTCGTTTTGCCTGAGCCAGTAAAACCTCTATGTAGGACTCTAAAGACTCGTCAATACGCCGGCAGTAGGTGATGATCATATCAAGCACCCACAAGCCGTCAGCGGTACTAGCTGGACGTAACGGCTACCTGGGTATTAAGCGATCAGAAGATCAATAAGCAAGCCCGCTCAAGCTTCTGTAAAGCCTGTTAGTAACACTACCGTACAGTCTGGTCTCCTCATCTGATATGTCGCACATCAAGTCTAGGGGTGGTAAACGTCAGATCCCAATAACTCGATAAGTCATGCCGATACGAGGCTCATAACGGGTTGAGAAACTACTGATAACACTTACCAGTAAATCTCTAAATCAGCCCTGGCCAGGGACTTCCCTTTTATGGCCAATCGAGCACAGCGCAACATCAACCCCCAATACTGGGAGAGACGAAACCCCTTCTATCGCTCATTGCCTCCATGTGACTCGGGAATGTACCCAAAAACCACCGTTTTGCACGTCCTCTTGAACGTGGTAAGGTGGAAATCAAAGAACAGTTGGAATCACATAAGACTCTATGATGATCTCGGGTCTACAGACTAACCTGTACCAGTGTCACCAGAGAACTGCTACCTGACATGAGGTATAATACCATCTAGGAGTTCTCGGCGAGTCCGTCGAGTGTACCCAGTCACCACTGAGCAACCATATACCATCTCTGATGTCAAACACCAATGGATATGGGATCATCCATCGCCCATCTATATGGGTCGAGAAGCTATACGCTAGTTTACTCTGGTATAACGATGCCCCATCTCGATACACCCACGACTAGGGACATTAAAGGATGTACTTACCGACTACCTTTGTCCCACTAGTATGATCCGCATCATAATCCAGGTAGTCAAGTACACATCCTAAGGACTTTATCAACACGTAACAGAGAGATAATCAGTGTACATGTTAAGATAAAGTGCAACCAGATAGCATCTATCATGTTGAGCAAGAAAGTCCTCCCTATGTATGTCCAAGCATCCACTACAATATACATCTCATGTACAGTAATGGTATCTAGGGCATACATATAACTAACAGAAGTCATGTAAACAAAAGGGTATGAAACGTTGTATATATATCGTAATGAAAGAAATGAGAGCGTATACAGAAATAAGAAATCGTAACGCGGGCGTAAACAGAATATAGGAATCATAAGCGCGAACAGTATAAAAATACGCAACTACGTATGAGTTATACTGCTATAGTTTTTAAAGAAGGTGGGGTAATGTTTTGTGATGGTTTTGGAGATGATTCATGGAGGTAGAGGAGGTGGAGGAAGATGAAGATGGAGGAGTTGAAGAAGAATGCAAATGAAGGAGGAACCATGGTAACTAAAGACCCCTCTCTCCCTCTCTCATGCCCATGCCCTGCATGTCTCCCATGCCTCCATTGACTTTTTCTTTTCTTTTTCTTTTCTCTTTTCCATTTTACCTCTCATCCAAATAAAACCAAACATATAACACAAATGCAAATGAAACAACATGTAATCAAAATGCAACATGTCATGGTGCACTAACCATGGATATCATAAAAATACGGATTTGGCTTAATCATGATTAGTAGTGCACTAATCAAGTTTAATTTAAACTTGCATATAATTAATTATAAAATGCCCAAATCCCATAAATACCGTTTTATTAAATATTACAATATTAATCTCCAAATATTTTTCCAAATATTGGTATATAATTATACCATTTTACGAAAATCCCAATTCGCAAATCGAATAGTTTTCGTGAAATATATTATTTTATTATTTAAATTCCAAAAATAATAATTTATTTTCTGAAATGTTACATTTACAATAATGGCCTCTAGGGCATACATATCACTAACAATCTCCTGCTTGTACTAAGGCCAGTTGCTGTAGTATCGTATACCCAACATCTCAAAAAGTCTCTTGTACTATGTCTGGGGAAGGGGCTTCGTGAATAGCTCTGTCGTGTTGTCCTTCGTGTTAACTCTCCTGACCTTGATCTTGCGGCGATCAACTATCTCCCAGATCAATCGATATCTCATCAGAATATATCTGGATCGCTGATGGGACCGGGGTTCCTTGACAAAGCTACAACTCCATTTTTATCACAATATAAGGGTATTGGATCAACAATGGATGGAACCACACCGAGTTCAGCGATGAACTTCTTCATCCAGACAGCCTCTTTGGCAGCAACGTTACGAGCGATGTATTCAGTCTCTATTGTCGAGTCTGCAACGGTATCTTGTTTGGAACTCTTCCAACATACCATCCTTCCGTTGAGGGTGAAGACAAAACCCGAGACAGACTTGTTGTCATTCTTGTCACTCTTTAAGCTTGAATCGGTAATGGACTCCACTTGGAGTTCTCCGTTACCATACACCAAGAACATTTCTTTAGTGCTTCGCAAGTACTTAAGAATGTTCTTCACAGCTATCCAGTGCTTTTCCCCTGAGTCTGATTGATACCTACTTACCACACTCAGTACGTAAGCTACATCCAGTCTGGTGCTTAATATCGCGTACATGATAGACCTGACTGCAGAAGCATAGGGTATCATGTTCATGAGATCCCTCTCCTCATCAGTCTTGGGAGACATCTTTTTGGAGAGGGTGATTCCTAAGCAAGCGGGTAAGTTACCATGCTTGGAATCGTCCATACTTAATCTCTTTGGTATGGTGTCAATGTACCTGAATTAGGACAATCCCAACATCCTTTTAAATCTATCCCTATAAATCTTTATCCCCAGGATATAGGAAATATCACCCAAGTCTTTCATGGAGAACTTTTGTGATAGGATGAGTTTGACCGAGTGCAACATAGGAACATCATTTCTTATCAAGAGTTTGTCATCCATGTACAATACGAAGAAAGCAACATTACTCTCTACTAAATTTATATATATATGGTTCATCTACGTTTTTGATGAAGTCAAACTTTTTGACTGCCACATCTAAACAGATGTTCTAGCTCCGCGATGCCTGGTTTAATCCGTAGATTGATTTAAGAAGATTGCACACCTTTCCGCTTCTCCTACTGTCTACAAAGCCCTTTAGCTGTGTCATATACACGCTCTCTTCTAAATCACCATTTAGAAAAGCGGTCTTGACATCCATCTGCCAGATTTCTCTCAGGTGGGTGCGAAAACCTACAAGATCTGCGGAGTGGCTGAGGTTCGTCGGGGACTATTGAATTTTCCGGTTCTACTAAATCTTCAGTTGTAGTTTATATTTCTGGAATTTCATCCAGTTCTACTGCACTACCACTAATTTCTTTTTTAAGAAATTCTTTTTCCGAAAAGGTGGCATACTGAAAAACAAACATTTTTTGTTCCTCGGTGTGGTGAAATAGATACCCTAGAGAATTCTTTGGATATCCCATAAACTTGCAAAGTACTGATCGTGCTTCGAGTTTGCCGGGTTTTTCCTTTTGACATAAGAAGGACAACCCCATATTAACTCGTTTAAGATATGGTCTTTTTTCACTCCATATCTCATATGGAGTTTTAAGCATGGATTTGGATGGAACATTATTCAATAGGTACGCAACTTTCTCAAGTGCATAACCCCAGAAATAAAGAGGTAACTCAGCAGTACTCATCATAGAGAGCACCAAATCCAATAGGGTGTGATTCCTCCGCTCCAATCATCGTTGTGCTATGGTGTATATGGAGGAGTAAGCTGAGAGAGAATCCCATTCTCTTTTAAATAATCTCGGAATTTCATGCTTAAGTATTCCTCTCCTCGATCTGATTAAAGGATTTTGATAGTTTTACCCGTTTAGTTCTCTACTTCGCTCTTATATTCCTTGAATTTCTTAAAAGCTTCAGATTTGTGTTTCAACAGGAACACATGTCTGAATCTAGAGAGATCGTCTGTGAATATAATGAAGTACGAGAATCCACTCTGAGCATGTGTAGACATAGGATCGCATACATCACTATGTATCGGTCCCAAGAGTTCTGTAGCTCTTGCTCCATATCCTGTAAACGGAGTTTTGGTCATCTTTTCTTTGAGACAAGATTGATAAGTTTCATAAGATATAAATTCAAACAGATTCAAATATCTGTCCTTATGCAACTTAGCTAGTCTGGTCGCATTGATATGACTAAGTCTACAATGCCACAAGAAGGTTTCGTTCATTTTTGAACTTTTCCTCTTGTGTGTGTGCTGCATATTTAGAACTGTATTTTGATTTAGATTATACAAACCATTACTCAACGTACCAAACCCAATCAACTCTTGATTTAAAAAAATGTTTATAACATTTTTCTCTAATGCAAAGTTATATCCATCTTTATCTAATAAAGAAACGGATATTATATTGCACATTATAGATGCTACGAGATAACAGTCATTCAAAATTAATATATTACCAGTGGGCAAAACAAGGTGATATTCGCCGACAGCTTCGGCAGTAACAATTACTCCGTTCCATACTCTGAGAGACATATCATCTTTTCCCAGTGCTCTACTTCTCTTTAACCCTTGTAACATATTACAAATGTGGGATCCTGATTCGGTATCCAATACTCAGGATGTAGAGCAGACTGAGAAACAGTTCTCAATAACAAACACAACAAAAAATAATGCATTAGAATGCTCCTTCTTCATTAGGGTTGTGTGGAAATCCTTGCATTCCCCTATCTCTTTCCCAGACTCATGACAATTGTCATAAGCTAGAGCGGAACCAACGTTCCTTAGCCCAGTATAATAAGCGGGTTCGGCCAATACTTCCATATTTTTATTTTGATTAAGGCGCGACATGGTCACTACCTGAAGAGAGAGAGAAGAAACACTTTAGCGTGCGCTCTTGCAAAATTAGAATGGTTATTATCTTATCTAATCAGGATAGCTCCTACTTTTTTTATCAAATCTTCATTCAAAGCCTAAAAGGAAAAATTAGCCGGGATTAATACACCCTACAGGTTTGCTAATCGGTCGGCCATGCTGGTGTTGGTACTCCGAGGGAGTCTCCCTATGATTTCACATGGAACTAATTAAATAACCTATTTTCCGCAGAGGCATAACCCCGTTAACACCTTTTCAAACACCTACTATATTAGCTAATTGTAAAGCGGAAAACTCTCCCGGGAGTAACACTTGCTCGCAGTGGGTATCGGGATCCAACTATCGTATAGAAGGTATGCAATTTCATTATAAATTTCAACACTTGAAATTCCCGATAATTTTATTTACCCCTTACAGCTTATGACCTTAATATAGTCAACAAATCATAAGTTGGAAGTCAATTTCAAACTGTCATTTTGTGATTGATTTAGATCCATCTGCACTACCCTTAACATAGTCAACAAAGCAGTACAAATGTCCTAACTAATCACATCTTATGCTACAGAAAATCATCACTTAGCTAACGGTCACTGCACCTTAACATAGTCAACAAACGCAGTACAAATACTAAGTACTCTAATTTTCTAAAATGACGTAGGGCTACGGTTGGTTTTGTCAAAAACTTTTAACGTAAAACTTGATATCGTTGTAGAACCACCTGATTTGAAAATGAGTGGTTTAAGCTCCGCTTTAAAAATCAAGTAGTTTTCAAAACAAACCGAGTGGGTTGTAGCATATGCTAGTTTTTGCTAAAGAGCTCATTCCCGGTGAAGGGATCTAGGCTCTTTCCTTATCGAATGAGGTGTTGGATATTCATAATTGAATACATCTATGCAAAGCAAAAAACTAGAACTACCTTATTGAAAAATGTGGTTCGACAATATCTTTTACGTTTCTTTTCTTTTCATTAATTTTATTAATGAAGTCCCATTATTTAAGTTCCTAAATATCACAGAAGAAACGAAAATAAAACACATATATATGTCATCTGCATTCTCCACATAGACCCAGGTCTTCACCGTAAGCTTACTTAACTTACGACAAAACAAATGAGTGGACTTAGTCAATGGTTCCACAAGCTTCTACAAGCTTGAACCATGTGACTAATTACCATCTAATTTGATTAACTTTAGATAAATAAAATCCAACAATATATCAAGCATGGTGTGAGTCTCATACACCCATAAATCATGTGGCATCAAGCATGACACAAAATAATGTACATTAATATATATCACATATATACTAAGTGTACACAAGTGAGAAAAGAAATCTTAAGTGAGCTAATATTAGTTAATGTAAGATAATATATCAAATATATAATTATACATTAAATTACTAAATCAACACTTAATTTAATAATCCGGCTATATCATATACAACCGACTAATATCAAATGTAACAATCTATCGAATCAACACTTGATCCGATATCCCGGCTATATTACATGCAACCGTCCGATATCACATATCGCGAGAATAGAATGCGGTATCACATATGCGCATTAATCTCGGTCCCGCACATATCACATATGTGCTCCCACTTCGTTTCACATGAACCAGGAAACCTCTGTGTAGGACTCTAAAGACTCATCAATACGCCGGCAGTAGGTGATGATCATATCAAACATCCACAAGCCGCAAGCGGTCTGCTAAACATAACGGCCACTCAGGTATTGAGCAATCAGAAGATCAACAAACAAGCCTGCTCGTACTCCTACGAATCCAATCAGTAACACTACCGTACAGTCTGGTCTCTTCGTCAGATATGTCGCATATCATAGCCTAGGGGTGGTATAACGTCAGACCCTAATAGCCTGATAAGTCATGCCGATGTAAGGTCCATAACGGTTCGAGAAACTACTGATAATACTTACCAGTAAATCTCAACAACCTTGGCCAGGGATTTCCTGTTATGGCCAATCGAGCAAAGCGCAACATCAACCCCCAATACCGGGAGAGACGAATCCCCTCCTATCGCTCATTGCCTCCAGGTGACTCGGGACTGTACTAAAAAACCACCTATTTGCATGACTCAGTAGAGCCTTGGTAGGGTGGAAATCAAAACACAGTGGGAGACACACAAGACTCTATGACGATCTCGGGTCGACAGACTAACCTGTACTAGTGTCACCAGAGAACTGCCATCTAACGATAGGTATAATACCATCTAGGAATTCTCGGTGAGTCCGTTCAGTATACCCAGTCTCCACTGAGCACCCGTATACCATCTCTGATGTCAAACACCAATGGATATGGGATCATCCATCGCCCATCATATGGGTCAAGAAGCGTATACGTTAGTCTACTGTGGAGTATCGATGCCCTGTCTCGATGCTCTCTCGACTAGGAACAATTATAGGGTGAACTTGTGGACTACCTTTGGCCCCACTAGTATGATCTCCATCATATTCCTCGTAGTCAAGTACACATCCTAAGGGCTTTGTCAACATGTGAGAGCAAGACAGCATCACTAATACAAGTCAACATGTAAAGACAAAGAGTAACCAGATAGCATACTATAATGTCGAGCAAGAAATTCCTCTCTATATATGTCCAAGCATACACTATAATATACATCACATGTACAATAATGGCATCTAGGGCATACATATAACTAACAATCTCCCACTTGCACTAAGGCCATCTGTTGTAGTATCCAATACCCAACAATATAGCAGTGGTTATAGTATCCATACTCAACCATCCCAAAATCTCTCAAATAATATTTGGGGAAGTAGGCCTTGGTGAGTGGATCCGCCGTGTTAACCTCAAAATCTACTCTCCTTACCTCGATCCATTGGAGATCAACCATCTCGCTGATCTGGTAATACTAGCCTCAGAATATGTCTGGATCGCTGATGGGACCGGTGTTCCTAGGCCAAAACCATAATTCCATTGTAGTCTCAATAACAGTTATTGGACGCTCAATGGTAGCATCGTTGGTAGCATCACTTATACAATTAATATCCAGACAACCTCTTTGGTAGTATCGTTGGTAGCGATGTATTCAGCCTTTATTATCTAGTATGCCACGGTATCTAGCTTGGAACTCTTCCAACATACCGTCCCTCCACTGAGGGTAAATACAATGTCTATGACTGACTTTCAGTCGAACTTATCACTCTAGAAGCTGGAACCAAGAACTTTCTTTTAGTGCTTCTCAAGTACTTAAGAATGTCCTCCACAGCTTTCCAGTGATTCTCCCAAGATCTGATTGATTCCTTATCACTACACCTAGTGAGTCATCTACATCTGGTCTGGTACATAATATCGTATACATGATAGAGCCTACTGCCGAAGCATAGGGTATCCCTTGCAAACGAGCTCTCTCCAAATCAGTCTTGGAAGACATCCTTTTGGAGAGAGTGATTCATGAGTAAGTGGGCGAACCACCACGCTTAGAATCCTCCATACTAAACCCCTTTAATATGGTGTTAATATACCTGGATTTGGGACACTCCTAATATCCACTTATATCTATCACCATAGATCATAATCCATAAGATGTAGTAGGTATCATCCAGATCTTCCTAGGAGAATCTTTGTGATAAGTGGAGCTTGACCGAGTGTAGCATAGGAAACCATTTCCTATCAAGAGTATGTCATCTACGTACAATACGTGTAAGACAACCTCACTCTCTACTGCTTTCTTGTATATACAAGGTTCATCTACCTTTTTGATGAAGTCAAACTTTTTAACTGCCACATCAAAACAGATGTTCCAACTCCGCGATGCGCGCATTGATCCTGATGGATTTAAGCATAGCTTTGAAAGTCTCAACTTTTCAATTTACACCAACAATCTTCTCAAGATCCATTTGCTCCCAATGGGTTTTACCCCTTCAGGTGCAACATGCAAAGTCATACTTTGTTAATGTACATGGATTCCATCTTTGATCGCATAGCATCCAGCCTTTTCACAGAGTCGCCACTCGTGATGGCCTGCTTGAACCTAGTTGGGACATCGACTACCATAATGCAATCCTTGCTTCCACTGTCACCGAGAAGACCGTAGCATCTCTCGAGTGGATGAGGAACCCTACCAGATTCGTGGGGAGGCTGTGGTTCGTTGGAGACTATTGAATCCTTTGGTTCCACTAAATCATCAGCCGTTAGTTTGTCAAGCGGGAACAACTTCCAGTTCTACCTAATGACCACTAATTTCTTCATAAGAAATTCTTTTTCTAAAAAGGTGGCATGTTGAGAAACAAAACAACTTTTACTCCTCAGAGTGGTAGAAGATATTCCCTCGCAAATGTTTGGGATATCCTAACAAACTTACAGAACTGACCTTGCCTCGAGCTTGTCCGGATTTTGTCTTTCAACATAGGCCGGATGATTGATAGAGTTTTTGCATGCTTAGTTAATTACCGCAATCAAGACGGTTTCGCTTGGTAGCTAACCGGTTGAGTACGGGTCGTCCGCAGGGAGATGGGAATCTTTTTCTATGTGCTTTAAAGAGTTAAGTGCAAATGTCCAGGTTTGTTTGAGATTAACTATGTGCTAAAATGTATATAAAGAGAGCTTATTAGGGTTAGGATTATGTTAGTTTGAGATAGGAGTCGCTCACTTCTTTCGTTGTCACTCTTAATATCGGTGTTATGGTAATCGGCAACAACGGGGATTAGCACGACTAGGAAGGAACTTGCGAGTATAAGCTAGGCTTTCCCACGCTTAGTTTCTTCCTTTTGGTCCTTATCCGTCTGTTCTTGGCTCTTAGCCTTAACCTCCGGTTAATTCAACCACAACCGGTCTCGCTAAGGAATCACCGCTATCTTGTAGGATAGGGTGCCGTAGGGAGCGGATTGTGGTTCAATTAACGGGAGTCCGAATTAAGATGTTGGGCAAGAAAAGAGTGAGAGAGATTTCCTTCTTTCAAACTTTCCTTATCCTACCCTAACAAGTGAGAAACTACTCACCCATTACAAAAAAAAGGAAAATACAACAAAAGGAGGAAGATAGAAAGAAAGAGGTTAGAAAATTACAACTAGCTATTTGAGACCTTATTTTGGCAAGGATCAAACATAAGCATCTTTGTTGTTAAGGATAAAGAAAAATAGAAGAAGAAAGAAACAAACAACAAATAACAACAACTAGATTAGCAAATGAAAATTACAAGAAAATATAATTAACAAAGTAACAAGACAAGCATGATCAAGAAAATAACTCTTTTATTCATCACTTCACTTATAAAAGCTCACTACAAGGTTTAATGGAGAAAAAATGAAAAAGAAGAAGAAGAACTACAAAATCTATCCTAAAATTTAACATAAAGAATAAGCACCCTTCACTTGGCATTGTTCTGGGATATTTATAGGAAGGAAACTGAAACCCTAGGGCAACATTCTGGCACCAAATGAAGTTACTAAACTGCCCCCAGAATATCGTCAACTGCCGAGTCAACTCGGCCGCGGATCCGCGGCCGAGTCGCCATATTGGCTGCGGATCCGCGGCCATGTGGGGGAGTTAGCTCATCATTTTTGGTGGGTTTCCCTGTGTTGTTGTTCTCTTTAGTGTGGTATACTTGGTTTCTCAGAATCTCTTCACGTTTCTTCCAGATTTTCAACAGATCAAAAGGTGATTTGATGTGGATCTTTTGCCATGATTTTTTTGAGCTCCGCGTAGAAATCTTGGATCTTGTGTTAACATTGTGCTTTGTGCATGAAAATGACCATTGATTTGCCATTTTGTCCTTTAAACTGGTGTGCGGCAACATACGGATAGAGAGTGGAAACCCGTATTTTATCTGTGGTTGGTAGTAATCAGGAATTTGTCGCGCTTTTCCATGAATTTCACTGCTTAGAGCCGAGAACCTGTAACTTGCAATTATCTAGCAAACACGGATCAAGAGTACCTACCTATAAGCAATGTGATCAAAAATGAGCGGTATAAAAATGCAAGAATCTGATATGAACAAATACCCCCAAACTTATCATTTGCTCGTCCCGAGCAAAGCCAATTTATTCACAAAAATTCCTAATCTCACTTTCGCAGGGAACGCGATTGCACTGAGCATGTGCAACAAGCCGTTAAACCTCTACGTGTCCCTAGTAGGAGGAGTGTTGTTTCCTGAGGGTTTTCAGCGGATACTACCCACAAAATCCCGCCAAGCTAGTTTTGCGAAATAACTATGATTCAAACCCTAAGGTTTTGTTTAAAAAAAAATAACAATTCTATTATCCTAATTCTAGACTATCGAACCTTTATTTTTCACACCTCGCTTCTTATTTAACTTAAGATTTTATATGTCTTTACGCGCAGTGCAAATTGTGTCGTTAAGTTTCAGAAGGATCGATTAAAGTCATCATGTCACAAAATAAAGCCCAGATAAAAATTTAAAAAGGATCACATAAGTTTTATAAAGAGTTAAGTATTTTTCAAGTTTCTTTTTCCAGTAAGGTTTCAATTTCAGAATTTCTATCTTCCTTAACAGGAAACTAGGTCTTATTTTTCACTCCACCTTTTTCTTGTTTGCATTTCATACACACCTTTGTGAACGTACAATAGTCTTTATCATAGAATAAAACCTTCATATCTCTGCTAGAAATATTTTTTTATAAAAACCTGTCTTTTGTCAAGATTATTCTCACACAAAGAACCGTTAAGAATTTTAATTCGGAGAGAACACTTGCTTGACTTTGTTTTAGTCTGGACTTTCTAGGCTTTTTAACGATCTTTGGGCCAATGCTCCCAAACCAGTTGGCTTTAGGGCATTAGGTGTAGAGACACCCCAGATGACTTAATTACTCAAGTTACCTAGGCCCAAAACAAAAGACAATTTTAGCGTGAAAATCATGACGATTTAATGCGAACGGAGATATAACCGGTAGTTCAATTATTATTTTTTTTTGGATAAAAGACGTGTTTAGCGGGTTAGGTGTGTAATCATTCCAATCAAGTTCCAGATGGGTTATTTTTCAGAATTAGTTCCAATTAAGGAATCAATAACATCCCTTCATATCCGCTTCACTTCATAAACTATTCTTGATATTACTTATTTCAGAACAAACCTATTTGATTCTCAGAAAATAATTTATCCGTTTAAAAGTTTTCAGACATAATAGACTTGTCATCAAATTTTTAAAACTCACAACACATGTAGTGTGATGTAAAGACATATATCAGCTATAGTTAACTTCAAAGGAGAGTTATCTTTCAAGTTTTCAAAATCTAAAAATAAGATTTAGTTATTCTTATCTTATCAAACAAAACCGTCGAAATGTTGAATCTGAGTTCTCCCACTAGCTAACTTGACGAATTTTTTTTATGTTTTTAGAAAATTTTCTGATTTTTATGGATTTTAGTATACAGATGCAAAATATACATATGAATGCGAAGGTTAGAAATGCGTACCGAGCGTACCCCCAAACTTAAACTGGACAGTGTCCTCACTGTCATTGCATGAAAAAATTATTGAAGTGTCAAAATTGTCGGTTAGATATACACATTTTTTTTTATTTATATTTTCTTTTTTTTTAAAGAAAATTGTTTAAAATGGATATGCACCGGACAAGAATATCCACATATATATACAAAATGGTATATACATACCCCCAAACTTATTTGAAACAGTGTCCACTGTTTTGGCTGGATAACCGAAGTTTGGTGGTAGGCAGAGGAAGATTATGCAGGGTAAACCGGCTCCTGTAAGACCAGGTGCTCCTCTGTTGGTTCGGCGCTAAGGTACGGTTTCAGTCTGTGTCCGTTTACTTTGAAAAATGAACCGTCCTTTGGATTCTCCAAATCCACAGCGCCTTGCGGATACACATTCCGCACAAAAAATGGCCCTTTCTAGCGAGATCTGAGCTTTCCTGGATGGAAATGTAGCCGGGTGTCGTAAAGCAGTACCTGTTGACCAGGTGCGAAAGTTTTGCGCAAAAGGTGTTTATCGTGAAACACCTTCGTTCGGTTCTTAACGACAACCGCGTTTTCGTAAGCCTCATCCTGAAGCTCGCTCAATTCGTTCAACTGCAGCTTCCGATGGCTGCCCGCATCTTCAAGAGATAGATTCAGCTTCTTTATCGCCCAAAATGCGCGATGCTCTATTTCCACTGGAAGGTGGTAAGCCTTTCCGTAAACAAGCCGATAAGGAGATATGCCAAGATCGGTCTTATAAGCAGTTCGAAATGCCCAAAGGGCATCAGTGAGTTTTAAAGACCAATCCTTACGGTTCTTGGAAACCGTCTTCTCCAATATCTGCTTGATTTGCCGATTTGAAACTTCGGCTTGCCCACATGTTTGGGGGTGGTAGGGCGTAGATAGCTTATGATTAATGGAATATTTCCGCATCAAGGCCTCGAAAGTCTTATTACAGAAATGAGTTCCATTGTCGCTAATGATCGCTCGGGGGTGCCCAAACCGGGAGAAAATGTTTTCTTTAAGAAATCTAACGACAACCTTGTTGTCGTTAGTCCGGTTGGGCACAGTCTCGACCCACTTAGAGACATAATCAACAGCGAGAAGAATGTACAAGTTCCCAAAAGAGCTGGGAAACGGCCCCATAAAATCAATCCCCCAAACATCGAAAATATCCACAACCAAGATTGGTTGGAGCGGCATCTCGTTTCTCCTGGATATCCGGCCCAAGTGTTGGCACCGGGAGCAAGTCTTGCAGTAGTCATGAGCGTCTTTGAAGAGTTGTGGCCAGTAGAAACCACACTGCAAGATCTTCTCGGCTGTCTTTCTGGGGCCAAAATGCCCGCCACATGCTTGATCGTGGCAAAATGACAGCACACTCTTGAATTCATTGTCAGGGACACACCGACGAATAATCTGGTCGGGACAGTACTTGAATAGATATGGTTCGTCCCAGTTAAAGTGTTTTACTTGGGATAAGAATCGAAGTCTGTCCTGACTTGACCATTCAGTCGGTAGTAATCCTGTGGCCAAATAGTTCACAATATCTACGAACCAGGGTTCGCAAGATACTGTCAAGAGTTATTCATCCGGAAAAACGTCGTTGATCGGAATTTGAAGCAATGGCGAAGAAGGAAGTCGTGAGAGATGGTCGGCGACTACGTTTTCATATCCTCTTTTGTCCTTGATGACAAGGTCAAACTCTTGAAGCAAGACGATCCAACGTATCAGCCGAGATTTTGCATCCTTCTTTACAAAAAGATGGCGTAGAGCAGAATGGTCCGTGTAGACGATGACTGTAGAGCCGATGAGGTAGGGCCTGAACTTTTCTAAAGCAAATACAACAGCCAAGAATTCCTTCTCGGTTGTTGTATAGTTCAGTTGGGTGTCGTTCACGGTTCGGCTAGAATAATAGATTACGTGCGGCATCTTGTTGATGTGTTGTCCAAGGACGGCACCGATGGCAAAGTCGAATGCATCGCACATAATCTCAAATGGGTACGTCCAGTCAGGAGAAGAAAGAACGGGAGCAGAAGTGAGTGAGCTTTTTAATGACTCAAATGCAGTCACACAGCTCGAGTTGAAGTCGAATGTCGTGTCCTTGGCCAGCAAAAGAGTCAAGGGCCTAGCAATCTTGCTAAAGTCCTTGATGAACCATCTATAGAAACCGGCATGGCCAAGGAAGGCTCGGATGTCTCTGACGCATCTGGGAGGAGGGAGATTGGAAATGACTTCAATCTTTGCTTTATCTACCTCAATACCGTTTTGCGAGATGATATGTCCTAAGACAATACCTTCGCGCACCATGAAGTGGCACTTCTCCCAATTTAAAGTGAGGTTCTTGTCCTTACACCGGGTAAGGACAGGGTCGAGATGCAGCAAACACTCATCAAAGGAATCGCCGAAAATGGAGAAATTATCCATGAAGATCTCCAAGAATTTTTCCACCATGTCTGAGAAGATTCCAATCATACACCGCTGGAAGGTAGCGGGCGCATTGCATAACCCAAAGGGCATGCGACGATATGCAAACGTGCCGAAAGGACAGGTGAATGTGGTCTTGTCCTGGTCTTTTTCAGCGATGGGGATCTGATTGTAGCCGGAGTTGCCATCCAGAAAGTAGTAGTACTCGTGTCCAGCCAATCGTTCAAGTATTTGGTCAATGAAAGGTAGCGGAAAGTGGTCTTTCCGCGTTGCGGCGTTGAGTTTTCTGTAATCGATGCATACTCGCCACCCAGTCTGGGTGCGAGTAGGGATTAACTCATTCGCCTCGTTGGTTATGACCGTTATGCCTGATTTCTTGGGGACAACGTGAATGGGGCTAACCCACTGGCTATCAGAGATAGGGTAAATGATACCACTATCTAGACACTTTACGATCTCTTTTTTTACAGCCTCCTTCATGACTGGATTGAGTCCCCTTTGTGGATCCCTGGCTGGTTTGGCATCATCCATCAGATGAATGTGATGTTCAACGATCAGGGGACTAATCCCCTTGATGTCCGCTATTGACCAGCCAAAGGCTTGCCTATTGCTGTGCAAGACCGTAAGAAGGGCTTTCTCTTGATCTGGAGCTAGAGAAGCCGAGATGATAACATGAAGGGTCTCGTTCTCACCCTAGTAAGCGTACTTAAGGTGAGATGGCAATGGCTTGAGTTCGAGCGTTGGAGGTGAAACGATTGAAGGCAAGATTGGTGAAAAGGTCTCGAACTCAAAGGATTCCAGCAGAGGTTGAAAACGAGTGTAAGCGACTGAGTTGGATGGTTAAGCTAACTCATCCGCAAATTCAAAGGATTCAAACTCGGATGGTGACTGGATAAGATCGGTCGAGAAAGTGAAACACTCGTAGTCGTTGTTGGGCGCAGAAGCAGTAGCAGGTTCGAGGAGGAACGCACTAGTGGCGTCAAGATTGTTGTGATCGAACAAAAACTCCTCGAACTCACAGTCCTCCGGGGTGATCTCCTGGATTGAACAAACGTCTAGTATAAGAGCATTAGGTTCGGAGGGCTGATTCCCCAACCTAAAAATGTTGAGTTCAATTGTCATGTTTCCAAAAGATAGGTTCATTGAACATTTTCGACAATTGATCACAGCATTTGAGGTTGCAAGGAATGGGCGACCGAGTATCACTGGAATTTGATTCCGGGGGTTAGCTACAAGCTGTGTGTCTAAAATAATGAAGTCAATGGGGAATATGAAGTCCCCAACCTTGATTAACACATCCTCTAGCTCACCCCTCGGATGGGTGATTGATCGGTCGGCCATTTGGAGAGTACAGTGTGTGGGTTTTAGCTCTCCTACACCTAATTGCTCATATACTGAGTACGGAAGAAGGTTAACACTGGCACCAAGATCCAAAAGTGCGCGGTTGATGTTCTTATCCCCAATGGTAGTAGAAATCGTAGGATGGCCAGGGTCCTTCCGTTTTTGAGGTAAAGATTGGGTAAGAGTATCACTCACAGCACTAGCTAAGAAAACTTTCTTGGGTACCTGAGATTTCCTCTTTTTCGTGCACAAGTCCTTTAAGATTTTTGCGTAGGAAGGGACTTGTTGGACAACATCTAAAAGAGGAATGTTGATGTTAACCTGCTTAAACAACTCCAGAATCTTCTCCATTTGTGGATTTTGTTTATTGGACCTCAACCGGTTTGGAAATGGAACGTTTTTGAAATTGGTTGAGTCCAATGTTTGTGGAGGAGATTGTGGAGTTGGAACGGATCCCAGAGCCGGAGTTTTCGTGGAGTGAGATGTAGGTCCGTTCAGAGCAGAAGAAGAAGAAGAAGAAGAAGAAAAAGAAAAGCCTTTTGAAGAATGAAGAATAGGCTCAGAAGATGAGGAAGGAGAAGAAGAAGACGAAGCGGCCGGGGTGTCATTATCCTCAATTGTTGTGCCGATGTTGTTGTTCAGCATTCTTCCTGATCTCAATGTAGTCACGGCACTCACATTATGGTTCTGTTGTTCAAGAGCAACATGTACATTATGTGGGTGACCAGGATTTGGGAGTGGTTGGGATGGAAGCTTCCCCTTTTCTCGCTCGCATAACGCCGCATTCAGCTGTGCAATCTGGGCTTTGATGGTCTTGATGCTTTGCCCGTGTGCAGCAGTGTGCTGCACCAAAGACTGAATAGAAGACTGGATGTTTGCGGTGGATTGTGTCGATTATTTAACGAACGCCTCCAGACTTCGTTCTAGCGAGGAAACCTTATCATTGTTGGACGAAACAAAGTTGTTTTGAGGAAAGGAATTGTTGGGCCCAAAATTGTTCATCGCATTTTGAAAAGGTTGGGATTGGTAGGGCTGCTGATACTAATATTGTGCTTGTTGTTGAGGAGGCCCCCTTTGAAAATTGTTCTGCCCTTGGAACTGATTTTGATTCTGGTTCCATGCGAAGTTAGGGTGGTTTCTCCATCCAGGGTTGTACGTGGAAGAGTATGGATCATTTCTTGGTCTTTGCTGAAATGCAGCATTAACCCGATCCTGTCCTTGAGGTGGTGGATTGTAAGGACACTCTTTGGTGAGGTGAGATGGATCGGAACAACAAGCACAAATGGTACGAAGGGGAAGAACAGGGGCAGGAGCAGGAGATGAAAATTTTCTTTCTATCGCTTCAAGTTTTTTCGTTATTGCAGCCATTTCGGCTTTCATTGCAATAGAGACATCGAGTTGGTGAATGCCTACCCTAGACTGACCAGTAGAAGTAGAGGAAGAAGAAGAAGTACTTGGTCTAGTGCTCTCCCATTGAAGCGTTTGTTCCCCAAGGTCGTCGAAGAATTGCCATGCTTCCTCGTCAGATTTTGATAGGAAGTGGTCTTGACAAATGGTTTCCAACAACTGCTTAGTTGCTGGATTCAGGCCCTCGTATAAAGTTTGGCAAAGTTGCCATCTCTCAATACCGTGATGAGGGCACTGAACAAGAAGGTCTTTATATCGGTTAAAGCACTTCCAGAAAGGTTCAGTAGGAAGCTGGGAAAATTGGTTGATTTCGTTACGGATCCTAGTGGTTTTGTGATTTGGATAGAATTTCTTGAGAAATGCTTTCACAAACTCGTCCCAACTGGTTATGGAGTGGGAAGCAGTGCTATACAGCCACTTTTCAGCAAGATCGCACAAAGTGAACGGAATGACTCATAGTCGTATAGCATCGTTTGACAGCTGGGTCGTTTTCATCATTGCACACACATTCTGGAACTTGTTGATGAAGATATAGGCATCTTCAGATTCAAGCCCATGAAATTTCGGAAGCATGTTAATGAAGTGGGGCTTAATTTCGAAATTGTCTCCATTGGCCGGTGGAAGGGAAAGACAGGTAGGGAGTGTAGCGCGAGTAGGATAGAATCGATCTTGGAGCGCAATTCGCTGTGACGCTTCAACAAGAGGAGGTCGCGGGTTATTCGCACCTAACGGAGGTAGAATTATTCCCGGAGGAGGTAAGGTGATGTTATGAGGAAATCCCGACATCTCGTTAGAAGAGTGTGGGGAAGGTGAAGGTGAAGATGTATGAACAGAATCACGGTCAACGTCGGAGTTGGCCGGCATAGGTAAGGGTGAAAGAGGCGTGGAAGGAGTTTCGACGTCTGAGTCGATCGCGTAGTCGGTAGCGACTAACGTAACGCGGACTAGGCGGGCACTAGTGTCCCGAGTCCAAGCGGACATACACTAAATGAGTTTAGTGTAGTCAAAGCGGAGAAGGTGAGGGTAAGAAAATGTCAATGGAGAAATACGATGAGAGGTGGGTGAAAAAATGGGATTCTAGCGACAAAGGGCAAGTTTTTATAAAAGCTTTTGTTTTGTGTTTTTTTAGAAAGAGTTTTTCAGAAATATGTACGGACTTACGGCTTCAAATAATCACAGACAAAATATGCACAATCACACCTAGATCTAGGGTCACCTAGGTCTGCTAGACAGCTCCTAACTGTTCCAAAAGGCTAGAAATAGGACCTCAAACCGCCTCTTCACCGTCAATTGCGGCCAGATAAGTACCAGGTGAGTGGGAGGCTCTCCACTACAAGTAGTGGACCTAATTAAGTAACCACTCGCCTTAGACACACTTGCCTAGACACCGCAAAGTCAGGTTAGGATCAACGGCCGATGCCTATAACTAGTCCTCTGTCCTATTGAGCGCAACGTCCTTAGGGCTGAGTCTAATATTTTTTTAATTAAATAATGGTCAATGCATATGCCTTATGTGATTTCTGGGGTCCTGGGAAGGGTGATGAAATCCCCACCCAATCTGGATTGGTGTTATAGCCCCTTAAAGTCCGATTAAAAATATGCAAAGCAGTAACAATCAATTGCAATCATTTTTTTTATTTTTTAGCGCGGTGCAAAGAATCCTGCACAAAAAATTTTATTGGAGAGGGTAAAAGAGTTTGTGCAAAGAATGCTGCATAAAAAAAACAGTTCAGTAGAGTCCAGAGGAGTGGGGAAGAGGGTGGAAATACTCACAAAAAATTTGGGATGCTAACGTTAGCAAATAGCCGCGGTTTCGCGGCTAAAATGAGGAATTGGACCTTAAGATTTCTGTCCTGTGCTGGGTTGGGTGTCCTCTTCTTGTTTGGAGCTCCTGAATCTTGATTTGCTCACTGGGTCTGCTCCAGAATTTTACAGTAGACTGTTGGTTCCGTCTTGATCGCCCGCGGTGTAGCCGCGAGATATGGGTCTAACTTCCCACGTCTTTGGCACTGAACTCGACCTTCTTTTTATCCTGCACACTTGCACAAAAACTAATAAAAAATAACAAGATGATTTTTACAATATATTTTTTTGTTTTGTTTTTCGGTTATATTTAAATTCACAAATTAACCCGAAGTTATACAAAGAAATAAACTACCGTCTCCCCGGCAACGGCGCCATTTGATTGATAGAGTTTTTGCGTGCTTAGTTAATTACCGCAATCAAGACGGTTTCGCTCGGTAGCTAGCCGGTTGAGTACGGGTCGTCTGCAGGAAGATGGGAATCTTTTTCTATGTGCTTTAACGAGTTAAGTCCAAATGTCCAGGTTTGTTTGAGATTAACTATGTGCTAAAATGTATATAAAGAGAGCTTGTTAGGGTTAGGATTAGGTTAGTTTGAGATAGGAGTCACTCACTTCTTTCGTTGCCACTCTTAATATCGGTGTTACGATAATCGGCAACAACGGGGATTAGCACGACTAGGAAGGAACTTGCGAGTATAAGCTAGGCTTTCCAACGCTTAGTTTCTTCCTTTTGGTCCTTGTCCGTCCGTTCTTGGCTCTTAGCCTTAATCTCCGGTTAATTCAACCACAACTGGTCTCGCTAAGGAATCACCGCTATCATGTAGGATAGGGTGCCGTAGGGAGCGGATTGTGGTTCAATTAACGGGAGTCCGAATTAAGATGTTGGGCAAGAAAAGAGTGAGAGAGATTTCCTTCTCTCAAACTTTCCTTATCCTATCCTAACAAGTGAGAAACTACTCACCCATTACAAAAAAAGGAAAATACAACAAAAGGAGGAAGATAGATAGAAAGAGGTTAGAAGATTACAACTAGCTATTTGAGACCTTAATTTGGCAAGGATCAAGCATAAGCATCATTGTTGTTAAGGATAAAGAAAAATAGAAGAAGAAAGAAACAAACAACAAATAACAACAACTAGATTAGCAAATGAAAAGTACAAGCAAATATAATTAACAAAGTAAAAAGACAAGCATGATCAAGAAAAGAACTCTTTTATTCATCACTTCACTCATAAAAGCTCACTACAAGGTTTAATGGAGAAAAGATGAAAAGAGGAAGAAGAACTACAAAATCTATCCTAAAATTTAACACAAAGAATAAGCACCCTTCACTTGGCATTGTTCTGGGATATTTATAGGAAAGAAACTGAAACCCTAGGGCAACATTCTGGTACCAAATGAAGTTACCAAACTGCCCCCAGAATATCGTCAACTGCCGAGTCAACTCGGCCGCGGATCCGCGGCCGAGTCGCCATATTGGCCGCGGATTCGCGGCCATGTGGGGGAGTTAGCTCATCATTTTTGGTAGGTTTCCCTGTGTTGCTGTTCTCTTCAGTGTGGTATACTTGGTTTCTCAGAATCTCTTCACATTTTTTCCAGATTTTCAGCAGATCAAAAGGTGATTTGATGTGGATCTTTTGCCATGATTTTTTTGAGCTCCGCGTAGAAATCTTGGATCTTGTGTTAACATTGTGCTTTGTGCATGAAAATGACCATTGATTTGCCATTTTGTCCTTTAAACTGGTGTGCGGCAACATACGAATAGAGAGCGAAAACCCGTATTTTATCTGTGGTTGGCAGTAATCCGGAATTTGTCGTGCTTTTCCATGAATTTCACTGCTTAGAGCTGAGAACCTGTAAACTGCAATTATCTAGCAAACACGGATCAAGAGTACCTAACTATAAGCAATGTGATAAAAAATGGGCGGTATAAAAATGCAAAAATCTGATATGAACACCAGACAACCCCATATCTTAACTTGTTCAAGACATGGTCTCTTCCCATTTCATATCTCATATGTAGTGGTAGGCCCTGATTTGGATGGAACCCCATTCAATAGGTATGCAACTTCTCAAGTGCATAACTCCAAAAGGAAACAGGCAACTCAGTAGTACTCATCATAGAGCGCACCATATCTCATAGGGCACGATACCTCCGTCCCGATATACCGTTGTGCTGTGGTGTATACGAAGGAGTAAGCTGAGAGAGAATCACATTCTCCTTTTAGAAAATCCAGGAACTCCATGTCCAAGTATTCGCCTCCTTGATCTCATCGTTGGACTTTAATACTTCTACCTGTCTGGTTCTTAACTTCAAGTTTATTTTCCTTGAATTTCTCAAAAGTTTCAGACTTGTGTTTCATCAGGAACATATGTTCGAATCTTGAGAGATGATCAGTGAATATAATGAAGTACAAATAACCAGGATTGGCATTTGTAGACTTAGGATCGTATACATCATCATGTATGCGTCCCAAGAGTTCAGTAACTTTATCTTTGTTTCCAGTAAACGGAGTATTGGTCATTTTATCTTTGAGACAAGACTAGCAAATATCATAAGATGAAAATTCGAACAGATTCTCATATTCATCCTTATGTAACTTAGCTGGTTGTGCCGCATTGATATGACCTAGTCTACAATGCCACAAGAAGGATTCGTTCATTTCTGAACTACTCCTCTTGTGTGTGTTCTACATACTTTGAACTGTGGTTTGATTTAGAATGTATATGCTATTAAATAACGTGCCTGATCCAATCAACTCTTGATTCAGGAAAATGTTCACAACATTATCCTCTAATACAGAATTACATCCTTCTTTAACTTAATAAAGAAAACGATGTAATGTTGTTTATCAGGTTCGGTATGTAATAACATTCGTTCAGAATTAATGTATTAATACAAGGTGATATCTGCTAACTGGTTTGGCTGCAACACTTGCCTTATTCTTTACACTTAGAGATATATCACCCATTCTTAGTTCTCTACCTATCTTTAGCCCATGTAACATATTACATACACGGGATCCTGATCCGGTATCACATACCCAGGACGTAGAAGATACTGAGAAACAGTTCTTGGTAATGAACACACTCGAAGAATATGCATCAACATGCTTATTCTTCAGTTGGGTGGCATGGGAATCCAGATATTCCCCTATTTCCTGCTCGAACTTATAACAGTTATAACATAGAGCAGAACCAACGTTTCCCTAGCACAGTTTAATAAGCAGGTTCGGTCAATGCATCCATATTATTATCTTGATTAAGGCGTGACATGGTCGCTATCAGGAGAGAGAGAGAGAGAAGAAAACACTCTGCGTGCGCTCTTTGCAAGATTAGATTGGTTATTATTTTATCTAATCAGGATGGCTCCCACTATTTTTTATCAAATCTTCCTTCAAACCCTAAAAGGTAAGACTAGCCGGGATTAATTACACCCTACAAGTTCGCCAATCTTTCGGCCAGGCCAGTGTCGGTACATTGAGGGAGGTTCCCCGTGCTTTCGCACGGACCTAATTAAAATAAACTTCGTTTTCCCAGGGGTGTAACGCCGTTAACACCTTTCTAGACACCTACTTGATCGGCTAATTGTAATGTGTAAAACTCTCTCAGAAGTAACAATTACTCGCAGTGGGTATCGGGATCCAACTATCTCATAGAAGGTATGCAATCTCATTGCAAAATTCAACTCTTGAAACTCCCGATAATGGTTTTTACCCCTAGTAACTTATGACCTTAACTATAATCAACATATCACAAGTACTAATCAAGTTCTACCCGTCATTTCATGATTAATTAGACCCACTCACATGACCCTTGACTATAATCAACATAATCATATGAATGACCTAATTAATCGCATCATATGTTGTGTAGGAAGACATCACTTAGCTACCGTACACTATGCCTTGACTATGATCAACATACGCAGCACAAATACTAAGTACACTACTTCCTAAAATGACGGAGGGTCTGCGGATGGTTTTTTTATAAAAACCTTTAACGCTTTGAACTTGATATCGTTGTAGAATCGAGTGAATTTTAAAAGGAGTGTTTTTAAGGCTTTTACTAGTTTTGCTAAAGAGGTCACTCCCGGTGAAGGTATCTCGACTCTTTCCTTATCGAATAAGGTGCAGGATATTTCACAAATACCACTATGCAAACCAAAAACTATAGAAGCAATCAAAAGACAAACCGAGTGGGTTGTAGCATCTGCCAGTTTCGCTAAAGAGGTCACTCCCAGTAAAGGGATCTCGGCTCTTTCCTTATCGAATAAGGTGCTGGATATTCTATAAGGAATACCGCTATGCAAAGCAAGAACTAGAGCTACTAGTCTTTTTAAAACAAGTTTCTACAACATCTTTAGGTTTCTTTTATTTCATTAATCTCATTAATGAATTCCCATCAATTATGCTTCCTAAGCATCACTGAAGAAACGAAAGCATCAAATAGTTATTATATAGCATATATATAATATAGGCATTCGTCTCAAAACATATCAAGTGATCACATCATAGAATATCAGCAGCAGAAGAACCACATATGAAATATTGTATATACTAGGAATTCCGTGTTTTAAATTAAGCGTGTATAAAACACAGATTCCACGGTCGCGATGAATAGCCAAACCCAGATTCCTAGACCCCTACGAGAGCAGCAAGCAACCCTACCAATTCTAGAGTTAGGAGACCCGGTCTCGACTCCTCGAGATGGTCTCCCACTGGACCCTAGAACCCGGTTACTTGTGCTCCCCGCCTTGGGTCTATCCTAATGCGGAAAAGTAAATAATATATATCAATGGTGACATCATCCTCAACCTGGAAGTACCCCAATAAAAGAATATTACATACAAGCTTTTACATGAATGAAAATGAAAAACTCTCATCTCACATAAAAAAACCCGGCTATTCAAAACACGACGATCCAATATAACATATCACAGCAACACATAACATCACATGTCATCAACATAAGTAAATATGCGTATTCCAATTGTCGTTGACGTATAGCAACGAAACCGGCGATACACCATATATTACACTTACGGTCACAGAAAAGAAAGAGAAAAACTACAACAATTGGAATCCGCAACCACCTCAGACATCATAAACCCAATGTATCACATACTTTGGATTTCATGCCTAACGAAATGAATTCCTTAGAAATCACATGCCTAACAATTATAAACCCCGCTTTTTTGTCTCGTTATTGAAAACACTTTCCAATAACCTGTCGGGTAATTCAACAAGATTCCCGATAACCTGATCGAATGCTCGTCGGAAACTTTAGTAGACAGCCGCACCCCCGATGCCGTCGATGAAGTGCACTAAGGTGGAACACCGCTGCCGCGAGCACCCGAACGAATGCTTTTGGCGACGAGGTTCTCTTACAGTAACTTGGTCGGGGCTATGGGGTATGGCTATCTAGTAAGGTTACCCGGCGAGTATCCGTGTACACTACATAATTGCGATGGACTTTAGATCCACATCAAAATTCCGTGGCAACCGATCAAATGAGACTAAACTGCTAGATTTATAAAATTCAAACTGGTTATCTCATAAATAATTATGTGAATTCCAAATATTGTATCACAATGACAGATAGCTAGACGAAGTTAAATTTTTCGATCGAATAAGCAAGCACCCAAAATTTTTCAACTAGCTCAACACTTGAGCGGAGTTCAAAAATTACCCAGAAACTGCCACAGCTCCTATGAACCATCCGTAGAAGGGCCGACCTATGCGTAACTCATGTCGCCACGGAACTGCGGCAAACCCTTGGGTATGACCGCGGTTCCGCGATCCAAAAAGTCGAGTTTGGGTATCATTCTTCTAGAGGGTCCACAAAATCGCTTGCATGATTTTCTGAAGATTTTAAACTCGGAAAAAATCCAACACTTGGAAAATTTCCAGCAGGGAAAAATTGGGTTATTGATATCCGTTCAAATTTTTTAACATCGTCTAAATAACCCGAATACATGTTAGAATTATGACTACGAAACACTCCGAATTGCTTTTGCAGAAAGTTAACATCACATGCAAATTTAGCAAAAACAAACAACACCTGAAACACCAAAACCCAGAACCTAGAACACTGAAAAAATTTGAAGCCCAGAATCCATAATGGGGCCGGTCAGCTCGGTTTTAGACCCAATGTGGCCGGCCAAAATCACTCCAAAAAGCTTCAAATATTCATAGTGTTCATGTTATATCACATACAATATTCTGCAGTTGTTTAAAAAGTTTTTAGAGGCTTTTTTAAATTCGAAAGAAACTGGGTTGCAATGTTTAAAGTTTCGGAGCAGTTTCGGTTTCATAATCTAACAAACATCATTTAAATCTCTAGCATGGCTCTGATACCACTGTAGGGTTCCGTAGCGCGGCAGCAAGGTTTCGGGAGGTATCGTCCATGCCGTTTTCAAATTTTTGCCGTTCTAAAGAACCCTAACCTAGAATCTTTAACTAGAGTTTTAAACAAACTAGCAATGTTAACATCTTAACATCTAAGTGAATGAGGAATAGAAATTTTGTAGACCGGTCCTTCACTTCTAAAGCTCCGTGTTGTATTCCCTTCGCTGCGAGTAGTGATCTCCCGAACTCTAGTATGGGTTCCCTTGGAGAAATGAACAAGCTTGCACGAAGTCTTCGAGGCCGAAGATGATCTACGTCGAGAAGACTCAAGCTCATGCTACCTCATCACTAATATGTGAATTAGTGAAGCAAACACCCTAAACTAAATGGCTAATAGTAGAGGATGATGAAGTAGGAAATGGGCTCTCTTTAGTTTTCTTTTTCTCGCAATTTTTTTTTCACCTTGAGAAAAGCTAGTGAGCTTTCTCATGAGGAAGAAGAAGCACAAGTGAAGAATGAGAATGAACTCATGAGGTGAGAAAATGAACCATGGGTGAGTTAGTGTCATACACTAACTCATGTAGAGAGTTTATCATGGCAAACTATAATGGTTAGGTTAATAAATATCTACAAGTAAAACAAATGAGTGGACTTAGTCAATGGTTCCACAAGCTTTTACAAGCTTGAACCATGTGACTAATTACCATCTAATTTGATTAAGTTTAGATAAATAAAACCCAACATTATATCAAGCATGGTGTGAGTCTCATACACTCATAAATCATGTGGCATCAAGCATGACACAAAATAATGTACATTAATATATATCACATATATACTAAGTGTACACAAGTGAGAAAAGAAATCTTAAGTGAGCTAATATTAGTTAATGTATAATTATATATTTGATTTATTATCTTATGCCACTATATATTTGTAAAACTACTCGGTTCCTTCAACGATATCAAGTTCATTACGTTAAATGTTTTTCGCCAAAAACCAGCCGTAGCCCTCCGTCATTTCAGATTAGTATTGCTTAGTATTCGTGCTACGTTTGTCGTTGCTATTCGCCGAGACGTAGTGTGCGGTAACTCTGTAGTGCTTTTCTGTCACATGGATATGTGGATTGGTTAGGACAGTTGGCGACTTTGTTGATCATTCATCAAGGGTCGTGTGGGTGGGTTTAATGCAATCAAGATAGTGACGGGTTACACTTGACTAGGACCCTTGATTTGCTGATTATTCGTCAAGGTCCTTGGGTCCTAGAGGGAAAAACCACATCGGGAGTTTCAAACATAAAGGAAACTTGCCAGGCATGCGCATACCTTCTGGAGTGTGGTGACTTGAGTGGCTTCCATCAAGTTATCATGCGATGATAGTTGGGTCCCGATTCCCACTGATGAGTAGGTGTTACTCCTCGGCTGATTCTCAGATGATCCCGACTAATTCTTCTTTTAGGGTTTGAAGGAGAATTCGATGAAACAGTGGGAGCCATCCTGATTAGATAAAGTGATTAACCAATCTAATCTAGGTTAGAGTGCATGCTGAGTGTTTCTTTTCTCTCTCTCTTTGGTAGCCACCATGACCTGACCTTAAACTAAAACTCATGAACCAAGTTGACCGAACCTTCTTAAAACACTTTGGCTTTTAGATTATCATGATTCACGATAAAAGTCGCATATATCCCTGCCGCTCCTACTTTCCATTTGCATTTTTCAGAACACTCTGTATCACTATGAAGATCCATATTGCTTGGATATTCCATCGTATAGTTACACTCGAAATCGAAGAAAGTTGTTTCTGTTCGAGAATGGATTCCGGTTCTGGAAAAATTGAATAAGATTATTCGGTTGTCTTTTCTTTTTCCCTTCTCTCAGGTTTGCGAGAGATTTTAGTATTAGAAGAGTACTTATTACGCTTATTGGATAGTCTTCTTCCAAACCATAAGCAGGTGCTGAAAGGTAAGGAAGGAAGAAAACCAATTAGCCTAAGAGTAGTGTACAGAAGGTAATAAGTAAAGACATATAAAGGGATTAGAGTGAGGGCAAAGGAAATTGCGACTACTATCATTCACGATGAACCCACGTATATCCCTGCCACTCCTACTTTCCCTTTGCATTTCTCCAGAACACTCTGCATCACTACGAAGATCCATATTGCTTGGATATGCCATCGTATAGTTACATCCGAACTCGAAGGAACTTGTTTCAGTTTGAGGATGGTTTTTCCGGTTCTGGAGAAATTAAATAAGATTATTCGGTAGTCTTTTCTTTTTCCTTTCTCTCAGGTTGTGAGAGCTCCTAGTATTAGGAGAGTACACCTATTATGCTTATTGTATAGTCTTCTTCCAAATCTTAAGCAGGTGTCAAAAGGTAGGGAAGGAAGAAAACCAATTAGCCTAAGTATGGTGTACAGAAGGTAAGAAATAAAAACATATAAAAGGATTGCAGTGAGAGCAAGGAAAATTGCGACTACTATCATGAATCTGGATAGTGGAAAAGGCATTATTAGGAATACCCGGCCACCCCTTGAAAATTTTTCATGTTTCAGTCTTACTGTGCGATGTTAATTGAAAACTGTTTTCCCAATTAGATTCTGACTCCAGAGTATGTATTTACCAGACTTTATTCTCACATCTGTATGGCATTGCAAATGCTGAGTGAGAGTAGAATATTGGGAATTGGGTGATTAGATCCTCAATATATATCAGAATTCTTTGTAATTGATGATATTTGAGGAAATCACCTGGTATTTGCCTAACAGCAAATATTTGGTTTTGAATATCTGTTGTTATGAACCAATTTCAAACTGATATATTTGTACGTTTATTTTATAAAGTGAGATATAAATTTTTGAAATTATGTTTATGACATTTACATATATCAGTTGATGGTTAGGTAAGGTGCATTCAACAACGGTGTAATTCTTCTTAACCATAGCACAGTTTTCAACCTACGACGCGCATGATTTGAGTTATTAAACTCAGTGGACTTGTACAAAGTATTGTATGTTCTCCGATATCCATTAGGACAAAGGGGTTAGTACTCATACTATATTTCGTTTACTCATGACTTCTCTGGTTTTAGACAAGTATTTCGTTGAAATACAAGGTTCAAATTTTGAGAAGTTACAGGTATAGAATAAAGTAGGGAACTACATGTTGCAAGTATCAGGATTCTTCGAGGTGATCGAAGTTGTAGATACTTGTGCTATGTATTCCGTCGTAAGTAATATATTTAAGAACTTGCTTCTATTTCAGGTTACTCATCCGTGAGTACGCTCCATGATGAGTAATGCTGCTTGGCTTTGTTCCATTTAGTCGATATGCATTGGAAACAGCTGCATGTATTTTGAATCTGGTTCAAATTAAATTAGTACCTTTGTTTCTATATTAGATATAGAATGGATTCATATCTTAACACAATTAAGGTATATGGAGTTGTCCGGCTTATGCTTAAAACCAGAATCCGAATAAACTCAAGGCACGTTTCAGTAATGGCAGTTTATGGGTTATCCCGGGCATTGACGAGGGTTAGCATTCTACCATTTGGAAGATCAATAGTTATATTGTTCTTGACTCGCCACCCGTTTTAGTAAAATGAATTCTTTTCAGAAAACATTGGTAGGAGTACGGTAGAACTGGAAGTGATTCCAGAACCACAAACGGTTACTGAAAATTTAGTAGAACCTAAGGACTCAATTGTTTTTGACGATCCATCAGCCACTCCGCAGATTTGGTGGGCAACCTCAGCCACCCGAGAGGTACTTCGGTTTCCTCAAAGACAGTGACAGGGAGGTTTTGATGACCCAAGCTTGCCATTATTGTTGTTCTAGACTATGAGATCTGGCAGGTGGATGAGTATAACGTCGTTTTAAATTAGTTTTAAAAGTGCACATGTATATGACTCTGCCAGAGGGTTGTTGTAGTCAGTGGGAGCAGCGGAAACATAGTGGGCAAGTAGCTTATGTCTATTTATAGACTAAAGCAAGTATAGCGGAGATAGATCATCTATTTTTGATGTGACAGTCATAGAGTTTGACTTCATCTGAATAACAGATGGACCTGATAAGAAGGTAGTAAGGAGTGATGTCCTGGTATTTAGATGACATGCTCTTGATAGGCAGTGATCTTCCTATACTACGATCGGTTATACTGTGGTTGTCACAAGGTGTTTCTCCAGATAGGATCTGGATAAAATATCAGGGATTTTGGTGACTAGATCTATGGTTTTAGATCTAGATTTGGGAAGTGTCCCAATTCGGATACTTTGACACAATTCTGAAAGTATGTCTTAGCACCACTAATAGGTTTCTAGAGGCATCAAGTATGCAATTTTAAAAAATCTAGTGGGCTAAGGTATACCAACCTAGAATCGAACTAGAGAATTGGGGTTTGATAGCATATAAACAAACTTTACACTAAGTGAATAGAGAATACAACCTTTGAAGACCGGTCCTTCACTTCTAAACCTCCAAGTAGTAATCCCAAGAACTCTTCTTAGGCTCCACTTGGTGAAAGGAACGAGCTTGCTTCGTCGTCTTCGTGGTCGAAGATGATCCACCTTGAAGTTACTCTAACTCAAGCTACCTCTTCACTAATCAAGAAATTAGTGAAGCAAACAACCTAATCTTATGGGCTAGATGAGAGTAGGTTGATGAAGTAGGAATTTTGCTCACTTTAGAAATCACTTTCTCTTTTTTGAAAAGCTAAAGAGCAAGTGAGAGAAGAAAATGAACTAGGGTGAGGTAAATATCTCAAGTGATAAGTGTGAAAGTTAACCATGGGCTAAAGATAATGGTTGGGGTTATAAAAATATCTAGAGTAAAAACAAAATTAGTCGAATGAGTCATGGCTTCTACATGCTTCCACAAGCATCTTAAACCATGTTCATTTCCACCTCATTTGTGAATTACTCTTAATAAATAAACACCCAAATTATCTCTAGTTTTGGTGTGAGTCTCATACACCCATGTCCAATGTATCATCCACCATGACACAATATATAAATACATATATTAATATATAACACATATATATTAAATGTATTTCAAGAGAAGAAAATCTTTAAGTGAGCACAATATTAGTTAATATATATTAATATATCAAATATAAAAATATATATCAAATTATTAAATCAACACTTGATTCAATAATCCGGTTATATCATATATAACCGACTAATATCAATTATATGTATATCACATATAACATATCAATGAATCAACACTTGATTCAACAATCCGGTTATATCACATATAACCTAACCGATATCACATATCGCGGGATTAGAATACGGTATCACATACATGTATTTAATCAAGCTCCCGCACATATCACCATATGTACCCTACATCGTTTCACTTGAGCTAGGAAACCTCTGTGTGGGACTCTAAAGACTCGTCAATATGCCAGCAGTAGGTAATAATCAAATCAGTCACCCACAAACCGTCAGCGGTACTAGCTGGACATAACGGCTACCCAGGTATTGAGAGAATAGAAGATCAACAAGAAAGCTTGTCCAAACTCCCGCAAATCCTATAAGCAACACTTACCGTACAGTCAGGTCTCTTCGTCTGATATGTCTCATATCAAGTCTTGGGGTGGAATCGTCAGACCCCGGTAACTTGATAAGTTATGCCGATGTGTGGCCTATAATCGTTCGAGAAACTACTGATAACACTTACCAGTAAATCTCATCAGCCCTAGCCAGGAACTTGTTGTTATAGCCAATCGAGCATAACGCAATATCAACTCCCAATAACGGGAGAGACGAAACCCCTCCTATCGCTCATTGCCTCCATGTAACTCGGGACTGTACCCAAAGTCCACCTGTTTGCACGACTCCTTTGAACCGTGGTAGGGAGGAAATCAAAGCACGGTGGGAACCACACAAGACTCTATGACGATCTTGGGTCTACAGACTAACTTGTACAATTGTCACCAGAGAACTGCTATCTGACAATAGGTATAGTACCAACTAGAAGTTCTCGGCGAGTCCTATTCGGTGTACCCATTCTCTAATGAGCACCTATGTACAATCTTTGATGTCAAACACCAATGGTTGTGGGATCAACCATCGCCCCTATATAGGGTCAAGAAATGTACACACTAGTCTACTCTGGAATATCGATGCCTTGTCTCGATACTCCCTTGACTAGGAACTGTTAAAGGATGTGCTTGCGGACTACACAAGCCCTACTAGTATGATCTGCATTATAGTCCTGGTAGTCAAGCTAACATCCTAAGGGCTTTATCAACATGTATCAGAGAGACAGTATAATAATACTAGTGTACATGTTAAAATAAAGAACAACCAGATAGCATACTATCATTTCGAGCAAGAAAGTCCTCTATATATATATCCAAGCATCCACTATATCATACAATAATGGCCGCTAGGGCATACATATTCCTAACAATCTCCCACTTTCATTAAGGCCAGTTGTTGTAGTATCTCATACCCAACATCCTAAAATGTCTCTCAAATTGCGTCTGGGGGAGGGCCTTCGTGAATGGATCCGCTGTGTTGTCATTCGTGTCAACTCTCATGACCTCGATCTCCCGGTGATCAACTATCTCCCGGATCAGGTGATACCGCCTAAGAATATGTCTGGATCGCTAATAAGACCGGGGTTCCTTGGCCAAAGCCACAGCTCCAGTGTTATCATAATACAAGGGTATTGGATGCTCAATGGATGGAACCACACCAAGTTCAGCAATAAACTTCTTCATCCAGACAGCCTCTTTGGCAGCATCGTTGGCAGCGATGTATTCGGCCTCCATCATCGAGTCTGCCACGGTATCTTGCTTGGAACTCTTCCAGCATACCGCCCCTCTATTGAGGGTAAAGACAAAACCCGAGACCGACTTACTGCCGTCCTTATTACTCTGGAAGCTCGAATCGGTAAAGGACTCCACTTGGAGTTCTCCATTACCATACACCAAGAACATTTCTTTAGTCTTTCTTAAGTACTTAAGAATGTTCTTCACAGCTGTCCAGTGCTTCTCCCTGGGATCTGATTGATACCTACTTACTACACTAAGTGCGTAAGTTACATCCGGTCTGGTACATAACATCGCGTACATGGTTGACCAAACTGCAGAAGTATAGGGTATCCCTTGCATGCAAGCCCTCTCCAAATTAGTCTTGGGAGACATTTCTTTAGAGAGAGTGATTCCTGAGAAATCGGGTAAATTACCTCGCTTAGAATCTTCCATACTAAACCTCTTCAGTATGGTGTCAATGTACCTGAATTGGGACAATCCCAACATCCGCTTAGATCTATCTATATAGATCTTAATCCCTAGGATGTAGGAGGCATCACCTAGATCTTTCATGGAGAACCTTTGTGATAAAAAGAGCTTGATCGAGTGTAGCATAGGAATATTATTTCCTATCAAGAGTATGTCATCCACGTACAATACGAGGAAGACAACTTTACTCTCCACTACCTTCTTGTATATACAAGATCCATCTACGTTTTTGATGAAGTCAAACTCTTTGACTGCCACATCAAAACAGATGTTCCAGCTCCGTGATACCTGCTTTAATCCGTAGATTGATTTAAGCAGCTTGCACACCTTTCCGCTGCTCCCATTATCTATGAAGCCCTCTGGCTGTGTCATGTACATGCTCTCTTCTAAATCACCATTTAGAAAAGCGGTCTTGACGTCCATCTGCCAGATTTCGTAGTCATGGTATGCAGCAACGACAAGTAGGATCATGATGGACTTAAGCATAGCTACTGGAGAAAAGGTTTCATCATAATCGACACCTGGTCGTTGACGAAAACCTTTTGCTACAAGTCTAGCTTTGAATGTCTTAACCTTTCCATCTACACCAAGTTTCTTCTTAAAGATCCATTTTCTCCCAATGGGTTTTACCCCTTCAGGAGCAACTTCCAAAGTCCATACTTTGTTGGTGTACATGGATTCCATCTCAGATCGCATTGCATCTAGCCATTTCACAGAGTCTCCAATTATGATGGCCTGCTCGAAACTAGTTGGGTCATCATCTTCCATGATGCAATTCTTACTTCCACCATCTATAAGAAAACCATAGTATCTCTCAGATGGATGAGGAACTCTACTAGATCTGCGGAATGGATGAGGTTCGTCGGGGCCTATCGAATCCTCCGGTTCTACCAAATCATTAGCTGTAGTTTCTGTAACTGGAACTTCTTCCAGTTCTACCCCATTGCCACCAATCTCTTTCACAAAAATTCCTTTTCTAAAAAGGTGGCATTCTGAGAAATAAACACTTTTTGTTTCTCGGTGTGGTAGAAGATATACCCTCGCGAATGTTTGGGATATTCAGCAAACTTGCACAGAACTGACCTTGCCTCGAGTTTGTCCGGATTTGCTTTTTAACATAAGCCGGACAACCCCATATCTTAATAAAATTAAGACACGGTCTCTTCCCCTCACATATCTCATATGGAGTGGTAGGCACTGATTTGGTTAGAACCTTATTCAATTGGTATGCAGCTGTCTCAAGTGCATAACCCCAAAAGGAAATAGGTAACTCAGCAAGACTCATCATAGAGTGCACCATATCTAATAGGGTGCGATTTCTCCACTCCGAAATTCCATTGTACTGTGGTGTAAGCTAAGAGATAACCCCATTCTCTTTTAAATAGTCATGGAATTCTTTGCCCAAGTATTCTCATCCTCAATCAGATCGAAGGACTTTAATACTTTTACCCATCTGGTTCTCAACTGCATACTTATATTCCTTGAATTTCTTAAAACTTTCAGATCTGTGTTTCAACAAGAACACATGTCTGAATCTTGAGAGATCATCAGTGAATGTAATAAAGTACGAGAAACCATTCCTGGCATGAGTAGACATAGGACCACATACATCACTATGTATCAGTCCCAAGAGTTCAGCAGCTCTTTCTTCGTGTCCAGTAAATGGAGTTTTGGTCATCTTACCTTTGAGACATGACCCGCAAGTTTCATAAGATGTAAATTCAAACCGATTTAAATATCTATCTTTATGCAACTTAGCTAGTCTTGTCACATTGATATGACCTAGTCTACAATGCCATAAGAAGGCTTCGTTCATTTCTGGACTTTTCCTCTTGTGTGTGTTCTGCATATTTAAAACTGTAGTTTGATTTAGAACGTATATACCGTTATACAACGTACCAAACCCAATCAACACTTGATTTAAGAAAATGTTCATAACATTTTTCTCTAGTACAAAGTTATATCCTTCTTTATCTAATAAAAAAATTGATATTATATTGCACATCATTTTTGGTACAAAATAACAGTCGTTCAGAATCAATGTATTACCATTTGGTAATACAAGGTGATATTCGCCAACTGCTTTGGCTGCAACAATTGCACCATTCTCTACTACTAGAGTTTTATCACTCTTTCCTAGTTCTCTACTTCTTTTTAACCCATGTAACATATTACATACGTGGGATCCTGATCCGGTATCCAATACCCAGGACGTAGAGCATACTGAGAAACAATTCTCGGTAACGAACACACCCGAAGAAGATGCATCATCATGCTCCTTTTTTTCGTTCAGGTTGCATGGGAATCCAGATATTCCCCTATTCCTCGCTCAGACTTATGAAAATCATAAAATTGAGCAGAACCAATGTTCCTCATCCCATTATAATAAGCGAGTTCAGTCAATACATCCATATTATTATCTTGATTAAGGCATGTCATGGTCGCTACCTGGAGAGAGAGGGGGGAGAGAAGAAAACACTTTAGCATGCGCTCTTGCAAGATTAGATTGGTGATTATCTTATCTAATCAGGATGGCTCCCACTGTTTTTATCAAATCTTCCTTCAAACCCTAAAAGGTAAGATTAGCCGGAATTAATTACACTCTACAAGTTGGCCAATCGGTCAGCCAGGCAGGTATTGGTACTCCGAGGGAGTCTCTCTATACTTTCGCATGGAACTAATTAAATAACCTCTTTTCCGCAGGGGCATAACCCCGTTAACACCTTTCTTAGACACTTACTGGATCAGCTAATTGTAAAGTGAAAAACTCTCCCAGGAATAACTCTTACTCACAGTAGGTATCGGGATCCAACTATCTCATAGAAGATATGCAATTTCATTGCAAATTTCAACACTTGAAATTCCCAATATCTGTTTTTACCTCTAGCAACTTATGACCTTAACAAGGTCAACAAATCATAAGCGCTGGTCAAGTTCAACCTGTCATTTCATGATTGAATTAAACCCACCCGTACGATCCTTAACAAAGTCAACAAAGCCGTACGACTACCCTAATCCAATCGCATCATATACGGCAGATAAGCACTAATCAGCTACCGTACACTACACCTTGACAAGGTCAACAAACGCAGTACGAATACTAAATATCACTTATCTGAAATGACGGAGGGCTATGACTGGTTTTGAATAAAACCTTTAACGTAATGAACTTGATATCGTTGTAGAATCTAGTGATTTAAAAATGTCTGGTTTAAGCTCCGCTTTTTAAATCGAGTAGTTTTCAAAACAAACCGAGTAGGTTGTAGCATTTGCTAGCTTTTGCTAAAGAGGTCATTCCCGGTGAAGGGATCTCGACTCTTTCCTCATCGAATGAGGTGCTGGATATCCAACAAGGAATACCACTATGCAAAACAAAACTAGAGCTACTTTTTTGAAAAATTTGATTCTACATCTTTAGGTTTCTTTTCTTTCATTAATCTCATTAATGATGTCCCATCATTTATGTTTCCTAAACATCACAGAAGAAACGAAAATAGAACGTACGCTTATGCCATCCGCATTCGCCACGGGGCCCTATCATGCACCGTTATGTTACTTAACTAACGGCAGAGCGGGGGCAGGACTAGCGCGGATGCAAAACATAAGCAATGTTTATTATATATATCATATATATATAGCATTCGTCTCAGGTAGTTATATGATCACATCACACAACTCAGGCAGGAGAAGTCAACATATGAAATATTAGATATACTAGAAGGTCAGTGTTTTAAATTCAGCCAGTAATAAAAAAACACATATTCCACGGTCGTGATGAATAGCCGAACCCACATCCCTAGACCCTTACGAGAGCGGGAAGTGGCCTTGCCAATTCTAGAGTTAGGAGACCCGGTCTTGACTCCTCGATATGGTCTCCCACTGGACTCTAGAACCCAGTTACTTATGCTCCCCGCCTTTGGTCTATCCTAATGCGGAAAAGTAAATAATATATATCAATGGTGACATCATCCTCAAACCGGAAGTGTCCCAATAAAAGAATATTACATACAGTTTTTACATGAATGAAAATAGAAAAACTCCCATCTCACGCAAAACCCCCCGGCTATTTAATCACGACGATCCAATCAACATATCACAGCAACACATAACATCACATGTCATCAACATAAGTAAATATGTGTATCCCGAATGTCGTTGACGTATAGCAACGAGATCGGGGACACACCACATATTACACTTACGGTCGCAGAAAATAAATGAAAACTACAATAATTAGAATCCGCATTTCTTTAGATATCATCAACCCGGAATATCTCATATCTCGGATTTCATGCCTAACACTTTAAATCTTGCATTTATGTTTCGAATTGAAAACACTTTTCAATAGTCAAGTCGGGTAATTCAACAAGATTCCTGATTAAATGATCGAATACTCATTGAGAACTTTAGTAGATTGCCGCACCCCCGATGCCATCAACGAGTGCACTTGGGCGGAACACCACGGCCGTGAGCACCCGAGTGGATGCTTTTGGCTACAGTGTTCTCCTATAGTCACTTGGTCGACGCAATGGGGCATGGCTTTCCAGTAGTGTTTTCCAGTGACTATTCACGTACAATACGAGATTGCGACGGCGTTTTGATCCGAATCGAAACTCCGTGGCAATCGATCAAAAGAAACTAAAACGCGAGATTTAAAAAAACACAAACTAGTTTTCACAAAACTAATTAATGTGGATTCCATATATTGTATCACATATCATATATATCTAGACGATATTAAACATTTCGATCGATATATCAAACACCCACAAATCAAAAAGAGCTCAACAACTCGAGTCTCATTAAAAACACCTAGAAAGTGCCAAATTACATAATGGAGCAGCACAAGAGAATAAAGTTCCTAACTCACCAATAATGCTGCGGAACCGCGGCTAAACCCAAGTTTATGCCGCAGTTGCGTGACCAATTGGTCGAGTTGGGCATTCATGGGGCTCCATAAAAAAACCCTGCATAATTTTCTGCATATTTTTAATCACCAAAATTTCAACTTTTGAAAAATTAGACAGAAACATTGAAAAATTGGGGTTTTGAAGTTCGATCGAACACTTTAACGTCGTTTAGACCAAACCCAATGCTTTAGCTTGGCTCTGATACCATGAAAGTATGTCTTAGCCCCACTACTAGGTTTCTAAAGGTATCAAGTATGCAATTTTAAAAAATCTAGTGGGCTAAGGTATACTAACCTAGAATCGAACTAGAGAATTAGGGTTTGATAGTATATAAACAAACTTTACACTAAGTGAATAGAGAATACAAGCTTTATAGACCGGTCCTTCACTTCTAAAGCTCCAAGTAGTAGTCTCTTAGCTCCAAGTAGTAATCCCTAGAACTCTTCTTAGGCTCAACTTGGTGAAAGGAACGAGCTTTCTTCGTCGTTTTCGAGGCCGCAGATAATCCACCTTGAAGTTACTCTAACTCAAGCTACCTCTTCACTAATCAAGAAATTAGTGAAGTAAACAACCTAATCTTATAGGCTAGATGAGAGTAGGTTGATGAAGTAGGAATTTTCTTACTTTAGAAATCACTTTCTCTTTTTCTTTTTCACCTCATGAAAAGCTAGAGAGCAAGTGATAGAAGAAGATGAACTAGGGTGAGCTAAATATCTCAAGTGATAAGTGTGAGAGTTAACCATGGGCTAAAAATAATGGTTGGGGTTATAAAATATCTAGAGTAAATACAAAATTAGTGGAATGAGTCATGGCTTCTACATACTTCCACAAGCATCTTAAGCCATGCACATTTCCACCTCATTTGTGAATTACTCTTAATAAATAAACACCCAAATTATCTCTGGTTTTGGTGTGAGTCTCATACACCCATGTATAATGTATCATCCATAATGACACAATATATAAATACATATATTAATATATTTCACATATATATTAAATGTATTTCAAGAGAAGAAAATCTTTAAATGGGCTCAATATTTGTTAATATATATTAATATATCAAATATAAAAATATATATCAAATTATTAAATCAACACTCGATTCAATAATTTGGTTATATCATATATAACCGACTAATATCAATTATATGTATATCACATATAACATATTATTGAATCAACACTTGATTCTGCAGGGTTGCCTAGCACGGCAGCAAGGTTTCGGGAGGTATCGTCCATGCCAATTTTAAAAAATTGCCATTCTAGCTAACCCTAACCCTAGAATCGATACTAGAAAATGCGACAAAACAAATGCAAATATCATTGCAACTAAAGTGAACAAGGAATACAACCTTTGTAGACCGGTCCTTCACTTCATTAGCTCTGTGTAGTAGTCCCTTCGCTGCGATCATGAACTCCCAGACTCTAGAGAGGCTCCCATGAAGAAATGAACAAGCTTGCATCGAAGTCTTCGAGGCCGAAGATGATCTACGTCGAGGAGACACTAACCCAAGCTATCTCTTCACTAATTGTGGAATTAGTGAAGCAAACACCCTATACTAAATGGCAAGTAGTAGAGGATGATGCGGTAGGAAGTGGGCTCAGTTTAAATTTAATTTTCTCACAATTTTTCATCACTTAGAAAAAACTAGCAACCTTTTTCTCTTGACGAAGAAGAAGAAGTGATGAAGAAAATGAATGAGAGGGTGAGGTTAGAATTGCAACCAAGGATGAGTTAGTGTCATGCCTAACTCATGTAGAGAATAAACCATAGCCTAAGGTTAATAGTTAGGTTAAGAAATATCTTAAGCAAGACAAACAAGTGGACTTGGTCAATGTTCTACAAGTTTCATCCAAGCTTGAAACATTAATCCTTTTCCAACTAATTTGTTTATCTTTAAATAAAAGAAAACCCTTCACATAAACCCTAGCATGGTATAAGTCTCTTGCATCCATGTTGCAAGTGTAACCTAGCAGGACACATAAATATATATCACATATATATTTTGTGTGCAAAGAAAATAATACATATATCACATATATGTAAAGTGTATCAAATGTGAGAAAAAGAATTACATAAGTGAGCTAATATTAGTTAATGTAATGTAATATATCAAATATATAATTATACATTAAATTATTAAATCAACTCTTGATTTAATAATCCGGCTATATCACATATAACCGACTAATATCAAATGCAACAACTTATCGAATCAACACTTGATCCGATAACCCGGCTATATCACATATAACCGACCAATGTCATAAGTCGCGAGAATAGAATGCGGTATCTCATATCGCATTAATCTCGGTCCCGCACATATCACATATGTGCTCCTACTCCGTTTTGCATGAACCAGGAAACCTCTGTGTAGGACTCTAAAGACTCGTCAATACGCCGGCAGTAGGTGATGATCATATCAAACACTTACAAGCCGCAAGCGGTCTGCTAAACATAATGGCCATCCGGGTATTGAGCGATCAGAAGATCAACAAGCAAGCCTGCTCGTACTCCTGCGAATCCAATCAGTAACACTACCGTACAGTCCGGTCTCTTCGTCTGATATATTGCATATCACAGCCTGGGGGTGGTATAACGTCAGACCCGAATAGCCTGATAAGTCATGCCGATGCAAGGTCCATAACGGTTCGAGAAACTACTGGTAACACTTACCAGTAAATCTCAGCAACCCTGGCCAGGGGTTTCCTGTTATGGCCAATCGAGCATAGCGCATGTCACGCCCCGCTTCCCAAAAGGAGGAGAAGGATGACGTGGCATGGTCCGCAACCTAACTGTATTGAAGGTGGTCTATTCAATACAGTTACGTTAAGCGTATGAATATTTAACATGCAGGATGTGTACCAAAACAAAAACAATAAAAGCGAAAGTCATTTGTTTCCATTAACCAAACTTTATTACATCCCAAAAGAAAGAGTAAAATAAACTAAGTAGTTTAATTACATCGAGGAGAAACAAAAGCCCTAAACATGTGGGCAACAACAAAAATTAAATCTAACTAATCTTCCATCGTCCAGTCTGCATAATCTTCATAAGCTGGCTTCACACCTTGATCCTCACCATAATACTCATTCTTATCTGACGGACATTCCAAAGATAGAGAAAGAAAAGGAAGGTCTGTCAGCGAGTTATACTCGGGTAGGATTGCCTCATAAGGAAGTAAAGGTATAGAAACGAACATGTGTATATAAATATAATGAATATGATGTACATGTGTATAAAGGTATGAGGTTGTATGCAAATTAGATATGTTGACAGAGCTATATGTGAATATGAGTAGGTTGTGTGAGGTATATATTTGGTAAAGGTTCAAGAATATTCAGTCTAAGAGTTAGATCAGGTTAAACCATGCGTGTATTGATGGAATTGACTGGTGAACATACTTGTATCCTTGAGGTATCCCATGAATAGCTGGAAGCAGTATGAGCTGGTGCTCGTGCCTGGGATGGCAATCAATGTGGTAGCATGAACATTCCCGAAAGGTGTCCCATGACTACGATGGAGCTTTGTCTAGCGTGAATATCACTCAAGTGTACATGTGTTACCACCCTTCAGTTCAATAATAAACAACAAGTCTAAACTGGTAATATGTCCACATCCAAGATACTGAATAACTCGTGTCTCAGAAAGAGAGGTAGATAAGATAACAGGTAGGTATAGCACATGATGTGAGTTTAGTGTTGAGTATCAATAGGTATTGTAAACGTTTTTTAGTTTGTTAAATAAGGGTCCGGATACTCGCGATTATTCCGTTGTGGCCACGGAACAACAACTGGGGAAGTGAAATATACCGTTTCACTTCCCGGGATCATGATCGAATAGTAGGGGAATCCGAGTTCCGAATCTCCTTGCCTAATCAAACTACCCATCCCCGTTATTCAGTGTAAAGGTTCGGACGAATTAGAGTTAGTGCGTATACCTCTAGGCATGGAATTTCCACATTGTATAGTCGTCCACATTTTGGACTGGTCACCCGGAATATCGAGATCTTCATATTTGTATAGTCGTCCATATTTTGGACTGGTCACCCGGAATATCGGGATCTTCATATTAAGTATTCCATACCTAGGTCCGCGCATTCTAACCCTAACCGTATCATATGTCAGGTATGTCATAAACTGGAAATTTTTAAAAGTATTGATCTCGTTTAATATGGCCTTCTACAACCACTCGTTTTATTTTCTAAAGTTCGTAAAGTACTTCGTGTCATATTAGAGAATGCTTAGTAAAAATAATAATAGTGTTTAATTATATTTTATTACTTCTAAGAAAAACCATGAGATTTGGGATATTTATCATTTTGGAAAAACATAATGTTTAACGGAAAAATATCATTTCGATAAAAGGTTGTGGTGTTTATATGAAAATCTTTTGCAAGAGATTTTTATAAGGACAAGTTGCAAGAGGTTTTTATTTGAAAAACTAGACTGCTCATAACTGTTCTAAAGGGCAAGTTGTGAGATCCTCAAATCGCCTCTTCACCGCCAATTATGGCCAGGTAAGTACAAGTAAGGAAAAGAGGGATCCGCTCACGAATTACCGTGAGACGGGCCTTTTAAAATTAGTTTTCCTACTTGTCTAGCCTAGGCACCACAAAGTCTGGTTTAGATAAACGACCGAGGCCTACAACCTTTCCTTTGTCCTAGATTGGTGTTATTTGAAAATTTCCTTTTAATAAGGTACTAAATATTCCTTTTGAAAAGATATCGTTATACGGATTATGGTCCTTGTTGAAAATGGCCCTTCAATAAAGGTCCAGGTATTTAAATGAGATTAATAATTTTATGAAATTATATTGTTTTAGGTTCGGGGTAACGTTTTAGAAAATACGTTCGTTTTGGAAAAAACATAAGCCGTTATTTAGGTTTAGCGTTATCCCCTTTCAAAAGGCGAAGGAATTTAACAAAATTATAGTAGTTGAAGAAAAAGTGTAAGTAAAATATATGTATGTCGTATCTAAAATATTTATTTCACATATCTTATCTCTTATGGATATTTTAAACAAATATAACATTTTAATTAAACGAGAGTATTTTGTGGAAGTAACCTATTTCGAGATCATTTTGATAGTATGGGTAAGTGTGGGTATATCAGAGGTGAATTGACAATTCTTGGGTTATGACATTAAGCATATCATATTCCAGGTAGTATGAGAGTGCAATATATTTTTTGCGTACAGAGGAAATTAAACACCATTTTAAAACATGGGTTAACATTATCATCATTGAGGGTATAAGGAATAGGCATGCACGAATATTATAACATCATTTTAAATAGGGGGTTGATGATTAGAAGTTGGAACTAAGGTTATTGAGAAAAGAAGAAAGCGACAGAATGAGGGGAGAAAGACGGATCCTACATTTTGTTTGAGTCGGATGCCGATGGGTTGAAAGCGTAGGCTTGTACAAACTCCTCAATAGCTCCGCGCTCAGATTTTTCCTTGGTGATTAGGTGGAGCCGCAGAGTCGGCGTCGTCGATACGAAGGCGTGGGTATTTTTTCAGAATTTTTGGAGTTCTGAGGTGTGAGAAATCAATGTTTGAAGTGCTTATTTATAGGGTTTCATTTCTAACCACAAAATCCAAAATATCGGTTAAAATCTCTCAAAATCCGTGCCGCCTCATGATTACATAATCATCAGCTGATGATTGCGTCCGCCGCCTCTGCTTCGTGGCCGTTGGATCTGCATCCAACGGCTCAAGAGCCGCCGCCTCTGCGCCAAGTGTCGAGCGTCTGGGGATCACGCGGTTTCGCGTGGTCCCCACCATGTGGGCACCATCGCGCAGGTCTGGGCCGTTGGATCCTTTGATCCAACGGTCCAGGATCAAGGGGATATATATATATATATATATATATTATAAAAGAATAATAAACGGTTTGTTATTTAAAAATTGAATTTGGTTTTAAAATAATTGTTAAAAATACGGGAAAAATATGGAAAAATTTCAGAAAATATATTTTATTTTTATCTTTAGTATAAAAATAATTTTGGGCTAAAACTAAATAATATATCCATTCCTATGGTTTTCGCTAGTTATTAAAATCTAGTTTATCCTTTAAAACATTTTTAATTACGAATTAATTATTTTAATCGATACTAAAAATATGCAGATTATTTTAAGGCATTATAAAACATTTAAAGCCTATAAAAACAATAAATAGATTTTATAAAATTCCTTTAATCATTTTCAATGCTTAGAAAATTATTAACATTACTTTAAAAATATTCTTCTATCAACGAAACACGTAAATAATTATTTGATAGTAGAAATTTAAATAAAATATATTTTATTAGGTATTAGAAAACACGGTCATTACAATCTACCCTCCTTAAAATAATTTCGTCCTCGAAATTTCAGAAGGTGGGTCAAGAAAAAGAAATTCACTAAGAAGGGATTATCGCGGTTAAATATTTCAGGTCTCGCACTCTCGTCCCGTTTCCTCGGTTCCGTGTATGTCTGCCTAGTAGTTCTTTCTCCACTTAACTCTAGCCAGCTGGATTATCTTGTCCTTCAAGGTTTCATTCTTCTAGTATCCCGACCGGTCGCTGCTCGTAGGTTACGCCAACTTTTCCGTAATCTCGGAATGATCAAAAGTATGACTAGGGTTGCCAGCATACCCTCTTAGCAGTAAGATATAAAAGTATTATGCATGCCCTCCATAGAAAAATAGCAGAACTAGGCTATACAAAAACCCACCGTCTCCTTCCAAGATGTTAAACGGCCGATGAGTCGTGGGCTGAGCTTTCCGTGCTCGCTGCATTGTATCACCATCTCCACTTTTTTTTCTACAATTATGTCAATCTTACATTTCTCCATCTTCAGGGTCGTCCCAATCGATCGGCTGTTCTCCCATATAAAACTTGAACCCTTTCATGTGTTTCAACCATCCGTGTTCCCATGTTCTCCTTAGAGTAGTGCTTTTATATCTTCAAGATGAACATTACCATTTTCATTTCTAGATCTGGATAGGAATGATTGCATTCACGAGTCTTTAGTTGTCTTAACGCATATGCAACTATATCGCCGCATTGATACATCACACCACCAAGTCCCTTCTCCGACAAATCATAGTGGATGTTAAAACTTCTGGGTCTATTGAGTATGGTAAGGATGGATGCATTAGTTACGATCTACCCTCCTTAGAATAATTTCATATTTGAAATTTTCAAGGGAGTAGCCACTACTAGGCACGGAAAATCAGTAACGCTGTCAGGAATCCTCTTTGCTGTATGTGTCGCTCCCGCGAGTTGGTGTATCACTTGATGCATGGAAAGTCTCTGAAGGGTTTAGGTACAAGGAATCGGAAAATGTAAAATCAGTAGTTGCTTCCGGGTAGAAAGGTTTGGAAGTTGAAGGAAGGTTGTGAATTGATGGAAAACTTGAGAGATATAACATTTAGGCAACTAGTCGAAATTAAGAAAACTAGAGGAATTATGGTGAGTCCAACTAAGATTTGCATCGAAAGATAAATAAGAATGGTATCGAAAGAAATGTTGAGAAAAAGAAATAGTACCTCTGTTGTCTTTCCATGTGGCATCAGCCTTCTCGGCTGTCATGGTGAAGATCTGGCGTTTGGGTCCATTCCTTTGCGCTTGCTGAAAAACACGCTCCTGTGATGACATGGGTGGTCCTTTTGGTGATGCCCCTTGACCGGTTGGTTGAGTGGAGGAAAAGTGGATGGTTTCCTGTGTTGGTGCCCCATAATTAGCCGGCTTGTTGACGGGGCCTGATTGTCTCCCTCTCTGAGGACAGTCCCCAATAGTATGATCCGGAGACCCACAGACTATGCAAAGTTTAATCAAAATGCGACAGTCTATCATGAAGTGTCCGGCTCTACCGCAATGGTTGGATACGGATGGTTTTCCGAAGATAGTTGGTCCTGCTGGTCTCTCAGGTTGTTGTCTCCCGTTGAATCTGGAAGATGATCCTCCAAGAATTTGATTGGCTGGTTGCTTAATGCCAGACAAACGGTCATCCTTCCTCATGCGTCGCTGAAGGTCTTCAAAGTTTCGTGCCGCCTCTAAGATTTCATCATAAGTCGGAAGAGTAGCAGAAGACATGGAGGACTGCGTCTTCAGGTCCAATCCTTGCCGGAATCTCTTAGCATAAAGTTCTGGGGTTGCCACCAGATGATGCGCAAACCGAATTAACCTTGCGAACTCCGAAGCGTACTTGTCCACCGACTTATCCCACATGCTCCTTTGTTGGAATTGTATAAACTCTCTTTCCATCCTTAAGTGTGCCACGACTGGAAAGTACTGGGTATCAAAACGTTGTTTGAACATTTCCCAGTCGATGGGCTCCTTCAATCTACTTTCCTCTGCCTCCCACCATATCCTGGCATTAATCGTCAGTTGTAGCTTAGCGATGTTCACCCATGCGTCCTTCGGAATTTGAGCGGCACTGAGATCATTGACTGTTCCCTTGAGCCATTCCTCAGCTTCTAAGGGAGTTTCCTTCCCCGAAAAAGTCTTAGGGTGGAGTGATCTGAACTGCTTCACTACCGTCGAACATTAAGAAACTGGGATTAGTGCCTTACTTAATATCTCTGCTTGCTTATGCCTACTTTCTCACAATTCCTGATGAAGGGAAGCTGTCTGCTGCTGCTGTTGCTCCAGTAGTCCTTGCATCATGTAGCATAGCTTCTTGCCGAGCAACGGCTTCATTGACTCCATTTCCCCTTCGGTTGCGGTCATGGTGTCGTCCGTCCATTGATGATCAGAATAGGTTAGGTTACAAACAGGCTGAGGGATGAGACTAGATAATAGCTTGCATGGAAGAATAACAATTAATGCAAGAGAGAGACTAATAAGAAGAGCAAGAAACACGAGAGATTTTGCTCGAAACTAAGATTTTATTATCCAACTTCAATAAAGAGAGTACGAAAAGTAAGGACATGCCCCTACTATTCTTACATCGTTTTATTCGGCCAAAGGAAAGGAAAAAGACTTGTTAGTCTCGATTATGGGAGTTCAACAAATGGTGATAGGTCCTCGCACTAAGAAAGGTACGGCCATTCCTATGGTGTCTTGCGGGGACAACTGTCTGAGTTTCTTCGGCCTCGAGTTCCTCCTCACTCGAAACTTTGTCATTCGACTCATCCCTGGCAGGAGCCTCGCTCTCGGATTCCACCTCTATAGGGTCTTCTCCTCCTGCAAGAGTCTTCCCATCCGGATCATACTCCATAGGATTCTCTTCCGTCGCAGGTGCCTCTTTTTCTGGCTTCTCCTTTATATGCTCCTCTTCCACGGGATCTTCTTCTTCGTCTTTGGAGTCATTGGTCATCACAGGCTCTGGAGTTGCAGCATCGACTTCTTCGTCTTCCGAGTCGCTGTCGGAAATAACCGCCTGAGAGTCTATGACTTCGTCGTCTGGATCTCCAGATGTAGCTTCAAAAGTAATATCGGACATGTCATCCTCGTCGGAAAGATTTGCCACGACATGAAAGGAAGGTCATAGTAAGGGTACATAATGTCAAGGAAGGGACAAGGGACATAGGAAAACTAAGAAATCGATATAGATGGATAAGATTCACAAATATAATAAGTCAGTTAACGGTTTCATTTTAGTACACGAGATGACCTGCATGGGCCACCACTAAAACCAGTCACGCCCCGCTTCCCAAAAGGAGGAGAAGGATGACGTGGCATGGTATGCAACCTAACTGTATTGGAGGTGGTCTATTCAATACAGTTACGTTAAGCGTATGAATATTTAACATGCAGGATGTGTACCAAAACAAAAACAATAAAAGCGAAAGGTATTTATTTCCATTAACCAAACTTTATTACATCCCAAAAGAAAGAGTAAAATAAACTAAGTAGTTTTATTACATCGAGGAGAAACAAAAGACCTAAACATGTGGGCAACAACAAAAATTAAATCTAACTAATCTTCCATCGTCCAGTCTGCATAATCTTCATAAGCTGGCATCACATCTTGATCCTCGCCATAATACTCATTCTTATCCGACGGACATTCCAAAGATAGAGGAAGAAAAGGAAGGTCCGTCAGCGAGTTACACTCGGGTAGGATTGCCTCATAACGAAATAAAGGTATAGAAACGAACATGTGTATATAAATATAATGAATATGATGTACATGTGTATAAGGGTATGAGGTTGTATGCAAATTAGATATCTTGACAGAGCTATATGTGAATATGTGTAGGTTGTGTGAGGTATATATTTGGTAAAGGTTCAAGAATATTCAGTCTAAGAGTTAGATCAGGTTAAACCAGGTATGATTGATGGAATTTACTGGTGAACATACTTGTATTCTTGAGGTATCCGATGACTAGCTGGAAGCAGTATGAGCTGGTGCTCGTGCCTGGGATGGCAATCAATGTGGTAGCGTGAACATCCCCGAAAGGTGTCCCATGACTACGATGGAGCTTTGTCTAGCGTGAATATCACTCAAGTGTACATGTATTACCACCCTTCAGTTCCATAATAAACAACAAGTCTAAACTGGTAATATGTCCACATCCAAGATATTGAATAACTCGTGTCTCAGAAAGAGAGGTAGATAAGATAACAGGTAGGTATAGCACATGATGTGAGTTTAGTGTTGAGTATCAATAGGTATTGTAAACGTTTTTTAGTTTGTTAAATAAGGGTCCGGATACTCGCGATTATTCTGTTGTGGCCATGGAATAACAACTGGGGAAGTGAAATGTACCGTTTCACTTCCCGGGATCATGATCGAGTAGTAGGGGAATCCGAGTTTCGAATCTCCTTGCCTAATCAAACTACCCATCCCCGTTATTCAGTGTAAAGGTTCGTACGAATTAGAGATAGTGCGTATACCTCTAGGCATGGAATTTCCACATTGTATAATCGTCCACATTTTGGACTGGTCACCCGGAATATCAGGATCTTCATATTTGTATAGTCGTCCATATTTTGGACTGGTCATCCGGAATAACGGGATCTTCATATTAAGTATTCCATACCTAGGTCCGCGCATTCTAACCCTAACTGTATCATATGTCAGGTATGTCATAAACTAGAAATTTTTAAAAGTATTGATCTCGTTTAATATGGCCTTCCACAACCACTCGTTTTATTTTCTAAAGTTCGTAAAGTACTTCGTGTCATATTAGGGAATACTTAGTAAAAAGAATTATAGTGTTTAAATATCTTTTATTACTTCTAAGAAAAACCATGAGATTTGGGATATTTATCATTTTGGAAAAACATAATGTTTTACGGAAAAATATCATTTCGATAAAAGGTTGTGGTGTTTATATGAAAATCTTTTGCAAGAGATTTTTATAAGGACAAGTTGTAAGAGGTTTTTATTTGAAAAACTAGACTGCTCATAACTGTTCTAAAGGGCAAGTTGTGAGATCCTCAAATCGCCTCTTCACCGCCAATTGTAGCCAGGTAAGTACAAGTAAGGAAAAGAGGGATCCGCTCACGAATTACCGTGAGACGGGCCTTTTAAAATTACATTTCCCACTTGTCTAGCCTAGGCACCACAAAGTCTGGTTTAGATAAACGACCGATGCCTACAACCGTTCCTTTGTCCTAGATTGGTGTTATTTGAAAATTTCCTTTTAATAAGGTACTAAATATTCCTTTCGAAAAGATATCGTTATACGGATTATGGTCTTTGTTGAAAATGGCCCTTCAATAAAGGTCCAGGTATTTAAATGAGATTAATAATTTTATGAAATTATAGTGTTTTAGGTTCGGGGTAACGTTTTAGAAAATACGTTCGTTTTGGAAAAAACATAAGCCGTTATTTAGGTTTAGCATTATCCCCTTTCAAAAGGCGAAGGAATTTAACAAAATTATAGTAGTTGAAGAAAAAGTGTAAGTAAAATATATGTATGTCGTATCTAAAATATTTATTTCACATATCTTATCTCTTATGGATATTTTAAACAAATATAACATTTTAATTAAACGAGGGTATTTTGTGGAAGTAACCTATTTCGAGATCATTTTGATAGTATGGGTAAGTGTGGGTATATCAGAGGTGAATTGGCAATTCATGGGTTATGACATTAAGCATATCAGATTCCAGGTAGTATGAGAGTGCAATATATTTTTGCGTACAGAGGAAATTAAACACCATTTTAAAACATGGGTTAACATTATCATCATTGAGGGTACAAAGAATAGGCATGCACGAATATTATAACATCATTTTAAATAGGGGGTTGATGTTTAGAAGTAGGAACTAAGGTTATTGAGAAAAGAAGAAAGCGACAGAATGAGGGGAGAAAGACAGATCCTACCCTTTGTTTGAGTCGGATGCCGATGGGTTGAAAGCGTAGGCTTGTACAAACTCCTCAATAGCTCCGCGCTCAGATTTTTCCTTGGTGATTGTGTGGAGCCGCAGCGTCTGCGTTGTCGATACGAAGGCGTGGGTATTTTTTTCAGAATTTTTGGAGTTCTGAGATGTGAGAAATCAATGTTTGAAGTGCCTATTTATAGGGTTTCATTTCTAACCACAAAATCCAAAATATCGGTAAAAATCTCTCAAAATCCGCGCCACCCCATGATTACATAATCATGAACTGATGATTGCGCCCGCCGCCTCTGCTTCGTGGCCGTTGGATCTGCATCCAACCGCTCAAGAGCCGCTGCCTCTGCGCCATGTGTCGAGCGTGTGGGGATCACGCGGTTTCGCGTAGTTCCCACCACGTGGGCGCCGCCGCGCTGGTCTGGGCCGTTGGATCCTTTGATCCAACGGTCCAGGATCAAGGGGAAAATAAATATATATATATATTTTTATATAAAAGAATAATACACTTTTTGTTATTTAAAAATTGAATTTGGTTTTAAAATAATTGTTAAAAATAGTTGAAAATACGGGAAAATTATGGAAAAATTTCAGAAAATATATTTTATTGTTATCTTTAGTATAAAAATAATTTTGGGCTAAAACTAAATAATATATCCATTCTTATGGTTTTAGCTAGTTATTAAAATCTAATTTATCCTTTAAAACATTTTTAATTACGAATTAATTATTTTAATCGATACTAAAAATATGCAGATTATTTTAAGGCATTATAAAACATTTTAAGCCTATAAAAACAATAAATAGATTTTATAAAATTCCTTTAATCATTTTCAATGCTTAGAAAATTATTAACATTACTTTAAAAATATTCTTCAATCAACGAAACATGTAAATTATTCTTTGATAGTAGAAATTTAAATAAAATATATTTTATTAGGTATTAAAAAACACGATCGTTACAGCGTAATATCAACTCCCAATACCGGGAGAGACGAAACCCCTCCTATCGCTCATTGCCTCCATGTGACTCGGGACTGAACCCAAAAACCACCTTTTTGCACGATCACTTGACCGTGGTATGGTGGAAATCAAAGCACAGTGGGAATCACACAAGACTCTATGACGATCTCGGGTCTACAGACTAACCTGTACCAGTGTCACCAGAGAACTGCTATCCGACGATAGGTATAATACCATTTTGGAGTTCTCGGCGAGTCCGTCCAGTGTACCCAGTCTCCACTGAGCACACGTATACCTTCTCTGATGTCAAACACCAATGGATATGGGATCATCCATCACCCATCACATGGGTCGAGAAGCGTATACGCTAGTCTACTCTGGAGTATCGATGCCCTGTCTTGATACTCCCACGACTAGGAATGTTTGAAGAATGTACTTATTGACTATCCTGTCCCCACTAGTATGATCTGCATCATAATCCTGGTAGTCAAGTACTCATCCTAAGGGCTTTATCAACATGTAATAGAGAGACAATAAGTGTACATGTTAAGATAAAGAGCAACTAGATAGCATACTATCATATCGAGCAAGAAAGTCCTCCCTATATATGTCCAAGCATCCACTACAATATACATCCCATGTACAGTAATGGCCTCTAGGGCATACATATAACTAACAATCTACCACTTGCACTAAGGCCATCTGTTGCAGTATCCAATACCCAACAATCAGCAGTGGTTGTATTATCTCATACTCAACCATCCCATAGAAGTCTCTCTAGGGGTAAGGCATCTGTGAGTGGATCCGCTGTGTTATCCTTCATGTCTACTCTCCTTACCTCGATCCCTTGGAGATCAAACATCTTCCTGATCCGGTGATACTTGCCTCAGAATATGTCTGGTACGCTGATGGGACCTACTTTCCTAGGCCAAAGTCACAACTCCATTGTTGTCATAATAACAGTTATTGAACGCTCAATGGTAGGAACCTTGTTCATCTCATGAACAAGAAATGTCCAGACATCCACTTTGGCAGCATCATTGGTAGCAATGTATTTAGCCTTTATCGTCTAGTATGTCACGGTATCTAGCTTGGAACTCTTCCAACATACCGTCCCTCCATCGAGGGTAAAGACAATGCATGTGACTGACTCTCAGTCGACCTTATCACTCTAGAAGCTCGAACAAAGAACTTTCTTTTAGTGCTTCTCAAGTACTTAAGAATGTCCTCCGCAGCTTTCCAGTGATTCTCCCAAGATCCGATTGATTCCTGATCACTACACCTAGTGAGTCATCTACATCTGGTCTGGTACATAACGTCGTATACTCTGATAGAGCCTACTGCTGAAGCATAGAATATCCCATACACGCGAGCTCTCTCCAAATCAGTCTTAAGAGATATCTTTTTGGAGAGAGTGATCCATGAGTAAGTGGACGAACCACCACGCTTAGAATCGTCCATACTAAACCCCTTTAGTACGGTGTTAATGTACCTGGATTTGGGACACTCCCAATATCCACATAGATCTATCACCATAGATCATGATACACAAGATGTAGTAGGTATCATCCAGATTTTCTATTTAGAATCCCCGTGATAAGAGGAGCTTGACCGAGTGTAGCATAGGAAACCATTTCCTATCAAGAGTATGTCACCTACGTACAATACATGGAAGACAACCATACTCTCTATAACCTTCTTGTGTATACAAGGTTCATCTACCTTTTTGATGAAGTCAAACTCTTTGACTGCCATATCAAAACATATGTTCCAACTCCATGATGCGCGCATTGATCCTGATGGACTTAAGCATAGTTTTGAAAGTCTCAACTTTTCCATTTACACCAAGAATCTTCTCAAGATCCAATTTGCTCCTAATGGGTTTTACCCCTTCAGGTGCAACATTCAAAGTCATACTTTGTTGGTGTACATGGATTCCATCATTGATCGCATAGCATCCAGCCTTTTCACAGAGTCCTACTCGTGATGGCCTGCTTGAACCTAGTTGGGCCATCATCTACTATGATGCAATTCTCGCTCCCACTGTCACCGAGAAGACCGTAGTATCTCTCAAGTGGATGAGGAACCCTACCAGATTCACGGAGAGGCTGAGGCTCGTTGGAGACTATTGAATCCTTTAGTTCTACTAAATCATCAGCTGTTAGTTTGTATAGTTGGAACTCCTTCCAGTTCTACCTTATGTCCATAAATTTCTTCACAAGAATTCCTTTTCTAAAAAGACGGCATGCTGAGAAACAAAACACCTTTTGCTCCTCAGTTAGGTAGAAGATATAACAAACTTATACAGTACTGACCTTACCTCGAGCTTGTCCGGGTTTTGTCTTTCAACATAAGCCGGACAACCCAATATCATAACTTGTTTTAGACATGGTCTCTTCCCATTTCATAGCTCATATGTAGTGGTAGGCCCTGATTTGGATGGAACCCTATTCAATAGGTATGCAACTTCTCAAGTGCATAACTCCAAAAGGAAACAGGTAACTCAGCAGTACTTATCATAGAGCGCGCCATATCTCATAGGGTGCGATACCTCTGCCTCGATACACCGTTGTGCTGTGGTGTATATGAAGGAGTAAGCTGAGAGAGAATCACATTCTCTTTTTAGAAACTTCAGAAACTCCATGTGCAAGTATTCTCCTCCTCGATCACATCTAAGGACTTAATACTTTTACCCGTCTGGTTCTTAACTTCAAGCTTATATTCCTTGAATTTCTCAAAAGTTTCAGACTTATGTTTCAACAGGAACACATGTCCAAATCTTGAGAGATAGTCGATGAATGTATTGAAGTACCAAGAACCTACCCTGGCATTTGTAGACATGGGACCATATAAATCAACATGTATCTGTCCCAAGAGTTCACTAACTCTTTCTCTATTTCCAGTAAACGGAGTATTGGTCATTTTATTTTTGAGACAAGACTGGCAAGTATCATAAGATGAAAATTCGAACAAATTCTAATATTCATTCTTAAGTAACTTAGATGGTCGTGTCGCATTGTGTCACGCCCCGCTTCCCAATATACGGGTAGAGGACGCGACGAGGCCGCTACGTATTTACTCTGAAGTAAATACGCTAAGCGTATCTAAGCAATATAAATGAAAATGCACAAGAGACAAAAGATATAATTGAACAACAACTTTATTTATTAACATTCTTTTGTACAATGAATGGAAAAGTAAATACATCTGAATGAAAGCAATGCCTAAACAGTGGCATAACAGAAATGGAAAAATACAGAATGTAAAGGAAATGTACAAGTGTAACTACAGCTCGGGATCTGCAATAAACTGGTCCAAGTCTTCAGTGCTGGGCTCGATCTCTGGCAAGTCCGAATCACCTGACGACATTCAAAGAAGAAGAAGGAGAATGTCGTCAGCGAGCATATCGCTCAGTAAGTCCTAAAGATAAGGGAGAAGTAAAATAGACAGAGAGAGAGAGTATAACTTTTAAAGTTGTATTATATGGTTAACGCTGTTGTTTGTAGATTGGTACAGAAGGATGCCAGTGTATACGAGAGGAGTCTCTATATGCCAGAGACTAATGCAAATGGACGTACAAGGCTCCGTTGATAATACCACGGAACAACGGCATAGATGTAATTACGTCTTATGGTTGCTGCCTCGTGCCACTTCTAACACCTTCCTACCAATCTACCCCTTAAACCCCGCAATATCTTGATTGTATTGATATATTGTATTGTTTATACTGTTTTGTAAATGTAAATGGAAGACTTGTATTGTAAATGGAAGACTTGCCGAAACCATGATATCGTATAAATAGAAATGGATGTAACTGGATAATCATGTAAATGGAATATATCCATGGTTCGGTTCAGTCAAGTTATATAGATTGTATAGATTGAACAGATTGAATATATGGATTCATGGATTCATGTTGGATTGTAGTTTGTACTTGAATCATATTCAAGTCAGATTATTATAATGAGACTCAGTCTGAGTCAGACAATTATAAAAGAAATTGAAGTCCTGATTGTTTTGATATTATCGGTAACCGCTGCACATGGGCGGGAGGATTTGTGTCTTTTTCAAAGACGATTACCGTGCTGATAATACCGTTTATTAAGTTGTCTACCTTAAATAGGCAAGCACCCACTTCTCCGGCTCCCTGAGGCTCAAGAGATTGGTCCCGCTTAAACCTATATTTACTAGGGTCCTTATATAATTTATAAAACTTGAGGGGGTTTTATGTAAAAATACGTTTTGTATAATTTTCAAAATACACCCCAAGTATTTAATTATCGTCTTTAGAGTTTTCATAGCTGTAGATTTTATATTTGTGACATTTCTAGTGAATAAATATATTTTTCACATACATGATATTTAATTGTAAAGAGTTGGACTTGTTTGGAATTTCATGGTATTTTCATGTAAAGTGATTCTTTTGTTTTAGAAAAGTTGGAATATTTACATTATTTAAAAATAGATATTTTTATGATACATATATATATATATATATATATATATATATATATATATTTATAAAAATAATTTTAATTTATTATTTTCTAGAAATCTCATTTTCTTAAGATATTTGTATTTTAAATCTCTCGAGACCGAATACTCCTTGCGGAGGTCTGCATCTCGCACTACTAAGCCCGAAAATGTGCGATAATCCGCACCATCCCGAACGGGATGCCCAAATGGGTTGTAGCGGCGCTTTGCAAAGATTTGTGTAAAATACATAATTTTGTAGAAAACGGTTTTAATAGTTAAAGGTAGTTTTGTGTAAAACGGTATTTCCCGAATCTATTTTTCCCAAAAGGTATTGTACTATGTTGCATATGAGTGTTGTGAGGAGGTAGACCATTACCTCGTGAACTACTTAAAGGTATAGCAAGATTAATAATGTTTTAAAGTCGAAACTAAGCTACATGGTATTTTACTGAAAAAGAGCGGTAAAAATTACAAAATGAAATATTTTGCTGTGAAACTTGTTCAACATATTTTGTTAATGATTAATAGTCAAGATGTAAGAGTTTAACATGGTTGTGTTAAGGGAAATTGAACTTTATAAAGAAAACCAAATCGGAAGTCGGATTTAACTCCGCTTCCGTCGGGTTTTATTAAAAGAAGTTTTAAGAATAGAGAATAGAAGAGGGATGAGGGACTTACGGGTTTGTAGTATAGATAAGATGGAGAGGAAGACGTAGGAGGTGCCGGTGCATCATTTCGTCGGCGGGAGCTCCTAGGGTCGTCGTCGGAAGATCGCTGGAGTTTTGCCCTTCGCTACTCCACTTGTACACAAAATTTCTATAGAGTTTTCTTGAGAGTTTGGACAGAATTGTGAGTGAGGGGTGTGTGTCTAGGGGTGGTATTTATAGGGTAAAGCTAGAGTTATGGTAGGTGAAATGTTGTATTGAAAATATAATAATAATTGTATTAAAAATATGGTTTAATGGGGCTTTAATTGGATTTTAAAGGCTCTGGAAATGTGCAGGAAATTTAAAGTGTACAGGGGTAATGGGGAGGCCAAAAGTCACATCTTTCATGTAGGGGACTCGGCAATTTGCCCGAGTTCGGCCGGGGACGACGGCCGAGTCGGCCGAGTCGCCGGCCGATTCAGGCCGAGTCAGGCCGGGGTCGGTCGCCGTTGGTCCGTCGTCGTTTGGTCTTCCCCCTGTTCCAGTTTGTTTTATATGTGTAGTGGGGTTTTTACGAGTTATGCACGTGTAGATCCTTGGACTTCTAAAAATATAAAATAAAACACTATTAAAAATAATATGGGTGATGGGATTTGAACTCTAGTGCTTTGGTTCAGCAGTGTAAGGTATTACCAATGAGCTACAAGCTCCTTCTTGCGATTAAAAAGCAAAACAAACTTATAACTTGTGCTCAGGCAAAAAACCCCATTCTGTATTCTTTTGAAAAAAATTGTACAGAAAGTTGTATAGAAAGTTTAGGGTTGTTACATTCTACCCTCCTTATAAAAATTTCGTCCTCGAAATTTGTAAAGGAAAGTGTAACAGATTCAAGGAAAGTTTGGTGACTGAAGTACTGACAGTGTATGAAAATATATGAAAAAACGAAAGAATGCGAAGGTTTTGTTAAGATTGTAAATTAGGTGAGGGAACTTTGGGTTAGGACAGATTCAAAAATATATGAAACTGGAAGATTCAAGGAATAACATTCAAGGAATGTGAATTGTAAAGAATGTTTTAGTTGTTGGTTCTTGTGTTATATGGCTTAGGTTGTTTACGCAGAACAGAACTGCATGGTAGGGTTCCATACAGCTCTGACCTGCATAGGCCACCAACAAAACCTGTCACGCACCGCTTCCTAGTATACGGGCAGAGGACGCAACGAGGCCTCTTCGTGTTTACTCTGAAGTAAATACGCTAAGCGCATCTAAACAATATAAATGAAAATGCACAAGGGACAAAAGATATAATTGAACAACAACTTTATTTATTAACATTCTTTTGTACAATGCATGGAAAAGTAAATACATCTGAATGAAAGCAATGTCTAAACAGTGGCATAACAGAAATGGAAAAATACAGAACGTAAAGGAAATGTACAAGTGTAACTACAGCTCGGGATCTTCAATAAACTGGTCCAAGTCTTCAGTGCTCGGCTTGATCTCTGGAAAGTCCAAATCACCTGACGACATTCAAAGAAGAAGAAGGAGAATGTCGTCAGCGAACAAATCACTCAGTAAGTCCTAAAGATAAGAGAGAAGTAGAATAGACAGAGAGAGAGAAGGTATAACGTTTAAAGCGGTATTATATGGTTAGCGCTGTTGTATTTAGTGTTAACGCTGTTGTTTGTAGCTTGGTACAGAAGGATACCAGTGTATACGAGAGGAGTCTTTATATGTCAAAGATTAATGCAAATAGAAGTACAAGGCTCCGTCGATAATACCACGGAACAACGGCATGGATGTAAATACGTCTTATGGTTGATGTCTCGTGCCACTTCTAACACCTTCCGTACCAATCCACCCCTTAAACCCCGCGATGTCTTGATTGTATTGATATATTGTATTGTAAATTGTATTGTTTATACTATTTGGTAAATGTAAATGGAAGACTTGTATGTAAATGGAAGACTTGCCGAAACCATGATGTCGTATAAATGGAAATGGATGTAACTGGATAATCATGTAAATGGAATATATCCATGGTTCGGTTCAGTCAAGTTATATAGATTGTATAGATTAAACAGATTGAATATATGGATTCATAGATTCATGTTGGATTGTAGTTTGTACTTGAATCATATTCAAGTCAGATTATTATAATGGGACTCAGTCTGAGTCAGACAATTAGAAAAGAAATTGAAGTCCTGATTGTTTTGATGTTATCGATAACCGCTGCACATGGGCGGCAGGATTTGTGTCTTTTTCAAAGACGATTACCGTGTTGATAACACTGTTTGTTAAGTTGTCTAGCTTAAATAGGCAAGCACACACTTCTCCGGCTCCGTGAGGCTCAAGAGATTGGTCCCGCTTAAACCTATATTTACTAGGGTCCTTATTGTAATTTATAAAACTTGAGGGGATTTTATGTAAAATACTTTTCGTATAATTTTCAACATACACCCCAAGTATTTAATTATCGTCTTTAGAGTTTTCATAGCTGTAGATTTTATATTTGTGACATTTTTAGTGAATAAACCTATTTTTCATAATACATGTTATTTAATGGTAAAGTATTGGACTTGTATAGAATTTCATGGTATTTTCATGTAAATTGATTCTTTTGTTTTAGAAAAGTTAGAATATTTACATTATATCAAAATAGATATTTTGATGATACAAATATATATATATATATAATTATAATTTATTATTTTATAGAAATCTCATTTTCTTAAGATATTTGTATTTTAAATCTCTCGAGACCGAATGCTCCTTGCGGAGGTCTGCATCTCGCACTACTAAGCCCGAGGATGTGCGATAATCCGCACCATCCCGAACGGGTTACCCAAATTGGTTGTAGCGGTGCTTTGCAAAGATTTGTGTAAAATACATAATCTTGTAGAAAACGGTTTTAATAGTTAAAGGTAGTTTTGTGTAAAACGGTATTTCCCGAATCTATTTTTCCCAAAAGGTATTGTGCTATGTTGCATATGAGTGTTGTGAGGAGATAGGTCATTACCTCGTGATCTACTTAAAAGTATAGCAAGATTAATGATGTTTTAAAGTCGAAACTAAACTACATGGTATTTTACTGAAAAAGGGCGGTAAAAGTTACAAAATGAAATATTTTGCTATGAAACTTGTTCAACATGTTTTGTTAATGATTAATAGTCAAGATGTAAGAGTTTAACATAGTTGTGTTAAGGGAAATTGAACTTTATAAAGAAAACCAAATCGGATGTCGGATTTAACTCCGCTTCCATCGGGTTTTATTAAAAGAAGTTTTAAGAATAGAGAATAGAAGAGGGAGGAGGGACTTATAGGTTTGTAGTATAGATAAGATGGAGAGGAAGACGTAGGAGGTGCCGGTGCGTCGTTTCGTCGCCGGGAGCTCCTAGGGTCGTCGTCGGAAGATCGCCGGAGTTTTTCACTTCGCTACTCCACTTGTACATAAAATTTCTATAGAGTTTTCTTGAGAGTTTGGACAGAATTGTGAGTGAGGGGGTGTGTGTCTAGGGGTGGTATTTATAGGGTAAAGCTAGGGTTAGGGTAGGTGAAAGGTTGTATTGAAAATGTAATAAAAATTTTATTAAAAATATGGTTTAATGGGGTTTTAATTGGATTTTAAAGGCTCTGGAAATGTGCAGGAAATTTAAAGTGTACAGGGGTAATGGGGAGGCTAAAAGACACATCTTTCATGTAGGGGACTCGGCAATTTGCCCGAGTTCGGCCGGCGGCGGCGGCCGAGTCGGCCGAGTCGCCGGCCGATTCAGGCCAAGTCAGGCCGGGGTCGGTCGCCGTTGGTCCGTCGTCGTTTGGTCTTCCCCCTGGTCCAGTTTGTTTTATATGTGTAGTGGGGTTTTTACGAGTTATGCACGTGTAGACCCTTGGACTTCTAAAAATCTAAAATAAAACAATATTAAAAATAATGTGGGTGATGGGATTTGAACTCTGGTGCTTTGGTTTAGCAAGGAAAGGTCTTACCAATGAACTACAAGCTCCTTCTTGCTATTAAAAAGCAAAACAAATTTATAACTTGTGCTCAGACAAAAATACCCTTTTCTGTATTTTTTGAAAAAAATTGTAAAGAAAGTTGTACAGAAATTTCAGGGTCGTTAGATTCTACCCTTCTTATAAAAATTTCGTCCTCAAAATTTGTAAAAGGAAAGTGTAACAGATTCAAGAAAAGTTTGGTGACTGAAGTACTGACAGTGTATGAAAATATGTGAAACAACGAAAGAATGCGAAGGTTTTGGTAAGATTGTAAAAGAGGTGAGGGAATTTTGGGTTAGGACAGATTCAAAAATATATAAAACTGGAAGATTCAAGGAATAAGATTCAAAGAATGTGAATTGTAAAGAATGTTTTAGTTGCTGGTTCTTGTGTTATATTGCTTAGGTTGTTCACGCAGAACAGAACTGCATGGTAGGGTTCCATACAGCTCTGACTTGCATGGGCCACCAACAAAACCTGTCACACCCCGCTTCCCAGTATACGGGTAGAGGACGCGACGAGGCCGCTACGTATTTACTTTGATGTAAATATGCTAAGCGTATCTAAACAATATAAATGAAAATGCACAAGAGACAAAAGATATAATTGAACAACAACTTTATTTATTAACATTCTTTTGTACAATGCATGGAAAAGTAAATACATCTTAATGAAAAAAATGCTTAAATAGTGGCAAAACAGAAATGGAAAAATATAGAATGTAAAGGAAATGTACAAGTGTAACTACAGCTCGGGATCTTCAATAAACTGGTCCAAGACTTCAGTGCTAGGCTCGATCTCTGGAAAGTCCGAATCACCTGACGACATTCAAATAAGAAGAAGGAGAATGTCGTCAGCGAACAAATCGCTCGGTAAGTCATAATGATAAGGGAGAAGTAGAATAGACAGAGAGAGAGAGAGAGTATAAATTTTAAAGTTGTATTATATGGTTAGCGTTGTTGTATTTAGTGTTAAGGCTGTTGTTTGTAGCTTGGTACAGAAGGATGCTAGTGTATACAAGAGGAGTCTCTATATGCCAGAGACTAATGCAAATGGAAGTACAAGGCTCCGTCGATAATACCACGGAACAACGGCATGGATGTAATTACGTTTTATGGTTGCTGTCTCGTGCCACTTCTAACACCTTCCGTACCAATCTACCCCTTAAACTCCATGATGTCTTGATTGTATTGATATATTATATTGTAAATTGTATTGTTTATACTGTTATGTAAATGTAAATGGAAGACTTGTATTGTAAATGGAAGACTTTCTGAAACCATGATATCGTATAAATGGAAATGGATGTAACTGGATAATCATGTAAATAGAATATATCCATGGTTCGGTTCGGTCAAGTTATATAGATTGTATAGATTGAACAGATTGAAAATATGGATTCATGGATTCATGTTGGATTGTAGTTTGTACTTGAATCATATTCAAGTCATATTATTATAATGAGACTCGGTCTGAGTCGGACAATTAGAAAAGAAATTGAAGTCCTGATTGTTTTGATGTTATCGGTAACCGCTGCACATGGGCGGCAGGATTTGTGTCTTTTTCAATGACGATTACCGTGTTGGTAACACCGTTTGTTAAGTTGTCTACCTTAAATAGGCAAGCACCCACTTCTCCGGCTCCCTGAGGCTCAAGAGATTGGTCCCGCTTAAACCTATATTTACTAGGGTCCTTATTGTAATTTATAAAACTTGAGGGGGTTTTATGTAAAATACTTTTTGTATAATTTTCAAAATACACCCCAAGTATTTAATTATCGTCTTTAGAGTTTTCATAGCTATAGATTTTATATTTGTGGCATTTCTAGTGAATAAACATATTTTTCATAATACATGGTATTTAATTGTAAAGTGTTAGACTTGTATGGAATTTCATTGTATTTTCATGTAAAGTGATTCTTTTGTTTTAGAAAAGTTGGAATATTTACATTATATCAAAATAGATATTTTGATGATATATATATATATATATAATTTTAATTTATTATTTTCAAGAAATTTCATTTTCTTAAGATATTTGTATTTTAAATCTCTCGAGACCGAATGCTCCTTGCGGAGGTCTGCATCTCTCACTACTAAGCCCGAAGCTGTGCGATAATCCGCACCATCCCGAACGGGTTCCCCAAATGGGTTGTAGCGGTGCTTTGCAAAGATTTATGTAAAATACATAATCTTGTAGAAAATGGTTTTAATAGTTAAAGATAGTTTTGTGAAAAACGGTATTTCCCGAATCTATTTTTCCCAAAAGGTATTGTGCTATGTTGCATATGAGTGTTGTGAGGAGGTCGGTCATTACCTCGTGATCTACTTAAAGGTATAGCAAGATTAATGATGTTTTAAAGTCGAAACTAAACTACATGGTATTTTACTGAAAAAGAGCGGTAAAAGTTACAAAATGAAATATTTTGCAATGAAACTTGTTCAACATGTTTTGTTAATGATTAATAGTCAAGATGTAAGAGTTTAACATGGTTGTGTTAATGGAAATTGAACTTTATAAAGAAAACCAAATCGGAAGTCGGATTTAACTCCGCTTCCGTCGGGTCTTATTAAAAGAAGTTTTAAGAATAGAGAATAGAAGACATAGGAGGTACTTATAAGTTTGTAGTATAGATAAGATAGAGAGGAAGACGTAGGAGGTGCCGGTGCGTCGTTTCGTCGGCGGGAGCTCCTAGGGTCGTCGTCGGAAGATCGCCGGAGTTTTGCCCTTCGCTACTCCACTTGTACACAAAATTTCTATAGAGAATTCTTGAGAGCTTGGACAGAATTGTGAGTGAGGGGGGAGGGGTGCCTAGGGGTGGTATTTATAGGGTAAAGCTAGGGTTAGGGTAGGTGAAAGGTTGTATTGAAAATGTAATAAAAATTGTATTAAAAATATTGTTTAATAGGGTTTTAATTGGATTTTAAAGGATCTGGAAATGTGCAGGAAATTTAAAGTGTACAGGGGTAATGGGGAGGCCAAAAGATACATCTTTCATGTAGGGGACTCGGCGATTTGCCCGAGTTCGGCCGGCGGCGGCGGCCGAGTCGGCCGAGTCTCCGGCCAATTTAGGCCGAGTCAGGCCGGGGTCGGTCGCCGTTGGTCCATCGTCGTTTGGTCTTCCCCCTGATCCAGTTTGTTTTATATGTGTAGTGGGGTTTTTACGAGTTATGCACTTGTAGACCCTTGGACTTCTAAAAATATAAAATAAAACAAATATTAAAAATAATGTGGGTGATGGGATTTGAACTCTGGTGCTTTGGTTCAGCAGTGCAAGGTTTTACCAACGAGCTACAAGCTCCTTCTTGCTATTAAAAAGCAAAACAAACTTATAACTTGTGCTCAGGCAAAAATACCCCTTTCTGTGTTTTTTGAAAAAAACTCGTACAGAAAATTTAGGGTTATTACATTCTACCCTCCTTATAAAAATTTCGTCCTCGAAATTTGTAAAAAGAAAGTGTAACAGATTCAAGGAAAGTTTGGTGACTGAAGTACTGACAGTGTATGAAAATATGTGAAACAACGAAAGAATGCGAATGTTTTGGTAAGATTGTAAAAGAGGTGAGGGAATTTTGGGTTAGGACAGATTCAAAAATATATGAAACTGGAAGATTCAAGGAATAAGATTCAATGAATGTGAATTGTAAAGAATGTTTTAGTTGCTGGTTCTTGTGTTATATTGCTTAGGTTGTTCATGCAGAACAGAACAGCCTGGTAGGGTTCCATACAGCTCTGATCTGCATTGGCCACCAACAAAACATGTCACGCCCCGCTTCTTAGTATACGGGCAAAGGACGCGACTAGGCCGCTACGTATTTACTCTGAAGTAAATACGCTAAGCGTATCTAAGCAATATAAATGAAAATGCACAAGAGACAAAAGATACAATTGAACAACAACTTTATTTATTAACATTCTTTTGTACAATGCATGGAAAAGTAAATACATCTGAAAGAAAGAAATGCCTAAACAGTGGCATAACAGAAATGGAAAATTAAAAAATCTAAAAGAAATGTACAAGTGTAACTACAGCTCGGGATCTTCAATAAACTGGTCCAAGTCTTCAGTGCTGGGCTCAATCTCTGGCAAGTCCGAATCACCTGACGACATTCAAAGAAGAAGAAGGAGAATGTCGTCAGCGAACAAATCGCTCGGTAAGTCCTAAAGATAAGCGAGAAGTATAATAGACAGAGAGAGTATAACTTTTAAAGTTGTATTATATGGTTAGCGTTATTGTATTTAGTGTTAACGCTGTTGTTTGTAGCTGTATACAGAAGGATGCCAGTGTATACGAGAAGAGTCTCTATATGCCAGAGACTAATACAAATGGAAGTACAAGGCTCCGTCGATAATACCACGGAACAACTGCATGGATGTAATTACGTCTTATGGTTGCTGTCTCGTGCCACTTCTAACACCTTCCGTACCAATCTATCCCTTAAACCCCGTGATGTCATGATTGTATTGATATATTGTATTTTAAATTGTGTTGTTTATACTGTTATGTAAATGTAAATGGAAGACTTTTATTGTAAATGGAAGACTTTCTGAAACCATGATATCGTATAAATGGAAATGGATGTAACTGGATAATCATGTAAATAGAATATATCCATAATTCGGTTCAGTCAAGTTATATAGATTGTATAGATTGAACAGATTGAAAATATGGATTCATGGATTCATGTTGGATTGTAGTTTGTACTTGAATCATATTCAAGTCAGATTATTATAATGAGACTCAGTCTGAGTCAGACAATTAGAAAAGAAATTGAAGTCCTGATTGTTTTGATGTTATCGGTAACCGCTGCACATGGGCGGCAGGATTTGTGTCTTTTTCAAAGACGATTACCGTGTTGATAACACCGTTTGTTAAGTTGTCTACCTTAAATAGGCAAGCACCCACTTCTCCAGCTCCCTGAGGCTCAAGAGATTGGTCCCGCTTAAATCTATATTTACTAGGGTCCTTATTGTAATTTATAAAACTTGAGGGGGGTTTATGTAAAATACTTTTTGTATAATTTTCAAAATACACCCCAAGTATTTAATTATCGTCTTTAGAGTTTTCATAGCTGTAGATTTTATATTTGTGACATTTCTAGTGAATAAACCTATTTTTCATAATACATGGTATTTAATTGTAAAGTGTTGGACTTGTATGGAATTTCATGGTATTTTCATGTAAAGTGATTCTTTTGTTTTAGAAAAGTTGGAATATTTACATTATATCAAAATAGATATTTTGATGACACGCACACACACACACACACACACATATATTTATAAAAATAATTTTAATTTATTATTTTCTAGAAATCTCATTTTCCTAAGATATTTGTATTTTAAATCTCTCGACACCAAATGCTCCTTATGGAGTTCTGCATCTCGCACTACAAAGCTAGAGGATGTGTGATAATCCGCACCATCCCGAACGGGATTCCCAAATGGGTTGTAGTGGCGCTTCGCAAAGATTTGTGGAAAATACATAATCTTGTAGAAAACGGTTTTAATTGTTAAAGGTAGTTTTGTGTAAAACGGTATTTCCCGAATCTATTTTTCCCAAAAGGTATTGTGCTATGTTGCATATGAGTGTTGTGAGGAGGTAGGTCATTACCTCGTGATCTACTTAAAGGTATAGCAAGATTAATGATGTTTTAAAGTCGAAACTAAACTACATGGTATTTTACCGAAAAAGAGTGGTAAAAGTTAAAAAATGAAATATTTTGCTATGAAACCTGTTCAACATGTTTTGTTAATGATTAATAGTCAAGATGTAAGAGTTTAATATGGTTGTGTTAAGGGAAATTGAACTTTATAAAGAAAACCAAATCGGAAGTCGGATTTAACTCCGCTTCCGTCGGGTTTTATTAAAAGAAGTTTTAAGAATAGAGAATAGAAGAGGGAGGAGGGACTTACGGGTTTGTAGTATAGATAAGATGGAGAGGAAGACGTAGGAGGTGTCGGTGCGTCGTTTCGTCGCCGGGAGCTCCTAGGGTCGTAGTCGGAAGATCGCCGGAGTTTTTCCCTTCGCTACTCCACTTGTACACAAAATTTCTATAGAGTTTTCTTAAGAGTTTGGACAGAATTGTGAGTGAGGGGGTGTGTCTAGGGGTGGTATTTATAGGGTAAAGCTAAGTTTAGGATAGGTGAAAGGTTGTATTGAAAATGTAATAAAAATTGTATTAAAAATATGGTTTAATGGGGTTTTAATTGGATTTTAAAGGCTTTGGAAATGTGCAGGAAATTTAAAGTGTACAGGGGTAACGGGGAGGCCAAAAGACACATCTTTCATGTGGGGGACTCGGCGATTTGCCCGAGTTCAGCCGGCGGCGGCAGCCGAGTCTGCCGAGTCGCCGGACGATTCAAGCCGAGTGAGGCCGGGGTCGGTCGCCGTTGGTCCGTCGTCGTTTGGTCTTCCCCCAGGTCCAGTTTGTTTTATATGTGTAGTGGGGTTTTTACGAGTTATGCACGTGTAGACCCTTGGACTTCTAAAAATCTAAAATAAAACAATATTAAAAATAATGTGGGTGATGGGATTTGAACTCTGGTGTTTTGGTTCAGCAATGCATGGTCTTACCAATGAGCTACAAGCTCCTTCTTGCTATTAAAAAGCAAAACAAATTTATAACTTGTGCTCAGAAAAAATACCCCTTTCTGTACTTTTTGAAAAAAATTGTACAGAAAGTTGTACAGAAAGTTTAGGGTTGTTACACAATGATATGACCTAGTCTATATTGCCATAAGAAGGATTCGTTCATTTCTGAACTATTCCTCTTGTGTGTGTTCTAGAGACTTGGAACTGTGGTTTGATTTAGAACGTATACGCTATTATATAACGTGCCTGATCGAATCAACTCTTGATTCAGGAAAATGTTCACAATATTATCCTCCAATACAGAATTATATTCTTCTTTTACCAATTAAAGAAACCGATGTAATGTTGTATATCAGGTTCGTTTTGTAATAACATTCGTTCAGAATCAATGTATTAATACAAGGTGATATCTGCCAACTGACTTTGCTGCAACATTTGCACCATTCTCTAACACTTAGAGACATATCACCCATTCCCAGTTCTCTACCTTTCTATAGCCCATGTAACATATTACATATGCGGGATCCTGATCCGGTATCACATACCTAGGACGTAGAGGATACTGAGAAACAGTTCTCGGTAATGAACACACCCGAAGAATACGCATCAACATGCTCATTCCTCGATTGGATGGCATGGGAATCCGGATATTCCCCTATTTCCTGCTCGGACTTATAACAATTATAAGATAGAGCGGAACCAAAGTTCCTTAGCTCAGTATAATTAGCAGGTTCGGTCAACGCATCCATTTTATTATCTTGATTAAGGAGTGACATGGTCGCTACCAGGAGAAAAGGAGAAGAAATCACTATACGTGCGCTCTTGCAAGATCAGATTGGTTATTAATTTATCTAATCGGGATGGCTCCCACTGTTTTAGTCAAATCTACCTTCAAATCCTAAAAGGTAAGACTAGCCGGGATGAATTACACCCTACAAGTTCGCCAATCTTTTGGCCAGGCCAGTGTCGGTACTTTGAGGGAGGTTCCCCGTGCTTTCGCACGGACCTAATTAAAATTAACCTTGTTTTCCCAGGGGTGTAACCCCGTTAACACCTTTCTAGACACCTACTTGATCGGCTAATTGTAATGTGTAAAACTCTCCCAGGAGTAACTCTTACTCGCAGTAGGTATCAGGATCCAACTATCTCATAGAAAGTATGCAATCTCATTGCAAATTTCAACACTTGAAATTCCCGATAACATTTTACCCCTAGCCTCCTATGACCTTGATGGAGGCCAAAAAATCATAGGCTGATAGTCAAGTTCAACCCGTACATTTCATGATTGAATTAAACCCACCCGCACGACCCTTGATGGAGGCCAACAAAGTCGCACGACTACCCTAATCCAATCTCATATAATGCTGCAGATAAGCACTAGTTAGCTACAGCACACTACGCCTTGACGGAGGCCAACAAACGTAGCACGAATACTAAGTAGTACTTATCTGAAATGACAGAGGGCCATGACAGGTTTTTATGAAACCTTTTACGTAATGAACTTGATATCGTCGTAGAATCGAGTGATTTTGAAAAGGAGTGTTTTTTAGGCTTTTACTAGTTTCGCTAAAGAAGTCACTCCCGGTGAAGGGATCTCGGCTCTTTCCTTATCGAATAAGGTGCAGGATATTTCACAAATACCACTATGCAAAGAAAAAATTATAGAAGCAATCAAAAGATAAACCGAATGGGTTATAGCATCTGCTAGTTTCGCTAAATAGGTCACTCCCAGTGAAGGGATCTCGGCTCTTTTCTTATCGAATAAGGTGCTGGATATTCTATAAGGAATACCGCTATGCAAAGCAAGAACTAGAGCTACCAGTTTTTAAAACAAGTTTCTACAACATCTTTAGGTTTCTTTTATTTCATTTCATTAATCTCATTAATGAAGTCCCATCAATTTTATGCTTCCCAAGCATGACATATGAAACGAAAGCAGCAATATTAATTATATCTCATATATATAATATAGGCATTCGTCTGAACATATCACAGTGATCACATCACAGAGCAGCAAAAGATAACATATGAAATATTGGATATACTAGGATTTCCGTGTTTTATTTAAGCCAGTAAAAAACGCGGATTCCACGGTCATGATGAATATCCAAACCTATATCACTAGACCCCTACGAGAGCGGCAAGCAACCCTACCAATTCTAGAGTTAGGAGACCCGGTCTCGACTCCTCGAGATGGTCTCCCACTGGACCCTAGAACCCGGTTGCTTGTGCTCCCCGCCTTGGGTCTATCCTAATGCGGAAAAGTAAATAATATACATCAATAGTGACATCATCCTCAACCCGGAAGTGCCCTAATAAAAGAATATTACATACAAGCTTTTACATGAATGAAAATGAAAAACTCTCATCTCACATAAAAAACCCCGGCTATTCAAAACACGGCGATCCAATATAACATATCACAGCAACACATAACATCACATGTCATCAACATAAGTAAATATGCGTATCCCAGTTGTCGTTGATATATAGCACCGAAACTGGCGATACACCACATATTACACTTACGGTCACAGAAAAGAAAGTGAAAAACTACAACAGTTGTAATCCGCAACCACCTTAGACATCATAAACCTAATGTATCACATACTTTGGATTTCATGCCTAACTAAATGGATTCCTTAGACATAACATGCCTAACAATTATAAACCCCGCATTTTAGTCTCGATATTGAAAACACTTTCCAATAACATGTCGGGTAATTCAACAAGATTCCCGATAACTTGATCGAATGCTCGTCGGAAACTTTAGTAGACGGTCGCACCCCCCGGTGCCGTCGACGAAGTGAACTAAGGCGGAACACCGTAGCCGCGAGCACCCGAACGGATGCTTTTGGCGACGGAGTTCTCCTACAGTCACTTGGTCGGGGCTATGGGGCATGGTTATCTAGTAAGGTTACCCGGCGAGTATCCGCGTACACTACGTAATTGCGACGGACTTTTGATCCACATCAAAATTCCGTGGCAACCGATCAAATGAGACTAAACTGCTAAATTTATAAAATTCAAACTAGTTATCACATAACTACTTGTGGATTCCAAATATTGTATCACAATCACAGATATCTATACGAAGTTAAACTTTTCGATCGAATTAACAAACACCCAAAATTTCCCGTGAAGCTCAACACTTGAGCGGAGTTCAAAAAGTACCCAGAAACATGCCATAGCACCTATGAACTGTAAGTCCATGTCACGCACCCCACGAACTTGTGGGGAGGTGGAATATATGAAAACCGATTATCAAAGCTTCGCAACACGGACTTGAGCGCATGAATCGTGTCTGAACCGTTACTAACAAACTACGAAAGGTTTAACTACTCTGATTCGAAGTTATACCTCACGTTACTTGTCCTTCGGGTCTTCATCACTGTCCTCCACTTCTTGTAGGCTCTTTGGAACGTCGGCACCTCAACGGCCTCCTCGAGTCAAAGACGATCCACCCGAGAGCTCCTACTCCAAGCTTAACCTCTAACTTGAGGTAACTAGGTTACTCAAAGTGCTAATCTAAGCAACCTAGGTGATATAGAGTTAGATTATGGAAGTATTAGTCTAGCTAACCCTTGATCTCAATACATGAGAGGTTAGGGTTAGGGTTTGAAGAGAGAGAGCTTGAGGAGAGAGAAGGTGAGAATGAGAATCCTTTTGGATGAATAAATCATATGTGTATATATGAAACATATCATATATATTAAATGAATAACAAATAATGATATATCATCATGTTTCATTAATACACTAAGTGATTCATCACATGAATCATATAAATCATAAATGATTTGTTAACTCCATGTATGAATCACACCATGACTCATTTATCCAATTAATGCAAATGCCACCTTAACCCCCAAGTCACCATGGTTCTAGAAGCTTCCCGAAAAATTACGAGAACGCCCCTCCTATCCGTGAAAACACGGAAAAACTTTAGACTGTATAAATCCAATAATCCGATACTAGAATCTGGCTTAAACCAAAGCCGACTAGTAAAAACTGTCCGAACATCGTACGTGCGTAAAAACACGTATGCGTCCGAACCCTGTCGTAAAACCATACGACCTCTATATCGTTTTGCCCGAAGCAGGGAAACTCTCTGTGTGGGACTCTAAAGACCCGACACTACGCTGGCAGTGGATTTAACCACAGACCGCAAGCGGCACTAGCTGTACGTAACGGTCCCCAGGTAGATGTCGATAAGAAGGACGATGAGGAAACCCATCCGAACTCCTACTGAGCCTGCTGTGACAATCTCCGTACAGTCCGGTCCGTTCGTCTAGGACTATCGCATATCGGGCCTAGGGGGCGGCAAGCATCAGTCCCCTAAAAGCGGTATAAGTCGTGTCGGAGCGTAGCCCATTACACCTTGAGAAACTACTGGAAAACCTACCAGTAAATCTCGCTTGCCCTGGCCAGGGACTTTGCGTAATGGCTCTCTGACACAGCGCGATATCAACTCCCAATACTGGGAGAGACGAATCCTATCTAACCGCCACTGCCTCCAAGTGCTCGGGACTGCACCCAACTGCTACCTGTTTGCATGACTCCTTTGAGCCGTGGTAGGATAGCAATCTAAGAACAATGGGACACACTCGAGGCGAAGTAGCAGTGTCAAGTCTGCGGACTATGCTGTACTCATGTCACCTGGGAACTGTTAACTGACGACGGGTATAATACCAACCAACAGTTCCCCGCGAGTCCTGTCCGGTGTACCCGTAACCTAACGAGCACCTGTATACTATCTCCAGTACGATGTACTGATGGCTGTGGGACAGACCATCTCCCCAACTGGGATGAGAAGCGTACACACTAGTCTACTCCGGAGTATTTTTGCCCTGTCTCGATAATCCTACGACTAGGGACCTGTATAGGATGTTGCTTATAGACTACCCAGCCCCCACTAGTGTGACTGCCATCACAACGCTGGTAATCAAGTAAAGATCCTAAGGGCTCTACTAATATGTATAAGTGATACGTTATAAGAAACATATGCACATATTAAAGTAGACACAAACCAAGTAGCATACTACCATTTTTAGCAAGACTGTCAATACAACTGTGAATATCCCAAGCTTCCATTAAGTAATATACAAACTAGTATGATACAGTAATGGCCTTCTAGGGCATAAACACTAACAATCTCCCACTTGCACTAGGGCCATGTACTGGCATATCGCAGACCTATCATCTCGAATAGCCTCTCGAACTGCGTCTGAGGAATGGCCTTTGTGAATGGATCAGCAGTGTTATTCTCTGTATCTACTCTCTTTACCTCGATCTCCCGGCGATCGACGATCTCCCTGATCAGGTGATACCGCCTTAAGATGTGTCTGGACTTCTGATGGGACCTGGGTTCCTTCGCTAAAGCTATAGCGCCGTTGTTGTCGCAATACAGAGGTATTGGACCAACACTGATAGGAACCACCTGAAGTTCTGTGAGGAACTTCTTCATCCAGACAGCTTCTTTTGCCGCATCGCAAGCAGCTATGTACTCCGCTTCCATCGTTGAGTCAGCAACGGTCTCCTACTTGGAACTCTTCCAACAGACCGCCCCTCCATTTAGAGTAAAGACATAACCCGACATGGACTTGGAGTCATCCTTGTCACTCTGGAAGCTGGAGTCGGCAAAGGCCTCGATCTGGAGGTCTTTTCCGCCATACACCAAGAACATCTCCTTAGTCTTCCTCAGGTACTTGAGAATGTTCTTTACTGCTATCCAGTGTTTCTCTCCTGGGTTTGCCTGATACCGGCTTACAACGCTCAATGCGTATGCTACATCTGGTCTGGTACATAACATCGCATACATTATAGAGCCTACCGCAGAAGCGTAGGTTATAATCGACATGCGATCCCTTTCCAAATCAGTCTTGGGAGACATCTCTTTGGAGAGGGTGATTCCGTGACAAGCCGGTAGGTTACCGCGCTTAGAATCATCCATACTGAATCTTTTCAATATGGTGTCTATGTACCTGGACTGCGAAAGTCCCAACATCCTCTTTGATCTATCACGATAGATCTGGATCCCCAGAATGTAGGTGGCATCACCCAGGTCCTTCATGGAGAACTTCTATGACAAGAATCTTTTGACTGACTGTAGCATAGAAATATCATTTCCTATTAGGAGAATGCCATCCACGTACAAGACGAGGAATACAATAACTCTCCTTACAATCTTACTGTATATGCATGGTTCATCTGAATTTTTGACAAAGTTGAATTCTTTGACAGTATCATCAAAACAGATGTTCCAACTCCGCGATACCTGCTTTAGTCCATAAATGGACTTAAGCAGCTTGCATACTTTACCGCTGCTCCCACTCTGAATGAATCCCTCTGGCTGATCCATATAGACGCACTCTTCCAAATTACCATTTAGAAAGGCCGTCTTTACGTCCATCTGCCAGATCTCATAATCGTGGAAGGCAGCAATAGCAAGAAGGATCCGAATGGATTTGAGCATAGCCACTGGAGAAAAGGTTTCGTCATAGTCCAAACCAGGTCTTTGACGGAAACCCTTTGCAACAAGTCTAGCCTTATAGGTTTCAACCTGTCCATCTACACCAATCTTCTTTCTGAAGATCCACTTGCATCCTACGGGTTTTACCCCATCTGGAGCAATGTCCAAAGTCCATACTTTGTTAGTGTACATGGACTCCATTTCGGTCCGCATTGCATCCATCCATTTTACCGAGTCACCGCTCTGAATGGCTTGCTGGAAGCTAGTAGGGTCGTCATTATCAATGACGCAATCTTCTGGATCCCCGTCTATGAGAAAACCGTAGTATCTCTCGGGCGGATGAGACTGCCTACAACTTCTACGGATAGGCGCTGGTATGTCCCTTTCTTCTGAAACTTCATGTTCTACCAAACTTTCAGTAACAGCTTGTGGTTCTGGAATTTCTTCCAGTTCTACTGCGCTCCCACTCTTATGATTTTCTAAAAATTTAGTTTCTAAGAAGTGGGCATGACGAGAAACAAAAACCTTTTGTTCCTTTGCGTAATAGAAATAATATCCCTTGGAGTTCTTTGGATATCCCACAAGCTTACACTGTACTGAGCGTGCCTTGAGCTTGTCCGGATGCTGCTTTTTTACAAAAGCTGGACATCCCCATGTCCTAAAGTGTTTAAGACAGGGTTTCTTCCCACTCCACATCTGATATGGTGTGGTAGGCACAGTCTTGGTTGGAACCTGGTTCAAAAGATATGCAGCTGATTCTAGTGCATAACCCCAGAAAGATCGCGGTAACTCAGACTTACTCATCATGGAACGAACCATATCCAATAGGGTTCGATTCCTCCTTTCCGATACACCATTGTGTTGTGGTGTGTATGGAGGAGTAAGCTGAGAGAGAATTCCATTCTCTTTTAAGTATCCCAGGAACTCGGCACTTAAGTATTCACCACCTCGATCAGATCTCAGTGTCTTGATACTTTTGCCTGTCTGTTTTTCCACTTCATTCTTGTATTCTTGGAATTTCTCAAAGGCCTCGGATTTATGCTTCATTAAGAAGATATATCTATACCTAGAGAAATCATCCATAAAAGTAAAGAAGTAGGAATAACCACCTCGCGCATGTGTAGACATTGGACCGCACACATCACTGTGTACGAGTCCTAAGAGCTCGCTCGCTCTTACTCCGTGTCCAGTAAACGGAGTCTTTATCATCTTTCCCATGAGATAAGATTCACAAGTGGCATAAGATTGATATTCGAACGGATTCTAATATCCTTCTCTATGTAACTTCGTTAATCGTGTTTCATAGATGTGACCTAGTCTACAATGCCATAAGAAAGCCTGATTTATTTCTGGAGACTTTCTTTTAAGTGTGTTCTGGACATTGAAAACCTAAGCTTGATTCAATACGTATATACCGTCATCTAATGTACCGGACCCAATCAGAACTTGATTTAGGTGGATGTGAACTACATCGCTTACGAATGTAAAATCATATCCCTTTCTCGAAAGTGAGGACACTGATATGATATTACAAGTCAAACTAGGTACATACAGACAGTTACGTAGAATCAATATCTGCCCACTTGTCAAACCTAGGCGAGATTCTCCCACGAATGCAGCGTCCACGCTCATTCCGTTTGCAACTCTGAGAGACAAATCACCTACCCTTATATCTCTACGGTTTCTCAAAGTATGTAATGAATTACAGATATGAGATCCTGCTCCGGTATCTAGTACCCAGGAAGTAGAGTTAATTGACAAACAGTTCTCAATTACAAACACACTTGAGGCTGAAGCTACAACATGCTTCATATCCTGGCTACTGGCTTCCAAAGCCCTGCAATCTTTCTGCCAATGCCTGTTCCCATAACAATAAGAACATCACTCCTTAGCTACACCAAATCCCGAAACTTTTGCTCTTCCCTTTCCTCCTACTTTATTAACACCGTAAATCGGCTTTGTAGAGGTCTTCTTCTTTTCACCCTTTGCTTTCGTCCTGGATGTAGAAGAAGAAGGTCCCCCATTAAGCAGAGCTTGTGTCTCCCTGGTTTCTTTCAGGGTGCAAGTAGAGGGTAGGGACTGTGGAAATAAGTCAGCGTATGACCTGTTTCCCAACGTGGTCTCCAGGTCCTTGAGCTCATCAATATACTGTAAGTCCACGTTGCCCACCCCGGTGCTTACGGGGAGGCGGAAACGGTATAAAAATTTGATTTTTACAACTCTAGGCAACATGAACTAACTAAAGGAGGATCTTTGCTAAACATAAACTAACAACCAAGCTAAAAGAGTTAGCTACTCGGTTAAAGGGTTATACCTAAATCTTGAAGTCCTTCTTTTCTTGCTCCTTGGAGTGGGATGAACGGGTCGTCCTCGTCGCCTTCTCTCGCCGAAGAAAGATCCACCCGAGGGCCTCTGCCTTTGGCTCCTACCTCAAACTAGAAGTAACTAAGTTGCTTGGTGTGCTAAACCTAGAACCTTAGAAAGAGTAGAGAGTAATTTTGAAGGTTTTATCTCAAAGCCTAATGGTTCTCAACTCATGAGAGGGAGAGCTTTGAGAGAGAGGAGGAGGATGAGAGAGAATGAGAATGATAGAATGAGAAGATAATGCCACCCTTCTCACATATATGTGTGAATTATGATAATTAAAAATTAACTAAAGATAATTGTGATGGTTAACTTGAAATGACCATTATCATTTCACATTAATTACTTTTGCAAGAATCAAAGAGCATCTTTCATATGAAATGTTGATGGTCAATATGTCAACATAGGTCAACAAGTCAACCATAGTCAAATGGTCAACAACCCTAACCATAACACAATTATAATTAATTAATATTAATAATCATATTTCACACATAAATATTAGGGTTAAGAAAAAGACAACGGTCATTAACCCTAATGAAAGTCCTCTGCCTCTGCCTCAGTCAACTGTGCATACACACCCGTATCCGTGTTCCGAGGAACACGAATACAATGAGATAAAACCAATCCCGAAACATATACTAGGATCTGGATTAAACCAAAGCCCGCAAGTATAAGCTGTCCGGACACCAAACGTGCATAAGTGCGCGGATGTGAACGAACCCCGTCGCAAAACCATGCGACCTCTACTCGTTTTGCCTAAAGGCGAATAGCCCTCAGTGTGGGACTCTAAAGACTCGACACTACGCTGGCAGTGGGTTTAACCACAGACCGCAAGCGGCACTAGCTGTACGTAACGGTCCCCAGGAAGATGCCGATAAGACGACTGACGAGGTAAACCCATCTGAACTCCTACTGAGCCTGAATGTGACAGTCTCTGTACAGTCCGGTCTGTTCGTCTAAGAGTATCGCATGGCGGGCCTAGGGGCGGTAAACGTCAATCCCCTAATAGCGGTACAAGTCGTGTCGGAGTGTAGCCCAGAACACCCTGAGATAACACTGGAAACCTACCAGTATATCTCGCTTGCCCTGGCCAGGGACTTTGTGTAATGGCTCTCCTAGACACAGCGCGATATCAACCCCCAATACCGGGAGAGACGAATCCTGTCTAACCGTCACTGCCTCGAAGTGCTTCGGGACTGCACCCAAATGCTACCTGTTTGCACGACTCCTTTGAGCCGTGGTAGGGTAGCAATCTAAGAACAGTGGGAACACACTCGAGCCGAAGTGACAGTGTCAAGTCAACGGACTAAGCTGTACTCATGTCACCTGGGAACTGATAACTGATGATAGGTATAATACCAACCAACAGTTCCCGATGAGTCTTGTCCAGTGTACTCGTAACCTAACGAGCACCCGCATACTATTTCAAGTACGACGTACTGACGGCTGTGGGACAGACCGTCTCCCAAGATGGGATGAGAAGTGCATACGCTAGTCTACTCCGGAGTATCGATGCCCTGTCTCGATAGTCCTACGACTAGGGACCTGCATAAGGATGTGCTTGTGGATTACCCAGCCCCCACGAGTGTGACTGCCATTACAACGCTGGTAATCAAGCAATGATCCTAAGGGCTCCACTAATGTGTAAAGGCGATATGCTATAATAAACACATGCACACATTAAAGTAGAAACAAACCAAGTAGCATACTACTATTTTGAGCAAGATTGTCAATACAAGGTGAATATCCCAAGCTTCCATTAAGTAATATACAAACTAGTATGATACAGTAATGGACTCTAGGGCATATACACTAACAATCTCCCACTTGCACTAAGGCCATGTACTGGCGTATCGAAGACCTATCATCTCGATTAGCCGCTCGAACTGAGTCTGGGGTAAGGCCTTCGTGAATAGATCAGCAGTGTTATCTTCCGTAGCAACTCTCCGAACCTCGATCTCCTGGCGACCCACGATCTCCCTGATCAGGTGATACCGCCTCAAGATGTGTCTGGACTTCTGATGGGACCTGGGTTCCTTCGCTAAAGCTATAGCCCCGTTGTTGTCGCAATACAGAGGTATTGGATTAACAATGGACGGAACCACCTGAATTTCTGTCAAGAACTTCCTTATCCAGACGGCTTCTTTTGCGGCATCAGCAGCAGCGATATATTCCGCTTCCATCGTCGAGTCAGCAACGGTTTCCTGTTTGGAACTCTTCCAACACACCGCCCCTCCATAGAGGGTAAAGACATAACCCGACATGGACTTGGAATCATCCTTGTCACTCTGGAAGCTGGAGTCAGCAAAGGCCTCGATCTGGAGGTCTTTTCCGCCATACACCAAGAACATCTCCTTAGTCCTTCTCAGGTACTTGAGAATGTTCTTTACCGCTATTCAGTGTTTCTCCCCAGGGTTTGACTGATACCGGCTTACCACACTCAGTGCATAAGCTACATCCGGTCTGGTACACAACATCGCATACATTATAGAGCCTACCGCAGAAGCGTAGGGTATAATAAACATGCGATCCCTTTCCAAATTAGTCTTGGGAGACATCTCTTTGGAGAGGGTGATCCCGTGACAAGCCGGTAGATTACCGCGCTTGGAATCTTCCATACTGAATCTCTTATGTACGGTGTCGATGTACCTGGACTGTGAAAGTCCTAATATCCTCTTGGATCTGTCACGATAGATCCGGATCCCCAGAATGTATGAGGCATCACCCAGGTCTTTCATGGAGAACCTGTGTGACAAGAACTCTTTCACAGATTGTAGCATAGGAATGTCATTTCCTATCAAGAGAATGTCATCCACGTAAAAAACGAGGAATACGAAAGTTCTTGCTACAAATCTACTATAGATGCATGGTTCATCTGGATTTTTGATAAAGCCAAATTCTTTGACCGTCTCATCAAAACAGATGTTCCAACTCCGTGATGCCTGCTTTAGTCCATAAATGGACTTAAGCAATTTGCACACCTTTCCGCTGCTCCCACTCTGAATGAAACCCTCTGGCTGGTCCATATAGACACACTCCTCTAAATTTCCATTTAGAAAAGCGGTCTTTACGTCCATCTGCCAGATCTCATAATCGTGGAAGGCAGCAATGGTAAGAAGGATCCGAATGGATTTCAACATAGCCACTGGAGAAAAGGTTTTGTCATAGTCCAAACCAGGTCTTTGACGAAAACCCTTTGCAACAAGTCTAGCCTTATAGGTTTCAACCTGTCCATCTACACCAATCTTCCTTTTGAAGATCCACTTGCATCCTATGGATTTTACCCCATCTAGAGCAACGTCCAACGTCCATACTTTGTTGGTGTACATGGACTCCATTTCGGTCCGCATTGCATCCAGCCATTTTACCGAGTCAGCGCTCTGAATGGCCTGCTGGAAGCTAGTCGGCTCATCACTATCAATGATGCAATTTTCTCTATCCCCGTCTATGAGAAAACCGTAGTATCTCTCGGGCGGATGAGACTGCCTACTACTTCTGCGGAGCGGCGCAGGAATGTCCTGATCTTTCGAACCCTCTGGTTCTACTAAGCTTTCAGTAATAGCTCGTGGTTCTGGAATTTCTTCCAGTTCTATTGCGCTCCCACTTATCTGATTTTCCAAAAACTCAGTTTCCAAGAAGTGGGCATGACGAGAAACAAAAACCTTTTGTTCCTCTTCGCAATAGAAGAAATATCCCTTGGAGTTCTTTGGATATCCCACAAACTTGCACTGTACTGAGCGTGCCTCGAGTTTGTCCGCATGCTGCTTTTTGACAAAAGCTGGACATCCCCATGTCTTAATGTGATTAAGATAGGATTTCTTCCCACACCACATCTGATATGGTGTAGTAGGCACAGTCTTAGTTGGAACTCGGTTCAAAAGGTATGCAGCTGATTCTAGTGCATATCCCCAGAATGATCGCGGCAACTCAGCATTACTCATCATGGACCATACCATATCCAATAGGGTTCGGTTCCGTCTCTCCGATACACCGTTATGTTGCGGAGTGTATGGAGGAGTAAGCTGAGAGAGAATTCCATTCTCTTTTAAGTAATCCAGGAACTCGGTACTCAAGTATTCACCACCTCGATCAGATCTCAGTGTCTTGATACTTTTGCCTGTTTGTTTTTCTACTTCATTCTTATATTTCTGGAATTTTCCAAAGGCTTCAGATTTATGTTTCATTAAGAAGATATATCCGTACCTTGAGAAGTCATCCGTAAAAGTAATGAAGTAAGAATAACCGCTTCGTGCATGCGTAGACATTGGACCGCACACGTCGCCGTGTACGAGTCCCAAGAGCTCGCTTGCTCTTACTCCGTGTCCAGTGAACAGAGTCTTTGTCATCTTTCCTTTGAGACAGGATTGACAAGTTGCATATGATTGATATTCGAACGAGTCCAAATATCCTTCTGTATGTAACTTCGTCAACCTTCTCTCATTGATGTGACCCAGTCTACAATGCCATAAGAAAGCCTGATTTGTTTCCGGAGACTTTCTCTTGTGTGTATTCTGGACATTGAAAATCTGTGGTTGGTTTAGTATGTATATACCATTGCTTAATGTACCTGACCCAATCAGAACTTGATTAAGGTGAATGTTTACAACATTACTTACAAATGCAAATTCATAACCTTCTTTAGATATTAAAGATACAGAAATGATATTACAAGTTGCATTGGGTACAAAATAACAATTATGTAAAACCAAAACATGTCCATCTGACATTCCCAGGTGATAGTCCCCCACGGCCTCAGCATCCATGCTAGCTCCGTTTGCAACTTTGAGAATCATATCACCTGCCTTCAAAAACCTACGCTTTCTCAATGTCTGCAAAGACTTACAGATATGAGATCCTGACCCAGTATCCAATACCCAGGAAGTAGAGTTTATTGATAGGCAGTTTTCAATAACATACACACCTGAAGCTGAATCCGCAACTTGCTTCAGATCCTGGTTTCTGGCCTTCCAAGCCCTGCAATCTTTCTTCCAGTGTCCACTTTTGTGACAGTAAAAGCATTCTTCCTTCCCCACAAGCTTTCCCGCTACCTTTGTTGCCTTTGCCTTTCCCTTCGTATCCACTTTACTAACACCGCCCCTTGGTTTGGCGGGGGTTTTCTTCTTCTTTCCCATGGCTTTCGCCTTGGACCTAGAAGAGGAAGATCCTCCTACAAACAAAGTGGATGTTTCCTTACCTTTCTGTAAGGTGCCCTCTGCACTCCTCAGCATGTTGAGGAGTTCTGAAAGTTCAACTTCCTTTTCTTGCAAGTTGAAGTTCAGGATAAACTGGGCATAAGTGGAAGGAAGGGACTGGAGAATCAAGTCCGTATAGAGCTCATTCTCCAACGTGGTCCTAAGGTCCGCGAGCTCCTCTATGTTGCCAATCATCTTAAGCACGTGTTCCGCTACCGATGATCCGACGGCCAATCTCGCCGAAAACAACTTTTTCGAGACTTCTTATCTGGCGATACGGGATTACTCTCCATACAGTTCTTTTGTATGGAGAAATATGGATTCGAGGTCCATATTCTCGTGCCTCCTCTGATGTTCATTGTTCATAGAGGCAAGCACGAGGCACTTGGCTTTTGCGCAGTCGATTTCCCAGGTCTTACGGATTTCCCTATCCGCGACGCTGGTTTTGGGACCTGGGACAGGGGGAGCTTTGGTGGTAAGGAGATACCCCAACTTGTCATAAGTGATTGCCATTTTGACATTCCTGAGCCAATCTTTATAGTTTGGCCTTGTCAGTATGTTTTTATCTAGTAGTAACTTAAGTCCAGTCATTATGTTTGGTCGCTGCAATTAGGAGAGAGAGAAGAAACACTTTAGCATGATGCTCTTGCAAGTTTAGAGTGGTTTTTAATTTGTCTAAACAGGATGGCTCCCACTGTCTCTCGAATCCCTCCTCAAACTATAAAGGAAGAATTAGTCGGGATCAATCTCACCGTACAATTCTTGTTTAACTGTTCAGCCAGGCCAGTGTTGGTACTTCGAGGGAGGTTTTCCAACGCTTTCGCGAAGTTCCTTAATTAAATAACCTCTTTTCCCTCTGGGCGTAGCCCCGCTAACACCTTTCTAGACACCTACTTGGTTTATAGTATTAATCGTTAAGTGAGAAAGTTCTGGAGGAGTAGCATATACTCACAGTAGGATCGGGATCCAAATATCATCGCGTGACAAAACTGAAGGATCCTACCAGAATCATCACACTCCAAATGGTATGCAGCGCTAGCAAGTTTCAGTTTCTTTTGAAACTCCCGATGTGGATTTTTGCCCCATGCTCTTATGACCTTGACTTTGGCCAACAAATCATAAGTCACATGTCAAGTTCTACCCGTCATTCTCCAGGTTAATTTGAACCCACCCGCACATACCCTTGACTTTGTCCAACAAGACAGTACGACTGTCCCAAACCAACACATCTATCTATACTGCACATGAATACCCAATAGCTACCAATCACTATACCTTGACTTTGGCCAACAAACATAGCTTGAATACTTATTGACTATCCATGTGAAACGACGGAGGGCTACGAATGGTTTTGGCGAAACTGTGAATGTAGTGTACTTGATATAATCGAAAGAACGAGATAGCTTCCAAAAGGAGTGGTTCAAGCTCCGCATTTAAAATTTTGTTTTGAAAAGAACCGAATGGTTTTGAAAGTGTTCCAACGACTTTTACTTGGTTTATTTTTCTTGCATTAATTTTAATGCGTCCCATCAATTAATCCTACCATTGCAGAAAACAACGAAAATATGACGTACGCTTATGCCATCCGCATTCGCCACGGGGTCCCGTCATCACCCGTTAGGTTACTTAACTAACGACAGAGCGGGGGCTGGACCAGAGCGGATGCAAAACATAAGCAACGCCTAAATAGATATCATATATATAGATATATACATTCATCACATGCAATGATAGCCATTCCTGATCACAGATGAACACATTGGATATACTAGGAATCCGCATTTCGTACGAGCCTGTAACGAAGAGCGGATTACACGGTCGCGATGAATAGCCAAAACCCCACCCTAGACCCCTACGGGTGCGGCAAACTACCCGCCAAGTACCCGAAGTGAAGCAACCTCCCTCAATAACGTGAGTAGGCCACTCGGCACTTTGAGATACCCGGTAGTTTGTGTACCCCACCTTAGGTCTATCCTAGGAGAAAAAATAGTAAAAGAAATTATACAATGACGGTTACAACCCCATCCCGGTTGTGCGGCCATATAAATAATATTACATCAATTTACATATTACATGAATTGAAAGAATAAGAAAACTCTCATCTCACAACCCCTCGGCTATTCATCCGCGATAATCCAACGAATTCATATACACAAACCATCAATATTACAGATCACAGATATGTATAACCCCCACTAATCGACGTATAGCGATTAGCAGACGTTCAATACATATATCACATCACAGATACAACCCATTAGCCAAAGTCTAAAGAAGTTCGATCAAAATACGGATTTGTAACCACCCCAAAAACAAATTTGTTCTCTGGAAATTCTGGGCAGAAACAAACCATCTCAAAAATCAAAAAACACCAACAGAAGAATACTGCAGGAGAAACGATCCACGGCCGAGTCAACTCGGCCGCGGATCCGCGGCAGGAGCAAGTTCTTGTCGCGGAACCGTGGTGAGTTGGTCGACTCACTGGATCGTTTTTCTTTCCTGTTCTTAGAAAAGCCTAAGCCGATTTTTAATACATGATTTATTATTTTTTGAGCAGAAATAAAAAATCGGCAGAAACTTGAATTTTACGGGGTGTTTTGCGGTTTTTTGTCCGATCGAAGTTCTAGATACTTTGCTAACTTGCTAGTTTGTGTTTAGCTAGGCTCTGATACCACTGTAAGTCCACGTTGCCCACCCCGGTGCTTACGGGGAGGCAGAAACGGTATAAAAATTTGATTTTTACAACTCTAGGCAACATGGACTAACTAAAGGAGGATCTTTGCTAAACATAAACTAACAACCAAGCTAAAAGAGTTAGCTACTCGGTTAAAGGGTTATACCTAAGTCTTGAAGTCCTTCTCTTCTTGCTCCTTGGAGTGGGATGAACGGGTCGTCCTCGTCGTCTTCTCTCGCCGAAAAAAGATCCACCCAAGGGCCTCTACCTTTGGCTCCTACCTCAAACTAGAAGTAACTAAGGTGCTTGGTGTGCTAAACCTAGAACTTTAGAAAGAGTTGAGAGTAATTTTGAAGGTTTTATCTCAAAGCCTAATGGTTCTCAACTCATGAGAGGGAGAGCTTTGAAAGAGAGGAAGAGGATGAGAGAGAATGAGAATGATAGAATGAGAAGATAATACCAACCTTCTCACATATATGTGTGAATTATCATAATTAAAAATTAACTAAAGATAATTGTGATGGTTAACTTGAAATGACCATTATCATTTCACATTAATTACTTTTGCAAGAATCAAAGAGCATCTTTCATATGAAAAGATGATGGTCAATATGTCAACATAGGTCAACAAGTCAACCATAGTCAAATGGTCAACAACTCTAACCATAACACAATTATAATTAATTAATATTAATAATCATATTTCACACATAAACATTAGGGTTAAGAAAAAGACAACGGTCATTAACCCTAATGAAAGTCCTCTGCCTCTGCCTCAGTCAACTGTGCATACACACCCGTATCCGTGTTCCGAGGAACACGAATACAATGAGATAAAACCAATCCCGAAACATATACTAGGATCTGGCTTAAACCAAAGCCTACCAGTATAAGCTGTCCGAAAACCAAACGTGCACAAGTGCGCGGATGTGAACGAACCCCGTCGCAAAACCATGCGACCTCTACTCGTTTTGCCTAAAGGCGAATAGCCCTCTGTGTGGGACTCTAAAGACTCGACACTACGCTGGCAGTGGGTTTAACCACAGACCGCAAGCGGCACTGGCTGTACGTAACGGTCCCCAGGTAGATGCCGATAAGAAGACTGACGAGGTAAACCCATCTGAACTCCTACCGAGCCTGAATGTGACAGTCTCCGTACAGTCCGGTCTGTTCGTCTAAGAGTATCGCATAGCGGGCCTAGGGGGCAGTAAACGTCAGTCCCCTAATAGCGGTACAAGTCATGTCGGAGTGTAGCCCAGAACACCCTGAGATAACACTGGAAACCTACCAGTATATCTCGCTTGCCCTGGCCAGGGACTTTGTGTAATGGCTCTCCTAGACACAACGCGATATCAACCCCCAATACCGGGAGAGACGAATCCTGTCTAACCGTCACTGCCTCCAAGTGCTTCGGGACTGCACCCAACTGCTACCTGTTTGCATGACTCCTTTGAGCCGTGGTAGGGTAGCAATCTAAGAACAGTGGAAACACACTCGAGGCGAAGTGACAGTGTCAAGTCAACGGACTAAGCTGTACTCATGTCACCTGGGAACTGATAACTGACGATAGGTATAATACCAAACAACAGTTCCCGATGAGTCCTGTCCAGTGTACTCGTAACCTAACGAGCACCCGCATACTATCTCAAGTACGACGTACTGACGGTTGTGGGACAGACCGTCTCCCAAGCTGGGATGAGAAGCGCATACGCTAGTCTACTCCGGAGTATCGATGCCCTGTCTCGATAGTCCTACGACTAGGGACCTGCATAAGGATGTGCTTGTGGATTACCCAGCCCCCACGAGTGTGACTGCCATCACAACACTGGTAATCAAGCAATGATCCTAAGGGCTCCACTAATGTGTAAAGGCGATATGCTATAATAAACACATGCACACATTAAAGTAGAAACAAACCAAGTAGCATACTACTATTTTGAGCAAGATTGTCAATACAAGGTGAATATCCCAATCTTCCATTAAGTAATATACAAACTAGTATGATACAGTAATGGCCTCTAGGGCATATACACTAACATATAGCTAGTCATCGTAAGGACGTCGTCCCCTACAGATGACCCGACAGCCAACCTCGCTTGAATTAATTCGTTCGAGGTCTCATATCTTGCGATATGAGATTGCTCTCCATATAAATCTTTGTTATGGAGAAAAATGGAAACTGAGTCCATCTTCTCGTGCTGCTTCTGGTATACACCATCAACTGAAGCCATCACGAGGCACTTGGCTTTCGCTTTATCTTTTTCCCTTGTCTGACGGATATCCATATCCGCGATGGTGGAAACTGGACCTAGGACGGCGGGATCTTGAGTAGTAATAGGGTGGTCCAGCTTGTCATAGGCAATTGACATCTAGACAGACCTTTGCCAGTTAAATAAGTTAGATTCAGTCAACTTGTTATCTAATGTAACCTAGTCATGGTCACAAGGTCGCTGCAATGAGAGAGAGAGAAGAAAACACTTTAGCATGATGCTCTTGCAAGTTTAGATTGGTTTTTAATTTATCTAAACTGAATGGCTCCCACTGTTTCTCGAATCCTTCCTCAAACCATAAAAGAAGAACTAGCCAGGACTATTCTCACTGTACAATACTTGCTTAACCGTTCAGCCAGGCTAGTGTTGGTACTTCGAGGGAGGTTTTCCAACGCTTTCGCGAAGTTCCTTAATTAAATAACCTCTTTTCTCTGGGGGCGTAACCCCGCTGACACCTTTCTCGACACCTACTTGGTTTATAGCATTGATCGTTAAGTGACGAATCTCCTGATAAGTAGCATATACTCACAGTAGGATCGGGATCCAAATATCATCGTATGATAATGTTAAAGGAATCCTACCAACATTCATCAAACTCCAAATGGTATGCAACACTAGCAAGTTTCAGTTTCTTTAGAAACTCCCAATGTGGATTTTTGCCCCATGTTCTTATGACCTTGACTAAGGGCCAACAAATCATAAGTCACATGTCAAGTTCAACCCATCATTATCTTGTTAATTTGAACCCACCCGTATATACTCTTGACTAAGGGCCAAACAAAGTAATACGACTGTCCCAAACCAACTCATCTATCTATGCAACAAATGAATACCCCAGCAGCTACCAATCACTATGTCTTGACTAAGGGCCAAACAAACATAGCTTGAATACTGCTGACCATTCATAAGAAATGACGGAGGGCTACGACTGGTTTTGGCGAAACCGTGAACGTAGTGAACTTGATATAATCGAAGGAACCTGATAGCTTTTTAAAAGGAGTGGTTAAAGCTCCGCAATTAAAAATTCTGCTCTTTTAAAATAACCAAGTGGTTTCTTTTAAATTTGTTCCAACGATTCAACTTTGGTTTATTTTCTTTGCATTAAAATAATGCGTCCCATCATTTAACCTATCATTGCAGAAAACAACGAAAATACAACGTCCTCTTATGCCATCCGCATTTGCCACTGGGTCCCGTCATCACCCGTTAGGTTACTTAACTAACGACGGAGCGGGGACTGGCTAGCGCGGGTGTAAAACGTAAGTGACGTCTAAATAGCAATCATATATAGATATTGTACATTCGTCAGACGCAATAATAGGCATTCCAGATTACTGATGAACATTATTGGATATACAAGCAATCCGCGTTTGCTTTGAGCCTGCAACAAAAGACGGATTACACAGTTGTGATGAATAGCCATTACCCCACCCTAGACCCCTGCGGGTACGGCAAACTACCCGCCAAGTACCCGAAGTGAAGCGGTCTCCTTCAACAACGTGAGTAGGCCACTAAACACTTCAACGTACTCGGTAGTTTGTGTACCCCTCCTTGGGTCTATCCTAGGAGCAAAAAACAGTAAATGAAATAATACAACGGTGGCAACAACCGCAACCTGGATGTGCCCCGCAAAAGAATATTACATCATATTACAATTTACATCGAATGAATGAATATAAAACCCATCTCAAACCCCGGCTAATCATCACAACGATCCAATCAAGTTCATATACACAAATAGTAAACATTACAGAAATGTGCAACCCCTTGCCAACTGACATACTAGCAGTTAGGGGAGGTTTACGAACACATTAATCATTACAGATAAAAACCCGATTAGCAAATAACTTAGAATATCGATCGACAACCTTTTTCCGTGTCTACCCCAAATGCAAGCCAGCACAGAAGTAACCTGGGCAGAAACAGAATTTACTGGAAAACAAAACACCAAAATATATGAATAACAGAGCAAATCTGAGTCAACTCGGTGTTGACTCGGCGGCGAATCCGCGGCCAAAAGCACCTTCTTGCCGTGGATCAGCGGCCGTCTTGCCGAGTTAGAGGCTCGTATTTTCCCAGTATTCTTATAATACCCTGCTGTGAATTTTAAGGCATATCAAATAATTTTTGTGACACTTTTAAAATCAACAGAAACTGTTAGGGTGTTAGGGGTGTTGTTTTCGTGCTTTCCATCGATCGAAGTTCTAATTAGCTGCTAACAAGCTAATAATGGTTTAGTTGGCTCTGATACCACTGTAAGTCCATGTCATGCACTCCATGAACTTGCGGGGAGGCGGAATATATGAAAAACGATTATCAAAGCTTCGTAACACGGACTTGGGCGGATGAATCGTGTCTAAACCGTTACTAACAAACTACGAAAGGTTTAACTACTCTGATTCAAAGTTATACCTCACGTCACTTGTCCTTCGGGTCTTCATCACTGTCCTCCACTCCTTGTAGGCTCTTTGGAACATCGGCACCTCAACGGCCTCCTCGAGTCAAAGACGATCCACCCGAGAGCTCCTACTCCAAGCTTAACCTCTAACTTGAGGTAACTAGGTTACTCAAAGTGCTAATCTAAGCAACCTAGGTGATATAGAGTTGGATTATGGAAGTATTAGTCTAGCTAACCCTTGATCTCAACACATGAGAGGTTAGGGTTAGGGTTTGAAGAGAGAGCTTGAGGAGAGAGAAGGTGAGAATGAGAATCCTTTTGGATGAATAAATCATATGTGTATATATGAAACATATCATATATATTAAATGAATAACAAATAATGATATATCATCATGTTTCATTAATACACTAAGTGATTCATCACATGAGTCATATAAATCATAAATGATTTGTTAACTCCATGTATGAATCACACCATGACTCATTTATCCAATTAATGCAAATGCCACCTTAACCCCCAAGTCACCATGCTTCTAGAAGCTTCCCGAAAAATTACGAGAACGCCCCTCCTATCCGTGAAAACACGGAAAAACTATAGACTGTATAAATCCAATAATCCGATACTAGAATCTGGCTTAAACCAAAGCCGACTAGTAAAAACTGTCCGAAAATCGTACGTGCGTAAAAACACGTATGCGTCCGAACCCTGTCGTGAAACCATACGACCTCTATATCGTTTCGCCCGAAGCAGGGAAACTCTCTGTGTGGGACTCTAAAAACTCGACACCACGCTGGCAGTGGGTTTAACCACAGACCGCAAGCGGCACTAGCTGTACGTAACGGTCCCCAGGTAGATGTCGATAAGAAGGCCGATGAGGAAATCCATCCGAACTCCTACTGAGCCTGCTGTGACAATCTCCGTACAGTCCGGTCAGTTCGTCTAGGACTATCGCATATCGGGCCTAAAGGGCGGCAAGCGTCGGTCCCCTAAAAGCGGTATAAGTCGTGTCGGAGCGTAGCTCATTACACCTTGAGAAACTACTGGAAAACCTACCAATAAATCTCGCTTGCCCTGGCCAGGGACTTTGCGTAATGGCTCTCTGACACAGCGCAATATCAACTCCCAATACCGGGAGAGACGAATCCTATCTAACTGCCACTGCCTCCAAGTGCTCGGGACTGTACCCAACTGCTACCTGTTTGTACGACTCCTTTGAGCCATGGTAGGGTAGCAATCTAAGAACAGTGGGACACACTCGAGGCGAAGTAGCAGTGTCAATTCTGCGGACTATGCTGTACTCATGTCACCTGGGAACTGTTAACTGACGACGGGTATAATACCAACCAACAGTTCCCCGCGAGTCCTGTCCGGTGTACCCGTAACCTAACGAGCACCTGTATACTATCTCCAGTACGACGTACTGATGGCTGTGGGATAGACCATCTCCCCAACTGGGATGAGAAGCGTACACACTAGTCTACTCCGGAGTATCGATGCCCTGTCTCGATAATCCTACGACTAGGGACCTGTATAGGATGTTGCTTATAGACTACCCAGCCCCCACTAGTGTGACTACCATCACAACGCTGGTAATCAAGCAAAGATCCTAAGGGCTCTACTAATATGTATAAGCGATACATTACAAGAAACATATGCACATATTAAAGTAGACACAAACCAAGTAGCATACTACCATTTTTAGCAAGACTGTCAATACAACTATGAATATCCCAAGCTTTCATTAAGTAATATACAACCTAGTATGATACAGTAATGGCCTTCTAGGACATAAACACTAACATGAACCAGCCGTAGAAGGGTCAACCAATGCCTCACATGTGGCACCGCTGAACTACCACAAACTCTAGGGTTTGATGGCGGTTCTGACGGTCACATAATCGAGTTAGAGTTTCGTTCTTCTAGAGGGTCGACAGAATCGCTTGCAAGATTTTCTGAAAATTTTAAACTCGGCAAAAATCCAACTCTTGGAAAAATTTCCAGCGGGGAAAAATTAGGTTATTGATATCTGTACAAACTTTTTAACATCGTCTAAATAAACCGAATACATGTTAGGATTATGATTACGAAACACTCCCGAGTTGCCTTTACAGAAATTTAACATCACATGAAAATTTAGCAAAAACAAACAACACCTGAAACCCTAAAACCCAGAGACTGGAACACAGTGGAAATTTGAAGCCCAGACTCGTCTGGAAAACCGAGCAGGCCGGTTTTTAGCCTGATGTAGCCGGCCAAATTTGCATAAAACCCCCTCAAATTTTCACAGTGTTCATGTTATATCTAATACAACATTCTGCAGTTGTTTAAAAAAAATTTGAAGACTTTTTAAAATCGAAAGAAACCAAGTTTTCGTATCGGGTGTTTCGGAGTAGTTTTGGTTTCGTAATCCTAGCAAACATCGTCTAATTTTCTAGCATGTCTCTGATACCACTGCAGGGTTGCCTAGCATGGCAGCAAGGTTTCGGGAGGCATCGTCCATTCCAATTTAAAAAAAATTCCGTTCTAGCTAACCCTAACCTTAGAATCGATACTAGAAAATGCGACGAAACAAATGCAAACATCTTTGCAACTAAAGTGAACAAGGAATACAACTTTTGTAGACCGGTCCTTCACTTCATTAGCTCCGTGTAGTAGTCCCTTCACTGCAATCGTGAACTCCCAGACTCTAGAGAGGCTCCCATAAAGAAATGAATAAGCTTGCATCGAAGTCTTCGAGGCCGAAGATGATCTACGTCGAGGAGACACTAACCCAAGCTATCTCTTCACTAATTGTGGAATTATTGAAGCAAACACCCTATACTAAATGGCAAGTAGTAGAGGATGATGCGGTAGGAAGTGGGCTCACTTTAGATTTAATTTTCTCACAATTTTTCATCACTTAGAAAAAACTAGCAAGCTTTTTCTCTTGACGAAGAAGAAGAAGTGATGAAGAAAATGAATGCGAGAGTGAGATTAGAATTGCAACCATGGATGAGTTAATATCATGCCGAACTCATATAGAGAATAAACCATAGCCTAAGGTTAATGGTTGGGTTAAGAAATATCTTAAGCAAGACAAACAAGTGGACTTGGTCAATGTTCTACAAGCTTCATCCAAACTTGAAACATTAATCCTTTTCCAACTAATTTGTTTATCTTTAAATAAATAAAAACCTTTCACATAAACCCTAGCATGGTATAAGTCTCTTACATCCATGTTGCAAGTGTAACCTAGCATGACACATAAATATATATCACATATATATTTTGTGTGCAAAGAAAGCAATACATATATCACATATATGTAAAGTGTATCAAATGTGAGAAAAAGAATTACTTAAGTGAGCTAATATTAGTTAATGTAATGTAATATATCAAATATATAATTATATATTAAATTATTAAATCAACTCTTGATTTAATAATCCGGCTATATCATATATAACCGACAAATATCAAATGCAACAACTTATCGAATCAACACTTGATCCGATAACCCGGCTATATCACATATAACCGACCAATGTCACAAATCGAGAGAATAGAATGCGGTATCTTATATCGCATTAATCTCGGTCCCGCACATATCACATATGTGCTCCTACTCCGTTTCGCATGAACCAGGTAACCTCTGTGTAAGACTCTAAAGACTCGTCAATACGCCGGCAGTAGATGATGATCATATCAAACACCCACTATCCGCAAGCGGTCTGCTAAACGTAATGGCTATCCGGGTATTGAGCGATCAGAAGATCAACAAGCAAGCATGCTCGTACTCCTGCGAATCTAATCAGTAACACTACTGTACAGTCCGGTCTCTTCGTCTGATATGTCGCATATCACAACCTGGAGGTGGTATAACGTCAGACCCCAATAGCCTGATAAGTCATGCCGATGCAAGGTCCATAACGGTTCAAGAAACTATTAGTAACACTTACCAGTAAATCTCAGCAACCATGGCCAGAGATTTCCTGTTATGGCCAATCGACCATAGCGCAACATCAACTCCCAATACCGGGAGAGACGAAACCCCTCCTATCGCTCATTGCCTCCATGTGACTCGGGACTGTACCCAAAAACCACCTTTTTGCACGATCTCTTGACCGTGGTATGGTGGAAATCAAAGCACAATGGGAATCACACAAGACTCTATGACGATCTCGGGTCTACAGACTAACATGTACCAGTGTCACCAGAGAATTGCTATCCGACGATCGGTATAATACAATCTAGGAGTTCTCGGTGAGTCCGTACAGTGTACCCAGTCTCCACTAAGCACCCGTATACCTTCTCTGATATCAAACACCAATGGATATGGGATCATCCATCACCCATCACATGGGTCGAGAAGCGTATACGCTAGTCTACTCTGGAGTATCGATACCCTGTCTCGATACTCCCACGACTAGGAACGTTTGAAGGATGTACTTATCGACTACCCTGTCCCCACTAGTATGATCTGCATCATAATCCTGGTAGTCAAGTACTCATCCTAAGGGCTTTATCAACATGTAATAGAGAGACAATAAGTGTACATGTTAAGATAAAGAGCAACCAGATAGCATACTATCATATCGAGCAAGAAAGTCCTCCCTATATATGTCCAAGCATCCACTACAATATACATCCCATGTACAGTAATAGCCCCTAGGGCATACATATAACTAACTGATTCAACAATTAGGTTATATCACATATAACCTAACCGATATCATATATCGCGAGATTAGAATAGGTATCACATACACGTATTTAATCAAGCTCCCGCCTATATCACCATATGTGCCCTACTTCGTTTCGCTTGTGCTAGGAAACCTCTGTATGGGACTCTAAAGACTCGTCAATACTCCAGTAGTAGGTAATGATCACATCGGTCACTCACAAACCGTCAGCGGTACTAGCTGGGCGTAACGGCTACCCAGGTATTGAGCGAATAGAAGATCAACAAGCAAGCTAGTACAAACTCCCGCAAAGCCTATAAGGAACACTTACCGTACAATCCGGTCTCTTTGTCTGATATGTCGCATATCAAGTCTAAGGCTGGAATCGTCAGACCCCGGTAACTTGATAAGTCATGCCGATGTGTGGCCTATAACCGTTCGAGAAACTACTGATAACACTTACCAGTAAATCTCATCAGCCATGGCCAGGGACTTGCTGTTATAGACAATCGAGTATAGCGCAACATCAACTCCTAATATCGGGAGAGACGAAACCCCTTCTATCGCTCAATGCCTCCATGTGACTCGGGACTGTACCCAAAATCTACCTGTTTGCACGACTCCTTTGAGCCATGGAAGGGAGGAAATCAAAGGACAGTGGGAACCACACAAGACTCTATGATAATCTCGGGTCTACAGACTAACCTGTACAAGTGTCACCAGAGAACTGCTATCTGACGATAGGTATAGTACCAACTAGGAGTTCTCGGTGAGTCCTGTTCGGTGTACACATTCTCTATTGAGCATCTGTATACAATCTTTGATGTCAAACAAAATGGTTGTGGGATCAACCATCGCCCCCATACAGGGTCAAGAAACGTACACACTAGTCTACTCTAGAATATCGATGCCCTATCTTGATACTCCCTCGACTAGAAACTGTTAAAAGATGTGCTTGCGGACTATACAAGCCCCACTAGTATGATCTGCATCATAGTCCTGGTAGCAAGCTAACATCCTAAGGGCTTTATCAACATGTATCAGAGAGACAAAATAATAATACTAGTGTAAAGAACAACCAGATAGCATACTATCATGTCGAGCAAGAAAGTCCTCTATATATATGTCCAAGCATCCACTATATCATACAATAATGGCCTCTAGGGCATACATATTCCTAACATATTCTAAGATGTTTTAGAATGGATGACTCTTGGCGTGGTGGTGTACCCGCAGGTGATGGAGTCACCCTCTCTAAAGAGATGTCTTTTAGACTGATGAAGAGATGGATTTGCATGATTGACATATCACTTGCTTAGGCAATTGAGTCAATCATTAGATGTCAAGTACCACACCAGATATTGCTTTTGTACTGGTTGCAATAAGCATATATTAATCCAATCCTTGAGAAATACTGGGAAGCAGTAATGAACATAAGAGGATGTTCTTGGTATATGGTAATGGCAGCCTCCTAAAAGAGGCGGTTATCATTTCAGGCTTCCAATATGACCTGAATGATAGAGTGACTGTCAGAGTTAAAATTTACCCTCTTCTGAAGGGCAGTATGTTGGACAGAGCGTCCAAGCGGATATTAAGGATGGCATGGCGCGGGATACTGATTAAATTCAATAGAAGATACGGTCTAAGAAGTTTGTTGGATTTGGAGTTCATTTATGAACTAGGTCCCATAAGATATCCAGACAAATTCTAAGACTTGTATCGCTCATTTCGGGAGATAGTCTTTCTCCGTGAAGTTGAGATATAGAGAGATAAAGATAGAAACATTGGAGCGGATCTGTAAGTCTATGTCGCACAACCCGCGAGTTCACGGGGAGGCGGAATACATCAAAAACGATTTTTCTCCATCAAAAGATCATGTTTGGCTTTGCAACATAGACTTTATCCACTTTAGGATCTTGATTAAACTTTAACTAGCATAACTGATCTACAAGAAGGCTCTAACTACTCGGTTGGAGTGTTATACCTTCGTGTCAAGTCCTTCGGGTCTTTTTGTGGTTCTTGGCTCCTTGAATCGAGCTTCAACTTTGAACTCCTCTTCTTGGCTCCTAGGTTGCTCCAACGAACTCGGTTGCCGGTCTCCTTTGCATCGTAGAAGATCCACCCGAGGGCTTATGGTCAAGCTCCAACCTCAAGTGAGGTAACTTAGTGATCTAATTTGCTAAAGAAGACTACTAAGTAGATGTAGAGAAGATCTATGGATTAATTTGTCTAAAAGCTCAATGGATCATAACACATGTGAAGGTTTGAACTTGAGGGAGGAGGAGAGTAAAAACTACGAGAGAGAATGAGGAAGTGAGCATGAATAAAAGATCATGGATAATAGTTGAAAGAATGGCTTAAGTCTCACTACAATAATTCAAGCATGGATTATTAAACTCACAAAATAATGACCCATACTTGAATAGTAACCACAAATGAATAAACAAATACCAAGCCATGCTTTCAACCATTCCTCAAGTGTCTCTACAAATTCCACCTCATTAATCTTTTTTCCAAGAAGGATAAATCCAATAATGAGGTGTCTCCTTCTAGAAACTCATTCTTGTGAAATTACAAGAATGCCCTCACCGTATATACATACTCATATTCGTATTCCGAAAAATACGAATACAATAAGACAAGTATAATCCAATAGTATAATACTAGGATCCGGCTTAAACCAAAGCCCACTAATATTATTCGTCCGAACATCATCCGTGTAGCCAGTATGTAGGGTTCCTAGGCACCCTAATGAGGTCTCACAAGGCATCAACCATGCCAATTTCAAATTTAAACGGTGCCGAGAAACCCTAGAACGGACCGTTCGCTAGAAATCTAGGCGAAACAATAAACTAGTTAACACTTAACTAAGAGATACGGAAATACAACCTTTGTAGATCCGGTTCTCCACCTCCATAGCTCCGCAATGAAGTCTCCTCGCTGTCCATAATAAGTCCCGGGCTCTAGCGTCGGCTTCATCGGAGAATGGACGGGCTAGGTCATCGATGTCCATGCCGAAGATGATCTACGTCGAGGCATCGCTAAATCAAGCTCCGACTTCACCAAGTCAAGAAACTTGTGAAGAAAACACACTCTACTACTTGGCAAGAGGTAGAGGATGAAGAAATAGGAAGTGGGTAGACTTTAGATTTGGATTTCTCACTCTTTTCCATCAATCACCATTGATGGAGCTTGCTTTCTTCATGTGATCAAGAAGAAGAAGAAGAAGGAAAATGAATATGATAAGTTAATTTAAAATAGAAAAGAAAATCTAAACTTATCATAATCCAACCATGGTTATGTGTAGAGACTAAACTCAAGTTAAGTGAATGGTTAGGTTAGGTATGAAGACAAAAATGGTGACTAAGTCAAAGTATTCATGAAGCTTCATGAATGAACAAAAGAATTCCACCATTTTTCTCTTTGCATTTTATTTTCCAAAAAAGAATAAATGAAATAAATAAATGAATAAGTAAAAACCCTAATCATCCACTTAACCATAGTTTAATACTTTACACTTAACCAAAAAGCATGTATCATCAAACATGATACAATCAAGTGCACAAAATCATATCGCATATGCAATGCGCACACCCGAGTGAGAAAATCCATTTAAAGTGAACCGATACTAGTTAATGAAAAGTAATATATCAAATATATAATTATGCATTAAATCATTAAATCAACACTTAATTTAATGATCCGGTCATATCGCATATAACCGACTAATATCTACAGTAACAACTTATCGAATCAACACTTGATCCGATAACCCGGCTATATCGCATAAAACCGATCAATGTCACAAATCGCGAGAATCGAATACAGTATCACATACTGGTATCATTCTCTGTCCCGCACATATCTCATATGCGCTCCTATTTCGTTTCGCTTGAGCCAGGAAACCTTTGTGTAGGACTCTAAAGACTCGTCAATACGCCGGCAGCAGGTGATGATCATATCAAGCACCCACAAGCCGCAAGCGGTCTGCTAAACGTAACGGCCACCCGGGTATTGAGCGATCAGAAGATCGACGAGCAAGCCCGCTCACACTCCAGTGAATCCAACCAGTAACACTACCGTACAGTCCGGTCTGATCGTCTGATATGTCGCATATCTTGCCTAGGGGTGGTAAACGTCAGACCCCAATAGCTCGATAAGTCGTGTCGATATGAGGTCTATAACATTCGAGAAACTACTGGTAACACTTACCAGTAAATCTCAGCAACCCTGGCCAAGGATTTCCTGTTATAGCCAATCGAACATAGTGCAACATCAACTCCCTATACCGGGAGAGACGAATCCCCTCCTATCGCTCATTGCCTCCATGTGACTCAGGACTGTACCCAAAAACCACCGTTTTGCACGCCCTCTTGGACGTGGTAAGATGGAAATCAAAGCACAGTGGGAACCACACAAGACTCTATGACGATCTCGGGTCAACAGACTACTCTGTACCAGTGTCACCAGAGAACTGCCATCTGACGTGAGGTATAATACCATCTGGGAGTTCTCGGCGAGTCCGTCCAGTGTACCCAGTCTCTACTGAGTACCCGTATATCATCTCTGATGTCAAACACCAATGGATATGGGATCATCCATCGCCCATCTTTATGGGTCGAGAAGGTACACGCTAGTCTACTCTGGTATATCGATGCCCCGTCTCGATACACCCACGACTAGGGACTTTGAAGGATGTACTTATAGACTACCTTGTCCCCACTAGTATGATCCGCATCATAATCCAGGTAGTCAAGTACACATCCTAAGGGCTTTTCCAACATGTAACAGAGAGACAATCAGTATACACGTTAAGGTAAAGAGTAACCAGATAGCATACTATCATGTCGAGCAAGAAAGTCTTCCCTATATATGTCCCAGTATCCACTACAATATACATCCAATGTACAGTAATGGCCTCTAGGGCATACATATAACTAACACAGTACACGTATGCGATCGAAACCCTGTCGTAAGACCATACAGCCTTTATATTGTCTCGCTTGATCCAGGGAAACCCTCTGTGTGGGACTCTAAAGACTGGAAAATACGCTGGCAGTGGATTTAACCACAAGTCCGTTAGCAGCACTAGCAGTACGTAACGGTAACCCAGGTACATGTCGAAAAGGAGGCTGACGAGAGAACTCATCTGAACCCCTGCTGAGCATGTCCGTGACAATCTCCGTGCAGTCCGGTCTGTTCTTCTGAGAGTATCGCATGTAAGGTCTAGGAGGATAGAAAAAATCAGACCCCTAATAACCAGACAAGTCGTGTCGGTGTGGCTCAAGACGATCCGAGAATCTACTGGTCCGACCACCAGTAATTCTCAATCCGCATTGGCCAGGGACTTATGGTGTTGACAACCCGATCACTATGCGACATCGACTCCTTATACCGGGAGAGACGAATCCCCAACAGTCGCTTACTGCCTCCATGTGTCTCGGGACTGTACCCAACTAAAACCTGTTTACACGACTCTTTTGAGCCGTGGTAGGATAGTAATCAAAGCACAGTGGGAACTCACACGAGACAAATGATGACCTTAGGTCGACAGACTGTCTGCACTGATGTCACCAGAGAACTGCTATCTGACGCTAGGTATAATACCATCTAGTCAGTTCTCGGCGAGTCCTATCCGGTGTACTCACAGCTAGTGAGCACCTGTATACAATCTTAGGTGCACCTCACCAATGGTTGCGGGACCAATCCTTCTCCCCTCTTCAGGGTCAAGATATGTATACACTAGCCTACTCTGGAGTAACGATGCCCAGTCTCGATACTCTTATAACTAGGAACACTTTTAAGGATGTGCCTATTGACTACCCAGCGCCCACAAGTATGATCGCCATCACAACGCATATAGTCAGGCAAAGATTTTACGGGCTTTATCAACATGTATACAAGATATGAAATACAAAGTAAAACACATCACATTTTAAGATAAAGACAAACCAAATAGCATATTATCATATCGAGCAAGATTGTCCTGTACAAATATATCCCTAGCATCCTATACAATGAAGGCCTCTAGGGCATACATATCCAACAATCTCCCACTTGCACTAAGGCCTGTAATTGGCGCAATGAGTACCCATTGTCTTCACTAGACCCAGTAGCTGGCATACCGCATGCCCAACATCTCGAACAGTCTCTCGAACTAGACTTGAGGGATGGCCTTGGTGAATGGATCTACCGTGTTGTCTTTTATGTCCACTCTCCATACCTCGATCTCCTGGCAATCCATGATCTCCCTGATCAGGTGATACCGCCACAAGATATGTCTGGATTTCTGATGGGACCGTGGTTCCTTTGCCAAAGCCATGGCTCCATTGTTATCGCAATACAAAGGTATTGAAATAGCAATGGATGCAACCGCCTGAAGTTCAGAAACGAACTTCCTGATCCAGATTGCCTCTTTTGCAGCATCGCTCGCAGCGATATACTCATCCTCCATCGTCGAGCCTCCATCGTCGAGTCTGCTATGGTATCCTGTTTGGAGCTCTTCCAATAGACCGCCCCTCCGTTGAGGGTAAACACATAACCCTGTTCTCCTCCGAATGGCGGCCAAGACATGGGCGGTCTTGTCTGAGATTCGGGGCAGATGCTAATTGGTGCTATCCGTTTACCTCTCCAAAGATGCCAAGTTGATTTATGGCACCGTGTATCGAAGGTTTAAACGGATGCGTCCGATGTAGCAGACTTCGTCAGATTCCCCCTCGCTTGAGGGGTTTTTGATTGTGGGGATGCTCTTCCCTGCAGGCGCAAGCCCCTGCAGTTAATTACGCTACCACATTGCGGTAACAACTTTCTCCTTCTCCAGATGATCACTTCATGTCATGTGTGTTTGTTTCATGTTCGGTTGCCCTTGGATTGTATACGGAGACTGAGTTATGTCGTCGCCCGTAGGGCGTGGACTGGTCCAAATCCGTATTATCTTAGATTTGGGTTTGGGGGTTGTGTTTAAGGATACGTTAGCCTCGTTTGAGACTAAGATCGACTTAAACGTTAGTTAAGGATACGTTAGCCTAGTTTTAGACTAAGATCAACTTAACGGGATCGTTTAGATCCGACAAGAGAGCGATTAGGGGAGCCCTGTAGTTTAGTTTAGTGACATTGCGGTCAATAGGTGGTTTAAGGACATTGCGGTCCAGTGTTAGTTTTAAGACGTTGCGGTCAAGGTTAAGGACGTCGTAGTCCGTGGATTTAAGGACTCTACAGTCCGATGTTAGTTTTAAGACATCACGATCAAGGTTAAGGACGTCATAGTCCGTTGTTAGTTTTAAGATATTCCGGTCAAGGTTAAGGACCCCGTAGTTCGTGGGTTTAAGGACCCCACAGTCCGGCGTTTAGTTTTAAGACATTACGGTCAAGGTTAAGGACCTCATAGTCCATGAGTTTAAGGACCCCACAGTCCGTATCAATGTGTGGTCATCGAGACCCGCCACCTCTTTGAAGACGTTGAGGAATTACAACGCCAAGTATCAAAGGAGTGAAGAGATGTACCCTTAAACCAAGGTAGATTAAGTGATCTGTAGTCCAATTTGGAAACTAAGATCAATTATTATATTATGAGCCCATTGGCCCAGTTAAGTTTGAATTGTGGACTTATGGCCAGTTTAGGCTAAGTCCAATCATGTTTGGGATATTGGCCCTCTGTTGGTTCGTTGAAGGAGAGGCTTTGCCTCTGGAAACTTAGCCAATCTGGCTAAAACTAGTGTTAAACACTAGAGACCAACAGTGTTGAACACTGGGAACAAAGTTTTTAAATTAGTGTTAAACACTAAGGCAAATCAGTGTTAAACACTGGGAACAAAATCTCCAGACTAGTGTTAAACACTAAGAAGAGAGGGGTCACGTGCGGACACGTGAGAGCGCCCTGATTCCCCTTACTTTATTCAGTCAAAAGTGTTGAATACTTTGAAGTATCACGTGCTATCACGTGATGGGAATTTAGGCGTTTATCTGTTAGAGCTTCAGCCAAGGGGTCACATAGTAGCACGTGAGAGCGCCCTGTTTCCCTTTATTTTGTTTTACAGATAAGTGTTTAACACTTTTAATTCTGAAAGCCATCACGTGTGGGCACGTGATGGGGGCTCACGCTTTGATATGTTAGAATGTTCATTAGGGGTCGCGTGTTGACACGTGAGGGTGCCCTAGAGCTCTTTTCTGTTTCTTTTTCCTTTTTCTCTGTGTGCTTTAGAGATCACGTAGGGCACGTGAGGTATTGCCTCAAAGTTCTTTTTTATGGATCTTTGCCGGAGTCACGTGGTAACACGTGAGGTGTTTGCTTCAAAGTTCTTTTCTGTGGATCTTTGCAGGGGTTACGTGGTAGCACGTGACTCTGGTTCTTTGCATGTTTTAAAGATCTGTTCATCTCTTAAGAATTAAATTTTCATAGGGTTAAACCCTAACAACAAAGTTTAGAGGAATTAAATTCCTGTTTTCTTTTGAAGAATTATATTCTTAAATAGGGTTAAAACACTAATTTCTTTTCTTAAGGGAATTAAATTCCTGTGAGTTTGAGAGAATTATGTTTTCAATTAGGGTTAAACCCTAGTTCTGTTCATTTTGAAGGAATTAAATTCCTATAACATAGGGTTAAACCCTAATCTTATCTCAAAGGAATTGAATTCCTATCATTTTGTGAGAATTAAATTCTCAAAACTCAGTTCCTCCTCTGTGTTTTAGATCTGCATGGCAGGATCTCAACCCAATGAGAATTAAATTCTCAATTCATGGGGAGATGTGCGCTTTGCAGATCCTCCACCAGAGAAAGAACTAAGTTCTTTTCTTTATATAAGAGTTAAACTCTTTTGAGAATTAAATTCTCTTTTGAAGCCTCCCTTTTCTTTTCTTACCTAAGGTTTTCCTTTTGCAGAGAATCAAAGGCTCTATCTCTCTCTCTCTGTGTATCAAAAGAAAAGGTCCAAAGGTCCTCCCTCTCCTTTTCTCGGCTCCTATTTCTAGGAGAAGGAAAAGAATCAATTTGTTTAGTAAATCTCTCATTGAGAGATTTAATTTGTATATTGAGAGATTTGATTTAATTTTGTCATTAATCTGGGCCTTTAGATTGTTAGGTGAATTTTATTCACCATTGGATTTTAAATCCAAAGATATCCCTTTGTTATTTCGGTTAGATTTAGGGGGAAATCTTTCCAAGTCCAAGATTTTTCCGTAAATTGGGGATATTTAATCACCTTTAGATTTTTAATCCAACGGTTTTAGATAATCCTTCTTCATTTTGGAAAGATTTGAAAGATTTATCCTCAGAATTTAATTCTGTTAAAGAATAAGGCTCTTAAAGCCGGTCACGTGTGGCCACGTGACCCCTGGTCACGTGTAGGCACGTGACCCCTGGAATGGGCTTCTCTTCTTCTGCACTCTGTTCTCTGGCCGCTGCTTAACCATCACGTGCCAACACGTGACCACTGGTCACGTGTGAGCACGTGATGCCTCTTCTGGAGCTTTTTCTTGATTTTTTAATCAGGGGATGAATGCGCTTTTTGCCGTTGCTTTAAGCGTCACGTGACAACTGGTCACGTGTGAGCACGTGATGCCTCTTCTGAAGCTTCTCCTGATTTTTAATCAGGGAACAAATGCCCCCACAGCGTTGTTCTCACGTGTCTGCACGTGAGTGCAACGCTGTCACTTTTGTGACCGTCGGATCTGCTTTGGGAGTAGGGTAGATGAAACATTTTCCATCCCATCCTATAAATGCCCATGTCTTTTCAGAAGAGCCTCCACTTTGCTCATCTTCCTCCTTTGAGAACTTCCTTCTTTTGAGAATTTAATTCTCTTTTCCAGAGCTTAGTTCTCTGTTCCAAAAATTTTCCAGAGTTTAACTCTGTTGACTGATTCCTCTTCCTCAGGTAATCATCTCGAGCGAACGAAGAACTTTTATACATAAAATTCTCTGGATTTTAAATCCACCTCAAGGGTTTCACCCTTTTAATATGAACCCATTTTTTTCAAATTCGTCAACAAACAAAAAGAAATAGAAAACCACTTAATCTTCGAATCAGTAGGTCTCTCAGAGTTCATTTGATCTTTAGGGAGATGATGAGATCCGTTGCTCTTTCCAAGGAATTTAATTCCGTTTAAAGAAAATGTTTCTGGGAATTTAATTCCCTTCTCTTAATAAGGAATTTAATTCCCATGAAGAACTCAGTTCTTCCCATGGAGGCTTCTTAGGGTTTTCTTGCCCTAGGTTGTCCTTCTGTAATCAATGAAGAAGAAGCTTGCAATGATATCTTCTGTGGGAATTTAATTCCCTTGATCTTGTTTGATTTGTTGTAGAGTCCAAGGTAGATTTGTCTTTTAGGGGGGTATGTAGGGCCACTTGAAACCCACTGCCTATTTAATGAGGATATCCCCTTTATCTTATTATGATTGCTTGGCCTCATTATTAACGAGCCGTCAACCTGATTCTGTGGGGCCCATGTGTTTTGTAGCCAATGGCCCCATAAAAAGAGTCTGATGTCGCTTTCTTCAACTGTCTTCATCTATATAGTTATGCTCATATATATATATATATATATATATATATTGCTGGCTTTGCTTTTGACAGTTTCCTTTATTTGATTTCAGGTGCGATGGCTTCTGTTCCGTGCTTTCCCTTCACTCGTTCGGAGGCCGCTTTTCCTCAATCACCATCCGATGAGGAGGCGATGGCGATGATCCGGGCTCATGACCCGAACTGCACCAGCTTACTTCTATGGGGAACTTGGTACAGTCATATCATCCAAAGTCACCGGAGTTTCCTCTGCGAAGTGCCGACAGAGCCTATTTTCCCGTTCTTGCCGATGGACCCTCCGAGGACGGTTTTCGCTGTGGAGATGCCAAATTGGCCTCCAACGGGACGGCTCGAGCCTTCAACAACCGGTATCCCGAACCATCCGATCCCAGCTATAGATATTCTGGGGCGGCGTATTTGTCAGGGTGAGGCCCAACCATGGGGACAAATCTACAAGATAGGGCTCACCTCTCGACACCCTACGGGGTACCTCCTCTGGGCTCGTTACATCCTGTCCGCCCATCACGCGTGGCTGCAGAAGGTCAGGCTTTACCAGGCGATGTATGCGTCGCTCTTCCACTACCAATCCCCACATGTCTGGTGGGTTAAGGCATTCTTGAACCAGTGGAATCTCCCCACCAACACTTTTCTTTTAGGGGACCGCGAGGTTTCGATCTCTCTGGAAGAATTTCGCGAGATCTCGGGGCTGCCAATCAGGGGTACACTGTATGAGGAGCTGCTGCCTCCTGATGAGTATGTTTTTGAGCCCGAGCCCGCAATTACCGACGGCTTGTCTAGTGAGAACGCCGTTCGCCACAAGCGTTCAAGTTTGATCAAGGCGTTGGGTATTTGAATCTGAGGAGCAAGGCGTCACTTTTAAGAGCTTCATCGCATGCTTCCTTCGCGAGGATGTCCTGTCGAAGATGGCTCCGAAGTTTGCGCATATTAATGACCCCTTCGGGTTTGGCCCGAAGACGTTGCCGACCCAGGAATCGGATTTACCACAGTATTATATCCCCATTATGTCGCTGGTGTCTTTCGAATCTATTGCAGCTCCCAGCATGGATGAGGAGACGTTCTTCGTGGGCTTCGTCAGTGTCTGGCTCAGCTGGTTCGTTATCCCCATGCATCGCCGCTTTATGAGAGTCTCGGTTATTTATCCGACCCATCGTATAGCAGAGGGGACACGACTGGCTGTCAGCCTTCCGGCTTTGGCGCTTCTTTATCACAGGTTGGGCGCCGCGGCTAATACCTCTACTCCTGGCATGGATGTAGTAAACTTTTCGCTTCATTACTTCACGTCTTGGATCGAAATGCACGTGTTGGGGGCTTTCACTATGCATCAGAGGCCCTCATTTTACGACGCCTACACCTTCCCACGACTTATGCGATTGGTGAATGCTTCCGCCTCCGATCCAACTCAATTTGGGGCCATTCGGACGTTGATTGCCCCTTATGCTACCGCTGGCGGATTGATGTTTACCGACCGGGTTTTATCTTATCCCTCAGGTCCAGTTCAACAACTCTGGGACCGGTCAAAAGACAACGTACCTTCTTTGAAGCCCCGGGAGGCCGCGCACTTGTATGCAATTAGACCAGGCTATTTGGTATTTGGCCAGGACAGTGCAGCTCTTTTCATGCGGTACAACCCGCATCGCTTCGCCCGGCAGCTTGGATATGACCAGGGCATTCCTTTCGAGGCTTTCATAGTTGCGCCGGTCCCTTCACTTGATGCCGTTCGCGATGCCGCTCATCATTTCGTGAGGTTGAACACCGGCTCCCACTTCATGGTCCCTGAAGCTGACCATCTTCCCCGGTGCGTGGGGTCGTTTACGAGCTGGTACCTTCATCGGGTCAACCCGATTATTGAGGAGGAGAGAAGGATGCTCCTTAGACACGGTGCTCCTACTCAGGTTCTGGCTACAGGAGCTACGCTACGACCGCGCACCCCGGTCTGCTTTCCTCTGAGGGATACCGGCACCGCGCTTATTCCGGGGGAGTCGGGGGTGGATCTTACTCCAACAGCTGGTATGCCCCTGGGTACTCGGTCGCGGGGTAGACGGGCTTCGGTAACAGCGCCACCACCCGAGGCAGCCTCGTCCCCCTTGGCATCGACAATGGCGGTGTCATCCTCGGTTGTGGCACCAAACGAGGGTAATAGGGATGAGGGTGTTGAAGGCGACGTGGGCCGCCGCCGCACCAAGGCTCCACGGGGAAAGAAACGGTCGTCTTCGGCGGCCGGTTCTGGATCTAAGAGGCGGAAGAGGGTGGCCACCAACTTAGTTGATTCTTTAATGGAGTCTGAGCCCATACTTCCAGATGAGTCGTTGGTCGTGCAAGAGTCGGATGCTGGTCTTCTTTTCCCGGGCTTGGCTGCCGAGGAGGCCGCACAATTGGCTGAGGCCATAAGGCATTCTAAAGATGAGTCTCAGAACGCAAGGGTTCCGAAGAAACCCTATCCTGCCGTGATCTTCTATGAAGACCCCTCATGGATCCGGCGGTGGTTTATCGGCCCCTTGGAGGAGTGGGGTGAAAGGGCGCTGAAGCAGGACGTCTCGGAGGATGCTGCGGACGCGCTCTCCTTATGGACCGGCGGCCATGAGTCCACCCTCGAACCCCAACGAGCACGCCTCCTTGAGAAGGAGCATCGGCTTGAAGAAGCTATATTGAGGGCTTCTCTGCGCATTGGTATGTTTTTTTATACTTCTTCGCAGTTTTTTCAGATTGCTTATGCCCGTATATATGTATTCTTATTCTTGTGTGGATTGTCCAGAGTCCTCGGCGATGGGGGGGTCCCTACGAGCTTGTTGCAGCTAGAGCCTGTTGACATTCTCGATGCAGCCTTACTCGATGTGGAGGGGGCTGACAATACTATTCCTCTTGCCATAGAGCCTCCAGTGGCGGTTCCTGATCATGGAGCGCTTGCTCCTTTGGTAGAGGCTCATTTGGGGATTGCCGCCCCAATGACTCTTCCTGCGGGCGGCCCAGAGACCGGAGGAGAGGTGGTCGGGACTACCCTCCCTTTGCTGGAGCCGGAAATCGTGGTGGAGGCCGTTGAAGCCGCCATCCTCCCGACTCAGAACGGGAGGAGTGTTGAAGGTAACCTTCTACATTTTAAGTTAGCAATCTTTCTATTGTCTAAACTCTTTTGTTTTCTCAGAATTGCGCGGGCTGGCGGCCTTTATCGCCGATTTGTCTCCCCGGCAATCGTTTCATCGTCTGCTGGAGATGGCAGCTCCGCAGGCGATCTCTCCTCAGCGCATCGTCCTTTCCTCTGGGCAAGGTTAGCGTCGTTCGCCATTTTTTTATTATAGCATTGTTGCTATTCTGCGAGATGACATTGATGTCTCTTACAGTTTTGGAGGCCGATGACGAGGTGGAGGTCGTTGAAGGGCCAGGGGAACCTTCAGCTCCTACTTGCATGACCGTAGGTAAGTGACATTTCAATATAGTCCCATTCGTTCTTTTGCTTAAGAGTTTTACTGACATTTTTCAAATCCGAACAGCCCTGCTACCCTCCATAGCGCTGGAATCGCATATCGCTATGCCGCCCGGCCCCTATGCTTTGCGAGCCTCAGAGCGCTTAGCCCAGTTAAGCCTCGTCTCCTTGTCGTCTTTGATCGAGGAGCTTCGTGCTGGCAGCGCAACCACTGCCGAAGCATTTGCCGCTGAAGCTAACGGTTCTCTTCCTTTTCTTGCCACCTACCATAGCGAAGAGGTGGTGCGAGTCTGGGCGGAGTTCTGTCGGCAGGTGGAGGCTTGCTTGCACGCCCTTGAGTGTTCCCGCCTTTCCTCGGAGGCCGTGGCTGCAAAGGCGGAGTTGCGGAGGTTGATAGCACGGTGCGCGGCAAACATGGCATCATGCGAGAAGAGGCTCGGCCGCAAATTCTCGGAGAGGGAGCTGGCTTCTAAGGCACTGAGCGAGCTTCAAGCTAATCTTACCGCTAAGGCCCACAAAGCATATGAACTCTGGCGAGTGCTTCAAGAGGCCATCAAGGAGGTAGTGGCCATCGACAAGGCCGCCGAGTTTACTCACGAAAGAGTCGAGGCCCACAAAGCTACCGAGAAGGAGCTCGAAGTTCGGCTTGCCTCATATCAGGCCCAGCAGGCTCAGGCAGAGGCTCGTCTTCTGGCGATCCTGAATCATGAAGCTATGGCCCAGCAAAAGCAGGATGAGCCAGCAAAATTGCTAAATCGCCCGCCGGCTTGAAAGACTTGTATCTTTTCCTTTCTTTTTGTACATACTCTTGAACGAGAGTATTATCTTTTTGTTCTTTCATGAATTGTACTTTGTATCCATTTTGTTTCATGAATAAAGACATATATTTTTTTTAATGGTGTGTCCCTCTCAATTGAACTTGTTCTGTAGACAATTTATCTTGGCCTACTTGCAGGGTAGCGATGGCGTAGGATTCAGGGTTAAGATCTGCCTCCTAAGACTTTTGAGCTTTATGAGCCGTGAGGGTCTCATAAAGAGTTTTTCTCCCTACAGGTCGAGAGGATCCCGTAGGCGTAAGTTCTTCTTAAGAATCGTGAGGATTCTTAAGCGGGTTTTCTCTTAGGAGTCGTAAGGATCTCACAAGAGAGTTTTCTTCCTTGCAGGTCGTGAGGACCCGCAAGTGCTGGGAGCGGTCACCCTTATCCGTATTTCACGGGGTCAGGGGTTGATTTGGGATGTTTTTCAAGGTACCGTAGTTTAAAGACATCGCGGTCAAGGTTAAGGACATCATAGTCCGTGGATTTAAGGACTCCATAGTCCAATGTTAGTTTTAAGACATCACGGTCAAAGTTAAGGACATCATAGTCCGTGGATTTAAGGACTCCACAGTCCAATGTTAGTTTTAAGACATCACGGTCAAGGTTAAGGACATCATAGTCCGTGGTTTTAAGGACTCCACGGTCCGATGTTAGTTTTAAGACATCACGGTCAAGGTTAAGAACCTCATAGTCCATGGATTTAAGGACTCCACGGTCCGATGTTAGTTTTAAGACATCACGGTCAAGGTTAAGGACCTCATAGTCTGTGGATTTAAGGATTCCACAGTCCAATGTTAGTTTTAAGACATCACGGTCAAGGTTAAGGACCTCATAGTCCGTGGATTTAAGGACTCCACAGTCCGCGAAATGTGTGGTTACTGGGACCCGTCACCTCTTTGAAGACATTGAGGAATTACAACGCCAAATATCAGAGGAGTGAAGAGATGTACCCTTTAACCAAGGTAAAATCAGTCTAGAATCATGGTGGTTGATCGTTAGTTTTATGACATTACAGTCGAGGTTAAGGACATCATAGTCCGTGGATTTTAAGGACTCCACAGTCCGATATTTGCTCTGGGTGCTTCACACGGGTTCACTGCCGTGTTCGGCGAAGACCAGGCTCCGCTATGGACGTTTTCCGCGGGGTCAAAGAGTGACGTTATCCGCGTTCCACGTGACTAGGAATTTTGCGCTAGATGCTTCACACGGGTTCACTGCCGTGTTCGGCGAGGACTAGGCTCCCCTCTGGATGCTTCACACGGGTTCACTGCCATGCTCTGCGAGGACCAGGATCCGCTCTAGATGTTTTCCACGGGGTCAAAGAGTGACGTTATCCGCGTTCCACGTGACCAGGAATTTTGCTCTAGATGCTTCACACGGGTTCACTGTCGTGCTCGGCAAGGACTAGGCTCCACTCTGGATGCTTCACACGGGTTCACTGTCGTGCTCTGCGAGGACCAGGATCCGCTCTGGACGTTTCCCATGGGGTCAAAGAGTGACGTTATCCGCGTTCCACGTAACCAGGAATTTTGCTCTGGATGCTTCCCACGGGTTCACTGCCATGCTCGGCGAGGACTAGGCTCCGCTCTGGATACTTCACACGGGTTCACTGCCATGCTCTACGAGGACCAGGATCTGCTCTGAATGTTTCCCACGGGGTCAAAGAGTGACGTTATCCGCGTTCCATGTGACCAGGAATTTTGCTCTAGATGCTTCACACGGGTTCACTGCCGTGCTCGGCGAGGACTAAGCTCCACTCTGGATGCTTCACACGGGTTCACTACCGTGCTCTGCGGGGACCAGGATCCGCTCTGGACGTTTCCCACGGGGTCAAAGAGTGACGTTATCCGCGTTCCACATGACCAGGAATTTTGCTCTAGATGCTTCACACGGGTTCACTGTCGTGCTCGGCGAGGACTAGACTCCGCTCTGGATGCTTCACACGGGTTCACTGCCGTGCTCTGCGAGGACCAGGATCCGCTCTGGACGTTTCCCACGGGGTTAAAGAGTGACGTTATCCGCGTTCCACGTGACCAGGAATTTTGCGCTAGATGCTTCACACGGGTTCACTGCCGTGCTCGGCGAGGACTAGGCTCCGCTCTGGATGCTTCACACGGATTCACTGCCGTGCTCTGCGAGGACCAGGATCCGCTCTGGACGTTTCCCACGGGGTCAAAGAGTGACGTTATCCGCGTTCCACATGACCAGGAATTTTGCTCTAGATTCTTCACACGGGTTCACTGCCGTGCTCGGCGAGGACTAGGCTCCGCTCTGGATGCTTCACACGGGTTCACTGCCGTGCTCTGCGAGGACCAGGATCCGCTCTGGACGTTTCCCATGGGGTCAAAGAGTGACATTATCCGCGTTCCACGTGACCAGGAATTTTGCTCTAGATGCTTCACACGGGTTTACTGCCGTGCTCGGCGAGGACTAGGCTCCGCTCTGGACGTTTTCCACGGGATCAAAGAGTGACGTTATCCGCGTTCCACGTAACCAGGAATTTTGCTCTGGATGCTTCCCACGGGTTCACTGTCGTGTTCTGCGAGGACCAGGCTCCGCTCTGGACGTTTTCCATGGGGTCAAAGAGTGGCGTTATCCGCGTTCCACGTAACCAGGAATTTGTTGATTGTATCCGCATTTCACAGGATGGGGATTTGACTCTTGGTGATCTGTATATCGCCGAACCATGGAACTGGGAGTTGCCGCTGTTTCGCTTCGCTTGAAGTTGTGTCCGTTATTACAAGACGAGTGTTGAGACAATCTCTAGGTCACTTGCGGCCCGTCGAGATTTGGCTTCTTCTTATGATGAAACCTGGGGGAGGAGTATGATCCCTTCTTTGTTTGCACCCTTGGATTGTATACAGGGATAGATGTAACATCACATGTAGGGCATAAATTTCATTTTTATTTTATTTATTTTTCCGCGATGCTCTATCATTTCAGCTTTATATCATGAAGGTCGCGATTGCCCAATCATTTCGGTTATTTTTCGCGGTGCCCAATCGTTTCGGCTATATATTTTATTTTTACTCACTGCTTTTTATTGCGAGTTGCCCAATCATTTCGGCTATTTTTTCATGCATACATTTTTACTTGCTACTTTTTATTGCAAGTTGCCCCATCATTTCGGCTATTTCGTATGCATGTGTGGCTCGCTGGCCTTTTCGCTGCAAGCTTGGATTTTAGACACCGATTTCGGCATCAGCACCGCTACAACTGGGATGTTGCCAGGAGCAAATCATCATTTGCCTCTGTCGATATTGAACAAAGGTGGATTAGTAAACAGGGTTAAGGGTCCTGTCGACTAAGGTTTTTAACTTCATGGGCCGTAAGGGTCTCACAAAGGTATTTCTCCCTACAAGTCGTGAGGATCTTGCAGGTGTGTTTTCTCCTTGGGAATCGTGAGGATTCCTAAGTGCGTGTCCTCTTGCAAGTCGTAAAGATCTTACAAAAGGGTTTTCTCCTTATAAGTCGAGAGGACCTACAAGGGTTGTTCGCTATACGAACATATCCCTAGTCACAGATGGGACTTGGTTAGGGAAATATTTATTCGCGCCCGTGGATTGTATACAAGGATCAGTATTGAGCCACTTGTAGGGCATAAATTGAAGGTTATGGGGGTTGCTTAAGCACAGGTTTAGGTCTCTGTGACTTAAGACTTTCAAATCCTATGAGCCGTGAGGGTCCCATAAGAGAGTTCTCCTTACGAGTCGTGAGGATCTCGCAAGTGTAATTTCTCCCTAGGAATAGTGAGGACTCCTAAGTGTGTTGCTCCCTTGTGAGTCATAAGGATCTCACGCGGGTGATTTCTCTTTACAAGGTCGTGAGGACCCTGCAAGTGCCCTTTAACGAGGTTGCGCCCTTTCGGGTTTTCATAAACACTCGCCGGTAGCCCTGTTGTTTTTACTCACGGAGCCCTTTCGGGTTTTCATCCGTGCCCATTTTTCTTATGGACATACCGGTTTTATTATTATTATTTTTATTTATTATTTTTTTATCGGCTTTGAGATACTGCAATCCAGCGTAGTTTATCGATATCTCGGTCAACAGCCAGTTTTAGGACATAGTGGTCCATTGTTAGTTTAAGGACGTTTCGGTCCATTGTTAGTTTAAGGAAGTTTCGGTCCGATAAGCCGGCTACTACTTATAGAGTTTGGGCTTAGGAAGATAGCGAGCGGACATAGTCGTCGTCATCTATCATTGACATAGGCCGTGACTCGTCAGGTGTAGTATTTCTTCAGGAAGCGACCGTTCACTGGCCTGAAAGGTCTTTCACCGTGCATATCCATAAGTAGGTACGCTCCACCCTGGTAGACCTTGTCTATGATGTACGGGCCTTCATAGTTTGGCTTGAATTTTCCCCGCTTGGCGCAATTGGGAATCATAGGTCTTTTGACCACTAGCATGAGTTCGTCTTGGCGGAATGTCCTCGTCCTGGTCAATCTTTCGTATGAGCGCGTCATCTTTGCTTTGTAAGCCTCCAGATTTTGTTGCGCTATGAGCCTGGCCTCATCAAGAGCATCAAGCTCCTCAAGCCGAAGGTGAGCATTTTCTTCGTCCGTCAGCTCGTAGTGGACCGCCATGCGTAGAGAGGGTAACTCTATCTCGATGGGGAGTACTGCTTCTGTACTGAATACCAACGCGTATGGCGTTGTGTTCGTGGCCGTTTTGAACGTAGTTCGATATGCCCAGAGAGCTTCTTGCAGTCTCTCGTGCCAGTCCTTTTTGTTTCGGGACACCGTCTTCCTCACGATCTTTGTCAAGATTTTGTTGAAAGCCTCAGCTAGACCGTTAGCTCGCAAATTATAAATTGAGGAATATCTCCAGTCTATGTTGTGTTGCTGCGCGAAGCGACTAATCTTGTGGCTTCTGTAGGCTGGCCCGTTATCGGAAATGATCCGTCGCGGAGTTCCAAACCGATAAATGACGTGCGTCTTGAAGAAATGGAGGATATTTTCCGTCTTCACTTCCCTTAACGGTACTGCTTCTGCCCATTTGGAGAAGTAATCAGTCGTCGCCAGGATGAAACGATGTCCCCTGGATGATGCTGGTTCGATGGGGCCGATTATGTCAGTCCCCCACATTTCGAACGGCTGGCTAGCCACCGTTGGATGTAGTGGATTTGGATGTTGATGGATGAAGTCCCCATGGATCTGGCATGAGTGGCATTGCTTCGCATACTCGAGGCAGTCCTGGATCATTGTGGGCCAATAATAACCCATTCGTTTGACCTTCAGCTTCATCTTCGAGCCTGCTTGGTGAGAGCCGCAGGGTCCGTCGTGAACTTCCTGAACGACTCTTTTCTCTTTGTCAGATCCCAGGCATCTCAACCATAGAGAATCGAATGACCTCTTGTACAAAGTATCGTTGACGAAGGCGAAAGACAGAGCACATTTCATGAGCTGATGTCTTGAGGACGCATCTTCAGGCGTTCGACGGGATTTAAAGTAGTCTATAAAGACTCATCTCCAATCCTCAACTGTTTCTTTGTCTTTTATTTGCATGGCCGTCTGCTCGGTCGCTTTCTTTTCCTCGGATGATTCCGGAGATATTTCCGCCGGAGCAAGAACCCGACGGCTTTGTACCACGATTCTTACGTCCTCGAGGTTCTCGTCGTCTAGTTATTTAGCAAGCTTGGCTAATGCATCCGCTTTGCTATTTTCTGCGTGCGGTATGTTTTCCAAAGTGTAGGAAGGGATTTGAGTCAGCAGTTGCTGTACTCTCTCTCCATACTTCACCAGCTCTGGCTTGCATATCTGGTAGTCGCCGTTTACTTGACTAACGACCAGTTGGGAATCTCCGTATATGAGGAGGTTTTCAATTCCTATGTCGATGGCGATCTCTAGGCCTGCTATCAAAGCTTCGTATTCAGCCTCGTTGTTCGTCCTCGGCTCTGTTAAGGAGAAAGCAAAGCGCATTATCCCTCCTTGTGGAGTTACGAAGATGAGGCCCACCCCTGATTTGATTATAAGGGTGCTTTGTTTACGCTTCTTCAGGGAAGATGCTCCGTCGAAATAGAGTTCCCATCGGGTATCACTATCGCCGATCGCATCAAACGCATGTTCGTCTGGCAGCTCGCAATTCAAAAGAGAATCGGCAGGTATCGGATGTTCAGCGAGGAAGTCGGCAATGGCCTGGCCTTTCACTGCCTTGAGAGGCTGATAGGTTATCGAGAACTCCATCAAGAGTAGGGCCCATTTAGCGAGTCGCCCCGTCAATATGGCCTTCGACATCAAATATTTAAGGGGGTCCACTTTCGATATGAGACAGACTTCGTGCGCCAACGCATAGTGCTTGAGCTTGGTTATCACAAAGATCAATACCAGGCAGTGTTTTTCGATGGGGGAATAGTTGCTTTCTGCCCCCAGTAGAACTCGACTTAAGTAGTAGAGTGCTCTTTCTTTCCCTTGATCGTTCTCTTGCACCCATAATGCGCCTAAGGAACCTTCGAGGGCGGTTGTATAAAGAATGAGGGGCTTTCCCTTGACCGGAGCAGCCAACACTGGCGGGTTCTGCAGGTATTGCTTGATCTCGTCTAGCACGCTTTGGAATTCTTGGTCCCAGACGAACGGGGTTCCCTTCTTCATCAGGTGACTGTAAGGGCAGCATTTTCCTGAAAGGTTGGCTATAAATCGCCGGATGTACGCGAGCTTCCCCTTGAGAGACCGCAATTGTTTGAGAGTCCTTGGCGGTGGCATTTCCATGATCGCCTTGATCTTCGACGGATCTATCTCAATGCCTCGGTGCCGGACAATGAATCCTAGGAACTTGCCTGAGGACACCCCGAACGCGCATTTGAGAGGGTTCATCTTCAAGTTGTATTGCCGAAAGCGTTGAAATACAGTCTTCAGATGAGATGTTCCTCGTATGATTTGCTTTTCACGACGAGGTCGTCGATATAGCATTCGACGATTTCATGTATGAGGTCATCGAAGATCTTCGTCATGGCCCTCTGATAGGTGGCACCGGCGTTCTTTAAACCGAAGGGCATAACTTTGTAGAAAAATATACCCAGAGGAGTCCGGAAAGCGGTGTGCTTCTGGTCTTCGGGGTGCATCTTTATCTGATTGTATCCTGATGAGCCGTCCATGAAAGAGAAAACCTCGTGAGTAGACGTGTTATCTATCATCAGCTCGGTGACCGGTACTGGGAAATCGTCCTTCGGGCAAGCTTTATTGAGATCCCGAAAGTCTACGCAGATGCGCACTGTCCTGTTCTTCTTCATTACCGAGACGATGTTGGCGATCCAGTCAGGATACTGCACCTCCTGGATGAGCCCAGAGTCGATCAGCTTCTTGACTTCGGCATTGATGCTCATCTCGAGCTCGAGCCGCATTCTTCTCGGCGCTTGTTTGACTGGCTTGATGTCCGGGGATATCGCCAATTTATGGACAGCAATTTCTGGATCTAGTCCTGGCATTTCAGAATAGTTCCATGCGAAGCAATCTCTATGCTGCATAAGTACGTCTTTTAACGCGGCCACCCTTTCTTCAGATAGCAACTCGCTGACGAATGTCGGTCGCAGGTCGTTCGTCGTTCCCAACTCAATTTTCCTGAGGTTATCTGCAGTAGTATGTATGCCATCTTCCAATTCTTTCGGCGCTGACGGAAATTCCGAGATTACCTCGTCATCGCTGTTTTCGAAGCACCAGGGAAAGTCATCCATATTCTCGGGCTCTTCTTTTGATACCGTTATCATACGACAGGTACGAGCTCTCTTCCAAGACCGATGTGGATCTGGTTCTTCTCTTGTGGTTTTGGGTTCGTGCTTTTGTGGCGGCGTTACCCTCCAGCTGTCGGATAGAGCAAATCTGCCTTGCTGGTATTGGTTTTCGACTCAGTTCTTGAAGGTAAAGTAGTCTTCGATAGGGTGTCCTATAGCTCGGTGATAAGAGCAATAGCCCGGATGAGAGACCTCGTTAGCTTGCTCAGGGTGTTTAGACTCCGGAAGTGTAATCATTCGATGTTTTAAAGCGAGGTCAAGTATCTTCCGTGTTTTATTCTGAGGAAAAGAGTATGCCTGACTCATCTTTTTCATAAGGGACAAATCTGGACCGCTCGATTTCCGATCGCGTGACTTCTCGGTCCCGCTTTGTCGCTGTCGAGCGCCTTTTCTGCTCTTTGACTTGTTTCAACCTCTGCGTCGGGCCTTTTGCACAACAGGTTGACAGGGAGGAGTATTTTCGTCTTTGGCAGCCAGTTGAAGAAGACGTTGTGTCCTGGCTTTCTCGTAGATGGCCATCTCGCGATTATGGTCGTCTCGAGCTTTTTGACCCGCTTTCCTGATAAGCTTGTCCATTCATTCTTCAAACGACGGACTCGGCGTTTCGATCGCGGGATCTAGTTTTGATGAGGGATTGGCATTTCCTGACAGGGCGTCCTCTTCTTCATCGAAGTTATATATGGCGTAGCTACCGTGGACTCGTTCCCGTTTCCCGGCTCTCACGTATCCAAGCCTAAGCGTTTCCATTCTCCCGTTGGGCAATTTGCGCTGAGTCCTAGGGACATCCCAAATCCTGTTATAGAATCGAGCTTGTCGAGTAGTCTGTTTTAAGGGTACCCCTTGGCGCCTCAATAGCCTTTTCAGTCCGTTTGTGTAATATCTGGGCAAACGGATGGGTTGAAGCTTGTCGAGTGTAGAGTCCGCGCCATGCCAGATCTCTTTCTCCATTCTTGTTTCTGAGGATCGATAGAATAGGATCGCCCTTTCGCCTTTTCGCTTGGGAGGGACATAAAACGTCTACAGGTCTTGCACGTTGTGAGCTTCAAGTGCGTCAAGATCTTTGTAGTGCTCCCGCGGGATCATGGTGATTTGCAAACTCTGATCATCACCAAGGAATTCTTGTATTGGCCGTCGACTGGAGAACACAACATTAACCTCATCTTCCGAGTCACTTCCGAAAATCAATATGGGGGCGGACGGTCCCGGGTCGTTGCGTCGAGACGGCCCAGAGTAAACTATCTCTTCTTCTTCTTCGGTATCACTCCCGAAAACAGGAATGGTGGCAGCGACTTTTGTTCCCCGGTTTGCGACACCTCTCTGTATCCTCGAAATCTGGCAAAAAGTACTTTGCATCTTCGTATTTGTGGACTTCGTTCACGGAGAATGGGTTCAGCTCGCCTGTTACGGTGTACTCGAGACCATCCTTGAAATACTTCATACACAGATGTTGCGTAGAAGGGATGATGTTGTACTCGTGTAACCAAGGACGACCGAGCAAGGCGTTGTAGCAGGTCTTGGCGTCAATGACGTGAAACTTAATGTCTGTGACGAGTAGTCCGAAGCGTAATGTTAGTATCACCAATCCGAGAGTCCGTGATGACTGAGAATCGAAACCGGAGATGGTAATTTTGCCCCGAGCGAGGTGCTGAACGCTCATGCAGATTTCCTTCAACACCCGAATATTAAGGAGATTGACGGAGGATCCATTATCAACCAGGATTTTGCCTGTCTTGATATCGTGGCAGTATCCAGAGACGTATAGGGGACGGTTGTAGTCGCACGTCCCAAGGAGAAGGTCTTCATCACCGAACGTGACATCGGCTGTGCGCACTTCTTCCAGTTCATCCTTCATCCTTTCTTCGGCGAGGAAGGCTTGGAATTGCTCGGAATCTTGCAGCGCCTTGATTAATGAATCTCTCGCTTCTTTTGATAATAGGAGGGCGTCTAAAATGTTGAGCTGCGAGGGTAGCTTCCTCGGGTGCGCTAGGATGTTGTAGTCCACCTTACTCCTCTTAGGCGGGTCCTTGGCAGTCAGCTCTTTCGTGACTTGGTCATCTAAGGCGATATCCTCAGCGGCCTTTTCCTTTCCCTTATCTTTTCTAGTTGCGGGTCCGAGATTCTTTTCCGGAAGCGTGCGATTGCGCAGCTGAATGTTTTCGCAGGCTTCTGGTTCTTCCTCTTTTACCGAGGTGGACTCTTTAAAGAGGGGGCAAAGAGCCATTTCCTCGTCAGAATCGCTCCCGAATGTCAGCACTTGCGGTCCCCCGGCGTTGACGGTGTAACAGTTACCGGTAGTTCTTTTGTATCCTTCGGTCGTACTTCTCTGCTCCCGACGAGTTCTGCGTTTCATTCTCTTAAAATGTTGCCGATGAGCAACATATCCCTGCCACCATGTCTTAAAAGCGTCGCACTCCTCAGTGGGGTGTGAAATCTTCCGATGATATGAGCAGTAATTAGGGTGCCTCTCCGCCCCATTGAGCGTGTTTTCTTCCGAGGGTGGTAGTTTCATTCCCATTGACATGGCTTTGGCAAACCTTTTCCTCGTCTTGAATATGTTTTTATCCGCGTTGGGTGCCTTTCGATCTGGCGGGAGTGCTTCGACTCTTTCGTTTAATCGCCTGCGTTTGGCTCCTTCTGATGCGGCCATCTCATGCTCCTGGTCGGCTTTACTTTTCAAACGAATCTCGTCTAGAAAGGCGTCGATCATTTTGTCTGTTGGCCACAGAAGCTCCGGTTCAGGCTCTACCCCCAGTTTCTTAGTGCCAGGAGTTTTTTCATCGTCCGTAAACGAGTGGGAGATCACATGACAACTCGCCACATATCCCTCGGATTCATCCAACGAGCTCTCTCCGTTAGCTTCCTCCTGAAAGAAGTGGTTGAAGAACTCCTGGAGTGTGATGGGAGTTCGCGCCTTTTGATTGTACTCCTCTAGCGCGTCAATCTGTTTCTGCAAGTCCGTACGCTTGTTACCAGGCTTCACGAGCTTCTTAGATTTCTTCTTCTTTTTCTTTGAAGATTTCGACGGGTGGTTGTGAGTGCTCGGGCCATCACCACTGATCTTCGGAGTTGGGCACGGCTTCAGCATCCCTTCAATGATCTGGGGTTCCAGCGGGTTCTTCCACCTGACTGCCGGGCATGTCAGGAGCTCATTCAGCATTCTTTTGGTTTTTGCTGAAAGCAGGATTTCCCATGGAGCTTCTTCAATGAAAGAACAAGTTGCCCCCGGTGTTTCCGTCTTCTTAGCAGTGTGAGGTTGTGGCGGGTTCACCTTCCACTTCTCGGATAGCGCAAACTTGCCATGTAGGTATTGATCTTCAATTCATCCTTTGAAGACGAAGCAATCCTCAATCGGATGGCTTACCGTTTGATGGTAAGGGCAATAATTTGGGTTATTCACCTCACTGGGCTGCGGCGGTCGCCTTGGGTTTGGCAAGTTGATAAGCCTGTTGCGTACCGCCAGCTCAAATAGCCTCTTCGTCTTATCCCGCGGGAATGAGTAGGGGCGCTTCATTTTCTCATTGTAATACCGCCGTCTTTCTTCCAGCTGATCCGCCAGCTTTGGGGCATTGGGTTGCTGCTGAGCGTTCGTAACGAAGGTTGCCTTCCCTTTACCCTTGTCATTCCGAGGTTCTGGCTTCGGGGGAGACGGTCTGTGACCCATCTGGTCCATCTGGGCCAACTTGTCAATCAAAGCCTGGAACGTGGTTGGCTTAAAAAAAATCATGAACTGTGAGATAGTTGCATGAGGATCTAGGGTACCCACGAACATGCCCACCGCGGGCGCCTCCTCAATGCGTTGTTCGCATTTCGACCACAAGTTTCACCAGCGTATAGCATACTGGACCCACGTCTCACCTGGTTTCACCCTGGCATTAATTAACGCCGTTATTGGGGTGCGTTCGCTGGCGCTCGCGAATCGCTGAGTGAATAGCAACTCCATTTCAGCGAACGTCTTAACGGAATCGTTCGGGAGTTCAGAATACCATTCGAAAGCTATTTCTGACAAGCTGCCGACGAATTGGCGAAGCAAGAGCTTATCATCGCCGCCAGTGTTGCCACAAAGCGCCCTGAACTGGGCCACATGCTGGTGGGGATTGCCCGTCCCCTTATAGACATGAAATTTCAGTATTGTATAGCCCTGCGGGTACTTGATCTGATCATACCAGCTCGGATATAGTCGCCCTGTTTTGACAATTTGACCAGCTGCCTCAGTCGCCTAGTGAACCCGTATCTGCTGAGCTATATATTCGTCTAAGTCAGCTTTGGAGATTGTTTCCTCCTTGGCTGTTGACAGAGCGGGTGGAGGATTTGACGTTTCTCCCCTGTCGTCTTCAAGAACGATTGGAGGATCTTCAGCAGGAGAATCTTGTTGGATCATCATTCCCACCATGTCCTGGAACAGGAGGGTCATTCGTTGTATATTGGCTGCTTGTTCGGCAGCCTCTTTATCCTTCTTCTCCAATATCCTACGAAGAAATTCAGCGTCAGTTTCTTGCTCCTGGCGTTGATCAGGTGACGCTTCGGGGTTTTCTTTTGGCCCAGTGAGTGCGGCCATCGCGTTCATCATTTCGTGGAGCTTCTGCTGTTGCTCCTGAGCTTTGGTCACTGACCGTGTAAGCGGTCTATGACCCGTGGATGTACGGCTGTCCTCCTTTCCCAGAGCCATGTATACCATATGCACCATCATGCCCCCAGACTTAAGGCATTTAGGCTTATTGTCCTTGACATTTGCTGCAGGAGTGGGGAATCTATCCGGCCTTCTTCTCTTTTGAGTAGTCGATGTGAAGGGAGCCGTTGCAGCGGGCACCCAAGCGGTTGTCGTCCTTTGTTGTTTGACGTGACGGTTCTTTTCTTCCTGTACCTTCGTCCTTTTCTGTTGATAAGAGTGATCATGGTCAATTACCGAGTCTTGAACCTTCTGCCAGAATTTATAAATTTTGGAGGACAGCCGTTGAGGAGGCTGCTCCGGCTTTGTCTCTATAACATTCTTCGCAGGTGGAGGGGATCTTTTGAGAACCGCAGTTGGCGAATTTCTGCGTACCATGTTTAATACCTCGAAGCTGTTCCCGGTTGGAACAGCAGCCTCAATTTCCACCGTTGGAGCTGGTGGAGTTAGTCCGAAAGGGGAGTTGCCCCCAGTCTTCCTTATCCGGCGCCAGTGGCGACGTCGGGCATGACGGGTTGTTGGGATTGGTTCTGTAATACCCCAGAGCAGTGCGGTCTTAAGACATCATGGTGATCTGCTCTGTCCCCAGAGCAGTGCGGTCTTAAGACATCATGGTGATCTGCTCTGTCCACACTCAGTGCGGTCTGTTGCGGACATCTTGGTGATCTGAGTGAGGGAGCCATTTCAGAACAATGGGATCGGGTCCTTAAAGCACATTCCGAAAGAGGACCGAACTGCATTATAAATATAATGATACCACCCTCAATTACAGAGGCGCCTTTTAAGTGAACCGGAACTACAGGAGCTTGAGAACTCCGTAGTTAAGCGTGCTCGGGCCAGGGAAGTCTTGGGATGGGTGACCTCCTGGGAAGTGGCCCCTGGTCGGGTCCGGTTCGCTCTAAAGGGAAAAACCGTGCGGTTTCGGCCAGAGCGGACAATACCGTCTGTACTGAGGCGTTGGGGCATTAAATTTATGGTGGCCCATGCACGTCCCTCAATAGTAGGTCTGTGGTTCGAGGACGAACCATTGTTCTTAGATGGGGGGAATGTAATACCCCAGAGCAGTGCGGTCTTAAGACATCATGGTGATCTGCTCTGTCCACACTCAGTGCGGTCTATTGCGGACATCTTGGTGATCTGAGTGAGGGAGCCATTTCAGAACAATGGGATCGGGTCCTTAAAGCACATTCCGAAAGAGGACCGAACTGCATTATAAATATAATGATACCACCCTCAATTACAGAGGCGCCTTTTAAGTGAACCGGAACTACAGGAGCTTGAGAACTCCGTAGTTAAGCGTGCTCGGGCCAGGGAAGTCTTGGGATGGGTGACCTCCTGGGAAGTGGCCCCTGGTCGGGTCCGGTTCGCTCTAAAGGAAAAAACCGTGCGGTTTCGACCAGAGCGGACAATACCATCTGTACTGAGGCGTGGGGCATTACAGGTTCAGCGACGGCTTCATCTTGCCCCCTGTTCTGGGGAGGGGCTGCTGCCGGTGTCAGGCTCTTGAAGACTGACGTCTTTTGAGTGGCGGTATCCAATCTGTCAAAGACAGACCTTCGAACGGGAGCGGGAGCTGGGACAGCCAGTCTTGTAAAGACCGACTCTTTGGCGGTAGAAGCCGCCTTGACGACTTCGGAAGCAACTATCTTCTTTGGGATGGCCATCTCAGGTATTATGGGCTTCTTGGCGGGCCCATCAAAGCTCAGGTTCAGTCTGGTGAAGACTGAAGAGTTGGACGACCCGTTGGGAGGGGCCGTGGGAGTAGCAAGTCGATCAAAGACCGACTTTTTTTACGCTTCCGGTATGGGCATTGGGATGTTAATGTTCACCGGCGGGAGCATGGTCCCAAAGAATAGACCGGTGGTAGCTTGAGTCACTTGCTCCACAGGCATAGTGAATAGGGAAGCAGCCTGCGGTCCATATGCTACACCTCCAGGTGAGGCAGAGCGTCGGTTGCATTTGTAGTTGGAGCAGTTCGAGCAGTTGCCAGCCATTGATCCTTTCGCTTTCTGCAGCAAACGAAACACCAAATCTTAGTACTTCGAAACCCAAGGGCAACCATTAGCAAACCGTGATTGGTTTGCGAATCACGACACACGAACTGTGGAGTGGAAAGAGGAAAAGGTCCCACCGGGCGTGCCAGAATCTGTTCCCCTCCGAATGGCGGCCAAGACATGGGCGGTCTTGCCTGAGATTCGGGGCAAATGCTAATTGGTGCTATCCGTCTACCTCTCCGAAGATGCCAAGTTGATTTATGGCACAGTGTATCGAAGGTTTAAACGGATGCGTCCGATGTAGCAGACTTCGTCAGATTCCCCTCGCTTGAGGGGTTTTTGATTGTGGGGACGCTCTTCCCTGCAGGCGCAAGCCCCTGCAGTTAATTACGCTATCGCATTGCGGTAACAAATTTCTCCTTCTCCAGATGATCACTTCGTGTCGTGTGTGTTTGTTTCGTGTTCGGTTCCCCTTGGATTGTATACGGAGACTGAGTTATGTCGTCGCCCGTAGGGCGTGGACTAGTCCAAATCCGTATTATCTTAGATTTGGGTTTGGGGGTTGTGTTTAAGGATACGTTAGCCTCGTTTGAGACTAAGATCGACTTAAACGTTAGTTAAGGATACGTTAGCCTAGTTTTAGACTAAGATCAACTTAACGAGATCGTTTAGATCGAGAACGATTAGGGGAGCCCTGTTGTTTAGTTTAGTGACATTGCGGTCAATAGGTAGTTTAAGGACATTGCGGTCCAGTGTTAGTTTTAAAACGCTGCGGTCAAGGTTAAGGACGTCATAGTCCGTGGATTTAAGGACTCCACAATCCGATGTTAGTTTTAAGACATCACGATCAAGGTTAAGGACGTCATAGTCCGTTGTTAGTTTTAAGACATTCCGGCCAAGGTTAAGGACCTCGTAGTCTGTGGGTTTAAGGACCCCACAGTCCGGCGTTTAGTTTTAAGACATTACGGTCAAGGTTAAGGACCTCATAGTCCATGAGTTTAAGGACCCCACAGTCCGTATCAATGTGTGGTCATCGGGACCCGCCACCTCTTTGAAGACGTTGAGGAATTACAACACCAAGTATCAAAGGAGTGAAGAGATGTACCCTTAAACCAAGGTAGATTAAGTGATCTGTAGTCCAATTTGGAAACTAAGATCAATTATTATATTATGAGCTCATTGGCCCAGTTAAGTTTGAATTGAGGACTTATGGCCAGTTTGGGCTAAGTCCAATCATGTTTGGGATATTGGCCCTCTGTTGGTTCGTTGAAGGAGAGGCTTTGCCTCTGGAAACTTAGTCAATTGGGCTAAAACTAGTGTTAAACACTAGAGACCAACAGTGTTGAACACTGGGAACAAAGTTTTCAAATTAGTGTTAAACACTAAGGCAAATCAGTGTTAAACACTGGGAACAAAATCTCCAGACTAGTGTTAAACACTAAGGAGAGAGGGGTCACGTGCGGACACGTGAGAGCGCCCTGATTCCCCATACTTTATTCAGTCAAAAGTCTTGAATACTTTGAAGTATCACGTGCTATCACGTGTTGGGAATTTAGGCGTTTATCTGTTAGAGTTTCATCCAAGGGGTCACGTGGTAGCACGTGAGAGCGCCCTGTTTCCCTTTATTTTGTTCTACAGATAAGTGTTTAACACTTTTAATTCTGAAAGCCATCACGTGTGGGCACGTGATGGGGGCTAATGCTTTGATCTGTTAGAATGTTCATTAGGGGTCGCGTGTTGACACGTGAGGGCGCCCTAAAGCTCTTTTCTGTTTCTTTTGCCTTTTTCTTTGTATGCTTTAGAGATCACGTGGGGCACGTGAGGCATTACCTCAAAGTTCTTTTTTATGGATCTTTGCAGGAGTCACGTGGTAACACGTGAGGTGTTTGCTTCAAAGTTCTTTTCTGTGGATCTTTGAAGGGGTAACGTGGTAGCACGTGACTCTGGTTCTTTGCATGTTTTAAAGATCTGTTCATCTCTTAAGAATTAAATTCTTCATAGGGTTAAACCCTAACAACAAACTTTAGAGGAATTAAATTCCTGTTTTCTTTTGAAGAATTATATTCTTAAATAGGGTTAAAACCCTAATTTCTTTTCTTAAGGGAATTAAATTCCTGTGAGTTTGAGAGAATTATGTTCTCAATTAGGGTTAAACCCTAGTTCTTTTCATTTTGAAGGAATTAAATTCCTATAACATAGGGTTAAACCCTAATCTTATCTCAAAGGAATTGAATTCCTATCATTTTGTGAGAATTAAATTCTCAAAACTCAGTTCCTCCTCTGTATTTTAGATCTGCATGGCAGGATCTCAACCCAATGAGAACTAAATTCTCAATTCATGGGGAGATGTGCTCTTTGCAGATCCTCCAGCAGAGAAAGAACTAAGTTCTTTTTTTTATATAAGAGTTAAACTCTTTTGAGAATTAAATTCTCTTTTGAAGCCTCCCTTTTCTTTTCTTACCTAAGCTTTTCCTTTTGCAGAGAATCAAAGACGCTCTCTCTCTCTCTCTCTCTCTGTGTATCAAAAGAAAAGGTCCAAAGGTCCTCCCTCTCCTTTTCTCGGCTCCAATTTATAGGAGAAGGAAAAGAATCAATTTGTTTAGTAAATCTCTTATTGAGAGATTTAATTTGTATATTGAGAGATTTGATTTAAATTTATCATTAATCTGGGCCTTTAGATTATTAGGTGAATTTTATTCACCATTGGATTTTAATTCCAAAGATATCCTTTTGTTATTTCGGTTAGATTTAGGGGAAAATCTTTCTAAGTCCAAGATTTTTCCATAAATTGGTGATATTTAATCACCTTTAGATTTTTAATCCAACGGTTTTAGATAATCCTTCTTCATTTTGGAAAGATTTGAAAGATTTATCCTCAGAATTTAATTCTGTTAAAGAATAAGGCTCTTAAAGCCGGTCACGTGTGGCCACGTGACCCCTGGTCACGTATAGGCACGTGACCCCTGGAATGGGCTTCTCTTCTTCTGCGCTCTGTTCTCTGGCCGCTGCTTAACCATCACGTGCCAACACGTGACCACTGGTCACGTGTGAGCACGTGATGCCTCTTCTGGAGCTTTTTCTTGATTTTTTAATCAGGGGATGAATGCGCTTTTTGCCGGCTTTAAGCGTCACGTGCCAACACGTGACAACTGGTCATGTGTGAGCACGTGATGCCTCTTCTGAAGCTTCTCTTGATTTTTAATCAGGGAACAAACCCAAGATAGATTTAGAGTCATCCTTGTCACTTTGGAAGCCAGAGTCGATAAAATCCTCGATCTGAAGGTCCCCATTACCGTATATCAGGAACATCTCTTTAGTCCTTCTCAGGTACTTAAAAATGTTCTTAACTGCTATCCAATGTTTCTCACCTGGGTCAGACTGATACCTGCTTACCACGCTAAGTGCGTAAGCTGCATCTAGTCTGGTACATAACATCACATACATTATTGACCCTACCGCCGAAGCGTAGGGTATTATGCTCATGCGAGTCCTCTCCTCTTCAGTCTTGGGAGACATGTCTTTGGAGAGGGTGATTCCGTGACAAGAGGGCAAATTGCCACGCTTAGAATCTTCCATACTAAAGCTCTTTAGTACGGTGTCATGTACCTCGACTGTGAAAGTCCCAATATTCTTTTAGATCTGTAACGATAGATCTTAATCCCCAGAATGTACGAGGTATCACCCAGGTCTTTTATAGAGAACTTCTGTGACAAGAACAGCTTGGCCGATTGTAGCATAGGAATGTCATTTCCTATTAGGAGAATGTCATCAACGTATAAAACGAGGAATACCACAGTTCTCCCTACAATCTTCTTATAAATACAAGGTTCATCTACATTGTTTGATAAAGTAAAATTCTCTGACTGTCTCATCAAAGCAGATGTTCCAACTCTGCGATGCCTGCTTTAATCCATAAATGGATTTAAGCAACTTGCACACCTTTCCACTGCTCCCACTGTCTACGAAGCCTTCTGGTTGATCCATGAAAACACACTCTTCTAAACATCCATTTAGAAAGGCGGTTTTAACATCCATCTGCCAGATCTCATAGTTATGGAAGGCAGCAATGGCAAGTAGGATCCGAAGGGATTTAAGCATAGCCACTGGTGAAAAAGTTTTGTCATAGTCCAATCCTGGTCTTTGACAAAAACCTTTAGCAACAAGTCTAGCTTTGTAGGTTTCTACCTGACCATCTACACCAATCTTCCTTTTGAAGATCCATTTGCATCCTACGGGTTTTACCCCGGTAGGAGAAAAATCTAAAGTCCAGACTTTGTTTGTGTACATGGATTCCATCTCGGATCGCATAGCATCCAGCCACTTCACCGAGTCTTTACTCGTGATGGCTTGTTTGAAAACTAGTCGGCTCATCATCGTCGATGATGCAATCCTCTCGATCCCCGTCTACGAGAAAACCGTAGTATCTCTCGGGTAGATGAGTCTACCTACTAGATCTGCGGAGTGGCGTGGGTACATCCTGTTCCATTGAAATCTCAGGTTCTACTAAGTTTTCAGTAATAGTTTGTGGTTCTGGAATTTCTTCCAGCTCTATCGCGCTCCCACTTATCTCTTTTTCGAGAAATTGAGTTTCTATGAAGCGGGCATGATGAGAAACAAAAATCTTTTGTTCCTCAGCATGATAGATATAATACCCCCTAGAATTCTTAGGGTATCCCACAAACTTGCACAGTACAGAACGTGTCTCGAGTTTGTCCGGATGAACCTTTTTGACAAAGACTGGACAACCCCATATCTTTAAATACTTAAGACAGGATTTCTTCCCACTCCACATTTCATATGGAGTGGTAGGCACAGACTTAGTTAGAACTTTGTTCAACATGTATGCAGCAGATTCCAGTGCATAACCCCAAAAGGATGGCAGCAACTCAGCATTACTCATCATGGAACACACCAAATCTAGTAAGGTGCGATTCCGTTTTTCTGATACACCGTTGTGTTGTGGTGTGTATGGAGGAGTAAGCTGAGAGAGAATTCTATTCTCTTTTAGATATTCCAGGAACTCGTCACTTAAGTATTCTCCGCCCATATCGGAACGGAGCATCTTGATACTTTTGCTGGTTTGCTTTTCCGTTTCATTCTTGTACTCTTGAAATTTCTTAAAGGCCTCGGATTTATGTTTCATTAAGAATACATGTCCATACATAGAGAAATTATCTGTGAAAGTAATGAAGTAGGAATAGCCACTTCGTGCATGTGTAGACATTGGCCCACACACGTCGCTGTGTATGAGTCCCAGGAGCTCAGTGGCTCTTTCTCCGTGTCCAGTGAACGGAGTTTTTGTCATCTTTCCTATAATACATGATTGACAGGTTGCATATGATTGATACTCAAACGGACCTAAGTATCCTTCTTTATGTAACTTAGTCAGTCGTGTTTTATTGATATGACCGAGTCTACAATACCATAGAAAAGCTTGGTTTGATTCTGGAGCTTTTCTTTTTAATGTGTTTTGGACGTTGAAAACTTGATGTTGATTGAGAATGTATATTCCGTTGCTAAGTGTACCCGACCCAACCATTTCATGATTTAGGTGAATGTTGATAACATTGCTTAAAAGTGCAAAATTATATCCTTCATTTGATAATAAAGACACTGATATAATACTACACACCATACTGGGTACACAAAAGCAATTATGTAATAACAAAATATGTCCACTCGCCAATCCAAGGTGATATTCCCCTACTGCAACTGCGTCCATACTGGCTCCGTTGCCAACCCTGAGGGTCATATCACCTATCCTCAAAACCCTACAGCTTCTAAGCTCCTGCAAAGAATTACAGATGTCAGATCCTGATCCGGTATCCAATACCCAGGAAGTAGAGTTTATGGAAAAGCAGTTTTCAATCACGAACACACCTGAAGCCGAAACTACAACCTGCTTCGTGTCTTGATTCTTGGCCAATAGGGCCCTGCAGTCCTTCCTCCAATGACCCTTCTTCCGACAATAGAAACACTCTTCCTTTGTGGCTACCCCTCCCATCTTTTCCTTTCCCTTTCCCGCCACCTTCTGCACACCTCCTCTCGGTTTGGTAAGGGCCTTCTTCTTCTCCCCTTGGCCTTAGCCTTGGATCTAGAAGAAGAAGATCCTCCAACAAAAAGAGCGGGTGTTTCCTTTCTTTTGTTCAAGGTGCCATCTGCCATCCTCAACATATTGAGGAGCTCAGAAAGTGAAACTTCCATACTGTTCATATTGAAATTCAATACAAACTGGGCATAGGTGGAGGGAAGGGACTGGAGGACCAAGTCGATATACAACTCTTTTTCCAACGTGGTTCCCAGGTCCGCGAGCTCTTCGATGAGAGAAATCATCTTCAGGACGCTGTCCCCGACAAATGATCCGATGGCCAACCTCGCTTGAAAAAGTTTCTTCGAGGTCTCGTATCTTGCGATACGAGATTGCTCTCCATATAATTCTTTGGTATGGAGGAAGATGGAAGTAAGGTCCATCTTCTCGTGCCGCCTCTGATGTTCATTGTCCATGGAGGCCAACACGAGGCACTTGGCCTTCGCGCAATCAAGATCCCAGGTCTTACGGACCTCAACGTCCGCGACCGAGGATGCTGGACCGGGAACACGGGGAGCTTTCGCCGTGAGGACGTATGCGACCTTATCATATGTAAGGGCCATTTGGACATTCCACAGCCAGTCTTTATAGTTTGGCCCAGCGAGTTTATTTTTATCTAATATGAGCTTAAGTCTAATCATGGTTGCTGCAATTAGGAGAGGAGAAAAGAAACACTCAGCATATGCTCTTGCAAGTTTAGATTGGTTTTTAGTTTATCTAAATAGGATGGCTCCCACTGTTTCCTCGAATTCTTCTTCAAACCCTACAAGAAGAATTAGTCTGGATTAATCGCACGTCACAATACTTGCTTAACCTTTCAGCCAGGCTAGTGTCGGTACTTCGAGGGAGGTTTTCCAACGCTTTCGCGAAGTTCTTTAATTATATAACCTCTTTTCCCTGGAGGCATAGCCCCGCTAACACTGTTCTAGACACCTACTTGGTTTATAGCATTGATTGTTAAGTGAAATTGTTTCCCGAAGAGTAGCGGATACTCACAGTAGGATCAGGACCCAACTATCATTATGTGATGAATTTGAAGGAATCCTACTAAAAACACCACACTCAAGAAGGTATGCAACACTAGCAAGTTTCCATTATGTTTGAAACTCCTGATGTGATTTTTGCGTCGTGCGCTTCTAACATTGACGAAGGCCAAAACATTATAAGTCGCAAGTCAAGTTCTACCCGTCATTATCCAGATTAACCTAGACCCATTCGTACAAGCCCTGGACGAAGGTCAAGACAGCTGTACGCCTGTACTAAATTAATGTATCTAACTATGCCACAGATAAGCATCCACTAGCTACCAAACACTATGCCTTGGCGAAGGTCAAAACACATAGCATGAATACTAGTAGATACCTATCTAAAATGACGGAGGGCTACTGCTGGTTTTTTGGCGAAAAAACCGTTAACGTATTGAACTTGATATAGTCGAAGGAACTTGATAGCTTTTGAAAAGGAGTGGTTTAAGCTCCGCTTTGAAAAAATGCTTTTTGAAGGAAACCGAGTGGTTTTGTAATTGTTTCAACGACATCAGATTTTAGGTTTATTTCCTTGCATTAATTAAAATTAATGCGTCCCAACAATTAACCTTATCATTGCAGCAAAAGAAACGAAAATAGAATGTACGCTTATGCCATCCGCATTCGCCACGGGGCCCCGTCATACACCGTTAGGTTACTTAACTACCGACAGGGCGGGGGCTGGACTAGCACGGGTGAAAAACATAAGCAACGTTTATTATATATAATATATATATAGCCATTCATCTCATGCAATAATAAGCATTCCATATCATAGAATCACAGATGAATACATTGGATATACTAGGATTTCCGTACTTCGTTTAAGACTGTAACGAAATACGGATTCCATGATCGTAATGAATAGCCAAAACCCCTCACCCTAGACCCCTACAGGTGCGGCAAGCTACCCGCCAAATTCCCGAAGTGAAGCAACATCCCTCAATAAAATGAGTAGGCTACTCGGCACTTCAAGAACCCTAAAATTTGTGCACCCCACCTTGGGTCTATCCTAAGAGCAAAAACAGTAAAAAGAAATAATACAACGGTGGTTACAACCTCAACCCGGATGTGCCCCGCAAAAATAATATTACATCAATTTACAAATTGTACATGAATGAAAGAAAAGAAAAACACTCTTCTCACATCCCCCGGCTATTCATTCACGACGATCCAATAATCCATATACACAAACCATCACAGATTATAATCACAGAAATGTGCAACCCCCACTAATCGGCATATAGCAATTAGCGGACGTTTCGAAACACATTTATACAAACACAGAAAATGCAATTAGCCAAATAACTTAGAATTTCGATCGGATAACAAATTTGTGTCTACCCGATGAATAATCCAGAACAAAAACAATTCTGAGTAGAAACAAAATATTCCAGAAATCATAATCCACAAAATAAGACCCACAGAAGAAATTTCGGGTGACTCGGCCACGGTTCCGCGGTGTTATGGAGAGATCACTTCCTAAAATTTCCTCTGTGTTCTTACAAGACCCTGCTTGTATTTTTAAGACCTCTGAAAATATTTTTTTGAGTAGTTTAAAAATTCGACAGCAAGCATGGTTCTGAATTTGATTTCGGGCAAAAATCTTTCGATCGAACTTCTAACAATTTTCTAACAAGCTAGTTTAGGTTTAAGTGGCTCTGATACCAGTGTAAGTCTATGTCGCACACCCCGCGAGTTCGGGGGGAGGCGGAATACATCAAAAACGATTTTTCTCCATCAAAAGATCATGTTTGGCTTTGAAACATAGACTTTATCCACTTTAGGATCTTGATTAAACCTTAACTAGCATAACTGATCTACAAGAAGGCTCTAACTACTCGGTTGGAGTGTTATACCTTCGTGTCAAGTCCTTCAGGTATTCTAGTGGTTCTTGGCTCCTTGGATCGAACTTCAACTTTGAACTCCTCTTCTTGGCTCCTAGGTCGCTCCAACGAACTCGGTTGCCGGTCTTCTTTGCGTCGTAGAAGATCCACCCGAGGGCCTATGGTCAAGCTCCAATCTCAAGTGAGGTAACTTAGTGATCTAATTTACTAAAGAAGACTACTAAGTAGATGTAGAGAAGATCTATGGATTAATTTGTCTCAAAGCTCAATGGATCACAAACGCATGTGAAGGTTTGAGCTTGAGGGAGGAAGAGAGTAAAAACTCGGAGAGAGATGAGGAAGTGAGAATAAATAAAAGATCATGGATAATGGTTGAGAGAATGGCTTAAGTCTCACCACAATAATTCAAGCATGGATTATTAAACTCATAAAATAATGACCCATACTTGAATAGTAACCACAAATGAATAAACAAATACCAAGCCATGCTTTCAACCATTCCTCAAGTGTCTCGCCAAATTCCACCTCATTAATCCTTTTTCCAAAAATAATAAATCCAATAATGAGGTGTCTCTTTCTAGAAGCTCATTCTTGTGAAATTACAAGAATGCCCTCACCGTATATACATACCCGTATTCGTATTCCGAAAAATACGAATACAATGAGACAAGTATAATCCAATAGTATAATACTAGGATCCGGCTTAAATCAAAGCCCACTAGTATTATCCGTCCAAACATCATCTGTGTAGCCAGTTTACGTATGCGATCAAAACCCTGCCGTAAGACCATACGGCCTCTACATCGTCTCGCCTGATCTAGGGAAACCCTCTGTGTGGGACTCTAAAGACTCGACAGTACGCTGGCAGTAGGCTTAACCATAAGTCCGTCAGTGGCACTAGCTGTACGTAACGGCAACCCGGGTACATGTCGAAAAGAAGGACGACGTGCGAACTCATCCGAACCCTTGTTGAGCCTGTCCGTGACAATCTTCATGCAGTCCGGTCTGTTCGTCTAAGAGTATCTTATGTAAGGTCTAGGAGGGTGGAAAACCTCAGACCCTTAATAACCAGACTAGTCGTGTCGGTGTGGCTTAAGACGATCCAAGAATCTACCGGTCCGACCACCAGTAATTCTCAATTCGCCCTAGTCAGGGACTTATGGTGTTGACCAACCGATCACTGTGCGGCATCGATTCCTTATACCGGGAAAGACGAATCCCCAACAGTCGCTTACTGCCTCCATGTGGCTCAGGACTGTACCCAACTAAAACCTGTTTGCATGACTCTTTCGAGCCATGGTAGGGTAGTAATCAAAGCACAGTGGGAACTCACACAAGACAAATGACGACCTCAGGTCGACAGACTGTCTGCACTCATGTCACCAGAGAACTGCTATCTGACGTTAGGTATAATACCATCTAGTCAGTTCTCGACGAGTCATGTCCGGTGTACTCACATCCAGTGAGCACTGATTCGTATGTCAAAAACTATTTCTAAACCGCAATTAAGAACGGCGTCGCTTTGCAGCTAGCCGGTGAGTACGGGTCGGTCCTCAGGGATGTTGTGAATCTCCTATTCACGGTAACGAGTTAATTCCGAAGGGTGTTCGGATAGATTATTAAATCTAAAAACCTAAATTATCTATACTAAAATTATCTAGATCTAAATCCTGCTAGCGTTAGGTTTAGGAATGGTTTGGAAATGTAAATAAATCTCAACGCTTTCTATACCCAGATCTAACCTCCATGGAAAACGTGCGCAACCGGGCCTTTATACTACGGTATCACCGCTACCTCGAGGGATAGGGTGTCGTAGGGCGCGGTGTGTGCGTGTATGCATGGAGTCCTATAGATTCTATGTGATGGGTAAGAAAGGGATTAGAGATCTCATCTCTCAAAAGCCTTTCCCAAAGCCAACATCTAAGGCAAGGAATTAAAATCTAAATTAGAGCAATTAAATAAAACTACTTACAGATGGCTCTCTCCAAACATCAACGCAGGGTTGTCAGATCTGGATTCATGAATTGAAAAGAGGCACCGATGCTCTCCAAAAGAATTCTAAAATTTATTAATGAAGGGAGGCATGAAAAGAATACAATGATTTGGGCTTCTATTTATAGGAGATAGAAACCCTAGGTTACAATTGATTCGCATGTCTACATTTACCAAAATATCCTTAGGAAGACCTAGTCAAAGTAGACTTCCAAGCTTTGGTAAAATTTTATGTCTGGAAATTTTGGAACTGATTCTGGGCTTCTTGGGCATTTTATTTCTTTGGATCTTTATTCAATTTGGCTTTTCTATTTTTTCCAGATCTCCAGTGAATAATTGCGGTGGACTTTTAACCGTTCACTTTGTAATCTTAGACCTTGCATTGCCTTGTACTTTGTGAATTTTATTTTTGATGTAGGCTTGATCAAGAGTCTTCTGTTTGTTGGTCAAAGTTCACTTTTGCATCGTCTTTTCATCGTTTTCACTGTTTTCGTTCCAAGAACCTGTAACCTGTAATATGTAGCAGACATGTGTCAAAAGCACCTGTTTATTTATAAAAAGAATAAGAATGGGGAATATAATAATACAATATTATGGTGTGAACAAGCACCTGTATACAATCTTAGGTGCACCTCACCAATGGCTGCGGGACCAATCCATCGCCCCTCGTCAGGGTCTAGATATGTATACACTAGTCTAATATGGAGTAACGATGCCCAGTCTCAATACTCCTACGAGTAGGGACGCTTTTAAGGATGTGCCTATTAACTACCCAGCTCCCACAAGTACCATCGCCATCACAACGCAGGTAGTCAAGCAAAGATTTTACGGGCTTTATCAACATGTATACAAGATATGAAATACAAAGTAAAACACATCACATGTTAAGTTAAAGACAAACCAAATAGCATACTATCATATCGAGCAAGATTGTCCTGTACATATATATCCTAGCATCTTATACAATGAAGGCCTCTAGAGCATACATATTCAACAAGATCCACTCACTGAGGCTATTTCTCGAACACCATAGTTTCACAAACATGCTTTGCGAGACTGATTAGTAGAGAAGTTGGGTGTTCGGTATCACACGGGCTGTGAGTATATGACACCGCAATAATTAGCCTTAAGTGTAAGTGGGAGATTGTTGGATATAGTGCCCTCAAGTCAATTATTGTAATCGCAGGCACGCAATTGTGATGATTGAGGGAGGACCTATACGGGTAGAACAGTCTTACTCAAAATGATGGTATGCTATCTGGTTTGTCTTTATCATTATGTTCATACATTATGTGGTATTACAGATCACTATTACATGTTGATAGAGCCCATAGGATTCTCTCTTAACTACCAGCATTATGATGGCGATCATATACGTAGGAGATGGGTGGTCCATAAGCACATCCTTAAATGTCCCTAGTCGAGGGAGTATCGAGACTGGGCATCGATACTCTGAAGTAGACTAGTGTATACTTTTCGAGACCCCGACAAGGGGCGGTGTCCGGTCTCACAAGCCATTGATGTCAGCTAGTCACCTAAGATAGTATACAGGTGCTCATTAGATTATAAGTTACACTGGACGGACTCGTCAGGAACATGCTAGATGGTATTATACCTATTGTCAGATAGCAGTTCTCAGGTGACATAAGTACAGGTTAGTCAGTCGACCTGAGATCGTCATTTGTCTCGTGTAAGTTCCCACTGTGCTTTGATTACTACCCTACCACGACTCAAAGGAGTCGTGCAAACAGGTTTTAGTTAGGTACAGTCCCGAGCCACATGGAGGCAGTGAGCGGATCGTCGGGGATTCGTCTCTCCTGATATTAGGGGTTGATATCGCGCTGTGCACGGGTAGCCATCACCAGAAATCCTTAGCCAAGGTAGACGAGAACTACTGATTTGGATCAGTAGTTTCTCAGTGGGTGATAGGCTTCACACCGACACGAAATATCGCGTTATTAGGGGTCTGACTTTATCGACCTCCCTAGACCCGATATGCGATACTCTTAGACGAACAGACCGGACTGTATGAAGATTGTCACTGACAGGCTCAGTAGGGGTTCGGATGGGTTTGCTTGTCGGCCTTCCTTTCACTCAATACCTAGGTAGCCATTACGTACAGCTAGTGCCGCTGACGTGCTTATGGTTAAACCCACTGCCGGCGTATTGATGAGTCTTTAGAGTCCCACACGGAGGGTTTTCCTGGTTCAGGAGAAATGATGTAGTAGCCGTATTTTGATACGTGCAGGGCTCCGATCGAATGATTGTACTAGTTAACCGGACTTTCGATCGGATGGTTGATAATACTAGCCGACTCGGGTTTAAGCCGGATTATTAAATCAGGTATTGATTTAATAATTTAGATATATATATTTCGATATTTATATTCTAATATTATATTCTTTGTGTTATTCCATCTCTTTGGGTATTCGTATTTTGATACGAATACGGGTATGTATATACAGTTGAGTGCAATCCGTATTTATACGAAAAACATTCTAGAAGGTGGACACCTTATTTTGGTTTATCCATTTATTAAATTAAATGGAAATGAGGTGTAAAGGTGATGAAGAGAGAATGGTGAAAACCATGCTTGAATAGTGTTGACAAATGAATTGTTAATTCATTTGTGCAAACTATTCAAGTTTGGTTGCAATATGTATATTGAAAAAAATTATTTTACAAAACCTTGCTTAATATTTTCTCTCACTTGATGGATAGTTCATTTTTTACATGAGTTTTATTCTCTCCATTTCTGGTTAGCTCTCTCTTCACTACCTTTCTTGAGCTTCTCCTCCTTCTTCTTCATCTTCTACCCTACCATCTCATGAGTTAAGAATCAAGGGTAGAATAGAGATAGATAATCACTTAGAACAACTCACTACATCCCTAGGCACTCTAGATTAGCAACCTAGAGTCCCTAATTTTTTCACTAGATTCTTAATGTGGAGCTAGAACCATGAGCTACATCCCTCGGGTGGATCATCTTCGACGGAGGAGGGCCGGCGGATAAGCTCGATCAAGGAGACCTCAAGGAGCCAAAGAAGAGGGTAGAAGACCGAAGGACACGGATCATTCGGTATAACGCTTCTATCACAATAGATAAGCTCTTTGTAGTTAGTTATTTTTAGGTCTATGATTCGATTCTAGGACGGGTTTTTTAGCGCCAGTTTTTTAAACACCAAATTTTGTTCCGCAACGGCCACGGTAGATGGCCAGGGTGCTAGCAAACCCCAACATGAGCCTCAGCTAAAATACCTAGAAAATCCAATTTCTTAAAATAAAGTAGCAGAAGAAAATTAGAGTCCTAAAACTTTAAGTAGGCAGGGGATCCGCGGCCACTTGTGAGATTTAGGAGCTCCGTTTTTTTGTGGCACCATAGAAATACCTGCATGATTTTCTGAGAATTTTTATTTTGAAAAATATCACAGTTTTAAAAATTGGACAGAAAGTTGTTTTATTCGGGATGTTTCGATCGATCAAACACTTTAACTTCGTCTAAACATTACCTAAGCCTATAGTTTGGCTCTGATACCATGAAAGTAGGTCCTAACACCTCTATGAGGGTTTAACAACATTAAGTATACAATTTAAAATTTTCCAGAGGGTTAAGTCTACAAGTTAGGATCAAACTAAAGATTTAGGGTTTGAAAAGAAAGCAAACTAGAGATTTAACTAAGTGATAAGGAGCTACAACCTTTTTAGCCAAGTCCTTCACTTCTAAAGCTTCTAGTTGTAGTTCCTTGAACCCTTCCATGAGTTCCACTTGAGAACTTGAACAAGCATTCTCGATATCTTCTTCGTCGAACTTGATCCACCTTGGGGCAACACCCACTCAAGCTCACACTTCACTAATCAAAGTATTAGTGAAGAAAACAACCTAAACTAATTTTCTAGTTTAGTCTAGGTTGATGAAAGTAGGGTTTTTGCTCACTTAAAAAATTTCTTGTTTCTTTTCGCTTGAGTGAATAGTGTCTTAAGAGAAAAGATAAAGAAGATGAAGATGGTGATGAGAATGAGCTTAGAGATGAGGATGAGAGCAAAATGAATATACTTATATGAAAAAGTAAAAAGAAAAACGAGTCATGTAAACTAGCATGTTCCAAAGTAAATGACTCATTCTTTCTTCTTTTTAATTCAAATAAGAAGTCATTATCATCATATCCTTTACCCCACTGTGATTCTTATATACACAACTCTTGTATATTAACAACCATGTCACACATGTATAAATATATTTATATCATATATATAAATATATTAAGAGAAGAAAATATCAAGTGAGTATAATATTATTGTGTGTGGGGGGGGGGTGTGTGCGTGTGTGTCTATATATATATATCAAATTATTAAATCAACACTTGATTTAATAATCCGGTTATATCATATATAATCCGGCTAATATCAAATAACGCTAGATTAGAATATAGTACATATATCCGCATTTAATTAAGCTTCCACACATATCTCCATACATGCCCTACTTCGTTTCGCTTGAGCTTGGAAACCTCTATGTGGGACTCTAAATACTCGTCAATACGCAGTAGGTAATGATCACATCAAACACCTACAAGCACGTCAGCGTTACTAGCTGCACGCAATGCCTACCCAGATATTGAACGAATAAAAGATCAACAAGTAAACTTGTCCAAAACTCCCTGTAGAGCCTATAAGCAACACTTATTGTACAGTTCGTCTCTTCATCAGATATGTTGCATATCAAGTCTAGGGGGTGGTATTGCCAGACCCCAATAACTCGATAAGTCATGCCGATGTGTGGCCTATAACCAATCGAGAAACTACTGATAACACTTATCAGTAAATCTCATCAGTCCTGGCCAGAGACTTGCGGTTATAGTCAATCGATCGTAGCACAACATCAACTACCAATACCGGGAGAGACAAAACCCTTCCTATCGCTCACTGCCTCCATGTGACTCGGGACTGTACCCAACTACCACCTGTTTGCACAACTCAGTAGAGCCGTGGTAGAGAGGTAATCAAAGCACAGTGGGAACCACACAAGAAACTATGACGATTTCGGGTCTACAGACTAACGTGTACAAGTGTCACCAGAGAACTTCTATCTGACGATAGGTATGGTACCATCTAGGAGTTCTCGGCGAGTCCGTTCGGTGTACTCATTCTTAAATGAGCACCTGTGTACAATATTTGGTGTCAAACACCAATAGTTATGGGATCAACCATCGCCCCATACAGGGTCAAGAAACTATACACCAGTCTACACTGAAATATCGATGCCCTGTCTCGATACTCTCTCAACTATGAACATTTCAAGGATGTGCTTGTGGACTACTCAGGCTCCACTAGTATGATCTACATCATATTTCTGGTAGTCAAGCAAACATCCTAAGGATTTTATCAACATATATCAGTGAAATAGTAAAATAGAACAAATGTACATGTTAAGACAAAAAGTAACCAGATAGCATACTATCATGTTGAGCAATAATGTTCTCTCTCTATATATGTGTGTGTGTGTGTCCAAGCATCCACTATAATTTACAATAATGGCCTCTAGGGCATACATATCACTAACAAGTAGAGCCGTAGTAGGGTAGTAATCTAAGTACAGTGGGAACTAACATGAGACAAATGACGATCTCAGGTCTAAAGACTAACATGTAATCATGTCACCTGAAAACTGCTATCTGACGATAAGTATAATACAATCTAGAAGTTCTCGGCGAGTCTTTCCAGTGTACTCACCCTCAGTGAGCACTTGTATACGATCTTAGGTGCCAAACACCAATGGCAGTGGGACCAACCATCTCCCCTCATCAGGGTCTAGAAATGTATACACCAGTCTACTCCGGAATATTGATGCCCAGTCTCGATACTACCACGACTAGGGACATTTAAGGATGTGCTTATGGACTACTCAGCCCCCACATGTATGATCGCCATCATAACGCTGGTAGTCAAGTAATAATCCTACGGGCTTTATCAACATGTATTAGCGATACGTAATAATAAGTAAAACATATACATATGTTACGATAAAGACAAACCAAATAACATACTATCATATCGAGCAAGATTTTCATGTACATACATATGTCCAAGTATCCACTACACACACACACAAAATAATGGCCTCTAAAGCATACATATCCAACAGTTCATGTCGAGCTATTGATAAGGGTACGATCCAAATCAAAACGTTTGACGGCGTTGTAAGAACATTAGCGGAAGTTAGGCATGTACCTAACTTGAAGAAGAATCTCATCTCATTGGGTACACTCGACATTAAGAGTTATAAGTTCTCCGTTGAAGGTGGAGTTTTGAAAGTAACAAAAAGTGCTCTCGTGGTTATGAAGGAATTGAAAATTGGGTCCTTATATGTGTTGCAGGGTTTGACAACTACCGGGTCGGCGGCAGTTTCATTATCTAAATCTATATCAGATTCAGATGTTACCAGATTATGGCACATGATGCTCGGGCATATGAGTGGGAGAGGTATGGCGAGTTATCGAAGCAGGATCTTCTTTGTGGTCAAAGTACATCAAAAATAGAGTTTTGTGAGCATTGCATTTTTGGAAAACAGAAACGATTTAGCTTCAGTTCGGCGGTGCACAACACAAAAGGTGCTCTTGACTATATCTATTCGGATCTTTGGGGACCCTCTCAAGTTGCTTCCAAAGAAAAATGTACCAAGTATCTGCTTTCTTTCATCGATGATTATTCGAGAAAGGTTTGGGTCTACTTATTGAAATACAAGAGTGATGTATTTCTTACGTTCAAGTAATGGAAGAAGTTGATTGAGAAGCAGAAAAGCAAGTAGATCAAGAGACCAAGGACGGACAACGTATTAGAATTTTGTGGTGGAGATTTCAATGAATTCTGCAAAAATGAAGGTATTGTTCGGTATCATATCGTTGTCCACACACCATAACAAAACGGAGTCGTGGAGTGTATGAATCATACTTTTTTGAAGAAAGCTCGGTGCATGTTATCGAATGCAGGGCTCAGCAAGGAGTTTTGGGCAGAGGCGATGAACACGGCATGCTACGTAGTGAATCGATCACCTCATACAATGCTTGGTAGTAAAACATCAGAGAAGGTATGGACTGCGTAGCACACCAATTATTCTACACTTAGAGTGTTTTGTTATCCCACATATGCGCATTGTCGTGAAGGCAAGTTAGTTCCTCGAGCGAAAAAATGCAGTTTTCTTGGTTATGCCATCGGGGTCAAAGGTTATAGGTTGTGGTGTTCAAACTAAGTTGCCAAAGTTTATGATTAGCAGAGATGTCACTTTTGACGAGTCTGCTATAATGAAACTGAATAATGCGGAATCTCCAATTCAAGACGATACAGGGAAGGACAAGCCAAGCGTTGAAATTGTAGTCGGTGAAAGCTTGGGTTCACCAGAGATCTCTCCTTAACCATCGTCTGATGAAAATCAGTCCCAAGATGAGCAGTATCTATTAGACCGCCACAGAGATATGGCTACGATGATCTAGTGGCGTATGCGTCGTCCGTTGCAGAGACAGGTAATAGTAGCAATCTTACGAGTTATCAAGAAGCTATTTCTTCCGATGAGTCAGCTCACTGGATAGTCGCTATGAATGAAGAGATTGAGTCTCTTCACAAGAACCAAACATGAAAGCTTGACAAGACCGAAGGAGAAAAAAAAGTAGTTGGCTGCAAATGGATTTTCAAAAAGAAGGTAGGAGATCAAGTGGTTGCAGATACTCGATACAAGGCACAATTGGTACCTAAAGGCTATTCGCAAGTTCGAAGAGTGGACTTCAATGAAGTATTTTCTCCACTTATAAAACACGCCTCTATTCGTGTCTTGCTCCGTTTCGTATCTATGCAAGATTTGGAGCTCAAGCAACTCGATATTAAGACCGATTTCTTGCACGGTGATTTAGTAGAGAAGATCTACATGCAACAACCTGATGGTTTTGAAATTGAAGGTAAGAAAGGCCATGTTTTTTTATTAGAGAAGTCTCTCTATAGTTTAAAGTAGTCACTTAGACGTTAGTACAAGAAATTTGACTCCTTCATGATATTGGGTTTACAAGAAGTAAGGGCGAAAATTGCGTTTATTGTAAGAAGCTCGCCGATGGTTCTTTCATATACTTGTTGCTTTATGTTGATAATATGTTGATAGCAATAAGGTATATGGTTCATATTCAGAAGCTTAAGCAACAGTTGAAAGGCAAGTTTGAGACAAGAGTTAGGAGCGGCCAAGAAAACTTTTGGAATGGAAATTAGATGCGATTGCAAGAGAGTAAAACTTTACTTGTCTCAACAGTGATAGATTGAGAAAGTTTTGGAGTGTTTTGACATTGCAGACGCTAAATCTGTAAGTACCCCTTTGACAGATCATTTCAAACTTTTAACCCGTTTATCACCGCAAGCAGAGAAAGAAATTCAGTAAATGCCACATGTTCCTTATTCGAGTGTGGTGGGTAGCATTATATATGTCATGGTTTGTACCCAACCTAACATTTCACATGCAGTTAGTGTTGTTAGTCACTGTATGGTATCTCCTGGTAAAGGCCATTAGCAAGCAGTGAAATGGATTTTACGATACCTGCGAGATACGTCTAATGTGGAGTTGGGGTTTAGAAGGAACAATGACAATTTGGTTGGCTTCAGCAATTCTGATTATGCAGGTGATCTCGACAGGCGAAAGTCGATCACCGGCTATGTATTCTCTTTAGGAGGATGTGCCATTAGTTGGCATGTTTCGTTATAGCTTATGGTAGCGTTGTCTACGACAGAGTCGGAGTATATGGCCATTGTTGAAGCTGTTAAGGAAGCAATCTGGTTGAAAGGACTATTTTCAGAACTTGGTATCCAAAAAGATACCATAATATTCTATTGTGATAACCAAAGCGTGATTCATTTGATATTGAACCAGATGCATTATGACAGAACGAGCACATCGACGTTCGATATTGGTTTTTTCAGGATATCATTGAAGAGGAAGAGATAATTATAAAGAAGGTTGGCACAGCGGATAATCCGGCCGATATATTGATTAAGACTCTTTCGTTTGTTAAGTTTGAGCATTGCTTGAACTTAATTGGAGTGTGTCACACTCATTGAGCCCTTTAGTTGTGGAGAAGGTAGAGCTACTACTAATATTATAGAGGAGCTTTATGGAGAATGCGATGGAAGGTGGAGATTTGTTGAGTTTGCCCCATATTCTCGATCCCTATTAGTTTCCTAGTTCAATTCGGCGTTACACGGAATATTCCAGTTTCAAGTTCAGCTACAGCAAGGAAGCAGACGTTTGAAGCTTAACGTTTGACACGTATTCAAAGACTTGCACAGTGAAAGTTGAGAGACGTCTCCTCTCTTGTTCTTCAAAAGTTAGCCAGTGCTCTTTTATTTAGACAAACGTCTGACCAATGTTAGTCAAACGTCTGCGCGCTCTGTGGGATCTGCTGAAGCTTTTGGGCAGTCGTCTGCCAAGTCCTACGTCAGACATCTGCCGTTGTCTTGGGCCAAATATTTGCAATTTCAAAAAAGTTGGGAAATTAGTTATTTGATCTTATCAATCTAATACTATATATATTATATTATTTTGTAACTCTAGATGAGATAGCTTTTGAGGTATTTGAACCCTTTGTATTTGTGAGAGGAGGCTAGGGTTTTATGAGACGGATTTGTGAGATTTCATTCACCGTTTGTAACACTCCCTATTTGTTTGATTAATAAAGCTTCTTCTTCATCCGTGGTTTTTCCTGCAAGGATTTTCCACAAAATATCTAGTGTCTTGTTTGGTTAGTACTCTTATTCCCGTCGTGTTTATTTATTTAATTGCTTCTCTATATCGTTTGTTATTACTTCGAGATCGTATTTCCTGCAACATTTTTGGCTTAATTACTTTTTCCTTAACTCCTTTTAATTGCAATTAATTTCTCATTTATTTTAAAAGCCTATTTTAGTCCTATGGATAACATATATCTTGTCATCCCCATAAAAAAAATACCAAGCCATAAAATAAAAAATATATAGAAGAAAAGTTTTCTTCTTTCTTCTTCCCTATATTTATTTTCCATCAAATCTATCTCTATATTTATTTTCCATCAAATCTATCTCTTAAGTATAATCGTGATACCAGAGCTTTAGTTTCGAAATTGTTCATAAGTCACAGTAATCGAGTGCACGATTACTTATGGCGACTGTTGAATCCTGATGAGTAGCGCGTTGGGACCTTATGCATCCGGTCAAGTTCATCCAGAGAAACGCCAAACTACTTCTAAGGACATAGCATTCTTTGCTCGTCTCGGTCTCCATCGAGAAACCACGATAAGCAATTTTCTTTTCTTATTAAATTCGGATTCCAACAAACTATTTAGATTTGTGGTTGATCCGTTTAATTATAATTTAATAGTATCCAATTACTAATTCATATTTTCCTACGACTTAGAAGTAGTTTATTTTGGATTCTATATTTTTGATTGGGATGTTATGGTATCATATCAATTATATTTAGGCAAAAGGTAGTGACTTCTAATTGAAGAAGTGATTTGAACGATTTGTATTACTTATTACATCATATGAAAGCTCGGTAAATTTGCTTCATTTGTCAAATAAAATCTTTGCCTCATTTATCTTGTTTGATAATATGATAATTTGGATTTCTTAATATTTTGATAATTATTATCGTAGCTCTTTTTCATATAATTAATGAAGAAAATTTGTTTGTGATAAATTTTAATTATGTATATCTAGATTGAGATGAGTTTTGCATTGGCAATATTTGTTTGGAATATTCTATTTCTCAAAAAAAAATCATAAAATGATTATGAAAAGAAAATTGTCTTATTTTGAAATTAATGAAATTTGTTTTTCTCATCGAAGATCCTTATAATAAAATATAGATTTTCTTATGATAAGCTTAGTGAGGCATACGTATGTTCTTTAATATGTGACTTGTGATTCAATTTGTATTGGGACACTTACATAAGATTATTTATATTTCAAATATTTTTATTGCAATATTTGATATGTCAAATTAGGTGATTTTTTGTGATATAATTACAAATAATAGAAGGGGTCAATATTTTATGTGGAAAAGGTTATTTGAATGCAAAACAGATTGTTGTCTATTAACAAAATCAATGGATTTAATATCATGCTTATAACATGTGGGGAATATTGTGATTGTGTACCACTAGCTAAATTCATAAATAAACATGAGATTGTGGCTCTATATAAATGTTTGATGACTTATATGCACTAAGTGGTTTTATTTCAATTTCTTATGTGGTTTTATCCAACAAAAGTGGAATTATGGATTATACTAATTAGAATTGTTGGTACAACATTGAAGGTTATATTTTTTTTGGTATATATTTATTCTATATTAAGTATTATTTGAGTTTTTAATTTCATATTAAAAGTTTTCATTCATAAATATTTTGAAAGTGAGGCACGCTAACTTTTGAGGTCATATAAAATTTGTGAAATGTCATTAAATTCTATTACTCAATGTTTCAAATGAAAAGTTGAAGTTTATGACTAAAGTTTTTTTTTATGACGAGCTCTTATGAAATTTTGGATAGGTATTGCACCTACTTTTTTATTTCTCATAGGGAGAAATTGGGGTCAATAACATTTGATTGCATGTTATTGGATATGGTTTTGAGAAGAGATAAAAAGGAAATAAAATTGGTGAACCTAGTGTGAGCATGAAATTAAATTTTTGAGACTTTTGATAGCTTAATGCTTTTATGATCATATTATGTAAAGAGTTTTAAAGAATTTTAGATTATGATTACATATATTTTATTTCTATGTTATATAATACTTGTTTATATTTAACAGAATAAAGCTGTGGTATATTTTGTCTATGTATTTTTAAGAAAATATTAGTAGGATGATATACCTACTGAAGGGCCCTTTTTAGAATTTTGTTTTTCAATTCAAAATTGACGAAGTTAAGGACCTAGAATACTCGGTGTATGGTGTATGGGTATTATTGTGGATATGTTGTTGAGTATTGAGTATATATGACGCGACCGGGATCACGCCAAGATGTTACCTTCCGTTGATCTACTGATGGCGGCGATGGACGGCTGGGATTGGATCTGGAGGCTGTCACTCCTGAAGCGTGTGGATCTCAATGGGTTTGAGGTTGTGGTTGCCGAGCTACCTGCAAGGAAGTCCCGGGGTGGTTGTACCACCGAGAACCCTCCGACGGTCAAGTTAGACTAGAGATCCGAGCAGAGTAACGGCTTAGTGGAGTCAGAATGGCTTACTTAGACCGTCTGAAGAAGGGGTTTATATAGCGGTGGCAGCAGGCGCGAGAATCACGCCGGCCGTTATGCTCCCGACGTCACGCCCGCATGATGAGCGGGACCTCCCATTAATGGCGAGACAGGCTCGTTAATGGGGGATCGTGGTGGCGTGGAACGTGGGATGTAGCCGGCAGAGATCTCGCGCATGGCGAGATTCACGGGATGGCGGTTACGCCTGCAAGTGGTGCTGTTGGTCGGTCGATGAGATCGAGGAAGATGACCTCGGCGGAAGAGCTCGTGGAGGAACGGGAGAGCCGAGGTATCTTGGTTTTGCTCGAGCCCGGAAGCGAGCTGAGAGGGCCGAGGAGGCTCGAGCCTGTGATAGCTCGGAGACGAGCTGTGAGGCCGAGGAGGCCAATTGTCCTGGGGGCTCGGAGGTGAGCCAGCGTTTTCTTGTAGGACGGGCACAGGAGTGGTCTGGTTGGCCACTGTATGTCCTTCCTTGTGAGCCCTGCGACACGTCATCTGCCACGTGTCCTGATCTGGGAGATTGCCGATATCGAGTCCCATCATTAGCCCCCCACTCTCATTCCGACCAGCTGACGGGTCGGGTCGAGAGTGGTTTGCCGGATCACCCGAGATGAGCTCCTTTCCGAAAATATCGTCGGGCGTGTCTCTGAACAATTGGCCGTCTTTTCTGGGTGAGTCCAACGAATCAGGACGAGATCCTTTGCATTAAAGAGGGTGCGCTGGATCATGTGCACTTTTGTTGAAGCGACAGACCACGTGTCGGGTGCCGGTTGGCTGATGTGACGTGCCGCAGGCTTCTGGCGTCCGATGGGACGCCGCCAATGCGTTTGTGACAGGTGGGGCGATCGTGGCGTCGAGTGCACTGAATCGTTTTGGCGGGAGTCGACCGTCGCCGCTGGATGAGGACACCGGTAGCATAAATAGGGAGGAGTCCTGAATCAGGATCTCTCTCTCTCTCTCTTCACATTTTTCTCGTTCTGAGTCTTATTTGCTCGGCGCTCTCCTCTTAGGTCGGATCTTGCGTTTTTTCTTCTCGAGAACTTCTTCCCATCAGGTTAGATGTCTTGTTTTGAGGAGTCTGTAAATGTCGTAGGGGTAGATTCTAGGGATTCTTCCCCTGGGTTGGAGCCTCTCCGGGAAGTTGGGGTCATATCCTCTTTTCGGGGCGCGCGTCTGAGGCTGTTCCCGGAGCGGTGGCAGCGGACGCTCCTGGTGCGCCGTCCTCAGTGAGATATGAGGACGAGCTTGTCACCGCTCGGGCTCGTTTCCATATTCCTTCTGGCTACACGCTACGATTGGCCGAAGAAGGAGAGAGGGCAGATCAGGTAAGGGGTAGAGAGATCGCCTTGTACCTGGAAGCCCTTTGGGCCGTAATGCGCCTGCCTTTCTCTCCCGAGATTGTAGCTGCGTTAAATTACTTTGGGTTAGCCCCGGGCCAGCTAGTGCCGAACTCCTGGAGAATTCTCCTTAGGTTCCTGGTCCGGCTGAAGCTGCAGATGATCCCTTTTAGTCTGTCCATCCTCGTCTCCTCTCTTGTTTACAAAAGTCACCCTGGAACTCGTGCGGGCGACCCGAGGTGGATTTACCTCTCCTTTAGAAAGCATCGGGGGAGTGTAGCTGGGTCAGGAGTTGTCAACTTGCCTTCTTCCATCCATGATTAGAAGAAGAAGTTTTTCTTTGTCGGGCCGCCAGAAGGTGACGACCGGCCCATACCCATCCAGTGGTCTAGGGATAGGTGCCGGCAGGGAGATCTGTCTAATGACCCCGACGCGGTGAGGGTGGTGGGGTGGGAGCCTATTCCCCGGTCCGACGTGCTTCTTTTAGAGCGGGCCCTTAGTTGGGCCGGGCTCAGCCCCGCCCAGTTCGTCGGTAAGTTAGGCTTGTGTTTGTTTCTGTTTCTGTTAGTGTCGCTGATCCCATTATATCTTGTCTTGTGCAAAAACCATGGATGTGGACCTCCTCCGAGCAGCCATGCGCAAGCCGAAGAAAAGGTTGAAGGCTGGAGGGGCCAGCTCTTCTCATCAGACGCCGGTCCTGGCTCCCCCCCCCCCCCCGCAGCCGACCCGCCCCAGCGCTCGAGTGCGGGCCGCGCCCCGGAGCCCTGCCAGGCGCCGAGCAGAAATAGGGCTTGGGGAAAAGATGCCCAAGCTTCGGAGGTGGAGACGAGCTCCCCGCCGTCGTTTCTCAATAGGTTCCCCCGAACAGTTCTGCGGACCCCGGCTTCTCCGATCTTGATGGACGAGGGGGAGCTCCGCTTTGAGGTGCCCTCGGGGCTCTCCGTCGCTGACAGCTTGCTGCACGACATGGAGAGGTCGGCCGGGGGCCGGATCCATAGGGGGAAGCTAAAGTCACAAATGGCTTCCATCGCCCAAGAGGTCGTACAGGCGAGTGTTCGTACATCGTCTCATCATTTGCGAGATTAGGTGCCCCCTTTTTCTTTCTGACCCCCCCTCGATTTCTTCAGGTCCTCCAGCACGTCACTATCGTCGCCCGGATGGAAGAGGAGGAGATAGCCCTGGCGATGCGAGCCGCGGGCAAGCTCTCCTCGCTGGGGGAGAGCTTGAAGCGGCAGCTGGAGGCGGCGATGGCGAGGGTCGCTGCCCTTGAGGGCGAGGTGGCGATCGGGAAGCAGGAGGCGGTGGCCACGAGGCAGGAGGCGGCGGCCGTGAAGCAGGAGGTGGCGGCCTCGAAGCAAGAGGTTTCCAGGTTTCGTGAGTCCGCCCAGGCTGCCGAGGCCGAGCTTCGGGACTCCAGGGTACTCGTCGGCACCATGAGGAAGTCCATGAGCACCCTCCGGAAGGAGTTGGAGGCTGCGGGAGAGGTGGAGAAGCTAGCTGACCTCAAAGCGGCGAAGGCGGTGGAGAACTTTCAGAAGTTGGAACAGTTCTACACCGTCTTAGCCTCGGCCACCACCGCCATCTGGCACGAGGCCCTCGACGCCGTCAAGGCTCGGATGCCGGAGATCGCTGACGAAGAGCTCTGAGCCGAATATCCCCGAGGGGATGAAGAGCAGGAGGATGGCCCCGGGGAGATACCCGACGAAGGCAACGCCAAGGCTCCTATGGTGGGCGCTGGGCTTCCCGAGGTTGCGCCCGGCCCTGAGGCCTGAAGCCTCTTGTCTTCATGTTTTTTTCTTCTTTTTGTTGCCTCGGGTATTTTTGTAAGGCTGGGGAGCCCACAGTACCCTTGTAAAAGCTTTGACTTTGTGAATAAAGATTTTTTGTTTTCGCAGTAGTGTTTGTGCTTGTACTTCCTTTTGTTGGTAGACACTTGTATTCGCACAGTATTGCTTTTATGTTCGGCATGTTCCTCGTCTAGCGATTACTCGTCGACTTGAATCTGATCACTTGCCGAGTGTGCGAGGACCGGCGGGAAGACAATATCTCCATGGCCCCGAAGTCGAAGTGGAGATCGCTAAGACGTTGATAGACCGGATGCCTCTTGTTGGGTTTATGCTCCTTAGTTGTTGGAGGGGCCATAACTGGCCAACTAAGGATGGTGCCGAACGGGCCAGCTGCTCGATGCCTCTTGGCGAGAGCTTTGATCCCTGGTTTGTTGGGGTAGGGAGCTACCATCCAGGGATAATCGAGCATGGGCGGGCCCGGTTGCCTCTTGCGAGGGCATTGATCCTTAGCGCAGGAGGGGCCGTGAGTGGCCTACTAAGGATGGTCGAGCAGGGAAGCTGCTCGGTGCCTCTTGGCGAGGTCTTTGATCCTTAGCGCGGGAGGGGCCGTGAGTGGCCTACTAAAGATGGCCGAGCAGGGTAGCTGCTCGGTTCCTCTTGGCGAAGGCTATGATCCTTAGCGCGAGAGGGGCCATGAGTGGCCTACTAAGGATGGCCGAGCAGGGCAGCTGCTTGGTGCCTCTTGGCGAGGGCTTTGATCCTTAGCGCGGGAGGGGCCGTGAGTGGCCTACTAAGGATGGCCGATCAGGGCAGCTGCTCGGTGCCTCTTGACGAGGGCTTTGATCCTTAGCACGGGAGGGGTCGTGAGTGGCCTACTAAGGATAGCCGAGCAGGGTAGCTGCTCGGTGCCTCTTGGCGAGGGCTTTGATCCTTAAGGACGGGCCGAGCAGGGTTACTGCCCGGTGCCTCTTGGCGAGGGCTTTGATCCCTGGTTTGGTAGGGAGCTACCAGCCAGGGATAACCGAGCAAGGGCGGGCCCGGTTGCCTCTTGGCAAGGGTTTTGATCCCTGGTTTGTTGGGGTAGGAAGCTACCATCCAGGGATAACCGAGCAAGGGCGGGCCCGGTTGCCTCTTTCGAGGGCTTTTCATCCTTAGCGCGGGAGGGGCCGTAAGTGGCCTACTAAGGAAGGCCGAGCAGGGTTGCTGCCCGGTGCCTCTTGGACAGGGCTTTTTGTCCTTAAGGATGGCCGAGCAGGGCTGCTGCCCGGTGCTTCTTGGAGAGGGCTTTGATCCCTGGCGTTGTGGGGTAGGGAAGATACCAGCCAAGGATAGCCGAGCAGAGAGCTGTAGGGCTGCCTCTTCGTAAGGGCTTCGATCCTTGGCGCTGGAGGGGCCGTGGGAGGCCTGCCAAGGAGGAACATAGCAGTGAAGATGCTCGGTCGCCTCTTAGTGAGGGCTTAGATCCCTGGCGTTGTGGGGTAGGCGAGCTACCGGCCAAGGATAGCCGAGCAAGGTAGCTGTTGGGCTGCCTCTTCGTGAGGGCTTTGATCCTTGGCGCTGGAAGGGCCGTGAGTGGCCTGCCAAGGATGAACCCAGCAGTGAAGCTGCTCGGTCGCCTCTTAGTGAGGGCTTAGATCCCTGGCGTTGTAGGGTAGGCGAGCTACCGGCCAGGGATAGCCGAGTATGGTAGCTGCTGGGCTGCCTCTTCGTGAGGGCTTTGATCCTTGGCGCTAGAGGGGCCGTGGGTGGCCTGCCAAGGATGACCCAAGCAGCGAAGCTGCTCGGTCGCCTCTTAGTGAGGGCTTAGATCCCTGGCGTTGTGGGGGTAGGAGAGCTACCGGCCACGGATAGCCGAGCAGGGTAGCTGCTGGGCTGTCTCTTATTCAGGGCTTAGATCCCTGGCGTTGTGGGGGTAGGCGAGCTAACGGCCAGGGATAGCCAAGCAGAGTAGCTGCTGGGCTGCCTCTTAGTGAGGGCTTAGATCCCTGGCGTTGTGGGGTAGGCGAGCTACCGGCCAGGGATAGCCGAGCAGGGTAGCTGCTGGGCTACCTCTTCGTGAGGGCTTTGATCCTTGGCGCTGGAGGGGCCGTGGGAGGCCTTCCAAGGATGAACCAAGCAGCGAAGCTGCTCGGTCGCCTCTTAGTGAGGGCTTAGATCCCTGGCGTTGTGGGGTAGGCGAGCTACCGGCCAGGGATAGCCGAGCATGGTAGCTGCTGGGCTGCCTCTTCGTGAGGGCTTTGTTCCTTGGCGCCGGAGGGGCCATGGGAGGCCTGCTGATCAGTCGAAAATATTGCATTTCTAACACGACAATTTCCCTACCATTTGCACTCATCTAAAGGTGTTCGGAAGGAATATAGCACATATTAGCAAAACATCCGTAAAATACCAAATAACTTGTGTTATATATTAAAACCGGCATTTTTGAGGGAAATTGAGTGTTTATCATTGCATGCATAATCTTTGTATAGCGCAACACTTGTCTCGAGAATCTGTGCAGGAAATTCCAGGAAAAAAGACGACATTGATAAAAATGCTGATAAAAATGCGCCAAGTCCAAGACTTGAGATTTGGCAACGAACTAGAGGGAATTATAAGATTCCAGATATAATAAAAATACCAAGAGGCCAATATCAAGCAACCATGGAAATTCGATGCACCAAGGCACCCAAAGGGCCGCGGATACGCGGCCGTAGGGCTCTTGCACGGCGGATCCGCGGCAAGGCTGACACGTCATCGGCAGTTTGTTATGTCAGGTTTCTTATTTCAGGGTCCACACTTCTTCAAGCCACTGCAAATTCCAGAGATTTCCAGAAGCTTCTGTCCGAACAGAAAAGCTCTTTATTCAAGCTAAACACTCTCAAGCTTCTCAAGCAAGCTTCTCAAATAACTACCTAAGCCTAGAAGCTTCTCCCTAACCTCCAAGCTTATGAAAGAATCTAGCTAACTAACTAACTCTAGAAGCTTCTACCTAACTACCAAGCTTGCAAGTGAAGCTAAACTAAACCTAGCTTCTTAAGGAAGCTAATCCTAATCAAGGCTATAAAAAGGACCTTAAAGTTTCTATTCTAAGGTTGTTGAAAATTGAGCCAAACACCCACAAGTTGAGTGACACAACTTGTGCATTCAAACCTTAACCCTAATCCAATCACCAAAGCCAAATTCAAGATCTCCGAGTACAAATCAAGCAAGAATCCTTCAACCTTTTAGAAGCGACGCCGATTTTCAACCGAGCAAGTGATTCAAGCCGATCCGCGACTCACGGAGACGTGCGAAGCCAAATCGACTATCTAGTTCTTTTCTCGAATCTTGTAGATCTTGAGAGAATTGTAACAAAAATTATTGATAAATAAAAGGTGAAATTTCTTTATCTTGCTTACTTTTATATTTGAGCATTATGATTAGATCTCGATTCTTGATTGTGTTTCTTAATATGATGCTTGAGTAAAAACTCCGTTCGTGGAGGAGTCGAGAGAATCAATAGATGATGATGATTACAAATCTTGAAACGATTCTTAATTCCTATAAGTTTTGTAAACTCTTGTAAATTGAATCATCGACAACCTAGTTTCGAGTGAAATGCTTCCTTGAATAGTTTCGCTCGTAACTAGAGATCGACGATTAGTGATTCAATTTACTAGAGGCTAGCTTTTGAATGAGATTAATCGAAAGGACAAAGGATGAGATGAAGAAACCCTAGTTCCTTCAAGAGATCCTTAAATCTCGATCGATCGTCATCGATCTAGTATCAAATCATTAATGGATAAGAAAACGTAATCTCTAATTTTGATCACGTCTATAGATTCAATCGATTCCTACGAGCCTCACTTCAATTCTTGAAACCTAATTCGATTTGGATATCATTAATTCTTGATTCTTGATTTTTAGTGTTCTTGATATTAGACCTAGATCTAGATAATTCTTGAAATTCACTTTTATAATCTTGAATTGAATTGTCTTTTCTTTTCTCTTTAATTTTCAATTCATCTAAATCAAAAATGATCAAATCTCACTTTCCCTGTGGATGATCCGCACTCGCTAACGAAACTACAATTGACACCGTTATTAATTGCGGTTTACAAATTTCTTTGGTTGTGATTTCTATATATTTTCTACCTACACACCGAGAAGTCAATTCAATCAAATGGCGCCGTTGCCGGGGATCGTGTGCTAATTTGTTCGTTTTTGAAATTTGAGTTGAAGAATTTATTCCATCAGAATTTTTAGATCAAAATTCGCGCAAACACTAAACGATTCATTGTGATTTGTTGCGAGGAAATCTGGAATCTGTGGAGCGAAGAGAAAAATATTGTGAATATTCCATAGAGCTCAGTGAAGCAAAAGTAGCATCTGCAAGAAATATTGTGCAGTGATCAAACTTTTCAACCGCGTTTCCGCGGCAATAGCAGCTCATCGCGGCGGTTCCGCGACAGGTCTGAGACTTCGCTGTTCGAAAAATTTTCAGGTCCTCTTTAACTTTCTTATCTCCTTCTTGATCAGCTCCATTAAACAATTTCTGCAGGATTCTTTGAAAAAATTCACAGCGCCGCAAAAAAAGCAAAAATTGTGCGTGTTTTATCTTGGTTGTTTGCATTTTTAATACGAAAATTAAGGGGCAGGACCAAATTCAGGTTAGGTCGGGAGTTCATTACCCGTCCTATGCCCTAAAAATCACAAAACTGCATCCGCGTTACCCTCATTAACTAAAAAAATATCTAGACATGACTCTAAGGACCGTCGCGCTCAGTTAGGACAGAAGGAGGTCGTGGGTAATCTATTGCTTATCCGCGTTTCTTTTGTGGTGTCTAAAGTAAGTGTGTCTAAAGCAAGTGGTTACTTAATTAGGCCCACTACTTACGTAGTGGAGAACCTCCCACTTACCTGGCTACAGGAGAGACAAAGAGTCAGTAGAGGATTGATCATGTGATTTGTCTTCAGGCAGTTAGGAGCGGTCTAGAGACTTGACCTAGGTGACCATTAGACTTAGGGTTGTGCTTGTGCATTTGTTGTGATTTGCATCATTTTTTCAAAAATCCGTATCTTTTTCAAAACAAACACCAACTTATCATTTTCCTTAATTATCTTAACACTGTCACTTGTACTAAACCCTTTAGTGCATGCTTGGCTGGACACGGGATTCTAGTGCCTGTCTTGTCCGCGTTCCCCCGATCGACTCCGAAGTCGGTATTTCTACGTCTACTTCTTCTTTACCCACCACCACACCCACTTCGATGGACGCTTCTCCATCGAACTTCTTTACCACTACTCTGCCACCGTCCGCAGGTGCGCAGAATCCACCCCGCATCTCTCTCCAAGAGAGATGTTATCCTATGCGAGGTCCTCTTTCGACCTGTCTCACCATTCCACCAGCCAACGGGGACAATTTTGAACTAAAACCCCAATACATCAATCTTCTACCAAAATATCACGGTCTTGAGTCTGAAGACGCATATGTCTTTATTACCAAATTTGAAAATGTATGCGCAATGATGGGTACTTCACAGCTTTCTGTGGATGCTATGCGTCTACGACTTCTCCCATTCACCTTGTGCGATATAGCCGAGAAGTGGCTTTATAACACAACCGCACATTCCATTTCAAACTGGGAAGAATTCGTAAAAGCATTCCTTAAGAAATTCTACCCCAATCATAAGACAGCTCGAGTCCGTAGCGAAATAAATCAATTCACCCAGCTTCCAAATGAAACATTCTCGAAGTGTTTTGAACGCTTCAAGGATCTGTTAGTTCAATATCCACATCACGGAATCCCTAGATGGGATCTGTGCCGAATCATATATGAGGGCATTAATCCTACCACAAAACAGACCCTTGAATCCATGTGTCAAGGCACCCTCATGACTAAAGATGATGGTGAAGCCTGGAAATTTTTAGAAGATTTCGCTGAAAGATCTTTACAGTGGGAGGATGTAAGTCAATCGTCTAGAGGTGGCAATAACCAATCGGATGTTTCCATAGGAGTTAGAGCTGAAATGTCAGCAATGCAAAAGAAACTCGAAACTATGGAAAATAAATTTTTAGCCGCCGCCCTAAATCAAATGTCACTCTCCAAAACTATATGTGGATACTGTTCTGATCCATCATATCTCACGGAAGAATGTCCATTAAACTCTCCGTTTCAAGGTCATGAGCATGGCAATTCTGCTTTCCAACAAAGACCTAGAAATGATCCGTTTTCTTCCACATATAATCAGGGTTGGAGGAATCACCCTAACTTTGCTTGGAACCAATCACAAAATCAAAATACGGTTCCAAACCAACACAATTTCCAAAGGGCTCTTCCACCACAACAACAACCACTTCAATTGACTCAGCACCCCTACCAGTCTCAAAACTTCCAAAATCTGGCCAACACTTCTGCACCATATGAAAATTCTTTGCAATTGGCCGGTACTGATAATTCCTCTGCACTAGCATAAACCTTGGATACTTTCATGAAACAATCCATCCAAGGGACGGCAAGCTTTCAATCTTCTGTCGATAATATGATGAAGATCATTATCACTCAAAATGAAAATATTAAATCGATGGAAGCACAAATTGAACGAATAAATGCCGAATTGAGTGCGAGAGAAAAAGGGAAACTTCCACCTCAACCTTTACCCAATCCTGGCTATTCACATCATATGAATGCTATCACCACGTTGAGATCTGGAAGAGTGCTTGACAATCATGTTGGTGAGGAGATTGATAATAATGAAGAATCAATCGATGATACCCCGGCTGAGACCTTTCCTTCCACTTCTGCTTCTAATTCTGACCCCAGTTCGTCTACCCCACCATTTTCTTTCGAGCCTATTCTCTGTTTTCCTCAAGGCTCGACACCTCAGCCCACCTCTTATAGTCCACCAAAAACGATCCCCGCTCCTATTCTTAGATCGTTTCCACCCACACGATCTTCTCCAATGTTGGACCCTGACCTTATTGCCCAAGCTCCTTATCCGAATCGGTTAAGGGAAAACACACTGAGTCCACAAATGGAGAAGATCACTGAAATATTTAAACAGGTTAACATCAACATCCCTCTTCTAGATGCTATCCAACAAGTCCCCGATTATGCGAAAGTTCTTAAAGACTTATGCATTAGAAAGAGGAAGACTCAAGTGCCCAAGAAAGTGTTCATGTCAAAAACCGTAGACACGGCTTTTCCTCAACAATTGCCGAGGAAACGTAAGGATCCTGGCTATCCTACTATTTCCATTTCTATCGGGGAAAAACACATCAACCGTGCTCTACTCGACCTTGGCGCAAGTGTTAACCTGCTTCCTTTCTCAGTATATGAGCAGTTAGGGATCGGAGAGTTGAAACCAGCTCCTTGCACTCTCCAGATGGCCGACCGATCAATCACCAAACCTAGGGATGAACTAGAGGATGTGTTAATAAAAATCGGGGAATTTGTATCCCTGTGGACTTTATTGTACTTGATACACAGCCTGTAGCAAACCCACGGAATCAAATTCCGGTGATTCTTGGTCGCCCCTTTTTGGCCACTTCCAATGCTTTAATCAACTGTCGTAATGGCTCTATGACCCTATCCTTCGAGAATCGGTCAATTGAGCTTAACATATACAAGTTGGGAAGTGTACCCTCCGAACCTACTGCTCAGGTCTGTTCTGTCGAATTAATGGATGTCGACAGCAGCGAATTTGACGATCCTCATGATACTGATCTTGACTCTTTTCATATGTTGTTGTTTGACCCAACTATGTATCATACACATACGGACTCTTCCACTGAGTTGTCCGGGTCAACAACTAACACTGATTATGAACCGTTTTTGAAGTCTGAAGATCACCCCGCGTTTTTTGATGACATTATTCTTCGGGGTATTGATGAGACTTTTGAGGAAATCTTTGCTGATGAACTTGCATTTCTGAACAACACGGGTGTTGAGATGAATCATCTCCCAAACAATGAAATTGAACCTCCACCCCTTCATCTGGATTGTAAAAAGGATGCGAGTAATCCATCACAATCACTGAGTTGTCTCTCCAAAACGAGACGCAAACACATTCTATTCCACCACTTACCTTTTCCCCATTTCTTTCTGGCTCCGTATAACATGTCATTCCACTAACCGATGCACTACATTGATAAAATTTTCGAATGGTTGGTGTTGACTTTCGGTCTTTGCAAAGCTTGGCATCGACCAATAACTTTGACCCCCTCTTGTGATTTTCAAAGCTTAACATTGTTTAACTCAAGTTTGGGGGGGTATAATCTGGCTCCTGAAAAGAAAATTTTTACACAAAATGATGAGCCAAGAATAAGTTTGGGGGAGGATTTTCACGATCATATTTATTGCCCCCATTAATAAATTTCCTCCCAGGCTTACAGTTTTTTTTTTGTGATTTAGCGGATGACAATAGTGAGGACACTGTTGAAAACAAGTTTGGGGGGAGGTTTGTGCTTATTTACGCATCATTTGCATCATATTTTGCATAAGCACAAAACATTTTCAAAACCTATAAAAATTTAAAATTTTTCAAAAAAATAAAATTTTTTGTACATAAATAAGATAATAAAAGATTAGATAGTGAAAAATTACATCCAAAAGATTGGAAAAATTTAAGAAAACCAAGAAAATTAGAAGTTTTCTTAAACGAACTAGTAATAAGTAGTTATGGGCCGTTGTCCCAAGGGTTAGTAAGATGAAAGAAGTCACTAATCTGAGAATAAAAATAAATCTGAAAAATAGTTCCTATTCTGGAAGCCAAATATTTGAACGTTGATACCCTACTATACGCACTTACACACGTCTTGAAACTCGGGATAGTAGAGGATACCTTGAAATACTCTTGTCTAAAAGCCAAAGTATGAAGGAAATAAAAAATGAATAAAAAAATGGTGAAGAAAAATGAACACTGGTTTTGTTATCGTCAAGACAGCAATAAAAAAAATATAGCGAGGGTGCTTCATCACCTAGTGCCTTAGACCAACTGGTTTGGGAGTCACTGCTAAGCCTTAGGTGGTGCAAGACGAGGAAAGTATTAAATACACCGTATAAGCAAGCACATGAGTAATCAGTCGGTTAGTACCTCAAGAAGTATTAACGGTCGCATGAAAATGTGTGAGCAAATCTAAATATTCATCAGTTAAAAAGTACTGAGGCAGATGGACAAGAGTATAATAGCTTGAATTGAATTCTCCGAGTGTAGGGATGTTTATTACACACACGTAGGGTTATATGATCGATATTTGGAAGAAAGATAGGAATGAAGAATAAAGATGATGTTTTATTGAGGGATGATGTGATTTCTAACATCTTTTCATGACTATTAAGATAGAGCTCATGACAACCGAAAAGCTAGCATAGTTGAAAACTCTAATTTTCAAAGTCTTATTTTATAATTCTTATCTTTATATGTAACTTTCATGGTCTTCCTTTATTATTGGATTTTGTGGGTGCAATCCGCTGAAAACCCTCAGGAGACAACACTCCTCCTACTAGGGACACCTAGAGGTTTAAAGGCTTGTTGCACATGCTCAGTGCAATCGTGTTGCCTACGAAAGTGTGCTAGTTAGTTTTTCTTTTTATTTATTTTCTCCTTCTCTTTTTAATAAAACAGTTTGCTCGAGACGATCAAAATTAAGTTTGGGGGAATTTGATCAGTCGAAAATATTGCATTTCTAACACGACAATTTCTCTACCATTTGCACTCATCTAAAGGTGTTCGGAATGAATATAGCACATATTAGCAAAACATTCGTAAAATACCAAATAACTTGTGTTATATATTAAAACCGGCATTTTTGAGGGAAACTGAGTGTTTATCATTGCATGCATAATCTTTGTATAGCGCAACACTTGTCTCGAGAATCTGTGCAGGAAATTTCAGGAAAAGAGCCGACATTTAAAAAAATGCTGATAAAAATGCGCCAAGTCCAAGACTTGAGATCTGACAATGAATTAGAGGAAATTATAAGATTCCAGATATCATAAAAATACCAGGAGGCCAATATCAAGCAACCATGGAAATTCGATGCACCAAGGCACCCAAAGGGCCGCGGATCCGCGGCCGTAGGGCTCTTGCACGGCGGATCCGCGGCAAGGCTGACACGTCATCGGCAGTTTGTTATGTCAGGTTTCTTATTTCACACTTCTTCAAGCCACTGCAAATTCCAGAGATTTCCAGAAGCTTCTGTCCGAACAGCAAAGCTCTTTGTTCAAGCTAAACACTCTCAAGCTTCTCAAGCAAGCTTCTCAAATAACTACATAAGCCTAGAAGCTTCTCCCTAACCTCCAAGCTTATGAAAGAAGCTAGCTAACTAACTAACTCCATAAGCTTCTACCTAACTACCAAGCTTGCAAGTGAAGCTAAACTAAACCTAGCTTCTTAAGGAAGCTAATCCTAATCAAGGCTATAAAAAGGACCCTAAAGCTTCTATTCTAAGGTTGTTGAAAATTGAGCCAAACACCCACAAGTTGAGTGACACAACTTGTGCATTCAAACCTTAACACTAATCCAATCACCAAAGCCAAATTCAAGATTTCCGAGTACAAATCAAGCAAGAAGCCTTCAACCTTTTAGAAGCGACGCCGATCTTCAACCGAGCAAGTGATCCAAGCCGATCTGCGACTCACGGAGACGTGTGAAGCCAAATCGACGATCTAGTTCTTTCCTCGAATCTTGTAGATCTTGAGAGAATTGTAACAAAAATTGTTGATAAATAAAAGGTGAAATTTCTTTATCTTGCTTACTTTTATATTTGAGCATTATGATTAGATCTCGATTCTTAATTGTGTTTCTTGTTATGATGCTTGAGTAAAAACTCCGCTCATGGAGGAGTCGAGAGAATCAATAGATGATGATGATTACAAATCTTGAAACGGTTATTAATTCCTATAAGTTTTGTAAACTCTTGTAAATTGAATCATCGACAACCTAGTTTCGAGTGAAATGCTTCCTTGAATATTTTCGCTCGTAACTAGAGATCGAAGATTGGTGATTCAATTTACTAGAGGCTAGCTTTTGAATGAGATTAATCGAAAGGACAAAGGATGAGATGAAGAAACCCTAGTTCCTTCGAGAGATCCTTAAATCTCGATCGATCGTCATCGATCTAGTATCAAATCATTAATGGATAAGAAAACGTAATCTCTAGTTTTCATCATGTCTATAGATTCAATCGATTCCTACGAGCCTCACTTCAATTCTTGAAACCTAATTCGATTTGGATATCATTAATTCTTGATTCTTGATTTTTGGTGTTCTTAATATTAGACCTAGATCTAGATAATTCTTAAAATTCACTTTTATAATCTTGAATTGAATTGTCTTTTCTTTTCTCTTTAATTTTCAATTCATCTAAATCAAAAACGATCAAATCTCACTTTACCTGTGGACGATCCGCACTCGCTAACGAAACTACAATTGACACCATTATTGATTGCGGTTTACAAATTTCTTTGGTTGTGATTTCTATACATTTTCTACCTACACACCGAGAAGTCAATTCAATCACCTGCCAAGGATGAACCAAGCAGCGAAGCTGCTCGGTCGTGTCTTAGTGAGGGCTTAAATCCCTGGCATTGTGGGGTAGGCGAGCTACCGGCCAGGAATAGCCGAGCAGGGCAGCTGTTGGGCTGCCTCTTCGTGAGGGCTTTGATCTTTGGCACTGGAGGGGCCGTGGCAGCCCTGCCAAGGATGAACCAAGCAGCGAAGCTGCTCGGTCGCCTCTTAGTGAGGGCTTCGGGAAGACGGACAGTCGCGATTGACATGTGCCACGAACGCGTAGAGGAGGCGAAGCGCCAGAGCCGCGTCGTTTCGATTTCGCATCGAGCGGCGCGGTATCTGCCGCGTGGCGGCACAGTTGCAGGCGACCGTTGAACTCTGGGGGCATTGTGGGCTATAAAATGGAGGGATTGTTGATGACTCCTTTCTTCACACCCGAAATGCAAGAATGGAGGACTTCCCATTCACCATCCCCGAAATCATAAGCTTCGAGGACGTGTATCTCTATGATCAGTACTGCACGGGTGGCACGGTGCAGTCGGTGATAGGCCGGATCGAGGATCATCTCGGCCAATTGCTCCCCCGGCGCTCCTCCCTACTTCAGCTGTTAATGTACTTTATCTGGAGGGCGTCGCCGGGGCTCTTCCACCCCCTATCCAAGCCGCTGAAAAACGAGGCCATTGGCAAGCTGAGGTCTCTGAGGCTCTTCGGCTTGATCTCTGCGAGCCGGCTAAATCGCTCGAAGGCGCTCGTCCTTGAGTGCTACCACTTGAGGCTCGATGCCGACGCTAGCGGGGGTCATCGAATGGAGAGGTTAGACGCCGCGAGGGCTCGGCTGGCGGAAATATCTTCAGAGTACCACGAACAGTGCTCCCTGTACCCTATTCCCCCGCTGTTGTAATATATATTTTATGTACGGCTGAGGAGCCTATAGTACCTTTTGAATGAATAAGATTCTTTTTCTTTTCTGCAATGCTTTATTGATCCCTTTATTATATAAGCAAAAAATCTCAAGAAAGATGTTCATTGCTCTTAAAAGAAAATACATGCTAGTAGATGTTCTTTATTCGTGTAGCTTGAGCCTCCCGGATGTCTGTTGGCATCTATGCCCGGCACAGGGTACCGAGCTTCGTGGGTACCTGGCGTATCCCCCGCTGACACTACCATGATCTGGCCGATGGTCAGCTCGACGGGAGGGGGACGCTGCTCCTGCTCGCGGTCAGCTTGCCGCTTGTCCCTTAGGTACGCTGTGAGGTGTCCCGAACGGATGAGCTCTTCAATATAGTCTCGGAGTTGTTTGCAGCTCTCCGTGGAGTGGCCCAGCGATCTGTGAAAACTGCAGTAGGGGCCCCGAGTATGCTTTGAGGCCATTCGCGAGACCGGGGGAAGCTTGAAGAACCCCTCGCTCTTGGCCTCCTCTAGTAGCACCGTCTGGGAGACGTTGAGCGGGGTGTACTCCTAGAATTTTGGGAGGTAGGGTTTTTGCCGCTCAGGTCCCCTTCTCTATTCTCTTGCCCTCTTCTTTTAATCGGATTGCTCGGCCCGGGGGAGGTTTGCGTTCACCTCGGATTCGAGCTGGACCTCGCGCTCGGTCCAGGTCTTTACCTCGGCCATGGTCTTAGGTTGCGCTAATGCAAAGGAGCGTAACCACTCCTTGTGCCTAAGACCAGACCTTAGAGCAGTGATGACCGTCTCGTCCCGGTGCTCTGGGACCTCGAGAAGGGCATTGTAGAAGCGGGCGACGTATGCTTTGAACGTCTCCTTGTCCCCGCTCTTGATCGTGAAGAGAGGGTCGACTGTGCATTTCTGTCGCCTGTTCCTGACGAAGTGGCCGAGGAATTGTGTGGCCAGCTCGTCGAATGTTGAGATCAAGCGCGGTTCGAGTCCTCAGAACCAGTCTCGCCCAGAGCGGATAAGAGTGGTCGGGAAAGTGTAAGTGCACGGCGGCGCCCCGGCCGTCAATCCGACGCCGGAATGCGGAAACGAAAAACTTTTCAAACTAGAAACCCAGCACCACCGCGCACAAAAATCCTGGATCGGGCCATTAAACTAAATCTAGCTAACTAAAGAACAGGTTAGAGAGATATACCGAGCGATCCGTGTCTTTCGGTCTTCTCGTCATCGTCCCGATCTCCCGCGGAATGTCCGGTCTCCACCTCCTCACCGGAAGGGCACCACATCGCCGGCTTCTTTTAAGGGCTCCCACCTCTGGACCGAGGCAACTCGGACATGAAGTTGGCGAGTCGACGTGCCCAAGATTTGCTGTAGAATAGTGTAGTGCTATGTCTCATTTGTGGTTGTAGGAAGTTGCCTTTTGAGATGGTGGAGGAATGAAGTTTTGGAGATGGAGCTAAATGGATTTTATACAATACAAAAGAACAAAAATCCACCTCCAAAATTTTGGGACCCCCACATACTTGGCCGACCATGTCTTGTGAATGGAATGAGGAGGAAAAAACAAAATGGGGGGAGCTATCAACCATCAAGGAGAGTGAGAAAAAGGGTGATGATGATCAAGAATCATCACAACCAAAACCACACTCAACCATCATAATCCATCATCATCACCAAGTCAAAAGATAAGCAATCATGAACCATCATGATCCTAGAAGTCAATGGAGGCTAAGTCATCATGATCCAACAATATGCAAAGACCTCCCTCATGAATGCTAATTTGCACAATTGCAAATAAGCCCTCCTCCACCAATCTTCGGCCAATGAAAAATACAAAGAAATATGGCCGAAACGGAAAACAAACTGGCAACTCCAAAAACTGATCCCGTAATAAATTACAGGAAAACCTTGCTACTGTATATACATACCCGCATTTGTATTCCGACCGAAATACAAATGGACAAAATCTACACTGTACAATACTAGGATCCGGCTTAAACCAAAGCCCGCTAGTATTATCCGTCCGATCCTGATCCGTGCAATGCCGCACATATCTAATCGAACCCTGCTATATCTCCATACGGCCTCTACAGCGTTTCGCCCGAAACTTGAGCAACTGTCTGTGGGGGACTCTAAAGACTCGTCAATACTATGGCTGTAGATTTAACCACTAGCACGTCAGAGTTATTAGCAATACGCAACGGGCTACCAGCTATTGACCAAAAGGGACGTCGATGAGCGAACTCATCCTGACATCTTACTGAGCCTGTCAGTAACAATATCCGTACAGTCCGGTCCGTTTGTCTATGAGCATCGCATGGCGGGCCTAAGGGGTTGGTAAAAGTCAGACCCCCAAAAGCAGTACAAGTCGTGTCGGAGTGTAGCCCAGAACACCCTGAGATACTTCTGGAATACCTACCAATAAATCTCCTGCCTTGGCCAAGGACTTCATGTAATGGCACTCCTAGACACTGCGCGACCTCACCCCCAATACCGGGAGAGACGAACCCCTGAAGATCCGCTCACTGCCTCCATGTGGCTCGGGACTGTACCCAACTAAAACCTGTTTGCACGTCTCCTTTGAGCGTGGTAGGATAGTAATCAAAGTACAGTGGGAACTCACACGAGACAAATGACGATCCTCAGGTCGATGAACTAACCTGTACACATGTCACCACGGAACTGCTATCTGACGTCAGGTATAAGACCAACTAGCATGTTCCCGGCGAGTCCTGTCCGGTGTACTCATAACCCAATGAGCACCTGTATACATCTTAGGTGAACCAACTGACACCAGTGGCTTGTGAGACCGGCCACCGCCCCTCGTCGGGGTCTCGACTGTATACACTAGTCTACTCTGGAGTATCGATGCCCTATCTCGAAACTCCCACGACTAGGGACCTTTTAAAGATGCTCTTATAGACTACCAGCTCCCACGTATATGATCGCCCTCATACTGCTGGTAGTCAAGCAAAAATCCTAAGGGCTCTATCAACGTGTAATAGCGACCTGTCAGGTCACCTAAAGCAGTACACGATGATAAAGATAAACCAGATAGCATACTATCATCTTGAGTAAGACTGTCCTACTGGGATAGGTCCTCCCTCAATCATTGCAATCACGTGCCTATGATCCAATAATTGACTCTGAGGGCACTATCTCCAACAATCTCCCACTTGCACTCAAGGCTAATTATTGCGATGTCGCATACTCACAGCCCGTGTGATACCGAACACCCAACTCCCCTACTAGTCAGTCTCACAAAGCTCGTTTGCGAAACTATTGCGTTCGAGGAATAGCCTCAGTGAGTAGATCCGCTGTGATGTTTCTTTCTATGTCTCTCTATATCTCAACTTCGCGGAGAAAGCCATTTCCTGAAATGAGCAATACCTGTCTTAGAATGTGTCTGGATGTCTGATAGGACCTAGCTCATAAATGAACTCCAAATCCAAACTTCTTAGACTGTATCGTCAACTGAATTTAATCAGTATCCTGCGTCATGCCTCCCTCAGTATCCCCTTGGATTACCTGTCTAAAATACTGCCCCTCGTCAAAAGGAAAACTATAACTCTGACAACCTCTCTGTCATCCATGTCACCTTGGAAGCCTGGAATGATAACTGTCTCCCGAATGAGGTTGTTGTTATCATATCCCTAGAACATCCACTTATGTTCTAAAACTGCTTCCGCCTGTTTCTCCAGGATTGGATCAATGTCAACTTACTGCATCTAGTGCAAAAACAACATCTGGTGTGGTACTTGACATCTCATGATTGACTCAATTGCCTAAGCAAGTGATCTGCCAATCATGCACATCCCTCTCCCCTTTAGTCTGTAAGACACCTTTAGAGAGGGTGACTCCATCACCTGCAGGTACACCACCATGCTAGGAGTCGTCCATTCTAAAGCATCTCTAGAATGCTGTCTAAGTACCCAGATTGGGAAACTACCCAAATCTAGATCTAAAACCATAGATCTAGTAACCAGAATGTCTGATATTATATCTATATCCTTATGTGGAGAAACCACTGTGTGACAACCAAAGCATAACCAATCGTAGTATAGGAATATCACTTCTTACTCTGTGTATGTCATCCAAATACCAGGACACACACCCTATTACCTTCTTAACAGATCCATCCCCTATTCTGATGAAATCAAACCTATGACTGTCACATCAGAAATAGATGATCTATCTCCGCTATTTCTGCTTTAGTCTATAAATAGACATAAGCCCCTTGTCCACCAATGCTTCCGCTGCTCCCACTGACTACGGCAACCCTCTGGCAGAGTCATATAGACGTACACTTCTGAAGCCAGTTCAGAACGACGCTATACTCATCCTCCTGCCGGGTCTCATAGTCTGGAACAACAGCAATGGCAAGTCTGGGTAAACAAGAACCTCCCTGCCACCGTCCTTGAGCATACCAAAGCATCTCTCGAGCGCCTGAGGTTACCCACCATATCTGCGGAGTGGCCAATGGAATGTCAAACCAGATTGAATCTTTAGGTTCTTATCAAATCTTCAGTAATCATTTGCGGTTCTGGAATCACTTCCAGTTCTACCATACTCCCACTACTGTTTTCTGAAAAAATCCATTTTTGTTAAAACTGTGGCGAGTCAAGAACAATATCACTATTGATCTTCCAGATGGTAGAAAGTCAACCCTCGTCATAGCCTGGGTCAACCCACAAACAGCCATTACAGAAACGTGCCTTGAGTTATCCAGAGTCTGGTTTTAAGCATAAGCCAGACAACTCCCCGTACCTTAACAATGTTAAGATATGAACTGTTATATATCCAATATAGAACCAGAGGCACTGATTTAATTGAACCAGATTCTAATCATGCAGCTATCTCCAGTGCATGTCAACTAAATGGAAGAAGGCCGATCAGCGTTACTCAACTTAGAAATGCTTCCAATTATGAGTAACCTGAAAGAGAAGCAAGTTTTCTTAATCATTACTATCAACTGAATACCATACACAAATATCTACATCTTCGATCACTTTGAAGAATCCCGATACTTGCAATACCTGGTTCTCTACTTTATTCATATACCTATAACTTCTCAAAATTCGGACCCTGTGTTTCTATGAAACACTTGTCTAAAAACTAGAGAAGTCATAAGTAAACCTGAATATAGTACGAGGACCAACCCCCTCTGTCCTAATGGACACTGGACAACATACAATATTCTGTATAAGTCCCTTGAGTCTAATAACTCACTCCCTGTGTGTCGCAGGTTGAAAACTGTACTTATGGTTAAGAAGAATTACACCGCTGTTTAATGCTCCTTACCTAACCATCAACTGATATAGGTAAATGTCATAGACATAATTTCAAAAAGGTATATCTCACTCTATAAAAATAGACGTACAGATATATCAATTTGAAATTGATGCATAACAGCGGATATTCAAAACCAAATATTTGTCGTCCGGCAAACAACCCAGGTGACTTTCTCAAATATCACCGATTACAACGAATCCCGATATAATGATGATGATCACCCAATTCCCAATAACTTACTCCCACTCATCATCTGTAAAACCATACAGATGTGAGAATCAAACCTGGTAAATACATACCCTGGAGCAAGTGTCTAATTGGGAAATCAGTTTTCTTTTAACAGTACACAGTGAAACTGAAACATTGAAATGTTTCGTAGGGTTATCCGGGTATTCCTAGTAATGCCTCTTCCATTATACAGATTCACAACTGTAACCATATATTTCTTTGCCACCTGTCCAAATCCCTTTATATGTCTTTAGTCATTACCTTCTGCACACCCCTTTAGGCCAAATGGTTTTCTCCCTTCCCTACCTTTCGGCACCAGCCTATGGTTTGGAAGAAGACTATCCAATAAGCATAATGGGTGTACTGTCCTAATCCTAGGAGCACTCGCAATACGAGAGAAAGTGAAGATAAAAGACAACCGAATAAACCTTATTACTATTTCTCCTGAACCAGAATCCATCCCCGAACTGGAACAAGTTCCTTTCGAGTTCGTATATAACCATACGATGGAGTATCCAATAAACTGTGGATCTTCGTAGTGATACGGAGTGTCCTGGAGAAATACAAAGGTGATTTAGGATTGGCGAAGAAATACTTGGTCTGGTCGTGAATAGCAGTCGCAATTTACTTTGCCCTCTTACTAATCCCTTGATATGTCTTTACTTAATACCTTCTGTACACCATCGTTATGCTAATTGGTTTTCTTCATTCCCCACCGTTCGGCACCAGCCTAAGGTTTGGAAGAAGACTATCCAATTTGCGTAATAGGTGTACTATCTCCTAAACCAAGGAGTACTCGCAACCTGAGAGAAGGTAAAAGGAAAAGACAACTGAATAGTCCTATTCGTTTTCTCCAGAACCGAAAACCATACTCAAATAAATCCCTTCGAGTTCGTATATAACCATACGATGGTTTTGTCTAATGGAAGTGGACGTTCGTAATAATACGGGGTGTCCTGGAGAAAAGGGTAAAAGTAGGAGTGGCAATGAGGTCTGCAACTCTGACAATCCAAAAGCCAGTGTTAAGAAGGTTCGGTTAATTTTGGTCTCTGAGTCATAGTCTTAGGGTCGGGTCAATGGTCGCTGCCAAAGAGAGAGAGAAAAGAAACACTCAGCGTGCACTCTAACCTAGATCAGAATGGTTACCAATTTATCTAATCTGGAAACCTCCCACTGTACCGTCAAATTCTCCTCCAAACCTGAAAGAAGAATTAGTCGGGATCACCCGAGGAGTAAACCAACTCATCAGTGGGAATCGGGATCCAACTATCATCGCATGATAACGTGACGGGATCCGCTCACGTTATCACACTCCAGAAGGTATGCGCATATCTGGAAAGTTTCAGTTTCTTTAGAAACTCCCGATGTGATTTTTGCCCCATGCTCTTATGACCTTGGCGTGAGGTCAAAATATCATAAGTCACATGTCTAGTTCTGCCCATCATTATCCAGGTTAATTTGAACCCACCCGTACATACCCTTGACGTAGGCCAAAATAGTAGTACGACTGTCCCAAACCAACGCATCTATCTATGCAACAGATAAATATCCGGCAGCTACCAATCACTATGCCTTGGCGTGAAGTCAAAATACATAGCTTGAATACTACCGAATATTTAACCGAAATGATGGAGGGCTACGAATGGTTTCTGGCGAAAACCTTTAACGTAATGAACTTGATATCGTTGAAGGAACCGGATAGCTTTTTGAAAATATAGTGACGAAAACCTTTGCTAAAGAGGTCACTCCCGGTGAAGGGATCTCGGCTCTTTCCCCGTAGAATGAGGTGCAGGATATTCCAACTGAATACCACGATGCAAATCAAAAGTAATCGGCTATAGTGAAGTCATTGCCCTAACGCAAACTTCTGTCCAAGGGGTCACTCCCGGTGAAGGGATCTCGGCCCTTGCCTCGTCGACTGAGGTGCAGGATATTCCAACTGAATACCGCTGTGCAAAACAAAAGTGAACGTCTTTGCAATAACCGCTTTTTGAAAAGTGTTCCAACAACATCAGAAAGGTTTGTTTAGTTTGCATTGATCCGAATCAATGCAGTCCCATCAATTAATCACGCCACAAAGAACGAAAATAATGATGTACGTATATGCCATCCACATTCGCCACTGGGTCCCGTCATTACCCGTTAGGTTAGTTGACTAACGACAGAGCGGGGACTGGACTAGCGTGGATGCAAAACATATACAACATCTACTAGTATATATATCAATATATAATATTTCGCTCAAGGCGTGATAAAATGCAACATCACAGAAATGTAATAAGCATCACAGAACAATACAGATATCTGGGATCCCCGGGTTTCACAGAGCCGCTACTGAAACCCGACGTTCCCCTGGTCGTGTGGATAGCCTGTGCAATGAAAATCTAGAACCCTACGGGCGCGGCAAGTTACCCGCCAAAACCTGAAGCGAGGCAGCCCCCTTCAGCATCGTGAGTGGACCACCCAGCACTTCACGGAATCCGGTAACTTGGGCACCCCTCCTGGGTCAACCTGTACCCCCTACGAGTGCGGCGAATAGCCCGCTAATTCTAGAGTAAAACCCCCTCCGTCTCAATGCCATGAGATGTGGGCCCATTGCCCTCTAGAACCCGGCTATCCGTGCACCCTACCTTGTGTTAGTGTATATGCCCTAGAGGCCATTACTGTATCATACTAGCTTGTATATTACTTGATGGAAGCTTGGGATATTCACAGTTGTATATACAATCTTGCTCGAAATGGTAGTATGCTACTTGGTTTGTCTCTGCTTTAATATGTGCATGTGTTTCTTTTAGCATATTGCTGGTATACATATTAGTAGAGCCCTTAGGATCTTTGCTTGATTACCAGCGTTGTGATGGCGCTCGCACTCGTGGGAGCTGGGTAATCTATAAGCACATCCTTATACAGGTCCCTGGTCGTTGGACTATCGAGACAGGGCATCGATACTCCGGAGTAGACTAGCGTATGCGCTTCTCATCCCAGTGTGGGAGACGGTCTGTCCCACAGCCGTTAGTACGTCGTACTTGGGATAGTATGCGGGTGCTCGTTAGGTTACGAGTACACTGGACAGGACTCGTCGGGAACTGTTGGTTGGTAATATACCTATCGTCAGTTATCAGTTCCCAGGTGACATGAGTACAGCTTAGTCCGCTGACTTGACACTGTCACTTCGCCTCGAGTGTGTTCCCACTGCACTTTGATTACTACCCTACCACGGCTCAAAGGAGCTGTGCAAACAGGTAGTTTTTGGGTGCAGTCCCGAAGCACTTGGAGGCAGTGACGGTTAGACAGGATTCGTCTCTCCCGGTATTGGGGGTTGACATCGCGCTGTGTCTAGGAGAGCCATTACACGAGTAGTCCCTGGCCAGGGCAAGCGAGATATACTGGTAGGTTTCCAGTGTTATCTCAGGGTGTTCTGGGCTACACTCCGACACGACTTGTACCGCTATTAGGGGACTGACGTTCACCGCCCCCCTAGGCCCGCCATGCGATGTATCAGACGAACAGACCGGACTGTACGGAGACTGTCACATACAGGCTCAGTAGGAGTGCAGATGGGGTTCACCTCGTCAGTCTTCTTATCGACTTCTACCTGGGGACCGTTACGTACAGCTAGTGCCGCTTGCGGTCTGTGGTTAAACCCACTGCCAGCGTAGTGTCGAGTCTTTAGAGTCCCACACAGAGAGCTATTCGCCTTTAGGCAAAACGAGTAGAGGTCGCATGGTTTTGCGACAGGGTTCGTTCGCATCCGCGCACTTGTGCACGTTTGCTGTCCGGACAGTTTATACTAGCGGGCTTTGGTTTAAGCCGGATCCTAGTATATGATTTGAGATTGGTTTTTCTCATTGTGTTCGTGTTCCTCGGATCACGAATGCGGGTGCGTATGCACAGTTGCTTGAGATTGGGGGAGAGGACCTTGTTTAGGGTTAATGGCTTTTGTCATTTTATTAACCCTATTGATTTTGTGTGGATTATTGTTAATTGATAATTAGCTTAATTATTGTGCATGGTTGTTGTTGACAATTTGACTTCATTGACTTGTTGACCATGTTGACAACTTGACCATAATCATTTCATTTGGAAGATGCTCTTTGATCTTTGCAAAAATGAAATGATAATGGTCAATTCATGATTTATCATGACAATTTTCAAGCTAATTATCTAATTAAAATTATCCTCACATATTAGTGAGAATGGCTCACTATTATTTCATTCTATCATATCTTTTCTCTCTCTTGCTCATCCTCTCCCTCAAGCTCTCTCCCTCTCATGTGTTGAGAAACAAAAAGGGCTTGAGAAAAACCTTCTCTTGATCTTCTCTACTCACTTCTAGGGTTCAAGTCTTAGCATTTCTTGTACTCTAGTTACTCCTAGCTTGGAGTTGAAGCTAAAGGTGGTGGCTTTCAAGTGGATCTTTCTTTGACGGAAGAAGACAAGCAAGGTGAGGCCTTTCTACCATTCCGACGAGCAAGGAGAGAAGGACTAAAGACCAAAGGTATAACCTTTCTTCACTTAGCTACTTTGTAGTTAGGGTTAGCTAGTTTATGTTTAGCAAAGATCCTCACAAGCATAGTCCATGTTGCCTAAGTCATTAAAAATCCGATTTTTATTATGTTTTCCGCCTCCCCGTAAGCACCGGGGTGGGCAACACGGACTTACAGTGGTATCAGAGCCTAACTAAACCTAAACTAGTTAAGTAGTTAAGTGTAACGAAGTTCGGAACCGGAAAAATCACAAAACCAAACTTTAACAAAATCCAAGTTTCTGTTAAAATTATTTCTGCTCAAAATGAAAAACTGTATACATGTAAAATCGTCTCAGGGTTTTGTGAATACACCCAAGAAAAACGATACCCTAATTCCCTCAAGTCGCCGCCCTTCCGCCGCATGAAGTAGGTATGTGCGGCGGAACCGCCGCGGATTGTCGTGATCGGCGCATCGTTTTTCGTGCAGAGTGTGTTTTTATTGGTTTTGGGATTTTTAGGATATATTATATGTACCCAGATTTTCCAGAAAAGAAATTTCCTTTTGGGGTCCTATAATTCCGTATTTTTCCGAACTTCACTGCACTTTAACTATATCGGTTATATCTGTAATGCTTGCATGTATTGAACGTCGGCTAATCGCTATAAGACGATTAGTCGGGGTTATACATGATCTGTGATTGTTATTGGTTTGTGGATATGAATGGATTGGATTGTCGCGGGTGAATGGCCGGGGTGGATGTGAGATGAGCGTTGTTTTTCTTTCATTCATTTGTAACATGTAAATTGATGTAATAATATTCTTTGTATGGCCGCACAACCGGGTCGGGGTTGTAGCCGTCATTGTATAATTCTTTTTACTGTTTTTGCTCCTAGGATAGACCCATGGAGGGGGTGCACAAACTACCGGGTATCTCGAAGTGCCGAGTGGCCTACTCACGGTGGTGAGGGAGGTTGCTTCGCTTCGGGTGCTTGGCGGGTAGTTTGCCGCACCCGTAGGGGTCTTGGGTGGGGTATTGGCTATTCACCGCGACCGTGTAATCCGCTTTGCGTTGCAGGCTCGAACGCATTGCGGATTCCTAGTATATCCAATGTATTCATCTGTGATCTGTAATGTCTATCATTGCTATATATTTATATATAATAACTATTTAGGCGTTGCTTATGTTTTACAGCCGCGCTAGCCCAGCCCCCGCTCTGTCGTTAGTTAAGTAACCTAACGGGTGATGACGGGGCCCCGTGGCGAATGCGAATGGCATAAGCGTACGTCATATTTTGGTTGTTTTCTGCAATGGTAGGATTAAATGATGGGACGCATTAAAAGAACTAATGCAAGAAATAAACCAAGTAAAAGTCGATTGGAACACTTTGAAAACCACTCGGTTCTTTTTCAAAAACTAAACTTTTAAACGCGGAGCTTGAACCACTCCTTTTAAAAGCTATCTCGTTCCATCGATTATATCAAGTTCACTACGTTCACGGTTTCGCCAAAACCATCCGTAGCCCTCCGTCGTTTCATATGAATAATCAACGGTATTCAAGCTGTGTTTGTTGGCCTTAGTCAAGGCACAGTGTTTGGTAGCTGGTGGGTATTCATATGTTGCATAGATAGAATGCGTTGGTTTGAGACAGTCGTATTGCCTTGTTGGCCATAGTCAAGGGTGGATACGGGTGGGTTCAAATTAACCTGGATAACGACGGGTAGAACTTGACATGTGACTTATGATTTGTTGGCCTTAGTCAAGGTCATAAGAGCATGGGGCAAAAATCCACATCGGGAGTTTCATAAGTACTGAAACTTGCTAGCGTTGCATACCATTTGGAGTGTGATGATTCTGGTAGGATTCCTTCGGTTTTATCACGCAATGATATTTGGATCCCGATCCTACTGTGAGTATATGCTACTCCTCGGGAAAACTCTCACTTAACGATCAATGCTATAAACCTAGTAGGTGCCTAGAAAGGTGTTAGCGGGGCTACGCCCACAGGGAAAAGAGGTTACTTAATTAAGGAACTTCGCGAAAGCGTTGGAAAACCTCCCTCGAAGTACCGACACTGGCCTGGCTGAACGGTTAAGCAAGTATTGTACGGTGAGAATGATCCCGGCTAATCCTTTTCTTTATGGTTTGAGAAGGGATTCGAGAGACAGTGGGAGCCATCCAGTTTAGACAAACTAAAAACCACTCTAAACTTGCAAGAGCATCATGCTAAAGTGTTTCTTTTCTCTCTCCTAATTGCAGCGACCATTCAAGATGACCGGACTTAAGTTACTATTAGATAAAAACATATTGACAGGGCCAAACTACAAAGATTGGCTCAGGAATGTCAAGATGGCTATCACTTATGACAAGCTGGGGTATATACTTACCACCAAAGCTCCCCCCGTCCCAGGTCCCACCTCCAGCGTCGCGGATGTAGAAATCCGTAAGACATGGGAGATAGATTGCGCGAGGGCCAAATGCCTCGTACTAGCCTCGATGGACAATGACCATCAGAGGAGGCACGAGAATATGGACCTAGAGTCCATATTTCTCCATACAAAAGAACTGTATGGAGAGCAGTCTCGTATCGCAAGATACGAAGTGTCGAAGAAGCTCTTTTCGGCAAGGTTGGCCGTCGGATCATCGGTAGCGGACCACGTGCTTAAGATGATCGGCTACATAGAGGAGCTCGCGGACCTTGGGACCACGTTGGAGAATGAACTCTATACTGATCTGATTCTCCAGTCCCTTCCTTCCACTTACGCCCAGTTCATTCTTAACTTCAACATGCAAGGAAAGGAGGTTGAACTTGCCGAGCTTCTGAACATGTTGAGGACTGCTGAGGGCACCCTACAGAAGGGTAGGGAGACATCCACTTTGTTTGTAGGAGGATCTTCCTCTTCTAGGTCCAGGGCGAAAGCCAAGGGCAAGAAGAAGAAAGCCCCCGCCAAACCAAGAGGCGGTGTCGGTAAAGTGGATACGAAGGGAAAGGGTAAAGCAACAAAGGTAGCGGGGAAGCTGGTGGGGAAGGAAGAATGCTTCTATTGTCACAAAAGTGGCCACTGGAAACAAGATTGCAAGGCTTGGAAAGCCAGAACACAGGATTTGAAGCGAGTTGCAGCTTCAGCTTCAGGTGTGTATGTTATTGAAAACTGTCTATCAATAAACTCTACATCCTGGGTATTGGATACCGGATCAGGATCTCATATCTGTAATTCTTTGCAGGCGTTGAGAAAGCGTAGAGTTTTGAAGGCAGGTGACATGACCCTCAGAGTTGCGAACGGTGCTAGCATGGATGCAGAGGCCGTGGGGGACTATCACCTGGGATTATCAGATGGACACTTTTTGGTTTTGCGTAGTTGTTATTATGTACCAAATGCAACCTGTAATATCATTTCTGTATCTTTATTATCTAAAGAAGGTTATGAATTTGCATTTGTAAGTAATGTAGTGAACATTCACCTTAATCAAGTGTTGATTGGGTCAGGTACATTGAACAACGGTATTTACGTTTTAAACCAACCACAGGTTTTCAATATCCAGAATACACATAAAAGAAAGTCTCCAGATATTAATCAGGCTTTCTTATGGCATTGTAGACTAGGTCACATCAATGAGACACGGTTGACTAAGTTACATAAAGAAGGATACTTGGATCCGTTCGAGTATCAGTCTTATGCCACTTGTGAATCTTGTCTCATGGGAAAGATGACAAAGGCTCCGTTCACTGGACACGGAGAAAGAGCGAGCGAGCTCTTGGGACTCGTACACAGTGACGTGTGCGGTCCAATGTCTACACATGCGCGAAGCGGTTACTCTTACTTCATTACTTTTACGGATGATTTTTCAAGGTACGGTTATGTCTTCTTAATGAAACATAAGTCCGAGGCCTTTGAAAAGTTCCAGGAATATAAGAGTGAAGTAGAGAAACAAACCGGCAAAAGTATCAAGATCCTAAGATCGGATCGAGGAGGAGAATACTTAACTGCCGAATTCCTGAATTACTTAAAAGAGAATGGAATTCTCTCTCAGCTTACTCCTCCATACACTCCGCAACACAACGGTGTATCGGAGAGACGGAACCGAACCCTATTGGATATGGTACGGTCCATGATGAGTAAGGCTGAGTTACCGCGATCTTTCTGGGGTTATGCACTGGAAACAGCTGCACATCTCTTGAACCAGGTTCCTACTAAAACAGTGCCTACCACACCATATCAGATGTGGAGTGGGAAGAAACCCTGTCTTAAATCCTTTAAGACATGGGGATGTCCAGCTTTTGTAAAAAAGCAGCATGCGGACAAGCTCGAGGCACGCTCAGTACAGTGCAAGTTTGTGGGATACCCAAAGAACTCCAAGGGGTATCTCTTCTATTACGCAGAGGAGCAAAAAGTCCTTGTTTCTCGTCATGCCCGCTTCTTGGAAACTGAGTTTTTAGAAAATCAGATAAGCGGGAACGCAATAGAACTGGAAGAAATTCCAGAACCACAAACCATCACTGAAAGCTTAGAGGAACCAGAAGGTTCGAAAGAACAAGACATTCCCATGCCACTCCGCAGGAGTAGTAGGCAGTCTCATCCGCCCGAGAGGTACTACGGTTTCCTCATTGACGGGGATAGAGAGGACTGCATCCTAGATTGTGATGAGCCTACTAGCTTCCAGCAAGCCATTCAGAGCGTCGACTCGGTAAAATGGCTGGATGCAATGCGGACCGAGATGGAGTCCATGTACACCAACAAAGTATGGACGTTGGACATTGCTCCAGACGGGGTAAAACCCGTAGGATGCAAGTGGATCTTCAAAAGGAAGATTGGTGTAGATGGACAGGTTGAGACCTATAAAGCTAGACTGGTAGCAAAGGGTTTTCGTCAGCGACCTGGTTTGGACTATGACGAAACCTTTTCTCCAGTAGCTATGCTGAAATCCATTCGGATCCTTCTTGCCATCGCTGCTTTCCACGATTATGAGATTTGGCAGATGGACGTAAAGACAGCTTTTCTAAATGGTCATTTAGAGGAGTGTGTCTATATGGACCAGCCAGAGGGTTTCATTCAGGGTGGGAGCAGCGGAAAGGTGTGCAAGTTGCTCAAGTCCATTTATGGACTCAAGCAGGCATCGCGGAGTTGGAACATCTGTTTTGATGAGACGGTCAAAGAATTTGGCTTTATCAAAAATCCAGATGAACCATGCATCTATTGTAGATTTGTAGCGAGAACTGTAGTATTCCTCGTTTTATACGTGGATGACATTCTCTTAATAGGAAATGACATTCCTATGCTACAATCTGTCAAGGGGTTCTTGTCACACAGGTTCTCCATGAAAGACCTGGGTGATGCCTCATACATTCTGGGTATCCGGATCTACCGTGACAGATCCAAGAGGATATTAGGACTCTCGCAGTCCAGGTACATCGACACCATACTGAAGAGATTCAGTATGGAAGATTCCAAGCGCGGTAATCTACCGGCTTGTCACGGGATCACCCTCTCCAAAGAGATGTCTCCCAAGACTGATTTGGAGAGGGATCGCATGTCTATTATACCCTACGCTTCTGCGGTAGGCTCTATAATGTATGCGATGTTGTGTACCAGACCGGATGTGGCTTATGCACTGAGTGTGGTAAGCAGGTATCAGTCAAACCCTGGGGAGAAACATTGGATAGCAGTAAAGAACATTCTCAAGTACCTGAGAAGGACTAAGGAGATGTTCTTGGTGTATGGCGGAAAAGACCTGCAGATTGAGGCCTTTGCTGACTCCAGCTTCCAGAGTGACAAGGATGATTCCAAGTCCATGTCGGGTTTTGTCTTTACCCTCAATGGAGGGGCGGTGTGTTGGAAGAGCTCCAAACAGGAAACCGTTGCTGACTCGACTATGGAAGCGGAATACATCGCTGCATCTGATGCCGCAAAAGAAGCTGTCTGGATGAGGAAGTTCTTGAAAGAACTTCAGGTGGTTCCGTCCATTGTTGACCCAATACCTCTGTATTGCGACAACAACGGGGCTATAGCTTTAGCGAAGGAACCCAGGTCCCATCAGAAATCCAGACACATCTTAAGGCGGTATCACCTGATCAGGGAGATCGTGGATCGCCAGGAGATCGAGGTCCGGAGAGTTGCATCAGAGGATAACACAGCAGATCCATTCACAAAGGCCTTGCCCCAGACTCAGTTCGAGCGGCTGATCGAGATGATAGGTCTTCGATACGCCAGTACATGGCCTTAGTGCAAGTGGGAGATTGTTAGTGTATATGCCCTAGAGGCCATTACTGTATCATACTAGCTTGTATATTACTTGATGGAAGCTTGGGATATTCACAGTTGTATATACAATCTTGCTCGAAATGGTAGTATGCTACTTGGTTTGTCTCTGCTTTAATATGTGCATGTGTTTCTTTTAGCATATTGCTGGTATACATATTAGTAGAGCCCTTAGGATCTTTGCTTGATTACCAGCGTTGTGATGGCGCTCGCACTCGTGGGAGCTGGGTAATCTATAAGCACATCCTTATACAGGTCCCTGGTCGTTGGACTATCGAGACAGGGCATCGATACTCCGGAGTAGACTAGCGTATGCGCTTCTCATCCCAGTGTGGGAGACGGTCTGTCCCACAGCCGTTAGTACGTCGTACTTGGGATAGTATGCGGGTGCTCGTTAGGTTACGAGTACACTGGACAGGACTCGTCGGGAACTGTTGGTTGGTAATATACCTATCGTCAGTTATCAGTTCCCAGGTGACATGAGTACAGCTTAGTCCGCTGACTTGACACTGTCACTTCGCCTCGAGTGTGTTCCCACTGCACTTTGATTACTACCCTACCACGGCTCAAAGGAGCTGTGCAAACAGGTAGTTTTTGGGTGCAGTCCCGAAGCACTTGGAGGCAGTGACGGTTAGACAGGATTCGTCTCTCCCGGTATTGGGGGTTGACATCGCGCTGTGTCTAGGAGAGCCATTACACGAGTAGTCCCTGGCCAGGGCAAGCGAGATATACTGGTAGGTTTCCAGTGTTATCTCAGGGTGTTCTGGGCTACACTCCGACACGACTTGTACCGCTATTAGGGGACTGACGTTCACCGCCCCCCTAGGCCCGCCATGCGATGTATCAGACGAACAGACCGGACTGTACGGAGACTGTCACATACAGGCTCAGTAGGAGTGCAGATGGGGTTCACCTCGTCAGTCTTCTTATCGACTTCTACCTGGGGACCGTTACGTACAGCTAGTGCCGCTTGCGGTCTGTGGTTAAACCCACTGCCAGCGTAGTGTCGAGTCTTTAGAGTCCCACACAGAGAGCTATTCGCCTTTAGGCAAAACGAGTAGAGGTCGCATGGTTTTGCGACAGGGTTCGTTCGCATCCGCGCACTTGTGCACGTTTGCTGTCCGGACAGTTTATACTAGCGGGCTTTGGTTTAAGCCGGATCCTAGTATATGATTTGAGATTGGTTTTTCTCATTGTGTTCGTGTTCCTCGGATCACGAATGCGGGTGCGTATGCACAGTTGCTTGAGATTGGGGGAGAGGACCTTGTTTAGGGTTAATGGCTTTTGTCATTTTATTAACCCTATTGATTTTGTGTGGATTATTGTTAATTGATAATTAGCTTAATTATTGTGCATGGTTGTTGTTGACAATTTGACTTCATTGACTTGTTGACCATGTTGACAACTTGACCATAATCATTTCATTTGGAAGATGCTCTTTGATCTTTGCAAAAATGAAATGATAATGGTCAATTCATGATTTATCATGACAATTTTCAAGCTAATTATCTAATTAAAATTATCCTCACATATTAGTGAGAATGGCTCACTATTATTTCATTCTATCATATCTTTTCTCTCTCTTGCTCATCCTCTCCCTCAAGCTCTCTCCCTCTCATGTGTTGAGAAACAAAAAGGGCTTGAGAAAAACCTTCTCTTGATCTTCTCTACTCACTTCTAGGGTTCAAGTCTTAGCATTTCTTGTACTCTAGTTACTCCTAGCTTGGAGTTGAAGCTAAAGGTGGTGGCTTTCAAGTGGATCTTTCTTTGACGGAAGAAGACAAGCAAGGTGAGGCCTTTCTACCATTCCGACGAGCAAGGAGAGAAGGACTAAAGACCAAAGGTATAACCTTTCTTCACTTAGCTACTTTGTAGTTAGGGTTAGCTAGTTTATGTTTAGCAAAGATCCTCACAAGCATAGTCCATGTTGCCTAAGTCATTAAAAATCCGATTTTTATTATGTTTTCCGCCTCCCCGTAAGCACCGGGGTGGGCAACACGGACTTACACCTTGGGGTAATCCTAGTACAGAAAGTAAAATATACATACAATGGGTACATCGACCTCAACCTGGTCATGCCCCAAAAGAATAATATACAATCAGGCAGTGACGGCAGTCCACATGTCGGACGCTCGCTCTGCAATATCAAATGTACATAATACAACAAAAACTGTACTAGCATTGCATCCAGGCTATCCCCCACGACCAATCCGCAACATCACAGCACAACACAGAACATCAACGTGAATGTCACGTTCGCAAATCCGTCTAACCGGGCTATAGCAGTTAGATAGGATTTACCGATCAAGTGACATTCACGGTCGCAGATATAATGTAAATACTGTGAACTAATGTGTTTAAAATTTTCGATCGATCAAATTTTACCAAGAGGGCCCTAAGCACTACTGTAGCACTCAAAGAGATCTGGGCCCCAAAAAATAACATTCCAAAAACCCTATTTTACACTCAGGAGCTCTCTGTAAAATTTTGGCGCCATGAACAGTCAAGATTGCGGCGGAACCGCGGCCCAAGCATGGGTTTGGCCACGGTTCCGCGGTGGAAAAGTGGGATCATGCAACCAAAATTTCACAGAATGCTTATAATGCCCTGAATATACTTCTGCAACACACTGAAAAATTTTTGGAGCCAAAAAAATTTCGACAGAAAACTGATGTAACGAAAATACTGTTTTTGGGATATTTGTTCGATCGAAACTTTAAACATAATAGAGCAAGATAGAAAAGAGTAATGGCCTGGCTCTGATACCATTGTAAGTGCACGGCGGTGCCCCGGCCGTCAATCCGACGCCGGAATGCGGAAATGAAAAACTTTTCAAACTAGAAAACCGGCACCACCGTGCAAAAAAATCCCGGATCGGGCCATTAAACTAAATCTAGCTAACTAAAGAACGGGTTAGAGAGATATACCGAGCGATCCGTGTCCTTCGGTCTTCTCGTCATCGTCCCGATCTCCCGCAGAATGTCCGGTCTCCACCTCCTCGCCGGAAAGGCACCACATCGCCGGCTTCTTTTAAGGGCTCCCACCTCTGGACCGAGGCAACTCGGGCACGAAGTTGGCGAGTCGACGTGCCCAAGATTTGCTGTAGAATAGTGTAGTGCTGTGTCTCATTTGGGGTTGTAGGAAGTTGCCTTTTGAGATGGTGGAGGAATGAAGTTTTGGAGATGGAGCTAAATGGATTTTATGCAATACAAAAGAACAAAAATCCACCTCCAAAATTTTGGGACCCCCACATACTTGGCCGGCCATGGCTTGTGAATGGAATGAGGAGGAAAAAACAAAATGGGGGGAGCTATCAACCATCAAGGAGAGAGAGAAAAAGGGTGATGATGATCAAGAATCATCACAACCAAAACCACACTCAACCATCATAATCCATCATCATCACCATGTCAAAAGATAAGCAATCATGAACCATCATGATCCTAGAAGTCAATGGAGGCTAAGTCATCATGATCCAACAATATGCAAAGACCTCCCTCATGAATGCTAATTTGCACAATTGCAAATAAGCCCTCCTCCACCAATCTTCGGCCAATGAAAGATACAAAGAAATATGGCCGAAACGGAAAACAAACTGGCAACTCCAAAAACTGATCCCGTAATAAATTACAGGAAAACCCCGCTACTGTATATACATACCCGTATTTGTATTCCGACCGAAATATAAATGCAATGAGACAAAATCTACACTGTACAATACTAGGATCCGGCTTAAACCAAAGGCCGCTAGTATTATCCGTCCGATCCTGATCCGTGCAATGCCGCACGTATCTGATCGAACCCTGCCATATCTCCATACGGCCTCTACAGCGTTTCCCCCGAAACTTGAGCAACTGTCTGTGGGGGACTCTAAAGACTCGTCAATACTATGGCTGTGGATTTAACCACTAGCACGTCAGAGGTATTAGCAATACGCAACGGGCTACCAGCTATTGACCAAAAGGGACGTCGATGAGCGAACTCATCCTGACACCCTACTGAGCCTGTCAGTGACAATATCCGTACAGTCCGGTCCGTTCGTCTATGAGCATCGCATGGTGGGCCTATGGGGTTGGTAAAAGTCAGACCCCCAAAAGCGGTACAAGTCGTGTCGGAGTGTAGCCCAGAACACCCTGAGATACTACTGGAATACCTACCAGTAAATCTCCTGCCTTGGCCAAGGACTTCGTGTAATGGCTCTCCTAGACACAGCGCGACCTCACCCCCAATACCGGGAGAGACGAACCCCTGAAGATCCGCTCACTGCCTCCATGTGGCTCGGGACTGTACCCAACTAAAACCTGTTTGCAAGTCTCCTTTGAGCGTGGTAGGGTAGCAATCAAAGTACAGTGGGAACTCACACGAGACAAATGACGATCCTCAGGTCGATGAACTAATCTGTACACATGTCACCACGGAACTGCTATCTGACGTCAGGTATAAGACCAACTAGCATGTTCCCGGCGAGTCCTGTCCGGTGTACTCATAACCCAATGAGCACCTGTATACATCTTAGGTGAACCAACTGACACCAGTGGCTTGTGAGACTGGCCACCGCCTCTCGTCGGGGTCTCGACTGTATACACTAGTCTACTCTGGAGTATCGATGCCCTGTTTCGAAACTCCCATGACTAGGGACCTTTTAAGGATGCGCTTATAGACTACCAGCTCCCACGTATATGATCGCCCCCATACTGCTGGCAGTCAAGGAAGAATCCTAGGGGCTCTATCAACGTGTAATAGCGACCTGTCAGGTCACCTAAAGCAGTACACGATGATAAAGATAAACCAGATAGCATACTATCATCTTGAGTAAGACTGTCCTACTGGGATAGGTCCTCCCTCAATCAGTGTAATCACGTGCCTGTGATCCAATAATTGACTCTGAGGGCACTATCTCCAACAGAAAGCTCGGCACTGGGCGTCGTCGGAGTTGTCTTGGAAGCTCATTCCCGAGATGAATGCATCCAAGTGGTCCTGCGGGTCAGATTTGTCGTCGAAGAGGGAGACCTTTGGGGGCTTGTTGCGGGAGAAGACGTGGACGGAGAGCAGCTCCTCGGTGAATTGTTTGGTGAGCGAGTCGGTGGCAGACTTAGCCCCGTCGCTCGAACGGTGACCTTCCCGATGCATACCCTCGATCTTCTTCTCGAGGGCGTCGAGTCGGCCACGGTACTCCGACGACTCGGCGCATTCTGATCCCAGGCCTCCGCTGTCGGAGGCCTGCGTCTGGCCGCGGCTCCGGTTCCTCTCAATGAGGTTCCTTAGATCCCTCGGCGAGGTGGCCTTCGAGCCGCCGCGGCGAGTCTCGTCCGCGCGACCCCGTCGAGGGAGGGGGTGTCGGTCATACCTAGTAACAGGAGAGCTGACAGACATCTCCTCGGGAGGGGCAGGTGCGTGTAAGGCCTCGAGGCGAGGTGCTCTGGCGACGGACCTCGGTATCGAATTGTGGGGTGCCCAGCAGGTCTCAGAACGTATCGGCCCGGGAGATATGCGGCCTTGGGAGGCAGCGAGGCGGTGGTCGGCAGTGCCGACGCGAACGGAGTCTTCTCTCCCCCTGTAGGGGTCCTGGTCCCGAGGCGAGGGAGCGGCGACTTGGTGATCTTGCCCTGCCGTTTGGACGCGGATCAGCGCCTCCACAACAGACGCGAGTCAGTCTATCCGGCCAGCGAGGCGTTGATGGCATTCGGCGGAGGAGGTTCGTCCGCGCCTCCGTTGAGGGGGAGGCGGCGGCTAGTGCTTGGGTCTTAGTGATGATCGCTCGCCATTGGATTGAGATCGGAAAATGAACATTTGTTTTTATGGAATCAAGGAGTTCCCACAGACGACGCCATCTGACGCGACCGGGATCGCGCCAAGATGTTACCTTCCGTTGATCTACTGATGGCGGCGATGGGTGGCTGGGATTGGATCTGGAGGCTGTCACTCCTGAAGCGTGTGGATCTCAATGGGTTTGAGGTTATGGTTGCCGAGCAACCTGCAAGGAAGTCCCAGGGTGGTTGTACCACTGAGGACCCTCCGACGGTCAAGTTAGACACTTGATTAAATATTTTATTGCAATGGAAATAGATCACCAAACATAGGATCAAAAGTAAAGGGATTTACAAACATATAGATAAAATTATCTAGTTCCCTCTCTGTCTTTTCCACCATGTCAAAGCTACGATCTTCGCGAGGAGTAGCTACCCATCGGTTAGCACCGCATTCACCAGCGAAAGCAGAGATGATGGCCCGATGGGCCCGTACTTGACTTAGCAACTGAACAGAGCAATCCCTCAGGGCTTTGGTGATCAAGTGCGCCTCAAAGAAGCACTCGATCTTGTCTTCAGCGGCATTGAGCATCAATGGGGTCATCTCCGCCGGAGGAGGGGGAATATCAGCGAGCACGGACATAAGGATCATCTGAAGCCAAATAGAGTTGGGAGGGAGAGGAGATCCTACGCGAGTCAAGAGCCCGTACTGCGCTGCGTCGTATTGGTCATCCGTAAGAGCAGGATTCACCAAGCGCGCAGCGAAGCGAGGAACAATATCCTGAATGGGCACTTCCCATGGTTGTCGACGAGCATGTGGGCGGTTACAAGCCATTGTTTAGATGGCTCTCTGGAAATGAGAAAAGAAAGAAGCATTGCTTCAAATTATAAAGACTAGGCAAAGAAAGTTTTGTGTATAATGGAGCTATGTAAGTTCTGGGGAATATAAGTTTGACTTAAAAGGAAGGTGGAAAGACACCTCCAACAAATGAAGCAACGCTTCAGATGCAGCGCCAAGTGCGCTGCGCCCTAAGCAGCGCACCACGTGCAAAGCACGTGGGCGCTAGCGCTAAGTGCGTTGTGCTCAAAGCAGCATGCCACGTGTGCACTAGCGCTAGGTGCGCTGCGCTCCAAGTAGCGCGCTATGTGTCAAACACAGGTGCGCTAGCGCAATGTGCGCTGCTCTTCAAGCAGCGCACCACGTGCAGAGCATGGGTGCGCTAGCGCTGGAACTAAAAGCTCCCCACCATCAGATCACAGATCTAATAATAATGATAAATCATTAGTTAATCAAAATTAAATTCTGTTAAGGAAAGATTTCTCAAAATCTTTCCAAATAACAAAATTGTGCTCTGTAAATCAGAGCACCATTGGATCAATGATCCAATGGTGATTAAAAAATCACCAAAATACAAAATAAATTCTGTTTGGAAAGATTTCACAATCTTGTTAAAAAAAAGAAGATTGCCTTCTCTAAATTAGAAGCCCTTGGATCAAAGATCCAACGATGGGAAATTCCCCAAATCAATTGGAGAAAAGATCTCCTTAACTGATTAAACTGATCAGCCTCCCTTATATAAAGGACCCAAGACTTCAAGTCTTGTACAAAGGAACCCCCCCATAAGCTTTGAGATTTCAGGAAGAGAAGCATAGCTCTCAGCAAAAGAAGATTTTTTCTTCAAAGTAAAAAGAATGGTGAAGAACAAAGAGATGAAATCATCTCATAATTAAAAAGAAGAATTCTTTTCTTAAAAGATCATAGATCTATAAAGACCAAGGTCTTTTATAAAAAGATCAAAAGATCTCATCATAAAACAAAGAAGTACTTACTTCTTTCACAGATCATAGATCTATAAGAAAAATTGTCTTTCTGAGATCATGAAAATCTCATTATAAAAGGGGAGAGAATTATTAAATTCTCTTAAGGACCATAGATCCATAAAGGCAAAACCTTTCATTAATACAAGAGATTGAAGCATCTCCTATAAAGAAAGAACTTTTGTTCTTTCAATCTTGAGACAAGTCTCTTCTAGGGGAAAATTTATTTCCCAGATCATAAAATTGATCAGATGCGCTTTGCGCTCTTGAACCGCGCTTCTGCGCGCTTAGACTGGCGCTCAGCGCTAAATGCGCCACGTGTCAATCACGCATGCGCCAATTAACAGTTAGCGCTTTGCGATCTTGAAATAGCGCACTGCGCTCATGGGCTGGCGCTCAGCGCCAAGCGTGCCACGTGTCACTCACGTGTGCGCCACTAAACTAGAAGCGCAATGCGCTCATGTATTAGCGCAATGCGCTCAACATCTGGCGCTTAGCGCCAAGCGCGCCACGTGTCACTTTCGTGTGCACTACTCAGCAGAAGCGCACTGCGCTCTTTGACTGGCGCAAAGCGCCAAGCGCACCACGTGTCCCTCACGTGGGCGCTGACAGAACATAAATTGTTTTTTAACAAGCCCCAGAGCTATTATGAGTGCTCAGCATTCAATGAAAGACAGAAATACTGTCAAAATCCAAATCAATGCTCAGCATTGTTAAAAGGGCCAAACCCAAATAAAGGCTCCATAGCCCAAAATAAATGTTAAACATTTATTGGACTTAGCCCAATATTGGCCATAAGTCCTCAACTTATATTAATTGAGCCCATCTGCTCATAAATATTTTAACAGATCTTAGCCCCAAAATTGGACTACAGATCTTTCAACCAACTCACATCGGTTCGAGGGTACATCTCTTTACTCCTCTGATATTTGTTGTTGTAATCCTTCAACGTCTTCAGAGAGGTGACGGATCCCGACAACCAAATATTCCACGGACTGTGGGGTCCTTTAAAACCCATGGACTATGATGTCCTTAACCTTGACTGTGAGGTCTTTAAACTCACGGACTATGATGTCCTTAACCTTGACTGTGAGGTATTTAAACTTACGGACTATGATGTCCTTAACATTGGACCGAGATGTCCTTAAACTAACGCTGGACCGCAATGTCCTTAAACTAATTATCGACCGCAATGTCCTTAAACTAAACAATAGAGTCCAAATGCTATTTTGTTGGATCTAAACGATCCCGTTAAGTTGATCTTAGTCTAAAAATTAGACTAACGTATCCTTAACAAACGTTTAAGTTGATCTTAGTCTCAAATGAGATTAACGTATCCTTAAACCCAACCCCCAAACCCAAATCTAAGAAAATACAGATTTGGACTAATCTACGCCCTACGGGCAACAACATAAATTAGTCTCCGTATACAATCCACGGGAAACCAAAAACAAAACAAACACCCACGACACAAAGTGACCATCTGGAGAAGGAGAAAGTGGTTACCGCGATGCGGTAGCGTAATTAACTGCAGGGGCTTGCGCCTGCAGGGAAGAGCGTCCCCACAATCAAAAAACCCTTCAACGAGGGGGAATCTGACGAAGTCTGCTACATCGGCCGCATCCGTTTAAACCTTCGATACATGGTGTCATAAATCAACTTGGCATCTTCGGAGAGGTGGACGGATAGCACCAATTAGCATCAGACCTCGAAGTTCAGGCCCTGACGTCCTAACGTCTCGGTCGCGTCTTTCGGCGGGAAACAGATTCTGGCATGCCTGGTGGGACCTTTTCCTCTTTCCACTCCACACTTCGTGTGTCTTGTTCGCGAACGAATCACGATTCGATATGGTTGCCCTTGGGTTCGAGGTACTATGATTTGGTGTCTTGCTCCGTACAGAAAACTGAAAATCAATGGCTTCAACCTGCACTAACTGCAACTTCAACTCCCGTTCCGCCCCATCTGAGGGTGTAACCTACGGCCCCCAAGCGTCCTCCCTTTTCATAATGTCGGTAGAGCAGGTAACGCAGGCTACCACCGGGTTGTTCTTCGGGACCATGCTCCCACCAGTGAGCGTTAACATCCCGCTGCCACAAGAAGCACAGAAGAAGTCGGTCTTTGATCGACTCACCACCACCATGGCCCATCTCAACGGGTCATCCAATGCCAAGCCGACAGCGTCAGTCTTCGATAGGCTGAGCCCGAACTCCAATGGGCCCGTCAAGAAGCCCACGATACCTGAAGCGGCCATCCCAAAACGAATAGCCATTCCTGCTCTCGAGGTCACCAAAGAAGCTTCTCCCGTCAAAGGATCAGTCTTTACAAGGCTGGCCACTCCGGCTCCCGCTCCTGCCCAAGGGTCTGTCTTTGACAGATTGGATACTGCTTTTCAACGGACATCGGTCTTCAAGAGGCTGGCACCTGCGACAACCCTCCGCCAAGACAGGGGGCATGATGAAGTCATCCCCACAGATGAACCAACACCATCCGCACGACACGCTCGCCGTCGTCACTGGGGTCGAGTAAGGAAGGCCGGGGGCAGCTCTCCATCTGGGTTAACTCCACCAGCCCCAACAGTGGAAGTCAATATTGTTGTTCCAACTGGGAACAGTTTCGAGCTGCTTAACAGGGTGCGCAGGAATTCACCCACCGTCATACTGAAAAGATCTCCTCCACCCGTAGAGAATGTTACAGAAACAAAGCCGGAGCAGTCCCCTCAGTGGCTGTCCTCCAAAATTTACAAAGTCTGGCGACAGGTTCAAGGGTCGGTGATTGACCAGGACTACTCTCGCCGATCAAAGAAGCTTAAAGCTCGACAAGGAGAAAACCATCCTGTCAAGCCACAAAAGGCGACAGCCATTTGGGTGCCCGCTACAACGGCCCCCTCGACTTCAAATGCTCACAAGAGAAGGAGGCCAGAGAAAGCCCCTATGACCACGGCGAACCGCAAGGACGCTGAACTGGAACGTCCCAAGTCTGGGGGCATGGTGATACATACCATTTATATGACTTTCGGAAAGGAGGAAAGCCGTGCTTCCACGGGTCATCAACCGCTTAACCGATTAATAACCAAGGCTCAGGAACAACAGCAGCAGAAACTTCAGAAGATGCTGACCGCAATGGCCGCACTCACTGGGCCGAAAGAAAGTCCAGAGACCTCAGAGCAGCGTCAGGAATAAGAAACTGATGCTGAATTCCTCCGAAGAATGCTCGAGAGGAAAGAAAAAGAGGCCGCGGAACAAGCGGCCAACATACAACGAATGGCTCTCTTATTCCAAGATATGGCTGGAATGATGTTACAGCCGGAACCTCCAGCTGAAGACCCACCGATTATAATTGAAGATGACAGAGGAGAGACATCGAACCATCCTCTGGCTCTTTCAGCAGCCAAGGAGGAGACCATCTCTAAAGACGCTCTGGATGATTACATTGTTCAGCAAATACGAGCTCACCAGGCGAATGAAGCGGCTGGGCAGATCGTTAAAATTGGACGACCCTATCCGGGTTGGTACGATCAAATAAGGTACCCCCCGGGATATACGATCCCTAAATTCCATGTATACAAAGGGATGGGAAATCCGCATCAGCACGTCGTTCAATTCAGAGCCTTGTGCGGCAACACTGGAGGTGATGATAAACTTCTGCTCCGCCAGTTTGTTGGCAGCTTGTCGGAGACGGCGTTCGAGTGGTATTCTGAACTTCCAAATGACTCTATCAAGACATTTGCGGATATAGAACTGCTGTTTACACAGAGGTTCGCAAGCGCTAGCGAGCGTACTCCGATTACCGTATTGATCAACGCCAGGGTAAAGACGGGCGAAACATGGGTGCAATATGCAATACGGTGGCAAAATTTATGGTCAAAATGTGAAAAGCGCATTGAGGAAGCACCTGCGGTGGGTATGTTTGTAGGCACTCTTGATCCGCATGCGACCATCTCCCAGTTCATGATGTTTTTCAAGCCGACTACTTTCCAGACCTTAATTGACAAGCTGGCCTAAATGGACCAGATGGGTCATAGACCATCTTCCTCGAAAACAGAGCCTCGAAACAAAAAGGGAAAGGGGAAAGTGTAGGGTTCCTAGGCACCCTAATGAGGTCTCACTGGGCATCGAACATGCCATATTAAAATTTTACGGGTGCCGAGAGACCCGACTACGGATCGTTTGGTAGATTTCTAGGCGAAAAAGCTAACTAGTTAACACTTAACTAAAAGATACGGAAATACAACCTTTGTAGATCCGGTGCTCCACCTCCACGGCTCCGCAACGAGGTCCTCTCCGCTGTCCAAATCAAATCCGGGCTCTAGAGTCGACTTCGTCGGAGAAAAAGGGAGCTAGGTCGTCGATGTCCATGCCGAAGATGATCTACGTCGAGGCATCGCTAGATCAAGCTCACAACTTCACCAAGTCAAGAAACTTGTGAAGTAAACACACTCTACTACTTGGCAAGAGGTAGAGGATGAAGAAATAGGAAGTGGGTAGACTTTAGTTTTGGATTTCTCACTCTTTTCCAACAATCACCATTGATGGAGCTTGGTTTTCTTCACTTGAAGAATGAAGAAGAAGAAGGAAAATAGTTATGATAAGTTAATTAGAAAAAGAAAAGAATAATCAAAACTTATCATAATCTAAACCATGGTCAAGTGTAGAGATTGAACTAGGGTTAAATCAAATGGTTAGGTTAAGCATGAGATAAAAATGGTGGACAAAGTCAAAGGTTCATGAATCTTCAACTACAAACAAAGAAAGCCACCATTCTTCTCATTTCTTTTTCCAAAAAGAAAATAAATGAATAAATAAATAAATAGATATGAAAAAAAAAACCCTAACCATTTGAATAACCATGGTTTAATCTTTACACAAACTCAAGTTAGCATGCATCATCAAACATGATACATACAAGTGCACAAAAACATATCGCATATGCAATGCGCACGAACCAAGTGAGAAAATCCGTCTAAAGTGAACCGATACTAGTTAATGCAAAGTAATATATCAAATATATAATTATACATTAAATCAACACTTGATTCAATGATCCGGTCATGTCGCACATAACCGACTGGTATCTATAGTAACAACTTATCGAATCAACACTTGATCCGATAACCCGGCTATATCGCATATAACCGATCAATGTCACATCGCGAGAATCGAATCCAGTATCACATACTGGTATTATTCTCGGTCCCGCACATATCTCATATGCGCTCCTATTTCGTTTCGCTTGAGCCAGGAAACCTCTGTGTAGGACTCTAAAGACTCGTCAATACGCCGGCAACAGATGATGATCATATCAAACACCCACAAGCCGCAAGCGGTCTGCTAAACGTAACGGCCACCCGGGTATTGAGCGATCTCAAGATCGACGAGCAAGCCCGCTCACACTCCAGTGAATCCGACCAGTAACACTACCGTTCAGTCCGGTCTGATCGTCTGATATGTCGCATATCTCGCCTAGGGGTGGTAAACGTCAGACCCCAATAGCTCGATAAGTCGTGTCGATATGAGGTCTATAACTGTTCGAGAAACTACTGGTAACACTTACCAGTAAATCTCAGCAACCCTGGCCAGGGATTTCCTGTTATAGCCAATCGAACACAGCGCAACATCAACTCCCTATACCGGGAGAGACGAATCCCCTCCTATCGCTCATTGTCTCCATGTGACTCGGGACTGTACCCAAAAACCACCATTTTGCACGCCCTCTTGGACGTGGTAAGATGGAAATCAAAGCACAGTGGGAACCACACAAGACTCTATGACGATCTCGGGTCAACAGACTACTCTGTACCAGTGTCACCAGAGAACTGCCATCTGACGTGAGGTATAATACCATCTGGGAGTTCTCGGCGAGTCCGTCCAGTGTACCCAGTCTCTACTGAGCACCCGTATATCATCTCTGATGTCAAACACCGATGGATATGGGATCATCCATCGCCCATCTGTATGGGTCGAGAAGGTACACGCTAGTCTACTCTGGTATATCGATGCCCCGTCTCGATACACCCACGACTAAGGACTTTAAAGGATGTACTTACGGACTACCATGTCCCCACTAGTATGATCCACATTATAGTCCAGGTAGTCAAGTACACATCCTAAGGGCTTTACCAACATGTAACAGAGAGACAATCAGTATACACGTTAAGGTAAAGTTCAACCAGATAGCATACTATCATGTTGAGCAAGAAAGTCCTCCCTATATATGTCCCAGCATCCACTACAATATACATCCTATGTACAGTAATGGCCTCTAGGGCATACATATAACTAACAGAAAGTGACCTTCGTCGCCAATACTCAACAACAGCCCAGTGGTCCAAGACCAGTTGATCGCCAAAATGATAGAACACGATCTCTTCGAGATAAAATGAGACGCCCTTACTCGTTCCCTCGGGACAAGACGAAGAGGTTATTCGAGTTGGCACTGCGCGACAGGCTCATCACTCTACCGGAGCCAAAGCGCCAAACGCAACCAGGCGACATTAACAATCCTAACTGCTGCCCTTATCACCGAATGTTGGGTCATCTGATCGAAAATTGTTACATCTTCAAAAGCTGGATAGATGATCAGTACCAACAGGGCAAGTTCGTATTATCCGAAAACTGGAAGGTGAACCCGCCCCAGCCGCACGCTCTCAAAAAGGCGGACACACCGGGGGCATCATGCTCTTTTGTAGAGGAAGCTCCATGGCAGGTCGTTCTTTCAGCCAAGGCTAAAAGAATGTTGAGGGATCTCCAAAAATGCCCGGCGATCAGGTGGAAAAATCCACTGGAACCCGAAGTCATCGAAGGAATGCTGAAGCCACACCAAACTCCAAAGATTAGCGGTGATAGTCAAAGCGCTTACACCCAGCCGTCAAAGTTTTCGAAAAAGAAGAAAACCAAGAAGCCCGTGAAACCTGATGATAAACGCACGGACCTGCAAAAGCAGATTGAAGAGCTGGAAGAATATAATCAAAAGACGCGGACCCCAGTCACACTCCAAGAATTTCTCAGCCACGTTCTTAAGGACGGAGATGATGACAATGGAGAAGACTCGTCAGAAGAATCTGAGGACTATGTGGCAAGCTTCCATGTGATCTCTCACTCGTCAATAGACGATGAAGAAGCTCCTTACGCAGAGAAACTGGGGGCAGATCCTGAGCTGGGACTTCTAGGACCATCAGACGAAATGATTGATGCATTCCTGAACGAAGCCCGTCTTAAAAGCAAAGCCGATCGAGAGCGCGAGGGGGCCATATTTGAAAAGGCCAAACGCCGGCGACTTGACGAAAAGGTCGAGACATTCCCGCCAGAACAAAGTACATCCGCCGCAAATAAAAGCAGATTCAAGACGAAGAAAAGGTTCGCCAAAGCCATGTCGATGGGAATGAAGCTGCCACCCTCTGAAGGAAAAACTCCTGATGAATTAGATATACATTCTAACTACTGTCTATATCATCGAAGGATCGCGCACCCTATGGAAGAGTGCATGGCCTTTAAAAACTGGTGGCAGGGATACGTCTCTCACAGGCAACACTTTAAAAGGATGAAGCGTGAAGCTCGTCAACAGCAGAAAAGCATGACAAATGAGCATATAAAAACTGCAGGCAACTGTCACATGGTCGACGCTAGCGGATCACAAGTTCTCACCTTCGGGAGCGATTCTGATGAAGAAATAGCCTTGGCCCACTCTTCAAAGAACCCACCTCCGAGGCGAAAGAAATGAAGACCTGTGAGAACATTCAGCTGCGCAATCGTACGCTGCCTGAAAAGAATCTTGGGCCCACGAATGGTGGGTCGAATAGAAAAGATAAGGAAAAAGAAAAAGTCCTTGAGGACATCACCTTAGATGATCAAGTCGTCAAGGAGCTGACAGCCAAGGACCCGCCCAAGAAAAGTAAGGTGGATTATAACGTTCTGGCACACCTGAGGATGATACCCTCGCAGCTCAGCATTCTTGACGCCCTGCTGCTATCAAAAGAAGAGAGAGAGTCTTTGATCAAGGCGCTGCAAGAGCCCGAGCAATTCCAAGCTTTCCTTGCCGAGGAAAAGATGAAGGACGAGCTGGAAAAAGTGCACACAGCAGATATCACCTGGTCGACAATGGGTCCTCCGTCAATATCCTCAATGTGAGAGTGTTGAAAGAAATCTGCATGAGCATTCAGCACCTCGCTCGTGATAAAATCACCATCTCCGGATTTGACTCTCAGTCATCACGGACGCTCAGGTCTGTGATACTGACGCTACGCTTTGGGCTGCTCGTCACGGACATCAAGTTTCACGTCATTGACGCTAAGACCTGCTATAACGCTTTGCTCGTCCGGCCTTGGTTATACGAGTACAACATTATCCCTTCTACTCAACATCAGTGTATGAAGTACTTCAAAAATGGTCTCGATTACACTGTGACGGGGGGACTAAACCCATTCTCCGTGAACGAAGTCCGCAAGTATGAGGATGCCAAGTACTTCCTGCCAGATTTTGAAGACACAGAAAGATGTCGCAAACCGGAGGACAAGCAAAAAGCTATTACTACCATTCCGGTCTTCGAGAGTGATACCGAGGATGAAGAAGAAATAGTTTATTCAGGTCCGCCCCAGTGCAACAAACCGGGACCGTCCATTCCTATGTTGATCTTCGGCAGCGACTCGGAAGATGAGGTCAATGCCGTATTCTCTGCTCGGCCATCAATACAAACCTTCGTTGATGAAGATCAAAGTTTGCAAGTTGCCGTGGTTCCGCCAAAGCATCATAAAGAGCTAGACGCGCTTGATACCCACAGTGTGGAAGAACTGCAGACATTCTACGTCCCTCCCAGGCGAAAAGGTGAAAAGGCGATCCTATTCTACCGATTCGAGGAGACCAAAGTGGAGAAAGAAATTTGGCATGGTGCGGATTCTACACTTGACAGGCTCCAGCCCATCCATTTGCCCAGATATTACACAGACGGACTAAAGAGACTCTTGAGACGCCAAGGTGTACCCCTTAAGCAAACTGCGCGACAAGCACGGTTCTATAACAGGATTTGGAACATTCCCGGAACTCAACGAAAATTGCCCAACGGGAGAATGGAAACGATCGGGCTCGGATATGTTCAATCCAAGAGACGGGAGCGATTCCATGGCTGCTACGTTATACATGATTTCGATGAAGAAGGAGATGCTCTGTGGGAAGATGCTAACCATGAACCAGAACGAGCTCCCGCCATGAAAATGCCAAATCCGTCGTTTGAAGAACAAATGGACAAGCTTATAAGGGAAGCGGTTCAAAAGGTTCGAGACGATCACAATCGCGAAATGGCCATCTATGAGAAAGCCGGAACGCAGCGCCTCCTTCAGCAGGTCGCGAAAAATAAAAATGCTCTTCCTTGTCAACCCGTCATACAAAAGGCCCGACGCAGAGGCAAAAATAAATCAAAAAGTGGGAAAAGCGTTCGACAGCGACAAAGCGGGCCCAAGAAGCCACGTGATCGGGAATCGAGCAACCAGCATTCGTCTCTTATAAAGAAGATGGGTCGATCGTACTCCTTTGCCCAAGACAAGACAAAGAAGATACTTGATCTTGTTATAAAACATCAAATGATTACCCTCCCGGAGTCCAAGCACACCGAGCAAGCAGGCGAGGTCTCTCACCCGGACTATTGCTCCTATCATAGGGCAATAGGACATCCTCTCGAAGACTGCTTCACATTTAAAGACTGGGTAGAAGACCAGTATCAGCAAGGCAGGTTCGCTCTATCCAGCAGCTGGAGGATAACTCCGCCACATAAGCATGAACCAAAAGCCGCGCCTGCAGCGAGAGTAGAACCAGATCAACATCGGTCTTGGAAGCGATCTCGTACCTGTCACGTGATAACGCTGTCGGAAGAAGAACCCGAGGATATGGATGAACTCCCCTGGTGCTTCGAAAACGATGATGACGAGGTAATCTCAGAGTTTCCACCTGCACCAAAAGAGCTGGAAGATGAAATACATACTACTGCAGATAACCTCAAGAAAATTGATTTGGGGACGGCAAGTGACCCGCGGCCGACATTCGTCAGTGAGCTGTTGTCAGAAGAAAAGGTGGCTACGCTTAAAGACGTGCTCATGCAGTATAAAGATTGCTTCGCATGGAACTATTCCGAAATGCCGGGACTAGATCCAGAGATTGCTGTGCATAAATTGGCGATATCGCCGGATATCAAACCAGTCAAACAAGCGCCGAGACGAATGCGGCTAGAGCTTGAGATGAGTATCAACGCTAAGGTCAAGAAGCTAATCGACTCCGGCTTCATCCAAGAGGTTTAGTATCCTGACTGGATCGCCAACATCGTTCCAGTGATGAAGAAAAATGGGACAGTTCGCATATATGTGGACTTTCGGGATCTCAACAAAGCTTGCCCGAAGGACGACTTTCTAGTACCGGTCACTGAGCTGATGATAGACAATACGTCCACTCACGAAGTTTTCTCCTTCATGGACGGCTAATCAGGATACAATCAGATAAAAATGCATCCTGAGGACCAGAAGCATACCACTTTCCGGACTCCTTTGGGCATATTCTGCTATAAGGTGATGCTATTCGGTTTAAAGAACGCCGGTGCCACCTATCAGAGGGCCATGACAAAGATTTTCGATGACCTCATACATGAAATCGTCGAATGCTATATTGACGACCTTGTAGTTAAAAGCAAATCATACGAGGAACATCTAGAACATCTGAAGATCATGTTTCAATGCCTTCGGAAATACAACTTGAAGATGAACCCTCTCAAATGCGCATTTGGAGTTTCCTCGGGTAAGTTTCTAGGATTCGTCGTCCGACACCGAGGCATCGAGGTAGACCCGTCAAAGATCAAGGCGATAATGGAAATGCCTCCGCCAAGAACTCTTAAGCAACTGCGGTCTCTCCAAGGGAAGCTCGCGTATATCCGGCGATTCATAGCCAATCTCTCCGGTAAATGACGTCCTTATAGTCACCTAATGAAGAAGGGGACCCCTTTCGTCTGGAACCACAAATGCCAAAGCGCACTGGTCGAAATCAAGCAATACCTGCAGAATCTGCCAGTATTAGCCGCTCCCGTTAAAGGAAAACCTCTCATCCTGTACACAATAGCCCTCAAAGGTTCTTTAGGCGCGCTGTGGGCACAAGAAAACGACCAAGGGAAAGAGAGAGCTCTCTACTACTTGAGTCGAGTTCTACTGGTGGCAAAAGCAATTACTCCCCCATCGAAAAACACTGCTTGGCGTTGATCTTCGCGATAACGAAGCTCAGACACTACGCGTTGGCACATGAGATCCGTCTCATATCGAAGGTGAATCCTCTCAAATATTTAATGTCAAAGGCTATATTAACGGGGCGACTCGCTAAATGGGCCCTGCTCTTGATGGAGTTCTCAATAACTTATCGACCCCTCAAGGCAGTGAAAGGCCAAGCCATCGCTGACTTCCTCGCTGAGCATCCGATACCTGCCGATTCTTCTTTGAACTGCTAATTGCCAGATGAGCACGCGTTTGACACAATTGACGGGGAGAAAAGAGGGAGTGATACCCGATGGGAACTCTACTTCGACGGAGCGTCTTCCATGAAGAAACGCAAACAAAGTACCCCCATAATAAAATCAGGGGTGGGCCTCATCTTCGTGACTCCACAAGGAGGGATAATGCGCTTCGCCTTCTCTTTAACAGAGCCAAGGACGAATAATGAAGCCGAGTACGAAGCTTTGATAGCAGGTCTTGAGATCGCTGTCGACATGGGAATCGAAAGCCTCCTCATATACGGAGACTCCCAACTGGTCGTTAGTCAAGTAAACGGTGATTATCAAACGTGCAAACCAGAATTGGTAAAGTACGGTGAGAGAGTGCAGCAATTGCTGACTCAAGTTCCCTCCTATATTCTGGAAAGCATACCGCGAGCGGAGAATAGCAAGGCGGATGCATTAGCCAAGCTCGCTAAAGAACTGGCTGACGAAGACCTCGATGACATGAGGATCATTGTGCAAAGCCGTCGGGTTCTTGCACCGTCAGAAATATCTCCGGAGTCGTCCGAAGAGAAAGGAGCTACCGAGCAAATGGCCCTACAAATAAAAGACCAGGAAAAGGCTATGAATTGGAGGGAAGGGAGGGAAGTCTTTATAGACTACTTCAAATCCCGTCGAACACCTGAAGATGCATCCTCGAGACATCAGCTCATGAAACGAGCTCTTTCTTTTGCATTCATCAATGATACTCTGTATAAGAGGTCATTTGACTCTTTATGGCTAAGATTCTTGGGACCTGAAGAGGCAAGGAGAGTCGTCCAAGAAACTCACGACGGACTCTGCGGTTCTCATCAAGCTGGGCCAAAGATGAAACTGAAGATCAAAAGGATGGGTTACTACTGGCCCACAATGATCCAAGACTGTCTCGAATACGCGAAGAAGTGCCACTCGTGCCAGATTCACGGAGACTTTATCCACCAGAATCCAAATCCGCTACATCCAACGGTGTCTAGCTGGCCATTCGAAATGTGGGGAACTGACATAATCGGCCCCATCGAACCAGCATCGTCCAGAGGACATCGGTTCATACTGGCAACAACCGATTACTTCTATAAGTGGGCAGAAGCGATACCGCTGAGAGAAGTGAAGACGGAGAACATCCTCCATTTTTTCAAGACACACGTCATTTATCAGTTTGGCACTCCGCGACAGATTATCTCCGATAACGGGCCAGCCTATAGAAGCCACAAAATCAGCCGCTTCGCACAACAGCATATCATAGACTGGAGATACTCTTCGGTCTATAATCCCCGAGCTAACGGTCTAGCTGAGGCTTTCAACAAGACCTTGACAAAGATCGTGAAAAAGACGATGTCCCGAAATAAGAGGGACTGGCATGAAAGATTGCATGAAGCCCTCTGGGCGTATCGAACTACGTTCAAAACGGCCACAAACACAACGCCGTATGATTTGGTATTCGGCACAGAAGCGATACTCCCTTGTTCCCCTCCGAACGGCGGCCGAGACACGGGGACGTCCATGCCTGAGGTTCGGGGCAGATGCTAATAGGTGCTATCCGTCCACCTCTCCGAAGATGCCAAGTTGATTTATGGCACCGTGTATCGAAGGTTTAAACGGATGCGTCCGATGTAGCAGACTTCGTCAGATTCCCCCTCGTCTGAGGGATTTTTGATTGTGGGGACGCTCTTCCCTGCAGGCGCAAGCCCCTGCAGTTAATTACTCTACCGCATCGCGGTAACAACTTTCTCCTTCTCCAGCTGGTCACTTCGTGTCATGGGTGTTTGTTTTGTTTGTGGTTGCCCGTGGATTGTATACGGAGACCAATTTATGTCGTCGCCCGTAGGACGTGGATTAGTCCAAATCCGTGTTTTCTTAGATTTGGGTTTGGGGTTTTGGTTTGAGGATACGTTAGCCATATTTGAGGCTAAGATCAACTCAAACGTTTGTTAAGGATACGTTAGTCCAGTTTGAGACTAAGATCAACTTAACGGGATCGTTTAGATACGACAAAAGAGCAATTCGCTCTATTGTTCCAGTTTAGGGACATAGTGGTCCATTAAATGTATGGCCGTCGGGACCCATCACCTCTCTGACGACGTTGAAGGATTACAACGACAGATGTCAGAGGAGTTCAGAGATGTACCCTTGAACCAAAGTTGATTGGGGGATTTATAGTCCAATTTGGGACTAAAGTCTGTTTGAAGGTTTAAGGATACGTTAGCCATATTTGAGGCTAAGATCAACTTAAACGGTTGTTAAGGATACGTTAGTCCAGTTTGGGACTGAGATCGACTTAACGGTTGTTAAGGATACGTTAGTCCAGTTTGGGACTAAGATCGACCTAACGGGATCGTTTAGATCCGACAAAAGAGCATTTGGGCTCTATTGTTCCAGTTTAGGGACATAGTGGTCCAAGTTCCAGTTTAGGGACGTGGTGGTCCATCGCCAGTTTAGGGACATGGTGGTCCATTGGTAGTTTAAGGACGCATAAGTCCATGGGTTTAAGGACCCCACAGTCCATATGGGTGTGTTTAAGGACGCATTAGTCCGTTAGTTTAAGGACGCATAAGTCCGCGGGTTTAAGGACCCTACAGTCCGTATCTTGGTTTAAGGATGCATAAGTCCATGAGTTTAAGGACCCCACAGTCCGTGTTGATGTGTGGTTGTCGGGACCCGTCACCTCTCTGACGACGTTGAAGGATTACAATGACAAATGTCAGAGGAGTTCAGAGATGTACCCTCGAACCAAAGTTGATTGAAAGAGCAGATGTGCTTAGTTCAAGATGATTTAAGGACTTATGGCCAGTTTGGGCTAAGTCCAATTATGTTTGAAATATTGGCTCTCTGCTGGTCCATTGAAGGAGAGGCTTTGCCTCTAAAAACTTAGCCAATTAGGCTAAAGCTAGTGTTAAACACTAAAGGTCAACAGTGTTGAACACCGGGAATAAGATTAACAAGTTAGTGTTAAACACTAAAAGATAATCAGTGTTAAACACTAGCAACAGGGCTTTCAAATTAGTGTTAAACACTAAAGCAAATCAGTGTTAAACACTGGTAATCAGAGATTTCAAATTAGTGTTTAACACTAAAGCAAATCAGTGTTAAACACTGGGAACAAAGTCTTCAGATTAGTGTTAAATACTAAGGGGAGAGGGGTCACGTGTGGACACGTGAGAGCGCCCTGATTCTCTTTATTTTATTCTGCAGATCAGTGTTTAACTCTTTTAATTATGGCGGCCATCACGTGTGAGCACGTGATGAAGGCCCCCGCTCTGGTCTGTTAGAATGCTCGTTAGGGGTCATGTGGTGACACGTGAGGGCGGCCTAAATGTGGAGCCAGATCTCCTTTTGGTTTATCCTCAAATCTGCGAACAAGTGTTAAACACTTTTATTTTTATTTTAGAGCATCACGTGTTGGCACGTGATGGGGATCTGTGCGCCAAGTGTTAAAACATTTGCTGAGGGGTCACGTGATAACACGTGAGAGCGCCCAAAGCTTTCATTTCCTTTGCTTTTTCTTTCTGCGTTTTAGAAGTCACGTGGAGCACGTGATGAAATCAAAAAGTGGGGCCAGATCTCCTTTATTTTGTTCTGCAAACAAGTGTTCAACACTTTTAATTTTCATAGCCATCACGTATGGGCACGTGACATATACTCATGCTCTGATTTATTAGAACATTTATTAGGGGTCACGTGGTAACACGTGAGAGCGCCCAGAATTGTTTCTGCCTTTGCTTTTGTTCCATATATAATGAGGGTCACGTGGGAACACGTGAGGCATTGCCTCAAAGCTTTCCTCTTCTCATTTTGGGGGATCTGTTCAGGGGTCACGTGGGGCACGTGACCCTAGTTCTTTTCATGAACAGAGATCTTTTAAGAATTGAATTCTTTGTAGGGTTTAACCCTAATTATGATTTTGGAGGAATTAAATTCCTATCGTGAAAGAATTAAATTCTTATTTAGGATAAAACCCTGATTTCTTTTTAAAGGAATTAAATTCCCAGATCTGTAAAAGAATTAAATTCTTGATTAGGGTTAAACCCTAGTTTTGTTTTAGGAGGAATTAAATTCCTGATAGTTTGGGAGAATTAAATTCTCAAAACTCAATTCCTCCTCTGTGTTTTAGATCTGCATGGCAGGATCTCAACCCAATGAGAATTAAATTCTCAGTTCATGGGGAGATGTGCACTTTGCAGATCCTCAACCAGAGAAAGAACTAAGTTCTTTTTTTTTTATAAGAGTTAAACTCTTGAATTTTGAGAATTAAATTCTCTTTTTGAAGTTAATCTTTTCCCTTTTCTCACCTAGGATTTTTCTTTTGCAGAGAATTAAATTCTCCTCTCTCTGTTTCTTTTTTTCTCTTGAGAATTAAATTCTCCTCACTCTGTTTTTCCCTCCAAAAAGTAGATCCCCCTTCTCTTCTCTTGGCTCCTATTTATAGGAGGAGGAAGAGAATAAATTTGTTTAGCAAATCTCTCATTGAGAGATTTGATTTGTATGTTGAGAGATTTGATTTGCATTTATCATTAATCTGGGCCTTTAGATCATTCAGTGAATTTTATTCACCGTGGATTTTAAATCCAAAAGATATTCTATTTGTTATCCTGGTGAGATTTTCAGGGAAATCTTTCCTTGTCCAAGATTTTTCCATAAATTGGTGATTTTTAATCACCCTTGGATTTTTAATCCAACGGTTCCCCATGACCCTTTTCCATTTGGAAAGATTCAGAAACTTTTAGAATTTAATTCTATTGAATCATAATGCTTTTAAAGCCAGTCACGTGCTGGCATGTGACCTTTGGTCACGTGTGAGCACGTGACCCCCAATTGGGTTCCTTTCTCAGCCGCTTATTTATGTTTCAGTTTTAACCATCACGTGTCAACACGTGACCATTGGTCACATGTAAGCACGTGATACCTCGTTGAGGTATTTTCTGACTTTTAGAATTAAATCCTATTCATTATTTTAGAGGCTTTAAAAGCCCATCACGTGTCTGCACGTGACCCATGGTCACGTGTGAGCACGTGATGCCCCATTGGGGTCTTTTCTGAGTTTTTATTATATCTTTTAGCTCCTCCAGCGGGTTCTTAAAGGCCCATCACGTGTGGACACGTAATTCCTCATAACTTTTGATCCCGAATGAATTACGAGGCCCATAATATATCAAATCGAAGGGTTTTTCGAGCCGCTTTCGATACCATCAGAATTTATCTGTTTCTCATTCGGAAGTTTGTCAAAAAACAGCCCGGAAGATACTGGTTCCCATTTTCTTAAGCGTATCACTGCCATTTGATACCTTGGGCTCTTTTGCGCAGAAATTTTTGGCGGGAACAAATGCCCCCCACTACTTTGCCCACGTAAGCATATACGTGGGTGAAGTAGTGCAGAGTGATGCATAGTGTATGACCAGTTTCGGGTTGGTATATAACTTTCAGAATCTTGATCTGAGAAGATAACGAGCGGACACAAGCGTCGTCATTTATCATTGACTCAAATCTTGACTCTTAAGAGATATAGTTCCAAACCCTTAACTCCATGAGCCGCACCCTTCTATCTCTTTATGTCTTACTCTGGCGGGAAGTAGTTTATATGCTCATGAGCTTCTCCATTTCAGTGGGATGTAGCTGTGGAAAGTGTGGCTCATAGATGGTCCCTCTTGACCTCTTTGCAGGGCAGTGATGGCTTAGGAGACAGGGTTAGGATCTGCCATCTAAGACTTTTCAACTTTATGAGCCGTGAGGGTCTCATAGAGACTTTTCTCCCTACGGATCGAAAGGATCTCGTAGGTGTATTTTCTCCTTAGGAGTCGTGAGGATTCCTAAGTGTGTTTTCTCTTATAAGTCATAAGGATCTTATGAGAGAATTTTTCCCTCTTACGAGTCGAGAGGACCCGTAAGCGGTTGTTCCCCTCCTTGTCGAAATTCGACTTCGGAGAGTGAGACCCGTGGATAGTATGCAAGAGACCATTTTGGGCCGACTTGCAGGATCCCAGTGCTTAGGAAACAGGTTTTTTAATCCCTACTGCCTAAGGCTTTATCTCACGAGTCGAGACGAATCGAGAAGTTCTCGCAAAGACATCATTTTCCTCACGAGTCGAAACGAATCGAGCAGATCTCGCAAGAATATCCTAACGTCACAGTTAACCTCTGCTCTTTACGACAGAAGTCCGTTAGGGTCTGTGGTACTTAGGGTTTTGGCCGTCGTACCGTCGCATGAGCTGATGTATTCCTCGATAGGCAATCGTGCTGTTCGAGTAGCCCTGCGACTGCCGTGTCTCTGATCCCTTCGGGGGCTGGACAAGACGTCTTCAAGCAATCCTCCTTGGCAGTTTGACCGTCGGAAGAGCAAGCGCTAGGAATTTTCCATGCCGCTTTTTACTTGAGGTTAGGCTCATTTTGGAGAGCCCCGATGAGTCATAACCACTCCGCGCTGGTGTGGGATGATCTCCGATAGTCTTTCAGGCTTTATATGACTTGCCGTTAAGACCCTGAAGCTAGGAATTTGGCCTTTGCTTCGTTTGCTGGCATTGCGTCCTCTGTATCAAGACGAATGTCGTGGTTGTCTCTAGGTTGCTGGTGAACCGTCGAGGTTTGGAACCAGGGATTTTGCCGTGACTCCTTTCGGTGATGTTGCGTCTGCTGTGTCGAGACGAACGTCGAGGTGGTGATCACTCCATGTTGGTATGAGATGATCTCTGAATGTCTTTCCGGTTTTATATGACTTACCGTCAAGACGTTGAAGCTAGAAATTTGGCCTTCGCTTCGTTTGCTGGCATCGCGTCCTCTGTATCGAGACGAATGTCATGGTTGTCTCTGGGTTGCTAGTGAACCGTCGAGGTTTGGAACTAGGGATTTTGCCGTTGCTCCTTTTGGTGATGATGTGTCTGCTGTATCGAGACGAACGTCGAGGTGGTGATTACTCCGCATTGGTTCGAGATGATCTCTGATTGTCTCTCAGGCTTTATATGACTTGCCGTTAAGACGTTGAAGCTAGGAATTTAGCCTTCGCTTCGTTTTCTTTGTCGCGTCCGAATCCTGCTGGGGGAAGAACGCCGGGGTGACATTTCATCTGCTGTATCGAGATGATCGTCGAGGTGGTGACCACTCCGCGCTGGTGTGGGATGATCTCCGATTGCCTTTTAGGCTTTATATGACTTGCCGTCAAGACGTATGAAGCTGGGAATTTGGCTTTCGCTTCGTTTGCTTTGGCGCGTCCGAATCCTGCTGGGGGAAGAACGCTGGGGTGGCATTTCATCTGCTGTATCGAGATGATCGTCGAGGTGGCGACCACTCCGCGCTGGTGCGAGATGATCTCCAATTGTCTTTCAGGCTTTATATGAGTTGCCGTCAAGACCCTGAAGCTAGGAATTTGGCCTTTTGCTTCATTTGCTTTGGTGCGTCTGAATCCTGCTGGGGGAAGAACGCTGGGGTGACATTTCATCTGCTGTATCGAGACGATCGTCGAGGTGGTGACCACTCCGAGCCGGTGCGAGATGATCTCCGATTGTCTTTCAGGCTTTATATGACTTGCCATTAAGACGCATGAAGCTAGGAATTTGGCCTTCACTTCGTTTGCTTTGGCGCGTCCGAATCCTGCTAGGGGAAGAACGCTGGGGTGACATTTCGTCTGCTGTATCGAGACGAACGTCGAGGTGGTGACCACTCCGCGCTGGTGTGGGATGATCTCCGATTGTCTTTCAGGCTTTATATGACTTGCCGTCAGGACCCTGAAGCTAGGAATTTGGCCTTCGCTTCGTTTGCTGGTGTCGCGTCTGCTGTATCGAGACGAATGTCGCGGTGGTGATCATTCCATGTTGGTGTGAGGACCAGGATCCGCTCTGGACGTTTCCCACGGGATCGAAGAGCGACGTTGTCCGCGTTCCACGTGATCAGGGATTTTGCTCTAGATGCTTCACACGGGTTCACTGCCGTGTTAGGCGAGGACTAGGCTCTGCTCTGGATGCTTCGCACTGCTTCACTGCCGTGCTCTGCGAGGACCAGGATCCGCTCTGGACGTTTTCCACGGGGTCAAAGAGTGACGTTATCCGCGTTCCACATGACCAGGAATTTTGTTGATTATATCCGCATTTCACGGAGTTGGGATTTGACTCTCTGTGGGAGTATATCGTCGAGTCATGGGACTGGGAGTTGCCGCTATTCCGCTTTGCTTGATGATGTGTCCACTGTGACGAGACGAGTGCTGAGGTGGAGCTGGGATTTTGCCATCACTCCGCTTTGCTGACCATGGGGTCTTTTATTAGCTTTGCATGTACATCCTGCTGGACTGCGAAGGAACGCCGTTGTTAACATTGCGTCTGCTGTAATGAGACAAATGCTAAGGCGGAGTTGGGATTTTGCCATCGCTCCGCTTGATGGTGTAACATCTGTGTCCTGCTGGAATGAGGAGGCACGCCGTTGTTGGTCTCCAGGTTGTAGATGTGGCCATTGAGATTTGGAACTAAGGACTTTGCCATGGTTCCGTTTCGTTGCGACTCTGAGGTCGATTGTTGACGTCACGTCTGCATCTGGCTGGAGTGAGGAGAAACGCCGTTGGTGATCTCTAAGTTGTCGATGTTGACGTCGAGATCCTGAAGCTCGGGATCTTCGTTTGCTTCATTTATTGACATCGTGTCTGTAATATTGTGACAAATGTCGAGATTGTCTCTAGGTTGTCTATGAACCGTCGAGATTTGGCTTCGCTTTCTGGTGGAGCCTGTTGGGAAGGTAAGGTTCCTTCTTTGTTTGTGCCAATGGATTGTATACAGGGATCGATGTGATCTCATCTGTAGGGCAAAGATTTCATTCTTTCGTCATTTTTTTTATTCATTCCGCGATGCTCTATCATTTCAGCTTTTTATATCGCGAAAATCGCGATTGCCCAATCATTTCGGCTATTTTTCGCGGTGCCCAATCATTTCGGCTGTTTTTGTTTTTTTTTTTTTTACTCGCTGCTTTTTTTTACTCGCTGCTTTTTATTGCGAGCTGCCCAATCATTTCGGCTGTTTTTTATGCCTTCATTCTCACTTGCTGCTTTTTATTGCAAGTTGCCCCATCATTTCGGCTATTTTGTAGGCATGTGTGGCTTGCTAGCTTTTTCGCCGCAAGCTCGGATTTTGGACACCGATTTTAGCGTCAGCATCGCTGCAACTGGGATGTTGCCAGGAGCGAATCATCATTTGCCGTGAGAGGACTTGGAATTTGATACCGGTTTAGGCATCAGCATCGCTACAACTGGGATATTGCCAGGAGCGAAACATCATTTGCCTCTGTCGATGTCGAACAAAGGTGGCTTAGCGAACAGGGTTAGGATCCCGTCGACTAAGGCTTTTGACTTCGTGAGCCGTAAGGGTCTCACAAAGGTATTTCTCCCTACAAGTCGTGAGGATCTCGTAGGTGTGTTTTCTCCTTAGAAATCGTGAGGATTCCTAAGTGTATGTTCCCCTGTAAGTCGTAAGGATCTTACAAAAGGGTTTTCTCCTTACAAGTCGAGAGGACTTATAAGGGTTGTTCACCGTATGGACATATCCCCAGTCACGGGTGGGACTTGGTTAGGGAAATGTTTATTCGTGCCCGTGGATTGTATACAAGGGTCAGTATTGAGCCTCTTGTAGGGCATGTATTGGAGGTTGTGGAGGATTTGCTTAAGAACAGGTTCAGGTTTCTGTAACTTAAGACTTTCAAATCTCATGAGCCGTGAGGGTCCCATAAGAGAATTCTCCTTACGAGTCGTGAGGATCTCGTAAGTGTATTTTCCTCCTTAGGAATCGTGAGGATCCCTAAGTGTGCTGCTCCTTTGTGAGTCGTAAGGATCTCACGCAGGTGGTTTCTCCTTACAAGGTCGAGAGGACCCTACAAGTGTCTTTTAACGAGGTTGCGCCCTTTCGGGTTTTCACAAACACTCGCCGGTAGTCCTGCTGTTTTTACTCACGGAGCCCTTTCGGGTTTTCATCCGTGCCCATTTTGCTTATGGACATACCCCCTTTTTTCCCTTTTTCATTCATTTTTTTTTACAAGGTCGCGCCCTTTCGGGTTTTCACGAACACTTACCGGTAGCCCAGCTGTTTTTACTCACAGAGCCCTTTCGGGTTTTCATCCATGCCCACTTTGCTTATGGACATACCGTTCTTTTTTTCCTTTTTTTTATTCTCTTTTTTTTTTTTAAACGAGGTCGTGCCCTTTCGGGTTTTCACGAACACTCGCCGGTAGCCCTGCTGTTTTTACTCACGGAGCCCTTTCGGGTTTTCATCCGTGCCCATTTTGCTTGTGGACGTACCCTTCTTTTTTTTTTTTTTTTAAGCGACGTCAGCCTGAAGATGCTGCGGGTTAGGAGTAGTTTAACGACGTTTCGGTCATTTGCAAGTTTTAGGACATTGCGGTCCGTCGTTAGTTTAAGGACGTTTCGGTCCGCCGTCGCCGTATTTGAGACGCATCTCTAGTTTACTGACTTTTCGGTCTATAGGGCTTTCCCAATGAATGAGCATGATGCCCCCGGCATATCCACCTTTTTCGGAGCATGTTGTTGTGGCGGGTTTACTTTCCACTTTTCGGGCAGCGCGAACTTGCCATGTTGGTACTGATCTTCAACCCAGTTTTTGAAGACGTAGCAATCTTCAATCGGATGGCCCAATACTTGGTGGTAAGGGCAGTAATTAGGATTGTTAACGTCACCTGGTTGCAATGGACGTTTTGGATCTGGCAGAGTGATGAGCCCGCTGCACACTGCTAGCTCGAACAATCTCTTTGTTTTATCTTTGGGAAACGAGTAAGGACGTTTCAACTTCTCATTGAGGTATCGCGGCTTGTTGTTTTGACGACAAAACGGTCTCGGGTTACTCGGCTGTTGTTGAGTGTTGGCAACAAAGGCCGTTTTTTCCTTTTCCTTCCTCATTTCGTTTGCTCCGTCGTTTGCGGGTCCGAGATTCTTTCCGGGTAGCGTGAGATTGTACGGCTGAACGTTCTCACAACTCTCCAATTCTTTTGTTTTAGAAATGAATTCCTTGAAGAGAGGGATGAGGGCGGCTTCTTCGTCAGAATCGCTTCCAAAGGTGAGAACTCGTGATCCCTCGGGCTCGTCCCTATGACAATTGCCGGCAACTTGTTACGCCACGGCAGCGCCCCGACCTCGTACTCTAGGCCAAAAGGCGGAATCAAAATTTTTCCTTACTCGGAAACCGGCGCTACCGCGGACAATGAAAACCCGGATCGTTTACCATTAACCTAATGCTAGCAATCAAGAGATAGGGTGAGAAGTATACCGAGTGATCCGAGTCCTCCGGTCTTCTCTTCATCGTCCCGATCTCCCGCGGAAAGTCTTGTCTCCATATCGTCGCCTCCTCGCCGGAAAGGGCACCACATCGCCTGCGTCTTTTACGGGCTCCCGCCTCAATACCGAGGCAACTCGAGCATGAAGCCGGCAACTCGACATGCTTAAGATATGCTGTAGAATGTAGTGTAGAAGATGCTTGTCTCATTTGGGGTTTGTTGCCATGGTGATGGAGGAATCAAGAATAGAAAAATGGTGCTTGCATTTTTCTAGCAAGAAAATGAGATCATGAATGAAATTCTCAAGATGAAGCTCTCTTCTTCTTCTTCTCTCTTTCTTTTTCCTCTCATGAAAAACTTATCCTCTAAATGAGAATGGTGGAGGAGGTAAAATGATGCAAGAAGGGAGGTGAGTGTAGGGTAAAGCAAGTGGTGACCACATCAAGACATAATCATCATCAAACTTACATCAACCTCAAATCCAATCTTATCACAATAAAGCATGAAATAAATGGTATCTAAAAAAGGTTATCATAATAAATCATCTTACAAATAAAACCTCCACCAAATGTAATTTGCAAAACTGCAAATTACCCCCTCCATCAGAAAAGTCCGGCCGGGAAAGAACAAAGAAAAACCGGCCGGAACGGAATGCAAACTGGCAACTCCAGAAAACTGGTCCCGTAATAAATTACAGGAAAACCCCGATACTGTGCATACACACCCGCATCTGTATTCCGACCGGATACAAATGCAATGAGACAAAATCTACACTGTACTAAACTAGGACCGGCTTAAGCCAAAGCCGGCTAGTAAAATCCGTTCGATCCTGATCCGTGCAATACCGCACGTATCTGATCGAACCCTGCCATATCCATACGGCCACTAGTACAAACCGTCCGATCCTGATCCGTGCAATACCGCACGTATCTGATCGGACCCTGCCATATCTCCATACGGCCTCTACAGCGTTTCGCCCGAAAGCTGAGTAACTGAAAGTGTGGTGGACTCTAAAGACTCGTCAATACTATGGCTGTGGATTTAACCACTAGCACGTCAGAGGTATTAGCCAATACGTGACGGGCCACCAGCTATTGACCAAAAGGGACGTCGATGAGCGAACTCATCCTGACACCCTACTGAGCCTGTCAGTGACAATATCCGTACAGTCCGGTCCGTTCGTCTATGAGGATCGCATGTCGGGCCTAGGGGGTTGGTAAAAGTCAGACCCCCAAAGGCGGTACAAGTCGTGTCGGAGTGAAGCCCAGAACACCCTGAGATACTACTGGAATACTTACCAGTAAATCTCCTGCCTCGGCCGAGGGCTTTGTGTAATGGCTCTCCTAGACACAGCGCGACCTCACCCCCAATACCGGGAGAGACGAACCCCTGCAGATCCGCTCACTGCCTCCATGTGGCTCGGGACTGTACCCAACTAAAACCTGTTTGCACGACTCCTTTGAGCCGTGGTAGGGTAGTAATCAAAGCACAGTAGGAACTCACACGAGACAAATGACGATCTCAGGTCGATGAACTAACCTGTACACATGTCACCAGGGAACTGCTATCTGACATCTGGTATAAGACCAACTTGCAGGTTCCCGGCGAGTCCAGTCCGGTGTACTCATAACCCAATGAGCACCTGTATACATCTTAGGTGAAGCAACTGACGCCAGTGGCTTGTGAGACCGGCCACCGCCCCTCGTCGGGGTCTCGACTGTATACACTAGTCTACTAATGGAGTATCGATGCCCAGTCTCGAAACTCCCACGACTAGGGACCTTTTAAGGATGTGCTTATAGACCCCAGCTCCCACGTATATGATCGCCATCATACTGCTGGTAGTCAAGCAAGAATCCTAGGGGCTCTATCAACGTGTAATAGCGACATGTCAGGTCACCTAAAGCAGTACACGATGATAAAGATAAACCAGATAGCATACTATCATCTCGAGCAAGACTGTCCTACCGGGATAGGTCCTCCCTCAATCATTGCAATCACGTGCCTGTGATCCAATAATTGACTCTGAGGGCACTATCTCCAACAATCTCCCACTTGCACTCAAGGCTAATTATTGCGATGTCGCGTACTCACAGACCGTGTGATACCGAACACCCAACTCCTCTACTAGTCAGTCTCACAAAGCTCGTTTGCGAAACTATTGCGTTCGAGGAATAGCCTCAGTGAGTGGATCCGCTGTGATGTTTCTTTCTATGTCTCTCTATATCTCAAGTTCGCGGAGAAAGCCATCTCCCGAAATGAGCAATACCTGTCTTAGAATGTCTGGATGTCTGATGGGACCTAGCTCATAAATGAACTCCAAATCCAAACTTCTTAGACTGTATCAACAACTGAACTTAATCAGTATCCTGCGCCATGCCTCCCTCAGTATTGCCTTGGATCACCTGTCCAAAATACTGTCCCTCGTCAGAGGGAGAACTATAACTCTGACAACCTCCTTGTCGTCCATGTCACCTTGGAAGCCTGGAGTGATAACCGTCTCCTAAAGGAGGCAGCCGTTATCATATCCCTAGAACATTCACTTATGTTCTAAAACTGCTTCCGACTGTTTCTCCAGGATTGGATTAATATCAACTTATTGCACCTACTGCAAGAACAATATCTGGTGTGGTACTTGACATCTCAAGATTGACTCAATTGCCTAAGCAAGTGATCTGTCAATCATGCGTATCCCTCTCCCCTTTAGTCTGTAAGACACCTTTAGAGAGGGTGACTCCATTACCTGCAGGTGTACTATCGTGCTAGGAGTCGTCCATTCTAAATACTCATAGAATGCTGTCAAGGTACCCAGATTAGGAAACCACCCAAATCTAGATCTAAAACCATAGATCTAGTAACCAGAATGTCTGATATAATATCCAAGTCCTGTGCGGAGAAACCACTGTGTGACAACCAAAGTATAACTGATCGTAGTATAGGAATATCACTTCCTACTACCTTCTCAACAGATCCATCCCCTATTCTGATGACGTCAAACCTATGACTGTCATATCAGAAATAGATGATCTATCTCCGCTATATCTGCTTTAGTCTAAAATTAGACATAAGCCTGATGTCCACCAATGCTTCCGCTGCTCCCACTGACTACGAAAACCCTCTGGCAGAGTCATATAGACGTGCACTTCTAAAGCTAGTTTAGAACGAGGCTATACTCATCCTCCTGCCGGGTCTCGCAGCCTGGAACAACAACAATGGCAAGTGTGGGTAAACAAGAACTTCCCTGTCACCGTCCTTGAGGCTAACGGAGTACCTCTCGGGTGCCTGAAGTTACCCACCTTATCTGCGGAGTGGCCAATGGAATGTCAAAACAGATTGAATCTTTAGGTTCCTTATCAAATCTTCAGTAATCGTTTGCGGTTCTGGAATCACTTCCAGTTCTACCATACTCCCACTGCTGTTTTTGAAAAAATCCATTTTTAATAAAACTGTGGCGAGTCTAGAACAATATTTCTATTGATCTGCCAGATGGTAGAAAGTCAACCCTCGTCATAGCCTGGGTCAACCCACAAACAGCCATTACAGAAACGTGCCTTGAGTTGTCCAGTGTCTGGTTTTAAGCATAAGCCGGACAACTCCCCGTACCTTAACAATGTCAAGATATGAACTGTTCTATATCCAATATAGAAACAGAGGCACTGATTTAATTGAACCAGATTCAAATCATGCAGCTGTCTCCAGTGCATGTTAACTAAATGGAAGGAGGCCGATCAGCGTTACTCAACTTAGGAATGCTTCCAATTATGAGTAACCTGAAAAAGAAGCAATTTCTCTTTATCATTACTATCAACTGAATACCATACACAAGTATCTGCATCTTCGATCACTTTGAAGAATCCCGATACTTGCTACACCTGGTTCTCTACTCTATTCAAATACCTATAACTCCTCAAAACTTAGACCCTGTGTTTCCACGAAGCACATGTCTAAGAACTAGAGAAGTTAAAAGTAAACAGAATATAGTATGAGGACCAACCCCTCTGTCCTAATGGACACTGGACAACATACAATACTCTATATAAGTCCGCTGAGTCTAACAACTCTTTCACTGTGTGTCGTAGGTTGAAAACTGTACTTATGGTTAAGAAGAATTACACCGCTGTTTAATGCTCCTTACCTAACCATCCACTGATATAGGTAAATGTCATCGACATAATATCAAAAGGTATATCTCACTCTATGAAAATAGACGTACAGATATATCAATTTAAAATTGGTGCACAACAGCGGATATTCATAACCAAATATTTGCCGACCGGCAAACAGCCCAGGTGATCTCCTCAAATATCACCGATTACAATGAATCCCGATATAATGAGGATGATCACCCAATTCCCAATAACTTACTCCCACTCATCATCTGTAAAACCATACAGATGTGAGAATCATACCTGGTAAATACATACCCTGGAGTAAGTGTCTAATCGGAAAATCAGTTTTCTTTTAACATTACACAGTGAAACTGAAACATTGAAATGTTTCTGTGGGGAATCCTGGTATTCCTAGTAATGCCTCTACCATTATCCAGATTCACAACTATAACCGTATAATTCTTTGCCACCTGTCCAAATCCCTTTATATGTCTTTAGTCAATACCGTCTGCACACCCCTTTAGGCCAAATGGTTTTCTTCCTTCCCTACCGTTCGGCACCAGCCTATGGTTTGGAAGAAGACTATCCAAAAAGCATAAAGGGTGTACTGTCCTAATCCTAGGATCACTCGCAACGCGAGAGAAGGTGAAGATAAAAGACACCTGAATGTACTTTATTCCTATTTCTCCTGAACTAAGATCCATCCCCGAACTGGAACAAGTTCCTTTCGAGTTCGTATATAACCATACGATGGATTATCCAATAAACTGGGATCTTCGTAGTAATACAGAGTGTCCTGGAGAAATACAAAGGTGATTTAGGATTGGCGAAGAAATACTTGGTTTGGTCGTGAATATCAGTCGCAATTTACTTTGCCCTCCTACTAATCCCTTGCTTTGTCTTAATCTTAATACCTTCTGCACACCGTTTAGGCTAATTGGTTTTCTTCATTCCCTACCGTTCGGCACCAGCCTAAGATTTGGAAGAAGACTATCCAATCTGCGTAATAGGTGTACTACTCCTAAGTCAAGGAGTACTCGCAACCTGAGAGAAGGTGAAAAGAAAAGACAACTGAATAGTCCTATCCGTTTTCTCCATAACCAGAAACCATCCTCGAAGTCCTCCGAGTTCGTATATAACCATACGATGGTTTTGTCCAATGGAAGTGGACGTTCGTAGTAATACGGGGTGTCCCGGAGAAAAGAGTAAAAGTAGGAGTGGCAAAGAGGTCTGCAACTCTGACAATCCAAAAGCCAGTATTAAGAAGGTTCGGTCAACTTGGTCACTGAGTCATAGTCTTAGGGTCGGGTCAATGGTTGCTGCCAGAGAGAGAGAGAAAAGAAACACTCAGCGTGCACTCTAACTTAGATCAGAATGGTTACCATTTTATCTAATCAGGAAACCTCCCACTGTACCGTCAAATTCTCCTCCAAACCTGAAAGAAGAATTAGTCGGGATCACCCGAGGAGTAAACCAACTCATCAGTGGGAATCGGGATCCAACTATCATCGCATGATAACTTGACGGAATCGACTCAAGTCACCACACTCCAGAAGGTATGCGCATGTCTGGCAAGTTTCAGTTCTTTTGAAACTCCCGATGTGATGTTTTTACCCCTAGGACTCAAGTGACCTTGACGGAGTCAACAAATCAAAGAGTCCTAGTCAAGTTCAACCCGTCATTATCTGGATTGCATTAAACCCACCCGTACGTGCCCTTGACGGAGTCAACAAGGCCGCACGACTGTCCTAACCAATCCCACTTATGCAACAAACAAGCACCACTTAGCTACCGTACACTACGCCTTGACGGAGTCAACAAACGCAGCACGAATACTAAATAATACCCATAAGAAATGACGGAGGGCTACGAATGGTTTTTGGCGAAAAACCTTTAACGTAATGAACTTGATATCGTTGAAGGAACTGCATAGCCTTTTATAAAATATAGTGACGAAAACCTTTACTAAAGAGGTCACTCCCGGTGAAGGGATCTCGGCTCTTTCCCCGTAGAATGAGGTGCAGGATATTCCAACTGAATACCACGATGCAAAGCAAAAAGTAATCGGCTATAGTGAAGTTAATGCCCTGACGCAAACTTCTGTTCAAGGGGTCACTCCCGGTGAAGGGATCTCGGCCCTTGCCTCGTCGACTGAGGAGCAGGATATTCCAAATGAATACCACTATGCAAAACAAAAGTGAACGTCCTTGCAATAACAGCTTTTTGAAAAAATGTTCCAACAACATCAGAATAGGTTTGTTTATCTTGCATTGATCCGAATCAATGCAGTCCCATCAATTGATCACACCACAAAGAACGAAAATATACTGACGTACGTATATGACATCCGCATTCGCCACTGGGTCCCGTCATCACCCGTTAGGTTAGCTAACTAACGGCAGAGCGGGGACTGGACTAGCGCGGATGAAAAACATATACAACATCTACTAATATATATACCAATATATAGTATTTCGCTCAAGGCGTGAAAAAATGCAACATCACAGAAATGTACAGCATCACAGAACAATACAGATATCTGGAAGCCCCGGGTTTCACAGAGCCGCTGCTGAAACTCGACGTTCCCCTGGTCGTGTGGATAGCCTGTGCAATGAAAACCTAGACCCCTACGGGCGCGGCAAGTCACCCGCCAAAACCTGAAGCGAGGCAGCCCCCTTCAGCACCGTGAATGGACCACCCAGCACTTCACGGAATCCGGTAACTTGGGCACCCCTCCTGGGTCAACCTGTACCCCCTACGAGTGCGTCGAACAGCCCGCCAATTCCAGACTGAAGCCCCCTCCGTCCCAATGCCATGAGATGCGGGCTTGTTGCCCTCCAGAACCCGGCTATCCGTGCACCCCCCCGCGGGGTAACCTAGTATAGAAAGTAAAATATACATACACCGGGTACATCGACCGCAACCAGGTCGTGCCCCAAAAGAATAATACAAACAGGCAGTGACGGCAGTCCACATGTCGGACGCTCGCCCCGCAATATCAAATGTACATAATACAACAAAACTGTACTAGCATTGCATCCAGGCTATCCCCCACGACCGATCCGCAACATCACAGCATAAACATAGAACATCAACGTGAAAGTCACGTTCGCAAATCCGTCTAACCGGGCTATAGCAGTTAGACGGGATTTACCGATCAAGTGACATTCACGGTCGCAGATATAATGTAAATACTGTGAAATAATGTGTTTAAAATATCCGATCAATCAAACAATTAACAAGTGGGCTCCCAAGTGAAACTGTAGCAGTCACAGAAGATCTGGGCCCAAATTTAATATTCCAAAAGCCCTATTTTCAGCCCATAAAGCAACTGCAGAAAAATGACCAAGTGACCTCACCATAGTGCGGCGGAACCGCGGCCCAAAGGGGGTTTTGGCCGCGGTTCCGCGCTCCAACTAGGGAATCACTTTGTCGTTTTTCTACAGTAGTCTTATCTTTTTCACAAATCATTTTTCTGCAACCTGAAAAATTTTTAGACACCAAAAAATTCCAACAGAAAACTGATGTGAACAAAAATGAGGTTTTTGGAATTTTGGTCGATCGGATAAGCAAAACGCATTAGAACAAGCTAGGTAAGGTTAATGGCGTGGCTCTGATACCATGTTGCGCCACGGCAGCGCCCCGGCCTCGTACTCTAGGCCAAAAGGCGGAATCAAAATTTTTCCTTACTCGGAAACCGGCGCTACCGCGGACAATGAAAACCCGGATCGTTTACCATTAACCTAATGCTAGCAATCAAGAGATAGGGTGAGAAGTATACCGAGTGATCCGAGTCCTCCGGTCTTCTCTTCATCGTCCCGATCTCCCGCGGAAAGTCTTGTCTCCATATCGTCGCCTCCTCGCCGGAAAGGGCACCACATCGCCTGCGTCTTTTACGGGCTCCCGCCTCAATACCGAGGCAACTCGAGCATGAAGCCGGCAACTCGACATGCTCAAGATATGCTGTAGAATGTAGTGTAGAAGATGCTTGTCTCATTTGGGGTTTGTTGCCATGGTGATGGAGGAATCAAGAATAGAAAAATGGTGCTTGCATTTTTCTAGCAAGAAAATGAGATCATGAATGAAATTCTCAAGATGAAGCTCTCTTCTTCTTCTTCTCTCTTTCTTTTTCCTCTCATGAAAAACTTATCCTCTAAATGAGAATGGTGGAGGAGGTAATATGAAGCAAGAAGGGAGGTGAGTGTAGGGTAAAGCAAGTGGTGACCACATCAAGACATAATCATCATCAAACTTACATCAACCTCAAATCCAATCTTATCACAATAAAGCATGAAATGAATGGTATCTAAAAAAGGTTATCATAATAAATCATCTTACAAATAAAACCTCCACCAAATGTAATTTGCAAAACTGCAAATTACCCCCTCCATCAGAAAAGTCCGGCCGGGAAAGAACAAAGAAAAACCGGCCGGAACGGAATGCAAACTGGCAACTCCAGAAAACTGGTCCCGTAATAAATTACAGGAAAACCCCGATACTGTGCATACACACCCGCATCTGTATTCCGACCGGATACAAATGCAATGAGACAAAATCTACACTGTACTAAACTAGGACCGGCTTAAGCCAAAGCCGGCTAGTAAAATCCGTTCGATCCTGATCCGTGCAATACCGCACATATCTGATCGAACCCTGCCATATCCATACGGCCACTAGTACAAACCGTCCGATCCTGATCCGTGCAATACCGCACGTATCTGATCGGACCCTGCCATATCTCCATACGGCCTCTACAGCGTTTCGCCCGAAAGCTGAGTAACTGAAAGTGTGGTGGACTCTAAAGACTCGTCAATACTATGGCTGTGGATTTAACCACTAGCACGTCAGAGGTATTAGCCAATACGTGACGGGCCACCAGCTATTGACCAAAAGGGACGTCGATGAGCGAACTCATCCTGACACCCTACTGAGCCTGTCAGTGACAATATCCGTACAGTCCGGTCCGTTCGTCTATGAGGATCGCATGTCGGGCCTATGGGGTTGGTAAAAGTCAGACCCCCAAAGGCGGTACAAGTCGTGTCGGAGTGAAGCCCAGAACACCCTGAGATACTACTGGAATACTTACCAGTAAATCTCCTGCCTCGGCCGAGGGCTTTGTGTAATGGCTCTCCTAGACACAGAGCGACCTCACCCCCAATACCGGGAGAGACGAACCCCTGCAGATCCGCTCACTGCCTCCATGTGGCTCGGGACTGTACCCAACTAAAACCTGTTTGCATGACTCCTTTGAGCCGTGGTAGGGTAGTAATCAAAGCACAGTGGGAACTCACACGAGACAAATGACGATCTCAGGTCGATGAACTAACCTGTACACATGTCACCAGGGAACTGCTATCTGACATCTGGTATAAGACCAACTAGCAGGTTCCCGGCGAGTCCAGTCCGGTGTACTCATAACCCAATGAGCACCTGTATACATCTTAGGTGAAGCAACTGACGCCAGTGGCTTGTGAGACCGGCCACCGCCCCTCGTCGGGGTCTCGACTGTATACACTAGTCTACTAGTGGAGTATCGATGCCCAGTCTCGAAACTCCCACGACTAGGGACCTTTTAAGGATGTGCTTATAGACCCCAGCTCCCACGTATATGATCGCCATCATACTGCTGGTAGTCAAGCAAGAATCCTAGGAGCTCTATCAACGTGTAATAGCGACATGTCAGATCACCTAAAGCAGTACACGATGATAAAGATAAACCAGATAGCATACTATCATCTCGAGCAAGACTGTCCTACCGGGATAGGTCCTCCCTCAATCATTGCAATCACGTGCCTGTGATCCAATAATTGACTCTGAGGGCACTATCTCCAACACAACTCTTTTATGCTCATCTGTCGTATTTTTTCGCTGTCTACGAGCTTCACGCTTTGTCCTGTTGAAGTGTTGCCTGTGAGCAACATATCCTTTCCACCAACACTTAAAGGAGTTGCAGTCTTCAGTAGGATGTGCGATCCTCTGATGATATAAGCAGAAGTTAGGGTGTACGTCCGTTTCATCAAAATGTATACCACCAGGAGAATTTTCTCTGAAAGAGGGCGGCCTCATCCCCATTGATATGGCTTTGGCGAATCGTTTCCTTATCTTGATCCTGTTTTTATTTGCGGCGGATGTACTTTGATCTGGTGGGAGTGTTTCGACCCTTTTGTCTAGTCGCCGGCGTTTGGCCTTTTCAAATATGGCCATCTCGCGCTCCTGATCAGCTTTACTTTTTAGACGAATCTCATCTAGAAAAGTGTCGATCATTTCGTCTGACGGCCACACGAATTCCGGCTCAGGCTCTGCCCCCAGTTTCTCAGTGCAAGGAGTTTTTTCATCGTTCGTAAATGAGTGGGAGATCACGTGACAAGTTGCTCCCGGTGCGTCCGTCTTCTTTGGAGTGTACGGCTGTGGTGGGTTTACTTTCCACTTTTCAGACAGCGCGAACTTGCCTTGTAGGTACTGATCTTCGATCCATCCTTTAAAGACGAAGCAATCCTCGATCGGGTGACTTACCGTTTGGTGGTAAGGGCAATAATTGGGGTCGTTGACATCGCCTGGCTGCAACGGACGCTTTGGATCCGGTAGATTGATGAGTCTGTTGCGCACTGCCAGCTCAAACAATCTCCTCGTTTTATTCTGAGGAAACGAGTAAGGACGTCCTAGTCTCTCCTCGAGGGACGGGCGTGGTCGCACATTGTTTTGGCGAACAACCGGCTTTAAGTTGCTCGGCCGTTGCTGAGTATTAGCAACGAAGGTTGCTTTCCCTTTGCCCTTTTCATTCCAAGGATCCGTCTTTGAATGAGATGGTGTGTGACTCATCTGATCCATTTGGGCCAACTTATCAATTAAAGCCTGGAACGTGGTCGGTTTGAAGAACATCATGAATTGCGAGATGGTTGCTTGCGGATCAAGAGTGCCCACGAACATACATACCGCAGGTGCTTCTTCGATCCGCTGTTCGCATTTTGACCACAGATTCCGCCATCGTGTTGCGTATTGATCCCACGTTTCGCCTGGCCTTATCCTGGCGTTGATCAGTGCTGTTATCGGGGTGCGTTCACTAGCACTCGCGAATCTTTGTGTAAACAGTAACTCCATCTCCGCAAATGTTTTGACAGAGTCGTTAGGTAGCTCCGAATACCATTCGAATGCCGTTTCTGCTAAGCTGCCGACAAATTGTCGAAGCAACAGTCTGTCATCGCCTCCAGTATTGCCGCATAAGGCCCTGAATTGAGCGACATGCTGATGTGGGTTCCCTGTCCCTTTATATGCGTGAAACTTAGGGTTTGTATATCCCGGCGGGTAACTGATTTGGTCATACCAGCTCGGATAGGGCCGTCCGGTTCTAACAATTTGCTCAGCCGCTTCACTTGCTTGATGAGCTCGTATTTGATGAGCTATATAGTCATCTAGCGCAGCCTTGGAAATGGTTTCATCTTTGGCTGCTGAAAGAGTCGGAGGCGGATTAGATGTCTCTCCTCTATCGTCTTCAGTAATGATCGGAGGGTCTTCAACTGGAGGGTCCGGCTGTAACATCATTCCCACCATGTCTTGGAAGAGAAGCGCCATTTGTTTTATGTTGGCAGCTTGTTCTGCTGCCTCTCTGTCCTTCTTTTCGAGGACTCTGCGTAGGAAGTCAGCGTCAGTTTCCTGTTCGTGACGCTGTTCTGATGATGCTTCCGGGCTTTCTTTTGGCTCGGTGAGTGCGGCCATTGCAATCATCATCTCCTGAAGCTTCTGTTGCTGCTCCTGGGTTTTCGTCACGGATCGGGTGAGCAGTCGGTGACCCGTCGAAGCACGGCTTTCCTCCTTTCCAGAAGCCATATAAACAGTGTGCACCACCATGCCCCCAGACTTGGGGTGTTTGTGCTCAGCGCGCTTACGGTTCGCCATGTTCACAGGGGCTTTTTGCGGCCTTCTTTTCTTTTAAGTTGTTGAAGTTGAGGGGGCCGTTGTAGTAGGCACCCAAGTAGCCGTTGCTTTTTGTGGCTTGACAGGGGGATTTTCTTCCTGCTGAACCTTCATTTTTTTTTTGTCGGCGGAGACAGTCTTGATCCATCCCGGAGTTTTGGACTTGACGCCAGACCTTGTAGATTTTAGAGGACAGCCGCTGAGAGGTCTGTTCTGGCTTGGCTTCCGCAACATTTCCCACCGGAGGAGGGGATCTTTTTAGTACGGCAGTAGGAGAGTTTCTGCGCACCGTGTTCAGCAATTCAAAGCTGTTCCCGGTTGGAACAGCAGCATCGATCCCCACCGTTGGAGCTGGCGGAGTTGTCTCAGAGGGGGAGTTGCCCCCAGCCTTCCTCACTCGGCGCCAGTGACGACGGCGAGCGTGTCGTGTGGATGGAGTTGTTTCGGCCGTAGGGGCGACTTCGTTATGCCCCCTGCTTTGAGGAGAGACCGTTATTGGTGCTAGCCTGTCGAAGACTGACACCCGTTGAGAAGCAATGTCTAATCTGTCAAAGACAGACCTCTGGGCAGGGGAAGCAACTTTGAGGACCTCGCTTGGAGCAGCAACCGGAATAGCCAGCCTTGTAAAAATTGACTTCTTGGAAGGAGGAGCCTTTCCAATAATTTTGTCCGCTTGAGCCGGGATGGCTATCCGCTTTGGGATGGCAGCTTCGGGTATCACGGGCTTATAGACGTTCTGGCCTAGTCTGTTGAAAACTGAGGTATTGAAGTTGGGCGACCCATTGAGAGGGGCCGCGGCAGTGGTAAGCCGATCAAAGACCGACTTCTTCGGGGCTTCTTGCGATGGTAATGGGGCATTGAAGCTCGTTGGTGGGATCATGGTCCCGAAGAATAGCCCAGTGGTGGCCTGAGTCACCTGTTCCACCGGCATAGCGAAGATGGAGGCCGCTTGGGGCCCATAAGTCACTCCTCCAGTAAGGACGGAGCGAGAGTTGCAGTTGCAGGTAGTGCAGTTTGAAGCCATTGATCTTCTGTTTTCTGCACGGAGCAAGACACCAAATCTTAGTACCTCGAATCCACAGGCAACCACAGCAAACCGCGATTCGTTCGCGAACACGACACACGAAGTGTGGAGTGGAAAGAGGAAGAGGTCCCACCGGGCGTGCCAGAATCTGTTCCCCTCCAAACGGCGGCCGAGACACGGGGACGTCCATGCCTGAGGTTCGGGGCAGATGCTAATAGGTGCTATCCGTCCACCTCTCCGAAGATGCCAAGTTGATTTATGGAACCGTGTATCGACGGTTTAAACGGATGCGTCCGATGTAGCAGACTTCGTCAGATTCCCCCTCGTCTGAGGGGTTTTTGATTGTGGGGACGCTCTTCCCTGCAGGCGCAAGCCCCTGCAGTTAATTACGCTACCGCATCGCGGTAACAACTTTCTCCTTCTCCAGCTGGTCACTTCGTGTCATGGGTGTTTGTTTTGTTTGTGGTTGCCCGTGGATTGTATACGGAGACCAATTTATGTCGTTGCCCGTAGGACGTGGATTAGTCCAAATCCGTGTTTTCTTAGATTTGGGTTTGGGGTTTTGGTTTGAGGATACGTTAGCCATATTTGAGGCTAAGATCAACTCAAACGTTTGTTAAGGATACGTTAGTCCAGTTTGAGACTAAGATCAACTTAACGGGATCGTTTAGATCCGACAAAAGAGCAATTGGCTCTATTGTTCCAGTTTAGGGACATAGTGGTCCATTAAATGTATGGCCGTCGGGACCCATCACCTCTCTGACGACGTTGAAGGATTACAACGACAGATGTCAGAGGAGTTCAGAGATGTACCCTTGAACCAAAGTTGATTGGGGGATTTATAGTCCAATTTGGGACTAAAGTCTGTTTGAAGGTTTAAGGATACGTTAGCCATATTTGAGGCTAAGATCAACTTAAACGGTTGTTAAGGATACGTTAGTCCAGTTTGGGACTGAGATCGACTTAACGGTTGTTAAGGATACGTTAGTCCAGTTTGGGACTAAGATCGACCTAACGGGATCGTTTAGATCCGACAAAAGAGCATTTGGGCTCTATTGTTCCAGTTTAGGGACATAGTGGTCCAAGTTCCAGTTTAGGGACGTGGTGGTCCATCGCCAGTTTAGGGACATGGTGGTCCATTGGTAGTTTAAGGACGCATAAGTCCATGGGTTTAAGGACCCCACAGTCCATATGGGTGTGTTTAAGGACGCATTAGTCCGTTAGTTTAAGGACGCATAAGTCCGCGGGTTTAAGGACCCCACAGTCCGTATCTTGGTTTAAGGACGCATAAGTCCATGAGTTTAAAGACCCCACAGTCCGTGTTGATGTGTGGTTGTCGGGACCCGTCACCTCTCTGACGACGTTGAAGGATTACAACGACAAATGTCAGAGGAGTTCAGAGATGTACCCTCGAACCAAAGTTGATTGAAAGAGCAGATGTGCTTAGTTCAAGATGATTTGAGGACTTATGGCCAGTTTGGGCTAAGTCCAATTATGTTTGAAATATTGGCTCTCTGCTGGTCCATTGAAGGAGAGGCTTTGCCTCTAAAAACTTAGCCAATTAGGCTAAAGCTAGTGTTAAACACTAAAGGTCAACAGTGTTGAACACCGGGAATAAGATTAACAAGTTAGTGTTAAACACTAAAAGATAATCAGTGTTAAACACTAGCAACAGGGCTTTCAAATTAGTGTTAAACACTAAAGCAAATCAGTGTTAAACACTGGTAATCAGAGATTTCAAATTAGTGTTTAACACTAAAGCAAATCAGTGTTAAACACTGGGAACAAAGTCTTCAGATTAGTGTTAAATACTAAGGGGAGAGGGGTCACGTGTGGACACGTGAGAGCGCCCTGATTCTCTTTATTTTATTCTGCAGATCAGTGTTTAACTCTTTTAATTATGGCGGCCATCACGTGTGAGCACGTGATGAAGGCCCCCGCTCTGGTCTGTTAGAATGCTCGTTAGGGGTCACGTGGTGACACGTGAGGGCGCCCTAAATGTGGAGCCAGATCTCCTTTTGGTTTATCCTCAAATCTGCGAACAAGTGTTAAACACTTTTATTTTTATTTTAGAGCATCACGTGTTGGCACGTGATGGGGATCTGTGCGCCAAGTGTTAAAACATTTGCTGAGGGGTCACGTGATAACACGTGAGAGCGCCCAAAGCTTTCATTTCCTTTGCTTTTTCTTTCTGTGTTTTGGAAGTCACGTGGAGCACGTGATGACATCAAAAAGTGGGGCCAGATCTCCTTTATTTTGTTCTGCAAACAAGTGTTCAACACTTTTAATTTTCATAGCCATCACGTATGGGCACGTGATATATACTCATGCTCTGATTTATTAGAACATTTATTAGGGGTCACGTGGTAACACGTGAGAGCGCCCAGAATTGTTTCTGCCTTTGCTTTTGTTCCATATATAATGAGGGTCACGTGGGAACACGTGAGGCATTGCCTCAAAGCTTTCCTCTTCTCATTTTGGGGGATCTGTTCAGGGGTCACGTGGGGCACGTGACCCTAGTTCTTTTCATGAACAGAGATCTTTTAAGAATTGAATTCTTTGTAGGGTTTAACCCTAATTATGATTTTGGAGGAATTAAATTCCTATCGTGAAAGAATTAAATTCTTATTTAGGATAAAACCCTGATTTCTTTTTAAAGGAATTAAATTCCCAGATCTGTAAAAGAATTAAATTCTTGATTAGGGTTAAACCCTTGTTTTGTTTTAGGAGGAATTAAATTCCTGAAAGTTTGGGAGAATTAAATTCTCAAAACTCAATTCCTCCTCTGTGTTTTAGATCTGCATGGCAGGATCTCAACCCAATGAGAATTAAATTCTCAGTTCATGGGGAGATGTGCACTTTGCAGATCCTCAACCAGAGAAAAACTAAGTTCTTTTTTTTTTATAAGAGTTAAACTCTTGAATTTTGAGAATTAAATTCTCTTTTTGAAGTTAATCTTTTCCCTTTTCTCACCTAGGGTTTTTCTTTTGCAGAGAATTAAATTCTCCTCTCTCTGTTTCTTTTTTTCTCTTGAGAATTAAATTCTCCTCACTCTGTTTTTCTCTCCAAAAATTAGATCCCCCTTCTCTTCTCTTGGCTCCTATTTATAGGAGGAGGAAGAGAATAAATTTGTTTAGCAAATCTCTCATTGAGAGATTTGATTTGTATGTTGAGAGATTTGATTTGCATTTATCATTAATCTGGGCCTTTAGATCATTCAGTGAATTTTATTCACCGTGGATTTTAAATCCAAAAGATATTCTATTTGTTATCCTGGTGAGATTTTCAGGGAAATCTTTCCTTGTCCAAGATTTTTCCATAAATTGGTGATTTTTAATCACCCTTGGATTTTTAATCCAACGGTTCCCCATGACCCTTTTCCATTTGGAAAGATTCAGAAACTTTTAGAATTTAATTCTATTGAATCATAATGCTTTTAAAGCCAGTCACGTGCTGGCACGTGACCTTTGGTCACGTGTGAGCACGTGACCCCCAATTGGGTTCCTTTCTCAGCCGTTTATTTATGTTTCAGTTTTAACCATCACGTGTCAACACGTGACCATTGGTCACATGTAAGCACGTGATACCTCGTTGAGGTATTTTCTGACTTTTAGAATTAAATCCTATTCATTATTTTAGAGGCTTTAAAAGCCCATCACGTGTCTGCACGTGACCCATGGTCACGTGTGAGCACGTGATGCCCCATTGGGGTCTTTTCTGAGTTTTTATTATATCTTTTAGCTCCTCCAGCGGGTTCTTAAAGGCCCATCACGTGTGGACACGTAATTCCTCATAACTTTTGATCCCGAATGAATTACGAGGCTCATAATATATCAAATCGAAGGGTTTTTCGAGCCGCTTTCGATACCATCAGAATTTATCTGTTTCTCATTCGGGAGTTTGTCAAAAAACAGCCCGGAAGATACTGGTTCCCATTTTCTTAAGCGTATCACTGCCATTTGATACCTTGGGCTCTTTTGCGCAGAAATTTTTGGCGGGAACATCCCTCTCGAGATAAAGTTACCCTCTCTACGAGTGGTCATTCACTACGAGCTAACAGACATAGAGAATGCTCATCTTCGGCTTGAGGAGCTCGACGCCCTTGATGAAACCCAGCTCATGGCGCAACAAAATCTGGAGGCTTATAAAGCAAAGATGACGTGCTCATATGAAAAATTGACTAGGCCGAGAACGTTCCGCCAAGGAAAACTTGTGCTAGTGGTTAAAAGACCTATGATCCCCAATCGCGCCAAGCGGGGGAAATTCGAGCCGAACTATGAAGGCCCGTATATCATAGACAAGGTCTACCAAGGTGGAGCCTATCTACTCATGGATATGCATGGCGAAAGACCCTTCAGGCCAATAAACGGTCGTTTCCTAAAAAAATACTACGCCTGACGAGTCACGGCCTAAGTTAACGATAGATGACGACGCCTATATCCGCTCGCTATCTTCCTAAGCCTAAACTCTATAAGTAGTAGCCGGCTTACAGACCGAAACGTCGTTAAACTAACGATAGACCACTATGTCCTAAAACTGGCTATTGACCGAGACGTCGATAAACTAATATAGACCACAGCATCCCAAGGCTGACATAAAAAAAAGGGTATGTCCATAAGCAAAATGGGCACGGATGAAAACCCGAGAGGGCTCCGTGAGTAAAAACAGCAGGCTACCGGTGAGTTTTGTGAAAACCCGAAAGGGCGCAAGCTCGTTAAAAGACGCTTGCAGGGTCCTCTCGATCCTGTAAGGAGAAATTACCTGCGTGAGATCCTTACGACTCACAAGGGAGCAACACACTTAGGGATCCCCACGATTCCTAAGGAGAAATTACACTTGCGAGATCCTCATAACTCGTAAGGAGAACCCTTCTTTGAGACCCTCACAGCTCATAGGATTCAAAAGCCTTAAGCTACAGGGTTCTGAACCTGTTCTTAAGCCATCACAACCTCCAATGCTGCCCTACAAGCGGTTCAGTATTGACCCTTGTATACAATCTACGGGCGCGAATAAACATTCCCTAACAAAGTCTCACCCACGACTGGGGATATGTTTACACAGTGGACAACCCTTGTAAGTCCTCTCGACTTATAAGGAGAAAATACTCTTGTAAGATCCTTACGACTTATAAGAGAATGCACACTTGGGAATCCTCACGATTCTTAAGGAGAAAATGCACCTACGAGATCCTCACGACTCGTAGGGAGAAATACCTTTATGGGACCCTTACGGCTCATGAAGTCAAAAGCCTTAGTCGACAGGATCTTAACCCTGTTTACTAAGCCACCTTTGTTCGACATCGACAGAGGCAAATGATGATTCACTCCTGGCAATATCCCAGTTGTAGCAATGCCGATGCCTAAATCGGTATCAAATCCCAAGCTTGAGGCAAAGCAGATGCATACAAAAATAGCCGAAATGATTGGGCAACTCGCAATAAAAAACAGCGAGTAAAATATATATATATAGCCGAAATGATTGGGCACCGCGAAAAATAGCCGAAATGATTGGGCAATCGCGACTTTCGCGATATAAATGCTGAAATGATAGATCATCGCGGAAAAGAAAAATATATAAAATGAAACTTTTTTCCCTACAAGTGAAATCACATCGATCCCTGTATACAATCCAGGGGCACAAACAAAGGGGGAACCATACCTTCCCACCAGGATTCATCGAAACGAAGCTAAATCTCGATGGTTCACGGACAGCCTAGAGATCATCAATAGCGTTCTTCCTCATTCCAGCAGGATTCTGACGCTACAATCAACCTTGGAGTCATGGCAGAGTCCCTGTTCCAAATCTCAACGGTTCACGGACAGCCTAGAAATCATCAACAGCATTCTTCCTCATTCCAGCAAGATTCAGACGCTACAATCAACCTTGGAGCCATGGCAGAGTCGCTGTTCCAAATCTCGACGGTTCACGGACAGCCTAGAGATCATCAACAGCGTTCTTCCTCATCCCAGCAGGATTCAGACGCTACAATCAACCTTGGAGCCATGGCAGAGTCCCTGTTCTAAATCTCGACGGTTCATGGACAGCTTAGAGATCATCAACAGCATTCTTCCTCATTCCAGCAGGATTCAGACGCTACAATCAACCTTGGAGCCATGGCAGAGTCCCTGTTCCAATTCTCGACGGTTCACAGACAGCCTAGAGACCACTCCGACATTCATCTCATTACAACAGACGCAACGTCATCCACATGACCCCGTCTCGGAAATACGTCATCTACATGACCCCGTCTCGGAAATACGTCATCCAAATGACCCCGTCTCGGAAATATGTCATCCAAATGACCCTGTCACAGAAACACGTCATCTACATGACCCCATCTCAAAAATACATCATCCAAATGACCCCGTCTCGGAAATACGTCATCCAAATGACCCCGTCGCGGAAATACGTCATCCACATGACCCCGTCGCGGAAATACGTCATCCAAATGACCCCGTCTCAGAAATACGTCATCCAAATGACCCCGTCGTGAAAATATGTCATCCAAATGACCCCGTCACGGAAATACGTCATCCACATGACCCCGACGCGGAAATACGTCATCCAAATGACCCCGTCTCGGAAATACGTCATCCAAATGACCCCGTCGCGGAAACACATCATCTACATGACCCCGTCTCGGAAATACGTCATCCAAATGACCCCGTCATGGAAATACGTCATCCACATGACCCCGTCGCGGAAATACGTCATCCAAATAACCCCGTCTCGGAAATACGTCATCCAAATGACCCCGTCGCGGAAATACGTCATCCACATGACCCCGTCTCGGAAATACGTCATCCAAATGACCCTGTCTCGGAAATACGTCATCCAAATGACCCCGTCGCGGAAATACGTCATCCACATGACCCCGTCACGGAAATACGTCATCCACATGACCCCGTCTCGGAGATACGTCATCCAAATGACCCCGTCGCGGAAATACGTCATCCAAATGACCCCGTCTCGGAAATACTTCATCCACATGACTCCGTCGCGGAAACACGTCATCCTTATGACCCCATCTCGGAAATACGTCATCCAATGACTCCGTGGAACACGGCCAAAGTTAACCTTGACCCCGTGGGAAATGCCCGGAGCAATTTCTGACTCTGTGAAATGCGGATAATGTCAACCTCATTAATCACTTACGGGTCCTTTCGACTCGTGAGGAAGAAAACTCTTTTGTGAGATCCTTACGACTCTCAAAAGAAAATACACTTATGAATCCTCATGATTCTTAAGGAGAAGTTACACTTACGAGATCCTCACGACTCGTAAGGAGAAATACCTTTTTGAGACCCTCACGGCTCATAAAATTGAAAAGCCTTAGGCAGCAGATCTGAACCTACTACCTAAGCTATCACTATCTCTCGAAGATTTCAAGACAGAATGCTCTCTATCTTCTACAGGCTACGCTTACTAAGGTAACACGCCGGCAACACAGAAAAGAGAAGAAAGCGATAGTGAGGAGAACATTTTATTCACATTCAGTTAAGCGTTCAAGGAATACCCATTCATGCATGTGCGAAAAAGTTTGATGTATAAAATAAACACATAGAAATGAAAAGGGCTTGCTATTCATACTTCAGAAAATGCCTACATTGAGGAAAACAGCAAATAAAAACATAATTCGAATGTTTACAAAGGCACGACATCAAATCCAGGGCATGGATTGAGAAATTCAAAAGTAAAGCCATCTAAAATGTTCCAGGCCTTTCGAACCATCCTAGTATGCTTCCTATCGCGATCACAAGCGTCGGGGTCCTCACTGATGTCCTCCATCTTTCGATAGGCAGCAAGTATTACCGCCTGTTGAAAATCCTGATGCAGAAGATCAACAAGATTGCATCGCCTTTTCTTTGAGATTAGGCCCATCAGATACACCGAGTGCACTTTGTCTTCGGCATCATCCAATGCCTTAAGCGGCATGCCGGTACAGAATAGAGGAAGTGCTCCCCAGATCGCTTCCACAATAAGCTTCAAGAGAGAGGAACGTCGAGGATGCAGTCGACCATTGTATGCGTCAAAGCGACCTATGATTTCGGCACACTGGGCGTTTGTGAATTCTCGGTTTTGAGAACGACCAAGTACGCGAATGTCGCCATAAGAGATAATCTCATCAAGATCATACATATGAGCATCCATAACGTCTAAAAAAGAAAATCAGCAAGGGTTAGTGGACAGACTGATTAAGAAAAGCTTATTGAAACAGATACGGGATTTAAACAACTCTTGATATCCCCAAGGTAGGAATAAGTGCTAATTAAATCACCCGATGGATTTAATTCTGTGAAGTTAAGAAAGAAATCCTAAAAAGAATTTCGAATCTAATAAAAAGGTCCCTCGGGCCAAGGAGTTAAACTCCTCGAGAGCAATGCTCTGCAGACAGGAATGACACCTGTCAAAGCCAATTATGAAGGGAATTTAAAAATTCCCCGAGAATTCTAAAGAGCCATGCTCTGTAAAGAAAATGAAATGATCCATCAAGAAACCCTGGAAGCAAAGCTTTCTGTAGAAGTAAAAACTTCGAGATCCTTAAGATCTGTAAAGTGAATTCCAAAAATTCTTCACCAATGGGTCGAAAGAAACCCTAAAAAAGGTTTTATTTTTCGGATCCATGATCCAAATAGAGCAAAGCTCTGATAAACAAATTCGAATCTTACCAAAAAGAAAAGATCTGATAGAGTTTTGATTCTTAAGAGATTTCTTAAGGAAGAGAGCAATGCTCTGAAGGAGAAATAATTCTCGGAAAAGAGGATGAACGATGGTCATCACTAGGGCCAAAGGCCCTATTTATAGGCGTTGAGAGCCGTTTCAACTCCCAAAAAGTTGATACAACGGCGGAGATGCTGCCACCGTTGCACTCACATGTGGGCCACGTAAGCACAACGGTGGGGGGGCATTTGTTTCCCCAATCAGAGCAAAGCTCTCTTCAAATTCCGAGATTTGAAACGAAGCAACGCTTTGTGAAAAGCGCTAGCATTGAATGTTCCAGCACTAAGAGTCAAAGACTCTGAAACGGCGCTCACATGCAAAGCACGAAAGCGCTAAGCGCCAAGAGCACTAAACGCCAGAAGCGCTTCACTCTCGCAAGGATTACTTGCGCCGGTTTATAACAGTGTAAGTTCTATAGCGCATATGCGCCTGACAGAGGAAGAACAAAAGAATTAAAATAAGAGGAACACTTGACAGATAATGACAAAAGGGGAGAAAACACTTGATTAAATATTTTATAGCAATGGAAATAGATCGCCAAACATGGGATCAAAAGTACAGGGATTTACAAAGATATAGATAAAATTATCTAGTTCCCTCTCTGTCTTTTCCACCATGTCAAAGCGACGATCTTCGTGAGGAGTAGCTACCCATCGGTTAGCACCGCATTCACCAGCAAAAGCAGAGATTACGACCCGATGGGCCCGTATTTGACTCAGCAACTGAACAGAGCAATCCCTCAGCGCTTTGGTGATCAAGTGCGCCTCAAAGAAGCACTCGATCTTGTCTTCAGCGGCATTGAGCATCAATGGGGTCATCTCCGCCGGAGGAGGGGGAATATCAGCGAGCACGGACATAAGGATCATCCGAAGCCAAATAGAGTTGGGAGGGAGAGGAGATCCTATGCGAGTCAAGAGCTCGTACAGCGCTGCGTCGCATTGGTCATCCGTAAGAGCAGGATTCACCAAGCGCACAGCGAAGCGAGGAACAATATCCTGAATGGGCACTACCCATGGTTGTCGACGAGCATGTGAGCGGTTACAAGCCATAGTTTAGATGGTTCTCTGGAAATGAGAAAAGAAAGAAGCATTGCTTCAGATTATAAAAACTAGGCACAGAAAGTTTTGTGCATAATGGAGCTATGTAAGTTCTGGGGAATATAAGTTTGACTTAAAAGGAAGGTGGAAAGATACCTCCAACAAATGAAGCAACGCTTCAGATGCAGCGCCAAGTGCGTTGCGCCCTAAGCAGCGCACCACGTGCAAAGCACGTGGGCGCTAGCGCTAAGTGCGCTGTGCTCTAAGTAGCATGCCACGTGTGCGGTAGCGCTAGGTGCGCCGTGCTCTAAGTAGCGCGCTACGTGTCAAACACAGGTGCGCTAGCGCAATGTGCGCTGCTCTTCAAGCAGCGCACCACGTGCAGAGCATGGGTGCGCTAGCGCTGGAACTAAAAGCTCCCTACCGTCAGATCATAGATCTAATAATATTGATAAATCATTAAATAATCAGAATTAAATTCTGTTAAGGAAAGATTTCTCAAAATCTTTCCAAATAACAAAATTGTGCTCTGTAAATCAGAGCACCGTTGGATCAATGATCCAATGGTGATTAAAAAATCACCAAAATACAGAATAAATTCTGTTTGGAAAGATTTCCCAATCTTGTTAAAAACAAGAAGATTGCCTTCTGTAAATCAGAAGCCCTTGGATCAAAGATCCAACGATGGAAAATTCCCTAAATCAATTGGAGAAAAGATCTCCTTAACATATTGAATTGATCAGCCTTCCCTATATAAAGGACCCAAGACTTCAAGTCTTGTATAGAGGAACCCCCCATAAGCTTTGAGATTTCAGGAAGAGAAGCATAGCTCTCAGCAAAAGAAGATTTTTCTTCAAGGTAAAAAGAATGGTGATGAACAAAGTGATGAAATCATCTCATAATTAAAAAGAAGAATTCTCTTCTTAAAAGATCATAGATCTACAAAGACCAAGGTCTTTTATAAAAAGATTAAAAGATCTCATCATAAAACAAAGAAGTACTTACTTCTTTCACAGATCATAGATCTATAAGACAAATTGTCTTTCTGGGATCATGAACATCTTATTATAAAGGGGGAGAGAATTATTAAATTCTCTTAAGGATCATAGATCCGTAAAGGTAAAGCCTTTCATTAATACAAGAGATTGAAGCATCTCCTATAAAGAAAGAACTTTTGTTCATTCGATCTTGAAACAAGTCTCTTCTAGGGGAAAATTTATTTCCCAGATCATAAAATTGATCAGATACGCTTTGCGCTCTTGAACTGTGCTTTTGCGCTCTTAGACTGGCGCTCAGCGCCAAATGCACCACGTGTCAATCACGCATGCGCCAATTAACAGTTAGCGCTTTGCGCTCTTGAAATAGCGCACTGCGCTCATGGGCTGGCGCTCAGCGCCAAGCGCGCCACGTGTCACTCATGTGTGCGCCACTAAACTAGAAGCGCAATGCGCTCATGAACTAGCGCAATGCGCTCATATATTAGCGCAATGCGCTCATCATCTGGCGCTCAGCGCCAAGCGCGCCACGTGTCACTCACGTGTGTGCTACTCAGCAGAAGCGCACTGCTCTCTTTGACTGGCGCAAAGAACCAAGCGCACCACGTGTCCCTTACGTGGGCGCTGACAGAACATAAATTGTTCTTTAACAAGCCCTAGAGCTATTATGAGTGCTCAGCATTCAATGAAAGACAGAAATACTGTCAAAATCCAAATCAATGCTCAGCATTGTTAAAAGGGCCAAGCCCAAATAAAGGCTCCATAGCCCAAAATAAATGTTAAATATTTATTGGACTTAGCCCAATATTGGCCATAAGTCCTCAACTTATATTAATTGAGCCCATCTGCTCATAAATATTTTAACAGATCTTAGCCCCAAAATTGGACTACAGATCTTTCAACCAACTCACATCGGTTCGAGGGTACATCTCTTTACTCCCCGGATATTTGTCGTTGTAATCCTTCAATATCTTCAGAGAGGTGACGGGTCCCGACAACCAAATATTCCACGGACTGTGGGATCCTTTAAAACCCATGGACTATGATGTCCTTAACCTTGACTGTGAGGTCTTTAAACTCACGGACTATGATGTCCTTAACCTTGACTGTGGGGTCTTTAAACTCATCGACTATGATGTCCTTAACCTTGGACTGAGATGTCCTTAAACTAACGCTGGACCGCAATGTCCTTAAACTAATTATCGACCGCAATGTCCTTAAACTAAACAATAGAGTCTAAATGCTATTTTGTTGGATCTAAACGATCACGTTAAGTTGATCTTAGTCTAAAAATTAGACTAATGTATTCTTAACAAACGTTTAAGTTGATCTTAGTCTCAAATGAGATTAACGTATCCTTAAACCTAACCCCCAAACCCAAGTCTAAGAAAATACGGATTTGGACTAATCCATGCCCTACGGGCGACAACATAAATTAGTCTCCGTATACAATCCATGGGCAACCAAAAACAAAACAAACACCCACGACATGAAGTGACCATCTGGAGAAGGAGAAAGTGGTTACCGCGATGCGGTAGCGTAATTAACTGCAGGGGCTTGCGCCTGCAGGGAAGAGCGTCCCCACAATCAAAAAACCCTTCAACGAGGGGGAATCTGATGAAGACTGCTACATCGGCCGCATCCATTTAAACCTTCGATACATGGTGTCATAAATCAACTTGGTATCTTCGGAGAGGTGGACGGATAGCACCAATTAGCATCTGCCCTCGAAGTTCAGGCCCTGACGTCCCAACATCCCGGTCGCGTCTTTCGGCGGGGAACAGTGGGATGTGGCCGGCGGAGATCTCGCGCATGGCGAGATTTGCGGGATGGCGGTTACGCCTGCAAGTGGTGCTGTCGGTCGGTCGATGAGACCGAGGAAGATGACCTCGGCGGGAGAGCTCGTGTAGGAGTGGGAGAGCCGAGGTATCTTGGTTCTGCTCGAGCCCAGAGGCGAGCTGAGAGGACCGAAGAGGCTCGGGCCTGTGATAGCTCGGAGACGAGCTGTGAGGCCGAGGAGGCCAATTGTGCTGAGGGCTCGGAGGTGAGCCAGCGTTTGCTTGTAGGACGGGCACAGGAGTGGTCTGGTCGGCCACTGTAGGTCATTTCTTGTGAGCCCTAGGACATGTCATCTGCCACGTGTTATGATCTGGGAGATCGCTGATATCGAGTCCCATCAATATATGACTTTTATTGTAGTTATTAGAAGAAAAATAAATTAAGCTTGATATTTTGATCTTGAAGAGAAAATTTATGAGTAAGTATCAGTTCACTCTTTTTGGTGGTGTGACCGCTTGGAATTCATCCAAGTAGTGCGTAGCTCAATTTCTTATAGAGTCTGAGTTTAATGTCTTGAAAAATCTTTGTGAGACATTGTTACAGTTATTAGAGACCAGTTTCATCCGTGTCTATATATTGTGGTAAACCAAGCTATTGTAGGGAGAGCTAAAATTATATTTAAATATGAAAACTAGGCATATATGTCTAAGGTATTCATTTGAAAAGCAAGGCATATATGTCTAAGGTATTCATTTGAAAAGCAATTGCTAAAATATTATGTGATGTTACTTATAAGGTTAGAGTTAATTGTGCTTAATTCGCTAACTAAATAGCTAGATAAGAAACTAGCGAATAAAACACATCGAGGAGAATAGGACTAATGCCTATAACAAAAGGCTGCGAGTGGTAGTAACCCAACCTATGTTATTGACTAGCTCAAGAACAAGGTTCATATGTGTAATAACAAATCACTTGTCGGCCCGCAAAAGCACTATCATGATTTAGTATCTATTGAGAGTCCCTTCTTATGGTGTAGATAGTGCTAATTGCAATGTAAAGAGGATGAGCTTAGCGCTTAATGGAATACATAGTTCTAAGTTTGGATGGTGTGTATAATTTCAGTTCACACATGATATATTTACCTATATGAGTGTCGAGGTGTGGCCGCTTCTATGGGAATCTAGACAAGTTCTCTAAAGCACTCATTAAAACTAAGGCAAGACGTAAGGCTTATAAGCGCCATACCGGTTGAACAGCTTGTGAAATTTTTAAACATGTTGTAAGACAATTTACCACAATAAGAATGTATAGTTCATAGAAGATATATATTTCACCAGTTTTCTACGGTTCATACTTATATTCTTCAGGTTATAGTTCATAGTCCAAAAGACACCATGACTAAAACATATTTAACATTGGTATTACCATTCATCATTTGTGATGTAGGACGGAACGACAGGGCTACTAGACTTTTTATGCGAGGATGCAAGCCCTAGACTTTTTATGCGAGGATGCAAAAATTTCAAAACAAGCAATAGTTGACTTGCAAATCCTAGACATTCTAAATGATGCAAATAAACACATACAAACATGAGAGATCCCACAATTAATAATTGTGAATAAATTAATTAATATAATAAATGCACACTAATTATTCACAATTGAACCTCCAATTAAAAGATTCAAATCGTATCTGTTGGGGTCAAAAATTGCATTCCGGTTAACCAAGTCAAAATCAAAGTCAACCCCAAATAAGCAGGCCCAAGCCCAGATCAAGTGGGCTCATGCCCAAGTCGAGCCCCGCAGCCGGCCTACCCCATGCCAAAATGAAATCATGTAATAAATAATTTTGATGCAATTTTCATACATGAATGTAAGAAGAATGGGCATAAACCCAAATTTTTGTAAAGCTCATGGCTCATGTGCAAAAGAAATGAGCACATGAGGTATGGGATGGGCAAAATGCTATTTTGTAAAGCCCAAGAGTCTATGTGTAAATTTGTAAGCCTATATAAGGCAACATGATAATGAAATAAAGCATACAACTCATTCTCTCAAATTCTAGGGTTTGTGTCTCCTTCCCCTTCCCCTTCCTCGAGATTCTAAAACCTTCCCCCCTTTTTTGAATTAAATCAAGAGTTTAACTCTTCCTTTTCCAAAAATAAACAGTTTTTCACCGTCAAACCCTTGAAGGGGAACTCAGATCTTCCATCAGATCTCAAAAATGGGAGATTTTTAAATCCCACACCCCTTTCTTCCAAGATCCGGCCAACCGAGAGGAAGAAGAAGGAGACCCATCTCCAAAAATCCTACCTTGAGAAGATCCAGGACCAAAGGGGAGAAGAAAAGGGTCCCCTTTGATCATTTCCAAGGATTTCTAGGAGTTTAACTCCATTCAAAATCTGTTGGAGTTCAACTCTATAAATTAATCTCTTTTTAGGAGTTTAACTCCAGAAGTCAAATCGTGAGCACAGCTCCCAGTGCAGGGACCAAGTCCCTTTTCCTGCTGACACCCAGCGCCTGTGAACCAAGCACTGTAAACTCTGCGAGGCTCCTGATATGCCCAAGACCCCTCAAAACACAACACGCGCACACTGCACGTTGAGTTCACATGACCAGTTTGACCCGTCAATCGGAGGTTCTCTCGCTCCAAAGGCGGGGAGTAATTAACGGCAGCTTAGTCCGCGGCTGCCGGAGATTTGGATCCCCATAATCAATAAACCCCCGCCTATCCTAAGCAGGGGGAATCTGTAGTATTCCTAACAAGCGACGTGTATTCCCATCTCAATGGGGTGACGAAAAACACCCTACAGATTCTGGCACGCCCGGTGGGGCAATCTCTCCTCCCATATTTCGGGTTAAACGTTCATGCGAACTCAATCAATATACATATCGATTGCATGTACTGAAATCATGCTTCTTTGTACAGGTTAACAATTTCCAATTGCAATCTTCGGACGCAGAAAAAATGTCTCCAAGGACAAGCTCAGCTCTCAACACGGCTCTCATCTCCTACACAATGAAGATGGATGCTAGGACGGTCCTCCCGGCCAGTCCCGAGCGACAGTGGGAGGAGTCGCTGCTACCATTTGGCTCTATTCGGTTCGTGCCAGCTAGTGCCATCCTATCTTTTCAAGCTCCAGTAACAGACAGACCGGCCTCAAAAGGCAGGAAGCCAAATGTGGTGATCTCGAGGGCACCACTAAACAAACGCAAGTCGGTGTTTGAACGACTTTCCTCGGCCCTGTAGGGTGTTTTTCGTCACCCCATTGAGATGGGAATACGCGCGCGCTTGTCAGGCGTACTACAGATTTCCCCTGCCTAAGGTAGGGGCGGGGTTTAATGATTGTGGGGATCCGAATCTCCGGCAGCCGCGGACTAAGCTGCCGTTAATTACCTCTCGCCTTTGGAGCGAGGGAACCTCCGATTGACGGGTTAAACTGGTCATGCGAACTCAATGTGCAGTGTATGTGTGTTGTGTTTTGAAAGGGTTTTTTGGATATATCGGGGGGCCCGCAGAGTTTTTACGGGGGTCCCGCTACCCGGATAGCGGGCTGGGGGTCAAGGGGGCTAGCAGCCCCCTTGCGGGGTGCGGGGCAGCGCCCCGTTAGAAATTTTTTCTAACAGGGACAGTGTCGTGGTGTATGTGTGTGTGCACATATGTATGCATGTGTGTGTGTGTATATATATATATATGTATATATGTGTATATATATAAAAGAAAGAGGGGGAAAAGGCATCCAAAGGATGCGTGGGGCCAGCGCCTTGGGCGATGTGCGCCCAGGTGCTGTGCGCTCAGGCGCTAGCGTGCCACGTGTCGGCACGTGGGCGCTCTGAGCTTGAGCGCAGGGCGCTGTAGCGCAAGCGCGCCATGTGTCGGCACGTGGGCGCTTTGTGCTTCAGCGCCTGACGCTCGAGCGCAAGTGCGCAACGTGTCGGCACGGGGGCGACTTGCGCTTGAGCGCTGGGCGCTTGAGCGCAAGCGCGCCACGTGTCGGCACGGGGACGACTTGCGCCAGAGCGCTGGGCGCTTGAGCGCAAGCGCCAGAGCGCTGGGCGCTTGAGCGCAAGCGCGCCACGTGTCGGCACTGGGGCGACTTGCGCTCGAGGGCTTGCGCTTGAGCGCAAGCGCGCCACGTGTCGGTACGTAGGCGCTTTGCGCTCGAGCGCAGGGCGCTGTTGGGCAAGCACGCCACGTGTCGGCATGTGGGCGCTTTGCGCTTGAGTGCAAGCACGCCACGGGTCGGCACGTGGGCGCTCTGCGCTTGAGCGCCGGCGGAAAAAGAGGCTTTTAGCCTAAAATAATTCTCGGAAGAGAAATAATAGTGGAGTTGGACTCCTAAGTGTGTTTTTGGGGTTAATGGAAGGGGTTCTTCTTTTTCTTCCTCTGTTAGCTGGATCTTGAAGATCAAGAGATATGAGATCTCAAAATCTCTCCTTTTGGGGATCTAAAGACAGATCCAAGTTCCCCTTTGTGGGTTTGGTGGTGAAAAACTATCTTGTTTTTGAAAAGGAAGAGTAAAACTCTTAATTTAATTCAAAAGAAAGAAGAAGGTTTGAGACCTTCAGAAAAGTGAAAGAAATACAAACCCTAGGTTTTTTTTGAGAGAATGAAAGTGTTATTTTTTTTATTCACCATGTTTCCTTTTATAGGCTTACATATTTACATATAGCCCCTTGGGCTTTGCAAAAATGGCATTTTGCCCATCACATGGCTCATGTGCCATTTCATTTTTGCACATAAGCCATGGACATACAAAATATTGGCTTTGTGCCCATTTTGCATACATTCATGTATAAAAAATTACATAAAAATTATTTATTACATGATTTTGTTGTTGGCATGGGGAGGCTGGCCGCGGGCTCGACTTGGGCATGGGCCTGTTTGACCTGGGCTTGGGCCCACCTAGCTTGGGGGTTGACCTTGACTTTGACTCGGTCAACCGGGGTGTAAATTTTTACCCCAACAAAGTGCCCCCCATCAATAAATGCACACCGCACATTTGAGTTGTGTGCATGAAATTGATGGATCTTGAAGTTAGACTTCGAGGTAGAACATCATTCCAGGGGCGGAGCATCATCCCGGGGAGCATGATTCCCGGGGATCGGAGCATCATTCTGATTCGCGGAGCATAATTCCAGAGATCAGAGCATCGTTCTGAAGGGGTGGAGCATGATTCCAGAGTTCGGAGCATCTTTCTGAAGAGCGGAGCATAATTCCAGAGATCGGAGCATCGTTCCGATGGGCGGAGCATAATTCCATAGATCGGAGCATCATTCCGATGATCGGAGCATAATTCCAGGGTTCGGAGCATCTTTCCTAAGAGCGGAGCATAATTCCAGGATTCGGAGCATCATTCCGAAGGGCAGAGCATGATTCCATAGTCCGGAGCATCTTTTCGAAGAGCGGAGCATAATTCCAGGATTCGGAGCATCATTCCGAAGGGCGGAGCATGATTCCAGAGTTCGGAACATCTTTCCGAAGAGCGGAGCATGATTCCAGGATTTGGAGCATCGTTCCGAAGGGCGGAGCATAATTCCAGAGTTCGGAACATCTTTCCGAAGAGCGGAGCATGATTCCAGGATTCGGAGCATCGTTCCGAAGGGCGGAGCATGATTCCAGAGTTCGGAGCATCTTTCCGAAGAGCGGAGCATAATTCCAGAGATCGGAGCATCGTTCAGATGGGCGGAGTATAATTCCAGAGATCGGAGCATCTTTCCGAAGAGCGGAGCATGATTCCAGGATTCGGAGCATCGTTCCGAAGGGCGGAGCATAATTCCAGAGATCGGAGCATCATTCCGAGGATCGGCGGACATTCTGACCGAAGCATGATTTCGATACAGAGGTAGATTCCTAGGCGATGTATAATTCCGACAAGGGAGGCAAATATTCCGAGGCGAAGCATTATTTCGACAAGGGGTATATTCTGAGACGGAGCATGATTCCGGCGCAGAGCTTGTTGGCTGACTTGATTCCGAGACGAAGCATAATTTCGACAGGGAAGGCAGGTACACCGAGGCGAAGCATCATTTCGACACGGGGTGTATTCTGAGACGAAGCATAATTCCGACGAGGAGGTCGTTATCCTGAGGCGAAGCATGATTTCGACACGGGGTAAATTCTGGGACGAAGCATGATTCCGCCGCAGAGGTTGTTAGTTTGATTTGATTTGGGTTGACATCAGCATCGCTACACTGGGATATGGTTCCAGGAGCGAATCATCATTTGTCATGAGAGGATTTGGGGATTGTTTTTTTTTTTTTTTTGGCATCAGCATCGCTACACTGGAATATGGTACCAGGAGCGAATCATCATTTGCGTTTGCTTATTAGGAAACGATGGCTTAGGAGACAGGTTTTAGGTCCCTATCACCTAAGACTTTTCAACTTTGTGAGCCGTAAGGGTCTCACAAAGCATTTTCTCCCTACAGGTCGTAAGGATCCCGTAAGTGTATTTTCTCCTTGGGAGCCGTGGGGACTCCCAAGTGTGTCGCTCCTTTGTGAGTCGTAAGGATCTCACGCGGGAATTTTCTCCTCACAAAATCGAGAGGACCTTATGAGTGCATTTCATCTCTTTCTCACGAGTTTGCTCCCTTTCGGGTTTTCACAAACTCGCCGGCAGTCCTGCTGTTTTTACTCACGAAGCCCTTTCGGATTTTCATCCGTGCCCATTTTGCTTGTGGACATACCTTTTATTATTTTTATTTTATTATTTTTGGAGAGATTGGGATTTTTTTACGCCCGTGGATTGTATACGGTTTTGCAGGATGTATGATCCAGACCGTAGGGCCATAAAAATTTCGGGACTTTATTGGCGTCTGCATCGCTGCACTGGAATATGGTACCAGGAGCGACTCATCATTCGCCATTAGGGTATGGGGGCTGGAATTTGGTTGGCGTCTGCATCGCTGCACTGGAATATGGTATCAGGAGCGACTCATCATTCGCCACTTAGGGATTGGGATTTAGAATATGGTTGGCGTCTGCATCGCTACACTGGAATATGGTACCAGGAGCGACTCATCATTCGCCATTTAGGGATTGGAATTTGGTTGGCGTCTGTATCGCTGCACTGGAATATGGTACCAGGAGCGACTCATCATTCGCCACTTGGGGGTTGGGGAGTGATGTCTTAGAAGACAGGTTTAAATCCCTACCATCTAAGACTTTTCAATTTTATGGGCCGTGAAGGTCCCATAAAAGCATTTTCTCCCTGCGAGTCGTAAGGATCTTGCAGGTGTATTTTCTCCTTAGGAGTCGTGGGGACTCCTAAGTGTGTTTTTCCTTCGTGAGTCGTAAGGATCCCACAAAGGTTTGTTCTCCTCATGTATCGTGAGGATATATGAGTGGGTCTTCCCAATGGAGCATAATTCCAAGGGCGGAGACCAACCGCTAGACTGGTGATTGCAGTGGGCATGAGTATGATGAGAATTATTTGAGCCCGTGGATTGTATACAATGGTCAGCTTGGGGACCAACCGTAGGGCCGGGAGAATTTTGAAAAATTGGATTTTGGTTGGCGTCTGCATCGCTGCACTGGAATATGGTACCAGTAGCGACACATCATTCGCCGCTGTTTTTTTTTGTTGTTTTGTTATTGTTTTTTTTGTTTTACCGCGATTGCTCTATCATTTCAGCTTTTCTTATCGCGAAAATCGCGATTGCCCTATTATTTCGACTTTTATTCGCGGTTGCCCCATCATTTCGGCTTTATTTTCATTTTCATTTTTACTCGCTGGTTTTTATTGCGAGTTGTCCCATCATTTCGGCTTTTCTTTATTTTTCTTTTATTTACACATTTTTTTTATATACACACATTTTTTTTTTGCATTCCCAGTTTAACGACTTAGATTTATTTTTCTTTTATTTACACATTTTTTTTATATACACACATTTTTTTTTTGCATTCCCAGTTTAACGACTTAGAGGTCGACTGTTCCTAGTTTAATGACGTGGTGGTCGACTGTTTTCAGAGAAAGGTAGACGTCTGAGAGAATGGGTTTCACGAAGAACTTCGGTCTCCGTTTGTATGAAATTGGCGATCGCAGCTGGACAGTTTGTTAACACGCCTTTAGACAGTTCTATCTCTCCTGCCTTGTATTGCTTTTCGACCCAATCTTTGAAGACGAAGCAGTCCTCAATGGCATGACCTATCACTCTGTGATAGGGGCAGTATTTGGGGTCGTCGGTCATATTCACTTCCTACGGTCTTTTTGACTCTGGCAGTTGTAAACCGTTCTTCAGGGCGTCTTTGAATATTTTACGGATTTTGTCCCTTCTGAAGGAATAGACCTTATCTAGCTTCTCTTTGAGTGGAGATTCTCCTCCCTCTCCGAACACTGGCTTCCGAGGCTGGTTGGCGCTAGGCCCGCTCATCCCTTGCTTATTTCGGTTAGCCGAAGTGTTGAAAGATTCAGAATCATCGGAGTTTCCGCCTTTGCGATTATCGTCCTTTCGGTTTCTCCAGGACCTATTGTTATTTTGAGAATCCGAGGAGGACTCCTGTTTTGAGCGCTCCAGTATCTGGACTTTCCTGGTCAGCTCTTGGAATGTTTTGAGACCCACGGTGCATAAAAACGGAGCCATCCAATTGTTGAGATTTCCGACGAGGAGACTGACAGATTGGTCCTGCTCTATCGGCGGTTCGCATTTGACGGAGAGATTGCGCCATCGAGTTATAAAATCCATGCTGCTTTCGTTGTTCTTGGGCTTGGTCCTTACGAGCTCGGCAATGGTGATCTTATCGCTGACGCTCATGAATCTTTGTCGAAATAAAAATTCCATTTGGACGAAAGTAGTAACGGAGCCATTCGGTATGCTCGCGTACCGGTCGAAAGCAACATCGGTCAAGCTATTAACGAACTGGCGGAGGAAAAGCGCATCATTGCCCCCAGTATTCCCGCATGAGGCTTTGAAGTGGGCGATGTGTTGATTCGCATTTCCCGTCCCATCGAATCTTCCGAATTTAGGGATGACATAGGCGCTGGGAAATTCTACCAGATCATACTGAGCAGGATATGGTCTCCCACTACTGCTGATATCTTTTTGTGCTTCGGCTTCGGCCACCAATGTTTTGACTTTGCTGGCAACCAAATCCATAATTTGATCTTGAGTTAGCGGGCTACTGTCATCGGTAGCCAAGACATTTCCCGAGATAGGATGCGACTGATTTTCATGCGGTTCGCCCACTTTTGGATTTGAGGGAATAGGCGTCGGCTGCTTTGGGACACCATTTCCCGGTTCACGAGCCGAGCCCTCCGCCTGATTGGGCGGCTGAGAGGCAAGCCGGGCTGTGAGCTGCATCACGACATTCGTCAAGTCGTCGATTTTTTAGTAGAGCTTGGCCATCTCCTTGTCTTTGTTTCTGAGCTGCTTTCGGAGCTCTTGAAGCAGCTCTTGCTCCGCGGTCCTGGGACGGAAAGTCGGCTCTTCTTCGCTTTTCGAGCCCGACTCCTCATGGACCGAAGGGTCTTTCTGCCTATCATCCTCATCGAGAGGGTTTTCATCACCCAGCAGAGGCGGCTGCTCTTGGGAAGCGGCCACCACATTCAAGCCAGATTGGGTTTGAGATGCGGTAACCCCGTCCTTGCTCTTGCTGCGCGTGCCCACCGTGTAGACAGTGTGGACCACATACCCAGCCATTTCCTCATCTTCGACGGGGTAACCCTGTTCTTCGAACCTCATGAGGTTTAGTCTGGCAGGAGCCCTAGCCCTTTTGTTGGCTCTATATCTGAGCCTTTTCTCCCTCAGCTTCTCGATTTTGAAGGCTTGGCGGGCATCCGCTATCCGGGAAGCCATTGTGAGTTGATCAGAGGGGAGCTTAGAGAAGACACCCGATCGAGCAGTGGTCAAGAGCACCGCTGGAGCTTGCTCGGGACGCGTTGTAGCTTTATTGGTGTTGATGGCCTTGCCCCCAGCTGGGGCCATGGAGAGTCGTTCGGAAACGGACTTGCGCTTGGGCTGAGGCGCCCTCGCGACCACCACATTTGGTCTTTTGCCTTTCAAGACCGGTTTGTGTGCCACCGGGGCTTGAGGAGCCAGGATGGCGCCAACAGGCATGAACATAATAGAGCCGAATGGTAGCAGCGGCTCCTCCCATTGTCGCCCGAGACTGGCCGGAAGGACCGTCCTGGAATCTATCTTCATCGTGTAGGAGACGGGAGCTGAGTTCATCATCGAAGACATCGTCGGAAGGTGATTGCTTGAAAATCTGCATGAAAGAGCATTATTTTAGTATAAATACAGGTATGTATAATGATTGAGTTCGCATGAATGCTTAACCCGAAATATGGGAGGAGAGATTGGTCCCACCGAGCGTGCCAGAATCTATAGGGTGTTTTTCGTCACCCCATTGAGATGGGAATACGCGCGCGCTTGTCAGGCGTACTATAGATTTCCCCTGCCTAGGGTAGGGCGGGGTTTAATGATTGTGGGGATCCGAATCTCCGGCAGCCGTGGACTAAGCTGCCGTTAATTACCTCTCGCCTTTGGAGCGAGGGAACCTCCGATTGACGGGTTAAACTGGTCATGCGAACTCAATGTACAGTGTATGTGTGTTGTGTTTTGAAAGGGTTTTTTGAATATATCGGGGGCCCCGCAGAGTTTTTACGGGGGTCCCGCTATCCGGATAGCGGGCTGGGGGTCAAGGGGGCTAGCAGCCCCCTTGCGGGGTGCGGGGCAGCGCCCCGTTAGAAATTTTTTTCTAACTGGGACAGTGTCGTGGTGTATGTGTGTGTGCACATATGTATGCATATGTGTATATATATATATGTATATATGTGTATATATATAAAAGAAAGAGGGGGAAAAGACATCCAAAGGATGCGTGGGGCCAGCGCCTTGGGCGCTGTGCACCCAGGTGCTGTGCGCTCAGGCGCTAGCGTGCCACGTGTCGGCACGTGGGCGCTCTGAGCTTGAGCGCAGGGCGCTGTAGCGCAAGCGCGCCACGTGTCGGCACGTAGGCGCTTTGCGCTTCAGCGCCTGACGCTCGAGCGCAAGTGCGCCACGTGTCGGCACGGGGGCGACTTGCGCTTGAGCGCTGGGCGCTTGAATGCAAGCGCGCCATGTGTCGGCACGGGGGCGACTTGCGCCAGAGCGCTGGGCGCTTGAGCGCAAGCGCGCCACGTGTCGGCACTGGGACGACTTGCGCTCGAGCGCTTGCGCTTGAGCACAAGCGCACCACGTGTCGGCACGTGGGCGCCTTGCGCTCGAGCGCAAGGCGCTGTTGGGCAAGCGCACCATGTGTCGGCACGTGGGCGCTTTGCGCTTGAGCGCTGAGCGCTTGAGCGCAAGTGCGCCACGTGTCGGCACGTGGGCGCTCTGCGCTTGAGCGCCGGCGAGAAAAAGAGGCTTTTAGCCTAAAATAATTCTCGGAAGAGAAATCATAGTGGAGTTGGACTCCTAAGTGTGTTTTTGGGGTTAATGGAAGGGGTTCTTCTTCTTCCTCTGTTAGCTGGATCTTGAAGATCAAGAGATGTGAGATCTCAAAATCTCTCCTTTTGGGGATCTAAAGACAGATCCAAGTTCCCCTTTGTGGGTTTGGTGGTGAAAAACTATTTTGTTTTTGAAAAGGAAGAGTAAAACTCTTAATTTAATTCAAAAGAAAGAAGAAGGTTTGAGACCTTCGGAAAGGGAAAGAAATACAAACCCTAGGTTTTTTTTTGAGAGAATGAAAGTGTTATTTTTTTTATTCATCATGTTGCCTTTTATAGGCTTACATATTTACATATAGCCCCTTGGGCTTTGCAAAAATGGCATTTTGCCCATCCCATAGCTCATGTGCCATTTCATTTTTGCACAAAAGCCATGGGCATACAAAATATTGGCTTTGTGCCCATTTTGCATACATTCATGTATAAAAAATTACATAAAAATTATTTATTACATGATTTTGTTGTTGGCATGGGGAGGCTGGCCGCGGGCTCGACTTGGGCATGGGCCCGTTTGACCTGGGCTTGGGCCCACCTAGCTTGGGGGTTGACCTTGACTTTGACTCGGTCAACCGGGGTGTAAATTTTTACCCCAACAGGCCCCAGCTGGGGGCAAGGCCATCAACACCAACAAAGTAACAAGGCGTCTTGAGCAAGCACCGGCGGTGCCCCTAACAACCGCTCGATCGGGTGTCTTCTCTAAGCTCCCCGTCAATCGACTCACAATGGCTTCCTGGATAACGGATTCCCGCCAAGCCCTCAAAATCGAGAAGCTAAGACAAAAAAGGCTCAGATACAGAGCCAACAAAAGGGCTAGGGCTCCTGCTAGGCTGAACTTCATGAGGTTCGAAGAACAGGGTTACCCCGCCAAAGATAAAGAGATGGCTGGATATGTGGTCCACACTGTCTACATGGTGGGCACGCGCAGCAAGAGCAAGGACGGGGCCACCACATCTCAAATCCAATATGGTATAAATGTAGCTGCCACTTCCCACGACCAGCATCCTCTAGGAGGTAATGAAAACCCTTCCAGTGAGGCTGATAAGCAGAGAGATCCCTCGGTTCATGAGTCGGGCTCGTAAAGCAAAGAGGAGCCAATCTTCCATCCCAAGAACGCAGAGCAACAACTTCTCCAAGAGCTCCGAAAACAGCTCAGAAGTAAAGACAAGGAGATGGCCAAACTTTACTCCAAAATTGACGACGTGACAAACGTCATCTTACAGCTCACGGCCAAACTTGCCTCTCAGCCGCCTAATCAAGCGCATGGCTCTACTCATGAGCCAGGAAACGGTGTCCCGAAACTGTCGACGCCTATTCCCTCAAATCCAAAGGTGGGCGGACCACATAAAAGTCAGTCGCATCCTATCTCGGGAAATGTCTTGGCTACAGATGACAGTAACCCACTAACTCAAGATCAAATCATGGATTTGGTTGCCAACAAAGTCAAAACATTGGTAGCCAAAGCGCAAAAAGATATCAACAGTAGTGGGAGACCATATCCTGCTCAGTATGATCTGGTAGAATTTCCTAGCGGCTATGTCATCCCCAAATTCGGAAGATTTGATGGGACAGGAAATGCGAATCGACACATCGCCCATTTTAAAGCCTCATATGGGAATACTGGGGCCAATGATGCTCTTCTCCTCCGCCAGTTCGTTAATAGCTTAACCGATGTCGCTTTCGACTGGTACGTGAGCATACCGGATGGCTCTGTTACTACTTTCGTCCAAATGGTATCTCTATTCCGACAAAGGTTCATGAGTGTCAGCGACAAGATCACCATTGCCGACCTCGTAAGGACCAAGCCAAAAAACAACGAAAACAGCACGGATTTTATAACCCGATGGCGCAATCTCTCCGTCAAATGCGAACTGCCGATAGAGCAGGACTAATCTGTCAGCCTCCTCGTCGGAAATCTCAACAATTAGATGGCCCCGTTTCTATGCACCGCGGGTCTCAAAACGTTCCAAGAGCTGACCGGAAAAGTTCAGATGCTGGAGAGTTCAAAGCAGGAATCCTCCTCGGATTCCCAAAATAACAATAGGTCTTGGAGAAACCGAAAGGATGATGATCGCAAAGGCGGAAATTCCGACGATACTGAATCTTTTAACACTTCGGCTAACCGAAACAAGCAAGGGATGAGCAGGCCTAATGCCAACCGGCCTCGGAAGCCAGTGTTCGAAGAGGGAGGAGAATCTTTACTGAAAGAGAGGCCAGTTAAGGTCTATTCCTTCAGAAGGGACAAAGTCCGTAAAATATTCAAAGACGCCCTAAGAAACGGTCTACAATTGCCAGAATCAAAAAGACCGCAAGAAGCGAATATTACCGATGACCCCAAATACTGTCCCTATCACAGAGTGATTGGTCATGCCATTGAGGACTGCTTCGTCTTCAAAGATTGGGTCGAAAAGCAATACAAGGAAGGAGAGATAAAACTGTCTAAAGGCGTGTTAACAAACAGTCAAGCTGCGACCGCCAATTTCATACAAACGAAGACCGAAGTCTTTCGGGAACCTGATTCTCTCAGACATCTGCCTTTCTCTGAAAAGAGCCGACCAAGGCAACAAGCTAAAAGCCAAACGAGCAACATTGCCAATGAAGAATCAATAGACGGGTACACAACCCATACGGTCTACATGATGGAGGTTAGAGTAACAGGTCCTCCTACGCCTTATAGCCGTGATGATGACGTAGTTGTTGCCATCCAACACAGGATCGGTTTAGATGACGAAGAGCCCGCTTATGCAATTAAGCCAAAGAAGCCCATGATTCCTGCAGAATCGAGCCCAGGCTCCAACAGTTGACCACCATGTCATTAAACTGGGAATAGTTGACTGCCACGTCATTAAACTGGGAACAATCGACCTCTAAGTCGTTAAACTGTGGATGTAAAAGAAAAATGTGTAAATAAATATAAAAAAAGAGCCGAAATAATGGGGCAACTCGCAATAAAAATCAGCGAGTAAAATAAAGATGAAAAAATAAAGCCGAAATGAAGGGGAAACCGCGAATAAATAGCCGAAATGATAGGGCAATCGCAACCTTCGCGATAAGAAAAGCTGAAATGATAGAGCAATCGCGGTAAAAAAAATGGCGAATGATGAGTCGCTCCTGGTACCATATTCCAGTGCAGCGATGCAGACGCCAACCAAAATCCAAGTTCCCAAATGGCGAATGATGAGTCTCTCCTGGTACCATGTTCCAGTACAGCGATGCATACGCCAACCAAAATTTCAAATCTCTGAATGTCCCAACGGCGAATGATGAGTCGCTCCTGGTACCATATTCCAGTGCAGCGATACAGACGCCAAAAAAATCCCAAAATTCTCCCAGCCCTACGGTTGTTCCCCAAGTTGACCACCGTATACAATCCACGGGCTCAAATAATCCTCATCATACCCATACCCCACCGCAATCACCAGTCACGTGGCCGGTCTCCGCCCTTGGAATTATACTCCATTTGGGAAGACCCACACATGTGTCCTCATAATACATGAGGAGAACAAAACTTACGAGATCCTCTCGACTCGTAAGAAAACACCTTCGTGGGATCCTTACGACTCACAAAGGAAAAACACACTTGGGAATCCCCACGACTCCTAAAGAGAAAATGCACCTACGAGATCCTTTCGACTCGTAGGGAGAAAATGCTTTTATGAGACCCTTACGGCTCATAAAATTGAAGGTGATAGGGATCTAAACCTGTCTCCTAAGCCATCGCTTCCCAAAGGGTAAATGCAAATGATGAATTGCTCTTGGCACTTGTGCTCCAGTGTTAGCAACGCTGATGCCGACCCCTACCACAAAATTCCAAACTTCCGATCCAATAGACCCCTAAGTCTTTAAACTGGGAATAAATGACCTCTAAGTCGTTAAACTGGAAACAGATGACCCCTAAGTCGTTAAACTAGGAACGGGGGAAATCTCATCATGGCAAATGATGATTCGCTCCTTGTACCATATTCCAGTGTAGCGATGTTGATGCCAAACCAAAACCAAAATCCCTAAATTCTCTCAAGGCAGATGATGATTCACTCCTGGTACCATATTCCAATGTAGCGATGCTGATGTCAACCCAAATCATATCAAGTCAGCAAGACAACCAACGACCTCTCCGGCGGAATCAAGCTCCACCTCGAGAACAAGTCAAATCCCGACACCGCGGAAAGCGGAGCAAGTCAAATCCAATCCCTGACACCGCAAGAAGCGGAGCAAGTCAAATCAAGTATCGACCATCCACATCGCTAAAAGGGCAGCATCGACTTCCACGTCGCTAAAAGGGCAGCATCGACCATCCAAGTCGTTAAAAGGGCAGCACCGATCGTCCAAATCGAAAAAAGGGCAGCAGCGACCTCCCTGTCGGAATTATGCTCCGTCTTGGAATCAGGTCAACCAGCGACACTTCGTCTTGGGGATACGTCATACACTGACACTCCATCTCGGAGACATGTCAAGCATCGACCGTCCATGTGGCAAAAAGGGCAGTGCCAGCTTTCCAAAAAGCGGGAACCAAATCAAGTCGCCTCCGCGTGAAAGAAGATCCATCAATTTCATGCACACAACTCATATACGCGGTGTGCATTTATTGATGAGGGGCACTTTGTTGGGGTCAAAAATTGCACCCCAATTGACCAAGTCAAAATCAAAGTCAACCCCAAGTAAGCGGGCCCAAGCCAAGATCAAGTGGGCCCATGCCCAAGTCGAGCCCCGCGATCGGCCTCCCCCATGCCTAAATGAAATCTTGTAATAAATAATTTTGATGTAATTTTCATACATGAATGTAAGAAGAATGAGCATAAAGCCAAATTTTTGTAAAGCCCATGACTCATGTGCAAAAAAAATGAGTACATGAGGCATGGGATGGGAAAAATACCATTTTGTAAAGACCAAGGGTCTATGTGTAAATTTTTAAGCCTATATAAGGCAACATGATAATGAAATAAAGCATACAACTCATTCTCTCAAATTCTAGGTTTTGTGCTTCATTCCCCTTCCTCAAGGTTCTAAAAGCTTCTCCCCCTTTTTTTTAATTAAATCAAGAGTTTAACTCTTCCTTTTTCAAAAATAAACAGTTTTTCACCATCAAACCCTTGAAGGGGAACTCAGATCTTCCATCAGATCTCAAAATGGGGAGATTTTTAAATCTCACCCCCCTCCCCTTTTCCTCCAAGATCCGGCCAACCGAGAGAAAGAAGAAGGAGACCCATCTCCAAAAATCCTACCTTGGGAAGATCCAGGGCCAGAGGGGAGAAGAAAATGGTCCCCTTTGATCATTTCTAAGGATTTCTATGAGTTTAACTCCATTCAAGATCTGTTTGAGTTCAACTCCATAAATTAATCTCTTTTTAGGAGTTTAACTCCAAAAGTCAAATCGGGAGCACAGCTCCCAGTGCAGAGATCAAGTCCCTTTTCCTGCTGACGCCCAGCGCCTCACGTGCTTGGCACGCGGGCGCTGGCACCCACGCGTCCTTTGGACGCTATTCTTCCTTTTTTATATACACACACACTCCACAACACTGTCCCCGTTAGAAAAAAATTCTAACATGGCGATGCTCCGCACCCTGCAAGGAGGCTGCTAGTCCCCTTGACTCCCAGCCCACTACCTGGGTAGCAGGACCCCCGTAAACTCTGCGAGGCTCCCGATATGTCCAAGACTTCTCAAAACACAACACACGCACACTGCACGTTGAGTTCGCATGACCAGTTTGACTCGTCAATCGGAGGTTCTCTCGCTCCAAAGGCGGGGGGTAATTAACGGCAGCTTAGTCCGTGGCTGCCGGAGATTCGGATCCCCACAATCAATAAACCCCCGCATTCCCAAGGCAGGGGGAATCTGTAGTACGCCTAACAAGCGACGCGTATTCATATCTCAATGGGGTGACGAAAAACACCCTACAGTATCGATATCGGATAATCTATCGAGTGTTAATCAACGAAACAACTCAACTCATGCATAGTTCACAATATTATATATAGAAAAATTCAAGATCAAATAAATTAGATTTAGATTTCTAAATATATTCAAATTGAATTTTTATAACCCAAATCAGTGAACCAAAAAAAATACCTCTAACCAATTTCTTCACAGAGAATAGAAAGGCCTTTTATTAACCTTAGAATTCAATGGTGGCATGAATCATTTTATGTTGGCCTTCAAGTCTAAGGGCTGGCTTCACACATATCAACAATGACTTCAATAGCTTCTAGATTAAATTATGCTAGGAGATGTGCTCCAAGGTTTGTTCCTTTCCTTAACAATTAGATCTTCATAATTTTGTGACTTTGGATCAAAACGATCAAGATTGATAGCGGCGGTGATGAGGCTTCGAGTTTGCTTCAATTGAAACTCTAATCTTGGGTTTTGAGTTATATCGGAGTGATAAAAATAACAAACAAGCGGAAGTTTAGATCTGAATCAGACAAAATTTGGGATTCAGCACTAATTATTAACTAAGTAGGGATTTATGCTAGTTTTTAAACTATTTTGGGATTTAGCATATTTTGGTCAAATCAATGACACGTAGGCGCCGCATAGGATTGACGGTTGGCAGATGAGGCTAGTTTTAAGCCGCACTTGCAAAGTGCGGCTTATACTTGAGCCTCTCTAAGCGTTCCAAGATTATTCCGCACTTTAAAAATACGGAATAACCCCCCCCCCCCATCAGAGACTTGGCTCCCAATCAGAGAGCCAAGTCTTGGGTCTTAGATTGGGACCCGGGTCATATTCCGCACTTTGAAAGTGCGGAATAGACTGGCCACATCATCTAGAGAGCCAAGACAGCAGACTTGGCTCTCTGGTTTGGGGGCCAAGTCTTATTCCGCACTTGCAAAGTGCAGAATAGACTGGAACCACCTCCAACACCCAATCCTAAAACTCTTCGCCTTCTCGTTGGTTTCAACGCTCAATTTGTTAATTTTTGCAACTAAACATGTTGAATCGGACTTCAATTTTTGCACATTAAACCAAAAACCGACGGTCTAAAAGTTCAAACAAAAAACGAGCAGCACCCCTTTTATAAATTTTGAATAAATTCATGTACAATATCAATAAAATAAACGCTACCCAACATGGGTGCTAACTCGACGCCAAAAACGGCGGAAACATAATCTACGCAAAATATACGATGCCTAAAGACGAAGAACAACAAGCGGAACGCAATAAACAGTATATATAAATAAATACATACATCTCATGAAATTCGATAAAAAAAAATAAATACAAAAGAGGGTGTCACATCAAGCAAGACAAAGCACGTGGAATCCTAGATCGGCCGGGGTGGCGCTGAGATGGATCGGGTATATCCTACGGTTGTGTGGCTGGCTGTGAGGGTCTAGCTTGGTCCGTAGCTCTAGAAGGACCAGCTTCCCTTCTGTGTCGGCGACGTTGACGTTGATAAGTCACAGTCACCGGTGCTCTAGGGGTGGAGGAGGAGGAGGATCCAAACGTCGTATTGGACGGCGCTGAAAAAAACGACTGGCCGATCTCCAAATGGCCTCGATCCCACTAGCTAATGCCGTATGTCCGCCTATGACGTTGTCCGTGTCATCATGGACCTGAAACAAGACGCCGCCTGTAACATAGATAAGTAAATATCTCAAATATATAATATTAAGGAATTAAATAATAAAAAATATAAAGCAACAACAAAGTATTTACCATCTCACGCTCTACGGGTCCTTGCGGCTCATACGTCACCCGTGGAGGAAATGTCGTCTGAATGTACCGCCGAGTAATCCTCGAGTACCAGCCCTAGTAACCTTCTAGAGGTAAAGGAGGATCTCTCTGGTGTACGATAAGCAGAGCTCGTGCATCCTATCGATCGATGTAGATATGTCAAAAATCCCTCCAATCAACAGCTCTACCTCTCCGTGTGACCCGATCAATAAGCTCTACCGGATTCGGGATGTCCTCTACACGCCCGAACTGTCGTAATACACGGTCGGGGATATGATATGCGACGATAACGAAATAGATAATAGGTGTCTAGGCACGCCAGATATCTGGAAACTGTAAACACAAATCCGGTAGAGCCCGGTAGATATCCAGAGTATATGGCATCCAGAGGACAGCTCAGTCCGGGAGCATATCTAACTCATTTCGGTAAAACTCGAGCGACCTGGCAGGTATCTTATCCCATGTCCGACCGACGTTAAACCTGTAACGCAACAATAAAGTATTGTAATTCAGGAGTCATACCTATGATTCACAACCTTAAATTTCCTAAAGGTTGATTTTAATTATATCACTTATAGTTTTACCTGCACCCTAATGGCTGATCTCCATCCAGCTGGATCTCCTGGATAAATGTAAGATAACCGGTGGATAGTCGGGTTTAGCACCACATCTGCAGATATCATACATTATTAGATACCGATATATTTAACATGGTAACAAAATCTGTTATGTATTTTAAATTTTTTAGCTAAAGAAGATAAAGACAACCACCTATAATATTGCGCTCATGCAGAGCGACGGAGATCAACTCCTCGTAAAGGTAAGCAAGCATGACACTCCCCCACAAAAATGTGCCATATACGTCGAGATCAGCTAATAATGGTAGCCATATGAGATATACCATATTTTTCGATGTGTCGGGAAACAAGAAAGACCCGATCTGATGAAGAATATAAGCACGTTCGTATTGCTCGACCGCCGCCTGATCTGCATCATCTCCTAGGGGATCGAATGCCTCGCGTAGCCATGAAAGTTTGATAGCACCTTCTTTCATCTGTGCAAGTGCCCGACCAAGATGCTCAATGCATAGCTCTCGCCAGTCGTGATTTGTATCCCATGTCACTGGTAGACCGTGGATGCGTAAGCCAAGTAATCGGTAACATCCTGAAAGGTGATCGTCATCTCCCCCATAGGAAAATAAAATGTGAAGGTCTCTGACCTCCATCGCTCGGCCAACGCTATAATGAGAGGATGGTCGAAACAAATGTAGTCAATCCTTGAATAGTGATAAAATCCGGCATGTGCTAACCCAGTCTGCACACGTGCATCTACAATCGCCATGACCTAACCTGTTGGAAGTGAGCAGTACATGTCAAAACGACGTTCTCCTGCACATTAAAAAAACAAACTCGTTAGAAATATACAATTAGAAACAAGTAGTACAAGTGCGTGTGTCCCATTTAGCCGCCGCTTCACGACGAGTGACGAAGTACGTGTTAAGATGGTAGAAGGTTCTAGCAACCAATGCATGTATCAGTAATGCACGAGCTCCTTTAAGAACACCATTAAAGCTATCAGAGCAATTCACAGTCATAATATAATACCTTATACCGCCGTCCATATATAACGCCTAACGATTTTCGTACACCGTAAGCTTTTGTTCATCCAAGCATCTGCCTCCAGATTTAATTCTCTAATACGATCTCTTTTTTACGCATAAACTAGAGGATCTGAATCACCGCCGGCTTCATAAAACAAAAGATGTAATGATTCGTCTTTGATTTTTTTTCAAGAAATTAGCTCTGATATGCTACAAACAGTAGCGATGATAATGGAGCGTCCGCCAGCCTTGAGCTAGTGCCTTTGGAAGACCCTTCATCCGATCAGACAACCATGAAATTTGGCGACGGCTACACTGGGGATATACACACAAATACATGCGAAGAACCATTCTCAATTTGTTTCAGTTTCACCTTCGACAACCACAAACGCCAAAGGATACAACCCTCCATCTGCATCCACCCCGGTAGCAACAAGTAAAGTCCCCTTTATATTTATTATATAAGTGTGTGCCATCAATACTAAAAAATGGACGACGGTATTCAAATCCCTTAATTGATGGTCCAAATGCCCAGAACACGTCGATAAACTGGACTGCTGTTAAAGTCAGGTTATCATAAGTGATCTTATAGACTATGCCGGGATTGCTCTTCGTGATTGCCTCGAGGTACCGCGGCAGAGTTTGATATGATTTCTCCCAATCCCCAAATATCATGTGTAAAGCCTTCCTTCTCACCTTCTATGCTTTGAAATAAGAAATACTATTTTGATACGCCCCTTCCATTTGATCTTGGATAGCAACCGGTATCATATCAAGCCACCTCTTCAGCAAAGGCAAGATGAACTGGCATATAAATATTGACGTGGTATGTTTGTGCCCTACAATACCTATATTGTTTCGGCACCGATACTCCGGATTATATTCCTATATAGTGAAGTGTGTTGAATGCGCCCACCATTTTGATATTATTGCATGAAGTTTCCAAGGGTATTGTTCAGGGCCCGTACCTGGATTATTATCGCATACCACAGTGTACTTTGTCTTAGTACTCCTGACCATTTTGAATGAGACACACCTCTTAATAGACAATACACTGACTTCTTCAATCAATTTTTCCTTCGTCGCAAATATTTGTCCGGCTTGAAATCTGACATTACCGTTCGTTCGCGTCGCCCAACGTGTGTTATCGATGATCATATCCTCAGTAGCATAAGTTTCTACCATGGCATCATCAATCGCCTCATCAGGATGTGGCTCTTCAATCTCAACATATTTGTTATTAGCATATGCTTGATGCACCCACTAATCGTCCATTTCATCTTGATCTGTGTACTGCATTCTCTCTTCTTGCATATCACCATCTCCTTCACGATCGGTATCTACATCATCACCATCTCCTACATTTTCGGGGTCATCTCTTTCTTCAACATGATGTGAGGAAGATGGTCCCGCGTAAGGTGTTTCAAATCCTAAAGATGCACCGGCACCAAACTCCCTTACATTGAACTTTGTGTTCACATATGCTGCAGTGCAAAAAATGAAGACCTACGCGACATATAAGGATACAAATATCAATTATCAATTAACCATGATTCGATATATAATGAGTATCGTCAGTTTTATTTAATATAGTATGTTACCTATTCACTCCAGCCATTCCCATTGTGAAATCCGTATTGAACGGAATTGACATTGATTGACCATACAAATTCCAATCACGGTTATACATATCAATGTCAACATGCGTGCCCCATAATGGAACTTACATGGAATTGAATATGTCATCATGCACGTTCGGCTCTCCGGGACTGCACATAGCTGTATTGAGCATTCGTGTAAATTCCCCCTGTGGTTCATAAGCTTGATATGATTGTGCTGCTTTTTGAGGCGGTTGTACATCTTCTTTCACCACCAACACCTGTATTGATGGATTTTCAGGATACAAGCTAAGTGTCATGCTTCTATCCTCGTCATCGACTACTTCAACGCTTGTGTAGTCTTGACTGGTGATCGGAACCTTGCATACCAATTCGATCTTATAATCTCTCGTATTTATCCGTGTGGTTGCATAAATTTTTCGCTTCAACTCATTGTATGAGCACGATTTATAAACTCTCATCATTTTACTTCTTCCACCAATACAGTTCGACTTTCCACTCGCTTCAATATTTAAGGTGTCGTTATAATGACAAATCAACACAGCATTCTCATTTACCATTGCACCTAATATTAATAATAATTGTGAAATTATCGAAAACTCAAGAAAAAACGTATACACTCTACAACATTCACATCAACAACATTCAATACTCTATTTTAATTTAAATTCGGTGCTTATGAATTTTACCTAACTTCCAAAATACACCAACCCTAACCCTCACAAAAACACTAAATTACCCTAACCCTATCTCCCAAAATAACCTAATGTTAAGACTAAAAAAACCTAAATTACCCTAACCCTAACCCCCTAAATACCCTACATTATCCTAACCCTAACCCCCAAAATATACTAAATTACCCTAACACCAACATACCATAAATTACCCTAACCCTAAAAATACAATATCTTAACCCAAAACCCACTAATTAAAAGCCAAAAATTAACAACAATTTCAAACAAATTTATTTAAAATTAAAACTCACTTGGGAGAATGAGGGTTCGGCCTCGACGAGGAAGGGATCAGCCACAGTTGAGAGCTTCGAAGGAGGAGGATGAGGGAGGCTCGAGATCGATGCTGGAGGAGGGGGCTCGGCTTCAAAGGTGAGGCTCGGTTCCGAGATGGGGCTCGGGCTCGGAGGAGGAAGGGGGAGAGAGTGTGTGTGTGTGTGTGTGTGTGTGTGAGAAAGAAAGATCGAGACAAAAGAGAGAGAGAGAGAGATGAGAGAAAGATATGAGTGAGAGGGATTGAGAGAGAGAGATATAATGTATTAAAGGGGAAAAGGGGTGGGGCCAGAGTGGGGCAGTATATTCTGCACTTTGCAAGTACGGAATATACTTGGCCAATAGAGAAGGTGCTCTCTGGAAGAGGCCTAGTCGAATTCCGCGCTTTGCAAGTGCGGAATAAGTCTTGGCTAGACTCAGTTGCTCTCTGGATGGGGCAAGTCGAATTCCGCACTTACAAAGTGCAAAATAAGGCTTCGCCACAACTGGGCCAAGTTCAATTCCACACTTTGCAAGTGCGGAATTTGACTTGGTACTTTCGAAACTGGGCATCCTACGTGGCGCCTACATGTCACCGATATGACCCAAATATGCTAAATCCCTAAATAGTTTTAAAAGTGACATAAATCCTTAATTAGTTTATAATTGGTGCTAAATCCCAAATTTTGTCCGATCTGGATCCAATAGCAATGAACGACGAAATCGACGACGGTAAAGACAGGCTTCACACCTAAAGAACTCGCTCCTTAGAGGAATTACTCCTAACACCGGATCGCACGGCGAACTCCGCAGAGAACTCAAATCTCAATCGCAAAAATCACAATATTCTTTTAATTAATCAATAATATTCATCCTCCAAGAAAAAAACCCTAATCTCTCAAATAAATAAAGAGATCCTATTACAAATTTTGCATAAATATCCAAATAAAATAAAATTGCAAAAATTACAAACTTATTAAAATGCAAATATATTTAAACTAAATTTTAAACGGTGGTCCCGTATCAGTTTGACATCTTGATTATTCGTTGTTATCTTATCATTTGAGTTTTGAAATAGGGGCCAAATTGTTGAAAATATTGGTATTTCTAAACAAAAGTATGCCTTTTAATTTATTTATGCATATTGTTCAAATCTCATGTTCATCCATATTCTTTAATTAAAAATATATATATTTCATGCATACATGTTGCTTGGTTTTTTGATGGTCAAATAAGGCTATTAACCGGGTTAACATCTTTTTATGATGTTGTTTATAGCAATTAAATTGGCTTAATTACTTCTTCCTAAACTCTTTTTAATTGCATTAAACTTCTTATTTATTTTAAAAGCCTTTTATAATCATGTGGATAACATATATCTTGTCTTCTCTAAATAAAAAAAAATACACCAAGCCTTAAAATAAAAAATACAGAGAAGAAAAGTTTTCTTCTTTCTTCTTCCCTCTATTTATTTTCCATCAAATATTTCTCTCTATTGTAACCGTAATGCCAGAATTATAGTTTCGAAGTTGCTCATAAGTCATAGTAGTCGAGTGCATGATTACTTGTAGCGACCGTTAAATCTTGAGGAGTAGCGCGTTGGGACCTTGTGCATCCGGTCAAGTTCACCGAAAAAGACACGAAACTACTTCTAAGAACAGAGCATTCTTTTCTCGTCTCGGTCTCTACCAAAGAACCATAATAAGCAATTTCTTTTCTCATTTAATTCTTATTCCAAAGAACTATTTAGATTTATGGTAACTCGTTTAATTATAATTTAATAGTATCCCATTACTAATTCATATATTCCTGCAGCTACAAGATAATTTTTGTGCCTCAACTTTTCAAGGTATTAAATTGCTCTCTATGTTTCAAATTATTATTAATTGATTTCCAATAATTGTTTTCCTAAAAATTCATGGTTGGACTTTCCATCAATTTTCTTTTAGTCTCATCTTCCGCATATTGATCCATAGCATGGAAACACACCAATATGTGTTCATATTAAGTAAAACAAGTAGGACTGGAAAAGCTTGGATAAAATTGGCTAAGAATAAAAAGTTGAAATGACAAGATAAGTTGAAATGGAAAAGAAAAATGAAAGAAAAGAGTTTAGTCGAAATATATAATTAGTTACTTTCTTGCTAAAAACGAATATAATTATTTAGGCTTTTCCACCGGTTTTTGTCAAAAAGCATTAAAGAATTGCATATCTTATAAGATATATAGAAATATTCTGTAATATTTTTGGAAACATTGAATGAGAACATATAATACTGTTAAACATACGGATTAGGTGATACACTCTAAAACTGTGGAAGCCTTTAGCAATTACCATAAAAAAACATTAAGAGGCATATTGTCAGACCCTTATTTGATAAATCCGCATCAAATTTATATATGGACAAAATTAATCTCAATTACATCAGCCTTTCATTCCCTCCTCCAAATTGCATCCCATCATCTCTTTTCGTCTGCAAATCCTCACCCGCCGCGTTGTCGTCCTCGACCTCTTCTCCTCCAACCTAACCGGCCCCATCCCCTCCCTACCCATCTCCTTCTATTCCAACTCCGCCTCCTCAACCTCTTCAACAACCTCCGTGCTCTCCTCCGACCAGATCCTCTCGCTTCAACCTTCCTCGACCCTAGCAGATCTGCTGGCCAAGATCGGCGGCGAGATCGGCGTCGTCAAGTACCAGCTCTCCGACAAGAACCTCGACGTCCTCATCTCGCTATCGTCGCTTGAGGATCTCGGCAACATGATGGAAGAGCTCAATCGTATTGCCGACGAGCCCGCGAGGCTGTGGATCTTCGTGATATCGCTAACGACGACCATCTTGCGATCGACACGGGACAGTCCTACATCAACACCGTGAACGGGATTCGGACCGGAATCAAGAGAAACGACAACATAAAAAGATAAAAATTAAAGGTTGATGAAATTGGGTTAATTTTGTCCATACATAAGTTTTGATGAGAATTTATCAAATATAGGTTCCCACACTCGCACACAATTTTGAAAGGGAAAAATATATGATACACATTCCAAACCATGAGGCTTAGCAAAAATTAACTGTCAACAATATGGAAAAAAAGAAAAAAAGAAAAAGAAGGTCTTTCTTTTACTTGGGGCAGATTCAAAGGCAGCTTCCCACAAGCAACAGAGTTTGTTGCTTTTTTACGAGGAAAAGAGACTTTTTTTTAGAGGAAGCCATATATATTATTCAAAGGATTGATATAAAATAATGCGCTTTCACTGCATGCTATTTTATAGTGGAGACAGGGGAGTGGAAACTATTAGCGACAAGCAGACAAAACACCAACAGACGTCTAAAGAATCTCGTTCAAACATCTGGCAAAATAACAGATCGAAACCAGATGCCTGATGAAGGAAGCACGAAAGTCTGGCAATCAAATTCCAGAAAACCTAGATTACACGCAGACGTCTAGACGGATACTCATCAGACGTCTGATGTGGTTTTCAATCACACAAAATCTTTCCATAATTTCTGTGATTTATTTGTTTAGGAAAGATTTTATTTTATTTTATTCTGCATAGTAATACACACACACACACACCATTGATATTTACAAATCAATCAAGTTACAAACCCTAAAAACTATCTACTCCAATTCATTATATGATATCAGTACCCTACGATTAAAAGTTCAATTTTTAATCCATGGCCTCCTCTCAAAACTCAACCTCCAACATCTCCAAATTCTATTTCGCAACAAAACTCTCCCACAAAAACTTCACCGTGTGGAGATCTCAAATTCAATCGGCCTTAATCGGCCACGACCTCCTTGGCCACATCGACGGCTCCAAGTCTTCTCTTCCGAGGACTATCACCGACATCAATGACACTACCATGCCTGTCGAAAATACAGACTACCATCAATGGTACTGTCAGAGTCAACTTATTATTAATGCTATCTTCGGCAGCTGTGTCGAGACGATCCAGCCCCACATCACCTCTGTTTCTTTCTCCAAAGGAAGTATGGGATCGACTTGTTATTCTCCTTCCGAACAAATCTCGCTTACGAGTTATGTCGCTCAAGTAACGTTTGATCAACAATCAACATGGTTCACGATCTATAAACGAGTACCTATAAGAGATGCGATCTATCTCTGATGACCTCGCTCTTGCCGACCACCCTCTTTCCGAAGATGACCTTGTTCTTTACATCCTCGTTGGCCTTGGACCTGAATTCAAAGAAGTCGCCGCTGCTACCGAGTTCGTGATAACGTCGTCATCTTTGACGAGTTCTATGACAAACTCATTGACTCTGAACGCCATCTGAAGAAAGAAGACAGGGTGTGTCGCTCTCTCTCTCGCAACTACCAACTATGCCAACTAATTCAATCACTCCTCCTATCGCCCTTCGCAATACCGTGGAAGCATTTTCTATAATCGCAACAGCAACTTCGCTCGCAACAGCAACAACTACCAGTACTCTGGCGCACACAGCAACAACTCGCCCCGCTACAACTCCTACTGCAATTTCTGTAAGCGTCCCGATCACAACACCAAAGATTATCGTCAACTCGCTCTCTTTCTTCGTGAGAACGCGGTGCACACCAATTCACCACAACACCCAGCGCAAACGCTCCCTCCAACTGTAGCAAACAACATAAATACCAATCGGCCCGCTCCCTCCTTCTAGATATTGGACACCGGTGCTTCTCATCATGTTACGCCCGAGATTGGGACTCTTCATGGCTACACCAATTACGGTGGTCCCGATAAGATCAACATAGGTGGTGGTTTAAATTTGAAAATTTCTCACATTGATAACACAACTCTACACTCATCCTAAAAACCCTTTCTTTTAGATAATGTTCTTTGTGCACCATCTTTTACTCAAAACTTAATTTCTATTGCTAAATTTTGCAAATCAAACAAAATTTCACTTGAGTTTTTTCCCTCTAATTTTTTGGTGAAGGATCTTCGCACGGGGGCGCCTCTTCTTCGCGGGGATAGCCATAATGATGTCTACTACCTCCTACACTCCATCCAACCTCAAATTCATGCTACTTCTAAGTCCGAAATAAGTGAGTGACACTGTCGTCATCCCTCCATCTAAATCCTTTAGTCAGTTGTTAGGGAAAATAAATTATTGTCTAATGTCTCAGTCGTTAATAATTTTCAATGTAATTTTTGTTATTGCAATAGAAGTCATATACTTTCTTTTTCTGGAAATTCACTTCATGCTTCTAAATCCTTGCAATTAATTTACACTGATATTTGGGGACCCACCGAATTGTCATATGATGGTTTTCGTAATTACGTAATCTTTGTTGATTATTACGCAAAATATGTCTGGATGTACCCTATGAAACGTAAATCTGATGTTGCCGCTATCTTTTCCCAATTCAAAAAACTTTTCGAAACATGTTTACAACTGCCACTCATATCAATATACTCTGATAATGGCGGCGAATACACATCTCTTGCCTCTATTCTTACATCATATGGTCTCTCTCATCTCACCACTCCCCTACACACCCCTGAACACAATGGCACATCAGAACGTCACCATCGTCATGATGTTGAAACCGATCTTACACTCTTGCATACGCTCTCTTCCGTCTAAGTATTGTAGTCAATCTTTTCAAACCACTGTTTACCTCATAAATCGTCTTCCCACACCGGTTCTTAATTTTTAATCCCCATTTGAAAAAATATTTCAACATTCACCAAACTACAACCGTCTCAAGATTTTTGGGCGTTTTTGCTATCCCTAGTTAAGACCATACAGCTCCTCCAAACTTCAATCTAGATCCACTCCCTGCATTTTTCTCGGTTACTCAACATCTCAATCTGCGTATAAATGTTTAGATCTCGTCACTCACAAAATTTACATCTCTTGTCATGTCCAATTCCTCAAAACTAGTTTTCCTATGCAGGTATCCAATAGACATCAAGAGGGTCCTCCGCAAGATTTGGACTCCCCTGACGTAGCATTGCAACCAATCACGTATATCCAAACTACCGAACTTCACATTCTAACCACCGTACCTAACCCAATCCCCACCGCACCCTAATCATTAACATCTCGTAACCTCGACCTCTCGTCCTCCATCGACTCTTCACAATCCTCGCCCTCCAATCTCAATAACATCGCTAACCTTTCTGCCCCTACCTTCCCAACCTCCTCCACAACCGCTCAATCACATTTACCCTCTCCACAATTATCCCCTACTCCACCACCCCAAATCTCTGAACCAACCATGAACAAAAATCGAACCCTATATACTTCAACTCCTAATATATAAACCATACCACTATTCACCCAATAGCCCAAACCCTTGAACTAACCAGTATATCTCAAGCTGTGAGGGATCCCAACTGGCGTGCTGCAATGTCCAAAGAATTTGATGCTCTCATGAAGAACGGAACATGGGATCTTATTCCTAAATCCAATCAGAATCTTGTAGACTGCAAATGGGTCATTCGAATCAAGCGAAACTCCGATGGCACCATTGCTCGATATAAAGCTCGCCTTGTAGCCAAAGGCTTCCATCTGTTGGATATAGTGCCCTCAAGGCAATTATTGTAATAGCAAGATCACAATTACGTAATTGAAGGAGGGCATATATAGAGAACAGTCTTACTCAAGAAGATAGTATGCTATATGATTTTTCTTCATCTTTCATGTGAATATGTTTTACACGTTATCACGTATCGCTAATACATAAGATGAAGCCCTTAGGATTTGCTTGATTACCAGGACTATGATGAGGATCATACTAATGGGGTCTGGTAGTCCATAAGCACATCCTTAAATGTCTCTAGTCGTAGGATTTTCGAGACTGGGTATCGGTACTCCAGTTTAAACTAGTCTATAGGTTTCATGACCCTGTATGGGGCGATGGATGATTCCATAGCCATTAGTGTTTGACACCGATGATTGTATACAGGTGCTCATTGAATGAGTTACACTGGACGGACTCACCGAGAACTCCTGGATGGTTTATATCAATGCCAGGTAGCAGTTCTCTGGTGACGATAGTACAACGTAGTCCCTCGACCTGAGATTGCCACGGTGTCTCATGTGGGTTCATACTATACTTAGATTACTACCCTACCACGGCTCTACTAAGCCGTGCAAATAGGTTTTAGTTGGATATAGTCCCAAAACACATGGAGGCAGTGAGCGGTCCAAAGAATTCGTCTCTCTCGGTATAGGGAGTTGATATTGCACAGTGCAGGACATGGCTATAACCAAAAGCCTTTGACCGGAGCAGGTGAGATAAACCGATAAATGTTATCAGTTGTATCTCGAACGGTTATGAGTCCAATGTTGCACGACTTATCCAGTTATTGGGGGTCTGACATTTTACACCCTCCAGACCAGATATGCGATAGTCTTTGACAAAAAGACCAGACTGTATGGTATTCGTTGCTTATAGACATCGTCGGGTCCGGATGAGTTCGCTCGTCGACTTGCCTTTATCTTGATAGTACCTGGATAGCCATTACATACAGCTAGTGCCACTAACGAGCGTAGTGGTTAACCCGAGAGAGGATTGAATCTGAAAGTGTTTCGGATTCAATCGGATGTGATCCTGTATAACCTACTGCCAGCATATTGACAGGTATTTAGAGTCATGTAACGAAGGTGCCGGTCGGAAAAATTTATGATGTGGCGTGCATATGGGATACGTACGGGACTTCGATTAAATAGTTGATTTAATCGAATGTCCAAGAAATACTAGCCGGTTTAAAATCCGGAATAGCAAGTCAAGCGTTGACTTGATAATCGCATTTTGATGCGGTTTCTAGTATTGTGTATAGGATACACCCTCTCTAATGTATATGATACGAAGGAGAAATTAATGGCGTCGGGTATGTGTATATGATACATATACCAGTACTCATTCTGTGTGTGTGTATAAGTTTTGTGTATATTGATACATAAACTTTCTTTTTCCTCTTTTAGTTAATATGAGTATGTGTGTGTGTGTGTTATATATATTTATTATGTCATGGAATTTTCATATAATTAGCAGGGAGGGTCCCACATGACATAACATGGTCATATTATTAAAAGGAGAGAATGATAATGAAGGGTTTTAACAAATTCATTTTTTTAGCCATCTAATATCTTCTTCTTCCTCCTCTCTACAAGCTCAAGCTCTCTCATCTCCAAAGGCAACTTGAGTGTTAGTGAGGGAATCGAAAATCCGGAGAATACCCATTATTCCACACATCTCCATGAGCACCTAGCAAGTGACGAAGTAGAGTTTCTCCGCCCGATGACGGAGATGGAGCTACGGGCACCCACCTTCACCGCGGATCATCTATGGCGAGGCAGTTGGCTTGAGGAAGCACCCGGGAGCTTGAAGACATATAGAATGGGTCCTAGTTCATCCGTTGGAGTATATGAAGATGCTACAAAGGTTGTAGTCTCTAATTGCTCTCTTGATAATTGTAGTTTTAGCTATTGCATAGGTATTTGATGATCTTGGTTTTGGATTGGGGTTATGCTTGCTTAAAAATTTTGTTGTGCAATTCCGTCGCGACCCTAACCCTCGTCCACTAACATGGTATCAGAGCCAAATCAAATACATGTTAGTTGTATGTATGGCCTAGAGGCCAGTATTGTACATATGATGTATATTATATTGGATGCTTGGACATATATAGAGAGGACTTTCTTACTCGATATGATAGTATGCTATCTGGTTGCTCTTTATCTTTACATGTATACTTGTCTCTTGATACTGTCTTATGGTTACATGTCGGTAAAGCCCTTAGGATGTGTACTTGACTACCAGGACTATGATGCAGATCATACTAGTGGGGCCATGGTAGTCCATAACTTCATCCTTTAATGTCCCTAGTCGTAGGTGTATCGAGACGGGGCATCGATGTTAGTTATATGTATGCCCTAGAGGCCATTACTATACATAGGATGTATATTGTAGTGGATGCTTGGACATATATAGGGAGGACTTTCTTGCTCGACATGATAGTATGCTATCTGGTTGATCTTTACCTTAACATGTACACTGATTGTCTCTCTGTTACATGTTGGTAAAGCCCTTAGGATGTGTACTTGACTACCTGGACTATGATGCAGATCATACTAGTGGGGACAGATAGTCTATAAGTACATCCTTCAAAGTCCCTAGTCGAGGGTATATCGAGACGGGGCATCGATATACCAGAGTAGACTAGCGTATACCTTCTCGACCCATACAGATGGGCGATGGATGATCCCATATCCATTGGTGTTTGACATCAGAGATGATATACGGGTGCTCAGTGGAGACTGGGTACACTGGACGGACTCGCCGAGAACTCCCAGATGGTATTATACCTTACGTCAGATGGCAGTTCTCTGGTGACACTGGTACAGAGTAGTCTGTTGACCCGAGATCGTCATAGAGTCTTGTGTGGTTCCAACTGTGCTTTGATTTCCATCTTACCACGTCCAAGAGGACGTGCAAAACGGTGGTTTTTGGGTACAGTCCCGAGTCACATGGAGGCAATGAGCGATAGGAGGGGATTCGTCTCTCCCGGTATAGGGAGTTGATGTTGCGCTGTGTCCGATTGGCTATAACCGGAAATCCCTGGCCAGGGTTGCTGAGATTTACTGGTAAGTGTTACCAATAGTTTCTCGAACTGTTATAGACCTCATATCGACACGACTTATCGAGCTATTGGGGTCTGACGTTTACCACCCCTAGGCGAGATATGCGACATATCAGACGAACAGACCGGACTGTACGGTAAGTGTTACTGGTTGGATTCACAGGAGTGTGAGCGGGCTTGCTCATCGATCTTCTAATCGCTCAATACCCGGGTGGCCGTTACATTTAGCAGACCGCTTGCGGCTTGTGGGTGTTTGATTTGATCATCACCTGCTGCCGGCGTATTGACGAGTCTTTAGAGTCCTACACAGAGGTTTCCTGGCTCAAGCGAAACGAAATAGGAGCGCATATGAGATATGTGCGGGACCGAGAATAATGCGTGTATGTGATACCGTATTCTATTCTCACGATGAATGTATCGATTGGTTGTATGCGATATCACCTAGTTATCGAATCAAGGATTGATTCGATAAGCCGATACATTGTATACTAGTCGGTTGTGTGCGACATGACCGGATCATTGAATCAAGTGTTGATTTAATGATTTAATGCATAATTATATATTTGATATATTACTTTGCATTAACTAGTATTGGTTCACTTTAAATGGATTTTCTCGCTCGGATGTGCACATTGTATATGTGATATACTTTTTGTGCACTTGATTGTATCATGTTTGATGATACATGCTCACTAGGGTTTGTGTGAAGATTAAACCATGGTTGTATATTGGTTAGGGTTTTCATTTTCTTATTCATTTATTTATTTATTTATTTTATTTTGGAAATGAAAAAGGGAAAATGGTGGCTTTCTTTGTTTGTTATTGAAGCTTCATGAAGTTTTGACCTTGTGACCATTTTGTCTTGATGCTTAACCCTAACCCTTCATTCTAACCATGGTTTATTCTCTACACCAAACTATGGTTGCTAAATGATAAGTATTCATTTATTTTCCTTTTTGGAAAATACTTATCATAACTTCATCATCTTCTTCTTCTTCTTCTTCACATGAAGAAACTTGCCTCCATCAATGGCAACTTGATGAAAAGAGTGAGAAATCCAATTCTAAAGTGAACCCACTTCCTATTTCTTCATCCTCTATCTCTTGCCAAGTAGTATAGGGTGTTCTCTTCACAAGTTTCATGACTTGGTGAAGTGGGAGCTTGATCTAGTGATGCCTCGACGTAGATCATCTTCGGCACGAAGCCGACGACCTTGCCCGCCCATTTCTCCGATGAAGCCGACGCTAGAGCCCGGGTTTCCATTTGGACAGCGAGGAGACTTCATTGTGGAGCTATGGAGGTGGAGGACCGGATCTACAAAGGTTGTATTTCCGTTCTCTTAGTAAAGTAGTTTACTAGTTGCCTCTTTCGCCTAGACATCTAGTTAACGATCCGTAGTCTAGGGTTTCTCGGCACCGTAAAATTTGAAATTGGCATGGTTGATGCCTTGTGAGACCTCCTTAGTGTGCCTAGGAACCCTACAGTGGTATCAGAGCCTAGCTAGAGCCTTAGGCGAAGCGTAGACGGAGTTAGAAGTCCGATCGAACCGAAAACCTAAACCCAAAATGCTCTCTGTACATTTTTGTAATTCGTGGTTTTTTCAGAATTAAAAATATGCAGAAAAATCAGCAGGGAATTATAAGAATTACTGTGAAGCCCGTACCCATGATCCCATTAAAGCGCGGCGGAACCGCGGCACAAGCATGGCTTGTGCGGCGGTTCCGCGGCCAACTAGTCACATCAGCCTTTTTCATTTGCACAGTAATTCCTAAATTCTAGTGCTGTATTTTCTGGAATATTTTAATATTTATTCTACAGTTGAGTTTTCTGGGGTTGTTTAGGGAATTCGTAGATTCGATCGGATTGTCTAATTTTGTCTCTGTGTGTTTCCGGATAATTTTTGAATATGTTAAAAAGTTCGACCGGATATAAATACCCAATATTTCCCCTGTCGGGAAATTTCCAAGTGTTGGATTTTTCCGTGGTTTAAAGACCTTCTAAGTAGTGCAAGTAACGCGATGGTCCCTCTAGAAGACAACAAACCTTAACTCGATTATGTGACCGTCTTGAACTGCCCTTTGAACCTTCGGGTTTGGGGGAGTACGGCGTGCCACATGTGAGGCGTTGGCTTGACCCTTCTACGGCTAGACCGTTGATACTGAGGCACGAAGTGAATGTCTTTGAACTTATTTCATGAGTTGAGCTGTTTCGGGAAAACTTGGGTGTTCGATTATTCGATCGGAAAGTTTAACATTTTCTATCTTATTCGGAATGGGATACAATAATTGGAATTCACAATAAGTTATGAGATAACTGAATGAATGTTATAAATCTAGCACTTTAGTCTCACTTGATCGGTTGCTACGGAATTTTGATGTGATCAAAAGTCCGTCGCAATCACGTAGCGTACGCGGATACTCGCCGGGTAAACTTAATAGACAGCCTCGCTCTATAGCCCCGACCAAGTGACTGTAGGAGAACCCCGTCGCCGAAAGCATCCGTTCGGGTGCTCGCGGCAGCGTTGTTCCGCCTTGGTGCACTTCATCGACGGCATCGGGGGTGCGGCCGCCTACTAAAGTTTGCGACGAGCATTCGATCAGGATGTCGGGAATCTTGTTGAATTGCCCGACTTGATATTGAAAAGAGTTTTCGATAATGAGACTAAAATGCGGGGTTTATAATTGTTAGGCATGCGATGTCTAAGGTATTCATTTGATTAGGCATGCGATGTCTAAAGAGGTTGCGGATTCCAACTGTTGTAGTTTTACACTTTCTTTTCTGTGACCGTAAGTGTAATATGTGATATCGCCGGTTTCGTTGCTATATGTCAACGACAATTGGGATGCGCATATTTACTTACGTTGATGACATGTGATGTTATGTGTTGCTGGATATGTTATATTGGATCGTCGTGTTTGAATAGCCGGGGGTTTTTATGTGAGATGAGTGTTTTTCATTTTCATTCATGTAAAAACTTGTATGTAATATTCTTTTATTGGGGCACTTCCAGGTTGCGGAAGATGTCACCCTTTGTATATTATTTACTTTTCTGCACTAGGATAGACCCAAGGAGGGGAGCACAAGTAACCGGGTTCTGGAGTCCAGTGGGAGACCAACTCGAGGAGTCGAGTCCGGGTCTCCTAACTCTAGAATTGGTAGGGTTGCTTGCCGCTCTCGTAGGGGTCTAGGGGTGTGGGTTTGGCTATTCATCACGACCGTGGAATCCGTGTTTTATACTGGCTCGTATTGAAAACACGGATGTCCTAGTATATCCAATATTTCATATGATTCTTCTGCTGCGATATCTGTGATGTGATCATGTGATATGTTCTGTGATAGATACTGTATATAGTATATATGATATACTATATAGGCGTTACTTATGTTTTACACCCGCGCTAGCCCTGCCCCGCTCTGCCGTTAGTTATCTAACCTAACGGTGCACGAGGGGACATCGAGGCGAATGCGGATGGCATAAGTGTACGTCGTATTTATCTATGATGTTTAGGTACTTAAATGATGGGACTTCATTAATGTGATTAATGAAATAAAAGAAACCTAAGATGTTGTAGAATCGAATTTCAAAATAAAACAGGTAGCTACAGTTCTTGCTTTGCACAGAGGTATATGTGATATATCCTGCACCTTATTCGATGAGGAAAGGACCGAGATCCCTTCACCGGGAGTGACTCCTTTAGCAATAACTGGCAGATGCTACACACTCGGTTTGTCTTTTGATTTCTTTTAAGAGTTTTTGCTTTGCACAGTGATATATATGATATATCCCGCACCTCATTCGACGAGGAAAGGACCGACGATCCCTTCACCGGGAGTGACTCCTTTAGCAAAACTAGAAAAGCATCAAAAACACTCCATTTTAAAATCATTTGATTCTACAACGATATCAAGTTCATTACGCAATAGGTTTTCAGAAAAACATGTCGTAGCCCTCCGTCATTTCAGATAAGTACTAGTTAGTATTCGTGCTGCAGTAGTTTGGCCTCCGTCAAGGCGTAGTGTACGGTAGCTAACTAGTGCTTATCTGCTAGCATATGATGCGATTGGATTAGGGTATTCGTACGGCGTTGTTTGGCCTCCGTCAAGGGTCGTACGGGTGGGTTTAATTCAATCAGGAAATGACGGGTTGAACTTGACTAGCGGACTATGGGTAGTTTGGCCTCCGTCAAGGTCATAGGACGCTAGGGGCAAAATATTATCGGGAATTTCAAGTGTTGAAATTTGCAATGAGATTCCATACCTTCTATGAGATAGTTGGATCCCGATACCCGCTGCGAGTAAGAGTTACTCCTGGGAGAGTTTTACACATTACAATTAGCCGATCAAGTAGGTGTCTAGAAAGGTGTCAACGGGGTTACGCCTCTGGGAAAACGAGGTTTACATTAATTAGGTTCGTGCGAAAGCACGGGGGACCTCCCTCAAAGTACCGACACCGGCCTGGCTGAAAGATTGGCAAACTTGTAGTGTGTAATTAATCCCGGCTAGTCTTTCCTTTTAGGGTTTGAAGGAAGATTTGATAAAAAGCAGTGGGAGCCATCCTGATTAGATAAAATAATAACCAATCTATTCTTGAAAGAGCGCACGCTGAGTGTTTTCTTCTCTCTCTCTCCAGGTAGCGACCATATCACGCCTTAATCAAGATAATAATACGGATTATTGACCGAACCCGCTTGTTATACTGAGCTGGGGAACGTTGGTCCCGCTGCAACTTATAATTGTTATAAGACCGAGCAGGAAATTGGGGATTACCAGAATTCCCGTACCGCCCAAACGAAGAAAGTGCATATGATGCATCTCCTTCGGGTGTGTTCGTTACACAGAACTGTTTCTCTGTATCCTCTACGTCCTGGGTATATGATACCGGATCAGGATCCCAGATATGTAATCTGTTACATAGGGCTACAGAAAGGTAGAGAACTGAGAACGGGTGATAAGTTTCATGAGACAGAAACCGGGGCAAGTGTTGCTGCCAAGTCGGTTGGTCACTGTCACCCTGTATTAACAATACATTGATTCTGAACAAATGCTATTAGATACCGAACCTGATATACAAAATCATATCAGTCTCTTTATTAGTAAAGAAATGATAAAATTTTGTATTGATGGATAATGTTTTGAACATTTCCTATATCAAAAGTTGATCGGTTCAGGCACGTTATCTAAAAGCATTGACGTTCTAAATCAAACTACAGTTTCTTGTATACAGAACACACACAAGAGGAAGAGTTCAGAAATGAACGGATCCTTCTTGAGGCATTGTAGACTAGGTCATATCAATGTGACCCGACTAGCTGAAGTTACACATAGATGCATATTTAAATCTGTTTGAATTTACATCTTGTGAAACTTGCCAGTCATGTCACAAAGATATAATGACATCAGCTCTGTTTATTAGAAACAGAGAAAGAGTTGGTAAACTCTTGGGATGATACATGTTGATGTATGTAAGGTCCCCTGTCTACATATGCCAGGACCGGTTCTTTTTACTTCGTTATATTCTTTGATGATCTCTCAAGATTCAGACATATGTTCCTGTTGAAACACAAGTCCGAACCTTTTGAGATATTCACAGAATATAAGTTAGAAGTAGAGAACCAAAATGCGGGTATAAGTATTATGTCCTTTGATCTGATCGAGGAGGAGAATACTTGAGCACGGAAATCCTGGACTATTCCAAAGGAGAATGAGATTCTCTCTCAGCATTATTCCTCCGCATACACCATAGCACGATGGTATATCGGGGCGGAGCAATAGCACCCTATATGATATGGTGTGCTCTATGATGAGTACTACTGAGTTTCCTATTTCCTTTTTGGGAGTAATGCGCTTGAGAAGCTGCATACCTATTGAATAGGGTTCCAATCAAATCAGTTGCCTACCGCTTCATATGTGATATGGAAAGGGAAGAGCCCATATCTTAAGTTGGTTAAGATTTGGGGTTGTCCGACCTATGTCTAAAAGCATAATCCGGACAAGCTCGAGGCAAGATCTGTTATGTAGAACTGGAAATGTTCCAGCTATACAAACTGCAGCTGATGATTTGGTAGAACTAAAAGATTCAATAGTAACCAACGAACCTCAGCCTCTCCGCCGATCTAGTAGGGTTCCTCACCCACCTGAGAGATACTTCGGTTTCTCTATGACAGTGGGAGCGAGGATTGCATCATGAGATGATGACCTAACTAGTTTCGAGCTGGCCATCAGGAGTGGGACTCTGTAAGAATGGCTGGATGCTTAGCGATCTGAGATGGAATCCATATACACCAACAAAGTATGGACTTTGGTTGCTATATCTGAAGAGTTAAATCCCCATCAGGAGCAAGTATATCTTGAGAAGATTACTTGGTGTAGATGGAAAAGTTGAGACTTTCAAAGCTAGACTTGAAGGTTTTCGTCATCGACCAGGCGTGGATAATGATGAAACCTTTTTCAGTGGCTATGCTTAAGTCCATCCGGATACCACTTGCCACGGCTACATACCATGACTATGATATCTGGCGGTTGGGTATCATGACAGCTTTTCTAAATGATGTTTTAGAAGAAAGCGTCTATAAGTACACAGCCAGAGGGCCTCGTAGACAGTGGGAGCAGCGGAAACGTGTGCAAGATGCTTTATAGGATAAAGCAGGCATCGCGGAGTTGGAACATCTGTTTTGATGAAATAGTCAAAGAGTTTGACATCATCAAAATGGTAGATAAACCTTGTATAAACAAAAAGGTAGTAGGGAGTATAGTGACGATCCTCGTAGAGTACATGGATGACATACTCTTGATAGGGAAAGAGTTTCCTATGCTACGCTCGATCAATCTCCGCCTATCATAATGATTCTCCACATAGGATCAAAGTGATACCTACTAAATCCTGGGTTTTGGACCTATGAGATGGATCTAAATGGATGTTAGAATACTCACTAGCTGTAGTGAGATGGTATCAATTGATCCTGGGAAGAATCACTGGAAGTGTTCCAGGGTGATAAAGACGACTGAGTGTCAGTCACAGGCATTGTCTTTACCCTCGGTAAAGGGACGGTATGTTGAAAGAGTTCCAAGCTAGATACCGTGACATACTAGACGATAAAGGCTGGATACATCGCTACTTAAGATGCTACCAAAGAGGCAGTCTGGGTATATGTTGGTTCATGACATGAACTACGTTCCAACCATTGTGAGACAATGGAGTTGTGGCTTATGCCGAGGAACGCCGGTCCCATCAGTGATCCAGACATATTCTAAGGCAGTGTCACCTGATCAATGAGATGGTTGATCTCCAGGGTGATCGAGGTTTGGAGAGAAGACTCAGAGGACAACACAGCGGATCCACTCACAAAGGCCTGTTCCCAGAGAGAGATTTTTATGGGATGGTTGAGTATGAGATACTACAACCACTGCTATCAGATGGCCCTAGTGCAAGTGGGAGATTGTTAGTTATATGTATGTCCTAGAGGCCATTACTATACATAGGATGTATATTGTAGTGGATGCTTGGACATATATAGGGAGGACTTTCTTGCGCGACATGATAGTATGCTATCTGGTTGATCTTTACCTTAACGTGTACACTGATTGTCTCTCTGTTACATGTTGGTAAAGCCCTTAGGATGTGTACTTGACTACCTGGACTATGATGCAGATCATACTAGTGGGGACAGATAGTCTATAAGTACATCCTTCAAAGTCCCTAGTCGAGGGTATATCGAGACGGGGCATCGATATACCAGAGTAGACTAGCGTATACCTTCTCGACCCATACAGATGGGCGATGGATAATCCCATATCCATTGGTGTTTGACATCAGAGATGATATACGGGTGCTCAGTGGAGACTGGGTACACTGGACGGACTCGCCGAGAACTCCCAGATGGTATTATACCTTACGTCAGGTGGCAGTTCTCTGGTGACACTGGTACAGAGTAGTCTGTTGACCCGAGATCGTCATAGAGTCTTGTGTGGTTCCCACTGTGCTTTGATTTCCATCTTACCACGTCCAAGAGGGCGTGCAAAACGGTGGTTTTTGGGTACAGTCCCGAGTCACATGGAAGCAATGAGCGATAGGAGGGGATTCGTCTCTCCCGGTATAGGGAGTTGATGTTGCGCTGTGTCCGATTGGCTATAACCGGAAATCCCTGGCCAGAGTTGCTGAGATTTACTGGTAAGTGTTACCAGTAGTTTCTCGAACTGTTATAGACCTCATATCGACACGACTTATCGAGCTATTGGGGTCTGACGTTTACCACCCCTAGGCGAGATATGCGACATATCAGACGAACAGACCGGACTGTACGGTAAGTGTTACTGGTTGGATTCACAGGAGTGTGAGCGGGCTTGCTCATCGATCTTCTGATCACTCAATACCCGGGTGGCCGTTACGTTTAGCAGACCGCTTGCGGCTTGTGGGTGTTTGATATGATCATCACCTGCTGCCGGCGTATTGACGAGTCTTTAGAGTCCTACACAGAGGTTTCCTGGCTCAAGCGAAACGAAATAGGAGCGCATATGAGATATGTGCGGGACCGAGAATAATGCGTGTATGTGATACCGTATTCTATTCTCGCGATGAATGTATCGATTGGTTGTATACGATATCACCTAGTTATCGAATCAAGGATTGATTCGATAAGCCGATACATTGTATACTAGTCGGTTGTGTGCGACATGACCGGATCATTGAATCAAGTGTTGATTTAATGATTTAATGCATAATTATATATTTGATATATTACTTTGCATTAACTAGTATTGGTTCACTTTAAATGGATTTTCTCGCTCGGATGTGCACATTGTATATGTGATATACTTTTTGTGCACTTGATTGTATCATGTTTGATGATACATGCTCACTAGGATTTGTGTGAAGATTAAACCATGGTTGTATATTGGTTAGGGTTTTCATTTTCTTATTCATTTATTTATTTATTTATTTATTTTGGAAATGAAAAAGGGAAAATGGTGGCTTTCTTTGTTTGTTATTGAAGCTTCATGAAGCTTTGACCTTGTGACCATTTTGTCTTGATGCTTAACCCTAACCCTTCATTCTAACCATGGTTGATTCTCTACACCAAACTATGGTTGCTAAATGATAAGTATTCATTTATTTTCCTTTTTGGAAAATACTTATCATAACTTCATCATCTTCTTCTTCTTCTTCTTCACATGAAGAAGCTTGCCTCCATCATTGGCAACTTGATGAAAAGAGTGAGAAATCCAATTCTAAAGTGAACCCACTTCCTATTTCTTCATCCTCTATCTCTTGACAAGTAGTATAGGGTGTTCTCTTCATAAGTTTCATGACTTGGTGAAGTGGGAGCTTGATCTAGTGATGCCTCGACGTAGATCATCTTCGGCACGAAGCCGACGACCTTACCCGCCCATTTCTCCGATGAAGCCGACGCTAGAGCCCGGGTTTCCATTTGGACAGCGAGGAGACTTCATTGCGGAGCTATGGAGGTGGAGGACCGGATCTACAAAGGTTGTATTTCCGTTCTCTTAGTAAAGTAGTTTACTAGTTGCCTCTTTCGCCTAGACATCTAGTTAACGATCCGTAGTCTAGGGTTTCTCGGCACCGTAAAATTTGAAATTGGCATGGTTGATGCCTTGTAAGACCTCCTTAGTGTGCCTAGGAACCCTACAGTGGTATCAGAGCCTAGCTAGAGCCTTAGGCGAAGCGTAGACGGAGTTAGAAGTCCGATCGAACCGAAAACCTAAACCCAAAATGCTCTCTGTACATTTTTGATCGATACACCAGAGTAGACTAGCATATACGCTTCTCAACCCATGAGATGGGCGATGGATGATCCCATATCCATTGGTGTTTGACATCAGAGAGGGTATACGGGTGCTCAGAGGAGACTGGGTATACTGGACGGACTCGCCGAGAACTCCCAAATGGTATTATACCTCACGTCAGATGGCAGTTCTCTGATGACACTTGTACAAGTTAGTCTGTAAACCCGAGATCGTCATAGAGTCTTGTGTGATTCCCACTGTGTTTTGATTTCCACCTTACCACGTCCAAGAGGGCGTGCAAAACGGTGGTTTTTGGGTACAGTCCCGAGTCACATGAAGGCAATGAGCGATAGGAGGGGTTTCGTCTCTCCCGGTATTGGGGGTTGATGTTGCGCTGTGCTCGATTGGCCATAACAGGGAAGTCCCTGACCATGGCTGTTTTAGAGATTTACTGGTAAGTGTTACCAGTAGTTTCTCAACCCGTTATGAGCCTCACATCAGCATGACTTATCGGTTATTGGGGTCTGACGTTTACCACCCCTAGACTTGATATGCGACATATCAGACGAGGAAACCGGACTGTACGGCAAGTGTTACCGTCAGGATTTTGAAGGAGTTGGAGCGGGCTTGCTTGCCGATCTTCTGATCGCTCAATACCCGGGTAGCCGTTATGTCCAGCTAGTACCGCTGACGGATGTGGGTGCTTGATGTGATCATCACCTACTGCCGGCGTATTGACGAGTCTTTAGAGTCCTACATAGAGGTTTTACTGGCTCAGAAAAAACGAAATAGAAGCACATATGTGATATGTGCGGGACCGAGAATAATGCGTGTATATGATACCGTATTCTATTCTCGCGACTTTTTGTATCGGTCGGTTATATGTGATATAGCCGGGTTATTGAATCAAGAGTTGATTCGATAAGTCGATACATTGGATGTTAGTCGGTTATATGTGATATAGCCGGATTATTAAGTCAAGTGTTGATTTGATAATTTAGTGTATAATTGTATATGTGATATACTAATTTACATTAACTAACATTGGTTCACTTAAGCATTTTGTTTTTCTCACATGTGCACAACTTTAATATATATGTGATATATATTAAATTATGTTTTTCTTTTTGTATCATGGTTGTTGATACAACATACATGGGTGTATGAGACATACACCATACTAATTAAAGTGGTAGGGTTTTAATGTTTAAAGTAAATCAAAATTAGTGGATTATTTGTTTTGTGCATGAAGCTTGTAGAAGCTTATGGATGCTTTGACAAAGTCCACTCACTTTGTTTTATTTTAGATATTTGTTAACCTAACCATTTGGATTAACCATGGTTATGTCTTTACATGAGTTAGTATATGATACTAACTCACCATGGTTCACTCTCTCACTTGATTATTATTCTCATTTTCATTTGTTCATCTTCTTCTTCCTTGAGCAAAAGAAAAGCTTGCTGGGGTTTTCAAAAGAGAGTGAAATATTGTGAGAAAAGAAATTCTAAAGTGAGCCCACTTCGTATTTCTTCATCCTCTACTAGACTAGCACTTTAGTTTAGGGTGTTTACTTCTCTAATTCTCAAGTTAGTGAAATAGAAGCTTGAGCTAGCATTCCCTCGACGTAGATCATCTTCGGCCTCGAACACTTCAAGTAAGGACGCTCCTTTCGCCTCGTGAAACCATGCAAGAGTCCGGGAGAACCACGATCACAGCGAAGGGACTACTACAAGGAGCTTATGAAATGAAGGACCGATCTACAAAGGTTGTATTTCCTTTTTCACTTAGATAGTAAATAGTTTACTATATTTCCGTATTGTATTCTAGCTAACGATTCTAGTTTAGAGTTTCCTTTAACGGCAAAATTTTAAAAATGGCATGGACGATGCCTCCCGAAACCTTGCTGCCGTCGATGGGAACCCTACAGTGGTATCAGAGCCTAGCTAGGAAATTATACGGATATTGTTAGATTACGAACACGAAACAAACTCCGAACTTGAAACCCTAAAATCCATATTTCTGTCGATTTTAAAACGAGCCCTAAAAATTTTTTAAACATGTACAGAGTCGTATATATATGATAACATGAACATTGAAGAAATTTGGAGGCATTCTGCCATGATTGGGCCGGCGACACCCCCCCCATACCGGTCCAATCTGAGCCCCCCTCCAAATTTTTCCAGTGTTCTATTTCATGGGTTTTGGTGCTTCAGGTGTTGTTTATTTTTGCTAAATTTTCATGTGATGTTAATTTACTATAATGACAAATCGGAGTGTTTCGTAGTCGTAATTTTAACTGTTTTCGGGTAACTTTAGACGACGTTAAAAAGTTCAATCGGATGTCAAATACCCACTTTAACCCTTGCCGGGAAAATTTCCAAGTGTTGGATTTTCCCCATAGTTAAAAAGCTTTCAAAGATCATGCAGGTTATGCGATGGACCCTCTAAAAGAACAAAACCATAACTCGATTATGTGACCGTCAGAACCACCACTGAACCCTCAGGTTTGTGGTGGTTCAGCGGTGCCACATGTGAGGCGTCGGTTTGGCCCTTCTACGGCTGGTTCATTGGTGCTGTGGCGTGTGCTGAATTACTTTAAACTATGCTCAAGTGTTGAGTTTTCTGGGTAATCTTGGGTGTTCGATGATTCGATTGGAATGTTTAACATCGTCTAGTTTTTCTGTGCTGTGATGACATGTGATGTTATGTACTGCTGGATATGATATATTGGATCGTCGCGTTTTGAATAACCGGGGGGTTTTATGTGAGATGAGAGTTTTTATTTTCATTCATGTAAAATTAAATGTATGTAATATTCTTTTATTGGGACACTTCCGGGTTGAGGTTGATGTCACCATCGATGTATATTATTTACTTTTCCGCATTAGGATAGACCCAAGGAGGAGAGCACAAGTAACCGGGTTCTAGGGTCCAGTGGGAGACCAACTCGAGGAGTCGAGTCCGGGTCTCCTAACTCTAGAATTGGTAGGGCTGCTTGCCGCTCTTGTAAGGGTCTAGAGATGCGGGTTTGGCTATTCATCGCGACCGTGGAATCCGTGTTTTATAGACGCTCAAAATAAAACACGGACCTCCTAGTATATCCATTATTTCATATGTTTCTTCTGCTGCAATATCTGTGATGTGATTATTTGATATGTTGTGATAGATACTGTATATAGTATATATGATATATTATATAGACGTTACTTATGTTTTACACCCGCGCTAGCCCTGCCCCGCTCTGTCGTTAGTTACCTAACCTAACGGTGCATGACGGGACATCGAGGCGAATGCGGATGGCATAAGTGTACGTTGTATTTATCTGTGATGTTTAGGTGACTTAAATGATAGGTCTTCATTAATGTGATTAATAAAAGAAAAGAAACCTAAAAGATGTTGTAGAATCAAATTTTCAAAAAAAAATGGTAGCTACAGTTTTGCTTTGCATAGCGATATATATGATATATCCTGCACCTTATTCGATGAGGAAAGAACCGAGATCCCTTCACCGGGAGTGACCTCTTTAACAAAACTGGCAGATGCTACAACACTCGGTTTGTCTTGTGATTGCTTTTGGAGTTTTCGCTTTGCATAGTGATATATGTGATATATCCCGCACCTTATTCGATGAGGAAAGAGCCAAGATCCCTTTACCGGGAGTGGCCTCTTTAGCGAAACTAGGAAAAGCCTCAAAAACACTCATTTTCAAAATTCACTTATTTCTACAACGATATCAAGTTCATTACGCAATAGGTTTTCTGAAAAACCTGTCGTAGCCCTCCGTCATTTCAGATAAGTCCTACTTAGTATTCGTGCTACGTTTGTTGGCCTGCGTCAAGGCGTAGTGTACGGTAGCTGACTAGTATTTATCTGCTTATGCATATGATGCAGATTGGATTAGGGTAGTCATACGACTTTGTTGGCCTGCGTCAAGAGTCGTGCGGGTGGGTTTAATTCAATCAAGAAATGACGGGTTGAACTTGATTAGCGGTCTATGGTTTGTTGGCCTACGTCAAGGTCATGGGACGCTAGGGGCAAAAATTTTATCCGGAATTTCAAGTGTTGAAATTTGCAATAAGATTTCATACCTTCTATGAGATAGTTGGATCCCGATACCCACTGCGAGTAATTGTTACTACTGGGAGAGTTTTACATAGGACAATTAGCCGATCAAGTAGGTGTCTAGAAAGATGTCAACGGGGTTACGTCTCTGGAAAAACGAGGTTTATTTTAATTAGGTACGTGCGAAAGCACGGGGAACCTCCCTCAAAGTACCGACACTGGACTGGCTGAAAGATTGGCAAAATTGTAGGGTGTAATTAATCCCGGCTAGTCTTTCCTTTTAGGGTTTGAAGGAAGATTTGACAAAAACAGTGGGAGCCATCCTGATTAGATAAAATAATAACCAATCTGATCTTGCAAGAGCATACGCTAAAGTGTTTTCTTCTTTCTCTCTCTCCAGGTAGAGACCATATCATGTCTTAATCAAGATAATAATATGGATGTATTGACCGAACCCGAAAGTTATACTGTGCTGGGGAACGTTGGTTCCGTTCTTTCTTATAAAAGTTATAAGACTGAACAGGATATAGGGGAATACCAGGATTCCCATGCCACCCGAATGAAGAAAGTACATGTTGATGCATTTTCTTCGGGTGTGTTCGTTACAGAGAACTGTTTCTCCATTTGCTCTACGTCCTGGGTATTAGATACCGGGTCAGGATCCCATATATGTAATCAGTTACATGGGCTTAGGAAAGGTATAGAACTTGGAGAAGGTGATAAAGACATAAGGGTTGGAAATGGTGCAATTGTTGCAGCTAAAACCGTCGGGGAATATCACCTTATATTACCAACGGGTATTACATTGATTCTGAACGAATGCTATTACATACCGAACCTGATATGCAACATTATATCGGTTTCTTTGTTGAGTAAAGAGGGATATAATTTTGTATTACAGGATAATGTTATGAACATTTTCCTGAACCAAAAGTTGGTTGGATCGGGCACGTTGTGCAATGGCATTTATGTTCTAAATCAATCAACAGTTCTGAGCATAACAAACACACACAAGAGAAAGAGTTCAGAAATGAACGAATCCTTCTTGTGGCATTGTAGACTTGGTCATATCAATGCGACACGGCTAGCTAAGTTGCATAAGGATGGATATTTAAATCCTTTCAAATTTTCATCTTATGACACTTGCCAGTCATGTCTCAAAGGAAAGATGACCAAAACTCCGTTTACGGGACACGTAGAAAGAGTTACGAAACTCTTGGGACTGGTACATAGTGATGTATGCGGTCCCATGTCTACACATGCCAAGAATGGTTCTGCGTACTTCATTACATTCACTGACGATCTCTCTAGATTCGGATATGTGTTCCTGATGAAACACAAATCAGAAGCTTTTAAGAAATTTAGAGAATATAAACAAGAAGTCGAGAACCAAACCGGGAAAAGTATTAAAATCCTTCGATCTGATTGAGGAGGTGAATACTTGAGCAATGAATTCCTGGACTTCCTAAAAGAGAATGGGATTCTCTCTCAGCTAACTCCTCCATATACACCACAGCACAATGGTGTATCGGAACGGAGGAACCGCACCCTATTAGATATGGTGCGCTCTATGATGAGCACAGCTGAGTTGCCTATTTCCTTCTGGGGGTATGCACTGGAAACAGCTGCAGACCTATTGAATATGGTTCCCACCAAATCTGTGCCAACCACTCCATATGAGATATGGAAAAGAAAGAGACCATATCTTAATTATGTTAAGATATGGGGTTGTCCGGCATATGTGAAAACGCAAAATCCTGACAAACTCAGGGCAAGGTCCATTCTGTGTAAGTTTATTGGATATCCCAAACATTCACGCGGGTATATCTTCTACCACACCGAGGAACAAAAGGTGTTTGTTTCTCGACATGCCACCTTTTTAGAAAAGGAATTTCTTGAAAAAGAGATTAGTGGCAAGGAGGTAGAACTGGAAGAGGTTCCAGCAATACAGACTACGACAGAAGATTTGGTGGAACCGGAGGATTTGGTAGTTCCCGATGAACCCCAGCCACTCCGCCAATCTAGTAGGGTTCATCACCCACCTGAGAGATACTACGGTTTTCTCATGGATGGTGGGAGCGAGGATTGCATCATGGAGGATGATGACCCAACTAACTTCGAGTAGGCCATCACGAGTGGGGACTCAGTGAAATGGCTGGATGCAATGCGGTCCGAGATGGAATCCATGCACACCAACAAAGTATGGACTTTGAAAGTTGCTCCTGAAGGGGTAAAACCCATTGGGAGCAAATGGATCTTCATGAAAAAACTTAGTGTAGATGGGAAAGTGGAGACTTTCAAAGCTATACTTGTTGCAAAGGGTTTTCGTCAACGACCGGTGTCGATTATGACGAAACCTTTTCTCCAGTGGCTATGCTTAAATCCATCCGGATCATGCTTGCCATCGCTGCATATCATGACTATGAAATCTGGCAAATGGATGTTAAGACCGCCTTTCTAAATGATGATTTGGAAGAGTGCGTGTACATGACTCATCCAGAGGGCTTCGTAGACAGTGGGAGCAGCGGAAAGGTGTGCAAACTGCTTAAATCCATCTATGGGTTAAAGCAAGTATCGTGGAGTTGGAACATCTGCTTTGACGTCGTTATCAAAGAGTTTGATTTCGTCAAAAACGTAGATGAACCTTGTATATACAAGAAGGTGGCAGAGAGTAAGGTTGTCTTCCTCATATTGTACGTGGATGACATACTCTTGATAGGAAATGACATTCCTATGCTGTAATCGGTCAAGCTCTTCTTATCACAAAGATTCTCAATGAAAGATCTAGGGGATGCCTCCTACATCTTGGGGCTTAAGATCTATAGAGATAGATCTAAACGGATACTGGGATTGTCCCAATTCAGGTACATTGACACCATACTAAAGCGGTTTAGTATGGAAGAATCCAAGCGTGGGTTTTTGCCCACGATCTCTGGGCTCACTCTCTCCAAAGAGATGTCTCCCAAGACTGATTTGGAGAGAGCTCGCATGCAAGGGATACCCTATGCTTCGGCTGTAGGCTCTATCATGTACGCGATGCTATGTACCAGACCCGATGTAGCACACTCACTAAGTGTAGTGAGTAGGTATCAAGCAGATCTTTGAGAGAGTCACTGGACAACTGTAAAGAGCATTCTCAAGTACTTACGAAGGACTAAAGAGATGCTCTTGGTGTATGTAACGGAGAACTCCAAGTGGATTCCTTTACTGATTCGAGCTTCCAGAGTGATAAGGACAACTCTAAGTCGCACTCGGGATTTGTCTTTACCCTCTACGGAGGGGCGGTATGCTGGAAGAGTTCCAAGCAGGAAACCGTGGCAGACTCGACGATGGAGGTTGAATACATCGCTGCCAACGATACTGTCAAAGAGGCTGTCTGGATCAAGAAGTTCATAACTAAACTTGGAGTGGTTCCATCTATTAAGGATCCAATACCTTTGTATTGTGATAACAATGGAGCAGTGGCTTTGGCCAAGGAACCCAGGTCCCATCAGCGATCCAGGCATAATCTGAGGCGGTATCACCTGATCCGGGAGACAGTTTATCGCCGGGAGATCGAGGTCAGGAGAGTTGACACGAAGAACAACACAACGGATCCACTCACGAAGGTCATTCCCCAGATACAGTTCGAGAGACTCTTCGGGATGATCAGTATGCGATACTACAGCAGCTGGCCATAGTGCAAGTGGGAGATTGTTAGTTGTATGTATGCCCTAGAGGCCAGTATTGTACATATGATGTATATTATATTGGATGCTTGGACATATATAGAGAGGACTTTCTTACTCGATATGATAGTATGCTATCTGGTTGCTCTTTATCTTTACATGTATACTTGTCTCTTGATACTGTCTTATGGTTACATGTTGGTAAAGCCCTTAGGATGTGTACTTGACTACCAGGACTATGATGCAGATCATACTAGTGGGGCCATGGTAGTCCATAAGATGATCCTTTAATGTCCCTAGTCGTAGGTGTATCGAGACGGGGCATCGATACACCAGAGTAGACTAGCATATATGCTTCTCGACCCATGAGATGGGCAATGGATGATCCCATATCCATTGGTGTTTGACATCAGAGAGGGTATACGGGTGCTCAGTGGAGACTGGGTACACTGGACGGACTCGCCGAGAACTCCCAGATGGTATTATATAAAGGGTTTCCTACAGCACCACTACTAGGGTTTGGAGGCAACACACATGCCATATTTCGATTTTTGATGGTGCTAAAGAAACAATCACAAGGATCATGCTAGAAAAATTAGGGCAACTAAACTTTAACACAAACACAAGTAGAAAAAGCTAGGGTTTTGAGACTACAACCTTTGTAGCTCCCTACGCTAGACTCCTTGGCTACTTTAGGGTTGGAAAAAGGTCCGCTTGAGATCCTCTAGGTCCACGACGATCCACCCGGAGTCCTCTTTGTCCAAGCTTAAAGCTTCACAAGATCAAGAGAAGAAATGGAAGCTAACACTCTACACTAATGGGCAAGACTAGTGTAGAATGGTGTTGCGGTTGGTTTTCTCACTTCAAAATCCTAACTTGGTAACTCTTTTGCTCACTTGAGAAAACTAGAGAGCAAGAGAGAAAGGAGGAAGAAGATGATGGCTTTCTAAAACTCAAGATAATGATAAGGTGCTAAATAAAAATGAGAAAAGAGAATATATATATTTTCTATCTCTCATTTTTAACCAAGGTTATAAAATATCTAGATATTTTAGTTTGAAACAAAAATGACCATAGAAATTAAATCATCGTTAAACAAAAGGGTTAATGAAAGAATAAAATATTCAACCATGAAACAATTTCCATTTTCATTTTTCTTTTCCAAAAATAATATCCATATATTTTATAAAGGGTG